>CM046996.1:42734076-45471576 GCA_025698465.1 Gossypium longicalyx | reverse complement strand
TTGATGTTTGTGATAGAACTTGTGTGCAAAGAAATTCTAAGCTTCGGGAGAATTCTAAAGCGAAGAACAAGTAGTTATTTATCATTGCATGCAGGAAGCACAAAAATGTATACTTGATTTGAAACAACATTACGGTGGCATGGCATGAAATGAGATATCTCGAAATTTGTTTCAAAATGTTTGATATGTCAAACAAGTCAAAGTTCAGCATCAAATTATTACGTTAGGTTTATTCTGACTATTATGGTTCGAGTGCGGGATGGGATCAATAATAATGAATTTTGTATCGGGGTTTTTGTATCTCAGAAAAAGAAAGATGCGTCTGGGTTGTTTGTTGACAAGGCGACAAAATCGACTCATTTCATTTCTATACGGATTATTCAATTGATAAATTAATTAAAGGTTGTATATCTCAAAGATCGTTCAATTGCGGAATACACTATCTATTATTTGAGATAGAGATCTGAGATTCCACCTACGATTTTGGAAGAAATTACAAGAAGCTTTAGGTATAAAGCGCATTTTATGCTTGCATTTCACCATAAATGATGGTCAATCTAGAGTTATTCAATTGCCGAGGGGATATGTTGCGTTGTTGCATTCTTGAGTTTGAAGTAAGCCCGGGAGAAATATCTACCAGCGATTGAGTTTGCTTACAATAATAACTTTCAATCGAGTATTAAAAATGGCACCGTATGAAGCTTTTATCACGGTTGTAAAATATCGGAATTACCGTTGTCTTGGAGAGAGCTTGGCGAAAAGTAAGATTCAGGGTTGATGTCGACAGACGAGTGAAGAAAAGTGAAAGTAATTTATGATAGTGCAGCTTGACTTCCAAATCAGACAAATCATGTATGCGAACTTGAAAGCCGAAAAAATATTGAGTTTGGATGAGAGATAAAGTGTTCTTGAAAGTGTCATGATGGAAAAGATATTGAGGTTTGGTGAAAAGGAAATTGTGTCGCGATTCATCGAGCCGTGTAAGATTATTGAGCAAATCGGGCGATTACTTATAAGCTATATGTACCGATCTGAATTACAGAAAATTCATAATGTGTTTCATGTATTGATGCTTAGATGATATCGATCGACCCTTCACATGTCATTTCCCTACTAAGGTTGAAATTCGATGTGGATATGTCATATGATGAAAAGATGATTTGAATTTTAGCTCGTGAGATCAAAAGTTAAGAAATAAGAAATTGCATTGGTAAAAAGTATTATGGCATTGAAAGCGAGGGGTTGAAAATGCATGTGAGCACCCGAGGATACTATGAAAAACAATACGAGAACCTATTCAGCATTGGTAAGATTTTGAGGCGAAAATCCACTAAAGGGGAGAGTTGTAATATCGGTTTTAGCTAAATCAAAAGCAGTGGTTTTGGAACTACAAATCAATATCAAAAAAATTATTTCTAATATTATTTTGGTGTTTCTGACATATTATTTGATGTATGTGAAAATTAAATGAGCTAATTTTGTCGTTTGAATAGTCAATTTTAGAAAAATGACTAAATAACGTCAAAATGCAAAAGTGTTGTTCTATTAGTAAGATTGTCTAATAATTATATAACTTTAAATTTAAGGTCTTATGTAGTAGTGAGACCATTATTACCATGATAGTGGATGATAATGGAATGGCATTTGGTGTAATTAATAAATAATCATTAAGGTTAATTTTATAAGTTAATAAAGATTAATTAAAACATAATAAAATGCTTTTTCCATCTTTTGTCCTTTGGCCAAATATTGAAGAATAAAAGAAGCCATTGATGAAAATTTAGGGTTCTACACATACATATCTTGATTAATGTGCGGTTTGAGCTTAATTTTTGATAATTTTACGTTTTGAGATCGTTGCTTTTGTAATCTAGCTAATCGTGCCTTAATTTTTTGAAACTATTAAAAATTTTATGTTTCCATTGTTGAATACTTGAGTATTTTGATGATTGATGATTTAAACTAGTTTTGTAAAGTGATTTTTGACAAAAATGTCAAAAAGGATTAAATTGTGAAATATACAAATTGAGGGGTTAAAATGTGAAATAAATAGACATTTTGGGCTAATAAGGACTCATGCTATATAAATCACCTAAGCATGGGTTAAGTTGATAAATGTGTGAATTTTGTATATTTGCTTGAAATAGGGACTAAATTGATTAGTATGTGGAAGTTTAGAGGCTAAAGTGTAAATTCTCAAATGTGTATTTTGGACTAAATTGAATGGTAAGTTGGTGATTAAATGAATTAATTTTTGAATACATTTAGATCAAAGAAAGAGAATCACGGAACTAGATCGGGAAAGGCAAGATTATCAGGAGGTAATTGCTTTCGTTAAAACTGACATTTCATACGGTAAGTTACGTATATGTTAATTTCATTATTAATGTATAGCTATATGCTTTGATGTTGCATAGCTGCTGATTGTGAAATTACGAATAATGATTGGGTGTGAAGAATCGACTCTACGGATGTATTCGATGATTAAATCGACAAGTGAAACTAGAGTTGAACCTTACAGGAAGAGTTTAGGATGCTAGTGACATGTCATTTAGTTGTGTGTATTTGGCTTTGAGCCATGATATCAAGCACTTGGTGCTGAATGATGCCTTGATTTGGCTACGGGCCATGGTATGGTATTTCAAAAGGTTACCTTGGTTGCTTCTGGGCCATGGTACTTAGAGTACCTGGGGATAAATTACATGATTTGGCTACGGGGACATGGTATAGGTACTCAGGATAAGTTACTTTGATTTGGCTATGGGCCATGGTACAGAGCCCTACTTGCTCGATTGTGATCCTTGAGTATCGAATTCTAATACGAATGGTTCAGCGGGTGAGTGAATGATGTGGTTGAGAAGGTGCGTCACGGAACATATTCGAGTATTAAATAGAGTTCAATGAGATGGTTCTTAATCATGTTTTGAGACATAAGAAAGGTTTGTAGTTAATGTAGTCTTTGATTTGGTAATGTGTAGATTGATTGAATTACATTTATTTGATGAATTGAGTTATTCACTTACGAGAACTTACTAAGCTATGAAGCTTACTTTGTGTTATTGTCTCTATGTTTTATAGTGAACCAAAGCAAGCTCGGACTGGGAGTAAATGGGAACATCATCGCACCTATCAAACACCTAAGTTGGTACTTTTGAGTTGTATATATGGTATATGGTATGTATAAGGTTAGTTATGTACTTTGGTTGTGAATATAGCCGTGAGAGTTGGCTTGTAAATGTATATGTTTGTTTTGTATATATAAGCCCACAGTAGTGATGGCTTATTTTGGTATGTTTTGGTATAAATGTGGGTTATGGTTTTATAGTTACTCAAATTGTATTATATTTTGAGTTAAAGTAAGTAATCTATATGGTCTTGACTGAAGTTATTAACTTGAGAAGTTATATATGCACCCTTACCGAGACCAAGTCACTTTGAGTCAAGTATGAGATTACTAGACTTAATTTAACATTTAAGAACTTTGGATTATTTGTTTCTACATTCACAGCTTTCTAGCTACTTGCGTCACAGTTACAAGAAAAATCATATCTCGAGTTATAAAACTCGAAAATCAAGATCCGTAAATTTTCCCTGAATCTATACTCATATACCTATTTACTAATTTTTTATAGAGAATTTTTCATTGGGCCAATTAGTACATTTTATTAGTTAAAGTTACCCCTGTTTCAGGACTTGACTGGACTGACCTCTCTGTTTTACTACAGAACCACATTTCTCTCTGTAAAAATTTATATTACTATGAGATTTATTTCTCCTAAAAAACTAGACTCAATAAGGATTCTTAGAATATAAATATACAACATCTAATTTTATCTGTACAATTTATGGTGAATTTCTAAATTTGGAATAGGGGATCAGAAATCGCTCTGGCCCTGTTTCACTAAAATTAAAATATCTTCTAATATATAATTCCTTTACCTGTTTAATTTATTTTATGTGGAACTCTAGACATAATAAAGCTTCAATTTAATATTTAATCCATCACCTAATTCGATTTCTATGATTTTTAGTAAATTTTCAAACTCACATCATCGTTGCTGCAATGTTCTGTTTATGGCAAATTTCATCCCTTTTATGAGTTTTCATGAACTAGGTATCCTATTAACCTTCCATGACATCAAACATAATCTAAACTAACCATATTTTCATAACTTATCATTTATCAAGCATTTTCTCAACCATTCCATCACCATATCATAAGATCATTTACACAAAATAGGTATATTGCTATACATGCCATACTTAAATTTTACAAGCCATTTTAAAAGTCCTCCAGATAATTGTGATCGAACCTTTGACCTTATCTAATTCACAGTTCAGCTTGTCCAAAACTACAATGAATAAGAAGGAGGAGTAAAGCATAAATGCTTAGTAAGTTCATATGCAAATAATATAGTAACATAACAAAACAATCATACCAAACAACATTAGCATGGTATCACCAAAACATATATCACATTTCTAATCATTTTCATCATCTTATTACCTTATCGTTGTTGTATCAATACTCAACAGGGTTAAGTACATACTCTGTCCAAAGTATCCATTTTCTGCCACTTACCAATACGTTTCTTTTCATCTAAGTATTCCTCCATTTGAAAGTAGAACTTTACAGTTGAACACATTCTGAATATAATTGAATACATGGATAATTTGCACATAAGGTGCCACATATGCAATCAAACAATCATGTAACCCGCCTAGCGAACCGGACTCAACTCTCAATGAGTTGATGAGTGCCTAATTACATCTCACGAACCGGACTCAGCACTCTCGAAGTTCGGACATTCGCATCCATAAGTGAACTCGGACTCAACTCAGCGAGTTGGATGCTCAACCATCCCTAGTGACATGTCACTTGTATCCTAATCTATTCCTAAAGGTTCAAAAAGCAGGATTTTCCTCGAGAACATATATCCTGTAACAGTCTTGGTAGAATCACCAAAACCAATACTCGGTAACAATTTATATTTAACAAGTAGTTTCACATAATTTACATTTTATTAAAAAATAACACAAAGCATATATTTCATGATAAAAATTAGCATATCATATAATTAACATCAATAACTTAAAAATAACAATTATGCTACATTATTTACACATGAACTTACTCAAGTACCAAAATACAAAAGATTTTTGCAATTTAGTCCACAATCTTTTCTTTTCTCGATTGGGAAGTCGATTCCACGTCTTTCTTGATCTAAAATAACACATTTAGCTTATTTAATACTCACATTATCAAATTAATCATTAATTCAAATTTTAGCAAAATTACAATTTTACCCCTAAACTTTTGCATATTTACACTTTTGCCCCTAGGCTCAGGATTAAAATTTATTTCCTTATTCTTATGTTTTTATAACATGTTGATCACTTTTCCCTTCTATGGGAAACATCAAATTCTCACTCTAACATGTACTTGTGACTATTAGGTATTTTCTTGGATTAGAGTCCTTTTTACTCGTTTTTCACTCAAAACCAGGTAGCACAAGTTGTCTAACATAATTTAAAACCTCATATTCTATCATAAAACATCAAAATACACAAATTTCACCTATGGGTATTTTTCCAAATATGAACCCTAGGTTAAATTATTTCTAGCATATAATTTAAATCGAAGCTCTAGGGATCTCAAAAGCGTAAAAATCATTACAAACGGGGCTTGGAATCACTTACCATGAAGCTTGAAAGTTGAAGAAACCCTAGCTATGGAGAGAGTAAAAATCGGCAGCAATATATGAAGAAGATGACCATTTTGTGTTATTTTTCCCATTTTATTTCAGTTTAATATCCAAATGACCAAAATACCCTCCTTACTAAACTTTCAAAACTCCTTCCATGTCCTAATTTTTTCCATGAACTTAAAATTGGTCAAATTTCTATTTAAGACCTCTTAATTAATATTTCAAAGCAATTTCATACTAAAAACTACTAGAATGCAAGTTTTTAGAGAATGCTATTCGATTTAGTCCCTAACTTTAAATTAAACTCGTTATGCCAAAAAATTCTTCTGAAATCTTCACACAATTATGCAATCATATCATAAACCTCAAAATAATTATAAAATAATTATTTCTATCTCTGATTTGTGGTCACGAAACCACTATTCCGATTAGGCCCTAATTCGGGATATTACATTATATGCTTGTGAATTAATGCTTGATGATATAATTGTTTGAATAGGTAATTGGCATTGACTTGAGTATTGATTTTGTTGTACCATTTGATTGTTTAGGTGAAGCATGAATAAGGGTGCAAATTGGCCTTACAAATGGCCTATTTTTGTCCACACGGAAGAGACAAAGGCCTGTGTCTCGGTTGTGTTTGACACACCGATCATGCTATCTGATTACGTGTATCCGGGTGTTGAAATTAATTTGAAGTCAGTATTCTCATGACGGTCTCACACATGGGCATGTGACCAGCCGCGTGTGGTACAAGTCAATTATACCCTACTAGAGTTTTGGGGCGATCCTAGTACACGGCCTCCCGGCATCACTGGCGTGTGTGGCGCTTCAAGGGCACACGCGACACACAAGCGTGTGGTTGGCCGCGGTGACCCTAAGTCGTATGTATGCCCTATTTTCACACGCATCACCTTCGAGCATGTCCAAGCTGGTTTTTGAGGCTATTTGCGGGTTGTTCACACTTGAGCGTGTCTAAAGCATGTTTTAGGCCTCGAGGTCCTTATAAGGGATATTACGATTGTGTTGAATGGTATTTGAATATGAATGCGTAAATGCATGAATTATGTATGATAAATGACGTTTATTGATCGGTAATACCTCATAACCCTATTTTGACAATGAATACCGATGAGGGGTGTTACGAGGACGTGGTGTCTCAACCGCAGTGTGTGACACACAGACCATGCGCATATCGCGTGTGGTTGGCCTTGTGTCCATCGCATCCTTAAAATTAAGCAGAATGCCCGGTATTTCACATGGTAGAGACACGGGTGTCCTGTCTCAACCATGTGTAACACACGCCTAGTACACGTGTGTGACTTCGCCGCGTGGCCCCTACACCTAATTAATGTAAAATAAATTGTTTTACGAGGCCTAGCACACGGGCGTGTGGCTTGGCCATCCGACCTAAGTCGCAGCTACCCTAATTGTGAGCACGACACGGGACACTGGTGGTGTGCCTTATATCGAGTGCCCACATGGTCTAAGAGGCAGGCAGTGTCACTTGGCCGTGTGAGCTACACCACTTACCTACATGGGTGTGGTCCCTGCATCTAAAAATAATTTTGAATTTTCGTGAAATTTTTTGAATTTTTGATTTAATCTGGACTTGTTTCTAATGCATAAATTAGGCCTGAGAGGTCCATTTAAGGAACAATATAATTGAATATTATTGGATTCTGATATGAATAGTAAATGACATGAATTACTTATATTTGTTCTATAAACTCTGGTAATGCTTTGAAACCCTATTTTGGCAACGGATATGGGTTAGGGGTGTTACATGACACTTAATGCAAGTTATAATTAAAAGATGTAGGTTAATAATACAACACATTAATTTAAAGAATCAAACATAAACTAAAATAAACTTAATTAAACTTCTTGATTAATTAAAACCTATCAAAGGGTTTCATCCAACTCTTGGATCAGAATTAACTTGGTCTTGGCCCAATCAAAACATGATTAATTTGGACTTGTTCCCAACATTGACACAAAGGCTCTTTAAAATTTTCTTTGACCCACTTGGTTCAGCCCCCCATAGTTGACCTAATTGGTAAACACAAAGGATCGATCTTTGTCTTGACCATCTCAAGAAGATGTGGCTCATGGAAATTTGGCCCAACATCAACTTGTTTGAACTTGACAAGAATTGATTCAGCCTTAGTGCCCAGAATCACATCATTCCCTCTCCCTTCAAAAAAGGATTTGTCCTCAAATCCAGACACCTGCACATAAAATAGAAATGGATTAAAACCAAATAAAACTTACGAGGAACTCTTATAAATTTAACAACAAGACAAGTTTCATAATTCAATATGTCAATCTATGATTTCTCCTTCCATGGACCTAAAAATGAGATGCTTTCAAAAACTTGAATTCGTGAGGTTTATTGATGAATGCATCAACATGCTAGATTAGGATGCTTCACACTCACAGCCCTCATTGCTAAAACTTCTTTGTAAGCTTTTGAATATTCAAATCCATGAACTCGATCTTGAAAACTTTAAGCTCAAACAAACAAAAGCAATCTTTTGTTATTGAATAAAATTGACTCCTTAGATGTAAGCAAAATAATTTAGGGATTTTGACTCATAAACAAAGTAGATTTTCTTGAATCCCTTTTAAAAAATGGGACAAAAATCAAGTCTAGAATCAAAGATGACGCTTTGTCTTATAACTCAATCATAAATAAAAGATTTCTTCATGGTAACAAATAATATACATCAAGCGTAATACAATTATTCAAAATGAAATTGGTTTCTAATTTTTCCAACAATGACATAGAATAATCTTCGGGTTTAAACATAAAATTTTTATCTCCAACATCTTCAGAATCAAATATTTTTCTATCAAAATTACATTACTCATGTTGAACTAAGAGAAGTTATGCAAATGCATGTTCAAATAGTAAAATCTATCTAACTTCATCCAAACAGCATGCTTTTACATAAAAATCTCCTAGAAGAATTTAATGAATTTACATAACCATCATAATCAAACATATTAAGAATTTTTATGAAAATTATTTATCATTCAAAACAATCAAATTTTTCATACATTTAATTGGACCAACACGATACATGTCACGAAAAAGTGTTTTAAATCATTATCCATGAAAAATCATCATCAATAGGCAAAAGAGCAACAAGATGGAATTTTATAAATAGGTTTCTTACCATGCTTACCTTCATAGACTTGAAGAATATTCACTCTCCAATGTATCTCGATCAAACGTAAACCAGCTCTCATAAGTAGAGTAGTGTAATGAATGTTTTGGAAAAGATTTTGCAAATTTGTAGAAAAAAATCACAAGACAAACTTGATTTATGATTAGTTAAAACTAAATCACTCATTACTTTTTCTTGAACATTTTCTTGCTCATTTTCTTTTTTCTTCAATCTCAATTTCTATTTCAACCTCGACTTCTCTCTCACACTCGCTTTCAATTTCTTTTTTTCACTTTCTCTTTTCTCATCCTCTTTTTCTTGCTCACATTTTCCTTTTTTTGACCTTTTTTTTTTACTCTCTCTTTTGTTTTCTCCCTCATAATTTTTTTCATCACTCGACTGTTCTCTTTTCTCTTTTATTCTCTCAATTTATTTTTTGATCCTCACAAATTTGTTTCAGAGTCAATGGAACAAGAGTGGCATTCCTTTGATTGTATGTGAAACTATATTAGTTTAGGATACGTCATGCACAACTCGGGGATCATATTGCCAAGGTTGACCCAAAAGAATATGGTTGACTTGTATAGGCACTATCGCACAAGATTTTGTCTTGGTACTTCCCAATGGAGATTGGAACCAAAACTTGTTAATGAACCTTGATTTCTCCATATTCATTTAACCATTGAAGTTGATATGGCCTTGGATGTTTCATGGTTGACAAGTTTAATTTTTCCATGAGAGTGGTGCTTGCAACATTGGTACAACTTCTTCCATCAATGAGTAGGCTACATACATTTTCATGAACAAGACACCTTGTATGAAATATATTCTCACACTGCTATTCATCATTGTTAACTTGCATGCTTAAAGCCCTTCTTGTAACGAACATTTCTTGAGACATGATTTCAACAAAATAATTAGAAAACAATAGAATAATTAAATAGAATATGAACCTCACCAAATCAAATCCTCACGAGTCACTCGGAAAGAAAAAAATTATTCGCTCTACACGTGTTTCACTATAGAATTTTTGGCTTTTATCTCACGAATGTTCTTACCACGCTCATGCCATTTTCCACTCACAATGTTCTCTCGTAGGATCTTAAGAGAACTAGAAAAACTCTTTCAATCCTTTCAAAAGTTAGCAGCTTGGAAATTAACTTATCGTTTCAAGGGTGCTTGCAACAAGAACACAAGTTAGTAGGCTCACAAAGATGATTGATTGAAACTACTCAATTGCTGAATGATATCAACTAGAAAAGCAAGAACATAAACCAAATTTTCAACTCAATTCTTTTTCTTCTTTTTGAATTCTCCTTTTCTTTTAAATTTGAATTTTCCTCTCTTTTTAATTTGAATCTCCCTTTTTTCAATATTTTCAAATTTATTTTTTTAATATTTTTGAATTTTTTTTAAAATGACCTTTCAAATTCCTATATAGACCTTTCAAATTTGACATTTAAATATTTTAAAACAAACAATTAAATTCGGTTTCAACTCTTAGTAGCTAGCCCAAAAGGCATGTCTCTTCACTTGGCCTTGTATAGTTTAAAGGCCATCATCTTCATAAAGCTTAATGCTCCTTAAAGGTGATATTTTTTTAGCCCCCTTCTTCTTCCTAGAATAGAATGCTTTCTATAACATCCCGATTTTGGGCCTAGTCGAATAGTGGTTTTGAGACCACAAATTCAAAGTAGAAATAATTATTTTATGATTATTATGAGGTCTATGATATGATTGCATGCTTGTGTGAAAATTTCATGAAGAAATTTTATTGATAAAGTGTCCAATTTGACATTTAGGATTAAATTGCAAAAGTTGCAAAATGTGAGTTCTAGAAGCTTTAAGCATGAAATTGCCATGGTTTATTGATTAGAGGTCCTTAAATACCAATTTGCCCAATTCCTATTTTTATGGACAAAAATAGGCATGAATAGGAAAATTTTGAAAGAAAGTCCTTTAGGGTATTTTTGTCATTTGGTTAATAAAAGAATGAAAAGGGAAAATAAGTCAAAAAATTGGTGTCCACTTCTTCATATGTGCTAAAATTTCTAAGGGTTCCATATCTAGGGTTTCCTCAACTTTCAAGCTCAATAGTAAGTGCATCCTAGCACCATTTTTAATGCTCTTTACATTTTTGAAACCCTTGTAACCCAATTTTCTAGCCATATTTTGAAGTGGTGTTCATGTTTGAAATTTGACCCATGTATGACATGCAAGTGTTTTGATGTTTAATAGAATAATATGAATGTTTGATGTGTGATAAACATCTTTTACTAAGTGATTTCTTCTAAAATTGGCTAAAAAGGACTTATTTGTAAGGTTTGTAAAATGAGTAGTAAGATGTATGATTTAATGAGAAATGTGGGCTACTATGAGCATGTTATAAGTTCGACTAGGCTTAGGTAACAAAGAAAATGAACACATTTCATTTTACTAGCCTAGGGTCTAATTTGTAATTATGTAGAAGTTTAGGGGTAAAATTGTAATTTTTTCCAAAGTATGATTTAGGACTGATTTTAACAATGTGATAATTAAATAAGTGTAATTTGCTATTATAGATCAAGAAAAATAGAATCTGGACCTAAACCGAGGAAGGAATGAGGTTGTGGACTAAATCAAATAATTAGTCATATTTGTGTACCGAAGTAAGTAAGTTCTTGTGTAAATAATGCAACATTACATTACTATATGTTTTTAATGCTTTAATATTGCATGAATTGTGTAATTGTCCTTGTAGATTTAATTAATGATGACTCGATGACGATTCGACGAAGTTTGATATCTCGAAACCAGATTGAACCTTAGGAATAGTTAGGATACAAATGTCATGACATTAGGGTTATGTGTGATCCCATGTAAGACCTTATGCGAGACATGGCATTGGCATCGATATGTGTGATCCCATGTAAGACCATGTGCGGGACATGGCATTGGCATCGATATTTGATCCCATGTAAGACCATATCACAGGATATGGCATTAGCATCGATATTAGACATCGTGGTAAGACCATAGCTAGGCTATCGGCTTTGATCCGTAATCCCATAGTAAGACCATATTTGGGATATGGCATTGGCATCTTACTATGTGCATGACCGGTTCGAGTATCCCTTATTATTCCAAGTGGTTCAATGGGTAATCCAACGATTATGTCAAAGAGATGACAAGGTATGATCATGTTGAAAGGCATGCAGTGTATGTACACAAAGCTCATAAATATTGAGATTATGAATTGATGAGACCTCGATAACAAGTGTATGAATTAATTATGATCATGAGTTTTATTGTACATTATGTAAATGTCATGACTTAAAATGTACCTATGATACTTGATGACATTGTGATAAATATTATTACGTTATGTGTATCATAATGCATAGTTAATGTTGTTAATTATTTACATGCAAACTTACTAAGCTTTATGCTTTACTCGCTTTCTTTTTCATTTTCTTATAGTATCGCCAAGCTAGCTCGAGGATCGAAGGGCGTCAAGCTCAATTCACACTATCAAACTAACCTTTTAGGTATAGTGAATTCAAGTATTTTGAGTATGGCATGTATAGGGACTTGGTCTTTTTTTGTTACATGTCATTTTGATTTAACCAAATGTATTTGGCTTATAATGATTTGATGATTCATTTTGTATATAGCATGAGATATGGCTCATATTAATTATGGAGATGTAGTCCTATCAGTATATGCATGCATGTGCTATGGTCACTCATGATATGGTTAAATTCATTTGGCATGGATGAATTGTGAATATGGTCATGTATGTTTGATGATGGAATTGTGAGTAAATGGCATAACAACAACTAAGGCATGAATGTATAAAATGGAAGTAAATTGATGTTACATATTGTATGTGATTTGGTAAGCTTGGTCTAAATAAAATATGAAGTCTTAAGCTAGTACAAATTGACAAGAAGTTGATATGCACGAGCCATGTTTATGAGATGTGTAAGTGTGCATGTGTTATTAAGGGTGACAAAAGGCTTGGAAAATAGCCTCAAAGTTGTATGCACGAGTAGACACACGGGCGTGTGTCTAGACCGTGTGTCATGGGCGTATGATTCGGCTGTGTCTCCCCTGCACCCTAATTAGGTATAACAGAATGCCCAATAGTAAACACACGAGGCGAGACACGTTGTCGTGTCTCGTACCAGTGAAGGACACACCTTAAGACATGAGCGTGTGTGCTGGCCGTGTGAAGTTTGCACCTGAATTTTGGAATTTAATTCACCACACGGCCTAAGCACATGGGCATGTGACTTGGCCGTGTGGCCCTAATTGTGTTGATGACGTCATAAACAAAAGAGTTACGACTGGCCGAGGACACGGCGTGTCCCAAGCCACACGGGCGTGTGTGACCACATAGCCTACCCACACCGGGGCGTGTAACCCTCCAAAACTAGAAAATTTTCTAAGTATCATAAAAGTTTTGAAAGTTCTTAGTTTAGTCCCGAACCACACTCAATGGATGTGTTGGGCCTCGTGGAGTTAAGTATAAGGGACAATATGCTTGTGTATAAATGGTTTTAATTTGGGCAAAATTTTATGGCCCGATTTTGTATGAATGTTTATGTTTGAGTTTGTGCGCCTCGGACCCTATCCGATGTCAAATACGAGGTAAAAGGGTGTTACATTTAGTGGAATCAGAGCTATGGTTTAGTCAATTCTCGGACTAACGTAGCTTGTGTACGAGTCTAGCTATACATGCCATAAATGAATTATGATAGTGTGACGACTCCTGACCTTTTTAAATTGTGTTTTCATATAGTAATGGATCCCAATCGGCTGAAGGCGATGATGTAAAGTAATGCACCGACTCAGCTCAAGCAAGGCGGCGATTGAGAGTAGACTGGTGATAAGTCAGAATTTATACATATTTTTATCCCATGCTTAGCACAGTTTTGAATGAATTATCATTAGATTTATGGAATTTGATGCTCCTAATCATTTAATTTCATGTTTATACTTAGGTGAGCATAGGAGAGTAAAATGAGTGAGAGCGGGCCAAAAACGGAGAAAATAGGCCAACATGGGAAATTAAAATGGCCAAGACTTCCTCACACGGGTAGACCACACGCTGCGTGTCTATTTGTAGATCTCTAACACACCCTAGACTTCCTCGTCACGGGTAGACCACACACGCGCGTGCCTATTCAATGAGACTCTAAACACGACCTAGAAAGTAGCCTCACACCAGGCGTGGCATCTTGCCTTGTCCACTGCCGGGCCCAAATCTAGTTCTATTCAGAAAAGGGCACTTTAGAGGGTTCGGAGGCATTCTAAAGCCTATATAAACACCCTAGAGGAGGATTAAAGGAACACATGGACTAGGAGGCAATTAATTACTCGAAGAAAGCCAATTGATCTATCTCAGAAGCCGGATTCTCCTTCAAGACGGAAGATCTCCCTTAATTTTCCTTCAGAAGTTTTGGGTTTTCTTTATGTTTTGTTATCATTATTCTTCTGAGATGTTTTCTTTTACAAATATGAACTAAACCCCCTAAATACCTAAGGGGAATGAAACCTAAGATGGATCTTGTTATTATTTTCTGAATTATATGATAAATACTTGATTTGTTCTTAATTATGTGTTCTTAATTCTTGCTTTAATATTCCAGGATATTAATTCAAGTATTGACGTGCTTATTTAGAGTAGTAAAAGTCCCTGTTTAAGAGAAGATCTAGCATAATTAAGCAGAGTTGCATGCAATCCTAGACATAGGACGACATAAATCTGCCGGATTAGGGTCAAACCAAATAAGGGAATCCATAGATCGAGTTAATGCGACACTAAGGATTTTAATAGAAAGAGATTTCAATTAATCAACCTAGGGTTAGACATTGTTAGTTTCGAGAGAGATAATAATATAAATTAGGGATTTATATGGATCAAGTCAAGGGAATAAATCATCTAGTTCAGAGTCAAATAACAAGTGAAGTCTAGGTGGATTTTTCCTTAGGTATTGTCCAAATCAATCAGTTTTCCCAAAAGTATTTCACCAATTTACTTCCTGTGCATTCTTAGTTTAGTTAATTAGTTTAGATAAAGCAAATCCCCTTATTTTTAGGATAGATAATAAAAAGAAGGTTAATACTAGTACTTTTAGTTCCTGTAGGTTCGACATTCCAGTCTTGCTACAAACTATACTACTGTTCGATAGGTGCGCTTGCCTTTATCGTGATAATAGTTAGTTTCCAAGTACGATCAATCATAAATTTAAAACTTATCATGCACAATCAAGTTTTTGGCACCGTTGCCAGGGAAATAAGATATTAAGGCAGCTTGATTTTTATTACTTTAGCCATTTTTACTTTTATTGCAATTTGCTTCTTTTTTTTCTTTTATTATTTTTAGTCTAATTTTTTTCTTCTAATTTTTCTTTTTCTTTACTTCTAGCAGGTTTTTATAGTTTATGACTAGAAGAAACCCGTTAAGACCTCTACTTTTTTATAGTGAGATCGAAAGCACAGCTCGCAAAAATTGAAGACAAATAAGGTGAAGCCTACAATACATAGAGAAAGGGTAAGAGGACGATATCCATAATACAACTGAGGAGATGGCTGACAATCAGAATAATCAACTACCTCTGGTGGTTGCTGCTGATCCAGTAAATCAGAATCTTGCTCCACGTACTATGTATGATTATGCTAAACCTACTTTAACAGGAGCTGAATTGAGTATAGTTAGACCTGCTGTTGCTGCAAATAATTTTGAACTGAAACCTAACACTATTCAAATGATACAACAGTTTGTTCAGTTTGATGGTTTGCAGGACGAGGACCTAAACACTCATTTGGCAAATTTTCTGGAATTCTACGACACTTTTAAGATAAATGACATTTCTGATGATGCCATTCGCCTTTGGTTATTCCCATTCTCATTGAGGAACAAAGCTAAACAGTGGTTAAACTCGTTACCACGAGGATCAATCACTACTTGGGAACAAAGATCGAAAAATTTTTATTAAAATATTTTTCGTCGGCTAAAACAGCTAAATTAAGGAATGATATCTCTTCTTTTGTGCAGATGGATTTAGAAACACTTTATGATACATGGGAGAGATACAAGGATCTATTGAGAAGGTGCCCTCACCATGGGTTACCTCTATGGCTGCAGGTTCAAACCTTTTACAACGATGTGAACCCCTCAACGAGGCAACTTATCGACGTAGCCGTCGGTGGAACATTGAATAACAAAACAACTGAAGAGGCTTACGAATTTATTGAAGAGATGTCACTAAATAACTATCAGTACAAAGCCGACGAAAGCTGCTCGTGTTTTCAACCTCGATGCGGTTACTATGCTCTCTAACCAGGTAGAACTTTTAAATAAAAAGATTGACAGTTTGTATGGTTCTACTCAGGTACATCTAGTGATGAGGTGTGATTCAAGTGGAGGAGGAGTACACACAAATTATCCAACCTTCAACCCTAGCATCGAGGAGGAACAAGTTCAATATATGGGTAATAATAATTCTAGATCTCAAAATAACCCATACAGTAACACTTATAATGTAGGTTGATAAACCATCCCAACTTCTCATGGGGTGGTCAAGGAAATCAAAGGCCACAACATCCCCCAGGTTTTCAACAACCACCTTACCAGGAGGAAAAAGAGCCAAACCTTGAGAAGATGCTAACGAAATTCATCTCGGTGTTAGAAACTCATTTTCAGAATACCGAAACAGCGCTTAAAAATCAACAAGCGTCAATTCAAGGGCTCGAAGCTCAAATAGGATAGCTTGCTATGTTCATTTTCTAACGACTACAAAGTAGCTTGCCGAGTAATACTGAAACTAACCCAAGGAACAACTCAATGCAATTACCGTTTGAGATAAGGAAGGGTTAGTTGAACTGAACTGAAGCAGAGGCAAGGAATTGTGGTAAGTAAAGAAAAAGGTGAGGTGGACCACATGTGAGCGAAAACCGCTAAGTAAGGAGTACAAACCTCATGTGCCATACCCAAGGAAAGGCCACCTGAGACGAATAACTTGGTAAATTCCTTAAATTATTAAAGAAATTACATATTAACTTACCGTTTATTAAAGCTCTTTGCTTGAGATGCCAAAAGCTTGATTAAATTTTTAAAGGAGCTTTTAGCAAATAGCGAAGTTGGATGAAGTATCACATGTGGAACTAAATACAATTTGCTCAGCCATTCTACAGAACAAGCTACTCAATAAGTTGAAAGATCTAGGGAGTTTTACGATTCCTTATTTAATTGGTAGTTTAAATGTTAACAATGCTTTGGTGACTTAGGGGCAAGCATTAATGTCATACCCTATAAAATGTTTAAACAACTAGGTGCAGGAAAACCTAAACAAACTAGGATGAGCATTCAATTTGGCGAGATAAAACAATCGATTTCCTATGGGTATCATTGAGGACTTGCTAGTTAAAATTGATAAATTTATTTACCCAATTGACTTTGTTGTTTTAGGCGTGGATGAGGATAGTAGCGTAGACCCTTTTTAGCAGCCGCTCGAACTATCATTGATGTTGTACAGGTGAACTAATACGCCGTGTAGGGGATGACATGATCACTCTCCAAGCTCGTGATTCGGTTAAAATATCTAGTAATCAAGAAGATTGTTTAAGTTTGGTTAATAACATTACAACTCAAACTTCTTTGTAGGAGTCGCCTAGAAAAGAATGTGTGAGAGCCTCATTCTAATCCATGTCACAAAAATAAAGCGACTCACAAAGAACGAAGGCTTGAGATCAATGAACTAGATGAATGGAGAACACATGTCCCGGAGAAACCAAAAGCACACGAAAAATCAAACCGACAGCACAATGAGCTTAGGGATGAAGCAAAGCAAATTAAAGTTGGGGATAAAGTATTGATAGATGGAAAGGACCCCGAATTGATCCTCAGGAGCTTAACACAAGCGGGCGACTCCTTTCACGGTATTGAATGTCTTCCCATACGGTATAGTCGAGGTAAATCATTCTCAAAAACAGCACTTATAAGGTAAACATTACTTGACTTAAACTTTATGTGGATAATAGAATTGATAACGAGAAAAAGGATTATCAACTCCGTGATCCGTCGTAATCATGCGAATTGAGGTAAAGTCGAGCTTAGACTATAAATAAGCACTTCTCGGGAGACAACCTGAGCACTAACGATGTTGATTTCTTTAAATTTTAGTTTTAACATCTCGAATCATTAAGCGAGTCCTTGAACATAGGTTTGCCAAATCCACGGCCAAGCACATAGGCGTGCCTTAGGCCATGCCCATACCACGGGTGGTGACATGGCGTCGCGATCGGGCCGTGCGAGAATAGAGCAATTTTTTCCAAAACATGGGATTCGATAAATTGTTACAGCCGTGCAACATGGGCGTGGGGCGTTGCCAAATCTACGGGCATGCCACACGCCCATGTCTATAAAGCGTAGTCGACATTGAAAAATTCTACGCGGGCGTGCAACACGCCCGTTCCCTACCGATGGTCGAAGCATCAAAATAACACGGGCGTATGCATATATACGGCGTGGGAGAAGCGACGAAGTAGGACGCGGGCGTGCGACACGGTCATGTGCATATATACGGGCGTGCGAAGCGAATGAAGCGGGACACGGGCTGCGACGCGGCCGTGTGCCCCAACATGCCCAAAGAACACGGGCGTGGGCGAATACGAGATGCACCTAAACTCGAAAACCACAAAACAAGCGGGCGGCACGCCATGTGCCCTAATATCTATATAAACCTCCCACTATTCATCATCCCCTTCCTCAATACCCCTAACCCTAACGCTTGCTCCCTCCTCCATTTGCCGCCTCTAAGCTCTGACAAACACCCCAAAATCACCCCTTTCTCCTCCATTTCTCCTCCATACACATCAAAATCTTCTCTCTTCTTCCTTTCCCTGCACATTCATTTTCTCTTCTCTCTTTCTCCACTCATCCCATTCCCCACCGCCGCCATCATCGTCGCACACTGACGCTGCACCTCTCCTCCATCAAGCACCACCATCATTCATCAGTCGTTTGTTTCCCTTTTACCCCATTACTTTTACTTCTTGTCTAGATTTCTTGATTTCTATTAATAATTTGCATGTTTATTAACCCTTATCTATGTTTATTGACTTCAAATTCTACTAATGATCAAGATTTACTTAGCCATTGTATTGTCATTGATCTTTACTCCTGCTTGATTTACCCACATGATTAGGATTATTAATAGTGTTTTCATTCATCATTTGATTAGTCTTTTAACATTCGCTTAGTTTAGCCTTAGCACTATTTCCATCTTATATTTAGCCATTGATTTATATACAATATCACCACGTTTCATTTTTAGCATGATTGAATTTGTGTCCATACTATCCTACGAGCAAGTCATTACTTTAGGATTACTCAGATTTTTCTTGCAGATGTAGGAATTATTATTGATGACTTAATCTTTTATCCACAGGCACACCATGTCAAATCCACGTGGTAAGAAAACCGCCGTCCCTGCCTCAAAGAAGCAAAAAGGAGTAGCATCCTCCTCCAATCTTACCATTGAGATCCGGCACCTATTCCTACAATTTCCCTTGGGACCCCAAGAGGAACTATTCCAGATACTATGGAACCGACCCCTAGGTGTGGGCTGTTGCATTGATTGGACCGCTCTAGAAGCGAGATCCAACTCGGCCCGACAACATGCGAGCTCTCTTGACTACTGACCCATGAGGGATCTTTTTCTAGATCGTTGAGTCGACATATCTCGAGCTCACGTTAGAAATCTGTTCGACCTTCCACCTTTAGACCGTTATGATAGAGTTGATGATCACCCGAGCGGTCGGTTCCATCTCGATAGTTTAGTTTGCGGTTGAGCGTGCTTGAGTTCGGTGTCGCTTTAGGGCTCTATACGGAGGAGTTTATGGATGACGACGACTTTGACAATTAAAATCGCCACATCTACTATTCACCTTCAAACTACTGGAAGGCCCTCGTCCCTGCCTCGGCCACTTACGATCCTAGTTGCTCCAAGGCATTGGCTTTCCCTCCATCACTGAGATACTTACACGCCATCCTTGCCCACACCCTGACAGGACAGCATGAGAGCATCGGTGTCGTCAACACTAACAACGCCTATTTTTTATGGAGCATGGCAAACGGGCACGTATTCGATCTTGCCTATTTCATCGCCCTCACCATTCGCCATCAGACAGAGCGGCATAGGATGGAGTCATTTTCATCGACCCTTATGTGACTCGCCTGGCGCGGTACTTTGATCTCCTCAACACGGCGGCGCAATCATCCTCCCTCACTCTCATCGATCAGATATCCCGCGGGGTATCTTGGTATGCTTCATATGAGGATGATCGGCGGCGGCGTGGATTTGACCCCTTCGATGCCGCCTCATCCAATCAGTAGAAGCGGGAGGACCCGGAGGACGTGCGATGATGTCCCTCCATTTCACAAGGATCCACCATCTCAGCCACCACCTGTTCATCGTCCAATTCATTCGGCTGCTTCACTCTCTGACATCTCTGAGCATCTTACTCGATTTGAATAGTAATGTTTTCAGCCCTTTGATAACATTGATGCAACTCTACATCAGATTTGTCAGCACCTTCATATCTCATCGCCACCCCTACCTCACGAACCATCTGGCGATGAGGATTTTTAAAGACTTTTATTTATTATTTTTATTTTTATTTTTTTTACTTTTATCTTTATTTATCTTTTTACATTACTTTTTATTTTATTTTGCGTAATACTATTTTTACTTCATCTTTAGGTTTACAATTTATATTAAGCAATTTATGTTTTCGACCATCTCCTAACGAGTAATCATGCTACTTTATATTTCCTAAAGAGTTATTGATTCTATCGTAGTTATAAAGAGCTTCAAAGCTCACTACTACTTCGGAAATTACAACTTCACTGGAAAAGGTTCTCCATCACTGCCATGCCCTACTCGACCACGACCATAGCTACCACCAGTTATAATATTATTTTAGCGCAGCACTTGTGGACTAACACCCTCTACCCTTTGGAGTATCCTCCTCCAATTTCACCCTTGCCTTAGTGATTACTACCCATGACTCCAAGTCAAAGATTCCATTTAACATTCGGGAAGTTTCACTTCTCTCACTATCTTATGATCTTATATCTATATTTTTAGTAAATCTATCTTTGTACATTGAGGACAATGTACATTTTAAGCGTGGGGGTTATTTATATCATTATCGGAAAAATCACTTTGAATTTCGTCTTATTCTCACGTGACTCACTCATATCACTATTAGAATGAATTTTGTTTAATTTATGATTTTTATTGATGTCTAGAACTAAAACATAAGCATTTATGCATTGATGGTTTAAACTTTAAGTAATTAGAGAGTCAAACATGATAAGTTGATTTTTGAGAATTAAAAATTTTTAGGTTATTTCCCCAAGTTTAGGTATTATCTTGAAATTGAAATTCACAGAGTTAGCATCAAAAAGCCATGATTTTTGTGAGATCTTGAGCCTTTAGAGCACATATTATTTCTTTCATGCTCACTTTTATTGTTTCTACAAGTGCGTCAATATTGATTTGTTATTCTAGAACTTGCTTCGATTATGCATGTCAAGACCACATCATTGATTTGATATGTCAAGGTGATAAAGGCACTTAGGTTTAACCCACTCACTCCATAAAAGTCTACCGTCATAATTAACCCTTAGTGAAGCCCCTTGAGCCTAACAAGCCATTCATTGATTTACCCTCAATATTAACCCATAACCCTTATTGTTGAAATCCCGTAAATTAATTTGATCCCTATTTTTGTCCAGATTTGATTTGAATAAATTGCTTAGCTATGTTTTATATCTGATGGTTAGCAAAGTCCTATGTTACTTAATTTTTTCTTAAAAAAAAAAGTTGTTGTAATATATCCATGAAGAAAAGCTCAATTCTAAGATCATTTAATTAGGAATTTAATTTGTCAGTTTTAGTATTTTTCTAGTTAGGTAATTTTTCAATTCAATCTCGATTCTAACCTTCTCTTTCAGCCTATGACCACACCCCCTAACCAAAGCCATGTTACAACCCTCTAAAGACCTTTTGATTGATGTATCATCTCAATATATAGTGGTGGAGATTTGATTTTCATACAAGCCTATAGTAATAACTTTTCATGTTGACTATTGAGTGCTAAATTTGTTGTCCCTAAACACCTCGAGTGATTTGAGTGAATCTTTAGTGAGAATGTTAAACTCTGTGATATTTTGAATAAGGGGAGACACCTATGTTTTCGTGATAAAATGCTCAACTTGGAATGTTTGAAACTTTGATGTTCTTCTAGTTGAATTCTCAATGTATGATTACTTATGGATTATTTTGAGATATTATTGATAGGAGTTATAAGTTGAGAAAAATGAATTCTTAAATGTGAGTTGAGGATTTTTCTTGAGGACTAGCAAATGCTCAAGTGTGGGGGTATTTGATAAGTCGTAATTTATACATATTTTTATCCCATACTTAGCACATTTTGAATGAATTATCATTAGATTTATGGAATTTGATGCTCCTAATCCTTTAATTTCATGTTTTATACTTAAGTGAGCATAGGAGAGTAAAAAGAGCGAGAAACGGGCCAAAAATAGAGAAAATAGGCCAACATGGGAAATCAACACGGCCTAGACTTCCTCACACGGGTAGACCACACGCCCGTGTCTATTTAACAGTCTCTAACATGGCCTAGACTTCCTCACACGGGTAGACCACATGCCCGTACCTATTCACCAGACTCTAAACACGACCTAAGCCGCCTCACACGGGCGTGGCACACAGCTGTGTCCCTGTCGGGCCCAAATCTAGTTCTATTCTGAAAAGGGCACTTTAGAGGGTTCGGAGGAATTCTAAAGCCTATATAAACACCCTAGAGGAGGATTAAAGGGACACATAGAGTAGGAGGCAAGGAATTACTCGAAGAAAGCCGATTGATCCATCTCAAAAGTCGGATTCTCCTTCAAGACAGAAGATCTCCCTTAATTTTCCTTTAGGAGTTTTGGGTTTACTTTATGTTTTGTTATCATTATTCTTCTGAGATGTTTTCTTTTACAAATATGAACTAAACACCCTAAATACCTAAGGGGAATGAAATCTAAGATGGATCTTGTTATTATTTTCTGAATTATATGATAAATACTTGATTTGTTCTTAATTATGTGTTCTTAATTCTTACTTTAATATTTCAGGATATTGATTCAAGTATTGATGTGCTTATTCAGAGGAGCAAAAGTCCCTGTTTAAGAGAAGATCTAGCATAATTAAGCAGAGTTGCATGAAATCCTAGACATAGGACGACATAAATCTACCGATTAGGGTCAAACCTAATAAGGGAATCCATAGATCGAGTTAATGCAACACTAAAGGTTTTAATTAGAAAGAGATTTCAATTAATCAACCTAGGGTTAGACGTTGTTAGTCTCGAGAGAGATAATAATATAAATTAGGGATTTCTATGAATCAAGTCAAGTGAATAAATCGTCTAGTTTGAGTCAAAAAACAAGTGAAGTCTAGGTGGATTTTTCCTTGGGTATTTTCCAAATCAATCAATTTTCCCAAAAGTATTTCCCCAATTTACTTCTGTGCATTCTTAGTTTAGTTAATTAGTTTAGATAAAGCAAATCCTCTTATTTTTAGGCTACATAATAAAAGAAGGTTAACACTAGTACTTTTAGTTCCTGTGGGTTCGACATTACGGTCTTGCTATAAACTACACTCTTTGTTCGATAGGTGCGCTTGCCTTTATCGTGATAATAGTTAGTTTCAAATACGATCAATCATAAATTTAAAACTTATCACGCACAATCACACCGGAGGAGAATGGGCTACGGAAGCCTTTCTCCATATGATGAATGCTTGGTATATGGAGTTCGTTCGAATGAACCCAAACACTCAACCCCCTCCACCCCCACCTATTCTTGACTTGTTCTGTAGCACCCCAAGGTATGGATTTTATGAGATTAAATAGACCTCTCGGGGATAAAATTCAAAAGCAATGAGAAGAGTTTAGAGGTAGTATCAATGATGACCTTGAGAGGGTAGAGCTTTGGCTCGAGAATACCATTAGGGTATTTAATGAGTTATCATGCACATCTAAGGAATGCATGAAGTGTATTGTGTCACTCTTGAGAGACTCGACTTATCGGTGGTAGAACACCCCTTGTGTCGGTTGTACCAAGGAGAGAGTTAATTGGGAATTTTTCTAGGAAGAGTTTTAGTAAGAAGTATATTAGCCAAAGGTTTATTGATCGAGAAAAGGAAAGAATTCCTTGAGTTAAAGCAGGGCCAAATGATGATAACAAAATATGAGCGTGAGTTTGTGCGACTTAGCAAATGCGCTCGGGAATGCGATCGATTGAGGCCATCATGTGTAAAGAGGTATGAGGATAGGTTAAATGAGAACATCCGATTGCTAGTTGGCATCCTAGAATTAAAAGAGTTTGTTGTCTTGGTTGAGAGAGCTTACAAGGTGAGGAATTGGCTAAATAGAAAAGAAAAGTGAGTTTAAGTCTCAAGATTCGAAAAAGGAGAGCAGATGAATAAGTCACTGCAGTCCTCATCTAAGAAACCAAAAGAGTTTAATACTCGATCGAGTGCTTTAGTTGGGTATTCAAATGGAAATAAGGGTAAGCGGTACTTGGTTTCAAAAGCTCAGACTACTTCAATTGCTAGTGTTGGTAATGCCGGCGAAGAGTAGACTAGAGTGTTCACATTGTGGTAGATGTCACCTCGATGAGAGTGCCGAGTTAATGATGGAGCTTGTTTTAAGTGTGGTTCCAAAGATCATTTTATTAGAGTTTGCCCGAGATGGTTGAAAAGGAGAGATTTGAGTGTACGATTGGGCAATGCTTCTTTTAGAGGGAGACCACAGAGAAATTCGAGAAATAGAGCGAGTAGTAAGAGTGCACCTAGAGATCCAGCTGTGAGACCCGAGGGTAGAGAACTTGCAAGGACTTATTCCATTCGCACTCGCGAAAAGGCCTCATCCCTTGATGAGATTACGGGTACTTTTTCTCTTTACGATACTTCTATTGTTGCTTTGATTGATCCGGGATCTACCTATTCGTATATTTGTGTAAAATTGGTGTCTAGCATGATATTCCTGTTGAGTCTATAGAATTTGTGATAAAAGTGTCAAACCCTCTAGGCAAGCACGTTTTAGTTGACAAAGTATGTAAGAATTGCCCTTTAATGATTAAAAGTCATTATTTTACATCTAATCTTATGCTTTTTCCATTTGATGAATTTTATATAATACTTGGTATGCATTGGTTGACCATGCATGATGTAGTAGTAAACTGTGGAAGGAAAATCATTGAATTGAAATGTGAAAGTAGTGATATTCTTGGTGGAACCAGATGAATCGGATAGCTTACTGTAGTGATTTCTTCTATGACTACTCAGAAATGTATAAGAAAGGGTTATGAAGCTTATCTTGCCTTTGTACTGAATGCAAAAGAGTCTGAGTTGAAAATTGAGTCAGTGCTGGTAGTATGTGAGTATCCAAATGTGTTTCCAGAAGAATTACCCAGATTACCTCCAATTAGGGAAGTTGAGTTTGGTATTGAGTTAATTCCTGGTACTGCATCTATTTCGATTGCTCCGTATAGGATAGATCCGAAGCCAGATTTAAAGGAGTTGAAAGTTTAGTTGCAAGAATTAACGGATAAAGGTTTTACGGCACCTAGTTATTCTTAGAAGGGCGCACGGTACTATTCGTGAAAAGAAATATGGTTCAATGAGATTGTGCATTGACTATCGATGACTCAATAAGGTAACCATAAAGAACAAGTATTCCTTACCAAGGATCGATGATTTCTTTGATCAATTGAAGGGAGCCACAGTGTTTTCAAAGATAGACTTGAGGTTCGATTACTACCGGTTGAGTGTTAAGGAGTCGATGTGTGAAAACTACATTTCGGACGCAGTATGGTCACTATGAATTTTTGGTTATGCCTTTTGGTTTAACAAATGCTCTGTTGTATTTATGGATTTGATGAGCCGTATTTTACGACCGTACTTGGATAAATTTGTTATTGTTTTAATTGATGATATCTTGATTTATTCTCGTGATAAGACCAAGCATACCGAGCACTTGAAAGCGGTTTTACAAACCTTGAGAGACAAGCAGTTGTATGCCAAGTTTAGTAAAAGTGAATTTTGGCTTAGAGAAGTTAGATTTTTGGGTCACATTGTTTCGGGTGATGGTATTAGAGTTGACCCGAGTAAGATATCGGTTATTGTTGAATGGAAACTACTAAGGAATGTCTCAGAGGTTAGAAGCTTTCTAGGCTTAGCCGGCTATTCTGAGATGGTTTATTAAAGGATTTTTCATGATTACTACTCCAATGACGAGATTGTTACAGGAAGATGTCAAGTACCTTCAGGCTTACTTCAACCTGTGATGGTTCTCAAGTGGAAGTGGGACCATATTACTATAGATTTTGTGACAGGTTTGCCTTTGACACCGAAAAAGAAAGATGCTGTATGGGTTGTTGTAGATCAATTGAAAAAGTTGGCTCATTTTATACGGTATGTATCGACTATTCACTTGATAAGTTAGTCGACTTGTACATTTCTAAAATTGTGAGATTGCACGGAGTACCTTTGTCAATTATATCGGATAGAGATCCGAGGTTCACTTTGCGATTTTGGAAAAAGTTATAAGGAGCGTTGAGTGCGAAATTAAATTTTAGTATCATTTTCCATCCCGCAAACTAACGATCAATCTGAAAGCGTAATTGATTCTTGATGATATGTTACGGTGTTTTGTTCTTGAGTTCCAAGGTAGTTGGGAAAAGTATTTACCGTTGGTGGAATTTTCCTACAACAATAGTTTTGATCGAGTTTGAAAATGACGCCTTATGAGGCATTGTATGGGCGTAAGTGTCGAACACCCTTGTATTGGATAGAACTCAGAGAGAATCAGATTCACGTAGTTGATTTAGTTAAAGAAACTGAAGAAAAAGTGAAGGTAATTCGTGATTGTTTGAAAGCTACTTCAAATAGATAGAAATCCTCACTGGACTTGAAGCGAAAAGAGATTGAGTTTCAAGTCGGTGATAAGATATTCCTGAAAGTATCTCCATGGAAGAAAGCTTTGAGGTTTGGCTGGAAAGGCAAATTAAGTCCATGCTTTATTGGACCGTATGAGATTACCGAAAGGATAAGGCCAATAGCTTATCGGTTGGCTTTATCGTCTGAATTGGAAAGATTTCATTACATGTTCCATGTGTCTATATTGCGACAATACCGATCTGATCCTTCACATGTGATTTCACCGATAGAGTTTGAGATTCGACCGGATATGACTTATGGTGAAGAGTCGGTTAAGATTTTGGCTCGAGAAGTCAAACAGTTGAGAAACAAAAGTATTACTCTTGTGAAAGTCTTATGGCAAAGGCATGGGGTCGAAGAGGCTACACGGGAGACCGAAGAAAACATGAGAAACCAATACTCAAACTTTTTCACTGGTAAAATTTTCGGGGACGAAAATACCTAAGGGGGGAGAGTTGTAACATTCTGATTTTTGGGCCTAGTCGGAATAGTGGTTTCGAGACCACAAATCCGAAGTAGAAAAAATTATTTTATGATTATTATGAGGTCTATGATATGATTGCATGCTTGTGTGAAAATTTCATGAAGAAATTTTATTGATAAAGTGTCCAATTTGACATTGAGGACTAAATTTCTGCACCAAACTTACATCCAAATATCAACCAATCCAAGCATTGAATTCAAACAATTTATATCTAACATGATTTATTGTTACATGCACTCATGCTTTTAATCTTACCTTTTATAAGCATACTCATTTTAACCTTTCTCAATCAATCAATAATAAACACTTATCTTATCTCCATAAAATAAACTTAAATACATATATATACATGTACCAAAACATAATCATCACTAGCCATTCCAACGGCTAGATTACAATAATCATTCGCATTTACATGCCAATATGACCAATATAACCTATACATGCCATTGTAACCATAATTGATTTACCATATTGTACCGACATGGGCCGATGGATAGTGTGAGTGATCTCCGCTAAGCTTCTAATCCAACGAGCTTCTGATTTACTTTAAAATAGGGAAATAAAACTAAGTAAGCATAAAATGCTTAGTAAGTTCGTATAACATGGTACTTAACTTACCATTCATTCTATTTTGAGGTAACTATGCAAGGCATATTCAATCAATTTAACCTCTAACCCTACACACATTCTCATTGCCCTTGTTAGTCATATATTCCATAATAACATCAAAATATATATGGGCTCAATAATAATCAAGTTTCCATGCACATATTCTTTCCATAACATGTATTCATTTAACATGTATAAATCATCTCTTTATATTACAAGTATAATTTCATAATAGTTCATCTCGAGTTCAGATTATTTCATGTCAGAACTTTACTCATATCATTCGAAATATCAAGGTCACACGAGTAGTAGTACACTCAAGGTGCACAAGTCTATAATCAAGGATGAACATCCTCATCAAATAATTTCCATATACAAATATCATCATTTCATACTTTCATATAACATTTGTCATGTATCATCATTTTCTTATATTTCAGACAGATACGTGTAATAACTAATTTTATTATTCATATTTTCTCATGTCTGGATTGTTACCCGTT
This sequence comes from Gossypium longicalyx, assembly GCA_025698465.1. NCBI lineage: Eukaryota > Viridiplantae > Streptophyta > Magnoliopsida > Malvales > Malvaceae > Gossypium > Gossypium longicalyx. The sequence continues at coordinate 45,443,031 of CM046996.1, read as the reverse complement.
GAATTTATTTGAAATATCGATGGATACACAGGTAGTACACTCAAGGTGTACAAGTCAGGATCTGTCAATTCATATTCAATGGTACCCATAATGTACTATTTCAAAGAGTACACTCTCGAGCCACACATGTATACAACAGGATTACCAGTCCAAGATAAATCCTTTTTATGACATATGCTCTAAGGAACTTGATCTGGATTATCAGTTCGAGCTAAATCCAATCCATAACATATACTCGAAAGGACTTATATCAGGATAATCCGTCTGGGCTAAATCCTTTCTGTAATGAGGTCAATAGGATTACTCGTCCAAGCTAAATCCCGTTAGCAACAAATGCAGGACCTCATTCATTTCGGGAAATCACATACCCATCGATTTTCCATTTATAAAATCGGTATTTAACCATTTTTCAGGCATTATCGGGCTGTGATTATTTCATACATCCATAACATTCATATAATTCAAATAAACACATTCCACATACATTTCAAGCATAAAAGTAACATTTTTATCATTTATCATTTTTCAGGCATTATCGTTGATCGGGCTTTGTCAGATACAATTTCAATGTCACATATATATATATATGATATTTATACAATTCACAACGCAACATTTAATTCAAACATATAAACATACACAAGTTAGTTACACGAACTTACCTCGACAAATGTTCATTTACGTAAAATCTACTAATCTGACATTTTACTCTTTTCCTCGTTCTAGCTCCAAATTTGGTCTATCTGGATCTATACGAGTAAATTTTACATCAATTTATCACATTTCATATTCAAGTGAACTAGATTTACATCCTAGGCAAAATTATCATTTTGCCCCTAACTTTTCCATAAATTCCCATTTCGGCCCTAGGCTCGAAAAATGAAATTTATACAACTTACTCCCTATTCCAAGCCTAAACGAAATTTCACCTTAAAATTTACAGCACATATATTCTATAAAATTCAAAATTTTCTCCAATTTTCACAAATTTACATTTTAGTCCTTAAATCATGTTTTCATCAAAAATCACTTTGTAAAAGTTGTTTATCTATCAACAACCTTTCATTTTCTACCATAAATTTCTAATTTTTAGCATATACATCCATAACCTAATTTCCATGCTTTGATAACTCTTCAAATTGATCCCCCAAATAGATAGATTAAGCTATCCCCATTTCAAAAATATCAAAATTACTAAAAATGGGACAAGAAAACTTACCCAATTTGGCCAAGAAAGTTTCTTCACTCTCCCTTTGGGTTTCCATGGAATATTTTGGGGAAGAAGATGATAAAAATTATTTTTATTTCTATTTAATTAATTTATCATCTTTAATAATTTTGATTTCCAATTTAGTCCTTAGCCTTTTTCTAATTTTCCATGGATGAATCATCCAAAAATATCTACTAACTTTTTTTATTAATGGTCTAATTACCATATAAGGACATTAAGTTTTAAATTCACTAGCTATTTAATCCTTCTAGCTATTAGAATTCAACTTTTACATTTTATACGATTTGGTCATTCCCGTAATTAAACACTTAATCGGTAAAATTTTCCTATCAAAATTTTAACTTGACATTTCTATCATATTACAAACCATAAAATAAAAATAAAATAAATTTTATTTTTCAGCTTAGATTTTTGGTCCCGAAACCACTATTTCGATTTCACCTAAATTGGGTTGTTACAACTCTCCCCCTTAAGGAATTTTCGTCCTCGAAAATTTTACCAGTAAAGATATTCAAATATTACTTTCTCATAGTTTCCTCCAGTTCTTAGACAGGTCCCTCTATATCGTGTCACTGTCAGAAAAATTTTACTAAAGCTACCTTTTTATTTCTCAGTTTTTCTCTTCAAGTGTCAGAATTTCAATCAATCTCTTACTGTAAGTCGTGTCAGGCTGAATTTAACATTTATCAAAGCAATAATAGATGATGGATCTGATCGATACTGTCATAACACATATACTCATAAAAAAATTTGTGAATTTTGTAGAACTCTGATAATAATACCTATCAACATGCAATAGGTCCAATTCTCTTCAATAATCTTTTATAACCCAATAAACTACAGACTTGATTTGCCTTTACAGTCAAACCAGAGAACTTTCTTCCATGGTGAAACTTTCAAAAATGTTTTTTCGCCAATTTGAAACTCTATTTATTTTCATTTTTGATTCACATCAGATTTTTTATGATTAAATACTGCTTTTAAACTGTCTCAGATCACTTTCACCTTTCTTCAGTTTCAACGAATCAAACCAACTACATGTATCTTTTCTCACTGAACTCAGTCCAAAACACCGGAGTTTTACACTTGTGACCATAGAAAATCGTATACGGTAAAATTTTATACTTGACTATTAACTATTACTATATATGAATTCAACTAACGACAAATATTTGTTTTTCAATTGCCTTTGAATTCCAAAATACAGACTTGAAACATATCTTCAAAAATCTGAATCATATGTTCAAATTGATCATCCGTGCGAGAATGAAATCTGATTGCTAAAGTGTAAGCAGTATACCCGAGTTCTTTGCAACTTGTTTGAGAATCGAAATATAAACTATAGATCTCTATCGAAATAACAAAAACTACCACATCATATAATCGACAATCTCAAAAATAGATAATTTGAGCACTCTATCAAGTGAGAAATCCATTCATGCAGAATAAAATGTACTGAGACTTTGCCAAACAATTAAATTACTCAAATATTATCTTTCTTTTTCATAGGCAGGAGAATCGATGTAAAATTCATAGTAACTTTGTCCCATTTCCATTTTGGTATTTTCATGTTGTAGAACCATCTTGAAAGTATCATCACTATCTTCTTGATACATCCATCATTTAAATATAGATTCAAAAATACCACCTTTCATTACGAGCTACCGGTAAATATTTTTTCAAATCGTTGTTCATCTTATCATTTCCCAAATAAACAGACATAGTACCACTGTGATCATTCATGTAAAATTTTCTATAAAAGTTCCCAATTCTTCAGTACACAGGTTTTATCTCAGAATAACAGACAATCATCAGATTCAAACCTGCTATCCTGATTCAATAATTATTGCATTGATGCCGTTTATCTTACAACTCATTATCACTTTTTCGGGTTTCTGGATCACATTAGAAACATCAGCTTAGCTTTAAGCTCAGCTAAAATTATTCTTTCATCAGACAATAGCAATCGAGTATTTATTGCCCATAAAGCAAACAAAGAATTTTCTACTCAACTATCAGCAACTATATTTACTTTTCCTGAATGAAAATCAATTACCAAATCAGGGTCTTTCAATAATTCAAACCATCTACTCTGTGTCAGATTAAAATCTTTCTATACCATTGGGTGTTTTAAAATTTATGATCAGTATATATATGATATTTTCACCATTCAGATACTGTTACCAAATTCTCAGTGCAAACACAATAATTGTCAATTCAAGATCATATATCGGGTAATTCTTTTTCCTGTAGCTTTATCTGGTTGGAAGTATAGACCATTACTTTACCTTTTTTAATCAAAATACAGTCTAATCCATTCAATATTGTATCACTGTGATAATAAATTATTTACCCGATTCAGACTGAACCAGAACTAATGCTTAGGTCATCAAGGCTTCCAACTGATCAAAATTTTACTAACATTTGTCAGTCCATTCAAATCTTACATCTTTCTTTAATATCCATATCATTGATGTAGCTATCATAGGAAACACTTTCACGAAAATTAAAAAGGATATCGAAGCTTTAAATTATTCCGAGATCATAATCATCAGATAGGTTAAAATCATAATACTACAATAGATCTGACATTTCCATGATATAAATGGAACAATACTTCAACCTCAATAATATTTTTCAAATAAAAGGGGAAAACCAAGGGTGGTTCCAATTTCAACCAGTGTAATAATACAATTTCTATAATTTGTGTTCCATATTACCAAATTCCTATGATCAAGTCAGAATTCATAACAGTAGTAAGTATAATTACCACTTACCAATGAATATCTTTCACAGATAAACCATAAAATAACAAGAAACCGAGATAACGAAATCAAAATTGCAAATCTACACTGAATTTCTGAGAAGATAATCCATGTTGAATAATAGAAAGATTGATGACATCTCAAAGAAAGTCCAGAAGAGTAATATTGCACATTCACACTATAAATAGTCTTAATAGAGACAGTGTAACTTCCACATTTGCCATTCAGAACTTCAACTAACAGAAGTAGAAAATAGCATCATACAAATCTTATCATCAAGTCTTCTATCACCTATAATGGCTTGAAAAACCGAAGAAAAATAAAGCAATACCACTCATAAGTCAATCAAACTTGCAATAATTTCCATCTATTACCATGTTTAGCCAACCTTTCCATATAATGATTATAGCATCCGAACATGAACAGTTACATATATCCCTGAGAATAACAGCACATATAGAATACCCATATAAAATACCCAAAAGAGATTGCTGTAATATACCTGATTATAACAGCTGTATTCAAATATTTTTGCAATTTTATCACTAATCCACTTGTAACGCCCTAAATTTGTTAATGATTAAATTATGTGTTCTGTGGCATAATTGCTTGCTTGATTTAATGTTTATGTGTCTTAAGGGGTGCGAGAAGTCCTGGGTTCAAACCTGGGCTTAAGAAAATTTTTGGGTTTTACTGAATTAAACCCATGCTACCAGATGTTGGGTTTTTATTTAATTGAGAGGAAGTTATGTTAAAAAAAATGTATTGATCCAAGGGATAGGGGCGTGTTGTCTAAGGCAAGGGACTTGGTAGGATTCTAGTGCTTTAGGCGATTGAGTGTATTGAAGGGAGTAGGGAGTTGTAGCCAAATTCTAGGAGTGTTGTGGGGAGAAAAGTTAGGTGTTTTGAAAGGGTATGGATAGTGGGTAGTTGGAGAGGTTTGAGGAGTCAAGTGAGGGGTGTGTTGGTGTCGTACAAGGACTCTAAGCATAGGGGAATTTTGCTGGAGTGTGGGGTAGGTTTCTCTTCTTCATTTCGTGTGTAACCGAGTTGTTGTTCTTTTGGCTCTTTTTGCATTTTTCGTTGGCTAGTTGACTTTTGTTTGGTGTTCTCCAGGTACTTTTGTTCTGCACTTGTAGTGCAGTTTGAAACCCTTTTTTGTCTAATGGTTAATCAGCATCTATTACTGTTCTTTCTTACTTACCTGCTCGTGTTGATACTCTTTGTTTAGGCCGAACCCTGTTTACTCTCTATTTTGATTTTGGATCAATTCTTCAGCAACTTCTAGTGTCACTTTCGATTGTGGTTTCTGCTTTTTCCTCTTCCTCACTTCAATGCTACTCCTCTTGACCGAATACGCATACTTCCTTCACCTTTCTTTTCTTTTTCCCCCTTGATCAAATTTACTATCTCTCTCTTCTTTGGGTTGGCCGAATATCACCTCTCCTCTCCTTCTCAATTCATTTGGGTTGCACTGCTAGTCGTTTGCTCTATTCTTTGTGGGAGCTGAATCTCTCTGCATTTAGGTAAGGTAACTGATTTTGTTGATAAGGTTCTCGGCTATTCTTTTCCTTCTTTCTCCCTTTGCCGGCATAATCTTCCTCTCTAATGCTACCTTGTAATCACCATTTCTGGCAGGGATGTAATTGTTCTTCGTGGGACTCAACCCTAGAGTGTGCCTTTCAGGCCGGATACTTCTAAGTAGTGGAAGTGGTTGTTCATTTGGTTTTAATCGTTTTCATTCATTGTTTTGGGCTAACAAGGTAGTAATGCTATCTATATTTTGTCAAGTTTTGGAAGGCAGCTTCGATCAATGATTAAAGAGAGTGACCGTTTTCTATTCAAGGTAAGCAACCGTTACCATTTTTTAGAATTTGGTGCTATGTGGGGATGGTAACTTTATCACTTAAAGGACTAACGTGGGATTATGATTGAATCTAGGTTGGCGTTGTGGAGAGTTGCTCACATATCGCAAAAAGGTGTGTAATCACACTATCATTAGCCATAGATTGGCAAAAGCCAGAAATGTTCAACTGTTGACACCACACGAGCATACGCACGCATGTGAGGTGAGCCAAATGCTCAAAGCGTGGGCATTCGATCGAAGAGGCCACCATGAACGATTTCATGGGATTAGGCCGATTTTGGGTCACGATGGGCCGAAATGGGTCGTGTGGGCCCCACGGGCTCGTGGGCCCCGCACAGGCAATCCGTACGGGTGTGTGGAGATTGTTTGGCTGGCTGTGTAGTTTGTACGGCCAGGGCCATTATTTGGGCTTATTACCCACATAGGCCGTAATATGGGTTTGGGCCTATTTTTACTGTTTAACTGCTATGGTTGCACGGGTCGCACAAGATGACTGTAGACCTACTTTTAGGTCGGTAAGTATACCTAGACCCTAATTTATGGAATGACTGTTATACCCCTATGAGGTAAATGACGAGAATACCCGATGTATGACTGTTTGAGCATGCCATTCTTATTGTATGTATATTTATATTATGTTGCATTGCATGGGGTGGGATATATATGTTGTTGGAGGAAGTGTACTGAAAGGCTATAAGCCTATTACTGGCAGCCTTGCTGCAAATACTGTTAGTACCGAAACCAGTACTTTGTTCTGGAGTGTGGGGATGGGTGGGTTGATTTATTCCCCACATAGAGTGTAGGGCTGGACGGAGTGGAGTGTAGAGGATAGTTAGGTAGGATCTCTTTATGCATGCATTATTTCTTATCAGATCGGCCTGGGCTAAGGCCACACCGATATTGCTACGATATGGGCTTAAGCCAGGCTGTTTAGCATTGTATGCTTGATTTTTTATTAAATAAGGGTTACACATTGAGTTTCATAACTCACCTTCTCTGTTTAATTGTGCAGGTAAACCTTAGGCAGGTCGGTGCTACGAGGGACTCGGAGACGGCCACACCACTGTTTGTAATTTCATTTTGACTTTACTAAAAGTAGATTTATTTGAAGTATTTCATGTAATAAGGTCGTTCTAAGTTTTTTTTTTATTTGGGGAATTTTATTAACTTGGTTTATACCTGTTAGCCGTAGGATTTGGATTTTCAAAAAGAAAATGGTTTTCAACTATCATGCTACGTAACCTAATTTAAAAGCTTTCGCAACGACAATGTTTAAAGTAAAATAACAACCTAGTATGTGACACACTTTACTAAAATAATCTTGTAATTTAGCAAATGGATTAAACAAGTTAGTTTTTCAAAAGAATCACAAACAAGGTTTTAATACAAACGAGTTTTTCTACTAAATCTACAAATTATCAAGACTCACTCCAATGTGACATCACAGATACGTCCCTAACGTCTAGGCCGGGTTTGGGTGTTACACCACTAACATATATAGTCATCAATAATCTTACATTATTCAGTTCACTGAAAGAGTCAAGTCGGAAGAATTTTTGGCTAATCTGTTCTGTAAATATCATATCTGGATAAGTCGATTACTCATGAATAACTTCTTCCTTAACAATGACATCGCATATTTAGAATAATTTTCAGAAAAATCTAACATCTCTTTTAATATTGTCTTTGCTTATTAACCCATTCTCAATTTTGACTAAATTATTAATCATTTAGCCTTTGAACCCTTCTCTCACATCTATGAACTTAATCAATATAAATTTTATGAATTTTTATTGTATAAAACTGTACTGGTAAAGGGGTGGAGATCGTTAGCCTCAAAATTGAACTTTTATAAATACACATATATCACTTAACATGTATCATTAACATGTCCATTATAAAATATTTATTTCATACCTTTATGAGTCTCATTTCATCATAAGTAACATTTTTACTCAGGCGCGTAAGTATCACTTTTAGCAGTATCAGAATTAGCTCGGTTGGAAAGCATCTCTATCTATTTGTAAAACAATTTTCATTAGAGTCGGGAGATATCACACTATCACATTTTATATAATGGCATGTATTTCTAGACTCCACATATGCTATGTCTAGCCCAAGAACCGACTAAATTGTAGCACTGATACCACTAAATCTAACACCCCTAACCTGTATCCGTTGCCGAAATAGGGTTACGAAACATTACCAAAACTTTCAGAACATTTTCAGATAATTCAAAAATTTACTATTCATTCCTCAAGATTTATTCATAACATCCCTTAAATGGACCCTCGAGGCCCAAAACGAGCATTAGAATCGAGTCGGGACTTAATCGGAAACTCTAAGAATTTTTCGTGAAATATCAAAATTTTTCCAATGTGCAGGGCTCACACACCCATGTGGTCCAAGGGATATGCCCGTGTGACCCTAGGACACGCCCCTACTATAGGCTGTGTTCGACCCGTGTAACTTTCTGACTTGTGCACACAGCCATGCCATACGCTCGTGTGCTAGGCCGTGTAAAACACAAGGTTGAGACACATGCCCGTGTCTCAGCTCGTGTGCTCAATTCTGAGCATTCTGTTTTCTCAAATTTAAGGTGCAGGGGACACACGGTCTAACTACACGCCCATGTACTAGGCCGTCTGTCACACACGATCTAGAAACACGCCCATGTGTCTACTCGTGTGGACAAAATAAAGCCATTCCTAGCTTCATTTCTAACCCAAAATCATACCAAATTTCTGCACCAAACTTATATCCAAATACCAACCAATCCAAGCATTGAATTCAAACAATTTATAACATCTAACATGATTTATTGTTACATGCACTCATGCTTTTAATCTTACCTTTTATAAGCATACTCATTTTAACCTTTCTCAATCAATCAATAATAAACACTTATGTTATCCCCATAAAATAAACTTAAATACATATATATACATGTACCAAAACATAATCATCACTAACCATTCCAACGACTAGATTACAATAATCATTTACATTTACACGCCAATATGACCAATATAACCTATACACGCCATTGTAACCATAATTGCTTTACCATATTGTACCGACATGGGCCGATGGATAGTGTGAGTGATCTCTGCTAAGCTTCCAATCCAACGAGCTTCTGATTTACTCTAAAATAGGGAAATAAAACTAAGTAAGCATAAAATGCCTAGTAAGTTCGTATAACATGGTACTTAACTTACCATTCATTCTATTTTGAGGTAACTATGTAAGGCATATTCAATCAAATTGACCTCAAGCCCTACACACATCCTCATTGCCCTTGTTAGTCATATATTCCATAATCACATCAAAACATATATGGGCTCAACTATAATCAAGTTTGCATGCACATATGCTTTCTACAACTTGTATTCATTTAACATGTATAAATCATCTCTTTATGTTACAAGTACAGTTTCATAATTGTTCATCTCGAGTTCAGATTATTTCATGTCAGAACTTTACTCATATCATTCAAAATATCAAGGTCACACGAGTAGTAGTACACTCAAGGTGTACAAGTCTATAATCAAGGATGGACATTCTCATCAAATAATTTACATATACAAATATCATCATCTTATACTTCATTTATCACTTGTCATGTATCATCATTTTCTTATATTTCAAACGGATATGTGTAATAACTCATTTTATTATTCATATCTTCTCATGTCTGGATTGTCACCCGTTGAATTTATTTGAAATATCGATGAATTTATTTGAAATATCGATGGATACACAAGTAGTACACTCAAGGTGTACAAGTCAAGATTCGTCAATTCATATTCAATGGTACCCATAAGGTACTATTTCAGATAGTACACTCTCGAGCCACACATGTATATAACAGGATTACCACTTCGGGCTAAATCCTTTTTATGACATATGCTCTAAGGAACTTGATCTGGATTACCTGTCCGGGCTAAATCCAATCCATAACATATGTTCAAGAGGACTTATATTAGGATTACCCGTCCGAGTAAATCCTTTCTGTAATGAGGACAATAGGATTACCCGTCAGAGCTAAATACCGTCAGCAACAAATGCAATACCTCATTCATTTCGGGAAATCATATATCCATCGATTTTTCATTTATTCCACCAGGATTTAAAAATTTTTCAAGCATTATCGGGCATGTGATTATTTCATACATCCATAACATTCATATAATTCAAATAAACACATTCCACATTCATTTCAAGTATAAAAGTAATATTTTTATCATTTATCATTTTTTGGGCATTATCGTTAATCGGGCTTTGTCAGATACAATTTCAATGTCACATATATATATGATATTTATACAATTCACAATGTAACATTTAATTCATACATATAAACATACACAAATTAGTTACACAAACTTAAATCGAAAAATGTTCGTGTGCGTAAAATCTACTAATCCGACATTTTCCTCCTTTCCTCGTTTTAGCTCTGAATTTGGTCTATCTGGATCTATACGAGTAAATTTTACACCAATTTATCACATTTCATATTCAAGTAAGCTCGATTTACATCCTAGGTAAAATTACCATTTTGCCCCTAAATTCTCATTTTGTCCCTAGGCTCGAAAAATGAAATTTATGCAATTTACTCCCTATTCCAAGCCTAACCGAAATTTCACCTTAAAATTTACAGTAAATATATTCTATAAAATTCTGAATGTTTCTTCAATTTTCACAAATTTACATTTTAGTCCCTAAATCATGTTTTCATCAAAAATCACTTTGTAAAAGTTTTTTTATCTATCAACAACCTTTCATTTTCTACCATAAATTTCTAATTTTCAGCATATACATCCATGACCTAATTTTCATACTTTGATAACTCTTCAAATTGATCCCCCAAATAGATAGATTATGCTATCCTCATTTCAAAAATATCAAAATTACTAAAAAGCGAGACAAGAAAACTTACCCAATTTGGCCAAGAAAGTTTTTCTCTCTCCTTTTGGTTTCCATGAAATATTTTGGGAAGAAGATGATTAAAATTATTTTTATTTCTATTTAATTAATTTATCATCTTTAATAATTTTGATTTCCAATTTAGTCCTTATCCTTTTTCTAATTTTCCATGGATGAATCATCCAAAAATATCTACTAACTTTTTTATTAATGGTCTAATTACCATATAAGGACCTTACGTTTTGAATTCCATAGCTATTTGATCCTTCTAGCTACTAGAATTCAACTTTTGCATTTTATGAGATTTTGTCTTTCCCGTAATTAAACGTTTAATCGGTAAAATTTTCTTATCAAAATTTTCACATAACATTTCTATCATATTATGAACCATAAAATAAATTTTATTATTCGGCTCAGGTTTGTGGTCCCGAACCCACTATTTCGATTTCACCGAAATTGGGTTGTTACATAAGATGCTTAAATACATGGTTTAATTAAGATGCAAACTAAATGAACAAATAAGTTACTTAATGCAAGACTTAATTAAAGATGCTCCTTTAACTATCATGGGAGTTACATAATGCATGACATAATTAAATCAAGACCTTTATTAACATATGAGTTATGAAATGCATGACATAATTAAATATTGAACACTTAATGCAAGTCATAATTAAAAGATGTTGATTAATAATGCAAGACATTAATTTGAAGATGAAAACATAAACTAAAATAAACTTAATTAAAATTCTTGATTAATTAAAACCCATCAAAATGTTTCATCCAACTCTTGGATTAGAATTGACTTGGTCTTGACCGCCCAATCAGAACATGATTAATTTGGACTTATTCCCAACATCTACACCTAGGCCCTTTAAAATTTTCTTTGACCCAATTGGTTTGGTCCCTCATAGTTGACCCAATTGGTAAACACAAAGGATCAATCTTTATTTCGAACATCTCAAGAAAATGTGGCTTACGAAAATTTGGCCCAACATCAACTTGTTTCACCTTGACAAGAATTGATTCAGCCTTAGTGTGCAGAATCACATCATACTGAATTGGCAGTTATTAGATTACCTGTCAAATCATGTCTTAAACCAACCCAGATCACAACTTATTTTGATGGATGAAATCTTCGAAGTCATCCCGTGGAATCCCAGATGACCATGTTACATATCATAAGAATGCTCTGAGTTGACGTACAACTTATATTGAAGATAACATTTTTGTATATAGCATGAAACACTCAGATTTGGTAGATACAAGATAATTCAAATTACTTCCTTACATAGCGTAAACAAATTCAGATCTAACAAACTCTTAAACTACTCATAATTCCAAATACACCAAATTACCTATATTGACAAACTACTATGGTAGATTCACCCTTTAGAAATACTATTAAGAATTCCTTCAGGAAATGCCTTTAAGTCATATTTAATTTCATCATAAGCCTATCCAAAATAAAGATGTTTTCAAACTTATCCTAATCTCACCTCAAGGTCATTATAGAATAAACTATACAGGCATCACAAAATACGCCACAAAAGCTTTACAGAACATGCCACAAAGGCTTTACCGAATACACCACAAAAACTTTAAAGAACATTACGTGTTTACTTTTCTAGTGGACTATCTCAGAGAGTGCCATGGGTTTTTCCCATATGGTCTTGTACATATTTTCATGGCGTGATCTGCTAGTCCAGTTTACATCTTACTGGAGGCAACATCATGAATATTTTCATTGTCATATGATATCATGGGTCTCTACCACATGGTCTTACACATATCTGTATGTCGTGATCTGTCAGTCCGGTTAGCAATGTACCTACCCTACCAGAGGCAACACCATGAATATTTTCATTGTCATATGATGCCATGGGTCTCTACCACATGGTCTTACACATATCAGCATGTCGTGATCTATCAGTCCAGTTAGCAATGTACCTACCCTACCAGAGGCAACACCATGAATATTTTTATTGTCATATGATGTCATGGGTCTCTACCACATGGTCTTACACATATTTGCATATCGTGATTTGCCAGTCCAGCTAGCAATGTAGCTGCCCTACCGGAGGCATCACAAATGGTTGTGTTACTCACTTAACATAGAGTGCACTTACCTAAATTTGTTCACACTTCTAACGAACTCATATTCTCTCATGCCTGATTTCACAAGCTTACATAACATGCATCATCTAATTCATGCAGTAATACATATCTATCATTTGTAAACATACAACAACTATACAATACTTTTCATACACTTACACTCACTAGTTACCAAAGATGAAATCAACATATGAATCTCCATTGTAAATGAACATGCATGAGTCAAGATAAAGACTCACTTGAAACACACCTTTACTATATCTTGAAGTTCCAAATTTGATTGTCTTTCCCGATCCAACTGCAACAACTACTTAAAAGAACATAGAACTTCCATTAAAATCTCATTTACAAACAATTTACTAATGTTCCCATTACATAGAACCCTCATGCAGGGCCTCTTATTCACACCCTACTGCTTATATGTTTCTTAAAACCCTTACTCTTTTAAAATCATAACATGTAGAGCTATCAGACTTACCAAGAGGTTGAAACATCCACTGATTAACCAAAAAACCTCAACTTCTTGGTTAACAAAGAAGAAATAGGTTTAAGAATAACTAGAGGGTAGAACAGAAAGAAGAAAAGATCATCCTCCCATGTTCCCTTCTTACCATTTATATGTATACAAAAATTGTCCTTTAAATACCTTGCAAGAACTGAAAGAAATATAAAAGAGAATCTGATGCAGATATTTGACCAATCAATCCATGCAGATGACTCTCGACCAATCACATTACAGAAACCACTTTACACAATATTCAAGAAAATTAGGCGTAGCATACCTTTGGCGTTGACTCTCATAACGCGTGATCTTAAATATAATTAAGTCTTCAATAGTTTCCTCATACATTTAATAGTCTTTCACTATACAAAACTTTGGGGCGTATCCCTTCATAGGTGTACACTCTCATGGGCACACTATTTTTTTATTAAGAAACATCCCAAGATAAAACCTCAGATTCTACGTGTGAGGATACATTATGCACTAGGATTTAATTTGCTAAAATTCTGGAAAGTGGCGAGCTATACTACAATAGCGCACATAATTGGGTAACCTTCACCATTATTCATTTTTTTCTTGGATCTTCCAAATTTAGGGTGTTACACAATGAGTGGTGGCACACCTTAGGAAATGCTAGGGTTTGCCGCCTCTCTCATGTATACAGGCCTATTGAGTCTTTCGTGTATTGGGTACAATTTTATTTGTTATCTAGACTTTTATCAAACCCTTATAATTTATCCAACTCAATAACTATTTTTTATTTTCTAAAATATTATATATTTAATTAATTTTAATCAATTAAATTAATTTTTCTCAAGTAAATTATTTTTTGAACCCAATTCTAATTCTATTAAAGTCATGGCAACTTTATCATATTAGAATCTATGAGAAAATTAGTTTAATTACTAATTAATTTAATTCTCACTTCGAGCTTCAATTATTTAATTAAAATCAATTAAATAATAATTTAAAATTTTTAAATTAATTTCCAAGTCATCTTTTGTACTTAGTGAAAAAACGCATTTACTGTCGATAGTGATACATGTGATTCATTTCTCTTAGTTATCGTTTCCATTCATTCCATAGTCATTGGTTCTACATTCAATTCATTTTGTGCTATCTTCTGCCACTGGAGAGACCAATTGGACATATTTAGTTAGGACTCAAATATTTTTTAATTAAGTTTCTATTGTTCACCTATTAATTACAACATTATTTAATCATAGAGTCATTCCACTATAATATCATGATTGAATTATCCCTTACTATATATCATTACGAAAGTTACTTATTAAATACTTGTACAATGATCTTGTAGGATTAATCTCCTTGGAATAAACTTTGCTCTCCCAATATGATCTTATTTTATCTCATGGTTTCCATTGCATTTTTTTTACATGGAAAAAGCCTATTTCTAACAAATAATAATTAAATCATTTTTCTTATGACATTTGACTCGTGGCACGTTCCTATTTCATCAATCATGGTGTCAATGAGAGGGTATCATTTACCCTTATAGGGATATGATTCCACTATTATGGAATGGTGCTACAAATGCAGAAGTCATATACCCAACGTACTAACTTTTAGTTCTTTACCAATTTGAACTCAAGCTTTCAATACATTAAAGTACAAGAGTCATGCATACATAGTCCATCATTCACTCAAGATTAAGGTATACCACACCTTGAACATCACAAGTGAATAACTCCATAAATAGATTTAGGATAAATTCAACTTAGGTCTTGTCCGATGTATTGTTAATCCAGACAATCATATCTATGTTTTGATCTTTTGGGAGTCATTTGCTTCGATACCGAAGACAAGAAATCTCCCCAGTGAGACTTGATAGACGACATAATAGTCTTTCAATCAACTTGCTCAAGTTGGATTAGACTATAGACTATTTAGATTATCTACTAATGTAAGTTGTCTTCTCCTATTATGATTTGATCACACAATACAACTTAATATTAGTTAAACATTAGATAATCAATAAGTCAATATTTGCTTTCATTTTGTTTTGCATGCAAAAACTGTTGAAGACAAATACAAATCATATTAATGTCTAATGTAATTTTATTTAAACCAATTCGTTCGAAAAATTACAAGTACAAAATGATGAATACACTACACATAGGGCACTAGATCCTAACAACTTGCATATTAATAGTCAATGAAAATTAAAGTGAAACTTGCACATCTCCTACAGTAAATCACCGCAATTTTCAAGGACTTTTTGCAATTCTTGTAGCTCAATCAAGGATTTTTTAGGTTCACTTCTCCAATTTGGATTAGCACATCGGAAAGATAGGTAATTACAGTCAAATTTAGAACTCAAAAGAATTTCAATCCACATATACTAGTGTAAAACTAGATGAATATCATCCAAATTAAGCTTAAGCCATTGGTTTCATCTCATTTTCTTGAGTTTCAATCCTTACTTTTCCATTGTACCCCTTTTTAGCAACCATGTTTATTGTCATAAATAAGGCTCTTGTATCCCCAACTGTCAAATTAGAGTTATCCTACTGTCAAATTAGAGTTATCCTTTTCACTAGAAACATGATGTAGAATAAAATGCAATTATATTGTGGAAAATTTGTAATGACATGTTTACCTATGTTACCTAGACTTAAGACATGAGTGTCGGACTTGTCAAGTCTCAAAACATCAAATACGGGGACACTATCCAAATTTTGGGCAAGAGTACCTAGATTTTATTATGGATTTTTTTTATAATACCAATTTTTAATGAAAAAGGGACCAAATTTGTTTTTGTTAATGATTTTATGTGGATTTAAAAAAAAATAACAACTATTTTTTAATAATTATTAATTTTTGTTATCACAATCTTTTATGATATTTAAAATAATATATAATATTTCAATTTATTTATATATGAAAATGATATAATAACATTTTTAATAATAATTTGGAATTGATTTATACCAAACAAAAACTATTAATAAAAATACTTAAAATACACGTAATTTCTTTTTACTTTTTACATTTTTTTCTCGTAGACTCCCCTTCCCTCGTGTATATATATCATGCTCCAATTATATAGATCACATATGTAAAGTTTGGCTTAAATTTTTAAAAAAATTAACTATTCATTTTATGTAAAAAAATTTAATTGTTAAATATATATTAATATATACAATATTTCAAATCAATACGATAGAGATATCAATTTGATTCCAAAATTTACATGAATGACAAATACAAAATATTTTGAAAAATCAAAGAACTAAATTGTTAAAATATTAAATATATAAAAAATTATGAAATGATGTAAAATCATTTAAGGTTGATTCAATCCATATGGCACATTTGGTACTACCAATTAATGCCATGTATATACTTAATTATTAAGTTAAGTATTTCCAATATATTTTCCCAAAACACGTTGTTACATATGTTTATTTATTACTAGTAAAATCGTTATATAAACAAAATTTCATAAATTACGTTTAATTTATCAAATATTGCATCCCAATCAATTTAGCGCAATTCAGGGAAAATTACTTTATCAATTTTCAATTACTAAAAAAATAATATTGCACCACAATTATAGTAAAATACTTTCCAAAAAATTTAATATAACTCATTTAAGACAATTTAAATGTAATTGATAGACGAAAGAAATGAGTGCAAGTTAAGGAAAACCTAAACGTTTAATATTGCAAAATCATTATTGGTAATTGCCATACAACACAATTTGTATAGATATTTCCATAAATACATCAATATATATTTTATCATTATAAAATATTTCTTTAAATATGTTAATTGCCAAAATACTTTTATTTTTCACAATTTTTTATAATTTTTATTGAAAATATGATAAAGCTTTTAATTTTCAGAATTAACAAGAAAACTATAAATATTAAGCATTAAAAATGTTAATTTACCTTTTTATTATGACATTAAAAAATATTTCTAATCGCAAAGTTGATAGAGTAACCAAGATTTTTAAATAAAAAAAGTACAGACAGGACCTTTGAGATACTTAAACCTATACTGAATTTATCACCCCTAGATGAGATGAAAATTGTATGTAACAAATTTTAGAAAATGGATATAGTAATAATAATAAAATTTCAATGACCTCTAATTACACCCTAGTTTTTTTTTTTTTTTTCATTTTTTTGAAGTCTTTTCTCTTTCTTCTATCATCATCTTCCTCCTACCATCGTCCCTCCTCTCACTCGTCTCTGCAAATCAATTTCTTCTCTTCTCTTCTCATCTCAGTTCTCACCCACCGCAGTGACAGCTGGCTTTTGCCAGATCTGACCCGTATCACATGTTGGACTCATGCCGTATCATGTCTACGTAGGTACTGCACCCAAATTGCCGAGTCCGGGTAATGAAGATGTTGACCATATTAGTCGGCTAGCTTTCTTCATACACTAGTTTCTTTTTGAAAGATAAAAAAGATGTCGTAGTTGCGCATCAATAATGAGTGCATATAAATTTGCAGGATATCCTATACGATGAGTTATCAATTTAATAAGCCACTTCAAATTTTGAGCATTGTGCACTCACAAGCAGCCTCATTCCAAAAATTGATACCACAATCATTATAAGAAAACTTTTTCACTCTGACAACTAAAAGGCTTAAAACCAGTTAAATATTCAAGAATTGAAGTCGAAACATATGGCAAAGTAAAAGAAGCACAAAAAGATTTCACTAAAATGTTCATATGCTTTATAAGTTTGCTATAGAAAAGTCCTCAAGAATTCAAGGAAGCTCACCTAGGTGTCCATAAATACTCCTCGCTGATTTCTGATTTAATTGATCAAAGCTTTAATTCTAAGGAGAAAATTATAAAACCCAATACTATAAACAAACCGGGTAATTAACAGCAAAAAAGACAGCTCCCAGATGCAATTTTGAATATGCACTATATGACCGTCCATACAAGTGCAGGCAAGTCTGGATGTGCTTGAGCAGGCACTGTAGTTGTAACAATGAATATGGGGAGAAAATCCAAATATAACAAAAACTGAGAACATAAGTAGAGGCCTAAACATAAGAAAGATGGGCTAGAGAAATTGCAGTTCAAAACAAAGTTGGTTCATTAATGTAATGAAAAACTTTACTACAGAGAAACCATGCGTCTGTAAAGTACTTCATCATCACTCTCAGCTTCCTCATCTGACACAACGTCACTTCCCGGTAGCTCCAATTTCCCACCCATACAGAATGAAGGTCCTAAGCTTTCTGATTCAATATAATCACCCTGCAATCTCTCTTCAAATCTCTGGTCACTACAATTCAGAAACCAGTTCAGTGAGCACCTAATCCCCTTGCTTTGTAACTTGGTGTACCTGGGTTTGATTCTACATTCTAAGCTATAAGTAAAGTATTCTGGAAACTCCACAAGCTCTTTGACCGGCCTCCCCATCTCACTTTTGAAGTAATAATAGCTTTTCTTCATGAGCTCAACTCGTAGTGCAACCAATTGGGGACATTTCATAACCATAATTGCCACATCCTCTAATGGCAGTCCCCGCCCCAAAAGAAACTCTATAGGCTTCATAATAACATGTTGATTTAGGCTTGCAATCTGTGGCATCTTCTCTATAATACAAGCAAACCCATCTGGGTCAATCTTGAGCTTCAGATTGAAGAAATACTGCTGTGAAGACAACTTAGCTTTCAGAGGTAACCCAAGAATTTGTGGATATTGTGCAATAACTGAAGCAATTGCTTCCCTCCGAATTCCAAAACTAATCAAGGAATCAACATTCAGCTTAACAGTTTCTTCAAGATCATAACCAAGTATATATGCCCGTTTCTCCAACATTCTAGCCAAAATCTTCTTTGGCAATCCCAAGGAAACCAAGTAATCAACAAGCGGCTTAATAATAGTCCCAACTCTCATACCTAGAAAATATGGATATTGTGTCACCAT
Organism: Gossypium longicalyx; assembly: GCA_025698465.1. Lineage (NCBI taxonomy): Eukaryota > Viridiplantae > Streptophyta > Magnoliopsida > Malvales > Malvaceae > Gossypium > Gossypium longicalyx. Next base: position 45,423,698 of record CM046996.1, on the reverse strand, counting down.
AGGACCAATATCTCTAGGACTAACTCCTATGCTCACCAAGTAAGCAACCGAAGTACTCATAGTACCTTCAAGTTTAAACCCCAACAGTTCTGGATACTTCTGTAGAACATAACCAATATCTTGCTTCTCAACATCGAGCCCCCTAAGAAACTTAATAACAGGGGCAAGCTCAACAACCACACTTGTGTGCAAAACCTGCGGATAGTTCTTAACAAACTCCCCTAGTTTTGACTTTGGAATCCCGACTTTTTCCAAGTAACCTAATACAGGTATCATGTTTTTACGCACACTGCAGCCAAGCATTAAAGGGTATTCGTTGATATCATCAATAGTTAATCCAAGTTTCTGTAAAAACTGGACACGCTCAGACATCACTTCGACAGTAGAGGGTAATTCTAGATTCTCTAATTCATCAGGGATAATTCCTAAGGTCTTAAGATAATCACAGATTTTGACACGGTTCACTAGCTTCTCTTTTTTGCCTTGAACAACACCCCAAGTGACAGAGGGCATCTGGTACTCGGGGAACTTGGTGGATTGAGTTGAATATTGGGAAACCCCAAAAACCCTTGAAGGGTTTTGTATTTGAGCACATGGGTTTTGGAGGGTTTTGTGTTTTGGGCACCAGGGATGAAAGATATGTAGATTTTTTATGAGCTTTAAGAGTTTTTGCCTTCTGAGAACGGCTGATGAGTTCATTCCAAAGATCAAACTTTTCGGGGAAAAAAGGAACGACCGATTTCTAATTTAATAAAAAGTACTAATACTCGTAAAGAAGAGAAGCAAAGAGGCTGGCTTTGGCTTACCTCAAATTGCAGGGACAAATGGAGATAACTCAAGCGGAAGAAAACACCCAAGGTTCTCTTTCTGAAAAAAATGCGTTTGCTTCTTTGATAACTCAGCTGTTTGATTCTTTGATCTTCTTCCTCCTCTCTGCGTTGGATCGTTCGGTACTCAGTCTCAATTCTAGACGACATCGTAGTGGTTCTAATGAAAAGCCAAAGCCTAACCCTTTAATTTTAGGTGTAATTTACAAATCATCCCTATACTATGCGTTTCTAGAGGATTTAGTACCTCGATTTTATTTCAATATTTTTAATTTCTCTACTTTGCAAGACACGATTTCTCAGTCCTACCAATAGTTCCCGTTCTCACGGTTCAAAACATTTCACTTCGCCCTTTATTTTTTCAACAAAATTTGTATTGATATGTGAGAAATTTATTAAATTAAAGTAATTAATTTTGTTAATTTTTAAATCTAAAAAATCGACTTGTAATGATATATGCATTGATGCGTGAAATTTATTAAGTTAGGTTTACCAAATCTGTCAACAGAGCAAGGATTAGAAAATGTTTTAAGTTTGAAAAATCAGTTAACTTGCAATGCATATTTTAATGGGATCCAAGTATTTTTGGGTCAAGATGTCTGTTGACTGATGAATAATTTATCTCTTAACTTCGAATCACACTTTGAGTCGTCTTATTTCAAGTTTGAGAGCTCATGCTATGATTGTTTTAGTGAATATTGCACAAGTAGAAAATTCTGAACGTAAATATTACGAAAATTACAAATTATGGACTTTGATTTGTGTTTAAATCATATTGGGTTCAATTTTGAGGCTTGTTTTTCTTATTATATATAAGCTTAATATTGTATTTATTAAATTTTATAATTTATTTATTTTAAATTTTATTAAAACACCCCTTACTCGTATTTGACGTCGGAATAGAGTACGAGGCATTACCAGACGTAAACATAAGCAAACGTACATTCCAAGTTGTAAATTTGGCACCAAATTGAAACTTTTTAACAATCAATCACATCGTCCCAAAAACGAGCCTATAAGGCCCAAAACATGCTTTGGAAGTGATTCGGGACTAAACCGAGAACTTTAGAAATTTTTTCAACACTTAGAAAATTTTTGCTAAAACAGGGGTCACACACCCGTATGGCTTGGGACACGCCTGTGTGGTCACACACGCCCGTGTCCTTAACTCGTGTAACTCTTTGTTTGTCACCCAAAGGCAAATTGAAGTCACACGACCAAGGCACATGCCCGTGTCCCGAGGCCGTGTCCTTCACACGGCTGAGACACACGCCCGTGTGCTCAATTCTAGCATTCTGTTTTGCAAAAATTTAGGGGCAGGGGACACAAGGCCGAATCACACTCCCATAGGGCTGACCGTGTGACACACACGACCTAGACACACGCCCGTGTGTCTACCCGTGTGGACAAAAACAAGGCTATTTATCAAGCCATTTTGTCACCCTCACTTGCACACATATACATCACATCACATGGCACAAATTTAAGCATGTAAAAGCAACCAAACAATCACAACCAAGACAATAACATGTCATTCTCATACCATTATTAAACATGCTTAAAACACCAACCTTTCCTGATAAAGGGTGAGAAGAATGAATGCGAAAGCGGATCGTAAAGTTTGTCAAAGTTACGGATTTGACTTAGGGCTCTAAACGTTCGGAAAGAAACTTGGATTTTTGATACAACCTGAAACGAAATTAAATCCAAGTTAGATTTAAAACAAATAACTAAAATAAAATAATAAATCAAAGATTAAGGAAGTGAATAAAGAAGATAAATGGAAAGATAGAACGTGGCGTGTAGAAGTCCTAAGAAGCCTTGGAAACACGAAGAATCCACAACCCCCTTCAAGCGGCTCTAATTTCCCCTCCAAGATAAAAACCTTGGCAAGAAAAAGTTTGAAGATGATCCCCACAATCTAAAAAGATTGTTAAAACTCTTCTAAAAGAAACTCAAGAGAAATTCTTGAAAAGAAAAACTCTAAGAGAATTTATTAACTCAAAAGAGAAATAGAATAATAATGAATTGTCTGTATTGTGTACAATGCAAAGGCCTATATATAGGCTAGATAAATAAATCTAAATAAAACTCCTAAGTATACTAAAACTCTAATTTAATCTAAATAAGAAGTAGTTTTAAACTAAACTTTCTTGTTAACATAAAATTCCTAAATAACTTAAAATACTTAATAATTATAAAAATTTTGGAATAAAATAATAAAAAAATAATAAGAGCTGATAAATAAAATATTGAGCTCATATATAATAAAAATTAAACGTAAAACACAAATCCAATATGATTTAAACTCGAATTAAAATCCCAAAACTCATAATTTCTGTCATAATCTCGTTCAGTTCTGCTTGCGCAGTCTTCATTAAAACAGTCATAACTTGAGCTCCCGAACTCAAAATCGAGTGATTCAAAATGCGTTTCGAAAAAAAGAGATAGATCTTAAAACTCCATGAGACATATTAACCCAGAAATTCCAGGATCCCATCCAAAAAGTCGTCGAAAGTCTGTTGATTTCCCAAGCCTGAAAATTGGCAATTTTGATTATTGGAATCTAATAAATTTCACCCCATCTGTGCATGTATCATTTCCACATCAAATTGTGCAAGTTTCCATATTCACAAAAGACATTAATACAAATATACTCATATTCCTCATCTCATCAATAGATCACAATTCCAAACATTACACAATCATGCCATAAATTACATTTCCAAACATATCACATTCACCAAGCATACCATGATCATATCACCACAGACATTGACGCGTATATGAATATACTTAGGCTTACAACCATGTTAGCCAATATAAGCCAACTTACTTAGCCAAATAGCAAAACAATCCTTTGACGATTACTAGCCATTACATTGGCTAAAATCATATGACACATATAACCAAATAGCTAAGTCCCTATACAAGTCATAAACTCAAAACACTTGGATTCATCAATACCCAAAATGATAGCTTGATAGTGTGATAGAATCTCTGGCGACCTCCAACTCGAGCTAGCTTCACGGCACTCTAAAACATGGGAAAGGAAGGACGGTAAGCTATATAGCTTAGTAAATTTGTATGAAAATAATAAGCAACTCTTACCAATCAATTACCAAGTTTAACAATATAAACATAAGGTAATATAAAATGCTATAAATCTCACAGTTATAATTTATTCAATCATATTGTTTGCTCTATCAATTTGCAAGCATAATTTAATATATTTTAACCATAGCCTAACAACCATAATCTTTCCATTACACAGATTACCTAAATCAACCAATCATTTCAACCTCATAATAAACATACACATAAATTATGAGTATTCACATATCAAACATATATTTTAACATCTTTCATTTGTTTAGAGCTCATATTTTCCCACAATCATTTTAATAGGCAATTATGCCAACCTTTCCTTTTTCTCTTATCCAATTCATCACAATTGTGTGAATCAAACATATTATGCTATAACTCAATTTTAGCCTGATAGCCAATCAAACAATCGCCAACCGAATTTACTATGTATTCCGTACAACACAAGTATAGATCAATAATCACAAGGCTTTCACAAAAACATTCTCATAGGAACCATGAATTCGCAATATCATGAAGTCAATGCTTATAAACTTTATGTACATACATGTACCCATTTCGTAACATAATCACATACTTTGTCATTTTTGACATACTCTTCGGATTACCCATTGAACACTTGGAATACTATCGAATACACGGAAAGTCTTGCACATAAGTGCCACATATGTAGCCAATGCTACCTCATATCTCATAACGCATAGGGCTCGCACACGAGCTAATCACGGCCCTGCTCACACAAGCTGTCAGTCAAGATGTAGCTACACAGGCTGCTCACTCAAGCTGTCAGGTATCCGTAACACATGTCGGACTACCCAGCCACCGATAGGATGTACATGACCAGCACCCGGATTCACATAAATCACATAACTCATGGTTTCCTAGTGACATGTCACTTCTATCCTAAGCTATTCTTAAGGTTCAACCGAGATTTTTCTCATTGTCGAAAATTCGTTGAGTATTTCCATAGAAATAATCATACAGTTTATGTAGTATTAAGTATTAAATATATAATATAACATTGCATTATTTACACACAAACTTACCTCGGCATAAAAATGGCGAAAAGGACCTAACCATCAAATACTCGTTTTTCCCTCGTTCTAACTCCAAACCTTATTTTTCTTGATCTATAATATCACATTTAACTTATTTAATCATTATACTATTCAAATCAGCCAAAATTCACATTATGGAAAAATTTACATTTTTTCCCCTAAAGTTTCACATTTTTACATTTTAGTCCCTAAGCTCGTAAAATGAAATGTACTCAATTTCTTCAATATTCAACCCTAGCCGAACCTTATACATGCTTATAGCAACCCATATTTTTTTTATTCACATTTTAACACCCATTTTTTAACTTTTTTACAAATAAGTCCTTTTTAGGCATTTTCACCGAAAATCACTTAGCAATAGTCGTTTATCATACACCAAACATACATTTTCTACCATTAGATATCAAAATACACAAATATACATCATGGGTAAAATTTTATACCTTGATTGTTTCTTAAATTAGTGGTAGAAATAGATAGATCATGTTACAAGGATTTCAAAAATGTAAAAATCATTAAAAAGGGGCTAGAATAGACTTACAATCAAGCTTGGAAGCATGAAAACCCTAGCCATGGCTTCTCCTTGTGAAATTCAGCCATGGGGTAGAAGATGGACAAATTTTGGCTTTTAATTTGGCTTTTTAATTCATTGAATTACCAAATTACTAAAATGCCCTTAATGAAAAACTTTAGAAACATAACTAACCATGTTCATTTTTGTCCAACAACTTAACAAATGGTCTAATTACCATCTAAGGACCTCCAATTTAAAATTTCATAACAGTTAGACACCTCTAGCATGTAGAACTCAACTTTTTCACTTTTTATAATTTAGTCCTTTTGACCAAATTGAGTGCCAAAACGTCAAAATTTTTGAACGCAATTTTCACAAAATAATTCTGTAAAATTGTAGACCATAAAAATATAATAAAAATAAACTTTTCTATGTCAAATTCATAGTCCCGAAACCATTGCTCCGATTAGCTCCAAAATCGGGCTGTTACATTTATAATATTTTTAAATGTTTTAACTTTTTTAAAAGTTTTTATGTTTCTTAATTGACAAGAAATTTAATTTAACTATAATTAATTCTTGTTTAGCTAAATTAGAAGTTTAATTAAATTAAGAGTGTTATAGAAGATTAAAAAAAAAGGTGAACTGCAATCATGGTTACTCAATTATTAGTAAATTTTACACTTTGGTCACTCAATTATGAAATGTTACAATTTGATCATTCAACTATTTAAAATTGATCATTCAAGTCTCCCTTCTGTCAACTTACTAACGGACGTCAACATGAGTCATTAAGTCACTACTACTCAAATATATCAACAATCACTCAATTATTAATAAGTTTTTGTTCTGGTTCAACAATGAAAAGTTATAAAATGATTATTAATACTACTACTTTTTAATGGTCATTCATCTGTTAACTCAAAATGATGATGTGACACATTAAAATAACTAATTTGATTTTAGATTTTTTTTAAAATCAAAACAATCGAAAAATTCATAAAAAAAATGTGAAAATACACAATTTATTCACAAAATTATAAAAAAATTAAAAGTATAACTATACAATTTTTTTTGAAAAAATTTAAATATTCATAAAATTCTAAAAAATTAAAAATTTCCTAAAATTCTAAAAATATATATCTAGTCATATATATGTAAATTATAATTTTTCATAATTTTAAGTAAATATTAAGTAAATTTTGGTAGGATTAGATAAATTTTAAAAATTTTACTATATATATATAATATCAAGGTACACAAATCCATATTGCAACAAGTGGTGCATTCCCATTTCTATTGTTTTTAAATAATTTATTTTATTTTTAATTTTCTATTTAATTTCTATAACTTTAAAAAAAACATTTTATATTTTTAATTAAATTATCCTTTTAGAATATTTAATTTTAAAATATTTTTATATTTATATTTTGATATATATATTCCTGTAATTATATTTTTTTTTTGGTGAAAGAAATACAAATCAAAAGCTAAAACATTAAGTGTAATACATCGGAATGGGTCATCTATCAATCTTAACCTAATTCTTCTGTCACAGATTGTCTTAACTATTCTATTCGCGATTTTATTGTAACAATCCGTTTTTAGAACCACAGTTCTGATGAGTAAATTATTTTTTTATTTTTTATTTTGTGTCTATGAGATTTTATTAAGGCTATACTAAAATTTCGTTAAGAAATTTTAATGTTTAAATGCTTAATTAAGTAAGAAGGACTAAATTGTAAAAGGTGAAAAAGTTGAGTTCTAATAGTTAAGAGGTCAAATGGCCTTATAAGTGAAAGTTAATGGACTTGAATGGTAATTATACTATATATGTTGATAGTGGATGTACATGGATTTGGTATTATTGAAATTTTGATAAATTTTAAAGAGCAAAAAGGTTATTTAGTAAATAAAACTAAAATAACCTAAGAAATCATGTTCATCTTCATCATTTCATCCTATCTCCATCTAAAATCACCATGGAAAGAATCTAGGGTATTTGGTCAAGCCCATTTCATTGCATGTAAGTGTATTCAAGCCCGTTTTTAATGATTTTTATGTTTTTGAGATCGTTGCAACTAGGTCCAACTAGTACGTACCTTCGTTTTTTAATCTATTAAAAATTATAGAAGTTAACATTGATGAATCTTGAATTTTTTGATGATAACCATGTGTTTAAAGCTTTGATTGTAGTATTTGGTTAAATTGTGAAGTTATTTTTGTTAGATTTTGATTTAAGGATTAAATTGTTAAAATGTCAAAATTTCAAGGTTTGATAGTGAATTTGATGTACAATAGGGACTATTAAAGGGCCTATAATAGTCTCCTGTAACTTGATTGTAAGAAAATAGTCAATTTGATGGTTTTTTAGTTAGAGGACTAAATTGCAAAAATTATAAAAGTTTAGGGAAAATATGTAATTAATGAAAATTTAAGGGTTATGTACAATGAATGAAATGTGAAATATGTATGAGATTTATTTATTATATGTAATTATCATATAGATAAAAACTTGGATAAAAAATAATAACCGAAGAAAAGGAAAAATAGCAGATTAGTCATTGCGTGTTGGTCGAAATCGAATAGCAGGTAAGTTCATAGTGTTTCAATATGTAAGTAAGCTTCTAATTTTCATTCTTATAATATAGTTCTTTAATTAAATATTCATAGATAATTATTGAATGATTACACATACATGCCCATGTTTGTACTTCGGTACCCCTGTTTGTACATATGTGCCCTTGTTTGTACTTTGATACCCCTGATTGCACATTTGTGCACCCTTGTTTGTACTTTGGTACCCCTGAACACACATACGTGCCTTTTTTTATACTTCGGTACCCTGATTGCACATATGTGCACCCCTGTTTGTACTTTGGTACCCCTGAATACACATACGTGCCCTTGTTTGTACTTCGATACCCCTGATTGCACATATGTGCACCCCTGTTTGTACTTTGGTACCCCTGAATACACATACGTGCCCTTGTTTGTATTTTGGTACCTGTGATTGCACTTTCGTTCCCTGGTTATAATCCAGTAAACTTAGATCAAATATTATATGTGTTGTACTTAATGGTATTTAGATTTAGTGTTATATTATGTTCTTACTAAGCTTTGTAAGCTTATCGATTTTTGTTGATTGTTTTGTTGAAAACCATCGCTGACACTTTGGATGGATCATTCAACTGGCTCACACTATCCATTCAAGTCAGTAGTTTTTGTAACTCTTAGGGTAGTGGCATGTATATATATAGATGAATATGGAGTTGAAGGGCATAAGATGTTTTGTATTAGCATTTAGGTATGTTTATGCTCTAAAAGTTATGGTTGGATTGGTGTAATTAAGGTCCTATGTTGGTATTTTATGATGTTATGAAAATGGTTGATTGAGATGGGTTTTGGTAAGAGTTTTGAATTAGATTATATGCATGAACTAAAGTGTTTTTGGCTTGTTTTGATATGTTGTGTTTGGATGTTAATTGTGGTGCCTTTGAAGGACATCTTGGTTAGTTGAATTAGGATTCTTGAAATAGTATTTTGATATATGTTTGAGTGATGTTTAGGTCCCATTATGTGTGCTTAAAAATGTTATAAGGTTATGCATGAAATGGTCTTGCAATGACTTGATTTTAGGTAAATTTTGGGTATACATGACCTAAGACACAGTGCATGTGTCTTAGCGTATGAGGCACACGGCTTGGCGACGCGGCTGTGTGTCATCTGATGATATCCTTAGGTTGCAAGTCAGTAAGTTGTACGGCCTAGGACCCAGGCGTGTGGCACGGCCGTGTGATTCTACTCAGAGAGTTACACGGGTGAGGACACGGGCAGGGACATGTCTGTGTGTCTCTAGTTTGAATGTTACATGGCCTGAGACATGGGTGTATGCTTCAACAATGTAAGGCACACGACTTGAGACATAGGTGTGTGCTTCAGCTGTGTGAGGCACACAGCCTGAGACACGGGCGTGTGCTTCAGCCGTGTGAGGCACACGGCCTGGCTACACAGGCGTGTGACCCCTGTTTCCAAATTTGTTTTAGACTTTTTCCTAAACTTTTCAAGTTGTTTCAAATTGGTCCTAATTTACTTCTAAGATATTTTTAGGGCCTCAAGGGCTCGATTTAGGGATGGGATGTAAGTATTTGATTGTTTTATGATGTGTTTATACTGTTAATTGATATTTAGTTTAATTATTTTCGATTGTTCAGTAACATTTCGAAATCCTAATTCGGTGACGGATACAGGTTAGAGGTGTTACATTTAGTGGTATTAGAGCTATGGTTTAGTCGGTGCTAAGACTAGCATAGCGGAGTAGAGTTTAGTATATACATGCCACTTATACCCGGTGACAGTGTGATGCTTTTGATCCACTCTAATATTGTATTTTCTTCTAGATTCAGATGTTAGCTAAGTCAAACCGGGCTATAGGTTACGAAGTTAAAAGTAATGTTCAGGCTTCAAACCTTGAAGTAAGTAATAGTGCATCGATTCCATAGTCCTTTGGTGACAAGATAAAAAAAATGTGTTTTTCGGATGATGAACCAATGGTTCAATGAATTCAAACAAGCAAATCTTGCAACTCTAGCACCTCCACCCCCTACTGTGCCTCCTCCGACCCCTCTGAATCCTCAAAATTTGTACCTGTGTCAGTTACTCAAGTATCTGTAGATAAAATTCAGAATTGTGGAGCGGAGGAATTTAGAGGCAAAGTGGATGATGATCCTGCAAAAGCTGAGTACTGGTTAATGAACACAAAGAGAGTCTTCGCGGAGTTAATGTGCACTCCTGAAGATTGTTTGAGATGTGCTATTTCGTTCCTAAAAGATGAAGCGTACTTATAGTGGGACACTTTGAGCACAATGACATCACATTATCGTGTTAGTTGGGATTTCTTCTAGGCTTAATTTAAGATAAATATGTTATTCAGTTGTTCATTGATAAGAAAAAAGAAAGAATTTCTTGAGTTAAAACAAGGGAATCGATCTGTAGCTGAGTATGAAAGAGAATTTGTTTAGCTAAGAAAATATGCTCATAGCATAGTATCAAGCAAGGAGGAAATGTGTATTAGATTTGAAAACGGGTTGAAGATGATATTTGTATGTATGTGGCAGCATTAAAGTTACGAGTATTTGTAGAACTTTCAGAACGGGCTCAGAAAATTAAAGAAATTTGCAAAAGTAAATGATGATAGAATCAAGATTTCAAGATTTTAATAAAAGAGGGTCTCGTTCAAGCCTACACAATAGTCTCCATCAAAGAAATTTAGAAATGAGACAAATCAATCAATTACGCCCTTTAGAGTTCTTGGCAAAGATAAACCGAGGCAAAGCAATTTTAAGTTTGTTAATTCTCCTGCAGCTAGTGTCAGAAGTGTAAGGAATGTTGAAAGAACCGTTCCTGTTTGTGATGATTGCAAAAAAGACATTTTGGTGAGTGCCGATCAAAGTCAGGAGCTTGTTTTCGTTGTGGATCTACTGATCATTTCCTTCATGATAGTTTAAAAAGGAAGAATGTTTTTGGCAATCAATCAAACAAGCCTTAAGCAACGTCACAAAGAGGCAGACGATCTGGAAATGCTAGAAACACTACTCTTGGTCAAGGGAAGAATAGCGAGATTAATGAATGATCTAAAGTAAGAACCCCATCTAGAGCCTATGCAAATAGAGCTCGTGAAAAAGCTACTACTCCAGATGTTATTGCGGGTACTTTTTCCCTCATTAATAATAATGCATATGCATTGGTTGGTCCTGGAAATTTGGCAAGAAAAATCTTGAAGATGATCCCCACAATCTGAAAAGATTGTTAAAACTCTTCTAAAAGAAACTCGAGAAAATCTTAAAAAGAAAACTCAAGAGAAGTTATTAAAAAGAAAACTCAAAGAGAATTTTATTAATTCAAAGTGAATAATGAATGAATTGATTGTGAACAATGAATAAGGCTTAATATATGCTAACTAAGTAAGTCCAAATAAAACTCTTAAATATGATGAAACTCTAATTAAAAATTATTCAATATTTGAAATAAATAAATAATTAAACTTGATAAATAAAATATTGGGCTCATATATAATAAAAATTAAGCCTAAAACTCAAACACATTATGATTTAAAGTCAAATAAAAAGCTCAAAACTCATAACTTCCACAATAACCCCGTCTAAAAATTTTGCTCGTGTAGTCTTCACTAAGACGATAATAACTTGAGCTCCCAAACTCACAATCAAGTGATTAAAATTGCATTTCAAAGCTAAGAGATAGATATTCAAATGCTATGAAGACATCTAAGCTCATAAATGCCTAGATCCCATTTAAAATTTTTTCACAAGTTGAATAATCTTTCAAACTTGAAAATTGGTAACTTTGTAACAGCCCGATTTTGGGCCTACTCGAAACAGTGGTTTCGAAACCACAAATCCGAGGTTAGAGAAATTATTTTTATATTATTTTATGTGTTATAGCATGATTATACTAGTGTTTGAAATTTTTGGTGAATTAATTTTAGTGATTGCATGCTTAAATTTGAAAAAGGACTAAATCGCATAAAGTGTGAAAGTTTTGTTCTACTAGGTAAAGGTGTCAAATAGCTATGGAGCATTAAATTAGAGGTCCTTATTGAGTAAATAAACCAGTAAATTAGTGGTACAGGTACCTACACGAAACTCATAAGAATGAGCTCGGGTTATGTATATGAATAGTAAGGGTGAAAATAAGTAAGCTATGTCTATAGTCATTTGAGAATCTTGTGCAAGTGTATGATACGTTATGAGTATGATGTTGGTAAAGTGGTGTTAATTATTTACTTGTGACTTACTAAGCTTTATGCTTACTTCTTCTCTTTTCCGTTTTCATATAGTGCCGCCAAGCTAGCTCGAGAATCAAAGGACATGAGGCATTGATCACACTATCACATAAAGTTTTTGGTATAGTTAGTTTATATGTTTTGAGCGTGGCATGTATAGGGACTTGGTCTTATTGTTTAGTGTCATGTTTGTATAGCCATAAGTGTTGGCTCATATGGATGTGATGTTTATTTTGTATAGGCTATTGATGTTGGCTAATATTGATTATTATTATTAAATGCATTGATGAGAATTCTCATGGATGTATTTGTTGCATGGCTTGTGTTGATAAGTAGGAGATGTTGTATGTGATAGGAAATAGCTTGGAAATAATGTATGGATGCCTAGGTATTGGCTAATATGGTCATGTGTTTATGTGGTATTGGTATTATTCGATGTTTTTGTATGTGGGTGCAAGTAAGGGTGACAAAAAGGCTTGGTAAATAGCCTTGTTTTTGTCCACATGGGTAGACACACGGGCGTGTGTCTAGACTATGTGTGACACACGATCTGCCCCCATGGGCATGTGGTTAGGTCGTGTGTCCCCTACACCTAAATTTGGCAAAACAGAATGCCCAGTAGTAACCACACAAGTGGAGACACGACGTGTGTCTCAACGTGTAGAGGACACTGACCTAGTACACGGGCGTGTGCCTTGGTCATGTACCCCTAAATGGATTGATGACGTCGAAGCAGAATGTCAAGGTTTTTGTACGGGTTGAGACATGGGCGTGTCATGACCGTGTGAGGGACATGGGCCATGGACACGGAGGGTGTGCAGGCCATGTGAAAACCCCTGAGGTTCAAATTGAAAAATAAATCTACACGGTGGGGACATAGGCATGTCCCGATATGTTCAGTTGTGTGAGCCACACGGACCTTCAACATGGCCATGTTAAGAGGACACATGGTCGTGTCGCTTCTATACGAGCGTGCCCCCCTGTTTACATTGAATTTTTCAAAGTTTTTCAAGTGTGTAATTTATTCCCAACCATTTTCAAAGTGTGATTTGGGCCTCGTGAGGTCCATATTAAGGATGTTGAAAGGAAGTTTGAAAGTTTTAAGATTTGAGCAAAATTTTATGACTTGAAAATGTTTGTATGCATGTGTTTAAGTCTAGTAACGTCTCGTACCCTATTCATGTGGGGGATACGGGTAAGGGGTGTTACATTTAGTGGTATTAGAGCTATGGTTTAGTCGATTCTCGGACTAACCTAGCGTGTGTACGAGTCTAGCTATACATGCCATATAAGTAATATGATAGTGTGACGACTCCTGACGAACTTAAATTGTGTTTTCATATAGTAAATAGATTCCAACGGAGCAGTGGCGAATGATGTAGAGAGTAATGCGTTGGCTCCCGCTGAAGGGACCGCGCCAGTTGAAAGTGGGCCCGTGACACTTAGTCAGGGCGGAGGGGCTAAAGAAGCCTTTTTCCCCATGATGAGTGCTTGGTATTTGTTGTTTGTTCGTACAAATCCAAACCCTTCGCCTTCTCCACCCTTTCTAATCCCTCAACCTACCTCTATGACTTCCCAAGTGGTGGAAATGATTAGAACGGAAAAGCCTCCAGTTGATAGAATTCGAAAGCAAAGGCAAAGGAATTTCGAGTCAATATTGATGATGACCCAAAAAGGGCAGAATTCTGGCTTGAAAATACCATCAAGGTATTCGATGAGCTGTCTTGCACACCTGAGGAGTGCATGAAATGTGTGGTGTCACTCTTAAAAGACTCGGCTTATCACTGGTGGAAAATACTTGTATTGGTTGTACAGAGGAAGAGGGTAACTTGGGACTTTTTCCAAGAAGAGTTTCATAAAAAGTATATTAGCTAAAGATTTATAAACGAAAAAAAGAAAGGAATTCCTTGAATTAAAGTAAGGCCGAATGACAGTAACGGAGTATGAGCGTGAGTTAGTGAGGCTTAGCAAATACGCTCGGGAGTGCGTATCCACCGAAGCCATCATGTGTAAGAGGTTTGAGGATGGATTAAACGAAGACGTCCGACTATTAGTTGGTATTCTAGAATTAAAGGAGTTTGTGGTACTTGTTGAGAGAGCTTGCAAGGCTAAAGAATTAGCCAAAGAGAAGAGAAAAACTGATATTGAGTCTTATAACTCAAGGAAAAGACAGATGAGAAAATCATTTCAATCCTCGTCTAAGAAATTGAGAGAGTTTACTACTCGATCCAATGCTTCAGTTGGATTCTCGAACAGAAATAAGAATAAGCAGTATATAGTGTCCAAAGCTCAAACCACTTATATCGCGAGTGTTGGTAGTGCTCGACCGAATAGACCAGAATGTTCACAATGTGGTAGACGTCATTTCAGTAAGTACCGAGGAAATGAAAGAGGATGTTTCAAATGTGGGTCACTAGACCATTTTATTCGTAGTTGTCCCGAGATGGTCGAGAAAGATAGCGATTAAGGTGTGAGATCGGGTAACACTTCTTCTAAGAGTAGACCACAAAAGAACTCGAAAAGTGGGGCTAGTAGCAGAGGTGCACCTAGAGATTCCACCGTGAGGTCCAAGGTCCGCGGCTGCAAGGACTTATGTCATTTGCGCCGCAAAGAGGCATCATCACCGGATGTGATTCTGTGGTACTTTTTCTTCATTATATATTTCTGTTGTTGCTTTGATTGATCCAGGGTCTACCCATTCATATATTTGTATAAAATTGGCATCTACTAAGAATATGCTTGTTGAGTCTACAGAAATTGAGATAAAAGTGTCAAACCCATTAGGTAGGCATGTAATAGTTGACAAAGTATGTAGAAACTATCCTTTGATGATTAGAGGTCATTGTTTTCCGGCTAATCTTGTGCTATTATCGTTTGATGAATTTTGCCTAATTCTTGGCATGGATTGGTTGACTATTCATAACGTGTTAGTAAACTGTGATAGTAAGTTTATTGAACTGAAATATGAAAATGGGGATATTATTCGGGTTGAATCAGGTGAACAGGATAGCTTACCTGTACTGATTTATTTTATGACCGCTGAGAAATACATGAGAAAAGGGTATGAGTCCTATCTTGCATTTGTGTTGAATACCCAAGAGTCGAAAGTAAGGATTGAATCAGTGCCTGTGGTATGTGAGTACCTGGATGTGTTTCCGGAAGAGCTGCCCGGATTGCCTCCAACTAGGGAAGTCGAGTTTGGTATTGAGTTAGTCCCTGGTATTGCGCCTATATCGATTGCCCCATATAGGATAGCATCGTTGGAGTTAAAAGAGTTGAAGGTTCAGCTACAAGAGTTAACAGATAAGGGTTTTACGAGACTGAGCAATTCTCCGTGGGATGCTTCGGTACTTTTTGTGAAAAAAAAGACGGGTCGATGAGGTTATGTATAGACTACAGACAGCTCAACAAGGTGACTGTGAAGAACAAGTATCCTTTGCTAAGGATCAATGATCTGTTTGACCAATTGAAAGGAGCCACAGTGTTTTCTAAGATAGACTTAAGGTCTGGTTATTACCAACTAAGAGTTAAGGAGTAAGATGTATCAAAAACCGCATTTCGGACGAGGTATAGGCACTATGAGTTTCTAGTTATGCCTTTCAGCTTGAAAAATGCACCTGTCATGTTTATGGATTTGATGAATTGTATTTTCTGACCATACTTGGATAAGTTCGTTGTTGTTTTTATCGATGATATATTAATTTATTCTTATGATGAGAGTGAGCACGCGGAGCATTTGAGAACTGTTTTGTAGACTTTAAGAGATAAGCAGTTGTATGCCGAGTTTAGTAAAAGTGAGTTTTGGCTCTGAGAGGTCAGATTCATAGGACATATCATGTCGAGTGATGGAATTAGAGTTGACCCGAGTAAGATATTGACTATTGTTGAGTGGAAACCGCCGAGAAATGTATCGGAGATGAGAAGCTTTCTAGGCTTAGCAGGTTACTACAGACAATTTGTTAAAAGATTCTCCATGATTTCTACTCTGATAACAAGGTTGCTACAGAAAGATGCTAAGCTCGAATGGACGAAAAAATGCCAACAGAGTTTCGAGAAACTAAAGGCGTTGTTGACTGAAACTCTAATTTTAGTGCAATTGGAACCGAGAAAAGAATTCGTAGTGTATAATGATGCATCTTTTAATGGATTAGGATGTGTGCTTATGTAAGAAGGCAAGGTAATAGCGTATGCCTCAAGACAACTGAAGTCGCATGAGAAAAACTATCCGACTCACGACTTAGAGTTAGCCGTCACAGTGTTCGCACTGAAGTTTTGGAGACACCATTTGTATGGCGAGAGATGCCGAGTATTTATCGGCCATAAAAGTCTAAAGTATTTGACGACCCAAAGGGAACTGAACCTTCACCAACGGAGATGGTTAGAGCTTATAAAAGATTAGGAGCTGGTGATCGACTATCACCTTGGAAAGGCAAACGTGGTCGCCTATGCTTTGAGTAGGAAGTCATTGTTTGCCTTGAAGGCTATGAACACTCAGTTGTTAGTAACCGACGATGGTTCAATTTTAGCCGAGTTGAGAGAAAAACCAAATGCTTTTGTAAGAGATCTGTGAAGCTCAGAAAGGTGATAAAGAATTGTAAGCTAAGATAACTCAGTGCGAGACAGGTATAGAATCAGACTTTCAGATTGGTTTAGATGGCTGTTTAATGTTTCGAGACAGAATTTGGTGTACCCAAAGGTGATGAGATTATTCAAAAAATTTTGCATGAGGCACATAGCAGTTGTATGTCCATCCAACCGGGTAGTGTGAAAATGTACAATGACTTGAAGAAACTGTATTGGTGGTCGGGAATGAAGAGAGACATTTCAGAGTTTATCTCTAAGTGCCTAATTTGTCAACAAGTGAAAGCCGAACACCAGGTACCTTCGGGTTTACTTCAGCATGTGATGGTTCCCAAATGGAAATGGGACCATATTACTATGGATTTCGTGTCCGGATTGCCTTGGACGCCAAGGAAGAAGGATGCCGTATTGGTCGTGATTGATAGGCTAACAAAGTCAGCTTATTTTATACCGGTGTGTATGGATTATCCGCCTGAAAAATTGGCTGATTTATATGTTTCTGAAAATTTGAGACTCCACGGAGTGCCCTTGTCGATTATTTCGGATAGAGATCCGAGGTTTACCTCGCGATTTTAGAAAAAGTTACAAGAAACTTTGGGGAAAAAGTTGAATTTTAGCACGACTTTCCATCCTCAAACCGACGGTCAGTCAGAGAGAGTAATTCAGATTTTTGAAGACATGTTGCGATGTTGTGTCTTTGAATTTCAAGGCAGTTGGAAAAAGTATTTAACGCTGGTAGAGTTTGCCTACAACAATTGCTATCAGTCGAGTTTGAAAATGACGTCTTATGAGGCTTTGTATGGGCGTAACCGAACCCAGAGAAAACCAGATTCACGGGGTTAACTTAGTCAAAGAGACCGAAGAGAAAGTAAAGGTAATTCGTCACTGTTTGAAGGCCAATTTCGATAGACAGAATCCTACGCAGATTTGAAACGAATAGAAAATGAGTTTCAAGTCTATGATAATGTGTTTTTGAAATTATCCTTGTGGAAGAAAGTCCTCGATTCTGTGAAGAAAGGAAAATTAAGCCCACGTTTTATTGGACCTTATGAGGTGGTCGAGAGAATTGGACCCAGTAGCTTATCGACTAGCCTTGCCATCCGAGTTAGAGAATATCCACAATGTTTTCCATGTGTCGATGTTGCGCCGTTACTGTTTTGACCCTTCACATATTCTTTCACCAACAGAGGTTGAGATTCGATTAGACATGACTTATGGCGAAGAGCCGATTAAGATTTTAGCTCAGGAGTTTAAGCAATTGAGAAATAAGAGTATAGCACTTGTGAAAGTATTATGGCATAGACATGGGGTAGAAGAGGCCACATGGGAGCCCGAGGAGACTATGAGGGACCAATACCCAAATCTTTTCACTGGTAAGATTTTCGGGGATGAAAATCCCTAAGGGGGGAGAATTGTAACAACTCGATTTTGGGCCTAGTCAGAATAGTGGTTTTGAAACCACAAATTCGAGGTTAGAGAAATTATTTTATATTATTTTATGTGTTATAGCATGATTATACGAGTGTTTGAAATTTTTGATGAATTAATTTTAGTGATTCCATGTTTAATTTTGAAAAATGACTAAATCGCATAAAGTGCAAAAGTTTTGTTCTAATAGCTAAAGGTGTCAAATAGCTATGGAACATTAAAGTAGAGGTCTTTATTGAGTAAATAGACCAATAAAATGTTAGTGGCTAGACATGGAGCCTTAATTCATGGAATGGTCAAAGGTTAGGTGACTTAATTGATAATAAAATAATAAATCTAAAGGCTAGCTATCATCTTTTTCATTCCTTCTCTTCACCACCGAAAATTTTAGCGAAAAAGGGGGGTTTGGGAGCTCAAAATTTCAGCAACTTCTATCCCTTACAAGTAAGTGATTTTGATGATCTTTCTTGATGATTTTTGTATTTTTGGGACCCTTGTAGTATAAGCTAACTAATGGGGAGACTATTTTGCAAAATGGTTGAGAGTATAGGGTGTTTCCATGAGAGTATTCATATTTTTTGCTAAATTTTTATAGAAGAAAATGAATCACGGTTGTTAAATAAACAACTTTTGTGAAGTGGTTTTCATGAAAACACCTAAAAGGATCATTTTGTGAAGTTTATAAAATAGGTTGCAAATGTGTGAAATAATTGAAATTGTGAGATGCTATTGGTTTAAAGTAGTCTCGGCTAGGCTTGGTTAATGTGGAAATTCAATGAAAATCGTTTTAAGAGCATAGGGGCAAAATCATAATTTTGTAAAAGTCTAAGGGCAAACTCGTTATTTTTCAAAGTAAGAATTTTGGAATGTCTTGATTTATGTGATGATTAAATAAATAAATTTTGTCATTATGGATAAAAAATACGAAATTCGGACTTAAACCGGGGGAAAACCAAGCTAGTTGATTAAATCAAACTAGTCGCCCATATTTTGTATAGAGGTAAGTTACACATAAATATCACAATTCTATTGTTACTATGCATTAAATAATTGATATTGCATAAAATGTTCAATTTTGTTATGAATATGCATGACGAGATTTGATGTGGTAAAACTCCCGGTTGAACCGTAGGAATAGATCAGATATTCATGCTGTGATACTAAGGTTATGTGAGCCAGTGTAAGACCATGTTTGGAACATGACATCAGCATTTATATGAGAGCTAGTGTAAGACCATGTCTAGGACATGACATCGGCCTCGATATATTAGCCAGTGTAAGACCATGTTGGGAACATGGCATCGACATATATATGGGAGCTAGTGTAAGACCATGTCTGGGACATGGCATCGGCCTCGATATGTAAGCTAGTGTAAGACCATGTTTGGAACCTGGCATCGGCATTTATATGAGAGCTAGTGTAAGACCATATCTGGGACATGGCATCGGCCTCGACATGTGAGCTAGTGTAAGACCATGTCTGAGACATGGCATTGGCATCTTACCCTTTTGTATGAGGCTTATCGGTTATCCATTTATTATTTCGACTAGTTCAACGGGTAAATTAAAGATTATATCACGATTGAGAAAAGTTACGATTATGTTACAAGTGGTATAGGTACCTATATGAAAATCATAAGAATGAGCTCGGGTTATGTATATAAATAATAAGGGTGAAAATAAGTAAGTTATGTCCATAGTCATTTGAGAATCTTGTGCAAGTGTATGATACATTATGAGTATGATGTTACTTGGTAAAGCGATGTTAATTATTTACTGGTGACTTACTAAGCTTTATGCTTACTTCCTCTTTTTTTCATTTTTTTATAGTGCCGCTAAACTAGCTCGGGAATCAAGAGACATCGGAGGCATTGATCACACTATCACATAAAGTTTTTTGGTATAGTTAGTTTAAATGTTTTGAGCGTGGCATGTATAGGGACTTGGTCTTTTTGTTTAGTGTCATGTTGGTGTAGCCATAAGTGTTGGCTCATATGGATGTGATGTTCATTTTGTATAGGCTATTGATGTTGGCTAATATTGATTATTATTAAATGCATTGATGAGAATTCTCATGGATGTGTTTGTTGCATGGTTTGTGTTGATAAGTAGAAGATGTTGTATGTGATAGGAAATAGCTTGGAAATGATGTATTGATGCCTAGGTATTGGCTAATATGGTCATGTTTTTATGTGGTATTGGTATTTTTCGATGTTTTTGTAGGTGGGTGCAAGTAAGGGTGACAAAAAGGCTTGGTAAATAGCCTTGTTTTTGTCCACACGGTTAGACACACGGGCGTGTGTGTAACAGCCCAATTTTGGGCCTAGTCAGAACAGTGGTTTCGGAACCACTAACCCGAGGTTAGAGAAATTATTTTTAATATTATTTTATGTGTTATAGCATGATTATATGAATGCATAAAAAATTTGGTGAAATAATTTTAGCGATTGCATACCTAATTGCAAAAAAAGACTAAATCGCATAAAGTGTGAAAGTTTTGTTCTACTAACTAAATGTGTCAAATAGCTATGGAGCATTAAAGTAGAGGTCCTTATTGAGTAAATAGACCAATAAATGTTAGTGGCTTGACATGGAGCCTTAATTCATGGGATGGTCAAATGGTAGGTGAATTAATTGATAAATAGATAATAAACCCAAAGGCTAGCCATCATCTTTTTCTCTTTTTCTCTTCTCCGCCGAAATTTTCAGCAAGAAAGGGGTTTTGAAAGCTTGAAATTTTCAGCCATTAAGTTCTTTCATAAGTAAGTAATTTTGATGACTTTTCTTGATAATTTTGGTACTTTTGGGACCCTTGTAGCATAAGCTATCTAATGAGGGGACTATTTTACAAACTGGTTGAGAGTCTAGGGTTTTGCGATGAGAGTACTCATGTTGGTTGCTGAAATTTTATAGAAGAAAATGAGTTATGGTTGTTAAATAAACAATTTTTGTGAAGTAGTTTTCATGAAAACCCTAACTAGGGACCAATTTGCATAAGTTATAAATTATGTGGTAAATGTGTGAAATAATTAAAATTGTGAGATGTTATAGGCTTAAAGTAGTTTTGGCTAAGCTTGGTTAATAAGGAAATTCAATAAAAATCGATTTACGAGCCTAGGGGTAAAATCATAATTTTGTGAAAGTCTAGGGGCAAAATGATAATTTTGCCAAAATATGAATTATAAAATGCATTGATTAATATGATGATTAAATTAGCGAATTTTTATCATTTTAGATCAAGAAATACAAAATCCAGGCCTAGATCGGGAGAAGGCCAAGCAAGTAGACTAAATCCAACTAGTCGCCCACTTTTTGTATACCGAGGTAAGTTGTACGTAAGTAAGACAACTTTATCATTATTATGTTTTGAATGATTAATTTTACGTAATATGGTTGAAATTTCTTATGAATAATGCATGATGAAATTTAATATAGTAGAGTCCCGACTGAACCTAGGAATAGATTGGATATCCATGCCATGACATTTGGGTGATATGTGCGCTAGTGTAAGACCATGTCTGGGACATGGCATTGGCCACATTATGTGTGCCAGTATAAGACCATGTCTGGGACATGGCGTTAGCCATGATATGAGAGCCAGTGTAAAACCACGTCTGGGACATGGCATCAGCATTGATATGTGCGCTAGTGTAAGACCATGTTTGGGACATGGCATCAGCATTGAGACGAGAGCTAGTGTAATACCATGTCTGGGACATGGCATTGGCCTCGACATGTGAGCCAGTGTAAGACCATGTTTGGAATATGGCATTGGCAATTCACCCTTTTGTGTAAAGCTTGTCAGATATCCTTTAGTATTTCAAATGGTTTCATGGGTTATTTTAAAGTCTATGACAATGATATGGAATGATATAATCATGTTGTGAGTGGTACAGGTTCTTATTCGAAACTCATAAGATATGAGTCTAGTTATATTGCCTTGATGGTAAGAATGACATGAGTAAATTCTAGCTATGAAAATGATTTTGGGACGATATTGCAATCGTTGGCTTATACTTGTGATATATAAGCATGTAATGATATTTACCTTTGTTCACTCAAGAATGTTGTGTTGAATTATAATATGCATGGTTGATGTTGTTACTTATTTATATGCAACTTACTAAGCTTTATGCTTACTCCTTCTCTTTTCTATCTTCTTATAGTGCCGCCAAGCTAGTATAGGGAATCAAGGGACGTCGGAGGCATCGATCACACTATCACCTGAAGCTTTTGGTATAGCTAGTTTAAATGTTTTGATTGTGGCATGTATAGGGACTTGAATCTTTGTTTAGTGTCTTGTTAGTTTAGCCACAAGTGTTGGCTCATATGATGGATGTGATTTTCATTTTGTATAGGTTATTAATGTTGGCTAATACTAATTTTTATTAAATGCATTTGATGAAGATTCTCATGGTTGTGGTTGTCTGGTTTTGTGTATTTATGTTTGGATTGGTTATATTTAGTGTTGTGTAGGTTGGTGCAAGTATGGGTGGCAAAAGGCTTGGTAGATAGCCTTGTTTTTGTCCACACGGAAAGACACACGGGTGTGTGTCTAGACCATGTGTGACACACGGCTTGCCCTATGGGCGTGTGGTAAGGCTGTGTGTCCTCTGCACCTAAAAGTTGGCAAAACAGAATACCCAGCAGTAACCACACAGGCGGAGACATGGCCGTGTGTCCCAATCGTGTGGAGGACAGGGCCTAGTACACGAGCGTGTACCATGACCGTGTGCCCTTAAGGAGTTGCTGACGTCAGAAACAGAATGTTAAGGTTCTTGCACACTTGGCTGAGACACGGGCGTGTCTTGGCCGTGTGTGGGACATGAGGTCATGGACACGGGCGTGTGTCAAGCCGTGTGAAAACCTTTGTAGGTTCGAATCGAAAAATAAATTCGCATGAGCTAGGGACACGAGCTTGTCCCAATATGCTCAGGCCTTGTGAGTCACATGGGCCTACAACATGGCCATGTTAATTAGGCACACGGGCATGTCATATTTCCACATGGGCGCGTACCCCTGTCTGCTTGAAATTCTACAAAGATTTCTAGAGTGCACAGATTAGCCCCGAATCAATTCCAAGGTGTGTTTGGGGCCTCGTAGGCCCATGGTAAGGATATTAAGGTATTGTGAATTTTTTAAAATTGGAGTGAAATTTCATAACTAGGAAATGTATGTTTGTATGTGTTTAAGTTCGGTAACACCTCGTATCCTGTTTTAGCGTCGAACTCAGGTAAGAGGTGTTACAGTATGTCTAGACCGTGTGTGGGCGTGTAGTCAGGCCGTGTGTCCCCTGCACCTAAATTTGGCAAAATAGAATGCCCAGTAGTAACTACACAGGTGGAGACACGGCCGTGTGTCTCAACTGTGTGGAAGACACGGCCTAGTATACGGGTGTGTGTCCCTAAATGGATTGATGACGTCTGAAACAGAATGTCAAGGTTTTTGTACACGGACGTGTCATGGTCGTGTGAGGGACACGGGCGATGGACACGGGCGTGTGCCAAGCCGTGTGAAAACCCCTGTAGGTTCAAATTAAAAAATAAATTCGCACGGGCTAGGGACACGGGCGTGTCCTGATATGTTCAGGCCGTGTGAGCCACACGGACCTTCAACATGGCCATGTTAAGAGGACACACAGGCATGTCGCTCTTCCATACGGGCGTGTGCCTCTGTTTACATTGAATTTTTTTTTTCAAAGTTTTCTAAAGTTTGTAATTTATTTTTGAACCGTTTCCAAAGTATGATTTGGGCCTCGTAGGTCCATATTAGGGATGTTGAAAGGAAGTATGAAAGTTTTAAGATTTGAGCAAAATTTTATGACCCGAAAATGTTTGTATGCATGTGTTTAAGTCTAGTAACGCCTCGTACCCTGTCCCGGCAAGGGATACGGGTAAGGGGTGTTACAAGCTTGGTTAAATTGACTTTTATAAATTTCATCCATTCTATGCATGTATCAATCCCTCTTTCCTCGAAAGGATTAATCCTCACATATTGTCATTGGTTGAATCTTGATTTCATTTGCTTCACCTTTGACCTTATTATTGGGCCTTGAGATAGTGTAAGCTCATCACATCCATGAGCCTAAAATTGGGCCTTGAGACTCATATCAAAAGATTTTGCTATACGAAATGTTTTATGGATTTATTTTTTCCAAGATCGAATTGTTTAAATGTTATTTTTAATTTGCATTTAAATTAAATTTAATATTTAGTAAAATTAGAAATTAGAGCTCACAATTTAGCTGTGAAAAGCTTAGCATTCAAGTTTTTAATTTCATGCACAAGTTACAGATAGTTTGTGAGTTCGTAACGTTCCTATTTAGTTTTAGCCTTGACATGTATTTAGGAGTTAGGATTGTTTGATTAGTCGATCACTTTTATATCGATTAATTGTTTGATTGTTTACTGAGTTACGTTTAATGATTTTAATCTTTTTTTCATAAGTATGATGTTGATAGATGATCTATTATTTGTATTTTTTAATGTGCATAATTGACCAATTGATTGGTCAGATCGATTCGGCGACCAATGTGGCGCTCCAAATCGGATCGAACTTCCGAATCGAATTTGGGGTGTTACAATATTAAATGTTTGGAATGTAACAAAATTGAAAATTTTCAAAATTTGTGAGAATCTTAAGATGATAGTTTAACGACAAAATTTTCTTTTTCAAATTCTAATATTGCTGGTAATTTTATTAGATCTAATACATATTATCTCACTATAAGATAAAAACTTAAACTTGAAAGTCATTTTTAAAATTTTACAAATATAATACTAATTTTTTTATATCATTTATTTTTAATATAAATATTCTCATTTTATACTTATATTTTTAAATTATAAAATTCTAATAATTTTTTTTATCCTTAGACGCGGATGAAATAAAAGGATACTCAATTTTCCTTATATAAATTAAAAGTCTATGCAAATAAAGATAAGAATCCTTTCTTTTTCCTCTCTACTACGATACAAAGCTTTCAATCCTTTTAAAGCTTTCAAGATGTTAGAATTCTTTAATGTCATGACGTGATTAACATAACGTCAGAGAAAGAGAGGAGTTCATTATTTAACTGACGCAATCTAAACAAAAAAATCCATGAAACATAGCAGAAACAATAGACAGCAGAAAAGTTATAGAGAAAACAAACTGATTAGGCTGAACAATATAATGTACAAAAAGTTTGCCGACTGTACAAATCAGCTGTATAATTTCTACGTGTGTGTGGTGTCCAAAGAATCACATTTCATTAAGCCAAATGCTGAAACTGGAGATGGATTCTAGTAATATAGTCATAAGCACGAAGAAGGCGCTTCCGGAATCTGGTGAGGTCTAATTTTACGGTTTGACGCTCAAGATAGATTTTCTTGGTGTATTCCCATCCCTTTTGATTTAAACTAGAAGGGTCTGTGAGAACGGGATCGTCTTTATCATATTCATCAACCAATGAGCTCTCTCTACGGCTGATTTTGTACCCAATATACTTCAAACCAAGCTTCCTTGCTGGCTCCCCGTAGTATGTCTCAGCTGCCCAGTCTGTTCCTAGGGGGATCACTTGAATGAAAACCGAGCAGCGAGGTCTCATGAACAGGAAATGAGTCATGGCAGCACCATGGACACCAATCATGGCATCGCTTGAATTAAGTTCCATGTAAATCTTTGCTAATTCCGTTGTTGGCTCCGGCCTCAAAACATGAACCTCAAACCCAATTTCCTCGGCTGCTTTCACCAAAATGTTTTGGTTAGTTATTGCTCTAGAACCTTTCCGAGACAATATCACCAACTTTGGTTTCTTTGGTTGATTGTGCATCCTTTTTGGGGTAGCTAATGCGCACCCTGATGTCTTCTCCTGTGCTTTTCGTATCAAACCTGTAATTCTGGGCCGGTAAGCTCTATCGAGAAGTTTTCGAAAATCCACAATACTCTCATTGTTCTTCATCAATGTAGGGTCCACAGCGAGCTCATCATGGATTCTAAGCCCAGTTATTGCCTCAGTAAAGCAATGGGTTCGATTGTCTCCATTGAAGTCTATTGGTGGATAACTGGAGAGATGTGGAAGGATTTCAGCATACTTCATAACCCACCAATCATGATATTCAAGGATCACAAACACCACCTCCTTGTTAAATTGCTGCGAAGTGATGTACAGAGGGATGATCCCATCATTGAACTCATGATAAACGTTGCCTGTATAGCCTCCAGTTGAGAAGATAACTGCTGGAACATCATGAATTACGTCACAAGAATGGTCAACGTCCGAATTTCGTCTCTTTGAGATAAGGTTCAATTCATCAATGGTGGCCATTACACTCGTTTCCCATTTTCGGGTATAAGGTTTGATCTTTTCGTGTTGAAGTTCATCACCATCAACCGTACTTGAAACGTTATCGTCGCTATTTTTTGGTGAATAAAGGAAAACCGAAGAGGTGGGAGAATGTGTTCTTATGTCACCTTTCATAAAACAAATATCAGATCGAAAATGGCTTCTGTCACAGCAAACTGAACCTGTATTTAGCCCAAAGAAGAACCATAAGATTCAAATAAGCAGTTTGGGAACGTTGAAAAATGATAGTTCAATGTGTATTTAATTAAGGCAACCAATTTTCTGATATGAAAGGCACCGTTCGATCATATCAAGAAGGTGCAGAAAATAAATAAAAATAGTACTGACTACAAACCATTAGAGATTGAAGAACAAAGAGGAGCATTTACATCCAAATCACCAGCAAGGCCGTCATTTTGTACACCAAAAAAATCTGCTAAAAACATGTAAGAGAAGTCAAGACGCATAAACAGAGAGCAAGAAAAAAAAAACAGAGGCAACTAATCGAAACCCAGGGAAGGAAAAGAAAAGCTTACAGAGATGAGATAAAGCAGAAGAAAAGCTAAAGAAGTGAGGAGCCAATATGAAGCCACAAGAAAGAAGAGAAAGTAAAAGGAAAGAGAGAATCTTAGGCCTTCTTCTCCTGTAATAACCACGGTTCGTCCACACGAAAACAAGGGTTGCTGCCTCTTCATCTCCACCATTTTTCAACTGATTGTAACGCTGATGCTGCACCATTTCTTATGTTCAAAACCCAAACTTTTTCCTTTTCAACTTTTATGTTCTGAGTTTAGCCTTGCCGTTTAAACGACTCAACCCAAAAACAGAGAGAAAGCTTGCTTTTTATGCTATGTATGGTTGGCTCCTGAAAGAACTAAAACCCCTGTTCGAAGAAAGGAATAAAAAGATTATTTTAAGAGAGAGAGAAGCAGATATAACTATGTTGTGAGTGATTTGAGGAAGCTGTCTCTTTTGTTTTTTTTTTCAAAAAAGAAACTTTTTCCGAGAAATATGAGAGCTGAGGGAAAAGAAAAGAAAAGAAAAGAAAAGAAAGTTACAGTAAGTATAATAGAAAGAATGGAAGAAGAGAGATATTTATATGAGCGAAGAGGAGGCTTGTTACAAGGCAGGCAAGCTCAAATGCATAGCTGCCAGCAGCCTTGCTAAGCTATGCAGAAGAACAAGGTCCAAGGAAAGGAGCTTCTGGGTTTGTTTCCCTTTTTCTTCAATAATAATCAATAATAATAATAATAATAATGATGATGATGATGATAATAATAATAATAATGAAGGTCAAAAACAATAGGCTGTCGAAATTGGCTTTGAATTTGAAGGGAACATTATATATTTGGGTTTGGGCAGTCAAATAAGAATTGCGTGTACGACTGCTATTACCATTATTGAAAACGAAGAAAACTTAGAAATAGAGATATTAAGTGAACATAATTTGTGCATTTTCGTTTTTTTCATAATTATGTTTATTTTAGGTTATATATATTAATTATTTAGTATATATTTTTAAAATATTTGTAGTTTTTAGGTTATTATAATATTTAATGTCTGTTTTCTTTATTCGTTCAATCATATCCTAAGATTAGACGAAAGGGAAAAAAGAAAATAAAACAGAAAAAAAAAAAAAAAAACTTGGTGGCTTGGTTTTGTTCCCTGTTGGCTCCTGGTTGGCAGCTATTTTCAACTTTCAAAAACACATTGCCGCAAATTCACGCAGCTTCCAAAGCTGTTGCCTGTTGTCACCGATGGTCACATTTGCCAAACCTTTAATAAAACAAAGAATGAAAAGCCAGAAGTTTGATGTATTATTCTCATACTATCTAAATTTTTCCCCCTTTTTTTTTATTACATACCTAATATATTATATTGCGCGTAAAATTTTAATTCAATTTATTCATGTAATTATTTCTAAATTTAAATATTTTATTTTTTAACTTTGTCTTTTAGTAAAATAATATTTTAATTTATTACTTAGAATTAAAAAATATATAATTATCACATTTAATAAAATAATAAATAGATTTATATTTCGTGTACTTTCAACTTATAGATATTAATGTAATTGTCGAGCCACTCGAAATAGTTAAAATTTAAAGATTATAATATGCTTCAAGTTTCTATATTCTCTGTATATTTAGAATTTAGTCCTCATATTTTTATTTTTATGATTTTAATATTTTTAATTTTTAAATTTAAAAATTCAGGTCTAGTTGTTAACACCATTAAAGTTCTTATGTTAAATTTACTAACATAACATTTTAAAGCTTTTAAAAAAATGCTCACTCAATAATCATGTGACAAAACATTGACATTGCAATGGACATGAATCTAATAAAAAAATTAATGATGTTAACATGTAACTCCATATACTCGATCCGACTCCCAGACTTGAACTATAAGGTATTACGATAGTTAATAATAACTATCATTCATGAATTCGACACAAATAATCAACCAAAACTGTAACACCCCTTACCGGAGTCCGAGGCCGGGACCAGGCACGAGGCATTACCATACTTAATTACATGCATACAATCGTTTCCGAGTCACCAAGACTTGATCAAACTTAAAACTTTTTCGAACCTTATTTAATGTCCTTAATGTGAGCCTACGAGGCCTTAAACTCTCATTGGGAACCATTCGGAACTAACTCGGGTCCTTAAACCGACTTAATAAAAATGACCCTTGAAATAGGGCACACGCTCGTGTGGAAGGGCAACACGCCCGTGTGATAATTACAACATGGCTGTGCTGATGGCCCGTGTGACACACACGACCTAAGCATCTAGGGGCACGCCCGTGTCCCATACCCATGTGAATTAAATTCTAAATTCGAACCTACAGGGGTTTTCACATTGCCTGACACATGCCCGTGTCTATGGCCCGTGTCCCACACACGGCCATGACACGCTCGTGTCTAAAAACCTTGACATTCTATTTTTGACGTCAGCATCTAATAAGGGGAACATGGCCAAGGCACGCGCCTGTGGCCAGAGGCCGTATCCTCCACACGTTTGAGACACACGGCCGTGTCTCTTCCCGTGTGTTTACTACCATGCATACTGACTTGTAATTTTTACGTGCAGGGGACACACGGCACGCCCTTGTGTCTACCCGTGTGGACAAAAATAAGGCTATTTACCAAGCCTTTTGCCACCCTGAAACACAATCGAATACCAACCAACCTATCAAAGTTTAACCTATTATGATTTCTCAACCAAACAACCATAGCTAAGGCCTATGTACATTTCATATATTCAAACATGCCATCAATTTCACTTTCGTGAAAGACTATCTTGCATTCATATATAAACTTTCAATATTAGCCATTTTCCATAGCCTTATACAAAATGAATCAAATGCTAAAATAAACCAACACATTTGGCCAATTAACAATGACACAAAATTCAAAAGTCAGGGTCCTATACATGTTATAATCTACATAAAAGATCTAACTATACCAAGTGCTTCGGATGATAGTGTGATCGATGCCTCCGACGTCCGATGATCCTCGAGCTAATTAAGCGTACTATAAGAAAATAGAAAGGAGAGAGAGTAAGCATAGAGCTTAGAAAGTTGCATGCAAATGAATATAACAACAACTTTACCATTCATCATCATGCTCATAATATAAAAGTAGGCATAAGCACAACTTACTCATCACTATCCAATACAATTCACATAGCATATATTGAGCTCACATATCATATATTTCAATAGGTACCTGTACCATTCACAACATGGTTATACTTTTCTCGTTTAACCTAAACTATAACTCTCACCTTTGAACCAATTGGAATGCTATTGGATATTCACCAAGCCTTAAACGTAGGGTGTAATGCCGATGCCATGTCCTAGACATGGTCTTACACTGGCTCATCTACCAAGTCGATGCCATGTCCTAGACATGGTCTTACACCGACTTTCGAAATCGAGGTCAATGCTATGTCCCAAACATGGTCTTACACTAGCTCTCGCATATTCGTGTCGATGCCATATCCCAGACATGGTCTTACACTGACACCTCCCGTAGTCGATGCATGTCCTAGACATGGTCTTTCACTGACACCTCCTGTAGTCGATGCATGTCCTAGACATGTATTACACTGGCTTACATCACGAGGCCGATGCATGTCCCAGACATGTCTTACACTAGCCCTCGTCTCAATGCCGGTGCCATATCCCAGACATGGTCTTACACTGGCTCTTATAATGTGGCCGATGCATGCCTCAAACATGTCTTACACTAGCACACATATAACCCAAATGTCATGGCATGAATATTCGATTTTATTCCCTAAGGTTCAAACGAGAATTCTACTATCTCAATATTCAACATATATAATCATTTCCATAAACAAGCAATTGATGCTATATCAATTCAAACACATATAATAACATGTAGTTGTATTATTTACATACAACTTACCTCGAATTACAAAATGTGTATGACTAGTTCGGCTTAGTCCACTTGCTTAGGTTTTCCCTAGTTTAGGCACAGATTTTGTAATTCTTGATCTAAAATGATAGAAATTCATTCATTCCATCAGCACATTAATCTAGACACTTGAAAATTCATAGTTAGGCAAAATGACCATTTTGCCCCTAGACTTTCACAAAATGACCATTTTACCCCTAGGTTTGAAAATCGATTTTTATCACGTTTTCTCACTAACCAAGCCTAGACGAATACTTTTTACACTAGAATCAGCCCACAATTCTCATTATTACACACATTTATCACCTATTTTACAACTTGTGCAAAAGGGTCCTTAGTTAAGGTTTCCATGAAAACTTATTCACAAAAGTCGTTTATTTAACAACCATGATTCATTTTCTTCCATAAAATTTCAGAAATCAACATGTTTAATATCATGGAAAAACCCTAAAATTTCAACCATTTTGCAAAATAGTCCCCTCATTTGAAAGCCTATGCTACAAGGGGTCCAAAAATCATTAAGAAAAACTATCAAAATCACTTACTTGTGTAGGTAAAGAGTGGATGCAAATTTTCAAGCTTCCAAAACCCTTAACTTGCTGGTATTTTCAGTGGAGAAAGAAATGAGAAGAAGATGATATCTCTTTCTCTTTCTTTAATTCTTATTTTATTCTTTTAAGTCACCAAACACACCTAATATTTGACCTTTGACCTCTCTTGTCCCCCTATGGCCGACCACTCTCCTAAAAAGGGTCTATTTTCCCTTTAAAGACTCCCAATTAAGGTTCCTTAGCAATTTAACACCTTTAGCTATCAAAATAGGACTTTTGCACTTTATGCGATTTAGTCCTTTTTCACAATTAAGCATGCAATCGATAAAATTATTTCACCAAAATTTTCATACTCTCATATAATTATGCCACAACACATAAAATAATATTTTAAAAAATTTCTTCAACCTCGGGTTAGTGGTTCTGAAATCACAATTTCGATTGGGCCCAAAATCGAGCCGCTACAAAAACACAAAACATTAATAATACAAGTATTATATGATTTGCAATCAAAATTGAGTCTTAATCAAGCTTACGAAGCTCTTAGACCAACTTAGAAATAAATCGGGACTAATTTGAAACTTATATGAAAAGATAGGTAAAAAGCAAAAATAGGGGTCACATGGCCATGTGACAGGCTGAGACCATGTGAAGCCAAGTTTATTGTTGTGTTGCCAAACCTTGTAACAGATTATTGTAATGTAACCTTGGGTCACACAACCGTGTGACACGGTCGTGTAGCAAACTGTGGCCATGTGGATCACCATGCACCTAAATTAAACAGACCACATGGTCGTGCCATATGCCCATGTATGGCACATGGCCATGTGGCAAACCATGTGTGCCTAAAATACCTTCCAAAATAGGTAATCACACTCTAAGTTCACTTAAGCCACAAGTCATGCAATATGCTAACCATTTAACCTATTCAAAATCATTAAGAACCTGTCACCTTAGTCCACCCAAGAAGAATTCTGTATGGGTGGTAGTAAATTGGCTTACTATGTAACATTCTGAATTAGGGCCTAGTCGGAACAGTGGTTTCGGGACCACAAATCCAACGTAATAAAGTTTATTTTTATTTTATTTTTATGGTCTACAATTTCACGAAATGAATTTGTGAAAACCTCGTTCGAAAATTTTGATGTTTAGGCACTCAATTTAGTCAAAAGGACTAAATTGTAAAAAGTGCAAAAATTGAGTTCTACATGTTAGAAGTGTCTAATTGTTATGAAATTTTGAACTGGAGGTCCTTAGATGGTAATTAGACCATTGGATAATTTTTTGGACAAAAATGGACATGGAAGGGTAAAATTTCAAAGATGAGTAAAAAGGGCATTTTGGTAAATTGGTAATTTAATGGACTAAAAGACAAAATAAAAGCCAAAAACCCTTGTCCATCTTCTTTTTTGGCCGAATGTAGCAAGGAGGAAGCCATGGTTAGGGTTTTCAAGCTTCTAAGCTCCATAGTAAGTGATCCCGAACCCCGTTTTTAATTTCTTTGCATTTTTGAAGTCCCGGTAACATGATCTACTCATTTCTACCAATATTTTAAGCTAGGGTTCATGTTTAAAAATTGAACCATGTGTGAAATGCATGAATTTTGATGTCTAATGGTAGAAAATGAGTGTTGGATGTTAAATAAATGACTTTTACTAAGCGATTTTCGATGAAAACGTTCGAAAGGATCGTTTTGTAAAAGTTGTAAAAATGGTATAAAAGGGTGTTAAGATGAGAATTGTAGTTAGTTATAGTTATAAAAATGGTTCGGCTAGGCCTATAGAATGGGAAAATTGAATAAAAATCACTTTACGAGCCTAGGGGAAAAAGTGTAATTTTGACAAAGTTTAGGGGCAAAAATGTAATTTTCAAAAATATGATGTTGGGTCAATTTGAATAATGTGATTCTTAAATAGGCTATATTTGAAATGATAGAACAAGGAAATCGAGATTCAGGCTTAAATTGGGAAAATACAAGTTTTGGACTAAAATGGTAATCTTGCCATTTCCGTATTCGAGGTAAGTTTGCGTGATTTAATAAGCGTATTACTAATGTTATTACGGTTATACATGAAATATATCTTGCTAAGATTGTATGGAAATTTGATGGAATGTGATATTTTAAATAAAATGAGTATGTTTGTATAGAAACAAAGTGACATGTTATTTTGATTGTATGAATTTATGCTCTAATAAACATGAAAATGTGTTGATTGGAGTGTACATTGCATGATCACCTATGCATGTTGATATACTTGATGGAAAGAGAAAATCCCAATTGAATAAAAAGGAATAACTGATGGATTTCCCAGAAATGATTTGATGGTAAAAAGGATCTATCCCGGATGGGTGTTCCTTAAGTGATCAAGCCTCTCAAAGAATATGTGTGCTAAAATGAGAAATGAGATCCTGCATGTGTTGCAGAAAGGATTTAGCCCAGACGGGTAATCCATCGATCTCGGTATAGAAAAGATTTAGCCCGGATCGGTAATCCGATTAAGGATTGAATTTAGCCTGGACTGGTAATTCAGATTCGAGCTTATGAGAGTGTATGTCAATGTAAGGGATTTAGCCTGGACTGGTAATCCCGACAACACTCTATGAGTTTATGATACGGGAGATTTAGCCTGGATTGGTAGTCCTGCAGTAAGGACCGAGGTTCGTGGGAGTGTGTACTTGAAATGATCACTTGTATAAATTAACGGTAAATGGGATATCCATCGAGGTTACGAGAAATTCAACGGGAATTTATATGAGAAATGGGATGGAAGTACTTGAAATGATAATCTCATCTATGCTTAGGTGATACTAGTATGATACATACGATTGTCATGTTTAGATGAGTGGTTGTGCTAAGAGATAGCATAGGTACGTACTCGAAACCCATGAGCACATGTTTGACATGTGAAATGAAATGGACTTGTCACAATAGTGCAAATGAATGAATGATATTTATGAGAATAATTTCTATGACAAATTTGTGATGGTTATCATCTGTTGCACTAAGACAGATTGGTAAAATAGTAGTGGTCCAACTTCGAAAATCCACTAAAAATTGTGGAAGTCGAATTAAAGGCTGAATAAAATATGAAATTAAATCTTATCAATTCTAGCTTCAGATAAAAGAAACGGTGTAAGCAAAGGGATCTCATATTATGAGATATTGGAATTTTTATGAAACAGGGTGAGAGTGATCTTAGACTCCCCTATTTTAACTTTGAAAAATAATTAAAAAATGTATAAAAATGATTATGGGTTATAATTTATATTCCTAAAATCCTTGGTGAGTCTATTTTCAAGAGAAATAGGCAGGAGCAAAATCCGAGTTTCGAGCTGAGATAATTAATTTGTAGCGAAGAGAGGTCGGAACTGTCAGACCACAAAATAGGGATAAATTTAAAGAATAAAATGTACTTATTGAATGAACTAAAAATTTTGAAAATTTTATGGTAAGAAGATATATGAGTTTAGTTTCTAGGAAAATTTACAGATCTTGATTTGGAGTCTTGTAACTCTGGATATTAATAATTTAGTGACCATGACTCAGGAAAATAACTTGACTGGACTTTGAATAAATAGAATGAATTTAAAAATAGCACGTTATCACATTGCTTATTATTTTTCATGTGAGCTTACTAAGCGTAAAACTTACTCCCTCCTTTCCACTTCCTTGGTGGTTTTAGGTCAGCTCGGGGTTAGAGATCGTCGGAGACAGCATCACACTATCGAGACATCATTTTTGGAATATTAATATATATGCTAGCGATTTCAAGTGAGTGGCATGTATAGGGACTTAGTTTTTGTGATAGATGTTATTATGATTAGCCAAAGGTATTGGTATATATATATTGACTTACTGTATATAGCCATTAGATGCGGCTTCTAATGGTTATGGCTTGTAAGCCTATTTATCCATGCTATGTGTTAATACCTTGTTTGTGACTATGCTTATTACTATGAATGGGTTGTATAAGGCATATGTACATGATGAATGCCCTAGGACCATTAGAGGTGGTCATGGCTATGGAATAAATGTGTGGCATGGTAATAAGTTGATAATTATTGAACATGAACATTGTTGAATAAGTAGAGATTAAGTGTTGGGTAAAATATTATGGTTAATTGGTAAAAATGGTCATCAATATGATAAGACTATTGAGTGTGGGTTGGTAAGCCCAACTAGGTGTAACATGAGTATATGTGATAAACACTTGTATGACAACATGCAAATGCTTTAATTGAATTTTAATAAAGGATGATTAACCATTAAATTGATGTTATAATTGTGCCTATGATGTGTTTAAGTATGGGAGAGAATTAAGGACAACAAAAGGCTTGGAAAATAACCTAAGTGTTGGCTACACGGGCAGAGACACAGCCATGTGTCTCAGCCATGTGAAGGACACGGCCTAGCACACGGGCGTGTGGCTTGGCCATGTGGTTCATTTTGTATGATGATGTCATAGCCAGAGAGTTACACAGCCTGAGGACACGGGCGTGTGATGGCACACGGGCGTGTCCTTGTGTCCACACTAACGTGTGACTCTGCTTCATGGAAAATTTTTATAAATCTTCCTAAACTTTCCAAAGTTCCCAATTTAGTCCCTAACTACTTTCAAAATACGTTTAAGGACTCGTAGGCCCATATAAGGGACTTTAAGATAGAAATTGAAAATTTTTAAATTTGAACAAAATTTTATGGCTTGGTTTTGCACGTTCGTGAATCTTTAAGTCTGGTAATGCCTCGTACCCTGTCCCAGCCTCAGATACGGGTAAGGGGTGTTACATTTAGTGATATCAGAGCTACGGTTTAGTCAGTTCTCGAACTAACCTAGCATGAATGAGAGTCTAGCTATACATGTCATCGATCCGTGATAGTGTAATGTCTCCCGGTGCGAATGAGAACCATCTTGTTTGGACAGAGGTACTCTCCAATCGAGCTACACTGACCATGTTAAATGCAATGCTAAGGTATTCTGGTATAGTCATAATAAGTCTGGATTTAGAAAATTATGAATAAAAGTTCACGATATATGTGCTAACATGTGAGATGAAAGTTCATGTTACGATGATGACCTATGCTTGTTTGAACAAGTATGATTGGAAAATTCGCATAGCTTAAATAAATGTGCTAAATTGATTGAATCAAGTTATATGACTATAATGATATATATATGATGATGTGCTGGATGAGAGCTTAGTTTGTAGTACACTCGTCTATGTTTGCGAAAGTGTTACTATAATGATGAAATAGTGTCATATGTATATGTGTATGAGAGATGAGTTAGGGATCTTACGACCCCACCCTCTTACCAGAGTGGTGTTTATAAAAAATTTTACGAGATCTATGGGATAAGCTCCCAAGTGTGAAACCAAAGAGTTCAGCTGTGGAACGATTATAAATATGGTTAGAGTTTGAGAATGAATTGAGAAGTAAAGACAGAACTAGAAAGGTATCAAGTTGATTTAAAGATTGTTCGGTTTACGAAATATCGTAATGAGAGGAGAAATTAACTTTGGAAAATCGACTGATTCAGACACGATGTCGAAAGAAGGTAGTAATCAAAATTCCTTTTAAGCTTATTCTCTTCAGTAAAAGAAATAATACAAGACTAGAAATGACATAATTGACTAAAGAAATAATATTTGAAATGTATGACATTCGAGTGTAATAGCTTACAGTGAGTGGATTATGACTGTTTCTCTTGAGGTACCCTAAGGATTCATTTATTCTCGAAGGTGTTATTGTGACCTTCTATCTTCTGGTAAATTGTTATTATATGAGGATGTTTTCTAAACATGAAGTTTGACGAATGTATTGATAAACTAATTGGTTTATAATCAGTGTTGTTCTATTTCTTTCGAGTATTCTGTTACAATTCGTTTGTTGGAATTTTATGAGATAATGCACATGACAATATGATTCTGTTTCTTCTAATTATTGCTCTGTCTGATATACATATATATGAAAAGTATGTTGTTTTTGTCGTATTTATTCCTAGTGGATCTGAATGATGTGTTCTTCCGGACTTCTTTTCTCTAAGGAATTATCAATATCGTTCATGTTTTCTTATGAGTTTTGTTCACAATCTACCGATATGGTATGGTATCTTGAATTTCTGAATCTTGGAATTTCTTTATCTTGGATTTCTTTGTCTTGGACTTCTTTATTGGATTTTCTTGCCATATTTATTCCATAAATTATTAATCATGGCTCGTCCTTAAAGTGTATTCTTTGGCTTATAAAGACTATGTCAATTATGATTATGTTTCTGGGATTATAGCAACATGATGATTCCAGTATATGGATTTCTATTATCAAGTAAGTTAATCAAGTTAAATTCTTTTATTTGGGATATTCTTATTATTCTGAGTTAATGTATTGGAAGTGGTCTTT
The DNA here is from genome assembly GCA_025698465.1 of Gossypium longicalyx. Classification (NCBI taxonomy): domain Eukaryota; kingdom Viridiplantae; phylum Streptophyta; class Magnoliopsida; order Malvales; family Malvaceae; genus Gossypium; species Gossypium longicalyx. Next base: position 45,385,660 of record CM046996.1, on the reverse strand, counting down.
TGATTAGCATGATAAATGAATTTTGAATGATTATATGTTGAGTTGTTCTATCGACTGGAAGAGAAGATCTCTTGAAATGTCATTATAGATGATTAAGACTAACTTGATTGTTCAATTAGAATTGGTTATTGCGTGAATGAATAAGTGAGACATTTACGTCCGAGAGTAAGAATCCATTTCCTTAGTAAGAAACCATTTCCTTACGAGTAAAAGACAAATAATTTGAATGAAAAGCATATATTTTTTAGAAGACTATGATATGATTTAAAGCTGCTTGGGATGATAGAATTTCCGTCTTACGAAAGTTGAAAAGCCTACTACTTGTTAGAAAGACTTGGTATGAAGAGAATATTGTTAACTGAAGCTCTTGAAACTGGTTTAGTTTTCATTGGGTAAGATTTCCTTGACCTTCGGTGATGTGTTGTTAAATGACTTGTGATATGATAAGAGACCATAAAGCAATATGATAGCTAAAGTAGCTGATGTTAAAGACCGCTCTAAATTGTGATGGCTAGGTGACTTGAGTTATAAAAGATGATGAGATAACTATTACAGGATCTCTAAGCGGAGCAAAGTATAGTTACAAGTGCTTGGGTAGGATATCCAAAGCTTATATAGAGAATTTTTGCAAGAAAACTCACAGGAATAGTGTATCAGTGATCGAGTTTGGAACTCGACGTTTCTGGTCCTTGTGTATGAATTACTTGAATTATAACAAGGTTAGAGTTGAATATCAAGTGTCATCAGAACTATTCTCGCTAGTGTTGACACTAGAATGGAAATGAGAAAGAGTCACTATAGATTTCATATCAGGATTATCCCTGTTTCTGAAAAAGGAAAAATATTATGTGGCTTGTATAAGTATTTGGTGAAATTTGCAAATCATTTTTGTATATGTTAAATTTCTGCCTAATGGGTTAATGGAATCATGTATATCTGAGATTGTCAGATTTCTTGGAAAGCTAGTTTTTGTTAATCAGATTGAGGTCCAAGAATTGTATTGTGAACTATTGAAAAAGCTAAATGAAGCTCTAAATTTTAATGACGACAGAGGTTGAATTGGTAAACTGTCGGGCTGTATTAAATGAAAGAGAACTTATGTCTACTTCAGTGGTTAAGTGATCTGAGTGTCCTGCAAAGTGTCGGAGAAGTCTTGGGTTCAAACTTGGGCATGTGCAAGAAAGTTTTATTTTTATGAAATAAACCCTTGCATTTAGTTGGTAGACTTTTAAATATATGTAAGTAAAGCATGACATAAAAGGCTTGCTGGTCTAGGGGTAGGTGGCGTGTCATTGTTGCTTAAGGTCTTGAGTTCGAGACCTGCCACGCTCAAAGTGTGTTTTATTTTGCTTGTTGCCATGTGGATGGTTGTATATCATTGGAACTCTAAAGCTTGGACGGTTGGTGTGTTTGAGGGGAGTAGGAGTGTGTAGCCGAAATTCTAGGAGGAAATTTGTGATGTGGATAGAGGGGTGATCGGTTGAGAGATTTGTGGAGGGTTTTGGGGAGGTGATCATGGGGAGTTGAGGAGTGAGAGTTGTACCGAATGGGGATTCTAGGCACTCTTTGAGTTTCAATTTTGGTACGTTTTAGCACATCTTTTGGTTGCTTTTTCTTTGGAAACTGATTTGTACTTAGGGAATTCTTGCAGTGTTTTTCTCTCTTTCTTTTGGTGCTTTTGGGTTTTCATTTTGGGACCTTTTCCCTTGCCGACTCCTCCCTTCGCCTCTCTCAAGTGGTTCGGCTTTTTGCTCCTGGGTCTAACCGATTCTCTCCTCTTCTCTCTTTTTCCAAACCTTGGTCGAATATTGTAGGGGTCATTTCGTGCTGTATTTTCTTTAGGCCTTATTTTTCTTCCTCTACCCTTTTGGTCTATTGTTTGCCGAATATTGCTTCTTCCATCTCTCTTATTTTCGGTTTTGGGCAATCTAGTTTACTTCATTACCGATTTCTCTCCTATATTCTTCCTCTTGACTTAATATTTTAACCATTCTCTGCATCTCTCCCCCTCCCGTAATACAATTGGTGAGTACTTAATTCTCCTCTGCCTTTCTTTTGCTCTTTGTAGTGGTTTTCTTTCTAACATAATCCTTGCTGCCGTTTATGGCTAGGGACACATGGGTGCTAGCTGCGCCTTTGCCGTGTGGATTCTCACTCTGAGAATAGGCCGACTGCTTTCCTTTTCTATAATAGGTTTTGCGTCCTCGGTAAGTACTATACGTTGGTTCAGATTACTTCTGCGAGCCATATTGATGTGGGTTAATGGAAGTTGGTTATATGCAGATTTTAGTCAAGGAGTTTGTAACCAACCTTCGACAGTGGTTTTAGTGGGTTAAACCGCACTTGCTCAATCAAGGCAGGTATCAATATCATTTTGGGGATTAAGAGTTAAGAAAAGGGGGTGTTTAACCCTAGTGAGTAAAGGACTAATTAAATTCCTTGGTTGAATGTAGGTTTTGGTTCTCGTGGGCTATTCGCAAGTTTTCGCAATCAAATGTGTAATCACACTGCTATAAACGTAAATCGACAAAAGTCAAAATATGTGATCATTGACCCTACACGAGCGTGCACTCGCTCGTGTGGTAATCTGAACGCGAAATTGTGGGCGTTTGATCATAGAGGCCACCATGAGAGATTTCATGGGTTTAGGCCTTTATGGGCCTCGTTGGGACAAAATGGGCTGTGAAGGCCCCACGGGCTCCTGGGCCCTACACGGGTAAACCACATAGACGTGTGGAGATTATTGGGCCAGGCTGTGTAGTTCACACAGCCAAGGCCATTTTTGGGCTTCGTAGGCCCACATGGGACGCATTGCGGGCCTTGGGCCCATTTTTATTGATTGACTATTAAGGTTGCACGGGTCACCTGAGACGACTGTGGACCTACTGTTAGGTTGATAAGTATACCTAAACCCCAAAAATTAAAAAATAACTGTTATGCCCCTATGAGGTAAAATGACTATTATGCACTTATGAGATGTATGACTGTATTGAGCATGCCATTTAATATATGTTGCATGATATTATGATTTGTTGCATGAGGATAGGTTATTATGATTGCAGGAAGTGTACTGTTCTAGCAGCTCTGCTGCAATTTCTATTTAGTGCCGCCACCGGTGCTACTTTTAGTGTGTAGGGATGGGTGGGTTGATTTTATCCCCACATGGTGTGTAGGGTTGGACGTAGTGGTGTGTAGAGGCTGGCTGTGTAGGATTTCTGTTTGCATATCTATACTATGTCCACTACTGAATTGGGCTAAGGCCCATACTGATTTTGATACTGTAATGGACTAAGGCCCTATCTAAGATTAAACTGTTACTGAAGCGGGCCTAGGCCCAGAATGTAAATGCCTACTATATAATTGACTATTGTTAAGGGTTTACACACTGAGTTTTCGTAAACTCACCATTTTATTTTCTACGCAGGAAATCCTTAGGCGGGTCGATGCTACTAGGGACTCAAAGGTAGCCACACAACTGCATGGACTTTTTATTAAATTATACTTGATAATTTAATTTGGGTATTTGGTTATGTAATAAGGCCTCTTTAATTTTTAACTTTTAATTTGGGATTTGTTTATTATGATTCATATCTATTAGTAGTAGGAATCCGAGTTTTCAAAATGATAAATACTTTTCAAAACACCACAAGTACGCATCCCATTTCAAAAAGCTTCTGCAAACAAACAACATTTTAAAAGATAACTATGATTTAATTGATTAAACACTTTGCTCACACAACTTGGGTTTTAACACTGAACTAGACGACCTAATTACTAGCTAAGTTTTCAAAGAGGGTTAATACATAATGGGGTTTTCAAAAAAAATTTTATTTTATGAAAAACACTTCAATGTGATATCGCCAGATTCGACCATAACATCTAGGCCGGGTTTGGGGTGTTACAATTGAATTAAACATATTTATATGTTTGATTAAGTTACACAAACTTACTTCAACACTTTTTCGCGTATAAAATCTACTAATCTGAAACCTTTTCTTTTCCTCGGTCTAACCTCGAATATGTGTTGTCTGGATCTCTATAAATAATTTAATCATCAAGTTCACATATTTTATATTTATTTGGACTCAATATATGTTCTAGGCAAAATTACCATTTTGCCCCTAACTTTCCATAATTTTTAATTTCGTCTTTAGGCTCGGAAAATGAAACTTGTGCAATTTTCTCTGTATTCCAAGCCTAACCAAAACCCATTACAAAATTTACAGCACATGTATTCATAAAAATTTAGAATTTTTCATCAAATTTCACAACTTTACATTTTAGTCCCTAAATCATGTTTTCATCAAAAATCACTTTGTAAAAGTTGTTTATCTATCAACAACCTTTCATTTTCTACCATAAATTTCTAATTTTCAGCATATTCATCCATGACCCAAATTTCATACCTTGATAACTTTTCAAATTAGTCTCCCAAATAGATAGATTAGATTATCTCGGTTTTAAAAATATCAAAATTACTAAAAACGAGACAAGGAAACTTACCCAATTAAGCCTTGAAAGTTTCTTCTCTCTCTCCTAGGGTTTCCATATAATTTTGGGGTTGAAGATGACAAAAATAATAAGATGATATCTTTTATCATCTTTCAAATTAATTTGGTTATTTCCATTTCCAATTTAGTTCCTACACTTTTCTAATTTTTCTATGGATGAGTCATCAAAAATCTACATACTTTTCTTTAATGGTCTAATTACCATATAAGGACCTCTATTTAATCCTTATAGCTGCTAGAATTCAACTTTTGCATTTTATACAATTTAGTCCTTCTCGTAATTAAACACTTAATCGATAAAATTTTCGTTTCAAAAATTTCACACAACATGTCTATCATAATATGGACCATCTAATAAAATAAAAATAAATTTTATTTTTGGGTCGGATTTGTGGTCCCGAAATCACTATTTCGATTTCACTAAAAACTGGCTGTTACAACTCTCCCCCTTTAAGGATTTTCGTCCTCGACAATCTTACCAGTAAAAAGATTTGGGTATTGCTTCCTCATAGTATCCTCCGGTTCCCAGGTAGCCTCTTCAATACCGTGTCGTTGCCAAAGAACTTTCACTAAAGCTACCTTTTTTTTTCTTAACTCTTTTGTTTCCCGAGCTAAGATTTTGATTGGTTCTTTACTATATGTCATATCAGGCTGACTCTCTACCTCTATCAGAGAAATAACATGTGAAGGATCTGATTGGTACTACCGTAGCATTGACACATGAAAAACATTATGGATTCGATCAAGTTCTGGTGGTAAAGCTAACCGACATGCAACCGGTCCAATTCTTTCAGTATTCTCATACGTGGACTCAGGTTTCCTTTGCGACCAAACCGGAGAACTTTCTTCCAAGGCGATACTTTCAAGAATACCTTGTCACCGACTTGAAATTCTATTTCCTTTCGTTTAAGATCAGCATAGGACTTGTGACGATCAAAGGCTACTTTCAAACTGTCCTGAATTACTTTCACTTTTTCCTTGGTTTCACGGACAACGTCAACTCCGTGTAACTTTTTCTCACTGAGTTCTATCCAATACAATGGAGTTCTGCATTTGTGACCATAAAAAGCTGCATACGGTGCCATTTTGATACTGGATTGATAATTGTTATTTTAAGCAAATTCAACTAAAGGCAAGTACTTTTCCCAATTACCTTTAAACTCAAGTATACAACATCGAAGCATATCTTCCAAGATCTGGATTACCCGTTCAGATTGACCAGCTGTCTGGGAATGAAATCTAGTACTAAAGTGTAACTGAGTACCCAGAGCTTCTTACAATTTGCTCTAGAATCGAGATGTAAATCGAGGGTCTCTATCTGAAATAATGGAGACAGGCACTCTATGCAATCTAACAATCTCAGAAACATATAATTCAGCTAATCTATCCAAGGACAAATCCATACGTACTGGAATAAAGTGTGTAGACTTTGTCAACCGATCAACAATTACCCAAATGACATCTTTCTTCTTTAGAGACAAAGGTAACCCTCATACAAAATCATAGTAATTCTTTCCCATTTCCATTCTGGTATCGTAATTGGCTGTAGTAGTCCCGAAGGCAACTGATGTTCAGCTTTTACTTGCTGACATATCAAACATTTAGATACAAACTCAGAAATATCCCGTTTCATTCCTGGCCACTAGTACATCTTTTTTAGATCATTATATATTTTAATACTATCAGGATGTATAGACATATTACCATTGTGAGCTTCATTCAAAATCTTCTGTACTTGTTCTAAACCTTCCGGTACACATACTTTGCCTCCGAATAACAAACAATCATCAATCCTAATATGAAATTCTGAGTCAAGAGTCGATTCACTTTGTATTCGTTTCGCTGGCAACTTACTATCATTTTATTGAGCTTCTGAAATCTGTTGCAAAAATGTTGGTTTAGCTTTTAACTCAGCTATGATTGAACCATAATCAGATAATGACAATCGAGTATTCATTGCTCACAAAATATACAGAGATTTTTTGCTCAGAGCATCTGCCACTACATTAGCTTTTCTCGGATGATAGTCAATGACGAGGTCATAATCTTTCAATAGTTCAAGCCATCAACACTATCTCAAGTTCAAATCTTTCTGTGACATCAAATATTTAAGACTTCTATGATTAGTGAATATGTGACATTTTTCACCAAATAAGTAATGCCGCCAGATTTTCAATGCAAACACTATGGCTGCCAATTCAAGATCGTGTGTCAGGTAGTTCTTTTCATGTGGCTTTAGCTGTCGTGAAGCATAGGCTGCTACTTCACCATCTTGCATCAAAACACAGCCTAAACCATGCAATAACGTATCACTGTAAACTATAAATTCCTTACCCGATTCTGGCTGAACTAACATTGGTGCTTCTATCAATAAAGCTTTTAATCTGTCAAAACTCTGTTGCCATTATCAGTCCACTCGAACTTTATATCTTTCTGTAGTAAATGGGTCATCGGAGAAGCTATCATTGAAAAACTTTTTACAAACCTCTAATAATAACCAGCTAGTCCCAGAAAACTTCAGACTTCTGACACATTTCTCGGTGGCTTCCAATTAACAATGGCTGAAATTTTATTCGAGTCTACTCTGACACTTTTAGCAGATACTATATGCCTGAGAAAACAACTTTCTATAGCCAAAATTCACATTTACTGAATCTGAAGTATAATTGTTTCTCTCGCAAGGTTTGTAACACTATTCTCAAATGTTCAGCATGTTCATTTTCATCTCGGGAGTAAATCAAAATATCATCTATAAATACCGCCAGAAACCTGTCCAAATACGGGCTAAAAATTTTGTGCATCAGATCCATAAACAATGCAGGTGCATTTTTCAAGCCGAATAGCATCACAAGAAACTCATAGTGTCCATACCTGGTTCTAAAAGCTATCTTTGGTACATATGAATCTTTTACCTGTAGTTGATAGTAACCAGAATGGAGATCAATCTTCGAAAATATAGTGGCACATTTTAACTGGTCAAACAAGTAACTGATTCGAGGCAATGGGTACTTGTTCTTTATTGTAACTTTGTTGAGCTGTCTATAATCAATGCACAACCTCAACGATCCATCCTTTTTCTTTACGAACAGAACTGACGCACCCCAAGGTGAGATACTAGGTCAGGCAAAACCTCTGTCAATCAACTCTTGCAACTGTACTTTCAGCTCTTTCAATTCAGTAGGATCCATTCTGTAAGGTGCTATAGATATAGGTGTTGTACCTGGAACTAGATCTATAGAGAATTCCACTTCTCTATCCGGTGGTAAACCAGGTAATTCTTCTGGGAATACATCAGGAAATTCATAGACAACCGACATTGATCGAATCTTTGACTCAGATACTTTAGTATCCACAACATATGCAAGGTAAGCATCATAACCCTTTCGGACATATTTTTGTGTCGATACTGCTGAAATCACATTAGGTAATCCATCCAGTTTATCAGATTCAACATGAAGTAATTCACCGTTCTCACATTTCAATACAATATATTTCTGTTTACAATTCACCACTGCATCATATTGGGTTAACCAATCCATTCCCAAAATCACATCAAATTCATCAAATGGAAATCGCATCAAGTTAGCTAGAAAGCAATAACCTTTTACCATCAACGGACAATTCTTACAAACTTTATCCACCATAACACACTGGCTTAGGGGGTTTGAAACTTTAACCACAAATTCAGTAAATTCAACAGGCAAATTTTTAACAGTCACTAAGTTCATTCATATGTATGAATGTGTGGAACCAGGATCAATTAATGCAGTAATATCAGTATCAAGTAGAGAAAATGTACTAGTAATGACGTCTAGTGTAGAGGCATTTTCTCTAGCACGAATAGCATATGTTCTTGCATATGCTCGTACCTCAAATCTAACTACTGTATCCCTAATAGTATCTCGACTACGACTAACATTGTCAGAATGACAGGGTGGTCTGCCTCTCAAGACAGGATTACTAGGCTTTGGAGCTAGTTCTATCTCTTTTTCAACTCTTCTTGGGCAATCTTTGAGAAAATGGTTAAGTGAACCACATCCAAAACAAGCTCCACTCCTAGACCGACATTCCCCATGATGAAATTTGTTACAGTGTTTACATTTTGGTTTGAGATTACCATCACTACCCACACTAGTCACAAATGGAGATGAAGACCTCGGGTTAGAACGTTGAGAGCCCCGCTCTCTTCTAGAATATCCCGTAGAGGTGGTCACCCGATCATAATACTTCTTTAATTTCTTAGAAGCAAATAATTGTGACTTACTCATAGTTTTCTTTCCAAAAACCTGAGCCTCTTTTTCAGCCTAGTTTTTTTCTTTGCTCAATTCTTTAGCTTTGTGGGTTCGACCGGCTAACACCACAAATTCCCTTATGTCGAGAATTCTGATCAATAGCTTGATATCTTCATTTAGACCCTCTTAAAAGCGTTTACACATCTCAGCCTCAGTTAGAACCCATTCTTTGGTATATTTACTCAGCCGAACTAATTCTCGTTCATATTCAGATACAGTCATGTTTCCCTACTTGAGTTATAAAAATTCTTTCTTTTTCTGATCCATGAATCTCTAACTAACATATTTCTTTCTGAATTCAGCCAGGAAGAATTCCAATGTAACGTTCTCTCTCGGTACAACTGAAGTTATGGTATTCCATCAATGATAAGCAGTATCTTTCAGTAGGGATACTGCACATTTTAGACATTCGGCAGGTGTGCAGGATAATTCATCAAAACCCGGATAGTATTTCCTAGCCAAAACTCAGCCCTTTCTGGATCATCATTTGCGGTAGCTCTAAATTCTTCCGCCCTATGCTTGCGAATTTTATCTATCAGAGGCTTATCAATTCTAACAGGTTCAACACCTTGTGGTACCTCAGGAACCGTGTAACACCCCGAATTTGGGCCTAGAAGTATTGGGCCTTGAGTTTGGGTCTGTAAGGAGATTGTATATAAGTATTTAATTGTGCAAGGAAATGACACAATTAAATGTCTACTTTGGTAGTTAATGGCCCTGAGAAGTGTTGGACAAATCTTGGGTTCAAACCTGGGGTTTAGCAAAAATTTTGGTATTAAGTGAATAAAACCCTAGATGCTTGGAGGATGGCCTTTTAAATTATTGTGTTAAATAAATGACACAAGGAGGCATGTGGTCTAGTGGTTGTGGCGTCATTAAGGTTTCAAAGGAGCTTGGGTTCAAGTCTTGGCTCTTACAATTCATTTTGGTTTTTCTCTTAAGTGAATCTGGACGCTGGCACATATGTCTTAAAGTTAATTGTGGACGTTTTTATCACAGAAAGAGCCTGTTGTGGAGTGGCAAGGTGGCGTGTTGTGTAGCTGTGAGGTCTGAGGTTCAAGTCTTGGGATGTGCAGTGGAGTATTTATTTTGATATTTAAGCTGTGTGGGAGGTGGAGTTGGACTGGAACTCTGTGGCTGAAGTGGTCAGAAGAATGAGGAATTTTCCTAATGGTTGAAAGTAATCCCACATTGGGAAGCTAACATGAGAATTGGTGAGAAGCTGGCTTTAAATAGAGCGAACCAGATGAGTTGGGAGGAAGACTCAATGCAGGATGTGCCAAGGTTGGTGATCGTGGACTTCGGCACGTTCTCATAAACATGTGTGTATTCGCGCCCTTCTTTGTTAGAAGTCGACAAAAGCCGAAAAGCCGAAACTTTGGCATTTGAGGCTTCACGAGCGTGCAATCGCTCGTGTGGTAAATCGAGCCCACAGATCAGGGGCGATAGACTGTAGAGGCCGTCACGAGCGTTCTCGTGTACTGCGGCTATTCTGGGCCTTGATGGGCCCGTGGGCCCACTTGTGTAAATCTAACTATTAGGTGGAAAGTAATTGGGCTTGTCATGTCGTGTGCATGGCATAGGCCGTTAAGGGCTTCGTTGGGCCAAAATGGGCTTGTGGGCCCCACACAGATTAAATCCATGATAAATGATAAATGTTGGACTGGGCTTTGTAGGTCACATAGCTGTAACTAATTTTGGGCTAAATGGGCAACACGAGCGTGTGGGCCCACTTGGGCTGAGTAATGGGCCTTAAGCCCATTTGCACCGTTAGGTCTATTAAGGTTACTTATGTCGCTTGAGGCGAAGGTGGACCTTCTGTTCGGTCGTTAAGACCCCCAATTTATAAAATTATCGAAATACCCCCGATTTGTAAAATTACAGAAATACCCTCGATTTGTAAAATTATCGAAATACCCTCGATTTGTAAAATTACCTAAATACCATCGATTTATAAAATTATCGAAATACCCTCGATTTATTAAATTATCGAAATATCCTCAATTTGTAAAATTACCAAAATACTCTCGATTTGTAAAATTAACGAAATACCCCTGATTTGTAAAATTACTAAAATACACCCAATTTGTAAAATTACCGAAATACCCCTAATTTGTAAAATTATCGAAATACCCCCGATTTTTAAAATTATCAAAATACCCCTGACTTCTAAAATTACCGAAATACCCCTGACTTGTAAAATTATCGAAATACCCCTCAGTTTATAAAATTACAAAAATACCCCCGGTTTGTGAAATTACTGAAATTCTCCCAGTTTGTAAAATTATCGAAATACCCCCAGTTTCTAAAATTATCAAAATACCCTCAATTTATAAAATTATCGAAATACCCCTGACTTGTAAAATTATCAAAATACCCTCGACTTTTAAAATTATCGAAATACCCTCGACTTGTAAAATTATCGGAATGCCCCCGATTTGTAAAATTACCTAAATGCCCCCGATTTGTAAAATTACCGAAATACCCTAATTTGTAAAATTATCGAAATACCCCTAGTTTGTAAAATTATCAAAATACCCTTGTTTTTTAAAATTACTGAAATACCCCTCGATTTGTAAAGTTATCGAAATACCCCCGATTTATAAAAGTATCGAATTACCCTTGTAGTGTAAAATTACTAAAATACCCCTGTAGGGTAAAATGACTGTTTTGCCCTTGTGGGTAAATGACTGACTTGGACTATGAATTTGATTGATTTGACTGTGATTGTACGACTGTGATTTAACTGACTTGACAGTGGTTGTATGACTGATATGCTTTTAATATATGTTTAAATGATTGTTACTGAGCATGGCCATTTTGCATACACGTGTGATGATTGAGCATGACATACACGACATATTGCATGGGGTTGGAATTGTGAAACGGAGGAAGAAATTGAGGATCGCATGGTTGCTCGATGATCGTGGATCCATCGATTGAGGATCGCATAGTTGCTTGACGACCATGGATCCACCGATTAATGATCGCATGGTTTCTTGATGATTGTGGATCCATCGGTGGCTTTTAAACCCAATATATTATTATTGACGACTCTGTGTCGATCATATTTACCCGAGGCTGTATGCTGACTGTATTACCATCGCTGATGGCTATGTGCCTAACATGAAACAACTACCGATGGCTTAAATCCAATTATTTTGATTGTGGCTTTGTGCCAACCTAAAAATGGCTCTATGCCATTTTGACTATTGCTTTGTGCCAAACGTATTTACCTGTGGCTATGTGCCTAACATAATATAGTTACCAATGGCTTTGTGCCAATTATAATACTGCTACTAAAGGCTTTTTAAGCCTAATATATGATTAGTAGCTTTGCTGTAATGAAGGTAGTACTGCAACTGGGCTACCATTGATGTGTATCAGATGGGTGGGTCGATATTTATATCCCCACATGATGTGTACAGGGGGATGGAGTTGATGTGTAACGGTTGGATTATTGGGGTGGGTTGCATAGCATTGCATGTATGATATTATTGTGATATGGTTGTGATGTGGGCTTCGGCCCAACTGAGGCTAATATGGGCTAAGGCTCAAAGGCCACCGTTATTGGTTTAGGCTAGGCCCAATTGATTATGTTATGGGCTGTGACCCAAATGACATTGTAATAGGCTTTGGCCCACGTATGCTCCGAATCAATGCATCATGTTATCGTTACGGGCTCAGAGCTCTAGCCCATCGCTTTTGTTTTTGTTTCAGATATCGATTGTTACTTCTAGTAAGGGGATTACACACTGAGTTTTCATAAACTTACCCTGTTTATTAACCATGAAAGTAATCCCCAACGTTAGGTGGATCGGTGTCGTGGAGGGACTCAGAGATGACCACACAACTGCCCATGTTTTTCTATTTCGTTTATTTAGTTAAGCACTTTGGTTTTGATTTGGGTTGTAATAAGGCCTTTTTATTTCCTTAAATTTTTTATTTGGGATGTTTATTTAGTATGTCTAATATCTGTTAGGAGTAGGACACAGTTTTCCAAAATAATAACTATTTTCAAACACTACATTTCCATAACATTTTTAAAATGCTTACGCAACTTAACTTTTAAACATCATGTTTTTGTAAATTGGTTACTTTTAGAATTAGCTTCCGCAAAGTAAAAAGAAATTTTTGAAATAAAATTAAGAAGTTTTCAATATACTATGTTTTAAATAAGAAGGGTTTCTAATGAAAACATGATTTTCGAAAAACACTTCAATGTGACACGCCAGATTCTAGCCTAACTTTTAGGCCGAGTTTGGGGTGTTACATTTAGTGGTATCAGAGTCAAGTTGCAAAACTCGGCTGTGGAATGGGTTTTAAAATTGGATTTCTAAAAGAATTGTTTCAAAAAGGTTTAAAAAGATTTGAAGTATTTGAAATGTTTTTCTAAATATGTTCCTGAAAGTGTGGTTACTGAGTCTCCGGCGCCGAATCCGTAAGTTTTCTGTTAGACTGTACTTAAAGTTAGATTTTGCATTTATTCAGTGTATGTTCTGAAAATCAGATTTTTTTTAAGTTAGCAACAGCACTGTGATGATTTCCGAAGGCAAGCAAGATCGTGAGGAGTTGCCCTTCTCCTCGAAACATGAGATGGTTCAGAAAACTATAGTCAAGGTAAGTCCGCCAACTTCGAGTAACAATAACCCAGAGCTTGGTACGAAGGCATTAACCCGGTTGGTAATGGAAGTGCTGGAAAAAGTGTTCGAGGCAAGAGTTAAGGCGTAAGGTGTAACACTTTAGGCTAGGCACTTGGAGTGCAGTAGGAAGAGGGATCACAGTCCTCTGAAGCAGGAGCTCTGTTCTGTGAAAAGCGTTAAGACTCGTCTGAACTTTTTGGCTTGCGAGCGTTGCAAAAGGCGCCATCCGGGCAAATGCTGGAGGTAGTCAGGAGCGTGTCTTAGATACAGGTCTAAGGAGCATTGGGTTCGGGATTGCACAGTTCCTTTTAAGTCAGGTGTGTTTTGTTTGGATGTGATGTTTGAATATAGAAATTGTATGCATGTGTGGTAAATATCTGTTTGCTTCTGTGGTTAGATGTTTGGTTGGGTGTGGGAGGTTTTGAGATTAAGTTAAAAGAGTATTAGTGTAGTTTGGAACATGAGTGCACAGCGGGAGCATAGTGGTGTAGGTTGAGCTAAGCGCTTGTTCAGATAGTTGGAAATTTCGAGGACGAAATTTCTTTAAGGGGGTAGAATTGTAACACTCCGAATTTGGGCCTAGAAGTATTAGGCCTTGAGTTTGGTTCCGTAAGAAGGTTGTATATAAGTATTTACTTGTGCAAGGAAATGACACAATTAAATGTCTACTTTGGTGGTTAATGGCCCTGAGAAGTGTTGGAGAAATCTTGGGTTCAAACCTGGGCTTTAGCAAAAATTTTGGTATTAAGTGAATAAAACCCTGGATGTTTGGAGGATGGCCTTTTAAATTATTGTATTAAATAAATGACACAAGGCAGCATGTGGTCTAGTGGTTGGGGCACCATTAAGGTTGCAAGGGAGCCTGGGTTCAAGTCTTGGCTCTTACAATTCATTTTGTTTTTTCTCTTAAGTGAATCTGGACACTGGCACATATGTCTTAAAGTTAATTGTGGATATTTTTATCACAGAAAGAGCCTGTGGTGGAGTGGCAAGGTGGCGTGTTGTGTAACTGTGAGGTCTGAGGTTCAAGTCTCGAGATGCACAGTGGAGTATTTATTTTACTATTTGAGCTGTGTGGGAGGTGGAGTTGGACTGGAACTCTGTGGTTGAAGTGGTCATAAGAATGAGGAATTTTCCTAATCGGGAAGCTAACATGAGAATTGGTGAGAAGCTGGCTTTAAATAGAGTGAACTAGATGAGTTGGGAGGAAGACTCAATGCAAGATGTGCCAAGGTTGGTGATCGTGAACTTCGGCGCGTTCTCAAAAACAGGTGTGTATTCGCGCCCTTCTTTGTTAGAAGTTGGCAAAAGCCAAGAAGCTGAAACTTCGGCATTTGAGGGTTTACGAGCGTGCGATCGCTTGTGTGGTAAATCGAGCCCCCAGATCAGAGGCGATAGACTGTAGAGGCCGCCACGAGCGTTCTCGTGTATTGGGGCTGTTCTGGGCCTTGATGGGCCGAATGGGCCCGTGGGCCAACTTGTGTAAATCTAACTGTTAGGTGGGAAATTGTTGAGCTTGTCATGTCGTGTGCATGGCATAGGCCGTTAAGGGCTTCGTTGGGCTGAAATGGGCCATGTGGGCCCAATGGCCTTGTGGGCCCCACACAGATTAAATCCACGATAAATGATAAATGTTGCACTGGGCTTTGTAGGTCACATAGCTGTAACTGAATTTGGGCTAAATGGGGGGCTGAGTAATGGGCCTTATGCCTATTTGCACCGTTAGGTCTATTTAAGTTACTTAAGTTGCTCGAGGCGAAGGTGGACCTTCTGTTAGGTTATTAAGACACCCAATTCGTAAAATTACCGAAATACCCCGAGTTTGTAAAATTACCAAAATACCTCGATTTGTAAAATTACCAAAATACCTCTCATTTGTAAAATTACCAAAATACTCCCGATTTGTAAAATTACCGAAATACTCCTAATTTGAAAAATTATCGAAATACCCCTGATTTGTAAAATTACTGAAATACCCTCGATTTGTAAAATTATCGAAATATCTCTGATTTGTAAAATTACCGAAATACGGCTGATTTGTAAAATTACCAAAATACCCTCGACTTGTAAAATTATCGAAATACCCCTAACTTGTAAAATTATCAAAATACCCCCCAATTTGTAAAATTACCAAAATACCCCTAGCTTCTAAAATTACCGAAATACCCTTGATTTATAAAATTACCAAAATACCCCTGACCTGTAAAATTATCGAAACACCCTCGACTTGTAAAATTATCGAAACGCCCTGACTTGTAAAATTACTGAAATGCCCCTGATTTGTAAAATTACCGAAATGCCCCCGATTTGTAAAATTATCGAAATACCCCCGATTTGTAAAATTATACCCCCAATTTGTAAAATTATCAAAATACCCTCGATTTGTAAAATTATCGAAATACCCCTAATTTGTAAAAGTATCGGATTACCCTTGTAGTGTAAAATTACTAAAATACCCCTGTAAGGTAAAATGACTGTTTTGTCCTTGTGGGTAAATGACTGACTTGGACTATGAATTTGACTAATTTGACTGTGATTGTACGACTATAATTTAACTAACTTGACGGTGGTTGTACGACTGATATGCTTTTAATATATGTTTAAATGATTGTTACTGAGCATGGCCATTTTGCATACACGTGTGATGATTGAGCATGACATACACGACATATTGCATGGGGTTGGAATTGTGAAACGGAGGAAGAAATTGAGGATCGTATGGTTGCTTGACGACAGTGGATCCACCAGTTGAGGATTGCATGGTTGCTTGACGACCGTGGATCCACCGATTAAGGATCGCATGGTTTCTTGACGACCATGGATCCACTAGTGGCTTTTAAGCCTAGTATATGATTATTGACGACTCTGTGTCGATCATATTTACCCAAGACTGTGTGCTGACTGTATTGCCGTCGCTGATGGCTATGTGCCTAACATGAAACAACTACCGATGGCTTAAAGCCAATTATTCTAATTGTGGCTTTGTGCCAACCTAAAAATGGCTCTGTGCCATCTTGACTATAGCTTTGTGCCAAACGTATTTACCTGTGGCTATGTGCCTAACATAATACAGTTACCGATGGCTTTGTTCCAATTATAATACTACTACTAAAGGCTTTTTAAGCCCAATATATGATTAGCAACTTTGCTGTAGTGAAGGTAGTACCGCAACCGGGCTACCATTGATGTGTATCGGATGGGTGGGTCGATATTTATATCCCCACATGATGTGTATCGGGGGACGTAGTTGATCTGTAACGGTTGGATTATTGGGGTGGGTTGCATAGCATTGCATGTATGATATTATTGTGATATGATTATGATGTGGGCTTCGACCCAACTGAGGCTAATATGGGCTAAGGCTCAAAGGCCACTGTTATTGGTTTGGGCTAGGCCCAATTGATTCTGTTATGGGCTGTGACTCAAATGACATTGTAATAGGCTTTGGCCTACGTATGATCTGAACTGGACTGTACTGTTACTATTAATGGGCTCTAGCCCAGACTATTTCTATTTTTGTTTCTATACACTGACTGTTACTCTAGTAAGGGGATTACACACTGAGTTTTCGTAAACTCACCTCGTTTATTAACCGTGCAGGTAATCCCCAGCGCTAGGTGGATCGATGTCGCAGAGGGACTCAGAGACGACCACACAACTGCACATGTTTTTCTATTTCGTTTATTTAGTTAAGCACTTTGGTTTTGACTTGGGTTGTAATATGGCCTCTTTATTTCCTTAACTTTTTTATTTGGGAAGTTTATTTAGTATGTCTAATATCTGTTAGGAGTAGGACACGATTTTCCAAAACAATAATTGTTTTTAAACACTATGTTTCTGCAATATTTTCAAAATGCTTACGCAACTTAACTTTTAAACATCATGTTTTCGTAAATCGGTTACTTTTAGAATTAGCTTCTGCAAAGTAAAGAAGAATTTTTGAAATAAAATTAAGAAGTTTTCAATGTACTACATCTTAAGTAAGAAGGGTTTCTAATGAAAACATGGTTTTCGAAAAACACTTCAATGTGACACGCCAGATTTGGGCCTAACTTCTAGGCCGAGTTTAGGGTGTTACAAACCGATTGAGGAGAAGGAGGGGGAAGTTATTATACAGCGGGGTTTGTTCTTAGATACTGTGTAAACCATTCATTCATCATTTGAAAGAAGGCTTCTTTTGTCTCCTCACTTCGGCCCTCAGGCACAAGCCTCTCACTACCAGACACAGACACAACTTTTTGAACTGAAGCTAAAGCATTGCTCTCAGCTTCCTCGGATTCAGCTCTAGCTCGGTTGGATGACATTACTATATAAAAAAACATTTAAAATGGTCAGGAGCCATCACATTATCACAAATTATATAATCACATGTATAGCTAAACTCGTGTTTGCTACGTCAAATCTGAGAATTGACTAAATCGTAGCTCTGATACCACTAAGTGTCAAAGCCCTAACCTATATCCGTCGTCAGAACAGGGTCTCGGAGCATTACCAGAACTTTCAAAACATTTTACCAAGGGACAGGCCTGTGTGACCTAGGACATGCCCATGTTGCAAGCCGTGTTCGACCTTGTGTAACTCTCTGACTTGTGCACACGGTCATGCGACACGCTTGTGTTCTAGGCCGTGTGGTTAATTAATTCAACTCAAAATTAGGTGAAGGTTTCACATGGCCAAGACACACGCCTGTGTTTTAGGCCGTGTAGCACACACGACTAAGACACACGCCTATATCTCTGCCCGTGTGCTCAATTCTGAGCATTCTATTTCTCAAAATTAAGGTACAGGGGACACACGGCCTAACCACATGCCCATGTTACCAGGCCGTGTGTGTAACACCCCTATCCCGTAACCGTCACCGGAATAGGTAAGGGGCATTACCAGACAGACAGAACATTTAAGACCGATTCAAAATCACAGATATCACATAACATTAATACATAGGCAATCATCAACAATTAATCCTTTATGATGGTCTACGAGACCTAAAACATACTTTTAAAGACAGTCGAGACTAAACCGAACACATTCATAAATTTCAGAACTCAGAAAATTTTTCAATTCTGTTGAGGTTACACGCCTGTGTGCCTCACATGGGCACCAGACACGCCCATGTGATCCAACCATGCCAAAAAAGAGTATATATACTGACTTTCACCCACGGCCAACAGACACGCCCGTATGCTATCACCGTGTGAAACATAGTAGCTACTGACTTGAGCCCACGGCCATATGACATGCCCAAGTGTCTCAACCATGTGATCTTAAGAGGTTACTGCTTTGCATACAAGGCCACGAGGCTTGCCCGTGTTCCCTGACCGTGTGGCACAATGCAGGCTCGATTTAAGCCAATTTGCCACCTTTTTTTTGGGTCATTTCTATAAGTAATATTAAACAACATTTATACCAAACTTTTTAGGCAATTCCATGCTCAAAACATGCTTCATTATAACTAAATCATCATCATTCAATTACCTATTCAAATCCATATCAAAACACATTAAAATCTTATTACAACAACATGCCAAAATGCTCATTTCATAGCTCACTTATAACACTTTCTAACTCATGCTTAAACTTACCATTTCCTCAACTTGGCATATTTCAAAATGACCACCACATGCAAGGCTATATAACCATTACAAGCATACACAATTTGGCATCACAATCCAATTATCAAAATTATGGACAAACATATCATTTGCTAGCCAACTCTCATGGCATAACATATTTACATATCAAAGCTTAAATACATAGACATTCTGGCTTATACATGAAATACTTCAAAAATTTACACTTTCAAAAGTACCAAAATGAGTTCGATAGTTTGGTGACAATCCTCGACTATCCCCGAGCCTTCAGTAGCTACGATAACTGTAAAATAGATAGAAATCACACAGAGTAAGCTACAAAGAGCTTAGTAAGCCAAATACAATTGGTCTAACTATTAAAGCATATAAAGTAAAAGTCAATAGTAAGAATTCATAGCCCTTTCACAGAGTAATTCATGAGCTTAACCATGCTCATTTTCTTGTATACATGTCATGCTTCATTTCCATGATTTCATACATACTTTGCATTCATTATTTCACAAAAACGGAGTCTTTAATATTCAAAAATTTAGTACGATACAAACGTACCTGTATAAATTATACATTTCATATATTCATTCCCATATCTCGTACTCTATCATCAGACGGTTCAGAAATGATACAGATATTTATAAATGAGTACAATGCCAACGTCCCGGACGTGGTCTTACATGTAATTCAGTACCGATGCCTCTGTCCCAGATAGGGTCTTACACGAAATCAAATACGATGCCGATGTCCTAGACATGGTCTCACACATGAATCTCAAATCGAGGAATGTGTCCCAGACACTGTCTTACACGATATCTCAGATCAATATCAACGTTCTTTTAGAAACGTATAGAGCTTTTCAGATACTAGCATATTAACGGAGTTTACTCGAAATTTATTCATTAGGCTTTCAAGGCCATCCAATATTGATTATAGTATATATGCGCAGAATTTAGTCAATTTAATAAGTAATTGTATTTGACTTACCTCGTACGAATTTTGGACGGAAACGAGTCGACTATTTAACTATTTTGGACTTCCCTCGATTTAAGTCCAGTTTTCTTTGTTCTTGATCTAATACAATTCAAATTCAACCATTCAATCATTCATTTCATTCAAAATAATCCATGAACACATATTGAGGGCACTTTGCATTTTTAGCCCTTACATTTTCACACTTTGACAATTTAGTCCATTTTTCACAAAATCACAAATATTCAAAATTCACTAAGACTATAGCTTGGCCGAATATACATAGCGTCCATACAAGCCCAAATAACATATTTAATTTATAATTTAGTTCTTCAAAACCTCATTTTCACAAATTAACCCAAATAACTCTATTCCATAAAAAATTCAAGAACAAAGTATGATAATCTCACACATATCTTTCATAATCCTTATAAGAACATTACAAAACTCATATAATCATCAATGACACATTTCAAAATCTTCAACAGAAATAGTAATTCAGACATGGGTTTTGAAGAACACGAAGCAACGATCACAGAAACGTAGAAATTATCAAAAACGGACCAAAGTACATACCTTAATCAACTAAATCAATGACTAAACCCTAGGATGGTCTTCTTCTTTCTATTTTCTTGATGTAATCGGCTATATCAATGATAATAATGGCCACTTTCATGTTTTCATTTTATTAAACAACATTTATTTAACCTTTTACTAAAATACCCTTGCATTTAAACATTAATAAACCATTTACTAATGTCCAAAAAAGTCATTTAATACATTACATGGTCAAATAACAACATAAAGACCTATTAGTCCAAAGCCATTTCAAAAACATACATTAAACATGTAGCATGCTAATTTCGCCTTTTATGCGATTAAACCCTTTTTCAATATTCAGTACGGAAAAAGACAAATTAAATTACAGAAATTTCACAGATGCAAATTCATTTATCATGGACACAGAAAAAAATATAAAAATATTTTTTAGAATCAGTAATGTGGTCTCGAAACCACTGTTCCGACTAGGGTCTAAATCAGACTGTTATAATTCTCCTATCTTAAGGATTTTCGTCCCCGAAAATCTTACCGTTAAATAGATTTGGATATTGTTGTCTCATTGAATCTTCAGGCTCCCACGTAGCCTCTTCAATACCATGTCGATGCCACATCACTTTGACTAATGGAATTTTCTTATTTAGTAATTCTTTAATCTCACGAGCTAAAATACAGATCTGCTTTTCTTCATAAGTCATATCAGACTGGATTTTAATATCAGATGGAGAAATTATATGCGAAGGATCAGATCTGTATCGTCGAAGCATCGATACATGAAATATATTGTGAATCTTTTCTAACTCTGGGGGCAATGATAATCTATATGCTACTGGCCCAATACGCTCGACAATCTCATACGGCCCGATAAACCTCGGACTCAACTTTCCCTTTTTACTAAATCGAAATAGTTTCTTCCACGAAGATACTTTCAGAAACACTTTATCATCGATTTCAAATTTGATATCTTTTCGTTTTAAATACGCATAAGATTTCTAACGATCAGAGGCAGCTTTCAGACTATCTCGAATTACTTTGACTTTCTGTTCGGTTTCTTTTATCAGATCAATACCGTAAATCTTATTCTCACTGAGCTTAGACCAATACAAAGGTGTACGTCATTTGCGACCATATAAAGCTTCGTATGGTGTCATTTTAATGCTCAACTGAAAACTATTATTATAAGAAAATTCAATCAAAGGTAAGTATTGTTCCCACGTACCTTCAAACTCAAGAATGCAACATCTCAACATATCCTAGAGTATCTAAATAATCCGCTTGGATTGACCATCCGTTTGCAGATGAAAAATAGTATTAAAATGCAATTTAGTACCCAGAGCATCTTGAAATTTCTTCCAAAATCGTGATGTAAATCTCGGGTCTCTATCTGACACTATCAACAATGGCACACCATGCAGTCTCACGATATCAGAAATATACAACCCAAATTGCGTCTTTCTTTCTCGAAGACAAGGGCAAACTTGAAACACAATCTATGGTCACTCAATCCCATTTCCACTCCAGAATCATAATCGGTTGTAATAACCCAGATAGCACCTGATGTTCAGCTTTAACTTGCTGATAGATCAAAAATTTAGAAACAAAATTAGAGATATCTCTTTTCATTCTGGACTACCAATAATGCTGCTTCAGATCATTATACATTTTCGTACTACCCGGATGTACAGATAAACAAATACTGTGAGCTTTATTCAGAATCATCTGAATCAACTCTGAATTTCTTGGAATAAAAATTCAATCTCTAAATCTCAAGCAATCATTTTATCCACTCTAAAATCTGAATCAGACTTTCCATCACACTGAGCTCGTTTAGCTAAAGTCTCATTATCAACCTTCTGAGCTTCGATAATCTGTTGTAGTCTTGCTTTTAATTAAGCTAAAACTGAACCATCATCAGACAGAACCAAATGAGCATTCATCGCACGCAAAGCAAACAATGATTTTTGACTCAGAGCATTAGCAACAACATTTTCCTTACCCGGATGATGATCAATCACAAGTTCGTAGTCTTTTAGCAATTCTAACCATCTTCTCTGTCGCAGATTCAGATCTTTTTGCGTCAATAAAGACTTCAGACTTTTATGATCAGAAAACACCTGACATTTCTCACCAAACAGATAGTGACACCAGATTTTCAGAGCAAACACAATAGCAGCTAATTCCAGATCATGGGTCGGGTAATTCTTTTAATGCGATTTTAGTTGTCTCGAGGCATAAGCTATAACCTTGCCTTCTTGTATCAGAACACAACCTAGTCCATTCAACGAAGCATCACTGTAAACAACAAATTCTTTACCTGATTCAGGTTAGACAAGTATCAGAGCTTTAGTTAACAGAGCTTTTAACAGATCAAAATTGTTCTGACACTTTTCAGACCACTCAAACTTCACATCTTTCTGGAGTAATTTTGTCAACGGAGTCGCAATCATTGAAAAACCTTTTACAAATCGTTTGTAGTAACCGATAAGTCCCAGAAAACTACTGACTTCAGAAACATTTCTCGGAGGCTTCCAATCCGGAATAGCAAAAATTTTGTTCGGATGAACTTGAATACTCGATGCTGACACAATGTGGCCCAGAAAACCAACTTCTTGCAACCAGAACTCACATTTACTGAACTTTGCATACAAGTGTTTATCTCGCAGAGTCTGTAGCACTATTCTCAAATGCTCGGCATGTTCAGATTCATCACATGAATAAATCAATATATCATCGATGAATACCATAACAAATTGATCTAAATACGGTCTGAAAATTCTATTCATCAAATCCATAAAGATAGCAGGCGCATTCATTAATCCAAAAGGCATAACTAAAAATTCATAATGCCTGTACCTAGTTCTAAAAGCAATTTTCAGAATGTCAGAGTCCTTTACTCGCAACTGATAGTAACATGATCTCAGATCTATCTTTGAAAACACAGTAGCACCTTTCAACTGATCAAATAAATCATCAATTCTGGGCAGAGGATATTTGTTCTTTATAGTCACTTTGTTAAGCTGACGGTAATCAATACACATTCTCATTGCCATCTTTCTTTTTCATAAACAGAACAGGAGCACCCCATGGTGAAAAGCTCAGTCTAGCAAATCCTCGATCGGTTAATTCTTACAACTAAGATTTTAATTCCTTTAACTCGGTTGGAGCCATTCTATACGAAGCTATCGAAATTGAAGTAGTACCAGGTACTAATTCAATACCAAACTCGACTTCTCGAATCGGAGGCAAACTCGATAGTTCTTCAGGAAACACATCAGAGAATTCACAGACAACAGGCACAGATTCAACTTTTTTTTCCTTCAATTTCGAGTCTAACACATAAGCTAAGTAGGCTTCACAGCCTTTCTTCACATATTTTCGTGCTTTCATTGCAGATATCACAACTAGTAGTCCATTCAGATCACTAGACTCAATTCGAATTATCTCATCATTCTTACACCTTAAATCAATAACTTTTCGTTTGCAATTCACAATAGCATCGTGCAAAGTTAACCAGTCCATTCCCAGAATTATATCAAATTCATCGAAAGGCAAAGGCATCAGATTAGCAGGAAAATAGATATCTCAAATCAATAATGGCAATTCTTGCAGACTTTATCAACCAAGAAACTTTTGCCTAAGGGGTTGGATACTCTAATTACGAATTCAGTAGACTCTACAGGCAAAGTCTTACTGTGCACTAAATTCATAAAAATATAAGAATGCGTTGATCCAGGGTCTATCAATGCAATCACAGAAGTATCATAAAGCGTAAAAGTACTAGTAATCACGTCTGGAGACAAGGCTTCCTTACGAGCTCGGATAGCATAGGCTCTGGCAGGTGCTTTGGCCTCAGATCTAATAGTAGTATCCCTAGTAGCTTTTTGACCACCACTTGCATTTCTCGTATTTTTGGAAGGTCTACCTCTAGCTGAGGTATTGCTCGGTCTTGGATTCTGTACATTCTCTTACCCAGCAGGTTCAGAATAATCTCTTACAAAATGGTCCAGAGATCCACATCAGAAACAGGCTCGGTCATTCAATCTACAATTTCCTGAATGTCTTTTACCACAGTATTTACATTCAAGTTTCTCAAATCAGACATTCCCGACACTTGCAATAGAAGTAGCAGGAGCTCTGAAATTCAAATTCGATCTAGCTCGATCTCGATTCGAATGTCCTACCTTAGCCTTTGAAAGGCTATGATCATCTCGGAATTTCTTTGACACAGATTGAAATGATCTACTCAAAGATCTCTTTCTAACATCTCTAGCTTCAGAATCAACTTTTCTTTTCTTTTTACTTAATTCTTCAGCTTTACAAGCTCCCTCAACGAGCACTACCATTTCTTTAATCTCCAAAATCCCAACTAACAGACGTATATCTTCGTTTAGTCTATCTTCAAACCTGTTGCACATTAACGCTTCATTTGATACACATTCCCGAGCATACTTCCTCAATCTCACAAATTCACGTTCGTATTCAGTAACAGACATACGGCCTTGTTTAAGCTCGAGAAACTCTTTACATTTCTAATCGATGAATCTCTGACTAATGTATTTCTTCCGAAATTCAGCTTGAAAGAAATCCCAGGTAACTCGTTCACTCGGAACCACAGATATTAAAGTTTTCCACCAATGATACGCCGCATCTCTTAGAAGTGAAATGGCACATTTTACACATTCCTCGGGATTCAGAGGCATTTTATCAAACACTCGTATTGTATTCTCTAACCAGAATTCGACTCTTTCAGCATCATCATTCGTTGTAGCTCAGAACTCTTCAGCCCCGTACTTTCTAATCTTATCAACTGGTGGTCTACTTAACTGAACCGGATTCACTGAGGGAATAACAGGAATTTGAGAAGGATTAACCGGGGGTGAAGGTTGTTGTACAGCCGGATTGGTTCGAATATATTGGGTGAACCAATCATTCATCAGCTGATAGAAAGCTTGTTTAGCCTCACCATCACGGCTACTCGTAGCCGGTCGAGAATCAGCTTGCACCTTCCCTTGCGTGGGAGCAGGCGCATTACTTTCAACATCGTCAGTTACAGCTCTATCGGGATCCATTTGTTATATAAAAGCACATTTCAATGTCAGGATTCACCATACTATCACAGTTCATAAATATGGCATGTATAGCTAGACTCACATATGCTATGGTAGTCCTAGAACTGACTAAACTATTGCTCTGATACCAATAAAATGTAACACCCCTATCCCGTAACCGTCACCGGAATAGGTAAGGGACATTACCAGACAGACAGAATATTTCAGACCGATTCAGAATCACAAATATCACATAACATTAATACATAGGCAATCATCAACAATTCATCCTTCATGAAGGTCTACGAGACCTAAAACATACTTTTAAAGGCAGTCGAGACTAAACCGAACACATTCATAAATTTCAGAACTCAAAAAAAAAATTCAATTCTGTTGAGGTCACACGCCCGTATGACCAGGCCGTGTGCCTCACATGGGCACCAGACATTCCCATGTGATCCAACCGTGCCAAAACAGAGTATATATACTGACTTTCACCCACTGCCAACAGACACGTCCACGTGCTATGGCCGTGTGATACTTAGCTAGCTACTGACTTGAGCCCACGGCCATATGACACGCCCATGTGTCTCAACTGTGTGATCTTAAGAGGTTATTGCTTTGTATATAGGGCCACGAGGCACGCCCATGTTCCCTAACCGTGTGGCACAATGTAGGCTTGGTTTAAGCCAATTTGCCACCCCTTTTTGGGTTATTCCTACAAGCAATATTAAACAACATTTATACCAAACTTTTTAGGCAATTCCATGCTCAAAACACACTTCGTTATAAATAAATAACCATCATTCAATAACCTATTCAAATCCATATCAAAACACATTAAAATCTTATTACAACAACATGCCAAAATGCTCAATTCATAGCTCACTTATGACACTTTCTAACTCATGCTTAAACTTACCATTTCCTCAACTTGGCATATTCCAAAATGACCACCACATACAAGGCTATATAACCATTACAAGCATACACAATTTGGCATCACAATCCAATTATCAAAACTATGCACAAACATATCATTTGCTAGCCAACTCTCATGGCATAACATATTTACATATCAAAGCTTAAATACATAGACATTCTAGCCTATACATGCCATACTTCAAAAATTTACACTTTCAAAAGTACCAAAATGAGTTCGATAGTATAGTGACAATCCTCGACTATCCCCGAGCCTTCAGTAGCTATGATAACTGTAAAACAGACAGAAATCACACAGAATAAGCTACAAAGAGCTTAGTAAGCCAAATACAATTGGTCTAAATATTAAAGCATATAAAGTAAAAGTCAATAGTAAGAATTCATAGCCCTTTCACAGAGTAATTCATGAGCTTAACCATGCTCATTTGCTTGTATACATGTCATGCTTCATTTCCATGATTTCATACATACTTTGCATTCATTATTTCACAGAAACGGAGTCTTTCATATTCAAAAATTTAATACGATACAAACATACCTGTATAAATTATACATTTCATATATTTATTCCCATATCTCGTACTCTATCATCAGACGGTTCAGAAATGATACAGATATTTATAAACAAGTACAATGCCGACGTTCTGGACGTGGTCTTACATGTAATTCAGTATCGATGCCTCTGTCCCAGACAGGGTCTTACATGAAATCAAATACGATGCCGATGTCCCAGACATGGTCTTAAACATAAATCTCAAATCAAGTCCTGTGTCCCAGACACTATCTTACACGATATCTCAGATCAATGTCAACGTTCTTTTAGAAACGTGCAGAGCTTTTCAGATACTAGCACATTAACGGAGTTTACTCGAAATTTATTCATCAGGCTCTCAAGGCCGTCCAATACAGATTACATTATATATGCGCAGAATTTAGTCAATTTAACACGTAATTGTAATTTGACTTACCTCGTACGAATTTTGGATGGAAACGAGTCGACTATTCAACTATTTTAGACTTCCCTCGATCTAAGTCCGATTTTCTTTGTTCTTGATCTAATACAATTCAAATTCAACCATTCAATCATTCATTTCATTCAAAATAATCCATGAACACATATTGAGGGCACTTTGCATTTTTAGCCCTTATATTTTCAAACTTTGACAATTTAGTCCATTTTTCACAAAATCACAAATATTCAAAATTCACTAAGACTATAGCTTGGTCGAATATACATAGCTTCCATACAAGCCCAAATAACATATTTAATTCACAATTTAGTTCTTCAAAACCTCATTTTCACAAATTAACCCAAATAACTCTATTCCATCAAAAATTCAAGAACAAAGTATGATAATCTCACATATATCTTTCATAATCCATATAAAAATATTACAAAACTCATATAATCATCAATGGCACATTTCAAAATCTTTAACAGAAATAGAAATTCAGTCATGGGTTTTGAAGAACACGAAGCAACGATCATAGAAACGTAGAAATTATCAAAAACGGACCAAAGTACATACCTTAATCAACCAAATCAATGACTGAACAGTAGGATGGTCTTCTTCTTTCTATTTTCTTGATATAATCGGCTATATCAATGATAATAATGGCCACTTTCATGTTTTCATTTTATTAAACAACATTTATTTAACCTTTTACTAAAATACCCTTGCATTTAAACATTAATAAACCATTTACTAATGTCCAACAAAGTCATTTAATACATTACATGGTCAAATAACCATATAAGGACCTATTAGTCCAAAGCCATTTCAAAAACATAAATTAAACATGTAGCATGCTAATTTCACCTTTTAAGCGATTAAACCCTTTTTCAATATTCAGTACGGAAACAGACAAATTAAATCACAAAAATTTCACAGATGCAAATTCATTCATCATGGACACAAAAAAAATATAAAAATATTTTTTAGAATCGGTTACGTGGTCTCGAAATCACTGTTCCAACTAGGGTCTAAATCGGACTATTATAGTGTGTCACACACGGTCTAGACATACACCCGTGTGTTTATCCATGTGGAAAAAATGAAGCCATTTATAGCTTCATTTCTCACCCAAAATTTAACCCAAAACTTGCACTTGAAACACATATCCAATACCAACTAATCCAAGCATTAAACAATTCCATCATTCATCATGGCATGCCATTACATGCATATGTGTTTATAAACTTACCTTGGATTAACTTAGGCATTAACATCATTTGATCACATAGATTTAACATATCACATAAGAATATATCATAATAACCTACTTAATCACACCAAAATAAGCCATTACTAGCCATTCCAATGGCTAGGTTACAAAACATCATTTTCATGCCACTAATGTAACACACCAAACTCGGCCTAGACGTTATGGTCGAATCTGGCGGTGTCATATTGGAGTGGTTTTCGAAAATTTACTCTCGCTCATGTAAACCCGTTTGGGAATTTAAGGCCTCTTTGTTAGAACTCAAATCGAAATAGCTATCTGTTATTCGTTTTAAATTGTTATTACTTTTAAAACATTATTTGTTGCAGAAGCATTTCAAAAGCATTTCAAAAGTGTTACGAATACGTAGTATTTGAAAATAGTTATCGTTTAGGAAAACCACGTTCTACTTCTAACAGATATAAATCATAATAAACAAAGATCCCAAATTAAAATCTAGAAAATTAGAGAGGTCTTATTACATAATTTAAAACCCAAATCGAAATCTAAAAGCAAATAAACGACAAATAAAAGAAAACAGGAGCAGTAGTGTGGCCATCTTCGAGTCCTTCGCAGCACCGATCTGCCTAAGGATTACCTGCACAGTTAAAAAAATTGGGTGAGTTTAAGAAAACTCAGTGTGTAATCCTAATATCAAACAAACAATGAACAACACAGTCTGGGCCTGAGCCCATTACAGTAACAGTAATAGTGTGGGCCTTAGCCCAATGCAGTAACAATACATTATAATAATACAACCCAACCCAATCTAGCCAACACACCATTCTGTACCACCAACACACCATGTGGGGACAAAGTCGACCCACCCAGCCAACACACCAATATCGTAGCAAAGCTGCCAGTATCAATATATGACACAAAGCCATGAGTAGCGGCACAAAGCCATCAATAGCGGTACAAAGCCATAAATATCACAACAGTGCTACCAGTAATAGTAACGCAGCAAAGCTGCCAGTAATAGGCTTTAAGCCATCAATAGGTCCACAATTGTCTTGTGCGACCCGTGCAACATAAGGTCCACAGTCGTCTTGTGCGACCTGTGTGACCATATCAGTACACTATACTTCCTCCAAAATATATAAACCTATCCCCATGCAAAATGACATGTCATAAATCATACATATATGCAGAATGTCATACTAAAAAAGAACAGTCAAATCATAGTACAAATTAGTCATTTACCCTCGAGGGGTAAAATAGTCATTTTATCCTATAAGGGTATTTTGGGCATTTTACCTGCCTTGGGGTCTAAGTACTCTTATCGACCCTTCAGAAGGTCTACAGTCACCTCGAGCAACTCGAGCAACTCTAACGGTCATAACGGTGTAAATGAGCCCAATGCCTACATGCGGCCCAAGTAGGCCCATACGCCCGTGTGGCCCATCGAGCCCAAAAACTACCACGGCCATGCGACCTACACCGCCCAGTCCAGTAATTACCACATATTGTGGAATTTAGCCGTGTGGAGCCCACAAGCCCATTGGGCCCACACAGCCCATTTCGGCCCATCGTAGCCCAGAACAGCCTAAGCCCAAGAGAATGCCCATGGTGGCCTCTATAGTCTTATGCCCATGATTCGTGGGCTCGACTTACCACATGTGCGTTTGCACACCCATGTAGCCAAAAGGCCATTCTTTTCAGCTTTTCGATTTTTCGACTTTTGCCAATCTACAATCTATTCAGTGTGTGAATACACACCTGTTACGAGAACGCGTCGAAGTCCACGACCACCAACCTAGATTCAAACATAATCCCAACGTTAATCCTTTAACAAATGGGTAACTATACCCTTTAGTAATACTTATAGCTCAACACTTACCTTGATCGAATAATTAAGGTCCCTAACCCCTTAGTCGTTGTCAAGGATTGATTACAAGTTCTTACAGATTGCCTGCACTCAAACCGAGATTCCATTATCTTCTACTAGACCATTCGTATGTACAATTGATCCCACAACTAACACTCACCACAATGGTTGTGAACCTGCTTCTAAAGAATGAAACACAATCAGTTCACAATCCCCAACTAGATAGTCGCTTCAGAAGGCAGAACTAGCACTATCTGTCCCCTAGCAATGTTGATCGGAAAGAAAGAAAAAAGGTTAAAAAGAACCATAGATACAACAGAAGGGAGAAGAATGAACAGAGACCACATCCAATAAAGTATCATTTACCACCAAAATTGACAGAGAAAAACAACAGAAGGATCGGTTTACAGAAGGTCAACGCCAGAGTACTATTCGGCGAACAATGATTAGATTACACTGTAGAGAAGGGAGAAAGAAAAGAATGGATCGGTCACCACAGCCAAAATCGAAAGAGATAAAGGGGCAAGAAGATGCAATCGATTAGGGTAACATCGATTGAAAGAAAGGGAGAGGAATGGTAAGGAAGATTCGACTGTGGCAAGGAGATTAGGAGAAGAAGAATGTTGAAGAAACAAATGTTACCTAAACAAGGTATTGAACAGTGGAACAAGGTCAAGGTAAAAATAATATGAAACAAACTCGAATAGCTACAAGTAAACTTCGACCACTGCTTCAGCACAACAAAAGAGAGTGAAAAGAACCAAAAAAGATTCAGCTACTGAAAAAGGGAACAAGTCCTAGCCAAATTCGGCACTAAGAGACTATGACCGATTTTGGCACAAGGAGAGTCCAATTTCCGGCAAACAACTCCCTCTCCACGATTTTCTCCTAAATTTCCTCCTGTCCATCAATTCAAGGATTCAAAAATCCCCCTTTTTACTCCCCAAATTTTGCTAACAACAACTCCATTCAAATCTGTTCAAACTCTGGGTGTTTCGGTCAAACACAACTTCCTCCCATGGCCTTTAGCAAAAATAACCTCCATTTTTTCAAGCAAGGATTCGAACCCCAGACTCCTTGCACACTCCACATGTCACTTACCACTAGGCTAGCATGCTCTTTATATCATACTTTACCAAATTTTATTTATAACCCTACTGACCAAAGATAGGGGTTTTATCTTTAAAAACCAAAATTTTGTGTAAGCCAGGACTTGAACCCATGACTTCTCAAACTCTTCCCAGAACACATAACCACTAAGGTAGACATACAATTGTGTCACTTTCTTGCACTATTAAATATTAATGTGCAGTCTCCTAATTGCACCCCTGCTCAAAACCTAATACTTCTAGGCCCAAATTCGGGGCGTTACACCTAATTTCCTAGTTGTCCTATGCATGCCATTATACCAAAATGATTTTTCTATGTATACCCAAAATAAGCTAGTCGATAGTGTGACGATACTCCAATGATCTTCCAACCTTCGCGAGCTTCCGAGCACTATAAAACAGGGAAAATAAAATAGAGTAAGCATTACATGCTTAGTAAGTTCATATAACAGAAACTAAACTTACCAATCCTGCTATTTAAATCTAAGCCTACAATATGATATTTTCCATCCATTAGCAATATTGCCTAAACACATGCATTCAATCAAACGTGTTAGTCACTCAAAATCCTCATAACAATCAAGTAAACATAGATGAGCTCATCATGCAGTATTTCTTTTCAAGTCATTATCATTTCATCTCATAATTCTCGTACCATGTCAAGAGTTTT
This sequence comes from Gossypium longicalyx, assembly GCA_025698465.1. Taxonomy (NCBI): domain Eukaryota; kingdom Viridiplantae; phylum Streptophyta; class Magnoliopsida; order Malvales; family Malvaceae; genus Gossypium; species Gossypium longicalyx. The sequence continues at coordinate 45,353,282 of CM046996.1, read as the reverse complement.
ATGTCTGTTGAATCATTGAAATTTCGATGGATGCTCAAGTAGTACACTCAAGGTGTATGATTCAATAATCCGTCAATTTCTTATTCAAAGGTACCTATTAGGGCACTTAATCAAGGAACACACTCTCAAGCCACATATCGTATAACAGGATTACCAGTCCAGGCTAAATTCGTTATATACCGTATGCTCAGAAGGGCTCAATTAGGATTACCAGTCCAGGCTAAACCCTAATTATAACATATGCTCGAGTGGGATTATATCAGGATTACTCATCCGGGCTAAATCCTTTCTATAAAAAGGTCATTAGGATTACTCGTTCGAGATAAATCCTGTTAGCAACAAATACAAGACCTCATTCGTTTTGGGAAAGCACATATACTCATCTGAATTCAATATTCAAACGAGACTTTACCCTTTTTCCAACAATTTCAAGCATGTATTCATTTCTTATATTGTAACATCCAAGAAATTCACACAAATATAATTCACATTTCATACAACACAACATTCAATTTAACATATTTACATGTTCGATTAAGTTACACGAACTTACCTTGACACTAGTTCGCGTATAAAATCTACTAATCCAAAACCTTTTCTTTTCTTCGGTCTAACCTCGAATATTTATTGTTCAGATCTATATAAAGAGCTTTAATAATCAAGTTCACAAATTTTATATTTATTTGGACTCAATATACGTTCTAGGTAAAATTACCATTTTACCCCTAACTTTTCCATAAATTCCAATTTCGTCCCTAGGCTCGGAAAATGAAACTTGTGAAATTTACTTCCTATTTCAAGCCTAACCGAAACCCCATTACAAAGTTTATAGCACATGTATTCATAAAAATTTAGAATTTTTCATCAAATTTCACAATTTTACATTTTAGTCCCTAAATCATGTTTTCATCAAAAATAACTTTGTAAAAGTTGTTTATCTATCAACAACATTTCATTTTATACCATAAATTTGTAATTTTAAACATATTCATCCATGACCCAAATTTCATACCTTGATAACTTTTTAAATTAGTCCCCCAAATAGGTAGATTAGACTATCTCGGTTTCAAAAATATCAAAATTACTAAAAACGGGATAAGGAAACTTACCCAATTAAGCCTTGAAAGCTTCTTCTCTCTCTCCTAGGGTTTCCATATAATTTTGGGGTTGAAGATGACAAAAATAATAAGATGATATCTTTTATCATCTTTTAAATTAATTAATTATTTCCATTTCCAATTTAATCCCTACTCTTTTCTAATTTTTCCATGGATGAGTCACCAAAAATCTACATACTTTTCTTTAATGGTCTAATTCCCATATAAGGACCTCTAGTTTTGAATTCCATAGCTATTTAATCCTTATAGCTACTAGAATTCAACTTTTGCATTTTATGCGATTTAGTCCTTCTCGTAATTAAACACTTAATCGATAAAATTTTTGTATCAAAATTTTCACACGACAAGTCTATCACAATACAGTCCATCTAATAAAATAAAAATAAATTTTATTTTTGAGTCAGATTTGTGGTCTCGAAACCACTGTTCAGATTTCACTGAAAAATGAGCTGTTACAAGTGGTTTCTAGTTCTTACTGTTATCTTTGTAATATTGTCAAGTAGAGAATGAACGAGGGCCTTATTCCTTCAATTGTTGTTCAATCTCAATGGCTTTGTGAACTGCCTCCTCTAGATCTATGTAAGTCTGTAACTGCAAAGTTTTGGCTATAGGCTTGTTCAAGGCATCAATAAAACGTATCATAGTGGTCTCATCATCCTCTTCTACATTTGCTTGTTGTATGAGCACCTCCATCTCCTTGAAGTACTCATCAACTTATCTACTACCCTAAAAAATTCGTTGAAGTTTGGTTTTATCCTTCCTATAGTAATGAGAAGGAATAAAGCATTTTCACATGACTTCTTTTAACTCATTCCATGTGGCAATTTCTCTCTCATAGTTTTGTTGGCAACTTATTCCAAGCTGAGTCACCAACTCAATGCATAGTCTAAGAATTCAAGGGTCGCCAATAGAAATTTTACATCTTCCAAGCATCTATAGTAATGAAACATAAGCTTTATTTTTTATTCCCACTCATATTATGCCTCGGGATCATTCTTTCCATAAAATTGAGGGATTATGAACTTTGGTTTAGCCAAAGAAGGTAGCCCACGGTCATTAGTAACCAAAGGATCATTATTTGCATGAGGGACATGTCCAGCATTACGTTTGCGAGTACGAGGTTATTCAATATCAACGTCATCATTAGCACCCCAATTTTGAGCCCTTTGCTTAGCCTGCAACTGATGCAAGGTATTGCTCATTGTCTAAAGTATAGCATCCCTTTGTCTTTTGGCTACAGCTCAATCCTCTAGAGTTTGTTGTAACCTATCAAACCTGTTTTTGAACTTATCATTTACTTCATTGTGGTCACGTTGTAATTTCATTGTGAAGCTAGTAAGATTTTCAATGGTCACTAGTGTGTGTCACTTTAGTCATTACTCCCTCTGTGTAACGCCCCAAAAATCTTTAATGTTTATTCTCGTATGTTTGTGGTACATAAATATCTATCTACTTCAGTTGTTAAGTGTCCTGGGAAGAGTCTGAGAAGTCTTGGGTTCAAGCCTTGGCTTGTACAAAAAAAATTGTTTTAAATGGTTAAACCCCTATCTCTAGGCAGTAGGCTTTTAAATAAAGGTGGGTATTTCATGTCAAAAAAGGGCCTGCTGGTCTAAGGGATAAGTCGCATGTCATTGTTACTGAAGGTCTTGAGTTTGAGTCCTGCTATGCACATGTGTGTTTTATTTTGCTGCTAGTGCCGTGGGAGTGTTCTAGCTTAGACGAAACTCTAAAGAGGTTGGGGAGAGTTTTGAGGAGTCGATCAAGGGATTGGTGAATAGTCTTGAGTGAAATGAGGATGAAAATTTGGGATTTCGATAAGAGTGGGAGAGTAGTGCTGAATTTGAACTCTTGCTCTGAGAATTTTGGCTGTGGTTAGAGAGCTTTGAGGAGTCAAGTGAGGGGAATGTTTTGAAGTCATGCCAATTTGGGAGTCTCATTTTGTCAAAGAATCGGTCATAGCTCACCTTTTTCCCATTTGTACCGAATTTTGCTTCTAGTTTTTGCTCTGCGTCTCATTTTGTCAAAGAATCGGTCATAGCTCACCTTTTGCCCATTTATGTTGAATTTTGCTTCTAGTTTTTTCTCTGCATTCGTCGATTTTCTTTTTATTTTTCTCTCTTCTTGGGACCGACTATTGCTAAGGACCTTTCGGGTCTTTCTCATTTTTGGTTTATTCTAATTTTGCTTTTCCTTTCAACCCCCTTACCTACCGATTCTTTTTGCTTCTCTCCCTCTCTCAAGCTTTGGCTGAATACTCTCTCCTCCCTCTCTCTCAATTCTTTTCTCTTTCACCTTGTTGATGGCCGAACACTTCATCTCTATTCTTTCGGTTTTGGCATTATTCTTTGACCAATCGACTTGGGTGCATACGGTTGTTCCTGTCTCTCTCTCTCTCTTTCTGCCATATTAATCTTCCACCTAACATCTTCCTTTGCTGCCGTTTATTGCTGAGGTGTGGTTGCTCTAGCCTTTACCTCTGTCCTATTGTGTGCTGTTGGCTCTCGTATTGGGTGTAGGCCGATTGCTTCTGTCTCCTTTTCTTGGTGTTACGCTTTTGGGAAGTTGTTACGCGCTTGGTTCAAACTATTTGCATGCATAGTAGTAGTTAATAAGTTTCAGTTGTAATGCAAGTAATCTTTAAGGGCTAGTAATCAGTCTCTTGCAACGGTTTATGTGTGCAAGCCTCAATCAGTCGATCAAGGAAAGTGTTGATTAATCATTTGGATAAGTGTTTGGCTAGGGTTCTTTTTAATTCGATTGATAGGCGATTAACCGAATATGGTGATTGAATGTAGGTTTGGAGTGCTCGTGGGTTATTTGCACACTTTCGCAAACAAGGTGTGTAAACACAATCTCAACTATGGAAATCGACAAAAGTCGGATTAAGTGACCAATGACACTATAAGGGCGTGCGCTCGCTCGTGTGGTAGTCCGTGTGACTAAACATGTACGTGCGATTGTTGAGGCTGGCCATGAGCGATTTCATGAGCCGAGGCCATTTTGGGCTATTTCGGGCCGAATTGAGCCGTGTGGGCCCCACAAACATGTGGGCCCACACGGGTAAACCACAAGGACGTGTGGAGGATTTTTTGCCAGGCTGTGTAATCCACGCGACCAAGGCCATTTCTGGGCTATGTGGGCCACACGGGCGTGTGGGCCCACATGGGCCCGCAATATGGGCCTTCGGGCCCATTGTCACCGTTAGACTGTTAAGTATGCAGGGTTGCCCGAGATGACTGTGGACCTACTGTTGGGTCGGTAAGTTTATCTAGACCCCATAATTGATAAAATGACTATTATGCCCTTATGTGATGTATGATTGTGTTAAGCATGCCATTTTAGACGTATTGAGTCCATGTATGATGATATGACATGACATGACATGATGCATGATGTGTTGCATGGGGTTGGGTTTTATTATGATTGGAGGAAGTGTACTGTACTAGCAGCTCTACTGCAAATACTGTTTAGTGCCGTAACCTGTACTATATGGAGTGTAGGGATGGGTGGGTTGATTATATCCCCACATGGAGTGCAGGGTCGGATGGAGATAGAGTGTAGAAGCTGGCTGTGTAGGATCTCTTGATTGCATATCTGTACTATTACTGTCACTGAGATGGGCTCAGGCCCAAACTGATACTGATATTGTAATGGGCTAAGGCCCTAACTGAGACTGAACCATTACTGAATTGGGCTTAGGCCCAGACTGTATATGCTCACTGTTTGGTTATTTGATATGGGATTACACACTGAATTTTCATAACTCACCCATCTGTTTATCATAATCCCCAGTCTTTGGCGGATCGGTGCTGTGAGGGACTCAAAGGTGGCCACACAACCACATAAATTTTCATATTTGATTTAGATTATAAGTAATTTTATTTTGGGTATTTTTACTGTAATAAGGCCTTTAAGGATTTTAACTTTAATTTTGGGATTTTTATTTTGTTTCGAATTATAACTACTAGCAGTAGGAAAAGACGCGGGTTTACAAAATGATAAATGTTTTTTTTTCAAAAATACTGAACACGCAATCTGTATCAAGAGCTTCTATGAGAAATAATGTTTTTAAAATTAATGTCATTCTAGTATGATTAATTTTTTTTTTTGAAAATGAACGAGACGTCCTAAAATCATTGTTAAGATCATAAAGAGGTTAAATAGAGAACGGGTTTTTCAACGATATCTTACTTTACGAAAAACACTTCAATGTGACATCGTTAGATTCGGCCATCACGTCCAGGCCGGGTTTGGGGTGTTACACTCTACCACTATGAGACATTGTGACAAATCTGAAAAAAGACAACACTCATAAAGAAAAAAAATTAGACAAATCTCACTGTTATGCACTCAAAAGTAAAATTGAATTCTTAATGAGGTAAGAATTAATCCTGTGAGTCCTTTAGGAGTATTTATAACAATCAATTAGAATGTTAAAGAATCTAGCTACCAAATATCCTAATGGCACTAGGAGTCCAAAAGTGGCAAGGCACCAATGGTTTGTGTTCCATGGTGGAAGGAATGTGCAACATGCTTTAACCTACTAACACAAGAAACAATAAAGTGTTAAAATGCCTATATGAATAATAAAAGTAAAAATTAATGAAAACCTAAGGCTAAGAGTCAATGAAAATTGCTGAAACCTGAAAACCCAAAAAATTGTGAGGCAAATTGACAAACTTCGTTTGAGGTGTTCCCGATTTCTAAAAATAATGAAATCCAAATTGGAGCCTCCTTAAATAAAGTAGATCTAATATGGAAAGTTTTGGCACAAAATTTAATCTAGAGAATATTTTTTTACTTTTTCTTTTTTTTCATTTTTTTTCTGTACTTCTTCGGTCACTTTTTTCGTGGGAAATATTTTTTTATATTGTAATACAGAGCTTACTAAGCGTTCATTGCTTATGTAGTTGTTTTCCTTTACTTTTTAGATTATCAGAAGCTTGATCGGGTTGGAAGCTCGTTAGAGATCCATCACACTATCCATCGATTTTATCGGTAGATTTTAATGCTTTGGTCATAGTTATAATGGCATGTATAGGTGGACTATGTCTAACGTTTAATTGATGAGTTGGTATATATATGTCATTTTGGTTGATGATTATGGCATGAAATGTTGCATTGGATTTGAGGTACTGTTAATATCTTGTTGGTTGTGGTTAATATTGTCAAATTGGTGTATGTTTTGAAATGACCAAAATTTGTAAGTTTTAATTTATCTTTAAATGGACAAAATGGTATAGTTGTTATGTATCAATTATGTTATGTTTTGGCATGAAAGCAAGTTAGGTGATAATTGTTTAAATATGCACATATATAGGTGCTTTTGGTTGATAATATAACCATTATGTTTGGCTTGTAAAATGGTATTTAGATGGAATTGTTGTTGTGTTGGCATGTATATGTTGCCTTATAATTGTTGATATTATGGTGTTTACGGTGCTTGAATGATGAGAGTTTGGAATGGTAATTTAAAATGCATACTATGAGATGTTCTTAAATATGCTTGGATGTGGTCATTTTGGTATATGGGATGTAGTTGACCTATATGACTAATGGTGCTAGTGTTTAGTGATGATAGATGTTAAATGGCCAATTTGGTCTTTTGAGTGTGACTTTGATATGTGAACTTAGTGGTAAGTTTTGGCATAAATTTGGTTACAAGTTGGTTGATTTATGCCTAAATTATGCAATTGTATAATACATGTTGGTTGTTGAGATTGAGGTGCCTTTTTGGGCATTTTGGTTGTATGATCAAATACCATATTGGTTTAGCTTGTTGATGCTTTGTTTAGTGCATTTTGAATGCTTAGTTACATGTGAAAAAAATTGGTTGTAGGTGTGTGCATGCTTGGGTGAGAAAAATGGCTTGGAAATGACCTATATTTTGTCTACATGGCCAAAGACAAGGGAGTGTGTCTCAACCGTGGGTTCCCTTTAGGTTTCAAAGGGTTATAAGTCAGACAATTACATAGCCTAGCACACAACTTAGCACATAGGCATGTGCTTGGCCATGTGACTCAAGTCAGAGAGTTACACTAGCACAGACATGGGCTAAGACATGATCGTGTGTCCCTAATTCAAATGCCCACACAGCTTGAGACACGGGCATGTGTCTTAGCCGTGTGATCCCTGTAGTATGAAAATTTTCAATTTTTTCCCAAAAATTCTATATGTTTTCAATTTAGTCTCGATTCATTTCTAATGTATTTTTAGGGCATCGATGGCTCGTATAAGGGACAATATGTATGAGTATGAATAACATTGCTATGATTTATAAATTATTTTGAATCTTTTGAATATTTGTTCGTGTGTGATGTAAATTTTTCGGTAATGCTCTTTAGCCCTATTTCGGCGACGGATACGGCCTAGGGGTGTTACAGAGCTCAGTTCAATATAAGGGAGTTTGGCATTTACGACCATACAAAGCTTCAAACGGTGCCATATTTATGCTCGAGTGATAACTGCTATTGTATGCAAACTTAACCAAGGATAAATATTTCTCCCAGTAGCCTTCGAACTCTAATACACAACAACGAAGCATATCCTCGAGTATTTGAGTTACTCATTCGGACTGACCATCGGTCTGAGGATGAAATGTAGTGCTAAAATGCAATCGCGTACCTAGAGCTTCCTGTAACTTTCCCCAGAATCGTGATGTAAAACGCGGATCTCAATTCGAAATTATAGAAGCTGGCACTCCGTGCAATTTGACAGTCTCAACAACATATAACTCAGCTAATCTCTCAAGGGAATAATTTATAAAATGTGCAGATTTCGTCAGATGATCAATGACAACCCAAATTGCATCTCTCTTCCTCAAAGACAAGGGTAATCCCGATACGAAATCCATGGTGACACACTACCATTTCCATTCCAGTATCATTATTGGCTGTAACAAACCAAAAGGTACTTGATGTTTAGTTTTAACTTATTGACATACTAAACATCTCAATACAAAGTCTAAAATCTCTCATTTCATACCTGGCCACCAGTACATTTGATTCAAATTGCTGTATATTTTATTGCTACCACGATGAATAGACAAGCTACCACTATGAGCTTCATACAAAATCTTTCGGATGAGCTCTGAATTCCTCAGTACGCAAATTCTACCCCTAAAAAGTAAATAGTCATCAGCCCCAATCTAAAAATCTGAGTCAGGAGTTGACTCACTCTGTTTCCTTTTTGCTAACAACACGTCATCACTCTTCTAAGCCTCGCAGATCTGTCATAAAAACATAGATCTAGCTTTCAACTCAGCTAAGATTGAACCATCATTAGAAAACACCAAACATGTATTTAATGCTCGCAAAGCATACAAAGACTTTCTACTCAGAGCATCAACATACATTTGCTTTACCCGGATGATAATAAATAATCAAATTGTAGTCTTTCAATAGCTCAAGCCACCTACACTGTCTTAGATTCAAATCTTTCTACGACATTAAATACTTCAAACTCTTATGGTCGGTGAAGATGTGACATTTTTCGCCATACAAATGGTGTTGCCAAATCTTCAATGCAAACACAATAGTTGCAAGTTCTAAATCATTTGTCAGATAATTTTTTTTGTGTGACTTTAATGTCTAGAAGCATAAGCTATTACCTTGCCTTCCTGTATTCAAACATAGCATAAACCATTCAAATAAGCATCACTAAAAACTAGAACTCTTTAACCGGTTCAGGCTGAGTTAATACTGGTGCCTCGATCAACAACACTTTCAATTGATTGAAACTTTGCTGACATTTCTCAGACCACTCGAACTTCATATCCTTTTGTAATAATCTCGTCATCGGTGTAGCGATCATTGAAAATCCCTTGACAAATCTTCTATAATATTCGACTAGTCCTAGAAGACTTTTAAACTCAGATACATTTCTCGGAGGCTTCTAATCAACAATAGCTAAAATTTTGCTCGGGTCTACTCTAATGCCATCTTCCAACACAACATGTTCCAGAAAACAAACGGAGCCAAAATTTACATTTGCTAAACTTAGCTTTTTACGTAAAGTTTGCAAAACAATTCTCAGATGCTTGGTATGCTTAGATTCATCCCGTGAGTAAATCAAAATATCATCGATGAATACCACAACAAATCGGTCTAGATACGGTTTGAAAATTTTGCTTATCATATCCATAAATACTGTATGCACATTGGTTAAACCAAACGACATCACTAAAAATTCATTCTGTCCGTACCTGGTTCTGATTGCAGTTTTTGGAACATCCAAATCTTTAACTCACAACTGATAGTAGCCAAAACGAAGACCAATCTTCAAAAATATTGTTGCACCTTTTAACTGGTTAAACAGATCATCAATACATGAAAATGGATATTTGTTCTTTATTGTCACATTGTTGAGTTGTCGGTAATTGATACATAATCACATAGGCCTATCTTTCTTCCTAACAAATAAAACAGGAGCGCCCCAATGAGAAAAGTTGGGCCGAGTAAAGCCACTATCTGTCAACTCTTGCAACTATGCTTTCAACTTTTTAATTCTATAGGTATCATTCTATATAGTGCTATAGATATCGGGGATGTTCCTGGCATCAACTCAATACCAAACTCAGCCTCCCGAGTCAGAGGTGACCCTGGCAACTCTTCTGGAAACACATCTGAGAATTCACATACCATTGGAACCGATGTTAATTTCATTTATGGAATTTTGGAGTCAACTATATAAGCAAGATATGCTTCACAACTCTTTGTAACATGTTTATGTGCCATCATAACAAAGATTATACTAGATGTACTGTCCAAACTGTCTGATTCAATTATGACCCGTTTACCATCCTGACACTTAAGCACGATACATTTTCCTCTACAAATCACATTAGTATCATGCTGTGTTAACCAGTCCATTCCCAGAATCAAATCAAAATCATCAAAAGGTAACAAAATCAAACTAGCGAGAAAGTCATTACCCCTAATTTTCAATGGGCAAGACCTACATAACTTATTAACTAGAACACACTGACTCAAAGGATTCGTAACTTTAATAGTATATTCAGTGAATTCAACAGGAATTTTATTTTTATCTACTAATGTAGTGCATATATACAAATAAGTTGATTTAGGATCAATCAATGCATATACATTAATATCAAAGAGAGAAAAAGTACCTACAATAACATTTGGAGCAATAGCTTCTTCTCGCTGTCAGATTGCATACGCTCTGGCCAGTGTTCTCGCTTCAGACTATTCATTCATCTTGCTATTTTCTCAACCGGGAGTAGTAATTCTAGCACTTCTAGATCTTCTACCCCTATGAGAAGTTACTTCAAGCTTATTTGATTTATTCTCGAAATCACTTTGCTTCTTAGAACAATTATAGAGAAAGTGGTCAGTAGATCCACAACAGAAACAAGCTCCCGATTTTGATCGACACTCACCAAAATGTCTTTTATTACGGTCATCACACATCAGAATAGTTCTCTCCACATTTCTTACACTTCCAACACTTGCCACTGGAGCATTGACTGACTGGAAATTGCTTTGTCTCGGTTTATCTCGGTTAACAAACTTTGAAGGAGCAACTAATTGACTTGTGTCATTTTTAAATATCTTTGAGGGAGATGATTGAGCAAGCTTGAATGACCCTCTCTTGTTATAATCTCTAAATCTTGAATCAATTATCGTTTGCTTTTACAAATCTTTTCAACCTTCTGTGCTCGCTCAAAAAGGCCTACTAATTCCCGTAACTTTAATACTGCTACAGTCGACCGGATCTCATCGCTCAACCCATCTTCAAATCTAATACACATTTCCTCATTAGTTAATATGATGTTACAAGCATACTTGCTTAATTGCACAAATTATCGTTCATACTCAGCTATAGTCCGGTTTTCTTGTTTTAATTCGAGAACTTCTTTCTTTTTCTGGTCGATAAATAACCGGCTAATATACTTTTCTTGAATTCATTTTGGAAGAAATCCCAATTAGCCCGATCATTTGGTACCATCATGCTCAACGTATCCCACCATAGATCTGCCTCGTCATTTACAAAGGACATCGCGCATCTCAAGTAATCTTCAAGGTGTACAATAATTCTGCAAAAACTTTCTTTATGTTTAATAGCCAATATTCGGCTTTTGAAGGATCATCATCTACCGTACCTCTGAACTCTTCCACTCAACATTTTTTAATTTTATCTACTGATATCCAAATAATTGCCACAGGTACAAGGCTGGTAGTATTCAAGGGTGCCAGAGGAGGCACAACAAGGGGTGGAAGAGGTGAAGTAGCCATATTTTCTTGCTTAAACTCATTGAACCAATGGTTCATCATTCCTATAAATATATTTTTCATTTAATCACCAACAGATTGAGGAATATGAGCGTTGTTACTTGCCTCAAGATTTGATTTGATTAACTATAGCTCGATCTGATTCCGCTGACATCTTGAATCTATAAGAAACAAATTATTAGAACATATCAAAAGCATTACACTATCACAGGGTATATGTGGCATTTATGTACTATTTCTTATTTCACTACTTTAGTCCTAAAATCAACTAAACTAAAGCTTTGATAACAATAAATATAACACCCCTAACCCATATTCATCGTCGAAATAGGGTTACAAAGCCTTACCAAAGATTATAATTCAAAACAATAAAAAATTTAAAACATTTAATTCATATTGTCAATCATAGAAAAACCAACCAAAGACATACATATTGTCCCTTATTAGGGCCCTCGAGGCCTTAAAAACACCAATCGGAAACATATAGAATTTTTTTTTGGAAAAAGATGAAAATTTTCAAACTGCAAGGATCACACGGCTGAGACATACGCCTGTGTCTCAAGCTGTATGGGCATTCGAAGTAGGGACACATGGCCATGTCCCAGCCCGTGTCTTTGCCCATGTAACTCTCTGACTTGGGTCACATGGCCAAGCCACACGCCCGTGTGCCAGTCGTGTGCTAGGCCGTGTAATTGCCTGACTTGCATTTGAAAGCTACAAGGAACGCATGGCTGTGTCCCCTGGCTGTGTGTCACACAGACTGAGACACATGCCCGTGTCTCTGGCCATGTGGACGAAAAATAGGCCATTTCCAAGCCATTTTTCTCACCAACCAAGCACATACCTCTAATCAAATTTCCACATATAAATAAGCCTTCAAGTTGCACTTAAAACATACGTAACCAAGCTAAATCAATATGGCATATATTCATACAACCAATATGCCCAAAGGGCACCTCAATCACAACAACTAACACGTACTTTAGAGATGCATAATTTAGGCACAAAAAAACTAACTTGTAATCCATTTCATATCAACATTTACTTCTATGTTCATTTATTTTAGCCACACTCACCAATTTGGCCATTCAATGTTCATTAACAAGCATTAGTACAAATAGCCATAAATGTCATCTACATTTAACATACCAAAAATAACCACATTAAATATATCTAAGAACAATACATAGCATACATTTTAGTTACCATTCTATCTTATAGCATTAAAGCACCAAATAAATATATGTTAACATAACAACTTAATTCATGAAACATTAAAAGCATTCACAAGTGTTTGCCTTCATAACATTATATCAAGTCAAAAGATTTATATATACAAACCTAGAAAACAAGATATCTAAACACATAACTTCATAGTTTATAATTATACCAAAATAACTAGACACATATATATACATATATAGCCACATATACATGTCACAACCCTAGAAAGTTGAAAAGCTACCAACAAATATGGATAGTGTTAACTGAAGATTTGATCTGTCAAAAGTCAGCAAAAGTGATCTAAAAAACAACACACAAAAATGTATAAGCTTATGATGCTTAGTAAGAACATAGAAAATTAATTAAATTAAAATTATTTGAATAAAACACTTATTTTACGTGATTGAAGTTATCGAAATGTAATCAAGGCACGTAAGTGCAAATCAGGGGTACTGAAGTACAACAGGGGCACGTATGTGCAATCAGGGGTATACAACAGTGGCATGTATGTGCATTCAGGGGTTCCAAAGTACAACAGGTGCATGTATGTGCGATCAGGGGTATTGGAGTACAACAGGGGCATGTATGTACAATTAGGGGTACTAAAGTACAACAAGGGCATGTATGTGCAATCAGGGGTACCGAAGTACAACAATGGCACGTATGTGCAATCAGGGAATAATTATATAACACTTAAGTACTTAATTATAAAATAAAATACATCGACAACTAGCGCGTAGGAGTACAATCGACTAATCTGCAACTTTCGCCTTTCCTCGATTTAAATCTGGTTGAGGTTTATCTTGATCTAAATAAATAAATTCAACCAATTTAATAACTATTCTATTCAATTAAATCTAAATTCACATTTTTGCAAAATTACACTTTTACTCCTAATATTTTGATTTCTTTATAATTTAGTCCTTAAGCTTATAAAATGAAATTCATGCAATTTCACCCCTACCCAAGGCTAGCCGAATTTTATACAAGCTCTTAATAGCCCCCACATTTCATTATTTCACAATTTACACCATGGACATTTCACATTTTACAATTCAATCCCTAATTAACAAATTCATCAAAAATCACTTAACAAAAGTTGTTTATCTAACAACAATGTTTCATTTTTCTATTATCAAACTTCACAAAAAACATAGATTCATTCATGGCAAAACTTGAATCTTTTAACAGCTTTGCAAATTAGTCCCTAGGCTAGCTAGATTAAGTTACCACAACTCAAAAAACGTATAAATTATTAAATAGGGGACTGAAATTCACTTACATGAATTGGAAAACCCTAGCTGAATACACAAGCTCCTTCAATGTAGTTTTTCACCCTTATTTTCGGTGCAAAAAGATGAACCAACAAGATGATATTTTTTTTCATTATTTTACTTAGTTTATTTATTAAATTACAACTTTAACCTTAATTATTAACCTTTAAAACCATTAAATATGTGTCCATACTTGTACACTAATAATATTAGTCTAATTACCATTTAAGAACTCATAATTTAAGGTTCTATAGCCATTTAATACCTTTAGCTACTAGAGCTCCACTTTTGCACCTTTTACAATTTAGTCCTTTTTATTGAATTAAGCATGCAAATGGTAAAATTTCTTAACAAAATTTTTATACAGTAATACTAACATGTTGTAGACATTAAAATAATAAAAAAATATTTTCATGTCCTATTTGTGGTCCCAAAATCACTATTTTGATTTCACTGAAAACGAGCTATTATAAACCTAGATCTCTAATCGAACATAAACTAAAATGAGAAACAATGAGAACATATTAGTTGTCACAAAGAAGAGTCAAACAAAATTAAAACAAAAGAAATATGAATTGGCTGGTAAAGAGTCCAATAGAGAATGAATTAGGTTTCTTGGATGGAAAGAAATCGTCCTTGGACCTCAAGAAAAAACCCCAACTAGATTTCAAAAAATAAAACACAAAAAAGATTTGATAGAAGTGAAGCAGACTGTTTTTTGCAAGAATGTTTGAAACAGTAAGAAAATATTAAAAATCCTAATTTTGATGTGCTTCTTAATGAAACAAGATAGGAGAACGTCTATCTTGAAGAAATTTTAACTTAGAATGAAAATCAATAAAATCAAAAAGCCAAAACAACAAGAATTAATTTAAAATAAACAAGAAATGATAAATTAAGGCTAGAAAAGTGAAGATGACGTCCTAAGAAGCCTTGGAAACATTAAGTGTGACAACCCTAATTTGACCCTAGTCGAAAAGTGGTTTCGAAACCACAAAACCGAGTTACGAAAATAATTAGATGTTATATTCTATGCTTATTGTATGTGGAATTTGTATGTGTGAATATTTCGTGCCTTGATTTTATCAATTAGGTGTTAATTTGTAAGAAAGGACTCATGTGATAAGACTTGAAAATGTGATAGGTAAATTTTAAAGTGGCCAAATAATGCATGAATTATTGACATGGGGGACTTGCATGTCAAATGGACCACTTTTAATATAGTGGCCGACCATAATGATGGTTGATAGATAATATATGCATTTTATTTTAGCATTATAATAGTTAATGGCTTTATATTATGAAATAAAGAATAATTAAAATAAGAAAAGAGTGATAAAAACAATATATGTTCATCTTTTTTTTTCCATTGCCGTAACTAGTGAAAGAAAAATAGAAGAAGAAGCCAAGGCATTCGGCCATGGTTATTTCATAAATCAAAAGTATGTTAATGTAATTTTTATGTAATTGTTTATGAAATTAAATTGATGAGTGCATTGTATAGTTAACCCATCGTTTAAATTCATGAATTATTGAACATATGTGCATTCGGTAATTTGTTAAATTGTGATAATTGATAGCTTTTGGAAGGTGTTGTTTAGATGTTAAATTTGCTTATATGATGGCCGAATGAGTGTAATGTTAATGAATGATTAAGTTAAATTCATTGTTGAGAGGTATGAAGTTGAAGTTGCTGTATATATATGCTTTTGGGAAAGGAAATTTGTTTTTTTATATTTAAATTAAGCATGTTCTTATTAAATTGAGCTTTGAATTGATGTAATTAAGTGGAAAATGAATTGATGGAGTTGTGAGTGTATAAATTTCCTTAGTTGGGGCAAAGCATGTATTAGGCCATGTGGGTAAAATGTTAGATTTCGAACGTTTGAAGTTTTAAATTATAAATGGTTATTAGATGAGCCCTAAGCTTGTTAATCTTTGTTTGTGAAGTTGTCAATTGATATCTTAATTAGGGAATTGAATATTGTTTATAATTTAAGGTTATTGAAAGTCGAATTAGATGATAAATAACAATCGGCTATTGTGTTTATGTGAATATATATATGCTGAATGTAGTCTTGGATAAGAAAATTTTGATTTATTAGATTGGTAACATGGTTAGGCTAATTGTGAAAATGTGATAAAGGTGCCAAGAAATAATTTAGTTGTTGGTATTTTAAAGTGAATTGAAATGAAGTTTTGCCGAATGTGTTTATTGGTGTGTGAAAATTTGAATTGTAACGTTAAATTGTTAGTATGTGTTCTATGATTTCTGAATGTGAATTAAGGTAAATAATTTGGAGAAGTATGAGTTGAGTTGTAAAAATTTATGTATATGAATTAGTGGTTAATGGACAATCGGTCAAAGTGGTTAATATGCATTTGTATATGTTATAATGGCCGATTGTAATCAAGAATAAAGATGTGAATGAATGGTTGTTAATGAGTTGTCGTATGTTTCTTATTAAGAAAAATTGTTAATGTTTGAATCAAAATAAATTAGTTAAGTAATTAAACAAACCGATTTATTTTACCTAGCTCAAGAGCAAAAGGAACTTAACTCGGAAAAGGGAAAAGCGAAACAAATGGAATAGCCGATTTGTAGTTGTCCGACGACATTTAAGGTAAGTTCTTAAGTGTTTAATTTGATTTTATATGCTTATTTTATTAAATAAAAATAGCTAAGAGGATGTTGTTTTTATTTAGCTAATATGCCGAGTGAGAATGAATTAATACTATAAACCAAAGATAGCTAGTATAGCTAAGTTGAATTGGATATGGAATTATAACATGTTAAATGAGATTTATGATCAATGTACCATGTTGCATGAGTGATGAAAGAGGTTTCACCATTTGTGATTATTAGAACCTAAGGGCAACCATGTTTGGATGTGATATTATTATTAATGATGTGTGATTGCCAAACGTAATTGAGGTATGGAATTCGAGTATAATACCTTATATCAAATGTGTACTTTATTCGAATGATGAAAGTCTTTGTACAAATGTATATGTGTTTCAGCCATAATTGAAGTTGAAGCATAAGTTGTGAAAGTATGAAAGAACATGTGAATTGATTTTTTTTTGTAATGTGACATTCGGGCTTTGAGCCTAGCAGGCTATAATGTCGGTGAGATGATATCGGGCTTCGAGCCTAGCAGGCTATAATGCCAATGAGATGATATCGGGCTTCGGGCCTAACAGGCTATAATGCCGGTGAGATGATATCGGGCTTCGAGCCTAGCAGGCGAAATGCCAGTGAATGAGTTCAGACTTAAAGTCTAGCAGGCTTCGTGCCGGTGATGAATTCTGGTTTAGAACCTAGTGGGCTTAATGCCGGTGATTTGATAAAAGTCTAAGACTATAATACTTCGTGTTTGAACGACAATTGAATACATTCAATATATTAAGTTGGCCAGGTACATATCATGTACTTATATATGAGTTTGATTTGAATTGAATCATAAGTGTATAATGTGATGCATATGTGAATAAGTGTTATAACTATATCTATGATCATGATACATTCAGCCAAAGTGTGAAGTTATGTGAAAATATTTGATTTACTTATGTTATATGAATTCAGATTCAAGTGAAGTTAATATGCTAAATATGCGTTAAATGTTTGTATATATTCGGCCAAATGTCAATATACCTAAGAAATGTCACTTGAGAATTTGATTAATCGATTTATAATTGAATTTAATTGTTTGCATTGCTTAAAACTTACTAAGCTTATGGAAGCTTACTCTGTTTGTTATGTTTCTCAGTTTTTAGATCGTTGACTCCAACCACTTGCTCGGGGATCGTCAGCAACTCGTCACACTATCTATCGTTTTGGTACTATTATGTTTTGGAATTCGTGTGGCATGGATAGAATAGACTTAAGTGAATGATATTTTGAGATGTTGTTGTATATAAGCCATGTGAATATGGTAACTTTTGAATGTTGGTATAAGTCTGAATTTCAATCTTTGATTTTGTTTGGCTATGCATATAATTGCTAATGAACTTATGTAAATGTGAATGTACAAATATAGTGTTTTGGATTGGTAACTCTTCATAACCCACTCCGGCGACGGATACGGGTTATAGGGGTGTTACATTTTATTGGTATCAGAGCTACGATTTAGTCAATTCTAGGACTAACGTAGTGTGTGTGAGTCTAGCTATACATGCCATAAAGTGTTAATACGATAGTGTGATGATTTCTGACAGTTGAAATGTGTTTTTCGTATAGTAATGAATTCCGATCCTGATCGAGCGGTAGCTGATGATGTAGAGAGCGTAGCGCCTACTCCCGCGTATGGGACAACGCCTTTGGACTCTCAACCAAATGCTAGTAATCAGAATGATGAAGCTAAGCAAGCCTTCTATGCTATGATGAACGATTGGTTTACCTAATATGTTTGAACTAATCCTGCTGTTTCACATCCCCCACCCCCGACTAATACAACCCCTGCACCTGTGGTACCTCCGGTAGTCGACCTGTTGAGATTGAGCAAACCCCCGGTCGATAGAATTCGAAAGCATGGGGCTACTGAGTGCAAGGCTACTTATAGTGATGATGCCGAGCAGGCTGAGTTTTGGCTCAATAATACCATTCGCGTGTTTGATAAATTATCGTGGACACCCGATGAGTGCTTAAAATGTGTTATATCTCTATTACGTGATTCTGCCTACTATTGGTGGAATACCTTGATTTCAGTTGTGCCGAGAGAACGGGTTACTTGGGAATTCTTTCAAACCGAGTTCCGCAAGAAATATATCAGTCAAAGATTCATCGATCAAAAACGGAAGGAATTTCTTGAGCTCAAACAGGGCTCTATGACAGTTACCGATTACGAGCGAAAGTTTGTTAGACTTAGTAGATATGCTCAGAAATGTGTTTCATCTGAGGCTATCATGTGTAAACGCTTCGAGGACGGGTTGAATGAAGACATCAAACTATTAGTGGGTATTCTGGAAATCAAAGAGTTTGTAGTGCTTGTCGAGCGAGCTTGTAAAGCCGAAGAGCTCGGTAAAGAGAAAAGAAAAGTTGATGATGGAGCTAGAGAGTTCCGTAAAAGATCTTCAGGAAAATCCTTTCATCAGTCATCGAAGAAATTTAGAGATGACTCAGGTCGATCTAAAAATACTTCGGGTTTTTCCAGACGGGACCGTGATCGACCCCCTGTGAGTACGCGAGCCACCTCTGTTGCCAGTGTCGACAATGACCGTCAGGACAGATCTGAGTGCAAGCATTGTGGTAAATGGCATTCAAGAAGCTGTAGATTTCATGACCGCTCTTGTTTCAAGTGTGGATCAGCTGATCACTTTATCAGAGACTGTCCGAAATTAGCTGAACAGAATACTGATCCGAGTGGGAGACCTAGTAACACTACAACATGAGGTAGACCACCTAGACATGCGGGTAATGCTAGTGGAAATCAGAGAGGGACCAAAGATACTGCTGTACATTCTGAGGCTCGTGCTTCTGCTAGAGCCTATAGTATACGAGCGCGCGAGGACGCTTCTTTGCCAGATGTTATTACCAGTACTTTCACTCTTTTTAATACTGATGTTATTGCTTTGATTGACCCCGGTTCTACTCATTCGTATGTGTATAAAACTTTGGCATCCAGTAAGACTCTACCTGTTGAGTCTACTGAGTTTGTGATTCGAGTGTCGAATCCTTTGGGCCGTTATGTGCCAGTTGATAAAGTGTGTAAGAAATGTCCCTTGATGATCCGATATTCTTGCTTTTCGGCTAATCTAATGCTATTATCGTTTGACGAGTTTGATATCATTCTTGGTATGGATTGGTTAACTATGCATGATGCGGTAGTGAATTGCAAGCGAAAGACAATTGACTTGAGATGTTTGAATGATGAGATAATTCGAGTTGAGTCTATTGATTTAAATGGATTACCGGCAGTAATATCTTCGATGTTAGCTCAGAAATATGTGAAAAAGGGGTGTGAAGCTTATCTTGCATATGTACTGGATAGTAAAGTGTTAGAAAAGAAACTTGAGGCAGTGCCAGTGGTTTGTGAGTTTTCGGATGTATTCCCCGAGGAATTACCTGGATTACCACCTGTTCGGGAGGTAGAGTTTGGTATTGAACTAGTATCAAGGACTACACCTATTTCGATAGCTCCGTATCGTATGGCACCAACTGAACTAAAAGAATTGAAATCTCACTTGCAAGAGTTGACAGATAGAGGTTTTGCTCGACCGAGTTTTTCTCCCTGGGGTGCACCAGTGCTGCTTGTGAAAAAGAAAGACGGAACCATGAGAATGTGCATTGATTATCGTCAGCTTAATAAGGTAATGATAAATAATAAATATCTGTTGCCACGAATCGATGATTTGTTTGATCAACTGAAAGGAGCCTTAGTATTTTCGAAGATAGACTTGAGATTGGGTTATTATCAGTTGCGAGTTAGAGACTCTGATGTGCCTAAAATTGCTTTCAGAACGAGGTACAGACACTACGAGTTCTTAGTGATGCCGTTTGGGCTTACTAATGCCCCTGCAGTTTTTATGGATCTAATGAATCATATTTTCAGACAGTATTTGGATCGGTTTTTAGTTGTGTTTATAGATGACATTTTGATCTATTCACGCGACAAAACTGAGCATGCCGAACACTTGAAGTTAGTATTACAGATTTTGTGAGACAAGCAGTTATATGTGAAGTTCAGTAAATGTAAGTTCTGGTTGAGGGAAGTCAGCTTTTTGGGGCATGTTGTATCCGCATCTGGTATCCAAGTTGATCTGAGTAAAATTTCAGCTATACTCTATTGGAAGCCTCTGAGAAATGTTTCGGAAGTTCGAAGTTTTTTAGGACTTGTCGGGTACTACAGACGGTTTGTGAAAGGTTTATCGATGATAGCAACACCGATGACAAATTAGCTTCAGAAAGACATCAAATTTGAGTAGTCAGAAAAGTGCCAGAAAAGTTTTGATCAATTGAAAACTCTTTTGACCGAAGCTCCAGTGTTAGTTCAGCCAGAATTCAATAAAGAATTTGTGATCTACAGTGATGCATCTCTGAATGGTTTAGGCTGTGTGTTGATGCAAGAGGGTAGAGTTGTAGTGTACGCTTCGAGACAATTGAAGCCACATGAGAAAAACTATCCGACTCATGATCTCGAGTTAGCTGCTATTGTTTTCGCTTTGAAAATTTGGTGCCATTACTTGTTCGGGAAAAAATGCCATGTGTATTCCGATCACAAAAGCCTCAAATACTTGATGACTCAAAGAGATTTTAATTTGAGACAAAGACGTTGGCTAGAATTATTGAAAGATTATGAGCTTGTCATTGATTACCATTCGGGAGAGGCTAATGTGGTTGCTGATGCTTTAAGCCGTAAATCACTGTTTGTTTTGCGAGCAATGAATGTGCACCAGTCTGTGTCCACTGATGATGTGTTAGTATTGGAGTTAAAAGCAAAACCGTTATTGATGCAACAAATCCATGAAGCTCAAAAAGGTGATGATGATTTAATTACAAAACGAGCACTATGTGTTTCGAAAGAAAATTCAGACTTTTTGATTGATAGCAATGATTGTTTGAGGTTCAGAAATCGATTATGTGTTCCGAAAAATTCAGAGCTTATTCCGATGATTTTGAACGAGGCTCATAGCAGCCGAATGTCAGTTCACCCGGGTAGCACGAAAATGTACAACGATCTGAAATGTCAGTATTGGTGGCACGGTATGAAACGAGACATTTCTGACTTTGTTTCAAAGTATTTGATATGTCAACAAGTGAAAGCGGAACATCAAGTGCCTTTCAGATTACTTCAGCTGATCATGATACCCGAGTGGAAGTGGGATCGAGTCACGATGGATTTTGTATCTGGGTTGCCATTGTCTCCGAGCAAGAAAGATTCAATCTAGGTTATTGTTGATAGATTGACTAAGTCAGCCCATTTCATTCCCGTTCGCACCGATTATTCACTTGAAAAGCTAGGCAAATTATACATTTCTCAGATTGTGAGATTACACGGGGTGCCCATTTCTATTGTGTCGGATAGAGATCCGAGATTCACATCGTGATTTTGGAAGAAATTTAAAGAAGCATTGGGTAATAAGTTACATTTTATCACCACTTTTCATCCCTAGACCGATGGTCAATCCAAGCTAATTATTCAGATACTCGAGGATATGTTGAGATGTTGCATCCTTAAGTTTAGTGCCTCGTGGGAACGATACTTGCCTTTGGTTGAATTCGCATACAATAATAGTTTTCAATCGAGTATCAAGATGGCACCTTACGAAGCTTTGTACGGTCATAAATGTCGTACAACTTTGTTTTGGACCGAACTCTGTGAGAATAAGATTTACGGAGTTGATTTGATTAAAGAGGCCGAACAGAAAGTAAAAGTGATCCGTGAAAGTCTGAAAGCAACATCAGATCGTCAGAAATCGTATGCGGACTTGAAACAGAAAGATATAGAGTATCAAGTCGGAGCCAAAGTGTTTCTTAAAGTTTTACCGTGGAAAAAGGTACTCAGATTTGGCCGTAAGGCAAATTGAGCCCGAGATTTATCGGACCATACGAAATTACAGAACGAATTGGGCCAGTTGCTTATAGACTACTTTTTCCACCTGAACTTGAAAAGATTCATGATGTTTTTCATGTTTCGATGCTCCGTCGATACAGATCCGATCCTTCTCATGTGATTAATCCATCAGAGATTGAAATTCAGTCTGATTTGAGTTATGAAGAAGAACCGATTCGTATTTTGGCTCGCGAAGTAAAAGAACTACGAAATACGAAAATCTCATTAGTGAAAGTACTGTGGCTCAAAAACGGGGTTGAAGAAGCGACTTGGGAGCCAGAGGACTCAATGAAAGAACATTATCCTAACCTTTTCGCTGGTAAGATTTTCAGGGACGAAAATCCCTATGGGGAGAGAGTTGTCACAACCATAATTTGACCCTAGACAGAAAGTGGTTTTGGAACCACAAAACCGAGTTACGAAAATAATTAGATGTTATATTCTGTGCTTATTGTATGTAGAATTTGTATGTGTGAATATTTCGTGCCTTGATTTTATCAATTAGGTGTTAATTTATAAGAAAGAACTCATGTGATAAGACTTGAAAATGTGATAGGTGAATTTTAAAGTGGCCAAATAATGCATGAATTATTGACATGGGGGACTTGCATGTCAAATGGGCCACTTTTAATATAGTAGCCGGCCATTATGATGGTTGATAGATAATATATGCATTTTATTTTAGCATTATAATAGTTAATGGCTTTATATTATGAAATAAAGAATAATTAAAATAAGAAAAGAGTGATAAAAACAATGTATGTTCATCTTTGTTTTTCCACTGCCGTAACTAGTGAAAGAAAAATAGAAGAAGAAGCCAAGGCATTTGGCCATGGTTATTTCATAAATCAAAGGTATGTTAATGTAATTTTTTTGTAATTGTTTATGAAATTAAATTGATGAGTGCATTGTATAGTTAACCCATGGTTTAAATTCATGAAGTATTGAACATATGTGCATTCGGCAATTTGTTAAATTGTGATAATTTGATAGCTTTTGGAAGGTGTTTTTTAGATGTTAAATTTGCTTATATGATGGCTGAACGAGTGTAATGTTAATGAATGATTAAGTTGAATTCATTGTTGAGAGGTATGAAGTTGAAGTTGCTGTATATATATGCTTTTGGGAAAGGAAATTTGTTTTTTTTTATATTTAAATTAAGCATGTTCTTATTAAATTGAGCTTTGAATTGATGTAATTAAGTGGAAAATGAATTGATGGAGTTGTGAGTGTATAAATTTCCTTAGTTGGGGCAAAGCATGATTCGGCCATGTGGGTAAAATGTTAGATTTCGAACGTTTGAAGTTTTAAATTATAAATGGTTATTAGATGGGCGCTAAGCTTGTTAATCTTTGTTTGTGAAGTTGTCAATTGATATCTTAATTAGGGAATTGAATATTATTTGTAATTTGAGGTTATTGAAAGTCGAATTAGATGATAAATAACAATCGGCTATTGTGTTTATGTGAATATATATATGCTGAATGTAGTCTTGGATAAGTAAATTTTGATGTATTAGATTGGTAACATGGTTATGCCGATTGTGAAAATGTGATAAAGGTGCCAAGAAATAATTTAGTTGTTGGTGTTTTAAAGTGAATTGAAATGAAATTTTGCCGAATGTGTTTATTGGTGTGTGAAAATTTGAATTGTAACGTTAAATTGTTAGTATGTGTTCTATGATTTTCGAATGTGACTTAAGGTAAATAATTTGAAGAAGGATGAGTTGAGTTGTAAAAATTTATGTATATGAATTAGTGGTTAATGGACAATCGGTCAAAGTGGTTAATATGCATTTGTATATGTTATAATGGCCAATTGTAATCAAGAATAAAGATGTGAATGAATGGTTGTTAACGAGTTGTCGTATGTTTCTTATTAAGAAAAATTGTTAATGTTTGAATCTAAATAAATTAGTTAAGTAATTAAACAAACCGATTTATTTTACCTAGCTCAAGAGCAAAAGGAACCTAAGTTGAAAAAGGGAAAAGCGAAACAAATGGAATAGTCGATACGTAGTTGTCCGACGACATTTAAGGTAAGTTCTTAAGTGTTTAATTTGATTTCATATGCTTATTGATTAAATGAAAATAGCTAAGAGGATGTTGTTTTTATTTAGCTAATATTTCGAGTGAGAATGAATTAATACTATAAACTAAAGATAGCTAGTATAGATAAGTTGAATTGGATATGGAATTATAACATGTTAAATGAGATTTATGATCAATGTACCATGTTGCATGAGAGATGAAAGAGGTTTCACCATTTGTGATTATTAGAACCTAAGGGTAACCATGTTTGGATGTGATATTATTATTAATGATGTGTGATTGCCAAACGTAATTGAGGTATGGAATTCGAGTATAATACCTTATATCAAACGTGTACTTTATTCGAATGATGAAAGTCTTTGTACAAATGTATATGTGTTTCGGCGATAATTGAAGTTGAAGCATAAGTTGTGAATGTATGAAAGAACATGTGAATCAATTTTTTTTTTGTAATGTGACATTCGGGCTTTGAGCCTAGTAGGCTATAATGCGGGTGAGATGATATCGGGCTTCGAGCCTAGCAGGCTATAATGCCGGTGAGATGATATCGGGCTTCGGGCCTAGCAGGCTATAATGCCAGTAAGATGATATTGGGCTTCGAGCCTAGCAGGCAAAATGCCTGTGAATGAGTTCAGACTTAAAGTCTAGCAGGCTTCGTGCCGGTGATGAATTCGGGTTTAAAACCTAGCAGGCTTAATGCCGGTGATTTGATAAAAGTCTAAGACTATAATACTTCATGTTAGAACGACAATTGAATACATTCAATATATTAAGTTGGCCAAAGTGTGAAGTTATGTGAAAATATTTGATTTACTTATGTTATATGAATTCAGATTCAAGTGAAGTTAATATGCTAAATATGCGTTAAATGTTTGTATATATTCGGCCAAATGGCAATATACCTAAGAAATGTCACTTGAGAATTTGATTAATCGATTTATAATTGAATTTAATTGTTTGCATTGCTTAAAACTTACTAAGCTTATGGAAGCTTACTCTGTTTGTTATGTTTCTCTGTTTTTAGATCGTTGACTCCAACCACTTGCTCGGGGATCGTCAGCAACTCGTCACACTATCTATCGTTTTGGTACTAATATGTTTTGGAATTTGTATGGCATGTATAGAATAGACTTAAGTGAATGATATTTTGAGATGTTGTTGTATATAAGCCATGTGAATATGGTAACTTTTGAATGTCGGTATAAGTCTGAATTTCGATCTTTGATTTTGTTTGGCTATGCATATAATTGCTAATGAACTTATGTAAATGTGAATGTACAAATGTAGTGTTTTGGCTTGGTAACTCTTCATAACCCACTCTGGCGATGGATACGGGTTATAGGGGTGTTACATTAAGAATCCACAAATCCTTTCAATGGCTCTAATTCCCCCTTCAAAAAATAGATCTTGGCAAGAAAAAGCTTGAAGATGATTCCTACAACCTAAAAGATTGTTAAAACAACTTCTAAAAAAACTTAAGTGCAATTCTTGAAGAAAAACTCAAAGAATATTATTATCAACTTAAAAATAAAATCAATTGTATATGTATAAAGGTGGACGAGGGCCCCCAAATAAGTTTTCCTAACCTTAATGGAATAACTAACATGACCACTCATCAAATAAAAAAAATAAAATAATTCTAAGTGTGGACTTTTAATGGGAATTTAGCCAAAGGAATCAAATGGGCTCCTTGGGCTGAATTCTTACATGATCTACCTATTAAAATAAAATTGGACCTATAGTTTAAATAGTTTACAATTTGGGCCACTTTGATAACTTGTTCTAATATTCAACTAAATTACTTTCGAAACTTCAGGATGGGCTTGTAGACATCTTAATTGGCCATTTCTTCAAGAGCTTGGTCTTGTGATCCGTTTGCTTTTAAAATTGGCTCGTTCAAGCTCGTACATGAAATCCATATGCCTTGGTTGCAAGATTTGGTTTCTTGGACCAAGATTTCCAGGATTTGAAATCTTTATTTTCTTGGTTCTTAAAATTGTCTGAAACAGCAAAATTGGAGCAAGATTCAGTTTTTTGATTTTCTTGAAAACAAGAAAGTGAATATTGATTTTCTTTTTTGGTAGTGTGCACATCTAGTGCCTTGGTGATAAAGTCCTGGATGGTCCTATTCAATCTTGCTTGGATTTTTTTGGCCTTTGACCTCGTTATTTGGCCTTGAGAAAATTTGAGCCCATCACATTCATGAGCTTGATTTTGGGCCTTGAGACTCGCATCAAGCGGGCTAGGGTTTCTCGGATGAGAAGAAACCGTTCTTGAACAAAAAAAAAGAGCTCCAGCAAGATCTAAAGTCAAAAGAAAAAATAGTTTATTAGAATGGGTTTTAAGCCATAAAAAATGATTTATGATAAAACCCTTCGACATAATAAGAAAAGAGGTGATTTCCAAGTTTTGAATGATTCTTGGTATATTAAGAAGGGAGAACATCATTGCTTGATGATTCATGATTTGAAAGTAAATAAATAAAAGAATAGAAACAAACAAAAAATAAACAACTAGGAAATTAAAGGAAATAAAGAAGAACTATGGGAAAGAGTAAAGCTATGTGAAGAAGTCCTAAGGAGCCTCGAAATCAAGAGAAACAACAACCCGCTTCCACCGGCTCTAATCCCCCTCCAAGAACACTTAATAACTCCTAAATTTGATACCAAATGATAAAGAATGAGGCGGATGAATGCGGAAGCAGATCGTAAAGTTTGTTTAAGTCACGAATTTGAATTAGGACTCTAGACATTCTGATAAAGAATGATATGGATGAATGCAGAAGTGGATCGTAGCTTGTCTAAGTCGTGGTTTTATCCTAGATTTATAAACAAACGTAAAGTGAAACGAGAAACAAAGAAAAAAGATTAGTTGTCACAAAGAAGAGTCAAACAACATTAAAAGAAAAGAAAGATGAACTGGTTGGTAAAGAGTCCAAAAGAGGGTGAATTAGGATTTCTTGGATGGAAAGAATCCGTCGTTGGACCTCAAGAAAATGCCCCAACCAGATCTGGAAAAACAAAACACAAACAGATTTGTTATAAGTGATTTTAAAGACAAAAACATACAATTTTGTGCAATCATTTTTACTTATCTTAAATCAAAATAGATGTACGTATAGATTGAAAATTTTACACTAATAGATCAATCATTCTTGAGTTTTATAGCTTAATACATATCATACAGACCCTACGAAAGGCCTACATTCGATCCAGATGTCGTTCACTGCCCTAGGGAAATTTTAGAATTTTAACCCACATGCCCATGTGGATACACACGACCTGGTGTCTGGCCCATGTTACCTACACGGCCTAGCACATGCTTGTGAGGTCCTCTTAGTGACTCACACACTCTGTCACACAGCCACGTACATGCCTGTGTGGTCCCAAACAGTGAGTTACATGGCATGGACACACGCTCGTGTCCCTAGCTCGTGTGACCCTAAACAATGCCTCACACGATCTACCACATGGCCATGTGGCATCGAAAGCCATGTTTTTTGACATTTGCAAATCACAAAAATTTAGGTTTTTGGTACCCACCTGATACAATTTTGACATAGAAGCAACAATGATGATCCATTGCTCGTAAATCGAAACATGTAACTCAATTCATTAAGGAAAAACGTTACTCTTAAGATCTTCGCCTAACAAACGTGTGCAAATCAAAAATCTAATCCACATAGAAAATATAACATTGTTCAATAAAACTCATACAGAGAAAAACTTGACAAAGAACACTTACACAATCCAACTGAAGAATTACAACCCAACAAAACTTCGAATATTATATATATAAAATGATTCAGACAGTAAACTAAGGGTGGAAGAAGATCCCAACCAAGAAGAAAAGAAAAGAAAACGGTAGAGACAAAAATTGAAGGAAAACAAAAAAAAAGTAAAAAGGAGAGGAATTTTTTTTGAAAGAAACTTAATTAATTTCAGAAAAATAGAAACTATCTCACAATGCAACATAGCAAAAACAATTTCTCAGTGCTTTCGTATGGACTCAAACATAGGACCACAAAGTATACAAAAGTTTAACCATTTAACTAGTAGGCTCATTCTTGCCATCAACTGAGCGAAAATAATATTTATGTCAGATGCTTAAGAATAGGAGTTTAGACAAAAGTAGAAAATTTTAAAAGAAAGGATTCGAACCCAGAACCTCACACACACAAACACAACACTAAACCACTGAATAAGATTAACATACTTGTCAAAATTTTCGAAATTTTAATTCGCAAATCGAGAGATAACCACTCTTGGTTTTACAATTCAATTTCTTCTAGCCCGATTTTTGGGATGTTACAACTCTCCCCTCCTTAAAACCACTGTTGGTTTCACAACTCAATTTCTTCAACCCCGATTTTTGGGATGTTATAACTCTCCCCTCCTTAAAATAATTTCGTCCTCAAAATTCCCATAGTCTCATAAATCCTTAAACCACAGAATCTGGAATGTTCTCACTCAGACAGACCACTATCCTGATGCTGCACAACTAAGATTTAACAATCTTCTAACTACTTTCTATTCATCAACTTAATTTATCACAATAACACATCATACAAATTGCTAATGTTTTTTAGGTCGCAGATTTGAATCAATAGTACTCGTACTCCTTTCGTAGCCTAGAGTTGCTCAATCACAAACTCTCGACCCTCAGATTCAAATTGAGTCTCATTGGCCCTTGTAAATTATTAAACACAACCCAGGGCATTATAGTGCCCCACGCTTCCTGATTGTCGCCCTCAAATTAGAGTGTCCTAATAGATTTATAAATTCTTAGATTGGGTTCATTGCCCAAAGAAGAGGACTCAACTCGAGTCGCTCAGCTACGTCCACAACTCACTCACACATCATGACCACGATTACTCATCACACAATTCTATAATTTTAAAGTTATTACAAATTAGCTTAGGTTCATTAAAATCTCAAGCCTAAAGTTCTAACTAAGGTTTCACCGAATTTCTACCATTTTTAGCTAGGATTGCGCAATCCTGGTGCTACAATTTTTTATAGGCTATCCAGTATAGCTAAGTAAGGTACTTAAAAGATTGATGTCGGAATCTTGGGTTCTCTTTTTTAGTTTGAACTCAAAAATAATCAAAATATGGGCACAATTTTTAAAATTGCAGATACCAAAGTCGATCAAGAATTCAAATTACTTAAAACACTTTTCAGAGAGATTTTTTAAACCCAAAAAATCACAACTCGAGTTTTGCAGCCTGGTTCTAATACCACTTAATTTAACACTCTAAACCAGCCCTAGAAGTTTAAGCCAATCTGGAGGAGTTACATCAATGCGTTGGAACAAGTTTCGATAAGAATTTAAAAAAAAACTCAAAATCGTACTTGATTTGTAGCGGAAAACTTTCCAAAGTTTTAACTTTGAAAATAAAAAATCCATTTTAGTCGATTTAAGTGATTTTGTAATTTCATGTTAGAAATTGTCAGTTACTGACGAGAGCAAAAAAAAAAAGGCCAGTTCAAAAATAGATTACAAACCCAAAAAATCAAATCACTGTTCCATCAATGTAACATTAATCTGAGCTCCCGAACGTCGTCTAGTCTTAAGTTTGAAAGTTTACCTGAACATACAAAGATAAGAGATAGGGGTGAGCTGCAAAGTACAATATATAACCAAACTCAAATACAAATAAATATATCACAACATATAAATTGTAGTAACGCAAAGAACTTAATAGTGGTCATATGACCTACACAAAATAGATCTAGAATATCACAGAGATTTCAACAATGATAGTGCAACAGAACAGAACAAAAAAAAAACAGAACAGAATAGAACAGTGTAGAACATAACAACAAATGTATGTCTATGTCAATGTAGTATTCTATTCAAAACCAATCAAAGTGTATATTTATTTGAAAACATCCTACCCAGCTTTGCTACACACCAAAATAGAGTTTCCCAAAACTCATCCAACCAAATCATATCAATAGATAACTGTGGATAGTGCCACTTGAATTTGCAGTTAAAACTAACAGATCAAATACATGTGGTAAAGCCACTAAATTGCAGTCAAGTTGCCAGAACAAAGTTGTAACAGTCCGATTTTGGGTCTAGTCGGAACAGTGGTTTTGGTACCACGAATCTGATAAAGAAAGATTTATTTTTATTATATTTTTATGGTCTACAGTTTCATGGAATCGTTTCATGAAAATTTCGTTTGAAAATTTTATCGATTGGACACTTAATTTAGCTAAAAGGACTAAATTGCAATAGGTGCAAAATGTGTGTTCTAGAAGCTAGAGGTGTCTAATTACTATGAAATTTTAAATTTGAGGTCCTTAAATTGTAATTAGACCATTTTACTTTAAGTTGGACAAAAATGGGCATGGTAGGGTGAAAATTCAAAGTTTGGCATTAAGTGCATTTTGGTCATTTGGTAAATAAAAATAAAAACAACTAATAAAAAGATGTCATATTCTCCAATTTAGTCCCTTGTGCCGTATTTGAAGAGTCACCATAGCTAGGGTTTTGGCCAAAGCTTCCAAGCTCGATTGTAAGTCCGTTCTAGCCATGTTTTAATGATTTTCTTATTTTTTAGATCCTTGTAACCTAATCTAGCTTTTTCAATGACTAATTTGAAAGAAAGATGAAGTTTAAAATTTTACCCATATTAGATATTTGTGTATTTTGATGTCTAATGGTATAAAATCATGTTTGGTGTTAGATAAATAACTTTTGCTAAGTGATTTTCGGTAAAAATGTCAAGGAATTATTTGTAAAAGTTATAAAATGAGTAGCAAAAGTGTGATTAAATGGAAAATGTGGGCTGGTATGAGTATGAAAATGGTTTGATTAGGCTTGGGTTTTGAAGAAATTGAATACATTTCATTTTACGATCCTAGGAACTAAATTGTAAAAATATGAAACATTAGGGGTAAAAATGTAATTTTGTCATGATATATTTTTGGGCCAAATTGAATAATGTGAGTATTAAATGAGTTAAATTTGTTATTATAGATCAAGAGAAATGAGGTTTGGACCTAGATCGGAGGAAAAATAAAGTGTTTGACGATTAGGTCCAATTCTACTATTTTTGTACCGAGGTAAGTTCATATGTAAATAATGCATTGTTATATTTATGTTTTAGATGCTTTAATATTTTATGAATTGTGATTGACTCTTTGGATGTATTCGACAAAGTTTTGGCAAGCGTGAAATCCCAGTTGAACCTTAGGAATAGAATAGGATACGAGTGACATGTCACTAGGAACCCATGTGTATATGCGATTATGTAATCCAAGTGCTAGTCTCATACATCCTACCAGTGGTTGGGTAGTCCGGCATGTGTTAGGGATACTTGACAGCTTGTGTAAGTGGCACTGTGTAGCTACGTCTTGACTGACAGCTTGTGTGAGTAAGCTCGTAAATAGTTCAAAAACGAGCCCATATGTATTATGAGATATGAGGTAGCTTCGGCTACATAAATGACACTTATGTGCAAGATTTTTGGGTATCTATTAATATTTCGAGTGTTCAACGGGAATGTCAAAGTTGTGAAAGGATATGGTTATGTTGCGAGTTGGTACAAGTATGTACGTAAAACTCATAAGTAATGAGCTCGATATGTGATGAACTCTTGGTAGGATTGTGATTGAGTAAGTTATGACTATGAGATTTTGATAACGTTCATGCTAATCTTCCTCACGTTTGTACACACTCAGTTTGCAAAAACTCACCCCCTCTTTTATTTTTCTCAGGTGATGCTTAGTAGAAAGTTCAATGTTTGGAGGGACTTTGGGTGGCCAGCTAGCTAGGCAACATGAACTTGTTTTTTCTCTTAGAAGTATACAAGTGTCTATTTTATTGAGTACTTTCTGACCAGATTGTATAAGGCTTCCATTTTGTTATTATTTGGGTTTTTATTTTCATACGTTGTAATTACGAAATGTTGAACATGGGTTTGCTAAATCATAGTATTTTTTTTACGCTTCAGCAATAAAATTTTAAGATGACAGGTTTTCACAAAATCATATGTTTTAAATAGGTTTTCGTGATCGAAAAATAAAGAGTTTTTTTAAAGTTAATTAAGGTGTCTTTTATTTTAAGAAGGATTTTCAATGAAAACACAGTTTTCGCTAAAACACTTCAATGTGATGCGCCAGATTCGGCCATAACATTCAAGCCGACTTTAGGGTGTTACATTTAGTGGTATCAGAGCCCAAGTTGTAAAACTATGGCTGTGAAGTGGGTCTTATTATTATTTGGTTTCTTTTTCTACTTATTATTTGGATTTTAAAAATATTTTGGATCACAATGTTTTGGAAAAAGGGAAATCTTACTGTGCGGCACACCGAGCCTCCGATGTCGAACCAAGTACTTCTGTTTTTAGGTATGTTTAAATTGTTATACAGTAGATAATTAAAGGACTACTTTAGATGATTTTGTTTGAGTGGAACTGAAGCCCGTAGGAACTTGAAACTGTAGAGGATTTTCGAAAACAATCTCCTCTTTAAATATTTCTATAAAACAGCGGTTTAATTATTAAACTAAATAAAACTTCATAAAAATTTCTAATCCAGATAATATGTGAATCGACAATGAGTGCTAGAAGAGGTGCAAGAGGCCGTGGCCAAGGCCGCGGAAGTATTAGGGCTGAATCGTTGGCATCGGGCCATATGCCCGATATTGGAGTAGAAGAGGCTCCAGCCTCACCTGCGGCGGGGAATGGACCGTATGATCGGGCTGCAAGAGAAGACACATTGTCACAAGTAATGCTGAGGATTTTGGAAAGGGTCACTGGGCCTAATAATAGCACTGGAAATCGGGGGTCCATTCCGGAGCGACTTCGATCGAATGGGGCTGGGATCTTTAAGGGCGTGGCTGGTGTGGATCCTAATGTGGTTGAATATTGGTTAGAGGCCACTAAAAGGATAATGGAGGACTTGGACTACTCACCTGAACAAAAGCTGAAAGGGGCAGTGTCACTACTTAGGGAAGAAGCCTACCAGTGGTGGTTGACGGTAAAAGAGGGCGCCCAATCGGAGCGGGTCACTTGGGAGTTTTTCAAAGCTGCATTCCAATAGAAGTATGTGAGTGCAAGCTATATGGATGCTAGAAGGAAGGAGTTCCTGAGCTTGACCCAAGGAAACAAATCGGTGGCAGAGTAGAAAGCGGAGTTTCTACGCCTTAGTAGGTATGCAAGAGTAATGGTGGCAACGAAATATGAGCATTGCGTTAGGTTTGAGGACAGACTAAGAGATAGCCTTAGGGTATTGATAGCTCCACAAAGGGAGTGATTTTTCTCAGAATTGGTGGAAAGAGCGAAGATAGCGGAGGAGGTAAAGTGCACTGAGCGTTTAAATCGGGAAAAAGAAAAGGGTAGGAATAAGAGAGAGGCTGAGGCTCCCAGTGTTGGACAGAGGCCTAGGGTTAGAGCCAAAAATAATGGGCCAGTTAGAGTAGGGCCTCTTGCTGCTAATCCAGCGATGCCACCTTGTGCTGATTGTAAGAGAAGCCAAAGAGGCGAGTGTTGGAAGAGGATGGGAGCTTGCTTCGCTTATGGGTCTATGGAGCATAGGATCAAGGATTTCCCTCGAATACTAGGTCGAGTGCCAGTTGTGGGCCAAGATAGTGCTCAGCCACCAAGGGGAGGTCAATTGCCACCAAGGGGTCGTGGGAAGGCCAGGGGTGGTAACGACAATGGGCGTGGATGTGGAGCACCAGGCGAAAATGTAGGCCATGCTGAGGCGAGACAGCTAGCTTTGGTTTATGCTACTCGTCGTCGAGAATATGGGGATGCCTCAAATGTGATAACGGTAATGTTTCTTATATATGAGTTACCTTACATAACATTGATTGATATTGGATCGACGCATTCATATTTTGCATACAATATGACTGAATCTTTGGGTGATATGTTTGAAATTACTGCGAATGAGATGATTGTGATTAATTCGTTAGGGTAGTCAGTAAAAGTGAATAAGTTGTTTAGGGAGGTACCCTTAGTAGTCCAAGAAGTTACCTTTTTAGCGGATTTGATGGAGCTGCGTTTAGCGAATTAACACCGAGCCACCTTGGATTGTGCTGTAAAGTGAATGGTGTTAAGAACAATGGAAAATAAGGAAGTAATGGTGATTGATGAACGCCGGAACTATTTGTCGAACGTGATTCCAGCGCTAAGGGCTGAGAAGTTAGTACGGAAGGGATGCGAAGAATTTTTTGCTTATATTAGTAATATGGAGGCTAAGAGCCTTACTGTTAAGGAGTTGAGAACCGTTAGGGAATTTTTGGATGTCTTTCCCGAGGAGCTGCCTGGGTTGCCACCCAGCAGGGAAGTAGAATTTGGAATCGAGTTATTACCTGGGACGGCTCCGGTGTCCATCGCTCCTTATCGGATGGCACCAAAGGAGTTGGTGGAACTTAAGGCACAAATTCAGGAATTGTTGGATCGAGGATTCATATGACCAAGTGTGTCTCCATAGGGAGCACCGGTGTTATTCGTGAAGAAGAAGGATGGGACATTGCGAATGTGCATCGACTATCGACAGTTAAACAAGTTAACTATTAAAAACAAGTACCCTCTATCGAGAATCGATTATCTTTTTGATCAATTTAGGGGAGCTTTTGTTTTCTTGAAGATTGACCTGGGTTCGGGATATCACCAATTGAGGGATAAGGAGGCGGATGTTCATAAGACAGCTTTTAGAACTCATTATGGGCACTACGAGTTCTTGGTGATGCCATTCGAGCTGATGAATGCACCTGGCGCTTTTATGGATCTCATGAATCGGGTATTCTAACCCTACTTGGATCAGTTCGTGGTAGTTTTTATAGATGACATTTTGGTGTACTCAAGAAATAAGGATGAGCATGATGCACACTTAAGGATTGTGTTGCAGATTTTGAGGGAGAAGTAGCTGTATACCAAATTCAGTAAGTGTGAATTCTGGCTAAGGAAGGTTACTTTTCTAGGACATGTGGTGTCAGCTGGGGGGATTAAGGTGGATCCCCAGAAAATTGAAGCAGTGTTAAACTGGAAAACACCTAAGTCAGTGTCAAAAATTTGATGTTTTCTGGGCTTGGCAGGATACTATAGGCGGTTTGTGAGGGCTTTTCAGTAATTGCTGCACCCTTAACTAAGTTGTTGAGGAAGGGGGTACCGTTTGTTTGGACGGACAAGCAACAAGAGAGTTTTAGAAAACTTAAGAATGTTTTAACTGAGGCACTTGTATTGATTTAGGCAGTGCCTGGGAAGGAGTTTACGGTTTATAGTGACGCGTCGCATGTGGGCTTGGGATGTATATTGATGCAAGAAGGAAAAGTGGTTGCGTATGCATCACAACAACTTAAGACTCACGAGGTGAATTATCCAACCCATGATTTGGAGCTAGCTGCGGTGGTGTTCGTGCTTAAAATATGGAGGCATTACTTATATGGGGAGAAGTGCGTAATTTATTCAGACCACAGGAGTTTGAAGTACCTCCTTACCCAAAAGGAGCTAATCCTTAGGCTGCGTAAGTGGGTGGAATTTTTGAAGGATTATGATCGTACGATTGAATACCACTCTGGCAAAGCGAATGTGTAGCCGATGCGTTGAGTCATAGGGCTAAGTCGAACTTGAGGGCTATGCTCGCCCGTTTAAGATTGTTGGATAATGGTAGTTTGTTAGCTGAGCTTCAGGTAAAGCCGGTGTGGGTCGAACAGATAAGGAGTAAGCAACTAGTGGATGAGACCTTAGGTGCTCGTTTTAGACAAGTGGAGTGTGGGGAGACATCGGACTTTGGGATAAATAGTGAAGGAGTATTGTGTTTCTGTGGGAGGATGTGTATTCCAAAGGACAATGATCTAAGGCAGTCCATTCTGCGGGAAGCACATAGCAGTCTCTACATAATGCATCCTGGAGGAAACAAGATGTATCAGAATTTGCAAGAGCTTTATTAGTGGTTAGGACTCAAGCGCGAGGTTATGGAGTTCGTAAGCAAATGTTTGGTTTGCCAAAAGGTGAAAGCGGAACATTAGTTGCCTTCGGGATTGCTTCAGCTAGTGAAGATTCCACTCTGGAAGTGGAAAAGGATCACTATGGACTTTGTTAGTGGTCTACCCTTAACGCCTACTAAGAAAGACTCGATATGGGTTATAGTGGATCGGTTAACCAAGTCTGCCCATTTTGTACCGGTTCACACCGATTACTCGTTACAAAAGCTGGCTAAGCTGCATATGGCAGAGATTGTAAGATTGCATGGAGTGCCAGTATCCATAATATCAGATAGGGACCCACGTTTCACTTCGTGATTTTGGAAGAAGTTGCATGAGACGTTGGGTACTAGGTTGAACTTTAGTACGGCATTCCACTCTCAAACTGATGGACAGTCAGAAAGGGTAATTCAAGTATTGGAAGTTATGTTGAGGGGATGCGTGATTGAGTTCTGAGGTAGCTGGGAGGACTATCTGCCGTTAGCCAAATTCGCGTACAATAATAGCTATCAAGTAAGCATTGTGATGGCTCCATATGAAGCACTGTATGGGCGAAGGTGTCGAACTCCAACATGTTGGACGGAGTTGGGCGAACAGAGAGTTTTGGGCCCTGAGTTAGTAGCCGATACTGAGGATAAGGTAAAATTGATTTGAGATCAGTTGAAGGAGGCCTCAGATAGGCAAAAGTCGTTTGCTGACCTTAGGCGTCGAGAAATAGAGTATGCAGTGGGAGACTTAGTTTTTTTGAGAAAGTGTTAAGGTTTGGACAAAAGGGTAAGCCAAGCCCAAGGTTCATTGGGCCATATCGGGTTGTAAAGTGGATTGGACCAGTCGCTTACCAGCTAAAGTTGCCTCCTGAACTAAGCCAAATCCACGACGTGTTTCATGTGTCCATGCTAAGGCAGTATCGCTCGGATCCTTCACATGTTGTGGCGATTGAAGAAATCGAGGTCAAGCCAGACCTAACATTCGAAGAAGAGCCTATACAAATTATTGGTTTAGATGTCAAAAAACTAAGAAGGAAGTCCATTTCATTAGTCAAAGTGCTTTGGCAGAATCACAAGGCCGAGGAGGCTACTTGGGAACCTGAGGAAGCGATACGACATCAAAATCCTCAACTGTTTGAATCAGGTAAAATTTTGAGGACGAAATTTCTTTTAGGGGGTAGAGTTGTAACGCCCCAAAAATCCCGAAGCCCAAGAATCCCGAAATCTCAAATTTTTTTTCTTCTTTCTTTTTTGTGCTTAGCAATTCAGGTTAATTGTTAATTACACGATGGTAGGTCTAAGTCAAGGGTTGAGTTCGAATCTAGGGGTAGAAGAAATTATAGGATAATTATTAAAGGAACCCTGTTGGCAAGTAGTTGGGCTTTCAAATAAATATAAGGAAAAAAGGGCATCAAAAAGCCAAATGGAGGAGTGGCTAAGTGACGCCACATAGGGAGTAGGGAGGTGGCGTTAGTGGCTAGCGAGGAGATCCAAGGTTCAAATCCTAGCTTAGTATTTTTGAGAAGTTTAATTTTGGCCTTCTAGAAGTTTGGAAGTGGCATGAAGATGGACTCCAAGGGGAGTTTTCAGAAGAGAAAAGTTAGGAAATAGATTGGGGAGTTATCAGGGAGAAAAACGAGGAGATGAGAAGGGGGAAGTGTTGGAGCCGAACGGGGAATTTAGCCATGAGGAATTCGGCTATAAGGGCTATAAATAGGTGCCGAATGCAAGGTTGCCAGGCTAATGTCGAAATCCTTTTCACCTTGTTACCGGAAACCCTTTTCTCTTCAAGATCCAAAAAGCCGAAAAGCCTTACTTCTTTCTTTCTTGGGCCGATTTCTATTCTTCCTCTACTTCATTTTCGACTTTTCTTTCTTTTTCCTTGGAACCGAATAACTCTCTTATGCCATACAAAATCGCAAAGGGTAGAAACTTTCTTGGCCGAATACTCTTTGACCAAATCTAGTGTAAGTGTTTACTCTTCCAATCGGTTTTTGCTAAAGTATCGATCATTGTTCCTCACTTCTTCTAATCGGTTTTCGGTAGGAATAGGTATCGAATCTTTGTTTTGGATCCCTGCTGAATTACTCTTCAGGTAAGGGACTTTGGCAAGTACTCTTAATCTTAGTTGGCTGAATAGTCAGAGTTAAGGTAAGGGGACTTGTGTTGGATATGAGTCACCTATTATTCTGGTTTCTA
Source organism: Gossypium longicalyx (assembly GCA_025698465.1). Taxonomy (NCBI): domain Eukaryota; kingdom Viridiplantae; phylum Streptophyta; class Magnoliopsida; order Malvales; family Malvaceae; genus Gossypium; species Gossypium longicalyx. The sequence goes on along the minus strand of CM046996.1, from coordinate 45,314,678 downwards.
ATAGTTAAGATTGATGCAGATCTATGAGTTGATCGTGGTTAGTAATTTAAAAAGGGGATGTTATACTTATCGCGCAAGGTAAGGTTAAGCTGAGGTTTCGGTTTTAGTAATGATATGTATTAAGCATGTGGTTAATTGAAGGGTGATATCAATTATAGGTTGGTGACTAAGGGAATCGCAGCATGCTTGCTTACTAGGTGTGTTCATACACTGCACACATACAATGAATCAGCAAAAGCCGAAATGCCGAAAAACAGAAAAGTAGAAATGCCGAAAAGCTGAAAGTTGGGCTACAGTAGTCTTGCGAGTGCACGAACACTCGTGAGGAGGAAACCGATAGGTTGTCCGAGGCCCATGGGCGATTCCATGGACTTGGGCTGTGATTTGGCAAGCCGGGCCAGAATAGGTTTAATGGGCTAATGGGCTGTTGGGCCCATAATAGGTAGAAATTGATAATTGTTGCTATGAGATGGAAATCGTATGAGTACATGACTGTGAATGTGATTTGGTCCTATTGGGCCATATAAATGTGATTTGTGTAACACCCCGAACCCGGCCTAGATGTTATGAGCGGATCCGACGTGCCACATCGGAACGTTAAAAACATTTTTTTATTCTTAGTCCAGAAAATCATACTTAGTGTTCAAAAGATGATTTCATTATAGGTTAAAGTGAATGGAAGCTGTGCACCAGGTAGGAAACCGAAAAAGAGGAGGTGAGTCCATCGGACTGCTTAAGTACCATGCTCCCTTCGGATCCAATCTTAGACATGCACACCACCATTGCCACACCTTAACTTAGTGTATGTTCTTAGGAAACCAGTTCATTTAAGTCCAGTTTAAGAAAATGCGATTAACTTTGGAAAGTGTTTTCATTGCCGAAGTTTTGCTTTGTTGTCATGATATTTTAAAATCAATTACTATTTTTAAAAACGCGCCCTAAGACTAATCAGTTTTAGTGATTAAGATAATATTATACCTATTCTAGTAAATCATATTGAAAACAATTAAAAATCATTAAAGCGGCCTTATTACAACTTAAAACCCAAATAATAAAAGTAAATAAAAAGATGTCCAATTCATCAGAAGAAAACCAAATTTGCGGAACGCGTGGCCATTCCGAATCCCTCACAGGTCCAAGCCCACTATGGTTGGGGATTACCTGCATGGGTGAAAATAAGGGGTGAGTTTGGGAAACTCAGTGTGTAAAATAACTCAACCATAGTCTAAACCAGTTCAACCCACAGAAGCAGATCAAATTGGCCTTAGCCCAGAACAGATTTCAGAATGAATCCCATAGGCCCATAACAGAACAGAACAAAAATTACATGTTTATGTAGAAACCCAACCATATCCAACCGTATACACCTCCGTACCATCCTTACACCATGTGGGGAGACTACTCGACCCACCCAACTGCTACACGCCATAGAATTTGCAGCATGGTCGCGAAGCGTATAGTGTGACAGAGTCACAGATATCTGACTATTTGTGGCAGAGCCACCAGAACAGATATTTGTGGCAGAGCCACCATAACAGATATTTGTGGCATAGCCACCAGGATGCTTCCTCCATAAATATAACCCATGTCCCCATGCAACAGATATACAAATCATGGCATACATCATACAGAATCAGATCATCATGCTTTTCAGTCAAATTAACCCTTGGGGTATAATGGTCATTTTACACCTAGGGGTATAACGGTAATTTTTATACTTAAGGGTATTCTAGTAATTTATCTATTTTAGGGTTTTCATGCATATTTTCACCATTTACTTACTAACAGAAACACTTACCGAGTGTTCTTACCGAATTGGGCCCGTTGGCCCATTATCCCAATTTTGTCCCATTAAGCCCAAAAATATTGAAAGGCACAAAAATCATGCACTCTGCAGTCTAAACACTGTAGTTTACCAAATATGTTAATCGATCTACCTCACGAGCATTCGCACACTCGTAAGTCCACAAAATACCAGTTTTTCGGCTTTTCGGCTTTTGTCGATCTAGTCTATGAAAGGGTGTTAATTACACACTTGATTTGTAGTGGTTCGATGGTGACTTCCACACACGAGTTACCTTTTTCTGAAACTAGCGACTAGGTTTAGATCCAGTCATTCTACTTGTCCAAGCCTTCGATCAGTAGCCTCTAGATCACACTAACATCATAATAAAACAATTGTCACAACCCTTAGAGCCATAAGGCCCAATCGACAGCCTCCCTAAGCCTTTAGGGGTTTCAGCTTTTCTAAAACCCGAAATAAAGAATAGATTCAAAAACTTACCACCGGTTCCTTTAGTCAACGATTCCACTTTAGTTCCTGTACGATTCTGATGCAGATCTAAACCCTTAAATGTTAGCAGAAATCAAATCTTTAAAGGTCTAAAGATTCGGCTATGCCTCTAAGACTATGGGGTTTTTGACTTTTTGAAATAGTGAAGAGAAAGATGAAATATGGGGGTTTTGCAGTGGTTTTGTCGACAAGACTTTGGGGTTCAGAGGATGAGAGATTCTGTCAAAAAGATGGAGAAGAATCAGAGGGTTTGGCTAGGAGAAATCGACACAGAAGAAAAACAGGCTTTCAGGATTTTGACTTTTATGGCAATCAGCTATAAGGCTTAGGAACAAATGGTAAGGAAGTGGAGTTGAGTAGAATGGTTGGAAGGGTTCGGATATAGAAGAAGAAGCAAAGAAGAAAAAAAGCGAATAGGAGATGAGAGGAGAAAAGAAAAAGAGAAGAGAATGGTCAGAACCCAAATGCTGAATTTTCCCCCCACCTACTAGCCGAATTTTGCCCTCTACAGAAACCCTTGGCCGGCCAACTCTTGCTCTTCAAGAGTCCACCATTCGGCCAATAATGCACTCCCTAATTAGCTCCTAAATCTTCTCCCTTATCCCCTCCTTACTCGATCCCCTGAGCAGCTCAAACTCTTCCTACAGAGTTCCACCTGAGTTCCATCACATCCCCTTTCTGAACGTAAAAATTAATACTAATATTTGCTCACCTTGTGACTTGAACCTTAGCTCTCCCTAGCCATCCACACGCCACCTTTTTAGCACCCTAATGGCGTCACATGACACTTTGCCACCTGCCTTCTTGTGGCTTATTTTACCCATTAAATCTTAAAAGCCCAACTTACCAGAACTCCTTTTTCCCTAAGAATTAAAATTAGTTAAAATTTCCGGATTTCATCTCAAACTTGGGCTTCTAGAGGCCCACTAACATACTTAGACCTACGCCCAGCAGTCAAAACACAGAAATTCAAAAAGTCACCAAAATTCACAGAAGTCCCGAAAATTGGGGCGTTACAACTCTACCCTCCTTAAAGAAATTTTGTCCTCGAAATTTAGCTAATCCAAACAGATGAGGGTATTGTTGACGCATCACCTCTTCTGTCTCCCAAGTAGCTTCCTCTCTGCCGTGATTACGTCAAAGCACTTTCACTAAAGGAACAGATTTTCTTCTAAACACCTTGACGTCTCAGTCTAATATCTACACAGGCTCTTCCTCGAAAGTCAAATCAAATTACACCTCGATCTCTGCAACCGGCACGACATGAGTAGGGTCAGAACGATAACGCCTTAACATGGAGACGTGAAAAACATCGTGAATCCTGTCTAACTCTGGAGGTGATTCTAATTGATATGCCACTGGTCCTACTCGCTTCAAAACCCAATAAGGCCCAATGAATCGCAGACTAAACTTGCCTTTCTTACCAAACCGTGATATCTTCTTCTAAGGAGAAACCTTTAAGAAGACCATATCACCTACTGAATACTCAATCTCCTTGCGCTTCAAATCTGCATACGACTTTTGCCTATCCGCAGCTTCTTTTAACCGATCTCTGATTACTCTGACCTTATCCTCAGTGTCAGCTACCAACTCGAGTCCAAGAACTTGCCGCTCTCCCAGTTCGGTCCAACAACTAGGGGTACGACACCTTCGTCCATACAGCGCTTCATATGGTGCCATTCAAATACTCGCTTGATAACTGTTGTTGTACGCAAACTCCGCCAACGGCAAGTAGTCCTCCCAACTACCTCGAAAGTCAATAACGCATCCCCTCAACATGTTCTCCAGAATCTGAATAACCCTTTCCGACTGACCATCAGTTTGGGGATGAAAGGCTGTACTAAAATTCAATCGTGTCCCCAACGCCTCATGCAACTTTTTCCAAAATCGAGATGTAAATCTGGGATCCCGGTTAGAAATAATTGAAACTGGGACACCATAAAGTCGTACGATCTCCGCCACTTACAACTTGGCTAACCTTTGAAGTGAACAGTAGGTGCGGACAGGTATGAAATGAGCCGATTTGGTCAACCTATCCACGATCACCCAAACCGAGTCTTTCTTTGTTGGTGTCAAAGGTAACCCACTCACAAAGTCCATGGTTACCCTCTCCCACTTCCAAAGTGGTATCTTCACTGGCTGCAAAAGCCCAGAAGGTAGTTTATGCTTAGCTTTCACTTGCTGGCATGTCAAATATTTCCCCACAACCTCCGTTACTTCCCGTTTAAGCCCAGGCCACCAATACAATTTTCGTAAGTCGTGATACAACTTATTCCCTCCAGGATGCATGGCACAAAGTCCCCCATGAGCTGCTTTCAATATTGACTACCTCAAGTCAGAGTCCTTTGGAACACAAATTCACCCTCGGAAACACAGAACTCCTTCACTATTCAACCCAAACTCAGAAGTTTCCCCTTCCTTAACCTGCTGGAAACGAGCAACCAAAGACTCATCTCTCAACTGCTTCTCCTTAATCTGATCCACCCAAGTTGGCCTTACTTGCAACTCAGCCAACAGACTACCATCATCATACAGACTCATACGAGCAAACATTGCTCTCAGATCAGATACAGCTCTTCGACTTAGAGCATCGGCTACCACGTTAGCCTTGCTTGGGTGGTACTCAATCATACAATCATAATCTTTAAGCAACTCTATCCATCTCCTTTGCCTAAGGTTCAGCTCCTTCTGAGTCAGCAAGTACTTGAGACTCTTATGATCGGTGTATATAATACACCTCTCTCTGTACAAGTAGTGTCTCCAAATCTTAAGTGCAAAGATTACTGCTGCCAATTCCAAATCATGAGTAGGATAGTTTCCTTCGTGAGACTTAAGCTGTCGTGATACATAAGCAACCACCTTACCCTCTTGCATCAACACGCAGGCCAAACCCACATGTGATGCGTCACTGCACCTGAGAAAATCCTTTCCGGACTCTACTGAATCAACACAGTGCTTCAATCGAACTTTCTTCAACTTCTCAAAAGCTTCCCCGCACGCTTCTCTTTCCAAAAAAATGGTATTCCTTTCCTTATGAGTTTTGTCAAAGGCACTGCCATCACAGAAAAGCCTTCCAAAAACCTCCTGTAATATCCTGCCAACCTTAGGAAACTCTGAATTTTCAACACCGACCTAGGTGGCTTCCATTCCAAAATTGCTTCAATCTTTCGAGGGTCCACCTTAATCCCCTCAGCTGAGATAACATGTCCTAGGAAGGTTACCTCCTTCAACCAGAATTCACATTTGCTGAATTTTGCATATAGTTCCTTCTCCCTTAACACTTGTAGCACTATGCGGAGATGCTCATCATGTTTTACTTCAGTTTCAGAATATACCAGAATATCGTCAATAAAGACGACTACAAACCGATCCAAAAATGGTTGGAATACACGATTCATCAGATCCATAAACGCTACAGGAGCGTTTGTTGGTCCAAATGGCATCACCAGAAACTCGTAATGACCATACCGAGTTTTTAATGTCGTCTTATGGATATCTGCCTCTTTGACCCTTAACTGATGATATCCAGATCGAAGGTCGATCTTGGAAAATACAGAAGCTCCTCTAAGTTGGTCGAACAGATCATCAATTCTTGGCAATGGATACTTATTCTTAATTGTCAGTTTGTTCAACTGCCAATAATCAATACACATCTGCATCGTCCCACCCTTCTTTTTTACGAATAGCACTGGTGCTCCCCACGGAGACACACTTGGCCTAATAAAACCCTTATCCAACAACTCTTGAATTTGTGCTTTTAACTCCACCAACTTCTTTGGTGCCATCCTATACGGTGCGATGGACACTGGTGCCGTTCTAGGCAGCAAGTCAATTCCAAACTCGACTTCTCGGTTCGGAAGCAGTCTCGGAAGCTCCTCTGGAAAAACATCTTGAAACTCCTTAACGGTTCTAACCTTATCCACTGCCAGTCCCTCATCTTCTGCCTGACTTACAAATGCCAAATAGGCCTCATAACCAATACGAATCCATTTTTCGACTCTTAATGCCGACACCACATTGGACAAATAATCCCTTCGCTCACCTATCACCATAACCTCTTCCCCCTTCGTGGTCCTTAACACCATTCGTTTAGCAGCACAATCCAGAGTCGCCCTGTGCTAACAAGCTAGTCCATTCCCAGAATGAGGTCAAATTCTCTGAACGGTAACTCCATCAAGTGTCTAGAGAAGATATTACCTTGGGTTTCTAAAGGCACATCCCTATACAGTTTGTCTACCTTAACCGAGTGACCCAAAGGACTTAGTACAGTTACCCCACTCACTATCTCCTCAGAGTGCACACCCAACGACCCAGATATGGCACATGCAACATAAGAATGAGTAGATCCAATATCTACCAAAGCAGTATACGACATGCTAGAAACCAAGAACGTACCAGTTATGACGTCAGGTGCATCACCCTCCTCTCGACGACGAGCTGCATACACCAACACTGGCTGTCAAGCCTCAACATTTCTGGCACCCGTGCCAGGTACTCCTCGACCTTGACCATTACCATTTCCGCCCCTACCTTGTCCACGTCCTCTCGGTGGTTGTGTTCCACCTCTCACTAGTTGAGCAACCCTCTGCTCAGCAACTTGTACCTGATCTGTTTTCTGAGGATAGTGTTTGACTCTATGCTCCATAGATCCGTATCAAAAACAGGCACCAGAACGTTTCCTACACTCGCCCAGATGTACCTTACCACAGTCTACACAGATTGGTGGTCTAACCACGTTCATCGAAATTGCCCGCATTGGCTCCTCCACTCTTGCTCTCTTGACATTCCTATTTGCACCACCCGAAGGTCCTGAATCCTTCCGAAAACGGTTTTGATCCTTCTCACGATTCTGCTTTTTAGCACGCTTCACTTCCTCAGCTATCTTAGCTTTCTCCACCAAGGCCGCAAAGTCACGCTCCCTCTACGGAGCAATCAACACCCTGAGTTCATCTCTAAGACCATCCTCGAAGCGCACACTACGCTCATATTCCGTAGCGACTATTCCTAAGGCATACCGGCTCAACCTCAGAAACTCAGCCTCGTATTTAGCAATTATTTTACCGCCTTGCACCAGATTCAAGAATTCCTTCCTACAGGCGTCCACATAACTCACCCCAACATATTTCCCTTTGAAGATCGCTTTAAACAGGCTCCTGTGTTACTCACACCTGGGTCCCATCTCTCACAGTGAGCCACCACTGATAAGCCTCGTCTCGTAGCAACGATATGACTCCTTTCAGCTTCTGCTCCACAGAGCAGTCCAAGTCATCCATAATCCGTTCCGTGGCCTCCAACCAATATTCTGCCACATTCGGGGCTACACTAGATACACCCCTAAAGATCTCCACTCTGTTAGCCTAGAGTTGTTCAGAAATAGATCATCAAATTTCGTTACCCGAACTTATCCCGGTAACCCTTTCTATAACACGAAGCATTGCCTGGGATAGGGCGTCATACCCGGCACCACGATCATGAGACTCCACTTCTGTTACCGGTGGTACCGGTGCTTCTGCCGTCGGCATATGCCTTGAGGACGCAGTTCCTGCTCGAGCACAACCTCGGCCCCGTCCACGGCCTCTTCTACGAGCTGCTCTCGTACTCATATCGTATTATCTGATTACAAATTTTATGCATCAATCAAATATTCCAGTGTTTATTACAGATGTTTTATGAACAGACAGTAATTTAGAGTTTGTTTTCCGCAGAATCGAAATCTAGCTACAGTCTCAGTCTATTACCAAAATTCCTATAGTCTCAGTACCCTCCCACTAGATTATCATAATAGGGTTTAAATACAGACAGATAATTCAGAAAAATATCTCAGAAAAGTTTAGAATAATACTTACAGACTTGGGCTGGAGATTCGGGTGCCACCTTTTTAAGGATCCAATAACTGAAAAACTAAGTTTCGTAATTTTTGTAAAAATTTCATTTTCGAAAATATTTGTTTTTATAAACCCATTCCACAGCCAAGCTGTTGCAACTTAGCTCTCATACCACTAAATGTAACACCCCAAACCCGGCCTAGACGTTATGACCGGATCCGACGTGCCACATCGGAACGTTAAAAACATTTTTCTATTCTTAGTCCAGAAAATCGTACTTAGTGTTCAAAAGATGATTTCATTATAGGTTAAAGTGAATGGAAGTTGTGCACCAGGTAGGAAACCGAAAAAGAGGAGGTGAGTCTATCGGACTGCTTAAGTACCAAGCTCCCTTCGGATCCAATCCTAGACATGCACACCACCATTGCCACACCTTAACTTAGTGTATGTTCTTAGGAAACCAGTTCATTTAAGTCCAGTTTAAGAAAAGGTGATTAACTTTGGAAAGCGTTTTCGTTGCGGAAGTTTTGCTTTGTTGTCGTGATATTTTAAAATCAATTACTGTTTTTGAAAATGCACCCTAAGACTAATCAGTTTTAGTGATTAAGATAATATTATACCTATTCTAGTAAATCATATTGAAAATAATTAAAAATCATTAAAGCGGCCTTATTACAACTTAAAACCCAAATCATAAAAGTAAATAAAAAGATGTCCAATTCACCAGAAGAAAACCAAATTTGTGGAACGCGTGGCCACTCCGAATCCCTCACAGCTCCAAGCCCACTATGGTTGGGGATTACCTGTGTGGATGAAAATAAGGGGTGAGTTTGGGAAACTCAATGTGTAAAATAACTCAACCATAGTCTAAACCGGTTCAACCCACAAAAATAGATCAAATTGGCCTTAACCCAGAACAGATTTCAAAATGAATCCCATAGGCCCATAACAGAACAGAACAGAAATTACATGTTTATGCAGAAACCCAACCATATCCAACCGTATACACCCCCGTACCATCCTTACACTATGTAGGGGAGACTACTCGACCCATCCAACCGCTACACGCCACAGAATTTGCAGCATGGCTACCAGAACAGATAGGTGACAGAGTCACCAGATGCAGCTATTTGTGGCAGAGCCACCAGAACAGATATTTGTGGCAGAGCCACCAAAACAGATATTTGTGGCATAGCCACCAGGACGCTTCCTCCATTAATATAACCCATGTCCCCATGCAACAGATATACAAATCATGGCATACATCATACAGAATCAGATCATCATGCTTTTCAGTCAAATTAACCCTATAGGTACAATGGTCATTTTACACCTAGGGGTATAACGGTAATTTTCATACTTAAGGGTATTCTAGTAATTTATCTATTTTAGGGTTTTCATGCATATTTTCACCATTTACGTACTAACAGAAACACTTACCGAGTGTTCTTGCTGAATTGTGCCCGTTGGCCCATTATCCCAATTTTGGCCCATTAAGCCCAAAAATATTGAAAGGCACAAAAATCATGCACTCTATAGTCTAAACACTGTAGTTTACCAAATACGTTAATCGGTCTACCTCACGAGCATTCGCACACTCGCAAGTCCACAAAATATTAGTTTTTCGGCATTTCAGCTTTTCGGCTTTTGTCGATCTAGTCTATGAAAGGGTGTCAATTACACACTTGATTTGTAGTGTTTCGACAGTGAGTTCCACACACGAGTTGCCTTTTTCCGAAACTAGCGACTAGGTTTAGATCCAGTCATTCCACTTGTCCAAGCCTTCGATCAGTAGCCTCTAGATCACACTAACATCATAATAAAACAATTGTGACAACCCTTAGAGCCATAGGGCTCAATCGACAGCCTCCCTAAGCCTTTAGAGGTTTCGACTTTTCTAAAACCCGAAATAAAGAATAGATTCAAAAACTTACCACCAGTTCCTTTAGTCAACGATTCCACTTTAGTTCCTAAACGATTCTGATGCAGATCTAAACCCTTAAATGTTAGCAGAAATCAAATCTTTAAAGGTCTAAAGATTTGGCTATGCCCCTAAGACTATGGGGTTTTCAGCTTTTTGAAATAGTGAAGAGAAAGATGAAATATGAGGGTTTTGCAGTGGTTTTGTCGACAAGACTTTGGGGTTCAGAGGATGAGAGATTCGGCCAAAAACATGGAGAAGAATCAAAGGGTTTGGCTAGGAGAAATCGGTACAGAAGAAAAATAGGCTTTCGGGATTTCAGCTTTTATGGCAATCGGCTATAAGGCTTAGAAACAAATGGTAAGGAAGTGGAGTTGAGTAGAATGGTAGGAAGGGTTCTGCTATATAAGAAGAAGCAAAGAAGAAGAAAAGAGAATAGGAGATGAGAGGAGAAAAGAAAAAGAGAAGAGAATGGTCAGAACCCAAATGCCGAATTTTCCCCCCACCTACTAGTCGAATTTTGCCCTCTACAGAAACCCTTGGCCGGCCAACTCTTGCTCCTCAAGAGTCCACCAGTCGGCCAATACTACACTATCTAATCAGCTCCTAAATCTTCTCCCTTATCCCCTCCTTACTCGATCTCCTGAGCAGCTTAAACTCTTCCTACAGAGTTCCACCTAAGTTCCATCACATTCCCTTTCTGAACATAAAAATTAATACTAATATTTGATCACCTTGTGACTTGAACCTTAGTTCTCCCTAGCCATCCACACGCCACCTTTTTAGCACCCTAGTGGCGTCACATGCCATTTTGCCACCTGTCTTCTTGTGGCTTATTTTACCCATTAAATCTTAAAAGCCCAACTTACCAGAACCCCTTTTTCCCTAAGAATTAAAATTAGTTAAAACTTCCAGATTTCATCTCAAACTTGGGCTTCTAGAGGCCCACTAACATACTTAGACCTACGCCAGCAGTCAAAACACAGAAATTCAAAAATTCACCAAAATTCACAGAAGTCCTAAAAATTGGGGTGTTACAATTTGGGCCTAATGGGCCGTATAAATGTGATTTGGGCCTAATGGGCCATATGAATGAGATTGGGCATAGTGGGCAATATGCATGTATGAAGGGGTTTTGGGCCTAGTATATGATGACTACATAAGACTTAATTAATTTATTGTGACCGTGGACAAGTCAAAGGGTTAAGGTGTGATAACAGGTATATACATGTCTAGGATTGGATCTAGGGAGAGCTTGGTACTTAAGCGGTCTTAATGACTCACCTCCTCTTCTCTAGAATCCTACCTGGTGAATAGTATTCACTCACATTAGTTCACGAGATTTGTTAACGGGCCAAGGCAAGTGAAAATCGTAATAAAGGGAAAATTACCAAAATGCCCTTAAGGGCGAAAATGGCCAAAATACCCTAGGTCTTGAATGTAAGTTTTATGGATGTGACATGCATATCTGCTGCATACATATGATATTCTGTTTAGGTTGCATATAGGTTGGGAAACATGGAACGGAGGAAGTATATGAGGATCACATGGTTGCTTGACAATCGTGGATCCACCGACGGCTTTTAAGCCCAATGTGTAAATGCAGGTAGTTCCGCAACCGGGCTACCATAGATGTGTCGGATGGGTGGGTCGGTATTTATATCCCCACATGATGTGACGGGGGTCAAAGCTGGTGTGTAGCGGATGAATTATTGGGATGGGATTGTATTACATGGTTGATGTATGGTGTTTATTAAATGCGTGTTACTCGTCGAGGGTTGTACACACTCAGTTTGCGAAAACTCATCCCCTCTTTTATTTTTCTCAGGTGATACTCAGTAGAAAGTTCGATGTTTGGAGGGACTCTGGGTGGCCAGCTAGCAAGGCAACATGGACTTGTTTTTCTCTTATAAGCATACAAGTGTCTATTTTATTAAGTACTTTCCGACCAAATTGTATAAGGCTTCCATTTTGTTATTATTTGGGTTTTTATTTTCATGCGTTGTAATTACGAAATGTTGAACATGGGTTTGTTAAATCATAGTATGTTTTTTTTCTACGCTTCTGCAACAGAATTTTAAAATGACAGTTTTTCACAAAATCATATGTTTTAAACAAGTTTTCGTGGTCAAAAAATAAAAAAGATTTTTTTTAAAGTTAATTAAGGTTTCTTTTATTTTAAGAAGGGTTTTCAATGAAAACACGATTTTTGCTAAAACACTTCAATGTGATGCGCCAGATTCGGCCATAACGTCCGGGCCGGGTTTGGGGTGTTACAGGAGCTACATAACTCCAAATTAAGATATGCTAATTTTCCCAGAAACTAGACTCAACATCTTCTTACCATAAAATTTTCAGAATTTTTGGTCTAGCCAATAAGTACATTTTATTCTTTAAAGTCACCCCTATTTTGCTGTCCGACAGTTCCAACCCCTCTATACTAAAAATTAATTATCTCTTTGTACAAGATTTTGATAATGTTCTCGTTTGTTTCTTTTGAAAATAGACTCATAAAAGATTTAAAGCATATAAATTATAACCCATAATTATGTTTTTAATATTTTTAATAATTTTTACATGTCAAAACAGAGGATTCCAAAATCATTCTGACTCTATCTCACAAAAATTCAACTATCTCATAATATGGAATTATTTTGCTTACACCGTTTCATTTATATGAAATAGACTCAATAAGCTTTAATTTCGTATCTTATTCAACCTCTAATTCTATTTCCACAATTTTTGGTGATTTTTAAAATGTACACAACTGTTGCTGTCCAAATTTGTTTTATAACAAATATCGCTCTTAGATAATTTCACTTACTCCATTCCATCCTATAAAAAGTTCGCTTAACTATCGAGCACATTGCTCATAAATTTTCACAAACATATACTTTCACTTATTCATCACATGGTCATGTTCACATGTATTTTCACTTAGTCGATTTCCCGTTGAACTCATCGAAATAATAACAAATACACGGTTGCCTGCACATATTACCACCCTTGTAACCGAAGTTATCTGGTATGCATAGTAGCCTGCACTTAGTACTACACACGTGACCTAAAACCATCTTAAACACATAGTGGCCTGCACATAGTACTACACATGTGTTCTCACAATGGATCATTCGTATCATTTCTATTCTGAAGGTTCAACCAAGAAATTCCTCACTTTTCAACATTTAACAAATTCATTCATAGTCTATTTCAATTCGTAATTTACATCAAATGATCATTCTATAGGCAGCCACATCTCAAATAATAACAAAATATAATAACATAAAAATAATCGATATATTTTTTACATACAAACTTACCTTGGTGCAAAATATAGTAATTTTGCAATTTAGTCTGATATTTTTTCCTTTCCCCAATCAAGGTCGATTCCATGTCTTTCTTGATCTATAATGACACATTTGACTTATTAATGGCTCACATTATTCAAATTAGCCCAAAAACATCCTATGGAAAAATTTACTATTTTACCTTTAAAGTTTCACAAAATTACGATTTTGCCCCTAGGCTTGGAAAATAATTTTTATTCAATTTCCTTGAATTTTAGGCCTAGCCGAACCATTTTCATAACTATGGCAATCTCCAATTTGCACTAAATCACACACTTATACACATTTTACAACTTTTACTAACTAGTCCTTTTATGCAATTTTATCAAAAATCACTTAGTAAAAGTTGTTTATCACACTGTAAACATTCATATTCATCCATAAAACATCAGAATACACGCATGTCATCCATGGGTAATTTTTTAAAATATAAACCTTAGCTCAAAATATTAGTAGAAATAGGTAAACTGAGCTACGAGGATCTCAAAAATGTAAAGAACATTAAAAACGAGGCTCGGATGCACATACTATTGAGCTTGAAAGTTGGCCAAACCCAAGCTATGGTGTTTATGAGAGTTTCGGCCAAGCTTGGTGAAGATGATACAAATTTTGGGTTTGTTTTCCCATTTTATTCTTTTATTTACCAAATGACTTAATTGCCCTTCATTAAAAACTATGGTGTTTTATCTTCCTTTAGGTACTTTTGCCCAAACTAGTATAATGGTCTAATTACTATCCAAGGAACTCCGCTTTAAAAACCCATTACTCACAAGTACTTAGTACCTTTGTGAACTAGAACACACATTTTACAACTTTTGCAATTTAGTCCTAGATATCAAATTGGACCCTCTATCGATAAAATTTCTAAACAAAGTTTTCACACAATCATGCCATAAATCTTAAAATGATAATAAAATAAATTTTCTACTTTGGATTTGTGGTTTCGAAACCACTATTTCGTTTAGGCCCTAAATCAAACTATTACATATAATATAAGAAATGATTACATGCTTGAGATTGTTTGAAAAGGGTTAAATTTCGTCTAATATTGGATTTCGATGGATAAACGAAATGTCCTTATTGAATGAGGTCTTGCGTTGTTGCTGATGAGATTTAGCCTAGACTGGTAATCTTGATATAATCCCTCTCGAGCATATGTTACAATTAGGATATATATTACAAAAAGGATTTAGCCTGAACTGGTAATCCTATTATATGTTATGATTCTCGAGAGTGTGCTTTCAGATTAAGTGCCCTAATGGGTACTCTTGAATACGAACTGGCAGGTTATTAGATTGTACACCTTGAGTGTACTGTTTGAATATCCATCGGAATTTTAATGATTCAACGAATAAAATACTTGACAAGATATGAGAATTCTGAGATAGAATGAATGATATCTTAAAAGAATATACCATGATGAGCTCATCTATGCTTACTTGATGCTTATATGAACATTTATGTAACTAACTTGTTTGATTGAGTGTACCTGTATAGGTAAAATAGCCAAATTGATGAAAAAGCATGTTATTGAATACTTAATGTTAATAAATGTAAATTGGTAAGTATTAATTCCTGTTATACGAACTTACTAAGCATGTAATGCTTATTTAGTTTTATTTTCCCGATTCTATAGTGCTCGGAAGCTCGAGAAGGTTAGAGATCGGTTAGAGCATCATCACACTATCCACGAGTTTATTTTGGGTATATATATATATTAAAAATCGTTTTGATATAATGACATGTATAGGTTAACTTAGCCATTGTTGGCTTGAAAATGATGTTTGTAACCTAGCCATTGAAATGGCTAGTAATGGTTTATTTTGGTATTATAAAATAGGTTATTATGATAAACACACATGTGTTATGTTAAGAATATCTGATCAAATGATGTTAATGCCTAGGTTAAACCAAGGTAAGATTATAAACTTATGTGTATGCAGTGTTATATCATATTTAGATGTTAAAATTTGCTTGAGTCCAATGCTTGAATTGGTTGATATTTGGATGTAAGTTTTAGTGCAGGTCATTAGTATGATTTTGGGTGAGAAATGAAGCTGGAAATGGCTTTATTTTGTCCATACAGGTAGACACACGGGTGTGTGTCTTGACCGTGTGTGACACACAGCGTGGTTAAGGGGTTTGTGGATAGGCTGTATGTCCCCTGCATCTTAAATTTAAGAAACAGAATGCTAAGACTTGAGCACACGGGCATAGACACGGGCGTGTGTCTCAACCATGTGTGCTACACAGCCTAGAACACAGATGTGTGTCTTGGCTGTGTGAAACCTACACCTAATTTCAAAGAAAATTAATTAACCACACAGCCTAGCATACAGACGTGTGGATAGCAGTGTGTACAAGTCAGAGAGTTACACGGGGTCGAACACGACCTACAGCACGAGCGTGTCCTAGGGTCACACGGGCGTGTGAGCCCTACACCTTGGACATTTTTTAAAATTTAGCAAAAAAGTCCCTGAGTTCTTGATTTAGTCCCGATTTGATTCTAATACTCTTTTTGGGCCTCGAGGGTCCATTTTAAGGGACATTATGAGTAAAGTCGATAATTGAATAAAATTTGACATGAATTATCGGTAAATGTTCTGGAAACTCTGGTATCACTCTGTAACACTGTTCTGGCGATGGACACGGGTTAGGGATGTTACACAAGTGGTGACTATGGAGCAGGTTCCTTACCCTTGGTGGTGGTGGTAGTGGTAGCAGTTTCATCTTTTTCTCTTTCTTCTTCCTTCTCAGCATTTAAGGATGTCGTCTTCTCGGGCTTTTCAGAAATAGTTTGAGTAGGCGTAGTGGTAATAGGTTGACTGGGCGCTTTGGCCGCAGCTTGAGTGGGTGCCTCGACAACATTAGTAAATGGTAGCAAGGTGGCTAGGAAGATAGGAAATTCTGGCATTGGCTTCGTAAAATTCTTTTGCAGAGATTTCCTTAAAGCCAAATCCCTACTCCTTACATAAGCCTAATATTCAACTAGCTGTTGCTAGGCTTGTGCCATCTCCTCAACCAAATAAAACTATTGGATTGCACAAAGGGACATCCTTTACTCTAACTGCTTCAAGGAGTGCACTGTTTGCTGTTCAAGAGTGCTACGAGAAACTAGAGATACTGTCATGGGAGTATGCGTAGCAGAGGAAGTAGTGGCATGACTCTGCTACGTTGCCTTGTTGGCATCAGTGCCTTGGATCTTGGAAAATATGGTCCTCGTCAGTCCACAATTTTTAGGGGTGATATCCTCCTCTGCATTGAGAAGGACTTGCGCAGTTCAACATAGGGAAGTAATTAGTAAGGGGAAATTTAAGCTACCCGCATTCTTCTTAGCACACCGATGAACTTCTTAAAAATTGATTCTCCTAACATTAACCTTCCTCCCTTTTATAATGAAATTTAGCAAAATCATTCTTTCTTTCAAAATAATGGTATTGTGCGCAAACGACATAAGTTGGCTTTTTAGAAAATGATACCAAATTTTTCCAATGGGCTTCAACAAAGCCCTCTCGACAGTATAACATTCTTGGCTGGAAACAGTACATCGTGTTCCCTCAATGCATAAATCTTCTAATATCTGATTTAAACCATTAACAGTAATACATTCAACAAATGGCATGTGTTCGTCTTATATACTTGTAAGACCAGACGTGCAATAATATGTTCTTCATAAAAAAACGAAAGTACTTCTTATGTAGTCGCCTACACCTAGTTTTACAATCTCTTTCTCTTTCTTTTTGTCTCAAGATTTGTTAACATCTTATCTATATCATGATGCTATTTTCCTTATTAAAATCAGCCCCAAATCCAAAATCTTGAACTCCAAGATCGGTCTCGAACATTTCCAAGAAAGTGTCATTGTCGTTTCTCTCAACTAACTTATGTAAGATCTTTTCTTTTTTTTTTCAATTTATTTATTAATCTTGTCAATTAAAAACCTAAGTTTCACATCTTAAATTTATATGAATTTTAAATATTTTAAAGGTATTTTTCCATATTTTTAATGGATCTTTATATCGTTTTTAAATTAGCCACGAATTGGCCACCGCCGGTGGTGGTGCGTGCGCCTACGTGCAAGAAAGGGAATTATTTTGCTTGTTGGTTCTTGCCCATATTTTCCCAATATTAATTTGAGTTCTTGAACCCTCCCAATCAGTCTTTAATCACATGTTAATTAGGGAAATACATTCTTGATCAATTAGTCATTTGGATCTCACAATTTAGGAAGTGTAAGTGCGATTAAATGTAAACTAGTTTGTTGCTTAAACAAAGTTGTTAGGAAAGGGTTATGGATTGATTAAATGAGGAATTTTAATCAATATTAGCTACTGATTTTCCAGTATGTAATTGTGTCAGGTGCTTACCGGAACACCCCAAATCAACCATAAAGCCAAAAGACGTTCACGTGCACGATTCGTAACAAAATAGTGTAAGAAATCTACCTAGTTTGGATTCGTAAAATGGTAGTAATTTTGACTATTGGTGTAATGCCCCTTAACCCATATCCGTCGTTGAAACAGGGTTACGGAGCATTACCAGAACTTTTAAAACATTTATCAGATAATTCACGTAATTTACTATTCATTAATCGAGATTATTCATATCATCCCTTAAATGGACCCTCGATGCCCAATACAAGCATTAGGATCAAGTCGGGACTTAATTGGAAACTCTAAGAATTTTTCGTGACATTTTAAAACTTTTCTAAGTTATAGGGCTGCCACACCCGTGTGACCCTAGGACACGCCTGTGCTGTAGGCTGTGTTCGACCCCGTGTAACTCTTTGACTTGTGCACACGGTCATGCCACACGCCCGTGTGCTAGGCCGCGTGGTTAATTAAATTCTTTCGAAATTAGGTGCAGGGTTCACACGGCTAAGACACACGCCCGTGTTCTAGGCCGTGTAGCACACATGGCTGAGACACACACCCGTGTCTCTGCCCGTGTGCTCAATTCTGAGCATTCTATTTTGTCGAATTTAAGGTGCAGGGGATACACAGCCTAACCACATGCCCATGTACCAGGTCGTGTGTCACACACGGTCTAGACACATGCCCGTGTGTCTACCCGTGTGGACAAAATGAAGCCATTCCTAGCTTCATTTCTCACCCAACATCACACCAATGCCCTGCACTTAAACTCACATCCAAATACCAATTGTTTCAAGCATTCAAGTTAAGCAAACTCTATCATTCAGCATAGCATATCTTTACATGCATACATGTTTATAATCTTTCCTTGGTATATTCCATATGATAGATATAATTTGAACAACCATTTAACATGTATATAGCTACCATAGTATGACATTACAAGTATATAAAAAACAACCATTATTAGCCATTCCAATGGCTAGATTACAAACTACATATTTAAGCCATCTATGGCCAAATTAGCCTATACATGCCATTATACTAAAATAATTTTACTATATATACCCAAAATAAGCTAGTGGATAATGTGATGATGCTCCAATGATCTCCAACCTTCACGAGCTTCCGAGCACTATAAAATAAGGGAAAATAAAACGGAGTAAGCATTACATGCTTAGTAAGTTCGTATAACGGAAACTAAACTTACCAATCCCATTTATTAAATCTAAGCATTCAAAGTCATGTTTTCCATCAACTTGGCAAAATTGCCTAAACACATGCATTCAATCAAAAATGTTAGTCACTAAACATAGATGAGCTCAGCATGCAACGTTCTTTCAAGACATTATCATTTCATCTCATAATTCTCTCATCATGCCAAGAGTTTTGTCCATTGAATCATTGAAATTTCAATGGATACTCGAGTAGTACACTCAAGGTGTACAATTTAATAACCCGTTAATTCTTATTCAAGAGTAACCAATAGGGCATTTAATCAAATAACACACTCCCATGCCACATATCGTATTACAAGATTACCAATCCAGGCTAAATCCTTTATGTAACGTATGCTCAGAAGAGCTCAATCAGGATTACCAATCCAGGCTAAATCCTAATTGTAATGTATGCTCAAGAGGGATTATATAAGGATTACCCGTCCAAGCTAAATCCTTTCCATAATGAGGTCAATAGGATTACTCGTTTGAGTTAAATCCCGTCAGCAACAAATACAGGACCCCATTCATTTTGGAAAGCACATATATTCATTGGAATTTAATATTCAAACGAGACTTTACCCTTTTTCTAGCATGTCTGAACATGTATTCAATTCTTCATCATAGTAATAAAAAATTCACATCAATAATAGTCACATCCTATACAAACACAACATTCAATTTAACCTATTTACATGTTTGATTAAGTTACATGAACTTACCTCGACACTGGTTCGCGTATAAAATCTACTAATCTGAAACCTTTTCTTTTCCTCGATCTAACATCGAATTGGTGTTGTCTAGCTCTATATAAATAAATTTAACCATCAATTCCACACATTTCATATTCATTTGGACTCAACTTACGTCCTAGGCAAAATTACCATTTTACTCCTAACTTTTCCATAAATTCCAATTTCATCCCTAGGCTTAGAAAATGAAATCTGTGCAATTTACTCCCTATTCCAAGCCTAACCAAAATTCCATCACAAAATTTATAGCACATGTATTCATAAAAATTTAGAATTTTTCTTCAAATTTCACAACTTCACATTTTAGTCCCTAAATCATGTTTTCATAAAAAATCACTTTGTAAAAGTTGTTTATCTATCAACAACCTTTCATTTTCTACCATAATTTCAATTTTTCAGCATATGCATCATGACCTAATTTCCATACCATGATAAATTTTCAAATTGATCCTCCAAATAGATAGATTAAGCTATCTCGGTTTCAAAAATATCAAAATTACTAAAACCGGGACAAGAAAACTTACCCAATTAAGCCATGAAAGTTTCTTCTCTCTCTCCTAGGATTTCTATGTATTTTAGGTTGAAAATGACATAAAAAATAAGATGATATCTTTTATTATCTTTTAATTAATTAAATTATTTCAAATTCTAATTTAGTCCTTGCCCTTTTTCTTAATTTTCATGGATGAGTCACTAAAATATCTACATAATTTTCTTTAATAGTCTAATTATCATATAAGGAACTCAAGTTTTGAATTCTATAGTTATTTAATCCTTATAGCTACTAGAATTCAACTTTTACATTTTATGCGATTTAGTTCATTCCCTAATTAAACACATAATCAATAAAATTTTCTTATCGCGATTTTCACATGACATTTCTAACATATTATGAACCATGTAATAAAATAAAAATAAAATTTTGGATCAGATTTATGGTCCCAAAACCACTGTTTTGATTTTCACTGAAAAATGGGCTGTTACAATTGGTTGGAACCCATAAGTGGGTTTTTAGGGGCTGGTTAAGATATGAATTGATGAAATTTATACAAATTTTTACTTAGGTTCATTTGAAGTTTTATTAACGAAAATTGGAAGATTCGCTAGTGTGCTCTGAGAAAACAAAAAATAAGGTGTGGGTCTAAAACTCAAAAACTTAATTAAAAATGTTAATTTTTATGATATATTTGATGATTTAGCTTGCTGACTGAATTGGCTTAATAGCCAAATTATTAATTTTGTAAGTGGCCAAACCAAGTACATTTCGAGCCCTAAAAGATTGATAAATTAGTAAAGTTGTTAGTTTGACAGTATGACTGTGTGAATGGTATTGTGATGCATGATTGTGTTATTTGGTATGAGATTGATTGTATATATAGCATGATTTGCTAAGGTATGAGTTTATGCATGATATAATTGCATGGATAGTTTGTTATGTTATATTGGAAAGGCTGCTATACATGCACATTGGAAAATCGAAAAAGTATGCGAAATTGTGTAATGTTGAATGATATCATGTTAATGGTAATTTAAAAGTTGGAACATTGTTTCCATTTACTGAAAGTATGTGATTATTAAGGGCATGTTGAACATGTCAAATCAATATGAAAAGTATTTAGATATGATTATGTATGAGTTTGTATGACATATTGTATTTACATTGGGATGGGATATCTTGTGGTTGACGGAGGAGTTCCATGGAGTAGCAGTGACATATTAAGTCCACATTTATATGTAGTTAGTGCATTGCACCTAGAGTACTGAAGGGATTTGTAATACCCCAAACCCCTCTCCGTCATGGATTAGGGTTATGAAGCATTACCGTTCAAACTGAATATTTAACATACATTTTAAATATTATCAAATACACATAATAAAACAATCATTCACATACATATTGTTCCTAAATCGAGCCATCGAGGCCCAAAAATTACTTTAGAAATGATTTGAGACTAATTTGAAATCATTTCAAAAGTTTATGCAAAAGCTACAAAATTTTAGAAACAGGGGTCACACAGCCATGTACCTCACACGGCTAAGACACACAGCCATGTCTTAGGCCGTGTAACCTTCAAACTAGGGACACACGGCTGTGTCCCAACTCGTGTCCTCACCCATGTAACTCACTAAGTAGGGTTAAACACCCGTGTGCTAGGCCATGTGCTAGGCCGTGTAACTAACTGACTTGCACATGAAGCACCCAATAGATGACAAACGGCCGTGTCGCCAAGTCGTGTGTCTCACATGGCCGAGTCACACGCTCGTGTCTCTGACCGTGTGGACCCAAAATGTACCTTAAATAACAAGTTTACCATTTCAAGCTTACTTGGGCTTTAAGCAACTCAAATACAAGTCATTTAACATATTCAAAATGCAATTAAACATACTCAAAACAGCCAAAACAATCATCTTAGGTGCCTAACAAATGTACCCTCATTGATACCACATTTTATATCATCAAAACACATCAACAATGCATCATCCAAATCAAAGTTTAAAGCATGCCAAAATCACTCAATTTAGCCTAACATATAGCTACATAAGACATCAAGCTTTAAATTGCATACACATATCAAGCCTTGGGTCAAAACAACATACCAACATTTAGCTTCAAACACAAACATATACTTATATATCATGACCACCATTATACTTATAACTCAAATTTACATCACATTCATAAAACAAATATCAACCAAAGACATGCCGTTACAAAAATAAACATCACCCTACTTGAGATCAAGATCGTTGTTGGATGTTGAGTCGACAATCAAAAGAGAAGTACCTAACTTGCGCACTGAAAACAAAACCGCACATTGAGTAAAACTAAATGATATTTCTATAATTCGAACATTTAAAGACATAATGGTGCATGAATGCTCAAATTAAATTATTTAATCAAAATACTATCTAAGCATGCAATTATAATATATCACCACTTCAATTTCTTGCATATCATCACATTATTTCATGCTATACTCAATTTCCACATGCATTCATACTTAATTTGTCTTAACAAATATCTCAATTCATATCACTTGTAATATAATTAGCTTTTCATAGATCAATCAACAATTCAATTGTATAATGGAAAAAACCAATCCATGATCAATTCATGAGTGCATCACTCATGTATTTAATTTATGTTAACAACATAGTTCACATTTCATTTTTCAA
The DNA here is from genome assembly GCA_025698465.1 of Gossypium longicalyx. Lineage (NCBI taxonomy): Eukaryota > Viridiplantae > Streptophyta > Magnoliopsida > Malvales > Malvaceae > Gossypium > Gossypium longicalyx. The sequence continues at coordinate 45,291,773 of CM046996.1, read as the reverse complement.
TCCACTTTCTCATTTCCAATCCACATACTTTGTCATTTCAATATCAGTTACATAACTTTATTATTTAATTACCCCTATTCACACGACTTGGACTCAGACGGATACACGGATCCAACCAACACACCAGTTTGGCACCCAGTGCCTCATCGGATAAATCTGAAGTAATAACTGTGCTCGACGTTATATAAATTGACACCCAATGTCTCACCGGTTAAACCAAAGCAAATTGGCACCCAGTGCCTCATCAAATTTAAATCGAAGAAATCCCTAAACTCTTCCTATCCTATGGCATGCCATCTATATCCAACTTAGCCCGAAATAGTTAATAGCGTTCCATATCACTTACAAATACATCCAATATTCAATTCTCATATTTGCACATTATCACATTTAAACATATATTCGTTTCAATTTCCATAAACTCATTACATTCGTTTCAATTTCCATAAACTCATTACATTCATAATATATACCAAATCAATCCAATTCAAACATCTATAAATTCAATTCAATCTCAAGGTACTAAATTACTCACCTCAACTACTTACCATATGCAATAATTCAAAATACAATAATTAACAACTTAGTTTGAATTATAGAAACAAAAACCGTGGATTCTGAGCTATTCGACGTCAATTTTATCCTTACCCTTTTTAGTTAAGGATTTCGGTACCACGTTAGCTACGGAATTAAAACAATTAAAATACATTAATACTACACAATTCAATTCCACATTAAATATTTCAATCTTTACACAATATTTGCTTAAATTTTAACTTAATCCCTAAATCGAGACTAATTTTTAATCTTCACATTTAACTCTATATTTTCATACTCATTTCACTTTAAACTAAATTTAACTCCCTATTTTCAATTATACCCTTAAATTTTAATTTTTTTACAATTTAGTCCCTATTGCTCAAAATCAAGAATTAACTTCACTATTTAGTCCTTTTTCACTTTTAACTTAAAAATCTATCAATTTAATCTCTATTACTTATACTGTTCAACAATAGTAACATCTAAAATTCTAAACAATACTTAATATTGCAACACAGGTCGGCTAACCTTAAGTGTTGGGATTTCAAAAACGTAAAAATTACAAGAAAATGGACTAAATTGCACTAACCAATTTGAGCTTGAACTCCTAAATCCCTAGGTTGTGCATCTTTCTCTTCTTCTCTTTCTTTATTTTTCTTTCTTTTCTTTTTTCTTTTTCTCTTAATTTGCATGCTACCACTTTCTTTTCTATTATTATTGCTATTATTATTTTATAACTTATATTTTTATTAGATTATTTCATGTTATTAAAACATATAACATATATATATATATATTAAATTACCATGTATGAATATATACAAACCATCAATGTCGTCCACTATACATATATAAAACTATAATTGCTACTTTAGTCCCTTAAATTTATTTCAATCTATAATTCAACTTTTAACTCATACGTAATTTAGTCCTTGTACTATAATAACTCTTAATTTTCACAAAATTCACTTAACTAAAATCTAATTTTCTACCAAACTAACCTCGTGAATATTAAATAAAAAATATTTACGGGTTTGTTTTACGAAAGGTTCATTTTACGGAAACAAAGTTAACTTCATTTTCTGACACACCAACTATTGAGTCGTTACATGATTGGCGATTTTATTACATATTATATGTTATTGCCGATTGTATCACACTATTTGATATCCGACAGATTTTCTACATTATTGATTATTCAGTGGTTTTACCACATCAAGCTATGCTCATATTTGTTGGAATTTGGCAGACGGGTTCTAGGGAACTCATGGTGTGTGGCAAATGGTATGGGTAGAGACCTTTTTGCATTGCATCATGCTTACGACATATTTGACTATTATTGATTTATGCTACATATTGTATTGTGTTGTATTGAATAGTATCAAAATTAATAATTGTTACTCGAATGAATGATGACCCATGCTCATATACCGTTTTACATCAATTTGCTAATGGCTATGTAATGACATGAAATTCCAATGATAATTTTGTGTTCTACTATTAAAGCTAATATGTTTCACGTATTCAATATTTATGTCTGTTTAAATAACTATTCCACTCACACTAAGCTTTCATAAACTCACCCCCCAATAGTGTTCAACTTTTTAGGTAAACCTCGAAATTAGGACCGTACTCAGCATATAAAGAATCACCTTAGACCTTGGACTATTTTTTCTTAATAAGTATTATTAAGTCTTTAATGGTTTTTTAGTTTGTAATTTTTAATTATTTATTGTCTATGGCTTGCTAACTTTTCATTTGGGGATTTTTTTACATGCATAGATTTCACTGTGGCTTGCTAAATTTACGCTGCAATGCAAAGAAACTATTTTTTTTTTAAATAAATCTATAAGGTGACTAGATTTCCAAAATGACGTGAATAATGATTTTTTTGCTGCATTAGTTTAACATCAAGTTTTTACAAAAAAGAGCGACAAGCAAACGGTACTATAAACAATAAAATGAATCTTAAGCACAGATTACCTAATAAATGAATGTTTTTAACCTAACACAAGGTACAACTACGGTTTTTCTTTAAAATGAGTTTATTGAATGTCTTCAAAAGAAATGTAAGTTAGCTTAGCCATTTTGATGGCTAATGTAGCCTTCTCAATCTATCCATAACATTTAGGTCAGGTTTGGAAGGTTACACGAAGTGTTGTGGAACCAAGGACTCCTCTAATTCTTGAAACTTTCGTAAGTAAACTTCAAAGTTTCGATATCAATATTTTCCTTTCATCTCTAAAGGCCAAAACTAATAATGTTTTTACACACTTGTGAATTTTTCATCTTTGTGCCGCTTGGATTTGTGTTATTGCCTTAAGAGCAAGTACTCTCACTTGGAAGATAGATACATTAATCTACTCATTCAAATTTTGGAATGAGACTTCAATGGTTTATTTTGGAGTTTTAACATATTATTAATTTGTTAATAAATTATTCAAGACTGGATTTCTTCCCTCAGAGTTGGAATCAGATTTAGGATCGAATTATCGGATCTACGAATTGAGGTGTGGTTTAACGTATCGAAAATTTTAATTATGGAGTTATTTATTAAACTGATATTAAACATGTATTAAGATTTAATCTTTGAGAAAGAATTTTTATTTGTGTGAAATGTTGAGAATACATTAAGTATTCCAAAGGGATGCTAAATCTAAAAGAACAAGGGAAAGCACGAGTAAGTATTTCGATTTGTCTATTTTGGTGATTGTATGCTATAAGCGATGTGATTAGACAATTAATGTGAAATGATGTGTACAAACCAATTCTCATGACAAGTGATTTTATGGTGAAATTGATTATGCATAATGTATTTTGAATCATGCAACTGTTATTAATTGATATATGATTTGCATGTTAAACATGCCGACTATGATAAATTGAGAGCTAATTTGCATGTTCAGTATGTCGGCTATGTTGATCTTAGATTTGATTTGCATGATAAATATGCCGACTATGATAAATTGAGAACTAATTTGCATGTTAAGTATGTCGGCTATGTTGATCTTAGAATTGATTTGCATGATAAGTTTGCCTACTAAAAAATATTGTTCATATGTCATGTAACGCCTCAAACCCGACCTAGACGTTATGGTTGAATCTCGGAAATTACATTAACAACTGTTGAAAATGTTTACTTTTTGAAATTGACTAGGATTAAGGTGTTTTGTGAAAACTTAAAACTTTGAATATTTAATGATTTTGTTTATTTTAAAAAAGTATACTTATTAAAAATATAGTCTTTTGAAAGTAAAGTGCAGCATTATATTATAATGTCATTTTAAGTTTTTTGAAAATAAAGATTTTGTATTATAATTATTTATTAAAAAGGTTTTGGGTGAAAACCTTTTGCAGCGAACTTTTATAAAACTACTTAGAATTTACAAATTTTAATTTTGTTTTAAACCACGTAAAATCGTAAATAGTTTAAATAAACTCCGTATTTTAGAATACTTGAAATCGCATAAATTTTTCATGCATGCATAGCAATTCTAAGTTATAAAATAACCAATAACCCAAATTAAAATAAATGTCCAAAGTCAAAAGTCCACAAACACAAATCACATAGTTTAAGAGCTCATTATTAAAAAAATCCATAAAATAAATCATCCGAAAGGCTCTGTCGAATTCTAAATCCAAGCCCTATGTTTGAGTATTACTTAAAGGGTTATAACACTAAAGGGGTGAGCTTTTAAAGCCCAGTATGGGTCTTTTAACAAATAAGTGTAAATAAACACATAATCATTAATCAAGTAACTATTTCATTTTATGCACATGGTCATAATGATGTTGTCTTATAAAATATTTATGCAAATTTATTTAAAACATCCTACCCATCACCGTTACACACCACAATTGAGTTTCCCATAACTCGTTCATCCAAACACTCTAATTTGTGAAGAATGTCACAGTAATGCAAATAAACTGTCACTTAATAATATTATGGACAAGCCACCACTTTTGCAGATAAACTGCCACTTCTTCATCCTTTCACATATCCTACGCCATCCATGCGATATGGCCAAAAAAATCACTTCTTCACTTTAAAAATTAGTTTTTCACTTTGGCCTGTGAGACATGCTCATTATATCACTTATCACTTAAAATCACATAGGCATGCTTAACATGCTAATAACATATTTATACAATATATATATATATATATAGCAATATTTCACATTTTATAAATCATGCATAACTCACATATTACATAACATCACATAACATGAGAATGAGATTTTCATACATTTGACATCAATAATAATAATCAAGATCACACATCATACAAATCACAAAAACAACGGTTTAGTTTCACTTACTTGGATATTCCAATTCAATGGGTTTTTATTCTTTTTTTTCAAATACATAAAGTATTCTTGATAAGCACCATTTAAAAATAAAAATAAATTTTTAACAACATAAAACATATTTTTATATTTTTTTATTAATTTAGAACTCACACCTGATTGTAGATCCGATGTGTTGCAACTCTCTAAGACGCCTACACTTGGATCTATCTAATGGATAACCTAGATACACAAATGGTAGTCCTTCATTTAGCTGATTATCATAAGAGATAAGTTTATTAAACAAATATCCCATTTGACACTTACCATTGTGAATTAAGAATTGTGATTCCTTTCACGAGTTTGATGATTTTCTGTGTTGATGTCGAGGGAAATTTTAATAAACGAGGGAAAAATTCACCATAACTCTTATGAATATTCGGTCAAGAGAGAAACAGCAAGGGAGAAATGGTTCTTATTCAACCTTTGTACTTGCTCTATCTCAATTGAAGAGAAGAGATCGGTGGATCATCTTGATTTCGATCCAAGAAAATTGATCGATCTAAAAATGGGGTTGATTAAGAGTAAGTTTACGAAATAAAGACTTAGAATTTGAGAAACTAAGTGAAATAAATAGTGCATAATTTTATTTACTAAAATAAATTATTTTGCTTGAAAAATGATGAGGAAAAAAAGGAGAAACACAACCATCAGTAGTGGTGCTACGACAACGGCGACGATGGTCCGACGACAGAGGCGACAGTTCGACAGAGGAGAAGAAAAGAATAAGGTTTCGGTCACTCACTTAAAAGAGGAGAAAGGAGAAAAGAGAAAAATAAGAAAAAGAGAGGAGTTGCGCGGTGGTGGAGGGTGGCGCTAAGGGCAGCGGTGGAACAAAAAGAAATGAAAAAAAGGGTGGGTGATGAAGTAGTGGTGTTTAGGTCAAATGGTTGTGGCTAACGATGAAGAAAAAGTTGCCAAACTCAAAATAATGGTGGTTCAAGGAGGTTGTATATAAGTATTTAATTGTGCAATAAAATGACACAATTAAATGTCTACTTTGGTGGTTAATGGCCTTGAGAAGTGTTGGAGAAATCTTGGGTTCAAACCTGGGCTTTAGCAATTTTTTGGTATTAAGTGAATAAAACCCTGGATGCTTGGAGGATGGCCTTTTAAATTATTGTGTTACATAAATGACACAATGAAGCATGTGGTCTAGTGGTTGTGGCATCATTAAGGTTGCAAGGGAGCTTTGGTTCAAGTCTTGGCTCTTACAATTCATTTTGGTTTTTCTCTTAAGTGAATCTGGACGCTGGCACATATGTCTTAAAGTTAATTATGGATGTTTTTATCACAGAAAGAGCCTGTGGTGGAGTGGCAAGGTGGCGTGTTGTGTAATTGTGAGGTCTGAGGTTCAAGTCTTGGGATGCGCAGTGGAGAATTTATTTTGCTATTTGAGCTGTGTAGGAGGTGGAGTTGGACTAGAACTTTGTGGTTGAAGTGGTCATAAGAATGAGGAGTTTTTCGAATGGTTGAAAGTAATTCCACATCGGGAAGCTAACATAAGAATTGGTGAGAAGCTGGCTTTAAATAGAGCGAACCAGATGAGTTGGGGAGGAAGACTCAATGTAAGATGTGCCAAGGTTGGTGATCGTGGACTTTGGTGCGTTCTCATAAACAGGTGTGTATTCACGCCCTTCTTTGTTAGAAGTCAGCAAAAGCTGAAAGCTGAAACTTCAACATTTGAGGCTTCACAAGCGTGTGATCACTCGTGTGGTAACCGAACCCACAAACCATGAGCGATTGACTATAAAGGCCGCCACGAGCGTTCTCGTGTACTGGGCCTTGACGGGCCCAATGGGCTCGTGGGCTCGCTTGTGTAAACCTAATTATTAGGTGGGAAGTAGTTGGGCTAAATGGGCCACACTAGCGTGTGGGCCCACTTGGGCTGAGTAATGGGCCTTAGGCCCATTTGCACCATTAGGTCTGTTTAGGTTACTTAAGTCGCTCAAGGCGACGGTGGACCTTCTGTTGGGTCGTTAAGACCCCCGATTTGTAAAATTTTTTAAATACCACCGATTTGTAAAATTATCGAAATAACCTCAATTTGTAAAATTACTAAAATACCCCCTATTTGTAAAATTATCGAAATACCCCTGATTTGTAAAATTATCGAAATACCTCCAATTTGTAAAATTATCGAAATACCCCCGATTTGTAAAATTATCGAAATACCTCCAATTTGTAAAATTATCGAAATACCCCCAATTTGTAAAATTATCGAAATACTCCCGATTTGTAAAATTACTGAAATACTCTCAATTTTTAAAATTACCGAAATACCCCCAAAATACCCTCGATTTGTAAAATTATCGAAATACCCCCAATTTGTAAAATTACCAAAATACACCCAATTTGTAAAATTATCGAAATACCCCTAATTTTTAAAATTACCTAAATACCCCCGATTTGTAAAATTATCGGATTACCCTTGTAGTGTAAAATTACTGAAATACCCTTGTAGGGTAAAATGACTATTTTGCCCTTGTGGGTAAATGATTGACTTGGACTATGAATTTGACTGATTGACTGTGATTGTATGACTGTGTTTTAACTGACTTGACTGTGGTTGTAAAACTGGTATGCTTTTAATATATGTTTAAATGATTATTACTGAGCATGGCCATTTTGCATACACGTGTGATGATTGAGCATGACATACACGACATGTTGCATGGGGTTGGAATTATGGAACGGAGGAAGTATATGAGGATCGCATGGTTGCTTGACGACCGTGGATCCACCGATGGCTTTTAAGCCTAATATCTGATTATTGAAGACTTTGTGTCGATCATATTTACCCAAGGCTGTGTGCCGACTATATAACCGTCGCTGATGGCTATGTGCCTAATATGAAACAGCTACTGATGGCTTAAAGCCAATTATTCTGATTATGGCTTTGTGCCAACCTAAAAATGGCATGTGCCATCTTGACTATGGCTTTATGCCAAACGTATTTACCTATGGCTCTCTGCCTAACATACTTATGGATGACTCTGTGTCGATCATATTTACCCGAGGCTGTGTGCCGATAATATTATCATCGCTGATGGCTATGTGCCAAACATAATACAGTTATCGATGGCTTTATGCCACTTATAATACTGCTATGGAAGGCTTTTTAAGCCCAATATATGATTAGCAGCTTTGTTGTAATTAAGGTAGTACCGCAACCGGGCTACCATTGATGTGTATCGGATGGGTGGGTCGATATTTATATCCCCTCGATATTTATATCCCCACATGATGTGTACCGGGGGACAGAGTTGATGTGTAACGGTTGGATTATTGGGATGGGATAACATACATCCATGCATTCACACATTCTGTTCTGTTATTGGTTTGGGATGGGCCCAATTGATTCTGTTATGGGCTGTGACCCAAATGACATTGTAATAGGCTTTCGCCCACGTATGCTCTGAACTGGACTGTACTATTACTGTTAACGGGCTCTAGCCAAGATTGTTTCTATTTTTGTTTCTGTATACTAATTGTTACTCTAGAAAGGGGATTACACACTGATTTTTCGTAAACTCACCCCGTTTATTAACTGTGCAGGTAATCCCTAGCGTTAGGTGGTTTGGTGCTGCAAGGGACTCAGAGATGACCACACACTGCTTATGCTTTCAGATTTGTTTATTTACTATTGCGCATTTCTTTCAAATGTTATTGTAATAAGGCCTCTCTCTTAATTCTGGTTTTTATTTTACTTTAGAATTTTATTTACTATGTTTTATAATGGTTTGAAGTAGATCGAGATTTTCCAAAACAACAACTGTTTTCAAAACACTACATTTTCGCAACTTAACTTTTTAACATCATGTTTTCGTAAATTGGTTACTTTCAGAATTAGATTCCGTAAAGTAAAAAGAAGTTTTGGAAATAAATTTAAGAAGTTTTCAATGTACTACGTTTTAAATAAGAAGGGTTTCTAATGAAAACATGGTTTTCGAAAACACTTCAATGTGACACGCCAGATTCGGGTCTAACTCCTGGCCAGGGTTTGGGATGTTACATTTAGTGGTATCAGAGTCAAGTAGCAAAAGTCGGCTGTGGAATGGGTTTTAAAATTAGATTTTTGAAAGAATTGTTTCGAAAAGGTTTGAAAAGACTTGAAGTATTTGAAATATTTTTCTGAATATTTTCCTGAAAGTGTGGTTATTGAGTCTCCAACGCCGAATCCGTAAGTTTTCTGTTAGACTGTACTTAAAGTTATATTTTGTATTTATTTAGTGTATGTTATGGAAATCAATTTTTTTTAAGTTAGCAATAGTACTGTGATGGATTTCGAAGGCAAGCAAGGTCACGAGGAGTTGCCCGTCTCCCCGGAACATGAGATGGTTCAGGAAACTGTAGTCAGGGTAAGTCCGCCAACTTCGGGTAACAATAACCAAGAGCTTAGTACGGAGGCACTAAATCGGTTGGTAAGGGAAGTGCTAGAAGAAGTGTTCGAGGTAAGAGTTAAGGCGTATGGTGAAACACTTCAGGCTAGGCGCTTGGAGTGCACCAGGAAGAGGGATCACAGTCCTCTGAAGCAGGAGCCCCATTCTGTGAAACTCGTCAAGACGCGTCTTAAATTTTTGGCTTGTGAGCGTTGCAAAATGTGCCATTCGAATGAATGCTGGAGGAAGTCAGGAGCGTGTCTCAGATGCAGGTCTAAAGAGCATCAGGTTCGGGATTACACAGTTCCTTTTAAGTCAGGTGTGTTTTGTTTGGATGTGATGTTTGAATATAGAAATTGTATGCATGTGTGGTAAATATTTGTTTGCTTCTGTGGTTAGATGCTTTGTTGGCTGTGAGAGGTTTTGAGATTAAGTTAAAAGTGTATTAGTATAGTTTGGAACTAGAGTGTGCAGTGGGAGTGTAGTGGGGTAGGTTGAGCTAAGCGCTTGTTCAGATAATTGGAAATTTCGAGGATAAAATTTCTTTAAGGGGGTAGAATTGTAACGCTCCGATTTGGGCCTAAAAGTATTGGGCCTTGAGTATGGGTCCGTAAGGAGGTTGTATATAAGTATTTAATTGTGCAAGGAAATGACACAATTAAATGTCTACTTTGGTGGTTAATGGCCCTGAGAAGTGTTGGAGAAATCTTGGGTTCAAACCTGGGCTTTAGCAAAATTTTTGGTATTAAGTGAATAAAACCCTAGATGCTTGGAGGATGGCATTTTAAATTATTGTGTTACATAAATGACACAATGAAGCATGTGGTCTAGTGGTTGTGGCATCATTAAGGTTGCAAGGGAGCTTGGGTTCAAGTCTTAGCTCTTACAATTCATTTTGGTTTTTCTCTTAAGTGAATCTGGACGCTGGCACATATGTCTTAAAGTTAATTATGGACGTTTTTATCATAGAAAGAGCCTGTAGTAGAGTGGCAAGGCGGCGTGTTGTATAACTGTGAGGTCTAAGGTTCAAGTCTTGGGATGCGCAGTGGAGTATTTATTTTGCTATTTGAGCTGTGTAGGAGGTGGAGTTGGACTGGAACTCTATGGTTGAAGTGGCATGAGAATGAGGAATTTTACCTAATGGTTGAAAGCAATCCCATATTGGGAAGCTAACATGAAAATTGGTGAAAAGCTGGCTTTAAATAGAGCGAACCAGATGAGTTGGGGAGGAAGACTCAATGCAGGATGTGCCAAGGTTGGTGATCTTGGACTTCGGCGCATTCCCATAAACAGGTGTGTATTCACGCCCTTCTTTGTTAGAAGTCGGCAAAAGCCGAAACTTCGGCATTTGAGGCTTCACAAGCGTGCGATCGCTCGTGTGGTAACCGAGCCCACAAACCATGGGTGATAGACTGTAGAGGCCTCCATGAAAGTTCTCATGTACTGGGCCTTGACGGGCCCAATGGGCCCGTGGGCTCGCTTGTGTAAATCTATTTGTTAGGTGGGAAGTAGTTGGGCTAAACTTGGGCTGAGTAATGGGCCCTAGGCTCATTTGCACCGTTAGGTGTGTTTAGGTTACTTAAGTCGCTCGAGGCGACGATGGACCTTCTGTTGGGTCGTTAAGACCCTCGATTTATAAAATTACTGAAATACCCCTGATTTGTAAAATTACCAAAATACCCCCAACTTGTAAAATTACTGAAATACCCCCAATTTGTAAAATTACCAAAATACCTTCAATTTGCAAAATTATCGAAATACCCCTAATTTGTAAAATTATCGAAATACCCCTAATTTATAAAATTACCAAAATACCCTTAATTTGTAAAATTATCAAAATACCCTCGATTTGTAAAATTATCGAAATACCCCCGATTTGTAAAATTATCAAAATACCCTCGATTTATAAAATTATCGAAATACCCCTGATTTGTAAAATTATCGGATTACCCTTATGGTGTAAAATTACTGAAATACCCCTGTAGGGTAAAATGATTATTTTGCCCTTGTGGGTAAATGACTGACTTGGACTATGAATTTGACTGATTGATTGTGATTGTATAAGCGTGTGTTTTAGCGACTTTGATTTGTGGTTGTAAAGCTGGTATGCTTTTAATATATGTTTAAATGATTGTTACTGAGCATGGCCATTTTGCATACACGTGTGATGACTGAGCATGACATACACGACATGTTGCATGGGGTTGGAATTATGGAACGGAGGAAGTATATGAGGATCGCATGGTTGCTTGACGACCGTGGATCCACCGATGGCTTTTAAGCCTAATATATGATTATTGACGACTTTGTATCGATCATATTTACCCGAGGCTGTGTGCCGACTATATTACCTTCGCTAATGGCTATGTGCCTAACATGAAACAGCTACCGATGGCTTAAAGCCCATTATTCTGATTATGGCTTTGCACCAACCTAAAAATGGCTCTGTGCCATCTTGACTATAGCTTTGTGCCAAACGTATTTACCTGTGGCTATGTGCCTAACATACTTATGGATGACTCTGTCTATCATATTTACCCGAGGCTGTGTGCCGATTATATTACCATCGCTGATGGCTATGTGCCAAACATAATACAATTACCGATGGCTTTGTGCCAATTATAATACCGTTATGGAAGGCTTTTTAAGCCCAATATATGATTAGCAGCTTTGTTGTAATGAAGGTAGTACCGTAACCGGGCTACCATTGATGTGTATCGGATGGGTGGGTCGATATTTATATCCTAACATGATGTGTACCGGGGGACAAAATTGATGTCTAACGGTTGGATTATTGGGATGGGATAGCATGCATCCATGCATTCACACATTCTGTTCTGTTATTGGTTTGGGCATGGCCCAATTGATTCTGTTATGGGCTGTGACCCAAATGACATTGTAATAGGCTTTGGCCCACGTATGCTCTGAACTGGACTGTACTGTTACTGTTAACGGGCTCTAGCCCAAAATATTTATTTTTTTGTTTCTGTATACTGATTGTTACTCTAGTAAGGGGATTACACACTAAGTTTTCATAAACTCACCCCGTTTATTAGCTGTGCAGGTAATCCCTAGCATTAGGTGGTTCGGTGCTGTGAGGGACTTGGAGATGGCCACACACTGCTTATGTTTTCAGATTTGTTGATTTTTTTTTCTTATTTCTTTCAAATATTATTGTAATAAGGCCTCTCTCTTAATTCTGGTTTTTATTTTACTTTGGAATTTTATTTACTATGTTTTATAATGGTTTGAAGTAGATCGCGGTTTTGCAAAACAACTGTTTTCAAAACACTATGTTTTCGCAACTTAACTTTTTAACATCACGTTTTCATAAATCGGTTACTTTTAGAATTAGCTTTTGTAAAAATGAGTTTTGGAAATAAAATTAAGAAGTTTTCAATGTACTACGTTTTAAATAAGAAGAGTTTCTAATGAAAACATTATTTTCGAAAAACACTTCAATGTGACACACCAGTTTCGGGTCTAACTCCTGGGGAGGGTTTGGGGTGTTACAAAGGTGGTACAAAAGGGGAGAATAAGAGAAAAGAGAGGAGCAAAGGAGGGGATTGCCAGTGGAGAGGAAAAGAATGAAAAGATGGAACAAAAGGGGGCGCGTTTCATCTTGTTTTGGTTCAATGAACACCACAAAGGTAAGGGTGAAGAGAATGGAATGTTTAGGGGACAAAGGAGTAAAAAGGGGATCATGGTAGTGAAAAGGTGGCTTAATGAGGGAAGGTTGACTCACACAGAAGGAAAGAATCTTTCTCCATGCATGGTAACTAGGTTGGATGGCAAGGAGTGTTCACACTAGCTAAAGTTGTCAAAAAAATTACATAAAAAATTGAAAGTGTGGGGAATTGAACATAGGACCTTTAGGAAACTAATTAAGTTGTTAACCACTTGACCGTTCACTTGATTGTTATCATTTTAACAGAAAATATTTAAAAACTTGGGAATACCTTTACTAAGGGTTTCAAACAAATTTGCACCAAATAGAAATTCACGAGAGGGAAGGGATTTAAACTCAGATCGTGAAGGACAACTCCACCACTACTCAATCACTATAATTGATATCTATTTATTATTAAATGTGCTAAGGTCATCTAAACAAAATTCAGACGTGACCATTCTCGGTTCACTAATCCAATGTCTACTAACTCATTTTTTTACGATGTGACATGCCATATCACATGCATAGGGTTGGGATGAATATGAAAGGAGGAAGAATCTAACAGCTTTACTGCAAAATTGAGTGCCTTTTTCACAATGCTATTAAGTGGCTTTTCCACAACGTGGTGTGTTATTAGATGGACTAGTTCTAGGAAACTCTTTATTGGTGTGTAGCATATATAGGTAGGAATGTTTTTGAAAAACTTGAATTGATTTCTGAAAAAGTTGCATCGGCATTCTCATGCATCTTGTTATATGTGAATTATACATATTGACATAATTAGGATATGTATGACTTGATTACTGTTTCTTTTATGTTGGATTTACACTAGGCTTTTAGCTCACTCCCTCAAATTTCTAAAATTTCAGATAACACATGCAGTTAGAACATGGGCTGGGCTTACGGAGGAAAACTCGAATATTTTTGTGAATAAACTGCTAATATTTCTTATCATTATTTTTGGGAGTATTTTGTTATTATTATTTGCAGACTGTGGTAGGGATGTTAATTTTTTACACTTTGGGATATTTTGCATGATTTGGTTTGAAAACATTATTTAAATTTATTTAATTAAATCAGTATGGAAAAATTGAATTTTTCAATACAACGATTATTTCAACTTAGAAACTTATTACAAAATCAAGCATATGTTTTTACCAGAATTAAACATGTTTGTCTAGAATTCCAATATTTATCCAGTGACGATTTTTAATCAACAATCATGTTTTTTGTTAAAATTTTCCATTGCGATAATTCAAGTTAAGATGTCAACTTTAAATATTCAAATTTAGACTTTTTCAAAGTTATTTGATTTTTTAAAATATCTTCCCAAGGAATTCAAAGGGTTTTACTTTAGTTTTTCTCAAGCAAATCAAGTCACTAATTTTTATTTTATTAAAGGAGATAACAACATTGAATCCAAAATAGCTAATCGTTTTCCGAGCCATTAACATGGACAATGTGATCTTCGAGCTTTGGCCATAACATCTAGATAGGATTTAGGAGAAAAATTTAATGGTATCAGAGCCTGGTTCAAAACTCGTACTATGGTTGTTTTAAAAGTTTGCATGCATGTGTAATAAAAGGGTATTTTGGGGAAAAGTTCATACCAGAACAAAAACTTATTTTTACAAAAAGGTCGTATTTTCTTCAAAAAATTTGAGAGTCAAAAGTCAGTCCAAGATAAGTACTTATTACATACTAAGAATATACATTATGAAACTACGTATACTCAAACTTTAGATTGTGAAACTACTTATATATTGAAACTTTAGATTGAGATTGAGAACTTATGGACTTTGAAACTATAGATAGAGGAACTATGACTAAATTACTAGACTGAAAGCATATAAGATTGATAACCAAAACTCATTTCTAAAATTTTCAGATAATTCCATAAAACTTAGATATTTGATAGCAAGATGAATACTCATTAAGAGCAAGGTCAAGGGACCCAAGTTGGTTCGTCTACGTCGCAAGTACACACCCTCAAACTAGGGGCTAAATATGTGCCTACTGTTGATGAGTGCAAGCATCAGACTACTGATGATGTTGTGTCACAAACCATGCTGAGGGTGCTACAGTGGATAGTTGGAGCTAATACTGGAACATGTATTCGATGAACTATAGTTAAGAGGCTTCTTTCTAATGGAGCTAAGCTATTTAGAGGTATTGTTGGGATGACCCCAACCGTAGCTGAGTATTACCTGGAGGCTAAGGAGAGAATCTTAGATGACTTGGAGTGTACTCCCGAGTATGAAGTAAGGGGCACGATATCTCTACTTAGAGATAAGGCTTATTGTTTATGGCAGACCGTCATTAGAGGTACTCAGACAGAGAGGTTGACATAGAATACTTTATAGATGCTTTTTAGAATAAGTACGTAGGTACCCAATGTAACACCCCTAACCCGTATCCGTAGCCAGAAAGGGTTATGGGGTATTACCGAATGAAACACAACTTTCGAACATTCATAGATGCATATAGAATTTAATCATCTTAATACATCACATTTGAACATATACTGAATCAAACCAAAAATTACTAGTTACACATAAATTAAATAACATTCTACCATAATCGTTATCAAATAGCCGAATATAAGCATATAGATTAAAACATCTCATTACTCGTTACCTAATACCAATTATACATGCAAACTTATTATAAACTTTATCTAAACCAACCTACTTATTTAAAGTTCAATTAATGTACACAAATTGTCATATAAGATTTACGTAATAAGTAAAGCACAATAACAAAGCCACATCTTAAACTTGCATCCAATCATCTTGTTTATTAGAAACCCAAGTTACTATTCATATAATCATTTACTAAAACTTAACAAACTAGTTAACAATAGTCATAATCAAATCTGATAAAATAATCACAAATTCGGCTAAGTATATATATATATATATATATATCCATATAGCCAAAACAATTTAACTTTAATATCAAATACATATCATCCAATTTATCTAACACCCACCTGAAATTAATTCATCTATTTGCAGAATCAAAACATGGTTTTATCACAAGCTTTTCATTACACTTAAAAATAATGTTTACAATCTAAGACAAAAAACATACAAATATTGTATATACTTACTTTGTCACATAATCGAATATTAATTATTCAAATTATAGCTATTTACCTAATATATCCGACTTATATATTAAGTATATCACTATTCAAAATATCCAACCACAATTTCATATCATACAAACTCAAATACCTTGGCATGATTTCATTAACATTAACATATATATATAACCTTAGTTCACATATAAACATATATAATGGCCAAATCATCAAGATCACAACCAAAATATCCATAGTATATTAAACTTAAACCAAACCTAATATAAATAACAAGCCATCTTCGCATGGCTTATATATAAATATAAACCAAATTCCTGCATTAAACATTTACATCTCATAAACCAATTTAACCAATGCATTATCAATAATATATTCATCATTCTACTTATCTAACCAAGCCGAATCATATCATCATCCCACACACAAAATAGACCACATCACATACTTCCAAAATATGCTACTTATAAGGCTAAATCATATAATCAACATCACAACATATTTACTATGAAATATACCTCCTAATTTAAGCTTATAACCTGACCGATTATATATACTAACATTAGCATCATGATTAAGCCATTTTTGCATGGCTATATATATGTACACAAATTTCAAAACCAAATATATATATCAAAATTAGCATATACATGCCACATAACCGAATCTCAAAACATTATTTACTGAAATGATAACCGGATAGTGTGATGACATCTCCATCAACTTCCAACCCAAGCAGATCTCCAAAAATCTATAAACATAGGAAAAACACACAGAATAAGCTTTGAGAGCTTAGTAAGATATAAGCAAATCAATAACTAAATATTAATGTTAACTTAATTAATCAAACTATTTTATACTATCATAATCACACTTATTTTCAAACTCACAATTTCATATATAACATGTACCTTCATGTACAAATTTTACCTTGGCCGAATATACATGTATCTATTATCAAGATAACATACTCTTTCAAAGCCATGTTATCAATGTATATATAACTGAATATTTAAACTCTTATATGCATACCTTCTTAAATCAAACCTTAATATCACATATTTATACATAATATATATAGTCGAATATACTTCACAATTGCCCAAATATGAAAACACATGCATTTTATTTACAAATTCACAAATACTTATCATTTGACCAGTTATAGATTTTCTTATACATATATATACTCCTGTCATGAATACGTAAGTAATCCAAATGTTTACTTTCACATATGCATACATATAATTCACATTAACATGTAACATTTATATCATCATTTCAAACATTCAACTTACCATAATTTCATAACTTAGTATGAATACATACCTAAGCCTTTTAACTCAATTTTTCATTCGTCTTAACTTATTATTGCCCGTTGAACCATTCGGCATTAAATAGGATACTCGGATAATCACACGTATCGTACAATGCCAATGTCCTAGACGTGGTCTTACATGTAATCACATATCGATACCAACATCCCAGACGTGGTCTTACTCGCACACATATTTCGGAATCACATATCGATGCCAACGTATTAAACGTGGTCTTACTCGCACACATATATCGAAGCCATGGTCTTACTCGCACATCACATATCAGAATCCTATGTCATGACATATGTATCCTAGCTATTCCTAAGTTTCATACGGGGCTTTCAGACATCGTAACTCAGTCAAAATGAACTTGTAAATATTGCTCCCATGTATATAACCATTCTACCATCATATAATATCATAAAATTTAAATCAGCATTTTACATTCACATATATTCAAAATATATATTCATAAAATTTATTTGCATATAATCATCCACAAAAATAGAAATTGAGACATGGGTTTAGTAAAACACAAAGCAACAATCACAAAAACGTAGAAATTATCAAAACCCGAGTCAAAACCATACCTTAATCAAAGGAAATAACAGTCGAACCCTAGCTTAGACTATTTCTTTTCTTTTCTTTCAATTTCGGCAAGTATGGATGAACAATGGCTTTATTTTATGCTTTTGTTTTTAATAATATTCATTTAATACATAAATTACCTAACCATCCATTAAAATTATTTCTAATTACCAAATTGCCAAACCATGTCTTCCACTATCGTATAATTGGATTTATTTCATCATAAGGACCTCACCTTTAAATAATCAAAACAAATAGGCACTTTTACAAGTAGCAGTCAACTTTCACCTTTTACGCGATTCGGTCCTTTTATCAAATTGAGCACACAAATGACTAAATTAAATCTCGAAAATTTCACACATATAAATTCACACATAATAGACACTGAAAATAATTTTTAAATATTATTTTGACTCGAATTCGTAGTCCTGAAACCACCATTCTGACTAAGGTCTAAATCGGGCTATTACACGCAATATGTTGAGGATTGGAGGTTAGAGTTTATTAAGCTCAAACAAGGAGATCAGTCTGAGTATGTGGCTGAATTCTTATAGCTTAGTCGTTATGCTCAAGTAATGGTTGCGACTGAGCGAGATAAGTGCACCAGGTTCGAGAATGGATTGAGGTATGAACTGATGGTGATGGTAACCCCCCACCAAGAAAAGGTTTACAAAACTTTGGTGGAGAAAACCAAGATAGTCTAGGAAGTTAAGCGTGTTGAACGCAAGAGAAAGGACAAAGCTAGGGTCTTCGTTAAGAGAGATTCTAGAACTACTTCTCAAGCTTTGTGACCCAATAAGCGAGCCAGGGATGATAGACCTTGACAAAATAATGGAGTTGTTGCTGATGGAGGAAGGACTCCAAACTATGCTACTTGTGGTAAGAGGCATATGGGAGAGTATTGGAGAATTTTGGGCACATGTCTGAGATATGGGTCTTTGGAACATAAGGTCAAGGATTTCCCACTTCAAAATTAATAGATCCAAGTTTTAAAATAGAACCGAGCTTAGAAGCAGATATTTGGGCAGTAACCTCAAAGAGGTTAGGGTCATAATAAAGGTGGTAATATTGGATAGAGACAAATAACATCAAGTAAAGTTGATAACTAAACTAATGCAAGACAACCTGCCCTTGCCTATGCAACTAGATATAGAGAGGATCGTGATGCAGTCGACTTCATAGTAGACACCTTTACTGTTAATTTTGTACCGTACTTTACGTTTATTGATATTGGTTCAACCCATTCATATCTCTCTTTTATAATGGTTTATAAATTGGGGTAGAAGAAACTGTTAATAATCTAACTATACTCAATCCCCTAAGACAATTTGTTTCTGTAAATAAAATCTATAAGAGATGTTCGTTAGAAATTCAGGGAGAGGTATTTTCGGCAAATTTGATGGAATTACCCTGTTGGCGAATTTGATCTTATTTTGGGTATGGACTGGTTGGTGGAACACCAAGTCAGTTTGGATTGCTCTTCAAAGGGAGTTACTCTAAAAACTTCTGATGGAAAAGAGATAGTGATGGTTGGAAAGTGTAGGGATTACCTATCTAATGTGATCTCTACTCTAGTGGCCGAGAAGTTAGTACATAAAAGATCTGAAGCCTATCTGGCTTATGTTCTAGACATGAGTGTTAGTGAATTAACTGTGGAGTTAGTGAATTAGCCGTAGAGAACATTCGTACAGTGAGATATTTTCCTTATGTTTTCAGAAGAGTTACCTGGATTACCTATGGAGTGCGAGGTTGAATTTGGTATTGAACTATTGCTTGGGACAACCCGGGTGTCCATTGCCATCTATCGTATGGCATCGAAAGAGCTTAAGGAGTTTAAGGCTCATTTAAGGAACTTCTAGATCGTGGATTCATAAGGCCGAGTGTGTCACCTTGGGGAGCTCCAGTCCTATTTGTAAAGAAGAAGGTTAGAACCATGAGACTCTATATCAATTATCGGTAACTCAATAAGTTGATCGTAAAGAGCAGATATCCCTTGTTGAGGATAGATGACTTATTCAATCAATTCGAAGGTGCTAAGGTGTTCTCTAAAATCGATATAAGATTCGGGTACTATCAATTGAAGGTAAAGGAAACGGACGTTCCTAAGATGGCATTTAGGACTCGAAATGGTCACTGTGAGTTCTTAGTGGTGCCTTTTGGTCTTACAAATGCTCCGGCTGCTTTTATGGATAAAATTAATAAGTTTTTTCAACCATATCTAGATCAATTTTTTGTGGTCTTCATTGATGACATCTAAATATACTTTAAGTTAGAAGCTGATCATGATGAGTACTTGAGAGTTATTTAACAGATCCTCCGTGAGAAAGAGCTTTATGCTAAATTGGGTAAGTGTGAGTTTTGGCTCCATGAAGTGATATTTTTGGGTCATGTGGCATCATTTGAGGGTATCCATGTTGACCCGAAAAAATTTGAAGCTATCTTGGATTTGAAACAGCCTACGAATGTCAGTGAAATTTGGAGTTTCCTTAGTATAGATGGATATTATAGGAGGTTTGCTAAAGGGTTTTCCTTGATTGCAGCTCCTAGGACTAAATTGTTGATGAAAAGTGTACCATTCAAGTGGACTGAGGAACAACAAGAAAGTTTTGATAAGTTTAAGTCTGTGTTGACTCAAGTTCCCATTCTTATTCAACTAGAGTTTAAAAAGGACTTTGTGGTGTATAGTGATGCATCTCATACTGGTCTTGGTTGCGTTTTGATGTAAGATAGTAAGTTTATAGACTAACACATCGAGAAACTGAAGCTACATGAGCATAATTACCCAACTCATGACCTTGAGCTAGCAGCTACTATTTTCACCCTCAAGATTTGAAGGCAGTATTTATATGGTGAGAAGTGTATCATTTACACGGATCACAAGAGTCTTAAGTATCTCTTCACCTGAAAGGATTTGAACTTGAGGCAAAGGAAATGGATAGAATTATGACCGCCTCTGGACGTACCATACTATAATAAAAAAATAAAAATACGAGGCAGTATCCATAAGTATATGGTCGAGTTGTAAAAGTCTGGTACTGGTGATCAGGGATGTACTACGTGGATGCTGTGTGAGCATTGTAATCGTTGACATCCTGGAGAGCGTTGGAGGATGACTAGTGCCTGTTTTGCTTGTGGATCGATAGAGTATCGTGTTAGTGATTGTCCTAGGAGAGTACTTATGGTTAGAGACCAACCTGTTGTTGCTGCTATCGTTACTATTGCACCTGCTCCAGCTCAAAGGAGGGGTCGTAGCAAAGGTGATGGTGGTAAAGGATTTGGTCAGCGTAGAGCTACTCGAGGTAGAAATAGAGGTCCAAATAGAGTTTGTAGTTAGGGAGCCTCAGATTAGGGAGGCCACGGATGTCATCGCTAGTATTTTTATGCTACAGTCTTTTCCTCTTTTAGCTTTAGTAGATTCGAGTGCTACGAGATAGTTTATTCTGAGAGATGTAGCTAAAGAGTTGGGGATTTCTATAGAAACATCTAGGCTGGGTGTTACTGTTAAGAGTCCACCAGGTGATAGTATAATGGTAGATCGGGTTTACCATCATTGTCCTCTGATGGTTTAAGGACAAGTTTTTTTGGTAGATCTTTTAAAATTGTCGTTCTGGGGTTTGATGTTATCTTTGAGATGGATTGGTTGATCGAGCATTGGGCGAAGGTCGATTATGAGGCGAAATTGGTGACTTTGTGTTGTGTTGATGGCTATAAGATTGGTTTTGTTAGAGAGAGGTCCGAGTTGCCTTCTAATTTGATTTTTGTGCTTAGAGCAGGAAAGTTAGGCCGATTGTGAAGCTTACCTAGTCTATGTCCTAAATGCTAATAGTAAGGAGTTGAGGTTGGATGAGATTTGTGCAGTATGTAATTTTTTGGATCTTTTTCCTGAGGAGTTGCTTGGTTTACTGTCAGATAAAGATGTTGAGTTTGGTGTTGAACTCTATTCTGGTACAACTCCGATTTCAATTATGCCCTACCGTATGACACCTAAGGAATAAAAGAAGTTGAAGTGTCAGTTGCAAAATTATTGGACCGAGGTTCCATTTGACCAAATGTGTCATCATGGAGAGTGTTGGTTCTATTTGTGAAGAAGAAGGATAGGACTTTGAAGTTGTGCATTGATTATTGACACCTGAATAAGTTGACTGTCAAGAATAAGTACCCACTTCCGAGGATCGATGATTTGTTTAACCAGTTTCAGGGAGCTTCAGTTTTCTCGAAGATTGATCTGAGATTTTGATACTATTAGTTGAAGGTGAACGATGCGGATGTTATAAAGACGGTGTTTAAGACTCATTATGGGCATTTTGAGTTTCTTGTCATGCCATTCGAGTTGACGAATGCACCTACTTCATTTATGGGCATGATGAACTGTGTATTCCATTCCTATCTAGATCGGTTTGTTGTGGTTTCCATAGATGATATATTGGTGTATTCTCGATTGGAGGATGAGCACGACAAGCATTTGAGAGTGGTTCTTCAAGTTTTCAGGGAGAAGCAACTGTATGCCAAGTTGGGCAAGTGTGAGTTTGAGCTTCGAAAGGTGGTTTTTCTTGGTCATGTCGTTTCAATTGAGGGTATTCAGGTTCATTCGAAGAAGGTTGATGCAATCTTGGATTGGAAGCTGCTAAGAATTGTGTTTAAGGTCAGGAATTTCTTGGGCTTAGTAGTTATTATCGCTGTTAGGTCAAGGGATTTTTAAGTATTACTGCTCTATTGACAAATTTTCTCCTAAAGAATACTATTTTCTAATGGACAGATACGAGGCAGAAGAGTTTTGAAAAGTTGAAGTCAATTTTGACCGAAGCACTTGCATTGACATAGCCAGAATCTGGTAAAGAGTATGTTGTTTTCAGTGATGCTTCTTACACAGGATTGGGTTGTATGCTGATGCAGGTGGGAAAGATAGTTATTTAAGTGTAACACCTCAAACCCGGCCCAAACGTTATGGTCGAATTCGACGTGCCACATTGAAGTTAAAAACCGTCTTTTGTTAAGCTAAAGTGAATGGAAGTTGGGCACCAGGTAGGTATCCACAACAGAGGAGGTGAGCCATGAAGGCTGCTTAAGTACCAAGCTCTTCGATTGGATCCAATCTTAGACATGCCCACAACCATTGCCACACTTTGGTTGTATCGAGTTGAAATTCTTTTGAGTAGTTATTATCTTTGTTAAACTGAATAATCGTGACGTCGTGTTATTTTAAAAAAAACAAATATCGTTTTGGAAATGCGCCCTATGTCTATCCCATTTGAATTATTATCAACCAGTTTAAAGTTATTGAAAATAAAAATAATCCCCGAAAAACAAAGAAGAAAATTTAGTTAAAATGGCCTTATTACAACCCAAGATTAAATAGTAAATAAAATAAATTAAGGAAAATCAGTCACTTATTTCAAAGCCCAAAAGCGATCACCATGGCCACTCTGAATCCCCTCCGGCTCCAAGTCACCCACATCAAGGCCCACCTGCAAGGTTAAGGAAGGGGGTGAGTTTGGAAACCCAATGTGTAAGAAAACCCATCCAAAGCCCAAGTTAGCTCAAGCCTGCTGAGCCTAAGCCCATTCAGTTAACAGTGGGTACTGGGCCGAAGCCCTTTTCAAACTATAGTAAACTGGGCCTTAGCCCCTTTTCAGATAACAATATGGCCCATAGGCCCATTCCAGAATAGAGCAGTCATATTCATGTATGCAAGCCCAACCCAGCCTATAACCAACCGCTAAGCTCCACCCAAACCAGCCCTACAGTCCATGTGGGGAATAGCTCAACCCACCCAGCCCTACACTCCACAATTGCAGCATTGCTGCCCAGTTATCAGTAAATTGAGGAAAAGCCTCCAAAGACGTGGGACAGCCACTTTCGCATTTCCTCCATCAATATCCTAGTCCCATGCATCAGATAATAATAACATGGCATACAGTAAATAACAACAGTCAAACATGCATTTCGGTCAACCTTAA
Organism: Gossypium longicalyx; assembly: GCA_025698465.1. Classification (NCBI taxonomy): domain Eukaryota; kingdom Viridiplantae; phylum Streptophyta; class Magnoliopsida; order Malvales; family Malvaceae; genus Gossypium; species Gossypium longicalyx. Next base: position 45,267,865 of record CM046996.1, on the reverse strand, counting down.
CCCTAGGGGTATCTCAGTAATTCCACTCCTAGGGGTAAATCTGTAAATTTTCCACCTATAAAGGTATTTCAGTAATTTATCTATTTTAGGGTTTTCATGCATATACTCACTTTTCACGTATTAACAAAAACATTTACCGAGGGTTCTTACCGAATTGGGCCCACTGGTCCATTATCCCAGTTTTGGCCCATTAAGCCCAAAAATATTGAAGGCACAGAAATCTTGCACTCTGCGGTCTAAACATTGTAGTTTACCAGAAACGTTAATCAATTTACCTCACGAGCATTCACACACTCGCAAGTCCAAAAAATACTGATTTTTCGGCATTTCAGCTTTTCGGCTTTTGCCGATCTAGACTAAGAAGGGGTGTCAGTTACACACCTGTTTTATGATGATTCGCTGACGAGATCCACGCACGAACTACCTACAATTATATTACTACCACGTTAATCTAACTACCGAAACGAACTACATAATAACTCCTTACCTTATTCGGCCATAACACCTTAGGCACTAGCAATCCTACCTTTGCCGAAGTTTGCGACTAGACTTAGATCCCGTTGCTCCACCTGTCCAAGCCCTTGATCAGCAGCCTCTAGATCACCTTACTAACAAGACAAAACAGTTATCACAACCCCTTAGGGCTACAAGTCCAAGTCGACAGCCTCCCTAACCTTTAGGGGTTTCGACTTTTCTAAAATACGAAATAAAGACTAGATTGAAAAGACTTACCACCAGTTCCTTCAGTCAATGATTCCAATTAATCTCTACTCAATTCTGATGCCGATTTAAGCCCTCAAATGATAACAAAAGTCGAGCCTTCAGTGATCTCAATATTCGGCTAAGTCCCTAAAAGTGTGGGGTTTTGGGCTTTTGCTGGAACTGTGTAAAGAAAGATGAAATAGGAGGATTTTGATGTGGTCTAGTTGACAGAAACTTAAGGTTTAGAGAACTAGAGAGTCTGTCAAGAATGATGAAAATGATAAGAGAATTGGCTAGAAGAAATCGGCACAGAAGAAAGTATAGTTTTCGGGATTTCGGCTTTTTAAGGCAAATGGCTATGAAGGTTTTAGAAACGTCTGAAGAAAAATATGGAGATGCACAGGTGGATAGAGAGATTCGGCTATAGAGGAAGAGAAGAAAAAGAAAAAGTTGATGAAGAGAGGACAAAAGAAAGAAGAGGAGAATGGTCAGGAAACGGCACAATTTTCCCCTAATGTCGAATTTATACTGGCACTTAACCTAGCTGAATTTTGCCCCCCTAAAGCACCCCTTGGCCGGCCAACTCTTGCTCCTCAAGAGTCCATCATTCGGCCAACACTACTCTCCCTAATCAGCTCCTAAATCCTCTCCCTTATCCCCTCCTTACTCAATCCCTTAAGCAATTTAAACTCCTCTTGACAGACTTTCACTTAAGTTCCATTACATACCTTTTCTGTGCATAAAAATTAATATCACTAATTTGCTTACCTTGCGACTCGAACCTTAATTCTCCTTGGTCATCCACACGCCACCTCTAAAGCCCTCCAAGTGACGTCACAAGCCAGCTTACCACAGGCTTCCCTATGTTTTATTTTACCCAATTAATACTTAAAAGCCCAACCAACCAAAACCCCTTTTTCTTATGGAATTAAAATTAATTAAAACTACTGGGTTTTTAACCTAAGCTTGGGCCTTCTAGAGGCCCACTAACTAAGTAAATCCACGCCAAGCAGACAGAACACCAAAAATTTAAAATTTTCCAACATTCACAAAATTCCCGAAAATTGGTGCATTACATTAAGCGTCGAGGCAGTTGAAGCCGCATGACTGTAACTATCCAACCAATGATTTGGAATTGGTTGTTGTAGTCTTTGATCTCAAGATTTGGAGTCATTCCCTATATGATGAGATTTGTGTGATTTATACCAATCACAAGAGTCTTAAGTATCTCCTTACCCAAAAAGAGTTGAATTTAAGGAAGAGATGTTGGATTGAGCTGCTGAAGAACTACAATTGTATGGACTACAATTGTGTGATTGAATATCATTCAGGAAAGGTGAATGTTGTTGCTGATGCCTTATGTAGGAAATCTTTGGTTGACTTGAGGGCGATGTTCATAAAGTTTTTGATTTCCGAGGATGGTGGTTTATTGGCTGAGCTTTAGGTAAAGCCTACCCTTCCATAGCAAATTTGAGAGAGACAGCCATTTGATGAGAGTTTGGCGCGTCGTATCTGTCAAGTTGAGTTGGGTGTTCTTAGAGATATTGTTCTCAATGCTGAAGGTGTCCTTTATTTTAGAGGTCGGATGTGTGTTCCGATGGACAAGGATCTGAGACATATGATCCTTACCGAGGCTTATAATAATCTATATGTTATGCATCCTAGTGGGAATAAGATGTATCAGGATCCTCGAGTTTTATATTGGTGGCCTGGGTTAAAGAAGGACATAGCTGATTTTGTTGGTAAATGTTTAGTTTGCCAAGAGCTTAAAGCTGAGCATCAATGTCCATCTGGGTTGCTTCAGTCGATCAAGAAACCAGAGTGGAAATGGGAGCAAATCACGATGGATTTTGTTTCACGTTTGCCATTGACTCCATCTCAGAAGGACTCAGTTTGGGTGATAGTGGATCGGTTTATGAAATGTACATATTTATTGCTTATGCGTACGAATTAAAGTTTTCAACAGTTGGTCGAGCTTTATGATAGAGAGGTTGTCAGATTACATGGAGTTCCTGTTTCATCATATCAGACAAAGATCCATAGTTTACGTCGAGGTTTTAGAAGACGTTCCATGAGGTTTTAGGTTCGAAGCTTCATTTCAGTACAGGGTATCATCCGAAGTCAGATGGTCAGTCTAAGAGAATGATCTAGATTCTCGTCGATATGCATCAGAGTTGTGCAATTGATTTTGGTGGCAATTGGGATAGACATTTACCGTTGGCTGAGTTCATGTACAACAACAATTACCAGAGGAGTATTCTGATGGCTCCATTTGAGACGCTTTATGGTAGGAAGTGTAGGACTCCACTATGTTGGTTTGACATGGAGGAGGAGAGGAATTTGTGTCCGAATTTGGTTCACGAAATCAAGGACAAGGTGAAATTATTTATGAGAAGTTGAAGGCTGCTTTAGATAGGCAGAAATCTTATGCTGACTTGAGACGTCGAGATATCGAATATCAGGTTGGTGATAAGGTGTTTCTGAATGTCTCACCTTAGAAGAAGGTTTTAAGGTTCAAGTGGAAGGGTAAGCTTAGTTAGAGGTTCATTGGGCCTTACGATGTGATTGAGAAGATTCGAACGGTTGCTTATCGTCTTCTATTGCTGCCTGAACTTGAGCGCATTCATGATTTCTTCCATATTTCCATGTTTTGGAAGTATAGATCAGATCCTTCTCATGTTGTTCCTATTGAGGAGATTCAAGCTCGATCTGATCTTTCATATGAGGAGAAACCAGTTGCGATCTTAGACCATGAGGTCAAGGTGCTACACAACAAGACGGTTCCATTGGTGAATGTTTTGTGGCACAACCACAAGACTGAGGAAGCCACTTAGGATTTAGAAGATATCATGAGGCGTCAGTATCCGTATTTGTTTGAGTTAGGTAAATTTCGAGGATGAAATTTCTTGTAAGAGGGGGAGGGTTGTAAGGCCCTAAAAATAGGTCTAGTAGTTTTGGGTAAATTTACCAGGTTCCTAGTTAGAAGTTAATCGGGTTTATTAGTGATTTTTTTTAATTTAGTTAGCTTACTTTCATTTAAAAATCGATAAATAATATTCCAAAAAATAAAAAAATTAGAAAAATTAATTTTATGGTTTCAAATAATTTTTGGGTAAAATAAATATTTTTGGTCTAATTAGAATTGAAAATTAAATTAAATTTGGGGTTTAATTGAGAGAATTTTAAATCTTAACTAAATAGGACGATTTTGCAAAACAAAGGAAATGTAAGAGTGGTTTTATAACAAATTATCCTTATTTTCGAGATTTTGGAGGGAAAGGAGTATTTTGTAAAGCAAGGGAAATGTGGGAATGGTCTGATCACAATTTCCCCAATTTTTGAAAAATAGGTGGGGGTTTTCAATTTTAAAAACACTACAACTACCTCACTTTGCACACATTTTCACCCGAATTAAGAGCTTTTTCTATCTTCTTTTTTTTTTTTTTTGCTCATTTTCATAGATCATATATCAGAGAATAGATCTAAGCTTTTACTCTCTGAAAATCCTCTCCAAAATCTCCATAAAAGTTTTCCAAAGTTGAGCAGAACTCATCTGAAATTTCTTCAAGGATCTTGATTCAATCTTCTAAATTGATGATTTGAGATAAATTGAAGGTAATTCTCAACTTTAAATTCATTTTTAAGTTATTTTATGTAACACCCCTAACCCGTATCCATCGTCAGAATAGGGTTACAGAGCATTATCATGAAAATGTAACTTAAAACATTCATTTCCAAATATTTCATAAATCACAGCATAATCTATTCAAAATACATGGATATTGTCCCTTATTCGAACCCTCGAGGCCTTAGAAACACTTTAGAAATGATTCGGAACTAAATCGGAAACATTTGAAACATTAAGGAAAAAGTTACAAAACATTTACACGGCAAGGGCCACACGGCCGTGTGGCTAGGCCGTGCGACTCATATGGCTGAGACACACACCCGTATCTTAAGTCGTGTAACATTTGAAATAAGGACACACAGCCATGTCCCAGCCCGTGTCTGTGTCCGTGCTCGTGTAACTCTCTGACTTGGGTCACACAGCCAAGCCACACGCCCATGCGCCAGACTGTGTAACCTTCGAAAAGCAACCTGTAAAACCTACAAGGGACACACGGTCGTGTCACATGGCAGAGTGTCATACACGATAGAGACACACACCCATGTCTTAGGCCATGTGGACAAGAAATTGGCCAAAATCAAGTCGTTTCCCTTACCCACCTCAAGTATGAACCTAAACACATTTCCATATATGACCAACTTACTGAAAACATGCATAAAAATGACCAAATTTCATTCAACCAATATGCCATATAGGCACCCCAATCACAATCAAACTAACATGCTTAAACAAAAGCATATTTAATAACATTGCCACCAATTTTGAAACATACATTACTTGAGTTATACCAAGTCAATATCACTTACCATTTGGACCATAATTCACATGCATCAAATTCACATAAGTGACACAAACCAACCATTTCCAAATGGTACAAAACATCCAACATATATACATACCTTATCTCAATCTTGCACATCTAATTCAAAACCTATATAAGCATACCATGACTTGACCATGTTGAAACTACACTATCACATACCAAATTGGTCATTCAAAACACGCATCATCTTAGCCATAATAACACCAACCATCAAGGCATCAAAATGCCATAAGTACATCAACCATAATAACACTTATGCATGCCAAAACAATTAGATTATTAAACATAAGTCCACCTATGCATGCCATTATAACATTGACTAAAACATCAAAATCTACTGATATAATCGTTGGATAGTGTCATAGATCGCCAACTAGCTTCCAAATTGATCGAGCTTCTGATAATCTGTAAATTAAGAGAAAGATAACTAAGTAAGCAAAGAATGCTGAGTAAGCTCGTAGAACATGAAACATAACTTATCACTTCAATATTATAATACATAGATTAAACACCAATACTTTAAACCTAGTATAAACCTATTGAACACCATTCAACTCACAATTGAGTATATTCATCAACATCACATATACTTTTCATATATAACATATTGGGATTTATAAGTCGTAATACATAATCACCAACCTTTTCATAACATTATGAATCATTCTATTTACTTACTTTCCCTTCCATTCCAAATGCTTAGCATAAGCCTAAACAACATTATCATTTCACAAGTTAATGTATTTATCCATGATATAGGTAAATTCTTCCATAGCATAAGTAGACTTCTCACATATAAGTACATCATTTATCACATCAAACCTTTTATAACATCATATTACATCCAAATTATGAATTTGTCGTTTCATTCCTTTTTCTTACTCGTTCCATATGTGTAACACCCCTTACTCGTATTCAATGCTAGAATAGGATACGAGGCATTACCAGACGCAAACACAAGCAAACATACAAAACCAAGACATAAATTTCCATCCAAACTTAAAACTTTTCATTTAGAAACATATCGTCCCTAAAACAAGCCTACAAAACATGCATTAAAAGTGGTTCGGGACTAAACTAAGAACTTTAGAAATTTTTAAAACACTTAGAAAATTTTTCATCAAAACAAGGTCACACGCCTATATGGCTTGGGACATGCCCGTGTGGGTTGGCTATGTGGTCACACACGCCCATGTCCCTAACCCGTGTAACTCTCTATTTATGAAGTCATGCACCAAAATGAGTCACACGGCCAAGTCACACGCACGTGTGCTAGGCCGTGGGGCAAATTTAATTTTCAAAATTTTTCATAAAATAGGTGCAGACTTCACACGCCCTGGACACAAAGCTGAGGCACACAGCCGTGTCTCTGCCCATGTGGCCAAAATAAGGCTATTTACCAAGCCATTTTGCCACCCTTACTTGCACCAACTTGCACAACATCAAGCAACACCAATCCAAGCATATACATACAACCAAATTAGCCATAAACAAGATGTCAATACATCAATTACACATGCTAACATCTATCACGCATAAACATTACGTACTTTCTTTTCCATTCATGCCAATTTCATCTTCATGATAAGCTTCATCACGTAAATATACCAATGACTAATAAAATTAATATTTTCCAACTTCCAATGACCATATACAAAATGAATCATTAAACATTACCATGCCAACACATTTGGTGAAACCAATATGACACATAACAAAATGACCAAGTCCCTATACATGCCATACTCAAAATATTGAAACCAAGTATACCCAAAGCAATCGTTTGATAATGTGAATCGAGCTTTGATGACCCTCGATCCCGGAGCTAGCTTGGTGACACTATAAGGAATGGAAAGAAAAGGGGAGTAAGCTTTAAAGCTTAGTAAGTTTTCATGTAAATAATAAGCAATATTAATTATACATTAATCATATAATTATTCAACATGATTTAACATAAATATCATCATGTATGTTAGGCATAATTCACTCAATAGCACTCTTACCAAAAGTTCATCACATACCAAAGTTCATACTCATAAGTTATACATACATACCTGTACTAACTCGTAACATAGTCACATACTTTGTCATGTTTGACATACTCTTCGAATTACCCGTTGAACACCTGGAATACTATCAGATACACGGAAAGTCTTGCACATAAGTGCCACATATGTAGCCAATGCTACCTCATATCTTATAACACATTGGGCTCGCACATGAGCTAATCACGGGCCTGCTTACACAAGCTGTCAGTCAAGACGTAGCTACACGAGCTGCTCACACAAGCTGTCAGGTATCCGCAAGACATGCCAGACTACCCAGCCACCGGTAGGACGTACATGACCAGCACCCGGATTCACATAATCACATAACACATGATTTCCTAGTGACATGTCACTTGTATCTTAAACTATTCTTAAAGTTCAATCGGGATTTTCTCATCATCGAAACATCGTTCAATATTTCCATAGAAACAATCGTACAATTTATGCAATATTAAGCATTAAATACATAATATAACATTGCATTATTTACACACAAACTTACCTCGGTACAAAATAGTAGGAAATGGACCTAATCGTCAATAACCTTGTTCTTCCCCCGATCTAGGTCCGAACTTAGTTTTTCTTGATCTATAATAGCAAATTTAACTTATTTAATTTTCACATTACTCAATGCTTTCCCAAAAATCACATTATGGCTAAAATATAATTTTACCCCTAACTTTTCACATTTTTACAAATTAGTCCTTAGGCTCATAAAATGAAATGTATCCATTTTCTTTGTTACTCAACCCATTTTTACAACTTTTACAAATAAGTCCTTTTTATGCATTTTCACTAAAAATCACTTAGTAAAAGTTGTTTATCACACCTTAAACATACAATATCTTACATCAAACATCAAAATACATGCATGTCACACATGGGTAAATTTTTAAACATGAACCCTACTTCAAAATAATGGTAGAAATATATAGATCGGATGATAATGACTTTAAAAATGTAAAGAGTATTAAAAACGGGGCTAAGATGCACTTACAATCAAGCTTGAAAGTTGAAGAAACCCTAGCTAGGTTTCCTTAGGGAATTTCGGCTATGGTGAAAAGATGGACACCAATTTTGACTTTATTTTCCTTTTTATTCTTTTATTTACCAAATGACCAAAATGCCCTTAATGCATAACTTTGAAATTTTACTTATTCATGTCCATTTTTGTCCACTAACTTATCTAATGGTATAATTACCAACTAAGGACCTCTAATTTAAAATCTCATGGCAATTGGACACCTTTAACAAGTAGAACTCAACTTTTGCACTTTTTATGATTTAGTCCTTTTGACTAAATTGAGTGCCCAAACGTCAAAATTTTCGAACGAGATTTTCACAAAATAGTTTTGTAAAACTGTAGGCCATAAAAATATAATAAAAATGGAATTTTCTACGTCAGATTCGTGGTTACGAAACCACTGTTCTGACTAGTCCCAAAATCGGGCTGTTACAACTCTTCCCCCTTTAGGAATTTTCGTCCTTAAAAATCTTACCAGAAAATAGGTTTGGGTATTGCTTTCTCATTGCCTTCTCGGGCTCCCAAGTAGCCTCTTCAATCCCATGTCTTTGCCACAACACTTTCACAAGAGCTATACTTTTATTCCTCAACTGTTTTACTTCTCGGGCTAATATCTTGATCGGTTCCCCACCATAAGTCATATCTAGACGAATCTCAACTTCTGTCAGTGAAATCACATACGAAGGGTCTGATCTATAATGGCGTAACATAGACACATGAAACACGTTGTGGATCTTTTCCAATTCAGATGGCAAAGCTTACTGATATGCTACCAGTCCTATTCTCTTGGTAATTTCATACAGCCCAATAAATCGCGGACTTAACTTGCCTTTACGGCCAAATCTTAGAATTTTTCTTCCATGGAGATACTTTCAAAAATACCTTATCACCAATCTAAAATTCAATCTCTTTTCTTTTCAAATCTGCGTATGAATTTTGTCTATCTGAAGCAACTTTCAAACAATCACGAATCACCCTTACTTTTTCTTCGATTTCTCTAACCAAGTCAACCCCGTGAATTTGATTCTCTCTGAGATCTGTCCAATACAATGGAGTTCAGCATTTTCAACCATACAATGCCTCATAAGGCGCCATCTTTATACTTGACTAAAAACTGTTATTGTAGGCAAATTCAACCAACGGCAGATATTTTTCCCAACTACCTTGGCATTCTAGAACACAACATCAGAGCATATCTTCTAAAATCTGAATTACCCTCTCGGATTGACCATCGGTTTGCGAATGGAAAGCTATACTAAAATTCAATTTCGTACCTAAAGCTTCTTGCAACTTTTTCCAAAACCGCGAAGTAAACCTCGGATCTCTATCCAAAAAAGTAGAAATAGGCACCCCGTGCAATCTCACAATCTCAGCAATGTATAGTTCAGCTAGCTTATCTAGTGAGTAATCAGTACGTACCGGTATAAAATGAGTCGATTTCGTCAGTCTATCAATAATAACCCAAACGACATCTTTCTTTTTTGGAGTCACAGGCAAACCCGTCACGAAATCCATGGTAATTCTGTCCCATTTCCACTCGGGTCCATCACTGGCTGAAGTAAACCCGAAGGTACTTGGTGTTCGGACTTTACTTGTTGACAAATCAAGCATTCGTAACAAACTCTGAGATATCTCGTTTCATACCTAACCACCAATACATTTTCTTCAAATCACGATACATTTTTGTACTGCCCGGATGAATAGATAGACAACCACTATGTGCCTCATTAAGAATCTTCTAAATCAGCTCTATATCTTTAGGAACACATATCCTACATCGGAATCTCAAACAATCATCAAAGTCAATCTGAAATTCTGAGTCATCGCTCGATTCACACTGAATTCTCCTGGCTTACAGATCACTGTCACACCTTTAAGCTTCTCAAACTTGTTGAAGAAACATCAGTCTAGTTCTCAAATCAGTTAGAATCGAACCATTATCGGATAAAGTCAACTGTGTATTCATGGCCCTCAAAGCAAAAAAAAGATTTCCTACTTAAAGCATCGGCTACTACATTTGCCTTTCCCGGATGGTAATCGATCACAGGCTCATAGTCTTTTAATAATTCAAGCCATCTCCGTTGTTGCAAGTTCAGATCTTTTTGAGTCATCAGATGCTTTAAAATTTTATGATCGGTAAAGACATGACATTTCTCACCGTACAAATGATGTCTCCAAATCATCAAAGCAAACACAATGGCAGTCAACTCTAAATTATGCATCAGATAGTTCTTCTCGTTCGATTTCAACTATCTCGAGGCATAAGCTATCACTTTGCCCTCTTGCATCAGGACACATCCTAAACCACTCAATGATGCATCACTATAAATTACAAACTCTTTCCCCAATTCAGGTTGTACTAAAACTGGTGCCTCAGTCAATAATGCCTTCAATTTCTCAAAACTTTGCTGACACTTATCAGACTACTCGAACTTAACATCCCTTTGCAGCAAGCAATCTCGTCATAGGAGTACCAATCATAGAAAATACTTTAACAAGCTGTCTGTAATAATCGGCTAATCCCAAAAAGCTTCTAACCCCAAATACATTCTTTGGTGGTTTCCATTCAACAATAGCAGAAATCTTGCTCGGATCAACTTGAATACCATCACCTGAAACAATGTGTCCTAAAAATCCAACTTCCTGAAGCCAAAACTCACTTTTACTAAACTTAGCATATAACTATTTTTCTCTCAAAGTTTGCAAAACAATTCTCAATGGCTCAACATGCTCTGTCTCATCTCGAGAATAAATCAATATGTCGTCAATAAAAACAACCACAAACTTATCTAAATATGGTTTAAAATTTTGATTCATTAGGTCCATAAAAACTACAGGAGCATTTGTTAGTCCAAAAGGCATAACAAGAAATTCATAGTGCCCGTACCTTGTCCTAAAAGCAGTTTTTGGCACATTCGACTATTTAGCTCGCAACTGATAGTATCCGGATCTCAAATCTACCTTTAAAAACACTACTGCCCTTTTCAGATGATCGAACAAGTCATCAATTCTCGGCAAGGGATACTTGTTCTTTATAGTCACTTTATTAAGCTGTCGATAACTGATGCAAAGTCTCATAGGTCCGTCTTTCTTCTTTACAAACAATACCAGTGCACCCTAGGGTGAAAAACTAGGTCTCGCAAAACCTTTATCTGTCAGTTCTTGCAACTGAGTTCTCAACTCCTTCAATTCGGTCGAGGCCATCCAATACGGAGCTATCAGTATCGGTGTTGTCCTAGGGACCAAATCAATACTAAACTCAACTTCTCTAATTGGAGGCAAACTTGGCAAATCTTCCAGAAACACATCCGAATATTCACACACTACTGGCACTAATTCAATTTTCAATTCAGATTCTTTTGTATTCAACACATAGGCAAGATAGGCTTTACAACCTTTTCTTATACATTTCTGAGTAGATATCAAAGAAATCACAATTTGCAATCTATCTAACTCATCTGATTCAACTTGAAGAATTTCACCATTTTCACATTTTAATTCGATGACTTTCCGTCTACAATTTACTACAGCATCATGCATAGTCAACCAATCCATACCCAATATACCATCAAATTTATCAAACGGTAGCAACATCAAGTCAGCCAAAAAACAGTGACCTTTAATCATCAAAGGACATTTCTTGCATTCTTTATCAACTAATACATGATTGCCTAAAGGGTTTGACACCTTAATCAAAAATTTCGTAGACTCAACAGGTATATTCTTACTAATTACCAAATTCATGCATACATATGAATGGGTAGATCCCGGGTCAATCAAAACAATAACAGTAGTATCATAAAGAGAAAAAGTGCCGGTGATAACATCGGAAGATGTCGCTTCTTCGTGAGCATGGATGGCATAGGCCCTAGTAGGTGCTCGAGCTTCAGATATTGCAGCTGAATCCTTCATCACATTTTTGCTGCTAGCTTCATTTCGTGTATTTCTCTGGGGTCTCCGTCTAGAAGCAGTATTACTCGGCCTAGTACTCTGAAACTTTTCTTCTTCAATCATCTCAGAGTAATCTTCAATGAAGTGATCTTGGGAACCACACTTTAAACAAGCTCGATCATTCATTCGGCACTCGCCAGGGTGACGTCTCCCACAATGTATACATTCAGGTCTATTGAATTGATTACCAACACTCGCAATAGAAGTAGTCTTAGTTTTATAACCCAAGTACTAATTCCCACGATTTCTATTTGAAAACCCAACTGAAGTATGAGAATGAGAATGCATCTCTCTAGATTTCTTAGACTGAGATTGGAACGACTTACTCATCAGCCTCTTTCTTGCATCTCTAGCCTTAGACTCAGCTTTTCTCTTCTCTTTGGTTAGTTCCTCTACTTTACAAGCCCAATCTACGAGCATAACAAATTCTTTCTACTCAAGAATACCCACTAACAGTCTGATGTCTTCATTAAGTCCGTCTTCAAACCTTTTACACATAATAGCTTCGGAGGAAACACACTCTCTAGCATACTTGCTAAGCCGAACAAACTTTCTTTCATACTCAGCAATTGACAAGCAGCTCTGTTTCAGCTCAAGAAATTCTTTACGCTTCTGATCGATGAATCGTCCACTGATATACTTTTTTCGGAACTCCTCTTGAAAGAATTCTCATGTAACCCTCTCTCTCGGGACCACAGATACTAGTATCTTCCACCAGTGATATGTTGTGTCCCTCAGTAAAGATAAAGCACATTTCAAGCACTCATCAGGTGTACAAGATAATTCATCGAATACTCTAATAGAATTCTTGAGCTAAAATTCTTCTTTTTCGGGATCATCATCAGCATTTGCTCTAAATTCTTCAACCCATTGCTTTCTGATCTTATCAATCGGGGTTCTATTCAATCTCATAAAATCCATACCTTGAGGCACTATGGGAACAGGTTGAGGATTAGGAGGGGGTAGAGGAGGTTGGGCATTCAGATTTGTTCAAACAAATTTCGTATACCACTCATTCATCATGTGGAGGAAGGCTTCCCTACCCTTTTCTCCTTGACTAATCGTAGGAGGTCTACTATCAGACTGCGCTGCCCCTTGAGCGGGAGCAGGCGCATTACTTTCTACATCATCTGCCACAACTCGTTCGGGATCTATTACTATATGAAAACATAGTTTAAAATTGTCAGAAGTCGTCACACTATCACAATTTCTATATGACATGTAGAGCTAGACTCGTACACATGCTACGTTAGTCCGAGAACTAACTAAACTGTAGCTTTTATACCACTAAATGTAACACCCCTTAACTGTATTCAACGCTGGAACTGTAACACCCCTTACCCGTATCCGAAGTCGGGACAGGGTTTGAGGCGTTAACGGACATAAACATAAACATTCATACAAAATCGAGCCATAAAATTTGGATCAAATCAAATCCATCCAATTACATGCATATCGTCCCTTATACAGGCCCACGAGGCCTAAAACATACGTTGGGAGTGGTTCGGGACTAAACCAAAAACTTTTGGAACTTTTACTATAATTAGAAAATTTTCATACTTTGGAGAGTCACACACCCGTGTGGGTAGGCCGTGTAGTCATCCACATGCCCGTATGGCTTGGGAAACGCCTGTGTCTTCATCCCGTGTAACTCTCTGTTTATGATGTCATGCACAATTTGGGGTCACACGCATGTGTCTCAGGGCTGTGTCCTTCACACAGCTGTGTCTCTACCTGTGTGGCCAAGGAAATGACTATTTACCAAGCCATTTGCCACCATCAATTGCACACTCACATACACACTTTCAATGAAACTTAACATGGCACAATTAAGCTACCAACACAACCATAATCAACGCTTAAACATATCAAAACAATTATTTACTGTTCATAACAAAACTATCCACTTGAGTCATAGTCACTAAATTATTTATATCTTGAGCTACAGAGCTCTAAATTAAGATCTGCCTAATTTTTTCGAAACTAGACTCAAATATCTTCCTACTATAAAATTTTCATAATTTATGGTTTAGCCAATAAGTACAGTTAATTCTTCAAATTTGTCCCTATTCTGCTGTTTGACAGTTTCGACCTTTCTTCACTAAAAATTAATTATCTCTTAGTACGGGATTCAGATGATGTTCCTGTTTTCTTTTCTTGAAATTAGACTCATTAAGAAATCAAACACATAAATTTAAAGCCCAAAGGTTTTTTTAATCAATTTTTAATAATTTTACAAAATCAGAACAGGGGAACTTAAAATCATTCTGACCTTGTCTCACAAAAATTCAAATATCTCATAAAATGAAATTCTTTTGCTTCCACGTTTCTTCTATGTGAAACTAGACTTAATAAGCTTTAATTTAATATTTTATTCAACCTCTAATTTGATTTCCACAATTTTTGTGATTTTTCAAAGTTGAACTACTACTGCTGTCCAAAACTATTTTAATACTAATTTTACTCATTCATGATTCCCTTATACTTTCATTAACATACCATTATAAACCACATCACACAATGACATTGGCATAGGCATATGAGTAATTAATATGCTGGCAACCCATTAGCCAATATAAGCGAATTTATATGGCTACATCCAAAGCAAATCCTTATTCATTACAAGCCAATACATTTGGCCATATCATAGTGACACATACACAAAATGACTAAGTCCCTATACATGCCATAGACTTAACATACTTACATTCACTTATACCCCAAATGATAGCTTGTTAGTGTGATAGAATCTCCGACAATCTCCAACCCGAGCTAGCTAAATAAACCTATAAGAGGTGGGAAAGAAAAGGGGAGTAAGCTTCAAAGCTTAGTAAGTTCACATGCAAACAAGATGCAACTTAAACAAGCATTAATCATACATTTAACATAATGAACAAAATCTTGCATTTTATCGAATCTCTTAAACTCATTCTTCATATATATATACATATTCTCACCACAAGTTCATCATATCTCATGTAATTCTCATGAGTTTGATGTGCATACCTGTGCCCACTTGTACATAATAACTTACTTTCTTGTCTTCGACGTAATCATTAAGATTACCCATTAACTTCTCTTAGAACTACCCATTGAACACTTGGAATACTATCGGATACATCAGAATCTCGCACCTAAGTGCCTCATATGTAGCCAACGCTACCTCATATCACATATCACAAGTTGCTCGTTTTCGAGCTACTCACGAGTTTATTCACCTAGGCTATCAGGTATCCGCAACACATGTCGGACTACCTAGCCACCGGTAGAATATGTGAGGCTAGTACCTGGACACCGAAACATGTGTCACATACATCATGAACTCAGACCACAACTCAATGAGTTCAAATGTCACGTATGTCATGAACTCAGACCACAACTCAATGAGTTCAAATGTCACGTATGTCATGAACTCAGACCACAAATCAATGAGTTCAGACCACATAATTCCTAGTGACATGTCACCTGTATCCTAAACGGGATTCTTTGATACCACATTTCCGTTGAGCTTGCTCTTAATGTCGATTTCAATATCCATAACACCAATCACATACTCATAATAGTAATAAAGCATTAAAATTTACTTAATATCAAAACAATAGAAATATAACATATCATCTCGTATGAACTTACCATACATACAATATTAAAGCATTTAAAGTATGGCATATGTTGCAATATTTGCAAATAAACTTACCTCGACACCAAAATGGCAAAAAAGGACCTAACCGTCAATTTCTCATTTTTTTTGTCGTTCTAGGTCTAAACCTCGTTTTCCTTTATCTAAAATATCACATTTAGCTTATTTATTAGTCACAATATTCATTGTGACCCAAAAATCATACTATGGAAAATTACATTTTTGCCCCTAAACTTTATTATATTTACATATTTGCCCCTAGGCTCCTAAAATAAAATTTATTCAATTTCTTTGTACTTTAAGCTTAGTCAAACCATTGTCATAACTATAAAAGCCCAACTTTCCACTAGAACACACTTTTACTACATATTTTATAACTTTTACAATTTAGTCCTTTCAAGCATTTTCACCGAAAATCACTTAGCAAAAGTTGTTTCTCTAACCATAAACATGCATAATCTATCATTAAACATCAAAATGCACAAATTTCTAACATGGTTCAAACCCTAGACCTTCATCATAACTCAAATAAATGGTAGAAATAGGTAGATCTTGTTACAAGGATTTCAAAAACGTAAAAATCATTAAAAACGGGGCAAGAACGGACTTACAATCGAGCTTGGAAGCTTGGAAAACCCTAGTCATGGTTTCTTCATGTAAAATTTTGCCAAGGAAGAAGATGGACAAGAAATTTTGGCTTTTATTTTGTTTTTAATTCATTTTAATTACTAAATGACCAAACTGCCCCTAACATAAAATATTCTATTTCACCTATTTCGTGTCCATTTTTGTCCAAAAAATTAACAACCGGTCTCATTACGATTTAAGGACCTCCAATTTAAAATTTCATAATAATTGGACACCTCTAACATGTAGAACTCAACTTTTGCACTTTTTACAATTTAGTCCTTTTGACTAAATTGAGTACCCAAACGTCGAAATTTTCGAACGAAATTTTCACAAAATCATTCTGTGAAATTGTAGACCATAAAAATATAATAGAAATAAAATTTTCCTCGTTGGATTTGTGGTTCCGAAACCACTGTTCTGACTAGGCCCAAAATCGAGCAGTTACAAGAACAGGGTATGAGGCATTACTGGATGCAAACATAAGCAAACATACAAAACCGAGACATAAATTTCCATCCAAATTTAAAAATTTTCATTAACAAACATATCATCCCTAAAACGAGCCTACGAGGCCCAAAACATGCATTAAAAGTGGTTCAGGACTAAACTGAGAACTTTAGAAATTTTTAAAACATTTAGAAAATTTTTCATTAAAATAGGGTCACACGACCGTGTGGCTTGGGACATGCCCGTGTGGTTTGGTCGTATGGTCACACACGCCCGTGTCCCGAACCAGTGTAACTCTCTGTTTATGACATCATGCACCAAAAGAAGTCACACGGACAAGTCATACGCCCATGTGCTAGGCCAGGTGGCGAATTTAATTTTCAAAATTTTTCATAAAATAGGTGCAGACTTCACACGCCCTGGACACATGCCCATGCCCCTAGGCTGTGTCCTTCACAAAGCTGAGGCACACGGCCTTGTCTCTGCCCATGTGGCCAAAATAAGGCTATTTACCAAGTCATTTTACCACCCTTACTTGCACCAACTTGCACAACGTCAAGCAACACCAAATCCAAGCATATACATACAACCAAATTAGCCATAAACAAGATGTCAATACATCAATTACACATACTAACATTTATCATGCATAAACATCACATACTTTCTTTTCCATTCATGCCAATTTCATCTTCATGATATGCTTCATCACGTAAATATACCAATGACCAATAAAATTAATATTTGCCAACTTCTAATGGCTATATACAAAATGAATCATTAACCATTACCATGCCAACACATTTGGCTAAACCAGTATGACACATAACAAAATGACCAAGTCCCTATACATGCCATAATCAAAATATTGAAACCAAGTATACCCAAAGCAATCGTTTGATAGTGTGAATCGAGCTCCTACGACGCTCTATCCCTGAGCTAGCTTGGCAACACTATAAGGTATGGAAAGAAAAGAGGAGTAAGCTTTAAAGCTTAGTAAGTTTGCATGTAAATAATAAGAAAAATTAATCATACATTAATCATATAATTATTCAACATGATTTAACATAAATATCATCATGTATCTTAGGCATAATTCACTCATTAGCACTCTTACCAAGAGTTCATCACATACCAAAGTTCATACTCATGACTTATACAAACATACCTGTACCAACTCGTAACATAGTTACATACTTTGTCATCTTTGACATTCTCTTTGGATTACCTGTTGAACACTTGGAATACTATCGGATACACGGAAAATCTTGCTTGTAAGTGCCACATATGTAGCCAATGCTACCTCATATCTTATAACACATAGGGCTCGCACACGAGCTAATCACGGGCCTACTCACACAAGCTGTCAGTCAAGACGTAGCTACACGGGCTGCTCACACAAGCTATCAGGTATCCGCAACACATGCTAGACTACCCAGCCACCGATAGGATGTACATGACTAGCACCCGGATTCACATAATCACATAATACATGATTTCCTAGTGACATGTCACTTGTATCTTAAACTATTCCTAAGGTTCAACCGGGATTTTCTCATCGTCGAAACATCGTTCAATATTTTCATAGAAACAATCTAACAATTTATGCAATATTAAGCATTAAATACATAATATAACATTGCATTATTTACACACAAATTTACCTCGGTACAAAATAGTAGGAAATAGACATAATCGTCAATAACCTTATTCTTCCCCCGATCAAGGTCTGAATTTAGTTTTTCTTGATCTATAATAGCAAAATTAGCTTATTTAATTTTTCAAATTCATCAATACTGTCCCAAAAATCACATTATGGCTAAATTACAATTTTACCCCTAAATTTTTTCATTTTTACAAATTAGTCCTTAGGCTCATAAATGAAATGTATCCATTATCTTTGTTACTCAATCCTATTCAAACTTAAATCATGCTCATAACAGCTCACATTTTTCATCAAATCACATTCCTACTACCCATTTTTACAACTTTTAGAAATAAGTCCTTTTTATGCATTTTCACTAAAAAATCACTTCACCTTAAACATACAATATATTCCATCAAACATCAAAATACATGCATGTCACACATGGGTAAATTTTTAAACATGAACCCTACTTCAAAATAATGGTAGAAATAGATAGATCAGATGATAACGACTTTAAAAATGTAAAGAGCATTAAAAATAGGGCTAGGATGCACTTACAATCAAGCTTGAAAGTTGAAGAAACCCTAGCTATGGTCTCCTTAGGGAATTTTGGCTATTGTGAAAAAGATGGGCACTAATTTTGACTTTATTTTCCCTTTTTATTCTTTTATTTACCAAATGACCAAAATGCCCTTAATGCATAACTTTGAAATTTTACTTATTCATATCCATTTTTGTCCACTAACTTATCTAATGGTATAATTACCAACTAAGGACCTCTAATTTAAAATCTCATAGCAATTAGACACCTTTAACAAGTAGAACTTAACTTTTGCACTTTTTACGACTTAGTCCTTTTGACTAAATTGAGTGCCCAAACGTCAAAATTTTCGAACGAGATTTTCGCAGAATAGTTCCATAAAACTGTAGACCATAAAAATATAATAAAAATGGATTTTTCTAAGCCGGATTCGTGGTCCCGAAACCACTGTTCTGACAAGCCCCAAAATCGGGTTGTTACAATATGAATGGTCCAAAGCATAAGCATAAACATCAATTGTGTAACACCCCTAACTCGTATCCGTCGCCAAAATAGGGTTTCAGAGCATTACCAAAACTTTCAAAATATTTTTCAAACAAATTATGTAAATTACTATTCATTTGCTGAGAACATTCAAAACGTCCCTTGATTGGACCCTCGAGGCCAAATACGAGTATTAGAATAGAGTCAAGACTTAATCAGGAACTCTAAGAAATTTTCGCAACTTTTTGAAATTTTTCCAAGGTGCAAGGCTCACACGCCCGTGTGGTCTAAGTGACACGTCTGTATGACCCTGGGACACGCTGTGTAACTCTCTAACTTGTGCACACGACCATGCCACACACCCGTGTGCTAGGCCGTGTGGTTAATTAATTCAATTCAAAATTAGGTGAAGTTTTGACATGGCCAAGACACACGTCCATGTTCTAGGCCGTGTAACATACACGACTGAGACACACGCCCGTGTCTCTGCTCGTGTGCTCAATTCTGAGCATTCTGTTTCTCAAAATTAAGGTGTAGGAAACACACGGCCTAACCACATGCCTATGTTACCAAGCCATGTGTCACACACGGTCTAGACACACGCGATCTAGACCCACGCCCGTGTGTCTGCCCGTATGGACGAAATGAAGCCATTTCTAGCTTCATTTCTCACCCAAAATTTCACCCAAGACCTAACTTGAAACACACATCCAATAACAACCAATCCAGGCATTCAAATTTAACAAATTCATCATTCATCATGGCATACCATTACATGCATATGTGTTTATAAACTTACCTTTGATTAACTTAGGCATTAACATCATTTGATCACATATACTTAACATATCACATATGAATATATCATAATAACCTACTTAATCATACCAAAATAAGCCATTACTAGCCATTCCAATGGCTAGGTTACAAACTAATGGCCAAATTGTCCTATACATGCCATTATACCAAAATGATTTTTCTATGTATACCCAAAATAACTAGTTGATAGTGTGACGATGCTCCAATGATCCTCCAACCTTCGCGAGCTTCCGAGCACTATAAGATAGGGAAAATAAAAAGAAGTAAGCATTACATGCTTAGTAAGTTCGTATAATAGAAACTAAACTTACCAATCACGTTATTAAAACTAAGCTTACAATATCATGTTTACCATCCATAAGCAATATTGCCTAAACACATGCATTCAATCAAACATGTTAGTCATCAAAATCTTCATAACAAATCAAGTAAACATAGATGAACTCATCATGCAATATTCTTTCAAGTCATTATCATTTCATCTCATAATTCTCATACCATGTCAAGAGTTTTATGTCCGTTGAATCATTAAAATTTCGATGGATGCTCAAGTAGTACACTCGAGGTGTACTGTTCCATAATTCGTCAATTCTTATTCAAGGGCACCCATTAGGGCACTTGCTCAAGGAATATACTCTCGAGCCACATATCGTACAACAGGATTACCAGTTCAGGCTAAATCCTTTATATAACATATGCTCAGAAGAGCTTAATTAGGATTACTAGTCCAGGCTAAACCCTAATTGTAACGTACACTCGAGAGGTATTATATCAGGATTACCCATCCGTGCTAAATCCTTTTTATAACAAGGTCAATAGGATTCCTCATCTACAAAAAATGTAGGACCTTATTCATTTCGAGAAAGCTCATATAATCATCGGAATCCAATATTCAATCGCAACTTAACCCTTTGTCACCATTTTAAGCATGTATTATATTTTTTATTATAACATTCAAATAATGTACATCAATATAAGTCACATTCCATACAAACCCAACATTCAATTTAACTTATTTACATGCTCGATTAAGTTATACGAACTTACCTCGACACTTGTTCGCGTATAAAATCTACTAATCCGAAACCTTTTCTTTTTCTCGGTCTAACCTCAAATTTGTGTTGTCTGGATCCATATAAATAGCTTTAATCATCAATTTCACATATTTCATATTTATTTGGACTCAATTTACGTCCTAGGTAAAATTAACATTTTGCTCTAAATTTTCCATAAATTTCAATTTCGTCCCTAGGCTCGAAAAATAAAACTTGTGCAATTTACTCCCTATTCCAAGCCTAACCAAAATCCCATTACAAATTTTGCAGCACATGTATTCATAAAAATTTAGAATTTTTCTTCAATTTTACAAGTTTATATTTCAGTCTCTAAATCATGTTTTCATCAATAATCACTTTGTAGAAGTTGTTTATCTATCAACAACCTTTCATTTTCTACCATAAATTTCTAATTTTCAGCATATACATCCATGACCCATTTTTCATACTTTGATAACTTTTCAAATTAATCCCTCAAATAGATAGTTTAAGCTATCCCGGTTTCAAAAATATCAAAATTACTAAAAACGGGATAAGGAAACTTACCCAATTAAGCCTTGAAAGATTTTTCTCTCTCCTAGGGTTTCCATAAAATTTTGGGGTTGAAGATGACAAAATAAGATGATATTTTCTTTTTATAATCTTTTAATTAATTCATAATTTCAATTTCCAAATTAGTCCCTACTCTTTTCTAATTTTTCCATGGATGAGTCACCAAAAATCTACATACTTTTATTTAATAGTCTAATTACCAAATAAGGACCTCCAGATTTGAATTTCATAGCTATTTAATCCTTATAGCCACTAGAATTCAACTTTCGCATTTTATGTGATTTAGACCTTCTCGTAATTAAACACTTAATCGATAAAATTTTCGTATCAAATTTTTCTCACAACATGTCTATCATAATATAGACCATATAATAAAATAAAAATAAATTTTATTTTTAGGTTGGAATTTTGGTTCCTGAAACCATTGTTTCGATTTCACTGAAAAATGGGTTATTACAAATCATAACCATAAGCTTGGCACCAGCTTAAGCACATCATCCACACATGTTAGTTCATTTAAACATAACTCACTTGAATTAACATAAGATGAACTAATGGTATATGAACATACTTCTTTTAAATGCATCATTTCCATGAACATAACATAATTTCACATAAACTTTCCATTTCAATCCTTTTCATAATTTCATGACATAGTTCATTCCAGTACATACCTTTCCTTTCCCTTTTATAATTTCATGACATAGTTCATTTGAACACATACCTTTCCTTTCCTTTTTCATGCCCGTTGAACCGTTTAGAATATCATCAGATACACGGTATAGCTCACATGAAGTGTGCTAAACATATAATTGTAACTTTTCCTTTCCTTTACATAATTGCTTACACGAGCTGTGAAATGGTCCTACTCACACAAGCTGTGGGTCAGAATGTAAGCTACATGATGCTACTCACAAGAGTTGTGGAGTATCCGCAACAAATGCAAGACCTCAGCCATTGTTAGGACATTCAAGACAAGCACCAGAAACATGAAAACCCAAATGACATGTCATTTGTATCATACGAATTCCTAAGGTTCAAACAGGGCTCGATAATCGTCAAAACATCGTTGGTTTTCCATCGTTTCTTTACATGATTAAATTTCATAATAACATATATATCTTGAATCAATTACATTAGAATAACACATTAAACATTCAATTTAATCAACATTTAAGTGATTATAGTTCATACGAACTTATCTGGCTAAATTTCAGAAATGTCAAATTACATGGGCTATTTGGTAATTTTTCGTTCTCCTTGATTTTCTACTCGTTCTTTATCTAAATTAATAATTTCATTAATTTCATTAATTTAGACAGAAAAATCAATCCATTTTATGCAATTTATTCCTTTTTGAATTTTTTACAAAATTGCCCTCAACTTTTCATTTTTATTCAATTTAGTCCTTGAGCCTAAAACAAGAAAATTATCCATTTTAATTGAAAATTCATACTAGTCGTATGTTACTAGCATCCAATAGAGCCCACATTTGTAACAATTTAACATCTAGTCCTTGTATTTTTACTATTTCAATAATTTAATCCCTAATCGTTAAATTCATCAAAATCACTAAATAAAATACTTGTAAATAACAACTAATACCTCAAATTCATCATTTAACATCTAAAATCACAAATATTCATCAATGGTAACATTCAAAATCTTTATCAATTTCAAAAACAAAGGTACGAGCTAGTTGGACCTAATTGCAACGGTACCAAAAATATAAAAATTATTAAAAACGGACCTCAAAATCTCCCACATGCACAAAAGTTTATTTGGCCGAACCCCCCATGCTCCAAAAATGGTGTTTCTCTCATCCAAGAAGAAGAACATAAAAATAATATGTTTTTCCTTTCTTTTGTTATAGTTATTACTTATTACTTAATTTATTAATATTAAATTATATTATATGAACTAACAAAAGAATAATCACCAACCGCCCACTCATATATAATATGGTATATTTACCATATTATTCCATGAATTTACTTTTTCATAGCTATTAAATACCTTTAGTTAGTATAATTAAACTTTTACACTTTTTACAATTTAGTCCTTTTACTTAATTGACTATTGAAACATTAAAATTTCTTAACGAAACTTTAATACAACCTTAATAACACTCTGTAAATATTTATAAAAATATTTATGGCTTGGTTTATAGAAACAAGGTCCTGATACCTTATTTTCTAAAACCACTTGACTTTAGGGTCTTACCACTTGAACTTAATTAATCGTTTATATAACATAAATTACCATATCAAAAAACCTTTTAAAAACCATATTTGACACATAAATATTAAATAATAATATTTACGAACTTGCTCATCAAATTTGTGGTCTCGAAACAATGTTTTCGACACCACTGAAAAACGGGTCATTACATTTTCAATCATTATTTGCTATTTAAATTGATTAAAATGGATTCTCAAGTTTTGATTTCTTCTTTCTTGAAAATGGAACTCAACAATGGTGAATCCATGATTTTGAGTTGTAATCCAATTTTAATGGATGTCTAAGCTCAAAATATGTTTATTAAGAGGTTTTTAATCATAAAACAAGAGATCAAACTCGTTTGGTTGATCAATTTTGATAAATTCATTTTTAATCAAGAAGATAAGTTGATTTTTTGGAAAATTTTAAAATGATTTAATAGATGAAATTAACACTTAGGTTTTATGTTAATGGACTAGGAATGAAGTTTAGAAGTGGTTTGTGGTGCTGAGAAGGTCGTTTAGTTGACGAATTTTATGTTTCAGCTTAATTATGCAATTTTGGTGAGGTAAATTAGAGAAACGATTTAGATCCCTATAGTTTATGAAATTTTGACTTTCTTGATTTTAATGTTAGTTTGTAATGGATATTTTGTCTCTGTTAAAGCTTCACACCAAGATGAGGATGATGCTAACCGAATTTGAGGCTCAAACTTACCTACTTGAACATATTTTTGTTTACAAAACAAAGTGTGGAGGTGAGTGATTTTAAAGGCTATTGGTAAATTTGTCTGGTTATGTGTTGAATTGAAGTTTTAAATAGTGTTTTTAATAACTTAACCGCATCTTATTTGGTTGGATTTGCAAAAATAAATTTTATTTTACAAGAGCATTATTGCAATTGGCTTTTGGAAAATTGTGTGTTAAGCTTTTGACATGATTAATTTGGATTGAATGGATTGTTAATTGGAGCATGAGTTACTGAATTTTTGAGCACTTGATGTTGGTGTTATGATTGGTTTATGATTCATGGACAAAGGCATTTGTTTTGCTTAACTATATCGATGTTGTAACACCTCTCAATCGTATTCAATGCCGAAATAGGGTTACAGAGCATTACCGGACTTACATCACAATAATCATACAAACTTACATACATTTCTCAAATTCAATTAATCATCAATCAAAATCATTCATATCGTCCCTAATACTAGCCTACGAAGCTCAAAACATGCATTCGGGGTGGTTTGGGACTAAACCGATAACTAAGAGACTTTTCACATACTTAGAAATTTTTTTTGCAAAATACAGGGGACACACGCCATTGTGGTCCAGCCATGTGAGAAGACACGCCCGTGTCACAGGCCGTGTGGACATTTAAAATGGGATCATATGGTTGTGTCCTAACCCATGTCTGACCCCGTGTAACTCTCTGACTTAGGTTACACGGAAAACACGCAAGCTCGTGTAGCCAACCCGTGAGCCCTAAAAATGGCCACACACACGCCCATGTGTCAGGTCGTGTGCTAGGCCGTGCCAAACCTGTAGGGTATACTGACTTAGGCCACGTGGCCAATCACACGCCTATGTGTTTGGCCATGTGGAGTATACTAACTTGATTTTTAATTCAACACCAGAGGACACACGGCCGTGTAACCTGACCGTGTATCACACACGGTTGAGACACACGCCTGTGTCTCTGCCCGTGGGATAAAAATAGGCAATTTACTAAGCCATTTTGCCACCCAAATTTGTATGCACCTACACCAAAACAAATAGCACCAAAACATAGCATATATAAGCATTCAAACCAACTAAATCAAGCCTAAATCATGCCAACTCAATTCCATTATCCACAACATACACAAGTCACAAAATGCGTCTTTACATTATACCTAATTCACATATACAATTCAACTAAGTAAACATTTCCAAACATGCATCATTATGCTTAAATTTACAAGCATATGTTTTCTCTAATATCAACCATTTGACAACCACAATACCTACTAACAATAAGCATTAGAAAGCCAATCTCAATCACAAAACATAAGCCATATGCACACACACACATATATATATATATATACACACAACCAAACCAACCAAATTAAGCCAACTTTCATGGCTATATACAAGACCAAACTTTAAACATTTACAAGCCAATTCTAATGGCTAAATTCATCATCAACTTATATACCAAAATGACCAATGTTCCTATACATGCCATATATTCCAAAAACATAAATTCAAAAGTACCAAAACAATATCTTGATAGTGTGATGAAGTCTCCGACAATCTCGAATCTGAGCTAGCTTTGAAATCACTATAAAACATGGAAAAATAAATAAAGTAAGCTTTATAGCTTAGTAAGCTCATATGATTAATAAGTATAGTTTGCTTATTCATTCACCATTTAAAGAACATAAGTAACATAAGTATTACATTCAAATCAACAATTTGTACTTTGCCATAGTTCTATGTATCAAGTATAAATTCATCTACTTTCACTTACATTTCATATAAACTTATCAATTTCACTTACTTGCCAAACTTATCACGAGTACTTGAACTGATTTGTATCATTGCTTATATTCTCGTACCATCATCTTTTCCCATTTAATCATTCGGAATAATATCAGATACTCGAGAATCTTGCACCAAAATGCCACATACATAGCCAATGCTATCTCAATCCCATATCACATATTTGCTCACTCTCGAGCTATCAACGAGCCTACTCACACAAGCTGTCGGTCAAGACGTAGCTACACGGTTCTACTCACACAAGCTGTCAAGTAACTGCAACACATGCCGGTATACTCAGCCACCGGTAGGACATACAGGACCAGCACCCGAATCACATAATCACAGTAACCCCTAATGACATGTCACTAGTATCCTATCTATTCCTAAGGTTCAACTAGGGTTCTCACTGTGTCAATGCTTTGTCGATAGATTCCACAGTGTCGTAATATCATAATTATAATTTTTAAGCATATAAACACTTATCACATTAAGCTTATTAATCATACAAACTTACATCGGTTCACAAAAATAATGAAATAAGTCAATTAGTCGAGTACTTTGTTTTTCACCGCGTCTAGATCCGAATTTCGCTTTTCTTGACCTATATGTAATCAAATTTAGCTTATTTAATTATCACTTTATTCAATTTAATCCAAAAACACTCATTAAAGCACATTTACCCTTTTGCCCCAAGTATTTCATAACTTTTACAATTTAGTCCTTATTTCATAAAAACACAAATTAATGCAATTTGATATCAACCCATGCTAGCAAAATTTTCCTAGTTCACATATCAGCCCATATTTTTCATTTATTTCACATTTTAACCACAAAATTTCCATATTTCACAATTTAATCCCTAATTTACATTTTCACTAAAAATCACTTAACAAAACTTGTATAACTATCATCAAAAATTCATAATCTATCATCAATCATTAAAATAAATGCTTATTCATCAATCGAAACTTCCTAAATCTTTAAAATTTTTGTAAAATATTCCCTGGACTAGCTAGACTTAGTTACAATCATCTCAAAAACACAAAATCATTAAAAACCGAGCTAAAATCACTTACCAATTGAGCTACTAACTGACCAAACCCTAAAACACTTCCATGGCTTCCTTCTTTCCTTGTATTTTCAGTGGAAAATGAAGAAAATATGATGATACATTATGTTTTCCATTATTTTACTATATAATGTTTTCCATCATCTTTTCCCATTGAAATTACTATATTAACCTTAATGTATAACATTAGAAATCCACATAAACCATGTATATAAATGTCCAATAACCTTAATAAAGGTATAGTTACAACATAAGGACCTCCACTATTTAATTTTATAGCCATTTAATACTTCTAGCTATTAGAAGATCACTTTTGCACTTTATGCGATTTAGTCCTTTTTATCAAATTGACTAATCAAACGGTAAACTTTCTGAACAAAACTTTCACACAAACATACTAACATGCTATAAACATTAAAATAATAATAAAATAATTATTTTGACTTCAAATTTGTGGTCTTGAAACACTGTTCTGATTTGACTAAAAATGGGCTATTACAGATGTTGAAATTGTTAAGCTACATGCTTTTAATGGCATTTTCACATCTTAAATTAAGTCTTAAACATCATATTTTATGCCTGTTATGTATGATTATATTGGCAACATTGCATGGTAGATCCATTGGATATAGTTGGCATTCCATAGGATTTGTGAGTACCCACCATTATATGTGTTATTTGTGAGCATATGGCTCAAGAAGTTCTGATTTTTGGAGTAAATAAGGGAATTTTGAGTTTGTGTCTCCATTAAATAGGACTATGAGGTGATATAAAAGAGCGTGTGGCTTTGGCCCGCTTAACCCGGGACTGTTTCTGATATGTAGGAGTTTAGAGATCCGTTTATCCAATGTATGATAACACGTTTAAATATTTCCATGAATGTATTATGCCAATATAAGTGTATGTTTATAAGTTAAATTATGATTTCATATGCCATATTAAATTGAAATTTTATTCATGGAATAGCATATGTTACTATGATTATAATATGTGATATTGTGACTGAAATTTTAATGCTTAATTTGCCTAGATTTATGCATGAATTAGGTGTGATTTACTTATTGTTTTTACGATCATTCACTGATCTTTTTAAGCTCATACCCTCACACCTTTGTGCAAAGACTTTTTCATCTTAAGGAGTTGAAGAGCGAGCACAAGGTCGATCTAAGAGTAAGGCTCGGTAGTAGCTTAAGGATTCTTCTTTGGAAACAAGAGGGGGCATTGTGGCACTTATTGGGACTACATTTAATTCAATTGTAATGGACATTGGACATTTATTTGGAATTTTATTTTGGGGATGCTATAATTACTTTAATGCTTGATTTTTATGCTTAATTATTGTGTGGTTTATGGTATGTTGATGAGAGTTCATTTGGTGATTGAGAACATGGTGTTTTAAGCATGTATTTTATACTAACATTGTTTAATTGTAGCTTGCCAAGGAGTGGAATGCTTGTGGCTAAGGTATGCAACTTGTGTGATATAACTGATGGTTGCTAAGTATGATTATAATTTAGTCCTAAAACTTGATTAGATTAATTGAAGCCTTTAATGATAGGAAAAGTCGGTAATATTTTAAAATTAGACTTGTGAGTGTTAAGATTTGGTAGGCATATTCTTAGATAATATTTTTGGTAATGTATTAAAAGTT
Source organism: Gossypium longicalyx (assembly GCA_025698465.1). Taxonomy (NCBI): domain Eukaryota; kingdom Viridiplantae; phylum Streptophyta; class Magnoliopsida; order Malvales; family Malvaceae; genus Gossypium; species Gossypium longicalyx. Next base: position 45,238,406 of record CM046996.1, on the reverse strand, counting down.
TATAAAATTTACGTTTTAGTTCCTATTAATAAAATAATAATTAAACTTAGTAAATGAACTCGATTAAAACTGGAATTTTTACATCTTGCATAAGTTGACTAAAATAAGGTTGGTAATCATTTAGAACTAAAAAGGGACTGTTTAACTTTAGATGGTAAAATAACCAAAATACCCTTAGGGTTAAATAATTAGAAATAGTTTAAAAATGGTTCACAAAATAGCTTCCGCATTAAAATTAGATAGTTAATCAATTATAATTGAGGTGTTATAAGGTTGGGGTGTGTTTTGGGTGGTCTTGAGTTGGAGAGTCACTTCAATGGCTATTGTATCACTTCAAATTTGGGCCGGTCCATCCCAGTTGGGTTTGGGGTATCACACACGCATACATAGTTTGCCATCCACTCAGGATTTAGGTATGTCACACTATAAATGTCACAAGTGAATAAATCTATAAATAGATTTAGGATCTATTCTATTTGGATATAGCCCAATGTACTGTCTGTAACACCCCTATCCCATATTTGTCGCCGGAGTAGGGTTACAGAGCATTACTGTGCAATCGTAATATTAAAATATTCATTTCATACATTATTATAAACATAATCTAATGCATTCAAAAACATACATAACGTCCTTTAATCGAGCCCTCGTGGCCCTAAAAAGACCTTAAGAACAATTCGGGATCAATTTGGAAAAATTTGAAAAGTATAAGAAAAAGTTAGAAAAATTGGACTACAGAGATCACACAGCCATGTGACTCACACAGCTGAGACACATGCTCGTGTCTCAAGCCATGTAACAATTGAAATATGGACACACGGTCATGTCCCAACCCGTGTCCTCGCCCGTGTAATTCTCTGAGTTGGGTCACATGACCAAGACACACGCTCATGTGCTAAGCCGTGTAGCCCTAGAAACAGACACACATGCTCATGTGCCAGGCCGTGTGCTAGGCCGTTTAATAGCCTGACTTTCATGCTTTAAAACCTACAGGGGACACATGGTAGTGTCACTTGACCGTGTGTCACACACGAATGAGTTACACACCCGTGTCTCAAGCCGTTTGGACATGAATTTGCCCAAATACAAGCCATTTCCATCACCAATTCAAGCAATCATCTAAAGGCCTTTATAACACCTAATCAAAGCATCAAAACATGACCAAAACCAACATGAAATGACCAATTCAAAAGTTCAAAACCATTCAACCAATATGTAACAGCCCGGTTTAGACCCTAGTCGAAATAGTGGTTTTGGGACCACAAATTCGAGTTAGAAAAATATTTAAATATTACTTTTTGTGTTTACAGTACGTGGTTAAGCATGTGTGAAAGTTTCGTATAAAAATTTGATCGATTATGTGCTTAATTTTGAAAAAAAAAACTTAATCGTGTAAAATGTAAAAGATGTGTTCTATTTGTTAAAGTGCTTAATTGCTATGTCTCTTAAAATGAGAGGTCCTTGTGATGCAAATAGACCATGGTTGTGATTAAATGACATAGATGGACATGAGATAGTGGAATTATAATGATAATAGAAAGGTTAAATATGTAAATGGCTTATTAATGTTAATTAAATTAAAACAAAACATGAAACAAAGCCATTATCATCTCATATTGCCGAAAATACAAGGAAAAAGAAAATAAAAAGAGATAGTTAAGGTTTGGCAGTTCAAGCATCAATTAAGGTATGAGTTTTATTTGGTTTTTGATGAGTTTTATGTTTTTGTGATCGTTGTTAAGTGTTCTAGCTAGCCCATGTTGAATTTCTGAAATGTTGATGATTTTGAGATGAGCCATTGATGAAATTATGAGTTTTATGAAGTTTGATGTTAGTAAATGAAAGATATGTATTGGGTTAACATGTTTTGTCTTTGAATTTTTGATGAATTTGAGTAAAATGGGCTAAATTGTGAAATTTGTAAATTGAGGGACTAAAATATGAAATAAATGAAATATGTGGGCTTATATGAACTCTATGAACATTCGACCTAACATGTGTAAAAGGATATTTTATGTATTTTGTGGTTTTGTAAATTAGGGACTAAATTGTCAAAATGTGAAAATGTGAGGACTAATTTGTAAAATGTTCTAAATATGTATATATGGATTGAATTGAATGATTTGTTGAATAAAAGGGTTAATTTTGAATACATATAGATCAAGAAAACAGGAATTCAGATTTAGATCGAGGAAAATCGAAGACTATCGAGTAAACGATCCGAATCGTTAATTCCGAGTACGAGATAAGTCCATACATGATAAATGATGTTACAAGTATGTTTTAATGCTTTAAAAATGCATAAATTGTATATACATTTGACTATGGTTCGAGTAAGATGATAAATCGACTATGTTCTGCACTAAGTGTGATTTGAAATAGTTTTGGTTATAAATAGCACTAAGTGTGCGACATGGAATAGCTTCGGCTATATGAGGCACTAAGTGTGCGATACTAAGATATCTTCAGTTATTTGAGATGGCACTAAGTGTGTTGGATCGTTCTAGCTTCGGCTAACCATTAAAGCACTAAATGTGTGAATTCTTAAAACATGGAAAGACTTCGGAAAGAATTAATTATTCGAACAAGAGGTGAGAATGAAAATGAATAAATACGGGAAAATTTAGGTATGTACGAAACCTATGTGGTAGATGATACTGTGTGTACAAAGCTTGATGAATTAGTATGAACATATTAATTATGATGAAATAGAAGTGATGGATGATTTGAGAACTACTAGGTGTTTATTAGATGATGTTTTGTATTATATAAATTGTTGATTATATTTAGTATGACCTTACTAAGTTTCAAAGCTTATTGTGTGAAATGTTCTCTATTTTATAGTGTTATAAAGCTAGCTCGGATCTGCGGATCGTCAGCGACTCATTCACACTATCGGACATCTATTTTGGTACCATTTTGAGAGTTGTATATATGGTATATGGCATGTATAGGCTAGTGTCATTTTGGTATGTTTTGTGTTGTGATTAGCCATGAGACTTGGCTTGTAAATATTGGTATGTATGGTTTCTTAAGTTGGTCTAATTGGTATGTTTGATAAGAAATGTGATGTTTATAATGTTCATGTGATGGTTTAAATATGGGATGTTGAATTGACAAGTTTTGTGGTATGAAATAGGTGATAAGATGATGAGATTATACTTTTGAAACTTATGTGAGTTTTAGTGATTTTGGTATATTTAGGTTGTGGAATTGAAAAGTGAATTGGATGGTATTTGGATGTTATGCAATATGAATGAAATGGTTGATTTGGTTGCCTATAAATGATGTGAAAATGTTGTGGTTTTGGTGTGATTGAGATAGGTGGAAAATATGGCTTAAACCAAGCCTAATTTCACCCCACATGGTTGAGCACACGGGCGTGTGTCTCAACCGTGTGTCAATTTTGATTTAGGTATTCAAGTCAATCTCGAGCATGGCCTAGACACACGAGCGTGTCTGGTGGCCGTGTGAGGCACATAGCCTTGATACATGGGCGTGTGTGGCCATTTCGAAGGGTACACAAGCATGTGGTCGGCTGTGTGACCTAAGTCAGTTTTGACCACGACCAAGGCACATGGATGTGTCTTGTTGCCGTGTGGACAAGTCAGTATGTATACCCTGTTTTACCATGGCCTAGACACACAGATGTGTCTAATGCTGTGTGAGGCACACGGCCTGATCACACGGGTGTGTGACCTTTATAACTTTGAAAAATGTTTAAGTTTCAAAAAAATTTGTATGAGCTCAGTTTAGTCCCGACCCCTTTCTAAAGCATGTTTAAGGTCTCGTTGACCTAATATAAGGGACTTTGTAATGATGTATGACCTATGATGTTATGATGGTTGAGAAATGAATGCTAAATGTGTCGATTTGTCCGGTAACACCTTTAACCTATTCCAGCGATGGATACGGGTTAGGGGTGTTACATAATATGCCATACAAGGCATCTGAATTGCAACATACAAACTTACCAAAAACATGCATATGTTGATCAAATTTTTACTACCAAACATAATTTAACTTTTACCAAATCATACCTCAATTTTGATTACTAACACTTCAACATAACTTACCATTTTAGCCATATCTATCATACATCATAAGTAATAACATGACACAAACTAACCAACATCAAATGGTACCAAAAAAATTTGTACATGCCAAAATAACCTCTTATGCATACATGACTTCAAAACACAAACATATTTAGTTATTATGCACACATTCATCAAACACCATTTAATAACATCCTAAATAAGTTTCAACCCCAAATTCAAATACTTAAGTTTATACATGCCACTACTCTAGGAGATACAAAAACTACCAAAGTCGGTGGATAGTGTGAGCTGAAGATTTGATCCGTCCAAAGTGTCAGCAACAATGATCTCGATAATTAGAACGTAGAAATAGAACCAACTAATATGAGGCTTTAGCTTTTTCCCAATCTAAACCTATTCTTGGTCTATCTTGATCTAAATAAACAAATGCAATCCATTTAATATCTCTATTATTCGATTCAATCCACATTTCATATTTTTATGAAATTACAATTTTTTCCCTAACATTTTAACTTTTTACAATGTAATCCTTAAGCTCATAAATTGAAATCTAAGCATTTTAATTCTTATTTCATGCCAGCCAAATTTACTAAGGACCTATATCAATTCATATAAATCATCATTTCACAATTTCTCCATGAACTTTTATGATTTTTACAAATAAGTCTCTAAATATTATTTTCATTAAAAATCACTTTACAAAACTTGTTTATTTATTAAAAAGGACTCATAATCTACCATGAAACATCAAGAATCATGCAAGAGCGTTCATGGGAAAACCCTAAACCTTTAACAACTTTACAAATTGATCCCCAGGCTAGTTAGGTTAAGTTAAATCCTATAACATAAAAATCATTAAAAACGAAGTTGGAATTCATACCATGCAAGTAAAATAACCTAACTGAATACCTAGCAAGCTTCCATGGTGTTTTGCTTCTTTTAATTTCGATGATGGTTGATCAAATGAGAAAGATGATGTAATTTTGTCATTTAGTTTAATTTTTATTTATCAAATTACCATTATAACATTTAAAATCTTTAATAATTTCATCAAAATCATGTCATGCACATCCACTAACTTCATGAATTATTTAATTACCACTTAAGTCCTTTCACTTTGAAATTTTATAGCTATTTGACACTTTTGACTAATAGAACTCTACTTTTACACCTTTTATGATTTAGTCCTTTTTACGTAATTAATTATCCAAACATCAAAATTTCTTAACGAATTTTTTATACGACCTTACTAACATTCCATAAACATTAAAATAATAATAAAATATTAATTTACTCATCAAATTTGTTGTCCCGAAACCACTATTCCGGTTTCACTGAAAATGGACTGTTACACTATCAGTCCAGTCAGTCACATCTATGTCTCTATCTTCTAGGGGTCATCCACTCCGATAACCAAGACAAGGAATCTCCCTAATTTGACTTTATGGACGACATATTAATCTTTCAATCAGTTTGCTCATTTCCGATTAGACTAAGGACATGTTAGGGTCATCTACTAATTCAAGCTATCTTTTCGTATTACAATCTAACCGTGCAATACCACTTAGTATCAGCTAAACGTTAGATAACCAATGAGAAACATTTGCTTCCATTTTGCTTTGCGTGCAAAAATCATATGAGGACAATATACAACATATTAATGTAATTTATGAATAATTTTATTAACCAATCTATTCAAAAAAATTACAAATATACTTAGACGAAAATACTGCACTTAAGGCACCAGATTCAACATATAATTCATGCAACAAATGATTTTTATAGAATAAATGTTAGAAACTTGATTAAACAAAATCTCTCTTTTTTATTTTTATTATTTAAAAATGGCGTTATCCTTCCATTATTTTCATCCAAAACTTTCAAATATACATTGTTTTAATAAACTATAAAAAATTATCTTTTTTTAAGAAATATATATATATATTACATAAAAAATATATCTTGATATATATATAATATTTACAATTAATTGTTTTAAATAAATTGTATGTTATATAGGGTTAATCCCCAATAAACTGTATGTTATGTAGGGGTTAATTCTCAAAAAAAAATTAAAAAATTATCAAAAAAATTAAATTTAGGTGAAAGTGACCCATGCAGTGAAAGTAATGGAGAGTAATTAAATAAAAAAATAGAATTTAAATGTAAAAAATTTGAGGATGAAGATTGGTTGTTCCTAAGGATGGATCTAAGGGTGGATGTACACTTGGAATTTTCAAATTTTTGAATTTTATATATAAATTATTATGTATCTTAAATTTGGTGTTTATATTGTATAATATTTTTTTCTTGACTAAATTGTATTTCATATAATTCGTCCTCTTAAGTCATAAGATTCTGCTTTATATTAACAAAGTATTTTTTAATTTTTAATTATAATAATAATAATAATAATGATAATAATAATAATAATAATAATAATAATAATAATAATAATAGTAATAATAGTAATATTATTATTAATGTATGGATGGGCCTTGAAAGGCTAAACTTAGAGGCCTAATATGGACTTTAAAGTTAAATTTTATAATTAATTGATTTAGCACATACCCATATATATTAGGTTAACGACTTTCTTGTGCTAACTAAGACAAATAAGTCAAATATTTATCATTTTCTAAGTCAAGTATTTATCATTTTTTTGATAGAATTATTCGTCTTATGCTAACTCTTCCCGTGTCTGCTGCAACAATTAAACGAGCATTTTCAACCATGAAAATTGTGAAGACAAGGCTTTGCAACAGAATGGAGGATGATCTTCTTTCAACTTTCTAGGTGGTATACATCGAAAAAGATATAGCTCGAGAATTTTCAACATATTCTATCATTGATTAGTTCGATCTTATGAAAAGCAAAAGGTGCAATTTAGGATGCCTAGTATTGAGAACTAGGACTAAGTTTTTTTTTTAAATTTAATTTTTAGAATTATCATGATATTTATGAAATTTTTAGTATAGTATTAGTTATTCTTTTTTGCATATTGGAAAGAAATATTTAATTTTGTATAGTGTGATTTTTTTCTTTTAATTTTTTTTATAGTTCAATTGTTCATTCTTTTTAAAAAACATTAAATTGATTTGTTTGATAAGAAAAGAAAAGTATTCAAGAAGAATTGACACTTTTTTACATTAAAAAAAGGTCGTTCGAATTTAAAAATTCCGCCCATTTGAAGTAAAATCCTGAATTCGTCTCTGGTTGCTCCTATGTACATAAAAATATTAAAAAGTTGATAAAATATTAAATATAAGAATAGAATTTATTAATATTAAGCTATTTGAATTGAATATAACAATTAATAATATGAAGCTATTTTATCTAAATCTAATTTAAATTAAATACAACACATAAATATTTTGTAATAGGCTTAAGGGTGTAAAAAGCCCTCAAACGTTTTCAAAAAAAGCAATTAAGCCCTTGCTCTTTTTTCTTTTTTCTTTTTTCTTTTTGCACTCAATCGAGTACTTGAGCTTTCAAAATGCATCAAAAATGTCTTCAAATCATTTTATAAAAAAAATCAATTAAAAGCCCTCAAACCATTTAAAAAAAACAATTAAACCCCTACTTTTTTTTGCATTCAATTGGGTACTTGAACTTTCAAAATACATCAAAAAGACCCTCAAACTTTTTCAAAAAAAAAAATTAAGCCCCTACTTTTATTAAAATTTATAAAAGAATTAAAATCAATAAAAGCTATATATATTATTAAATTTTAATAAAAATCAAATATTAAAAATTAGAAAAAATTACTAAAAAATATAAAAATCATAAAAAATTGTAAATTTGTAAAATTTTATAAAAATTATAAAATATATAGAAATATAAAAAATTTATAAAATTTTATAAAATCGTAAGAAAATTATACAAAATGTAAAGATATATAAATTTTGTAAAAAAAATTATAAAACTTATCGTACCAAAAGAAGCATTTTATAATTTTTCTATAACTTTTATTAATTTTTATTTTTTATCATTTTTCGCCACATGTCACGTTGTGTTGTGACACATGATGGATTTAATTAGAAAAAAAAAACTAAAGGTCATTAATTTTTTACGATTTTTATAAAATTTTACAAATTTTTTTATTTTTTACGATTTTTATAAAAAATTCTAATTTTTAATAATTTTTAAATTTTTTATTAAAATTTAATAAATTTTCTAAAAATTTATTATATTTTATAATTTTTTCTAATTTTTAATAAAAGTAGGAGATTATTTTCTTTTTTGAAAAATTTTGAGGTTTTTTTAATGCATTTTGAAAGTTCAAATACCCAATTGAGTGGAAACAAAAATAGGATCTTAATTACTTTTTGTGAAGAAGTTTGAGGGGCTTTTTGATGTATTTTGAAAGTTCTAGTGCTCAATTGAGTAAAAAAAAAAAAAGAGAGAGACTTAATTTTTTTTTTTTAAAAAAATTGAGGATTTTTTACACCCTTATACCTTTGTAATATAATAACTATTATTATAACATTTGGTACCCATGCACGGGTTAAATAAAATGTGTAGACATTAAATAATCATTTTTAAATTTTATCAAATATACATACAATATTATAGATATATATTATTAATGCATTTGTGAACATATTAAATACACTATTTGTTTTAGTGATACATACATTAGAGGTGTCCATAGGTCGGGCTGGATCAGGCTCAACAAAAAATTTAGGTCAGTTTGTTAGGCCCAGGCCCGGCCCGAAAAATAGGCCTAAAATTTTAATCAAGCTTGGCCCGTATAAAAATACTAAAACCCGAGTCTAGCCCGGCTCACCCATATTAATTTATTATATAATTTTTTATATAATTTTTTAAAAAAATATAATAAATTAAAAATACTAAAAACATTAAAATAAATATTTTCCATCAAATTGAAAATAAATTAAAAATATATGTATACTTAAATAACACTAAGATAAATGTAATTTAACAAGCAAATGTGAAAATTAGTAACAAAATTAATAATAAAACAAGAGTTATATAATATCCAAATAATAACAACAAAATAACAGTAACATAATTGTGAAATAGTAGCAAAATAGTGAAAAAAACAACAAGAAAATAAAAAAAGCAAAAAAAAGCAGGGTGTTTTTTTTTTTTTGTTTTCCTATTCGAGCCAGGCTCAGTCTAAGAAAGCCTTACCTGAGGCTCAGCCTGTTTTCTAAACGGATCTTATTTTTTTGCCAAAGCCTATTTCTTGAACTTATATTTTTACCTAAACCCTCCCAATTTTTTAAGCGGGCCTTCGAGCTTGACCCATAGACAGGTTTACCTACATTAAGCACCTATTAATAATTAAAAATATTACATTTAAATATAATGTTCGTGTGAATTATGTCTTGGTACAAAAAAATTAGATGACAAATAATATGACGAGTTTGGTTATGAGAATGACTGTCGTATGGAAGGTTGTTGAGGAATCTGGTAGTGCATGACATTGTGATAACTGAGGTTCTTAGCTCAATACCTAAGTTGGTTGATAATTTTCTATTATATTGTGCTCCATTCTTTTGATAAAAAATATATAATGTGTATATATTAAATAATTATTATTAAATTTTATTTTAATATATGTAATATTATTGTAGCACATAATTTTAGTTTAGTAAACATGATAGTATATGTGATTATAATTATTATTATAATAATTGCTACCGGGTTTGCTTTCACGGTTAAAAAATGCATTATAACAGTTAAATTTTAAATTTATTAAATAAAAATAAAAAATAGATAAAATCCATGAATCGTCTTAATTTTATGCATTTTTATAATATTATTTTTTAAGATCATTTTTAATAAATTAATTAAAAAAATTAAATGTGGAAAAAAAATAAGAAAGTGCCACTTGGTGCAAAGATGGCGTATGTACTTTTTTTGAGCAAAGGGTATGTACTTGTTATATTATATATATATGATATAGATATAGATAGTTTTAATATTTGTGTTTTAATTTAATTATGAAATATTTATATTTTCTTTACTAATATTTGGTTAAACAACGAAATCTCGAAAATATATTATCATAAACTAATATTATTTATTCTCTGTATTCTAGTCTTTTAGTTTACGAGCTTTAATAGATGAAATATAATCTGGTGTTATCTTGCGAAACTTTTCTCATTTTCTTCACGAATCTGGTGTTATCTTCTCCATTTCTTTGAATTTAGTGCTGGATTCTTTCATTAATATTCTTTTATAAAGCAACGCTAATTAATTGGTTTGAAAGAAATGTTAAATTTGTAAAATAAATCTGAAATAAAATATAATAAGTCAGGATTTATCATGTTAAATCATTAAGAATAAATCAAGAATAAATGAAGAACAAATTAAGAACAAAACTAGATGTGGAAGCGTATATGAATTCATGAATTTCTTGAAGTTTTACCGGATCTCGGGGATTTGATCTTCCAAATTAGTACACAAGAAATTTAGAGAATATCTGCTCTCTCTTTCCTAATGATGGGATATTAGAAAAGATATATTGTGTATAATTTGGAGACCATAACCCTAATATTTATAACCCTGGCATATTAGTTCTAATCAAATTCTAATTAGCCCATCATTAATCAGAATTTGATTAGAATTCAATTACTAGAGTATCTACACATATTTTATCCATACTTTATTTAATAATTAAAGCCCAATAAAATTTTAACCAAATTAGATCACTTTTAATTTGGGCTAACCTATCATGATAGTAAATAATAACATGTAATTACCCTTATTATATATGTGATGTTTATATTTTCCGACAATCTCTCACTTGGACCACATATATATACTAATTACTCTATAATTACATGTCATTATATAACCTTATGAGCTCAAAATTTTACTATCATATCCAAAAGGTATTTCGAACAATCTCGTCCATTAATTATGTTAACATAGAACCAAGGCGACTTTCGTTACATATATAGTAACTAAATCCATCCATGATCACGTATATTAACACAACCAAATGACATAGATCAAGTATGTATGAGTAGCATGGAAATTACATGCAATATGATCTAAACATGTCTATTTCCAACTGGTCCTCTTTAAATTACATGCAATATAATAAATATAATGAATAAACTAAATACTTTATTTCTGATTAGAAAATAACCAAATATATAAATGTTTAAAAACAAACATAAAACAAATAAAATATAAACTCCCACTAAATAATGATATTCTTAAACAATGTAACACCTATATGAGCAGCATGCTCATGAAAGACCTTGGGTGGTAAACCTTTTGTGAGCAGACCCGCTATCATGGAGTTTGTCCCAATGTGCTCTATGGATATTTGACCATTTTGCACTCTTTCTTTTACAACTAGGAACTTTATGTCAATATGCTTTGACTTAGATGAACTCTTGTTGTTATTGGAATACTGTACTGCTGACTTATTGTCACAAAATAATTTGAGTGGTCTTTCTACATTCTCCAAAATGCGCAGCCCTGTGACAAAGTTCCGTAACCATATTTCATGGTTTGATGCCTCATAGCATGCTACAAACTCTGTTGCCATATTGGACGAAGCTACAAGTGTCTGTTTGACACTATTCCAAGATATAGCTCTTCTAGCTAACAGGTAAATATAGCCTGATGTAGACTTCCTACTATCTTGGCATCCAACGAAATCAGAATCAGAATACCCTATGACCTCCAAAAGATCTTATCTCTTATAAGTAAGAATGAAATCTTTTGTTCTCTGAAGATATTTCATAACCCTTTTGGTTGCTATCCAATAGTCTATACCAAGATTGCTTAAATATCTACCTAACATCCCAACAATGTACGCAATGTCCAAACGCGTACAAACTTGAGCATACATTAAACTCCCAACAGCTAATGCATAGGGAATCTTTTACATTTCCTGAATTTCAATGTTACTTTTAGGGCATTGAGTAAGACTAAATTTGTCCCCTTTAGGGACAGGGGTGTCACTTGGTCTACAACTCTGCATGCCAAACCTTTTGAGTACTTTATTGATATAGCTCTTTTGTGATAATCCAAGAATACCTCGAGATCGATCTCGATGTATCTGAATTCCTAAAACAAAAGAGACGTCCCCAAGATCTTTCATATCAAAATGCTTAGATCCAAAAATAAGCCTATATCATTAGTGGCAAGCAAAATGTCATCAACATATAGAACCAGAAATACATACTTACTCCCATTGAGTTTGTGATACATACAATCATCAACAATATTCATCCCAAAACCAAACGGAACAATTATTTGATGAAACTTGTGGTACCATTGCAGGAAGCTTGTTTGAGTCTATAGATGGATTTTGTTAATTTGCAAATCATATTCTTTGAGTCTTCCGACTCAAAATTTTCTAGTTACACCATATAAATTTTTTCTTCAATGTCGCCATTAAGAAACTCAATCTTAACATCCATCTGATGTAATTTAAGATCAAAATGAGTAACAAGCGCCATGATTATCCTAAAAGAGTCTTTCGATGAAACTGGAGAGAAAGTCTCTGTAAAATCAATACCTTCGTTCTGAGTATATCCTTTAGCTACAAGATGCGCCTTATACCTCTCTACATTACCATCTGCATCCCTCTTGGTTTTAAATATCCATTTACAACCAATTGGTTTTGCACCTTCAGGTTTCCCAAACTTTATTGTCTTGCATAGATTTATACTCATCTTTCATGACATTAATCCACTTTTAAGAATTAGAACTTTTCATGGCCTGATGAAAGTTGATTGGATCGTCTTCCATCATTCTATTATCATCTTCATATTCTTGGAGAAATATAATACAATCATCTGGAATAGCATTTCTCCTTTCTCTTGTAGACCTCATTCATGGCACTTGTTCTTGAGGTTGTTGAGTTTGTTCTTTTGAAACAATTACCTCATTTTGAATGGGGAGTTGTTCAATATTATCTTGTAGAGGTTCTAGATTCAATTTTTAATCAATGATAGGTGTAAGAACCTGAACATCATCAAAAGTGATAGTAGGAACTGAGCTAGAATCCAATTCCTCCTCAAAAGCAATGTCTCTAACCTTATTTCTCCCTCTCAAACTCAACATCCTCAAAAACTGTTGCAATTTCGGTCTAAAAAATATTCCTTATTATGGGATCATAAAATTTATAGCCTCTAGATCACTTAAAATAACTAATAAAGTAGCTGCTTACTGTTTTGGAGTCTAATTTCTTTTCATGTGGCCTATAAGGCCTTGCCTCAGCTGGATATCCCCAAATATGAAAGTGCTTTAAACTAGGCTTTTGACCTATCCAAATCTCATAAGGTGTTTTTGCAACTATTTTATTAGGTACTCTATTCAGAATATAAGCTGTTGTCTTTAATGCTTCTCCCCAGAGGGACTCAGGTAAGGTAGAATGAGCAATCATTCTCCTTACCATATCCTTAAGAGTTCTGTTTCTTCTTTCAGCTACACCATTCATACTAGGTGATCCTGGCATGGTGTACTGTGGGATAATACCGCATTCCTTTAGGAATTTCGAAAATGGTCCTAAACATTATTCACTTGAGCCATCACATCTACCGTAGTACTCACCACCTCGATCAAATTTGATTTTTTTAATCCTTTTGTTGAGTTGATTCTCAACTTCAACTTTATAAACTTTGAACACGTCCAAAGACTGAGATTTCCCATGAATGAGGTATAGGTACCCATAACGTGAGTAATCTTCTATGAATGTTATGAAATATTGTTAACCATTCTAGGATGCCGTAGGGAATGACCCACAAATATCTATATGAATTAATTCTAAGATGTCTGAAGATCTGTTGGCACCCAATCTCTTGGTTTTGGTTTGTTTTCCCTTAATGCAATTGACACAGACATCAAAGTCTTGAAGTCAAGGGACTCTAAAATACCATCAGACACAAGGCGTTCAATTCTAACTTTTGAGATATGACCCAAGTGCCTATGCCATAATGATGCTGAATTTTCCTTATTTAATTTACGTTTTATACCACATGATTCCACATGCAAGGTTTCATTATAGGATGCAACTGTTTCTAGCAAATAAAGGTTGTCATAGGTATTTAAATAACCAGTTCTAATAACATTTGAATTTAAAGACACATCAAATTGATTGTTTTCGAATGAACAATAATATCCAAATTTGTCCAACGAAGAAACAGAAACTAAATTCTGTCTAAATAACAGTACAACAAAAGTGTCATTTAAATCCAAATAAACACCAGTTCCTAATAACAACCTAAAATTCCCAATCGCTTCTACTTCTACCGATTTTTCATTGCCCACAAAGATGTGTCTTTCACTATCACTTGACTTTCGGTAACTCAGGCAACCTTGCATAGAAACACTTATGTGAGTAGTAGCACCAGAATCTATCCACCAAGTGTTTCTTGGTACTGAAGCCAAATTAATCTCAGAATAGACCAAATTAAGAATTATACATTTCTTTACGTGTCAAGCATGATATTTGGTACAATCTTTCTTTACGTGTCCAGACTTGTTACAAAAGAAACAGCTCTCTATAGCTTGTTATTGTTTCTTTTGAGTTGAACCCTTAGCAGCTTCATTCTGATATTTTATTTTCTTGCTCTTATCTTTAGAGGCATTGGCCAAATGAGCACTTTCGGACTTATCACGCTTCAACCTTTCTTCCTCTTGCACACAATGAGAAATGAGCTCATTTAGGCTCCATTTCTCCTTTCGACAGTTATAACTAATTTTAAATTGGTTAAACTGTGCAGGAAGCAATACCAAAACCATAAGAACAAGCAATTCCTTAGAAAGCTTGGTCTTAAGTGTCTTAAATCTTAAAGTAGTATGGAACATCTCCATAATGTACTCCCTTACGTTTCCTTGACCCTTATACTTCATAGACATCAAAGAAGTCAGAAGTGATGTCATCTCAACCTTATCATTTTTAGCAAAACGTTTCTCAATTTCATTAAGGACACCCTTGGCTTGAGTAATCTCTTCAGATTTTATGCCCTTAAAGGCTTCTGGAATGTTGTGTTTCATGATCATTAGACTCATACGATTTGAACGATCCCACCTCTCAAAGTCCCTCTTAACATCAAGGGTGCTTTCCGCAGTGAGAGGTACAGGTTGTTCTTCCCTTAGTGTAAGGTCTATGTCCATACAGCCAAACACTATAAGTAAGTGCCTTTTCTATTCCTTAAAATTAGTCCCATTAAGCATGGGTATAGAATTTATATTAGCAGATATTGTGGCAGTAGAAGATAAATTAGCTGAATATAGAACAAAAACAAGCTTAAATCAATATTCATAAGTAAACAATAAATTCAAGATAATGGCTAATCCCATCTCAAGATACCAAACACAACATTAATATCAAGTCTTTAGACAGTAAAATTAACAGTAAGTGGGTACTCTTGTTGTAGCAATCAAACACTGACAATAAATTATGTCAAACAATGAATTAATCTTTAATAAATTATGTCAAACAATGAATTAATCTTTGAACTAACTTATTGCTCACATAAAATACCTTATAATTGTCATACATTTATCACCATAGATGTCGTAGAAATTCTGCCAAATATTAACTTACCTTTGGATCAATTAATAAACGCATGAATCACAAAAACATATAATCATCTTAATATTTCAAATAAACTAATCTACACAAAAGAGGTCACTTTGGCGACATTTTGTTTCAACTAATTTATTTAAAATATTAGATATCCTTAATTAAAAGTCAAAATCTGAATTTATTTGTTTCAAAATATTTACCTTAATTTCATCTTTCAGTCAAATTAAAAGATAATTATATATATTTATATAAATTTCCAAAACAACATGCATTTGTTATATATGTATATAATCAAAAAATATATATGAATTAAGTTATGTCTATTTACTGTTATCTTTTTTTTTTAATCCATCGAAGAAAATAATAAATAAAAGAAAAGGAAAACCTTAAAAAAATTTTATAAATTCAAAAAAAATATACTTTAATATAAGCCTTCAAAGATCAATATATATCCGAAATATAAAACCCATAAAATTTTATAAATCAATCGTTTAAATAAAAAACTTTAATAAATTCCCAATGATTTAACATGACGAGGCTCAGATGCCACTTGTTAGATTTGTAAAATAAATCTAAAATAAAAGTTAATAAACCAGGATCTATCATGTCAAATCATCAAGAATAAATCAAGAACAAAACTAGATGCGGAAGCGTAAATGAATCCATGAATTTCTTGAAATTTTACCGGATCTTGGGGATTTGATCTTCCAAATTAGCACACAAGAAAGTCAGAGAATATCTGCTCTCTCTTTCTTAATGATGGGATTTAGAAAAGATATCTTGTGTATAATTTGGGGAACATAACCCTAATATTTATAACATTGGCATATTAGTTCTAATCAAATTCTAATTAGCCCATCATTAATTAGAATTTGATTAGAATTCAATTACTAGAGTATCTACACATATTTGACCAATACTTTATTTAATAATTAAAGCCCAATAAAATTTTAACCAAATTCGATCACTTTTAATTTGGGCTAACCTATCACGATAGTAAATAATAACATGTAATTACCCTTATTATATATGTGATGTCAATATTTTCCAACAGGAAACATATGTATTTTTGTAATTTTGTAATTTGAATTTGTATTCGGGTAAATTATCAAAATGATCACTTTTGTTTACCTCATGTTACGTTTAGTCACTTATGTTTGAAATGTTATAATATTATTGAGTTGTTAAGTGTCATTAACAGTGTAACGGTAAGCTGATGTGACAAGTTAAATCATCATTTCAATCAAAATTTTTAGGTTAATTTATACAATGGGTCCCCATATTTTTCATTTTGAGTAACTTAAATTTTTTTTCTTTTATGTTCTTTTAACTTTTTTTTCTTTATTTTCCATTCTCTTCTGCTTCTCCCTTTGTTTTCCTTCTTTATTTCTTTTAACGTAATTTTTCTATATTTTTCATTTATTAAAACTTTTTTATGTTTATGAAAAAAGAAAAGGAGAAAGTTTAAACCAAAATAAAACTTGTTTCGCATATTCTCATCCCACAATTACAAACCCTCGTCATCTATCACCACTTCAACGAACCAATTTGAATCTCTCATTGACCTAGTCTGCAAGCTCACCTCAATCAAAGACCTCGCCAGTTGTGAATTATGGCAATCCACTCACAACAAAATTTCTCGAGCCCATTCCCTCAACCTCTTAATCAACCCCCACGACCACCTTATCTATCTTACCTACAACATTTTCGAAATTACATTGTTTCACGGATTCTTTAAACAAGCTCTACACTTTCAATGACTGAAACGACCACCATACAAGACTGACCCTCAACTTTACCCACACCAGTTTGGTTCCATGCTCCCTTTTTCTCTTTGGTTCATCAATGCTCGACTTCCAATCATGCTTACTTGGGAATATCCAAGAAGGTTTAGATCAATTTTATTGTTTGCTTAATTTTATTCGTCAGAAAAAAAAAAGAAATGAGTAATCTACACAATTCTGAAAAAATTTGGAAACGAAGAAAAATTGTTTTGAATATAAAGAATTCAATTTATGTTTAGATTTCATTAATGATATGATTTTTTTATATTGATTAGTTAGATCCAATTTTAATTTCAAAGTTAAGTTATATTCAAATCAATATTTGATTAAGAATAATTGGTATTCAGTTTTGAGTAAAATTCAATCTAGGAATAATGTGAAAGAAACAATGATTTGGTTTATTTGGTGGGAAAAGATTATATTTTTGTAGTGAAGAATATGAAAAGAGAGAAAAATAAAGGGGAAGAAAGAAAATAATAATAATAAAAAATTAAATTATTCAAAAAAATAAAAATATAGAAACTAGTTCTAACAAATTAAAAATATAGAAATATTATATTAAAAGAAATGAAGAAGGGAGGAAAAGATGCAGAAGAGAATGAAAAAAAGAAAATTTAAAAGAACATAAAAAAAATTAAATTACTCAAAATGAAAAAATATAAAGACCAATTGTATAATTTAACCTAAAATTATCATTTGAAATGATGATTTAACGTGTCACATTAGTTTACCATTACACCGTTAACGATAATTAACTGTTCAGTGACTAAAATGTTACAATACGATAATATAAGTGACTAAAATATAATATTTTAAATATAAGTGATTAAAATATAATATGAGACAAATAAAAGAGACTATTTTAAAATTTTGCCCTTAATTTAATAATCTTTTTTCATCCAGGTATGAGATTTAGGAGGAAATGAAAGAATAAAATAGAAGCAAAGAGAGCTTTAGTTACGTTTTGACCACAAAATCAGAGCACTTTTAAATCGAGATTGGATCGGCATTTGGCTTTAGTATTTAAAAAGACAAATAAATGACAAATGGCATCGGCTGTCAATTAATTTTAGCTTTTTCAAAAACACAGCCCACCAAACTCTCCAAACTTCGGTATTTACAACCCACAGAAATATTTTACGTTTACTAACGCATCCCCTCCCCTCTTCCACAAAAAACCACTGCAGCGCACCCCTTGTTTTTCATTTCTCCACCCTCCCCACCTTTCTTTCCTTTCTTTTTCCTAACTTACTGTCATACCCTTTTCTCTCTCTGTTGAAGTAAAAAAAAAAAAAGCGATAATCTTTTCTCACAAGTAATTAATGGTTCCTATAACAAAATAATTGTAAAAAAAACCAGAATGATGAAAATTTGGTCATCTACTCTTATTTGAAGCGAATTCCTTAAGCAACAAAACATGCTCTAAATTCCACAAGGTTGCTAAATCTACTTTAATCTAAACCATTTTTTTTAAAAAAAAAAGAAAAATCATTTTCACAAACTGATGAAAATGAAGTCCTAAATGGCACCACTGCAATTAAAGTAAAGGACTGGGTCAAATATTCTTTCTTCAGATCTATATATAATATTGCAGTATTGCTAGCCATAGTAGCAAAAATTCTTGAGGCACTGACTCGACTACACTGCCACCATGCAATTCACACACAGCCTAGTCTCTACCAAAACTCTGCCTTGGAGGATCCCAGGTGTCCACTGCCGCCACATCCCTCCACCAACCTCCACCGTCAAATTCTCCCCTATCTCTGCCGTGGCGGCAGCTCCACCAAAACCTCAAAAAACCCACTCAATGCCACCTGAAAAGCTAGAGATTTTCAAGTCACTAGAAAACTGGGCTACCCAAAATGTGTTACCGCTGCTCAAACCTGTAAAAGAGTGTTGGCAACCCCAGACATTCTTACCTGACCCTGCATTGCCGTTGGGAGAGTTCAACGAGCAAGTGAAGGCCCTGAGACAACGCACTGCGGATCTGCCGGACGAGTATTTCGTGGTGTTGGTGGGGGATATGATTACGGAGGAAGCCTTGCCAACGTACCAGACCATGATCAATACACTTGATGGGGTGAGGGATGACACTGGGGCTAGCTCCAGCCCCTGGGCAATTTGGACTCGGGCTTGGACTGCTGAGGAAAACAGGCATGGGGATTTATTGAAGACTTTCTTGTATTTGTCTGGGAGGGTTAATATGCTTATGATCGAGAGGACTGTGCAATATCTGATTGGATCTGGCATGGTGAGTTTCTTTTTCAATAATTTCAATCTTCATACACGTTTTAGATTAAATTCATCTGTTCTGAATCATTCTTGGGAGTATTGGCAATGTTATTATGCAAATTAATTGGTACACTGCATTGCAATTTCAGGATATTCAAACCATTTAATCTTCAATAAAGAAATGAATCTGAAAACACCACAATTTGCACTCAAATACCCTAATGCTACTAATCAAGAAGCACATATGTTTGATGAATTGTAAGCGAGAAAAAGTAACGTATGTGACATCCATACATTTGTTTTGGTTTGACAGGATCCTGGAACCGAAAACAACCCATACTTGGGTTTCGTGTACACTTCATTCCAGGAGCGAGCCACGTTCGTGTCCCACGGCAACACGGCACGGTTAGCCAAGGAAGGTGGGGACCCAGTCCTGGCACGCATGTGCGGCACCATCGCAGCAGACGAGAAGCGGCATGAGCTAGCCTACTCAAAGATCATTGAGAAGCTACTCCAAGTAGACCCAACAGGAGCAATGCTAGCGATCGCGGATATGATGAAGAAAAAGATAACAATGCCTGCACATTTGATGTATGACGGGGAAGACCCAAGGCTGTTTGAGCACTTCTCGGCGGTGGCGCAGCGGTTGGGAGTGTACACGGCGGATGATTATGCAGATATATTGGAGGCGTTGATAGAACGGTGGGGGTTGGAGAAAATGGAGGGGTTGACGGGGGAAGGTAGGAGAGCCCAGGATTTTGTATGTGGGTTAGCGCCGAGAATTAGGAAGTTGCAGGAGAGAGCTGAAGACAGGGCTAAGAAGATTGGACCTCATGGGGTCAAGTTTAGTTGGATTTTCAATAGGGAGATTATGTTGTAGCTGTAGCTGCACCAAAACATGTGCTTGGTTTTTTTGCATTCCCCAATTCCAATCTTTTTTTTCTTCTTTTAAGCTGCTGCCATTGTAACACTCTTTACTCGTATCTTAGGCCGGGACAAAATTCGAGATATTACCGTACAATTTCACTAGTATTCTAGTAAAATCGGGTCGTAAAATTTTCATTTCAAATTAAAACCATCAAATATATTTACAATATCTCTATTATAGGCTTACGAGGCTCAAAACAACCATCGAAAAAGGATCAGGATTAAATTGGAAACTTTTAGAAAAGTTTGAGAAATTTTCCTAAATACAAAGCTACAAGCTCGTGTGAGATAGGGGACACACCCGTGTCCTCTGGCTGTGTAATTCTCTGACTATGGCATCAGCATCAGTTTAGTGTCACACGGCCGTGTGGTCAATTAAAATTAAATGAATTTTTGGTGCAGACTTCACACGACCAGAGTACACGCCCATGTGGGTAGGCCATGTCCTTCACGCGACACATGCCCGTGTCTTAGCCCGTGTATTTACTATTGAGCATACTGACTTGCAAAATTAGGGTGCAGGGGACACAAGGCCATTCAGCACGCCCATGAGGCAGACCGTGTGTCACACACGGCCCAGACACATGGTCATGTGTCTACCTGTGTAGACCGTTTGGAGACTATTTTCCAAGCCATTGGTCACCTTTTTACATCTATACACACTAATATACTTCAAGGACACTTAACATGGTATATAATTACACTTAAACATCCTTGACATGATTCATACATGTAAACCTTATTACACTTGTTCAAGTTACACTTCTTGTATTAGGGTTATCATTAGCACATTCCGCATTAACCACATACTATTTTATGCCATAACCATTCTCAAGTTATTGGGCCTTATTTTACACATCCATTCATGCTAGACTATATAATCACATCACAAGACACATATAAACTTAAACATGTATATTTAATAGGGTTACCACCCATATCAATTTGAGCCACAGCTCATGGCCGTATACAAAATAAATTAGCATATCTTTATAAGCCATTTCTTTGATTGACCAAATGACACATATAACAAAATGATCAAAAATCCTATACATGCCATTATATCAAAATGAATGTTTCTTTATACCAAAACGAGACTTGTTGATAGTGTGATCAAGGCTCCCATCATCTTCCAAGCTCCTCGAGTCCACAAGCTCTACAAAATAGGGAAAAAAATGAAATGGGGTAAGCATTGACATGCTTAGTAAGTCCATATATGTAACGCCTTGTACCCGAGACCGTCGCCGGAGTTGAGCACGAGCTGTTACTAAACTTAATTTCATCAATTAAACAGCTTAAACAATTTATTTTTAAAATTTCCAGACAAGCTGGCTAACTGCGTCACAGTCGCTTAAAAATTCATATATGGAGTTCCAAAACTCAAAATCTAATTCCATAAATTTTACCTGAAACTAAACTCATATATCTATTTACTAATTTTTTTTCTAGAATTTTTGGTCGGGCCAATTAGTACAGTTTATTAGTTAAAGTCTCCCCTGTTTCAGGGTACGACTACTCTAACCTCTTTGTATTACGAATCAGATATCTCCCTGTATAGAGTTTCAATGACTATGCCATTTCTTTCTCTTAAAACTAGAATCTATAAGGAATCTTTACATGTAAAGTATGACTTCTAATTATTTTTATGTAAATTATGGTGAATTTCAAAAGTCAGAACAGGGGATCCAGAAATCGCTCTGGCCCTATTTCACAAAAATTTAAACATCTCATAGAATATCATTCATATACCTGTTTTGTTCCTTCAATATGAAAATAGACTCATTAAGCTTCGATTCTATAACTTATTCATCATTTAATACCATTTCTACTATTTTTAGTGATTTTTCAAATTTACGTCATTGCCGCAGCAATATTCTGTTTTATAGCAAATTTTACTTTACTATAAATTTTCATGGACTAAATAGCATTTTAAACATACATGGTATCAAATATAATTTAGATTGGCCATTCCAATGGCTAATCATTCACGAACTCTTTTCTTGCCAAAGCATAACCATATCATAAGATCATTTACACAAAGTGAGTATTTTGCCATACATGCCACATTCAAGATACACAAGCCATTTTACCAATTTAGGCCTTCGGATAGTGTGAACGAGTCTTCGACCTATCCCGATTCTCAAGCCGGTTTGTCAAAACTACAATGAAGGAAAAGGAAGGAGTAAGCATAAATGCTTAGTAAGTTCACATGCAAACAGTAAGTAACATAATCATGCAATTCCACATAAAAACATCATTTGCATAAACAACGCCAAGACATTCATGTTACATTTGCATTTAATATCATGCTACGATTTCATCATACCAAGTTCTCAATCTGAAGATTTAAGCACATACCTGTCAAATTTTCTCATTTACCACACTTACCAACATGTCACCTTCGTTTTAGGCATTCTCCTTATTCTCTTAAGATTCACATGTTGAACACATCGGAATATAATTCGAATACACGGAAAGTTTGTACATAAGTGGCACATATGTAGCCAAGCTACCATGTAACCCGCCCATAAGCGAACTCAGACTCAACTCAACGAGCTCGGGCATTCGCATCCATAAGTGAACTCGGACTCAACTCAACGAGCTCGGATGCCTAGTTACATCTCACGAACTCGGACTCAACTCAGCGAGTTCGGATGCCCAACCATCCTAGTGACATGTCACTTGTATTCTAATCAATTCTCAAGGTTCAAACGGGCTTTTTCCTCGATTACACATCTTTGCCGTCTTCCACGGAACATCAAAACCGATACTTGGTAGCAATTCATAATTTACATATTATTCAATAATAACCATAAAGCATAATATTTCATGATATTAATCATCATATCACATAAATAACATTAAATTACTTAAAATGACAATTATGTTACTACATTTACACATGAACTTACCTCGATATAAAATATTAGCAATCAAGCCTATTCCTCGTAAACTTTATTTTTCCCTCGATCACGACTTGAATCTCATTTCTCTTGACCTATAATGCCAAATTAATCTTATTTAATACATACATTCATCAAAACAGCCCCAAATACGAACTTTGACAAAATTACCATTTTGCCCCTAAACTTTTGCAAAATTACACTTTTTCCCCTAGGCTCGGGAATTAAACTTCATCCCATTTTCTTATGTTTTATGACATGCTGATCATTTTTCCCTTCTATGGCAACATCAAATTCTCATTCTAACATGTACTTATAACTATTAGGTATTTTTACTAATTAAGCCCTTTTTCTCGTTTTCACTTAAAACCGAGTAGCACAAGTTGTCTAGCATAATTTAAAACCTCATATTCTATCATAAAACACCAAAATACACAAATTTCACCTATGGGTATTTTTCAAAATATGAACCCTAGGTTAAATTATTGCTAGCATAAGCTAAATCGAGCTTTCAGGATTTCAAAAATGTAAAGAACATTAAAAACGGGCATAGAAATCACTTACAATCAAGGCTTAAAAGTTGAAGAAACCCTAGCTATTGAGGGAGCAAAATTCGGCAGCAACTATATGGAGAAGATGACTATTTTGTGTTATTTTTCTCATTTTATTTCATTTAATATACAAATGACCAAAATACCCTTAATACCTTTCTTTGAAAATTTTCATGTACAAGCCCATTTTTGTCCAAAATTTTAGAAATTTGTCAAATTGATATTTAAGTCCTCCTCATTAATATTCCAAAGTAATTTCATACTAAAAACTTCTAGAATGCAAGTTTTACAACTTATTCGATTTAGTCCCTAATTTCAACTTAAGCACTTTATGCATAGAATTTCGTCACGAAATTTTTACACAATCATGCAATCATATCGTAAACCTCAAAATAATTATAAAATAATTATTTCTATCACGAATTTGTAGTCACGAAACCACTATTTCGATTAGACCCTAATTCGGGATATTACAACTCTCCCCCCTTCAAGGATTTTTGTCCTCGAAAATCTTACCGATAAACAGGTGTGGGTATTGATTTCTCATAGTTTCCTCAGGTTCCCATGTAGTCTCTTCTACCCCGTGCTTTTGCCACAATACTTTCACGAGAGCGATACTCTTATTTCTTAGTTGCTTGACCTCTCGAGCTAAAATCTTAATCGGTTCTTCTTCATAAGTCATATCCGGTCGTAGCTCAATTTCTATCGGTGAAATTATATGTGAGGGATCCGAACGATACCGACGTAGCATAGATACGTGGAACAAATCATGCATCTTCTGTAATTCAAATGGCAATGCTAACCGATAAGCTACTGGTCCAACTCTTTCAATTATTTCATACGGCCCAATAAAATGCGGACTCAACTTGCCCTTCTGTCCAAATCTAAGAACTTTCTTCCATGGAGACACTTTTAAAAATACCTTATCACCAACTTGAAACTCGATTTCCTTTCGTTTTAAATTCGCATAAGATTTCTGTCTATCCAAAGCAGCTTTCAAACAATCTCGAATCACTTTCACTTTTTCTTCGGTTTCTTTTATTAGATCAACTCCATAAATCTGATTTTCCTTGAGTTCAGTCCAATACAATGGTGTTCGACATTTACGACCATACAATGCTTCATAAGGTGCCATCTTCAAACTCGTCTGATAACTATTATTATAAGCAAATTCTACCAACGGTAAGTATCTTTCCCAACTACCTTGAAATTGCAATACACAACATCTGAGCATGTCTTCAAGAATCTGAATCACTCTCTCTGACTGTCCATCAGTTTGTGGATGAAAAGCAATGCTGGAATTTAACTTTGTACCTAATGCCTCTTGCAATTTTTGCCAAAACCGCGAAGTAAATCTTGGATCTCTATCTGAAATAATTGACAAAGGTATCCCATGAAGTCTAACAATCTCACTGATATACAATTCAGCCAACTTATTAAGAGAATAATCCGTGACGTGCGTAGAAATAAAATGAGCGGTTTAGTCGATCATCAACTATTACCCAGATGACATCTTTCTTCCCTGGAGTTAACGACAACCCTGATACAAAATCCATAGTAATCCGATCCCATTTCCATTCAGGAACCATGATAGGCTGAAGTAGTCCCGAAAGTACTTGGTGTTCAGCTTTCACTTGTTGACAAACTAAGCACTTTGATACAAACTCGGAGATATCTCTTTTCATTCCGTTCCACTAATACATTTTCTTCAAGTCATTATACATTTTCGTACTGCCCGGGTGAACCGCCAAACAACCATTATGTGCTTCATGCAAAATCTTTTGAATCAACTCATCATTTTTCGGTACACAAATCCGGTTTTTAAACATCAAGCAACCATCAGAACCGATTCTGAAATCTGATCCCGTATCAGTTTCACATTGCTTTCTCCTGGCTTGCAAATCTTGATCATTTTTTTGAGCTTCACAAATCTCTTGTAAAAACATCAATCTTGTTCTTAACTCTGCTAAAATTGAACCATCATCTGATACCTTTAACTGAGTATTCATAGCTCTGAAAGAAAATAGCAACTTTCTGGTCAAAGCATCAACAACCACATTCACTTTTCCCGGATGGTAATCAATAACAAGCTCGTAATCTTTCAATAACTCCAACCATCTTCGCTGTCTCAAATTCAAATATTTTTGTGACATCATGTAATATCCTGATTTTGGGCCTAGTTGGAATAGTGGTTTTGTGACCACAAAATCCGAGATAGAAATAATTATTTTATAATTATTTTGAAGTTTATGATATGATTGCATAATTGTGTGAAGATTTCGTGAAGAAATTTTTGGCATAACAAGTTTAATTTAAAGTTAGGGACTAAATCGAATAATTTGCAAAACTTGCATTCTAGAAGTTTCTAGTATGAAATTGTTTTGAAATATTAATTAGGATGTCTTAAATAGAAATTTTACCAATTTCTAAGTTTATGGACAAAAATTGGACATGGATGGAATTTTTGGAAAGTTTAGTAGTAAGGGCATTTTGGTCATTTAGGGGTAAAATGAATTAAAATACAAAATTAAAAGCCAATTTTGCTCATCTTCAACCCCATGGCCGAATATAGCAAGGAGAAACCATGGCTAGGGTTTTCAAGCTTCCAAGCTCGATTGTAAGTCCATTCTAGCCAGTTTTTCAAGTTCTTTACGTTTTTGGAGTCCGGTAGAGCTTCGATTTAGCTTATGCTAGCAATAATTTAACCTAGGGTTTGTATTTGGAAAAATACCCATAGGTGAAATTTGTGTATTTTGGTGTTTTATGATAGAATATGAGGTTTTAAATTATGTTAGACAACTTGTACTACTCGGTTTTAAGTGAAAACGAGCAAAAGGGCTTAATCGGTAAAAATACCTAATAGTCATAAGTACATGTTAGAGTGAGAATTTGATGTTTCCATAGAAGGGAAAAATGATCATCATGTCATAAAACATAAGAAAATAGGCTGAATTTTAATTTACGAGCTTTGGGGTAAAAGTGTAAATATGCAAAAGTTTAGGGGCAAAATTGTAATTTTTCCAAAATATGATTTTGGGTCAATTTGAATAATGTGAGCCCTAATTAGACTATATTTTAAATGATAGAGCAAGGAAAACTGAAATTCGAGCTAAAATGGGGAAAATACCAAGTTGTGGACGAAATGGTAAAAATAGCCATTTTCGCATACGAGGTAAGTTCATATGTAAATGTTGGTAACATAGTTATTATTTTAAATGTTTTTATGTTATTTAAATGATATGATAATTATTATGAAATATTATACTCGTGATAATTGTTTGATAATATGTCAAATTATGTGATATACTTGCAAAATGTGAAATACTACCGAGTATTGGTATCGGTATTCCGTAGAAGATGGTTGAGACACATGATTGGGAAAAAGGTCCCGTTGAACCTTAGGAATGGATTAGGATACAAGTGACATGTCACTGGGATATTTGGGCATCCGAACTCGTTGAGTTGAGTCCGAGTTCATTTATGGATACGAACGCCCGAGCTCGTTGAGTTGAGTCCGAGTTCGCTTATGGGCGGGTTACATAGTAGCTTGGCTACATATGTGGCACTTATGTGCAAACTTTCCATGTATCCGAATTACATTCCGATGTGTTCAACGGGTAAAGTTCTACTCAAATGGAGGAATACTCAAGATGAAAGGGATGTATTGGTAAGTGTTGTGAAATGGATACTTTGAACAGGTATGTACTTAACCCTCGGGTTGAAAAATCGATATAACAACAATATGGTGAGATGATAAATGAAAATATGATATGAATGTCTTAGTGATGATTATGCAAATGATGTTTTATGTTTGCTTATATGGTTATGTTACTTGCTATTTGCATGTGAACTTACTAAGCATTTATGCTTACTCCCTCCTTTTCATTCCTTGTAGTGTTGACAAGCTAGCTCGAAAATCAGAGGCGGTCTGAGGCAAGCTCACACTATCCAGTATATCATCTTGGCATAATGGCTTGTATATTTTGAGTATGGCATGTATAGCATTATAACCATTTTGTATATATGGTCTTATGATATCGTTATTGAGTAGTATAAAAATGCTTGGTAATGATTAGCCATTGGAATGACTAATTATGATCATATTTGGTGTTATGTATGTCAAATTGCTAGTTAATCCATGGAAACCATGAAATAGGTAAAATTTACCATAAAATAGATTCAGACAGCAGTAGTGATGTGAATTTGAAAAATAATTAAAAATAGTAGAGATATAATTAGATGATGAATAAAATATGGAATTTAATAATTATGAGTCTATTTTCATATGGAAGAAGCAAAACAGGTATATGAGTTATATTTTATGAGATGTTTAAATTTTTGTGAAACAGGGCCAGAGCGATTTCTAGATCCCCTATTCTGACTTTGGAAATTCACCATAAATTGTATAAAAATAATTATAAGTCATAATTTATATGTACAGATTTCTTATTGAGTCTAGTTTTAAGAGAAACAAACTTCATAGTCATTTAAATTCTGTACAGAGAGATATATGATTCGTAATACACAGAGGTCAGAGCAGTCAAACCCTAAAACAGGGGAGACTTTAACTAATAAACTGTACTAATTGGCATAGCCAAAAATTCTAGAAAAAAATTATTAAATAGATATATGAGTCTAGTTTTAGGTAAAATTTACAGATCTGGATTTTGAGTTTCATAACTCGAGATATGAATTTTTAAGCGACTATGACGCAGTTAGCCAGCTTGTCTGGAATTTCTAAAATTAAATTGTTTGAGCTGTTTAAGCAATGAATTAAGTCTGTTAACACCTCGTGTTCGACTCCGGCAACGGTCTCGGGTACGGGGTGTTACACATCAAGTACTTAAGACTTTTGTGGTCGGTATACACTCGATATTTTTCACCATACAGATAGTGTCGCCAAATAAGCTTCATAACCCTTCCCCAAATATCTCTGAGCCGACATCGAAGAAATCACACTGGATAGTGCCTCTGATTTGCCTGATTCAACCCGTAGAATTTCACCACTTTCACACTTTATTTGTATAACCTTTTCTTTGCAATTTACTATAGCATCATGCAATGTCAACCAATCCATACCCAAAATAACATCAAATTCATCAAACGGCAACAACATCAAGTCGGCCGGAAAGTAATGACCCCAAATCATTAAAGGGCATTTCTTGCATACTTTATTAACTATCACACATTTGCCTAATGGATTCGACACTCTAATCATAAATTCTATGTTCTCAATAGGTATATTCATACTAGACACCAGTTTCATGCACGCATATGAATGAGTAGAACCGGGATCAATCAAAGCTTTAACATTAATATCATAAAGAGATAAAGTACCAGTAATCACGTCGGGAGACGAAGCATCTTCACGCGCCCTTATAGCATAAGCTCTAGCTGGAGCTCTAGTGTAACACCTCCATACCCGAGACCGTCACTGGAGTCGAGCACGAGGTGTGAACGGGCTTAATTAATTAATTAAACAACTCAAACAATTTATTTTAGAATTTTCAGACAAGCTGGTTAACCGTGTCACAGTCGCTTAAAAATTCATATCTTGAGTTCTGAAACTCAAAATCCAATTCCGTAAATTTTACCTGAAACTAGACTCATATATATATTTACTAATTTTTTTCTAGAATTTTTTATAGGGCCAATTAGTACATTTTATTAGTTAAATTCTCCCCTATTTTAGGGTACAACTGCTCTGACCTCTGTGAATTACATATTAGATATATCCTTGTACAGAGTTTCAATGACTATTCTGTTTATTTCTATTAAAACTAGACTCCATAAGAAACTTTTACATATAAAGAATGACTTCTAATTATTTTTATACAATTTATGGTGAATTTCCAAAGTCAGAATAGGGGATCCAAAAATCGCTCTGGCCCTGTTTCACAAAAATTTAAACATCTCATAAAATATTATTCATATACCTGTTTTGTTCCATCCATATGAAAATAGACTTATTAAGCTTCGATTCTATAACTTATTCATTATTTAATTCCATTTCTACTATTTTTAGTGATTTTTCAAATTCACATCATTACTGCATCAATATTCTGTTCTATAGCAAATTTTACTTTACTATAAATTTTTAGGACTAAATAGCATTTTTAAACATACATGGTATCAAATATGATTTAGATTGGCCATTCCAATGGCTAATCATTCACAAACTCTTTTCTTGCCAAATCATAATCATATCATCAGATTATTTACACAAAGTGAGTATAGTGCTATACATGCCACACTCAAAATATACAAGCCATTTTACCAATTTAGGTCTTCGGATAGTGTGAACGAGTCTTCGACCTATCCCGATTCTCAAGCCGGTTTGTCAAAACTACAATGAAGGAAAAGGAAGGAGTAAGCATAAATGCTTAGTAAGTTCACATGCAAATAGCAAGTAACATAATCATGCAATTCCACATAAAAACATCATTTGCATAAACAACACTAAGACATTCATGTTACATTTGCATTTAATATCATGCTACGATTTCATCATACCAAGTTCTCAACCCAAAGATTTAAGCACATACCTGTCAAATTTTCTCATTTACCACACTTACCAACATGTCACCTTCGTTTTAGGCATTCTCCTTATTCTCTTAAGATTCACCCGTTGAACACATCAGAATATAAATCGAACACACGGAAAGTTTGCACATAAGTGCCACATATGTAGCCAAGCTACCATGTAACCCGCCCATAAGCAAACTCGGACTCAACTCAATGAGCTCGAGCGTTCGCATCCAGAAGTGAACTCAGACTCAACTCAACGAGCTCGAATGCCTAGTTACATCTCACGAACTCGGACTCAACTCAACGAGTTCGGACATTTGCATCCATAAGTGAACTCGGACTCAACTCAACGAGTTCGGATGCCCAACCATCCTAGTGACATGTCACTTGTATTCTAATCTATTC
Organism: Gossypium longicalyx; assembly: GCA_025698465.1. NCBI lineage: Eukaryota > Viridiplantae > Streptophyta > Magnoliopsida > Malvales > Malvaceae > Gossypium > Gossypium longicalyx. The sequence continues at coordinate 45,207,485 of CM046996.1, read as the reverse complement.
CCAAGGTTCAAACGGGCTTTTTTCTCGATTACACATCTTTGCGTCTTCCACGGAAACACGGAAACCGATACTCGGTAGCAATTCATAATTTACATATTATTCAATAATAACCATAAAGCATAATATTTCATGATATTAATCATCATATCACATAAATAATATTAAATTACTTAGAATGACAATTATGTTACTACATTTACACATGAACTTACCTCGATATAAAATATTAGCAATCGAGCCTATTCCTCGTAAACTTTGTTTTTCCCTCGATCACGACTTGAATCTCGTTTCTCTTGATCTATAATGCCAAATTAATCTTATTTAATACATATATTCATCAAAACAGCCCCAAATACAAACTTTGGCAAAATTACCATTTTGCCCCTAAACTTTTGCAAAATTACACTTTTTCCCCTAGGCTCGGGAATTAAACTTCATCCCATTTTATTATGTTTTATGACATGCTGATCATTTTTCCCTTCTATGGCAACATCAAATTCTCATTCTAACATGTACTTATGAATATTAGGTATTTTTACCGATTAAGCCCTTTTACTCGTTTTCACTTAAAACCGAGTAGCACAAGTTGTCTAGCATAATTTAAAACCTCCTATTCTATCATAAAACACCAAAATACACAAATTTCACCTATGGGTATTTTTCTAAATATGAACCCTAGGTTGAATTATTGCTAGCATAAGCTAAATCAAGTTACCGGGACTCCAAAAACGTAAAGAACATTAAAAACGGGGCTTGGAATCACTTACTATGAAGCTTGGAAGCTTGAAACAAACCCTAGTTATGGAGAACCCTTTAATTTTCGTCCTAATGAAGAAGATGGACATATTTTGCCATCTTTTTCCTTTTTTTAATCTTTTAATTACCAAATGACCAAAATACCCTTAATACCTTTCTTTGAACATTTTCATGTACAAGCCCATTTTTGTCCAAAATTTTAGAAATTGGTCAAATTTCTATTTAAGACCTCCTCATTAATATTCCAAAGTAATTTCATACTAAAAACTTCTAGAATGCAAGTTTTGCAAATTATTCGATTTAGTCCCTAATTTCAACTTAAACACTTTATGCATAGAATTTCGTCACGAAATTTTCACACAATCATGCAATCATATCATAAACCTCAAAATAATTATAAAATAATCATTTCTATCTCGGATTTGTGGTCACGAAACCACTATTCCGGTTAGGCCCTAATTCGGGATATTACATCTAGCTTCAGATTTAACTGCTGAATCTCTGACTACATTCTTGTTGCTTGCTTTATTTTCAGCTTTTATCGAATATCTTCCCCTTGAGTCTGCACCACTAGCTTTTACACTCTGAAATTTTTCTTTCTCAACTCTCTCTGGGTAGTCTCTAATAAAATGATCCGGATAACCACACCGAAAACATTCATTAGCTCTACATGGGCCAAAATGATTCCTACCACACCGCTGGCACTCGGGCTTAACAAATCTCGTATTTCCCACACTAGCTGCAGAAGTAGTCTGATATTTAAGACCTACATTTTGCTTCTTAGAATTTCCATATGATTGTCCGGCTAAAACCTGAGAACGAGGATTCATATTTCTAGATTTTCTAGATTGCTGTGAGAATGAACTGCTCGTCGATCTTTTCTTCCAACTTCTAGTCTCAGCCTCTACTTTTTTCTTCTCTTTAAGTAGTTCTTCAGCCTTGCAAGCTCGATCAACAAGTACTACCATTTCTTTTAAGTCAAGAATCCTAACAAATACTTTGATGTCTTCATTAAGTCCGTCTTCAAATCGTCTGCACATTTTAGCCTCTGTAGGAATGTATTCTCTAGCATACTTACTCAACTCGTGAACTCCCTTTCGTATTCGATGAATTGTCATGTTCCTCGCTTCAACTCAAGAAACTCTTTATGCTTTTGATCAACAAATCTTTCACTGATGTATTTCTTCCGAAATTCTTCTTGAAAGAATTCCCAAGTCACCTTCTCTTTCGCTACCACTGAAATTAATGTTTTCCACCAATGATAAGCCGAATCCCTCAACAATGATATAGCACATTTCAAGCATTCCTCAGGTGTACAAGATAATTCATCAAATACCCGAATAGAATTCTCAAGCCAAAACTCTGCTTTCTCGGCATCATCATCAACATTTGCCCTGAATTCTTCGACCCCTTGCTTACGGATTCTGTCAATTGGAGTTCTGTGAAATTTCATCAGATCCACACCTTGGGGCATCGGGTGTACAGGTTGAGGAATCGAGGGAGGTGGGGGAGGTTGAGCATTCGGGTTCGTACGAACGAACTCGGTGTACCATGCATTCATCATCTGGAGAAAAGCTTCTCGAGCCCCTTCTCCTCCTCCTTGACCAATAGTAGGAGGTGAATTTTTGGTTGGCATCGCCCCTTCAGCTGGAGCCGGTGCATTACTTTTTACATCATCAGCCACAGCTGGATCGGAATTCATTTACTAAAAAAAAATCATTTAAAAGGTCAGAAGTCATCACACTATCACAATATATATATATATGGCATGTATAGCAAAATTCGTACATATAACACGTTAGTCCAAGAACAGACTAAACCTGCTTTGATACCACCAATGTAATGCCCCGTACCCGAGACCATCACCGGAGTCGAGCACGAGGTGTTACTAAACTTAATTTCATCAATTAAACAGCTTAAACAATTTATTTTTAAAATTTCCAGATAAGCTGGCTAACTGCGTCACAGTCGCTTAAAAATTCATATCTCGAGTTCTGAAACTAGAAATCCAATTCCGTAAATTTTTCCTAAAACTAGACTCATTATCTATTCACTAATTTTTTTTCTAGAATTTTTGGTAGGGCCAATTAGTACAGTTTATTAGTTAAATTCTCCCTTGTTTCAGGGTATGACTGCTCTGACCTCTGTGTATTACGTATCAGATATCTCCCTGTACAGAGTTTGAATGACTATGCCATTTCTTTCTCTTAAAACTAGACTCTAAAAAGAATCTGTACATATAAAGCATGACTTGTAATTATTTTTATGAAATTTATGGTGAATTTCCAAAATTCAGAACAGGGGATCCAAAAATCGCTCTGGCCCTGTTTCACAAAAATTTAAACATCTCATAGAATATCATTCATATACCTGTTTTGTTCCATCCATATGAAAATAGACTCATTAACCTTCGATTCTATAACCTATTCATCATTTAAATCCATTTCTACTATTTTTAGTGAATTTTCAAATTCACGTCATTACCGCAACAATATTCTGTTTTATAGCAAATTTTACTTTACTATAAATTTTCATGGACTAAATAGCATTTTAAACATACATGGTATCAAATATGATTTAGATTGGCCATTCCAATGGCTAATCATTCACAAAATCTTTTCTTGCCAAAGCATAATCATATCATAAGATCATTTACATAAAGTGAGTATTTTGCCATACATGCCACATTCAAGATACACAAGCCATTTTACCAATTTAGGCCTTCGGATAGTGTGAACGAGTCTTCGACCTATCCCGATTCTCAAGCCAATTTGTCAAAACTACAATGAAGGAAAAGGAAGGAGTAAGCATAAATGCTTAGTAAGTTCACATGCAAATAGTAAGTAACATAATCATGCAATTCCACATAAAAACATCATTTGCATAAACAACGCCAAGACATTCATGTTACATTTGCATTTAATATCATGCTACAATTTCATCATACCAAGTTCTCAATCCGAAGATTTAAGCACATACCTGTCAAATTTTCTCATTTACCACACTTACCAACATGTCACCTTCGTTTTAGGCATTCTCCTTATTCTCTTAAGATTCACCCGTTGACACACATCGGAATATAATTCGAATACACGGAAAGTTTGTACATAAGTGCCACATATGTAGCCAAGCTAGCATGTAACCCGCCCATAAGCGAACTCGGACTCAACTCAACGAGCTCGGGCGTTCGCATCCATAAGTGAACTCAGACTCAACTCAACGAGCTCGGATGCCTAGTTATATCTCACGAACTCGGACTCAACTCAACGAGTTCAGACATTTGCATCCATAAGTGAACTCGGACTTAACTCAACGAGTTCGGATGCCCAACCATCCGAGTGACATGTCACTTGTATTCTAATCTATTTCCAAGGTTCAAACGGGCTTTTTCCTCGATTACACATCTTTGCCGTCTTTCACGGAACATCGAAACCGATACTCGGTAGCAATCATAATTTACATATTATTCAATAATAACCATAAAGCATAATATTTCATGATATTAATCATCATATCACATAAATAAAATTAAATTACTTAAAATGACAATTATGTTACTACATTTACACATGAATTTACCTCGATATAAAATATTAGCAATCAAGCCTATTCCTCGTAAACTTTGTTTTTCCCTCGATCACGACTTGAATCTAATTTCTCTTGATCTATAATGCCAAATTAATCTTATTTAATACATACATTCATCAAAACAGCCCCAAATACGAACTTTGGCAAAATTACCATTTTGCCCCTAAACTGTTGCAAAATTGCACTTTTGCCCCTAGGCTCGAGAATTAAACTTTATCCCATTTTCTTATGTTTTATGACATGATGATCATTTTTCCCTTCTATGGCAACATCAAATTCTAATTCTAACATGTACTTATAACTATTAGGTATTTTTACCGATTAAGCCCTTTTTCTCGTTTTCACTTAAAACCGAGTAGCACAAGTTGTCTAGCATAATTTAAAACCTCATATTCTATTATAAAACACCAAAATACACAAATTTCACCTATGGGTATTTTTCCAAATATGAACCCTAGGTTAAATTATTGCTAGCATAAGCTAAATCGAGTTTTTAGGATTTCAAAATTGTAAAGAACATTAAAAACGGGCATAGAAATCACTTACAATCAAGGCTTAAAAGTTGAAGAAACCCTAGCTATGGAGGGAGCAAAATTAGGCAGCAACTATATGGAGAAGATGACTATTTTGTGTTATTTTTCTCATTTTATTTCATTTAATATACAAATGACCAAAATACCCTTAATACCTTTCTTTGAAAATTTTCATGTACAAGCCCATTTTTGTCCAAAATTTTAGAAATTGGTCAAATTTCTATTTAAGACCTCCTCATTAATATTTCAAAGTAATTTCATGCTAAAAAACTTCTAGAATGTTAGTTTTGCAACTTATTCGATTTAGTCCCTAATTTTAACTTAAGCACTTTATGCATAGAATTTCGTCACGAAATTTTCACACAATCATGCAATCATATCATAAACCTCAAAATAATTATAAAATAATTATTTCTATCTCGGATTTGTGGTCACAAAACCACTATTCCGATTAGGCCCTAATTCGGGATATTACAATATAATAGGAAGGTAAACTTACCGGTTATTTTAACATACAACCACATTAAATAGGCAATCCATCAAGTATAGAATATTTTCCCTAACACATGTACTCAATCATCAAGTTAGACACATAGTAATATATGATAATAAACAATTAGTATATGAGTTCATCGTAACAAAAATCTCAATTCCACTTCTCATACTAATCTCGTTGAATTTCTCGGAATCTCGATGGATATGCTTTGGTACACTTATGGCGTACTAAATCATTTATCATCAATTCATATTAGTGACCTTTTCAACGAGCGCACTTCCACGAACCTCATTTTTTTACGGCAGGATTACCAGTCCAGACTAAATTCCCCGTATTATAAACTCATAGAGTAATGTCGAGATTACCAGTCCAGGCTAAATCCCCTACAATGACAAATACTCTAATGAGCTTGGATCTGAATTACCAGTCCAGGCTAAATTCAGATCCTAATTCAGATTACACATCCGGGCTAAATCCATTTAAAACACATATTCTTCGGGAGGCCAGATCACATAAGGAAGACCGGTCCGGGCTAGATCCTTTTTACCGTCAATTCATTTTCAAGAATTCCATCGAATACCCTTTTTATTCAACCAGGATATTTAAATCCTTTTTAAATCGATACAATCATGTTTCATGAATTATTATACATTGAGTATCAAAATTTACATCACATTCAAGAATATAAATTTAAGTAATTTAAAAGTATTACTTCGAGTTACATGAACTTACTTGGAAGATGTTTCAGTTTTGGATTTCGGTTATTCCGAAACCTTTTGTTTTTCAAGGACAACCTCCAGAATTGGTCTCTTGGGTTCTATATAAACAAAATAAATTATTATTCTATCTTATTATTCAAATTCAGCCCAAAATTTCACTCTTGGGCAAAATGACCACTTTACCCCTAACCTTTCACATTTTTACAATTTGGTCCTAATGCTCGTAAAACAAAATGCATGTATTTTCTTGGTTACCCAAGCCTAGCTGAATCTATTCTAAGCTCATATCAGCCCACATTTTCCTCTATTTCACATTTCTACCACCCATTTTTTACCTTTTACAAATAGGTCCCTTTTTAGTGTTTTCATGAAAAATCATCTAGTAAAAGATGTTTATCTAACATCTAACTTTCATAATCCTCCATAAATCATCAAAGAACAATCATCTCATGCATGGGTCAAATTTCTAACATGAACCCTAGCTTGAAATATGGGTAGAAATGGATAGAGCATGTTACGAGGATCTAAAAATGTAAAGAACATTAAAAACGAGGCTAGGAGTCACTTACTATCAAGCTTGAAAATGTCAAAACCCTAGCTTTTGAAAACCTTGCAAATTTCGGCAGCCACAAGGAAGAAGATGAGTGAATTTTGCTTTGATTTTCCCTTTTTATTTCATTTATTACTAAATGACCAAAATACCTTTCCTTACTAAACTTTCAAAATTTTCCATCCATGCCCATTTTTGTCCAAAAACTTAGAATTTAGGAAAATTACTATTTAAAACCTCCTAATTAATAATCCAAAGCAATTTCATACAAATTACTTCTAGAACACAAGTTTTACAATTTATTCGATTTGATCCCTAATTTTTAAATTGGACACCTTACACTTAGATTTTCTTTATAAAACTTCCACACATGCATGATTTCATGTCCTAGACCTTAAAACAATCATAAAACAAATATTTTTATGTCAGGTTTGTGGTCTTGAAACTACTATTCCGAATAGGCCCTAATTTGGGATGTTACAATCATCTTCTCTTCTTTGAATACTTGCCTGCTGCTGGTTAATTTGGGTAACCACTAACCAACCTATTGAAAAGTTTACCAATTACAACAATGGCAATTCTTTTCTTCTCGGAACCCTAAACCCATGACTTTTTAAAAAAAAATTTAAATCCTATTCAAGAGAATTTTCTTTTTAAACTTAAATTCCAGTGATGAGAGGACAAAGAGTTTTAAAAAATGAGTAATTTTCATTCATATGCAGCCCAAAAATTACATTAAGATTTAAATTAAAATTTTACTAATTTAAGCTCAATTGTAATTTAAATCTAAAGAAAGCCTAATTAAATTGGGTACGTGTGATTTGGGATTTCATACTTTGTAATATTGTCTATAACTAACAAAATTTAAACTTCTAAAACTTCTAAGTTTTTAGTAAAAATCGTTTAACATGTATATTATATTCACATATTTTTGTTTTTTAGTACAAAGGGTAATTTATTAAAATAGTCACTTTTGTTTGTCTCGTGTTACATTTTAATCACTTATGTTTGAAATTTTATGTTTTAGTCACTTATGTTATTGTGTTATAATATTTTAGTCACTGAGCAGTTAATTGTCGTTAATAGTGTAATGAAAAGCTAACGTGTCATGTTAAATCATCATTTCAAATAAAAATTTTAAGTTAAATTATATAATTGGTCCCTATATTTTTTTTTCATTTTGAGTAATTTAATTTTTTTCTTTTATGTTCTTTTAAATTTTCTTTTTTTTCATTATTTTTCATTCTCTTCTACGTCTCCCTCTATTTTCCTCCCTTATCTATTTCTTTTAATATAGTTTTTCTATGTTTTTCATTTGTTAAAACTAGTCTCAATACTTTTATTTTTTTGAACAATTTAATATTTTTTTATTTTCATTTTCTTCTTCCCCCTTTTTTTTTTCTCTCTTCTCATATTCTTCACTACAAAAATACAATATTTTCCCACCAAACAAACCAAGTCCTTATTTCTTTCACATTATTCCTAAATTGAATTTCACTCAAAACTGAATACCAATCATTCTTAATCAAATCTCGATTTGAATATAACCTAATTTTGAAACTAAAATTGGATCTAACTAATCAATATAAAAATCATATCATTGATCAAATCTAAACATAAATTGAAATCTTTATATTCAAAACAAATTTTCTTCATTTCCAAATTTTTACAGAATCGTGTAGATTATTCATTTCCTTTTCTTTTATTTTCTAACAAATAAAATTAAGCAAATGATAAAATTGATCTAGACCTTCTTGGATATTCCTAAGAAAGCTTGATTGGAAGTCGAACATGGATGAGCTGAAGAGAGAAAGGGAGCATGGAACCAAACTAGTTAGGGTAAAGTTGAGGGTAAGTCTCGTATGGTGGTCGTTTCAGTCATTGAAAGTATAGAGCTCGTTTAAAGAATCCGTGAAATAACGTAATTTCAAAAATGTTGTAGGTACGATAGATAAGGTGGTCGTGGGGGTTGGTTAAGAGGTTGAGGGAATGAGCTTAAGAAATTTTGTTGAGGGTGGACTACCATAAGACACGTGTAACATCCCGAATTAGGGCCTAGTCAGAACAGTGGTTTCGGGACCACAAATCTGACATCAAAATATTTATTTTATGATTATTATGAGACCTAGAATATGAAATTATGCATGTGTTAAAGTTTCATGAAGAATTTCCTTGAGTAAGGTGTCTAATTAGAAATTAGGGACTAAATTGAATAAATTGCAAAACTTGGATTCTAGAAGCAATTTGTATGAAATTGCTTTAGATTATAAAGTAGAAGGTATTAAAGATAAATTTCCCAATTTTTAAGCTTTTGGACAAAAATGAGCTTGCATGGATGAAATTTTAAAGAAAGGACTTAAGGGCATTTTGGTCATTTGGCAATCTAATGAAATAAAATGGGAATAAGAAGGCAAAAATCAGCCATTCTTCTTCCTTGTCCAGCCAGAATTCTCAATTCACCATAGCTAGGGTTTTCAAGCTTTTCAAGCTCAATAGTAAGTGCTCCCAAGCCCCGTTTTTAATGTTCTTTGTATTTTTGAAATCCCGGTAGCTTGATCTTTCCATTTCTACCCATATTTCATGCTACGGTTCATGTTTAAAAATTTAACCATGCATGAGTTTCTTGTATTTTGGGGGATTATGGAGGGGTATGAAAGCTGAAGGTGTGTTAAACTTTTTTCTTAGGTGATTTTCATGAAAAACCCCTAAAGGGACCATTTTGCAAAAGTTGTTAAATATGTGGTAGAAATGAGAAAATAATGGAAAATGTAGGCTGCCATAAGAGAGAAAAGTGTTCAGATAGGCTTGGGTAAGATAGAAATTGCATGTGTTTCATTATACGAGCCTAGAGACTAAATCGTAAAAATGTCAACGGTTAGGGGCAAAATGGTCATTTGGACCGGGGGTAGAAATTAAACTTGAAAAATGTAACGTAATGAATTAATAATATAATTTTGTTGTTATAGACCCCGAGGAACAAATTCTGGAGGTCGATCGAGGTAAACGCAAGGTTTCAAAATAACCGAAATATAGCTCCGAAACGAATACCAGGTAAGTTCGGATAACTCGAAGTAAACCTATTAGATGCATATTTGTATGTTTTGTGAATGCATGATAATTGAATTGTTGATGGCATGAAAATGCATGAATTGCATCTTTAATAATGAATTGTTGGATAATGTCTCGATTGAGGTTGGAGAGGGAATTCGATGGATAAACCATGATTTACATGACACTTGAGATCCTGCATGTGTTGCAGAAAAGGATTTAGCCTGGATTGGTAATCTGAAGATCTTAAGTATAAAAAGGGTCTAGCCTGGACTGGTGTTCCTTGAGTGATCGAGCCTCCCGAAGAATATGTGTGCATTGTGAATTTAGCCCGGACGGATAATCCGATTAGTGTCTGAATTTTGCCTGGACTAGTAATTCAGATCCGAGCTCATTAAGGGAGTTTGTCGCGTAAGGGATTTAGCCTGGACTGGTAATCCCGACATCACCTTATGAGTTTATATTGCGGGGGATTTAGCCTGGACTGGTAATCCTACCGTAAGATGTGAGGTTCGCAGGAGTGCATACTGAAACAATCATTTGTATAAATTGATGGTAAATGGATGATCCATCGAGATTTCCTAGAAACTCAACGGGATTATCACAAGGAATATGTATAGATGATATGTTAAATGATGAGCTCATCTAAGATGAATTACATGGTACATTGTTATGTAACTAACTTGATGATTGAGTATATGTGTTAGGGAAACCATTTCATGCTTGTTGGTTTCATTGCCTAATATGGTTGTGTGCTAAATAATTGGTAAGTTTACTTTCCAGTTGTATGGGCTTACTAAGCATGTAAATGCTTACCCCTCTTTTTTCCCTGCTTTTCAGAGCTCAAGGACTCATAAGAATTAGAAGACAATTGGAGAGTCAACACACTATCAACTAGACAAGCTTTGGTATAAATATATTTTTATTTTATCCAATGGCATGTATTGGATTTTTGAGTATTTTGTTATATATGACATTTGATTTGCCTAGTGAAGGCATGTAAAAATAAGTTTATCTTTTTTTGTATATGGCCATGGAAATTGGCTCATTTTGAAGTAGGCTATGCCCTACAAATCTATGCATGTTTATATTCATATGCGATGACTTAGTTATAATTGGCAATGAGTTATAATAACGAGCCAATCTTAATATGTTAAGCAGACATATAAATCATTACATGCAAGATAAGAATTAACTTAGCATGTATGAAACCAATGACATGAGGTTCACATGCAATGAGGTTAATCAAAGTTTCATATTTACAAATGGATAATTTGGCCCAAATATGCACTATAGTAATCTATAAGTGTAATTGGCTAGTAGAGGGTGACTTAAAGCTTGGAAAATAGCCTAACAAGGTCCACATGGGTAGACTCACGGGCATGTGTCTAGGCCGTGTGTGACACATGGGCTACTCCCATGGGTGTGTGCTATGACCGTGTGTCCCCTACACCTAAAATTTTAAGTCAGAATAGAGCACGGGCTAAGCACACGGACATGTGCCTGGGCTATGTTTATTTAACAGAATGGTGAGGTTGAAGTCAGTGTAGCACACGGGCTAAGCCCACGGACGTGTGCCTTGGCCATGTTGTATATTGTAAAAAGGACACGTGTGTGTTCTAAGCCCCACGGGCGTGTTACACTTCAACTAAGGGGAAAATTTCCTAAAGTGCCCTAAGTCTATCGAGCAATTTTGGTTTTGTTTCGTATTACCCCTAGGAGTGTTTTTAGGCCTCGGAGGCCTGTATAAGAGACAAAGTGTACACATTTGAAAAGTGTTAAAGCACGAGCGAAATTCAGTAACCTGATTGAGTAAGTTTGTGAAGGTGAATTACCGGTAATACCTTGAACCCTATCCCGGTGTCGGATACGGGCGAGGAGTGTTACATTTAGTGGTATCAGAGCTACAGTTTAGTCGGTTCTAGGACTACTGTGGAGGGTGTTAAAGTTTGCTATACATGCCATTTTTTGAATCTTGATAGTGTGACATCTCATAAATTGTTTAAATTGTTTTGAATATAGTAAATGTCTTCCAATCGAGTACAAGATGAGTCCGAGGGAGCCGAGAGCCATGCTCTAGCTTCTGTACAACGAGCTGTATCTAGTAGTAGTAGAAGACTTATGTGTGAAGGTCGAAAAGAGGCCCGCGCCATCTTCTTTGATATAATGGATGAATGGTTTGGGGATTATCTAAGGAATCGCCCCAACATACCACGACCACCCCCACCCCCTAACCAACCTGATGAGAATGTGCCACGAGGTATGGCACTGGTAAGAATCGGTAAGGCCCCTTTAGACAAGCTTAGAAAGTATGAGGCTGAGGAATTCAGAGTGAAAGTCGATGATGACGCTGAAAGAGCTGAATTCTGGCTCAAAAATACTACACGGGTGTTAGATGAATTGTCATGCACACCCGAGGAGTGCTTGAAGTGTGTCGTGTCCCTCTTGAAGGATACTGCATACCACTGGTGGAAGACCGTATCCTCGGTAGTGCCGAAGGAAAATATTAGTTGGAATTTCTTCCAAACAGAGTTTAGGAAGAAATTTATTAGCCAACGGTTTTTAGACTCGAAGCAAAAAAAGTTCTTGGAACTCAAACAAGGGGACAAGACTGTAGCAAAATATGAGAGAGAGTTCGTACGGCTGAGTCAGTACGCAACTGAATGGGTCCAAACTAAATTAGAAATGTGTAAACACTTCAAGGAGGGTCTGAATGAGGACATCAAATTGTTGATCGAAATTCTTAAAATATGGGAGTTCGTCGCATTGGCTGATCGGGCCAAGAAAGCTGAGGAGCTTAATAACGAAAGAAAGCAAGCAAAGAGAGAGGCTCGAGTTGCGAGCAAAAGGACCAGTGGTAAAACACTCTCATTCTCCATAAAGAAAGCTAGGAGCCAGCATGAATGGTCCACTTCATCAGTAGGATATCCTCCTCGTTGATGACTAGTGTGGGGAATGTAGATGATCAAAAGCCGAAGTGTAAGAGCTACAACAAATTTCACTTAGGAGAGTGCCAAGTAAAAAGCGGTGCATGTTTTAGATGTGGCTCTCTTGACCACTTTCTCAGAGACTGCCCAGATCGAACGGAAAAAGAAGTGGAAGTAACTCTGAAGTCGAGTACTCCTATGACATGAGGTAGACCTCCAAGATACCCTGGAAGTGCTAGTGGCAGGCGAGTCGTAGCTAAAGATACTACAAGAGGCTAGAGCCCCGGCAAGAACGTATGCAATACGCGCTCGAGAGGAAGCCTCTGCTCCTGACGTTATCACATGTACTTTTTCCCTTTTTAATACGAGTATTATTGCTTTAATTAACCTGGGGTCGACGCATTCTTACATTTGCATGAGATTGGTGTCTAGTATGAATATACCCGTTGAACCTACGGAATTTGTTATTAAAGTGTCGAACCCATTAGGCAAATCGGTTCTAGTTGATAAAGTCTGTAAGAATTGTCCTTTGATGATTCAATGTCATTGTTTTTTGACTAACCTTATGTTGCTACCATTTGATAAATTTGATGTAATACTTGGTATGGATTGGTTAGCCCTTCATGATGTAACTGTGAATTGTGGTAGTAAGTATATTAGGTTAAAATGTCTGGATGGTGAGACTCTACGGGTTGAATCAAAAGAATTGGGTTCGCCGCCGAATGTAATCACGACAATGGTTGCCCAGAGGTACATGAGGAAAGGGTATGAAGCTTATCTTGCATTTGTACTAAACACTAAGGAAACAGAGTTGAAGATCGAGTTTGTGTAGATAGGATGTGAGTATTCAGATGTATTCCCGGAGGAATTATCAAGATTACCTCCTGAGAGAGAAATTGAGTTTGGTATTGAATTGATGCCAAGGACATTTCTATCGCTCCGTATAGAATGACACCAACCGAGCTAAAAGAGTTAAAAGTACAGTTGCAAGAGTTGACGGATAAAAGATTCGCAAGGCCAAGTTTTTCCCCTTGGGGTGCCCCTGTGTTGTTTGTAAAGAAGAAAGATGGTTCAATGAGATTATGTATTGATTATCAGCAACTGAATAAGGTAACCATAAAAAATAAGTATCCTTTACCAAGGATTGATGATGTATTCGATCAGTTGAGAGGAGCCATTATGTTCTCTAAGATAGACTTGAGGTCTGGCTACTATCACTTGCGTGTCAAGGAATCGGATGTGCCAAAGACAGCTTTCAGGATGAGGTATGGTCATTACGAATTCCTTATTATGCCATTTGGGCTAACGAATGCACCGGACGTATTTATGGATCTAATGAATAGGATCTTTTAGCCATATTTGGATAAGTTTGTTGTTGTATTTATTGACGACATCTTGATTTATTCCAAAAATGAGACAGAACATGCGAAGCACCTGAGAATTGTATTGCAGACTTTGCGAGAAAAACAACTGTATGCTAAGTTTAGCAAGAGTGAATTTTGGCTCCAAGAAGTTGGATTTTTGGTTCATATTGTTTCGGGTGAAGACATCCGAGTTGATCCAAGTAAAATCTCTCCTATTGTTGATTGGAAATCGCCTAAAAATGTAACCGAGGTTAGAAGATTTTTGGGCTTAACTGGTTACGATCGAAGGTTTGAAAAAGGATTTTCTATGATAGAGACTCCGATGACGAGGTTGCTACAGAAGGATGTTAAGTTTGAATGGACAGAAAAGTGTCAGCAAAGTTTTGAGAAATTAAAGACATTGCTGGCTGAAGCTCCTATTTTAGTGCTACCTGAACCGGGAAAGGAATTCGTGGTCTACAGTGATGCATCCTTAAATGGATTGGGTTATGTGCTTATGCAAGATGGCAAGGTGATAGCCTATGCTTCACGGCAATTAAAGCCTCACGAGAAGAATTATCCGACCCATGACCTAGAGCTTACTGCGATTATTTTTGCCTTGAAGATTTGGAGGCATTATTTATATGGTGAAATGTGTCGTATCTTTACGGGCCACAAGAGTCTGAAGTACTTGATGACTCAAAAAGAATTAAATTTGAGACAAAGGAGATGGTTAGAATTAATTAAGAATTATGATCTGATCATTGACTACCATTCCGGAAAGGCGAATGTGGTCGCCAACGCTCTGAGCAGAAAATCCTTATTTGCTTTGAGAGCCGTGGATACTCGTTTGACATTGCTTGATGATGGTTCGGTCTTAGCAGAGCTAGAGGCTAGGCTAACATTTCTGCAAGAAATTCATGATGTTCAGTTTAATGATGGTGACTTACAAGCAAAAAGGGCTTAATGTGAGTCAGGGACTGAATCAGATTTCTGGATTAGTCCTGATGGGTGTTTGATGTTCAGAGAGAGAGTATGCATACCTAAAGACGATGAACTTATCTGAAAAATATTGCAAGAAGCACATAGTAGCCATTTTTCTATTCATCCGGGAAGTACCAAAATGTACAATGATTTGAAGAAAATGTATTGGTGGAATGGTATGAAAAGAGATATTTCTGAGTTTGTGTCAAAATGCCTGGTATGTCAGCAAGTTAAAGCTGAACATCAAGTGCCTTCAGGTTTGTTACAACCTGTGATGGTTCCCAAATGGAAGTGGGACAGAGTTACCATGGACTTCGTGACAGGTTTGCCTTTGACTCCAGAAAAGAAAAATGCCATATGGGTCGTAGTGGATAAGTTGACCAAGTCGGCTCATTTTATTCCGGTAAGGACAGACTATTCCCTTGATAGACTGGCTGACTTATACGTTTCTGAGATAGTAAGATTTACGGAGTACTGTTATCGATTATTTCAGACAGAGACCCAAGGTTCACTTTGAGATTCTGGAAAAAACTACAGGAAGCCTTGGGGACGAAGTTGAGTTTTAGTACAGCTTTTCACCCTTAGACCGATGGTCAGTCTGAGCGGACGATTCAGATTCTTGAAGATATGTTGCGATGTTGCATCCTCTAATTTCAGGGTAGCTGGGAAAAATACCTGTCATTGGTAGAATTTGGCTACAACAATAGTTTCCAAACAAGTTTGAAAATGGCACCTTATGAGGCCTTGTATGGCAGGAAGTTTTGAACTCCATTATACTGGACAGAACTTAAGGAAAATTAGATTCATGGAGTGGATCTGATTAAAGAAACTAAAGAAAAAGTTAAAGTAATACAAGACTGTTTAAAAGCGGCATCAGATAGGCAAAAGTCTTATGCTGATCTGAGAAGAAAAGAGATTGAATTCCAAGTTGGAGATATAGTATTCTTGAAGGTGTCTCCATGGAAAAAGGTGTTGAGATTTGGTCAGAAAGGTAAATTGAGTCCGTGATTTATCGGACCTTACGAGATCACTGAAAGAATTGGACCATTAGCCTATCGCTTGGCATTGCCACCCGAATTGGAAAAGATTCACGACGTGTTCCATGTATCCATGTTAAGACGATATCGATCAAACTCCTCTCAAGATTTTGGCCTGAGAGGTTAAACAGTTGAGAAATAAAAGTGTAACTTTAGTAAAGGTTCTATCGCACCGACATGGTGTGGAAGAAGCTACATGGGAATCAGAAGAAACCATGAGAAACCAATACCCGAACCTATTTACTGGTAAGACTTTCGGGGACAAAAGTCCCTAAAAGAGGGAGAAATATAACATCCCGAAATAGGGCCTAGTCGGAACAGTGGTTTCGGGACCACAAATCTGACATCAAAATATTAATTTTATGATTACTATGAGATCTAGAATACGAGATTATGCATGTGTTAAAGTTTCATGAAGAAATTCCTTGAGTAAGGTGTCTAATTGGAAATTAGGGACTAAATTGAATAAATTGCAAAACTTGGATTCTAAAAGCAATTTGTATGAAATTGCTTTAGATTATAAATTAAAAGGTCTTAAAGAGAAATTTGCCCAATTTTTAAGTTTTTGGACAAAAATAGGCTTGCATGGATGAAATATTAAAGAAAAGACTTAAGGGCATTTTGGTCATTTGACAATTTAATGAAATAAAATGGGAAAAAGAAGGCAAAAATCAGCCATTCTTCTTCCTTGTCCAGCCGAAATTCTCAAGTCAGCATAGCTAGGGTTTTCAAGCTTTTAAAGCTTAATAGTAAGTGCTCCTAAACCCCGTTTTTAATGTTCTTTGTATTTTTAAAATCCCGGTAGCTTGATCTTTCCATTTCTACCCATATTTCATGCTAGGGTTCATGTTTAAAAATTTACCCATGCATGAGTTGCTTGTATTTTGGTGGATTATGGAGGGGTATGAAAGTTGAAGGTGTGTTAAACTTTTTTCTCAGGTGATTTTCATGAAAAACCCCTAAAGGGACCTTTTTGCAAAAGTTGTTAAATATGTGGTAGAAATGAGAAAATAATGGAAAATATGGGCTGCCATAAGAGAGAAAAGTGTTCGGATAGGCTTGGGTAAGATAAAAATTGCATGTGTTTCATTATACGAGCCTAGAGACTAAATCGTAAAAATGTCAAAGGTTAGGGGCAAAACGATCATTTGGACCGAGGGTAGAAATTAAACTTTAAAAATGTAATGTAATGAATTAATAATATAATTTTGTTATTATAGACCCCGATGAACAAATTTCGGAGGTCGATGAGGTAAACGCAAGGTTTTGGAATAACCGAAACACAGCTCCGAAATGAATACCAGGTAAGTTTGGATAACTCGAAGTAAACCTATAACATGCATATTTGTATGTTTTTTGAATGCATGATAAATTTCATTGTTGATGGCATGAAAATGCATGAATTGCATCTTTAATAATGAATTGTTGGATGATGTCTCGGTTGAGGTTGGAAAGGGAATTTGATGGATAAACCATGATTTACATGACATTTGAGATCCTGCATGTGTTGCAGAAAAGGATTTAGCCTGGACTAGTAATCCGAAGATCTCAAGTATAAAAAGGATCTAGCTTGGACTGGTGTTCCTTGAGTGATCGAGCCTCCCGAATAATATGTGTGTATGCTGGATTTAGCCTGGACGAGTAATCCGAAGATATCTAGTATAAAAAGGATCTAGCCTTGACTGGTGTTCCTTGAGTGATCGAGCCTCCCGAATAATATGTGTGTATGCTGGATTTAGCCTGGACGGGTAATCTGATTAGGGTCTGAATTTAGCCTGGACTGGTAATTCAGATCCGAGCTCATTAAGGGTGTTTGTCGCGTAAGGGATTTAGCCTGAACTGGTAATCCTGACATCACCTTATGAGTTTATATTGCGGGGGATGTAGCCTGGACTAGTAATCCCGCCGTAAGATGTGAGGTTCGCGGGAGTGCATACTAAAACGATCATTCGTATAAATTGATGATAAATGGATGATCCATCGAGATTTCCTAGAAACTCAACGAGACTATTACAAGGAATATGTATAGATGATATGTTAAATGATGAGTTCATCTAAGATGAATTGCATGGTACATTGTTATGTAACTAACTTGATGATTGAGTATATGTGTTAGGTAAACCATTTCATGCTTGTTGGTTTCATTGCCTAATATGGTTGTGTGCTAAATAATCGTTAAGTTTACTTTCTAGTTGTACGGGCTTACTAAGCATGTAAATGCTTACCCCTCTCTTTTCCCTACTTTTCAGAGCTCAAGGACTCATAAGGATTGGAAGACAATTGGAGAGTCAACACACTATCAACTAGACAAGCTTTGCTATAAAGACATTTCTATTTTGTCCAATGGCATGTATAGGATTTTTGAGTATTTTGTTATATATGTCATTTGATTTGCCTAGTGAAGGCATGTAAAAATATGTTTATTTTTTTTTGTATACGGCCATGGGAATTGACTCATTTTGAAGTAGGCTATGCCCTGCAAATCTATGCATGTTTATATTCATATGCGATGGCTTAGTTATAATTGGCAACGAGTTATAATAACGAGCCAATCTTAATATGTCAAGCAGACATATAAATCATTACATGCAAGATAAGAATTAACTTAGCATGTATGAAACCAATGACATGAGGTTCACATGCAATGAGGTTAATCAAAGTTTCATATTTACAAATGGATAATTTGGCCCAAATATGCACTATAGTAACCTATAAGTGTAATTGGCTAGTAGAGGGTGACTTAAGGCTTGGAAAATAGCCTAACAAGGTCCACATCGGTAGACACATGGGCGTGTGTCTAGGCCGTGTGTGACACACGAGCTACTCCCATGGGTGTGTACTATGACCGTGTGTCCCCTGCACTTGAAATTTTAAGTCAGCATAGAGCACGGGCTAAGCACACAGGCGTGTGCCTTCGCTGTGTTTATTTAACAGAATGGTGAGGTTGAAGTCAGTGTAGCACACGGGCTAAGCCCACGGGCGTGTGCCTTGGCCGTGCTGCATACTGGAAAAAGGACACGGGCGTGTTCTAAGCCCCACGGGCGTGTTACACTTCAACTAAGGGGAAAATTTCCTAAAGTGCCCCAAGTCTATTAAATAATTTCAGTTTTGTTCTGTACTACCCTTAGGAGTGTTTTTAGGCCTGGGAGGCCTGTATAAGAGACAAAGTGTACACGTTTGAAAAGTGTTAAATCACGAGCGAAATTCAATAACCCGATTGAGGAAGTTTGTGAAGGTGAATTACCGGTAACGCCTCGAACCCTATCCCGGTGTCAGATACGGGTGAGGGGTGTTACATCACGATTGGCGAGGTCTTCGAGTGAGGCGAGTTTGTGGACTAGGTTATTGAGAGATTCAAATTGGTTTGTTGAAGTGGTGATGAATGATGAGGGTTTGTAATTGTGAGGTGAGAATATGTGAAGTAAATTTTATTTTGGTTTAAACTTTCGCCTTTTCTTTTTTCATAAGCATAAAAAAGTTTTAACAATTTGGAAAACATAGAAAAACTACGTTAAATGAAATGGAAAAGGAAGAAGAACAAAGGGAGAAGCAAAAGAGAATGGAAAATAAAGAAAACAAAGGAAAGTTAAAAGAACATAAAAGTAAAAAAACTAAATTACCCAAAACGAAAAATATAGGGACCAATTATATAATTTAACCTAAATTTTTTTATTTGAAATTATGATTTAACATGCCACGTTAGCTTACCATTACACCATTAATTACAATTAACGGCTCAGTGACTAAAATATTACAACATGATAACCTAAGTAACTAAAATATAACATTTTAAACATAAATAACTAAAATGCAACTAAAGTAAACAAAAGTGATCATTTGATAGTTTACTCTTAAATTAATTTAGGGAAAAAAATGAACTTTTGTTGAAATTTTAAACACATTAAACACTATAATGTTTTAAGTTTGAATTTGATTAAACTTGAACTTTAAGATTCCATATGATTTAAAATGATAAAAAAAAATTCTATACTAATGTTTCTTATTTTTAAGAAAAGTAAATTGCATCAAGTGTCTTTGATCCATGATTCATATTTTCAATTAATCCTTTAATTTTAAAACATTTTTAATCCCAAACTTTAAATATTATATCAATTAATAGCTTTCATTATTTTTAAAAAAATAAAAAAATAAAACTTAAAGTTGAAAAAAAAAATGACAAGTTAAAAAAAAGGGCAAAACGTCAAAACTTTTTCTACAAAACTAAAGTAATAACCTAAAGAGTAAAAATAAAAACCAAATTAAAACTATAAACTGCAATAAACAGAAAAACTTTTGAACACCTAAACCTTAAAAAAAGTTAAAAACCTAAAATTAAGTATTCAACAATATCAAAATTACAAGACGATGTCGAGGAATTTTTTTGGTAGCAAAATAATCATAGAAATAGACTTCTAGTTACAGAAAATTTAATGGAAAGTTATCCCTACTTCAAACTGCTGAAAATCATCCATCAACAGATCCTGAACACATTCAGGTGGTTCTATAAAGGTACAAACCACATTCAAGTCTCCCGTGGCCAGCTTTGCCGTGCAATCTGCTACTTTGTTTAGCTCCTTTAGAACATGTCAAAATCTAACCTATCAAATTTTCATAAGTATTGTATGAATAACTCGACCCTCCGAAAGATTATTGTCCAATGCATAATCATTACTGATAGTATCGATCAGAATAACATTGTAACTTTCCACTTTAATTTTATGAAACCCTTCATTCTAAGCCATAATCATACCCTCATAGAGTGCTCGTGGTTTTTGATAAACACTCGATCTACCAATCTTCATAGCAAACCCCAGCAACCATTCCCCTTCATGGTCCCGAAAAACTCCTCCCACAGCAGCAGAGGAAGATTGTGCTGTAAAGCTGCCATCGGTGTTTATTTTCATCCATCCAGCAGTTCGTGGTTGACAGAAGCCCTGAGTGTAATCTCTGTTGTGATGCTATTCATTCTCGTTCTATTGACACTGTCTCGAGTCCAAGCTGTATTTGTTGCGATCAAGTCCATACTACTATAGTTGATTCCCTTGAAAAGAAGGTTATTCCTATGCTTCCAAATAAGCCAAGAAGTTATGGAAAATAAAGTTGATCCTTGATCCTTAAAAGTCATTTTAGAGGATATTGTAGATTTGTTTCGTATGTTTGTATCTACGTATGTATGTTTATACTGATATGCTTGATTAATTAAAATTCTAGTATAAAAATTCTATTCTTGTAATTTTTTCCACCGATCTTATGTGTCTCCTTATTGTAATTCTAATATCGTTGAATCTTTAAGTTTGACTATTTAGGCGTTTCGAAGGTTTCCCAGGTCTTCGGAGTTCTCTTGTATTTTTTAATACTATATAGCTTTAATTTGGCTTTGATTTTTACTTTTTTAGTTTATAGTTTATGCGGCAAACTTTTGTCGTTTATAGATATAATTTTAATGTTTAATTTTTTTATGTTTTTAATATCAAATTATTCTACATAATATCTTATGTGTAAATTTAATGGTAAAATTAATTGTTCTAGTAGTGGAAGGATTTGATTGATATAACTTCCAAACTATGGATGTAAATAGAATGTTTTAAAGTCTAAGGTCCAATTTAGAATGTGAGTTATAGTATAGGGATATTTGGTGTAATAGCCCGTTTTCAGTGAATCGGAATAGTGGTTTTGGGACCACAAATCCAACGAGTAAATTATTTAATCTCTATGAGACCTTATTAAGGTTGTATAATTTCGTTAAGAAATTTTAATATTTACATGCTTAATTAGGTAAAAAAGACTAAATCGTAAAAGGTGCAAAAGTAGAGTTTTATTTGTTAAAAGGGTTAAATGGCTATGAAACTTAAATGTGAGTGGACTTAGATGATAATTAAACCATTTATAGCGTTAGTGGACAAAGATGAGCATGAATTAAGTGTTTTATGTAGTTAATTAACAAGGTTAATTTAGTAAATTAATAAATAAGTTAAAGTAAAAATAACATAAACAAAGGTATTATCTTCTTTAGTTGATATTTTCCACCAAAAATTAAAGGAAGGAGAAACCATAGCTAGGGTTTGAAGTTTTATCACTCATATAGCTTGCATGTAAGTGATTTTTGATCCCGTTTTTAATGATTTCTATGTTTTTGAAGTCATCGTAACTTAACCTAGCTAGCCCGGGGATCTATTTGCAAAACTGTTAAAGATTTAGGGTTTCTCCATGAATTTTATTGCATAATTCTTGATGTTTAATGGAAGATTATGAGTCCTTATTGATAAATAAACTAGTTTTGTAAAGTAATTTTGGATGAAAAGGGCATTTAGGGACTTATTTGTAAAAGTGGTAAAAGTTTAAGTTAAATTCATGAAATAGTGGTTTGTATGACTTCATAAAGGTCCCTAATGAATTCGGCTAGCATAAGATGAGGATTAAAATGCTTAGATTTCAATTTTGAGCTTAAGGACTAAATTGTGAAAAGTTGAAATGTTAGGGGGAAATTGTAATTTTGTAAAAAATGAAATATGGACTGAATTGAATAATAGAAGTATTAAATGTATTGAATTTGTATATTTAGATCAAGATAGACCATGCACGGACTTAGATTGGGGGAAAGTTAAAGCCTCGGATTAGTCGATCTCATTTTTATGCCCTTATCGTCGAGGTAAGTTCGTGTAACGCCCCTTACTCGTGTCCGATGCTGGGACAGGATACGAGGCATTACCGGACTTAAACATGCACATACATGTAAAACTGGGCTATAAAATTTCAATCATATCACAAAGCATCAATACATGGCAAGGATGATTAGGCTTACAAGCCAAAACATTATAAGCCATATCACATGGCTATATACAATGATTCAATATAAGCCAATACATTTGGCTAAATCATAAGAACACATATCAATAACTAAGCTCCTAAACATGCCACTCACTTGAAGATGCTTAAGACTTATCGATATCCCCTATTGATAGCTCGATAGTGTGATGCTGCCTCCGACGATCTCTAACCCCGAGCTAACCTAACAACACTAAAGAAATGAAAAGGAGTGGTAAGCTATATAGCTTAGTAAGTCCATATGAAAATAATAAGCAATTTATCAACATGATTCCATCAATTCTTACAACATGATTCCAAGGTAAAATAATCATAATTGCACATTTACTTATGTCCAAGTTAACCTGTTTACTCGAGTCATAGTCACTCAATTACTTATAACTTGAGCTACGGAACTCCAAATCAAGATCCGCTAATTTTCCCTGAAACTAGACTCACTATATGCTTATTATAAAATTTTCAAAATTTTTGGATTAGCCAATAAGTATAGTTTATTCTTTAAAGTCTCCCCTATTTCGCTGTTTGATAGCTCTGACCCCTCTGCACTAAAAATTAATTATCTCTTCGTACAAGATTTGAATAATGTTTTTGTTTGTTTCTTTTGAAAATATACTCATTAAGGAATTTATGAATATAAATTATAACCCATAATTATATTTGTATAATCTTTAATGATTTTTCCAAGTCAGAACATGGGATTCCAAAATCATTCTGACCCTGTCTCACAAAAATTCAAATATCACAGAATACAAAATTCTTTTGCTTTCATAGTTTCTTTTATGTGAAAATAGACTCAATAAGCTTTTATTTCATATCTTATTCAACTTCTAATTCAATTTCCACCATTTTTGGTGATTTTTCAAAGTCACACAACTGCTGCTATCCAAAACTCTTTTTTTAGAAATTTTACTCTTACATAATCTCACTTACTCCATTCCATCTTACCGAAAGTTTGCTCAACTATCGAGCACATTGCTCATAAATTTTCACACACATATACTTGCACTTATTCATCACATAGTCATATTCAATTACACTAGTCATTATATGATCACATGTATTTTCACTTAGTCAATTTCCTGTTGAACTCATTGGAATAATAACAGATACACGGTGGCCTGCACATATTACCACCCTTGTAACTAAAGCTATTTGGTGCACATAGTAACCTGAAATTAGTACTACATCCGTGACCAAAACCATCTCTTACACATAGTGGCCTGCACTTAGTACTACACATGTGATTGAAGCTATCGGGTACGCATAGTAGCCTGCACTTAGTACTACACATGCGACCTAACCATCTGGTACACGTAGTGGCCTGCACTTAGTACTATACACGTGACCTAAAATCATCTTAAACACATAGTAGCCTGCACATAGTACTACACATGTGTTCCCACAATGGATCATTCGTATCTTTTCTATTCCGAAGGTCCAGCCGGGAAATTCCTCACTTTTCAACATTTTACCAATTCATCCATAATCAACTTCAATTCATAATTTACATCAAGTGATCATTCGATATACAACCACATCTTATATAATAACAAATATTATAACATAAGTAAAAACGATATATTATTTACATACAAACTTACTTGTTTTAAAGAAATATCATGTTCCATCAAATTTCCATTATATTCAATCATCCCATCACATGTTATCGACATTTGAGCTATCGGTTACTTCATGGGTACATCACGTTCCCATACACAATATCATTAACATATAAATCAATACAACCATAGCAAAACAGATTTCAAGTGCAACAATAATAACATGAATATCATGCTTATTTAATCACATGAACTTACCTTAAATGCAATTACGGCTAACTATTCCAATTTAGTCCATAATCTCGAACTTTCTCAATTTAGGCCCGAATCTCAGTTTTCTTGATAATCGAGCTTGGAAGCTTGAAAAACCCTAGCTATGTCTTCTCCATGCAAGTTTCGGCCATGGGGTTGAAGATGGAAAAAATTGGCTTTTAATTTTGTTTTTAATTCATTTTAATTACTAAATGACTAAAATGCCCCTAATTTAAAATTATTCAATTTCACACATTTCATATCCATTTTTGTCCAAAAAATTAACCAATGGTCTAATTACCATTTAAGGACATCCAATTTAAAATTTCATAACAATTGGACACCTCTAGCATGTAGAACTCAACTTTTGTACTTTTTATAATTTAGTCCTTTTTACTAAATTGAGTGCCCAAACGTCAAAATTTCCGGATGAAATTTTCACAAAACAATTCCATAGAATTGTAGACCATAAAAATATAATAAAAATGAATTTTTTTACGTCAGATTCGTGGTCTCGAAACCACTGTTCTGACTAGGTCCTAATTCGGGATGTTACAGTTCGTATGTACGAATTATTGTATTTATGTTATTCAATTATGTGTTATTATGAATATATAATGTTATTGAACAATGTACATCCAAGACAATGCTATGACAGTTATCGAGTCCCGGTTCAACCTTAGGAATTCGTAGGATACGAATGATATGTCATTAGGGATTTCATGTTTCGAGTGCTGGTCTTGAATGTCCTACCGATGGCCGAGGTCCTACATTTATTGCGGATACTCTGTAGCATGTGTGAGCAACATTGTGTAGCTTGCATTCTGACCCACAGCTCGTGTGAGCAGGCCCATTTCACAACTCATGTGAGTAATCATGTAAAAGAAATGTTACAATTATATGTTTAAGAACACTTCGTCTGAGCTTTCCAAAGTATTCGAAGGTATTTTAAATGGTTCAATGGGCAATGAAAAGGATTGAAATGGTAAGCTTTCAAATGGAAGTATGCTCGTGTTCATGAAAATGAAAAATGGATCCAATGATGTATGTTCATGTGGAAATGACTTACCTTATGTTTAATTCAAGTGAATTATGTTTAAATGCACTAACTTGTGTATTGATGATGATGCATAAGCTTGTGCCAAGGTTTTGGTTGGATTACATTATGCTTATTCTTAATGTTTTATAATGAAATGGCAAGTTATGTTTCATGTTCTATGAACTTACTAAGCATTATGTGCTTACGTAGTTTTCTTCCATATGTTTTTTAGATAATCAGAAGCTTGATCAGTTTGGAAGCTCATCGGAGATCTATCACACTATCCAATATAAATATCGATAGTTTTTGACGTTCTGGCCAAGTTTATAATGGCATGTATAGGTGGACTTGTATTTGTATCTAGTTGAATGTTAGTTGAGGATTTTGGCATGTATAAGTTGTTTGGTTTTGGTATCTTTTAATGCTTTCCAAATTATGTCATTTTGGGTACTTGTGATTCATGAATGGTATTACTCAAATGTTATGTTTGTGATGACATGTTTATGGTCATATTTGTGGCATGAATTGATAGAAATTGAATTATGTTTGATAATGGAAATGTGAAAAAATATGCATGTGTAGGTAAGCTTTGACGTTTACTTGTGAGGTGCTTCAAAATGGCATATTGGTTGATTGATTTAAGGTTATTGAAATGGTCATTATATGTATATTTTGGTAAGGTTTGAAGTCTTGTTTCGGCTGAAATTACCCATGTAGCACATGGATGCTGGATTTGATGTGCATTCATCAAACACATGGTCTCCACCACAATAAACACACGATAGCTCTGGTAATTTTATCTCCTGGACTATAGTAGGCCTTTTCATTGTTTTAATCATATTAGCCAAAGAAGACACCTAGGCTGTCAACAAAGTGATTGTGTCCAACTCCACAGTACCAGCAACTCTCTTGCCCGTCCCAACTCTTGTGGTAGGATATTAATAATCATTGTTGGCAATCTTTTCCAAAATCTCACATGCTTCATTATAAGATTTATCCAATAAAGTACCATTGGCCGAAGCATCAACTACCATCCTCATATGCGCATTCAGCCCATTATAGAATATTTCCATCTAAGTCTAGTGTTGAAACCTGTGCATCAAACATTTATGAATTTAGTCTTTAAATTGTTCCCAAGCTTTATATAGTGTTTCATCCTCCAATTTTCAAAAAGATGTGATGTTATTTCTAAGCTTGACATTCATATTTTGGGGATTATATTGTAGCGAAAGCCTTTGGCAAATATCATTTTATGATGCCACTATTCTCAACGGCAAAGCATTTAGCCATGCTCTCGCATGATCTCTCAAAGAATATGGAAACAGTTTAAGTTGCAGAGCGTCCTCAAGACCGCCCTGTTGTCTAAAAGAGTCACAAACCTCTAGAAAAAGTCATAATGCAGTCTTAGATCTTTAGTGGACAGTCTACCAAACTATCCTACTGTTTGTAACATCTTAAACATTACTTATTTCAGCTCGAATTGCTGAGCCTGTATTTGTGGTCTGACTAGCCCTGGATTCAGGTAATCCAAATTTGGCACAACATACTCACAGATTGTTCTACCTCGGTCATCTATCACCCTATGAACATAAGGATTAACGTCTTGACCATTCAAATTATCATTCATACTAGGTATCACCCTACAAACAGGAGGATTAGCATATTGAGCATTTGGATTATCATTGAGACCAGGATCATTCCCGTTCTTGGCCATTTTTTGCAGTTCTTTTCACTTTCTTCGTAAAGTTTTGTTGATATTTGAGTCAAAATGATATTCTTTGTAGCAGGAATGCCTCTTCTCATGCACTGATGGCAAACATGTAGAAATTAAATATAACTAAGTTAAATAAAACTAATGGAATTAAGTAAAATAACCAAATCAAATTACACCAAATTGTCGATCCCCAACAATAGCACCAAAAACTTGTGTGTAAATATGATATGTGAACTGTGTAAATATACACGTCGAATTAAGTAATAAAGTGATAAGCGAGATCATTTCCACAGGGATCGGATTAAGTATAAGAGTGGTCAAGTAATTATAATAAATTGTGATTAATGTTATGGCAAAGTCAGGTTTAAGTACGCAACGGTAAATTAAAATAAAAAGGATGTGTACAAAGTGAATAATGACTAGCACTAGAAAATGCTAAGGCAAAGTAAGAGCAAAAATGCAATGGTAATTACGTGAATAATTACGTGAATAAAATGCAAGTGAATAAATGAATAATTAAGAATGTTATGGCAAAGATGTTGCGATAACAGATTGAATGTCTTTGATGTTGGTTGGAAGGTTGAGATTACTAAGAATCTGCCCTTACTTTCAGTAATGCCTCAGCAAAATCATACTTAATCTAGTGCTTAGAAGAGACATAAAATGACCTGCTTCTTTCGAGAGTAAGGTCTCAAGTTACCTGGCCTGTGTCTAGAGGACTTATGATGGTGCCCTACACTATTTTGTCTTAATTCCATATGAACGTTGCTCTATGTCTAGAGTCTACTACAAGTATCTATCGAGTACTTACTCATATTATTCAATTACGGTCCAACTAATCCAACCTTTTCAAAATTAGATTCTATTTTATAGGCATACTGCACATTCATCTATGTTTAGGGAATGTACGCATACACTTGGGAAATAAATAAAAACAATTGAATGAAACAGCAGATTAAATAAAATATATGCTTCAACCATTAAAGAAAATAAAAAGTTTTCATCATGTAATCCCAACCCTATGAGATTTAGCTCATAGATTGGTGATTAAAATTAAAGTTCGAAATAACATCTAACATCGTTTTGATCAAATTAATTCACAGAGAATAGGGTAAGAAATAATGGAAGAATTTAGGAAGATGGTTGTCGGCAAATCAATCCTCAATCCAACAACACAATGTCCTGTGATGGTAGAGAGGGACTGCCTTCGATCTCCCCTTTTCATCTCTTCTCAACCACTACCCACAATTGTTGCCTCTAGATCCCTACGCTTAGGGCTTCTTCCTTCAACTTTTTATAGGATTTTTCTTCCTAAAATAGCTCCAACAGCCCACAATATCTTCTCCTCTTTTTTAGGTAGATTTTTCTGAAACAAGTAGAGTTGGGCTGAAACTGGTCTGCAATGAGTGTTGACTTGTTCATCTTCCTAAAATTACCATGGCATACATGGTGGCAAACTGTCCAGCCTTTTGCCTTGACAAATCTTCACTCCTTTTTTTCTTTCTCCATATCCTACACCTGCCAAACCACCAAACACACCCTTCCACACACAATTCAAACTATCTAGCATGTAAACATAGTTCAAGCTCCTAATGCAAATGATAAAAATATAAATAAAATGTCCTAAAATGCCACTAATTGTACCCAAGTACAATCAATTATCTAGTCTAAAGGCATGAAATAAAACTCTTTTCAAGAGTTATCAATAATGCAATCAAACCGCTAGATACATAATATTGTGGTCAAGCCACCAAATTTGCAGATATACTACCATATAATGTGGTTAAACCACCAAAATGTGAAAATTATTAAACTGCCCAAATCTTCCTCTGTATAATCATATATCCCAACCCCATGCATGTGATATGGCATACAGAATAGAATTTTTAGTAGGCATATTTTTCATGTCAATCATATCTCATTATGATTTAACATAGTGACATGCTTTACATGCGGATCAAAATCAGTATAATGACATGCTTAACATGCGAATCAGAATTTCAATAGAAACAGTAGCATGTTTATATTTCATGCATATCCAATAGCGCCATATGTCACAATACATGTGTAACCTCCCAAACCCGAGCCAGTCGTTATGGTCGAATTCAGAAAACTATATTGGCCACTGGGATGGCCAAAAAAATCTTTCGTATTTTTCAAATATACTTTTTAAACCATTTGCATAATTTGTTCAAAATTAGTGAAATCTAATGTTGAACTTAATTTCGTAAAAACATGTGGATTTTAGAAATTAATGATTTTAGAATCAGTATTTTTAAACTATCGTAATTTCAATCACATTTCCAAGTCATTTGTCTTTTTGTTCAAAGCTAGAGAACTTGGTTATTCGTCATTATTTCGAAAAACATACGAAGTTCATAAATCAAATGTCTTTAGAAATTTCATTTGTAAATATTAATAATTTTGAAAACTAAGGCTAATTTTATTAAAACTCATTTTTCAGAATTACAATGAAAAAATGTATTATTGATAAATTCTATTTTAAAATCGAGTTTCATGCGAGATATTATCAAATACCAATTTATGTAGTTTTTAGAACCTGATGTCATGCAATCAAGTCATGCAAATCAGAATAAAATCCCTAAATTAATGTCCCATGCCTTAGTCCATAAACAAAGTAATTACAATTCCAAAATAAGTATTAAAATTAATTTAAAATACTCAAGTATGAAAACATTCGAGAAACTCCTTCGATAGTTGTATCCATCTCATAACATCGGGTTGATTTGAAAAGAAAGAAAACTAAATGGGGTGAGCTATAAATCTTAGTGTGAGTCTTAACTGGAATTTAGTATAAAAATTAAAATAATATGAAGAATTTATATTTTTTAATTCACCAGTGTCTTAACTTAGGTAACAATCAGTAATTAAAACATACATTTCATAAACTTAGTAGAACGTATATATCAACATAATTTCACAGGTAGAAATGTGCATGAGAATGTCAATGCAGAGCGTTTTTAGAAATCAGTGTAAGTTTTTCAAAAACATCCCTATCAATCTCTGCTACACACCAATAAAAGTTCCTTAGAACTCGTCCATCCAATAACACACCACGTTGTGGCCAAGCCACTCAATGTCCTAGTCAAGTTGCATCTTTATGGTCAAACCACTCAATAACGTTGTGGCCAAGCCATTCAATAGCATTCAAGACAAGCCACTCAATAGTGTTGGGGTCAAGCCACTCAATATTACAGTAAAACTGCCAAAGTCTTCCACCTTTCATAATCATTCCAACCCCATGCATGTGATATGACATGTGAACAATATTTAAGGTGCGCATGCTTAACATGTGAATAATTTTATAATCAATACAGTCGGCATGCTTAACATGTGATGTAACACCCTTGACTCGTATCCATCGTCGAATTAGGGTTAGGAAACATTACCGTACAATTAAAAATATTTAAACAACATTTCATTAACTAACATAAACATATCATATGTCAAACATACATGCACATTTTGTCCCTAAATCCATCACTCGAGGCCCTAAAAATACATTAGAAATGATTCAAGACCAATTTAAAATCATTTGGAATGTTTAGGAAAAAGTTAAAAACTTTAAAAGACAAGGGTCACACGGCCTTGTGGCTAGGCTGTGTGTGTAACACCTCAAAAAAATCCTGAACTTTCTTTTTTTTTTTCAGTTTTGATAAAAGGTGTGCTTAATATTCCTAGTCAAGTGTTATTTATGTGATAATAGTCATTGGTTAAGTTTTGAGTTCGAACTTTGGGGTAAAAAAATTATAGTTTAATAATTAAAAGAACCTTGATGGCAAGTAGGTTGGTTTTTAAATAAATGAAGGAGGAATTGAACACAAGGAGCCTTGTGTTGGAGTGGCAAGTAGCGTCACATGTGGGGCTTAGAGGTGGCGTCACATGCATGGCAAGGAGGTTTGGGGTTCGAATCCCTCTTTGCTCAAAAGAATGATTTATTTTTGCTCAATAAATGGCCAATAGTTGCGTTGGATGTGAACTCTGAAGGGAGTGATCAGAGGAGAAATTTAAGGAACGGATTAAGGATTTATCAGGGAGAAAAGTTAGGAGATGAGGGGTATAGAGAAGTAGAGCCGAATTGGGAATTTAGGGATAGGTAAATTCGGATATAGTATATATAGGTGCCGATTTTGGGGATTCTAGGCTAATGTCGAATTCTTCCTTTCTATTTTATCGAAAACACTTTTCTCTCAAATATCTAAAAGCCGAAATCCCTTATTCTTTCTCTTTTATTTTGTATCGATTTCTTCCCTTTCTTTCTCATCAAACTCTTTTCTTTATTGATCCTAGTTACTTTCTCTAAAGCCGAATATCTTTTGGCCAAAATCCTGTTGTGCCGTCACTTTTCTTTTTTCTTCTTCAACGTTGGCTGATCAATTCTTGTGTAAGTGCTTTACTTTCTTTTAGTTGGTCTTCCTAGTACCGATTTCTTCTCTCCCTTACAATTTTTAAATCGGCTTTAGTAGGAGATTAATATCAAATCTCGAATTTCAGAGCTCTGTCGAATTGCTCCTTAGGCGTTTTGGGGTTTTGGGTAAGTATTCCTCTTTTATTGGTTAAGGTTGGCCGAATGGTCATGGATGACTTAGGAGTGACTTAAGATGATTGTGAGTCACTTGTTGTTTAGTTCTTAATGATTAAGATTGATGCAGATTTAAGAAATACTCGTGATTAGTGATCAAGGAAGGGCTATTAAGGCTTGGCATTCAAGATTCGTGGCTAAGGAGATCGCGACACATTTTAGTACCAAGTGTGTACATACACTGCACACACACAGTAGACTGACAAATCTCGACAAGTCGAAAAGCTGAAATGCTAAAAAGCCAAAAGTTTGGCTACAATAGTCTTACGAGTGCGCGAACACTTGTAAGGGGGGAAATCGATAGGTTACCAGAGGCCCCATGAGCGATTCCATGGACTTGGGCCGTGTATTGGCCAACCGGGCCAGAATGGGCTAAATGGTCCCGAAGGGCTGTAGGGCTCATAATAGGAAAATTGGAAATTTGATACTAAGTGATGAAAAATCATATGATTGCATGACTATGAATGTGATTGGGCCTGATGGGCCATATAAATGTAATTGGGGCCGATGGGCCATACGATTGAGATTCGACCTAAAGGGGCCAAATGAATAAGGGTGGATCTATTAGTGTTTAGTAAGGGGTTGTGGACCTAGTTTTTGGTAACTACTCAATCAGGCATAAAACTTAAATAATTAATTAATTGCGACCGTGGACGAGTCATAAGGTTAAGGTGTGGCAATGGGTATATGCATGTCTAGGATTGGATCTAGGGAGAGATTGGTACTTAAGCGGTCTTAATGACTCACCTCCTCTTCTCTGGAATCCTACCTAGTGCATAGTATCTGTTCACTTTAGTAAACGAGGACTTGTTAATGGTCCAAGGTAAGTAATAAACCCATAATAAAGAGAAATTACCAAAATACCTGTAAGGGTGAAAATGACTAAAGTATCCCTATGTGTTGAATGTAAAATTTATGGATGTTACATGTATACCTGCTGCATTCATAGAACATACTGTTTTGGTTGCATATGGGTTGGGATTTATGGAATGAAGGAAGAATATGAGGATCGCATGGTTGCTTGACGACCGTGGATCCACCGGTGGCTTTTTAAGCCCAATATATGAGTAGCAGCTTGCTACAATGTTAGGTAGTACCATAATCGGGCTATCATTGGAGTGTATCGAATGGGTGGGTCGAATTTATATCCCCACATGGTGTGTATTAGGGGATGGAGATGGTGTGCAACGGTTGGATGGGTAGGATCCGTGCATATTTGATTGCTTTACATTTGTTCTGATATTGAATTGGGCTGAGGCCAAAATAAAAAAAAAGAAGAAAAAAGGCTTGCTATTACATGCTTTATTATTTGCCGAGGGTTGTACACACTAAGTTTTCGAAAAATCACCCCCTCTTTTATTTTTTTTCTCAGGTGATCCTTAGTAGGTGGTTCGACGGTAAGAGGGACTCTGAGGTGGCTAGCTAGCAAAACAACTTAGACTTGTTTTCTTAAGCATATCATTTCTAGTATTTTAAGTTATTTCAGTCCGGGTTGTAATAAGGCCTATCCGCTAGATATTATTTTTTTGTCATTACTACATTTTGAAATTTTGATACGGAACCTGGATTTATTTCTTTTAGACATATCCCAATTTTTTTTTTGAAATAAATATTTAAAATCAAGATTCCGCAGATAAAGATAATTTTTTTTTAGTAATCAAGAAATAGTTCATTTTGGACACCTCATTCTAGAACTAAATACAAACTGGAAGCTACATAATTTTCTCTTTTGAAGGGTTTTCAATGAAAATAAGGTTTTCGATAGAACACTTCAATGTGACACGCTGGATCCAGCCATACGTCCGGGCCGGGTTTGGGTTGTTACATTCAGTGGTATCAGAGTCAGGTTGCAAAACTCGGGCTATGAAGTGGGCCTTATTATTTGGTTTTGTTTTATAAATTTTTTTTAGATCATAATGTTTTGGAAAAAAATCTTGCTGTGTGGCACACCGAGTCTCCGACGTCGAACCAAGTAAGTTCTTTTATTATTAAGCTTGTTTAATTTGATATATGTTAGATAGTTAGTGGGCTATTTAGATGACTATACTGAGGCTTTTAGTTGGAGTGAAACTGAAGCTCGTAGGACCTTAAAACTGTATAGGATTTACGAAAATAACTTTCTTTTTAATACTTTCATAAAACATCGACTTAATTATTAGAACTAACTAAAAATTCATAAAATTTCTAATCCAGATAATATGTGAGTCAATGATGAGTGCTGGAAGAGGTGCAAGGGGTCGTGGCCAAGGCCGGGGAAGTGTTAGGGCTAAATCGTCGGTATTGGGCCATATGCCCAATGTTGGTGAAGGAGAGGCTCCGGCCTCACCCGTGGTTGAGACTGGACCGTACGATCGGGCCGCGGGGGATGATGCATTGTCTCAGGCAATGTTGAGGATTTTAGAAAGGGTCGTAGGGCCCAATAATGGCACGAAAAATTAGAGGTCAATATCGGAGCGACTTCGATCAAATGGGGCTGAGATCTTTAAGGGCGTGGCTAGTGTGGCTCCTAACGTGGCTAAATACAGGTTGGAGGCCACTGAAAGGATAATGGAGGACTTAGACTGTTCACCTGAACAAAAGTTGAAAGGGGCAGTGTCACTGCTTAGGGAAGAAGCTTACCAGTGGTGGCTGACAGTGAATGTGGGCATCCAACTTGAGTAGTTCACTTGGGTGTTCTTCAAAACTGCGTTTCAAGGGAAGTATGTGGGTGCGAGTTATGTGGATGCTAGAAGGAAGGAGTTCCTGAACTTGACCCAGGGAAACAAATCTGTGGCGGAGTGTGAGGCGGAATTTCTACGCCTTAGTAGGTATGCAAAAGTTATGGTGGCAACGGACTATGAGCGTTGCGTTAGGTTTGAGGATGGTCTTAGGGATAGCCTCAGGGTGTTGATAGCTCCACTAAGGGAGCGAGTTTTTTCAGAGTTGGTAGAACTTAAGGCACAGATTCAGGAATTGTTGGATCGAGGATTCATCCGACCAAGTGTGTCTCCGTGGGGAGCACCGGTGTTATTCGTAAAGAAGAAAGATGGGACGTTGCAAATTTGCATCGACTACCAGCAATTGAATAAGTTAACTATTTAAAACAAGTACCCTTTGCTGAGAATCAATGATCTTTTTGATCAGTTTAGGGGAGCTTCCATTTTCTCGAAGATTGATCTGCATTTGGGGTATCACCAATTAAGGGTTAAGAAGGCAGATGTTTATAAGACAGCTTTCAAAACTCGTTATGGGCACTACGAGTTCTTGGTGATGCCATTCGGGCTGACGAATGCACCTGCCGCTTTCATGGATCTCATGAATTGGGTCTTCCAACCCTGCCTAGATCGGTTCGTGGTGGTTTTTATAGATGACATCTTACTATACTCAAAAAATGTGGATGAGCATGATGCACACTAAGGATTGTGTTGCAGATTTTGAGGGAGAAGCAGCTGTATGCCAAATTCAGTAAGTGCGAATTTTGGCTGAGGAAGGTTACTTTTCTAGGACATGTGGTGTCAGCTAAGGGGATTAAGGTGGATCCCCGAAAAATTGAAGCAGTGTTAGACTGGAAAACACCTAAGTCAGCGTCAAAAATCTAAAGTTTTCTGGGCTTGGTAGGGTATTATAGGCAGTTTGTTGAGGGTTTTTCATTAATTGCTGCACCTTTAACTAAGTTGTTAAGGAAGGGGGTACCGTTTGATTGGACGGACAAGTAGTAAGAGAGTTTCGGAAAGCTTAAGAAGGTTTTAACTGAGGCCCCTGTGTTGATTCAATCAGAGCCTGGGAAGGAGTTTACGGTTTATAGTGACGCGTCGCATGTGGGCTTGGGCTGTGTATTGATGCAGGAAGGAAAGGTGGTTGCGTATGCGCCACGTCAACTTAAGAATCACGAGGTGAATTACCCAACCCATGACTTGGAACTAGCTGCGGTTGTTTTTGCGCTAAAAATATAGAGGCATTATTTATACGGAGAGAAGTGCATAATTTATTCGGACCATAAGAGTTTGAAGTACCTTCTTACTCAAAAGGAGCTAAACCTTAGGCAGTGTAGGTGGGTGGAATTATTGAAAGATTATGATTGTATGATTGAATACCACTCTGGCAAAGCAAATGTGGTAGCCGACGCATTGAGTCGTAGGGTTAAGTTGGACTTGAGGGCTATGCTCGCCTGTTTAAGCTTGTTGGATGACGGTAACTTGTTAGCTGAGCTTCAAGTAAAGCCGGTGTGGGTCGAGTAGATAAAGAGTAAGTTGTTAGTGGGTGAGACTTTGGGTGCTAATTTTAGACAAGTAGAAAATTAGGAGACGTCAAACTTTAGGATAATAGTGAAGGAGTGTTGTGTTTCCGTAGGAGGATGTGTATACCAAAGGACGATGATCTAAGGTAGTCTATTCTGCGGGAAGTGCATAGCAGTCTCTATGCTATGCATCTTGGCGGAAACAAGATGTATCAGAGTTTGTGTGAGCTTTATTGGTGGCCTGGACTTAAGCGTGAGGTTATGGAGTTCGTAAGTAAATGCTTGATTTGTCAAAATGTGAAGGCGGAACATCAGTTGCCTTCAGGATTACTTCAGCCAGTAAAGATTCCACTTTGGAAGTGGGAAAGGATTACTATGGACTTTGTTAGTAGGCTACCCTTGACGCCTACTAAGAAAGACTCGATATGGGTTATAGTGGATCAGTTAACAAAGTCTGCCCATTTTGTACCGGTCCGCACTGATTACTCATTACAAAAGCTGGCTAGGTTGTATGTGGCGGAGATTGTAAGATTGCATGGAGTGCTAGTTTCCATAATATCTGATAGGGACCCACGTTTCACTTCGCAATTTTGGAAGAAGCTGCACGAGGTGTTGGGTACTAGGTTGAACTTTATTACAGCATTCATTACAGGAGTCACCACACTATCACAATATTTTTATGGCATGTATAGCTAGACTTTTACACACACTTTATTAGTCCGAGAATCGACTAAACCATAGCTCTGATACCACTAAATGTAACACCCCTTACCCATATCCGTAGCCGGAACAGGGTACGAGGTATTAACGAATCATGGTAAATACTATTAAATAAAACCCAACAAAAATATAGCGTGCAATTTGATCATTATAACATCTGTTATTAACAATACAAACTAACTCCAAAGGTTTCATACAAAATGATTAGCTTGATACTATAAGTAGTAATTTAAACCTAGACATTTATGACACGTAACAAAATAACCAAGTCTGCTATACATGCCATATTTCAAAATAGTGTTTACAATATACCAAAAAGTATTGATAGCGTGGATGAGTCTCCGACGATCTTCAATTCCCGATCTGGCTTAGTAACTCTATAAGACAAGAAAAAAAAGAAAAGAAGATAAGCATATAGCTTAGTAAGTAAGTATATAAATAACAAATAAGAAATCTAACATGTTTACAACATGACTCAATTATATAATATTTTTAACTTTTATTGTTTGTCCCAATTTGATCAAGCTGTCCCCCCCGCATCATGTTCACTAAATAAATCATAACTCGAGTTGAAAAACTCAAAATTCAAATCCGTAAAATTTCCCTGAATCTAGACTCATAAATATCTTTGCCAATTTTTTTCTAGAATTTTTGGTTCAGCCGATTAGTACAGTTTATTAGTTAAAGCTTCCCCTGTTACACAGCTCGACTAGTCTGACCTCTGTTCACTACGAATTGAATTTCTCTCAGTACACAATTCAAATAACCCTGAAATTTGTTTCATTTAAAACTAGACTCAATAAGGAATTTAGGTATGTAAACTATATTTCTTAATTTGCTTTGTACAATTTTTAATGATTTTTCAAAGTTGAAACAGGGGATCACACATTCATCCTGAGCAAGTCACACACAATTGTAAATATCTAAAAATATAAAATTCCTTTGCTTGTTCTGATTCTTTTATATGAAAGTAGACTCATTAAAATTTAATTTCACATCTCATTCAACCTCTAATTATGTTCCTCCTATTTTTGGTGATTTTTCAAAATCACATCACTGCTACTGTCCAAAACAGTTTTAATGCAAATTTCACTCTTTCACACATTCTTTATGCTACCCTCATTTTATCTTACATATATAGATATGCCACAAATCATTTTCACCACAATTCATTCATCATAAGTATAGGTCCATAACCACAACGTCACCACAAAACCATCCCGTTGAACAATTCGGATCAATCCTCGATATTTAATGGTTTTAGCACACAGCCCCACCATCATACTTCATTTAATTCGGCTCTCTTGTACACATGGTGAACACTTAATACCACTCATGTGACCTAGCCAATTTGTCTCGTAGCTTTCTTGTCTACATGGTGTCCTTCACTTGGAATCACACATGCGACCTAGCTACATTTATCTATTACGTAGCTCTCTTGTCTACATGGGATACATCCCGTATCACACATGTGACCTAGCTACATTTATCTCTTACGTAGCTCTCTTGTCTACATGGGATACATCCCGTATCACACATGTGACCTAGCTACTACATGGTATTTCGTAGCTTTCTTGTACACATGATGTGCACTCAGCATCATACATGTGACCTAGCTACGCTCCCTCTATTTTATTCGATCTCTCGAATGTTCAATCGGGATTCCTCTCTATTATTTATTTTTATTCTCCCAATAGTCGATTTATATTTTAACATCAGCTAGTATATTCATATAATAGGCTGAAATATATAGGAATGTAAATGAAAATAATATAATATTTACATACAAACTTACCTCGATGCAAAATGTGGAAATTTTGTGATTTAGTCCAAAACTTTTTCCTTCCCTCGTTCGAGGTCAATTCCACGCCTTTCTTGATTATGGAACTTCAAAGTTGAAGAAACCCTAGCTATGGAGGAGAGCAATTTTCGGCAGCAACTAATGAAGATGATAACAAATTTTGTGTTATTTTTCCCATTTTATTTCATTTAATATACAAATGACCAAAATGCCCTTAATGCCTTTCTTTGAAAATTTTCATGTACAAGCCCATTTTTGTCCAAAATTTTAGAAATTGGTCAAATTGCTATTTAAGACCTCCTAATTAATATTTCAAAGCAATTTCATACTAAAAACTTCTAGAATGCAAGTTTTGCAACTTATTCGATTTAGCCCCTAACTTCAAATTAAGCATTTTATGCATGGAATTTCTTCACAAAATTTTCACACAATCATGCAATCATATCATAACCTCAAAATAATTATAAAATAATTATTTCTATCTCGGATTTGTGGTCACGAAACCACTATTCCGATTAGGCCCTAATTCAGGTTGTCACAATTTTATGCCGGATAGTGTGATAGATCTCCGACGAGCTTCAACCTGATCGAGCTTCCAATAATATATAAAACATTAGAAAGAAGCTACGTAAGCACATAATTCTTAGTAAGTTCGTAGAAAGTAAAACATAACTTACCATTTATTTGAATAACACAAAGTAAAAGCATAATATAATCCAAACCACAAGCTTGGAACAAGTCTATACATCATCATCAAGACACAAGTTAGTGTGATTGCACATGTTCAAATGAATTCATCCACAATAAGAAATTTGCACATGTATTCATATCAATTACATCATTATTCCTTTTCATAGGTTCATGATACATTACATTTGAGTACTTATCCTTTTCATTTCCTTTCCATACCCGTTGAACCATCTAGAATTTCATTGGATACTTGGGAAAGCTAACATGAAGTGTGCTTAAACATATAACCGTAACTTTTCCTTTACATCATTGCTCACATGAGCTGTGGAATGGGCTTGCTCACATGAGCTGTGGATTGAAATGTAAGCTACACGATGCTGCTCACACGAGCTATGGAGTATTTGCAACAAATGCTGGACCTCAGCCATCGGTAGAACATTCAAGACAAACACCTAAAATATGAAATCCCTAATGACATGTCATTTGTATCCTACGGATTACTAAGGTTCAATCGGGACTCGATAATCATCATAGCATTGATTTGGATATACATCATTCCATTACACTATGAACACATAATAAAATATATTTGAATAACATTTATACGATAACCATTATACGAACTTACCTTGACGATTAAGGGCGTGAAACAAAGTTCAACTAATCCGAGGCTTTTGCTTTTCCCTGATCTAGATCTGTACATGGTTTATCTTGATCTAAATAGATAATTATATTCAATTAAGTACTTCAATTAACCTCAAACATTCACTTCAATCCATAATTCACATTTATGCTTAATTACCATTTTACCCCTAACATTTTAACTTTTCACAATTTAGTCCTTAAGCTTATAACTTAAAATTTAAGCATTTTAATCCCCCATTCAAGCCAACCAAATTTATTAGGTACTTGTATCAACCCATACAAATCATCATTTCATAAATTTTCCATGAACTTTCACTATTTTTACAAATCAATCCCTAAATGCAAATTTCATTAAAAATCACTTTACAAAACTTGTTTATTTATCAACAATGACTCATAATATACCATTAAACATCAAGAATCATTCAAAAACGTTCATGGAATAACCCTCAACCTTTAACAATTTTACAAATTGACCCCCAGGCTAACTAGATTAAGCTAAAACGATCTAAAACACATAGAAATCATTTAAAACGGGATTCAAATAACATACCATGCAAGTGCATGAGCTAGTCGAAAATTCAAAGTGTATAAATGGAGTTTTCCTTCTCTAAATTTGGTGGAAAAATGCATCCAAGAATATGACACTATATTTTTACCTTATTTTACTTTACTTAATTATTAAATTACCTTTTTTAACATTACTTATTAACCTTAACAATCGCTTAAATTATGTCCATCATTGTCCACTAACCTTATGAATGGTAAAATTACCATTTAATTCCACCCGTTTTAAAGTTTCATAGCCATTTGACCCTTTCAGTAAATAGGACTCCACTTTTACACTTTATACAATTTAGTCCTTTTTACTTAATTAATCATGCAAACATCAAATTTTCTTAACAAAATTTTAATATGACCTTACTAATATCTCATAGACATTAAATAATAATAAAATAAAAATTTACTCGTCGAATTTGTTGTCTGGAAACCACTGTTCCATTTCACTAGAAAACGAGCCATTACAACTTTTCCCCTAAAGGAATTTTCATCCTCGAAAATCTTACCAGTAAATAAGTTTGGGTATTACACTTTCATAGCTTCTTCTGGCTCCCAGGTAGCCTCATCTATTCTGTGTCGTTGCAAGAGAACTTTAACTAAAGTTATACTTTTATTTTTAATTCTTTAACTTCCCGAGTTTGAATTCTGATCGGTTCTTCACTATACGTCATATTAGACTAAATCTCAACATCAACTAGAGATATCACATGTCAAGGATTTGATCGATAACGTTGTAACATCGACACATGAAATAGATTATGAATCTTTTCTAAATTTGACGGCAAAGGTAATCTGTAAGCTACTGGCCCGATTCTCTCAATGATCTCGTACGACTCGATAAATCACGTACTAAACTTTCCTTTCAAACCAAATCGAAGAACTTTCTTCCAAGGTGAGACTTTCAGAAATACTTTGTCGCCGACTTGAAACTCTATATCTTTTCTTTTCAAATCCATGTAGGATTTCTGACGATCAGAAATAGCTTTCAAACTATTACGTATCACTTTGACTTTTTCTTCAGTTTCTCGAATCAAATCAATACTGAATAACTTTTTCTCACTCAGCTCGGTCCAATATAACGAGGTTCGACATTTTTGACCATACAAAGCTTCGTACGATGCCATTTTATTTCTCATCTAATAACTGTTATTGTAAGGAAATTCAACTAACAATAGAAATCTCTCCGAGTTACCTTCAAACTCTAAAACACAACATCGAAACATATCTTCGAGTATCTAAATTACTTGCTCAGACTGACCATCGGTCTGTGGATGAAATGTTGTACTAAAATGTAGTTGAGCACATAGAGCTTTATGTAACCTGCCCTAGAATCGAGACGTAAACCGTGGATTTCTATAAAAAATGATAGAAACTGGCACACCATGTGTAACACCACTTACCCGTATTTGATGTCAAAACAGGGTACGAGGCATTATTTAACTTATACACAAGCAATCATATAAAACCGAGATTTAAATTTCCATCCAAATTTAAAACTTTTCATATACATTCATATTGTCCCCAAAACATGCATTGGAAGTCTTTCGGGACTAAACCAAGAACTTTAGAAAATTTCACAACACTTAGAAAATTTTTCATGTTTTAAGAGCCACACGGCCGTGTGAGCAGGCTGTGTGGTCACACACGCCCGTGTCCCTAACCCGTGTAACTCTCTATTTGTCACCCAAGAACAAATTGA
This sequence comes from Gossypium longicalyx, assembly GCA_025698465.1. NCBI lineage: Eukaryota > Viridiplantae > Streptophyta > Magnoliopsida > Malvales > Malvaceae > Gossypium > Gossypium longicalyx. The sequence continues at coordinate 45,165,180 of CM046996.1, read as the reverse complement.
AGACATATGGCCAAGTTACATGCTCCTGTGCTAGGCCGTGTGGTCGATTTGACAATTTTGATTTTTCATAAAATAGGTGCAGACTTCACACGCCCAGGACACACGCCTATGCCTGAGGCCGTGTCATTCACATGGCTGAGACACATGCCCATATCTCTGCCTATATGGTCAATTCTGAGCATTCTGTTTTGCAACAATTAAGGTGTAGGGGATACACGGCCGGAACACACGCCTATGGGGCAAGCCATGTGTCATACACGGCCTAGACACACACCCGTGTGTCTACCCATTTTGACAAAAACAAGGCTATTTACCAAGCCATTTTGTCCCCCTTTAATGTACACACCTACACAACAAAACATAGCACCAATCGAAGCAATACATTCAACCAATTTAGCCACAATCAAGACATCCACACATCATTCACATGCTACCATTTATCACATACGATCATCACATACTTATCAACTTAAACCATGCAAATTTCCACATCCATGAAAACATCGTCATATGCATATATACTTAAACCAATATTAGCCTATTTCAATTGCCATTTACAAAATGAATTATCAACCAACATAAGCCAACACATTTGGCCAAATCAATTATGACACATAACAAAATGATCAAGTCCCTATAAATGCCATAACTCAAAATGTCAAATTCATTGGTACCCGAAATAATCAGTTGATATTGTGATGGAGTCTCCGACGATTCCCAAATTCGAGCTAGCTTGGTGACACTATAAGACAAGGGAAAAGAAATGAGAGTAAGCTATAAGGCTTAGTAAGTTCCGTTGCAAATAATAAGCATCATAAACACACATTTAACATACAATTTATATGAGGTAAATTATCATAAATGTTATTATAAATCTCATAGTCAAACTTACTCAATTATAACCTTACCGAGGTTTCATCACATAACGAGCTCATTATGTATGAGTTTTACGTACATACTTGAGTCATCTCGAACTTGGATTTTCACACAATTCATCTTTGATATACTCGTTAAATTACCCATTAAACCACTTGGAATACTAAAGGATATTAGGGAGTTCTATACACACAGTACCATACTAATGCCATATCCCATATATGGTCTTACATGTAATCTCGTATCGATGCCAATAGCCCAGCTATGGTCTTACACGAAATCTTATATCGGCGCCATATCCCATATATGGTCTTACACGTGGTCTTATATTGATGCCATATCCCAAATATGGTCTTACATCTAGTCTCATTAACCCTAATTTCATGACATTTGTATCTTATCTATTCATAAGGCTCAACTGTGATTTTACGCTTGTCGAAACTTTTTCGAATACGTTCAATGGTCAATCATAATTCATACAATAACAAAGAATTTAAAACATAATTAAAACAATGCATTATTTACATAAGAACTTACCTTGGTACAAAAATAGTAGAAATGGGACCTAATCGTCAAACACTTTATTTTCCCCTATCTAGCTTCAAACCTCGTTTCTCTTGATAATCGAGCTTGAAAAGTGGAAAAACCCTAGCTATGTCTTCTCTCTTCAATTTTTGGCCAAGCAAGAAGAAGATGGACTAAAATTTTCTTTTATTTTACTTATTTTGTCTTTAATTGATAAATTACCAAAATGCCTTTTTTATAAAACATGAAATTTCTCTTACCCCATGTCCATTTTTGTCCACTAACTTAAAAAATGGTCTAATTACCATCTAAGGACCTTTAATTTAAGATTTCAAACAATTAGACACCTCTAGCATGTAGAACTCAACTTTTACACTTTTTACAATTTAGTACTTTTTGCTAAATTGAGTGCTCAAACATCAAAATTTTCGAAAGAAATTTTCACAAAATCATCCCATAAAATTGTAGACCATAAAAATGTAATAAAAACAAGTTTTACTATGTCGAATTCATGGTCCTGAAACCACTGTTTTAACTAGGCTCGAAATCGAGTTATTACACTGTGCAATCTAACAATCTCGGAAACATACAACTCTGCCAGTCTCTCTAGTGAAAAATCTGTACGCACTAGACTGAAATGCACAGATTTTGTCAAACGATTTACAATAACCCATACAACATCTTTCTTTCTCGAAGATAGGGGTAATCTCGATACGAAATCCATCGTAACACGTCCCCTTTTCCACTCTAAAATCATCACAGGCTGTAATAAACCAGAAGATACTTGATGTTCTACTTTAACTTGTTGACAGACCAAGCATTTTGATATGAACTTTGAGATCTCCCATTTCATTCCTGGCCACCAATACATCTATTTCAAATCACCGTACATTTTATTGTTATTAGGATGTATCTATAAGCTACTACTATGAGCTTCTTGTAAAATCTTCTGAATGAGATTAGAATTTTTTGGAACACAAATTCTATTTTTGAAGTACAAACTGTCATCTAAACCAACATGAAAATCTGAATCAGATCTTGACTCTATCTGTTTCTATTTAATGATTAATTCAGCATCACTTTTCTAAGCTTTAGAAATTTGTTACAAAAATGTCGGTCTAGCTTTTAATTTAGCTACAAATTAAACCATTACCAATCAACATCAATAGAATGTTCAATGCTCTTAAAACAAACAGAGATTTTCTATTCTAAGCATCGACAACAACATTAGTCTTTCCTGGATGATAGTCGATAATCAGATCATAATCTTTCAGTAACCCAAGCCACCAATGCTGTCTCAAATTCAAATATTTCTATGACATCAAATACTTCAAGCTTTTATGATTCGTGAAAATGTGACCTTTTTCTCCATACAAATGGTGTCGCCAAATCTTTAAAGCAAAAACAATAGTTGCAAGCTCTAAATCGCGAGTTGGATAATTCATTTCGTGTGGTTTCAACTATCAAGAAGCATACACTATCACTTAGCCCCCTTACATCAAAACAAAACCCAAACTATTCAATACAGTAGTACTATAAATTACAAATTCTTTACCAGACTCTGGCTAAACTAACACAGGTGCCGTAGTTAACAATGTTTTCAATTGATTAAAACTTTGTTGACATTTTTCAGACCATTCAAACTTGACAACTTTTTGAAGTAGTTTCGTTAACTGCGTAGCAATCATCAAAAATCCTTTGAAAAATCTTCTATAATATCCAGCTTGTAAGAGTATGCCTAAAGATCAATCACGAGATGGTTGTAATAACATACTTGATTTATCATGTTTATTGATATAAGGTGTTGCCATTATTATTTCAGTTTCTTTTCTATGTACATAAATAAACTGTTTTATAATAATGTCCTGAGAATAATATGATTATTCTTAAAAGATCCTTAGTCAAGTATTATTGTTGGCTAGGACAACAATAATGCATTAAGACTAACATGTAGTTGATTGATGATAAAGAGTTGTCATTGATATGGAGTGTCAAAATCAATGCATGAATATGTGTGTTAGAGAACAACATATTGGGTGACTGCTATGAGTATGTTTCTTGGATTATTATGTAATTGTCACAACATTACTCATAGTGATTAATATGTATATGATCCTCATACTTGAGATCATCATTATCCCAACATCGTGAGTTGTATATTTTGATATAGTCAAACGAACATCGTGAATCGGGTTGTTCTATAAAGATCGATGTTGGATATACCACAATCTATGTAGAGAGGATATGGTTGATCAATATAGGATAAGTCCCTCCTACATAATGGGAGTAATATCTTAGGCCACTTGATTGAGTGAGACTAGAAATGCATGGCCATGCTCAAATAAGTTGATATGAGATGTCATACTTATTTGTGTATCATAGTTCAATTAAAGTATCAAGAAACATGGGATGGACTATGCAAGTGTGACTATTCCATGACTTGTGTCCATTCCAAAGGTATATGACTTAAGGATTAATGCATGAAAGGTTAATCACAAAAGGTTATGTCGAATCATGACTTCTCGTAACTTAGGTAGCAATGATGCATTGCTAGATGCCACTCATTGTTTGTAACATTAGAATCGTTCTAATATTATCGCTAACGTTACAAGAACCTATAGGGTCACACCCTATGGTTGAAATGAACGGAGTAAAACATAGTTGGTATTGTATTCTGATTGTTAGATGAATTAAATTAATTATAGAATTAATTTAATTGGGCAATCAAATTGTTGAACATACTATACGCATACAAGGACATTGTACACATAATCGAACATAATTTCATTAGTATATGAATTTGGTTTAGTATATAAGTTTAAATAAATATAGTTTATCAAATCTTTATTATAATTAATGTAATTATAATTTTTAGGTTAAACATTATTATATTTATTTTAATGATGACTATTATGTTCAGATTAATTTTAATGAATTAATATTCATTAAAAAATATACCAATTAAAAGGGTGTTATATATGGCAAGGGTAAAACCCTAAAGAGATAATATATAAATAAGTTCGAAACTATGCTAAAGGGTTTAGCAGCCGTCAAGCATAAAAATCACTGAAATAGTTTCTGAGGTTTTTTTACCATTCATTATCAACTGGGTGGACTACGTAGAGGCCGACATCGAAAAGGTTGCAGCTTGGTTCGATAGTGGTTCAGGATTCCCGTTGCCTAGGCATCGCTGTCTACTCAGATTGAAGTTTCGGTAATTTTGAAACCTTTTATCACCCCGATACATTCCTTACACATGGATCCATGGTTTAGATTGCCGGAATGTTTTTAATTATTTTATTTTTTCGCTGTGCCTTGGAGGCACCGGCGTTCCAACACAGCTAAACCCAGAAAACTTCTGACTTTTGAAACATTTCTTTGAGCTTTCTAGTACACTACAACTAAGTTTTAGTCGGATCAACTCTAATACCATCTGTCGACACTACATGTCCTAAAAATCTGACTTCTTGGAGCCAGAAATCACATTTTCTAAACTTAGCAAACAATTATTTTCATGTAACATTTGCAAAACAATTCTCAAATCCTGGGCATGCTCTATCTCATCTCGTGAATAGATCAAAATGTCATCAACGAATACAATAAAAAATCTGTCTAAATACAGTCTGAATATTTTGTTCATCAAATCCACAAACACAACTGGTGCATTAGTCAAACCAAATGGCATCACAAGAAAATCATAATGTCTATACCTGGTTCTAAAAGCAGTTTTCGGTACATCCAAGTCTTTAATCCGTAGTTGATAATAACCGGGATGAAGATCGATCTTTGAAAACACTGTCCCACCTGTTAGCTGATCAAGAAAATCATCAATAAGTGGTAATGGATACTAGTTCTTGATTGTGACTTTGTTGAGCTGTCGATAATCGATTCATAGTCACATTGATCTATCCTTTTTCTTAACAAACAACACAGGAGCACCCCAAGGAGAAAAGCTAGGCCAAGCAAAGCCCCTATCTATCAACTTTTGTAACTGTGCTTTCAACTCTTTTAATTTTGTTGGTGCTATTCTATACGGAGGTATAGATATCGGAGATGTTTCCAGCATTAATTCAATAGCAAGCTCAACCTCTTTAATTAGTGGTAACCTTGGTAATTCTTCTGGAAATACATCTGTGAACTCACACACAATCGAAACCAATTCTAATTCAATTCTGAAACTCTGGAATCAAATATATAAGTGAGATACGCTTTACATCCTTTTCTAACATTTTCTAACATATTTCTATGCCGACATAGCTAAAATAACATTATATGTACCATCTAGTCTATCTGATTCAATTCAGATCCTTTCACCGTTTTGACATTTTAACAATATATGCTTTTGATTATAGTCCACAAAAGCATTATGTAGAGTTAACCAGTCCATACGCAGAATTACATCAAACTCATCAAAGGGTAATAACATCAGATCAGCTGGAAAGTTGCAACCCTGGATCATTAAAGGATAGTTTTTACAGACTTTATCGACTAATACATACTGACTTAAGTGGTTCATTACTTTAACCACAAACTCAGTAGATTCAAATGGTATTTTCTTATTTGACACTAAAGTTGTGCATACATATGAGTGCATTGACCCTAGGTCAATCGGAGCATTAACATTAGAGTCAAAGATAGAAAATGTACTAGTGATCACATCAAGTGCTAAAGCTTCCTCTCGAGCATGAACCGCATAAGCCCTAGCTGGTGCCTGTGCCTCAGATCTCACAGCAGAATCTTTCATCCCACTACGACTATTATTCGCATTTCGTATGTTCCAATGTGGTCTCCTTCTCACAACCGTGTTACTTGAACAAGTGTTCTGAGCCTTTTCTTTATTGGACCTTTTAGGATAATCTCTGAGATAATGATCATAGAAACCACATTTAAAACATGACTTACCTTTCAATCTGCATTCACCAAAGTGTTTTATATTACATTACTGACATTTAGGCTTGTTGTTTCTAACATTGTCCACACCTGCTACAGATGTAGCTTGAGGTTTTGAACTCGAATGTTTCTTTCCTCTATCTCTTCCAGAACAACCCACCGAAGCTGATGAACGACTATGAGATTATTTCAATTTCTTCGACAGAGACGAGAATGATTTTCCTATAAGTCTTTTTCTTGAATCATGAGCCTAGAAATCAGCTTTTCTCTTTGCTTTGCTAAGTTCCTCGGCTTTGCGTTCTCTATCAACTAAAACCACAAATTCTTTTAACTCAAAAATCCCGACTAATAGCTTGATATTCTTATTTAGGCCTTCTTTAAATCGAGGGCACATAGAAGCCTCTGTCGGTACATATTCCCGGGCATACTTACTAAGTCCCACAAATTCCCTCTCGTACTTAACTACTAACATATGACCTTATTTCAATTCAAGAAACTCTTTGCATTTCTTATCTAGGAACCTTTGACTCACGTATTTCTTTCTAAACTCTATCTAGAAAAATTCCCAATTTACTCGATCCCTCATCATTACCTCAATCAAAGTGTTCCACCACTGATAAGTCAAGTCTTTCAACAAAGAAACAACATATTTCAAGCATTCAATCAGTGTACAATACAATTCATCGAAAACTTTCACTGTGTTTTCCAACCAGAACTTTGCTCTTTCTAGATCTTCTTCGTCTACTCTTTAGCCTTATACTTTTGGATTTTATTAAATAGAGGCTTACTCACTCGTCCTAGTTCCAAACCTTGAGGAACTACAGGGACCGATTGAGTTACGAGTAGGGGAGAGGTCATTGAGCCGTAAGGTTTATTCTCATGAACTCAGTAAACCATTTGGACATCATCTAGAAGAAGGCTTCTTTAGCCTCTCCTTTTCGACCCTCAGATATAGGCCTACTACCACTAGACGCGACTCCATGTTAGAGGCTTATGCGTTACTATTGACTTCATCGGATCAGCTCGATTGGATGACATCTTATCTATATAAAAACATATTTCAATTTGAGTTAGGAGTTATCACACTATTACAGGTTATAAAATAGCATGTATTTCTAGACTCCATACATGCAACATTTAGTTTAAGAATCAATTAAACTATAGCTCTGATACCACTAAATGTAACACCCCTAACCCATATATATAATTGGATTAGCGTTATGGAGTATTATCGTACAATTAAAAACATTTAAAGAACATTTCATTCACTAACATAAAAATATCATATGTCAAACATAAATGCACATTTCGCCCCTAAATCGAGCCCTCGAGGCCCTAAAACTGCATTAGAAATGATTCAGGACCAATTTAAAATCATTTGGAAAGTTTAGAAAAAGGTTATAAATTTTAGAATACAAGGTCACAAGGCCGTGTGGCTAGGCCGTTTAACCTTCGAACTAGGGACACATAGTCGTGTCCCAGCCCGTGTCCTCACCCGTGTAACTCTCTAAGTAGGGTCACACGGTCGTGTCATACGCCTGTATGCCAGGCTGAGTAACTCTCGAAATTGCTCCATAAGCCCACGTGCTAGGCTGTGTAACTCACTGACTTGCATGTAAAAGACCCTTCAGGAGAGAAACATCCGTGTTGCCAGGTCGTGTGTCACACATAGCTGAGTCAAACGTTCATGTCTCAGGCCGTGTGGACCTAAAATTCACCTAAAAGAGGCCATTCCCAACACCATTTCATGCATAGTCATTTCAACAATTTGTGCACACTTACAAAGCATCAAACCATACCTAAACATACATATGTATATGCCATTTCAATACCCTATTTCAACTAACCAATATGCCATTTAAAGGCACCTAAAAAACAATCATCAAAACTTACCTAAACAAGTCAACTTTACCAAATTTCAAACATCCATATCTAGTTCAACATTTATCAAAACATGCCACAAGCATACCCGTTGACACATCATTTCAAACATACCATTTGAGTCATCCATAACATGCATCCTAAGATAGCACAATGACACAAACTAGCAACATACCAAATGTACCAAACCAAGATAACATCCATAACTTATAGAAAAAATTCACCAACTAACCATTCAACAAAATGACATTACAATTCAACCTATACATGCCACTATAACCTTGGCCAAGACATTGAAAAACTATCGATATTTATGCTGGATAGTGTGATAGATCTTCGACGAGCGTTAAATCAGTTGAGCTTCTGATAATATATAAAACATTAGAAAGAAACTACGTAAGCACATAATGCTTAGTAAGTTCGTAGAAAGTAAAACATAACTTGCCATTCATTTACATAACATAAAGTAAAAGCATAATATAACACAAACCACAAGTTGGCACAAGCCTATACATCATATCAAGATGCAAGTTAGTGTGATTGCACATGTTCAAATGAATTCATCCACAACAAGAAATTTCCACATGTATTCATATCAATTACATTATCATTCCTTTTCATAGGTTTATGATACATTACATTTAAACACTTACCCTTTTCATTTCCTTTTCATACCCATTGAACCATCTAGAATTTCATAGGATACTCGGGAAAGCTCACATGAAGTCTGCTTAAACATATAATCGTAACCTTTCCTTTACATCATTGCTCACATGAGTTGTGGAATGGGCCTGCTCACACGAGCTATGGGTTAGAATGCAAGCTACACGATGCTGCTAACACGAGCTGTGGAGTATCTGCAACAAATGCTGGACCTTAGCCATCAATAGAACATTCAAGACTAGCACCTGAAACATTAAATTCCTAATGACATGTTATTTGTATCCTACGAATTCCTAAGGTTCAATCGGGACTCGATAAGCGTCATAGCATTGATTTGGATATACATCATTCCATTACATTATGAATACATAATAAAATATATTTGAATAACATTTATGCGTTAACCATTATATGAACTTACCTCGATGACCAAGGGCGTAGAAATGAAGTCGAACTAATCCGAGGCTTTTGCTTTTCCCCGATCTAGATCCGTACGTGGTTTATCTTGATCTAAATAGATAATTATATTCAATTAATTATTTCAATTAACCTCAAACATTCAATTCAATCTATAATTCACATTTATGTTTAATTACCATTTTACCCCTAACATTTTAACTTTTCACAATATAATCTTTAAGCTTATAACTTAAAATCTAAGCATTTTAATCCCCCATTCAAGCTAAACGAACTTATTAGAGACTTCTATCAACCCATACAAACCATCATTTCATAAAATTTTCATGAACTTTTACTATTTTTACAAATCAATCCCTAAACGCAAATTTCATCAAAAAACACTTTACAAATCTTTTTTATTTATCAACAAGGACTCACTACCATTAAACATCAAGAACCATTCAAAAACATTCATGGTATAACCCTCAACCTTTAAAAATTTTACAAATTAACCCCTGGGCTAGCTAAATTAAGCTAAAATGACCTCAAAAATATAAAAATCATTAAAAATGAGATTCAAATCACATACCATGCAAGTGTATGAGCTAGCCAAAACTTTAAAGTGAATAAATGGATTTTTCCTTCTCTAAATTCGATGGAAAAATGCATCCAAGAAGATGACAAAATTTTTTTTACCTTATTTTACTTTACTTAATTATTAAATTACCTTTTTAACCTTACTTATTAACCTTAAAAATCACTTAAATTATGTCCATAATTGCCCAATAACCTTATTAACAGTACAATTACCATTTAAGTCCACCCACTTTAAAGTTTCATAGCCATTTGACCCTTTTAGCAAATAGAACTCCACTTTTACACTTTATACGATTTAGTCCTTTGTACTTAATTAATCATGCAAACATCAAAATTTCTTAATGAAATTTTAATACGACCTTACTAATATCTCATAGACATTAAAATAATAATAATATAAAAAATTACTCATCGAATTTGTGGTCTGAAAATCACTGTTCCGATTTTACTGGAAAATGGGCTGTTACATGTGAATCATATCTCAATTATCACTAGAGTGACATGATTTCTATATGTCATGTATGATAAATTTTTTTCCATAAAATCACATATCATGGGAGTTGGTATGTATAAGTAATATTAGAACAATCATCAAGTCACATAAATCATAACATACATTCACAGATAGTCAGTTCGAGGTACTTACTTGAATATCACCCCTTTTTATGGATTTAACATCCCATTTTGAAAATAATATATTCTCAATATTTTGATTTATGGAGATCTTTAACAAGGTTTCAATTTTAATTAAATATATGTGTTATTTAATAATAAATCTCATGTGTATATTTTCTAATAATTTAAATACATACCGAATAAGTCATTTTACGACCTAAGTCCTTTACGTGCTCAATTTCCACCATTTTATAGGTCGTTTAAAAAATATTGCCATAAATATTTTAATTTTATTTTTGGTCAAATTTAATGTTATATTTTTCATAAATATAAATATCATATATGTTCATCCATGCAAAGGTTAGGACTCACACGTGATCTATGTAGATTCAGTACAAAACTTCTTTTAATGCCCACTTCCGGATCTACTAGATTATCTCGGATCTAAACTCATAATAAGGATCCATTGTTAGAACATCAATAATATTTTATTGATATATGATTAACTTGATTTTCAAATCCATGCTTACGTCAAAATACTTATGCCGAAGATATAATTCACTTCTAAAATTTCTAGCGATCCAAAGTAGTCGTATTTGGTCCTTCATCAATAAAAAACTATAGAGGGAATTAGATTCGGAAAAAGATGTCAATAACATATATATGTATACATATTCAATCAACGAAGGAAAAAGGATGGAAGAAACGTGACAAAATCAGCTAATAATACCATACGTACATTTTTTCTATCTAGAAATGAGTTGAATCAATCTGATCTAATGAAATCGAGAAAGATGGATGATAGTATGAAATTTTTGGTTTGGAACAATAAATTTTCAGAAAGGTTTTCGAAAGAAACATTATACATAAATATGAAGCAAAAATCACTCGGTTAAGAAGTAGAGTGAAGAAAAATAGAAGGAAAATGATGTGGTGGTGGTTCAATGGTGGTGTGGTGGTGATGCGGTGATAGTGAGGTGGTGGTGTGATTAATTAATGATGGACGAAGGTGGAAGAGTGGTGGAGCAAAATAGTTGAAATGGTGGCTCAAAGAAGAAGAAAATGGAAGAAAAACGAGGATCAATAGAGGAATCGATCAAGATAGGAGGAGGAGAGTAACAAAATGAAAAAAAAAACAAATTGAATGGTAGCTACCTTAGGTTTGATTGACAGTTCAAGCTTGGTAAATGGGAGAAAATGAAAGCTTTGGAGGACAATGGCATGAAAAATAGATCAAGGGGGAACATGTAGAGTGAAAAGAGGAAAGAATCTTCCTTTGTATGGTAACTAGGAGTGGAAGGTTTTGGAAACTTTGACCAAGGTTTTATTTTCCAAAAATTTAATAAAAATAATGGAGATATGGGGATTTGAACATGGGACCTAATAGGATTTATTTATGCTCTTGACCACTAGGCCAATTCAATTGCTTGTTAATACTCCAACAACATTTATTTAAAAATTTGGTGTGACATTTACTAAGGTTTTAAGAAAATTTTCACCAAAGAGAAAATAATGTGAGGGAAGGGATTCAAACTCACGTCTTCAAGGACATCTCTACCACTACTAAATCACTAGACTTGTTACTTAGATATTGACAAATGCGCAAATGTCATCTTAAAAATAATTCGGGTGTGACCACTCTCGGTTTATTAACCTAATTTCTACTAACTCGATTTTTGGGATGTGACAACATGAGTGTTAGAAAATCATATAACATTACACTTAACAAAAAATTGCACACACATTCATATTATCATAGATTCAAAAGTCTAGAGGAACGACGAAGATCGAAAAATGGTGAAGAAAAAGAGAAAGAATCACGCAAGTCGATGGAGGCGCAATAGCACGATGGCACAATGGCATGATGGCAATGGCATTTGTGGTCCAGCGAAAAACTGATTGAGGACGAAAGGTAAGGGTTGCCGGAGTCTCGAATAGGAAGGGAAACTGAGTGTAGAGAAAATAACCACTTGAAAAAGTGAGTGACTAAGTACAACCTTTTAAAAATGAATTGAAATAGATGATATATGATTTTTTATTACTATAGAAACAATGTAGATTGAAAAATGGTAAAGAAAAGAGAACAAATCACCGAAGCTAGTGGAGGCACGATGGCTCGATGATGCAATGGCGGCGGCGTCAGTAGTCTGATGAAAACTTATAGAGGAGGTGGAAATGTAATGGTGCTGCACTTGAGAGAAGGAGGATAATATTTAATGAAAAAGAAGAAAAATAATAATAAACAAGTGAAGAAAAGATGGTATAATTGGTGGTGGTGCAAGGTGGTGGCCACAGTGGTGATTGGTTGTGCAAGAGGCAGCTTTTCAGCAAAACAAAGGGGAGGAGCGAGGGTATAATTAGAGGTCATGTTGTAACATCCCGAAATAGGGTTTAGTCAGAACAATTATTTTAAAACCACAAATCTGAGGTCAAGAAATTATTTTAATATTATTTTATGAGTTATAGCATGATTATATAAGTGCATGAAAATTTTGGTGAATTAATTTTGGCATTTGAGTGCTTAATCGCGAAAAAGGACTAAATCGCATAAAGGGAAAAAGTTTTGTTTTAATAGTCAAAGGTGTCAAATTGCTAGAGAACCTTAATTGGGAGTCTTTAAAGTGAAATTAGGCCATTAGATAAGTGATGGCAGGCCATAGGGGGAGCAAAAGAGTTGAAAAGTCAAAATTTGGTATGGTTGGTATTTGATGACATAAGCAAACACTAATAAAATAAACCAAAAGTAGCCACCCGTCTTCTCCATCTTTCTTCACCAAAAATACCAGCAAAAATAAGGGTTTGGAAGCTTGAAATTTTAGCAAACTCTTCACCCTCACAAGTAAGTGATTTAGATGCTTATTTTTGATAATTTTTATACTTTTGGAACCATTGTAGCTTAATCTAGCTAATGAGGGGACTATTTTGCAAAATGGTTGAGGGTCTAGGGTTTTACCATGAGAATATTCATGTTGTTTGTTGCATTTTTATGGAAGAAAATTAATCTTATTTGTGAAATAAACAACTTTTGTGAAAGGTGTTAGCATGAAAACACCTAAAAGTATCATTTTATAAAGTTTGTAAAATAGAGAGTAAATTTGTGTAATAATTGAAATCTTGAGTTGCTATAGTTATGAAAATGGTTTGGCTAGGCTTAAAGAGTAAGAAAATTGAATAAAAATAATTTTACGAGCCTAGGGGAAAAAGCATAATTTTAGCAAAGTTTAGGGGAAAATTTGTAAATTTACCAAAATATGGGTCAATTTGAATAATTTGAGTCCTAAATGGGCTATATTTGAAATGATAGATCAAGAAAATCAAGATTCAGGCTTAAATCGAGAAAATACAAGGTTATGGACTAATGGTAAAATTGCCATTTTCGTATTCGAGGTAAGTCCGTGTGATTTAATAAGCATGTTATTAATGTTATTATTGTTATACTTGAAAATATCCTTGTTATTATTGTATTGAATTATATGTTAGTGCTACGGTGTATGAGAAAATATTATACCCTATGAAATAATCGAAAGATTAATATGTCGATTTCACTTTGTGTATTTATGAAATATTAAAAATTGATGAAATATGATATATTGTTGAGATGAGTAAATTATAGAATGATGAAATGAACTGAAAGTTCTTATGGTGATGAACCTTGTGAATTGTATGATCAATTCTTCGAACGAGCTTGGCTATGATGTAACCCTTGAGAAATCTCGATTGGACCTTTGGAAATACCTAGAATACGGGCATCAAGACACTGTTGTTATGTGAGCCAGTGTAAGACATGTTTAGGACATGCATCGGCCACATTATGAAATGCTAGTGTAAGACATGTATGAGACATGCATCGGCATTGAGACGAGAGCTAGTGTAAGACATGTCTGGGACATGCATCGGCCTCGAGATGTAAGCCAGTGTAAGACATGTCTAGGACATGCATCAGCAAGGATATGTGAGAGCCAGTGTAAGACCATAGCTGAGATATGGCATCGGCATCGATATGTGTAAGATTTCCCGATTATCCTCTGGTATTCCAAGTGGTTCAACGGATAGTTCAAAGCTTGCGATGAAAGTGAGAAGGTAAATATATGAGCATGCTGAAAAGCTACAAGTATGTATTCGAAGCTTAAATGCTATTGCGAACATGAAACAATGCAACTTTGGTAAGGATACAAATAAGTAAGTTATGCCTATGAAAATGAAATTGTGGTGACCTTGAGATTATGGTTTTATGTTTATGATGTACATATATGTATTCTTACCATGATGGTTGAAATGTGATTGATGATTATGTGTGTGACTTTGAGGCCACATTAAATTGAGACATGAAATGTATATTCCTTTACTTGGTGGCCTAATGAACATGAAAGGAGAAATGGATTGGCATAAATGCCCATTTAAAAATGATCATAAAAGAGTGAAATATAGTAATAAAACAGTTTCGGACAACAATAGTAGTCCAACTTTTAAAATACACCAAAAGTAGAATAAAGTGAATTAGAGACTGAATAAAATATGAAATTGAAGCTTATTGAGTCTAGTTTCACATATAAGAAACGGTATAAGCAAAAGAATTTCATATTATGAGATATTTGAAATTGTGTGAGACATAGTCAGAATGATTCTGAAAACCCCTGTTCTAATTTGGGAAAATCATAAAAAATTGTACAAAAATAATTATGGGTTATAATTTATATGCTTAGATTCCTAGTGAGTCTATTTTTAATAGAAATAAATTGGAACATCATTCAAGTTCCATATGAGGAGATAATTAATTTTTATTAAAGACTGGTCGAATCTATCAGGCAGCGAATCAGGGGTGACTTTACAGAATAAACTGTACTAATTGGCTAAACCAAAAATTCTAAAATTTTTATGGTAAGAATATATATGAGTATAGTTTTGGGGAAAATTAGTGGATATTAATTTGGAGTTCCGTAGCTCTAGATATAAATAATTTAGTGACTGTGACTTGAGAAAATAGCTTGAATGGAACATGAGTGAAAATGCAAATAGGGTTGCATTACCATGAGAAGCAAGTTGATAAATTGCTTATTATTTTCATACGGTCTTACTAAGCTATAAAAATTACTCCATTCCCTTCCTTTCCTTTATTTTTTTTTCAAGTTAGCTCGGGGTTGGAGATTGTCGGAGGCAGCATCACACTATCAAGTCGCTATCTTTGGAATAATGAATCATATATTAGAAATTTCAAGTGAGTGGCATGTATAGGGATCTAGTTGATCGACATGTATTATTTTGCTTTGGCCAAATGTGTTGGCTTATATTGAGTTATATGTATATGGCCATGAGATGTAGCTCATATTGATTATAGCTTGTAAACCTAACTATTCATGTCATGTCTAATGTTTATAATGTGATTATGTTTGTTTGCCATGCATGGTTAGTAATATGACATGTGTGTTGGATGTATGCTCTATGACCAACTGAGGTGGTCATAACCATATAGTAATTGCACATTATAAACACAACGTGATAATGATTGAACATGAGTGCTTGATGAATAAGTTGGTAACCATAGTATAATGATAAAAGTGGCCATCAAAATGATAAGTCTTATGAATGTGGAATAAGGAGTCTAGACTTGGTATTGCATGAGTAGATGCATTACCTGTAAGAGGACATGTTAATGTTAAGGATATGTCTTAGTAAAGAGTGTTTAATCACTAAAATGATGCCATGATTTGTGATTTTGATGTGCATAAGGTTGTAAAAGATTTTGGGTAACATGAAGGCTTGGAAAATAGCCTAAGTGTTGGCCACACGGGCTGAGACGCGGCCGTGTGTCTCAACTGTGTGAGGAACACGACCTGGAGACATGGACGTGTGGCCCGGTCGTGTGGTTCAATATGCATGCTGACGTCATAAACAGAGAGTTACATGGCCTGGGGACATGGGCGTGCCAAAGGCATACGGGTGTGTCCTTATGTCCACACGGGCGTGTGACCCTGTTTCATGGGAAACTTTTATAAGTTTTCCTAAAACTTCTTAAAGTTCTCGGTTTAGTCCCAAATCGATTATGATGAATGTTTTGAGCTTCGTAGACCCACATAAGGGACGACATGCATGTGTTTGAAAGGTTTTGAATTAAAAGAGATTTTATGGCCTAATTTTTACATGAATGTGTATGTTTAAGTCCGATAATACCTTGTACCCTGTTCCAGTGTCAGACATGGGTAAGGGGTGTTACACATGTGATGTGATGCTGGTGGTTTGATGCAAAGAAGAGGAGGAGGAGAGGAGGAAAAAATAATGCAAAGGTGGTGGTTGTTGGCTAAAGTAAAAGAAAATGGGAGAGAAAATGGAGGAGAAAAGGAGGGGTGGAAATTAAAAGGAAATGAATGAAAAGATGAAACAAAAAGGGTGTTCTTCAACTTGTCTAGATTCAATGAACATCAACAAGGTAAGGGTGGTGAGAAAGGTATACAAATGAGCAATAGGGGATCATGTTTGTAAAAATAAGACATGTTGACTTGACAAGAATGGAAAGAAATCCTCTCTTTGCACGGTAACTTGTATGGACAACAAAAGTGGGGTTGGCATAGGCTAAAATTAGCAAAAAAATATGGAAAATTTGGAGAATTGAGCCTAGAACCCTTAGGAAATTATTTAATCTCCTAACCGCTAGGACATTTTATTCCTTGTTCACACTCCAACAACAACTATTTTAAAAACATGGTGTGCCTTTACTATGGTTTGAAGCAAATCTAAACCAAATAGAAATTAATGAGAAGGAAGGGATTCAAACTCAGGTCATCAAGGACTGCTCCACCACTACTCAATCACTATACTTGATAATTAAATATTAATAAATGTGCCAAGGGTCATCTATACGAGGAGATGATCTCTAAAGGCAGGAGTAGGGGCGACATCACTATGAAAAAAGTCGTGAAGATATCTCACCTAATGCAGCCAAGTTTTAGACTCCAAGTTGGACTTCTTCTCGTAGTTGAACTTTGATTACTTTAGTGATATTTTAGTCATCTTATCCTTTTAAATCTAGCCTATTCAATGGGGCCATTGTATCCCTAATTTGATACGCTAATCAACAAAGGCTTTTCTTTGAGGATAACGAGATGTAGTCGCATATGAGAGAATTTTCTGAAAACCATTTTGTGAGAGCAATGGGTGTAAGATTTGTATTCGTGGCCTGGGTTTTTGTATATTTATTGTACTCTCGTTTTGGTTTCTCTATTAATGTTAAAGTCGATGCCTCATTTGCTGGTAATTTTTATCCTTTTCGGAGGAGTTTTCTACGTAATATTTGTGTTCGATCTTCTATACCTTTTCTATTTCATTCTTTATATTGACTCATTCGATGACATAATGCATTTGGATATAGAGAAGTTCAACGGGATAAAACATTTTAGTTTCTGGCAGTTTTGGATAATTATGGAGGTGGCAGATGTAGCCAAGCCCAAGGGTGATGATTTAATGTTCTTTACATATAATCCGATTGAAGGTGGAGTCGTGTCAAATGTCATGCATGTGCCTGACTTAAAGAAAAATCCCATCCTTTTTTGGTATTTAGGACTCAAATTATTCATAGAGTGTTTGAGGCAAGGTTGGTCATAGAGGGTTACAGTCAGGTGGAGAGACTTTATGTTTTCTCTCCTGTTCGGGTATTACTGGCCCTTGTTGCATTCTTCAACTTTGATTTGAAGACTAATAGTCTTCCAGTTTCCAAGTTTAAGCACGGTTTAGACTTGGTTAACAATTTGCAAAATTTGAGTTTCGCCCATAATAGGGCATGGAAAAATAGGCATGTTAAATACAAGTCAAGGTGGAGTTTTGTAGGGTTTGCTGTAAATTTATCAAATATTTTGAAGGCACTTATCAGAGACAGATGATCGATGTCACTTCGAGGCAATATGTGAGGTCGTAAGTATAAGGGTTTTGTAACACCCTTAACCCGTATCCGTCACCGAAATGGGGTTAAAAGGCATTACCGAAAAAGATACAACTTTCATACATTCATACAGTCACTCAAATCATATTCGAAGGTATACATTTGTAACTTCAGTTTAACAATTCTTGAATCATTTATACACATAGTACAAAACAAATTTTTGTTTTAAAACTCACATATAATCATTTTGCTATCTTATAACACGAATTACTATTCATAAGGTCAATTTCCAATATAATAGCTAAATATTAAAACCTGCTAAATATATATGCATTGTCCAATGTCAACTTTTATTTTCTCTATTACTAAATACGCATATAACATTTCTTATAAACCAACCATTATGTCAATTATTATATATTCAAATAAACTACAAACCATTTCAAAGCATAATTATTAAATCAAACATACCAAAATGTATATACCAACATCATCACAAAATTTACAAATACATGTTCAATTCATTTGCTCACCTATTCGGTTACCAAGATTAATCATATATATATAATACAAATTATGCCATTCAACCACAAGCTTAAATAAATATTTACTTAATCAAACAAAGTTGATCATTTCACATCCAATGACTTCATAGGCATAATTTATTAATTAAACCTTTTACCACCTGAATATAATCATGCAATCAAATCAATTCACCCTAATTTATATATACAAATGCTAAATCCAATAATGTTAGTTAGACATAGCATGAATTACACCAAAACTTAACACAAAACCAACTTCTTATCAATTTGGGTAATAAAGTTAACCACAAAAATCATACAAATTTTATACACTATGTAATAAGCTAAAATGTCTCTTAATAAGCAAATAAATATATATATATACATCATATTGAGCATTCTTATTGCCGAATCATATGTTCAAACACTACCACATATATGCCATATATCAACATGACTAATTTATAGCTTATACATATCAATACTCGACTAAATCATATAACCAAAACAACATTCAAACATGTCATGGAATATACTTACCATATTATATTTATCCCTTGTCAAAATAATAAATCATCATTTAACCTAAAAATCAAGTCAAGCCATATAGCCAAATACCACACATATATATATATATATGTCATTTCGCAATTTTTTTAACATTAATAAATATACACATTATATTAACCCAAATGTCCAAACATACAGTCATAAAACATAGTCATACTTTGTCATTACAAACCTTATTAAAATAGCCATTTCTTAATCAATAATGTATTAATCATTTTACCTTATTACCAAGCCAACATTATACAATCACCCATCATACAAATTAAAGTACATATCATATTTCTAAAATAAGCTAATAATAAAACCAACTTTACATTATACTTATCAAAAATGAATTAATCATAGACCATTTGTGTTACCTTAACAAAGCATAACAACCAAGTTTAAATATATTTTTAATCTATGCATGCACCATAGCCGAATCAACCAAATACACACATCCAAAACCACTGACCAAACATATCCATATCATATTCAAACTTGAAACCAAACTTAACATGAATAAACAAGCCATTTTCGCATGGCTTATATATATACAAACCAAAATCCAACATTTCCAAATATTATCTAGCCTATACATGCCATAGGTTTGAAATTTAGCTTATAAAGTACCAAAAATAGTCGATAGTGTGATAGACTTTGCTGATGATCCCCGAAGTCATAACTAACCTCCAAAATCTATAAAACAGAGACAAACATAAACACATACAATAAGTTATCATAGCTTAGTAAGTTATAGGCAAATAAATAACTCAATGTTAATATCAACTCAATTTAACCAACTAATTTATGCTATTATGGTCACAATTATTGTACAAGCTCACCATTTCATATATATAACATATACTTCCATATACAAACTTTACCTTGGCCAAATGTACATATATCCTTTATAAAAAAAACATAAAATTTTATAACCATAGTACCATTGTATAACTAAATATACATAAAATCATATGCCATCACATGAACAATATCTAATTATATTACTTGGCCGAATACACATAAGTTCATAAGCATATAATTGTTACTTTCATAATACATATTTCATATATTCTTCTCAAGTATATACTTACCTTATCATTCAAATCATTTAACTTAACCGATACCTAACAATTTAACTCGATTTCACATTCGATCTTAACTCGATATTGCCTGTTGAACCATTCAGAATTGAATAGGATATTTAGATAATCACACATATCGTACAATGCCAACATCCCAGACGTGGTCTTACATGTAATCACATATTGATGCCACTGTCCCAGACAGGGTCTTACTCACACACATATATCGGAGTCACATATCGATGCCAACGTATTAAACGTGGTCTTACTCGCACACATATATCAGAGTCACATATCGATGCCAACGTATAAAACATGGTCTTACTCACACACATATATCGATGCCATGGTCTTACTCGCACATCACATAACAGAATCCTATGTCATGACATATGTATCCTAGCTATTCCTAAGGTGCATACGGGGCTTCCGGACGTTGTAATTCAGTCGAAACAAACTCATAAACATAGCTGTCGAGCTTGTACTCATTCGGCTATCATATATATATTCAGATATTTCACTCCAGCATATATAGTTCAGATTTAATTAAAATTAACAACATCTATTTGCATATAAACTTACCTCGGACGATGAAAAATACAACTGTTTTATTATAAATTTCACTCTTACAAAATCTCAACTATCGAGCGCATTGCTCATAAATTTTTAAACACATATACCTGCACTTATTCATCACATAGTCATATTCAATTATACTAGTCATTACATGATCACATGTATTTTCACTTAGTCAATTTCCCGTTGAACTCATCGGAATAATAACAGATACATGGTGGCCTACACATATTACCAACCTTGTAATTGAAGCTATCTAGTGCACATAATAGCCTGCACTTAGTACTAGATCTGTGACCTAAACCGTCTCTTACAGATAGTGGCCTACACTTAGTACCACACATGTGATCGAAGCTATCGGGTACGCATAGTAGCCTGCAGTAGTACTACACATGCGACCTAACCATCTGGTACATGTAGTAGCCTGCACTTAGTACTACACACGTGACCTAAAACCATCTTAGATAATAGTAGCCTGCACATAGTACTACACATGTGTTCTCACAATGGATCATTCGTATCTTTTCTATTCCGAAAGTCCAACTGAGAAATTCCTCACTTTTCGACATTTTACCCATTTATCCATAATCAATTTCAATTCATAATTTACATCAAGTGATCATTCAATATACAACCACATCTCATATAATAACAAAATATTATAACATAAGTAAAAACGATATATTATTTACATACAAACTTACTCGTTTCAATGGAATCTCTTGTTCCATCAATTTTCCCATGCCCAATAATCACACGTGTAATTGACATATTAAGCTTTCGATTTCTTTATGGGGTGCATCTCTTTCTCACTCGCAATATCATTAACATAAACTTCAATACAATCATAGCAAGATAGATTTCATGTATAACAACAATAACATGAATAACATGCTTATTAAATCACACGAACTTTCCTCGAATACGAAAACAACAAATTTATCAATTTAGTCATTAACCTTGTATTTTTTCGATTTAAGCCCGAATCTCGATTTCCTTGATCTAACATTTCAAATATAGCTCATTTATTTTTCACATTATTCAAATTGACCCAAAAATCATACTTTTACAAATTTGTATTTTTACCCCTAAACTTTACCATATTTACACTTTTGCCCCTAGGATTGTAAATTGATTTTTATTCAATTTCTTTGCACTTAAAGGCTAGCCGGATCATTTTCATAACTATAGAAGCCCAGAATTTCCACTAAGTCACACTTTTATGACAAATTTTATAACTTTTACAATTTAGTCCTTTTTAGCATTTTCACCTAAAACTACTTAGTAAAAGTCGTTTCTCCAACCATAAACATGCATAATCTACCATTAAACATCAAAATGCACAAATTTCTAACATGTTTCAAACCCTATACCTTCATCATAACTCAAATAAATGGTAGAAATAGGTAAATCTTGTTATGAGGATTTCAAAAACGTAAAAATCATTAAAAACGGGGCTAGAACGGACTTACAATCGAGCTTGGAAGCTTGAAAAACCCTATCTATGTCTTCTCCATGCAATTTTTGGCCATTGGGTTGAATATGGGCAAACATTGGCTTTTAATTTTGTTTTTAATTCATTTTAATTACTAAATGACCAAAATGCCCCTAACTTAAAAATATTCTATTTCACCCATTTCATGTCCATTTTTGTCCAAAAAATTAACCAATTGTCTAATTACCCTTTAAGGACCACCAATTTAAAATTTCATAACAATTGGACACCTCTAGCATGTAGAACTCAACTTTTGCACTTTTTATGATTTAGTCCTTTTGACTAAATTGAGTGCCCAAACATCAAAATATTTAGACGAAATTTTCAAAAAACAATTCCATAAAATTTTAGACGATAAAAATATAATAAAAATGAATTTTATTACATCGAATTTGTGGTCTAGAAACCACTATTTCAACTAGGCCCTAATTCGGGATGTTACAATATGTATATGTCAAATTGAATTAAGCATGGAAGCAATATTTACGAGCTTGAATCAATCGAGTTACAACATCTGAAAGCCCTGTACAAACCTTAGTAATAATTAGGATACATATTGTAACACCCCAAACTCGGCCTGGAAGTTTGGCTCGAATCTGGCATGTCACATTGAAGTGTTTTCCGAAAACCATGTTTCCATTAAAAACCCTTCTTAATAATTAAAAACTTATACCCTTTTTAAACCTTGTTAGAAAACCTCAGCTGAATAACATTCTTAACAACTTTGTAAAAATCTTGGCAGTTGCGGAAGCTCAATTTAAAAACAATTGCGAATACGTGATGTTTTGAACAACAGTAGTTACTTTGGAAAACCGTGTTCTAATACTAGCAATTATAAGAACAATAAATAAAATTCCAAATTTGAAATCCAGAAAATTACAACGGCTTTACTACAACCCATATAAAAATATTTAAAAGTAATAATCAAAACTGTAATATAAACAGTGTGTATGGCTTCCTCCGAGCCCCTCGCAGTTCCGATCCGTCTAAGGCTAGAAATTACCTTAAAGGTTAATAAACGGGGTGAGTTTACGAAAAGTTAGTGTGAAATCCCCTACTATATAAAAGGAATAGTCAGTCATATAAAAGAATTAAAAGTCTGCCCCAGCCCTACTTATAGTTTCAGTATCAATTGGGCCTTAGCCCATTATAACAGACAGTACTAGATGGGCCTTATCCCATTACAGAATAAGAAACATTATCAGAACTAGAATCAAAATGAGAATCAGAATCAGAATCAGGTGACAGAATGAGAATCAGAATTAGGTGAAAGAATCAAAATCGTGTCGTCAATGTGAGAATCGAATCGAATGTGAATGCAATCCCAACCCATATCCATCCGTATACACCCCCGTACAACCTTACACCATGTGGGGAGACAACTCGACCTACCAATCTGCTACACACCATAGAATTTGCAGTATGGCTGCTAGAATAGATATTGTGATAGGGTCACCAGATACAGATATTGTGGCAGAGCCACCAGAACAGATATTTGTGGCATAGCCACCAGAAACGCCTCCTCCATCAATATAACCCAACCCATGCAACATGTCATGTATGCAGAATGTCATGCCCATATTTGAATCAAACAATAATAGTCAAGTCATTCATATCACCAACATATATATTCACAATCAAATCCATCAACCACAAAGTCCAAGTCAATCACTTTCCCACAAGGGCAAAACAGTCATTTAACACCCTAGGGGCAAAATGGTAATTTTACCCCACAAGGGTATCTCTGTAATTCTACCCTACAGGGGTATTTCGATATTTTTACCCTATAAGGGTATTCTGGTAATTCTACCCTACAAGTGTATTTCAATAATTCTACCCTACAGGGGTATTTTGGTATTTCTACCCTACAAGGGTATTTCGGTAATTCTATCATACAGGGGTATTTCAGTAATCTAAAGTATTCTAAACAGGGATAACAATACGAATGGGCCTAAAGCCTATTCTCAGCCCAAATGGACCCACACGCTCATGTGGCCCTTTTAGCCCAAATCTAGCCACATATATGAGATTCACCTAGCCTAGTCCAATATTTACTACACAATCAAACAACTTATCCCATTGGGCCCACATGGCCCCTTTCGGCCTGAAGTAGCCATCCTACAGCTAGAGTAGTGAGAAATACACACTTGATAGGAGACTGGAGTTAATCTGCACTCCGAGAACTCTTAGTCGACGCCCAACCCAAACGAGCACGCCATAAATTGAAAGGGATCAGCCAAGAAAGGTACATTTACTCTCCTCATGGTTCTCTCTATTTAAAGCCAGCTTCGCATCCACTCTTGTTTTAGCTTCCTGATGTGGGATCCCTCCATCATCAGAGTTTAAATTCAACACCAACTCTTGCCGCCCCCTGTTAGCAAAATAAATGCTCTTTGATTGCCATGAGTTTCGAACCCTGGACCTCCTTGCCAATTCTATGACGCCACCCTCCTGCCTCTTATGTGGCGCTACTTTGGCACTAGACCACAAGGCTTTTTGTGGCACAATTTCTCCAACAATATTCTTAAGGCCTACCTACTACACCTAGGGTTTGATTCACCTTAAACCAAAATTTCTGCTAGAGTCCAGGCTTGAACCCAGGACTTCTCTAACACTTCTTAGCACACTTAACCACTAAAACAAGCCTTCATTAACGAAATTTACATGCACAACAAAATATTATAAGCTGCCTTCAACCGCTCCCATGCTCATGGCCCAAAACTTCTAGGCCCAAATTCAGTGTGTTACAACTCTACCTCCCTTAAAGAAATTTCGTCCCCGAAATTTCCATCTGACTAGGTAGTCGTGTAACATCTACCCCACTATGCTACCGCTGCATACTCTGATCCTACCAGCACTATCACACTTCAACTAGAACATGAAACATCTCATACATACAACACTTATTCACTGAAGCAGACACATATTTATCACACATATATACAATTTCTATATCCAAACATCACATCCACATAAAATAAATACCAAATTTAAATTCAGACCAATGTCTAAGGAATCTACAGTATTTCAATTTCTAAATAGACAAAAGTATTCAGAAGACTTATGGATTCGGCGCCGGAGACTCGGTGTGCCACACTTTTTAAGAGAAATACTTCAAACAGACCACGTGGTTGAAAATAATTTTCTGAAATTCAACCTTTGAAAACCCAATCCACAGCCGAGTTGTTGCAACCTGGCTCTGATACCACTAAATGTAACACCCCAAACCCGGCTTGAAAGTTTGGCTCGAATCTGGCGTGTCACATTAAAGTATTTTTCGAAAACTATGTTTCCATTAAAAACCCTTCTTAATAATTAAAAACTTATACCCTTTTTAAACCTTGTTAGAAAACCTCACCTGAATAACATTCTTAACAACTTTGTAAAAATCTTGGCAGTTGTGGAAGCTCAATTTAAAAACAATTGCGAATACGTGATGTTTTGAACAACAGTAGTTGTTTTGGAAAACCGTGTTCTAATACTAGCAATTATAAGAACAATAAATAAAATTCCAAATTTGAAATCTAGAAAATTACAACGGCTTTACTACAACCCACATAAAAACATTTAAAAGTAATAATCAAAACTGTAACATAAACAGTGTGTGTGGCTTCCTCCGAGCCCCTCGCAATTTCGATCCGTCTAAGGCTAGAAATTACCTGAAAGGTTAATAAACGGGGTGAGTTTACAAAAAGTCAGTGTGAAATCCCCTACTATATAAAAGGAACAGTCAGT
This sequence comes from Gossypium longicalyx, assembly GCA_025698465.1. Taxonomy (NCBI): domain Eukaryota; kingdom Viridiplantae; phylum Streptophyta; class Magnoliopsida; order Malvales; family Malvaceae; genus Gossypium; species Gossypium longicalyx. The sequence goes on along the minus strand of CM046996.1, from coordinate 45,138,897 downwards.
CATATAAAAGAATTAAAATTTTGGCCCCAGCCCTACTTATAGTTTCAGTATCAATTGGGCCTTAGCCCATTATAACAGACAGTACCAGATGGGCCTTAGCCCATTACAAAATAAGAAACATTATCAGAACTAGAATAAAAATGAGAATCAGAATCAGAATCAAAATCAGAATCAAAATCAAAATCAGAATTAGGTGAAAGAATCAGAATCAGTATGAGGTAACAGAATCAGAATCAGAATGTGAATGCAATCCCAACCCATATCCATCCGTGTACACCCTGTACCAACCTTACACAGTGTGAGGAGACAACTCGACCTACCAATCTGCTACACACCATAGAATTTGCAGCATGGCTGCCAGAACAGATATTGTGACAGAGTCACCAGATACAGATATTGTGGCAGAGCCACCAAAACAGATATTTGTGGAATAGCCAACAGAAACGCTTCCTCCATCAATATAACCCAACCCATGCAACATGTCATGTATGCAGAATGTCATGCCCATATTTGAATCAAACAATCACAGTCAAGTATTCATATCACCAACATATATATTCACAATCAAATCCATCAACCACACAGTCCAAGTCAGTCACTTGCCCACAAGGGCAAAACAGTCATTTAACACCCTAGGGGCAAAATGGTAATTTTACCCCACAAGGGTATCTCTGTAATTCTACCCTACAGGGGTATTTCAGTATTTTTACCCTACAAGAGTATTCTGGTAATTCTACCATACAAGGGCATTTCAATAATTCTACCCTACAGGGGTATTTCGGTACTTCTACCCTACAAGGGTATTTTAGTAATTCTACCCTACAGGGGCATTTTAGTAATCTAAAGTATTCTAAACAGGGATAACAATATGAATGGGCCTAAAGCCTATTCTCGGCCCAAATGGGCCCACACGCTCGTGTAGCCCTTTTAGCCCAAATCTAGCCACATATATGATATTCATCTAGCCTAGTCCAATATTTACTACACAATCAAACAACTTATCCCATTGGGCCTATAGGCCCATTTGGCCCAGATGGCCCCTTTCGGCCCGAAGTAGCCATCCTATAGCTAGAGTAGTGAGAAATACACACATGATAGGAGACTGGAGTTAATCCGCGCTTCGAGAACTCTTAGTCGACGCCCAACCCAAACGAGCACGCCATAAAGCGAAAGGGATCAGCCAAGAAAGGTACCTTTACTCTCCTCATTGTTCTCTCTATTTAAAGCCAGCTTCGCATCCACTCTTATGTTAGCTTCCTGATGTGGGATCCCTCCATCATTAGAGTTTAAATTCAACACCAACTCTTGCCGCCCCCTATTAGCAAAATAAATGCTCTTTGATTGCCATGAGTTTCGAACCCTGGACCTCCTTGCCAACTCTATGACGCCACCTTCCTACATCTTATGTGGCGCTACTTTACCACTAAACCACAAGGCTTTTTGTGGCACAATTTCTCCAACAATATTCTTAAGGCCTACCTACTACACCTAGGGTTTGATTCACCTTAAACCAAAATTTCTGCTAGAGTCTAGGTTTGAACCCAGGATTTCTCCAACACTTCTCAACACACTTAACCACTAAAACAAGCCTTCATTAACGAAATTTACATGCACAACAAAATATTATAAGCTGCCTTCAACCGCTCCCATGTTCAAGGCCCAAAACTTCTAGGCCCAAATTCAAGGTGTTACACATTTGTCATGACATAGGATTCTGATACGTGATTTCGTGTAAGACCACGTCTGGGATGTTGGCATCAATTTGTGATTTATGTATAAGACCATGTCTGGGACATCGGCATCGTATATGAGTTTGTGTAAGACCCTGCCTGGGGAAATGAAACCGATATGTGATTACATGTAAGACCACGTCTGGAAAGTTGGCACTGTACGAGCTTTTCGACTATTCGAGTATCCTTATTAATTCTGAATGGTTCAACGGGCAATATTGAGTTAAGATTGAATGTGAAATTGATTTAAATGGTTAGGTATGTACTAAGTTAAATGATTGAATAGTAAGGTAAGTATATACTTTATATGAATATATGAAATGTGCATTACGAAAGTGAGAGTTTAATATGCTTATGAATAGTGTTTGAATTTATTAATGGCTGAGTGCAGTAGTGATAATCGGGCAGTTATTATGAATTCTTCTGGGTATTCTATGTGTATATTTATCCTCAAAAAGTATAGGTGACTGTTTAATTACGAAAGGAATTCTTATCGTATGACAACATTAGCTAAAGATACTAATAAATGAAAGCATCATTGGTCTGTTTGGGTTATGTTCGACATTGTTCTGTCTTTCTATGTTCGACATTGTTCGACATTTGAGGGATAGTCTAGAAGAAGAATTTGTGTTTCTAAAGATTTGATACAGAATTATATCTATCGGGACCATTCTATAATGTTATGGTAAATTAAAGATAATTCGATTGTTGAAGTTTTCTTTTGTACGAAGACAATATCAATCGAAATGTCAGATTTAATTCAGTCTGAGTTTAATAAAGAGTTTATGATTTTCAGTCATACGTTAATGAACGGTTTGAAGTGTGTTCTAATGAAAGAGTATGCAGAAATATCTTTTGATTCTATATAGTTAAAGCTACATGAAAAGGGTTATGTGACATATTCGATGATTATAAGAATTTAAAATATTTAATGCCAGAGAAAGATTCGAATTTGGGAATAGTAAAAATAACCTGAACTTTTAAAAGACCTTGAGTTAATATTTGATATTGCAGAGTGAGATCTGAACTTGGCACAACAAAGATAGTTCGAATTGTCGAAAACTTTTGAGTTTGTAAGTTATAAGGGATTCAACGTTAATGGGTTTCTGATTTAGAAGTTTAGATCAATGATTGGATACTGAAAAGTTCTGAGATTGTACAACAACTACTACAAGTAATCTCACAGTGATATCTAAGTAGTAATGAAATAGAATTTTGATGAACTTTGAATCGGGATTATTCTTATCATTGAAAATGTTAGAGTGATATGAATTATTATTAACTGCTTGAAGAAATCTCTCTATACATATGGATTTTCTCTTTTGATAAAACAGTTGAGTGATCCATTCCTGTGTTGATAAGTCTACACCTGGTGCCAGTCATCATTGTTTTGGATTGAGATCTGAAACTCATATTGTGATTCGAAGAGAAATTACACTAATCTGTGAGTATGAGATTGAATTGTAATCGGGAAACGCAATTCAAATTCTCGAAATATTTATTCGACATTGTGTTTAAGAGTTTGAAAGCAATAAAGAAAGACTATTGTATGGTTGCAATTACCAAACTCCATTGTTTCGAGATCGAACTTTGTGAGAAGATGATCCATGGAATTAAGTTCATTAGAGGAATTGAGCAGAAAATGAAAGTAATTCAATACAGTTACAAGCAGTTTCAGCTTGATATAACATAGCAGAAGACATATCAAAATCTTAATTGTGAGATTAAAGAGATTTGAAATCGGAAGCTATGTAAAATTTTGAAGTGTACTGTGTGGAAGAAAATCCTTAATCTACTTTCTGGTAAGATTTTTGGGGACAAAAATCCCTAAGGGGGGAGAGTTGTAATAGCCCGATTTAGACCCTATTCGAAATGGTGGTTTTGGGACCTCGAATTCGAGTCAGAAAAATATTTAAAAATTATTTTCAGTGTTTATTAGGTGTGAATTTATATGTGTGAAATTTTCGTGATTTAATTTGGTCATTAGAGTGCCCGATTAAATAAAAGGACTTAATCGCATAAAATGAAAATTTGATGCTTTAATGTGTAAGGACCAAATTGAATGTGGCTTTATAATTTGAAGTATTTATGTTGCAATTATGCCATTCAATAAAAGAATGGACGGTAATGGCATGCATTATTAAGTTGTTATATTAAATCATTAAGGTTATACTAGTAAATAAATAATAAAATGTTATTATAATAATATATGTTATAATAAAATTAAACAAGCATTTGTCTTTTATTTCTTCACCATCGAATGTCAAAATAAAAGAGAAAGAAAAAGGTTTTCTCATGTTCGGCCATTGCTAAGCTCAATCAAGGCATGTAACTAGCTCGGTTTTTAATAATTTTTACGTTTTTGAGATCGTTGCTAAGTTATCTACAAGACCCATGCTTGAATTTTTTATTTTGGTGAATATTTTGAGTTATGCCATTGTTGAAAGTTTGTGATTTTTGTTGTTTGATGATGAAATATGAAATATATGTTTTAGATTAACATGTTTTGTATTGGAGTTTTTGATGATTTTGAGTAATTAGGACTAAATTGCAAAAAATAATAATTTGAAGGACTAAAATGTGAAATAAATGAAATATATGGATTTTTTTTAGAGTGGGTAAAATTCGGCTCAACATGGGTATGTTGAAATTTTGTGTATTTTGTGTTTTGTGCAATAGGGACTAAATTGTAAAAAGTGTAAATATCAAGGGTAAAATGGTAATTTTCCCATTTATGTGTTTTTGGACTAAATTGAATGAAATTATATTTAATTAGTTTATTTTGAATACATTTAGATCAAGAACCAAAGAAATCAGATTTGGATCGATTACCATTGTCCGAGGTAAGTTTATAAGCAAATAAACATAGTTATTTTTTTAATAAAAATAAGTTACATGTGCTGAATTGATATTGGAGAATGTATAAATGATAGTCAAATATGTGTACACTTGGGAACTATGTTTACGATTCGATTCGACCAAGATTCAACGTCCGAAAAGCCCCGTACAAACCTTAGGAATAGCTAGGATACATATGTCATGACATAGGATTTTCGATATGTGTTCTCGTGTAAGACCACGTCTGGGACGTTGGCATTGATATGTGATTTTAAGTAAGACTATGTCTAGGACATCGGCATCATAATTGTGATTCGTGTAAGACTCTATCTAGGACAGTGGCATCGACATGTGATTACATGTAAGACCACATCTGGGATGTTGGCATTCTATGATATGTGTTATAATCCGAGTATCCTTTTTAATTCTGAATGGTTCAACGGGAAAGGATAAATTACGAATGAATATGGAAACAAGTTAAAGTGAACAGGTATGTGACAATTTATTACCTTTACAGAAATAAGGTAAGTTGATTATTTGATATATGCTACAAGTTATTAATGACGTTAATGGTAGTGATTGTGTATATGAAAATATATATGTGGATTAATGTATAAGTATGTGATATTAATGTTTGATTTTTTTGAGCTTATATTCGGCCTAATGTTACACGAGGAATAAATTGAAATGTGAAATGCATATTGATATTAAAGGATTTATGTGCATTCGATTAGTAGGTATTTGAAATGTGAACCTTGAACGTGTTTATAGGGAAGTATATATATTTGGCAAAATAAGGTCTATGTGATATTAAACATGTTAATGAACCAATGTGTGTTTGGAAATGTTATAATTTATTTATAGATAAATGTTTGGTAATTTAAATTTCATAAGTATGGCTTGGTTATGCCTTAATAAATTATCAATGCCATTGAGATAATATTTGAATTAAGAATTGAGCTATGAATGAAGTGAATTAAACCATATGTTTAGTATATGATTGGTCATATTCGGTTTAATGATATATATATGTATGATATGGAAATGTGAATTTCATACTTATGCCAAAGTTTATATGTGCATTAGTCTATATGGTAATTGAATATGAAATTATGACTAAGGAAATGTGAATTGTATAAATGTATTATGATAGTATGTATTCGGTCAAGTGAAATTTTTATTGATATTGAGTATGAAAGATGATTTTGGATAAAGAACGAATGCATATTTGGACAAAACTTAATTCATGTTTAGTTATATATGGATATTTGAATTTACAAGTATAGCTGGTTATGTCTCATTAAATTATTATTGTTATTGAGTTAATATTTGCTTATGACTTACTAAGCTAAGATATCTTACTGTGTCTGTGAATTTTTACTTCTATTTATAGATTTTGGAGACTAGTTGTAGGCTCGGGGATCGTCAGCAAAGTCTATCACACTATCGACTGCTTTCAGTACTTTTAAAAGTTGAATTAGAAACCTATGGCATGTATAGGCTATACTACTTTTTGAATATGGTCGAAGTTGTCGAAGTTGTATATATATGTATAAGCCATGTGAAAATGGCTTGTCCATTTTGTTAATCTTGGAATTTATGATTTGGCTTGATGGTTATGTTTGGTTGTGGTTTTGGTTGATTTGGTTTTGGTATATATAAGTATGGTTATGTTTGATATTTTACTCATGAGTTTTTTGATTCAAATATGTCTTGTATTTGGTTTTATTGAAAAATGGGATTTTGTGCATATACCGCTAAAACTTTGGTTTTATAATGATAGGTGTAAAATTTGATTTATAGTGTACTTTCATGGAATAGCCGAATATAAAATGACTTAATATGGTCTTGTGATTTGGAAAAAGTATAATTTTTATATGTATTTTAAAGCATATGAATTTAACTTGTTTATATTCGGAAATTGTATTTGGGTTTTGACCATTTGAATAGTAATTTTGGATGCTTTGTTGTGTTTTTTCAAATTATGTTAGTTTATTAATAATTATTTCCGCGTAGGAGATATATGTTTAAGACATGATATTTATATAAAATGGATGTGTTAGCTTATTAAAATTCTTTCATTAAGTAAAGAAATGGATAAGAATTATGTTGGTAAATTAATCATGATTTGGTATTTATATATATATATTTACATATAAGTATATGAAGTGATGGGTTGATTTATATATAATAGTATGTGCTTAGTTGAATATGTATTTATTGAATTGTTCTTGAATATGATGTTTGTTACATTGCAAATACATAGTTGTATTGTTCTTAATGTGATATGAAAATTTTGGATAATGTTTGGAATTAGTTCTATGTAAAAATATACGCTTGTAAAGAGATTTAGTAAGTTAAAAGTGGACATTGAAATATGTATTACTATATTCAGCTGAGATTTTGTAAAGTGACTAAATGAATAGTACTTTAAGTTATAAGGAATTAAGTTTGTTATTTTCTAAATGGTGCCAAATGGAACTTGCCAAAAATGAGATGTGTTTGAATATCTTTATTTATTATGTCTTATATATGTGTTTATGGATTGTAGTATTATATTATATTTATGGTATGAACAAATGAAATGTGATAAAATGATATGTTAGGTGCTTATTGCTTATGAATTATAAATTTGATTATGTGTTTAGAAAGTACCGCAATATGATTTGCAAAGAGATTAATTTAGTTTTATTTATATTAATAATTATTTGTTTTAAGAGTTTCAATAAAATTATGCATATGATTATTCGGAAGTTATGTTTCGTTTGGTAATACCTCGTAACCCCTTTCCGGCTACGGATACGGGTTAGGGGTGTTACAATATATGTGTATTCGGCCAAGTGGAAAAATAATGCTAAAGTATATGTATTGGTATATGAAGTTGCAAGCTTGATAATTGTATATGTGGTTATGGTTAGTACGATTCGGTTTAATTAAATTGAATTATGAATATCATTGAAATGATTTATTTGCTTATGACTTACTAAGCTAATCAAGCTTACTCTGTGTGTGTATGTTCTTTGTTTTTATAGATTTTGGAAGCTAGTTACGAGTTCAGGGATTGTCAGAGAAATCTGACACACTATCAATCACTTTTGTGGTATTTTATAAGTTTGAACTTGAACCTATGGCATGTAGAGGCTAGTTAATATGTTTGATTTTGAAGTATGTATATATTTAAGCCATGCGAAAATGGCTTGATTTCTATGCTTGAATTCAGTTATGTTTGATCATGGTTTAAGCTCATTTTGGTTAAAATGTTACGTGCCATGCATGAATGGTATTTGTGATATGCTTGGTATAAATATGTTCTGGCATGAAATAATTGTATATGGCTTATGATTACTTCTTTTAAAAATAAAAGCTTGACATATATATGTTAGTGGTTGATGAATGCATTTGGATTATTGATTGTTTATGTACTAATGTATTTAGTTAGGTGATAAAATATAAGTGATGGTTATGAGCTAGTTGTGATTCGACATTTATATTCATAAATATGATGAATGGTTTGATATTTAATTCGGTTTAGTATGATAAAGAATGTTTATACTTCAAATGTTATGTAAGGAAGTTATTAAGGACGTTCGAATATATATTGAAAGATGAATGGTTTTGTGTATGAATTATTGAGCATGAGAAGTAACATATGAATTGGGTATACTTATCATAGTTAAATGTGCTTAAAAGGGTTCATTTATAATATGGTCTTATGCACATAAAATATGTAATAAGAGAATATTTACAGTTGGTATAGTTTTAAAGTCACTTTATGTATAATATATAGGGATAAGTGTATATATCTTGAATATCGTGTATGTGAAATAAAATGCTAGTAAACTAGGTATATTATGAATCTATCAATTGTGATCGAAAATGGTGGTTGGTATAATAGTCAAATGGATGTAAATTTTTGGTTAAATTGTTGGTTGATTTAGTTCATAGTAAATGGATAATAATGCATATGACTTGTGCTTAAAGCTTGATTGGTGTTTTGGTTCTGTATTTGTATTTTAAATATGGTAATTTTTGACATGTGAATTGGCGCATGGTTTTGTGACTAAAATAAATGTGTAAAGTATATTTGTTCATAAAGACCATTATCAATGCCGCTTATGATAATAGACATAAAGATTGATATGTGATTTGTTTGGTTTAATGAGTGCATTATGAAATAAAATGTTTGGTATTTACTTAGTATTCGAATACCATTATAACAATGAGCACATAATTTATGTATGTATTTTTAAAGCATATTTATATGACTTTAAGGTATGAATTAAATTCGTGTTACGATTTATAAAGTAGGTTTAATTTGTAATTGGCTATATGCTTTATTTATGCTAATATGACCTATGTGAAAATGTGAACGCTCTGAAGCTGTGTCTTGTTCGATAATGCCTCATCACCCTAATCCGAAGACGGATATGAGTTAGGGGTGTTACATGTCTTGTACTCCTGATGAATGTATTAAATGTGTTGTATCTTTACTGAGAGACACCGTGTAACAATAGTGGAACACGTTGATATATGTGGTTCTGAAAGAACGGGTTACTTGGGAGTTCTTTCAATTCGAATTTTGAAAGACATACATTAGTCAAAGATTTCTTGATCAAAAGCACAAAGAGTTTCTAGAATAAAAACAAGGCCGAATGACTGTGACAAAATACGAAAGAGAATTTGTACGGTTGAGTAAGTATGCCAGAGAATATGTTTCTACCGAAGAGATTATGTGTAAGCGGTTCGTTGACAGGTTGAATGAAGATATAAAACTACTAGTCAAAATTCTAGAGTTGAAAGAATTTGTCGTTTTGGTTGAAAGGGCTTGCAAAGCCGAGGATCTTAGCAAAGAAAAGAGAAAAGCAGATTCAGAAGCTAGAGACTTGAGAGAAAGATCGATGAGTAAGCCATATCAATCTTCATCAAAGAAATCCAGAGATTCGTATGCTCGCCCAAATGCTTCAAACAGATATTTGAACAGAGATCGTAGAAAATAATACTCAGGTTCTAAAGCTTAAGCTACATCAGTATCGAGTGTTGGCAGTGTGAGAGACAACAAACCCGAGTGTCAATAGTGTGGGAGACGGCATTTTGGAGAATGTTGGAATAAAAATAATAAAGCTTGTTACAAATGTGGTTCGCTGGATCACTTCATCTGAGATTGCCTTAAGCTGGATGAGAAAGATAAAGTTCAGAATGTAAGACCAAGTAACACATCGAATAGAGGTAAACCACCTAGAATTGCTGGAAATGTAAGTGGTAGTAGAGGGGGGACAAAGGATTCAGCTGTGAGATTCGATGCCAAAGCACCTGCTAGAGCCTACGCTATTTACGCTCGCGAAGAAGAGTCATCTCCAGATGTTATCACCAGTACTTTCACTCTCTATGATACTAATGTGATTACATTGATAGATCCAGGATCAACTCATTCTTATATATGTATGAATTTAGCATCTAGTAAGACTTTGCCTTTTGAGTCTTTTGAATTTGTGATTAGAGTATCAAACCCCTTAGGCAAATGTGTTTTGGTTTACAAAGTCTATAAGAATTTTCCGTTAATGAATCGAGATTTTTATTTTCTGGCTAATCTGATGTTGTTGCCATTCAATAAATTTGATGTGATTTTGGGTATGGATTAGCTAACAATGCATGATGCTATAGTGAATTGTAGAAAAAAGACTATTGAACTGAAATGTTAGAATAATGAGACTATTAGAATTGAATCTGATTATCTGAATAGTTTGCCAGTTGTGATCTCGTCTATGTTAGCTCAGAGACTTGTGAGAAAGGGGTGTAAAACTTATCTTGCTTATGTACTTGATACGAAAGTGACAGAAACAAAGATTGAATTAGTACCAGTTGTGTGTGAGTATCCAGATGTATTTCCCAAAGAGTTACCGGGTTTACCACCTATTAGAGAGGTTGAGTTTGGTATTGAATTAGTACTGGGAACAACGCTGATATCGATAGCTTCGTACAGAATGGCTCCGCAGAGTTAAAAGAATTGAAAGCTTAGTTGCAAGAGTTGACAGATAGAGGTTTTGCTAGATTGAGTTTCTCTCCCTGGGGTGTACCGGTGTTATTTGTGAAAAAGAAAGATGGCATGATAAAAATGTGTATAGACTATCAACAACTCAACAAAGTGACAATCAAGAATAAATACCCTTTGCCATGAATAGATTATTTGTTTGATCAGTTAAAAGAACCAACAATGTTTTTGAAAATTGATTTGAGATCGGGTTATTACCAGCTGCGTGTTAAAGACTCAGATGTGCCAAATGCTACATTTAGAATAAGGTACGGACACTATGAATTTCTTGTTTTGCCTTTTGGACTAACAAATGCACCTGATATTTTTATAGACTTGATGAACCGAATTTTTAGGCCGTACTTAGATCGATTCGTAGTTGTGTTTATTAATGACATTTTGATTTACTCTTGTGATGAATCTAAGTATGCAAAGCATTTGAGAACTTTGTTACAAACTTTAAGAGATAAACAATTGTTTGCAAAGTTCAACAAATACTAGTTCTAGTTACGAGAGGTTGGTTTTTTGGGACATATAGTTTCAGTCGCGGGTATCCGAGTTGACCCAAGCAAAATTTCTGCGATTATAGATTGGAAGCCTCCGAGAAATGTATCTGAAGTCCATAATTTTCTTGGACTAGTTGGTTATTATAGAAGATTTGTGAAAGGCTTCTCGATGATTGCGACTCTGATGACACGATTACTTCAAAAAGATGTTTAATTTGTGTGGTTAGAAAAGTGTCAGTAGAGCTTTGAGCAGTTCAAAGCATTATTAACAGAGGCACCGGTGTTAGTTCAGCCTGAGTCGGGTAAAGAATTCGTAGTTTTCAGTGATGCATCGTTAAATAGCCTGGGTTGTGTTTTGATGCAGAAAGGAAAAGTTGTAGCTTTGCCTCGAGACAGTTGAAGCCCGACGAAAAGAATTATTTGATGCACGATCTAGAGTTAGCTACGATAGTGTTCGCATTGAAAATTTGGCATCATTACTTGTTTGGTGGAAAATGCCATATTTATACCGACCACAAAAGCTTCAAATATCTGATGACTTAGAAAGATTTAAATTTGCAATAGTGGAGATTGTTTGAATTCCTGAAAGACTTTGGATTAGTGATTGACTATCATCCGGGGAAAGGAACGTAGTTGCTAATGCTTTGAGTCGAAAGTCCTTATTTGCTTTACGTGCTTTGAACTCATAATTAGTTTTGTCTGACGATAGCTTAATAGTAGCTGAGTTGAAAGCGAGACCATTATTTCTACAGCAGATTTGTGAGGCTCAAAAATTTGGTAATGAATTGCAAGCAAAACGAGCTCAATCTGAGTTGACTTCTGATTCAGAGTTTCGAATAGGGCCTGATGATTGTTTGATGTTTTGTGATTGAATATGTGTACCAAGAAATTCTAAGCTCATTCAGAAGATTCTAAACGAAGCACACAGTAGTTGTTTATCAGTACATCTGGAAAGCACGAAAATGTATAACGATTTGAAATAGCTTTATTGGTGGCACGGCATGAAACGAGATATCTCAAAATTTTTTTCGAAATGTTTGATTTTTCAGCAAGTTAAAGCTGAGGATCAAGTGTAGTCAGGTTTATTACAACTTATTATGATTCGTGAGTGGAAGTGGGATAGTGTAACAATGGATTTCATATCGAGTTTTCCCTTATCTCTGAAAAAGAAAGATGTGATCTGGGTTGTTGTTGACAGATTGACGAAATCAGCTCATTTCATTCTAGTACGTATAGATTTCTCGCTTGATAAATTAATTGAGTTGTATATTTCTGAAATTGTGAGATTCCATGGTGTTCCCCTATCTATTATTTCGGATAGAGATCCAAGATTTACTTCGCGATTTTGGAAGAAATTACAAGAAGCTTTGGGTTTGAAGCTGCATTTTAGCACTGCATTTCACCCGCAAACGAATGGTCAATCCAAACGAGTTATTTAGATAATTGAGGATATGTTGCGTTGTTGCATTCTTGAGTTTGAAGGTAGTTGGGAGAAATATCTCCCGCTGATTGAATTTGCTTACAATAATAGCTTCCAATCGAGTATAAATATGGCACCCTACAAAGCTCTATACGGTTGTAAATGTCAAACACCATTATACTGGAGAGAGCTCAACGAAAATAAGATTCACAGGGTTGATCTGATTAGAGAGACTGAAGAAAAAGTAAAAGTAATACGCGATATTTGTAAGCAGATTCGGATCGATAAAAATCGTACGCAGACTTGAAATAGAAAGATATTGAGTTCCAAATCGAGGATATAGTGTTTTTGAAAGTGTCGCAGTGGAAAAAGATATTGCGGTTTGGTCAGAAAGGGAAATTGAGTCCGCGATTCATCGGACCGTAGGAGATTACTGAGCGAGTTGGGCCAATGGCATATCAGCTGTCCTTATCGTCTGAGTTAGATAAGATATATAATGTGTTTCACATATCAATGCTACGAAGAAATTGATCAAACTCTTCACACGTTATTTCTCCAACTGAAGTTGAGATATAGTCAGATTTATCATATAGGGAAGAACCGATTCGAATTTTAGCTCGTTAGATCAAAGAGTTGAGAAATAAGAGAATAGCATCAGTGAAAGTATTATGGTATCGACACGGGGTTGAAGAAGCTACATGGGAACTTGAGGATGCTATGAGGAAACAATACCCGAACCTATTCACTGGTAAGATTTTCGGGGACGAAAATCCCTAAAGGGGCAAAGATGTAATGACCCGTTTTTGGTTAAACCAGAATAGTGGTTTCAAAACCACAAATCCAATGTTAGAAAATTGTTTTCATATTATTTTCGGTATTTACAACATGTTATTTGATATGTGTGAAAATTTTGTGAGTTAATTTTATTGATTGGCTGGTTAATTTGATAAAAAGGACTAAATCGCGTTAAATGCAAAAGTGTTGTTCTTTTAGAAAAAGGTGTCTAATAGCCATGGTTTATTAAAGTTAAGGTCCTTATGTTGTAATTAGACCATTTTTATTGTGAGTGGATAAAGATGGACATTAATATGATGATTTTAAATGGTTTATAATAAGGTTAATAATGTAATGTAGTATTAAATGATGAATTAAATTAAAGAAAAATAAGATATCATCTTGTTTTCTTCTTCACCTAGCCAAAAGTAGGAAATAAAACACCATTAAAAGGGTTTCAAAGGTTCGACACACTCCTATCTTGATTAAGGTACAATTTTAGCTCAGTTTTTTATGATTTCTATGTTTTTGTAATCGTTGCAACTTAATCTAGCTAGTCCGTACCTTTAATTTCAAAATTGTTAAAGATTTTGAGGGTTGCCATTGTTGAATCTATGTGTTCTTTGATGTTTAATGTTGAAATATGAAATCTTGATGATAGTTTACATGTTTTGTTAAGTGATTTTTTGATGAAAATGCATAATAGGGATTAAATTGTGAAATGTGCAAATTGTGTGGATGAAATGTGAAATAAATAAATTTTTTGGATTGCTAGGAACCTATATATAATTCGGCCAAGCATGGGTTTTTTTGAATCGTGTGAATTTCGTGTATTCGCGAAATAGGGACTAAATTGATTAAATGCAAAATTTTAAGGGCTGATGTGTAAAAAATGCCCAAATGTGTATTTTTGGATTAATTGAATGTGTAGATGAATAATTAAGTTAATTTTGAATTCATATAGACCAAGAAAGAAAGAATTCGAATTTAGATCGGGGGGAAAAGCAAGGTTATCGAATAGTCGACCTGATCCGTCAATTCTGAATACAAGGTAAGTTCGTATGTGACGATTACATCATAAGTGTATGTTAAAATGCTTTAATATTGCATAATTTGTTAAAATGGGATTATAGATAATTTATGAATTGTGAAAATGACTCTACGAATGTATTCGATGATAGAAATGAAAAGTGTGAAAGCCCGGTTGAACCCTAAGAATAGTTTTGGTTACTATTGACATGTCAGTAAGTGATACGTTGAGTTGGCTTCGAGCCATGATATTAGCACTTCAGGTGCGTATTTTACCAATATGGCTTCAAGCTATGCATATCGGATGATTTGGCTTAGTGCCATGATAATAGTTCTTCAGATGGGTTACCTTGATTTGGCTACAGGCCATGGTATAGGTATTTATCGTATGAGACTCTTGAGTATCCAATTACTATTCCAAATGGTTCAATAGGTAAATGAATGATGTGGTTGAGAAAGAGGTTAGTACGAAGAAATACAAGTATATACAGAACCTATTTTAGTATTAAATAGTGGAAGTTCGATGAGTTTGTATTTGATCATGTTTTGAGACATGAGAAAGGTTTGTAGTTATTGTGTATATGGTTTTGTCATGTGTAATTGGTTTATCTGCATTTATTCGATGAATTAAGTTATTCACATATGAGCTTACTAAGCTATGAAGCTTACTTCGTGCTATTTTTCTATGTTTTATAGTAAATCAAGGCTACCTCGGATCTGGTAGTCGTCGGGAACATCATTGCACTATCAAACATCTAAGTTGGTACTTTTAAGTTAAGTTTTGAGTATATGGCATGTATAGGGACTTTGATCGTTATGGTATATGTGAAGCTTATAAAGTTAGCCATTTAAAATGGCTTGTAAATGTATATGTTTTGGTTTGTATATATAGCCATGAGTGATGACTTATTTTTGTATGTTTTGGTATGAATGTGGTTATGATTTTGTAATTGCTCAAATGTTTAATTGATTTGTGGAGTATAAATGCTTGAGAAATGCCTTAATGAAATATGACTTTAGATGTTGTGATGGTTATTTATAGGGTAAGTTATGTATGTGTAAATTATGTTAAATGAGCCATAATGTTTGATATTCTTTTGGCATGTATTTGGCTAAGTAAATGGTAGTGATTTTAGATTTGGAATAGATGAAATTATAATAGTACGAATTGTACATTTGGTTGATGATTTTGGTTGCCTAATTGTATGATGAAATGGTACCATTTGCTCTTTTATAGGTATACTTGGTTGGGTGACAAAATGGCTTGGCAAATAGCCTATTTTTGTCGACACGGGTTGAGACATGGACGTGTGTCTTAGTCGTGTGTGACACACGGTCATGGTATACGGTCATTTGTCCCCTGAAGCTCTCTTTAAAATCAAGTCAGTGAGTTACACGGCCTAGACACACGGGCGTGTCTACTGGCCATGTGAGCCACACAACCTAGGCACATGGGCGTTTGTGGCCAATTCGATTGGGCACACGGGCTGGCACATAGGCGTGTGGTCGACCGTGTGACCCAAGTCAATATACCCTCCAGTTTTCACACGGCCTGGCATACAAGCGTGTCTTCGACTGTGTGATACAAGTAAGTATGTATGCCCTATTTCCACACGGCCTAAGACACGGGCGTGTCTTGAGCTGTGTGAGGCACACGGCCTATTTACACAGACGTGTGACCCTTGTATAGTTGAAATTTTTCTAATTTTCCAAAAAATTTATATGTTATCGGTTTAGTCCTGAATCACTTCTAAAGAATGTTTAATGCCTCGCAAGCCCTTATAAGGGACAATGTGTTTGTGATTAAATAGTATTGACTATGAATGCATAAATTTATGAGATATGCATGTTAAATATTGTGTATTGATTGGTAATACCTCGTAACCTTACTCCGAAAACAGGTATGGATTAGGGGTGTTACAATGCACATCCGTCAATACTTTAAAAAGTGAATGAGAGGTAACATGCAAAGATCCGGACACCTTCAGTGTAAGATGATAAAAAAGATCTAATACTTTTATAACTCTTCGAATAATTTCCCTATCATCAAATGTAGGAACTTCATGTAACACCCCTAACCCGTATCCATCGCCGGAATAGGGTTACAAGGCATTACCAGATATTACACATCATTCACATACATTTATGCAATTATCATCTTAAACTATTCTCAAAAATTCGCTTTGTCCCTTATAATGTTCTAAAAGACCTTAAAACATGTATAAAAGTGGTTTGGGACAAAACGTTCACATAAAAAGCTTTTGGACACTTAGAAAAATTATACAATCACAAGTCACACGTCCGTGTGAACTGGCCGTGTGACTCACACGGTTATCAAACACGCCTGTGTCATAGGCCGTGTGAAAACAAGGCATACATATTGACTTGTACCACATGGCTGGAGACATGCCCGTGTGCCTTGGCTGTGGTTGAAACTAACCTGGGTCACACGGCTAACCACAGGCCTGTGTGTCTAGCCTGTGTACCATTCGAAATGGCCACACACACCCATGTGCCAAGGCTTTGTGCCTCACACGGCCACCAGACACGCTCGTGTGTCTAGGTCATGCTCGAGACTGACTTTAAATTGTAGGACTACCCTAGGGAACACATGGCCATGTAACATGACCGTGTGTCACACACGGTTGAGACATACGCCCGTGTCTCTGCCCATGTGGACAAAAAAATAGGCTATTTGCAAAGCCAATTTGGCACCCTTTTCTCATTCACACAATTCAACCTTAATGGTACCATTTCATGACATTTATGGGCAACCAAAATCAACCAATTCATACATATTCCATACCATCTACACACATCCATTTCAATCACTTCATTCTGCACCCAAAACTGTTATACCAAAATAAGAAAACATATAAAGAATTATAAGCATCATCTATAACACTTATCAAGCACATAACTTCAGCCAAATTAAATAACTAAAAACATACCAACATTTACATCATTAACAAGCCAAATCACATGGCTAACATTATAGATCAAAACATACCAAATAGACACTAGCCTATACATGCCATATACAATATATACAAAGCTTCAAAAGTGCCAACGATTTGATTCAATAGTGTGATGATGGTTCCCGGTGATCCCTGATCTCCAAGCTAGCTTTGATACTCTATGAAACAAAGACAAATATCACACAGTAAGCTTCATAGCTTAGTAAGTTCG
Organism: Gossypium longicalyx; assembly: GCA_025698465.1. Taxonomy (NCBI): domain Eukaryota; kingdom Viridiplantae; phylum Streptophyta; class Magnoliopsida; order Malvales; family Malvaceae; genus Gossypium; species Gossypium longicalyx. The sequence goes on along the minus strand of CM046996.1, from coordinate 45,121,383 downwards.
AACCAAAAATACTCAACAATTCATATTATCTAAATTTTCAATTAATAAACACTTAGTAGTTTTCATATCATCATTCAATTCTAATCCATAACCATTTATCATGTATATCCCATTTCATCAAGCTTCTTACACCTAGTATTAACTACCACATAGGTATCATACGTACTTGTACTTTACCCTTTTTATTTATTTCATCCTCACTTCTTGGTTCGATACTTAAATTGTTCAGAAATCTTTCAATGCTTTAAGAACTCGCACACTTAGTGCATAAATTTTTTTAGCCGAAGCTATAACGATATCACACACTTAGTGCCATCACATTGAATCAAAGTTATCTCGGCATCGCACACTTAGTGCCACATAAAACCTAAGCTATTTCAATTCGCACACTAAGTGCTGTATATAGCTGAAGCTATCTCAAAATGCACACTAAGTGCTAAACATAGTAGACTTGTCGTCATACTCAGTCGTAGTCGAAAATATACAATTTATGCATTATCTAAGCATTAAAAGCATAATTGTAATAAAGTTTATCACATACAAACTTACATCGTACTAGGAATGGATGAATCGGATCGATTACTCTATAACCTTTGATTTTCCTCGATCTAAATTTGATTTCTTCCTTTCTTGATCTATATATATTCAAAATTAACCCATTTATTCATCAATTCATTCCATTTAATCCATAAACATATATTTGGACATTTTTGCACTTTAGCCCCTAAAGTTACACATTTTGACATTTTAGTCCTTATTACACAAAACACTAAATATACAAAATTCATCAAAACTATGCCTTAGTCGAATCTTCCTATGGTCCTTAGTAGCCCATGTATTTCATTTATTTCACATTTTAGTCCCTCAATTTACAAATTTCACAATTTAGCCCATAATAATCAAATTCATCAAAATCCAAATACAAAACATATGTATCTATCATCAAGCTTCCATATTTTATCAATTAACATTACAAAGCTCACAAAATCAACAATGGCATAACTCAAAATCATCATTAAAATTTTAAATTGAGGCATGGGCTTAATAGAATACAAAGCAACATAAAAACGTAGAAATTATCAAAAACGGATCAAAAATCACATACCTAATTGATCTTCAAAGTGCCGAATGTTTTTATGCTTCAAACCCTATTTTTATTCTTCAATTTCGGTGGCCATTAAGATGAATGAATTAAATTTTGTCTTTTGTTTTCTTAAATTATTAACTAATTTACACATTTACTAAATTAACCTTGTTTCATAACATTAAAATTCCACTAACATTAGGCATTTGTGTCCATCCATTCTTCCAATGGTCAAATATCAATATAAGGACCTCACATTAAATAAGCCATACCAATTAGACACTTCTATCAATAGAATGCAACTTTTGCATTTTCTACGATTAGGTCCTTTTTCTAAATTAAACACACAAACAATCAAATTTTTATACGAAACTTTCACACATATTAATTCACATATTATAAGCACGGAAAATAATATTAAAATAATTTTTTGAATCGATTTGTGGTTTTGAAAACCTTTATTCCGACTAGGGTCTAAACCAGGTCATTACAACTCTCCCCCTTAGGGATTTTCGTCCTAGAAAATCTTACCAGCAAATAGGTTTGGATATTGGTTTCTCATAGCATCCTTGGGTTCCCACGTCACTTCTTCAACCCTGTGTCGATGCCATAAAACTTTCACTAATGAAATTTTCTTATTTCTCGACTTTTCAATCTCACAAGCTAGAATTCGAATTGGTTCTTCATTTGTAGGATAAATCGGTTGAATTTCAACCTCAATGGGGAAATGACATGTGAAGGATCAGATTGGTATCTTCGTAGCATCGATACATGGAATACATTATGAATATTTTCTAACTCGCACAGTAATGCTAGCCGATAAGCCACTGGTCTGACTTGCTCGATGATCTCATATGGTCCAATGAATCGTGGACTCAATTTACCTTTACGACCAAATCGAAGTATTTTCTTCTACGGAGATACTTTCAGAACACTTTATCCCCGATCTGAAACTCAATATCTTTCCGTTTTAAGGCTATGTAAGATTTCTGACGATAGAAATCTACTTTCAAACTTTCACGAATCATTTTCACTTTTTATTCAGTCTCTTTAATCAAATTGACCCCGTGAATCTTATTCTCACTGAGCTCAGTCCAATATAAAAGTGTTCGACATTTCTGACCGTACAATGCTTCGAAAGGTGGCATTTTAATGCTCGATTGAAAACTATTATTATACACAAATTTAATCAATGGCAGGTATCGTTCCCACGTACCTTCAAACTCAAGAATGCAACATCTCAACATATCCTTGAGTATCTAAATAATCCACTCGGATTGACCATCCGGTTTGATGGAAAGCGATTCTAAAGTGTAACTTTATACCCAGTGCATCTTGCAGTTTCTTCTAGAAACGTGATGTAAATCTTGGATCTCTATCTGAAACAATATAAATAAGTACTTCATGCAATCTCACAATTTTAGAAACATATAGCTTAGCCAACTTATCTAACGAATAATCCATTCTCAAAGGAATAAAATGAGCTGATTTTGTCAATCTATCAACCACAATCCAAATCGCATCTTTCTTTCCCAGAGACATAGGCAAACCCGAAACAAAATCCATCATCACTCTATCTCTTTTCATTCCAGACCATCAGTAATGTTGTTTCAAATCATTATACATTTTCGTACTACCTGGATGTACTGATAGATAACTGTGATATGCTTCTTTCAGAATCATCCGTATCAACTCTAAATTTCTCGGAACACAAATCCGATCTCGGAATCTCAGACAATCATCATTACCAATTTGATATTCAGAATTAGAATCCAAATCAAACTGAGCTCGTTTTACTATAATCTCATTATCAACCTTCTGAGCTTCACAAATCTGCTGAATAAGCAACGGTCTCACTTTCAACTCAGCCACAATCGATCCGTTATCAGATAGAGCCAATTGAGTATTCATTGCACGTAAAGCAAAAATGGATTTTCAGCTTAAGGCATCAGCAACAACATTTGCTTTCCTGGATGGTAGTCAATTACTAACTCATAGTCTTTTAACAATTCTAGCCATCTCCGCTGTCGTAAATTCAAATCTTTCTAAGTCATCAGATATTTTAGGCTTTTGTGATTAGAATAAACATGACATTTCTCACCAAATAGATAATGACGCAAAATCTTCAACGCAAACACAATGGCTGCTAATTCTAAATCATGTGTTGGATGATGCTTTTCATGTGGCTTCAACTGTCTCGAGGCATAAGCTCTGACTTTGCCTTCCTGCATCAAAACATAGCCCAAACCATTCAACGATGCATCACTAGAAATTACGAATTCTTTATCTGATTTTGGCTGTACTAACACTAGAGCTTGATTAGTAAAGCTTTCGACTAATCAAAACTTTTCTGGCATTTTTAAGACCATTCAAACTTTACATCTTTTGGAAGTAATCTCGTCAATAGAGTCGCAATCATTGAAAAGCCTTTCACAAATCGTCTATAGTAACCAGCTAGTCCTAAAAGCGTGGACTTGGATACATTCTCAGAGGCTTCCAATCCATCATTGCAGAAGTCTTGCTCGGATTAACTCGAATACCTAATGCTGACACAATATGCCACGGAAAACCAATGTAACACACCAAACCCTGCCTGGACGTTGTGGCCAAATCTGGAGATGTCATATTGAAGTGTTTTTCGTAAAGCCTGATCTCGTTTGAAAAGCCCAATCTTTATTTAGCCTCTTTGTGTGATCTAAAATATGATTTTAAAACTTGCGTCATCATAAAAAAAATATTTACTTTAAAACGTTATTAATTTCAAAATCTCGTTTATAGCAGAAGCTTTTTAAAACAGTTACATACTTGCGTTTTACGTTGTAAAAATGTTGTGATAAATAATTGAGATCCTAATACTAGTAGTTATAAATCAAGTAAATAAATCCAAAATTAAAATAAAACTTAGAAAGGCCTTATTACACAACAATACCCCAAAATAAATTACTTATCAAATTAAATCGAAATATGAAAGCACGAGCGGATGTATGGCCACCTTCAAGTCCCTCGCAGCATTGATTCGCCCAAGGATTTCCTGTAGAGATAAATAGATGGGTGAGTTTATGAAAACTCAGTGTGTAACCCCATAATAAACAAACAGTGAACAGCACAGTCTGGGCCTAAGCCCATATAACTAACAGTTCAATATCAGTTAGGACGTTGGCCCATTACTGATAATGATAGCGATGTGAATCGGTGAGTAACCATGATCAATGCGAAACGATAATCAATACGAATGCAAATAGAAAATCCTACCCATCCATCCTCTACACTCCACTCTGTCCAATTTACACTCCATGTGGGGATAAAATCAACCCACCCATCCCTACACTCCAAATATAGCACCGGTTGCAGCACTAATCAGTAATTGCAATAGAGCTACCAGTAATAGGCTTAAAGCCATCAGTAGGTCCACAATCATCTTGTGCGACCGTGCAATATAGGTCCACGATCGTCTTGTACGACCGCATGCGACTATATCGATTACAATATACTTCCTCCAAAATAACAATCCCACCCCATGCAACATGTCATGCATCGTATCATAATATCCTACATAAATGCAACATACATATATATAGTGGCATACTCAAATACAATCATACACATCGCGAGTAACCATGATCAATGCAAGAATGATGAATCAATACAGAATGCAAATAGAAAATCCTACCCATCCATCCTCTACACTCCACTCTGTCATTACTACACTCCATGTGGGGATAAAATCAACCCACCCATCCCTACACTCCAAATATAGCACCGGTTGCAGACTAATCGATAATTGCAATAGAGAGCTACGATAATAGGCTTAAAGCCATCAAGTGGGTCCACAATCATCTTGTGCGACCCGTGCAACCTTAGGTCCACAAGAGTCTTATACGACCGATGCGACCATATCAATCTGATATACTTCCTCCAAAATAACAATCCCAACCCCATGCAACATGTCATGCATCGTATCATAATATCCTACATAAATGCAACATACATATATATATATAGTGGCATACTCAAATACAATCATACACATCGCAGAGCAAATAAGTTATCCTACCTTACAAAGGTATTACAGTCATTTTACCCTATGAGGGTACTTCAGTCATTTTATCACATAAGGGCAAAATCGTCATTTTATCACATAAAGGCAAAATCGTCATTTTATCACATAAGGCAAAATCGCCATTTTATCACATAAGGGCAAAATTGTTATTTTATCGCATAAGGGCAAAATCGTCATTTTATTGCATAAGGGCAAAATCGTCATTTTATTGCATAAGGGAAAAATCGTCATTTTAATACATAAGGGCAAAATCATCATTTTATCACATAAGGGCAAAATCGTCATTTTATCACATAAGGGCAAAACAGTCATTTTGCCACATAAGGACAAAATAATCATTTTATCTCATAAGGGTTCGGTATGCTTACCGATCCAACGAGAAGGTCATAGTCGTCTCGGACGACACATGCAACATTAATGATCAAACCGTTAAAATGGGCCCATGTGAGCCCACACGCTCGTGTGGCCTAATTAGCCCAAAAATGGCTTTGGCCGTGTAAACTACACATCCTGGCCCACAATCTCCACACGTTCATGTGTTTTACCCATGTAGGGTCCACGAACCTGTGGGGCCCACACAACCCATTTTGGCCCATCGTGGCCTAGAACGGCCTAAGCTCATGAAAACGCTCATGGTGGCCTCTACGATCAAACGCCCACATTTTACGCTTTCTGATTACCGCACGAGCAAGCGCACACTCGTGTAATGTTGTCGGTCACCTATTTTAGCTTTTGCCGATTTATGAGTAAAGGCAGTGTTTTACACACTTGGTTTTGTTCCACTGCCAACCTAGTCCCAAGAGCACCTATACCCAATTTCTGAGTAAAATACTAATTAAGACGCAACCCAAAACGAGTAATATCACTACTCTCTCTTCAATTCTTAAACGCTTACCTTAGTCAATTCGATGCACCCCCCAACAGCTAACACGTCAAGGAACTGGGTGTTTAAAAAGATTCACCTATACCAACAAGAGAACTAACAGTCATCTCTACAACTGAGTGATTACAATCGAACTTAAACAGCTGAAGAAGTCAACACGAAACAACATCAGCCTACAATGGCACTTACAAACCCGTGATATCATATTAATAAAAACAATCCATAATGAATTTGCATCAAGGATACCCAAAAGCGACTTACTTCCCACTTTCAATAGATCAATAGAATCTCACACCTAGATAAGTCTCCAATTGATGCCTACAAGTGATTGAAAACCTCTCCCAAGAACAGAGAAGGGGAAAACAGACATTCCCCAAGAAGAGAAAAGGTTCGGCAATATAGAAAAGAAAGAGAGGGATGGAGAATAGAAAAGGTTTAGACAAAAAGAGCAATGTGGGGAAAACTCATCCATAACATAATACAGTAAAAGAGATCAAACAAATATCAAACAAAGAAAGAAGAAGAAGAGATTGGCGAGAAAACTAAATCGCAAAACTGAAAGGACAAAGGTTCACCAACACACACATCACAAATTCAACAAGAGAAGAAGAAAGAAATGAAAAGGGACAATAGAAGAAGCATTCGGCTAAGAGAGAAAATGTTTCTAGGAAATTTTTCAGAGAGAAAGACCAAGCAGAAAACAAGAAATGAAATTTTGAGTAATCCCTCTTCCAAATTCGGCACCACACCCCTTCTACACTCAAATTCCTTCTTTTTCTACCCAAAATCCTCAACTGGTATCCCACCTATCGAAATCCCTTAACAACCGAAAAATACCCCCAGTATCCTCCCAAATATTTGGCCATAACAACCCTCATTCAAAATTATTCAAACTCTTGGTGTTTCGATCAGACACAACTTCCTCCCATGGCCAATAGTAAAAATAATCTCTATTTGCACAAGCAGGGATTTGAACCTCAGACCACTAGCACACTCCACACCCCACCATCCATTAGACTAACAGGCTTTTTATGTCATAATTTACCAAAATAAACTTATAACCCTACTGGCCAAAGATAGGGGTTTTATCCTCAAAAACCAAAATTTTGTGGAAGCCAAGGCTTGAACCCATGACTTCCCAGACACTCCCAGAGCACATAACCACTAAGCCAAACACACAATTGTGTCACTTCCTTGCACAATTAAATATTTATGAGCAGCTTCCCAACTGCTCCCACGCTTAAGACCTAATACTTCTAGGCCTAAATTTGGGGCGTTACAACCAACCTCGCACAACTAGAATTCACATTTATTGAATTTTGCATATAACTTCTTATCAAGTAGAGTTTGCAATACAACTCTCAAATGCTCAGCATGCTTAGTTTCATCTCTCAAATAGATCAAAATATCATCTATGAACATAACAACAAATTGATCTAGATACGGTCTGAAAATCATATTCATCAAGTCCACAAAGATAGCAGGTGCATTTGTTAGCCTAAAAGGCATAACTAAAAATTCATAGTGACCATACCTCGTTCTAAATGCAGTCTTCGGCACATCAGAGTCTTTAACCCACAACTAATAATAACCCGATCTCAAATCTATCTTTGAAAACACTGTAGCCCCTTTCAATTGATCAAATAAATCATCTATTCTAGGCAAGGGATATTTATTCTTGGCCGTCACTTTGTTAAGCTGTAGGTATGTAACACCTCTAACCCGTATCCGTTGCTAGAATAGGGTTACGAGGCAACACTAAACAAAAGCACAATTCCAAACATTATAATATTAAATCAAGTCATAATCACATAGATTTAACTACCGTTTTACATATGCGAATCGTACGTTCATTTCAATTCACGATTCAAATCACATTGATACTTATGGCTTAATCCAAAATCTAATCATAATTTATTATCATTCACCACATAGATTAAATGAAACATAATCCAAAGTATATATATATCCAAAACAATTCAACATACATACAGAACATATAGCATATCAATAATTTCATTATGGAATATCATATCTATAATTTTTATTCTTAAGTCAGTCATGTATATACATAAGTTATTCATCAATTAAACTAATTTTCATTTCTAACCTTTTCTTTCATGTATGCGGCTTTAATGTGCTAATCTATTTGTAATACATGTATTAACATATTAATACAACTTAAGTATAAACACTCGGTTATAAATATCTCATTTCAATTCTAAGTCTACTTGGCCAACTCAATACATTTATACATATTTAATAGTTTATAAATATCTAACAAATTTTACATTACCTTGCACATGTACATATCAACCATATTATAAGCACATATATATACATGAATAGATATGTAAACTCACATCAAACAAGCCATGTTCAATTACTTAAATATATTTATCCAATATCATTTCGCCAATCACCTTGTAGCAACTATTTTCATCTACTAACATATAATTCACTAAAAACTTCAATCAATCCAATATAAGCATATATAACTTCCTTAAGTGCCGAATCACATATATCTCATAAATGTTATTCATGCTGTACATCATATGACCGAAAGCTATTACCTTAATCTTATTCGAACTCAACCAGGTATAAAACATAACTATTAGTATCATACATTATTCTTAGTTGTCCAAAATTTATCCGAACTAACTAACATGCTATAAATAAAATATATATAGATCATGATCATTTGCAAGCCATTTCCAACACTTACATCACTAAACACATGTACTATGCATAATATAATATATATAACATTATAACCGGAACAGTTTAAATCATAACCAAAACAAAACATACCAATTATCAATTTCGATAAATACATATATTGCTTTTATTCCTTTATGGCCGAATTTACTACTTAACACCACATGCACATCCAAGTTTCCTTTAGTAGTTTACCTACAATCAATCTCACTTAACATTCAAGCCAAGAACACATAAGACCAAACCTAATCATGTTAAGCAAACCATTTCAAAGCATTTAGGTCATCACGAATATTATACCTTCACGACATATAACTATAAAACTAAAATAAACATAACTCATACTCACCATGACCGAATCTGAGAAATAAAAGATTTAGCGTTTCGTGTATGGCTTATGTACATAACCAACATTCATCATTTCAAAGGTAAATTCCAGCCTATACATGCCATAATTTAAGTTTAGCTAAAAGGTACCAAAATAGTAGATAGTGTGATGAGCTTGGTGATAGTTAGAGCTTGTAGCTTGACTTCAAAAATCTATAAAACAAAATAATATAATACAGAGTAAGCTACCATAGCTTAGTAAGTCATAAGCAAAGAAATAACTTGATAACATATATAAATTGATTAAGCTTGTCGGATTATATTATCATTATCAATGCTTAAACTTATATCTACAAATGAGATAAAATACTACATTCCCATGCACAATACTACCTTAGCGAACGCTCCCCATAATGGTATTAACCAAGTATCAATTAGCTTTTTAAATTAAATTGTCATTAAGTAATCAAATTCACAAGTATACATATTTATATAAGCTCAAGAATCCAATTATAACATCACGTACATAAACTACTACCATGGTAGAATATACATGGTTACATATAAATGCATATCCGAGGATAATTTCCATAATATTCACACCATTTGTTCAAAACCAAATACACTTATTTAAATCATGGAAGTTTATTCTTTATATCATATATAACTTATATTATCAAACAAGTCACATACTTACCTTATCATTGATAACTAACAAGCTAAATCATACCTGTCCCTTTTTGCTCATTTAACACATCCGATCACAATTTCCCTTTTACACGATGAACCATTTGGAATTGGATAGGACACTTGGATAATTACACAAATCGTACAATGCCAACGTCCCAGACGTTGTCTTACATGTAGTCACATATCGATGCCACTGTCCCAGACAAGGTCTTACTCGTAAACACATATCAAAATCACATATGTCATGACATATGTACCCTAACTATTCCTAAGGTTCATACGGGCCTCCAAACATCATAACTCGGTCGAAACCAATTCGGAGGTATATTAGCCAAGCTTGATTATTCGACTATAGCTTATACATGTTCATAAAATTCTTACCAGCATATAATATTAACATTTAACTACAATTAAATACGTTTATTTGCTTATAAACTTACCTCGAACGTCGTAAAACGGGACGGGGTTGCTAGTCGACAACTTTTGTTTTTCCCTGGTCCAAATCTGATTTCTTTGGTTCTTGATCTAAACATATTCAAATTAAGCTCATTCAAACATATTTTCATTCAATTTAGTCCAAAAACACATAAATGGGAAAATTACCATTTTACCCCTGACATTTATAATTTTTACAATTTAGTCCCTATTGCACAAAACACAAAATATGTAAAATTTTCCTATACCTATGTTGGGCAAAATTTTACCCGCTCTCAAATAAGTCCATATATTCAATTTATTTCATATTTTAGTCCCTCAAATTATTATTTTTGCAATTAAGTCCTAATTACGCAAAATCATCAAAAACTCCAATACAAAATATGTTAATCTAAAACATATCTTTCATTTTTCATCATCAAACAACAAAATCACAACCTATCAACAATGGCACAACTCAAAATATCCATCAAAATAAAAAATTAAAGCATGGGTTTTGTAGTACTCGAAGCAACGATCTCAAAAACATAAACATGATCAAAAACTGAGCTAAACACTTACCTTGATTGAGCTTAGAATCAACCGAACCCTAGCTTGCTTTCTCTTTTTATTTTGTTTAGTTTCGGCAATGAAGAACAATTATAACACGTATATCAACTTTATTTTTTGTTTTATAATATATATGTTATATTGTAATAGTTTATAATATTAGTTTACAAAAATAACCTTAATTAATTTATATCAAAACCTTATAATATAAACCTATTACCGTCCACTTAATAATATATGGGCTAATTGCAACATAAAGGCTTTCATTAAAAGCCAATAGCATTTTGGCCCTTATACATTAAACTACCCAATTTTTAATTTACGCGATTAAGTCCTTATATTTAATCAGACACTCAAACGACAAAATTAAATCACAAAAATTTCATAGATATAAATTCACACAAAATAAACACAGAAAATAATTTAAAAATATTTTTTTGACTCGGATTTGTTGTCCCGAAACCACCGTTCCGATTAGGGTCTAAATCGGGTTGTTACAAGGTAGTCTTTACACATTCTCATCGTGCCATCTTTCTTTTTCATAAACAACACAGGAGCACCCCATGGTGAGAAACTCGGTATAGCAAAACCTCTATCTGTTAACTCTTGCAACTGAGTTTTTAATACTTTTAACTCTATCAGAGCCATTCTGTACAGAGCTGTCGATATCGGAGTTGTACCCGACACTAAATCAATGCAAAACTCAACCTCTCGTATCAGTGGTAAACCCGATAACTCTTCAAGAAACACATTTGGATACTCACACTGGCGCTGCGATGATTCAATCATCATTTTAGTCACTTTTTAGTATTAAGCACACGGGAAAAGCTTTGCAACCCTTTCTCACATATTTCTAAGCTAACATCGATGAAATAATTACTGGCTAGCCATTCATATCATCTGACTCAATTCGGATAATCTCATTATTCTGACATCTGAAATCTATCATCTTTATTTTGCTATTCACAACAGCATCATGTAATGTTAGACAGTCCATACCTGGAATTATATCAAACTCATCAAATGGCAACAACATCAAATTGGCTAGAATGCAACTATCCCGAATCATCAATGGACAGTTCTTGCACACTTTATCAACCAACACACATTTGCCTAAGGGGTTCAATACTCTAATTACAAATTCAGTAGACTCTACAGGTAAAGTCTTACTGAATACTAAATTCACACATACATATGAATGAGTTGATCCTGGATCTATCAATGTAATAACTTTAGTATCATATAGAGTAAAAGTACTAGTAATAACATCTGGAGATGGCACTTCTTCGCGTGCGAGAATAGTGTAGGCTCGGGCAGGTGCTCTAGCATCAGATCTCGCTGCAGTGTCTCGTGTCACACCTCTACCACCACTTACATTACCCATGTTTCTGGGTGGTATACCTCTAGTTGTAGTGTTACTCAGCCTCGTGTTCTGAGCATTATCTTTTTCAACTAACTCCAGGTAATCTTTAATGAAATGATCTCGTGAACCACAACTGTAACAAGTTCTATTATTACTTTCCCCCCAACAATCTCCAAAATACCATCTTCCACATTGTTGACACTCAGGTTTAACATCTTTTACATTCCCAACACTCAATACTAATGTGGCTTAAGTTTTAGAATTGGTATATTGCTTCCCGCGATCTCAATTCTAATATCCTACTGAAGCTGTTGATTGGTTAAAATAGTCTCTAGATTTCTTCGACGAAGAATGATAGGATTTATTCATTAATCTCTTCCTTGAATCTCTTGCCTCTGAATCAACTTTTCCCTTTTCTTTGCTAAGATCTTCAGCTTTACAAGCTCTCTCAACCAATACTACAAATTCTTTCAATTCAAGTATCCCAACTAACAGTTTTATATCTTCTTTCAACCCGTCAACAAATCTTTTACACATAATCTCCTTAGTAGACACATATTCTCGGGCATATTTGCTTAATCGTATGAATTCTCTTTCGTACTCAGTCACAGTCATTTGGCCCTGTTTCAATTCCAGAAACTCTTTATGTTTCTGATGAGAAATCTCTAACTTATGTACTTTTTTCGGAACTCAGTCTGAAAGAATTCCCAAGTAACCCGTTCTCTAGGAACCACTAATATCAACATTTTCAACCAGTGAGATGCATTATCTCTAAGCAAAGATACTACACATTTGATACACTCTTCTAGAGTACAGGACAATTCCTCGAATACTCCGATTGTATTCTCGAGCCAAAATTTAGCTCTCTCAGCATCATCCTCAACTGTAGCCCAAAACTCTTCAGCCCCATGTTTACGTATCTTATCCACTAGAGGCTTACTTAATCTAATCGAATCAATCACTTGTGGCACAATCGAAATTTGTTGAGGAACTGGGGGGGTGGAGGTTGTTGAGTAGCCGGATTCGTTCGGTCGAATTTTGTAAACCACTCAGTCATCATTTGGAAGAAGGCTTGCTTAGCCTCTCCTCCCTGTCTACTAGAAATAGGCTTAGAATCGACCGGCACTGCCCCTTGAGCAAGAGCAAGCGCATTGCTTTCTACATCATCAACTATGGCTAGTTCGGGATCCATTTGCTATATAAAAATACATTTTAATAGTCAGGAATCATTACACTATCGCAATTTATACATATATAGCATGTATAGCTAGACTCTCACACACTACGTTAGTCCTAGAATTGACTAAACTATAGCTCTGATACCAATTAAATGTAACACCCCTAACCCGTATCCATCATCGAAATAGGGTTATAAGGCATTACCAGATATTACACATCATTCACATACATTTATACAATTATCATCTTAAACTATTCTAAAAAATTCACATTTTCCCTTCTAAGGTTCTAAAGACCTTAAAACATCTATAATGATGGTTGGGACAAAATCGTTCACATATAAAAGCTTCCAGGACACTTAGAAAAATTATACAATCACCCGTGTGAATAGGCCGTGTGACTCACATGGTTATCAAACCCGCCCGCGTCATAGGCCGTGTGAAAACAAGGTATACATATCGACTTGTACCACATGACGAGAGACATGCCCATGTGCGTTGGCGTGGTCGAAACTAACCAGGTCACCACGGCTAACCACACACCCGTGTGTCTAGCCGTGTACCATTCAAAATGGCCACACGCACCCATGTGCCAAGGGCGTGTGCCTTACATGGCCATCGGACACGCGCTCGTGTGTCTAGGCCGTCTTTCGAGACCGACTTTAAATTGCAAGACTACCCCAAGGAACACACGGCCATGTAACATGACTGTGTGTTGCACACGGCTGAGACACACGCCCTTGTCTTTGCCCTTGTGGACAAAAAAAATAGGCTATTTGCAAAGCCAATTTGCCACCGTTTTCTCATTCATACAATTCAACCTAATTGGTACCATTTCAAGACATTTATGACCAACCAAAATCAACCAATTCATACATATTCCATACCATCTATACATATTCATTTCAATTACTTCATTTCACACCCAAAACATACTAAAACTGTTATACCAAAACAAGCAAACATATAAAGCATTATAAGCATCATCTATAACACTTATCAAGCACATAACTTCAGCCAAATTAAATGACTAAAAACATACGAACATTTACATAATTAACAAGCCAAATCACATGGCTAACATTATAGCTCAAAACATACCAAATAGACACTAGCCTATACATGCCATAAACCATATATACAAAGCTTCAAAAGTACCAACAATTTGATTTGATAGTGTGATGATGGTTCCCAATGATCCCCAATCTCCGAGCTAGCTTCGATACTATACGAAACAAAGACTAATATCACACAGTAAGCTTTATAGCTTAGTAAGTTCGTACCAAAAATACTCAACAATTCATATTATCTAAATTATTAATTAATAGACACTTAGTAGTTTTCATATTATCATTCAATTCTAATCCATAACCATTTATCATGTATATACCATTTCATCAAGCTTCATACACTTAGTATCAACTACCACATAGGTATCATACATACCTGTATTTTCCCATATTTATTTATTTCATCCTCACCTCTTGGTTCGATACGTTAAACCATTCGAAAATCTTTCAATGCTTTAAGAAGTCGTACACTTAGTGCATAAAATTTTCAGCTGAAGCTATAACAATATCGCACACTTAGTGCCATCACATTGAATCAAAGTTATCTTGGCATCGTACACGTAGTGCAACATAAAACCTAAGCTATTTCAATTCGCACACTAAGTGCTGTATATAGCTGAAGCTATCTCGAAACGCACACTAAGTGCTAAACATAGTAGACTTGTTGTCGTACTCAGTCATAGTCGCAAATATACAATTTATGCATTATCAAAGCATTAAAAACATAATTGTAATAAATTTTATCACATACAAACTTACCTCGTACTAGGAATGGATGAATCAGATCGATTACTCTATAACCTTTGATTTTCCTCGATCTAAATTTGAGTTCCTTTCTTGATCTATATATATTCAAAATTAACCCATTTATTCATCAATTCATTCCATTTAATCCGTAAACATATATTTGGGCATTTTTTCACTTTAGCCCCTAAAGTTACACATTTTGACGTTTTAGTTCTTATTACACAAAACACCAAATACACAAAATTCATCAAAACCATGCCTTAGCCAAATCTTCTTATGATCCTTAGTAGCCTATGTATTTCATTTATTTTACATTTTAGTCCCTCAATTTACAAATTTCACAATTTAACCCATAATAATCAAATTCATCAAAATCCAAATACAAAACATATTTATCTATCATCAAGCTTCCATATTTCATCAATTAACATTAAAAAGCTCATAAAATCAACAATGGCATAACTCAAAATCATCATCAAATTCTGAAATTGAGGCATGGGCTTAATTGTGTTTATGTTGTTATAGACCTAGGTAAAATGCTTGATTAAGTAAAATCATGCCTAAGTTATTCTTGCATTACGACTGTAAGGTAACTAATGAATTAATTATTTAAGCGGATTGAAATTGTAATTAATTGACACTGATACTTAATCGAGTGCATGTTTATTCTTCTAAGGTAGTGAAGGTTAAATTAGCAATGTATCCAGCGATATTATTGCCTTGCATAACTTGCAAGATTATTATGATTAAAAAGCTGTTTCAAGGTAGGGATACCTTGTTTCCTCACATAGTCTTCTATATGCTTATTAGATTTAATTAATCGTTTGAATTGACATAGGGGTATGCAAGAGATTATTTCAATTTAATGAGTATGTATGTGCAATAACATGTTTGCTTACTAGAATCTGTTTAGTCGGTTGAATTGACATAGGGATATGTCAAGAGATGAATGGATTTTGGTACGTAAATATGTTCATAAGTTAGCAAATTATCGGGTTGTCATGATTTTATTCGTAACAATATAAACATAAGTTTAATAATTCTAAGATAAGAAGTGTAATTTAATCCAACACAATTATATCATCTTAATTAAATATTATTTTGAAATCGTGCATTAGAACTTTTTACTTCATTTTTATTTATTTTAATTATTTATTTTCTTAAGTTTTTATTCACCCTCTTTAAACAAAATATTTTCCTTCACCAAAGTGTTTTAAATTGCATTCATAAATAATTCTTTTCATAGTCCTGTGAGGTCGATAACTCGACATTTACTTGTCACTTTATTACTTGTTGCAATTGTGTACACTTGCACATTTCAAATCATTCCAACGAGGGTTTATTCATTTAAAACAAAACTTTTGCACAAGCCAAGGCTTAAACCCAAGACCTCTCAAACTTTTCTCGGGCACTTAAACCTTTGAAAGCAGACATGCATTTGTGTCACTTTCTTGCATAACTAGACATTTATGTGCGGCCTCCTAAGCATTCTGTGCTCAAGACCTAATACTTCTAGGCCCAAAATTCGGGGCATTACATTTCTCATTTACACCTATTCCATCACATACCAAAACACATATCACATTCATTAATTCAACCTATTTCAAATATGTATTTTATCATCATCAATCACACGCATAAAGCTTGACTTATAAATCATCTATTAACCATTCATTTATTAAGTCCAAATTCATGTTTTTCAAAAGTAAATACTCAACATATACCAAATGACCAAATGTTCATCTTAAACATCACCAACCATGCCAAATTATGCCATTACACAAGGCAAATTACACATCAACATAAGTCATTATTAAACCATATAAAATGACCAAATACATCACCAAAACCTTTATAAAAAGACTCAAGCCTATACATGCCATAAAACCAAGCCACAAGGTGTAAAATACAAAAAAATTAATTCTTAGGATAGTGTGATGCGATCTCCATTGACTCCCAACCCGAGCGAACATTTGAGACACTATAAAATATAGAAAGAATAACACAAAGTAACCTTCACGACTTAGTAAGTTCGTATGTGAGCCTAAAATGATCACAATATTCATATAGCAATTAGAAATAGATAAATCATTAACATTAAAAACATCAATTCATGAGCTAACATCAAATTAGTCATGTCCTCATTCAATAGTTCTCAACTTCATATACTTTCGATACTTGAGTAGTTTTTTCGTACACACTGCATCGATACCTTTCTATTTATCACCCATACTCTTATCAAACCTCTCTATTTATAAGTGCTTATGATCTGATTCATCTATTTTCCAATGCCATAGTCCAACTATGGTCTTACACATACATTGCCAAGTCCCTGCCTTGGTATTTTTTTCACGTGCCATAACCCAGTTATGGTATTATTAGTCGATTGCCATATGTATATTTAGTTAAAACAACTATAATTCATATACCACATATCATTCAATACATACTTCATTATAGTCAAATAAACACATTTTGACATGAAACATACTTATACACAATTCTTTCTTATTTAATTACATAATACCATATCAACTCACCAATTTACTTTCATTTGACACTCACATAGGTTCTGTACGTACTGTATTACTTATTTCGATCGTACTTTCATTCTTGTCTTGACTATGCTCGTTGAACCGTTCGAAAATTGTTAAGGATACTCGGCAATCACATATAGCTCGTACAATGCCATATCCCAGATATGGTCTTACATGTTATCACATATCGATGCCACTGTCCCAGACAGGGTCTTACTCGAAATCAATTAAAGATGCCAATGTCTCAAACATGGTCTTACACGTAATCACAATACAATGCCAATGTCCCAGACATGGTCTTACATGTAATCACATCTCAGTAGCCTAATGTCATGACATTCGTATCCTATATTATTCCTAAGGTTCGTACGGGACTTTCGGATGTCGTAACTCTGTCGGCTCCTACTCATAGTAGTTCATTTAACATTCATAGTAGTTCAATGACAAATAAATGTATACAATTCAATTCAATTCAATAATAAATAAGCATTTATAACTCAATTTAAATATGTTTATTAGCATATGAACTTACCTTGTTCATTGTAACAACGAATTAGGTCGACTAATCTGATACTTTGTTTTCCCCCGTTCTAAATCCGAATCTCATTTTTCTCAATCTAAATGATAACAAAATTTACCTATTTAGTCATTAATTCATTCAATTTAACACAATTTACACAGTTTGGGAAAATTACACTTTTGCCCCAATTATTTCACATTTTTTCTATTTAGTCCTTATCACATAAAATCACAATTTCATGCAATTTCATCCTACCCATGCTTAGCCGAATTCTTATAATTGCCTTAGAAGCCCACATTTTCCAAATAGTCACACTTTTAACCACATAATTTCAATATTTTACAATTTAATCCCTAATTGGCATTTTTGTCAAGAATCATTTTATAAAACTTGTATATCTAGCTTCAAACATTAATAAACTATAATAAAACATCTAAATAACCAAGCATTCAATAATGGCATCATTCAAAATCAATATGATTTTGAAAGCGGAATACGGGCTAGCTAGATTAAGCGCAGCGGTCTCAAAAGCGTAGAAATTATTAAAAATGGATCAAAATGCATATCTAAATGAGCAAAACAATCTTTGGCTAAACCTAGCTCATCCATGGCTACCATTCTTTTCAACATTCGGTGGAAGGGATGATAAAAATAAGAGTTTTGGCTTTTGTTTTGTTAATATTAACCTTTATTAACTATTTACTTAATTAACCTTTAAAAACATAAGTAATTACAGAAATTGCCACTCCACTATCATCCACTATCTCAAAAATGGGCTATTTACCACATAAGGACCTTCACTTTTAAGTTCGATAGCTATTTGACACCTTTAGCTTATAGAACACCATTGTTACGCTTTATGGGATTTAGTCCTTTTTATTGAATTAACCACTTAAACAATAAAATTTCTTTATGAAAATTTCACACAACTCTATTATCATGTTGTAAATATTAAAATAATAATAAAATAAAAATTTCAATCTTGGGATTGTGGTCACGAAACCGGTGTTGCGATGCGATTAACCCTAAAAACGGGTTGTTACAACTCTCCCCCTTTAGGGATTTTCGTCCCCAAAAATCTTATCCGAGAATAGATTATTGATTTATTTTCAGTAGCCTCATCAATTTCTCACATAGCCTTAGATTTCTCAAATTTTCAATCACACGAGTTAAAATTACGATGCATTTTTGCTATACGTTATAACAAGCTGAGTTTCTACTTCTGAAAGAGATACTATAAGTAAAGTATCTTATGTATCATCACATCATATATATAAAGAAAACATTATGGATCTTCTCAAGTTCTAACGGTAATCTCATACAGCCCAATAAATCACGAACTCAACTTCTCTTTATAGCTAAATCAAGAAATTCTATTCCCACTATAATACTTTCACAAATACTCAATTGTCTAACTGAAAGTCAATGCTTTTATGTATCAAGCCCACATATGTTTTCTGCCAATCTGAAACTGCTTTTAGACTGATATGATTTACTTTCATTTCTCCTCAGTTTTTCTAATCCCATCGACCCCATAATTCCTTTAATAATAATTTGATCCAGTACAACGAAGTTCAGTAATTGCAACCATACCATACTCATGCAATGCTATCTTAATACTCATCTCATAACTATTATTATACGTAAACTTATCTAACAGTAAATGTCTTTCTCATTTGCTTTCAAATTTTAACGAAAGATTACCTTGTGAATCTGAATCTCTCCCTCATATTAGCCATCTATTCAAGAATGTAAAGCGATGCTAAATTGAAACCATTTATTTAAAGCTTACTATAGTTTTCTATCAAATCAAAATATAGAATTCAAGTCTCTACCTGAAATAATGGAGTCTGGAACGGTGTGTGATCTGAGAAACTCTGATATGTATAACTCAGTTAATCTGTCAAAATAGAAATTCGTACATACGAAGATAAATATGCAGATCTATCAAAAAAGAAATTCGTACACACGAAGATAAATATGCAGACTTCTTCAAACAGTCAACAATAGTTCAGATAACATCTATCTTTTACAAGATTCATCAAAATTCTATTTCATTACCACTCGGATAGCAACACATGCTATAATAGTCTTGAAAACACTTGATAATCAAATTTAACCATCAAACATTTGGATACAAAGTTAGAAGTATCACTTTTCATACTCATTCACCAATACAACTGTCTCAAATTATTGTACATCTTAGTACTCCCCGAAAAGACATATAATTACGATGTGTGCTAGATGTCACAATTGTTGTAAAATCTCTGGATTTCTCGGTACATGAAATCTATCTCCACACAACGAACAATTTTTGGTTCAATCTAAAATTTTGAATCGAAATCAATTTACGTTGTACACTTTTTAACTTGAAATTCAACGATACACTTCTTAGCCTCACAACCGTTGATTAAATATCAATTTAGTTTCTAACTCAGCCAATAACTACTCATCATCTGATAAGATTAATATCATGTTTATCGGTCGTACAATACACAAAGATTTCTGCTTAGAACATCCGAGACTATAATCGTTAGCCCAGGGCGATAATCAATCACTAACTCACAATCTTTCAACAATTCAAGCCGTCTTTCTTGTCTCAAATTTAGATCTTTCGAAACATCAAATATTTTCAACTCTTGCATTCTTCAAAAGGTTACATTACTCACTAAACAATTAATGTCGCTAACTATTCAACACAAATACAATGTCAACCATCTCTAATTCTTGTGTCGAATAATTCTTTACCCGGTGCAGACTGAACTAGAACTGATGCTTCAATTAATAATGTCTTCAACTATTTACCACTTACTAATAAATATCATATCATGCAAGCTTCAAAAGCGCAATCTACAAGAACATTTCTCAATAAAACCATTCTGATAGATATAATTCTGTATCATATCTTCTACAAAATGAATCCTGCATTCAGAATACTCGTCTATTTATCCGTGAACGTTCAAAGTTTATTTCCACCGTATGGATATATTCAGATATAAGTAACTCGATTAATCCTTCAAGCAATTAATCCAATCAAACTAGACAACTGAATCAATCTCAACTGTCAAACAATAACTTTTCAATTATTAATCAATGAAACTTTGAACCATTCTGAAGCCACAACCATTAGATAGATTAAAATCATAGTGCCATAATAAGGCCGACATCTCAACTGTATAGATATATAATGTCCCGGTTATCAATAATGCATTTTGAACACAAGAGAAATTCAAATATGATTTTCAATAATAGCGGTCGATGTGAAACACAACCTCTATAAATCTGATAATTATGCCACTGTACTCCCAAGATCAAACCAGGATTCTAAATCATATTAGATATGTTCAACTCCGTCAAAAGAATATCTCCTACAGACAATTACATAGAATCATAACAAAATAGAGGTAGCGAAATCTCAAAATGTTAAGCTATACAGAATTTCTGGAAATTACAACCCATATAGAATTATAAAGATTTTGATAATATCCCAAAAAATGTCCAGAAGGAAGATCAACACTCATAAACACTGAAATCAGCGGTGACAGAAGCAATATAATTTTCATGTAAATTCAACAGAATAATAACTAGTAGAACCAGAATACTAGCAATCATACAGATTTTACTATAGACTTTTCTATCAATACAATAGAATAGAATACGAGAGAAAAATAGAGCAATGCCGAACATAAACCATATAGACCACAATACTTTCGTCTAATAGTATGTTTAGCTAACGTTCTCATACGATAAGAATTTCTTATGAAATTAAGTAGTCACATTTACTTCTGAGAATGAATGTACACATAGAATGCCCAGAAGAAACCATACTAACTGCTTGACTGTAACCACTGCACTCAGCTATCATTTCAATTCAAACATTATTCCACTGTCTATTTCTAACATCACTAATCTCATATTATCTCATCACTAGCAGAAATCAATTCAGAAGAACTTCCATTTAATATGTTCTTTAGACATCATACCTGAATACTTTCGTCTCATCGTATTCAACTTCTTCTTTAATAGTGACTTTGCATATTATGAATGGCCTTCAACACGATCCAATATCTTTTATGTTATTGTCTTCACTTGCGAACTCATTCTTTTATCTGATCACAATACTAATCCTTCAATCAGGAAACTCTGTAATTCCACACTTGTAAGCTTATTTAATCTATATAATACAAATTTCATTACAATACTTTACCGATAAAGGGGTGAGGGTTGTAAAGCCTAAAAATTTATCTCTCACGTAAACATGTACATCACACATACTGTTATGAATGACCAGTTTATTACTAATTCCACATTCTGAAAACATCTAGCAATCATTTACTTATGATCACTTTTGCACTTAAGACATAGCTAATATGCTAAATTAAATCATTAATTCACAATCAAAATATTAACATAGCAACCTTAGACCAAACATCCCAACTCATATACTTATATAATTATACCATTTTTCAATAACAGAAAACCATGCACTCTGATTCATACCTTTATGAGTTTCAACTCATCACCAACCGTATCCGTCACCGGAATAGGGTTACGAGGCATTACTGAATAACATACCACATTTACATACATTTATGTAATCATAATCAAAATCCATTCATATCAATCACATTTCCCATATAAGGTCCTACGAGACCTTAAAACATGTTTAGAAGTGGTTCAGGACTAAACCGATAATATTTGCAAACTTATGAAAACTTAGAAAATTATCAAACATTTAAGGCTCACAGGCCCATGTGAACAGGTAAATGGCCACCAGACACGCTCGTGCCATACACCGTGTGAAAACAGGGCATATATACTAACTTGCACCACACGACCGGAGACACGCCCATATGCCACAGCCGTAGGAAATCTGGAGGGGTTACTGACTTGGGTCACACGGTCGGCCACACGCCCATGTGCAAGCTCGTGTGTCTCACACGACCCGATGAGACACACCCGTGTGTCTAGGTCGTCTGCGAAACCTATGGGGATCTTGACTTAATTCGTAAGGGTACCCCGGGGACTGCGGTGTGTACCAAGGCCATGTGTGGCTGCGGTCGAGCCACACACCGTGTGTGCTCGGTCGTGTGGAGTGAAAATAGGCTTGATTTAAGCCACATTTCTCACCCTTCTCATACAAACCTAAAAGACAACATTTTGCTCCATTTCAATACATTAATAGTCAGCCAAAACATGTTATTTTATGCACCAAACATGTCATACCAATTCCCTCTATTTCATCAACTCAAATCATAACCATTTCCTGTACAAAACACATACCAAAACTAGCATGGTTCATTTCTCATTTTACACCTATTCCATCACATACCAAAACACATATCACATTCGTTAATTCAACTTATTTCAAATATGTATTTTATCATCATCAATCACACACAAAGCTTGACTTATAAATCATCTATCAACCATTCATTTTTTTAGTCTAAATTCATGTTTTTCATATGTAAGTACTCAACATATACCAAATGACCAAATGATCATCTTGAACATCACCAACCATACCAAATTATGCCATTACACAAGGCAAATTACGTATCAACATAAGTCATTATTAAGCCATATAAAATGACCAAATACATCACCAAACCTTTATAAAAAAAACTCAAACCTATACATGCCATAAAACCAAGACACAAGGTGTAAAATATCAAAAATTAATAGTGGGATAGTGTGATGCGATCTCTATTGATTTATAAGTGCTTATGATACAGATTCATTGGTTTTTCGATGCCATAGTCCAGCTATGGTTTTACACATACGTTACCAAGGCTCTGCCTTGGTCTTTCTTTCACGTGCCATAACCCGATTATGGTCTTATTAGTTGATTGCCATATGTATATTTAGTTAAAACAACTATAATTCATATCTCACATAACATTCAATGCATACTTCATTATAGTCAAATAAACACATTTTGACATGAAATATACTTATACACAATTCTTTCTTATTTAATTACATAATACAATATGAACTCACCAATTCACTTTCATCCGATTCT
Source organism: Gossypium longicalyx (assembly GCA_025698465.1). Taxonomy (NCBI): domain Eukaryota; kingdom Viridiplantae; phylum Streptophyta; class Magnoliopsida; order Malvales; family Malvaceae; genus Gossypium; species Gossypium longicalyx. The sequence continues at coordinate 45,097,197 of CM046996.1, read as the reverse complement.
CACATAGGTTCTGTATGTACCTGTATTACTTATTTCGATCATACTTTCATTCTTGTCTTGACTATGCCCATTGAAACGTTCAAAAATCATTACGGACACTCTGCAATCACATATAGCTCATACAATGCCATATCCCAGATATGGTCTTACATGTTATCACTTATCGATGCCACTGTCCCAAACAGGGTCTTACACAAAATCAATTAACGATGCCAATGTCCCAAACAAGGTTTTACATGTAATCACAATATAATGCCAATGTCCTAGACATGGTCTTAAATGTAATCACATCTCAGTAACCTAATGTCATGACATTCGTATCCTACATAATTCCTAAGGTTCGTACGGGACTTTCGGATGTCGTAACTCTGTCAGTTCTTGCTCATAGTTGCTCATTTAACATTCATAGCAGTTCAATGACAAATAACTGTATACAATTCAATTCAATTCAATAATAAATAAGGATTTATAACTCAATTTAAATATGTTTATTAGCATACGAACTTACCTCGTTCACTGTAACAACGAATTAGGTCGACTAATCCGATACTTTGTTTTTCCCTATTCTAGATCCGAATCTCATATTTCTCAATCTAAATGATAACAAAATTTACTTATTTAATCATTAATTCATTCAATTTAACACAATTTACACATTTTGGCAAAATTACACTTTTGCCCTAATTATTTCACATTTTTACAATTTAGTCCTTATCACATAAAATCACAATTTCATGCAATTTCATCCTACCAATGCTTAGCCGAATTCTTATTATTGCCTTAGAAGCCCACATTTTCCAAATAGTCACACTTTTAACCACAAAATTTCAATATTTTACAATTTAATCCCTAATTGGCATTTTTGTCAAGAATCATTTTATAAAACTTGTATATCTAGCTTCAAACATTAATAAACTATCATAAAACATCCAAAAACCAAGCTTTCAACAATGGAATCATTCAAAATCTATAAAAGTTTCGAAAACCGAGATACAGGTTAGCAAGATTAAGCTGCAACGATCTCAAAAACGTAGAAATTATTAAAAACGGATCAAAATCCATACCTAAATGAGCAAAACAATGTTAGCCGAACCTAACTCATCCATGGCTGCCATTCTTTTCAACATTCGGTGGAAGTGATGATAAAAATGATAATTTTGGCTTTTGTTTTATTAATATTAACCTTTATTAACTATTTACATAATTAACCTTTAAAAACATTAGTAATTACACAAATTGCCACTCCACTATCATCCACTATCTCATAAATGGGCTATTTACCATATAAGGACCTTCACTTTTAAGTTCTATAGCTATTTGACACCTTTAGCTTAGATAATACAACTTTTATGCTTTACGCAATTTAGTCCTTTTACCGAATTAACCACTTAAACAATAAAATTTCTTTACAAAAATTTCACACAACTCTAATATCATGTTTGTAATTATTAAAATAATAGTAAAATAAATTTTTCAATGTTGGATTCTGGTCCCGAAACCACTGTAGTGATTAACCCTAAAAATGGGTTGTTACAACTCTCCCTCTTTAGGTATTTTCGTCCTCGAAAATCTTATCGGAGAATAGATTAGTGATTGATGTTCACTAGCCTCATCAATTTCTCACATAGCCTCAGATTTCTTAAATTTTCAACCTCACGAGCTAAAATTCTGATCTGTTCTTTGCTATACGTCATAACAAGCTGAGTTTCTACTTCTGAAAGAGATACTATAGGTAAAGTATCTTATGTATCATCACATCATATATATAAGGAACATATTATGGATCTTCTCAAGTTCTGACGGTAATCTCATACAACTTGAAAAGTCACGAACTCAACTTCTCTTTATAGTTAAATCATGAAATTCTATTCCCACTATACTACTTCCATAAAAACTCAGTTTTCTAACTAAAAATCAATGCTCTTACGTATCAAGCCCACATATGTTTTACGCTTGTCAAAGCGCTTTTAGATTGTCATGATTTACTTTCATTTCTCCTCAGTTTTTCTAATCCCATCGACCCCATAATTCCTTTAATCATAATTCAATCCAGTATAACAAAGTTTAGTAATTGCAACCATGCCATACTCATATAATGCTATCTTAATACTCATCTCATAACTATTATTATACACAAACTTATCTAATAGTAAATTTCTTTCTCAGTTGCTTTCAAATTTTAAAACAAAATAACCAAACATTACCTTGTGAATCTGAATCTCTCCCTCAGATTAGGCATCTATTGAAGAATGTAATGCGATGCTAAATTTAAGCCATTTATTTAAAGCTTACTATATTTTTCTATCAAATCACAATGTAGAATTCAGGTCTCTACCCGAAATAATGGAGTTTGGCACGCTATGTGATCTCGAGGACCTTTGATATGTATAACTTTCGGTTAATCTATCAAAAGAGAAATTCGTACATACGAAGATAAATATGCGAGACTTCTTCAAGCGAAGAAACAATAGTTCGGATAACATCATCTTTTACAAGATCCATCGAAATTTTATTTCATTACCACTCGAGATAGTAACACATCTTCATAATATGATCTTGAAAACACTTGATAATCAGCTTTAACCATAAGACATTTGGATACAAAGTTAGAAATATCACTTTTCATACTCATTCACCAATACAACTGTCTCAAATTATTGTACATCTTAGTACTCCCTGAACGGATAGATAATTACCACCATGCTAGATGTCACAATTGTTGTAAAATCTCTGGATTTCTCGATACATGACCTCTATCTCGACACAATGAACAATTGTCAGTTCCAAACTAAAATTCTAAATCAGAAATCAATTTACGTTGTACACTTTTCAACTTGAAATTCACTAACACACTTCTTAGCCTCATAAATTCATTGATTAAACATCAATTTAGTTTCTAAATCAGCAAATAACTACTTATCATCTAATAAGATTAATCGCATGTTTATCAGTCGTAAAACATACAAAGATTTCTGGCTCAGAATATCCAAGACTATAATCGTTTGCCCAATGTGATAATCAATCACTGACTCACAATCTTTCAACAGATTCAAGCCATCTTTCTTGTCTCAAATTCGAGATCTTTCGAAACATCAAATATTTTAAACTCTTGCAGTCTTCAAAAGTTTACATTACTCACTAATCAATTAATGTCGCTAACTATTCAACACAAATATAATGTCAACCATCTCTAATTCTCGTGTCGAATAATTCTTTACCCAGTCTTGAGCTAGACCAGAATCGATGCTTGATTAATAAGTCTTCAACTATTTACCACTTATTAATAAATATCATATCATGCAAGCTTCACAAGCGCAATCTACAAGAACATTTCTCAATAAAATCGTTACGATAGATATAATTCTATATCATATCTTCTAGAATATGAAATCTGCATTGAGAATACTCATCTATTTCTCCATGAGCGTTCAAAGTTTATTTCCACCCTATGGATAGATTCAGATATAAGTAACTTTCGATTAATCCTTCAAGCAATTAATCCAATCAAACTAGACAACTGAATTGATTCAACTGTCAAACAAAAACGTTTCAATTATTAATCAACGAAACTTTGAACCATTCTAAAGCCACAACCATTAGATAGATTAAAATCGTAGTGCCATAATAAGGCCAACATCTCAACCGTATAGATATATAATGTCCCAGTTATCAATAATGCATTTTGAACACAAGAGAAATTCAAATATGATTTCCAATAGCAACCAGTGCAGAAACACAACCTCTATAAATCTGATAATTATGCCACTGTACTCCCAAGATCAAACCAGAATTCTAAATCATATTAGATATGGTCATCTCTGTCAAAAGAATATCTCTTACAGACAATCACATAGAATCATAACAAAATTGAGGTCACGAAATGTCAAAATGTTAAGCTATACAGAATTTCTGGAAATTACAACCCATAAAGAATGATAAAGATCCCGATAATATCCCAAAAAATTTCTAGAAGGAAGAACAACACTCATAAACACTGAAATCAACAATGAAAGAAGCAATATAATCTTCATGCAAATTCAACAGAACAATAACTAGTAGCAATAGAATACTAGCAATCATACAGATTTTACCGTATACTTTTCTATCAAAAAAATATATTAGAATACCAGATAAAATTAGAGCAATGCCAATCATAAACCAAATAGACCACAATGCTTTCGTCTAACAGTATGTTTAGCTAACGTTCTCATACAATAAGAATTCCTTACGAAATTAAATGATCACATATACTTGGAGAATGAATGTTGCCCGGAAGAAACCATAGTAACTACCCAACTATAACCACTGCACTCAGCTATCATTTCAATTCAAACATTATTCCACTGTCTATTTTTGACATCACTAATCTCACATTATCTCATCACTAGCAGAAATCAATTCAAAAGAACTTCCATTTAATACGTTCTTTAGACATCATACCTGAATACTTTCGTCTCATCGTATTCAACTTCTTCTTTAACAGTGACTTTGCATATTACGAATGGCCTTCAACACCATCCAATATCTTTTATGTTACTGTCTTCACTTGTGGACTCATTCTCTTATCTGATCACAGTACTAATCCTTCAATCATGAAACTCTGTAAATCCACACTTGTAACCTTTTTTAATCTATATAATACGGATTTCATTACAATACTTTACCGATGAGGGGGTGAGGGTTGTAAAGCCTAAAAATTTTAGTCTCATGTAAACATGTACATCACACATACTATTATGAATGACCAGTTTATTACTAATTCCACATTCTCAAAACATCTAACAATCATTTACTTATGATCACTTTTGTACTTAACACATAGCTCATATGCTAAATCAAATCATTAATTTACAATCAAAATATTCGTATAGAAATCATAGACCAAACATCCCAACTCATATACTCAAATAATTATAACATTTATCAATAATAGAATACCATGCACTCTGATTCATACCTTTATGAGTTTCATCTCATCACCAACACAATTCCACTCAACGTTTGAGTATAACATTCTATACTATCCGAATTAGCTCGGTTGGAAAGTATATCTGTCTAATAAAAACAATTCTCATCAGAATTGAGAGATATCAAACTATTACAGGTTAAATATGGCATGTATAGCTATACGCTCACACGCTACGTTAGTCCTAGAATTGACTAAATTGTTGCTCTAATACCAATATAATGTGTCACCCCTAACACGTATCCGTCACAGGAATAGGGTTACGAGGCATTACCGAATAACTCACCACATTTACATACATTTATGCAATCATAATAAAAATCCATTCATATCAATCACATTGTCCCATATAAGGTCCTACGAGACCTTAAAACATGTTTAGAAGTGGTTTAGGACTAAACCGATAATATTTGCAAACTTATGGCAACTTAGAAAATTTTTAAACATTTAAGGGTCACACGCTTGTGTGAATAGGCAAACGGCCACCAGACACGCCCGTGTCATAGGCCGTGTGAAAATAGGGCATATATATTGACTTCACCACACGGCTGGCCACACGCCCATGTGCCATAGCCGTAGGAAATCTGGAGGGGTTATTGACTTGGGTCACACGGCTGGCCACACGCCCATGTGCCAGCCGGTGTGTCCCACACGCCGATGACACGTCCCCCGTGTCTAAGCCGTGCCAAACCTATAGGGGATCTTGACTTAATTCGTAAGGGTACCCGGGGACACATGGCCGTGTACCAAGGCCATGTGTGACACTGATCGAGCCATACACCCGTTTGCTTAGCGTGTGTGAGTGAAAATAGGCTTGGCTTAATCCACATTTCTCACCCTTCTCATGCATACCTAAAACACAACATTTTGCACCATTTCAATACATTAATATTCAACCAAAACATGTTATTTTATGCACCAAACATGTCATACCAATTCCCTCTATTTCATCAACTCAAATCATAACCATTTCCTGTACAAAACACATACCAAAACTAGCATGATTCATTTCTCATTTTACACCTATTCCATCACATACCAAAACACATATCACATTCATTAATTCAACCTATTTCAAATATGTATTTTATCATCATTAATCACACACAAAGCTTGACTTATAAATCATCTATTAACCATTCATTTAGTAAGTCCAAATTCATGTTTTTCATAAGTAAATACTCAACATATACCAAATGAACAAATGTTCATCTTGAACATCACCAACCATACCAAATTATGCCATTACACAAGGCAAATTACACATCAACATAAGTCATTATTAAGCCATATAAAATGACCAAATACATCACCAAAACCTTTATCCAAAGGACTCAAACCTATACATGCCATAAAACCAAGCCACAAGGTGTAAAATATTGAAAATTAATAGCCAGATAGTGTGATGCATCTCCATTGACTCCCAACCCGAGCGAACATTCGAGACACTATAAAACATAGAAAAAATAACACAAAGTAAGCTTTACAGCTAGTAAATTAGTATGTGAGCCTAAAATGATCACAATATTCATATAGCAATTCGAAATAGATAAATCATTAACAATAAAAGCATTAATTCATGGGCCTCATTCACAAGTTCTCAACTTTATATAACTCGATACTTGAGTAGTCTTTTCGTACACACCTGTACCGATACCTTTCTATTTATCACCCATACTTTTATCAAACCTCTCTAGTTTATAAGTGCTTATGATATAGATTCATCAATTTTTCGATGCCGTAGTCCAACTGTGGTCTTACACATACCTTGCCAAGGCCCAGCCTTGGTCTTCCTTTCACATGCCATAACCCGATTATGGTCTTATTAGTCGATTGCCATATGTATATTTAGTTAAAACAACTATAATTCATATCTCACATAACATTCAATACATACTTCATTATAGTCAAATAAACACATTTTGACATGAAACATACTTATACACAATTCTTTCTTATTTAATTACATAATACAATATGAACTCACCAATTCATTTTCATCTGATTCTCACATAGGTTCTGTACGTACCTGTATTACTTATTTCGATCATACTTTCATTCTTATCTTGACTATGCCTGTTGAAACGTTCGAAAATCATTAAGGATACTCGGCAATCACATATAGCTCATACAATGCCATATCCCAGATATGGTCTTACATGTTATCACATATCGATGCCATTGTCCCAGACAGGGTCTTACACGAAATCGATTAACGATGCCAATGTCCCAGACATGGTCTTACACGTAATCACAATACAATGCTATTGTCCTAGACATGGTCTTACATGCAATCACATCTCAGTAACCTAATGTCATGACATTCATATCCTATACTATTCCTAAGGTTCGTATGGGACTTTTGGATGTCGTAACTCTGTTGGTTCTTGCTCATAGTTGCTCATTTAACATTCATAGCATTTTAATGAAAAATAAACGTATACAATTCAATTTAATTCAATAATAAATAAGCGTTTATAACTCAATTTAAATATGTTTATTAGCATACGAACTTACCTCGTTCAATGCAACGACGAATTAGGTCGACTAATCTTATATTTTGTTTTCCCCCGTTCTAGTTCTGAATAACATTTTTCTCAATCTAAATGATAACAAAATTTACTTATTTAATCATTAATTCATTCAATTTAACACAATTTACACATTTTGGCAAAATTACACCTGTGCCCCAATTATTTCACTTTTTTGCAATTTAATCCTTATCACATAAAATCACAATTTCATGCAATTTCATCCTACCCATGCTTAGCCGAATTCTTCTTATTGCCTTAGAAGCCCACATTTTCAAATAATGACACTTTTAACCACATAATTTCAATGTTTTACAATTTAATCCCGAATTGACATTTTTGTCAAAAATCACTTTATAAAACTTGTATATCTAGCTTCAAACATTAATAAAATATCATAAAACATCTAAATAACCAAGCATTCAATAATGGCATCATTCAAAATCTGTAACAGTTTCAAAAACGGAGATACGAGCTAGCTAGAATAAGCTGCAACAATCTCAAAAATGTAGAAATTATTAAAAACGGATCAAAATCCATACCTAAATGAGAAAAACAATGTTGGTCGAACTTAACTTATCCATGGCTGCCATTCTTTTCAACATTTGGTGGAAGGGATGATAAAAATAAGAATTTTGGCTTTTGTTTTATTAATATTAACCTTTATTAACTATTTACTTAATTAACCTTTAAAAACATTAGTAATTACACAAATTGCCACTTATCATCCACTATATCATAAATGGGCTATTTACCACATAAGGACCTTCACTTTTAATTTCTATAGCTATTTGACACCTTTAGCTTATAGAACACGACTTTCACGCTTTACGTGATTTAGTCCTTTTTACCGAATTAACCACTTGAACAATAAAATTTCTTTACGAAAGTTTCAAACAAATTTAATATCTTGCTGTAAATATTAAAATAATAATAAAATAAATTTTTCAATGTTAAATTGTGGTGCCGAAACCACTGTTCTAATTAACCCTAAAAATGGGCTGTTACAAAACTTGTGTTGAACCGTCAAAGAAATCTTGAACGAGATGTTGATTTGTGAGAATAGTTGACATAAATCATGGGAAAATGTTTTATCCCACCTCACTATTATAGGGATATTAATTGAAGACTTCAATGCCTTGTTCAAGGTAATCGATCTATTGATAAGTACTCTAAGGAGATGGAGATGCTTATGAACAGAACAAATGTCTGAAAAGATGAAGATTCTACTATAGTGTGGTTTGTGGATGGCTTGAATGTTTCGATAGCCAATGCTCTTAATCTTCAAACCTACATTGATCTTGGGGATACAATACGCAAGGTAAGTAAGATTGAGCAATAGTTTCAACAACTTCAATTTCGTCCATTTCGCTCGTTACACTATTATCAAGGAACAAGTTCTACTTCTACTTTCAAGAATTCAAAACCTCCTTTTGCTACTAATAAGTTGCTGCCAAAATATGATAAGACTAAACCTTTTGAGTGGAAAAGTAGTGTAACACCCCTAACCCGTATCCAACATCGGACTAGGGTTAAGAGGCATTACCAGACAATCAAAATATTTTGAATACATTTCACATTCAATAATTCTGACACCATCATATCATAATCAAACATAAACTTTAAGTCCCTATTTTAGGTAATCGAGTCCTTAAACATACATTAGAAAAAAGTCGGGACTAAACTGAGCACATACAAATTTTTCCAAAACTTAAACATTTTTCTAAGTTATAAAGGTCACAAGCCCGTGTGAACAGGCAGTGTGCCTCACACGGCATTAGACACGCCCGTGTGTCAAGACCATGGCAAAACAGGGCATACATACTGACTTCACCATATGGCCACAAGACACACGCGTCTGCTTTAGCCATGGTCAAAATTGACTTGGATAGCTAAATTACAACAGACACACGCCCGTGTGCTCAACCGTGTGAGGTGAAATTAGGCTTGGTTTAAGCCACATTTCCCACCAATCTCAAACACACCAAAACCACAACATTTTTGCATCATTTATAGGCAACCAAATCAACCAATTCAATCACATATCAAACTATATAGCCTCAACAAATTCAATATGCCAACATCATCACAATTTACAAAAGTTTTAAATGCTCAAAATCATTACTTCAATATCACGTAATAAACCATCACATAAACATTATAAACATCACATTCTTACTTATCAAACATACCATTTAAGCCAACTTAAGAGGCCATACATACCAATATCTAATAGCCAAGTCTCATGGCTAATCACAACACAAAACATACCAAAACGACACTAGCCTATACATGCCATATACCATATATGCAACTCTCAAAATTGTACCAAAATAGATGTCCAATAGTGTGATTGATGTCATTGACGATCCCCAGATCTCGATCTAGCTTTATAACATTTGTAAAATAGAGAAAATTTCACATAGTAAGCTTTAAATCAATAGTTTATAATATATGAAACATCAACTAATAAACACTTAGTAATTCACAATTCATCCATCAATTCTATTCTATCTCATTTAATATGTTCATACGAATTCATCAAGCTTCATACACATAGTATCATCTACCACATAGGTATCAAACATACCTAAACTTTCCCGTATTTATTCATTTCATTATCACTTCTCGTTCAAATACATTAATTCATTCGGAAGTCTTTCCATGCTTTGAGAATTCACACACTTAGTGCATCAATGATTTGCTGTAGCCGTAACAATCTCGCACACTTAGTGCCATTTCAATAAAGCAAAGCTATCTCAGTAACGCACACTTAGTGCCTCGTATAGCCAAAGCTATTCCAACTCACACACTTAGTGCCATTTGTAGCCGGAGCTATTTCAAACTGCACACTTAGTGTCGGACATAGTCGATTATCATCATGCTCAAATCGTAATCAAATATCTATACAATTTATGCATTATCAAATCATTAAAACATAACTATAACATCATTTATCACGTAAAAACTTACCTCAGACTCGAAATTGACAATTCGGATCGTTTACTCCATAACCTTCGATTTCCTTCGATCTAAATCCAAATTCCTTTTTCTTGATCTTAATTGATGCTTGAACTATCGAACCTTAACTATCTCTTTTTCTTTTCTTTTCTTTGATTTTTGGCAAGGATGAACACAAAAATGGCCTTATTTCATGTTTTGTTTAATTGTAATTAACATTAATATTCATTTTACCATTTTATCCTTGCAATAAAACATTAATAAACCATTATATTATGGCCATTAATGTCCACTCATATGTTCAATAGTCAAATAACAACATAAGGACCTCTCAATTATAAAGACATAACAAATAGACACTTTATCAAATAGAAGGCCACTTTTACATTTTACTTGATTAGGTCCTTTTATCAAATTAAGCACACAAGCGATTAAATTTTCATACAAAACTTTTACACATGCTTAAACACACATATCAGAAACACGAAAAATAATATTAAAATGATTTTTTAACTCGGATTTGTTGTCTGAAACAACTATTTTGACTAGGGTCCAAACCTAGTGTTACAAGTGGGGCTCCTACAAAACCTTTTTCTATATCTTCTAAGCATTTCGGTTCTACTAATTCTTCACTAAAACAACAAAGAGCTTGTGAAATTGACTGTTTTAAATGCAAAGGGCATGGGCACTATAGTCGTGATTATGCCAACACAAGACTTTTGTTGATCAAAGAAGATGGTGAGAATACCTCTGATTCAGACAAAACATATTCGAATATGCCCAAATTAATTAATGATGTTGACGATGGAGGTGAGTTTTGTCTTTGAAAAAGAGTTGGTGGAACCACTTTAAATAATGTTCATTGTATAGTTGTGAGAGGCGCACCTCAACATCCAATTAATGGATGATCATGATCTTATAAGGACTAATATATTCTTTTCGAGATGTGTGATTAAAGGTAAACTTTGCTCACTTATCATTGATAGTGGAAGTTGTGCTAACATTATGAGTAATTGCCTTGTGGACTCTCTTGCTTTGCCATGTAGCAAACACTCTACACCATACCAACTTTAATGGCTTAACGAAGGTTTGAAGGTCTATGTGGTAAAACAGTGATTGATCACTTTTAAACTTCAGACTTACATTGATGATGTTTGGTGTGATGTTGTTCCCATACATGTTTCCCACTTGTTACTTGGTAGACCATGGCAGTACGATCGTAATGTTATTCATAATGGTAAATTAAATCGATATTCTCTTGTTTTCCATTGAAGAATTACATTTTATCCCCTTTGAATCCAAAATATGTTCACAATGATCAAATCAAGATGATGAAGTTCTGTAAGAGGGTTATGGGAAGTGAGAAAGAATCATGTGAAAAGACGGAGAGAAAAGAGACATCGAGTGATAAAATACTAATTGATGGTCTAAATTTGGTGAATGCAAATCCATATGAGGTAAAATTGGATAGTTCTCAAGTGGAAAAAGAAAATGAAAAGTAAAAAAATTCCCATACAAAAGTGAGGACTGATTATTTTTTACCTAACCCTAACTCAATTTTGTTTAGTGGTGTTTCTTTATTAGAGAACCTCAAGGATCCATTGACGGGCTTCCAATTATATTACTTTACCATCAATAGACGATTTTATTTGTGAGAAAAAGGTAAGTTGAATATTGATAATTCCCCACAAGTGCTACATGGTAACGAACAAAAGGAAACAATAGGAATTAATTTAAAAAGGCATACCCGTTTCTGCCGCTGAATTTGGGTTACGGAGTACTACCGTACAACAGAAAACATTTTTCATCATAATATTTAAATAAATGAAACATATAACAAACCATTCATACACATGCACTTTGTCCCTAAATCAAGCCTTCGAAGCCCTAAAAATATCTTAGAAAACATTCGGGACTAATTTGAAACAAAACAAAAGTTTTTAGGCAAAATTGTACAATTTGGAAAATAGGGGTCATACCGCCGTGTGGCCAGGCCATGTGCCTCACATGGTTGAGACACATGCCTAGGTCTCAGGCTGTGTCACCTTCGAACTAGGGACACACATTCGTGCCCCAACCCGTGTTCTCATCTGTGTAACTCTCTGAGTAGGGTCACACGGTCGTGTCACAGGCCCATGTGCCAGGCCATGTAACTCATTAACTTGTACCCTAAGAAATCCATAGATGACACACGATCGTATTTTCAGGTCGTGTACCTCACATGGCTGTGTCACATGCTCGTATTCCAAGCTGTGTGAACCCAAAATTTACCTATAAACAAGCCATTTCACAACCATTTTATGCATAACTCCCTATACCATTTGTGCACACTTTCAAGGAACTTAAACATCATTCAAAAATACATAATATTTCAAATTCAAACAACCTAAATCACCTAGCCAATATGTCATTCAAAGGCACCACATTTACATTCAAACACCATTTACCAAAACATGTTAACATTTCCTAATTCCATGCACAAAGACTACTTCCATTATGTGCTTAACCACAACATAAATACCTACTTCAAACAACTACCAAATCATACCATATTAATCACTTTAAAGCCATACAAGCATACCATGACACCATACATTTCAATTACCTTAAAGTAGTCAACAAGACTTTCCTTAACAAGCTGTATAGGTTCGTCAACTAAACATCATCTTCAAAGACCTAGGCATACTAAATTGACCATTTTATATATCCATAAACCATCAACACAAAATACTTATACATATTAACATTTCCATTTCAATAGTTAAACATGTCACAAGAAACCATTTTCAAGCCATTATCATCATGCCAAGATAACTTTATAAACAAGCACTTTAAAGTAACCAAACTCACATAACTTGGTGAGGCATCAATGTGTAGCAAACCAACATAGCATTCCGAAGCTTATACATGCCAAAACACCAACAACACATACACCATAATACCATTAAAAAGCACCATATACATGCCATTATAAACCTTAACCAAATCACTGAAATACTACCAAATTGTCTACTAGATAGTGTTATAGATCTCTGACGAGCTTTTAACTGGTCAAGCTTCTAATAACCTATAAAACAAAGAAAAATAACTACATAAGCAATGAACGCTTAGTAAACTCGTAAAAACTTTAAACATAACATACAATTTCAATAATAAAATTTATAGAATGAGTATAAACCTTTACCAATGCCATAAGCTTAATAAAAGCCTATATAACACCATCAAATTCACAAGTTAGTATACTTGTTCATCATACACATGAAATCAACCATATATAAATATAACATTTAATTTATCATTGTTACCATACGATCATGATTTATTCCATTTGCTTACTTACTGTTTCTAATACCATGAATTTAATATAAGCCTATTCAAGCATCATGAAGCTCACATGTTAATAGATTCATTGGCAATCATATAAGCTCATTTATAACATAAGTAGATTTCATAAGATACATGATATAAGTATCAACCTTTTTATATAGTTATGAACCTTTCCATTAAGTCACTTACCGTTCCATTCCTTTTCTTACCCGTTGAACCACCTAGAATTACATCGGATACTAGGGAGAGCTCACACAAAGTGTGCCTTTATATATCACTGTAACCTTTCTTTTACATCATTGCTCACACGAGCTGTGAAATGGGCCAGCTCACACGAGTTGTGGGTCAGAATGTAAGCAATACGATGCTGCACACATAAGCTATAGAGAATCCATAATAAATTTAGGACCTTATCCATCAGTAGGACATTTAAGACCAGCACCCGAAACATGAAATCCCTAATGACATGTCATTTGTATCCTAAGAATTCTTAAGGTTCAACCAGGACTCAATATCTGCCAATTTGGCATAATGTGGATACATTCACATATTTATTAATTAATCTACATTAAAAACAACATATTAAATAGTTAACTTAATTAACATTATAATGATTACAGTTCATACGAACTTACCTGACTAAATTGCAGTAATGACTATGTACAGGGTCTATTTGGTAATTTTCTCTTCAACTTGATTTTCCACTCGTTCTTGATCTAAAATAATAATTTCATTCAATTCAATAATTGTAATAGAATAATCAATTCATTTTATGCAATTAAATACTTTTTAAAATTTACAAAATTACCCTCAAAGTTTATTTTTTACAATTTAGTCCCTAAACCTGAAACTTGCAATTTTATCATTTTTATTCAATTAATCTCATTCCAACAATTAAAATAATTAATTTAGCTTATAACCCATAATAACGAAAACTTGAAAAATTACCCTTAAAGTTTACCCTTTTACAATTTAGTCCCTAAACCCGAAACTTGCAATTTCATCATTTTTAATCATAAATCATGCTACCCAATTTTTACCCAATTATAACAGCCTATATTTATAAAAAAATTTACAATATTTAGCTTGAATTTTACTATTTTCATAAATTAGTCTGTAAACTCGAAAATCATCAAAAATTACTTGACAAAATACTTATATTTAACAGCCAAGCTTAATAATCTATGGTAAAATTTCAAGAACACTTCAATTTCATCCATGTTAAAATTCTAAACATTTAACAAATTGACCCCCAAGTTAGCTAGATTAAGCTAATACGATAACAAAAACATAAAAATTATTAAAAATGGATGAAAAATGGACTTATATGCATACATTGAAACTTGGCCGAAATTTAAGAAGTTCAAAAATGGTGTTTTATTCAACCATAATCAGTGATAAAGGTACTAAATATGATAACTCATTTATCATCTTTTTATTAATTTTAATTTATTTATTAATTTACCATTATAACCTTTATAACTTACCTAAAATTGTTTAAATTTGTACCTTGAAACCATCCACTAATATAAACAAGGTATATTTACCTTTTAAAACCCTTAACTTATGGTTCTTTAGCCAATTAATACAACTAAGCTAAAAATGATTGGCTTATATCCTTTACAATTTAGTCCTTTTTAATTCAAATACGGCCTTAATAACATTTCGTAAATCTTTAATAAAATATTTACGGCTTAGTTTATAGAAATGAGGTCCCGATACCTCATTTTCTAAAACCACTTTACTTGACAAACATACCATTTGAACCTAATTATTCATTCAAATAACATAAATTGCCAATTCAAAATTTATTTTAATATCAAATTTGACTTGTAAATATCAAATAATAACATTTACGAACTTAACTGTCAGATTTCTGGCCCCAAAATCACTGTTTTTGACACTACTAAAAAATGACCTATTACAACTCTCCCCCTTACGAAAATTTCATCCTCGAAATTTCTCACCGAATAATAGCTATTCAAACCAAGTTTTTCTTTCTCAACCTTAAAGGTAGTTCATATATAAAATCCGTCAACTCAATCCCAATGAGAATTACTACCAGATCATAATATTACAAACAATACTTGACGTTCTCTCTTGAGTTATAGACATAACAGATATCTCAAAATAAATTTTGAAATGTCACGCTCCAATCATGAGTACCAATAACTTTGTTTCAAGTCATTATACATTTTCATCAATTTATGATGTAAACCAAATAGACTATGAACTACTTCGTATAAGATGTACCATAAAATCCTAGAATAATTCAGTACACATATTCGAATATTTTTCCCTATATCTCAAAATTCTCTAAAGAATTAACAGTTCTACCTTCAATTTCATGATATTCAATCCATCTTCATTCGAAATCATCTAAATGAAACATTACTCTAACAATAAATTCTTCTCTAGTTGAGGCTAAAATAGATTCCTGACTTAACTGGACAACTTTGATGCTTTCATGTCGTAGCTTTACCATCAATAGTACAATTTCTGAGAAATTCCCAGTAACCATATTTGATATGGTTGATATATTCCTATATCATGTCTTCTAGAACCTGAATCCCTCATTTTGGCTGTCCATCAACTTGCCCATGATTTCGTGAAATTTATTCCTGAATCTATAGATAAACTCAAATACGTATAACTCAACTAGTTCTTCAAGTGAAAAATCTATTCTAACAAAAACAAATGAGTCAATTTTATCAACTTGATATTAATGCTTCAAATAATTTTTTTCTTCTTGTTGACAAGAAATTCAGATAGAAAATCTATCCTGATTCCGTGTAACAGCTCGTTTCAGTGAAATCAGAACAATGGCTTTGGGACCACAAACTGATTCCGGAAGGAAAATTACTTTAATATTACTTCATGGTCTGCATAATGATAGAAATATTGTATGGAAATTTTGTTAAGAAAATTTTATCGATTTCATGTTTAATTTGATGAAAATGACCACATTGCATAAAGTGTAAAAGTTGGATTCTAGTAGCTATGAGTATCAAATAGCTATGGAATTCAAAATTAGAGGTCCTTATATGGCAAATAGACCATTAAGAAGAGTTAGTAGATAGGTATGATGATTCACCCATGGAAAATTAAATAAAAGAAGGACTAAATGGGAAAGTGGAAATAATAAAAGATGATAAATGATTAAATAACAAAAAAATCATCTTTTTCATCATCTTTCCCAAAATTAAATACATGGAAACCCTACCTAAGAGAACAGAACTCAAGCAAGCTTACTTGTCTTAATTGGGTAAGTAATCTTGTCTCGTTTTTAGTGATTTTTATGTTTTCGAGATCGTAATAGCTTAATTTAGCAATCTCGAGGATTAATTTGGAAATTTATTAAAGTATTAAAGTTTTTTCATGGATGAATATAGTCAAATTATGATGTTTTACGGTAGAAAATGGAAGGTTGTTGATAGATAAACAATTTTTGTAAAGGGAATTTTGATAAAATTATGATTTAGGGACTAAATTGAAAAGATGTAAAATTCATGAAAAAATTCTAAATTTTATGAAATACATGAACTGAAAATGTTATATGTAAAAATTGGCTAGGCTTGGAGTAAGGATTAAATTGCATGAATTTCGTTTTCCGAGCTGAGGGACTAAATCGTAATTAATCAAAAGTATAGAGGTAAAGTGGTAATTTCTCCTAAGATGTGAACTGGATTGAATTGAATATGAATTGTATTAAATTAATGATAAATTCATTGATATAGATCCATAGATCAAATACAGAGTTGGATCGTGGAAAAGAAAAAGTGTTAGATTAGTAGATTTTGCGTACACGAACATTGACGAGGTAAGTTTGTGTAACTAAATTGTGTATATTTATATGTTTGGATTGAATGTTGTATAAGTGAATTGTGAAATTTCTATTTATATGAAATTGATTACATATTCGATAAAGCCCGATAAATGTTAAGTTTCATTTGAATAGATGAAATTTTGATGGATACAGGGTTCCCGAATTGGTTGTGGTCCTGCATATGTTGCGGACACACCGTAGCTTGAAAAAGCATCCCATTAATAGCTCTCTTGAGCTTCCCGTTATATGGTTCTTGCGAGTTTCCCATAAATAGCTCTTCGGAGCATCCTGATTGGTTATGACTCTACATGTGTTGTTGACACACCATAACTCTTATGAGCGTTGGCTCTTCGTGAGCTTCCCGATTAAAGGCTCTTTGTGAGCGTCCTGATTAATAGCTCTTCGAAACTTCTCGATATGGCTCGCTTGAACTTCCCTATATATGGCTATCTGGAGCTTCCCAATTAATGGCTCCTCGGAGTTACCCATTTTTGGCTCGCATGAGCTTCCTGTTATACAACCCAGATAAGCTTCCATTACATGGCTCATATGAGCTTCCCATTGTATGGCTTGAGAGAGAGCTTCCCGTTTATGTGATCTTAAAAGCACTCCTGAATATGAATTGACAGATTATAGTTTTGTACTCTTCGAGTGTACTACTTGTGAATCCATCAATATTTCAAGTAAGTTCAACGGGCAAAGTTTCGACATGGATAATCTGAACTTGAGATGAATTATTTTGGAAATGTACATGTTATATGAATATTTGATATGGAAATCATATATATATATATATGAAAATTATTACATGATAAACTCATCCTTTTTTCTTGATATTCACAAGGTGTACATGACTAACATGTTTCTTGAGATTATATGTGTTTAGGCAAATTGCCAAATTTCATTGGATAAATATTTGTATGCTTACCTTATGTGTGAAATAATGGTAAGTTAAATTTCATATTATATGAACTTACGAAGTATTAAATGCTTACTTTATTTTATTTCCTCTGTTTTGTAGTAACCTGGAAGCTCGTTAAGGTTGGAAGTTGGTCGATGCTACATCACACTATCAATTGCCCTTTTTTGGTATACTTATTAAATTAACTTTGTTATAATGGCATGCATAGGTTAATTTGGCCATTGATGGCATGTAAATGTTTTGTTGTGATTAGCCATTTGAATGGCTTATGTTTGATACATTTTGATATATATAAGTATATGGCCTTATCATGGTTGATATGTGTTTTGGTATAATTGATTGAGGGTTAACTAACAGGCAAATTGTAACATGGCTTGAGTTGCCATAGTTGGTATAGATATGAATATATATGTAAGTGATCAAATTGTTAGGCATGGATACTTGATTATATAAGATGATATGATATGCATAAGACTTGGTTATGGCTTGATTCAAATGTTTTATATTGGATTAAGAATGTGTTTTAAGTGTTAACATAGGTGGAAGACAAGTTTGGGTGAGAAATAAGCATGTGCTTTGGCCATGTGTCCCCTGCATCTTTAAAACTACAAAACATAATGCTCAGATATTTTCACACGGCCTAGCACATGGGCATGTGGCTTGGCCGTGTGACCCCTGTACCTATACACGATCTAGCACACAGGCGTGTGACTTGGCCACGTGACCAAATTCAAAGAGTTACACGGGTATAGACACAAACTGAGACACGGCCCTGTGCCCTATTTCTAGTGTCGACACAGCCTGAGACATGGGCATGTCTCTTGGTCTTGTGAGCCACACAGCCTGACCACACGAGCGTGTGTACCCTGTACCTAGGAATAATTTTGAAATTTCGTGAAAAATTCTCTGAGTACCCGATTTAGTCCTGACTTGTTTCTAATGTATATTTTGGGCCTCAAGGGCTCATATAAGAACTTTATGAACTACATCTGACATGAATGTTAAATAATATGAAATGTCTGTATTTGATCTGTTTATTTTGGTAATGCTTCGTAACCCTATTTTGGTGACAGATACGGGTTAAGGATGTTACATTTATTGGTATTAGAGCTACGGTATAGCCGATTCTCAGACTAACGTAGCATGTACGAGTCTAGCTATACATACCATTTTATAACCTGTGATAGTGTGATATCTCCTGACCATTTTAAACATGTTTTTCATATAGTAATGTCATCCAAACAAACTGAATACGAAGAAGCTGAGAGCAATGTTCAAGCTTCAGTTCAAACAGTAGCATCCAGTGGTAGAAGACCCGTATCAGAGGGCTGAGGAGGAGAGGCAAAAGAAGCCTTCTTCCAAATGATGAATGAATGGTTTACCGAAAATGTAAGAACAAATTTGGTTGTGCAACAACCTCCACCCCTTTCTGTTAGAATTGGTAAGCCTCCTGTAGATAAAATCCGTAAGCATGGTGCTGAAGATTCTGAGCTACAGCCGAAGATGATTCTAAAAGAGCTGAGTTGTGGTTAGAAAACACTATTAGGGTTCTGGCTAAATTTTTTTGTACACTAGTTGTGTAACAGCTCATTTTTTAGTGAAAATCAAAAAAGTGGTTTCGGGACCACAAATCTGATTCAAAAATAAAATTTATTTTTATTTTATTACATGATCCGTAATATGTTAGGAATGTCATGTGAAAATTCTGATAATAAAATTTTATCGATTTAGTGCTTAATTACGAGATGGACTAAATAACATAAAATGAAAAAGTTGAATCCTAGTAGCTAGAAGGATTAAATAGCTATGGAATTCAAAGCTTGAGGTACTTATATGGTAATTAGACCATTAAAGAAAAGTATGTAGATATTTTGGTGACTCATCCATGGAAATTTAGAAAAAGGGCAAGAACTAAATTGGAAATTGACTTAATTTAATTAATTAAAAGATGAAAAAAGAAAATATCACCTTATTTACTCATCTTCTTCCCCCAAAAAATACATGGAAACCCTAGGAGAGAGAGAAGAAACTTTCATGGCTTAATTGGGTAAGTTTCATTGTCCCCTTTTTAGTAATTTTGATATTTTGAAATCGGGATAGCTTAATCTATCTATTTGGGGGATCAATTTGAAAAGTTATCAAGGTTATTAGGTTATGGATGGATATGCTGAAAATTTAAAATTTATGGTAGAAAATGAAAAGTTGTTGATAGATAAACAACTTTTACAAAGTGATTTTTGATGAAAACAAGATTTAGGGACTAAAATGTAAAGTTGTGAAAATTGATGAAAACTTATAAAATTTATAGAAAATAACTGCTGTAAATTTTATGTTGAAATTTTGGCTAGCTTGGAATAGGCAGTAAATTGCATAAATTTCACTTTCCGAGCCTAGGGACGAAATTGGAATTTATTGAAAAGTTAGGGGCAAAATGGTAATTTTGCATAGCACGTAAATTGAGTCCAAATGAATATGAAATGTGTGAAATTGATGATTAAATTTATTTATATAGATCCAGACAACACAAATTCAAGGTTAGATCGAGGAAAAGAAAAGGTTTTGGGTTAGTAGATTTTAGTGTCGAGGTAAGTTCGTGTAACTTAATCGAGCATGTAAATATGTTAATTTGAATGTTATGATTGTATGAAATATGAATTATATTTATGTGAATGTTAAAAATGTGTTAAATGATTACATGTTTAGAAATGTTGGAAAAAGGGTAAGGTCTCGTTTGAATATTGAATTTTGATGGATAAATGTGCTTTCTCGAAATGAATGAGGTCCTACATTTGTTTCTGATGGGATTTAGCTTAGACGTGTAATCCTATTGATCTCATTATAGAAAGGATTTAGCCTAGACGGGTAATCTTGATATAATCTCTCTCGAGCATATGTTACAATTAGGGTTTAGCCTAGACTGTTAATCCTAATTGAGCTCTTCTGAGCATACGTTTTGTAATGGATTTAGCCTAGACTGGTAATTCGGTAATACGATATGTGGCTCGAGAGTATGTTCTTTGATTTAGTGCCGTAATGGGTACTCTTGAATAAGAATTGATGGGTTATTGAATTGTACACCTTGAGTGTACTACTTGAGTATCCATCGTAATTTCAATGATTCAATGGACAAAACTCTTGGCATGGTGAGAGAATTATTAGACGAAATGATAATGTCTAGAAAGAATATTACATGATGAGCTCATCTATGTTTACTTGATGTGGATGAAAATTTGACTAACATGTTTCATTGAATGCATGTGCTTAAGCAATTTTGTCAAATGGATGGAAAGCATGATATTGTATATTTAGATTTAATAAATGGGATTGGTAAGTTTAGTTCTCGTTATACGAACTTACTAAGCTACATGCTTACTCTGTTTTATTTTCCCCTATTTTATACTACTCGAAAGCTCGCAAAGGTTGGAGATCATTAGAGCATCGTCAAACTATCTACTAGCTTGTTTTGGTATATATAGTAAAATCATTTTGGTATAATGGCATGTATAGGATAACTTGGCCATAGATGGCTTAACTATGTGGTTTGTAATCTAGCTATTGGAATGGCTAGTAATGGTTGTTTTTGATATACTTGTAATGTCATATTATGGTAGCTATATACATGTTAAATGGTTGGTCAAATTATGCCTAACATGTAACAGCCCGATTTAGACCTTAATCGGAATGATGGTTTCGGGGCCACGAATTCGAGTCAGAAAAATATTTAAAAATTATTTTATGTGCTTATTTTGTGTGAATTTATATCTGTGAAATTTTCGTGATTTAATTTTGTCGTTTAGGTGTCCGATTAAATAAAAGGACTTAATCGCGTAAATAGAAAATTTGATAGTTTAAAGTATAAGGGCCAAAAAGTTAGTGGCATTCTAAGTTGGGGCATTTATGTTGTAAATAGCCCATAAATTATTAGGTGAACGGTAGTGGGTTTATATTATAAATTTTTTATATGAATTAATTAATGTTATTTTTGTAAACTAACATTATAAACTATTATAATATAATATATATTATAAAACATAAAATAAAGTTGACATATTTATTATAATTGTTCTTCATTGCCGAATATAAACAAAGAAAAAGAAAAGAAAACCAAGCTAGGTTCGGCCAATTTGGAGCTCAACCAAGGTAAGAGTTTAGCTCGATTTTTGATAATTTCTACGTTTTGGAGATCGTTGCTTCGAGTACTACAAAACCCATGCTTGAATTTTTTATTTTGATGAATATTTTGAGTTGTGCCATTGTTGATAGCTTGTGATTTTTGTTGTTTGATGATGAAAAATGAAAGATATGTTTTAGATTAACATATTTTGTATTGGAGTTTTTGATGATTTTGAGTAATTAGGACTTAATTGCAATAATAATAATTTGAGGGACTCAAATGTGAAATTAATGAATTATATGTGCTTGTATAGACATGGGTAATATTCGGTCTAGCTTGGGTATGGAGAAATTTGGTGTATTTTGTGTTTTGTACAATAGGAACTAAATTGTAAAAATTGTAAATGTTAGGGGTAAAATGGTAATTTTCCTATTTATGTGTTTTTGGACTAAATTGAATGAAAATATATTTGAATGAACTTAATTTGGATATGTTTAGATCAAGAACCAAAGAAATTAGATTTGGATCGGGGAAAAACGAAAGTTGTCAACTAGCTGCCCGATTCCGTTTTGTATCGTCCAAGGTAAGTTTATAAGCAAATAGACATGTTTATTGGTAACTTAATGTTATATTTACTTGCTGTTATGAAATGTTAGAAACTAAATATATTATGGCCAAATATGATTAAATGTGGCTATTACACTTCCAAGTTCAATTCGATCGAGTTACGACGTCCGAAAGCCCCGTATGAACCTTAGGAATAGCTAGGATACATATGTCATGACATAGGATTCTGATATATGTGTGTGAAGAAGTCCATGGCATCGATTTGTGATTTTTGACATATGTTTACGAGTAAGACCCTATCTAGGACAGTGGCATCGATATGTGGCTACATGTAAGACCACGTCTGGAAAAGGTATAATGAGTTCAAAAGTGTAAAACGAGCTATGTGTATTTGGTTTGTGAATGAATAGTAAACATGTTATGGAAAATTCTTATGTATATGTGTATAAATGATGAGTTATATATATTCGATTATATGATTAACGTATGTATATGAGATTATATTAAGACATATGAGTTTTGTATATGTGTATGTGAACTAGGTACATAATGTATATTCGGCCTTGATGATTAAATGATAATATGTTAGTTTTGGCTTTACATACATTCGGTCAAAGTGATAATATAAAAGAAAATAATTATATTTGTTTAAAAATACTTCATACGAATGTATATATATAATATTGGATTTAAATGTGGAATGATAAAATATTTTGGTTTAGTTAGTTAATTTTATTAACATCATTGGGATATTTATTTGCTTATGACTTACTAAGCTGTGAAAGCTTACTCTGTGTGTTACGTTATTCTATTTTGATAGATTTTGGAGTCAAGTTACAAGCTCGAGGACTGTCAGCCAAGTTCATCACCCTATCTACTATTTTGGTACCTTTATAAGTTAAATTCGAATTATGGCATGTATAGGCTGAAGTGTGTTGTGAAAGATAAATTTTGGTTGTGTATAAAGCTATGCAAAAATGGCTTAATCTTTATGTTTTAAGTTGATTATATTACTTGTGGTTTATGTACGTTTTAGTTAAAATGTTGTGTGCCTAGAATGCATGATATTGTGGTAGGCATTATGTACTTGAAAGGTAAGGAATTTGGGTACTCATGAACATGCTTTGGATATGGTCATGTTTGAGCGAAAAATTTATGTGAATTATGGATTAGTTAAATGGGTAATTGTATTAGGATATTACGTTATATATATGACTTGGCATAACAGGTTGTTGGCTAAATTCGAATATAATATGAGTTTATTTTGGTAAGGTTATTACATGGCATATAAGGTGTACGTTTTGATTATATGTCTACTTGTGTATAATGCCTTACCTTAGTGAATACGATTTGTATTATAAGTTGGTTTGAAGACTATTACAGTAATGTATATGAAACTTCGGTTATAAAATGAAATTATAGAAGATAGTTATAATCAGTTTGTAATTTGGTATTTGCTTGTCTAAATATTATTGAATATGATGAATTGACTTTATATATTTGATACATAGTAAGAAATGTTACGTTCTGTATAAGTCAATATGTAGGTAATGTTTCAAAATTATAGAGATAATCTTCTCTAGTTAATAATTATTTTCAGTTAATTAGTTGAGTTATGCATGCATGTCTTTGAATGAATTTAAGCTGTTAAATTCGATTATAGTAGCTAATTAACGTTTGATCCAATAGTGACAATTTGGGTATGTTATATGGAAACATTAATTTATTTATAATGTATTCCAGTAAATGTGCTTAACATAGATGGTTATAATATGTTATACCTAATTGTAGCATGTTAAATGTTGGAATATTTTATTATATAATATGTATATGGAATCAAAGGATGGCTAGGTGAATAAAGACATGTGCAGCAATAAATATTAATAATTAAATGTGTTTATGTAATGAAAAGTGTTTAACGCAGTACAAGACTAAGGTGTAATAAAGTCTGTTTATCCGCATGTATTTATGAGTTTGAAATAAAAATATATTCCGCCCTCTGTATTAGTAATTATATTGACTATTGATATTATCTTATATATATATAAAGTTAATGCAAGTGTGTGTGTAAGTGAATGTTTGAAATTGTGCTTTTGACTGATAACATCTCGTAACCCTAATCCGGCGACGGATACGGGTTAGGGGTGTTACATAGCATATGGAATATACCAAGGTAAGATTATGAACATGTATGCATGTAATGATATGCCATGCTTAATTTGAATGCTTGAGATGGATGGTATTTGGATGTGAGTTTAAGTGCAGGTCATTAGTGTGATTTTGGGTGAGAAATGAAGCTTGTAACACCCCTCACCTGTATTCAACACCAGAATAGGGTTATGGAGCATTATCGAATTTATAACACATATAACCGTACTTTTCTCATACATTTGATCAATTTATATAATTCTCATTCAATCTCAATCAATTTGTCCCTTATAATAGCCTACTAGGCCTAAAACATGCTTTAGAAATGGTTCAGGACTAAATCGATAACTCATAAAACTTTAATAAAACTTTGAAAATTTTACTCAAAATAGAGGACATATGCCCGTGTGGGTAAGCCGTGTGTCTCACACGACCACCAGACACGCTCGTGTGACAAGTTGTGTGAAAACAGGGGGTACATACTAACTTGTGTCTCACGGCCAACCACACGCCAGTGTGTCTAGCCCGTGTGCCCTTCGAAGTGGCTACACATGTCCGTGTGCCAGGCCGTGTACTAGGCCGTGCCAAACCTATAGGGTACACTGACTTATG
The DNA here is from genome assembly GCA_025698465.1 of Gossypium longicalyx. Classification (NCBI taxonomy): domain Eukaryota; kingdom Viridiplantae; phylum Streptophyta; class Magnoliopsida; order Malvales; family Malvaceae; genus Gossypium; species Gossypium longicalyx. The sequence goes on along the minus strand of CM046996.1, from coordinate 45,071,223 downwards.
TAACATGGCTAGGTCACACGCCCGTATGCTAGGCCGTGTGCAAATTAGGGGGTATACTGACTTGTACCACATGGCTGGTCACACGCCCGAGTGTGAGACCGTGTGGAGCATACTGACTTCATTTTAATTTCAACACCAGTAGACACACAGTTGTGCAACATGACCATGTGTCACACACGGTTGAGACACACACCTGTGTCTCTGCCCGTGTGGACAAAATAGGCCATTTACCAAGCCATTTTGCCACCCATTTTACACATATCTATACAAGCCCAATTGGTACCATTTTAAGACACAAATATGCAGCCAAAAGTCATCAACCAATACACAATCATAATATATACATTCCAACTATTTCAATACTCAATTCAATGTCATTTACCTATTCAAGTACCTAACAACTCAACTTGCTTTACTAAACATAATTCACATATATAATTCATATGGTTAAACCATTCCAACATGCATTATCAATTCAACTTCATTTACTCAATATATAAGTCGTTCACACATCCATTCATAAACTTAATTATCAACCATATATGGACATAACCAAATACACCAAATTAAGCCAAATTTCATGGCTATATATATAACCAAAACATGGCCATAATCCTATACATGCCATATGAACAAAACATGAGATCAAAAGTACCAAAATGAAAGTTGGATAGTGTGATGTAGCCTCCGACAATGCCCGAGTCTGAGCTGGCTTTGAAATCACTTTAAGACACGGAAAAATAAACAAAATAAGCTATAAAGCTTAATAAGCTCGTAAGAAATATACTCAACAAATCATAATACACAAATCATCAATTTGAACTATATAACATAGAATTCATGATAACACCAACCTTCCATATACTCAATCATATGCTTATATGCAAATTCATAACTTCTTCTATTTGAATTTAATACTTTACATGTACATACCTGTACAATTTCACGATGAACTCATACCTTTTCAGAATACTGTCGAATGCTCGGTATCTCACACACTAAGTGCCATATATAGCCGAAACTATTCCGAATCGCACACTAAGTGCCATATATAGCCGAAGCTATTCCGAATCGCACACTAAGTGCCATATATAGCCGAAGCTATTCCAAATCGCACACTAAGTGGCATATATAGCCGAAGCTATCTCAAATTTCATACTAAGTGCCATATATATATCTGAATCGTCGTCAACATGACTATAATCTCATATACACAATTTATGCAATATCAAAGCATTTAAAGTATAATTGTAGCAATGCTTATCACATATGAACTTTCCTCAGATATTAAAATGGCAAACCGAGTCGATTAGTCGATAAATTTAAAACACATTTTCACTTTTGCCCCACATATTTCACATTTTTTACAATTTAGTCCTTGTTTCATAAAATCACAAATCAATGAAATTCCAAAAATACCCAAGCTAGCAGAATTACCATTATGCCCCTAGTAGTCCATATTTCTCATTTATTTTACATTTTAACCACTAACTTTACATATTTCTCAATTTAATCCTTATATTGCATTTTCACTCAAAATCACTTTACAAAACTTGCTTAACTATCAACAACCATTCATAATCTATTAACAAACTTCAAAATACACATCTATTTAACAATGGCATCATTCAAAATCTTTAATAGTTTTGTAAAATAGTCCCTGGGCTAGCTAGTTCTAGATGCAACGATCACAAAAACATAGAAATCATTAAAAATTGAGTCAAAACGACTTACAATTTAGCAAGAACAATGGCCGAACCTTCAAAACCCTAACAATGGTGTTCTTCCTTCTAATTTTCTATGGCCGAACCTTCAAAACCCTAACAATGGTGTTCTTCCTTCTAATTTTTAGCTAGAAAAGATGATAACCATCAAATTATGATTTTTGTTTTATTTATTTCATGATAATTATGCTAATTACCATTATAACCTTAATGAAAAACCATTAATATCATCCATTTAATGTCCATATATGTCCACTCATGTTATTAATGGTCTAATTACAATATAAGGACCTCCTCTTTTAAGTTCCATAGCTATTAGGCACCTTTAGCTAATAGAACATCACTTTTTTATTTTACGTGATTTAGTCCTTTTTTCTCAAATTGACCATTTAAACGATAAAATTTCCTAACGAAACTTTCACACAATTATTCAATCATGTTATAAACATTAAAATAATAATAAAATAAATATTTTGACCTTAGATTTGTGGTCCCGAAACCACTGTTTCAATTTGACCAAAAATGGGTTGTTACAAATCTCCCCCCTTAGGGACTTTCGTCCCCGAAAATCTTACCAGTGAATAGGTTAGGGTACTGTTTTCTCATAGTGTCTTCGGGCTCCCATGTGGCTTCCTCAATCCCGTGTTTATACCACAGAACCTTCACTAGGGCTATCATTTATTTCTTAATTCTTAGATTTCACGAGCTAAAATTCTAATCGGTTATTCACTATACGTCAAATCAGCCTGTAATTCAACATCTACCGGAGAAATCACATTTGATGGATCAGATCTGTATTGTCGTAGCATAGAAACATGAAAAACATTATGAATCTTTTCAAGTTCTGACGGTAAAGCTAGTCGGTATGCTACAGGCCCAATTCTTTCGACAATCTCATACGGTCCGATAAATCATGGACTCAACTTTCCTTTACGGCCGAATCGAAGAACCTTTTCCATGGCGACACCTTTAGAAACACTCGGTCCCTAACTTGAAACTCAATTTCTTTAGCTTTAAATTCGTGTATGATTTTTGTCAATCTGAAGTTGTTTTTAAATTGCTGCGAATCATTTTCATTTTTTCTTCAGTTTCTCTGATCAATTCAACCCCATGAATCTTTTTCTCACTTAGTTCAGTCTAGTATAGTGGAGTTTGACATTTGCGACCATATAAAGCTTCATACGGTGCCATCTTAATACTATTCTGAAAACTGTTGTTATATGTGAATTCAAGCAATGGTGAGTATTTTTCCCGACTTCCCTCAAACTCTAAAATACAACATCTCAACATGTCTTTAAGAATTTGAATTACTCTCTCAGTCTGACCATCGGTCTAAGGATGAAAAGCAGTATTGAAATTCAACCGTGTTGCTAAAGCTTCTTGCAATTTCTTATAGATAGTTGCACTCCATGCAATCGAACAATCTTAGAGATGTACAATTCAGCTAATCTATCAAGTGAGAAATCTATAATTACTGGTATGAAATGAGCAAATTTCGATAGTCGATTAACGACAACCCAGATTGCATCTTTCTTTTTCAAAGTTGGGGGCAATCTCGACACAAAGTCCATTGTAACTCTATCCTATTTCTACTTGGGAATCATCACAGGCTGCAATAAACCAGATGGTACTTGATGTTCAACTTTGACTTGCTAACAAATCAAACATTTAGAAACAAACTCTGAGATATCTTATTTCATGCCTTGCCACTAGTAAAACTGTTTCAAACCGTTGTACATTTTGGTACTCCCGGATGAACAGATAAGCAACTATTGTGTGCTTCATGCAAAATCTTCTGAATGAGTTCTGAATTTCTCGGTATGCAAATTCTATTCCGAAACCTTAAACAATCATCAGTTCCAATCTAAAACTCTGAATTAGGGATAGTCTCACATTGAATTCGTTTAACTTGCAATTCACGGTCATCTTTCTGAGCTTCACAGATTTGTTAAAAAAATGTTGGTTTAGCTTTTAATTCAACTAAAATAGACCTATCATCACAAATTATCAACTAGGTATTCATTGCTCGTAATGCGAACAAAATTTTTTGGCTTAGGGCATCAACATTAGCTTTTCCTGGGTGATAATTAATCACAATTTCATAATTTTTCAATAACTCAAGCCATCTTCGTTATCGCAGTGTAACAACCCGATTTTGGGCCTAGTCAAAATAGTGGTTTCGAGACCACGAATCTGACGTAGAAATTTTATTTTTATTATATTTTTATGGTTTAAGATTTTATGGAATGATTTTAAACAAATTTCGTTCGAAAATTTTGACGTTTGAGCACTCAATTTAGTAAAAAGGACTAACTAGTAAAGAGTGCAAAAGTTGAGTTCTACTTGGTAAAGGTGTCCAATTGCTGTGAGATTTTAAATTAGAGGTCATTATTTGGTAATTAGACCATTAGATAAGTTAGTGGACAAAAATGGCCATGAATAGATGAAATTTCAAAGTTATGCATTAAGGGCATTTTAGTTATTTGGTAAATAAATGAATAAAAAGGGAAAATAAAGCCAAATTTTTTTTCCATCTTCTTCTCCATGTGAAGAAAATTAGAAGGTCACCATAGCTAGGGATTTTTCAACTTCCAAGCTTGAATGTAAGTACATCCTAGCCCCGTTTTTAATGTTCTTTACATTTTTGAAGTCGTTATCATCCGATCTAGATATTTCTACCATTAATTTGAGCTATGATTGAGGTCTAGGGTTTGAACCATGTTAGATATTTGTGCATTTTGATGTCCAATGGTAGATTATGCAAGTTTAATGTTAGATAAACAACTTTTACTAGGTGATTTTTTTATGAAAATGTCAAAACGACCTATTTGTAAAAAGATTTCAAAATGTGTGTAATAGTGTGATTTAATGAAAAATGTGGGTTGTTATAAGCATGTATAGGGTTCGGCTAGGCTTGGCTTGATGAAATAGAATAGATTTCATTTTACGAACCTAGGGACCAAAATGTAAATATGTCAAAGTTTAGAGGCAAAAATGTAATTTTATTCATAATGTGATTTTTGGACTGAATTGAGTAACATGGTTAATAAATGAGTTAAATTTTCTATTATAGATCAAGAGAAATGAGGTTTGGACCTAGAACGGGGGAAAAACAAAGTCTGTGACGATTTGGTCCATTTCCACTATTTTTGTACCAATGTAAGTTCGTATGTAAATATGGCATTATTATTTATGCTTTAATTGCTTTAATATTGAATGAATTTTGATTGACTCCTTGGATGTAATCAAAAAAATTTGACAAGAGATAAATCCCCGTTGAACCTTAGGAATAGATAGGATACAAATGTCATGACATTAGGGTTATTTGAGATTACACTTAAGACCATATCTGGGATATGGCATCGATATGAGACTTTGTGTAAGACATAGCTGGGCTATTGGCATCGATATGAGATCTCATGTAAGACCATATCTGGGATATGACATTGGTATGGTGCTATGAGTTTGAGATTTCTTAAGTATCCTTTAGTATTCCAAGTGGTTCAACGGGAATCGTAACAGAAATGTTAATGTTGCGAAAGACCATGGTATGTTGCAAGATGGTACAGGTATGTACGTAATACTTATGCTTAATGAGCTCGATATGTGATGGATCCCTCGGTAAGGTTATGATTGTACAAGTTATGATACTAAGGTTATAATAATATCCATGCCACATTGGACTATGATATTTATAATGACATATATGTTAATTGACTTCATGTTAATTGCATGATAAATGTGTGTTTACGATGCTTATTATTTGCATAGGAACTTACTAAGCTTTAAAGCTTACTCCCTTTCCTTTCCCTTATTTAATAGTGTCACCAAGCCAGCTCAGGGATCGAAGACTGTCTGAGATCCATTCACACTATCAGCTTAACATTTTGGGTACCAATGATTTTAATGTTTTGAGTTATGGCATGTATAGAGACTTGATCTTTTATTATGTGTCATAATTTATTTGGCCAAATGTGTTGGCTTATGTTGGTTGATAATTCATTTTGTAAATGGCTAATATTAGTTTAAGTATATGCATATGATGATGCCTTTCATGGATATGGGAATTTGTATGGTTTGAGTTGAATAGCATGTGATGGTTGTATGTGATAGATGATAGTATGTGAATGATGTGTGGATGCCTTGTTTGTGGCTGATCTGGTTGAATGTATATACTTGGAATGGTGCTATGTTTTATTGTGTAGGTTTGTGCATGGAAAGGTGATAATATGGCTTGGAAAATAGCTTTATTCTTGTCCACATGGGTAAACACACGGGCGTGTGTCTAGGTCGTGTGTGACACACAGCTCATCCCATGGGCATGTGATCTAACCATGTGTCTCCTGTACATTAATTATTGCAAAACAGAATGCTTAGTATCAAGCACACGGGCAGAGACACGGGGCATGTGTCTCAGCGATGTAGACGACACGGCCTTGAAGATGGGCGTGTGCCTTGGCCGTGTAAAGTCTACACTTATTTTATGAAAAATTAGTAAAATTAAATTGACCACACGGCCTAAGCACACGAACATTTACCTTGGCCGTATGACTTCAATTTGTTCTTGGATGATAAACAGAGAGTTACACGGGTTAGGAACATGGGCGTGTGTGACCACACGACCTGCCCACAGGGGCGTGCCCCAAGCCACACGGGCGTATGACCCCTATTTGATGAAATATTTTCTAAGTGATTTGAAATTTTTCTAAAGTTCTCAATTTAGTCCCGAACCACTGCCAAAGCAGATTTTGGGCCTCGTAGGCTCGTTATAGGGACTATTTGAACGTATTTGAAAAGTTTTAAATTTGAATGGAAATTTATGTCTCGGTTTATATGTTTACTTATGTTTAAGTTTGGTAATGCCTCGTACTCCATTTCGACATCGAATATGGGTAAAGACTGTTATATTTGGTGGTATCAGAGCTATGATTTAGTAGATTCTCAGACTAACATAGCATGAGTAAGAGTCTAGCTATACATGCCATAAATGAACTGTGATAGTGTGATGACTCATGACAATTTCAAATTGTGTTTTTCTATAGTAATGGATCCCAATCAAGCTGAGGCTGATGAAGTCGAAAGTAATACGCCAGCTCCTGCTCAATGGGCAGCGCCGTCGATAGTAGACCTCCTACAGTTAGCTAGGGAGAAGGGGGTAGGGAAGCCTTTCTCCACATGATGAATGAGTGGTATAAAGAATTCGTTTAAACAAATCTAAATGCCCAACCTCCTCCACCCCTACCTATTCCTCGACCGGTTCCCGTTGCCCCACAAAGTATGGAATTTGTAAGAATGAACAAGCCTTCGATTGATAAAATCCGGAAGCATGGGGTTGAAGATTTCAGAGTTAATATGGATGATGATCCCAAAAGAGCCAAGTTCTAGTTCGAAAACTCCTTTAGAGTATTTGATGAGCTATCCTGCACACTGGATGAGTATTTAAAGTGTACCATCTCACTTCTAAGAGATTCTGCATATCACTGGTGGAGTACCCTGGAATCAATGGTACCGAGAGAGAGGGTTACATGGGAATTCTTTCAAGAGGGTTACGTGGAACACATCTTAGACCGTTTAATGACGCGTCACTATAAATCACAAACTCTTTCCCCGATTTAGGTTGAACCAGAACTGGTGCTTCAGTTAACAATACATTCAACTATTCGAAACTCTGCTGACATTTTTCTGACCATTCAAATTTCACATTTTTTGAAGCAGTCGTGTCATAATCATCGAAAATCCTTTCACGAATCTTCGGTAATAACTTGCTAAGCCCAGAAAACTACGGAATTCAGACATATTTCTTGTAGGTTTCCAGTCAAAAATAGCAGAAATCTTTCTTGGGTCAACTCTAATACCTTCAGCTGAAACAATATGCCCCAGAAATCCAAAATCTCGAAGCCAAAACTCACATTTGCTGAACTTTGTAAATAATTACTTATCACGTAGAGTTTGTAACATAACTCTCAAGTGCTCGGTTTGTTCAGATTCATCTCGCGAATAGATCAGAATGTCGTCAATGAATACAAGAACAAATCTGTCTAAATATGGTCTGAGTATTTGGTTCATCAAGTCCATGAAAACTATAGGAGCATTAGTTAATCCGAAAGGCATAACAAAGAATTCATAATGTCCATACCTTGTTCTAAACGCGGTCTTAGGTACATCTGAATCTTTAACTCGCAACTGATAATAATCTGATCTCAAATCAATCTTTGAAAATATTGTAGCCCTTTCAACTGATCAAATAAATCACCAATCTACGGTAGAGGGTATTTGTTTTTTATAGTCACTTTATTCAGCTATCTGTAATCGGTACACATTCTCATCGTGCCATCTTTCTTCTTTACAAACAATACTGGTGCACCTCAGGGTGAATAGCTTGGTCGTGCAAAACCTCTATCTATAAATTCCTGCAACTGAACTTTCAACTCTTTTAATTCTGTTGGAGCTATTCTATATGGAGCTATCGATATCGGTGTTGTTCCCAGTACTAATTCAATACCAAATTCAACCTCTTTAATCGGTGGCAAACCCGATAATTCTTCTGAAAATACATCCGAAAATTCACAAACAATAGGTACAGATTCAATCTTTGATTCAGACACCTTTGTATCAAGTACATATGCAAGATATGCATCACAGCCCTTTTTCATACATTTCTAAGCTAACACAGGCGATATCACAGTCGGTAACTCACTCGAATCATCAAACTCAATCCAAAGAATTTCACCGTTCTGGCATTTCAATTCGATAATCTTTTGTCTACAATTCACAACTGCATCATGCATAGTCAGCCAATCCATACCCAGAATCACGTCAAACTCATCGAATGGTAGAAGCATCAAGTCGGCCAGAAAACAATAACCCTGAGTCACCAAAGAAAAATCCTTACAAAATTTATCAACTAAAGTAGACTTGCCTAATGGGTTTGATACTTTAATTACAAACTCTGCAGACTTGACATGTAAACTCTTTTTAAATAATAAACTCATACACATATATGAATGGGTTGATCCAGGATCTATCAACGCAACTATATCAGTATCAAAAAGAGAAAAAATACCGGTAATAATGCCTGGCGATGATGCCTCCTCCCGTGCACGAATAGCATAAGCTCGAGCAGGTGCTTGTACCTTAGATCTCACAGCAAAATCTCTTATCACACCTCTACCACTGGATACATTTCCCGTATTTCTTGGCAGTCTCCCTCTCGTTGTCATATTGCTCGATCTTGCATGCTAAGATTTATCTTTTTCATTTAGCTCGAGACAATCTCTGATAAAATGATCTCGTGAACCACAACTGTAACAAGCTCTATTATTAATTTTCACCTAGCAATCTCCAAAATGTCGTCTCCCACACTGTTGACACTCAGGCTTGATTTCTTTTACATTGCCAACACTCGACAGTGATGTGGCTTGAGCTTTAGGGCTGGTGTTTTGTTTTCCACGATCTCTATTGGAATATCCTGTTGAAGTAATCTGTCGGTTAACATAATCTCTGGGTTTCTTCGACGAGGAATGATAAGGTTTACTCATTGATCTCTTTCTTGAATCTCTTGCCTCTAAATCAGCCTTTCTCTTTTCTTTGCTAAATTCCTCGACTTTGCAAGCTCTGTCTACTAAAACAAAAAATTCCTTTAGTTCTAAAATTCCAACGAGAAGTTTAATGTCTTCATTCAACCCATCTACAAATCGCTTGCACATGATTTCTTTAGTGGAAACATATTTCTGAGCATAATTGTTCAACCGTACAAATTCTCTTTCATACTCTGTCACGGTTATTCAACCCTGTTTCAACTCTAGAAACTCTTTATACTTTTTATCAAGGAACCGCTGACTTATATATTTCTTTCAAAACTCTATCTGAAAGAATTCCCAAGTCACTCGCTCTCTTGGTACTACATACACTAAGGTATTCCACCATCGATATTCTGTGTCTCTCAACAGTGAAACGGCACACTTTAAACATTCAACTAGAGTGCATGAAAGTTCATCAAACACTTGGATCGTATTTTCAAGCCAAAACTCGGCTCTCTCAAGATCATCATCAACATTAGCGCTGAACTCTTCAGCCCTGTGTTTACGAATCTTGTCAACTAGATGCTTATTCAATCTTAAAAGCTCAACTACTTGAGGAGCTACAGGTATCGGGTGGGGATTAGGAGGGGATGGAGGTTGTTGAGCAGCCGGGTGTGTTCCAATATATTGAGTGAACCATTCGTTCATCATTTGGAAGAAGGCTTTTTTAGCCTCTCCTTCCTGGCTACCCGTCACATGTCTAGAATTAGATGGCGTTCTCCCTTGCGCAAGAGCAGGCGTATTACTCTCAACCTCATCAGCTATAGCTCGATTGGGATCCATTTCTATATGAAAGCATATTTTCAAATGTCAGGAGTCATCAGACTATCACATTTTATATATGGCATGTATAGCTAGACTCTCACATATGCTACGTTAGTCCTAGAATTGACTAAACCGTAGCTCTGATACCAATAAATATAACACCCCTCACCCGTATTCAACGCCAGAATAGGGTTATAGAGCATTCCCGAACTTATAACACATATAGCCGTACTTTTCTCATACATTAAATCAATTCATACAATTCTCATTCAATCTCAATCAATTTGTCCCTTATAATAGCCTACTACGCCTAAAACATGCTTTAGGAGCGGTTCGAGACTAAATCGATAACTTATAAAACTTTCACGAAACTTTGAAAATTTTACTCAAAACAGAGGACACAGGCCCGTGTGGGTAGGCCGTGTGTCTCACACGACCACCAGACATGCTCGTGTCACAAGCCATGTGAAAACAGTGGGTATATATTGACTTGGGTCACATAGCCAACCACACGCCCGTGTGCCCTTCAAAGTGGCCACAGATGCCTGTGTGCCCTTCGAAGTGGCTACACACGCCCGTGTGCCAGGCCGTGTACTAGGCTGCGCCAAACCTGTAGGGTATACTAACGTGTGCAACACGGCCAAGTTAGACGCCTGTGTGCAAATTAGGGGGTTACTAACTTGTACCAGATGGCCGGTCACACAGGGGGTATACTGACTTATGCAACACAGCCAAGTCACACGCCCGTGTGCAAATTAGAGGGTTACTGACTTGTACCAGACGACTGGTCACATGCACAGGTTTGGCATAGCTTAGTACATGGCCTGACACACGAGCATATGTGGCCACTTCGAAGGGCACATGGGCTAGACACACAGACATGTGGTTGGCTGTGTGACCCAAGTCAGTATGTATCCCATGTTTTCACACGACTTGTGACACGGGCATGTCTGGTGGTCGTGTGAGACACACAGCCTACCCACACGGGCGTGTGTCCTCTATTTTGAGTAAAATTTTCAAAGTTTTGTGAAAGTTTTATAAGTTATCAGTTTAGTCCCGAACTGCTCCTAAAGCATGTTTTAGGCCTAGTAGGCTATTATAAGGGTCAAATTGATTGAGATTGAATGAGAATTTTATGTATTGATCGAATGTATGAGAAAAGGACGGTTATATGTGTTATAAGCTTGGTAATGCTCCATAACCCTACTCCGGCATTGAATACGAGTAAGGGGTGTTTCAAAGCTAGAAATGGCTTCATTTTGTCCATACGGGTAGACACATGGGCGTGTGTCTAGACTTTGTATGACACACGGCCTGGTACATAGGCGTGTGCTTAGGCTGTGTGTCCCTTGCACCTTAAATTAGAGAAATAGAATGCTTAGAATTGAGCACATGGGCAGAGACACGGGCGTGTGTCTTTGCAATGTATGCTACAGGGCCTAAAACACGGGTGTGTGTCTTGGCTGTGTGAAACCTGCACCAAAATTTGAAAAATAAAATTAACCACACGGTCTAGCACACGGGCGTGTGGCATGGCTGTGTGCACAAGTCAGAGAGTTACACGGGGTCGAACATGGCCTGCAGCATGGGCATGTCCCAGGGTCACACAGGTGTGTCCCTTGGACCACACGGGCTTGTGAGCCCTGCACCTTGGAAATTTTTTAAAATGTCTCGAAAAGTTCTAAGAGTTTTTTATTAAGTCCCGATTCGATTTTAATGCTCATATTGGGCCTCAAGGGTCCATTTAAGGGACCTTTTGAATAATCTCGGGAAATGAACAGTGATTGACGTGATTTATCTATAAATGTTCTAAAAGTTTTAGTAATGCTCTGTAACTCTGTTCCGGCGACAGATATGGGTTAAGGGTGTTACATTTAGTGGTATTAGAGCCAGGTTTAGCCAATTTTCAGATTTAACGTAGCAAACACGAGTTTAGCTATACATGCCGTTATATAATTCGTGATATTGTGATGTCTCCTGATCATTTTAAATGTGTTTTTTATATAGTAATGTCATCCAACCAAGCTAGAGCTGAATTCGAGGAAGCTGAAAGCAATGCTTTAGCTTCAGTTCATAGAGTTGCATCTGCATCTAGTAATGAAAGGTCGATATCTGAGGGCCGAAGTGAGGAGGCAAAATAGGCCTTCTTTTAATTGATGAATGAATAGTTTACTGAGTATTTAAGAACAAGCCCCATTGTACAATGACCTCCCTTACCTACTCTTTCGCTGGTTCCTGAGGTACCATAGGGTGCTGAACCCTCTAGAACAAGTAAGCCTCTAGTAGATAAAATCCGTAAGCATTGAGTGGAAGAATTTAGAGCTACCGCAAATGATGATCCAAAAGGGCTGAATTTTGGTTGGAAAATACCATCTAGGATTTTGATGAATTATCTTGTACACCTGCTAAATGTTTGAAATGTGCAATATCTCTACTGAAAGATATAGGTTATCATTGGTGGAATACCATAACATCAGTTAAACCGAGAGAGAATGTTACATGGGAATTCTTTCAGGCCGAATTCAAGAAGAAATATGTTAGTCAGAGATTTATGGATCAGAAAAAGAAAGAATTTTTAGAGCTCAAGTAGGTGGACATGACTGTATCTGAGTATGAACGAGAATTCGTTCGGTGAGCAAATATGCTAGAGAACGAGTTCTAACCGAGGCTGAGATGTGAAACCACTTTGAAGAGGGTTTAAATGAAAATATCAAGTTATTGATCAGAATTCTTAAAATAAGGGAAATTGTGGTGGTAGCCGATCGAGCACACAAAGCTGAGGAATTGAGTAAAGAAAAGAAACAAGCTGAAAGAGAGGCTCAGGTTTCTGGAAAAAGGATTATGAGTAAGTCACAATTATCTGTTTCTAAGAAAATAAAGAAGTATTATGATTGTGTTACTACCTTTATGGGGTATTCTGGAAATGAGCAAGGCTCTTAACTCTCTAACTCGAGGTCTTCATCTCCTTCTGTAACCAGTATGGGTAGTGTCGGTAATCCCAAACCAAAGAGTAAGCATTGCAACAAATTTCATTTTAGGGAATGCCGTTTGAGAAGTGGAACTTGTTACCGATATGGTTCATTTGACCATTTTCTCAAAGATTGCCTAAAAAGAGTTGAAAAAGAAGTAGAACCAGCTCCAAAGCTGACTAATCCTGTTTCAAGAGGCAGACCACCCCGTCACCCCGACAATGATAATGGTAGTCAAGGTACTACCAGGGATACAACAGTTAAATCTGAGGCACTAGCACCTGCAAGAACATATGTTATTCATGCTAGAGAAGATGCTTTTGCACCAAACGTCATTACTGGTACATTTTCTCTACTTGATACTGATATTACTGCATTGATTGATCATGTTTCCACACATTTATACATATGCACAAACTTATTTTCTATTAAAAATTTACCTGTTAAATTCATTGAATTTGTGGTTAAAGTTTCAAACCCATTAGGCCAGTGTGTTATGGTGGATAAAGTCTGTAAAAACTATCCGTCAATGGTAAAAGGTTATTGTTTTTCAGCTGACTTGATGTTATTGCCATCTGATAAATTTGATGTGATTTTGGGAATGGATTACTTAGCCCAATATGATGCAGTGATGAACTGTAAACAGAATGTATTGTATTGAAATGTCAGAGTGGTGAATTACTTCATGTTGAATTTGATAAAATAGATGGATTACCTAATGTGATTTCAGTAATATCAGCATAGAAATATGTCAGAAAGGGTTATGATGCTTATCTTGCATATGTGTTGGATACTAAAGTATCTGAGTCAAAGATTCAGTTAGTGCTGATTGTATGTGAATTTCCTGAGGTATTCCCAGAAGAATTACCTGGTTTACCACCAGATAGAAAAGTGGAATTCTCTATAGATCTTATTCTGGGTGCAACACCGATATCCGTAGCTTTTTGTGAATGGCACCCATCGAATTGAAAGAGTTGAAAATGCTGATTGCGATAATTGATTGATGAGCTTTTGCTCCACCTAGTTTCTCACCTTAGAGTGCACCAATTCTATTTGTAAAGAAGAAAGATGGATCATTAAGGCTGTGCATTGATTATAGACAGCTCAACAAAGTTACAAAAAACAACAAGTATCCATTACCTCATATTAATGACTTGTTTGAAAAGTTAAATGTGCCACAGTATTTTCAAAGATTAATCTCCATTCTGGTTACTATCAACTACGGGTAAAAGATTTAGGTGTGTCGAAGTCAGCTTCAAGAATCAGGTGTGGACACTATGAGTTTCTTGTGATGCCATTCGGTTTGACAAATGCACCTGCAGTGTTTATGGATCTAATGAACAGAATTTTCAACCCATATTTAGATAGGTTTGTGGTGGTATTTATAGATGATATTTTGGTTTACTCCCGAGATGAAAATGAACATGCAAAGCATTTGAGAATAGTGTTGCAAACTTTACGAGAGAAACAATTGTATGCCCAATTTAGTAAATGTGAATTTTACCTACGGGAAGTTAGTTTTCTTGGGCATATAGTATCTGCTAAAGGTGTCAGGGTGGACTCGAATAAAATTTCAGCCATTGTTAATTGGAAGCCATCGACGAATGTGTCTGAAGTCTGAAGTTTTCTAGGACTAGCTAGTTATTAACGGAGGTTTGTAAAAATTTTTTCAATGATAGCTTCTCTGATGACCCGTCTATTGCAAAAAGATCTGAAATTTGTGTGGACTGATAAATGCCAGCAGAGTTTTCACAGATTAAAAGCTTTATTGACAGAAGCTCCAATGTTAGTTCAGCCAGAATCTGGTAAGTAATTTATAGTTTACAGTGATACGTCATTGAATGGTTTAGGTTGTGTTTTGATACAAGAAGGTAAAGTAGTAGCCTATGCTTCAAGACAACTAAAACCACATGAAAGAAACTACCCGACACATGATCTTGAATTGGTAGCCATAGTGTTTGCATTGAAAATTTGACAACATTACCTGTTTGGTGAAAATTGTCACGTATTCACGAATCATAAAAGTCTAAAGTACTTGATGACATAGAAAAATTTGAATTTGAGATAGCACAGGTGGCTTGAATTACTGAAAGACTATGATCTTGTTATTGATTATCATCTAGGAAAAGCCAATGTAGTTGCTGATGCTCTGAGTAGAAAATCCTTGTTTTTCTTGCGAGTTATGAATACTAGATT
The DNA here is from genome assembly GCA_025698465.1 of Gossypium longicalyx. Lineage (NCBI taxonomy): Eukaryota > Viridiplantae > Streptophyta > Magnoliopsida > Malvales > Malvaceae > Gossypium > Gossypium longicalyx. The sequence continues at coordinate 45,055,989 of CM046996.1, read as the reverse complement.
GTCATTATCTAATGATTGGTCAATTATAGCTGAGTTAAAGGCTAGACCAACGTTGTTGCAGTAGATCTTTGAAGCTCAAAAAAATGATAGTAAGTTGCAAGAAAAACAGATACAAAAGTGAATCGACTCCTGACTCAGAATTTCAGATTAGGATCAATGATTGTCTATTATTCAGAGGCAGAGTATGTGTACCGAAAGATTCAGAACTAGTACAGAAGATTTTTAATGAAGCTCACAATGGTAACATGTCTATTCAACTTGGTAGTAATAAAACGTATAATGATCTGAAAAAGATGTACTGGTGGTCAGGAATGAAACGGATATTCTTGAGTTTGTGTCTAAATGTTTGATATGTCAGCAAGTAAAAGCTAAACATCAGTTGCCTCCTGGACTATTACAGCCAATTACGATATCAGAATGGAAATGGAAAAGAATTAGCATAGACTTTGTATCGGGATTACCCCTGTCTCCAAAGAAGAAAGATGTCATTTGGGTGATTGTTGATCAATTGACAAAGTCTGCACACTTTATTCTAGTACGCATGGAGTGCCTGTCTCCATTATTTCAAATAAAGACCCTCAATTTACATCTCAATTCTAGAGCAAATTACAAGAAGCTTTGGGTACTCAGTTACACTTTAGGACTGCATTTCATCCACAGACAGATGATCAATCTGAATGTGTTATACAAATTTTGGAGGATATGCTTCGGTGTTGTATACTTGAGTTTGAAGGTAGCTGGGAAAAGTATTTGCCTTTAGTTGAATTTGCATACAATAACAATTATAAGTCTAGCACCAAAATGGCACCGTATGAAGCTTTTTATGGTTGCAAATGTAGAACTCCATTGTATTGGACACGAAATTCTTAGTCTGTGAAATCGAGGAAAAAGTTAAAGTAATTTGGGACAGTTTGAAAGCAGCCTCTGATTGTCAAAAGTCTTATGCTGATCTGAAATGAAAACAAAATAGAATTTCGAGTCAGTGACAAGGTATTCTTAAAAATATCGCCTTGGAAGAAAGTTCTCCGATTTGGTCGTAAAGGAAAATTGAGTCTACGGTTCATTGGACCATATGAGATTACAGAAAGAATTGGGCATGCTGCATATCAGTTAGCTTTACCACTAAAACTTGATCGCATTCATAATGTTTTTCATGTGTTTATACTACGGCTGTACCAGTCCGATCCTTCACATGCTATCTCTCCAACAGAGGTAGAGATTCAGTCTGATATGACATATAGTGAAGAACCGATCAAAATCTTAGCTTGAGAAACAAAAGAGTTAAGAAATAAAAAGGTAACATTAGTAAAAGTTCTTTCGTAATGACACGGTATAGAAGAGGCTACCTAGGAATCGGAGAATTCGATGAGGAAGCAATATCTGAACCTTTTTACTGGTAAGATTTTCGAGGACGAAAATTCTTAAGGGGGATAGTTGTAATAGCCCGTTTTTCATTGAAAATCAGAATAGTGGTTTCGGGATCACAAATCTGATTCGAAATAAAATTTCTTTTTATTTTATTACATGGCCCGTAATATGTTAGGAATGTCATGTGAAAATTCTGATAATAAAATTTTATCGATTTAGTTCTTAATTATGAGATGGAGTAAATCGTATAAAATGCAAAAGTTGAATTCTAGTAGTTAGAAGGATTAAATAGCTATGGAATTCAAAGCCTGAGGTCCTTATATGGTAATTAGACCATTAAAGAAATGTATGTAGATATTTTGGTGACTCATCCATGGAAATTTAGAAAAAAGGTAAGGACTAAATTGGAAATTGACTTAATTTAATAAATTAAAAGATAAAAAGAAAATATCACCTTATTTACTCATCTTCTAACCCAAAAAAATACATGGAAACCCTAGGAGAGAGTGAAGTAACTTTCTTGACTTAATTCGGTAAGTTTCATTGTCCCGTTTTTAGTAATTTTGATATTTTTGAAACCAAAATAGCTTAATCTATCTATTTGGAGGATCAATTTGAAAAGCTCTCAAGGTATGGAAATTAGGTCATGGATGGATATGCTGAAAATTTAAAATTTATGGTAGAAAATGAAAAGTTGTTGATAGATAAACAACTTTTACAAAGTGATTTTTTGATGAAAACATGATTTATGGACTAAAATATAAGGTTGTGAAAATTGATGAAAAATTCTAAAATTTATAGAAAATAAGGGTCCGTTTGTTTGCAAGGATTTGGTTTTTCGGAAAATATTTTCCTAGTTTTACAGTGTTTGGTTGCAGGAAAATAATTTACATGGGAAATGATTTTCCAAAACACGGTAAAAAGCCTGTCTTTTTTACGGAAAATGTCTTACAGATTTTTAATCAGTAAGACATTTTCCGGAAATTCTTCCTCCCATCTCACTATCCGTTCTTCATCTGTTCTGAGATTTTCCAAAACAAGGTAAGACTTTCTCCTTCTTCCATTCTTCATCCAGTTCTGTAAGATTGGTTTTGGGTACGGCTTTTTCTTCTTCTTCTTCTTTTCCCTGAAATTGGTTTTTGGGTACGGCTTTTTCTTCTTCTTCTTCTTTTCCCTGATTGATCTGAATTGATCCTGCTTCTGGGATTGATACTTGTTCGATATTGCTTAACCATGGTGTTTTTGGCTTGAGATGTTGAATTCTCTAATTTCGACTTTGATCCATTTACGTGCTTGATTACAGTATCAAACTTATTATTATCATTCAATTCATTGAATTCCATGTTTTTTCTCTTTTGATGTGTAAATTGAATGTTTCTCCCAATTGACATGTTCAATTTTTTAAAAATTTCTTTATAATTTACTTCTTTTATTAAGAGATTTTCTTTCTCATTAATTAGTTTTGTCGTAAGCACACATAAATCCGTTATATGTTCCTACCATCTCTTCTATGTTAGTCTAGTTTTCGTTCAGAAGCAATTAGTGTGATTCTTTTAGCCTTAGGTTGTTTTGCTTCTCATATAGCAGATTTGTATTCCAATAAGTACATCAGCCGGGTTGGCGCGGATTTTACCATGGATGTTTTATCATAAGGTTATTGTAGTCACAACCTTTTACCTCTTTGTCGAAGGACATGCAGCATCTCCCAATGTTTCCAGAGTTTTGGAATCTATTCCTGTGAGTTTATGAAGACTTTGGCTTCTTCTGAATTAATTTTTGCTCTTTATTTCATTTATAAGTTGAAGTTTCAATTGATTTTCCCCCGCTTGTTTGTCTGAATTACTTATGAAATAAGTTATATGTTGTTGTTCTTTAGGGAGTTGTTGTTCATTTATATGTTGTTGTTCATTTATAAGTTGAAGTTCCAATCGATTTTATGCTTGTTTAATTATTACTTTAGCTGAAAGCAAGGTTGTTCTCAATGTTTCTTCCTACTATTTTTTAACTAATACCTTTGCTGAATGTGAAGTCTACCAGTGATAAATTGTCTTTATTTTGCATTTATTTCATGCTTTCTTTCATTATATTTGTGCACATGCAAATATTCACCATCTGTTGCTTTTTTGGTTCTTTAGGGACAAGTCCCATACATAGATTTGAACTGGATATTTTGTTTACCTCGGTCTCTTTACTCTCTGCTATTTTTGAGTTGTAAGACTTATTAAGATATGGGAAATGTAACAAGCTATTAAGGCACTAAACCTTTATAAATTTGAACTAGATATCTCATTGCTATGAGATGAGACTTTTGGATTGAAATTTATAAAGCTGGAAGCAATATTAAGGATGATGTTTTATAGCGTCCCCACCTCCCAAGCAATTCATAAGGCATTACGATTATGCATGATGAGTTTTTTGGTTAATATTCCTGTAAGGTGTTCAGGGACTATATTACATTGCATGAGCTAGAACCATCTTGGATCTTGATTATCAACGGTTCTGTCATTGTCTATATAAATGTTATTCTTTGCAGGCATTCATAATTGCTTCAACTGCAAAGAGGAAGAGTTACTTCACTGGTATAAACTTGAAGGCAGTCTTTTTTTCTGTTTTTCCTGGATGCGTTGCTTTATTGCACCTTTCTGCTCGATACAAATGTATGGATGCACTGATGTCAAACTACAGACCTCCGGTTTTTGTAGGTACAGGGAACATGTTGTTGAGGGTGATAAAGACCTTAGGCTGAAACTCCTAAGAAAGGGGATTTTAAATCGCAAATATACTCCTATGGTAATGACAATTATAACGTTTTAGAAAATAAGAAATGACAGGAAATTAAAACTACTTTTATAAGCATCCATCTTTAAAATTCAGTTCAAAATGATGTATGATTTTAACTTAAACAGATAAGACGCCTTTTTGCTACAATGCTTAACTTAAATGGATATGCTGGCATATAAAGGCTCTAGTGCTATGCTGGAAGGTGTCATGGTAGTTGAGGGTAGTCGTTTGAACTTGAAACAACAGAAATTCAAACATTTTATATGGATTACTTGTCTAGGAAATGCATTACTATTTTGGACCGTTTGATTATTATTATAGTTAAATAATATGTTTTACAAGTTATCTTGTACTTGTGATAATGTGTTAAAATTTCTTACTTGCAAACAAACATGTGTCAATGTTCAAGAAGAACTATGACCATCTTCCAAAGGAAACACATTTTGGCTTGTATAGAGAAGCAACTCGTGGTAACCCAAACTACTTCTTGACTTATGGGAATGAGAAAGAAGTTGTATGTGTTCAAGATGAGCTTCGTCCAAATGGTGCTCATTGATGGCATAATTATATGAAAACTCCAGACTATGGTGACTATGTACTAATGGAAAATCTTGATCAAATAACTTGATGCAATATTAGCATCACAAATACATGTCTCATAGATTCTTATGTAATTCAATATACTTTGCATATCTGGATAAAGGGTGGGTAAGGATAAAGGGTGTTTGGGGCATTAGGGATGGGGATGGGATATGTGCAGTTGGTCATTGATAATAGAGAAAGTTTTATGTTGCTTTCATATCATTGATATACATATTAGTAACTGAAACTGCTTGATTTGTAAGAATGATAGTTGCTTTTATAACACAATTACAAATAATTTATTTGAATTTGGTTTGTTTCAATTGACTTTCGATTAATATTTTAACTTAATAATTGAGTATTATTATATATTTAATTTGATTAATTTATTTATAAATAAATCATTGCAATATATGTAAAAGTAATTTAAAATATAAATTTATTAATATATATGTAAAAACTGCTTCTAAGGAAAATATTTTTAGGAAATCTGCCAAACAACAGAAAATATTTTACACAGATTCATCCAAACACCAGAAAAGTAAATCATTTTTCAGAAATCATTTTCCAGAAATCATTTTCCAAAAATCATTTTCCGGAAAATATTTTACCTGCAAACAAACGGAGCCTAAGTGTTGTAAATTTTATGTTGAAATTTCAGTTAGGCTTGGAATAGGGAGTAAATTGCATAAATTTCATTTTTCGAGCCTAAGGACGAAATTAGAATTTATGGAAAAGTTAAGGGCAAAATGGTAATTTTGCCTAGGATGTAAATTGAGTCCAAATGAATATGAAATGTGTGAAATTAATGATTAAAGTTATTTATATAGATCCAGACAACACAAATTCGAGGTTAGATCGAGGAAAAGAAAAGGTTTCGGATTAGTAGATTTTATACACGAATCAGTGTCGAGGTAAGTTTGTGTAACTTAATTGAGCATGTAAATATGTTAACTTGAATGTTATGATTGTATGCAATCTGAATTATATTTGTGTGAATGTTAAAAATGTGTGAAATGATTACATGTTTGGAAATGCTGGAAAAAGGGTAAGGTCTTGTTTTAATATTGAGTTTTGATGGATAAATGTGTTTTCCCGAAATGAATGAGGTCCTGCATTTGTTGCTGATGGCATTTAGCTAGGACAACTAATCCTATTGATCTCATTATAGAAAGGATTTAGCCCAGATGGGTAATCTTGATATAATCTCTCTCGAGTATATGTTATAATTAAGGTTTAGCCTGGATTGGTAATCCTAATTGAGCTTTTCTGAGCATATGTTTTGTAATGGCTTTGGCCTAGACTGGTAATCATGTATTATGATATGTGGCTCGAGAGTATGTTCTTTGATTTAGTGCCCTAATGCGTACTCTTGAATAAAAATTGTCAGGTAATTGAATTGTACACTTAAGTATACTACTTGAGTATCCATCAGAATTTCAATGATTCAACGGACAAAACTCTTGGCGTGATGAGAGAATTACGAGATGAAATAATAATGTCTGGAAAGAATATTGTATGATGAGCTCATCTATGTTTACTTGATATATATGAAAATTTTGTGACTAACATGTTTCATTGAATGCATGTGTTTAAGCAATTTTGCCAAATGGATGGAAAACATGATATTGTATACTTAGATTTAATAAATGGGACTGGTAAGATTAGTTCCCATTATACAAACGTACTAAGCATGTAATGCTTACTCTATTTTATTTTCCCCTATTTTATAGTGCTCGGAAGCTTGCGAAGATTCGAGATCGTTCGAGCATCGTCACACTATCTACTAGCTTGTTTTGGTATATATAGTGAAATTATTTTGGTATAATAGCATGTATAGGCTAACTTGGCCATAGATGGCTTAACTATGTGGTTTGTAATCTAGTCATTGGGATGGCTAGTACTAGTTGTTTTTGATATACTTGTAATGTCATACTATGGTAGCTACAGACATGTCAAATGGTTCGACAAATTATGCCTAACATATGGAATATACCAAGATTATGAACATGTATACATGTAATGATATGCCATGCTTAATTTGAATGCTTGAGATGGTCAGTATTTCGATGTGAGTTTAAGTGTAGGTCATTAGTGTGATTTTGGGTAAGAAATGAAGCTAGAAATAGATTTTGTCCACACGAGTAGACACACGGGCTTGTGTATAGACCGTGTGCGACACACGGCCTCGTATATAGGCGTGTGGTTAGGCCGTGTGTCCTCTGCACCTTAAATTTGGGAAATAGATTGATCAAAATTGAGCTCATAGAAAGAGACACGGGCGTGTGTCTTTGCCATGTGTGCTACACGGCTTAGAACACAAGCGTGTGTGTTGGCCGCGGGAAACCTGCACCTAAATTCGAAAAATAAAATTAACCACACAGTCTAGCACACGAGCGTGTGGCATGGCCGTGTGCACAAGTCAGAGAGTTACATTGGGTCAAACATGGCCTGCTGCACGGGAATGTCCCAAGGTCACATGTGCTTGTCGCGTGGACTACACGGACGTGTGAGCCCTACACCTTGGAAAATTTTTGAAATGTCACGAAAAATTCTTAGAGTTTTCGATTAAGTCCCGATTCGATTTTAATGCTCACATTGGGCCTCAAGGGTCCATTTTAGGGATTGTTTGAATAATCTCGGGAAATGAATAGTGATTGGAGTGATTTATCTATAAATGTTCTAAAAGTTTCAGTAATGCTCCATAACTCTGTTCTGGCGAAGGATACGGGTTAGGGTTATTACAAGTTTAATGTTTAAAATGTGTTGTATCATTACTAAAAGACTCAACTTACCAGTGGTGAAACACTTTAATTTCTATTGTACCGAAGGAGATGATCACTTGGGAATTTTTCCAAACTGAGTTCAAAAAACAATATATCAATTAGAGATTTCTTAATCAGAAACAGAAAGAATTTCTGGAGCTCAAACAAGGGCATATGACTGTATCTAAGTATGAAAGAGAATTTTTCTGACTGAGTAAGTATACTAGAGAGTGTATCCCTACTGAAATCGTAATGTGTAAGCAGTTTGAAGAGGGATTAAATGAAGACATATAGTTTTTAGTTAGGATTCTCGAATTAAAAGAATTTGTTGTATTAGTTGACCGAGCTCATAAAGCTGAAGAGTTTAGTAAAGAGAAAGAGCAGCCCGAGACTGAAGCTAGAACTTCAAGTAAAATATTTACTAGAAAGTCATATCAATCGGCATCAAAGAAATCAAAGAAATATTATGCCCATTCCATTACCTCTACAAGATATTCAGGTAGAGATAAAGGTATTCAACGCTTCAGTCCAAGATCTCAGGCTACATCTATAGAAAGTGTGGGTAGTGTTAGAAGCGCCAAACCCAGATGCAAGCACTGTAATAAATTGCATTTCGATGAGTGTCGCATGAGAAGCGGACCATGTTTTAGATGTGGTTCCTTTAACCACTATTTGAAAGACTGCCCGAAAAAGCTTGAGAAAGTTATTGTTCAAACTTCAAAGTCGAGCAATCCCACTACGAAAGGTAGACCACCTCATAATCCCGACAATATGAGTAGTTGTCGGGATACGACAAAAGATTCAACTATTAGATCTGAAGCACGAGCACCAGCCATAACATATGCCATTTGTGCATGTGGGGATGCTTCTGCACTCGATGTTATTTCTCTTCTTGATACTGATATAATTGCTTTGATTGATCCTAGTTCAACACATTCATACATTTGCACGAATTTAGTGTTAAATAAAAATTTTCCTGTTGAGTCCACTAAATTCATGGTTAAAGTATTAAAGCCCCTAGGATAGTATGTGATGGTGGATAAAATTTGTAAGAATTGCCCGTCAATGATACGGGGTTTCTGTTTCCTGGTTGATTTGATGTTATTACCATTTGATGAATTTGATGTGATTCTACATATGGACTGGTTTACTCGACATGATGCTATAATAAATTGTAAACAAAAGCATATTGTATTGAAATGTCAGAATCGTGAAATACTCTACATTGGATCTGATAAATTGGATGGGTTGTCTAATGTGATATCAGCCAGGTTAGCATAGAGATATGTCAGAAAAGGTTATAATGCTTATATTGCCTATGTGTTGGATACTAAAGTGTCTAAAATGAAGATTAAATCAGTTCCAGCTTTCTGTGAGTTTCCAGATGTGTTTCCAGAGGAGTTACCCAGATAACCACCAGTCAAAAAAGTTGAATTTTCTATAGATCTTGTTCTGGGGACAAAACCGATATCTATAGCACCCTATAGAATGGCTTATACTGAATTAAAAAAGTTAAAAAAGCAGTTGCAAGAACTGACTAACAAAGGCTTTGCTCAGCTAAGTTTTTCACCATGACGTGCACTGGTTCTATTTGTTAAGAAAAAGGATGGATCATTGAGATTGTGTATAGATTATCGACAGCTAAACAAGGTCACAATCAAGAATATGTATCCACTACTCCGTATTAATGACTTGTTTGATCAGTTGAAAGGTGCCACAGTGTTCTCAGAGATAGATCTCTGTTCTGGTTATTATCAATTATAAGTGAAAGACTCAGATGTGCCAAAAATAACCTACAGAACCTGGTATGGACATTATGAATTTCTTGTGACGCTGTTTGGACTTCAAAGAGTTACACAAGTGCAGACACGGCCTGGGACACGGCCGTGTGCCCCATTTTAAATACCCAAACGGCCTGAGACATGGGCATGTCCCTTGGCCATGTGAGCCACACGGCCTGATCAAACGTACATGTGTACCCTGCACCTAGTAAAAATTTTGAAATTTCGCAAAAAATTCTCTGAGTACCCGTTTTAGTCCCGACTTGTTTCTAATGTATGTTTTGGGCCTTTAGGGCTCATATAAGGGACTTTATGAATAATATCTGACATGAATGTTAAATAATATGAAATGTTTGTATTTGATCTGTATATTCTGGTAATGCCCCATAACCCTATTCTGGTTATGGATACGAGTTAAGGGTGTTACATTCTGTCATACTACCAATCAAAAGTTACAACAACTGCATTAGTCCATACAAATTATAACATCTAGTCTGGACTTGTTGACATAATTCAAGATCATCAAAGTGATGAGAACTAATGTGCGATGTTAAGCTTGATCTTCCACCGTCTATACTGTTACCACTATTTATCCCTTCCTGAAAGCTAGAAGTTTGATACATAATGAAACTATTTTAATAATTAAGATCAAAGCATTGAACCATACTGGAGACACAACAATCAGATGAATTAAAAGTATTATTTTACTTCTTTGTACGAAAATCTTCCATCAAATGAACCATGGTGCTCTAATATGATAGATGCTACAACCATATAGCTAAAACTATGCCTCAAGTACCAATAATGCACCCCGAAACACATGCGAAAAGCTAATATAGTTCCAGCAGCAACAAGTGCAGTAACACGACATTTAAAAAGCTGAGATCTATATAAACATGCTCCCATGATCCAACCAAGAATTATAACCATAACAGATGTAATAATCTCAAACTAATGTATGTCATTTACAGATGAACCATATGTGATAAAATAGACCATAAGAACAATATGAAAGTCGAGATAAAGAAGTCTAAGATGTAAAGCTCTACTAAATTTCTGAGAATATAACCCCTTTCTATACTGTCAGAATATTGAATTTATGAGCTTTTCAGACTTACCTGTGCACATCAAGCTATTTTTATTGAAAACCATGCAGTATAATAAGAACATATTGATTTTTAAAGAGATTGATGATACCCCAAAGAAAATCCAAAAGGAGAATATCGTTCAGGCGTACTAGAACCAGCTGTAACATAAGCAACATAAATTACATACACATAAAGCAAAGCAACAACTAACAAAAGCAAAAAAAATAACAACACATGATTTTTGCCATCGAGTCCTCTACCAAAACATAGCTAAATAGAATCCAAAAAATAGAGCAATGCCGATTATTAATCAACCAAACTAATAATACATTTACCTAACATTGTGATTGGCAATTATTCCTGCACGATAGAACCATATCTGAAGATAAATAATCGTATATGCCTCTGAAGATAAAAGAGCACATAGAATACCTAGATAAGATCGTTGTAAGATACTCGTCCATAACGGTTAAATTCGATTACCCTATTTATTGGTGATCCCACATTACCCTGTTTACTAAAGTAATCAATCTAGGAGAAATTTCGGTTCAACCTTTCTTTAGATACTATAATAGTTAAATTCGATTACCAAAGAATAACTTATTCTTTAATAGTGACATTGCACATCCCAAATAATCTTCAGAAAGATCTAATATACTCATCCAACACTCTCTTTATTTGCTAACCAACTCTCAGCTCTGACCACATTATTACTCATTCAACCACTAAATTCTTCGGCTTCACACTTGTGGACTTTCCACAACATTAATACTATAGACATTCCGTGATATAAAATTTTGAGAATGACAGGGTGGAGATCGTATTGCCACAAAATTTAATTCTTATGTATAAACATTTCATTATTAAAATAAACACTATGAACCTCTACTTTAACCTTTATAAATTCTGCACGTCATTTGAATCCTTTTAATCATCAACTTGAATATTGCTTTTACCATTATCAGAATTAGGTCGATTGGAAGACATCTTTATATTTTTGAAAGCGTAATTCATTTTAAGGTCAAGAGATATCACACTATCACATGTTATATAATGGCGTATATTTCTAGGCAACATATATGATATGTTTAGTCTGAGAACTGACTAAATTATAGCTCTGATACCACTAAATGTAACACCCTTAACTCGTTTCCATTGCTAGATTTGGGTTACGGAGCATTATAGTACAATTGAAAACATTTTTTGTCATAATATTTAAATAAATGAAACATATAATAAACCATTCATACACATGCACTTTGTCCCTAAATTGAGCCTTCGAGGCCCTAAAACTAGCTTAAAAACAATTCAAGACTAATTTGAAACAAAATAGAAGTTTTAGACAAAATTGTAAGTTTTGGAAAATAAGGGTCACACGACCGTGTGGCCATGCCTTATGCCTCACACGGCTGAAACATGCGCTTGTGTCTAAAGCTGTGTTACCTTCAAACTAGGGACACACGGTCGTGTCCCAGCCCGTGTCCTCACCCGTGTAACTCTCTGAGTAGGGTCATACGGCCGTGTAACACGCTCGTGTGCCAGGCTATTAAACTCATTGACTTGAACCCTAAAAAATCCTCAGATGACGTGCGACCGTGTCGTCAAGCTGTGTACCTCACACGACTCTATCACACGCCCGTATTGCAAGCCGTGTGAACTGAAAATTTACCTATAAACATGTCATTTCACAACCATTCCAAGCATAACTCTCCGTACCACTTGTGCACACTTTCAAGGAACTTAAATATCATTCACAAATACATAATCTTTCGAATTCAAAAAACCTAAATCACCTAACAAATATGTCATTCAAAGGCACCACATTTACATTCAAACACCATTTACCAAAACATGCTAACTGTAACAACCCATTTTTCAGTGAAATCAGAACAGTGGTTTTGGGACCACAAATCCGACCCAAAATATATTTTATTTTTATTTTATCGTATGGCCCGTAATATGTTAGAAATAACGTGTGAAAATTTTGATATGAAAATTTTATCGATTAAGTGTTTAGTTACGAGAAGGATTAAATAGCATAAAATGCAAAAGTTGAATTCTAGTAGCTATAAGGATCAAATAGTTATGGAATTCAAAAATTAAGGTCCTTATATATTAATTAGACTTTAAAAGCCCAATTTTAGCTAAATCAAAATAGTAGTTTTGAAACCACAAATTCGAGGTTGTAAATTTATTTTAATATTATTTTATGTGTTTACAGCATGATAGCATGTATGTGTGAAAGTTTCGTGATTTAATTTTATTGATTGGATGTCTAATTTGAAAAAAGGACTAAATCGCGTAAAATGTAAAAGTTGCATTCTCCTTGTTTAAAGTGCTTAATTGCCATGGCTTATTAAAAGAAAGGTCCTTATGTTGATATTACCATTGATAGTGGAATTTGACATAAATGGCCATTAAATGAATGTTTCTAAATGGTTTTTATTAAAGGTTAAAATGCTAATTGGTTAATTAATGTTATATTAAATAAAACCAAGTGAAATTATCATCATATTTAGTTCATCCTAGCCGAAATTAAAAGAGAAAGAAGCCGAAGGTGTTGTTTTTGGGTTTGGCCTTTGAAACTTTGATTTAGGTACATACTTTGCTCGGTTTTTGATCATTTTTATGTTTTTGTGATCATTGCTTTGAGTACTAGCTAGCCCGTGCTTAATTTTTTAGTTTGTTGGTGATTTTGTAAAATGCCATTGATGAATTCATGAGTTTTGTGATAGCTGATGATGAAAAATGGATATTTGTTGATAGATTATCATGTTTTGTAAAGTAATTTTTGGTAAAAATGCATATTAGGGATTAAATTGAGAAATGTGTAAATTTAGGGGTTGAAATGTGAAATAAATGAAAATAATGGGCTACTAGAGGCACTATGGTAATTAGGCCAAGCATGGGTTTAATTGAATTTTGTGAATTTTGTGTATTTGTGTAATAAGGACTAAATTGAATAAATGTGAAACTTTAGCGGCTAAAGTGTAAAAATGCTCAAATGTGTGTTTGATGACTGAAGAGTTGGTGATTAAATGGATTAATTTTGAATAAATATAGATCAAGAATGAAAGAAATTGGATTTAGATTTAGAGAAATCGAAAGTTGTCGAATAATCGATCCAGTCTATTTATCCCGAATACGAGGTAAGTTCATATGCAGATAAATAACTTTAAATTGATTTATAAATGTTAAAATTGTCATTGAATTGCTATGAATATTGAACGAGCAAATACGAGCAAGAATCGACTAAGTTACGATATCTGAAAGTCCCGAACAAACCTTAGGAATAGTATAGGATACGAATGTCATGACATTAGGTTAACGAGATGTGATTACATGTAAGACCATATCTGGGACATAGACATTGTATTGTGATTACGTGTAAGATCATGTCTGGGACATTGGCATCATTGTTTGATTTTTTGTAAGACCCTATCTAGGACAGTGGTATCGATATGTGATACATGTAAGACCATAACTGGGATATGGCATTGTACGAGCTATATGTGATTGCCGAGTATCCTTAATGATCCAACCAGTTCAACAGGCAAAGTTAAGTCGAGAAATAATGTGTGGACGAGTTAAGTGATACAGGTACGTACAAGATTCATACGAGTATTGAAAAGGGAAGTATTTGATGAAATTACATGTGAATTTGAATAAGCATTCATTGAGAAAGGTTTGTGTATTTATATGTGCTTACTCATACTTTGTCTATTGATGGACATGATGTTGATTCATGTGGTAATTTATTTGTGTATGGCTTACAATGCTTTTAAAGTTTACTTTGTTTGTTTTTTCCATGTTTTATAGATAATCAAAGCTAGGTCAGACTCGAGGATCATCGGGAACACCGTCACACTATCGATCATCTTGTTGGTACTTTTGAAGCTTTGTATATATAGAATATGGCATATATAGGCTAGTGTCATCTTGGTATGTTTTGAGTTATGATATTAGCTATGAGATTTGGCTTGTAAATGTTGGTGTGTATTTGGCCAAATAAGTTGGCTTAATTCATAAGTTTGATATGTGGTTTATGATGCATATAATGTCCTATGTTTTGGCAAGATTAATATGGATTCATGTGTTTGCTAGATGAGTAGTTGATTTGTTTAATTATCAATGATGTATCATGGTTGAAAAATGGCATGTTTATGAATTGGTTTATTGATGAGAAAATGGTATATTATGAGGCATAAAATAGTTGATAAGATGGTGAGAAAATGTATATAGAAGTTAAGGTTAAGACTTGTTGTCTTGGTATGTTTTTGTTTATGATTTTAGGGGTTGATTGAATGGATTATAAATGGCATATATGTGTATGAAATAGTATGTTTTGGCTACCTTAGAATGTATTGAATTGGTACAAATGTGGTGGTTTAGGTATGCTTGAGAAAGGGTGAGAAATATGGCTTCAACCAAGCCTATTTTCACTCCACACAGCCAAGCACACAGGCAAATGGCTTGACCATCTGTGGCACATGGCCTTGGTACACGGCTATGTGTCCTCTAGGGTAGCTCTTCCAATTAAGTCAGTATACCCCACAGGTTTGACACAGCCTAAACACACGGGTGTGTCTACTGGCCGTGTGTGACACACGGGCTGGCACATGGGCGTGTGGCCGGCCGTGTACCAAAGTCAGTGACCCCTCCAGTTTTCCCACGGCCATGGCTCACGGGCGTGTCTCCGACTTTGTGGTGCAAGTTAGTATGTATGCCCTGTTTTCATACGGCATGCGGCACGGGCATGTCTGGCTTTACACAGCCTGTTCACACGGGTGTGTGAACCTTGAATGGTTGAAAATTTTATAAGTTTCCCAAAGTTTGCAAATGTTATCGGTTTAGTCCTGAACCACTTCTAAGCATGTTTTAAGGTCTCATGGAGCCTTATAAAGGACATTGAGATTATATTTGATTGATGTTTATGTGAAAATGTATGATTTATGTTGTGATTGATCGGTAATGCCTCTTAACCCAATTCTGGTGATGGATACAGGTTAGGGGTGTTACATTTAATTGGTATCAAAACTACATTTTAGTCGATTCTAAAACTAATGTAGCAAGTAAGAGTTTAGCTATACATGCCATATATATACTCTATGACAGTGTGATGATTCCTGACAGTTTAAAATGTGCTTTCGTATAGTAAAAGATCTTAAACAAGCAATAGTTGATGATGTGGAAAGTAATGCACCTGCTCCCATTCAAGGGGCAGCGCCAGCTGATTCTAGGCCGATTTCGAGTAGTCACGAGGGAGAGGCTAAGCAAGCCTTTTTCCAGATAATGAGTGAGTGGTTCACGGAGTTTGTTCGAACAAATCCGGCTGCTCAAGAACCTCCACCCTTACCTGTTCCTCAACATATCCCTATTAATCCTCAAGTCATAGATCCGATACGGTTAAAAAGTTGCCAATGGATAAGATACATAAACACGAGGCTGAGGAGTTTCGGGCTACCATTGATGATGATGCGAAGAGGGCTGAGTTCTGGCTTGAAAATACAATTCGTGTATTCGACGAATTATCTTGTACTTCTGATGAATGTATGGTATCTCTACTTAGAGATAATGCGTACCATTGGTGGAAAATGTTTATATCTATGGTTCCTAGAGAATGGGTTACCTGGGAGTTCTTTCAATTTGAGTTCCAAAAAAAGTACATTAGTCAATGATTTCTCGATCAGAAGCATAAAGAGTTTCTAGAATTGAAACAATGCCAGATGACTGTCACTAAGTATGAAAGAGAATTCGTACGTTTAAGCAAGTATGCTTGGGAATATGTTTCCACTGAAGAAATCATGTGTAAATGATTCGTTGATGGACTAAACGAGGATATAAAGTTACTAGTCAGAATTCTAGAGTTGAAAGAATTCGTCATTCTGGTTGAGAGGGCTTGTAAAGCTGAGGATCTTAGTAAAGAAAAGAGAAAAGCTGATTTTGAAGTAAGAGATTCAAGAAAAAGATCAACTAGTAAATCTTATCAATCTACATTGAAGAAATTTTAAGACTCGTTTAATCGTTCTAATTCATCGATGAGACATTCAAACAGAGATCGTGAAAGGTAACATTCGAGCTTTAAAGCTCCGACTATCTCAATGTGGAAAATGACATTTCAGTGGTTGTAGATTTATTGATCGGGCTTGTTCTAAATGTGGATCGCTAGATCATTTTATTAGAGATTGCCCAGAGTTAGCCGAAAAATATAATGTTCAAAGTATGAGGCTGAGTAATATTGCAGTTATAGGGAGACCATCCCGTAACATAGGAAATGTGAGTGGTAGTTAGAGAGCAAAAAAAGACTCTATCGTAAGGTCTGAAGCCAGAGCACCTATACGAGCCTATGCTATTCGCGCTCGCAAAGAAGCATCATCTCCAGATGTTATTACCGATACTGTTACTCTCTATGATACTAAAGTTATTGCATTGATAGATCCAGGATCAACTAATTCATATATATGTGCGAATTTAGTATCCAGTAAGACTTTCCTTGTAGAGTCTACTGAATTTGTGATTAGAGTATCGAACCCTTTAGGCAAGCGTGTTTTGATTGATAAAGTGTGTAAGAACTGTCCATTAATGATTCGAGATTTCTGTTTTTTGGTTGGTCTAATGTTGTTACCATTTGATGAATTTGATATAATTTTGAGTATGGATTGGCTAACGCTACATGATGCTATAGTAAACTGTAAACGAAAGAAAATTGACTTGAAATGTCAGAATAATGACATTATTCACATTGAGTCAGATGATTTGAATGGTTTACAAGCAGTGACTTCATCGATGTTAGCTCACAAATATGTGAGAAAGGGTTGTGAAGCTTATCTTGCTTATGTGCTTGATACGAAAGTGAATGAAAAGAAGATCAAATCAGTACCAGTTGTGTGTGAATACCCAGATGTGTTTCTTGAAGAGATACCAGGTTTACCACCTATCCGAGTGGTTGAGTTTGGCATTGAGTTAGTGCCAGGAACAACACCGATATCAACAGTTCCATACAAAATGGCACCAATAGAATTAAAAGAATTAAAAGCTCATTTGCAAGAATTAACTGATATAGGGTTTGCAAGACTGAGTTTCTCGCCCTGAGGTGCTCCTATATTATTTGTGAAAAAGAAAGATGCCACGATGAGAATGTGTATAGACTATCGACAGCTCAACAAAGTGACGATCAAGAATAAGTATCCTCTGCCCAGAATAGATGATTTGTTTGATCAGTTAAAAGGGACTACATTCTTTTCAAAGATAGATTTGAGATCGGGCTATTACCAGTTGCGAGTTAAAGACTCTGATGTGCCAATAACTGCATTTAGAATGAGATATGGTCACTATAAATTTTTAGTTATGCCTTTTGGACTAACAAATGCACCTACTGTCTTTATGGACTTAATGAACCAGATTTTCAGACCGTACCTAGATCGATTTGTTGTTGTGTTCATAGATGATATTTTGATTTATTCACATGATGAATCCGAGCATGCTGAGCATCTGAGAATTGTACTACAGACTCTGCAAGATAAGCAGTTATAAGCAAAGTTCAACAAATCTGAATTTTGGTTGCGCGAGGTTGGTTTTTTGTGGAATATTGTGTCAGCATCAGGTATCCGAGTCGATTCGAGTAAGATTTCTACAATAATAGATTGGAAGCCTCTGAGAAATGTATCTGAAGTTCGCAGTTTTCTAGGACTCGCGGGCTATTATAGACGATTTGTGAAAGGCTTTTCGATAATTGCGACTCCGATGATGAAATTGCTTCAAAAAGATGTTAAATTCGAATGGTCAGATAAATTTTAGAAAAGTTTTGGTCAGTTGAAAGCTTTATTGACTGAGGCACCAGTGTTAGTTCAGCTTGAATCGGGTAAAGAGTTCATAGTGTTCAGTGATGCATCGTTGAATGGTATGGTTTGTGTTTTGATGCAAGAAGGCAAAGTTATAGCTTATGCCTCGAGACAGTTAAAACCGCATGAAAAGAATTATCCGGCACACGATTTAGAATTGGTTGTGGTTGTGTTCGCATTGAAAATTTGGCGCCATTATTTGTTTGGTGAGAAATGCCACATCTATACCGATCACAAGAGTTTAAAATATTTGATGACACAGAAAGATCTGAATTTGCGGCAATGGAGGTGCCTTGAATTACTAAAAGATTATGAGTTAGTGATCGATTATCATGCGGGAAAGGCTAATGTTGTTGCTGATGCATAAAATCGAAAATCTTTATTTGCTCTAAGTGTAATGAATACTCAGTTGGCTCTAACTGATGATAGCTCAGTTGTAGCTGAGTTGAAAGCGAGACCATTGTTTTTACAGTATATTTGTGAAGCTTAGAAAGTTGATAATGAAATGTTAACAAAACGAGCTTAATGTGATTCGAACCTTGATTCAGAATTTCAAGTTGACGCTGATGATAGTTTAAGATTCAGAGGCTGAATATGTGTTCCGAGAAATTCAGAGTTGATTTAGATGATTTTGAATGAAGCACATAGTAGTCGTTTATCTATTCATCCGGGAAGCATGAAAATGTATAATAATTTGAAATAGTTTTATTGGTGGCATGGTATGAAACATGATTTTTTAAAATTTTTTTCAAAATGTTTGACTTGTCAGCAAATCAAAGCTGAGCATCAAGTACCGTCAGGTTTATGACAGCCTACCATGATTCCCGAGTGGAAATGTGATAGAGTGACTATGGATTTTGTTTCAGGTTTTCCCTATCTCCGAGTAAGAAAGATGCAATCTGGGTTGTTGTTGACAGGTTGACAAAATCAACTTATTTCATTCCGTTGCGTACGGATTATTCGCTTAACAAGCTTGCTGAGTTGTACATTTTTGAGGTTGTTCGATTGCACGGAGTGCCACTATCTATTGTGTCAAATAGAGATTCGAGGTTCACTTCGTGATTTTGGAAGAAATTGCAAGAAGCTTTAGGTACAAAGCTGCATTTCAATACGGTATTTCACCCTCAAACGGATGGTCAATCCGAGTGAGGTATTCAGGTACTCGAGGATATGTTGCCTTGTTGTATTCTTGAGTTCGAAGGTACGTGGGAAAAGTATTTGTCGTTGATTGAATTTGCTTATAAAAATAGTTTCCAATCAAGTATTAAAATGGAATCGTACGAAGCTCTATATGGTCGTAAATGCCGAACACCATTGTACTGGACAAAGCTTAGTGAGAATAAGATTCACAGGGTTGATCTAATTAGAAAGATAGAAGAAAAAGTGAAGTAATATGAGATAGTTTGAAAGCAGCCTCGGAATGGAAGAAATCTTACGCATATTTCAAACGAAAAGATATTGAATTTCAGATAAGGGATAGAGTGTTTCTGAAAGTGTCGCCGTGGAGAAAGATATTGTGTTTTGGACGAAAAGGAAAATTAAGTCCGTGATTCATTGGATCGTACGAGATTATCGAGCGAGTCAGACCAGTTGCTTATCGGCTACCATTGCCGCCTGAGTTAGAAAAGTTTCATAACGTGTTTCATGTATTGATGCTTCAACGATACCGATCTAACCCTTCACATGTTATTTCCCCGACAGAGGTTGAAATTTCGTCTGATATGTTGTATGCTGAAGAACCGATTCGAATTCTAGCTCATGAAATAAAAGAGTTAAGAAATAAAAGAATAGTTTTAGTGAAAGTATTATGGCATTGACATGGGGTTGAAGAAGCTACGTGGGAACCTGAAGATGTTATAAGAAAGCAATATCCAAACCTATTCACTGGTAAGATTTTTAGGGACGAAAGTCCCCAAGGGAGGAGAGTTGTAACAGCCCTATTTTATCTAAATCAGAACAGTGGTTTCAAAACAACAAATCCAAGGTCGTAAAATTATTTTAATATTATTTTATGTGTTGACAGCATGATAGCATGTATGTGTGAAAGTTTCGTGATTTAATTTTATCAATTGGATGTCTAATTTGATAAAAGGAATAAATCGCGTAAAATGAAAAGTTGCATTCTACTTGATTAAGGTGCTTAATTGCCATGGCTTATTAAATGAATGGTCCTTATGTTGATATTAGACCATTATAGTGGAATTTGACATAAATGGTCATTAAATAAATGTTTTTAAATGGTTTTTATTAAAGGTTAAAATGCTAATTGGTTAATTAATGTTATATTAAATAAAACCAAGTGAAATTCTCAACATCTTTAGTTCATCCTAGCCGAAACTAAAAGAGAAAGAAGCCAAAGGTGTTGTTTTAGGGTTTGGCCTTTGAAGCTTTGATTTAGGTACTTTTTTTGCTTAGTTTTTGATAATTTTTATATTTTTGTGATCGTTGCTTTGAGTACTAGCTAGCTCGTGCCTTAATTTTTGAGTTTGTTGGTGATTTTGTAAAATGCCATTGATGAATTCATGAGTTTTGTGATAGTTGATGATGAAAAATGGATATTTGTTGATAGATTATCATGTTTTGTAACGTGATTTTTGGTAAAAATGCATATTAGGGATTAAATTGAGAAATGTGTAAGTTTAGGGGTTGAAATGTGAAATAAATGAAAATAATGGGTTGCTAGGGGCACTATGGTAATTCGAACAAGCATGGGTTAAATTGAATTTTGTGAAATTTGTGTATTTGTGTAATAAGAACTAAATTGAATAAATGTGAAACTTTAGGGGCTAAAGTGTAAAAATGCCCAAATGTTTGATTGAGGACTGAATTGAATGAGTTGGTGATTGAATGGATTAATTTTGAATCTATATGGACTAAGAACGAAAGAAATTAGATTTAGATCGAGGGAAATCAGATAGTCGATCTAGTCTGTTATCCCGAATACGAGGTAAGTTCATATGCAAATAAATACCTTGAAATTGATTTATAAATGTTTAATTATCATTGAATTGCTATCAATATTGAAGGAGCAAATTTGATAAAGAATCAACTAAGTTACGATATCCGAAAGTCCCATACGAACCTTAGGAATAGTACAGGATACGAAGTCATGACATTAGGTTACCGAGATGTGATTACATGTAAGACCATGTCTGGGACATTGGCATTGTATTGTGATTACGTGTAAGACCATGTTTGGGACATTGACATCGTTATTTGATTTCGTGTAAGACCCTATCTGGTATAGTGGCATCTATATGTGATATTACCGGGTATCCTTAACAATTTCGAATAGTTCAATAGGCAAAGTCAAGTTAAGAAATAATGTGTGGATGAGTTAAGTGATACAGGTACGTACAAGATTCATACGAGTATTGAAAAGGGAAGTATTTGATGAAATTACATGTGAATTTGAATAAGCAATCATTGGGAAAGGTTTGTGTATTTATATATGCTTACTCATACTTTGTCTATTGATGGAAATGATGTTCATTCATGTGGTAATTTATTTGTGTATGGCTTACTAAGCTTTTAAAGCTTACTTTGTGTGTTCTTTCCATGTTTTATAGATAATCGAAGCTAGCTCAGACTCAGGGATCATCCAGAACATCGTCACACTATCGATCATCTTGTAGGTACTTTTGAAGCTTTATATATATGGTATATGGCATGTATAGGCTAGTGTCATCTTGGTATGTTTTTAATTATGATATTAGCCATGAGATTTGGCTTGTAAATGTTGGTGTGTATTTGGCCATATAAGTTGGCTTAATTTATAAGTTTGATACGTGATTTATGATGCATATAATGTCTTATGTTTTGGCAAGATTAATATGAATTCATGTGTTTCCTAGATGTGTAATTGATTTGGTTAATTATCAATGATATATCATGGTTAAGAAATGGCATATTTATGAATTGGTTTATTGATTATGGAATGGTATATTATGAGGCATAAAATAGTTGATAAGATGGTGAGAAAATGCATATAGAAGTTAAGGTTAAGACTTGTTGTCTTGGTATGTGTTTGTTTATGATTTTTGGGGTTGATTGAATGGATTATAAACGGCATGTTATATGTATGAAATAGTATGTTTTTGCTGCCTTTGAATGTATTGAATTGGTACAAATATGGTGGTTTACGTATGGTTGAGAAAGGGTGAGAAATATGGCTTCAACCAAGCCTATTTTCACTCCACACGGCCTAGCACATGGGCGTGTGGCTTGACCGTTTGTGACACATGGCATTGGTACATGGCTGTGTGTCCCCTGGGGTAGCCCTTCGAATTAAGTCAGTATACCCTACAGGTTTGACACGGCCTAGATACACGGGCGTGTCTATTGGCTATGTGCGACACACGGGCTGGCACATGGGCGTGTGACCGGCCGTGTGACCCAAGTCAGTAACCCCTCCAGTTTTCCCACGGATATGGCACATGGGCGTGTCTCCGGCCTTGTGGTGCAAGTCAGTATGTATGCCCTGTTTTCACACAGCTTGTGACATGGGCATGTCTGGTGGCCATGTAAGGCACATGGCCTGTTCACACGGGCGTGTGACCCTTGAATGCTTGAAAATTTTATAAGTTTCCTAAAAGTTTGCAAATGTTATCGGTTTAGTCTCGAACCACTTCTAAGCATGTTTTAAGGTCTCATAGAGCCTTCTAAGGGACATTGTGATTATATTTGATTGATATTTCTGTGAAAATGTATGATTTATGTTGTGGTTGATCAGTAATGCCTCGTAACCCAATTCCAGTGACAGATACGGGTTAGGGGTGTTACATAGACCATTAAGAAAAGTATGTAGATTTTTCTTGGTGACTCATCCATGGAATTATAGAAAAAGGGCAAGGACTAAATGTGAAATACCAAAATACTTAATTAATTAAAAGATGAAAAGAAATAAATCATTTTATTTTCATCATCTTCAACCTAAAACACATGGAAACTCTAGGAGAGAGAAAAGAAACTTTCAAGGCCAAATTGGGTAAGTTCTCTTGTCCTATTTTTCGTAATTTTGGTATTTTTGAAACCGAGATAGCCTAATCTCTCTATTTGAGGGATTAATTTGAAAAGTATCAAGGTATGAGAATGGTTTATGGATGTATTATGCTGGAAATTAAAAATTTATGGTAGAAAATGAAATATTATTGATAGATAAACAACTTTTACAAAATAATTTTGGATGAAAACATGATTTAGGGACTAAAATGAAAAGTTGTAAAATTTGATGAAAAATTTTGAAAGTTTATGAATACATGTGCTGAAAAATTTGTAATCGGGCTTTGGTTAGGCTTGGAATATGGAGTAATTTGCACAAGCTTCATTTTCCGAGCCTAGGGATGAAAATGGAATTTTTTGTAAAGTTAGGGGCAAAATGGTAATTTTACCTAGGACATAAATTGAGTCCGTTTAAGTGTGAAATGTATGAAATTGATGATAAAATTCATTTATATAGTTCCGAAAAACACAAACTCAAGGCTAGATCGAGGAAAAGAAAAGATTTCGGATTAGTAGACTTTTACGCGAATAAGTGTCGAGGTAAGTTCTTGTAACTTAATCGAGTATGCAATTATGTTAATTGAATGTTACATTGTATGTAATGTGATTTATATAATGTGCCTTATATGTATGTTATGATGGAAAATTTATATGTGCATAAAATGATGATAAAGGGGTTAGTCCTGATTTAATGTTGAATTCCGATGAATATATCCGCTTTCCCAAAATGGATAAGGTCTTGCATTTGTTGCGGACGGAATTTAGCTCAGACGAGTAATCCCATTGACCTTGTTATAAAAAGGATTTAGCCCGAATAGGTAATCCCAATATAATACCTCTCGAGCATACGTTATGATTAGGGTTTAGCCTTGTAACACCCCAAACCCGGCCTAGACGTTATGGCCGAATCTAGCGTGTTACATCGAAGTGCTTTTCGGAAATAGGACTTGGCGTTAAGAATCCGAATTTAAGTTAAATCCCTTTTAGTTTTTATTTCTTGAGAAAATTTGTCAAATTAAGTTGTTACTAATTGAAATCAATTTGTCAAAACGATTGTCATATTTATCACCGTTGATTCCTTAAACTAAATAAGATCGCGAAAGCTTTTAAAAACCTTGAAGTGTAAAATGTGTGTTTTCCTTGAAAATAGTTATTATTTTGAAAACTAATCTTCTCCTAGTCTAGTAATTTAAGGTAAGAAATCAAAGCCCAAAAAAAAATTTAAAACCACAAATGGCCTTATTACATAACCAAAAACCCAATATGAAATTTAAATAAATAAAGTCAAAAGTATCAGCAATCATGTTGCCACCTTCGAGTCCCTCGCGGCTCCAAACCATCTAAGGCTGAGGATTACCTGTACAGTTAAAAGAAAGGGTGAGTTTACAACAACTTAGTATGTAATCCCCTATCAGTCAAATAGTAAACAATACATGCAGTAAACGTCTAGGCCTAAGCCCTATTCAGTAACAGTACAGTCTGGGCTTTAGCCCTATACAAGAACAGTGTGGCCTAAGCCCAATACGGTATCAGTACAGTGTAATGCAATTATGCATCCCATCCAAATCCAGCCAGCACACCACCCATACCAACCAACACACCATGGGGGGTTATAAATCAACCCACCCAGCTAGCACACCAATATCATAGCAAAGCTGCCAGTAATAATAATGCAACATAGCTTCCAAAAACAATAAATTTGGCAAAGCGACCAATATTAGTGAATGTGACATAGTCACCAGTACAGTACTTCCTCCATATCAAAATCCCATCCCCATGTACTATGTCATGTCATATATATTATGTGTATGCAAAGTCATACTCAGTACAATCATACATGTAAATCATAAGCACATCAGTCATACGGAACATAGGGCATAATCGTCATTTTACCATACAGAGGTATTATGGTCATTTTACCTTATAGGAGCATTACGATCATTTTACCTATTTTGGGGTTTCAACTCGAATAACGACCTCTCCAAAGGTCTACAGTCGCCTTGAGCGATGCAGATAACCTTAATGATCATAAACGTGTAAATGGGCCTAAGGCCCATTACTCGGCCCAAATAGGCCCACACGCTCGTGTGGCCCATGTAGCCCAAATTTAGTTACGACTATGTGACTTACATAGCCCAGTCCAATATTTATCAATTACCGTGGATTTAATCTGTGTGGGGCCTACAAGCCCATTGGGGCCACATAGCCCATTTCGGCCCAACGTGGGCCATAACGGCCTAAGTCCACGAAAATGCTCGTGGTGGCCTTTACAATCTATCGCCCATGATTTGTGGGCTCGGTTTACCCCACAAGAAATCGCACGCTCGTGAGGCCTCAAATGTCGAAGTTTCAGCACTTCGACTTTTCGGCTTTTGCCGATCTACAGTAAGGAAGGGTGTGGTTACATACCTGTTTACGAAACCGCTCCAAGTTTCTCAGATATCCAACCTTGACCGAAAGATATGCGATCTATTTCACTTACATCACTAGTTGAAAATGATTGCACACTTCTTGTCGATTTACTGCATTAATAACAGATCTCATTAGCAACAATCATATAATCCAAGCCTTGAATTAAAACCCATAGTCTAAATAAGTCCCAAAATTAGAGTTAGAAAATATTTTGTATTCGACCACTACTGACAAAAACTAGTCTACTTACCCCCATATATTTGATCGAATACCGAAGAACGATTTTGAACACCTCCGAGCACTGAAGGATCCCTTTTCTCTTCGAGTGTTTTAGAACCCAAAGATCCCATACATACAAAAAGGGATAGAGAATTAGCAACCATAAACCAAACATTCAGCTTAAGATGAAAACAAAAGAATAAGAAACAAAACCAATAAAACAAAAAACACTTACCCAAATTCAAATGATAGACAAGAAAAGATGTTGGAGCAACGAATGATAGTCAGAAACTAGATGTCCAAAAGAATCAAAAATGCAGAGACAAGGAGCACAATAATTGGCCTAGGAGGAGAAAAGCGAGAAGATAGAAAGAAAAGACAGAGAAGAGAACAATAGAGGTTTGGCTAAGGAAAACTGAAAGAGGGAATAGCGAGAGAAAAGAGATTAAATTGGGAAAAGGTAAGGAAGGATAAGAAGAGAGTAGAGGGAAAAGAGAGAAACGGTCACAATATAAAAGAATAAGACCAAATGAAAAGAATACATGTTCGGCAAAAAACATGAAAAGAAAGGTAAACAACCAAAAGAGAAATAATAACACGAGTGAATGCAAGCCCGAAACAATAGAGGACTAAAATTGAATTTGGAGAATTCAGCCACCTGTACACCACACAAAACGTCTAAACCTTTTTTCCAAATCGAAACCAAGGGAGCCTTAATGTTCCATTCAAGCATAACCTCTCACCATCATCACATCCCTTGATTTTCTCCAAAAATCTCTCCCCTTATCCTTCCACTATTCACTCCACAAAACACTCCAACCTCCCATTCAAATTCCTCAAGACCCATTGAAACCTAGAGTCCCCATCTAACTTAAATACCAGTCATCCCATGTAGCAAAATAAATACTTCTTTTATGTTGTGCCAGCACTCCAACTTCAAACCTCAAGGTTACTCTACACGCCACCTTACCACCACACAACAGGCTCTTTTTGTGATAAAAATCGTCCATGATTAATTATAAGACCTATGTGCAAGTGTCCAGATTCACTTAAGAGGAAAGACTAAAATTTTGCAAAAGCCCAAACTTGAACCTAGGCTTCTCAAACACTCCCAAACACACCCAAATCACTTAGCCAATAAAGCAAACATGAAATTCGTGTCACTTTCTTGCTAAACTAAAATATTTATGAGCAGTCTCCTAACCACTCCTATGTTCAAGGCCCAATACTTCTAGGCCCAGTTTCAAGGCGTTACAACTCACCCCTTCTTAAAGAAATTTTCTCCTCGAAATTTCTAACTATCAAAATGAAACACCCCTCGCCCGTATCCGACGTCGGGATAGGGTTCGACGCGTTACTGGTAATTCACCTTTACAAACTTACTCAATCGGGTTACTGAATTTCGCTCATGATTTAACACTTTTCAAACGTGTGCACTTTGTCTCTTATACAGGCCTTTGAGGCCTAAAAACACTCCTAGGGGTAGTACGGAACAAGACTGAAATTGTTCAATAGACTTGGGGCACTTTAGGAAATTATCCCTTAGTTGAAGTGTAACACGCCCGTGAGGCTTAGAACACGCCCGTGTCCTTTTTCCAGTATGCAACACGGCCAAGGCACACGCCCATGGGCTTAGCCTGTGTGCTACATTGACTTCAACCTCACCATTCTATTAAATATACATGGCCAAGGCACAAGCTCGTGTGCTTAGCCCGTGCTCTATGCTGACTTAAAATTTCAGGTGCAGGGGACACACGGTCATAGCACACACCCATGGGAGTAGCCCGTGTGTCATACACAGCCTAGACACGCACCCGTGTGTCTACCCATGTGAACCTTGTTAGGCTATTTTCCAAGCCTTAAGTCACCCTCTACTAGCCAATTACACTTATAGATTACTATAGTGCATATTTGCGCCAAATTATCCATTTGTAAATATGAAATTTTGATTAACCTCATTGCATGTGAACCTCATGTCATTGGTTTCATACATGCTAAGTCAATTCTTATCTTGCATTTAATGATTTATATGTCTGCTTGACATATTAAGATTGGCTCATTGTTATAATTCATTGCCAATTATAACTAAGGCATCGCATATAAATATAAACATGCATAGATTTGTAGGGCATAGCCTACTTCAAAATGAGCCAATTCCCATGGCCATATACAAAAAAAAAAAAGATAAACATATTTCTACATGCCTTCATTAGGAAAATCAAATGACATATATAAAAAAATACTCAAAAATCATATACATGCCATTGGACAAAATAGAAATGTCTTTATACCGAAGCTTGTCTAGTTGATAGTGTGTTGACTCTCCAATTGTCTTCCAATCCTTATGAGTCCTTGAGCTCTAAAAAGCAGGGAAAAGAGAGGGGTAAGCATTTACAGGCTTAGTAAGCCCGTATAACTAGAAAGTAAACTTACCAATTATTTAGCATACAACCATATTAGGCA
This sequence comes from Gossypium longicalyx, assembly GCA_025698465.1. Classification (NCBI taxonomy): domain Eukaryota; kingdom Viridiplantae; phylum Streptophyta; class Magnoliopsida; order Malvales; family Malvaceae; genus Gossypium; species Gossypium longicalyx. Next base: position 45,027,688 of record CM046996.1, on the reverse strand, counting down.
ATGAAACCAACAAGCATAGGATAGTTTCCCTATCACATGCACTCAACCATCGAGTTAGTTACATATCAATGCACCATGTAATTCATCTTAGATAAGCTCATCATTTAACATATCATCTATGCATATTCCTTGTGATAGTCCCGTTGAGTTTCTAGGAAATCTTGATGGATCATCCATTTACCATCAATTTGTACGAATGATCGTTTCAGTATGCACTCCCACAAACCTCACATCTTACGGCGGGATTACTAGTCCAGGCTAAATCCCCTGTAATATAAACTCATAAAGTGATGTCGGGATTACCAGTCCAGGCTAAATCCCTTATAACGACAAACACCCTTAATGAGCCCAGATCTGAATTACCAGTCTAGGCTAAATTCAAACCCTAATCGGATTACTCGTCCGGGCTAAATCCACAATGCACACATATTCTTCGAGAGGCTCGATCACTCAAGGAACATTAGTCCAGGCTAGATCCTTTTTATACTTGAGATCTTCGGATTACCAGTCCAGGCTAAATCCTTTTCTGCAACACATGCAGGATCTCAAGTCTCATGTAAATCATGGTTTATCCATCGAATTCCCTTTCCAACCTCAACCGAGACATTATCCAACAATTTATTATTAAAGATGCAATTCATGCATTTTCATGCCATCAACAATGCAATTATCATGCATTCAAAAAACATACAATTATCCATGTTATAGGCTTGCTTCGAGTTATCCGAACTTACCTGGTATTCGTTTCGGAGCTGTGTTTCGGTTATTCCGAAACCTTGCGTTTACCTCGATCGACCTCCAGAATTTGTTCCTCGGGGTTTATAACAACAAAATTATATTATTAATTCACTCCATTACACTTTTCAAGTTTAATTTCTACCCCCGGTCCAAATGACCGTTTTGCCCCTAACCTTTGACATTTTTACTATTTAGTCTTTAAGCTCGTGTCATGAAACAAATGGAATTTCTATCTTACCCAAGCCTGACCGAACATTTTTATCTCTTATGGCAGCCCAAATTTTCTATTATTTTCTCATTCCTACCACACATTTTAAAACATTTGCAAAGTGGTCCCTACAAGGGCTTTTCATGAAAATCACTTAGGAAAAGATGTTTATCACACCTTCAACTTTCATACCCCTCCATAATCCACCAAAATACAAGCAACTCATGCATGGGTAAATTTTTAAACATGAAATTTAGCATGAAATATGGGTAGAAATGGAGAGAGTAAGCTACCGGAATTCCAAAAATACAAAGAACATTGAAAACGGGGCTTGGGAGCACTTATTATTGAGCTTGGAAAGCTTGAAAACCTAGCTATAGAGAGCATGAAATTTTTGACAGCTATGGAGAAGAAGATGGCTGATTTTGGCTTATTTTTCTCATTTTATTTCATTAAAAAGCCAATTGACCAAAATGCCCTTAAGTCCTTTCTTTAATATTTCATCCATGCAAACCCATTTTTGTCCAAAAACTTAGAAATTGGGAAAATTGCTCCCCAATATCTTCTAATTTATAATCTAAAGAAATTTCATACAAATTACTTCTAGAATCCAAGTTTTTCAATTTATTCAATTTAGTCCCTAATTTCCAATTAGACACCTTACTCAAGGACTTTCTTCATGAAACTTTAACACATGCATAATCTCATATTCTAGGTCTCATAATAATCATAAAATAAATATTTTGATGTCGGATTTTTGGTCCCAAAACCACTGTCCCAACTAGGCCCTATTTCAGGATGTTACACAAAACCATTGCACCATCCAACCTACACCACTACGCTCCTGCTGCGCACTCTAATCCCAAAGATACTAACACACTTTAACTTGAACTTGGAATCTCTTACACACACCCAAAACACTTAACTACTAAAGCAGATAGACATCACACGTATACAATTTCTATGTCCAAATCATCACACTTAAACAAAACATACCTGACTTAAAGGTGACTTGGCAATCCCGAGCCCGATGCTCTTTAGACCCGCACCTGAGACATGCTCTCGACTTTCTTTAGCATTTGTCCAGATAACAACTTCTACAATGCTTGCAAGTTGGAAAGTTCAGACGCATTTTAACATGCTTCACAGAACGAGGCTCCAACCCCATAGAACTACGATCTCTTTTTTTCTTACAGTCCACGCACCTAGCCCGAAGTGTTTCACTAATCTCCTTATCTTCCTCCAGCACTTCCCTTACTAACTAGGTTAGCGCCTCAGTATCAAGCTCTGGGTTATCGCTACCCGAAGTTGGCGGACTTACCCTGACTTCCTTCTTCTGAACCATCTCATGTTCCAGTGAAGTGGTGCCTCCGTCTCAGTTACTGGTGCAGCTGATGCCTCCCTAGCCTCATCGTTGACATGTGGCCCGATGTCGAAGACCTAGACCCAGCACTTCCACGGCCTCCACCGCGGCCTCGTGTACCCATTCTGCGAGTACCTCTAGTGCTCATAACGTATAGCGTATTATCTACTTTAAGAGTCTTATGCATCAGTTAGTAATTCCAGTAACTATTAACAAATGTCTTATGAAAACAGTAATCAAGGTTGGTTTTCGCAGATTAGGGTCTCACTACAGTTTTTAGTTTCCTACAATTTTAGTTAACTCAGACTCTAGGGTTTCTTGTAACACCCTAAACTCGGCCCAGACGCTATGGCCGAATCTGGTGTGTCACATTGAAATGTTTTAGCAAAAATCATGTTTTCATTGAAAACCCTTCTTAAAATAAAAGAAACCTTAATTAACTTTTAAAAAAAACACACATTTTAGCTGCGAAAACCTTGTTTGAAACATTTGATTTAAGAAAACTTTTCATTTAAAAATTTAATGTCGGAAACGTAGAAAACATACTATAATTTAGAAAACCCATGTTCAACTTCTTGTAAATTACAATGAAAATAATAATAATAATAATTCAAGTAATAATAACATAATGAAAACCTTGTTACAATCTGATCTGAAACATACTTAATTAAATAAAAACTTATATGCTTGAAAAAAAACAAGTCCAAATTATCTTGCTAGCTGGACACCCAGAGTCCCTCCAAACATCAAACCTTCTACTGAGCATCACCTGAAAATAAAATAAAAGAGGGGGTGAGTTTTCGTAAACTCAGTGTGTACAACCCTCGAAGAAAACAAGCATTCAAAAAAAACTTCATTCATCATTCATCATTCATGCAATGCAATCCCATCCAATTATCCATCCGCTACACACCGGCTTCGTCCTCTGTCACACCATGTGGGGATATAAATGTCGACCCACCCAACCCACACACCATGGTAGCCCAGTTGTAAAACTACCTTCATTTACATATTGGGCTTTAAAAGCCGTCGGTGGATCCACGATTGTCAAGCAACCATACGATCCTCATATACTTCCTCCGTTCCATAATTCCCAACCCACATGTAACCTAAGCAGAATATCATATGTATGCATGTCACATTCATAAAACCTACATTAAACACCTAGGGGTTTTTTGGTCATTTTCGCCCTTAGGGGCATTTTGGTAATTTTCCCTTAATTACAGTTTTCACTTACCTTGGCCCGTTAACTAGTCTCGCGAGCTAATATGAATGAATACTATGCACCAGGTAGGATTCCAGAGAAGAGGAGGTGAGTCATTAAGACCGCTTAAGTACCAAGCTCTCCCTAGATCCAATCCTAGACATGCATATACCCATTGCCACACCTTAACCCTTTGACTTGTCCACGGTCGCAATATATTAATTAAGTCTTATGTGGATATCATATACTAGGCCCAAAAACCCCTTACAAAGCCTAATAATTTCACATACCTGCATCTAGCCCATTAGGCCCAATCATATTCTTATGGCTCATTAGGCCCAAATCACCTGTATATGGCCTATTAGGCCCAAATCACATTTATATGGCCCGTTAGGCCCAATCTCATTCATATTCATGCTTACATACAAATTCCTACCACAAAGCATCAATACTCAGTTTTTGCCTATTATGGGCCCAACAGCCCATTGGCCCCATTTAGCCCATTCTGGCCCATATGGCCAAGTCAAAACTGAAGTCCACGGAATTGCCCGTGGGCCTCAGTCAACCTATCGGTTTCCCTCTTACGAGTGTTCGCGCACTCGCAAGACTACCGTAGCCAAACTTTGGACTTTTCGACTTTTCGGCTTTTGCCGATTCCTTGTGTGTGTGCAATGTATGTACACACCTAGTAAGCAAGCGTGATGTGATCTCCTTAGACCAAACCTACAATCGATATCATTCAAAGATTAATCACATGTACTTATCGATTACTTTACCAAAAGCGGGAATCTCACCTTAACCTTACCTAAACGCCAAGCCTTTACTGGCTTTTACTTTGATCACTAAACACGTGTATTTCTCAGATCTGAAGAGCAAATCGCCAGGAATCCAAAATCGAGATCTAACACTAATTCCTTACCAAAGTCGATTAGAAAAAAGTGAGGAACTGAATACACGATACTTATCAAAAACCAATTGGGAGAGTGAACACTTACACTAGAATCAACTGGGTGGAAAGAGTAATGGTAGCAGCAAGCTCTTAGAGATTTTAATGGCAACAATTGAGTACTCAGCACCAAAGAAGAGAGGAAAAAGAATCGGCTAAAGCAAAGAAAGTATTGAGTAGAGGAAGGATAAGAATTCAGCACAAAGAAATAAAAGAAAAAAGGGTTTTCAATTTTTTAGAGAAAAGGGTTTCTAGCACAAAGTGAAGGGAAATTCATCATTAGCTTTTCAACCCTCCCATTCGGCACCTATTTATAGCCCTATAGCTGAATTCTTCAAGCCCAAGTTCCAAATTAGGCTCCACTTACTTCTCACTTCTCATCTCCTCATTTTTCTCCCTGATAACCCCTTGATCCTTTCCTTAATTTTCTCTTCTGAACACTACCCTTGGAGTTCATCTTCGCTCCACTGCCATTCTTCTAGAAGGCCAAAATTAAACTCTAAAAATACTAAGCTAGGATTCGAACCTTGGACCCCCTTGCTAGCTACTAACGCCACCTCACTACACCTTATGTGGCGTCACTTAGCCACTCCACCACAGGCTCTTTCTGTGTCCAATTGTTTCTTCATTTATTCAAAAGCCCACCTACTTGTCATTACGATTCTTTTAATAATTAAATTATAATTTTTCTACCCTTAATTTGAACTCAACCTTAGCTAAGACCTACTAAAATTATCGCTTGGATAAGAATATTAAACACAATTTTTATCAAAATCAAAAATAAAGAAAATTCAGGATTTCAGGATTTTTGGGGCGTTACAACTCTACCCCCTAAAAGAAATTTCATCCTCAAAATTTACCTTATTTAAACAGTTGAGGATATTGACGTCGCATCACTTCTTCAGGTTCCCAAGTAGCCTCCTCAGCCTCATGATTCTGCCAAAGTACTTTGACCAATGGAACGGACTTCCTTCTCAGTACTTTGACATCTCGACCAACTATTTGTATGGGCTCTTCCTCGAAAGTCAGGTCTGGCCTAACCTCAATTTCTTCCACCGCCACGACATGTGAAGGATCTGAGCGATACCGCTTTAGCTTGGAAACATGAAACACATCGTGGATCTGGCTTAGTTCAGGAGGTAACTCCAGCTGATAAGCGACTGTCCCAATCTGTCTTACCACCCGATATGGCCCAATGAACCTTGGGCTTAGCTTCCCCTTTCATCCAAACCTTAACACTTTCTTCCACAGAGAGACCTTCAGAAAAACTAAGTCTCCTACTGCATACTATTCCTCGATGCTTAAGGACAGCATACGACTTCTGCCTATATGAGGCCTCCTTCAAATGATCCCGAATCAATTTTACCTTATCCTCAGTATCGGCTACTAACTCAGGGCCCAAAACTCTCCGTTCGCCCAACTTCGTCCAACATGTTAGAGTTTGACACCTTTGCCCATACAGTGCTTCATATGGAGCCATCCCAATGCTTGCTTGGTAGATATTATTGTATGCGAATTCGGCTAACGGTAAATAGTCCTCCCAACTACCTCGGAACTCAATCACGCATCCCCTCAACATATCTTCCAACACTTGAATCACCCTTTTCGATTGTCCATCAGTTTGAGGGTGGAAAGCTGTAACACCCCAAACCTGACCCAGACGTTATGGTCGAATCTGGTGTGTCACATTGAAGTGTTTTAGCGAAAACCATGTTTTCATTGAAAACCCTTCTTAAAATAAAAGAAACCTTAATTAACTTAGAAAAAACACCTTTCAGTTGAAAAAACCTTGTTTGAAACATTTGATTTAAGAAAACTTTTTATTTAAAAATTTAATTGCGAAAACGTAGAAAACATACTATAATTTAGGAAACCCATGTTCAACTTCTTGTAAATTACAATGAAAATAATAATAATAATAGTTCAAGTAATAATAACATAACGAAAACCTTATTACAATCTGATCTGAAACATACTTAATTAAAAAAAAACTTATATGCTTAAAAAAAACAAGTCCAAATTATCTTGCTAGCTATCCACCCAGAGTCCCTCCAAACATCAAACCTTCTACTGAGACTCACCTGAAAATAAAATAAAAGAGGGGGTGAGTTTTCGAAAACTCAGTGTGTGCAACCCTCGGCAAAAACAAGCATTAGAAAAAACATTATTCATCAATCATGCAATGCAATCCCATCCAAATTATCCATCCGCTACACACCGGCTCCGTCCCTCGTCACACCATGTGGGGATATAAATATCGACCCACCCAACCCACACACCATGGTAGCCCGGTTGCAGAACTACCTTCATTTACATATTGGTCTTTAAAAGCCGTCGGTGGATCCATGATTGTCAAGCAACCATGCAATCCTCATATACTTCCTCCGTTCCATAATTCCCAACCCATATGCAACCTAAGCAAAATATCTTATGTATGCATGTCGCATCCATAAAACTTACATTCAACACCTAAGGGTATTTTGGTCATTTTTGCCCTTAGGGGCATTTCAATAATTTTCCTTTAATTACGATTTTCACTTATCTTGGCCCGTTAACAAGTCCCGTGAGCTAAGATGAATGAATATTATGCACCAAGTAGGATTCCAGAGAAGAGGAGGTGGGTCATTAAGACCGCTTAAGTACCAAGCTCTCCCTAGATCCAATCCTAGACATGTATATACCTGTTGCCACACCTTAACCCTATGACTTGTCCACGGTCGCAAATAATTATTAAGTTTTATGCAGTTATCATATTCTAGGCCCAAAACCCCTTACAAAGTCAAATCAAATTCACATACCTGTATATGGCCCATTAGGCCCAAATCACATTTATATGGCCCGTTAGGCCCAGTCACTTTCAGATTCATGCTCACATACAAATTTCTATCACATAGCATCAATATTTAGTTTTTTGCGTATTATAGGCCCAACAGCCCATCGAGCCCATTTAACCCATTCTGGCCCATGTGGCCAAATCACAACCCAAGTCTACGGAATTTCCTATGGGCCTCAGGCAACCTATCGATTTGCCCTTTACGAGTTTTCGCGCACTCACAAGACTATCGTAGCCAAACTTTCGACTTTTTGGCATTTCAGCTTTTCGACTTTTCAGCTTTTCGGCTTTTGCTGAATCATTGTGTGTGTGTAGTGTATGTACACAACTGGTAAGTAAGCGTGATGCGATCTCCTTAGCCCAAACCTACAATCGATATCACTCAAATATTAATCATATGTACTTATCGATTACTTTACCAAAAGCCAAAATCTTACATTAACCTTACCTGAATGCCAAGCCTTTACTAGCTTTTACTTTGATCACTAAACACGCTAATTTCTCAGATTTGAAGAGCAAATCGGCAGCAACCCAAAATCGAGATCTGACACTAATTCCCTACCAAAGTCGATTAGAAAGAATGAGGGACAATAATCGATACTAAACAAAGAAAATCGATTGGAAGAGCAGTACTTACACTAGATTCGGTCAAAAAGTATTCGGCCATTAGAAGATTCATTTTTTCGACTTTTCAAACTAAGTATGGTGAATAATGTTTATTTAGTATAGATTAAATAATAAGAGTAGTAGAAGAAATCTGCAAAGAAGATTGTGTAGAGGAGAATAGAAATTGGCAGAAAGAAAAGAATGTAAAATAGAGGGGTTTCGGCCTTTTGGATCTTGAAGAGAAAAAGGTTTTTGGCAACAAGGTGAAGAAGAATTTCGACAGTAGCCTGGAAACCTTGTATTCGGCCCCTATTTATAGCCCTTATAGCTGAATTTTCCATGCCCAATTCCCAATTTGGCTCCACCACTTCTCCCTTCTCATCTCCTCATTTTTCTCCCTGATAACCCCTTAATCTTGTCCTTAATTTTCTCTCCTGAACACTCCCTTTGGAGTCCATCTTCACGTCGCTTCTATCCTTCTAGAAGGCTAAAATTAAACTCCCAAAAATACTAAGCTAGGATTCAAACCTTGGATCTCCTTGCTAGCCACTAACGCCACCTCCCTACACTCTAAGTGGCGTCACTTAGCCACTCCTCCACAAGGCTTTTTGATGTTATTTTTCCCCTATTTTTATTTAAAAGCCCAACGACTTGCCAACCCTAATTCTTTTAATAATTAAATTATAATTTCTTCTACCCCTTAATTCGAACTCAACCTTAGCTACGACCTACCATCGCGTAATTAACACTTAATCGGAATTGCTAAGCGCAAAAAGAAAAATTCGAGATTTCAGGATTTTTGGATTTTAGGATTTTTGGGGGTGTTACAAAAGCCGTACTGAAATTCAACCTAGTACCCAACGCCTCATGCAGCTTCTTCCAAAATCGTGAAGTGAAATGCAAGTCCCTATCAGATATTTTGGAAATGGGCACTCCATGCAATCTTACAATCTCCGCCACATACAGCCTAGCCAGCTTTTGCAATGAGTAATCGGTGCGAACCGGTACAAAATGGGCAGACTTGGTTAACTGATCCACTATAACCCATATAGAGTGTTTCTTAGTAGGCGCCAAGGGTAGCCCACTAACAAAGTCCATCATGATCCTTTCCGACTTCCAGAGTGGAATCTTCACTGGCTGCAGCAATCCCGAAGGCAACTGATGTTTTGCTTTCACCTTTTGACAAACCAAGCATTTGCCTACGAACCCCATAACCTCGCGCTTATGTCCTGGCCACCAATAAAGCTCACGCAAATTCTGATACATCTTGTTTCCGCCAGGATGCATTGCATAGAGACCGCTATGTGCTTCCCGTAGAACAGACTACCTTAGATCATCGTCCTTTGGTATACACATTCTCCCATGGAAACACAATACTCCTTCACCATTTATCCCAAAGCCTGATGTCTCCCCACTCTCCACTTGTTTAAAGCGAGCACCCAAAGTCTCATCCCCTAATTGCTTACTCCTTATCTGCTCGACCCACACTGGCTTTACTTGAAGCTCGGCTAACAAGCTACCATCATCCAACAAGCTTAAACGGGCAAGCATAGCTCTCAAGTCTGACCTAGCCCTATGACTCAACGCATCGGCTACCACATTCACTTTTCCAGGGTGGTATTCAATCGTGCAATCATAATTCTTAAATAACTCCACCCACCTACGTTGCTTAAGGTTTAGCTCCTTTTGGGTGAGGAGGTACTTCAAACTTTTGTGGCCCGAATAGATTATGCACTTCTCCCCGTATAAGTAATGCCTCCATATTTTGAGCACGAACACCACCGCAATTAGCTCCAAATCATGGGTTGGGTAATTCACCTCGTGAGTCTTAAGTTGTCGTGGCATACACGCAACCACCTTTCCTTCTTGTATCAATACGCAACCTAAGCCTACAAGAGACGCGTCACTATAAACCGTAAACTCTTTCCCAGGTACTGGCTGAATCAACACAGGGGCCTCAGTTAAAACTTTATTAAGTTTTCCAAAACTCTCTTGCTGCTTGTCCGTCCAAACAAATGGTACCCCTTTCTTCAATAACTTAGTTAAGGGTGCAGTAATTACAGAAAAGCCCTCCACAAATCACCTATAGTATCCTGCCAAGCCCAGAAAACTTCAGATTTCTGATACCGTCTTGGGTGTTTTCCAGTCTAACACCGCTTCAATTTTTTGAGGATCCACCTTAATCCCCTCGGCTGACACCACATGTCCTAGAAAAGTAACCTCCCTTAGCCAAAATTCACACTTACTGAATTTGGCATACAGCTGCTTCTCCCTCAAAGTCTGCAACACAATTCTTAAGTGTGCATCATGCTCATCCTCATCTCTTGAGTACACCAAAATGTCATCTATAAAGACTACCATGAACCGATCCAAGTAGGGTTGGAAAACCCGATTCATGAAATCCATGAAAGCGACAGGTGCGTTCATCAGCTCGAATGGCATCACCAAGAACTCGTGTGCCCATAACGAGTTTCGAAAGCTGTCTGATGAACATCTGCCTCGTTAACCCTTAGTTGGTGATATCCCGAATGCAGGTTAATCTTCGAGAACATCGAAGCTCCCCTAAACTGATCAAAAAGATCATCGATTCTTGGTAGAGGGTACTTGTTCTTAACAGTTAACTTGTTTAACTATCGATAATCGATACACATTCGTAAGGTTCCATCCTTCTTCTTCACGAATAACACCGGTGCTCCCCATGGGGACACACTTGGTTGTATGAACCCTCGATCCAACAATTCCTGATTTTGTGCCTTAAGTTCCACCAACTCTTTTGGTGCCATCCGATAAGGAGCGATAGACACTAGTGCCATCCCAGGTAACAAATCAATTCCAAATTCTACTCTTTGCTGGGTGGCAACCCAGGCAGCTCCTTGGGAAAGACATCTGAAAATTTCCTAATTGCTCTCAACTCCTTAACAGTAAGGCTCTTAGCCTACGTATCACTAATATAAGCCAAAAAGGCTTCGCATCCTTTTCGTACTAACTTCTCAGCCCTTAACGCTGAAATCACGTTCGACAGATAGTTCTGGCGTTCACCAATCACCACTACTTTCTTGTCCTCCGTCGTTCTTAACACCATCTGCTTTGCAGCACAATCTAAAGTGGCTCAGTGCTTCACTAGCCAATCTATACGTAAGATTAAGTCAAATTCGCTAAACAGCAGTTCCATCAAATCTGCTAAAAAAGTAACCCCTTGGACTACTAAGGGTACCTCCCTAAACATGTTATTCACTCCTACTGACTGCCCTAACGAACTTATCACAACCATCTTATTTGCAATAATCTCAAACATATCACCCAAAGACTCATTCTTATTGCATGCAAAATATGAATGCGTCGATCCAATATCAATCAAGGCTGTGTAAGATAACTCATATATAAAGAACATACCCGTTATCATATCTGAGGCATCCCTGTCTTCTCAATGACGAGCAGAATAAACCAAAGCTGGCTATCTTGCCTCAGCATGGCCCGCATTCTCGCCTGGTGCTCCTCGTCCACGTCCATTGTCGTTACCACCCTTGGCCTGTCCACAACCCTTTGGCGGCAGCTGTCCACCCCTTGGTGGTTGAGCACCTCTTTGACCCACTATTGGCTCTCAAACTAGAGTTCGAGAGAAATCCTTGATCCTATGCTCCATAGACCCACAAGCGAAACAAGCTCCCATTCTCTTCCAACACTCGCCTCTATACCTTCTCCCACAATCAGCACAAGGTGGCACCCCTGGATTAGTAGCAGGGGGCCCTGCTCTAACTGGCCCATTATTTCTGGCCCTAGCACTAGGCCTTTGTCCAACACCCGGGGTCTCAGCTTCCCTCTTATTCTTACCCTTTTCCTTCTCTCGATTTAGGTGCTCAGTGCGCTTTACCTCCTCTGCTATTTTTGCTTTCTCCACCAACTCCGAGAAAATTCATTCCTTTTGTGGAGTTATCAGCACCCTAAGGCTATCTCTAAGCCCATCCTCAAACCTAACTCAACGCTCATACTCCGTTGCCACCATTACCCTTGCATACCTACTAAGGCGTAGAATCTCCGCCTCATACTCCACCACCGATTTGTTTCCTTGGGTCAAGTTCAAGAACTCCTTCCTCCTAGCATCCACATAGCTTGCACCCACATACTTCCCTTGGAATGCAGCTTTGAAAAACTCCCAAGTAACCCGCTCCGGTTGGGTGCCCTCTTTCACTGTCAGCCGCCACTGATAGGCTTCCTTCCTAAGCAATGACACCACCCCTTTCAAATTTTGCTCAGGTGAGCAGTCCAAATCCTCCATTATCCTTTCAGTGGCCTCCAACAAATATTCTGCCACATTAGGAGCCATGCCAGCCACGCCCTTAAAGATTTCAGCCCCGTTCAAACGAAGTCGTTCCGAAACGGACCCCCGATTTCTACTGCCATTATTGGGCCCAGCGACCCCTTCCAAAATCCTTAGCATTGCCTGCGACAATGCATCTTCTCCCGCAGCCCGATCATACGGTCCATTCCTAGCCAACGGTGAGGCTGGAGCCTCTTCTACTCCAACATTGGGCATATGGCCCGATGCCAACGATTCAGTCATAACGCTTCCGCAGCCTCGGCCACGGCCTCTTGCACCTCTTCTAGCACTCATCGTCGATTCACGTATTATCTGGATTAGAAATTTTATGAATTTTTAGTTAGTTTACTAATTACACTGATGTTTTATGAAAATATTTAAAGAGAAGATCATTTTCGAAAATCCTCTACAGTTTCCAGATCCTACGGGCTTTAGTTTCATTCTAACCATCATCTAAAGTAGCCCTCTAACTATCTACTATATAACAATTTAAACAAACTTAAATAAAAGTACTTACTTGGTTCGACATCGGAGACTCGGTGTGCCGCTCAGCAAGATTTCCCTTTTTCCAAAGCATCACGATCCAAAATATTTTTTTTAAATCCTAATAATAAGTAGAAAAAGAAACCAAATAATAATAAGGCCCACTTTACAACCCCATTTTTACAACTTGGGCTCTGATACCACTAAATGTAACACCACTAAATGTAACACCCCAAACTCGGCCCAGACGCTTGCCCGAATCTGGTGTGTCGCATTGAAGTGTTTTAGTGAAAATCGTGTTTTCATTGAAAATCCTTCTTAAAATAAAAGAAACATTAATTAACTTAAGAAAAACACACATTTCAGTTGTGAAAACCTTGTTTGAAACATTTGATTTAAGAAAACTTTTCATTTAAAAATTTAATTGCGGAAACGTAGAAAGCATACTATAATTTAGGATACCCATGTTCAACTTCTTTTAAATTACAATGAAAATAATAATAATAATAATAATTCAAGTAATAATAACATAATGAAAACCTTGTTACAATCTGATCTGAAACATACTTAATTAAATAAAAACTTATATGCTTGAAAAAAAACAAGTCTAAATTATCTTGCTAGCTGGCCACCCAAAGTCCCTCCAAACATCGAACCTTCTACTGAGCATCACCTGAAAATAAAATAAAAGAGGGGGTGAGTTTTCGCAAACTCAATGTGTACAACCCTCGAAGAAAACAAGCATTCAAAAAAAAAAACATCATTCATTGTTCATCATTCATACAATGTAATCCCATCCAATTATACATCCGCTACACACTGGCTCCGTCCCTCGTCACACCATGTGGGGATATAAATATCAACCCACCCAACCCACACACCATGGTAGCCCGATGCGGAACTACCTTCATTTACATATTGGGCTTTAAAAGTTGTCGGTGGATCCACGATTGTCAAGCAACCATGCGATCCTCATATACTTCCTTCGTTCCATAATTCCATCCCATATGCAGCCTAAGCAGAATATCATATGCATTCATGTCACATTCATAAAACCTACATTCAACACCTAGGGGTATTTTGGTCATTTTTGCCCTTAGGGGCATTTTGGTAATTTTCCCTTAATTACGGTATTAACTTACCGTGGCCAGTTAACTAGTCCCGCGAGCTAAGATGAACAAATACTATGCACCAGGTAGGATTCCAGAGAAGAGGAGGTGAGTCATTAAGACCGCTTTAGTACCAAGCTCTCCCTAGATCCAATCCTAGACATGTATATACCCGTTGTCACACCTTAACCCTTTAACTTGTACACGGACGCAATATATTACTTAAGTCTTACGTTGATATCATATACTAGGCCCAAAACCCCCTTACAAAGCCTAACAATTTCACATGCCTGTATCTGGCCCATTAAGCCCAATCATATTCGTATGGCCCATTAGGCCCAAATCACCTGTATTTGGCCCATTAGGCCCAAATCACATTTATATGGCCCGTTAGGCCCAGTCACATTCATATTCATGCTCACATACAAATTTCTATCACAAAGCATCAATATTCAGTTTTTGCCTATTATGGGCCCAACAGCCCATTAGCCTCATTTAGCCCATTCCGGCCCATATGGCCAAATCACAACCCAAGTCCACGGAATCGCCCGTGGGCCCCAGGCAACCTATTGGTTTCCCCTTTATGAGTGTTCGCGCACTCGCAAGACTGTCGAAGCCAAACTTTTGGCTTTTCGGTATTTCAGCTTTCCAGCTTTTTGGCTTTTGCCGATTCATTTTGTGTGTGCAGTGTATGTACACACCTGGTCAGCAAGCGTGATGCAATCTCCTTAGCCCAAACCTACAATCGATATTTCTCAAATATTAATAACATGTACTTTCGATTACTTTACCAAAAGCCGGAATCTCACCTTAACCTTACCTGAACGCCAAGCCTTTACTAGCTTTTACTGTGATCACTAAACACTCGTATTTCTCAGATCTGAAGAGCAAATCGGTAGAAATCCAAATCCAAGATTTGACACTAATTCCCTACCAAAGTCGATTAGAAAGAAGTGAGGAACTGAATACTCGATACTTATCAAAAACCGATTGGGAGAATGAACACTTACACTAGAGTCGACTGGGTGGAAAGAGTAGGGGCAGCACCAAGCTCTTAGAGATTTGAATGACAAAAATTGAGTACTCAGCACCAAATAAGAGAGGAAGAAGAATCGGCTAAAGCAAAGAATGTATTGAGTAGAGGAGGGATAAGAATTCGGCACAAAGAAAGAAAAGAAAAAAGGGTTTTTTACTTTTTAGAGAAAAGGGTTTTTGGCACAAAGTGAAGGAAAATTCATCATTAGCTTTTCAACCTTCCCATTTGGCACCTATTTATAGCCCTATAGCCGAATTCTTTAAGCCCAAGTTCCCAATTCGGCTCCACTTACTCCTCACTTCTCATCTCCTCGTTTTTCTCCCTAATAACCCCTTGATCCTTTCCTTAATTTTCTCTTTTGAACACTCCCCTTGGAGTCCATCTTCACGCCACTTCCATCCTTCTAAAAGGCCAAAATTAAACTCTAAAAATACTAAGCTAGGATTCGAACCTTGGACCCCCTTGCTAGCTACTAACGCCACCTCACTACACCTTATGTGGCGTCACTTAGCCACTCCACCACAGGCTCTTTTTGTGTCCAATTGTTTCTTCATTTATTCAAAAGCCCACCTACTTGTTCGCCCTAATTCTTTTAATAATTAAATTATAATTTCTTCTACCCCTTAATTCGAACTCAACCTTAGCTAAGACCTACTAAAATTATCGCTTGGATAAGAATATTAAACACAATTTTTATCAAAATCGAAAATAAAGAAAATTCAGGATTTTGGGATTTTTAGGGCGTTACATTTCTAGTATAGTACCACTACCTGTAGTATAACATTTAAGTCTATAATAGTAAATAGTGTGCCACACATCCAGGGTGTGCCACACATCCAGGGTCAACATTTTAAGATAATCCAAATTCTTTTCAATCATCTCTTTCAAAAACCAAGGTTTAGAAAAACTCTTGAGAACCCAATTTTGAGAAGAATTTTCAAAAACCCATTCCACAGTTGAGTTTTGCAACCTAGCTCTGATACCACTAAATCTAACACCCCAAATCTAGCCTAGACATTATGGCCGAATCTAGCGTGTCACATCGAAGTGCTTTACGAAAATAGGACTTGTCATTAAGAATCCTAATTTAAGCTAAAACCCTTTTAGTTTTTATTCCTTGAGAAAATTTGGCAAATTAAGTTGTTGCTAATTGAAATCAATTTGTCAAAACGATTGCCATATTTATCACCGTTGATTCCTTAAACTTAATAAAATCGCGAAAGCTTTCAAAAACCTTGAAGTGTAAAATGCATGTTTTCCTTAAAAATAATTATTATTTTAAAACTCATATTTTCCTAGTCTAGCAGTTTAACAAAAGAAATCAAAGCCCAAATAAAATTTAAAACCACAAATGGTCTTATTACATAACAAAAATCCCAATATAAAATTTAAATAAATAAAGTCAAAAGTAGAACATCAATAATCATGTGGCCACCTATAAGTCCCTCGCGGCTCCAAACCGTCTAAAGATGAGGATTACTTGTACAGTTAAAAGAAAGGGTGAGTTTATGAAAACTCAGTGCGTAATCACCTATCAGTCAAAAAGTAAACAATGCATGCAGTAATAGTCTGGGCCTGAGCCTTATTCAGTAACAGTACAGTCTGGGCTTTAGCCCTATACAGGAACAGTATGGGCCTAAGTCCAATATAGTATCAGTATAGTGTAATGCAATTATGCAACCCATCCAAATTGATGCGATCCGCCTCGGGGTGAGTCGGGTCGTATGCGAGTTTGCCCGATTGTCTACGAGAAAGTATCGTTCGGCTCTTTTAAAGAAGATGTTTTTAGGTTAAATAATGCGGAAGCTATTTAAGGGGTTCAAAGGTAGGGTTTAAAATATGAATATTAAAGGTTCGGTTTTAAAAGAAACAAAAGAATAATAGATTCAAGGTAGTTTAATAAATGATGGTTATGGAAGATGGTGAACTTAAAAGCAAGTAAGAACCAATATTAGGAAATATTGACCCAAGTACTTATACGCTTTCAAGGTGAAAATGAAAATGATAGAACCTCGACCCACTACTTAACAAAGTAAGAACCTCGGTATATGGGTGAACGCCACACTATTTGATAGTGATAAGTTCGGGATAGTGAAGAACAGGGTTAACACCACTAGGCGTCCTAGATAAGCCAACGAATTCCTCATCGAAATATGAGAGAAAGAAATCTCACAAATTCCATGAAAGTTTAACAAAGTTTCATTGAGTGAAAAGTCTAACCTCTTACAAATGAAATAACATATATTTATAGCCTAAATAAAAGTAGCCGAATGGACAAGCTTAGAAGCTAAGAAATTTGGCCATAAACACCTATATAATTCTAGAATAAAAATCATGAATATCCATAAATGTGCAGCCCTTTGATGTTCCATCATCCCCCTTGGCCGAATGAAGCTTTAATACACCTTGAATACTTGAATGGTTAGCTTGAAAATGCATGGATCATGCATGAAACGTCCCAATGTATGTTCTTCCATAAATTCAGTCCATGAACCTTCAAAAACATGAACATTAAAGAGCCCCTACTTGCATGAACGTCTCCAATACATGCTCTCTCTTAAATGCCGTCCATTGAACCTCAATTCTACATACACCTCTTCATACATTGCACGAAGCCCTACATGAACTTGCATTAATTTCCTTCATGCATAAATGTGTGTCGTCCAAAGGGATTGGATCTTCTAGATACATTCATGCATGAATCTTCATCATTCATGTAACTAAATGTGCATTTGAACCCAAACATTCATGTATTTTGTGCATTCATGTATTTGACAAATACATGAACTTGTAAACACCTTGAATCTGGTCATGCATGCACCTAATTAAATGTTGTTCATTCATGCATGTGAGATGTCCAAAAGAGATGTTTCTTTAAGCATTCATTGCGCCGTCCATGAGCATTGCACCTACAAGAAATAAAACAATTCATAAGACATCATGTGAACACACATAAATTCAGCACAATGTGAACACATTTAAGATATGTGATATCTATAACATATTAATAACAAATATTAATATAAAACAAATTTAATGCTTAAATAAATATATTCAAATTTTATTTAATCCATTAAAGTCAAAAATCAGGTTTGAGCTAAAATGAGCTAAGCTTAAGCCCTTGAGCTAAAGTTGAGCTGAGGTTAAACTCCTAAGCTAAAGTTGAGCTAAGGTTTAGCTCGTGAGTTGAAAATGAGCTAGGAGTAAGCTCGGTTTAGCTCAGGCAACTAGATTGCACTTGAACGAGCTGGATTTGAGCTGGATGGAGCTCGTGGAGCTGGAAACGAGTTGGGATCAGCTTGCCAACACGTCACAGCTCGACTAGGGAGACTTGTTCGAAGAGGTTCGCTGGGCGCGCTCGCATCACAAATCCAGCAAGCACACCACCCGTACCAACCAACACACCATGTGGGGATATAAATTGACCACCCACCCAGCACACCAATATCGCAGCAAAGCTGCCAATAATAATAATGCAGCATAGCTACCAGAAACAGTAAATGTGGCAAAGCCACTAGTATCAGTGAATGTGACATAGTCACCAGTACAATACTTCCTCCATATCAAAATCCCAACCCCATGCAGTGTGTCATGTCATAAATATTTTGTGTATGCAAAGTCATACTCAGTACAATCATATATGTAAATCATAAGCACATCAGCCATACGAAACATAAGGGCATAATCGTCATTTTACCATACAGGGGTATTATGGTTATTTTACCCTATAGGGGCATTACGATCATTTTACCTATTTTGGGGTTTCAAATCAGATAACGACCTCCCCAAAGGTCTACAGTCGCCTCGAGCGACACAGATAACCTTAATGATCAAAACGGTGTAAATGGGCCCAAGGCCCATTACTCGACCCAAGTGGGCCCACACACTCGTATGGCCCATGTAACCCAAATTCAGTTATGACTATGTGACCTACATAGCCCAATCCAATATTTATCACTTACTGTGGATTTAATCTATGTGGGGCCCACGAGCCTATTAAGCCCACACAGCCCATTTTGGCCCAACGTGGCCCATAACGGCCTAAGTCCACAGAAATGCTCGTAATGGCCTTTACAGTTTATCGCCTCTAATTTGTGTGCTAAGTTTACCCTACGAGCGATCGCACGCTCGTGAGGCCTCAAATGCCGAAGTTTCGACACTTCGACTTTTCGGCTGTTCCCGATCTACAGTAAGGAAGGGTGTGGTTACACACCTATTTACGAAACCGCTCCAAGTTTCTCAGATATCCAACCTTGACCAAAAGATATGCAATCTATTTCACTTAGATCACTGGTTGAAAATGATCGCACACTTCTTGTCAATTTACTGCATTAATAACAGATCTCATTAACAATAATCGTATAATCTAAGGCTTGAATTAAAACTCATAGTCCAAATAAGTCCCAAAACTAGAGTTAGAAAAGATTTGGTATTCGACCACTACTGACAAAAGCAAGTCCAAATAACACCTCCGAGCACTAGAGGATACTTTTTCTCTTCGAGAGTTTTAGAACCCTGAGATCCCATACATACGAAAAGGGATAGAGAATTAGAAACCATAAACCAAACATTCAGCTTAAGAAAGAAAAAGAAAAAGAAACAAAACCAATAAAACAAAAGAACACTTACCCAAAATCAAATGATAAACAAGAAAGGATGTTGGAGCAACGGGCGATCATAAAAAACTAGATGTCCAAAAGAATCGAAAATGTAGAGACAAGTAGCACAATAATTGGCCTAGGAGGAGAAAAGCGAGAAGACAGAAAGAAAAGACAGAGAAGAGAACAAGAGAGGTTGGGCTAAGGAAAACCGAAAGAGGGAATAGTGAGAGAAAATAGATCAAATCGGCAAAAGGTGAGGAAGGATGAGAAGAGAGTAGAGGGAAAAGAGAGAAACGGTCACAGTAGAAAAGAATAAGACCAAATGAAAAGAATACCTGTTCACCCAAAAACATGAAAAGAAAGGTAAACAACCAAAAGAGAAATAATAATGCGAGCGAACGCAACCTTGAAACAACATAGGATCGAAATTGAATTTGGAGAATTCAGCCACCTGCACACCATACAAAACGTCTAGACCTTTTTTCCAAACTGAAACCAAGGGAGCCTTAGTGTTCCATTCGGCAATAACCTCCTACCATCATCACATCCCTTGATTTTCTCCAAAAATCTCTCCCCTTATCCCTCCACTATTCACTCCACAAAATACTCCAACCTCCCATTCAAATTCTTCAAGACCCATTCAAACCTAGAGTCTCCATCTAACTCAAATACTAGTTGTCCTATGTTGCAAAATAAATACTTCTTTTATGCTGTGCTAGCACTCGAACATCAGACCTCAAGGTTACTCTACATGCCACCTTGATACCATAGCACAGGCTCATTTTGTGATAAAAATCATCCATAATTAATTATAAGACCTATGTGCTAGTGTCCAGATTCACTTAAGAGGAAAGACTAAAATTTTACAAAAGCCCAGACTTGAACCCAGACTTCTCAAACACTCCCAAACATACCCAAATCACTTAGCCAATAAAGAAAACATGAAATTCATGTCACTTTCTTGCTTAACTAAAATATTTATGAGTAGTCTCCTAAACGCTCCCATGCTCAAGGCCTAATTGCTAAAAGACTACGAGCTTGTGATTGACTATCACCCGAGAAAGGCTAATGTTGTTGCTGATGCTTTAAGCTAAAAATCACAGTTTGCTTTGCGTGTAATGAATGCCCATATGGCTATGTCTGATGATGATTCGATAATAGCTAAATTGAAAGCAAGACCGTTATTTGTTCAACAAATTTGTGATGCCCAGAAGGTTGATAATGAGTTGAAAGTAAAACGAGCTCAATGTGATTCAAATATTGATTCAAAGTTTCGAGTTGATGCTGATGAATGTTTGGGATTCAGAAATCGAATATTTGTCTTGAGGAATTCAAAGTTAATTCAGATGATTTTGAATGAAGCTTACAACAGTCGGTTATCTATTCACCCAGGTAGCTCGAAGATGTATAATGATCTGAAACTGCTTTATTGGTGGCATGGTATGAAACGAGACATTTTTGACTTTGTTTCAAAATGCTTAATTTGTCAACAAGTAAAAGCTGAACATCAGGTACCATCTGGATTGCTTCAGCTGATTATGATACCGGAGTGGAAATGAGACAAAGTTACTACGGATTTTGTATCTGATTTTCTGTTAACACCGAGCAAGAAAGATGCAATCTGGGTTATTGTTGATAGATTGACTAAATCAGCTCATTTTATTCCGATACGTATAGACTACTCGCTTGATAAGCTAGCTGAATTGTATGTTTCTCAAATTGTGAGATTACACGGGGTACCTATGTCTATTGTTTTGGATAGAGATCCGAGGTTTACATCGCGGTTTTGGAAGAAACTGCAAGATGCATTGGGTACGAAATTGCATTTTAGCACTGCTTTCCATCCACAAATAGATGGTCAGTCAAAACGAATCATTCAAATACTTGAAGATATATTGAGATGTTGCATTCTCGAGTTTGAAGGTATGTGGGAACGATACCTACCTCTGATTAAATTTGCATATAATAACAGTTTTCAGTCGAGTATCAAAATGGCATTTACAAGGCTTTGTACATTCGTAAATGTAGTACACCATTGTATTGGACTGAGCTCAGTGAAAATAAGATACACGGGGTCGATTTGATCAAAGAAACTGAACAGAAAGTAAAAATGATTTGTGAAAGTCTGAAAGCAGCATCAGATCGTCAGAATTCATATGCGGACTTGAAACGTAAAGATATAGAGTTTCAGATCGGAGATAAAGTCTTCTTGAAGGTTTCACCATTGAAGAAAATATTCAGGTTTAGTCGTAAGGCAAATTGAGTCCTAGATTTATTGAGTCATATGAGATTATAGAGCGTATCGGGCTAGTTGCTTGTAAACTATCATTGCCAGCTGAACTAGAAAAGATCAATAATGTATTTCATGTTTTGATGCTTCGTAGATATCGATCTAATCCCTCACATGTGATTAGTTCATCTGAGGTTGAGATTAAGCGCGATATGACGTACGAGGAAGAACCGATTCGTATTCTGGCTTGTGAGATTAAAGAGTTTCAAAATAAGAAAATTCTGTTAGTTAAAGTACTGTGGCATAAACACGGAGATGAGGAAGCAACGTGGAAGCTAGAGGATGCAATGAGAGAACGTTATCCGAACCTATTCACCGGTAAGATTTTCAGGGATGAAAATCCCGAATGAGGGAGAGTTGTAACAGCCCGATTTAGACCCTAATTGGAACGGTGGTTTCGGGACCATGAATCTGAGTCAAAAAAATATTTTAAAATTATTTTTTGTGTTTATTGTGTGTGAATTAGCATGTGTGAAATTTTTGTGATTTAATTTTATTATTTGAGTGTTCGATTAAATAAAAGGACTTAATCACGTAAATTAAAATTTTGGTAGTTAAATGTATAAAGGGCCAAAATGCTATTGGATTTTTAAATGGAAGCCTTTATGAGGTAATTAGGCCATTATTAAAAAGGGTGGACGACAATGGACATTTATAAGTAAAAGTATAATGTTTTTAACTAAGGTTAAAAAGGTAAAATAAATGTTAAGTTATTATATATCTTATAACATAATAATAAATAAAGCCATGTTCTTATATTATCATCCACCAAAAACATAAATAAGAAAGAAAACTAAAAAGAAATAGGTTTTGGCTTCATTCAAGCTCAATCAAGGTAAGAGTTCAGTTTGGTTTTTGATAATTTCTACATTTTTGAGATTGTTGATTCGAGTACTACAAAACCCGTGCTTGAATATTTTATTTTGATGAATATTTTGAGTTATGCCATTGATGAGAGCTTGTAATTTTTGTTGTTTGATGATGAAAAATGAAAGATATGTTTTAGATTAACATGTTTTGTATTGGAGTTTTTGATGATTTTGAGTAATTAGGACTAAATTGCAAAAATAATAACTTGAGGGACTAAAATGTGAAATAAATGAAATACATGGACATGTATAAGCATGGGTAAAATTTGACCCAACATGGGTATAGGGAAATTTTGTATATTTTTTATTTTGTGCAATAGGGACTAAATTGTAAAATTTGTAAATGTCAAGGGTAAAATGGTAATTTGCCCATTTATGTGTTTTTGGACTATATTGAATGAAAATATGTTTGAATGAGCTTAATTTGAATATGTTTAGATCAAGAACCAAAGAAATCGGATTTGGATCGGGGGAAAACGAAAGTTGTCGACTAGCTGCACTGTTCCGTTTTGTATCGTCCGAGGTAAGTTTATAAGCAAATAGACGTGCTAAATTGTAGTTAAATGTTAAATATATATGCTGGTATGAAATGTATGAATTTATACATGCTATGGTCGAATATAAATAAGCTTGGCTATTACATTTCCAAATACGTTTCGACCGAGTTACGATGTTTGAAAGCCCCGAATGAACCTGAGGAATAGTTAGGATACATATGTCATGACATAGGATTCCAATATATGTGTGCGAGTAAGACCATGGCATCGATATGTGACTTCGATATATTTGTGCAAGTAAGACCCTGTCTGGGACAGTGGCATCGATATGTGATTACATGTAAGACTACGTCTGGGACGTTGGCATTGTATAATAAATGTGTGATTATCCGAGTGTCCTACCCAATTTCGAATGGTTCATTGGGCAAAGATAAATCCTGAACGGATGTGTAAAATGAGCTAAATGATCAGGTATGAGTTAACTTGTTGTTTACTTGAGATAAGGTAAATAAGTGACTTGATATTTGTTACAAATTATGTGTGATACAAATGAGAATTTTATGTGAACTTAGTAAGAATATTTGGCCTTATTAATACACTGTATAAATTTTATGGAATTGGTACTTGATATATGTAGATTTGACCATGCTTATTCGGCCAAATATAAAGTTAATGTACCTAATGTTTTATTATGATTTTCAAGTTTGTTTATATGAGTATATGTATAATTGATTAAATAATAACATTATGGCTTTAAAAGTTGAATGACATTTGGTCAATTTGCTTAGGTGAGTATTCAGCCAAGGTAAGGAATGTGTATGAAAATGTATTAATTATGAACTAAATAAATTTGAGATTAAGCATGTAAAGTTAATGTAATTCGATTTAATTTTAAAAACAAATTGATTATATTATTGGATTGTTTATTTGTTTATAACTTACTAAGCTATAATAGCTTACTCTGTGTGTACATGTTTACTTTGTTTTATAGATTTTAGAACTAAATTACAAGCTCAAGCTCAGGGGTCATTAGCAAAGTTCATCACACTATCCACTGTTCCGGTACTTAATAGTTGAACTCGAATTATGGCATGTATAGGCTGGATTATGTTTTGAAATGTTGGATTTTGGTTATGTATAATCAAGCCATGCGAATATGGTTTAACCTTTATGTTTAAATTTGGTTATGTTGCTTATGGTTTACGTACACTTTGGTTATAATGTTATGTGCCTTAAACGCATGGTATTGTGGCAAGTATTATATGCTTGAAAAAGATGATGAATTTGAATATTCATGAGTATGCTTTGGTAATGGTTATGTTTGGACAGAAGAACATGTGAATTTGGTTATCATGTTAACTTGTTTAAGACGTGTAATTGACTTGTGAATTGGTTTATAGACAACAATTGAGGTGTTTTTATAATTGGCTAGCGATGGGTAAAATATATACATAAGCATATGACATTATAATGGAGTGACCGATTGAGGTTATATTTAATAACCGAATTATGGATTAGTTGATAGGGTGGAATAAATTTGCATTTCGTATGCATTGGATTGTATATTAAATTGTAAATGTGACTTCTTATAAATCTTTATTTGAGTGCGTTTGGGTGTCTTTATTTTTATATAACCGAATGAATTATAGTTATTATGTTACCTTGTTTAAAATGATTAAGTATATTTTATAAGTGATGGTAATGATTTAAAATAAGTTGATATGTACATTTGAATAAAAGTTGGTATGAAATGCTCAATATATTTGATTATTAATTCGGTGATATATTTATATTTATATGAACTATGGGTGATTATAATATTAATGATTATATATATGTACGTGTAGTCTTGGTCTGAGGTTATATCGAAAATAAATCCTAGACTTATGATGATTGTTAATTGAGCTAAGGTATATTATGTATTAGTTAGGTAAAAATCAAGATATATGTATGGGGTAAATTTAGTGTTCATTTGTGGACTATATAAATGATATGTATGATAATTAGTTTGTTTTGGTAAGTTAGACATATTGGGACTTAGATATATATATGAGAAGATTGGATTAATGATAAAAGATATGTTTGTTTTGGTATTCGGTCATGATATGTTAAACGTGCTCTTATATATTTTATATGTATGTGTATGTGCTTTTATTGTGGTTGATATGCATATGTGAAGGGTTATATAATTTCGCTAGTTCATTGTAAATTTACTAATATGTACTAGTGATTTATGCTAGCTGAATAGGTAAGGAAATGATATGGGTTTTATATATAACCTTCAGTAATGTTGGTTTTACTTACGAAATTAGGTTATTAATTTGTACAGATATGACGTGAATTAGTCGAGTGTAAAAAAATTGTTCAGAGTTGTGTTATGTTTAGTAATGCCTCATAACCCCATACCGGTGACAGAAACGGGTTAGGGGTGTTACAGTCACACTATCAACTAGCTATCTTGGGTATATATAGTAGAATCATTTCGGTGTAATGGCATGTATTGAACAATTTGGCCAATGGTGGCTTGAAATGTTATTTTGTAACCTAGCCATTGGAATGGCTAGTGATGGTTCATTTTGGGTATGATTTAGTAAGCTATTGTGATATATATATATAAACACGTGTTATGCTAAACTCATATGATCAAATGTTATTAATGCCTAAGTTAAGCTAAGTTGAGTTTGTAACCATGTATGCATTAAATGGTATGCCTTGATGAATGATGGAATTACCAAATTTCAATGCTTGAAATGGTTGGAATTGGTTGAGTGTTTCATGTGTAGGTTTTTGGATGTTTTTGTGTGACAAATGAGGCTAGGAAATTTCTTTATTTTGACCACACGGGTAGACACACGGGTGTGTGTCTAGACCATGTGTGACACACAGCCTGGTAACATAGGCATGTGGTTAGGCCGTGTGTCCCCTGCACCTTAATTTTGAGAAACAGAATGCTCAGAATTGAGCACACGGGTAAAGACACGGCCGTGTGTCTCAACCGTGTGTGCTACACGGCCTAGAACACGGGCGTGTGTCTTGGCCGTGTGAAACCTGCACTTAATTTCGAATTAAATTAATTAACCACACGGCCTAGCACACGGGCGTGTAGCATGGCCGTGTGCACAAGTCAGAGAGTTACACGGGGTCGAACACGGTCTCTAGCACGGGCATGTCCCAGGGTCACATGGGCGTGTGAGCCTTGCACCTTGGAAATTTTTTGTAATTTCACGAAAAATTCTTAGAGCTCCCGATTAAGTCCTGACTTGATTCTAATGCTCGTATTGAGCCTCGAGGGTCCAATTAAGGGACGTTTTGAATGATCTCGATTAATGAATAGTAATTTACATAAATTATTTGTAAAATGTTTTGAGAGTTTGGTAATGCTCCGAAACCTTATTCCGATGACGGATACGAGTTAGGGGTGTTACATTAACATTTCCTAATTCCATGCATGAAGACTAATTCCATTATGTGCTTAACCACAACATAAATACCTACTTAAAATAGCTACCAAATCATACCACATTTATCACTTTCAAGCCATTACAAGCACACCATGACACCATACATTTCAGTTACCTTAAAGTAGTAAACAAGCTTTACAGGTTCGTCAACTAAACATCATCTTCAAATACCTAGGCATACTAAATCAACCATTTTATATATCCACAAACCATCAACACAAAAAACTTATACATGTTAACCTTTCCATTTCCATACATGATAACCTAATTCAAGTATGAACTAAAACATGTCACAAGTAATCATTTTCTAGCCATCATCATCATGCCAAGATAACATTATAAACAAGCACTTTAAAGTAACCAAACTCATATAACTTGGCGAGGCATCAAAGTGTATCAAAACAACATAGCTTTCTGAAGCTTATACATGCCAAAACAACAACAACATATACACTATAATATCATTACAAAGCACCCTATATATGCCATTATAAACCTTAACCAAATTTCTCAAAAACTACCAAATTGTCTACTGGATAATGTGATAGATCTCCAACGAGCTTCCAACCGATCAAGCTTCCAGTAATCTATAAAACAAAGAAAAATAACTACATAAGCAAGGAATCTCATTAAGCTCATAAAAAATTTAAACGTAACATACCATTTCAATAATGAAATTTATAGAATAAGTATAAACCTTTACCAATTCCATAAGCTTTATAACACCATCAAACTCACAAGTTAGTATACTTGTTCATGATACATTTGAAATCAACCGTATATAAATATAACATTTAATTTATCATCGTTACCATACGATCATGGTTCATTCCATTTTTTACTTACCATTTCTAATACCATGAGTTTAATATAAGCCTATTCAAGCATCATCAAGCTCGCATGTTAGTAGATTCATTAACAATCATATAAGATCATTTATAACATAAGTAGATTTCATAAGATACATGATATAAGCATCAACCTTTTCATATAATTATGAGCCTTTCCGTTAAGTCACTTACCATTCCATTCCTTTTCTTACCCGTTGAACCACCTAGAATTACATCGGATACTCAAGAAAGCTTACATGAAGTGTGCCTTTACATATAACCATAACTATTCCTTTATATCATTGCTCACACAAGTTGTGGGTTAGAATGTAAGCTACACGATGCTGCTCACACGAGCTATAGAGAATCTACAACAAATGCAGGGCCTCATCCATCGGTAGGACATTCAAGACTAGCACCCGAAACATGAAATCCCTAGTGACATGTCATTATTATCCTAAGAATTCTTAAGCTTCAATCGGGACTCGATATCCATCAATTCATCATAATGTGGATACATTCACATATATATTAATTCATTTACATTAAAAGCAACATAGTAAACATTTAATTTAATTAACATTATAATGACTACAATTCATACGAACTTACCTGACTAAATTGCAACAATGACTAAGTATAGGGTCTATTTAGTAATTTTCTCTTCAACTCGATTTTCCACTCGATCTTGATCTAAAATAATAATTTTATTCAATTCACTAATTGTAATAGAAAAATTAATTCATTTTATGCAATTAAGTCCTATTTTAAAATTTACAAAATTACCCTCAAAGTTTACCCTTTTTGCAATTTAGTCCCTAAACTCGAAACTTGCAATTTCATCATTTTTATTCAATTAATCTCATTCCAATGTTTAAAATCACCCTCAAATTTTATCCTTTTTGTAAATTAGTCCTTAAACCCGAAACTTGCAATTTCATAATTTTTAATCATAAATCATGCTAACAAATTTTTTCCCAATCTTATAACAGCCCATATTTATCAAAAATTTACAATATTTGCCTTGAATTTTACCATTTTCATAAATCAGTCCGTAAACTTGAAAATCATCAAGAATTACTTAACAAAATACTTATTTTTAACAACCAAGCTTAATAATGTATCATAAATTTTCAAGAACACTTTAATTTCATCCATGGTAAAATACTAAACATTTAACAATTTAACAAATTGACCCTCGGGTTAGCTAGATTAAGCTAATACAATAACAAAAACATAAAAAAAATCATTAAAAACATATGCAAAATGGACTTACATGCATACACTAAAGCTTGGCCAAAATCTAAGAAGTTCAAAAATGGTGTTTTATTCAACCAAAAATGGAAGTTCAAAAATTATTTAAATTTGTACCTTGAAACCGTCCACTAATATAAATAAGGTATATTTACTTTTAAAACCCTTAACTTATGGTTCTTTAATCAATTAATACAATTAAGCTAATAGCGATCGACTTTTGCATCCTTTACAATTTAGTCCTTTTTAATTAATTAACTATCTAAACATTAAAATTTCTTAACCAAATTTTAATACGTCCTTAATAACATTTCATAGATATTTAATAAAATATTTATAGCTTGGTTTATAAAAACGAGGTCTCGATACCTCATTTTCTAAAACCACTTAACTTTAGGGTCATACCACTTAAACCTAATTATTCATTCAAATAACAAAAATAACCAATTCAAAATTTATTTTAATACCATATTTGAATCGTAAATATTAAATAATAACATTTACAAACTTACTCTTCAGATTTGTGGCCCCGAAACCACAGTTTTTGACACCACTAAAAAACAGGCTATTACAAGGCACACCTTGAATGTTTTTGATAAGTATGCTATTGATTTTGTTTGTAAAATATTTCCTTACAACAAGTTTTTTCGTTGCTCAAATTTCATTAAACCTTGGTCTAAAAGTTCAACTGGTTTTATGGGTTTATCTAAATTTGTAAAGGTTAAAAATAGTAATTATGTTACATTAAAAAGGTTTTTTAAAGCATTTTATAGATTTTCTCTTGCAACATAATTTTCTATCTTGACCTTTAACGATGAATTTTTACATAATAATATTAAACTTCTTGAATTTTATAACCATGTGAAAATTTTGACCCATCATTGGAAATTTTTATGGATGAACATGCATAGTTACAGGTTAGCTTTTACTTGAAGACTCATGTGCCTAATATTTCTTAGGAGAGATACTTGATCCATGCTGATTTGGGAAATCAAAATCATATCTTTGATCTTGGAGATAGTTTTGGCATACAAGAAAGCTTAACTAAAGATTTGGGGACGAATCTTCTTGAGGAAGGCAGAATGATGCGAGTCTCAAAGCCTAATTTCAAACCCATGAATGTGATGGGCTTGCACTACCTCAAGGCCTAACAACAATACCAAAGGCCAAGCAAATTAAACCAAGATTTGATCAAAGAAAAGATCTGAGGATGAATCTTTTTAAGGAAAGGGGGAATGATACATGCATGGATGGAGTGAAATTTATTAAATTCTATTCATCGAAGCTACCAATTTTTAAGCTTGGGAAATCAACAGAGTTGAGATGACTTTTTAGATGGGATCCTAACATTTCTGCATTGAGATATTTGCATTTATTTTGAATACTATCTTTTAGCTTCCAAACGCACTTTGAATCACTTGATTTTTAGTTCGGAAGCTAAAGTTATGATCATTTTAGTGAGGACTGCGCAAGTAGAATTTCTAGAGAGGATTGTGATGAGAATTACAAGTTTCGGGCTTTTAATTTGAGTTTAAATCATATTGGGTTTGGCTTTTAGACATAATTTTTATTATATATGAGCCTAATATTATATTTATTAGCTCTTGTTATTTTATTATTTTATTATTCTGAATTTTTAATAATTATTAAGGAGTTTAAGTTATTTAGTTTTATGTCAACAAGAAGTTTAGTTTAAAACTACTTCTTGTTTAGATTAAATTAGAGTTCTAGTATACTTAGGAGTTTTATTTAGATTTATTTAACTAGCCTATATATTGGCCTTTGCATTATACACAAATCAAACAATTTATTATAATTCAAATTCTCTTTGAGTTTTTCTTTTCAAAAATTGTTCTTGAGTTTTTTTAGAAGATCTTTTAACAGTCTTTTTAGATTGTGGGAATCTTCTTCAAACTTTTTCTTGCCAAGTTTTCTTTCTCGAAGGGGAAATTAGTGTAACTGCTCGGTTTTAGCTAAATCAGATTAGTGGTTTCAGAACCACAAATCTGATTTCAAAAAATTATTTTAATATTATTTTTTGTGTTTACAGCATGATAGTATGTATGTGTGAAAATTTCGTGATCTAATTTTATCGTTTAATAGCTCAATTTGAGAAAAAAGACTAAATCGCGTAAAATGCAAAACTTGCATTCTACTTGTTAAGGTGTCTAATTGCTATGATTTATTAAATGAAAGGTACTTATAATGTTATTAGACCATTGATAGTGGAATTTGACATAGATAGCCTTATATTTGATGATTGAAATGTTTATTAATTAAGGTTAATTTAGTAAATTGTGAATTAAGTTTAATTAAACAAAACAAAAGCCAATTTCATGCTATCATCTTCTTCGATAGCTGAATGTGAGGAAGATAATAAGGGTTTTAAAGCCTTGAAGGTTCAACCATTGTTGTTCAAGCATGTAAGTGTATTTTGATTCGATTTTTAATGATTTTTACGCTTTTGAGATCGTTGCTCCGTATTCTAGCTAGCTCGTGCCTTAATTTTTGAATTCATTAATGATTTTGTAAAGTGCCATTGATGAATACTTGAGCTTTTGAATGTTTGATAATGGAAAATAACTATTTGTTGATAGATTTAATAATTTTATAAAGTGATTTTTGACAAAAATGTCAAATAGGGATTAAATTGTGAAATGTGCAAATTGAGGGGCTTAAATGTGAAATAAATAAAAGTTTTGGGCTTCTAGGGACTCATGTATAAATCGGCTAAGCATGAGTTAAATTGAATTATGTGAATTTTATGTAATTGTGAACTAAGGACTATATTGTTAAAATGAGAAAGTTTAGGGGCTAAAGTGCAAAAATGCCCAAAAGTGTATTTTTTAACTACATTGAATGAGTAGGTGATTAAATAAGTTAATTTTGAATACATATAGATCAAGAAAGAAAGAATTTGGATTTCGATCGGGGGAAAAGCAAGGTTATCGAGTAATCGATCCGATCCGTCAATTCCAAATAAGAGATAAGTTCGTATAATTGAACTTAAATGTATACTTATCTAGTTGATGAATGAAATTTTGATCGTAATTCTTTGTTAGATGAATGTTGGGACATTATGTAACACCCTAAAAGTATGGGGTCTGTAATTTTACTTGGCTTAGCATAATTTCCATGTTTCCTTGAGTGATTAGTTGATTTAAGTGCGTTAGGGGGTGTCTGAGTAGTCCTAGGTTCAAGCTTCGGCTTTTGTAGTAATTCTATTTTTCCTCTTAAAAAGAACCTGAGCATTGGCACTTAGGCTTTATGAATATTTGTGGTCACTTGTTACCACAAGAAGCCTTGTGGCTTGGTGGCGTGAGGCATGCTTTGCCTTTAGGAAGGATTGGGGTTCGAATCACATGAGCTACAGAAGGCGCCATTTTGCTGCATGGGGGTGGCAAGAGCTTGTGGCAAATTCAAACTCTGCCGTGTGGGAATTTGAATTGGTCTTTGGTTGTTGGGAGAAGATTATGGAGGGATAAGGGGAGTGATATGGGGAGTTTTTCAAGGAGTTGGTGGGGGGGAGTGTTGTAGCCAAATTGGGCAGCATGTAGGAGCAAAATCGGCTAGGGGAACTTCTTTGCTAGTTCGGCATTTTGGTCTTATTGTAGGAGCCGAATTCTCCCTCTTCCACTTTAGGGTTTTTGCTTTTTGGGGCTTTTTGGGGTAAAATCTTTCCTTGTGCCGAATCTTCCTTCTCTTTTCAGCCTTAACTGATTATTGTTTTCCCAAATACTACTTCTTCCCACTTTATCTAGTACTCTTAATTTTTACAACTTAACTCTACTTCTTCTTCATCCATTCTTTTGGGGTTAGCCGAACATCTTCTTGATCTCTACCCATCTTCTGCTTGCTTTTAGTTGCGAGTTTTCCTTTTGGAGTCTTAGGCGGGTACTCTCATTGCTAACCGAAACTTCCCCTGCTGGTTAAGGTAAGTTATTCTTTATGTGCCTAATCTCTAGCAAAAAGTTGAAACCTTGCTTTTGTTCTTCAATTTGTGTGCTGTGGTTGTGCCGTTCTTTCTCATCTTTTATCTTAGGGTGATCTCCCTTCTTAACCTTCTACTCTATTGGTGTGCGCTAGGAAGGCATACTTGGCGTCGAGCGCTTGACAGTGGTGGTTGCTGCGTTAGGCCGAATATTGCCACTACATTCTCTTAGTCTCTGTTTTGGTAAGTGGTTCTCAAGGATAAGTTGTTTACAATCAAGTTGGGTGATTTAATGGATGTAGTTATTAATGCAGATCATAGACAAATGGGTTGTGGAGGAAGTGGTGGTTGGAGCCGATTTGTACTATCAAAGTAAGCAATGTGGTATGTAGTGTTTGAAAGGATGCCTTTGTTTGGTTAACACAAACGATTAAGAATGTTGTGGAACATTGGGTTGTGTAGGTTGGGCGTGTGGAGTGCGTTGTTCTTCTCCAAAGCAAGTGTGTAGTTGTTCACCCAACCATACTCTATAATCAATGATGAGCGTGGGTGTGTAACCACACCAAGGTAGGGTAGACCGGAAAAAGCAGAATAGCTGGAGTTTCGGTATTTACGATCACGCGAGCATGCGAACGTTCGCAAGGTGAATCGAGCCACATGCTTTGGGCGACAGACTGTCGAGACCACTGCGAGCGCTCTCGTGGGCTCGGGCCGTCATGGGTCACTATGGGCCAAAATGGGCCGTGTGGGTTCGATGGGCTCAAAGGCCTACGCATAGTAAAAACTCACAAAAGATGATAAATGTTGGACTGGGCTATGAAATTCACATAGCCATGGCTAGATTTAGGCTAGAAGGGGACACGCGAGTTTGTAGGCCCAATTGGGCCGAGTAATGGGCCTTAGGCCCTTTACACGGTTTTGGTCACGCGAGTTGTCTGAGCCGTTCGTGACGATTGTAGACCCGCTGAAGGGTCATTATCTGTATTGCGACCCTAAAATCAGTTAAATGATCGAAATATGTAACATCCTGAAATAGGGCCTAAACGGAACAGTGGTTGCAAACCCACAAATCCGAGGTTGAAAAATTTATTTTATTATCATTTTAAGGTCTATGGCATGATTGCATGATTGTGTAAAAATTTCGTTTAGAAATTTTATCGATAGAGGGTCCAATTTGATATTTAGGGACTAAATCGAATAATTTGCAAAACTTGCATTCTAGAAGTTTTTAGTATGAAATTACTTTGGAATATTAATGAGGAGGTCTTAAATAGAAATTTGACCAATTTCTAAAATTTTGAACAAAAATAGGCTTGTACATGAAAATTTTCAAAGAAAGGTATTAAGGGTATTTTGGTTATTTGGTAATTAAAAGATTAAAAAAAGGAAAAAGATGGCAAAATATGTCCATCTTCTTCATTAGGACGAAAATTAAAGGGTTCTCCATAGATAGGGTTTGTTTCAAGCTTCCAACCTCCATAGTAAGTGATTCCAATCCCCGTTTTTAATGTTCTTTACGTTTTTGAAATCCCGGTAGCTCGATTTAGCTTATGCTAGCAATAATTCAACCTAGGGTTCATATTTGGAAAAATCCCATAGGTGAAATTTGTGTATTTTGGTGTTTTATGATAGAATATGAGGTTTTAAATTATGTTAGACAACTTGTGCTACTCGGTTTTAAGTGAAAACGAGTAAAAGAGCTTAATCGGTAAAAATACCTAATAGTCATAAGTACATGTTAGAGTGAGAATTTGATGTTGTCATAGAAGGGAAAAATGATCAGCATGTCATAAAACATAAGAAAATAGGATGAAGTTTAATTTCCGAGCCTTGGGGAAAAAGTGTAAATATGTAAAAGTTTAGGGGCAAAATGTAATTTTGTCAAAGTTTGGGTCAAGGACTGTTTTAATAAATGTTAGTATTAAATAAGCTAAATTTTTTTATTATAGATCAAGAAGAACAAAATCTGGAGTTAGACCGGGGAAAGAAAAAGATAGTGGACTAAATCGATATAGTTGATTGTATTTTGTTTCGAGGTAAGTTTGCGGTAAATAAATGCAATATTCTATTATTTTATGTTAATGTTGTTAATTTGCAGCATGTGTAAATTTATTTTATGAAAATATTCAAAGAAGACTCAAGCATGAATTGACGAAGAAGTAATTTCAGAAAGTCCCGGTTGAACCTTAGGAATGTGTAGGATACAAATGTCATGACATTAGGGTTTAAGGATACTGTGTAAGACCATGCCAAGGCATGGCAATTGGTAAGGTTTCTAAGGCAAGGAAATCATGTAAGACCATGTCAAGACATGGCATTGATGAGTTACTATAAGGCAAAGGTCCCATGTAAGACCATGCCAAGGCATGGCATTAGTGAGTTCATAAGACAAGGCTACCATGTAAGACCATGTCAAGACATGGCAATGGTAAGTTTCAAAAGGATACCACGTAAGACCATGACAAGTCATGGCAATGTTAAGGTACCCGTGTATCCTTAGTATTCCAAGTGGTTCAACGGGAAAATTTAAAGAGAATATCAAGGTAAGGTAAGGTAAGACGAGTTATACTAAAAAGGTAAGACAAGTTCATGCTAGAAGAGCAAAGGTAAGTACATAATGTTCATGTATGCTTGATAAGGAAAAATGTAAGTAAAATGTATTAATAAATTTGATTAAGTAAGTAAGTATTTAAGTAAGTGAGTAAGTGAAGAAGTTTAAAATATGTCTATGACAATTAATGAAGTTGCATTAAGTAGTATCATGCCAAGTAGTAAGATAATTCTTATGAATGTTGTTATTTATTTGCATGCAAACTTACTAAGCTTAATGCTTACCCCCTTTATTTTCCTTTTTTTATAGTTTTGTCAAGCTAACTCGGGGATCGTAAAGTACGTCGGAGGTCCGGGCACACTATCACGAGGATTATTTTGGTATAGCTAGACGTTTCATTTTGAGTATGGCATGTATAGCATCGTAGCCATTTTATGTGTATGATCTTATGATATGGTTGATGAATGGTATGTAAATGCTTGATAATAATTAGCTGTTGGAATAGCTAATCAAGGACATGTTTGGTGTTATGTATGCCTAAATGCTAGTTATTCCATGGAAATCATGAAAAAGGTGAAATTAGCTTTAAAACAATATCAGACAGCAATAATGACGTGAATTTGGGAAATCACTAAAAATAGTAGAAATGGATTTAGATAGTGAATGAGATATAGAATTAAATCTTGATGGGTCTATTTTCATACGGATGGAACAAAACAGGTATATGAGTTATATTTTATGAGATATTTAAATTTTTGTGAAATAGGGCAAGAGTGATTTTTGGATCCCCTATTCTGACTTTGGAAATTCACAAAACATTTTACAAAGATAATTAGAAGTCATGCTTTATATGTACAGATTTCTTATTGAGTCTAGTTTTATGAGAAACAAACGGCATAATAATTGGAACTCTGTACAGGGAGATATTTGATTCGTAATACACAGGGGTTAGAGTAGTCAAACCCTGAAACAGGGGAGACTTTAACTAATAAACTGTACTAGTTGGCCTGACCAAAAATTCTAGAAAAAAATTAGTTGATAGATATATTAGTCTAGTTTCAGGGAAAATTTACAGAATTGGATTTTGAGTTTCGTAACTCAAAATATGAATTTTCAAGCGACTGTGATGCAGTTAGCCAGCTTGTCTGGAAGTTCTAAAATAAATTGTTTTAGCTGTTTAATTAATGAATTAAGTCCGTTAACACCTCGTGCTCGACTCTGGCGACGGTCTAGGGTTCGGGGCGTTACAAAATATCCCTGAGGGGCAAAAATTACAAAGTTACCCCTAACTGATGGTGGGACCTTTATAATGCTAGCGGTAGGTTATTTGATGTGTGAATGACATTTTCACGATGGGTTATGAGTATGATATACTGCATACACGTATTATTTATAACACGACATCTGCATGGGGTGGGTTATGATATGGAGGAAGTACTGTACTAGTGACTACGTCACATATGCTATTACTGGTGGTTTACCATGCTTACTGTTACTAGCAGCTATGCTGCGTTATCACTGTTATTGGCAGCTATGCTACGTTAGCATTATTACTGGTAGCTTTGCTGCGATATTGGTGTGCTCGTTGGGTGGGTCAATTGATATCCCCACAGGTGTGTTGGTTGGTACGGGTGGTGTGCTGACTGGTATGGGATGGGTTGCATTATGCATTTATACTAATATTGTATTGGGCTTAGGCCCACATAGCTACTTTTTAAGGGCTAAGGCCCAAACTGTACTGATATTGAAAAAGGGCTTTGGCCAGACTGTACTAATACTGTGTTATTCACTATTTGTATGTTATTAGGATTACACACTGAGTTTTCATAAATTCACCCTGTTTCTTACTGTGTAGGTAATCCCTAAGCTCTGATGGTTTGGTGCTGTGAGGGACTCGGAGGCGGCCACACTACTGTTATCTTTCTTTTAATTGCGATTGGATTTCATTTTGGGTTTAATTTATGTAATAAGGCCGCTGGTGGGTTTTTAAGTTTTAATTTGGATTTTGATTTCTTATACTAAACTGCTAGACTAGGAAAACACGAGTTTCTAAATAGCACGATTTTCTAAGGAACACGAGCTTCCAATAACGAAGTTTTTAAAAATGCTTCCGTGGTTTTAAATGATGTAATATACCAAAGGAAAACTAATCGATAAATGGTTTGACGAGAACTTTAGTTAGTTAATAAAAGGTTTTAAATTCAGTAACAGATTTTACTGGAAAGATCAATATTTTTAAAAAATAATCTGATATGACACACCGGATTCGGCCATAATGTCTAGGTCGAGTTTGGGGTGTTACACATTAAATGAAATGTATGAATTGAGTAAGGCGAGATGCCGAGTAAGACCATAGCTGGGCTATGGCAATTGAATAATAAGACCATAACCGGGTTATGGCATGTGAATGAAAGACCACGGCAGGGCCTTGGCAATATATATGTGAAAGACCATAGTTGGACTATGGCATCAGAAAATCAATGAATTTGTATTGAAAGCATTTGAAAACCGAAGTGGTTTGATAAAAGTATTAATGAGAAATAGAAATGTTTCGGTATAGGTATGTACGGAAAACCATTCAAGTATTGAACTAATAAAAGTTGAGAATTGATGAATGATGCTATGGTTAAATTTTATGATAGCCCATGAATTGATGGATTAAATTCTTATGATATTATTTATTTTGATTTGTTAATGAATTTTGAGATTAATTCATGTTCACATACGAACTTACTAAGCGTATAGCTTACTTTGTTTAATTGTTTCTATGTTTTATTGTTCTACGAAGCTAGCTCGGATCCGGGAATCATCAAAGACCTCATCGTACAATCGATCATCTATTTTGTTACTTTTGAAGTTATGTATATATGGTATATGGCATGTATAGGCTTAAGTTACTTTGGTATGTTTGATGTATATGTCTTTTGGCCATTTGAGTTGGCATAAAATTGTAACGCCCCGTACCCGAGACCGTCGCTGGAGTCGAATACGAGGTGTTAACAGACTTAATTCATTACTTAAACAGCTCAAACAATTTAATTTTAGAAATTCCAGACAAGCAGGCTAACTGCGTCATAGTCGCTTAAAAATTCATATCTCGAGTTCTGAAACTCAAAATCTAATTCTGTAAATTTTCCATGAAATTAGACTCATATATCTATTTACTAATTTTTTTATAGAATTTTTTTACTAGGCCAATTAGCACAGTTTATTAGTTAAAGTCTCCCCTGTTTCAGGGTTTGACTGCTCTGACCTCTGTGTATTACGAATCATATATCTCTCTGTACAGAATTTCAATGACTATGAAATTTGTTTCTAATAAAACTAGACTCAATAATAAATCTTTGCATATAAATTATGACTTCTAACTATTTTTATACAATTTATGGTAAATTTTCAAAGTCAGAACAGGGGATCCAGAAATCGCTCTGGCCCTGTTTCACAAAAATTTAAACATCTCATAAAATATAACTCATATACCTGTTTCGTTTCTTCCATATAAAAATAGACTCATAATTCTTCAATTCCATATTTTATTCATCATCTAATTATATCTCTACTATTTTTAATGATTTTTAAAATTCACGTCACTACTGCTGTCTGAATCTATTTTATGGTAAATTTTACCTATTTCATGGTTTCCATGGATTAACTAGCAATTTGACATACATAACACCAAATATGATCATAATTAGCCATTCCAATGGCTAATCATTACCAAGCATTTTTATACTACTCAATAACCATATCATAAGACCATATATACAAAATGATTATAATGCTATACATGCCATACTCAAAATATACAAGCCATTATGCCAAGATGGTATACGGATAGTGTGAGCGTGCGTGCCTTCGACCGTTCGATTTCCGAGCTGGCTTGTCAACACTACAAGGAATGAAAAGAAGGAGTAAGCATAAATGCTTAGTAAGTTCACATGCAAATAGCAAGTAACATAACCATATAAGCAAACATAAAACATCATTTGCATATTCATCACCAAGACATTCATATCATATTTTCATTTATCATCTTACCATATTGTTGTTATATCGATTTTTCAACCCGAGGGTTAAGTAAATACCTGTTCAAAGTATCCATTTCACAACACTTACCAATACGTCCCTTTCATCTTGAGTATTCCTCCATTTGAGTAGAACTTTACCCGTTGAACACATCGGAATATAATTCAGATACATGGAAAGTTTGCACATAAGTGCCACATATGTAGCCAAGCTACTATGTAACCCGCCCATAAGCGAACTCGGACTCAACTCAACGAGCTCGGGCGTTCGCATCCATAAGTGAACTCGGACTCAACTCAACGAGCTCGGATGCCTAGTTACATCTCACGAACTCGGACTCAACTCAACGAGTTCGGACATTCGCATCCATAAGTGAACTCGGACTCAACTCAACGAGTTCGGATGCTCAACCATCCTAGTGACATGTCACTTGTATCCTAATCTATTCCTAAGGTTCAAACGGGATTTTCCTCGAGCATATATCCTTGCCGTCTTCCGTAGAATGCCGAAATCAATACTCGGTAACAATTTGTACTTAACAAGTAGCTCACATAATTTGCATTTTATTCGAAAATAACCACAAAGCATATATTTCATGATAAAAATCAGTATATCATATAATTAACATTAAATTACTTAAAATGACAATTATGTTACTACATTTACACATGAACTTACCTCGTATGCGAAAATGGCTACTTTTACCATTTCGTCCACAACTTGGTATTTTCCCCATTTTAGCCTGAATTTCAGTTTTCCTTGCTCTATCATTTAAAATATAGTCTAATTAGGACTCACATTATTAAAATTGACCCAAAATCATATTTTGGAAAAATTACAATTTTGCCCCTAAACTTTTGCATATTTACACTTTTGCCCCAAATCTAAGTAAATTAAACTTCAGCCTATTTTCTTATGTTTTATGACATGCTGATCATTTTCCCCTTCTATGGCAACATCAAATTCTCACTCTAACATGTACTTATGACTATTAGGTATTTTTACCGATTAAGCCCTTTTGCTCGTTTTCACTTAAAACCGAGTAGCACAAGTTGTCTAACATAATTTAAAACCTCATATCCTATCATAAAAACCAAAATACACAAATTTCACCTATGGGTATTTTTCCAAATATAAACCCTAGGTTAAATTATTGCTAGCATAAGCTAAATCGAGCTCTGGGACTCCAAAAACGTAAAGAACTTGAAAACGGGGCTAAAATGGACTTACAATCGAGCTTGGAAGCTTGAAAACCCTAGCCATGGTTTCTCCTTGCTATATTCGGCCATGGGGTTGAAGATGAGCAAAATTGGCTTTTAATTTTGTATTTTAATTCATTTTACCCTTAAATGACCAAAATGCCCTTACTACTAAACTTTCCAAAATTCCATCCATGTCCAATTTTTGTCCATAAACTTAGAAATTGGTAAAATTGCTTTTTAAGACCTCCTAATTAATATTTCAAAACAATTTCATACTAGAAACTTCTAGAATGCAAGTTTTGCAAATTATTCGATTTAGTCCCTAATTTCAATTTAAGCACTTTAGGCATAGGATTTCATCACGAAATTTTCACACAATCATGCAATCATATCATAGACCTCAAAATAATCATAAAATAATTATTTCTATCTCGGATTTTGTGGTCACAAAACCACTATTCCGATTAGGCCCTAATTCGGGATATTACAACTCTCCCCCCTTGAGGGATTTTCGTCCCAGAAAATCTTACGTAAAAGTGGTCTTCACTTTTAATCTCATATTCGGTGCCAAAGAACTTTCACTTAGACTGTACCTCCAATACATCTCTTTAATTTCTCATATGATCTGAAAGCTTACAGTCTTAACTCTCAATTGTTCTTAAATTTTCAACCCTTCTCAGTTTCCCATGATATCAAGACATAAAACCCGGATCTTAACTTGATTAATGGAGACCGAAATTCCAAGAAATCCAACAATCAAAGAGACCTGAATTTCCATGAATCTGATGAGTAGGAATTCATTCAATACAGATATGATTTATAGATCTCGCCAAACATTTAACAATAGGATACATCACATTTTCCTCTTTCTACCATGGAAATAATTCTGATATGGCCTCAATAATAATCCTTCTCATTTCCATCCCAATATCAACACTGACAAGGATAATTTTGATAGATCCCAATGCTCGGCTTTAACCTCTTTAACAACTCAGATTTTATGTAACATCGAATGCTCTAAACTATCACATTACCTCACTGTCTTGAAACACATCACAATTCATACAATAGTATATTATTGAAAAGTCGAAGTCTTTACTCAATGTAGACTAGTCTAGTTCAGACGCCTTGATTACCAATATTCTCATCTATCCGAACTTTGTCAACATGTAATAAACTTTTCAGCTTTCACAAAATGAAAACCTTATCATTCGTAGTGACTTTAACTAATATCAAACTTTTTCTAATAAATATACACTTCTCGTTCAGACTATTTACTCTTTTATCCGTACAAAATAAAATTCTATTATCAGATTTGGGAAAAATAATCCTGAAATAATTGTCGCATGAAATCTTTCAAATAGATAATTCACCATACCGACTGAAACTCGCGCTTTTATCACTTATGCCTTTACTGATGTCAAATCCTTACATAGAAATTAGAAAAAATCCCAATACTAAAATCACCACATTATCAAGATCAAATTAGAAGTATAGTCATATTTGACATGATTATCACGAGCTGAAGAACGCACTTCGAACACGAGTCATAATTGACAAATTATGGAACAAAGATAACAAGAAAACCGAATAAAGAAATCCAAAATAGAGAAATCCAGAATAAAGAAATCCAGAATAAAGAAACCCAAGATACAATACTATGCTGGAGAATCGAAAACCAAGCCAGAGAATCGTAAACCAAACTCATAGAGAAAATACGGAATACCCCAATAATTCTTCAAAGAAAGAAAGTTCAAAAGAAAACATCATTTAATCCCACTGGAATCAAATATAACAAGAACAATATATCTTCCCATACATATATATCAGATGAAGCATCAAGTAGAAGAAACAGAATCATAATATCATATGTATTCTCTCATCAATTCTTATCAGACGAAATGAAATAGAATACCCGATGAAATAGAGCAATATAAATTATAAACCAATCAGACTACCAATGCTTTCATCCAACACCAGGATTAAAAGACATTCCCATATAACAAGAATTTCTTCAGAAGATCAATAGCCATAGAAATATTTCTGAGAACGGGTAAACACATAGAACATCTCAAAAGAGATCGCTAAATCTGTCGAGTCATAACTATCACACTCGAGATAGTTCACATTTCAAATATCATTTCCCCAACTAGTTCTGCCGTCACAAATTTCATATTAAACCATTCACTAAAGAAGGCCAGTTCTGAATAAATTTCGATTTACACTTTTCTCGACCTTGCACCTGAGTAATTCGGTTTACCAAGGAGAATTCCTTTTCTAACTAGAACAGTGCATAATTCCAATAATCTTTACGTCAATCCGATACTTTACGGGCTCTGACTTTACTTATCAGCTTATTTTCAATCTCTGATCATACTTATAATTATTCTATCACTA
This sequence comes from Gossypium longicalyx, assembly GCA_025698465.1. Lineage (NCBI taxonomy): Eukaryota > Viridiplantae > Streptophyta > Magnoliopsida > Malvales > Malvaceae > Gossypium > Gossypium longicalyx. The sequence continues at coordinate 44,984,935 of CM046996.1, read as the reverse complement.
AACTCTTTGGGTTCTCAACCGGAAACTTATTCAATACAAATCTCATGAAATTCCATTATAAGCACCACTTCGGTAAGGGGGAGGGGTTGTAGGACCTCTGACTCGACTTTCTTATACATACACATATGACACAACTTCCATTATCATAGCAACATCATCAAAATCATGTCATTCATTCATGTTGGCTTACACCAATTTTCCTATTGTCCCATTTAGACAATATACTTATGCATACATTCTATGTTTTCTAGATAGCTTTACTTATCCATTCATTTAATTAAATTAAGTCATGCTCATGACATCATATAAGGCCAAACAAACATAGATATTTGCACCACAATCATAACTTTCAATTCATGTATCATCATGTATATATCATTACAATCATATAATTCAGTCCAACAATTTAACATAGATAAGTTCATTTCATTATAATCCTCTCATAAAAATTATATATCATTAGCATTCATCAACATTCGACGTCCAAATCAAGACAAGGACATTTTCATTCGTATCATAATATTATGACTTTTATTCATACCTCTACTACTTTCTATTTATTTCGTTCATCTTATCAAGTAAGCCATATACACTACATCATATGAGCATTAAGCAAATATGAATATTTATCACATATGTATCATAAACCTTTATTCATACTTTTCTGAACCGATACTTATCATAATCATAATTTTACTCAAATACCTTCACATAACATTGAACATGGTCAGCGCAGCTCGGTTTGGAGAGTAGTACCGCCTAAATAAAGGCGGTACTTATACGCGTCGGAAGACATCACACTATCACAGATCAGTGGCATGTATAGCTAAACTTTTACACATGCTAGGTTAGTCCGAGAACCGACTAAAACTGCTCTGATACCACCAAATGTAACGCCCCGTACCCGAGACCGTCGCTGGAGTCGAATACGAGGTGTTAACAGACTTAATTCATTACTTAAACAGCTCAAACAATTTAATTTTAGAAATTCCAGACAAGCTGGCTAACTGCATCATAGTCGATTAAAAATTCATATCTCGAGTTCTGAAACTCAAAATCTAATTCCATAAATTTTCCCTGAAACTAGACTCATATATCTATTTACTAATTTTTTTATATAATTTTTTTACTAGGCCAATTAGCACAGTTTATTAGTTAAAGTCTCCCCTGTTTCAGGGTTTGACTGCTCTGACCTCTGTGTATTACGAATCATATATCTCTCTGTACAGAATTTTAATGACTATGAAATTTGTTTCTAATAAAACTAGACTCAATAAGAAATCTTTACATATAAATTATGACTTCTAACTATTTTTATACAATTTATGGTAAATTTTCAAAGTCAGATCAGGGGATCCAGAAATCGCTCTGGCCCTGTTTCACAAAAATTTAAACATCTCATAAAATATAACTCATATACCTGTTTCGTTTCTTCCATATAAAAATAGACTCATAATTCTTCAATTCCATATTTTATTTATCATCTAATTATATCTCTACTATTTTTAATGATTTTTCAAATTCACGTCACTACTACTGTCTGAATCTATTTTATGGTAAATTTTACCTATTTCATGGTTTCCATGGATTAACTAGCAATTTGACATACATAACACCAAATATGATCATAATTAGCCATTCCAATGGCTAATCATTACCAAGCATTTTTATACTACTCAATAACCATATCATAAGACCATATATACAAAATGATTATAATGCTATACATGCCATACTCAAAATATACAAGCCATTATGCCAAGATGGTATACGGATAGTGTGAGCGTGCCTCGACCGTTCTGATTTTCGAGTGGCTTGTCAACACTACAAGGAATGAAAAGGAGGAGTAAGCATAAATGCTTAGTAAGTTCACATGCAAATAGCAAGTAACATAACCATATAAGCAAACATAAAACATCATTTGCATATTCATCACCAAGACATTCATATCATATTTTCATTTATCATCTTACCATATTGTTGTTATATCGATTTTTCAACCCGAGGGTTAAGTAAATACCTATTCAAAGTATCCATTTCACAACACTTACCAATACGTCCCTTTCATCTTGAGTATTCCTCCATTTGAGTAGAACTTTACCCGTTGAACACATCGGAATATAATTCGGATACATGGAAAGTTTGCACATAAGTGCCACATATGTAGCCAAGCTACTATGTAACCCGCCCATAAGCGAACTCGGACTCAACTCAACGAGCTCGGGCATTCGCATCCATAAGTGAACTCGGACTCAACTCAACGAGCTCGGATGCCTAGTTACATCTCACGAACTCGGACTCAACTCAACGAGTTCGGACATTCGCATCCATAAGTGAACTCGGACTCAACTCAACGAGTTCGGATGCTCAACCATCCTAGTGACATGTCACTTGTATCCTAATCTATTCCTAAGGTTCAAACGGGATTTTCCTCGAACATATATCCTTGCCGTCTTCCGTAGAATGCCGAAATCAATACTCGGTAACAATTTGTACTTAACAAGTAGCTCACATAATTTGCATTTTATTCGAAAATAACCACAAAGCATATATTTCATGATAAAAATCAGTATATCATATAATTAACATTAAATTACTTAAAATGACAATTATGTTACTACATTTACACATGAACTTACCTCGTATGCGAAAATGGCTACTTTTACCATTTCGTCCACAACTTGGTATTTTCCCCATTTTAGCCTGAATTTCAGTTTTCCTTGCTCTATCATTTAAAATATAGTCTAATTAGGACTCACATTATTAAAATTGACCCAAAATCATATTTTGGAAAAATTACAATTTTGCCCCTAAACTTTTGCATATTTACACTTTTGCCCCAAATCTCGTAAATTAAACTTCAGCCTATTTTCTTATGTTTTATGACATGCTGATCATTTTCCCCTTCTATGGCAACATCAAATTGTCACTCTAACATGTACTTATGACTATTAGGTATTTTTACCGATTAAGCCCTTTTGCTCGTTTTCACTTAAAACCGAGTAGCACAAGTTGTCTAACATAATTTAAAACCTCATATCCTATCATAAAAAACCAAAATACACAAATTTCACCTATGGGTATTTTTCCAAATATAAACCCTAGGTTAAATTATTGCTAGCATAAGCTAAATCGAGCTCTAGGGACTCCAAAAACGTAAAGAACTTGAAAAACAGGGCTAAAATGGACTTACAATCGAGCTTGGAAGCTTGAAAACCCTAGCCATGGTTTCTCCTTGCTATATTCGGCCATGGGGTTGAAGATGAGCAAAATTGGCTTTTAATTTTGTATTTTAATTCATTTTACCCTTAAATGACCAAAATGCCCTTACTACTAAACTTTCCAAAAATTCCATCCATGTCCAATTTTTGTCCATAAACTTAGAAATTGGTAAAATTGCTATTTAAGACCTCCTAATTAATATTTCAAAACAATTTCATACTAGAAACTTCTAGAATGCAAGTTTTGCAAATTATTCGATTTAGTCCCTAATTTCAATTTAAGCACTTTAGGCATAGGATTTCATCACGAAATTTTCACACAATCATGCAATCATATCATAGACCTCAAAATAATCATAAAATAATTATTTCTTTCTCGGATTTTGTGGTCACGAAACCACTATTCCAATTAGGCTCTAATTCGGGATATTACAAAAATGATAAATTTGATGATGCTTATGAATGTGCAAATGAATATACTTATAATATTTGGTAATAGACCTATAATGAATGAATGGGATTGAATTGGTATGAATGTTTGGATTAGTTTTTTCTAATGAATTATACATGTGAATTATGTTTAGGAAAGTAAGTTAAATAGCTTGATATTTGAATAGGTAAATAATATGGACTTGGTATGTTTGTGCATTGGTTGATGAACTTTGGCTGCATATTTGTGACTTAAAATGATACCATATGAGCTTGTGTAGGTATGTGCAAAATGGGTGGCAAATTGGCTTTGCAATTGGCCTATTTTTGTCCACATGGGTAGAGACATGGCCGTGTGTCTCAGTTGTGTTCGACACACGGCCATGCTACACGGCCGTGTGTCCTTTGTTGTTGAAATTGAATTGAAGTCAGTACGCTCCACACAGTCTCACACACGGGCATGTGGCTAGCCGTGTGGTATAAGTCAGTATACCTCCTAAATGGCACATGGCCTAGCACATGGGCGTGTGTGGCCATTTTGTAGGGCACACAGGCTGGACACACGGGCGTGTGGTTGGCCGTATGACCCAAATCAGTATACTCTCCAGTTTTCACACGGCCTGGCACACGGGCGTGTCCTCGGTTATGTGATAAAGTCAGTATGTATGCCCTGTTTCCACACAGCCTAAGACACGGGCGTGTCTACTAGCCGTGTGAGGCACACGGCCTATTCACACGAGTGTGTAACCCTTATATGATTGAAAATTTTCTATGTTTTTCTAAAATTTTTGTATGTTAACGCTTTAATCCCGAACCATTTCTAAAGCATTTTTAAGGCTTCGTAGGCCCTCATAAGAGACAAGGTGATTGTATTGATTGATGTATGAGAATGATTACTTGAGGTTGATAAATGTAAGCTATGTGTTATGTTTTGATAGGTAATACCTCATAACCCTATTTTGGCGATGGATACGGGTTAAGGGTGTTACATTTTATTGGTATCAGAGCTACGGTTTAGTCGATTCTAAGACTAACATAACGTGTGTGAGATCCTAGCTATACATGCCATATATACTCTGCCATATGCCCAAAGAAAAGCTTAAATGTAACATCCCGACTTAGGGCCTAGTTGGAACAGTGGTTTCGAGACCACACATTCGAAATACAAATAATTGTGTTATGATTGTTTCGGGATCTATTATATGTTTGTGTAAAAATTTCATGAAGAAATTTTATGGATAAAGTGTCCAATTTGACATTAGGGGCTAAATTGTAAAAGATGCAAAATATGATTTCTAAAAGCTTTTAGCATGAAATTGAATTGGATCATTAATTAGAGATCCTTAAATGGTAATTTGACCAAGTTCTAAAATTTTGGACAAAAATGGGCTTGGATAGGTGAAATTTCAAAGAAAGGCATTAAGGGTATTTTGGTAATTTGGTAATTAAATGGACTAAAAGACAATAAAAGCCAAAATTTGTCCATCTTTTCTTCCCCATGGCCATGTGAACCAAGAAGGCACCATGGCTAGGGTTTTCAAGCTTCCAAGCTCAATAGTAAGTGCATTCAAGCGATGTTCTTTGCATTTTTGAAGTCCTTGTAACATGATCTACCCATTTCTAGCCATATTGTGAAGTAGGGTTCATGTTTAAAATTTGAACCATGTGTTACATGCATGTGTTTTGATGTTTAATGGAGGAATATGAAATATTGATGTGTGTTTAACATCTTTTACTAAGTGATTTTGCATGAAAATGCTTAAAAAGAACCAATTTGTAAAAGTTGTAAAAGGGGTAGTAGATTTGTGAAATAAAAGAATAATGTGGACTACTATAAGTGTAAAAATGGTTTGGCTAGGCTTGGGTAACAAAGAAAATGTACACATTTCATTTTACGAGCTTAGGGGCTAAAGTGTAATTATTAGAAAGTTTAGGGGTAAAATTGTAAATTTACCAAAGTGTAATTTTTTTTGGACCGATTTGAATAATGTGAGTGTTAAATAAGTTATATTTGATTTGGTAGATCAAGGAAAACGAAATTTGGGCTTAGATTGGGAAAGATCGAGGTTATGGACTGAAACGGAATAAATAACCGTTCATGGATTCAAGGTAAGTTCGTGTGATAATAATAACACAATATTATGTTTGGATTGTAATGCTCATTTATTATTACAGAAATCGTATGATTGGTTATACGGATGTACTCGACAAGGATCCGACAAGTCCCTGCGAAAATGTTATCATTGTTTATGATTGAAACCTAAATTAGGGTGTTAATTCGATTATGTTGAATTATATGTTTATGATGTTATGTACGTGATAGTGGCATATATCATGAAATATTTGATAATCCAAATATCGTTTATGTGTTATGTAGTGATTGATCATGTATATATTGGAAAGTTGATGGAACATGGTGTTTTGTTGAATTGTGTAAATAATGAAAAGGTATAATGAAATAAAAACTTATGTTGTGATGAGTCTTATGAGCTGTAAAAGCTACCCTTTGAGCAAGTTTAATAGTAACGTGATAAGTAAGAAAATCTCGTTTGAACCTTAGGAATAATCTAGGATACAATGTGACATGTCACTAGGAAATATGTGATCTGAGCTCATGAGTTGTGGTCTGAGTTCATGATATATGTGACACAAGTTATGGCATTTCGAGTGTTGGTCTTGTACTTTCTATCGGTGGCTAGGTAGTCCGACATGTGTTGCGGAACCTATAAGCTTGTGTGAGCAGCCCGTGTAATTATGTTCTGACCGTCAGCTTGTGTGAGCAGGCCCGTGAGTAATGAGATCCCATGTAAGACCATGTCTGGGACATGACATTAGCATCGATATGTGAGATCCCATGTAAAACCATGTATGGGACATGGCATTGGCATTGATACGTGATCCCATGTAAGACTATATCTGGGATATGGCCTTGGCATCTTATTATGTGTATGAGAATTCTCAAGTATCCTGTAGTATTACAAGTGTTCAACGGGTAGTCCAAAGAGAAGTTCAATGAGTAATCCAAAGATTATATCAAAGAAAGGACAAGGTATGATCATGTTGGAAGGGTACAGGTACATACTCGAAACTCCTTAGCAATGAGCTTAATATGTGATGAACATGTGGTAGTGTTGCATATGAGAAGGTTATGGTTATGAGACCTTGATGAGATACGAATGAATGAACTATGATTATAGGACTTTATTGTACACTATGCTAACGATGTGATTGCATTATGTTTAAGATACATGAGGACGTTGTGGTGAATTATGTTTGAGTGAATGATAAACATGAGGTATGATGCAAATTATGTGTTCATAAGCTACAACATGGGAAGGTAAATGTGTGATAAGAGTTTTGAATGGAAATTATGTAGATATACCCATAAGATGCTTGTGATATATGCTATGTTGTGACTACTATATTGATTCAAGTAAAGAATATTTTCATACGGGCTTACTAAGCTTTAAAGCTCCTTTCCATTTCTTTTAGTGTTGTCATGTTGGCTTGGGGATAGAGATCGTCAGAGGCAGCATCACATTATCAAGCTATAACCTTTGCGGTATTGATAAACCTTAAGTGTCCTTGAGTGAGTGGCATGTATAGGGACTTAGTTATTATGATATGAGTTCTTATGATTTAGCCAAATGTGTCGACTTATATCGAGTTATTGTATATGGCCATGAGATGTGGCTTATATTGATTATGGTTTGTAAGTCTATCTACTCATGCTATGTTCTAATGCTTTGTGATGTGATGCAGTAGTTATACTTATTTGCTATGAATGGTTAGTGTTATGACATACGTGCATGATGAATGCTTTATGACCAGTCGAAATGGTCATAGCCAAGAAGTAATTGTGTGATATGGTAATAACATGATGGTGATTAAATATGAGTACTTGATGATTAAGTTAGGATTAATTGGTAAGTTCAAAATCATGAATTTACAATAAAAGTGGTAACACAATGGAAAGGCCAATGAATATGAATTGTTGTGCCTAGACTCGCTATCACATGACTATGTGATACATATGAATGACATTATGCTAATGCTAAGAATGTGTCGTAAGAAAGGATGTTTAATCACTAAATTGATGTTATAATATGCATCTTTGATGTGTATAAAAGTGTAAGGGATTAAGGATAACAAAAGGCTTGGAAAATCGCCTAAGTACTGGTCACACAGGCAGAGACACGGCCATGTCTCTCAGCCGTGTGCAGGACACGGCTGGAGACATGGGCATGTGTCTAGGGCGTGTGAAGTCTGTAGCATTTTTGCAAGAATTTAATTCACCACACGGCCTAGCACACGGGCGTGTGGCTTGGCCGTGTGGTTCAACTTGTTTTGCTGACGTCATAAACAGAAAGTTACACGGCCTGAGAACATGGGCGTGTCGAGGGCACACGGGCATGTCCCTGTGTCCACACGGGCGTATAACCCTGTTTCACGGAAAAGTTTTCTAAGTTTTTTTTCAAAACTTTCCAAAGTTTTCAGTTTAGTCCCAAATTGCTTTTAATGCATGTTTTGGGCTTCGTAGACCCAAATAAGGAATGAAATGCATGTGTTTGAATAGTTTTGAATATGAATGAAATTTTGTGGTCCGATTTTGCATGTTTGTGTATATTTAAGTCTGGTAATGCCTCGTACCCTATTCTAGCATCAGACACAAGTAAGGGGTGCTACATTAACTTTTTCAAAACTTAAAAATGAAATATATGTTAAATAACTTATTAGAACACATCTGATACACATCTTTACAAATTAGAAATTTATTCAAGACAGACTCAAAAAGAAAATTTCAAGACTACTCCTCAAATCCTTTGTATGCATAATAGCCCAATACGCCACTAGCTTGGCGTACTCATGGCGTTGCCCCCCCAGGCAAAACCTCTTCCTAACAAACCTGTAAATAAATAATAATCTTGTAAGTACAAAAGTATTTACTAAGCTTATTAACCATACCTTGATGGAGTCTTCGTAATATTCTAGGACTTTCCATGAGTCAACTTCTACTTTGCATCATTTACCATAGCTGATTTGATACGATCCTATCAATCTTGTATACGCCAACTATCATTCAATATTATACATAATTCTTTTACTCCATAATACTTCTGTAACAGAATATACCCTTAGAATCTATCTCCAGCAATCCATAACTTAACTTATACTTATCTTTCAAATAATTTCTTACTAACATTGTCTTGGGTGGATACATACATATGGCAGATACCTACACAGATTTTCATGCTATTGGTTTTCACTCAGACATACCCTGATTCATTTCTACTCACATACCTATACTAATAATTCATTACGAATAACATCTAGTTGGACTTCTTATTATTCTCTACAAGAATCTCATAAATCAATTTAGCATTGACTTATATTAAGAATAAATTTTGAAGTAGATACGATACCCCTTACTTTTCATACTTACAGATCATCATAACAAGCACCCTTCTTATCATTCAAATAAACATCCCCTTTTCATGGAGAACTCTTAAAACTTTATTCAACTCTTATTCCAGAGTATATCAATACAGTGTCTTATTCATACTTGTTATAGAACCATTAGAATTTACTCATTGTTTACCATTGAGATAGACGTTTAGATTCATGGCTTACCTGACATTCCTAATAGTTCATGCCACATAGACTTAGCAGAATACATCATATCAGTTATCAGATAGAGCATGCAACTAAGGTGATCCTTTCATAAGTCGCTACAAAGGGTTCTTTTTCATGATTCACGACAAAGACTTTCCTTTCATATTGCGCCACAAAGAAATTCCTTTAAGGTTCATCGCAAGGGCATTTTCTTTCCTGACGTGTTCGCTATATGGATTTTCCTACACTCGCATTTTGTGAGGATTGCCCATCATCGTCCATGTATACGTAGAAAAACCCCCCATTGGGTAATAACAATCCTTTAGTCCCCTTGTAACACCCTAAATCATCAAATCCCTGATAAAAATATTTTTGTGTATGTGACGTGAAAGTATGTCTGACTTAGTGGTTGTGTGCTCTGGAAGTGTCTGGGAAGTCATGGGTTCAAGCCTTGGCTTCTACAAAAATTTTGCTTTTTAAAGATAAAACCCCTATCTTTGGTCAATCTGGTTATTTGTAAAACTTGTTAAAACATGACAGAATGGGCCTGCTAGATAGTGGCGTGTGGAGTGTGCTAGTGGTCTAAGGTTCAAAACCCAGCTTGTGCAAATGGAGATTATTTTTGTTGGTGGCCATGAGAGGAAGTTGTGTTTGACCGAAACACCAAGGGTTTGAATAGATTTGAATGGGGTTGTTGTTAGCCAAATTTGAGGAGATGGAGAGGAGGAAACTAAAGAGAAAATCGAGCAAGTTGAATTTGGAAGAGAGTCTTGCCGAGTTTAAACTCTAGCACTTAGTGTTTCGGTTGTGTAGGTATGTTGGGGAGGTGTTTAGTGTGTTGAAGGCTGACCAAATCTGTTGAGTTCATTTGGTCAAAATTTGGCTATAGTAATTGGGTGCCAAAGTTGGTTCTACTTTGGGTGTCGTTTTGTGTTAGCTAACTGAGTGTCGACTTCGTTCTTAATATCTCAGAATATCTAGGTGACATTTTACTCTTCATCTTTTCTTTTCTTCAAATTGATTATCTGACATTAGTGAAGGTCGATTGTTTCAATTGAGTACCTTCTTCTTCTTCTCCTCTTCTCTGAAGCCTAACATTTCTTTCTCCGATTTTATTCTTCCTTTCTTTGTTCTTTGTCAAGTTGAATCATTCTCTCTTTCTTTGTTTGGCCAAATACCCTAAGTGTTGTTTCTCTTCTTCTCTTTTCTCCAAGCCGAATACCCTCTGACATTGTGGACGAATTTGTCAAGGCCTAGTCATTTTCCTTCTCTTCTTTTCTTTTCATTGGCCGATTCTTGCTGAGGTACTGCTAAAATCCCCTTGATTTCTGGGTAAGTGTTTTACGGTTTGTTTTCCCTTAGCCGAATTTTATTTGGCTTTCTTCTCAAAGGTTCAGCTTTTGTATCTCTTAGGCCAAACAGTTGCTTTTTCTCTCTTTTTCTACCATGGGGAGATAGTCATCTAATACCTCTTTTCGTTCGAATGTTGCTAGGGGCTCGATTTCATTAATCAAGGTGTTAGGCCCATTGCTCTTCCCCTAAAAGTGGTATTTCCTTTATTGGTAAGTACTTTAAGTCTTAAATATATTCATGTGGGATTGTAGAATCTTATGAATCGGTTAACTGTTTCGTGTGAAGGTTAAAGCATTAGAGAGATTACGTTGGTTTTGGAACAAGAGGGGTTCTGCGATTGTTCGATTGGTAAGTAGCGATGATTCAGTTAAAGTATTTTCAATACTATGGTTTTGGATTAACTACAAATATGGAGTGATGTTGGGGTTGTTATTAATCATAGGTGCTTTGATCTCAGAAGCATTTCGGCTACAACTTAATTACAGTTGTGTGTAACACTACCATTAGATGGGAAATGGCAAAAGCTCAAAAGTCGAAAAGCTGAAAAGTAGGCTGTCGACATCACATGGGCGTGTGGCTGCCCATGTGGCAGGCCATGTAACAAAATATGGCCGTGTGGTCGATGAGACGGCCATGAGCGTTTTCATGGGTCAAAACGATATTGGGCCATTTTGGGCCAAACTGGGCCGACCCACACGTAAAAATCACACAAAAGTGTGGTAAATATTGGGCCAGGTTGTGTAAACCACATGGCTAAGGCCATTTCTAGGCTATGTGGGCCATACGAGGGTGTAGGCCCACATGGGCCCGCAATATGGGCTGTGGGCCCATTATCACTGATTGACTATTAAGGTTGCACTGGTCACCCAAGACGACTGTGGACCTACTGTTGGGCCGGTAAGTGTACTCGGACCCTTATTTTTGTAAATGACTGATATACCCCTATGTGATGTATGACTGTTTGAACATGCCATTTTTACTGTATATACAGTTATATTATATTGCATTGCATGGGGTGGGATATATGACATTGGAGGAAGTGTACTGAAAGGTTATAAGCCTATCTCTGGTAGCTCTGCTGCAAATACTGTTTTAGTGCCGCAATCGGTGCTACTTGGTGTGTAGGGATGGGTGGGTCGATTTTATCCCCACGTTGTGTGTAGGGTTGGTATGGATATAGTGTGTAGAAGCTGGATTGGGTAGGATTTTCTGATTGCATACTGTACTGATACTGTAATGGGCATAGGCCCCACTGATACTACTACTGAAATGGGCTCGGGCCCAGACTGCTACTGTTACTGAAATGGGCTAAGGCCCTAACTGAAACTGAAAGGGCTTAGGCCTAATTTTTGTTTACTCTGATTGATTACAATTATGGGATTTCACACAATGAGTTTTCGTAAACTCACCCATATGTTAACTGTGCAGGAAATCCCTAGGCTTAGACGGATCGAGGGGACGGAGGACTCAATGGTGGCCACTCGACGTAGTTAACTTTTAATATTATAATTAAGGTTTATTTTTGGGTTTTACATTATGTAATAAGGCCTCTCAGGCTTATTTTTTATTTTGGTATTTTACTCAAATTTATTTGTGATTTACAATTGCTAGCAGCAGGAAAAAACGCGAGTTTATAAAAAGTCACACGTTTTTAAAACCACCACAATTACGTAACTCATTTTCAAAGCTTCTGCGAATAACAAACCGTTTACAAAATTAATAACGTTTTATATAAAGGAAACCTTTAAAAGTTCAAGTCCCACATTATGAAGGAGCAATAAAACTTTAAATAGGCTTTTCAATCTATACAAAAAGGCTAGTTAAAGAAAGGGTTTTTAAACGATGAGTCTTAGATTTCGAAAAACACTTTAATGTGACATTGTCAAATTCGGTCATGACGTCTGGGCCAGGTTTTAGGGTGTTACATTTAGTGGTATCAGATCTAGGTTGCAAAAATCGACTATGGATTTGGGTTTTTCAAAAACGTGGAAATTTTAACAGAATTATTTCAAATGGTTTAAAGTGATTGATATAATTTGGAAATGTTTTACTGAAGGAGTGATACACTGAGTCTCTGCGTCGATCATATAAGTCTTCTGATTGTTTATACTAAAAGGATAACATTGAAATGTTTTTACTGAGACTACTTTAGGTAGTAAAACTGTACTAAAACTCTCCAGTTAGAGTAAATTACGAACCATAGTAAGACTACGAATTAAAAAAAACTCTGAGATAATATTGTTCATAAAATATATATAATAAACACTGAAACATTAAACTGACTGCATAAAATTGTTAATACAGAAAAAAGCGCGACTGGATAATGAGCACAGAGGTACTTGTGGTAGAGGCCACAGTAGAGGCCATGGAGGTGCTCGGGCTGGGTTTGCGTCATCTGGACACCAGCCTAATGAGGAAGCTAGAGACACATCAGCTTTACCTATGACTGAGATAGGGTCTCAAAATCAAGCGGTTGGGGACGACGCACTGTCCCAAGTGATGTTAAGGATTCTGGAAAGGGTCGCTAAGCCTAGTACTGGTACTGTAGGCCGTGGGTCGGTTACAGAACAACTCAGGTCTAATGGGGCTGAGATATTTAGGGGTATTGCTGGAGTTTCCCCTAATGTGGCTGAATATTGGATTGAGCCCACAGAGAGGATCATGGATCACCTTGACTACACCCTCGAATAGAAACTAAAGGGTGCAGTATCACTGCTGAGAGACGAGGCTTACCAGTGATGGCTTGCTGCCAAAGAGGGCATTCAAACCGATCAATTGACCTGGGTGCCAGCTATGTGGGTGCTAGCTATGTGGATGCCCATAGGAGGAAATTTTTGAATTTAACTCAAGAAGATAGAACAGTGGCTGAATATGAGGCCAAATTTTTGTGACTGAGTCGCTATGCACGTGGGATGGTGGCAGCTAAATACGAGCGGTGTGTTCAATTTCAGGATGGCCTCAGAGATGGTTTTAGGGTTCTGATAGCTCCTCAAAGGGAGCGTGATTTCACAGCACTGGTTGACAAGGTGAAGATCGTCGAGGAAGTAAAGTGCACTAAGCGCCAGAACAAAGAGAAAGGTAGGGGTAAGAGGGATGTTGAATCTTCAAATTCATTGCAGAGGCCTAAGAAATAGGCCAGAGCTAATGGGCCAATCAGGGTTAGAGCCACTACTGCTGCTATCACTGGACCGCAGTTTTGTGCTAACTATGGGAGACGCCATCAGGGTGAGTGTTGGAAACAAATTGGGGCATGTTTGACGTGTGGTTCTATGGATCATCGTATTAGAGATTATCTGTGGAGGACCGATCAGGTGCCAGCTACTGGTTTTGGTAATGCACCTCAGAGGGTTGTTCAGCAGCCACCGAGAGGCCATAGGCAGGCCAGAGGTGGAAATGGTATGGACCGTGGCTAGAGAACACCGGGCCGAGGAGCTAGTCAGGCTAAGGCAAGGCAGCCAGCTCTAGTGTATGCTGTTCATCGCCAATAGGAGGCAGATGCTCCGGACGTTATCACGGGTACGTTCTTTATCCATAATGTACCTTATACTGCATTGATTGATGTTAGGTCTACGTAGCATGCACTGTGTCTGAGACTTTGGGTATTATGGTTGAAAACACTAAGAGTGAAGTGACTGTGTTGAGTCCATTAGGGCAGTTAGTGAGGGTGAATAAAATGTTTAAGGATGTACCTTTGGAGGTTCAAGGAGTGATCTTTTTAGTGGATCTAATGGAACTCCTTTTTGGAGAATTCGACCTAATACTGGGCATGGATTGGTTAGTTCAACACCGAGTAAGCTTGGATTGTACCACTAAACGGGTAGTGTTGTGAACTGAGGAGGACAACGAGGCAATTGTCATTGGGGAACGTTGAAACTATTTGTCGAATGTGATTTCAGTGTTAAGGGCCAAGAAGTTGGTACGCAAGGGTTGTGAGGCGTTCTTGGCCTACATCAGTGTTTCAGATGTTGGGGACTCTTCGGTAAAGGATATCAGAATAGTTAGGGATTTTTCAGATGTTTTTCCTGAAGAGCTACCGAGGTTACCTCTAGAACGTGAAGTGGAATTTGGGATTGAGCTCCTTCCTGGTACAACTCCGGTGTCCATCGCCCCTTACAGAATGGCACCGAAAGAGCTTCGGGATCTTAAGGCCCAGATTCAAGAGCTACTGGACCGTGGGTTTATCCGACCTAGTGTGTCTCCGTGGAGAGCACCAGTCTTTTTTGTGAAAAAGAAGGATAGATTCATGCGTATGTGCATCGATTACAGACAACTAAATAAGCTGACCTGTAACACCCCTTACTCGTAATCGAAGCCGGAACAGGGTTCGAGACATTACTGAACTTACGTCATAACATTTAAACACTTTCAAGTCATAAATCTTGCATACAATTTAAAACTTTTAGAAACTTAGAAAATTTTCATCTTTGCAGGGGTCACACGCCCGTGTACCAAGGCCATGTGTCACACACGATAGAGCCACATGCCCGTGTGCTTGGCCGTGTGGAGTGAAAATAGGCTTGGTTAAAGCCACATTTCTCACCCTCCACAAACATACATAAACAGCACACTTCATGCCATTTCAATACACACATAGGCAATCACAACATGTCAAATTCATATACAAATCAAGCTCTTATATCACAATCCAAATCACTACTCAAAACTCAACCTTAAACATATCCAAATCAACATATCATTATCAATAATTTTTCCTATCTTCCTTATGCATTTTTCTCAATCTTTCATCACCTAAATCATGCTTCTTAAACATATCAATTCATCATTTATACTTCATACTAAGATATTCCAGCACAAAAGCATTATATATACATCACATATATCATTTATCAAACACATACTTTAAGCCAACTTAAATGGCCAGTACACATCAACATTTACAAACTAAATCACATGGCTAAAATCACCACTTAAATCATATCATCTTAACACTAGCCTATACATGCCATATATCCAAACCCCAAAGTGTAAAAATACAGTAAGTTAATAACTGGATAGTGTGATGCGATCTCCGTTGACTTCCAACCCAAGCAAACATCCGAGGCACTACAAAACATAGAAAAATAACACAAAGTAAGCTTCGCAGCTTAGTAAGTTCGTAATTCAAAGAAATAAAGCTTATAACTTCAATTTACAAGCATAATCCATTTAAGTCAATCCAACATGTCTTGGCCTTAGCCTAAACAACATTAGCTTTTAAATTATAAACATCACATGAACTAGCAAATTATCATAAAACATTATGACATAAGTTTACATTACTTATATGTATTCACATATCAAGCATATGGCTAAATATCTATAAATCATCCAAAACTCATTATTTTCCATGCTTTCAATAGCAATTCAAATCTAAGAATTTGCCAATATTTACCCTTTTCTCATAAATGTTGAGCCATAATTTAAATGAATAAAATGGAGCATATCGCAATTCATTTTGACCCAAAAGTCTAACACGTAATCATCAACCAAATTTATTATTCAATCACTATTCAAGTGATATAACAAAATATATTACCAAACCATTAATCACATTATTATTACATATTCCTTTCCACAATGATCATGAACTCACAATTTTCATGGATTCAATACTCAATTGAATTTCCGTACATACCTGTACCATCTCATACCAATCTCATACTCAATCACATCTTTCATTTACATATTGAACTATATGGAGTAATATTGGTTACTCGAGAATCTCGCACACTAAGTGCCAATACGTAGCCGAAGCTAACTCAATTACACACACTAAGTGCCAATGCATAGTCGAAGCTATCCTGAACTCGCACACTAAGTGCCAATGCATAGTCGAAGCTATCCCGATCTCGCACACTAAGTGCCAATGCATAGCCGAAGCTATCTCAAATATTTTCATACAATTACACTCATCAACCATTCAATATAAAGCATTAAAACTCAATTATAATAATGCTTATTAACATACGAACTTACCTAGCTAAGTTGTAGAGATACCAAAGTCTAGGGGCATTTTGGTAATTTTTTTTATTTTCCTTGATTTTCCACCCGATCTTGATCTAAATTAATAATTTCATTCAATACATTAATTTAGACAGTAAAACACTTCATTTCATACAATTTGGTCATTTTTATATTTTAACAAAATTGCCCCTAAAGTTTTACTTTTATTCAATTTAGTCCCTGAGCCCAAAACATGCAAATTAACCATTTTTAACACAAAACCAAGCTAGCCGAATATTCATAGTATCCAACATAACCCATTTATGCAATAATTTCACATTAAGTCCTTGTACTTTTATTAATTTGACAAATTAGTCTCAAATTGAAAAATTCATCAAAATCACTTAACAAATTACTTTTAAATATAAATCAACATTCCAAATTCATCATCTAACATAAAAAATCACAATATTCATCAATGGCAACTTTCAAAATCTTTAACAATTTTGAAATCGGAGATACAGGCTAACTAGAATACGAAGCAACAATCTCAAAAACATAAAAATTATTAAAAACCGAACACAAAACATACCTAAATCAATTCATGCAAGTGCCGAAACTAAGGAAGCTTCAATGGATTTATTTTTCTCCTCAATATTCGGCCAAGAGATAAATTTACATTGCCATTTTATGTTTTGTTTTTATTTATTACATTTTAATATACCATTTACCTTTTTATCCTTTATAATAATACATAATTTCATATATGCCAAACCACCAATCTCCACTATCATAAAATAATGGTTTAATTAATAAATAGAGACTTTTACTTTAGTATAACATAGCAAATAAACACTTAAACAATTAGAATGCAACTTTTGCATTTTACGCAATTTAGTCCTTTCTGCTTAATTAACTATCGAAACGATAATTTTTTTCAACGAAACTTTAATACCATCTTATTGCCACTTCGTAATTATTTATAAAAATATTTATGACTCGATTTATAGAAACGAGGTCCCGATACCTCATTTTCTAAACCCACTTGACCTTAGGGTCATACCACTTGAACTTAATAAATCGCTTATAAAACAAAATTCACAATATCAAAAACCTTTTTAAAATCACAGCTAACTTGTAAATATTAAATATAATATTTACAAACCTACTCATCAAATTTGGTGGCCCCGAAACCACTATTCCGATTAACCCTAAAAATGGACTGTTACATGACCATTAAGAACAAATACCATCTACCAACGATTGATGATCTGTTCGACCAACTGCAAGGAGCGTCGATTTTCTCTAAAATAGATCTTCGGTCGGGGTATCATCAACTGAGGGTTAAAGAGGCCGATGTGCATAATATGACATTTAGAACTTGTTATGGTCATTATGAGTTCTTAGTGATGCCGTTTGGACTGACGAATACACCAATAGCTTTTATGGACTTGATGAACCGTGTGTTCCAACCCTATTTAGACCGGTTCGTAGTAGTGTTCATTGATGATATTCTGGTGTACTCAAAGACTAAGGTTGAGCATGATGAACATCTCCGAGTGGTTCTGCAGGTTTTGAGAGAGAAGCACCAGTTTGCTAAATTTAGCAAGTGTGAATTCTGCCTACGAGAGGTAACCTTTCTAGGTCATGTGGTATCTGCTGAGGAGATTAGGGTGGATCCTCGGAAAATTGAAGTTGTTCTGGATTGGAAGCAGCCCAAGTCAGTATCTGAGATTTGAAGTTTTTTGGGTCTGGCAGGATATTATAGACGGTTTGTTGAAGGCTTTTCATTGATTGTTGCACCTCTTACTAAGTTGTTGTGTAAATGGGTGCTGTTTAACTGGACTGATAAGCAACAAGAAAGTTTCGAGAAGTTTAAGAAAGTTCTAACTGAGGCCCCTATCTTAATACAGCCTGAGTCTGGGAAAGAATTCACTGTCTGCAGCGATGCATCACATGTTGGTTTAGGTTGTATGTTGATGCGAGAGGGTAAGGTAGTGGCTTATGCATCTCGCCAGCTTAAGTCGTATGAGGCGAGCTATCCGACACATGACTTGGAGTTGGCTGCAATTGTAACACTCCTATCCCATAACCGTCACCAGAATAGGTAAGGGGCATTACTAGACAGACAGAACATTTCAGACCGATTCAGAATCACAGATATCACATAACATTAATACATTGGCAATCATCAACAATTCATCCCTTATGATGGTCTACGAGACCTAAAACATACTTTTAAGGACAGTCGGGACTAAACCGAACACATTCATAAATTTCAGAACTCAAAAAAATTTTCAATTCTGTTGAGGTCACACGCCTGTGTGACCAGGCCATGTTCCTCACATGGGCACCAAACACGCCCATTTGATCCAACCGTGCCAAAACAGAGTATATATACTGACTTTCACCCACGGCCAATAGACACGCCCGTGTGCTATGGCCGTGTGATACTTAGCTAGCTACTGACTTGAGCCCACAGCCATATGACACGCCCATGTGTCTCAACCGTGTGATCTTAAAAGGTTACTGCTTTGCATACATGGCCACAAGGCATGCCCGTGGTCCCTGACTGTGTGGCACAATGCAGACTTGGTTTAAGCCAACTTGCCACCCCTTTTTGGGTCATTCCTACAAGCAATATTAAACAACATTTAAACCAAAATTTTCAGCCAATTCCATGCTTAAAACATGCTTCACTATAACTAAATCATCATCATTCAATAACCTATTCAAATCCATACCATTTGCTAGCCAACTCTCATGGCATAACATATATACATATCAAACCTTAAATACATAAACATTCTAGCCTATACATGCCATATTTCAAAAATTTACACTTTCAAAAGTACCAAAATGAGTTTGATAGTGTGGTGACAATCCTCGACTATCCCCGAGTCTTCAGTAGCTACGATAATTGTAAAATAGACAGAAATCACACAGAGTAAGCTACAAAGAGCTTAGTAAGCCAAATACAATTGGTCTAACTACTAAAGTATACAAAGTACAAATCAACAACAAGAATTCATAGCCATTTCACAGAATAGTTCATAAGTCTAACCATGTTCATTTGCTCGCATACATGTCATGCTTCATTTCCATGATTTCATACATACTTCGCATTCATTATTTAACAGAAACAGAGTCTTTCATATTTAGAAATTTAGTACGATAAAAACGTACCTGTATATATTATACATTTCATGTATTCATTCCCATATCTCGTACTCTGTCATCAGACAGTTCAGAAACGATACAGATACTCATAAACGGGTACAATGCCGACGTCCCGGATGTGGTCTTACATGTAATTTAGTATCGATGCCTCTATCCTAGACAGGGTCTTACACGAAATTAAATATGATGCTGATGTCCCAGACATGGTCTTACATGATATCTCAAATCGATGTCAACGTTCCTTTAGAAACATACAGAGCTCTTCAATACTAACATATTATCAGAATTTACTCGAAATTCATTCATCAGGCTCTCACAGCCATCCAATATAGATTATAACTAGTATATAAAACATTCAATTGATTGAACACGTAATTGTATTTTGACTTAACTCGTACAAATTTTGGATGGAAACGAGTCGACTATTCAACTATTTTGGACTTCCCTCGATCTAAGTTTGATTTTCTTTGTTCTTGATCTAATACAATTCAAATTAAACCATTCAATCATTCATTTCATTCAAAATAATCCATGAACACATATTGAGGGCACTTTGCATTTTTAGCCCTTACATTTTCACACTTTGACAATTTAGTCCATTTTTCACAAAATCACAAATATTCAAAATTCACTAAGACTATAGCTTGGCCTAATATACATAGCTTCGATACAATCCCAAATAACATATTTAATTCACAATTTAGCTCTTCAAAACCTTATTTTCACAAATTAGCCCAAATAACTCTATTCCATCAAAAATTCAAGAACAAAGTATGATAATCTGACATATATCTTTCATAATCCATATAAAAATATTACAAAACTCATATAATCATCAATGGCACATTTCAAAATCTTCAACAGAAATAGAAATTCAAACATGGGTTTTGAAGAACATGAAGCAACGATCACAGAAACGTAGAAATTATCAAAAACGGACCAAAGTACATACCTTAATCAACCAAATCAAAGACCGAACCCTAGGATCTTAATCAACCAAATCAATGACTGAACCCTAGGATGGTCTTCTTCTTTCTATTTTCTTGATATAATCAGCTATATCAATGATAATAATGGCCACTTTCATGTTTTCATTTTATTAAACAACATTTATTTAACCTTTTACTAAAATACCCTTGCATTTAAACATTAACAAACCATTTACTAAAGTCCAACAAAGTCATTTAATACATTACATGGTCAAATAACCACATAAGGACCTATTAGTCCAAAGCCATTTCAAAAACATACATTAAACATGTAGCATGCTAATTTCACCTTTTATGTGATTAAATCCTTTTTCAATATTCAGTACGAAAACAGACAAATTAAATCATAGAAATTTCACAGATGCAAATTCATTCATCATGGACACAGAAAAAAATATAAAAATATTTTTTAGAATCGATTACGTGGTCTCGAAACCACTGTTCTGACTAGGGTTTAAATTAGACTGTTACAGCAGTGGAGTTCGCATTGAAAATCTGGAGGCATTATCTATACGGTGAGAAGTGTATCATTTACACGAATCACAAGAGCCTCAAGTATCTCCTCACTCAAAAGGAGCTAAATCTTAGGCAGCATAGATGGATTGAGCTGCTTAAGGATTATGACTATTCGATTGAATACCATCCTGGTAAGGCCAACGTGGTGGCTGACGCACTGAGCCATAGGGCTATGACTGATCTTAGGGCGATGTTCGCTCGACTTAGCTTATTTGATGACGGTAGTCTATTGGTAGAGCTCCAAGTGAAATCGTTGTGAATTGAACAGATTAAGAATAAATAGTTAGAGGATGAGTCGTCGGGTCTTCGGTTCTGTCAGGTCAAAAATGGTAATACTGTGGATTTTGGGCTGAACAATGAAGGGGTACTCTGTTTTCGTGGTAGAATTTGTGTACCTAAGGATACTGATTTGAGGCAGTCTATACTACTAGAGGCGCATAGTAGCCCTTATGCTATACACCCAGGTGGAAATAAGATGTATAGAGATCTTCGTGAGATATATTAGTGGCCAGGTCTTAAGCATGAGGTTATCGACTTTGTGAGAAAATGTCTAACGTGCCAACAGGTTAAGGCGAAACATCAGTTGCCTTCTGGGTTGCTTCAGCCAGTTAAGATTTCACTGTGGAAGTGGAAAAGAGTAACTATGGACTTTGTGAGTGGGCTACCCTTAACGCCTATTAAGAAGGATTCGGTATGGGTCATCGTGGATCTGTTGATCAAATCTGCCTATTTTATACCGATTGGCACTGATTATTCATTACAGAAACTGACTAAGTTATATGTATCCGAGATAGTGAGACTGCAGGGGTGCCAGTTTCCATAATATCTGACAGGGATCCTTGCTTCACGTCTCGGTTTTGAAAGAAGCTGCATGAAACACTGGGTACAAGGTTAGACTTCAGTACTGCGTTCCATCCTCAGACAGATGGTCATTTAGAGAGGGTGATTCAGATACTGGAGGACATGTTAAGAAGTTGTGTAATAGATTTCTGAGGCTGTTGGAAGGATTACTTGCTGTGAGCAGAATTTGCTTACAACAATAGCTACCAGTTTAGCATACAGATGGCACCTTACGAAGCACTATATGGTCATAGGTGTCATACTCCTTCATGTTGGACTAAGTTGGGTGAGCGGCGTGTTATGGGCCCTTAACTAGTATCTGATACCATGGATAAGGTTAGAGTAATTCGAGATCAACTGAAGGCAGCATCAGACAGATAGAAGTCGTATGCGGATCTAAAACGTAAGGAAATTGAGTATTTGGTAGGAGATTTTGTCTTTCTAAAGGTCTCGCCATGGAATAAGGTACTGAGATTTGGGCGTAAGGGCAAGTTGAGCCCAAGGATTATTGGGCCTTACTGCATACTGAGACGCATAGGACCAATTGCTTACCAGTTAGAGCTACCTCCAGAATTAGAACGGATTCACAATGTGTTCCACATCTCTATGCTGAGACGTTACCGCTCTAATCCTACACATGTTGTACCGGTTGAGGAGATTGAAGTTAGACCATATTTGATTTTCGAGGAGGAGCCAGTCTAGATTTTGGATCGAGAGGTGAAAGTCTTGAGAAGGAAATCAATTCCACTAGTGAAATTTCTATGGTGGAACCACAGTTCTGAGGGGGCTACATGGGAACCTGAGGAGGCGATGCGACAACAATACCATCACCTATTCTGACCAGGTAAATTTCGAGGCCGAAATTTTCTTTAAGGAGGATAGAATTGTAACACCTCAAATCCCCAAATCCCTGATAAAAATATTTTTGTGTATGTGACGTTAAAGTATGTCTGACTTAAGATTGTGTGCTCTGGAAGTGTCTAGGAAGTCATGGGTCCAAGCCTTGGCTTCCCCAAAAATTTTTCTTTTTAAGGATAAAACCTCTATCTTTGGTCAGTATGGTTATATGTAAAACTTGTTAAAACATGACAGAATGGGCCTGCTGGTCTAGTGGATAGTGGCGTGTGGAGTGTGCTAGTGGTCTGAGGTTTGAAACCCTGCTTGTGTTGTAACACCCCTCGCCCGTATCCGATGCCAGGACAGGGTTCGAGGTGCTACCAGATTAACTCAAGCATACGCATATAAAACAGAGCCATAAAATTTCTTTTAAATTAAAACTTCTCATTCACATGCATTTTGTCCCTTAAACGGGCTAACGAGGCCCAAAACATGAATTAGAGAAGGTTCAGGACTAAATCGAGAACTTAAGAAAATCTTGGAAAAATTTCATGCTTTAAGGCTCCATACGCTCATGTGTATACAGAGCACACGCCCGTGTCCCTAACCCGTGCCAAATTAATTTCAAAATTCAACTTGTAGTGTTTTCACAAGGCTTGGCACACGCCCGTGTGCCTGGCCCTTGTCCCTCACATGGCCTCGACACACCCGTGTCTTAGCCCGTGTCTAAAAACCTAGACATTCTGCCAATTTAGTCATGAACAAATTGAAGCCACACGGCCAAGGCACACGCCTGTGTCCTATGGCCATGTCCTTCACACGGCTGAGACACATGGTCGTGTCTCTACCCGTGTGTTTACTACCATGCATACTAGCTTGAAATATTTAGATGTAGGGGACACACGGCCGGGTCACACGCCCACGTGGGCAGACCGTGTGTCACACACGACCTAGACACACGCTCGTGTGTCTACCTGTGTGGATGAATGCAAGGCTATTTTCCAAGCCATTTTGTCACCCCCACAACATACGCCCACACACTTATACAATAGCATATAACAAGGTATACATGGGCACTTAAACATCCATAAACATGTTATGATCATGTCAATTTCTCATGCAATAGATATCATAGATTTTACTCACATCTTTACCAAATTCATGCCATAATCATTTTAAACTCATCACATAAGACCATAGCACATGCATGCATATATAAATAGGATTACAACCTCAATATTTAATGTAAGCGAATACATTTGGCTAAAGCATAATATCACATGCTCAAATATTTAAACCCTATACATGCCATAGACTCGAAGCACATGGAATCACTTACCCCAATAGCGATAGATTGACAGTGTGATATTATCTCCGACAAACTCCAACCCGAGCTAACCTGGCAACACTAGAGAACATGGGAAAAGAAAATGGGGGTAAGCTTTATGCTTAGTAAGTTCATATGAAACAATAAGCAACTCATTAACATGTTTTTATCAATGTTCCCAACATATTCTCAAGTTCATGATAAGTTGTCTTCTTGTACAATAGTCAATAAAATATTTATATCTGGAGCTACGAAACTCCAAATTAAGTTCCATTCATTTTCCTTGAAGCTAGACTCTTGTAACTTTCTACCATAAAATTTTCAGATTTTTTGGTTTACCCAGATAGTACAGTTTATTCCTCTAAGTTACCCTTGGTTCATTATCTAACAATTCTGACCCTTTTGCACTAAAATTTAATTATCTCATAGCACAAGAATCAAATAATGTTCCCATATATTTCTCTTCAAAAAAAACTCATTTAGGATTCTAAACATATAAATTATAACTCATAAATATTTTTTCACAATTTATAATGATTTTCTCAAATCAGAACAAGGGATTTCAAAGTCATTCTGACTCTGTCTCACAACAATTTAAATATCTCATATTTTATTCAACCGTAACTCAATTTCCAAAATTTTTGATGGATTTTCAAAGTTGGACTACTATTGCAGTCCAAAACTGTTTTAGTGCAATATCATGATAATTATCATATGATGACATAATAAACATAAACATAAGTTTATTTATCATTCAAAACCCTTGACTTACTTGTCATCCATATACCTCTTTATTATGAACCATCATATATCATGGTATTACTCGTGAGTTTAGTGTACATACCTATACCAACTCGTAATAAAGTATATCATACCTTCTTTAACATGCCCTCCTTAGGGCTTCCATCACATCATCCATTTCATTACCCGTTGAATACTCGGGATGCTAAAGGATGTTCGAAATTATCATACACCAAATAGAATACCAAAGTCATGTCCCATACATGGTCTTACATGGATCCACATATCATTTCCATATCTCGGATATGGTCTTATAAAAGGTCTCGTGTCAGTGCCGATGCCATGACCCAGACATGGTCTTACACTAGCACACATTTATTATGGTGTCATGATACCTGAAATCCTTAGCATTCCTCATAATTACCCGGGATTTTCGAGATACAAAGCTATCATCACATTTTCATTGAATCATCACAATTAAATCCCAATAAAGGCATATATCCACATTTTGTACAATATCAAGTATTAAGCACATGATAATGAAGTTGACAAATTACTTTCATACAAACTTACTCGTTTCAAAGAAACATCATATTCCATCAAACTTTCAATATATTAAATCATACACTTAATGCCATAACAATAGAGAATTTTAATTCAAGCATGATATTGCATTATTGTTACCATACGAACTTACCTCGACACCAAATTGGTAAAAGAGGTCTAAACATCAATTTCTCGTTTTTCCTCGTTCTAAGCTCGAATCTCATTTTTCATCATCTATAACATCACATTTAACTTATTAAAACAATATATTAATCAAATTAATCCAATGACACATTTTGGAAAAATTTACAATTTTGCCCCTATACTTTGCTATAATTACCAAATTGCCCCTAGGCTCGTAAAATGATTTTTATCACATTTTCACATTACTCAAGCCTAGAAAAATTCTTCACACACTAAAAAAAGTCTACATTTCTCATTATTTCACACATTTATCACTTATTTTACAAACTTTACAAAATAGTCCATTTAGGTGCTTTCATGTAAAATTCTTTCATGAAAGTTGTTTATAACACTACCAAGACTCATATTTTTCCATAAAAACTCAGCAAACAACACATATGATTTCATGGCAAAACCCTAGACTCTTAATCATTTTGCAAAATAGTCCCCTCTTTTGAAAGCTCATGCCTTAAGGGTTCCAAAAACACAAAAATCATCAAGAAAAAGCATTAAAATCACTTACTATCAAGGGAGTTTCTTTCCTGAAATTTTCCAGCTTCAAAACCCTTTCTTTGCTGCCATTTCTGGTGAAAGAGAAGAGGAAAAATGAAAGAAAATGACAACTTTTTCTTTATTTTATTTTATTACCAAAAAGTCACTGTAAATCCCATAAAATATGGCTTTTTGACCAATCTTGTCTCCCTTGGCCGGCCACCTCTATTAAAAAGGGTCTAATTTCCCTAAAAAGGCTACCAATTTTAATTATCTAGCTATTAGGCACATTTAGGTACTAAAATACAACTTTTACCTTTTACGCGATTTAGTCCTTTTTCTAAATTAAGCTAGAAATCGCTAAAATAAAATTACCAAAATTTTCATGCACCTTTGTAAACATGCTATATCACACAAAATAACATCAAAATAATTTTCTCCAGCCTCGAAATAGTGGTTTCGAAACCAGTGTTCTGACTAATCCCAAAATCGGACTGTTACTTGTGCAAATGGAGATTATTTTTGCTGGTGGCCATGGGAGGAAGTTGTGTCTGACCGAAACACCAAGGGTTCGAACAGTTTTGAATGCGGTTTTTGTTAGCCGAATCTGAGGAGATGGAGGGGAGGAAATTAAGGAAAAAAATCAAGCAAGTTGAATTTGGAGGAGAGTTTTACCTGGTTTGAACTCTGGCACTTAGTGTTTCGGTTGTGTAGGTATGTTAGGGAGGTGTTTAGTGTGTTGAATGCTGACCGAATCTATTGATTTCATTTAGTTAAATTTCAACTAAAGTAATTGGGTGTCGAAATTGGTTCTACTTTGAGTGCCGCTTTGTGATAGCTAACTGAGTGTCTACTTCACTCTCAATATCTCAGAATATCTAGGTGACATTTTACTCTTCATCTTTTCTTTTCTTCAAATCGATTATCTGACATTAGTGAAGGTCGATTGCTTCAATTGAGTACCTTCTTCTTCTTCTCCTCTTCTCTGAAGCCTAACATTTCTTTCTCCGATTTTATTCTTCCTTTCTTTGTTCTTTGTCAAGTTGAATCATTCTCTCTTTCTTTGTTTGGCCAAATACCCTGAGTGTTGTTTCTCTTCTTCTCTTTTCTCCAAGCCGACTACCCTCTGACATTGTGGCCGAATTTGTCAAGGCCTAGTCATTTTCCTTCTCTTCTTTTCTTTTCATTGGCCGATTCTTGCTGAGGTACTGCTAAAATCCCCTTGATTTCTGGGTAAGTGTTTTACGGTTTGTTTTCCCTTAGCCGAATTTTATTTGGCTTTCTTCTCAAAGGTTCAGCTTTTGTATCTCTTAGGCCAAACAGTTGCTTTTTCTCTCTTTTTCTACCACAGAGAGATAGTCATCTAATACCTCTTTTCGTTCAAATGTTGCTAGGGGCTCGATTTCATTAATCAAGGTGTTAGGCCCATTGCTCTTCCCCTACAAGTGGTATTTCCTTTATTGGTAAGTACTTTAAGTCTTAAATATATTCATGTGGGATTGTAGAATCTTATGAATCGGTTAACTGTTTCATGTGAAGGTTAAAGCATTAGAGAGATTACGTTGGTTTTGGAACAAGAGGGGTTCTGCGATTGTTCGATTGGTAAGTAGCGATGATTCAGTTAAAGTATTTTCAATACTATGGTTTTGGATTAACTACAAATATGGAGTGATGTTGGGGTTGTTATTAATCATAGGTGCTTTGATCTCGGAAGCATTTCGGCTACAACTTAATTACAGGTGTGTGTAACACTACCATTAGATTGGGAATGGCAAAAGCTCAAAAGTCGAAAAGCCGAAAAGTGGGCTGTCGACACCACACAAGTGTGTGGCCGCCCGTGTGGCAGGCCGTGTAACAAAACATGGCCGTGTGGTCGATGAGACGGCCATGAGCATTTTCATGGGTCGAAACGATATTGGGCCATTTTGGGCCGAACTGGGCCGTATAGGCCTAATGGGCCTAGGGGCCCACACACAAAAGTGTGGTAAATTTTGGGTCAGGTTGTGTAAACCACACGACTAAGGCCTTTTATGGGCTTTGTGGGCCATACGAGCGTGTGGGCCTATATGGGCCCGTAATCTGGGTTGTGGGCCCATTATCACCGATTGATTATTAAGGTTGTACAGATCGTCCAAGACGATTGTAGACCTATAGTTGGCTCGGTAAGTGTACCCGGACCCTTATTTTTGTAAATGACTGATATACCCCTATGTGATGTATGACTGTTTGAGCATACATTTTTACTGTATATACATTTATATTATGTTGCATTGCATAGGGTGGGATATATGATATTAGAGGAAGTGTACTAAAAGGCTATAAGCCTATTAGTGGTAGCTCTGCTGCAAATACTATTTTAGTGCCGCAGTCGGTGCTACTTGGTGTGTAGGGATGGGTGGGTCGATTTTATCCCCACATGGTGTGTAGGGTCGGTACGGAGATGGTGTGTAGAAATTTGGATTGGGTAGGATTTTCTCGATTGCATCTCGTACTAATATCAGAATTGGCTTAGGCACCACCGTCACTCGCTATTGAAATGTGCGCAGCCCGCATCGCTATTGTTACTGAAATGGGCTAAGGCCCTAACTAAAACTGAAAGGGCTTAGGCCCAATTTGTGTTTACTCTGATTGATTACAATTATGGGATTTTAGACATTGAGTTTTCGTAAACTCACCCATCTATTAACTATGCAGGAAATCCCCAGGCTTAGACGGATCGAGGCGACGGAGGACTCAATGGTGGCCACTCGACATAGTTAACTTTTAATATTATAATTAAGGTTTATTTTTAGGTTTTAAATTATGTAATAAGGCCTCTCGGTTTTATTTTTTATTTTGGTATTTTTCTCAAATTTATTTGTGATTTACAACTAGCAGTAGGAAAAACGCGAGTTTACAAAAAGTCAAACATTTTCAAAACCACCACAATTATGTAACTCATTTTCAAAACTTCCGCGAATAACAAACCGTTTAAAAATTAATAACGTTTTATATAAAAGAAACCTTTAAAAGTTCAAGTCCCACATTATGAAAGAGCAATAAAACTTTAAATCGGGTTTTCAATCCATACAAAGAGGCTAGTTCAAAAAGGTGTTTTTAAACAACGAGTCTTAGATTTTGAAAAACACTTTAATGTGACATTGCCAGATCTGGTCATGATGTCTGGTCCGGGTTTCGGGGTGTTACACCCATTTCAAAGGGTACCATGGCCATAGACTTTCCATTTTAGAATTTCTATTTAAAGTCCTAGTAAACCCCTTTTGAAAACTCTGCGAAGAACATACATTGACTCACTTTACAGACTCTTCATGCACTAATGTCTTAGACTCACTTTGTAGACACTTTATGCACTTAGTATACACTTTCCAAGCATATATACATAACATGTAACACTCTTAACCCGTATTCGTTGCCGAATTAGGGTTGCAAAGCATTACCGTGCAAACAAAACATTTAAACATAAATTTATTCATTGTCATAAACATATCATAAGTCAATTATACCTATACATTTCGTCCCTAAATTGAGCCCTCGAGGCCTTAGAAATACCTTAGAAACAATTCGAGACTAAATTGAAAACATTTGAAAAGTCTGAGAAAAATTTACAAAAATTTGGAAACAGAGGTCACACGGCCGTGTGGCCAGCCCATGTGCCTCATACGGCTGAGACATATGTTCGTGTCTCAGGCCATGTAACCTTCAAACTAGGGACACACAGTCGAGTTCCAGCCCGTGTCCTCACGCATGTAACTCTCTGAGTAGGGTCACATTGTCGTGGCACGCGCCTGTGTACCAGGCTATGTGTTAGGTAGTGTAACTCACTGATTTACACCACAATGAACTCATTAGATAACACAAGGCCGTGTCGCCAGGCCGTGTGTCACACACAGTTGAGTCACATGCCCGTGCCTCAGGCCGTGTGAACCCAAAATAAACCTTAAACAACAAGTTTACCACTTCAAGCTTACTTGGGCTCTAAGAAATCTATTTACCAGCCAAAAGACCTATTCAAAGTGACATTAAACAAGCCAAAAACATGCCAAATCAATATCCTAAGTGCCTAACCAATTTATCCTCATTAATACCACAAGTATATACAATAAAACATCAAAATGAATCATTCATCACAACTTATCAATTTAAAAAACTTAACATCTAACCAATGTACCTATCATAGGTACCTCATACACAACATTGCATTAACACATATCATTCATATTTGCATTAAAACATCTTACCTCATTCTCATATATCATTTAAGTTGGTTATTTGTACTTAATATCAAACTTAACATTTTACATATCCAAAACAATAGTAATAACATACAAGTCTATTATTGCATGCCGTATAATCCAAAATGAACGTTCCAAAAACTACTAAATATGTGAGGATAGTGTGACTTGAGTACTGATCTGACCGCCCAACCTTCAAAATATCTATAAGGACAGAAAATAACACAAGTAAGCTCATTGAAGCTTAGTAAGTTTGACGTACTAAAATGATAAATATTACTGACACAAGTACAACAAATCAAATAATAATATTACAACCATAAGTGTTCCCTGTCATCCACAATCATAGCGGTGAATTTTAAAATTCAATACGAATCTCAAGTAGTTGACAAAACCATCAAAAGTAACTAAAGAAGTTAACATATCAAGGACTACAATCTGATGAACAACTTACAGACACGAGTACATTGATATTCCAACCAAAACACACTAGATATTCATAAGAGCTAATCCATTCGAAACACATCAATGGCTTTGAAGAGCTAGTCCAACCGAAACATACCAAAACAGAGAGTATAACACAAGAGTTTGCAACAAATGTTGAACCAAGGCCTACTCGGGAAACATATGTATATACTACTGCACAGCAATCTCAACTCAAATCCCCATAACACACCATATCTTGATTGTAGTTTATCCCGCATTCAATTCGATCCAAAAATCAAAATTCAATAACATCTCTCAAATAACCTTACATCATCAATAATTAAGTAGATCTATTGTACCATTTTATATCATCCAACAATTCATATAAATGTTAAATTTTAAACCGTACGAACTTACTTGGACTGAATTGTAATAGTTGCAGAAGTTCATGGGCTATTTCGTAATTTTTCCTTTTCCATGAGTACCAACTGGGTCTTGATCTAAAATGTAAAATTCTTCAATAATTAGCTTACATTTAACCTTCTAATTCACTTTGGATTTTATACCTTTTCATTTTTTAATTTACACAATTACCCTTAACTTTTACAACTTTTGTAATTAAGTCCCTTAACCCGAAAATCATCAAATTAACCATTTTTCTCAAGTCAATATTCTAGCCGAATAAACTAGGCCCTTAAACAGTCCTTAATAAACATCAAATTAACTATCTAACCTTGAAATTTTGACTTTTCACAATTTAATCCTAAAATCAAAATCTAACAAAAATCACTTCACAAAATTACCAAATAACACAATCAAAGCTTCAAATACATAGTTATCATAAAAAAAAATTAAGATTTTTCAATGGCAATATCTAAAATTTTTAACAGATTCAAAAGTGAAAGTACGGGCTAGTTGGACCTAGTTACAACGATCTTAAAAAATACAAATTGCAATAAACGGGTAAAAAAATCACTCACATGCAAGGCTTCATGTTTTACTGAATTTGAAGCTCCAAAAATGGTGAATTTCCTTTGGTTTTTCGGTGGAAAGATGAAAAAGATGATAGAAATTTTCTTTTTGTTTTATTAATCTTTAATCAATTTACTAAATTACCAATTTACCCATAATTATAACCTTATAAATCAACACTTTAAAAGCCTATTATTGTCTATCAATAACCTTATGGACTAATTATTACTTTAGTCCCTTTTGATTTAATAATTATGCTATCAAATCAATAGAAGTCAAGATTTACTAAATTTTGTACCTTTTTAAATTTAGTCCTTTTTCCTTAATTAACTATCTAAACGTTAAAATTTCTTAACCAAATTTTAATATGACCCTAATGAATCTATAAATATTCTATAGATAATATTTACGAGTCAACATGATGGAAATTTGTGGTCCTGATACCACTGTTCCATCACCACTAAAAATTGGGTTATTATATAACCATACTTCAGCATCACATTATTTATACATCATTCATCATGTACTTGAACTTAACAATTTCTATATCAGATATACATTCCACTCTCGACAAACAATCATGCATTCACATATATTCTTTGGTAATTACTCATGTAGTCATATACATAACTTAAGATACCTTTCATGATTTTAGTTTCATATTTTAATTAGTATCCTACAGATCTCTTTATATGGGCAGTGCACATGCAAGAATCAGCTTAGAGACTCACTTAACAACCACAGACAATAGCTTGATCTCCAAATTCAAAATCCAACAAGAAACCATAACAACCACTTCTTATAAAACACAAGAAAAATATTAAAACTCATTCGAGTAACTTTTACCATCATTTGAATTCCAGATAACCTCTATGCAAAGTCTTACCTCTTCATCTTACTGTTCAGACATATAATAGACTTACTCTTTCAAAAGTCAACATACAAGACCATTACCCAGGGTATGAAACAACCTTCTTCATGAACCCATGACGTGAACTCGGTTACGAGTATAGAACTTGATTCACGATTTGATTGCCTGATCGTCTAAATTGGTACTTTCTTGGGAAAAATAGAAGTTTAGGTTTAGAACTTAGAATGTTTATTTTAGGTTATGAAATGATATAAATGAAATGGATAGATAATTGATAAAACAAAACTCAGCCCAGAAATGAACCAATACTCTATAACAGTGTGATCCAATTTCTACAAAGCGAAGTTAAGTCTTAACAAATAAAATTGGATAAAAAGATTGCGACCCACTATTTATAGTGAGATAGGAACTAACAATATAGGGTGATCATCACACTTCAAAAAGGGTTGAGAAGGAAGTGAGAAGATCGATTGTTGAATGCCACAAGAATGTAAGTTCTTGATAAGTTTGACTTTTAGTTTAGAAAAGAACAAAGAGCATAAACTCATTTTAATTTCAAAGTTGTTTGATTAACCTTCAAAAGAGTCCTAGGCTGAATATTTATAGGCTACCAAAATGTCCCTTCAAATCAGGCCATACATGTATCTTCTAGGTACAAAGTATTTTCAATTACATTTAATGCTTGAAATTCATAATTCATCCCCCCTTGGTGTCGTTCATGCACCCTTAGCCCTTAATCAAATGTTTTTTCATCTTTGAGCAATCAATTGGCTAGACAAATCATGCACATGCATCCAAATGAATGGCCATTTCATGCACTTCTTTAATGGCTAAAAATTCATGCATGGAAATGGGAGATGGATTGACTCTTAATTTGCTAGTTCATTGCACACTTTTCCCCCATACATTCACCTTCAATTTACCATTAAAATGCCTCCATGAATAATCCATTAAAGGACTGAAATCGTAACAACCTGTTTTTAGTCAAATCAGAACAGTGGTTTCGAGACCACAAATTTGAAGTCAAATATTTATTTTATTATTATTTTAATGTCTACAACATGAAAATATGATGGTGTGAAATTTTCGTTAAGAAATTCTAATATTTGGATGGTTAATTCGATAAAAAGGACTAAATCGCGTAAAGTGCAAAAGGGATATTCTATTAGTTAAAGGTATTAAATAGCTAAGGAATCATAAATTAGAGGTCCTTATGTTGTAATTAGACCATGATTAGCGTGAGTGGACAATTATGGACAACGATTATGTGATTTTAATATTTTAATATTAAGGTTAAATTGGTAATTAGTAAATATTTGTTAATTGTAATAAAACAAACAAAATTATTCATTCATTCGTCTTCATCTTTGACTGAAAATTTGAAGAAAGGAAGCCATAGCTGGGGCTTTAAACATTCGGCCATTGCATTGCTCAAATGTAAGTCCATTTTTGTCCCGTTTTTAATGATTTCTATGTTTTTGAGATCGTTGCAACTAGGTTTAGATAGCCCAGGGACTATTTTGCAAAAAATTTAAAGATTTTGAATGATTCCATTGATGAATAAGCATGTGTTTTGAAGTTTCTTGATAGATTATGAATGCTTGTTGATAGATATACAGGTTTTGTTAAGTGATTTTTAGTGAAAATGCGAAATAGGGATTAAATTGAGAAATGTTGAAATTTTGGGGTTAAAATGTAAAATAAATAAAAATATGGGCTACTAGGGGAAAAATAGTAAAAATGGTGAAACAATATGGGCAAATGTGTAAATGTGCTTAAATGTATATTTTGGATTAAATCGAATTGAGAGATTATTAAATGAGTTAATTTTTAATATATTTAGATAAAAAAAAGTGGAATTCAGATTTAGATCAGGGGAAAACTAAAGTTATCGACTAATCGACTTACTTCATCGTTTTCACATCTGAGGTAAGTTCGTATGTGATAAAATTTATTATAAGTGTATTTTAAATGATTTGATATTGTATAAATTGTGAATATGAGACTTCGGATAAGTTCGACAATGACTCGATGGTAATTCGAAATTCAAAATCCTGGTTAAACCTTAGGAATAGTTTAGGATACTAGTGACCTGTCATTAGGGGATACATTAAGTTGGCTTCGAGCCATGATATTAGCACTTCAGGTGTGAGTTATACCAATTTGGCTTCGGGCCATGAATATCTGTTGATTTGGCTTCGGGCCATGATATCAGTACTTCAGATATAAGTTACCTTGATTTGGCTTCGGGCCATGGTATAGGTACTCAGTGTACAAGACTCCTGAGTATCCAGCTTCTTTTTTGAATGGTTCAATGGGTAAATGAATAATGTGGTTGAGAATGAGATTGGTACAAGATGGTACAGGTATGTGCATAAACCATATTAGCTTTGAATCGAAGAAATGGTGAAGAAAGTATATAGTTTTGTGAATGAGTAATTGAAAGGTTTGTTAGTTGATGTGAATTCATGTATCTATAATGAATTGTTGAATTATGTGAATATGATTATATCAAGTTTATTTCATACGAGCTTACTAAGTTTTATAGCTTACTTTGTTTATTTTTCCCTGTTTTATAGTGTTATCAAGCTAGCTCAGATTCAGGGATCCTCAGAGATCGCTTCATATTATCCACCTATCACTTGGTACCTATGAACTTTGGTATTTAAAGTATATGGCATGCATAGGGACTTTGGTCATTTTGGAATATGTGTTGTTATGAATTTGGCCATTTGTGTTGCCTTATAAATGTTATGTATATAATGTTGTATATGGCCATGTAAGTTGACCTATTTGGTTTAGTTGGTGATATATATATATGTGTGTGCTAATGCCATTTTGTGATGTGGTTTATATTGCTTGGTGAAGAGTTGATTGTGGATTATTAGTTTGAGTAGCTGATGGCTGAATTTGATATTGGTATGCTTGTGGTTCTAGGCAAAGGGATGTTTAGATGAAATAGTGCATGTAGATGTGTTGTGCAAGTGAGTTTTCGTATGAAATTGAATGGTATATTATGGTATTGATGTGTTTGTATTGGTTGGTGTTGAGATGGTATGAATTATGCTTAAATGTTAATAGAATGCTTATTTATGCCTTGTATTGGTGCCAATTGGTTTGATGTAGGTGTGTACCAAGTTGGGTGGCAAAATGGCTTGGTAAATAGCCTATTTTCATCCACATGAGCAGAGACACGGGTGTGTGTCTCAACCGTGTGCGACACACGGTCATGTTACACGGCAGTGTGTCCCCTGGTGTTAAATTTGAAACCAAGTCAGTATGCTCCACACAGCCTCACACACGAGCGTGTGACTTGGCCATGTGGTATAAGTCAGTATACCCTACAAATTTGGCACGGCCTAGCACACGGCCTAGCACACGGGTGTGTATGGTCATTTTTAGGGCACACGGGCATGTGTGTTGGCCGTGTGGCCCAAGTCAAAGAGTTACACGAGGTCAGACACGGGCTGGGACACGGCCATGTGCTTCCATTTTGAATGTCGACAAGGCTTGCGATACGAGCGTGTCTGGTGGTCGTGTGAGAGGCACGGCTTGGCCACATGGGCGTGTGTCCCCTGTTTTGAGAAAATTTTTCTAAGTTTCATAAAAATTTCTTAAGCTTTCGGTTTAGTCTCGAACCACTCCCAAAGCATGTTTAGGGCCTCGTAGGCTCGTTATAGGGACATTATGCTTGAGTTTGAATAATGTTTAAATGTTTAATAAGTTCGATAATACTTCGTAACCCTATTCCGGTGTTGAATACAGGTGAGGGGTGTTACAGAAATTTCCATACATTTTCAAGCAGTTGAATAGCCCTTTGATCAACACTTGAATAATCACAATTGTTCCCCAAGTTGGCCGGCCATTAATGTACCTTTACGACACAATAAATAATCATTAGGACACTGTAAATCAAATAAGAAAGCTATAATAAAATTGGAAAATTTTAATAACTAACTTAAGACATATTTAAAACGCAATTAAAACTAACGAAATAAACTAACAACTAAGTTAACCAAAAATTACCAACATTAAAGACCCATAAGACTAAGACATAATTAACACACATATACAAAAATTAAAAGCTGTAGAACTAATTAAATAAAATAAGATGGACAGTGGGGCCTTAAGAGCCCACTTGCACAACATTGTAAGGGCTTAAGTTTTTATCATAGACCCAATAAGGATTTGTCTTGTCTCATTTGGACCAAGTTTGTTGGATTAATCCCACAATTGCTTCGTTGAATCATTTAGCTCTAGTCCACGTCATTGGCCTAATTAGTATGGAATATGGTAGCTTAGGTTCTGACCCAATTAGTGAACCCAAGATCACGTCAACCCATATCCTTAGTTTCAGCTTAACAAGAGAGATCTATTCTCAACTCCAAAATAAATCAACCATAGCGTTTTTGAAAGGAAGAAAGAAGAAAAACCCTCTTTTCTTCCAACCCAAATTAATATATGTGTATTTAAAACCCATGTTCTCATTGTAGAACTTGACACGTGTCACAATATTTCTAAGTTGTGTTATAAATGATTTACAATTATCGAGAAACATACACGAGAATCCAAAATTTTATAGATTTTTAGTTCATCCTTTCATTTCATTCCTAACCACCTAGTTAGAACGTAAGTAGCACCATAACTAAACAAACTTGTCGTACAATACCTATTGTGACAACCTAAGATACTCAATATTCTTACCTATCTCTTCCCTTTTACATCTCCACGCATTCAGAGAACTATCCTCACCTGATACTCTAACATCAACTATGCGCCGATTTATATGCCAAGAGCATCAGAACTGTGCCACTCTGATTTCTTTCAGTTTACTAGCCAAACTCAAGACCCACCAAAGCTGGGTGTTACAGTATTTATAAGAGTATCAATACTTTTTTATAAAATATCGATACCCTTGTTTTGCATATCAAACAGAATCGCAATTTGGTATCGATATTTAATATGGTATCGATACCCAAAAATTAAATATCGATACCAAGTTTAAAATTTAAAACTTTGAAATTTTACAATTCAATCTTGTATCATAACTGAATTTTACAATTAAGTGATGGTAGACCTTAAATTATTACATTGCATAATATGTGAATGGAACTTATTTATAAATTGAATATAGGCATAATGCCAAAAATAGCCTTTAACATTTAACTGTTTAGTCACTTTGGCCCTTTATGTTTTTTTGGATCACTTTGGCCCCTAAAATTTTTTTAATCAAATTGGTCCACTTTTAAGAGACATGCGGACGTGGCTGTTAGTTGACCAATTGTTAACATTAACTGCTAATGTGGTGGTCCAAATGTAATTAAATGCTGACGTGGCACTATTTTGTCTTATATGCCACATCAGTAAATGATTTTAAAATTATTTCAAAAAACTAAAAAAAACCCTAATTTCTTCTCCCCAACTCTTTGTTTCTTTCCTAAGTTTCCAGTTTCCTACCACATTTCAAATAAAAAAACCCACCATCTTTCTTCTTCAATCAACAATTTAAAAAATTCCCACAAAATATTTTGAAAATAAAAATCCATAATAGGAAGAAGAGACTAAACATTCATCACTTTTCTTTCATTGACGACTTATTTTTCAAAATTGCTTCCATTTTCGAAATGATTTTCTTGGTTTCTACTCTCTGTTTCTCCCATCTTTATTGTATATATATCTATCTCTGGGTTTTTTTTTTTTGGAATTTTCTTTTGGGTAGAGATCTGCAAAAATAAAGATTTAATATCAATGACTATTACAATAAGAAGGAAAAAAAGTTTCTTGGAATAAGATATGGGTTTTTCATTCTTCTGCTCTTTCTTTGTGTTTTAGATTGTTGGGTTTGGGTTTTCAAGATAAGGATGGGGATGAATCGGATAAAAAATTTGAGTTTTTGAAGGAGTTCATGAGTAAATTGAAAATTGGGAAAGAAGTTGGGAGAAGGCATTTTGTGTACACTTCTTCTGCTAAGCTCAAGAAAAGCGAATTCAAAAGAGAACATGTAACATCCTGAATTAGGGTCTAGTCGGACCAATGGTTTCGAGACCACAAATCCAAAATATAAATAATTATTTTATGATTAATTGATGGTCCATGATATGATTTCATGTTTGTGTGAAATTTTCAGGAAGAAATTCTATGCCTAAGGTGTCCAATATGAAGTTAGGGACTAAATTGAATAAGTTGCAAAATATGTGTTTCTAGAAGCTTTTAGTATGAAATAGATTTGGATTTTTAATTAATGGTCCTTAAATAGAAATTTTCTCAATTTCTAATTTTATGGACAAAAATGGGCATGTATAGATAAAATTTGAAAGTTTAGTGAAAAAGGCATTTTGGTTATTTGGTTAATAAAATAATAAAAAGGGAAAAATCAAGCAAAATTTGCTCATCTTCTCCATGCCATAGCTAAAATTCTCAAGCTCCCCATAGCTAGAGTTTTTCAACTTTTCAAGCTTGAAAGTAAGTCAATCCTAGCCCAGTTTTTAATGTTCTTTGCATTTTTAAGATCCTTAAAGCATGATTTAGCCATCTCTACCCTTTATTTGAACTAGGTTTTATGTTCAAAAATTTACCCATGTGTGTCATGCATGTATTTTGATGATTTATGGTGGAATATGAAGGATTGGTGTTAGATGAATATCTTTTTCTAAGTGATTTTTCATGAAAACACCTAAAAGGACTTGTTTGTAAAACTTGTAAAAATAGGTGTTAAAAATGTGATTGGATGGAAAATGTGGGTTGTTATAAGAGGGAATATGAGTCGGTTAGGCTTGAGTAACAAAGAAATTGGACACATTTCATTTTACGAGCTTAGGGACCAAAGTGTAAATATATGAAAGTTTAGGGGCAAAATTATAATTTTTCCAAAGTATGATTTATGGACTGATTTGAATAATGTGATAATTAAATGAGTGAAATTTGCTATTATAGATCAATAAAAATGAAGTCCGGGCTTAGACCGAGGAAATAGCAAGATCTTGGACTAAATCGAACGAGTTGTCCATATTATGTACCGAGGTAAGTTTACGTGTAATTGATATAGCATTTTATTATACGTTTAACACTTAATGTTGCATGAATTGTATATTGTCTTCGTGAGTATTGTTGGTGTTATCCGACAAATATTTGAGGGGATGAAAGCCGGTTGAACCTTAGGAATACTTAGGGCATACATATAATGACATTGGGTTGATGAGATCCCGTATAAGACCACATCTGGGATATGGTATCGACATCGTTATGTGATCCCATGTAAGACCATTTATGGGACATGGCATTGGCATCAATATGAGAACATCGTGTAAGACCATAGCTGGGCTATCAGCTTCGATATGTGTGATCCCATGTAAGACCATGTTTGAGACATGGCATTGGCATCGATAAGTGGTCCCATGTAAGACAATATCCGGGATATGGCAATGGCACCCTACTATGAGAATATGACTTCCTATGTATCCTTTAGTATTCCAAGTGGTTCAACGGGTAGTCCAAGGATTTGTCAAAGAATTAACGAGGCAAGATCATGTTGAAAGAGTACATGTATGTACGCCAAGCTTGTAGTTATCGAGATTTTGAACTAATTAAAACTTGGTAAAATGAGAATGAAGGAATTAAGATCTTGAGTTTTACTAAACATTTTATGAATACAATGAGATAGGATATGACTACAATGATTGTTGAGAATAAGATGAATTAAATTATGTTATGTATGTATATGAAATTGCATATTGCTATTGCTTATTATTTACATGCAAGCTTACTAAGCTCTATGCTTACTCCCTCTCTTTTCCATTTTCTTATAGTGTTGCCAATCTAACTTGGGGATCAAAAGACGTTGGAGGCTCAGTGACACTAACAATTGGAATCTTTTGGGTATAGTTAGTTTCATTATTTTGAGTATGGAATGTATAGGAACTTGGTCATTTTGTTATATGTCATATTGTTTAGCCAATATGTTGGCTTTTGATGGTGTTAGGATTCATTTTGTTTAAGGTCATTAGATATGGCTCACAATGATTATTGGGTTGTAAACCTATTCATCTATGCATTTATGTACCAATTCCATTATGATATGGCTATTGGTTGTAGATGGTTGAATGATGATGGCTATTGTGTATGTGTTAGTATAATGAGATGAGAAGTTGTCATGCATGAGCTAGGTTCATGAATGTTTAAGTACCTTTGGAACCATGAATATGTTGTGCAAATAAAGGTGGCAATTGGCTTGGAAAATAGCCTTAAATTTGTCCACACAGGCAGACACACGGGCTTGTGTCTAGACCATGTGTGACACACAGCTTGCCCCAAGGGTGTGTGTTCTGGCCGTGTGTCCCCTGCACACTAATTAATGCTAAACAGAATCCCTAGTAGTAAACACATGGGTTGATACATGGCCATGTGTCTCAGCCATGTAGAGGACACGGCCTTTAAACATGGGCTTGTACCCAGGCCGTGCGAAGTCTACACTTAATTTCGAGAATTTAATTGACCACACGACCTAAGCACATGGGCATATGACTTGGTCGTGTGACTCTAATTGTATGATGATGTCATAGTCAGAGAGTTACACAGGTTGAGGGCACGAGCATGTCCCAAGTCACGCGGGCGTGTGTGACTACACGGCCTACTTACACGGGCGTGTGACCTTCTAAAACAAGAAAAATTTCTAAGTATCGAAAAGATTCTAAAATTTCCTGGATTAGTCCCGAACCGCTTCCGATGTATGTTTTAGGCCTCATGGGCCCTTATAAGGGACAATTTGCTTGCAATTGAAAAGTTTTAAATTCGAACGAAGTTTTGTGGCCCGACTTTATGTGAATGTTTATGTTTTAGTCCAGTAACACCTCATACTCGGTCTCAGTGTCAAATATGGGTAACGGGTGTTATATTTAGTGGTATCAGAGCTAATGTTTAGTCAATTCTTGAGCTAACATAG
Organism: Gossypium longicalyx; assembly: GCA_025698465.1. Taxonomy (NCBI): domain Eukaryota; kingdom Viridiplantae; phylum Streptophyta; class Magnoliopsida; order Malvales; family Malvaceae; genus Gossypium; species Gossypium longicalyx. Next base: position 44,943,286 of record CM046996.1, on the reverse strand, counting down.
TATGTTTACGAGTTTAGCTATACATGCCATAAATGAATTATGATAGTGTGATGACTCTTGACCTTTTTAAATTGTGTTTTCATATAGTAATGGATCCCAATCGACTTGAAGCTGATAATGTAGAAAGTAATGTACCGGGTCTCGTTTAAGAGACGGTGCTAGTTGAGAGTAGACCCGTGACTGTGAGTCAGAAAGGAGGAGATGAGGCTAAAAAAGCCATTCTCCATATGATGAATGCCTGGTATACTGAGTTCGTTCGAGCAAACCCAAATGCTCAACCCCTTCCACCCCCACCTATTCCTCAACCTATCCCTGTAGCACCCTAAGGTATAGACTACGTGAGACTGAATAGACCTCCAGTTGATATGATTTGGAAGCAAGGATCTGAAGATTTTTGAGATAGCATTGATGATGATCCGGAACGAGTAGAGTTTTGGCTCAAAAACACTATCCGGGTTTTTTGAAGAATTATCATGCACACCGGAAGAGTGCATGAAATGTATGGTATCACTACTGAGAGATTCGGCTTATCATTGGTGGAAGACACTTATCTCGGTTGTACCGAGGGAGATGGTAACATGGAAATTTTTCCAAGAGGAGTTTCAGAAGAAGTATATCAGTTAGAGGTTTATGGATCAGAAGAGAAAAGAGTTCCTTGAGTTGAAGTAAGGTAGAATGATTGTAACTGAATTGAGCGTGAGTTTGTAAGACTCAGCAAATATGCTTGGGAATGTGTGTTGATTGAAGCTATCATGTGCAAGAGGTTTGAGAATGAATTAAGTGAAGACATTCAGATGTTTGTTGGTATGCTTGAGCTGAAAGAGTTCATTGTACTTGTTGAGAGAGCTTGTAAGGCTGAAGAATTGGCCAAAGAGATGAGAAAGGTTGAGTCTGAGGCTAGGGACTTAAGGAAAAGGGCTATGAGCAAGTTGTTTCGGTCCATATCGAAGAAGTCGAGGGACTTCTATTCTCACTCTCATGCTTCTGTTGGACATCTGAACAGAAATAGAGACAAGCAGTATTTGGGTACTAAGGCCCAGACCACTTCGATCGCTAGTGTTGGTAATACTCAACCAAGTAGACCGGAATGTCCACAATGTGGTAGATGTCACCCTGGGGAGTGTCGGGGGAGCGACAGAACCTGTTTCAAGTGTGGTTCCCTAGACCACTTTATTAGAGAGTTCCCCGAGATGGCAGAAAAGGAGAGATATCAAAGAGCACGATCAGGTAACACTGCTAGTCGAGGTAAACTGCATAAAAATTCAAGTAATAGAGCGAGCAGCAAGAGTGCCGCTAAAGAGTCTGTTGTGAGACCTGAGGGCAGAGCTCCTGCAAGGACATACGCCATTCGCACTCGTGAAGAGGCTTCGTCTTCGGATGTGATTACGGGTACGTTTTCTATCTATGATGCTACTGTTATTGCTTTGATTGATCCAGGATCTACCCATTCCTATATTTGTATGAAATTGGTGTGTAGTATGAATATGATTGTTGAATCTACAAAATTTGTAATCAAAGTGTCAAACCCGTTAGGTAAGTACGTGTTAGTTGATAAAGTATGTAAGAATTGTCCTTTGATGATTAGAGGTCACTGTTTTCTGACTAACCTTATGCTTTTGTCGTTTGATGAGTTTGACATGATTCTTGGTATGGATTGGTTAACTGCTCTTGATGTAGTAGTAAATTGTGGGAGAAAATTTATTGAACCAAAATGTGAAAATGGTGATATTCTTCAGGTTAAATCAGATGAATCGGATAGCTTGCCTGTAGTGATTTCTTTGATGTCCGCTCAGAAGTGTATAAGAAAAGGTTACGAAGCTTATCTTGCTTTTGTGTTGAATACAAAAGAGTCGGAGTTGAGATTGAGTTTGTAACATCCCAAATTAGGGCCTAGTCGGAACATTGGTTTCGGGACCATAAATTCGACTTAAGAAAATTTATTTTTATTATATTTTTATGGTCTACGATTTTACGAAATGATTTCTTGAAAATTTCGTTTGAAAATTTCGACATTTGGGCACTCAATTTGGTCAAAAGGACTAAATTGTAAAAAGTGCAAAAGTTGAGTTCTACATGTTAGAGGTGTCTAATTGTTATGGAATTTTAAATGTGAGGTCTTTAAATAGCAATTAGACCATTAGTTAATTGTTGGACAAAAATAGACATGGAATGGGTGTAATAAAATATTTTTAAGTTAGGGGAATTTTGGTACACTAATAATTAAAAGAATTAAAAAGCCAAAATAGCCAAAATTTGGTCATCTTCTCCATGTACCAGCCGAAACCCCCATGGAAGCCATGCCTAGGGTTTGGTTCAAGCTTCCAAGCTCATTTGTAAGTGATCCCGAGCCCCGTTTTTAATGTTCTTTGCATTTTTGAGGCCCCGATAACATGTTCTAGCTATTTCTACCATTTATTTGAGTTAGGGTTTATGTTTAAAAATTTACTCATGAGTGACATGCTTGTATTTTGATGTCTAATGGTATAAACTGAGTGTTGGGTGTTTAATAAACGACTTTAACTAAGTGGTTTTCGATGAAAACGTCCGAAAGGACCGTTTTGTAAAAGTTGTGAAATTGGTCATAAATGGGTGATTTAGTGGAAATTGGGGGCTGTCATAGTTATGAAAAATGATCAACATGTCATAAAACATAAGAAAATAGGATGAACTTTAATTTTAGAGCATTAGGGCAAAACTGCAAATATGTAAAAGTTTAGGGGTCAAAATGAAAATTTGTAAAAATATGATTTTTGGACCCCTATGAATAATGTGACTAATTAGTAGGCTAAATCTGATATTATAGATCAAGGAAAACAAGATTCGGGCTTAGAACGAGGTTGAACAAGGTTAAGCACAAAATCAAAGTAAATAGTTGTACTCGAGACCGAGGTAAGTTCATATGTCAATGATTTACATGAGACTTGAGATCCTGCATGTGTTGCAGAAAAGGATTTAGCCTGGACTGCTAATCCGAAGATCTCAAGTATAAAAAGGATCTAGCCTGGACTGGTGTTCCTTGAGTGATCGAGCCTCCCGAAGAATATGTGTGCATTATGGATTTAGCCTGGATGGGTAATCCAATTAGGGTCTGAATTTAGCCAGGACTGGTAATTTAGATCCGAGCTCATTGAGAGTGCTTGTTGTACAAGGGATTTAGCCTAGATTGGTAATCCCGACATCACTCTATGAGTTGGGGGATTTAGCCTGGACTGGTAATCCCGCCGTAAGATGTGAGGTTCGGGGAGTGCGCACATGAAATGATCACTTGTATGAATTGACAGTGAATGGGATATCCATCGAGATTCCGATAAATTCACTGAAATTAATATGAAAAATGAAATAAAAAGTTCTTGCCATGATACATCATGTATGTTATATGATATTATTATGATGCATATGAGTTGTCATGTTTGGACGAGTGCAGTGCTAAATGATAGTACAGGTAAGTACTCGAAACCCATGAGCACGTGTTTGACATGTGAAATGAAATGGACTTGTGATGATAGTGCAAATGAATGAATGATATTTATGAGAATAATTTCTATGACAAATTGGTGATGGTTATTATCTTGTTGCACTAAGACAGATTTGGTACAGTAGCATGGGTCTGACTTTGTAAATTTGCCAAAAATAGTGAAAATTGAGTTAGAGCCGAAAATAAATATTAAATTAAATCTTAATGAGTCTAGTTTCACGTAAAGGAAATGGTTTAAGCAAAAGAATTATGTACCATGAGATATTTGAATTCTTGTGAGACAAAGTCGGAGTGATTCTGGACTCCCCTGTCTCAACTTTGGAAAATCACTAAAAATTGTAAAAAAAATAATTAAGAGTTAAAATTCATATGAATGAAATCCTTAATGAGTCTACTTTCAAGAGAAAGAGACAGAAACTGTAACGCCCCCACGCCCGAGACCGTCGCCGGAGTCGAGTATGAGGTGTTACTAAGCTTAATTTAACATTTTTAGAACTTTGGATTATTTGTTTCTACATTCACAGCTTTCTAGCTACTTGCGTCACAGTCACAAAAAAATCATATCTCGAGTTACGAAACTCGAAATCAAGATCCATAAATTTTTCCTGAATTTAGACTCATATACCTATTTACTATTTTTTTTCTAGAATTTTTGGTTGGGCCAATTAATACAGTTTATTAGTTAAAGTTACCCCTATTTCAGGACTTGACTGGACTGACCTCTCTTTACTACGAACCACATTTCTCTCTTTACAAAATTCATATGACTATGAGGTTTGTTTCTCCTGAAACTAGACTCAATAAGGATTCCGATAATATAAAATTCACCACATAATTATATCTGTACAATTTATGGTGAATTTATAAAGTTGGAATAGGGGATCCAGAAATTGTTCTGGCCCTATTTCACTAAAATTCAAATATCTTCTAACATATAATTTCTTTACCTGTTTAATTTGTTCTATGTGAAACTAGACATAATAAGATTTAATTTAATATTTAATCCATCACCTAATTCAATTTCTATGATTTTTAGTAAATTTTCAAACTCACGTCAGTGTTGCTGCAATGTTCTGTTTATGGCAAATTTCATCCCTTTTATGAGTTTTCATGAACTAGGTATCCTAATAACTTTCCATAACATCAAACATAATCTAAACTAACCATTTCCATAACTTATCATTATCAAGCATTTCCTCAACCATTCCATCACCATGTCATAAGATCATTTACACAAAATAGGTATATTGCTATACATGCCATACTTAAATTTTACAAGCTATTTACCAAAAGTCTTAGGATAGTGTGGTGAGCCTTCGACCTATCCCGACTCTCGAGTGGCTTGTCCAAAACTACAATGAGTAAGAAGGAGGGAGTAAGCATAAATGATTAGTAAGTTCATATGCAAATAATAAGTAACATAACAAACAATCATACCAATCAACATTAGCATGGTATCACCAAAACATATATCACATTTCTAATCATTTTTCATCATCTTATTACCTTATCGTTGTTGTATCAATACTCAACCTGAGGGTTAAATACATACCTGTCCAAAGTATTCATTTCCCAACACTTACCAATACGTCTCTTTTCATCTCGAGTATTCCTCCATTTGAGTAAAACTTTACCCGTTGAACACATCGGAATATAATTCGGATACATGGATAACTTGCACATAAGTGCCACATATGCAATCAAGCAATCATGTAACCCGCCCATAAGCGAACTCGGACTCAACTCAACGAGCTCGGGCGTTCGCATCCATAAGTGAACTCGGACTCAACTCAACGAGTTCGGATGCCTAGTTACATCTCACGAACTCGGACTCAACTCAACGAGTTCGGACATTCGCATCCATAAGTGAACTGGGACTCAACTCAACGAGTTCGGATGCCTAGTTACATCTCACGAACTCGGACTCAACTCAACGAGTTCAGACATTCGCATCCATAAGTGAACTCGGACTCAACTCAACGAGTTCGGATGCTCAACCATCCTAGTGACATGTCACTTGTATCCTATCTATTCCTAAGGTTCAAACGGGATTTTCCTCGAACACATATCCTTGCCGTCTTCCGTAGAATGCCGAAACCAATACTCGGTAACAATTTATATTTAACAAGTAGCTCACATAATTTGCATTTTATTCGAAATTAACCACAAAGCATATATTTCATAATAAAAATCAGCATATCATATAATTAACATCAATAACTTAAAAATAACCATTATGCTATATTATTTACACATGAACTTACCTTGGTACCAAAATACAAAGATTTTGCAATTTAGTCCACAATCTTTTCTTTTCCTCGATTGGGGTCGATTCCACGTCTTTCTTGATCTAAAATAACACATTTAGCTTATTTAATATTCACAATATCAAATTAATCCTTAATTCAAATTTTGAAAAAATTACAATTTTACCCCTAAACTTTTGCATATTTACACTTTTGCCCCTAGGCTCGGGATTAAAATTTATTCCTTATTCTTATGTTTTATAACATGCTGATCACTTTTCTCTTCTATGGCAACATCAAATTCTCACTCTAACATGTACTTGTGACTATTAGGTATTTTTACCGATTAAGCCATTTTACTCGTTTTTGCTTAAAATCGAGTAGTACAAGTTGTCTAACATAATTTAAAACCTCATATTCTATCATAAAACATCAAAATACACAAATTTCACCTATGGGTATTTTTCCAAATATAAACCCTAGGTTAAATTATTTCTAGCATAAGCTTTACCGAGTTACCGAGATCTCAAAAACGTAAAAATCATTAAAAACGGGGCTTAGAATCACTTACTATGAAGCTTGAAAGTTGAAGAAACCCTAGCTATGGTGAGAGTAAAATTCGGCAGCAACCCAATGGAGAAGATGACCATTTTGTGTTATTTTTCCCATTTTATTTCATTTAATATCCAAATGACCAAAATGCCCCTCCTTACTAAACTTTCAAAAATTCCTTCCATGTCCTAATTTTGCCCATGAACTTAAAATTGGTAAAATTGCTATTTAAGACCTCCTAAATAATATTTTAAAGCAATTTCATACTAAAAACTTCTAGAATGCAAGTTTTGCAACTTATTCGATTTAGTCCCTAACTTCAAATTAAGCATTTTATGCATATAATTTCTTCACAGAATTTTCACACAATCATGCAATCATATCATAAACCTCAAAATAATTATAAAATAATTATTTTTATCTCGAATTTGTGGTCACGAAACCACTATTTCGATTAGGCCCTAATTCGGGATATTACAGAAACATTATCCGAGTCTCGTACTATGAGATAAGTAAATTTTAATGAAGAAAGGTCGAAGCTGTCAAACAGCAAAATAGGGGAGACTTTGAATAATAAACTGTACTTATTGGCTAGACCAAAAATTCTAGAAATTTTATGGTAAGAAGATATACTAGTTTAGTTTCATGGAAAATTTACGGATCTTAATTTTGAGTTCTATAGCTCGAGTTATAAATAATTTATCGACTATGACTCGAGTAGACAGCTTGACCAGAATATGAATAAAAGTGTAACTATAGTTGTTTTACCTAAGGAAACATGTTATATTAATGCTTATTATTTTCATATGGACTTACTAAGCGTAAAGCTTACTCCCTCCTTTCCATTTCTTTTAGTTTTGATAGGTCATCTCGGGTTGGAGATCATCGGAGGCAGCATCACACTATCGAGCCATTACCCTTGGAGTATTGACATGTATATGTTATATGTTTTCAAGTGAGTGACATGTATAGGGACTTAGTTTTTCTATGATCGATGTTGTTTTGATTAGCCAAATGTATTGGCTTATAATGATTTGTTGTATGTAGCCATGAGGTGTGGCTTATAATGAATTTGGCTTGGAAGCCTATTTATCTATGATATGTGTAAATATCTTGTGGTGTGGGTATGTGATTATGCTTGTTCACTATGTTTAAGAAGTATATGGCATATGTACATGGTGAATGCCTTAGGACCATTCGAGGTGGTCATGGCCATGGAATAAATGTGTGATATGGTAATAAGTTGTTAGTGTGCCTGAGCAGGATGTTTAATTTATAAGTTAGTAAACATAGTATAATGGTATAAGTGATTAATAAGATGACAAGGTCACATGAATATGTAATAATGTGGCTAGACTATTTTATCACGAGTAGGAGGAACAAATGCATAATAACGAACTATTGAGGAATGCCATAGAAACCATGTATGTGTGTGCTTGTAAAAATGACAAAAAAATTAGGAAATTAGCCTAAGTTTTGACTACACGGGCAGGTCACACAGACGTGTGTCTTGGCCGTGTGTCTTTAACAGAATGTTAAGGATTAAGTCAGAGAGTTACATGGGCTGAGGACACGGGCGTGTCCAGAGCCACACAGGCGTGTATGTCTACACGGCCTACCCACACGGGCGTGTAACTCTCCAAAGCTAGAAAATTGTTAAGTCGCCCAAAGTTTACCCAATGTTTTCGATTTTGTCCCGAACTGCCCTAATGTATGTTATAGGCCTCAGAGGCCTATATAAGGTACGATATGCATGTGTTTGAAAAGTTTTAATTTTCGGCAAAATTTGGTGACCCGGTTTTGTATGTTTATGAATGTTTAAGTTCGGTAATGCCTCGAGCCCTGTCCTGGCGTTGGATACGGGTGAGGGGTGTTACAGAGTCAGTACTAGTAGTTTGTGAGTATTCGGATGTGTTTTCGGAAGAGTTGCTCGGATTACCTCTAATTAGGGAAGTTGAATTTGGTATTGTTTTAGTTCCGGGTACGGCACCCATTTCTATTACTCCATATAGGATGGCTCCGACCAAATTAAAAGAGTTAAAAACTCAGTTGCAAGAGTTGACTGATAAAGGTTTCATGAGACCTAGTTATTCACCGTGGGGTGTACCAGTTTTATTTGTGAAAAAGAAAGATGGTTCGATAAGGCTACGTATTGATTACCGACAACTCAACAATGTGACGATAAAGAATAAGTACTCCTTGTCGAGGATAGATGATTTATTTGACCAATTGAAGGGAGCCACAATATTTTCCAAGATAGATTTGAGGTCTGGTTATTATCAGTTGAGGATTAAGGACTCGGATGTGCTAAAAACTGTATTTTAGACGAGGTATGGTTACTATGAATTTTTAGTGATGCCTTTCGGTTTAACGAATGCTCCTGCGATTTTCATGGATTTAATGAATAGAATTTTCCAACCTTATTTGGATAAATTTGTTGCGGTGTTTATCAATGATATCCTGATTTATTCTCGTGACGAATCAGAACATGCTGATCATTTGAGGACTATTTTGCAAACCTTGAGAGATAAGCAGCTGTATGCTAAGTTTAGCAAAAGTGAGTTCTGGCTTAGAGAAGTCGAATTTTCGGGGCATGTTGTGTCAAGTAAAAGGATTTGAGTTGATCCAAGTAAGATTTTGGCCATTTTTTATTGGAAACCGCCGAAAAACGTATCCAAGGTTAGAAGCTTTTTGGGCTTAGCCGGCTATTACCAAAGGTTCGTTAAAAGGATTTTCTATGATTGCCTCTTTGATGACAAAATTGTTACAAAAAGATATCAAGTTCGAATGGTCAGAAAAGTGCCAACAAAGTTTTGAGAAATTAAAAGCATTGTTGACTGAGGCTCCGTTATTAGTGCAATCCGAGTCGAAAAAGGAATTTGTGGTTTATAGTGATGCATCTTTAAATGGATTGGGTTGTGTGCATATGTAAGAAGGCAAAGTGATAGCCTATGCTTCGAGGCAATTGAAACCGCACGAGAAAAATTATCCGACACATGATCTAAAGCTAGCCGCCATTGTGTTTGCGTTAAAGATTTGTAGACATTACTTGTATGGTGAGAAGTGTCAGGTATTCATCGATCACAAAAGTCTAAAGTACTTGATGACTCAAAAATATTTGAATTTACGACAATGGAGGTGGCTAGGGTTGATAAAAGATTATGAGTTGGTGATTGACTATCACCCAGATAAGGCGAACGTGGTCGCTGATGCCTTGAGTAGGAAATCCTTATTTGCCTTGAGAGCTATGAATACTTAGTTGTCTATGTCTGATGATGGTTCGATACTAGCGGAGTTGAAAGCTAGACCAATATTTCTCCAAGAGATTTGTGAAGCTCAAAAAGGTGACAGTGATTTACAAGCCAAAAGAGCTCATTGTGAGTCAGGTGTTGAATCAGATTTTCAGATTGGTTTCGATGGTTGTTTGGTGTTCCAGGATAGGGTTTGTGTACCTAAAGATGACGAGCTTATTGAGAAAATTCTTCACGGGGCACATAGTAGTTGTATGTCAATCCATTCGGGTAGTACCAAGACGTATAATGACTTGAAGAGATTGTACTGGTGGCCGGGTATGAAAAGAGACATCTCAGAGTTTGTTTTGAAATGCTTAATTTGTCAGCAAGTGAAAGTCGAGCACTAAATACCTTCGGGTTTACTTCAGCCTGTGACGGCTCTCGAGTGGAAATGGGATCAGATTACTATGGATTTTGTAACAGGACTGCCGTTGTCACCGAGAAAGAAAGATGTCGTTTGGGTAGTAGTTGATCGATTAACGAAATCGACCCACTTTATTCCAGTACGTACCAACTACTCACTCGATAAGCTAGCTGAGTTGTATGTTTCTGAAATTGTGAGACTTCATGGAGTGGCTTTGTCGATTATTTCGGATAGGGATCTGAGATTTACATCTCGGTTTTGGAAAAAGCTACAAGAAGCTTTAGGTACAAAGTTGAATTTTAGTACTACTTTCCATCCACAAACTGACGATCAATCCGAAAGGATAATTTAGATTCTTGAAGATATGTTACGGTGTTGTGTTCTTGAGTTCCAAAGTAGTTGGGAAAAGTATTTACCATTGGTAGAATTTTCCAACAAGGGCGTAAGTGCCAAACACCATTATATTGGACTGAACTCAGAGAGAGTCAGATTCATGGGGTCGACTTAGTTAAAGAAACCGAAAAAAAAGTAAACGTGATTCGAGATTGCTTGAAGTGGCTTCGGATAAATAGAAATCCTATGCTGATTTAAAATGAAAGGAAATGGAGTTTCAAGTCAGTGATAAGGTATTTCTAAAAGTGTCCCCGTGAAAGAAAGTTCTCAAATTTGGTAGGAAAAAAAACCGAGCCCGCGTTTCATTGGACCATATAAGGTGACTGAAAGAATAGGACCGGTAGCTTATCGGTTAGCCTTACCATCCGAGTTAGAAAAGATTCACGATGTGTTCCATGTGTCTATGTTACGCCGTTACCGTTCTGATCCTTCACACGTGATTTCACCTACAAAGGTGGAGATACGACCGGATATGTCTTATGGTGAGAAACCGGTTAAAATTTTAGCTTGGAAGGTCAAACAATTAAGAAATAAAAGTATTGCCCTTGTAAAAGTGTTATGGAAATGACATGGGGTTAAAGAAGCCACAAGGGAACTCGAGGAAACGGTGAGAAGTCAATACCCAAGTCTTTTTACTAGTAAGATTTTCGGGGATGAAAATCCCAGAGGGGGGAGAGTTGTAACATCCTGAATTAGGGTCTAGTCAGAATAGTGGTTTTGTGACCACAAATTTGAAATAGAAATAATTATTTTATGATTAATTGATGGTCTATGATATGATTTCATGTTTGTGTGAAATTTTCAGGAAGAAATTCTATGCCTAAGGTGTCCAATTTGAAGTTAGGGTCTAAATTGAATAAGTTGCAAAATATGTGTTTCTAAAAGCTTTTAGTATGAAATAGCTTTGGACTTTTAATTAGAGGTCCATAAATAGCAATTTGCCTAATTTCTAATTTTATGGACAAAAATGGGAATGCATGGATAAAATTTGAAAGTTTAGTGAAAAGGGTATTTTGGTTTTTTAGTTAATAAAATAATAAAAAGGGAAAAATCAAGCAAAATTTTCTCATCTTCTCCATGCCATAGTCGAAATTCTCAAGCTCTCCATAGCTAGGGTTTTTTAACTTTTCAAGCTTGAAAGTAAGTCAATCCTAGCCCCGTTTTTAATGTTCTTTGCATTTTTTAGATCCTTAAAGCATGATTTAGCCATCTCTACCCTTTATTTGAACTAGGGTTTATGTTCAAAAATTTACCCATGTGTGTTATGCATGTATTTTGATGATTTATGGTGGAATATGAAGGATTTGTGTTAGATGAACATCTTTTTCTAAGTGATTTTTCATGAAAACATCTAAAAGGACTTGTTTGTAAAACTTGTAAAAATAGGTGTTAAAAATGTGATTGGATGAAAAATGTGGGCTGTTATAAGAGGGAATATGAGTCGGCTAGGCTTGAGTAACAAAGAAATTGGACACATTTCATTTTACGAGCTTAGGGACCAAAGTGTAAATATGTAAAAGTTTAGGGGTAAAATTATAATTTTGCCAAAGTATGATTTATGGACTGATTTGAATAATGTGATAATTAAATGAGTGAAATTTGCTATTATAAATCAAGAAAAACGAAGCCCGGTCTTAGACTAGGGAAAGAGCAAGATCTTGGACTAAATCGAACAAATTGTCCATATTTTGTACCGAGGTAAGTTTGTGTGTAATTGATATAGCATTTTATTATATGTTTAACACTTAATGTTGCATGAATTTTATAGTGTCTTCGTGAGTATTGTTGGTGCTGTCCGACAAAGATTTGAGGGGATGAAAGCCGGTTGAACCTTAAGAATACTTAGGGCATACATATCATGACATTGGATTGATGAGATCCCGTATAAGATCATAACTGGGATATGGTATCGACACTGTTATGTGATCCCATGTAAGATCATGTCTGGGACATGGTATTGGCATCGATATGAGAACATCATGTAAGACCATAGCTGGGCTATCAACTTCAATATGTGTGATCCCATGTAAGACCATGTTTGGGACATGGCATTGACATCGATAAGTGGTCCCATGTAAGACCATATCCGGGATATGGCAATGGCACCCTACTACGTGAATATGACTTCTTATGTTTCTGTTAGTATTCCAAGTGGTTCAACAAGTAGTGTAAGGATTTTTCAAAGAATTAACGAGGTAAGATCATGTTGAAAGAGTACAAGTATGTACGCCAAGCTTGTAGTTATCGAGATTTCGAACTGATTAAATCTTGGTAAGATGAGAATGAAGGAATTATGATCTTGATTTTTACTGAACATTATATGAATCGAATGAGATAGGATATGACTATAATGATTGTTGAGAATAAGATGAATTAAATTATGTTATGTATGTGTATGAAATTGCATATTGCTTTTGCTTATTATTTACATGCAAGCTTACTAAGCTCTATACTTACTCCCTCTCTTTTCCATTTTCTTATAGTGTGGCCAAGCTAACTCGAGGATCAAAGGACGTAGGAGGCTCGGCCACACTATCAATTGGAATCTTTTGGGTATAGTTAGTTTCATTATTTTGAGTATGGCATGTATAGGAAATTGGTCATTTTGTTATATGTCATATTTTTTAGCCAATATGTTGGCTTTTGATGGTGTTAAGATTCATTTTGTATAAGGCCATGAGATACGGCTCACAATGATTATTGGGTTGTAAACCTATTCATCTATGCATGTATGTGCCAATTCCATTATGATTTGGCTATTGGTTGTAAATGGTTGAATGATGATGGCTATTGTGTGTGTGTTAGTATAATGAGATGAGAAGTTGTCATGCATGAGCTAGGTAGTACCTTTGGAACCATGAATATTTTGTGCAAATAAATGTGGCAATTGGCTTGGAAAATAGCCTTAAATTTGTCCACATGGGTAGACACAGGGGCGTGTGTCTAGACCATGTGTGACACACGGCTTGCCTCCAGGGTGTGTGTTCTGGCCGTGTGTCCCCTGCACCCTAATTAATGTTAAACAGAATCCCCAGTAGTAAACACATGGGCAAAGACACAGCCGTATGTCTCAGTCGTGTGGAGGACACGGCCTTAAAACATGGGCGTGTGCCCAGGCCATGCAAAGTCTGCACTTAATTTCGAGAATTTAATTCGCCACACGGCCTAAGCACACGGGCGTGCAACTTGGCCTTGTGACTCTAATTGTATGATGACGTCATAGTTAGAGAGTTATATGGGTTGAGGGCACAGGTATGTGTGACCATACGGCCTACTCACAAGTGCATATGACCCTCCAAAACAAGAAAATTTTCTAAGTGTCAAAAAGATTCCAAAAGTTCCCGGATTAGTCCCGAACTGTTTCTGATGTATGTTTTGGGCCTCGTAGGCCCTTATAAGGGACAATTTTCTTGTAATTGAAAATTTTTAAATTCAAATGAAGTTTTGTTGCCTGGCTTTGTGTGAATGTTTATGTTTTAGTCGATAACGCCTCGTAATTGGTCCTGCCATCGAATACGGGTAAGGGGTGTTACAGAACAAGTTGTAAAGTGACTCCCATGTCTAAACTAATAAATTTTTTAAAATTTTTTTTTCCATTAAACTTGGGACATTAAGGAAATGGCAGGGAAGATGAGATTAATAAATATTGAGTTGAACTTTGAGGTTTTTTCATTGAAACGAAGGCTTTTTTTGAGAATCAAAGAGGAATAAATGGAGATTTGGAGAATGAGATTGTGCTTCCCATGTGAACTGCCATTTTTTAGGGTTTTCAAGGTTTGACAGTTTTCCCCTTTCTTTTATGTTCCTCAAGCCACGAAACCAGAAGATGAGATTCAGAAAAAAAAATTGTTTCTTATCAATACTTAACAAATTTCAAAAATCCAGAAAAGGATTAAGGAGGCTTTTGAAGGGGAATGGGATGATGATGAGGAGGAGGAGGAGGAACGGTGATGGTGATGATGATTTTAAAATCATTTGTTGATGTGGCATATAAGACAAAATAGTGTCATGTCAGCATTTAATTACATTTAGATCACCACATCAGCAGTTAGTATTGACCGTTAGTCAACTAACGACCACGTCAGCATGTCCATTAAAAATAGACTAATTTGACAAGAAAAAATGTTAGGGGCCAAAGTGATCAAAAAACATAAAGGGCTAAAGTGACCAAATAGTCAAACCTTAAAGGTTATTTTTAGTATTATGCCATGAATATAATTGTTTGAATTTTGTTTGTAGCATCTTATTGCTCGGGTTTGGTGACTAGAACGAGTAAGGGTGTTACAATCGTGGTGTCATTCCATAGAGTTAATAGACCATTGTTACGGTATCACTCTAGCGAGCCAGACGATAATCGTTGTTGCAGTGTCACTCCATAGAGTCGATAACTATCGTCATGGTATCACTGTAGTGAGCTAATCGATAACTGCCATCACGGTGTTTCTCTATAGAATCGATAGACCATCGTCACGATATCGCTCTAGCGAGCCAGTCAATAATCGCCATCATGGTGTCGCTTCATAGAGTCAATAGATCGTTATCGTGGTGTTGCTCTAGCGAGCTAGTAGATATCATTCCATGATGCCACCCAAGCTCCATTGGATCCCCATTTCAGTCTGCCCATTCCTCCATTATGCAAATTATTCCTATCTTCATCTACTCTGTCTAGGTAAATCCCTCTGTACTTCACATACTGATGTGATCATGGGCTCAAGCAAAATGACGGATTCTGGTGGGCCTTTGAAGGTTAAGATTGGTCCAAGCTTTCATGACTCATTTGCACGTGATAGGCCTAAGGTCATCATGAACAATTACAAGTACCTGTTGGGCCTATTACAAGGGACCGAGCTAAACGATTCAAAGAAGCTCTTAATGGCCTAATTCGTGGGCTTTGGATCAATGGCCAAGCCAGTCATGATCAAAGTGGGCCAAATCTTATTCCTAAGATGATACAAATGATCCAAGTGATGGAAGAACATTTGAATGAGCCTAGATTGACCAGTAAGACACCGTTGAATTTCCTTTGATTACTTTTATCTTTTATTTAATAAACTTTGCATTTCATTTGTCGATAAGTTTCCTATTTCATGTGTTTATGTATTGTGTGTGTGTGTGACGTTTTATTTATGTCTTAGTCTAGTTCTTGCATGGGATGTCAAGTTATTAATTATATATTATGATGTATTAAAGTTTCAAATGTTTGTTCTTTTTGAGTCAATTGTGTTAATTTAAATTGTGTTTCGTTTTGAATCAAACTCATCCTCTATTTATATCTTCTTGTAGGAAAAACGGGTGACCTTTCAAGTACTATTGTAGCTATTCACTTTGCGGTCGAAATGCATGCTCATTCTCATTCAAAGAATCATCCTATCCATGCATCTACTTTGGTTCATTTGATCGATCATCTACTAGGGCCGAATTCATTTATTCATTAATTTTAAGCTTTGGCCAAATTCAAAAGATCAACCAAGTGCATGGACGATGGCAATTAAATGAGCTAAATGTGTCTATTTGGTTGACTTCATATGCATGCACATCTAAGGGTGATGAAACTCCATAAATTTGGCACATTGCATCTTCAACATTCATGCACCAACTTGGGGAATGAATCTAAAGATGCATTCAAGTATTCATGCACATGCAAGACTTAATGAAGTATGCATGACACTCTCATATACATGTACGGCTAGGGCGAATGAAAGAGACCATTAGAGAACATTCAAAGCACATGAGAAACCTTCAACATTAAGGATTCGTGCACGATCAAGGAGGGAAGAATGTGACCATTCAAGTGTTCGATGAGTCTGATTTATTCATGAATGTAATTAACTTGTCATGCATGAACATTTTTAATGGTCGAATTTGGCCCTTAGTATTCTATGTCTATACATTGTTTTGTCATGCCATTGTAGAGGGTTAATCATCTTTTGAATATAAACTATTTTGTGAGAGTTTCTCTCTAGTTCTTTATCGAACCTTCGAACTTATCAAAACTTAATAGTTTTATGGGATTCAACCCTATCATATCACTCCCCTTCTCATCCTATTCGGGAGTGTGGTGACACCAATTATTCTTATACCAAGATTCAGGTAATTTGCTAAGTTTAAGCGAGTCGGTTCTTTATAGCTTCGGTTCCTTAAATCTTTCAAGTGCTTCAGGTTAAGGTCTCCATTTTGTTCCTAATCAAGATGGTCCTTAACAAAAAGTGAATTTTCCAACTATTGAATACGGGTCTTGTTGGCATATTTTCAAGGTTCTATTCATGTTCGAGAAATCACATCACATACAATATAACATACATGCATTTCACGTAATTAATTGTATTTATTTCTTTAGCATACAATACATCATCTATTAATACGTCAATTCACAACTAATTGACATCCAATATACATGCGTGCAAGCATACTCATTCTTACACATCACTATGCATACACAACATACTCACTCACAATGTTCATACACAACCACGAATTCAGACAACACAGAACAGACACAGACACATATCATTCAAGCAATTCAATGTCATCAATCACCCAAAGATGAAGCATAGAAACTCACCTGAATTCCTTTATCCTCGTCAGCTTAGCTTTTCCAAATTCCAGAGCCTCCTTCGTCTTGGAAGCTAAGCATGACAACCATATATCGGTTAAATCAAAGGTATTCAAACCTTAAAATCTAGAACCTAGTTTACAGAAACTTATTAAGAGCCCTTACCCTTCTTCTTTCTCTAATTCGCAAGCACAGAAAGATAAGAAAGCTTATCAGTTTCTCAATTTCTCTACTTTCAGACTTCAATCCTCACGATTATTGCTCCATACAAATCTCTCCTAAATTCACCTCTTCTTCGAAACAACCGAAGAAGACGATGCAGATAAGAGGAAATTGTAAACAGAATTTGATAGGAATTCCTTTTGCAAGAACATCCTGTCTCTCCCAAATATATATAACTCATCTTCATAATCTCCCAACCTCTAATAGCCTATCACCATAGTCATTGTGTCTCCCACTTACGGAACTAGTTTGTTCTATCCTAACTAAACCAAAATTGAAACCCAACTAATTGCTCATCAGCTACTAAATTTTCTAAATTTCTCAGTAGAGGGTCCGCTAACTCATTATTTAATTCAATTCAATCACAATTCTTTTATCTTCAAGTCCTTATGGAAAACTGAGCATCTCTTCAAATATGAGAATTCTCATGGAAAATTCTCTAAAGCACTGAAATAAAGAGAAAGCAACTCAAAAAGATGAAATGACTTGAATTTGAACAGAAAAGCCGCAATAAAAGAATAACACACCAAGTGTTTGAGTAATTGCTCTCAAAAGTATTCTTTAACTCAAGAATGGAATGAATACAAATGAAGGGGGGTTCTATTTATAGTTAAGCTCCTCTAGATTCAATGGTAGAAATCGAATTACATCAATGGTTAAGGTTAGTTCTCATCTACAATAAAAAAGTCCTAAGGGATTTAAACTCTATATATCTTTATTATTATGATTTAAAATAATTTTCCTAGTAAAATAAATTTTCTGGACTATTTACATTTTACCAAATATCCAAGTACATGGGCCTTGAATCTCTTCTAAGCAATGGGTCCATCCTATTGGGCAGAATGACCTCAAAGGAATAGGAAGGGTTTGAAATGTGTGCATCCGTTGCAAACTCCTTCGCGCGGCCCGTGACATAAGTTTCACCTAACAAACAAGTGCAATATGATCATAGCCAATTAGCTATGCATGCAACTATCTCAACATTCACGTGCACGAGATCAATCAAATAACAAATTAGCCACACATGAACAAACAAACATTAATATAAACCAATCTCAACATAATTGTAACATGAAATTAACAAGAAAGGTATAAGGAACTCAATTATATGTTTGGTGGGGTTCAAATTGAAGCAGCACATCCACGTTCGAAAGCTTTTTCCTCCCAATGTTTTAGCTTCCTTATGATCTAAATGTGAAAAGTACTAAAACAACTAAAGAGCAACGGGATTTCTACTAGAGAAATTAAAGTTTACAAAAGGATTTAAAGGAAATTACAAAGAAATAAAAAATACAGCTAAGAACAGTACAAAAACTTTAAAGTAAAATATTGAATTCTCTAAAAGTCTTCTCTTCGAATTGAGCTCATTTTATCGCTCAAATTTTGTGAAGGTGGAAAAACCACTTTAGCTTTCATTTAATTTCAAGAAAGCAGTGCGGGTCAATGTAATGTCTCAAAAAGTGGTTCGTTAATAAGAAAGGGATAGGGGATTTGGTTAAAGATTGATGAACATCATGATAGTTAGAGTACAAAATTATATTTTGGTACAATTGGTTTTCAATATATTTGTATATTTGTTTATAATTTTAAATAAAATTATTTAAATTGATTGAAAATAAAAAATTTAAGATTAAATTTATTCTAACACAAAAAAAAATTGTCACCTCATACCTTGATCATAAAGTAACACCAATTAATAGAATTAGATGAAAAAAAATAAATATAATTAATTGAACAATAATTTTGAAATTTTTATAATTAAAGAATATTATATTGTAAACATGAAAAATGTTCGATCTCAAATAATTTTATTCCATCCTATTAAAATAAACAAATAAATAAAATTATATGAGCTTTAACATAGTGCCATATACTAATTTTGAAATTTATTTAAGCCATTAGGTCAGCTTTAAAATTATTTAGAGAAAAAAGGTCAATTTTGAGGGAAAGTACATCCAACTGGACAAGCATTTCATACATGTGTCAGGAAAGCTTGCGAGTTAGATGCTCTTTCCCTTTAAGTTGTAATTTTTTACTTTTTAATATAATTAAATTTTTTGGTCAAATGGTTAAATATTAGTGGTTTTGTCCTTAAGTCCCAAGTTCAATTCCTCTCCTACTAATGTTTATATTTTTTTTTATTTCATGTTGTTTTAAGCTTCTTCTTCTTTTTTTAATGAATGTTTTGAACATATTAACTTCTTTAGTTAAATGGTTAAAGAATAATGATTTCATTCTTGAGACTCATGTTTTATTCCCCTTTTCTAAATACATTTATAATTTTTATTTCATACCATTTCAAGTTTTTTAATTAATAAATATATTATTTTCAATTTTTTATTTTAATTTATTTTTTAATTAATAACTCTTTTATTCATAAAATCAAATGATTATTGCAAATATGATTATTTTTAGTAAATTAGTAAATATTTTTGTATGTGTATTTAAAATATTTCGCATATAAACATAATGATCTTTCAAATAATTAATTGAAATATTTCACATATAAAAATATTTGAAATATCATACTCATAATGTAGATGAAAAAAACTATATTTGTAATATTTAGCGTATAAAAATAATTATTATATTTGAAATAAGTATTTCATTTTATAATTTTAGAAATCACCATACCCACAATATACGTAGAGAAAATAAATATTTGACAAAGAAATATCATATATAAAGAAAAATATATCAAACAAATTAGTTTATGTTTATATTATATATAAAGGAGTTATTAATTTCAAATATTTTTAACATAATGATATATGTAAAGTATATGTTTTTATTATATAATTACATATTTATTATTTTATTTTATGAATAAAAGAGTTATTAATTAAAATATAAAAATTGAAAATAATATATTTATTAATTAATAAAAATTAAAACAATACGAAATAAAAATTACAAATATATTTAAAAAAGAGAATTAAAATTAAGTCTTAAAAATGAAATAATAATTATTTAATCATCTAATTAAAAAAACTAAAAAAAAACTTAAAACAATATGAAATAAAATAAAATATGAGTGAATATGCCTATAAGAAACTCGTCCAACTAAAAACATTTTCCCTCAAAATCTACCTAATAATTTTAAAACCGAGCTAAAGGTATAAATAAATTTCGAAAGGCCTATTAGCTAACCCAATATTCTCAACGAAAAAAGTTACATCCACTTGCAGTTTTCTTTTGCCAGTAATCCACTTGCAGTTCATACATACGCGGGAACAGGTAATAATTCTTTTCTTTTTAATTAGAAAAACGAAAAGTCTAAACTTATCAATTAAGTCAAAGAATGGCAATCCTGCAATATTGTACAAAATTCAACCTACTTTTACAAACTATAGCTTTATAAATATCAATTATCAAACAAACTCAAGACAGAACGAAGTAAAAAGCTCATTTCTGCTCGGAAATAATTCTAAACATGTCCGGTGGATACCCTCAACACCCTCCCGGCTACGGCTACAGTTCCCCACCAGCTCAGCCTTACACAGCCGCTCCATACACAGCTGGAGCACCGCCGCCACCTCAACCGTACGGTGCTCCATACGCCGCTGCACCATACGGCGCACCTTCTGCTCCCTACTCTGCCCCTCCAGGCGAGAAACCACCAAAGGACAAGCACCAGGCGCATGGCGTCGGTGGTGCTCCTCCTGTTCACAGTGGAAGCTATCCTCCCGCAGGAGGCTATGCGAGCCCGTTCGCATCTCTGTTGCCGTCGGCATTTCCACCGGGGACAGATCCTAATGTCGTTGCCTGCTTTCAAATGGCTGATCAAGATGGAAGTGGGTTTATTGATGATAAAGAGTTGCAAAGGGCGCTTTCTTCGTATAACCAAAGCTTCAGCTTGAGAACTGTTCGTTTGCTCATGTATCTCTTCACTAATTCTAACACCAGAAAGATCGGTCAGTTTCCTTTTCCTTCTACTTTTATCGTAACTCTTTCGCTGCTTTTCGTCCCCAATTGCAATTGAATTATTAGGTCAATTGATTTTGAAAAAAAAGCGAACATTGTAATACTGTAGCGTAATGACTTAAACAACCTTCTCATGTACTTGGCCAATGGTATATGGGTATTTTGGTCCATTTTAAGTGAGATGGGAAGATATTTTCCAAAATATCCACTCCTTGTCCATTTCCGAACACTGAAAAGATGACGTAACTTGTTGTCGGGGTTTTATTAATTAGTTAATTCATTTTTGTTTTTGTTCATAAAAATAATTTTCTTAATTACGGCGTCCGATTTGAATATTTTGATATTGACATTGTTGAATCGCCTTACTGACTCGTACTAATGCTGAGTCAAATACTATCTATGAACTTTTGACACACAAAATAAAATAAAATAAAATAAGAAAATTATATAAATACTTTATTTTCTTAAAAAAACTTGTCAATCATCCCTTTCAAAAAAAAAAAAAAAAACTTGTCAATCATGTTTCATATTAACTTCTCTTTGAAACACGCCCCCCTCAAAAAAAAAAAAAAAAGCAAAAAACACTTCTCATATATATATATATATAATTTTTTAATATATTATTTCGTTGGGTATAAGTGATTGATTTACTTCACATGCATTATTTTTTCAAATTGACAATGTTTGTTTGATTTCTGCGGTGGGCATGATTAGGACTGATACCTCTCGGTTCGGTTCGATTTTAAAACCTAAAATTCTAGTTTCTTAAAAAATTGAATTGACTCGTAATGAATATCATCAGTTTTAATTGGTTAAATTCATTATTTTTAAAAAAAATTAAAATAATCGTATAATAATTTTAAGTTATTTTTAGTAATTTAAATATAATATATTTATATTGTATTATTATAATTTTATTTTTCAACTGCCCTACATTATAAAGAATTATAAATTAAATAAATATAAAATTCGGTTGGGTTTGAAGAATTAAGATCTTTTTGACTTGTTAATTGAAAATAATCGAATCCGAACCGAATATTTAAGTTTGAATTGGTTTTCTTGATTTTCTTGCTTAGTACAATAAATTTTATAAAGGAACATATCAGTAATTTTTATCAACACTTTAACTAGTCTTTCATAAAATTTCTGAATACAGGTCCGAAGGAGTTCACTTCAGTGTTCTATAGTCTTCAGAAT
Organism: Gossypium longicalyx; assembly: GCA_025698465.1. Taxonomy (NCBI): domain Eukaryota; kingdom Viridiplantae; phylum Streptophyta; class Magnoliopsida; order Malvales; family Malvaceae; genus Gossypium; species Gossypium longicalyx. Next base: position 44,921,067 of record CM046996.1, on the reverse strand, counting down.
TGGAGGGTAATTTCCATCAGAACCGTAGTATTTTTAAATGAAAGAACAGTATTCATCATTGCATTTGTGGGTTTAATCAGTTAAAAAAATGGGTTTGGTGCAGGCCATCTTTGAGAGATTCGATAGGGACAGGAGTGGCAAAATAGATGCCAATGAACTGAGAGAAGCACTTTTGAGTCTCGGTTTTTCAGTCTCTCCTGTTGTTTTGGATTTGCTTGTCTCAAAGTTTGATAAGACTGGAGGCAAAAACAAGGCCATTGAATATGACAACTTCATCGAGTACGACCACTATTTATCACCTTAATTGATTTAGTCATATCATAAAAACTTGAGCAATTTATATCTATCATAATAACTAATCTTTCTTTTTTTAATGCAGGTGCTGCCTTACAGTTAAAGTGAGCTCTCTTTTTCTACTCATCTCCTCATTTAACTTGATGGGTGGCTCAATTTCTAATCGGTGTTTGGTTCTTCGTTTCTTTGTGTAGGGACTAACTGAGAAATTCAAGGAGAAGGATACCATGTACAGTGGTAATGCGACTTTTACATACGAAGCTTTTATGCTTACCGTTCTGCCATTCCTAATTGCATGAATTAATAGATTATGAAGGCAAAACGGTATTCTCGTTGATTATGGGTTTGCGTTTATGGAGTAAATTCCTTTAGGTATTTTAACTCTTGTTTTTCTTGCTATTGAAGGGGTTTTTTTTTTTTTTTAATATTATTAAAGGGTTTGATTTGAATTACTTGTATTAGCACTATTTTGAAGTTAATTTCAATCGCCGTGTTTATGCGGTTTTCATGCTTTGCTGTTCCATGTTCCATGTTCCATGGAGCCATGTTATGTGAGTTTTGAAATTTTTGCAAATTGAATAAATGCCATGTGCAAGGCCAATGCATATTGATATGTTTTACTTCTTTGCTTTTATTTAATACCATCAATCAATCAATGACTTGACTATTAAGTTCTGTAATGTGATGTCAACAATTGAAAGTATTCAGTTTTCAACAATCCAATCCATTATTTAGCTAATAATCCTATGAATTTAAAGATAAACCATGATTTTATTTTTAATTTTATAATAAAATAAATTTTAATTTTTAGTCAAATTTGTTAAGTGCTATAAACTCAAAATTAAAATTTCTAAATGGCTTGCTACTTTACAAAAGTTAAGTAGATCAGTTTTTTTAAATTCAAAATATTGCATTTTCTTAACATCTTAGGATATAAAACATTGAATGCGAACTCTGCTTTAGGAAGCCATAAAGCATACGGGTGAAATGTCTGAGATAGCCTTCTAAGCCCTCAAGACATTAGTCTTGTTGATTTTAGACATTTTGCTATATTGATCGTGATGATTCGTGATAAGTTTTAATAAATTTATATTTGACCATTCTTGAAGACTAATTATTATCACGACGAAAGCAAGTGTTCTTATCGAACAGTAGTATAATTTTAGTAAGATCGGGATGTCGAACCCAAAGGAACTAAAAGTACTAGTATTAACTCTTTTCTTATTATCTAGCCTTAAAATAAAAGAGTTTGTTTTATCTAAACTAATTAACTAACTAAGAATTCACAGAAAGAAAATTGGGGAAAATACTTTTGGAAAATTCGATTGATTAAGACAATACCCAAGAGAAAATTCACCTAGACTTCACTTGTTATTTGAATCTGAATCAGACGATTTTATTCATTCGACTTGTTCCGTAGAAATCCCTAAATTATATTATTATCTCTCTCGAGACTAACAATGTCTAACCCTAGGTTGATTAATTGAAATCTCTTTCTAATTAACACCCCTAGTGTTGCATTAACTCGATCTATGGATTCCCTTATTAGATTTCACCCTAATCCGGTAAAATCTTGTCATCCTATCTCTAGGCGTGCAATCAACTCCGCTTAATTATGATAAATTTACTCTTAAACAGGGACTTTTGCTCCTCTAAATAAGCACATCAACTTGAATCAATATCATGAAATATTGAAGCAAGAATTAAGAACACATAATTAAGAACAAGTCAAATATTTATCATACAATTTAGAAAATAATAACAAGATTCGTCTTAGGTTTCATTCCCTTTAAGTATTTAGGAGGTTTAGTTCATAATTATAAAAGACAACATCTCAGAAGAAAATTGAATACAAAACATAAAGAAAACCCAAAACTCGTGAAGGGAAATTGAAGGGAGATCTTCAGTCTTGAAGGAGAATCCGGCTTCTGAGATGGATCAATCGGCTTCCTTCGAGTAAATTCCTCCTTCCCACTCTGTGTGTCCTCCTTCAATCCTCCTCTAGGGTGTTTATATAGGCTTTAGAATGCCTTAGAACCCTCAAGAGTGGCCTTTTCCGAATAGAACTCAACTTGGGCTCGACAGGGACATGCCCGTGTTCGATTGCTCCAAACCGTGTTAGAGTCTATTGAATAGACACGGCCGTGTGGTCTACCTGTGTAAGTCGTGCTCAATTCTGCTAAAAGGGCACGGGCATGTGGTCTACTCGTGTGAGGAAGTCCAGACCGTGTTGATTTCCTTCGTTGGCCCATTTTCTCTGTTTTTGGCTCGTTTTTTCGCTCTTTTTACTCTCCTATGCTCACCTAAGTATAAAACATGAAATTAAAGGATTAGGAACATCAAATTCACCAATTCTAAGGAGAATTCATCCATAAATGTGCTAAACATGGGATAAAAATATGTATAAATTACGGTTTATCAAATACCCCAACACTTAAGCGTTTGTTTGTCCTCAAGCAAAATCCTCAACTCACAATCAAAATCAATTCTTCTCAACTTATAATTCTTATTAATGATATCTCAAAATAATCCATAAGTAATCATACATTGAGAATTCAACTAAAAGAACATCAAAATTTCAAACATTCCAAGCTGCATATTTTATCACGAAAACATAGGTGTCTCCCCTCATCTAGTTAATTACCATTGATTTAAAATATCACAGAGTTTCACATCCTCATTAGAGATTCACTCAAATCACTCGAGGTGTTTTAAGGACAATAAGTTAAAGCACTCAATAGTCAATATGAAAAGTTATTACCATAGGCTTGCATGAAAATAAAATCTCCACCACTATATATTGAGATGATACATCAATCAAAATGTCTTTAAAGGGTTGTAACGTGGCTTTAGTTAGGGGGTATGGTCACAAGCTGAAAGAAAAAGTTAGAATCGAGATTGAATTGAAAAATTACCTAACTAGAAAAACAACTAATCATCAATTAAATACATGTGAGCTTCTTCTCAGAATATGGACTTAAACACTTAAGCTCAAAAACAAAGAATTACTTCTAATATGTGTATTGTAAATTTTTTTTAATAATAAGTCAAATAGCATAGACTAACTATCAGAGATAAAACTTAGCTAAGCAATTTATTCAAATTAAATCTCGACAAAAATAAAGATCAAAATAATTTAGGGGATTTCAACAATAATGGGTATTGGGTTAATATGGAGGGTAAATCAGTGAATGGGTTATTAGTCTTAAGAGGGTTTACTAAGGCTTAATTATGAAGGTAGACTTTTATAGATTGAGTGGGTTTAAACCTAAGTGCCTTTATCATCTTGACATATCAAATCAAATGGTGTGGTCTTGACATGCATAATCAAGCAAGTTCTAGAATAACAAATCCAGATTGACGCACTCAAAGCAACAATAAAAGTGAGCATGAAAGAAATAATAGATGCTCTTAAAGGCTCAGGATCTCACAAAAATTATGGCTTTTTGATGTTTAAACCTTGTGAAATTTAACTCAAGATAATACCTAAACTTGGGGAAACAACCCTAAAAAAAATTGATAATTCTCAAAAGTCAACTTATCATACTTGATTCTCTAATTCCTTAAAGTTTAAACAATCAATGCATGAATGCCTATGTTTTAATTCAAGACATATCAATAAAAATCATAAATTAATCAAAATTTATTCTAATAATGATATGAGAAGATCACATGAGAATAAGAAAAAATTCAGGGATTTTTCTGATAAAGATATAAACAACCCCCCCACACTTAAGATGTACATTGTTCTCAATGTACAATGATAGATATATTGAAAATATAAAATCATAAGATAGGGAGAGAGGTGAAACTTCTTGAATGATGAATGGAATCCTTGAATTGGAGTTATGGAGAATAATCGGCCAAGGCAATGATGAGATTGGAGGAGGATATTCTGGTGGTGGTAAAGGCTGGGTTCCACAACCACAGTGTCCAGCGAAGAGGTTATCGTGGTGGTAGCTATGGTCGTGGTCGAGCAGGGCATGGCAGTCGTGGAGAATCTTTCCCAGTGGAGTTGTGATTTCCTAAGTAGTAGTGAGCTTTGTAGCTCTTCATTATTGCGATAGAATCAATAACTTTTTAGGAAATATAAAGTAGCATGATTATCGTTAAGAGATGGCCGAAAACATAATTTGTTTAATATAAATTGTAAAACCTAAAGATAAAATAAAAATAGTATTAAAGAGCAATAAACTGAAAATATAAAAATAATAAATAATAAATAATAAAAATAAAGGGGGCCACGATTGTGTGAGCCCTGTTTTGAGCCACACGGCCGTGGCCCATGCCCGTGTGGTAGTCTCCCAGCCCGTGTTTTTTGTGTTTTTAAATTTGGGCGCATTAGTGCACACGGTTGTGACTCACAGCCGTGTCCTGCCTCGTTTGCTTCTCCAATGCCCGTGTATGTATGTCCACGCCCGTATTGTTTTGTCAGTCTTGGCCATGGGTAGTGAACACGGGCGTGTCGCACGCCCGTGTTGTTTTCTCAGTTTCAACCATGGCCTCTAGACACGGGCGTGTCGCACGCCCGTGTTATTTTGACAGATTCACCCATGGCCATGTCGCACGGCCGTGGCAACTTATCGAATCCCGTGTTGGGGAAAAATTTTGCCCTATTTTCACACGGCCGTATCGTACGATCGTGTTGCCTTTCGGGGTATGGGCATAGCCTAAGGCACGCCCGTGTGGCTGGCCGTGTGGTTTTGGAAAACCTGAGTTCAGTGACTCAGTTAGTGAATTAAATGTTAAAAAACTAAAATTTAAAGAAGTTAACATTGTTAGTGCTCGGGTTGCCTCCCGAGAAGCGTTTATTTATAGTCTAAGCTTGACTTTATCTTACGAGTATATTCATGGAAGTTCGTGGAGTCGTAGCTCCTCTCTGTCGTCTTTAAAATTCTCACCGTTATAAAGTTTGAGATAATGTCCATTTACCTTGAAAGTGCCTTGTGATGGGTAACTTACCTCTACTGTGCCATATGGAAAGACAGTTTGGACTACGAAAGGACCTGACCATTGTGATTTAAGCTTCTCAGGAAATAATTTGAATCTCGAGTTATATAACAGGACACGATCTCCAACTTCAAATTGCTTAATTTGCCTTAAACGAGCGTCGTGGCGGCGCTTAGTTGCTTCTTTGTATAGGCGTGAATTTTCATATGCATTGGTTCGCCACTTATCTAACTCGTTTAATTGCATCAACCTATTTTCACTTGCAAGTTTGAGATCAAGGTTTAGAAACTTTATAGCCCAGAATGCCTTGTGTTCTAACACTAATGGTAGATGACAACTTTTTCCATAGACAAGTCTGTAAGGAGATGTTCCTATGGGGATCTTAAAAGCAGTTTTATAAGCCCTTAAAGCATCATCTACTTTCATCGCCCAATCCTTCCTGTTTGATTCCACAGTCTTTTTTAGGATACGTTTAAGCTCTCGGTTTGCTACTTCGACTTGTCCACTAGTTTGAGGATGGTAAGAGGTAGCTGTTCGATGATGAACTCCGTATTTCTTAAGGGTCTTGTCAAATTGGGCGTTACAAAAATGAATACCCCTATCACTGATAATTACTCTAGGTGTTCCAAATCGAGAGAAGAGTTTCTTAAGGAATCGTACTACCACTCTAGCATCATTAGTAGGTAAAGCTTGGGCTTCCACCCATTTGGACATATAATCAACGGCTACTAAGATGTATTTATTCCCAAATGATTTAGGGAATGGACTCATGAAGTCGATACCCCAAACATCAAATATTTTATATGAAAGCATATATGTTTGAGGCATTTCATCACATCTAGTGATATTACCTATCCGTTGGCATTTGTCATAAGAAGTAACATACCTGTTGGCGTCTTTGAATATAATGGACCAGTAAAAACCTGATTCAAGCGTTTTATGTGCAGTCTTAGTTCCACTGTAATGTCCTCCAGTCGGTCCTGAGTGGCAATGTTCTAAGATCTTCAATGCTTCTGACCTTGTAACGCATCTCCTAATGACTTGATCTGCACATATACGGAAAAGAAAAGGGCCTTCCCAAAAGTAGTTTTTCACATTAGTAAAGAATCGCTTCTTCTGTTGATGTGTCAAACCTTTTGGGATAACGTTAGCGGCTAAAAAATTCGCAATGTCAGCAAACCAAGGTACCTCAGAATCATATATAGCAAAAAATTGTTCTTCAGGGAACAAGTCATTTATTTCAACTTCATCTAGCTCTTTGATACTTAAATTTTCGAGCCTAGAGAGATGATCAGCCGCGAGATTTTTAGCTCCTTTCTTATCCTGAATCTCCAAGTCAAATTCTTGCAATAACAGAATCCAACGAATGAGTCGAGGTTTTGCATCAGTCTTAGTTAAAAGGTAGCGAAGAGCAGAATGGTCAGTATAGACAGCAACTTTAGACAATATTAAATAGGGTCTAAATTTATCGAATGCAAAAACCACAGCTAGCAATTCTTTCTTCATGGTGGTGTAGTTTTCTTGTGCAGCTGTCAAAGTTTTGCTAGCATAATAGATAGGTTGAAAATGCTTGTCTCTTCGCTGTCCCAAAACTACACCTATTGCAAAATCACTCGCATCGCACATTAGTTCGAAAGGTAAATTCCAATCAGGTGCGATTATAATTGGAGCATTAATCAGTTTATCCTTTAAAGTATTAAATGCTACTAAACATTCCTGATCGAATTTAAAGGGCACATCTTTTTCTAGTAATTTAGTCAAAGGCTTAGCTATTTTAGAAAAGTTTTTAATAAATCTTCTATAAAACCTAGCATGTCCTAAAAAGCTTCTAATAGCCTTAACCGAACTAGGGGGAGATAGTTTTTCAAGGGTTTCAATTTTAGATTTATCAACCTCGATCCCTTTACTAGAAATTTTATGTCCTAACACTATACCTTCTTGAACCATAAAGTGACATTTTTCCTGGTTAAGCACAAGGTTCATTTCCTCACATCTTATTAGAACTCGTTTTAAATTTTTAAGGCAAAGATGGAAAGAGTTACCGAATACCGAGAAATTATCCATAAATACCTCCATGATGTCTTCTACGAGTTCGTAAAAAATGGCCATCATGCAGCGCTGAAAAGTAGCAAGAGCGTTACATAATCCAAAAGGCATTCTACGATAAGCAAACGTACCGTATGGACATGTAAATGTCGTCTTTTCCTGATCTTCAAGAGCTATTGGGATTTGAAAATAACCAGAGAGTCCGTCTAAAAAGTAGTAGTACATGTGTCCTAATAGTCTTTCCAACATTTGGTCAATGAATGGCAAGGGGAAGTGATCTTTTCTCGTGGCATCATTAAACTTCCTATAGTCAATGCAAACCCTCCAACCTGTGACTGTCCTTGTTGGGATTAACTCATCCTTTCTCAGGAACAACTTGCACTGGACTTACCCAAGAACTATTAGAAATAGGATAAATAATTCCAGCATTTAGGAATTTAATTACCTCAGCTTTAACAACTTCTTTCATATTGGGGTTCAGTCGTCTTTGAGCTTGCACACATGGCTTATATTCATCTTCCATTAAAATTTTGTGGGTGCAGAAAGAAGGGCTGATCCCCTTAATATCAGAAATTTTCCAAGCTATGGCCCTTTTATGCTCTCTTAATACTTGGAATAATTCCTCTTTCTCCTTGGGTTGCAAGTTAGAAGCAATAATCACTGATAATGTAGAATTATTTCTAAGGAATACATATTCCAAGTGATTTGACAATTGTTTAAGTTCCAGTTTGGGAGGTTCTTCAATAGAGGTTTTTGCTTAAGTTCATCGTTTACCTTAATACCTTCATATTTTGCTTATCTTGAGACGGGTTCATTGGAGTTTAGTTCAGTTTTTACCTTATCTATCTCGAAATCATCATCGTCTACCTCCTCTCATTGGGAAAGACACAGTTTCAATGTGTCTTTATGCATGATTTCCTAAAAAGAATCTTGAGTCGCATGATCAATAGAGTCAATAAAATAACACGAGTTATCCTGTTCTCTAGAGAATCTCATGGCATTATAAATTTTAAAAATAATCTCTTTGTCACCTGCTCTTAGCACAAGTTTACCATCACCCACATCAATAACCGCTCTAGCAGTGACTAAAAATGGACGACCTAATATTAGAGGCACCTCAACATCCTCATCCATGTCAAGCACAACAAAATCAACAGGGAAGATAAAATTATCTACTTTTACAAGTACGTCCTCTATAATACCCCTAGGATATTTAACAGATCTATCAGCTAGTTGAATACTCATCCTAGTGGGCTTCGGTTCCCCAAGACCAAGTTGTTTAAACATTTTATAAGGCATCAAATTAATGCTAGCACCTAAATCAGCTAGTGCCTTCTCAACATTCAAACTACCAATTAAGCAGGGAATAGTAAAACTTCCTGGATCTTTCAGTTTGGTTGGAGTTTATTTTGGAGTATAGTCGAGCATTCCTCGTTGAGTTCTACTGTAGACAATTCTTCAAACTTCCTTTTATTTGTTAGAAGCTCCTTTAAAAATTTTGCGTATTTAGGCATTTGAGAGATAGCTTCAACAAAAGGTAAGTTAATATGTAATTATTTAAAAATTTCAAGAAATTTACCGAATTGTGCATCCATGCGACTTTCTTCAACTTTTCTGGGATGGGATTGATGGTTTATATTCCCTCATCACCGGTTTTTCATTGCTTTTAGGTTTTTCCTCTTCATCTTCTTTTCTGTAGGCTTCTGGTGGTGGCTTCTTTTCAGGTTCAGTCAACTCCTTCTCACTCCTTAATGTGACTACTTTCACATGCTCTTTTGGATTAGGTTCAGTGTTGCTAGGTAGGCTTCTTGACGGTCTTTCAAAAATCAATTTAGCGAGCTGGCCTATCTGAGTCACGAGTCCTTGGATCGACACTTGCTAATTCTTAAGTGTAGTTTTAGTATTTTGGAAATGAGTTTCTACTACTGAGATAAATTTTGTCATCATTTTTTCAAGGTTCGGTTTCTTTTCTTACTGGTAAGGTGGTTGTTGAAAACCCTAAGGATGTTGTGGCCTTTGATTTCCTTGACCACCCCATGAAAGGTTGGGATGGTTCCTCCAACCTGTATTGTAAGTGTTACTATATGGGTTATTTTGAGATCTAGAACTATTGTTACCCATATATTGAACTTGTTCCTCCTTGTTGTTGGGGTTGAAGGATTGATATTCCGTGTGTGCTTCTCCTCAATTTGAATCGCACCTCATAATTGGATGTACCTGAGTAGAACCACACAAACTGTCAATCTTTTTATTCAAAAGTTCTACCTGGTTAGATAGCATAGTAACCGCATCGAGGTTGAAAACACCGGCTGCTGTCGTCGGCTTTATCCTTATGACTTGCCACTGATAGTTATTCAGTGACATCTCCTCAATGAATTCGTAAGCTACTTCAGGTGTTTTGTTGTTTAAAGTTCCACCGGCTGCTGCATCGATGAGTTGCCTCGTTGAGGGGTTCACACCGTTGTAAAATGTCTGAACCTGTAGTCAAAGTGGTAACCCATGGTGAGGGCACCTTCTCAAAAGATCTTTGTAGCTCTCCCATGCATCATAGAGTGTTTCTAGATCCATCTGCACAAAAGAAGAGATGTCATTCCTCAACTTGACCGTTTTAGCTGGCGAAAAATATTTAAGTAAAAACTTTTCAGTCATTTGTTCCCAAGTAGTGATTGACCCTCGTGGTAACGAGTTCAACCACTGTTTAGCTTTGTTCCTCAATGAAAAGGGAAACAACCAAAGGCGTATGGCGTCGTCAGAAACGCCATTGATTTTAAAAGTATCGCAAAACTCCAGAAAATTTGCCAAGTGATTTTTTGGATCCTCATCCTGCAAACCATCAAACTGAACAAACTGTTGTATCATTTGAATTGTGTTAGGTTTCAGTTCAAAATTATTTGCAGCAATAGCAGGCCTAACTATACTTGACTTAGTTCCTGTTAAATTAGGTTTAGCATAATCATACATAGTGCATGGAGTAGGATTCTGATTTACTGGATCAGCAGCAATCGCAGGAGGTAGCGAATTTTCTTGATTTTCAGCCATCTCCTCGGTTGTGGTGTGAACGTCGTCCTCTTGCTCTTCCTCTATGTATCTTAGGCTTCGCCTTATTTCCCTTCGAATTCTGCGAGCTGTGCGATCGATCTCACTATCAAAAAGTAATGGTCCTGACGGGTTTCTTCTAGTCATAAACTATAAAAACCTGCCAGAAATAAAAAGAAAAGTTAGTAAAGAAAAATTAAAATAAAAAGTAAATTGCAATAAAAGTAAAATAGCTACAGTAATAAAAATCGAGCGTTCCTAATATCTTAGTTCCCCGGCAACGGCGCCAAAAACTTGATCGTGATGATTCGTGATAAGTTTTAATAAATTTATATTTGACCATTCTTGAAGACTAACTATTATCACGAGGAAGGCAAGTGTACCTATCGAACAGTAATATAGTTTTAGCAAGATCGGGATGTCGAACCCAAAGGAACTAAAAGTACTAGTATTAACTCTTTTCTTATTATCTAGCCTAAAAATAAAAGAGTTTGTTTTATCTAAACTAATTAACTAACTAAGAATTCACAGAAAGAACATTGGGGAAAATACTTTTGGGAAATTCGATTGATTAAGACAATACCCAAGAGAAAATCCACTTAGACTTCATTTGTTATTTGACTATAAATCAGACGATTTATTCATTCGACTTGTTCCGTAGAAATCCCTAAATTATATTATTATCTCTCTCGAGACTAACAATGTCTAACCCTAGGTTGATTAATTGAAATCTCATTCTAATTAACACCCCTAGTGTTGCATTAACTCGATATATGGATTCCCTTATTAAGTTTTACCCTAATCCGGTAAAATCTTGTCACCCTATCTTTAGGCGTGCAATCAACTCCGCTTAATTATGACAAATTTACTCTTAAACAGGGACTTTTACTCCTCTGAATAAGCGCATCAACTTGAATCAATATCCTGAAATATTGAAGTAAGAATTAAGAACACATAATTAAGAACAAGTCAAATATTTATCATACAATTCAGAAAATAATAACAAGATTCGTCTTAGGTTTCATTCCCCTTAGGTATTTAGGGGGTTTAGTTCATAATTATAAAAGACAACATCTCAGAAGAAAATTGAATACAAAACATAAAGAAAACCCAAAACTCCTGAAGGGAAATTAAAGGGAGATCTTCAGTCTTGAAGGAGAATCCAGCTTCTAAGATGGATCAATCGGCTTCCTTCGAGTAAATTCCTCCTTCCCACTCTATGTGGTCCCCTTTAATCCTCCTATAGGGTGTTTATATAGGCTTTAGGTTGCCTTAGAACCCTCAGGAGTGGCCTTTTCTGAATAGAACTCAACTTGGGCTCGACAGGGACATGCCCGTGTTCAATTGCTCCAAACCATGTTAGAGTCAGTTAAATAGACATGGCCTTGTGGTCTACCCGTGTAAGTCGTGCTCAATTCTGCTAAAAGGGCACTGGCGTGTGGTCTACCCGTGTGAGGAAGTCTAGGCTGTGTTGATTTGCCATGTTGGCCCATTTTCTCTATTTTCGGGCCATTTTTTCGCTATTTTTACTCTCCTATGCTCACCTAAGTATAAAACATGAAATTAAAGGATTAGGGGCATGAAATTCACCAATTCTAAGGAGAATTCATCCATAAATGTGCTAAACATAGGATAAAAATATGTATAAATTACGGTTTATCATATATCTCAAGATATAAAGCTTTTTTGAAGTTAAATTTTTGCTTCATGAGGTAAAATATCTCGAGACAAAGAAGTCTTGAGACATGGTGATTATCAGGGATTGACCCGATTAAACAACAAACAAGTAAAAAATAGAAGAAAGAATTGAGAAATTGAACACACAAATTTAACCTAGAAAAATCTCTTCAAAGAGGATAAAAAATCATGGACAAAAAAATTTTATTATAATGAAAAAATAACGAAGAGTACAAAAGAGGAGATAAAAAACTAAATCTCGAAACTCGAAAACAAGAAACCCTCAAAACTTAAACACAAAATTCTCCAAAAAGTGTTACGAATTTTAATATTTAATGGGTGTATTTTCTAAGGTTTTAAAAGAGCCTATTTATAGGTTAAATTTGTAGTCAAATAATAATAAAATAATCAGATTAATCAGAGTTCGATAGAAACAAATAAATAGAGTTTAACTGGAAGATTATCTCTAATAACACGATTTAGGGCCTAGTCAGAACAGTGATCTCGGGACCACAAATCCGAAGATAGAAAAATTATTTTTATTATTTTTATGAGGTTATGGTACTATTATATTAGTGCATGAAAAATTTGGTGAGTAAATTTTAATGTTTTCAAGCCCGATTGCGATAAAGGACTAAATCGCATCAAAGGCAAAAGTTACATTTTAGTACCCCAAATGTCTTAAATAGTTAGAGAATCAAAATTTGGAGTATCTAAAGGGCAGTTAGACCCTTTTTAGAGTGCTTGGCCAGCCATGGGAGACAAATTGGTCAAAAAGTCCAAATTTGGTTGTGTTTGGTGGCTAATTTGACTAAAATAGGAATAAAATAAGAAAAAGATGATATCACCTTCTCATTTTCTTCTCTATCATCAAAAATATCAGCCAAATAGAGGTTTGAAAGCTTAAAATTTTGCAGCAACTTAAATCACTCATAAGTAAGTGATTTTAATGAGTTTTCTTCACGATTTTTATATTTTTAAGACCCTTGAAGCATAAGCTTTCAAATGAGGATGATATCTTACAAAATGGTTAAGAGTTTAGGATTTTTCCATGGATGTATTTGTGATATATGCTGAGTTTTCATGGAAGAATATGAGTCCTAGTTGTGTTATAAACAACTTTTGTGAAAGGTGTTAGCATGAAAACACCTAAAAGGAGTATTTTGCATAAGTTGCAAAATAGGTGGTTAGTGTGTGAAATAGTGAGAATTTGGGATTTCCATAGTAGTAAAAAGAGTTTATCTAGGCTTGAAATATGAGGAAATTCGATAAAAATAGATTTTCAGGCATAGGGGTAAAATGGTCATTTTGCCAAGGCCTAGGGGCAAAATGGTCATTTTACCAAAGTTGTGAATTTATGAATGCCTAATTTTGTTTAGTGACTAAATGGATGTATATTATTATAGATCAAGATTTGCCAAAACCAAGCTTAGACCGAGGAAAAGCCAAGTAATCTGAATAAGCCGACTAGTCAAGTACTTTTTGTAAACCGAGGTAAGTTGTATGTAAATAATACAACTACACTATTAAAACTTGTATTAATATTTTCATTGAATTGATATTGTATCATTGAATTGATATTGTACGAGTTGTTAAGTTTTACATTGAGAATGCCTTATAATATTGAGATAGTAGAAATATTCCATTGAAACCTCAGGATATGAACTGGATATTTTTGCCATGACACTAGGTGATTTGTGGGCCAGTGTAAGACATGTCTAGGACATGCTTCAGCCACATTAGGAGAGCCAGTGTAAGACCTTGTCTGGGACATGACATCGGCACAGAGTTGAGCGCTAGAGTAAGACATGTCTGGGACATGTATCGGCCTCGACAGAGATAGCCAGTGTAAGACGTGTTTGGGACACGCATCAGCTAAGAGTTGTGCTAGTGTAAGACATGTCTGGGACACGCATCAGCACACATATATGAGAGCCAGTGTAAGACCATGTCTGGGACATGGCATCGACAATATATCCCATGTTGAAGGTTCATGGAATATCCAGTAGTATTCCAATGGTTCAATGGTGAAAGTTATAGTTCAATTTTGATAAAGAAAGGATGATCATGTTGTAAGTGTTACAGGTACCTATATGATAAGCATGAGTAAAGAGCTTAAATTTAGAAAATGAGACTCGAGTAGATGAGAATGAATAAGTTAAGTTATGTTTACCTTTGAGCTATAAGCATGATGGTAAATGGTGAGATTATTGTATAGTTATTTATATGCAACTTACTAAGCTTTATGCTTACTCCTTTTTCTTTTCCTTTTTCTTTCAGTGTCACCAAGCTAGCTTAAGGATCCCTTAAAGTCAGAGATATCAATCACACTATCAGCCGCAATACTCAGTATAGCTTGATTTATATTTTTGAAGGTGGCATGTATAGGGCTAGACTAGGATGTTGGATTAAGAGAATTATTTATGTATTTTGGCTCAAGTCAAAAGCCCTTCATTTTGTATTAAGCCTGGAATAATGGCTATTATTCACTTTGATGAATGTATACAATGTTCTTTCTATGGATGAATTGGCGTCCATTATGATGAAATTTGTATATTGAAATGATCTTGTGTAGGCTGTGCAAAATGGGTGAGAAAATGGCTTGGAAGATAGCCTAGTTTGTCCACACGGGTAAGACACATGGGCGTGTGTCTAGGCCGTGTGTGACACACGGCTCACGCCCATGGGTGTGTGTTGTGGCCGTGCTTCCCCTGCACTTAAAACTTTAAAGTCATTTTAGTATACGGGCAAGCCACACGGGCGTGTGCCCAGGCCATGCCATAAAGTCAGTATGCATGCTAGTAGTACACGGGCAAGAGACACGGCCGTGTGTCTTGACCGTGTGAAGGACACAGTTATAGGGCACGGATGTGTGCTTGGGCTGTGTGGTTTTGGCAGAATGCCCAGGTTTTTAGACACGGGTTTAGGATATGTGCGTATCCCTAGAACACGACCGTGTGTTCTATATCCACACGGGCGTGTGGAATCTTGATGCATGAAACTTTTCTAGCTTTTTTATGAGTTCTCGGTTGGGTTCTGAACGACCCCAGATGTATGATTTAGGCCTCGTAAGTCCTTATATGAGATAGATTGCATGTGGAAAGAGAAGTTTTTAAATTGTTTGAAATTTTTTTATGGCCTGGTTTTGTATAGTTGGTTGAGTCAAGAAAGGTAACACCTTGAACCCTGTCTCGGCGTCGAATTTGGACGAGGGGTATTACATTTAGTGGTATCGGAGCATGGTTTAGTCGATTCTAGGACTGAACTAGCCAGAGTACGAGTCTAGCTATACATGCCACGTATATGCATATTGATAGTGTGACGATTCCTGACGATTATAAATTGTGTTTATTATAGTAATGGATCCTAATAGAACCACAGCGGATGACGTGAAAAGTAATGCACCGGCTCTTATAGAAGGGACCGCGCCGATAGAGAGTAAGCCTGTAAGTATGGGCAAGGCAGAGGGGCTAGGGAAGCCTACCTTCGAATGATGGATGCTTGGTATACAGAGTTTGTTCGTGAGAACCCGAACACCCCACCACCTCCACCTCATCCGATTCCTCAATATGCCCCGATGGCTCCGTAAGGTGCGGATGTGTTCAGGCGAGAGAAGCCTCCAGTAGACAAGATCCGAAAGCAAGGGGCTGAGGAATTTCGGGCTAGTGTAGATGATGACCCGGAGAGAGCGGAGTTTTGGCTAGAAAATACCATGAGGGTATTCGATGAGTTGTCATGCACGTCTGAAGAGTGCATGAAGTGTGTCGTGCCACTTCTATGAAACTCAGCTTATTAGTGGTGGAACACTCTCGTGTCTGTAGTATCGAGAGAAAGAGTGACTTGGGAATTCTTCCAAGAAGAGTTTCGAAAGAAGTATATTAGCCAGAGGTTTATGGACCAAAAAAGAAAGGAATTTCTAGAGTTGAAGCAGGGTGATAAGACTGTGACAGAGTATGAGCGGGAGTTTGTAAAACTCAACAAGTAGTTCACTAGAATGCGTATCCACTGAAGCTACTATGTGTAAGAGGTTTGAGGATGGCCTTAATGAAGACATTCGAGTGTTTGTGGGCATCCTAGAGCTAAGAGAATTTGTGATGCTCGTTAAGAGAGCATGTAAAGTAGAAGAGCTAGTGAAGGAGAGAAGGAAGGCGGCCATTGAGTCACGAGATTTAAAGAGAAGACAGATGGGGAAGATACGTCAGTCCTCCTCCAAGGGGTCAAAAGAGTTTACTACCCAATCGAATACTTCGGTTGGTTATTCGAAGAGAAACAAGAATCGACAGAACATGAAATCTAAAGCCCAAACTACCTCAGTGGCAAGTGTTAGTAGTGCTCGGCCAAATAGGCCGAAGTGTTTGCAATGTGGAAGACGTTACTTGGGCGAATGTCGAATAAGCGAGAGGGGCTGTTTCATGTGTGGGTCACTTGACCACTTTATCCGCGAGTGCCCTGAGATGGACGAGAGAGAGAGAAAATAAGAGGTGAAAGCAAGTAGTGCTCCCTTGAGGGGTAGGCCTCAAAGGAACCCCAGAAGTGGGAATAGTAGTAGAGGTGCACTAAGAGAGGTCGCGATAAGATCTGAAGGCAAAGCGCCAGTGAGGACCTATGCTATACGAGCCCGAGAAGAGGCAGAGTCTCCAGACGTGATCACGGTACCTTTTCTATTCACGATATAATTTTTGTCGCTTTAATTGACCCGGGATCTACCCACTCTTACATATGTATAGAATTAATACCTCGTATAAACATGCTAGTAGAGTCCACTAAGTTTGTAATAAAAGTGTCTAACCCGTTAGGCAAGCATGTATTAGTGGACCGAGTATGTAAAAATTGTCCTTTGGTGATTAGAGGCCATTGTTTTCCGGCCAACTTGATATTGTTGCCGTTTAATGAATTCGATGTAATTCTTGGGATGGATTGGTTGACCTTCCATGGTGTTGTAGTAGACTGTGGGAGAAAAGTAATTCAGTTAAGATGTAAGGATGCAAATGTCCTTCGAGTTAGGCCAGATAAGTCAGATAACTTGTCTGTGATAGTATCATCTTTAGCAGCCGAAAGATATTTGAGAAAATGTTATAAAGCTTATCTAGCTTTTCTGCTGAATACCCAAGCGTCCAAGTCGAAGATTGAGTCAGTATCAGTGGTTTATGAGTTTATAGATGTCTTTCCGGAAAAGTTACCAGGGTTACCCCTAGAGAGGGAGGTTAAGTTTGGTATCGAGTTGGCTCCTGGTACGATGCCAATCTCGATTACACCTTATAGGATAGCCCCCACCGAGTTAAAGGAGTTGAAAGAGCAGTTGCAAGAGTTAACAGACAAAGGTTTTACTAGACTGTGTTTTTCACCATGGAGTGCTCCAGTGCTTTTTGTGAAAAAGAAGGACGGGTTGATGAGGTTATGTATCGACTACAGACAGCTTAACAAGGTGACAGTGAAGAACAAGTATCCCTTACCGAGGATCGATGATCTCTTCGATCAATTGAGATGAGCCACTGTGATCTCTAAGATAGACTTAAGATCGGGCTACTACCAGTTAAGAGTCAAGGAACATGATGTACCGAAGACTGCTTTTTAGACAAGAAATGGGCATTATGAGTTTCTTGTTATGCCTTTTGGATTGACAAATGCCCCAGCGGTATTTATGGACTTGATGAACCGTATCTTCTGACCGTATTTGGATAGGTTCGTTGTTGTTTTTATTGATGACATCTTGTTTTATTCGAGTAATGAGAATGAGCACACGGAGCATTCGAGAATTGTGTTGCAGATCTTAAGGGATAAGTAACTTTATGCCAAGTTTAGTAAGAGCGAGTTTTGGCTCAAAGAGGTCGGGTTTTTTTGGACATATTGTGTCGGGTGACGGGATCAGAGTTGACCCAAGTAAGATCTCTGCTATTGTAGAATGGAAACCGTCAAGGAATGTAACAGAGGTTCGTAGTTTTCTGGGGCTAGTAGGATACTATAGACGATTGTAAATGGATTCTCTATGATAGCTTCACTGATAACGAGGCTACTATAGAAAGATGTCAAGTTCGAATGAACAGAAGAGTGCCAACAGAGCTTTGAGAAGTTAAAGGCTTTGTTGACCGAAGCCCCAATTTTAGTGCAACCAGAGTCGGGTAAAGATTTTGTAATTTATAGTGATGCCTCCTTAAATGGTTTGGAGTGTGTAATCATGCAAGAAGGCAAAGTTATAGCCTATGCCTCGAGACAGCTAAAACCTCACGAGAGAAATTATCCGACCCATGACTTAGAGCTAGCAGCTATAGTGTTTGCCCTGAAGATTTGGCGACACCATTTGTATGGGGAGAAATGTAGAGTATTTACCAATCACAAGAGTCTAAAGTATTTAATGACTCAGAAAGAATTGAATTTGAGGCAACGACGATGGTTAGAGTTAATAAAAGATTATGAGTTGATCATTGACTACCATCCAGGAAAGGCGAATGTAGTCGCTGACACTTTGAGTAGAAAGTTGTTATTTGCTATGAAAGTCTTGAACACTCAGTTGACTATATCTAGTGATGGATCGGTCATAGTAGAGTTAAGAGCCAGACCAACTTTTCTTCATGAAATTTGTGAAGCTCAGAAAAATGACGAGAAACTACAAGCTAAGAGAACTCAATGTGAATCAAAGATTGAGTTAGATTTTCGTGTTAGTATTGATGGGTGTATAATGTTCAAAGATAGAGTTTGTGTACCCAAAGATAGTGAGCTCATTCAGAAGATTTTGCGAGAGGCACACAGTGGTTGTTTGTCAATTCACCCGGGTAGCATGAAAATGTACAACGACCTTAAAAAAATGTATTGGTGGTCAGGTATGAAAAGAGACATTTCTGAGTTCGTATCCAAGTGCCTAGTGTGTCAACAAGTAAAGGCTGAACATCAAGTGCCTTCAGGTTTACTTCAGCCTATTATGATTCCCGAGTGGAAATGGGATCGTATCACCATGGACTGCGTGACCAGTTTGCCTCTAACCCCAAAAAATGAAAGATGCAGTATGGGCTATTGTTGATAGACTCTCTAAGTCAGCACACTTTATACCGATGCGTGCCGACTACTCCCTTGAAAATTTGGCCGACTTGTATGTTTCTGAGATTGTGAGGTTTCATGTTGTGCCGTTATCAATTGTATCTGATAGAGACCCAAGGTTCACCTCGAGGTTTTGGAAGAAGTTACAAGAAGCTTTAGGAACCAAGTTGAGTTTTGATGACGACATTTCATCCAAGCAAACCGACATGTGATGCAGAAAGAGTAATACAAATCTTAGAGGACATGTTGAGGTGCTGTGTTCTCGAGTTCCAAGGAAGTTGGGAAAAACACTTACCATTGGTTGAATTCGCCTACAACAACAGCTATCAGTCGAGTCTAAAAATGGCGCCTTACGAGGCTTTGTACGGGCGAAAGTGCCGAACGCCCCTATTCTGGACTGAGTTGAGAGAGAGTCAAATTCATGGAGTTGATTTGATTAAAGAGACTGAAGAAAAAGTTAAGGTGATTTGTGACTGTTTGAAAGCCGCCTCAGATAGACAAAAATCCTACGTGGATTTGAAACGAAGGGAGATTGAGTTTGAAGTCAGGGATAAGGTATTTTTGAAAGTTTCTCGTGGAGGAAAGTCCTCATATTTGGTAGAAAAGGCAAGTTGAGTCCTCGTTTTATAGGACCTTATGACGTTACCGAGAGAGTAGGGCCTGTTGCCTACCTTTTGAGGTTGACGCCAAAGTTAGAAAGGATTCACGACGTATTTCACGTATCCATGCTACGCCGATGTAGATCAGACCCTTCGCATATAATTGCACCAACTGAAGTTGAGATTCTCCCAGATATGGTGTATGGTGAGGAACCGGTCAAGATATTAGCTCGAGAGGTCAAACAGTTAAGAAATAAGAGTATATCACTTGTGAAGGTTTTGTGGCATAGACATGGGGTCGAGGAAGCCACATGGGAACCCGAGGAGTCTCTGAGAGAGCAGTATCCAAACTTATTCACCGGTAAGATTTTCGAGGACGAAAATCCCTAAGGGGGAGAAATGTAATAACCCGATTTAGGGCCTAGTCGAAACAGTGGTCTTGGGACCACAAAATTGAAGATAGAAAAATTATTTTTATTATTTTTATGATGTTATGGTACTATTATATTAGTGCATGAAAATTTTGGTGAGTTAATTTTAATGTTTTCAAGCCCGATTGCGATAAAGGACTAAATTGCATAAAAGGCTAAAGTTGCATTTTAGTACCCAAATGTGTTAAATAGTTAGAGAATCAAAATTTGGAGTATTTAAATGGAAATTAGACCCTTTTTAGAGTGCTTGGCCAGCCATGGAAGACAAATTGGTCAAAATATCCAAGTTTGGTTGGGTTTGGTGGATAATTTGACTAAAATAGGAATAAAATAAGAAAAAGATGATATCACCTTCTTATTTTCTTCTCTATCACCAAAAATATCAGCCAAAATAGAGGTTTGAAAGTGAAAAAATCTGCAGCAACTTAAAGCACTCATAAGTAAGTGATTTTTATGAGTTTTCTTCAAGATTTTTGTATTTTTGAGACACTTGAAGCATAAGCTTTCAAATGAGGGTGATATCTTACAAAATGCCCAAGAGTTTAGGATTTTTCCATGGATGTATTTTTGATATATGCTGAATTTTTATGGAAGAATATGAGTCCTAGTTGTGTTATAAACAACTTTTGTGAAAGGTGTTAGCATGAAAACACCTAAAAGGACTATTTTGCATAAGTTGCAAAATAGGTGGTTAGTGTGTGAAATAGTGAGAATTTGGGGTTTCCACAGTAATAAAAAGAGTTTATCTAGGCTTGAAATACGAGGAAATTCGATAAAAATAGATTTTTGGGCATAGGGGTAGAATGGTCATTTTGCCAAGGCCTAGGGGCAAAATGGTCATTTTACCAAAGTTGTGAATTTATGAATGCCTAATTGTGTTTAGTGACTAAATGGATGCATATTATTATTATAGATCAAGATTTGCCAAAACCAAGCTTAGACCGAGGAAAAGCCAAGCAATCCGAATAAGCCGACTAGTCAAGTACTTTTTGTAAACCGAGGTAAGTTGTATGTAAAAAATACAACTACACTATTAATACTTGTATTCATATTGTCATTGAATTGATATTGTATCATTGAATTGATATTGTACGAGTTGTTAAGTTATACATTGAGAATGCCTTGTAATATTGAGATAGTAGAAATATTCCGTTGAAACCTCAGGATATGAACTGGATATTTGTGCCATGACATTGGGTGATTTGTATGCCAGTGTAAGACATGTCTGGGACATGCTTCAGCCATATTATGAGAGCCAGTGTAAGACCATGTCTGGGACATGGCATTGGCACAGAGTTGAGTGCTAGAGTAAGACATGTTTGGGACATGCATTGGCCTCGACAGAGATAGCCAGTGTAAAACGTGTCTGGGACACGCATCGGCTAGGAGTTGTGCTAGTGTAAGACATGTCTGGGAAATGCATCAGCATGCATATATGAGAGCCAGTGTAAGACCATGTCTGGGACATGGCATCGGTAATATATCCCATGTTGAAGGTTCATGGAATATCCAATAGTATTCCAACGGTTCAATGGTGAAAGTTATAGTTTAATTTTGATAAAGAAAGGATGATCATGTTGTGAGTGTTACAGTACCTATATGATAAGCATGGGTAACGAGCTTAAATTTAGAAAATGAGACTCGATTAGATGATAATGAGTAAGTTAAGTTATGTTTACCTTTGAGTTATAAGCATGATGGTAAATGGTGAGATTGTTGTATAGTTATTTATATGCAACTTACTAAGCTTTATGCTTACTCCCTTTTCCTTTCCTTTTTCTTTTAGTGTCACCAAGCTAGCTTAAGAATCCCTTAAAGTCAGAGATATCAATCACACTATCAGCCGCAATACTCGGTATAGCTTGATTTATATTTTTGAAGGTGGCTAGGATGTTGGATTAAGAGAATTATTTATGTATTTTGGCTCAAGTCAAAAGCCCTTCATTTTGTATCAAGCTTGGAATAATGGCTATTATTCACTTTGATGAATGTATACAATGTTCTTTCTATGGATGAATTGGTGTCCATTATGATGAAATTTGTATATTGAAATTATCTTGCGTAGGTTGTACAAAATAGGTGACAAAAAGGCTTAGAAGATAGCCTAGTTTGTCCACACGGGTAAGACACACAGGCGTGTGTCTAGGCCGTGTGTGACACACGGTTCATGCCCATGGGTGTGTGTTGTGGCCGTGCGTCCCCTGTACTTAAAACATTAAAGTCATTTTAGTACACGGGCAAGCCACACGGGCGTGTGCCCAGGCCGTGCCATAAAGTCAGTATGCATGCTAGTAGTACACGGGCAAAAGACACGGCCGTCTGTCTCGGCCGTGTGAAAGTGTAATATCCCGAATTAGGGCCTAATCAGAATAGTAGTTTCGTGACCACAAAATTTGAGATAGAAATAATTATTTTATGATTATTTTGAGGTCTATGATATGATTGCATGATTGTGTGAAATTTTCGTGAAGAAATTTTATGCATAAAGTGCTTAAATTGAAATTAGGGACTAAATCGAATAATTTGCAAAACTTGCATTCTAGAAGTTTTTAGTATGAAATTGCTTTGAAATATTAATTAGAAGATATTAAATAGAAATTTGACCAATTTTAAGTCCTTGGACAAAATTAGGACATGGAAGGAATTTTTGAAAGTTTAGTAGTAAGGGCATTTTGGTCATTTAGGGGTAAAATGAATTAAAATACAAAATTAAAAGCCAATTTTGCTCATCTTCAACCCCATGGCCGAATATAGCAAGGAGAAACCATGGCTAGGGTTTTTCAAGCTTCCAAGCTCAATTGTAAGTCCATTCTAGCCCCGTTTTTCAAGTTCTTTACGTTTTTGGAGTCCCGGTAGCTTGATTTAGCTTATGCTAGCAATAATTTAACCTAGGGTTTATATTTGGAAAAATACCCATAGGTGAAATTTGTATATTTTGGTGTTTTATGATAGAATATGAGGTTTTAAATTATGTTAGACAACTTGTGCTACTCGGTTTTAAGTGAAAACGAGCAAAAGGGCTTAATCGGTAAAAATACCTAATAGTCATAAGTACATGTTAGAGTGAGAATTTGATGTTTCCATAGAAGGGAAAAATGACCAGCATGTCATAAAACATAAGAAAATAGGCTGAAGTTTAATTTACGAGCTTTGGTGCAAAAGTGTAAATATGCAAAAGTTTAGGGGCAAAATTGTAATTTTTCCAAAATATGATTTTGGGTCAATTTGAATAATGTGAGTCCTAGTTAGACTATATTTTAAATGATAGAGCAAGGAAAACTGAAATTCGGGCTAAAATGGGGAAAATACCAAGTTGTGGACGAAATAGTAAAAGTAGCCATTTTTGCATACTAGGTAAGTTCATATGTATATGTTGGTAACATAGTTATTATTTTAAATGTTTTTATGTTATTTAAATGATATGATAATTATTATGAAATATTATACTCGTGATAATTGTTTGATAATATGTCAAATTATGTGATATACTTGGAAAATGTGAAATACTACCGAGTATCGGTATCGGTATTCCGTAGAAGATGGTTGAGACACATGATTGGGAAAAAGGTCCCGTTGAACCTTAGGAATGGATTAGGATACAAGTGACATGTCACTGGGATATTTGGGCATCCGAACTCGTTGAGTTGAGCCCGAGTTCACTTATGGATGCGAATGTCCGAACTCGTTGAGTTGAGTCCGAGTTCGTGAGATGTAACTAGGCATCCGAGCTTGTTGAGTTTAGTCCGAATTCACTTATGGATACGAACGCCTGAGCTCGTTGAGTTGAGTCCGAGTTCGCTTATGGGCGGGTTACATAGTAGCTTGGCTACATATGTGGCACTTATGTGCAAACTTTCCATGTATCCGAATTATATTCCGATGTGTTCAACGGGTAAAGTTCTACTCAAATGGAGGAATACTCAAGATGAAAGGGACGTATTGGTAAGTGTTGTGAAATGGATACTTTGAACAGGTATGTAATTAACCCTCGGGTTGAAAAATCGATATAACAACAATATGGTAAGATGATAAATGAAAATATGATATGAATGTCTTGGTGATGATTATGCAAATGATGTTTTATGTTTGCTTATATGGTTATGTTACTTGCTATTTGCATGTGAACTTACTAAACATTTATGCTTATTCCCTCCTTTTCATTCCTTGTAGTGTTGACAAGCCAGCTCGAAAATCGGGAACGGTCGGAGGCACGCTCACTCTATTCGTATACCATCTTGGCATAATGGCTTGTATATTTTGAGTATGGCATGTATAGCATTATAATCATTTTGTATATATGGCCTTATGATATGGTTATTGAGTAGTATAAAAATTCTTGGTAATGATTAGCCATTGGAATGGCTAATTATGATCATTTTGGTGTTATGTATGTCAAATTGCTAGTTAATCCATGAAAACCATGAAATTGGTAAAATTTACCATAAAATAGATTCAGACAGCAGTAGTGACGTGAATTTGAAAAATCATTAAAAATATTAGAGATATAATTAGATGATGAATAAAATATGGAATTGAAGAATTATGAGTCTATTTTCATATGGAAGAAACGAAACGGGTATATGAGTTATATTTTATGAGATGTTTAAATTTTTGTGAAACAGGGCCAGAGCGATTTCTGAATCCCCTGTTCTGACTTTGGAAATTCACCATAAATTGTATAAAAATAATTAGAAGTCATAATTTATATTTAAAGATTTCTTATTGAGTCTAGTTTTAAGAGAAACAAACTTCATAGTCATTGAAATTCTGTACAGAGAGATATCTGATTCGTAATACACAGAGGTCAGAGCAGTCGAACCCTGAAACAGGGGAGAATTTAACTAATAAACTGTGCTAATTGGCCTAGTAAAAAAATTATATAAAAAAAATTAGTAAATAGATATATGAGTCTAGTTTCAGGGAAAATTTACGGAATTAGATTTTGAATTTCAGAACTCGAGATATGAATTTTTAATCGACTATGATGCAGTTAGCCAGCTTGTCTGGAATTTCTAAAATTAAATTGTTTGAGCTGTTTAAGTAATGAATTAAGTCTGTTAACACCTCGTGTTCGACTCCGGAAACGGTCTCGGGTACGGGGCATTACATTTGGTGGTATCAAAGCAGGTTTAGTCGATTCTCGGACTAACCTAGCATGTGTAAAAGTTTAGCTATACATGCCCAGCGATGCGTGATAGTGTGATGTCTTCCGACGCGTATGAGTACCGTCTTATTTAGACAGGTACTCTCTAACCGAGCTCATACCGACCATGTTCAATGTTATGTGAAGGTATTTAAGTAAAATTATGATTATGATAAGTATCGGTTCAGAAAAGTATGAATAAAGGTTTATGATACATATGTGATAAATATTCATATTTGCTTAATGCTCATATGATGTAGTGTATATGGCTTACTTGATAAGATGAACGGAATAAATAGAAAGTAGTAGAGGTATGAATAAAAGTCATAATATTATGATACGAATGAAAATGTCCTTGTTTTGATTTGGACGTCGAATGTTGATGAATGCTAATGATATATAATTTTTATGAGATAAAGGATTATAATGAAATGAACTTATCTATGTTAAATTGTTGGATGAATTATATGATTGTAATGATATGTACATGATGATGCACGAAATGAAAGTTATGATTGTGGTGCAAATATCTATGTTTGTTTGGCCTTATATGATGTCATGAGCATGACTTAATTTAATTAAATGAATGGATAAGTAAAGCTATCTAGAAAACATAGAATGTATGCATAAGTATATTGTCTAAATGGGACAATAGGAAAATTGGTGTAAGCCAACATGAATGAATGACATGATTTTGATGATGTTGTTATGATAATGGAAGTTGTGTCATATGCGTATGTATAAGAAAGTCGAGTCAGAGGTCCTACAACCCCTCCCCCTTACCGAAATGGTACTTATAATGGAATTTCATGAGATTTGTATTGAATAAGTTTCCGGTTGAGAACCTAAAAGTTCAGTGATAGAATAATTATAAGTATAGAATAATTATAAGTATGATCAGAGATTGAAAATGAGCTGATAAGTAAAATCAGAGCCAGTAAAGTATCGAATTGACGTAAAGATTATTGGAATTATGCACTGTCCCAGTTAGAAAAGGAATTCTCCTTGGTAAACCGAATTACTCAGGTGCAAGGTCGAGGAAAGTGTAAATCGAAATTTATTCAGAACTGGCCTTCTTTAGTGAATGGTTTAATATGAAATTTGTGACGGCAGAACTAGTTGGGGAAATGATATTTGAAATGTGAACTATCTAAGTGTGATGGTTATGACTAGACAGATTTAGCAGTCTCTTTTGAGATGTTCTATGTGTTTACCCGTTCTCAGAAATATTTCTATGGCTATTGATCTTCTGAAGAAATTCTTGTTATATGGGAATGTCTTTTAATCCTGGTGTTGGATGAAAGCATTGGTAGTCTGACTGGTTTATAATTTATATTGCTCAATTTCATCGGGTATTCTATTTCATTTCTTCTGATAAAAATTGATTAGAGAATACATATGATATTATGATTCTGTTTCTTCTACTTGATGCTTCATCTGATATATATGTATGGGAAGATATATTGTTCTTGTTATATTTGATTCCAGTGGAATTAAATGATGTTTTCTTTTGGACTTTCTTTCTTTGAAGAATTATCGGGGTATTCCGTATTTTCTCTATGAGTTTGGTTTTCGATTCTCCGGCTTGGTTTTCGATTCTCCAGCATAGTATCGTATCTTGGGTTTCTTTATTCTGGATTTCTCTATTTTGGATTTCTTTATTCGGTTTTCTTGTTATCTCTGTTCCATAATTTGCCAATTATGACTCGTGTTCGAAGTGCGTTCTTCAGCTCGTGATAATCATGTCAAATATGACTATACTTCTAATTTGATCTTGGTAATGTGGTGATTTTAGTATTGGGGTTTTTTTTTTTTCTAATTTCTGTGTAAGGATTTGACATCAGTAAAGGCATAAGTGATAAAAGCGCGAGTTTCAGTTGGTATGGTGAATTATCTATTTGAAAGATTTCATGTGACAATTCTTTCAGGATTATTTTTTCCCAAGTCTGATAATAGAATTTCATTTTGTACAGATAAAAGAGTAAATAGCCTGAACAAGAAGTGTATATTTATTAGAAAGAGTTGGATATTAGTTGAAGTCACTACGAATGATAAGGTTTTCATTTTGTGAAAGCTGAAAAGTTTATTACATGTTGACAAAGTTCGGATAGATGAGAATATTGGTAACCAAAGCGTCTGAACTAGACTAGTCTACATTGAGTAAAGACTTCCTGACTTTCAGTAATATACTGTGGTATGAATTGTGATGTGTTTCAAGACGGTGAGGTAATGTGATAGTTTAGAGCATTCGATGTTACATAAAATCGAAGTTGTTAAAGGGGTTAAAGCCGAGCATTGGGATCTATCAAAATTATCCTTGTCAGTGTTGATATTGGATGGAAATGAGAAGGATTATTCTTGAGGCCATATCAGAATTATTTCCATGGCAGAAAGAGAAAAATGTGATGTATTCTATTGTTAAATGTTTGGCGAGATCTATAAATCATATCTGTATTGAATGAATTCCTACTCATCAGATTCATGGAAATTCAGGTCTCTTTGATTGTTGGATTTCTTGAAATTCCGGTCTCCATTGATCAAGTTAAGATCCGGGTTTTATGTCATGATATCATGGGAAAGCGAGAAGGGTTGAAAATTTAAGAAACAGTTGAGAGTTAAGATCGTAAGCTTTCGAGATCATATGAGAAATTAAAGAGATGTATTGGAGGTGCAGTCTAAGTGAAAGTTCTTTGGCACCGAATATGAGATTAAAAGTGAAGACCACTTTTCTGGTAAGATTTTCGGGGACGAAAATCCCTAAAGGGGGGGAGAGTTGTAATATCCCGAATTAGGGCCTAATCGGAATAGTGGTTTCGTGACCACAAAATTTGAGATAGAAATAATTATTTTATGATTATTTTGAGGTCTATGATATGATTGAATGATTGTGTGAAATTTTCGTGAAGAAATTTTATGCATAAAGTGCTTAAATTGAAATTAGGGACTAAATCGAATAATTTGTAAAACTTGCATTCTAGAAGTTTTTAGTATGAAATTGCTTTGAAATATTAATTAGAAGGACTTAAATAGAAATTTTACCAATTTTAAGTCCATGGACAAAATTAGGACATGGAAGGAATTTTTGAAAGTTTAGTAGTAAGGGCGTTTTGGTCATTTAGGGGTAAAATGAATTAAAATACAAAATTAAAAGCCAATTTTGCTCATCTTCAACCCCATGGCCGAATATAGTAAGGAGAAACCATGGCTAGGGTTTTTCAAGCTTCCAAGCTCGATTTTAAGTCCATTCTAGCCCCGTTTTTCAAGTTTTTTACGTTTTTGGATTCCCGGTAGCTCGATTTAGCTTATGCTAGCAATAATTTAACCTAGGGTTTATATTTGGAAAAATAACCATAGGTGAAATTTGTGTATTTTGATGTTTTATGATAGAATATGAGGTTTTAAATTATGTTAGACAACTTGTGCTACTCGGTTTTAAGTGAAAACGAGCAAAAGGGCTTAATCGGTAAAAATACCTAATAGTCATAAGTACATGTTAGAGTGAGAATTTGATGTTGCCATAGAAGGAAAAATGATCAGCATGTCATAAAACATAAGAAAATAGGCTGAAGTTTAATTTCTGAGCTTTGGGAAAAAGTGTAAATATGCAAAAGTTTAGGGGCAAAATTGTAATTTTTCCAAAATATGATTTTGGGTCAATTTGAATAATGTGAGTCCTAATTAGACTATATTTTAAATGATAGAGCAAGGAAAACTGAAATTCGGGCTAAAATGGGGAAAATACCAAGTTGTGGACGAAATGGTAAAAGTAGCCATTTTTGCATACTAGGTAAGTTCATATGTAAATGTTGGTAACATAGTTATTATTTTAAATGTTTTTATGTTATTTAAATGATATGATAATTATTATGAAATATTATACTCGTGATAATTGTTTGATAATATGTCAAATTATGTGATATACTTGGAAAATGTGAAATACTACCGAGTATCGGTATCGGTATTCCGTAGAAGATGGTTGACACACATGATTGGGTAAAAGGTCCCGTTGAACCTTAGGAATGGATTAGGATACAAGTGACATGTTACTGGGATATTTGGGCATCCAAACTCGTTGAGTTGAGCCCGAGTTCACTTATGGATGCGAATGTCCGAACTCGTTGAGTTGAGTTCGAGTTCGTGAGATGTAACTAGGCATCCGATCTTGTTGGGTTGAGTCCGAGTTCACTTATGGATGCGAACGCCCGAGCTCGTTCAGTTGAGTCCGAGTTCGCTTATGGGCGGGTTACATAGTAGCTTGGCTACATATGTGGCACTTATGTGCAAACTTTCCATGTATCCGAATTATATTCCAATGTGTTCAACGGGTAAAGTTCTACTCAAATGGAGGAATACTCAAGATGAAAGGGACGTATTGGTAAGTGTTGTGAAATGGATACTTTGAACAGGTATGTACTTAACCCTCGGGTTGAAAAATCGATATAACAACAATATGGTAAGATGATAAATGAAAATATGATATGAATGTCTTGGTGATGATTATGCAAATGATGTTTTATGTTTGCTTATATGGTTATGTTACTTGCTATTTGCATGTGAACTTACTAAACATTTATGCTTATTTCCTCCTTTTCATTCCTTGTAGTTTTGACAAGCCAGATCGGAAATCGGGAACGGTCGGAGGCACGCTCACTCTATTCGTATACCATCTTGGCATAATGGCTTGTATATTTTGAGTATGGCATGTATAGCATTATAATCATTTTGTATATATGGCCTTATGATATGGTTATTGAGTAGTATAAAAATGCTTGGTAATGATTAGCCATTGGAATGGCTAATTATGATCATTTTGGTGTTATGTATGTCAAATTGCTAGTTAATCCATGAAAACCATGAAATAGGTAAAATTTACCATAAAATAGATTCAGACAACAGTAGTGACGTGAATTTGAAAAATCATTAAAAATAGTAGAGATATAATTAGATGATGAATAAAATATGGAATTGAATAATTATGAGTCTATTTTCATATGGAAGAAACGAAATAGGTATATGAGTTATATTTTATGAGATGTTTAAATTTTTGTGAAACAGGGCCAGAGTGATTTTTGAATCCCCTGTTCTGACTTTAGAAATTCACCATAAATTGTATGAAAATAATTATAAGTCATAATATATATGTACAGATTTCTTATTGAGTCTAGTTTTAAGAGAAACAAACTTCATAGCCATTGAAATTCTGTACAGAGAGATATCTGATTCGTAATACACATAGGCCAGAGCAGTCGAACCCTGAAACAAGGGAGATTTTAACTAATAAACTGTACTAATTGGCCTAGCAAAAAATTCTAGAAAAAAATTAGTAAATAGATATATGAGTCTAGTTTCAGGGAAAATTTACGGAATTGGATTTTGAGTTTCAGAACTCAAGATATGAATTTTTAAGCGACTGTGACTCAGTTAGCCAGCTTGTCTGGAATTTCTAAAATTAAATTGTTTGAGCTGTTTAAGTGATGAATTAAGTCTGTTAACACCTTGTGTTTGACTCCGGAAACGGTCTCGGGTACGGGGCGTTACAGAAAGACACAGTTATAGGGCACGGATGTGTGCTTGGGCCGTGTGGTTTTGGCAGAATGCCTAGGTTTTTAGACACGGGTTCGGGATATGGGCGTGTCCCTAGCACATGGCCGTGTGTTCTATATCCACATGGGCGTGTGGAATCTTGATGCATGAAACTTTTCTAAGTTTTTCACGAGTTCTTGGTTGGGTTCTGAACCACCCCAGATGTATGATTTGGGCCTCGTAAGTCCTTATATGAGATAGATTGCATGTGAAAAGAGAAGTTTTTAAATTGTTTGAAATTTTTGGCCTGGTTTTGTATAGTTGGTTGAGTCAAGAAAGGTAACACCTTGAACCCTGTCCCAGCGTCAAATACGGGTGAGGGGTGTTACATTATCTTTCAAATTTGACTGAAATATGTGGCATACTCAACAATCATTATGTCTCAAGACATCAATCTTGTTGACTCAGAGACATTTTGCTCCAATAGTCATATTTCTGTGTCGATGCATAAAGACATCCCTTCTATGCCTTAAGAAATAGGCCTATATATTGCAATAAATGTGCAAATCCAATATTCTCAATGGCTAGGAACTCCCTCTAGCGACTCCAAACATCTAAAAAGCAATGAGCGGGTATAAATATGGATCAAGGACACTCGAGGAAGATAAGAAGCAAACTTACAAAGATCAAGAACAAAAATACAATCATTTCACCTTATTATTCCTATATTCGATTGTAAACAATTGTGGGTTTAATTCTTATTCATTCTTTCAAGTGATGATTTGTATTTGAGAGAACTATTTATTTGTATATCTACCTTATGCCTATTCATTCATAATTGTATTTCTCAAATTTGTGAAAGGTTACTTAAGTTTTGGTAGAAAGCCTTAAGAAGGAACCAACTCTATCTTGTCTAATTGAAAAGATCGAGTTGTAAAAGTTAAATATTGTCAAAAATATTTTTAAATTAGTAAACTTGAGAAATCGTTAGCAATGATAAGTAAAGGTAGTGAGCATATGTAATTGGGATGGATTACTCTCTAAATCTTTTGTGTCATTTTTCTTAAGCTTGTTATTTTAAAATTTTAAACACCAATTCACTCCTATTAGTCTAAGTTAATTATATAACACATGCAATTTGGTTTTTGTAAAATAAATTTATAACATGGAAATTTTTTTATTCAATTATTTTCTTTTAATAATTTTATGTTTTAAAGTTAAAACGAAAGGAATGAGTAAGCATTATTAATCATGTTTTAATTTATTAATTTAAAATAAAAAGAGTTTGCATGAAAATTTTAATTTCATAATTTTATAATTTAAACAGAAGTAATGTTAATTTTTATTAAAACCTTGAATATAAGGTGTAGTATGAAAAAAAAGTGAAAGAGATAAACAACAAAGGAAAATGTTGGATTATATACCATTACTAGTTTCTAGTCCCATGCAATGCATGGGTAAAATTATAGTTTTTAAAGTGAAAATATTTTATAGAATTGTATATAAGCTGTAAAATGGTTAAATAAATTAATTAGTTTTTAAATTTTTTTATGGAATTATATATTAATTTTTTATAGAATTATTTATAGGATACTGAAAAGATATTTAATTATAAAAATTTTGGCAATAAATAAAAAAGCTTAAATTAGTCAACGTAATTTGTGCAATTTAATTAGTTTTCTATGGAATTTATTTATTGCTCACATGAGGCAATTTGATTAGATTTAATTTGGAAATTAATAAAATGAATCAATAAAATGTAAAATTGGGAATACCTCAAACCATCGTAAATTAATTAAAATAAGAATAAATAAATTGTTCACATTGCTTTAAACTGGGATAGTTATAAAGTTGTATTTATCTTATTTTAATTAAAAAATGCGTACTCCTTGTTGATAATCTGAAATATAAAATTAAATATACTATTGATATAGGGAATTGGTTTTAAAATTGAAAAAAATTGTGCTATGAAATTAATTTTAAAATAAAGTTAAGCATAAATGAAACTGTTAATGATTAAAAATATATTTAAGAAGAGACAAAATTAGGTAAAACTTGAAGCAGAGGAGTATGGGATAAAAAAATTGATAGATGAAATGTATCTTAATCATAGGATTTTTTTCGAGGGAGTCTTAAAAGATTTTTTATTTTTGGTAAGTTATAAGAAAAGGGTAAAATTTTAATAATAAATACGATTTGAATTTAAAATATAGTTGAGATGATAAATACTTTAATTATTAAGTTAATATACAAGTTTTAATCATAACATTATTGTAGGCTTAATTTGCATCTTTAATTAAGTTTGATAACGATAATGATTACACCATATTGATATAGAATGCATTATGAAGCATATAATTATGATAAGTAGAGATGTAATATAGTCAAACGAGACAAATGAAAATATAGCAAATATAATTCATCCACATGATTTTATTGAAATTATTAAAATTTCCATCACATAGTCGATTTTAAGATTTATGGACTAAATCTTTTAGTTTCTACTTAAGCTACAAGTTTTTTTTTTCAGGGCCAATATTTGCAGACGAATCAATATATTATTCTCAATTTTTTTTCACAAAGGCCTTTTTATTCTCGAGCTTTTCTGCTAATGTCTTTTTGACATAATTTGGCAATGCTGCTATTGTACTCATTGTATTTGAACTTCTTAAAAAAGGAAGAAGGCAGAATTTAAAAAACAAATGGGTAAATTATTTAGTTTATCATTTAATTTTTTTCTGCATTTTTATTTTGACCACTCAAATAAAAATACTTACAACTTAATCATCGTTGTTAAAAAAAATTTTCATTTTAATTACTCAACTAAAAATTTTTAAAGTGCACACCACATCTTATTTTTTGATCCCATTATTGTTCATCATCTTCTTCCTTCCACCCCATCCCCACTTCCGCCATTCTTCTTCTTTCTTTGTTCCTTGCTTCCAACCACCACACCATCTCATTTTTAAAGGGGACAAGATTTCAACTCTAAAGTTTCTAAGTTGTTCCAATAAACAAAGAGAAAAAAAAAATTCTAAGGATTGCAGTAAGACAGGGAAACTAAATCAAAAACCCAGTAGTAAAATCTCAAAAATAAGACAACCCAATCAACAATAATGAGTCAGCAACAATACAAAAAGAAAATTCTATATCCAAAAAATCAAGACTTCACTTCAAATACTAAAAAGGAACTCAATTGCTGTTTATCCATTAATATGAAGAAAACCAACAATTGATCTGAAATCAAACTATATATATTTAAAATAATCAACAAACCTCAAAAAATTTAGACAACCTTAAAAACCAAGGACTTCAGACAACCCACAAGTCAAAGACTTCTTTTTGTTAGAATCATAAATTAAGATATGATATAAAACTTAATAAATCATAAATCAGGATCTACTATGTCAAATCATCAAGAACAAAACAATAACAGAACTAGATGCAGAAGCGAACCTAAATTCATTAATTTCTTGAAATCTATGGATCTTGGAGTTTTAGTATTCCAAATTAGCACACAATAAATTCAGAGAATATTTGCTCCCTATTTCCTAAGAATGAGATATTTGAAAAGTTATCTTGTGTGTAATTTGGGGACCATAACCTTAATATATAACTTTGGCACATTAGCCCTAACTTCAAATCAGCTCATCATCAATTAGAAATTAGTTAATAGAGTATCTACACATATTTGACCCATACTTTATTTAATAATTAAAGCCCAATAAATTTTAACCACATTAGATCACTTTTAATTTGGGTTAACCTATTATGATAGTAAATAATAACATGAAATTACCCTTATTATATATGTGATGTCCATATTTTCCAACAGTTTCCCACTTTGACCACATATATATATTAATTACTCTATAATTACATGTCATTATATAACCTTATGACCTCAAAACTTTACTATCATATCCAAAAAGTATTTCGAATAATCTCGTCCATTAATTATGTTAACAATCAACCAATACAACTTTCGTTACATATATCATAACTAAATCCACCTCCGATCACGTATATTAACACAATCAAATGACATAGATCAAGTATGGATGTGTAGCATGGAAATTACATGCAATATTATCTAAACATGTCTATTTTCAATTGGTCCTCCTCAACCTTAATAATATCAAACTTTACCAAAATCAGGGTGTGAATAAACCAAATAAACTTTATTTCTGTAGAAAATAAACTCAATATCCATAAACTGAAATAACTGAAAATGTGTCTATAACATAAAAACATTTAAAAGTACAAACTCCCACTAAAACCAAATACCCTTAAATGACATTACACCCATATGAGTAGTGTGCTCAAGACAAACCTTGGGTGGTAGTCTCTTAGTAAGCGGATCCATAATTATAAAGTTTGTCTCGATATGCTTATTTTTTAGGCACCTAACCACTCTATTTTTTTTTTTACTTTAACAACTAGAAATTTAAATTTAAATTATTGTCATAATTTGCACTCTAATGACAAAATTTTGCATCAATATTCTATCAAAATCAAAGTCCATATACTTGATGATCTCTAACTTATCAAACCTTCGATATGTGAACAAGTAATCTTTTATTCTCTAAAGATACCTTATAACTCTCTTGGCTGCTATCCAACGGTCCAAACAAGGTTTCTTAAATATCTATCTAACACACTAACAATGTACATAATGTTTGGACGTGTACATATTTGAGCATACATTAGACTCCCCACTCTTGAGACGTAGGGAATCTTATGCATTTCCCTAATCTCAAAATCATTCTTGGGGTACTGGTTGAGACTTAACTTATTATTGACAAGTAGTATGCCATTAACATATAAAACCAAATATATAACCTTACTCCCACTAAACTTGTGGCATATACAATTATCTACCAAATTCATCTCTAAACTGAGTGAGATAATCATTTGGTAAATTTTGTAATGCTATTGACGATAAGTCTTCTTAAGCCCATAGATGGAGTTCTTTAATTTGCAAATATTTAACTTTGCATCATCAGACACCAAATTTTTTAGTTGCACCATATAAATGTATGGTCATGTTACCATTGAGAAACCATTAACTTAATATTCATCTGATGCAACTTAAGGTCAAATATTCCACTAAAGCCATTATAATCCTTTCTCTAGTGGACATTTGTAATTACATTAGTTCTTGAGGTTGTTGAGTTTGTTCTGTTAGAACAATTACCTTATCTTGAATAGGGAGTTGTTCAATATTGTCTTGTTGAGGTTTTGAATTCACTTCTTGATCAATGATAGGTATGAGAACTTGAACATCGTCAAAAGTGATAGCTGGAACTGAGTTGAATCTAATTCCTCCTCAAAAGTAATGTCTCTAACCTTATTTCTCCCTCTAAACTCAACATCTTCAAAAAATGTTGCAATTCTCATTTCAAAAATATTTCTAATTGTGGGACCATAAAACTCATAACCCTTAAATCACTTAGAATTTTCTTGACAATTATATTTATAGACATCAAAAAAGTCAGAAGTGTTGTCATCTCAACCTTACTATTTTTAGCAAAATGTTTCTCAATTTTGTCAAGGAAACCCTTTGCTTGAGTAATCTTTTCAGATTCTATGCCCCTAAAGGCTTTTGGAATGTTGTGCTTCATGATCATTTGACTCATGCAATTTGAACAATCTTACCTCTCAACATCCCTTTTAGTATTAGGAGTGCTTTCCGTAGTGAAAGTGCATGTTGTTCTTCCTTAGTGCAAGGTCTATGTCCATACAACCAAGCACTATAAGTGTCTTTTCCATTCTTAAAATTAGTCTCATTAAAAATGGGTATAGAATTTATATTAGCAGATATTGTGGCAGTAGAAGATGATAGTTGAATATAGAACAAAATAGATAAAAACAAGCTCATATGAATATTCATAAGTAAGCAATAAATTCAAGATAATGGCTAATCCCATCTCAAGATACCAAACACAATATTAATATCAAGTCTTTGGACAATAATATTAATAGTAAGATGTATTCTTGTTGTAGCAATCAAACATTGACAATAAATTATGTCAAACAATGAATCAATCTTTAGACTAACTTATTACTCACATAAAGTACCTTATAATTGTCACACATTTATCACCACAGATGTCGTTGAAATTCTGCCAAATATTAAATTACTTTTGGGTTAATTAATAAATGCATGAATAACAAAAACATATAATCATCATGATATTTTGAATAAACTAATCTACGTAAAAGAGGTAACTTTGGCAACATTTTTTTCCAACTAATCTATTTAAAATATTAGATGTAACACCCCTAACTAGTATCTGCCACCGAAATAGGGTTACGGAGCATTACCATAAAATCGTAACGTAAAACATTCAATTCTAAACATTTCATAAATCATAACACAATTCATTCAAACACATGCATATCATCCCTTATTCGAGCCATCAAGGCCTTAGAAACACTTTAAAAACAACTCAGGACTAAATAAAAAAACATTTAGAACTTTATGGAAAAAGATAGAAAATTTCACGCTGCAGGGGTCACACGACCGTGTGACTTACACAGCTGAGACACACGCCCGTGTCTAAGGCTGTGTAACATTCAAAATAGGGACACACAGTCGTGTCGCAGCCCATGTCCGTGCCCGTGTAACTCTCTGAATTGGGTCACACGGCCAAGCCAATTGCCCATGTGCCAGGTTGTGTGCTAGGTTGTGTAACTGCCTGACTTGCAACCCTTTAAAACCTACAGGGGACACATGGCTGAGACACACGCCCGTGTCTTAGGCTGCATAGACAAGAAAATGGCTAAAATCAAGCCATTTCTTTCACCCTTCTCAAGCATAAGCCTAAGTACTTTTGTACACATGATCAAGTCTTCTAAACATGCTCAAAACCTACATAAAAAGGTCCATACAATAGGCTAATAATTCATATAGCCAATATGCCATATAGGCACCTTAAGCATATACATCAAACATACCTAAACATGTGCATATTTAACAATTTATCAACTAATTTATTTCCATGCCAAAACATATCACAATTGACACATATCAACCATACCATATTAGAGTCATGCCAAATCAAAATAACTTTATCATTGCATCAAAACCATCTAGATGACACAAATCTAGCCATTTCCAAATGGTTCTAGCAACCAACATATATACAAACTATATTTCAATCATGCATATCTATTCAAAACCTTTCCAAAGCATACCTTAACTTGACCATGTTGAGGTCAATTCATCACTTACCATTTTGGCCATTCAAACATGCATTAAAACATTTTCAAAATAACACACATCAACAAGGCATCAAAACTATCAAGGTTACATCAACCAAAATGACATATACATGCCAAACTCATCAACTAACATAAACCACAAATCCACCTATACATGCCATTATAACATTGATCAAAACATTAAAATCTATCAATATTCAATGGATAGTGTGATAGGTCTCTGATGAGCTTCCAAGCCAATCGAGCTTCCGATAATCTGTAAAGTAAAGGAAAATAACTACCTAAGCAATGAATGCTTAGTAAACTTGAATCACCCCTAACCTATATCCATCACTGGCATAGGGTTATGGAGCATTACCAGAATATACAGATCAAATACAAACATTTCATATCACTTCACATTCATATTAGAAATCAATCATATTCAATCATATTGTCCCATATATTAGCACTTGAGACTCAAAACACGTATTAGAATCAAGTCGAGACTAAATCGGGAACTCAGAGAATTTTTTGCAAAATTTCAAAATTTTCCTAGGTGCAAGGGACACACACTCGTGTGGCTAGGCCATGTGAGACACGCCCATGTCTCAAGTTGTGTGGGCATTCGAAGTTGGGCACACGGTAGTGTCTTAGCCCGTTTAACAACCCATTTTTAGTAAAATCAGAACAATGGTTTCGGGACCACAAATTCAAGCCAGAAAGAAATTTTATTTTAATATTATTGCATGATCTGCATTGTGATAAAAATGTCATATGAAAATTCTGATAAGAAAATTTTATCGATTATGTGTTTAATTGTGGAAATGACCAAATTGCATAGAATGCAAAAGTTGAATTCTAGTATCTAGAAGGATTAAATAGCTATGGAATTTAAAATTTGAGGTCCTTATATGGTAATTAGACCATTAAAGAAAGGTTAGTAGATATTTTTGATGATTCATCCATGGAAAAATTAGAAATGACTAAGGACTAAATTGGAAATCAAAATAATTAAAAATGATAAATAATTAAATAGAAATATCATCTTATTTTATTATCATCTTCATCCTCAAATTCCATGAAAACTCTAGAAGATAGAGAAGAAACTAATCAAGCTTAATTGGGTAAGTATTCTTATCCCTTTTTTAGTAATTTTTATATTTTTGAGATTGGGATAATCTAATCTATCTATTTTTGGGATTAATTTGAAAAGTTATCAAAGTAACAAAGTTTTGCCATTGATGAATATGTTGAAAATTTTAAATTTATGGCAGAAAATAAAAGGTTGTTGATAGATAAACAACTTTTACAAAGAGAATTTTGATAAAATCATGATTTAGGGACTAAATTGAAAAGTGGTAAAACCCATGAAAAATTTTGATTTTTGTGAAATTCAAGGGCTATTATTGTAACATGTAAAATTTTGTTAGGCTTGGAAAATGATTAAATTACATGAATTTCATTTTCTGAGCCTAGGGATGAAATTAGAATTTATGGAAAGTTTAGGGGCAAAATGGTAATTTTACCTAGGGTGTAAGTTGAATCCAATTGAGTATGAAATGGATTATATTTGATGATTAAATTCATTTATATAGATTTGGACAACTAAAATTCAAAGCTAGATCGAGGAAAAGAAAAAGTTTCAGATTAGTAGAATTTCATGTACGGACGATTATTAAGGTAAGTTCGTGTAACCGGATTGTGTTTATTTATATGCTAGTATTGAATGTGTTATGTGATTGTATGAATTATAAATGTTTAAAGTATGAAATTACATGCCCGATATAGCTTGAATAAATGTCAAGTTCCGTTTGAATAATGAAATTCGATGGATATATGTAATTTCCCATATTGTATGTGATCCTGCATATGTTGCAGATAGGATTTAGGTCGGATGAGTAATCTTGATAAAGCCCTCTCGAGCATCTTGATAAATAGTTCTTGTGAGCATCTTGATCGATAGTGATTTTGCATGTGTTGCACACTACCGTAGCTTTGTGTGAGCATCCTGTTACATGACTTGATTGGTTGTGATCCAACATATAATGTGAACACAAACGTAGCTCTACATGAGCGTCCTAATATAGGCTCTTATGGGCTTCCTGACATGGCTCGCTTGAACTCTCTGTTACCTTATCCGATGCTCTCTGATATTAACTCTTCGGAGTTATCTGTTAAGCTCTATGAGCTCCCTAAGTAAAACTCGTAAGAGTTTCCTGATTAGCTTGGATAAGTGTCCTGTTACATGGCTCATCTGAGCATCTTGATATGTGGCTCGAGAGTGTGCTCCCTGATTAAGTGCCTTAATAGGTACCCTTGTTTATGAGTTGACAATTTACGGTTTTGTACACCTTGTGTGTACTACCTGAGTATTCATCGAAATTTCAATGATTCAACGGGCAAATTCCTGAAATGAAAAATTATGAGATTAAATGAATTATATCTCGAATACTCCCGAAATACTTGAAAGTTTGTAACATGATGAACTCATCTATGCTTACTTGTTGTATATATGAATTATGTGACTAACATACTTGTTTGAGTGTATATGATTAGACAAATTTTCCAATTCATTGGGAATCATGTTATTGTATGTTATTTGAATGAATGTAAATGGGTAAGTTTAATTCTTGTTATATGAATTTACTAAGCATTAAATGCTTACTAGGTTTTATTTTCTCTGTTTTATAGTGCTGAGAGCTCGTAAAGGTTGGAGATCGATCTGAGTGACATCACACTATCTTCTAGCTCGCTTTGATATAAATAGTAAACTCATATTGGTATAATGGCATGTATAAGCTAACTTGGCCATTGATGGCATGTAAATGGTTGTATGTAATCTAGCCATTGGAATGGTTAGAATGATATAGTTTGGCATGTTTATTTAAGGTTGTAATATAATCAATATGTTTGGGAATGGTTAAATAGTAGATGATATATATATATATCTAATGATGGGTAAATTTTGAATTAGTGAAATTGACTAGTCATGTATGCTTACAAAAAGGTAAAAATTTTAAACATGAATACATGAAAAGATATATCATTTAGATGTTAGAATTGGCTTATAATTCTTGTATTGGTTGGTATATGTTTGCAATTATTGGTGTAGGTTGTTGGCAAATTTGGGTGAGAAATAAAACTAGGAAATGACTTTATTTTGTCCACACGGGCGTGTGTCTTGACTGTGTGTGACACACGGCTTGGCACATGGGCATATGGTTTGGCTGTGTGTCCCCTGCATTTTAAAATTTGAGAAATAGAATACTTAGAATTCGGCACACGGCTAGAGACACGGGCGTGTGTCTCAACCGTGTGTGATACATGGCCTAGAACACGAGCGTATGTCTTGGTCGTGTGAAACCTGCACATAATTTGTGAAAATTAAATTGACCACATAGACTAGCACACGGGCATGTGGCAGACCATGTGGCACAAGTCAGATAGTTACATGGGGTCGGACACGGCCTATAGCACGGACGTGTCCTATGGTCAGGGTCACATGGGCGTGTCCCTTGACCACACGAGTGTGTGTGCCCTGATTCGATTCAAATGTTTAAATTGGGCCTCGAGGGTCCATTTAAGGGAAAACATGATTAGTTTCGAATATGAACAGTAAATGACATGAATTACATGAAATTTATTCAGTAAACTCTAGTAATGCTCCGTAACCTTATTCTGGCAACAGATATGGGTTAGGGGTGTTACAGTCCGAGTTCATACTCGTGTAACTCTCTGACTTAGGTCACATGGCCAAGTCACACACCCGTGTGATAGGCCGTGTGTCAGACACGATTGAGACACATGCCTGTGTACCAGGCAGTGTGAAAAATCCTGAGCATTCTATTTTGAATTTTAAAGATGTAGGGGACACACGGCCAAAACATACGCCCATGTGCTAGGCCGTGTGTCACACACGGTTGAGACACACGCCCGTGTTTCTGCCCGTGTGGATGAAATAAGGCTATTTCCTAGCCATATTTCTCACCCAAATTTTCCTTCCACTTACATAAACAATTAAATATGTTCTCAAGCCAATACAAGACATTCAAATCCAACCAAAATCAAGCTTTATACTTAACATCTTACCACATCCATACAAGAATCTTTACATACCAACTTGACCATATACATATATAAACTCATTTGTACCTATTTTACCAATTTCAAACCAATCATCAATATGTTTATAAATTATCCATCATTCAACCATACTAGCACACATTAAACATGATAAGACCATTTACATACATATCAAAATATGATCATCACAAGCTATTCCAATGGCT
This sequence comes from Gossypium longicalyx, assembly GCA_025698465.1. NCBI lineage: Eukaryota > Viridiplantae > Streptophyta > Magnoliopsida > Malvales > Malvaceae > Gossypium > Gossypium longicalyx. Next base: position 44,878,838 of record CM046996.1, on the reverse strand, counting down.
ATTTACAACCAAAATCATTTTCATATTAACATTGACTAGTTAACCTATACATGCCATTATGACCAAAAGTAATTTACTATTTATACCGAATTGGCCTGATGGATAGTGTGATGTGTCTCTGACCAACTTCCAACCTTAATGAGCTTCCGAGTTACTATAAAACAGAGGAAATAAAATAGAGTAAGCTTTAAAGCTTAGTAAGTTCGTATAACGGGGAATTAACTTACCATTTATTTACATTTAGAGTAAGCATATAAATACATCCAAAGCAATTTGGTCAATTGCCTAAGCACATATCTTTATCAAACATGTTAGTTATGTAATTCACATGAATTTCAAGAAACATATATGAGCTCATTAATAATCAATTTCCATATACTTATACTTTTCACATCAAGTATTCATGAAACATATACAAATCATATCATTATATTTCAAGTATATGTATTCGTAACAATTCATCTCAGATTCATATTATTCCATGTCAGAACTTTTCCCGTTGAATCATTCATTATCCGATGGATACACGGGTAGTACACATGAAGTGTACAAAACTATAATCCGTCAATTCATGGATCATTTGTCAATTCATATACGAGGATGCTCGTTAGAGCACATAATTGGGAAGCTCTCTCTCGAGCCATATATCGGGAAGCTCCGGAGATCAATTAATCGGGAAGCTCACGAAAAGCCATATATCGAGACACTCATAAGAGCTATGGTGTGTCTACAACACATGCAGAACCACAACCAATCGGGATGCTCCGAAGAGCTATTAACGAGAAGCTTACAAGAACCATATAACGGGAAGCTCGAGAAGGCCATATATCGGGATGCGCATGAGAGCTAATAATAGGACGCTCTTTCGAGCTATGGTGTGTCCGCAACATATGCAGGACCACAACCAATTCGGGAACCTTGTATCTATCTAATTTCATTTATTCAATCGAGACTTAATGTTTGTCAGGCATTGTCGAATATAAGATTATTTTCATATACATAGCAACAATACAATCACGTATATGCAATTCAATTAACACATATGAATTCTCAATTTAGTTACACGAACTTACCTTGACAAGTGTTCGTTGATTTATTGTCTATTAATCTGACAGTTTCTCTTTTGCTTCATCTAATTTTGTATTTTGTCTATCCGAATCTATACGAGTAAATTTAACTCAATTTAATACAATTCATATTCAATTCAATTCAATTCACATATTAGGCAAAATTACCATTTTGCCCTATACTTTTATTTAATTATGATTTCGTCCCTAGGCTCGGAAAATAAAATTCATGCAATTTAATCCTTATTCCAAGCCTAACCGATTTTTACATGTAACAGTAACTACCCATATATTTCATAAAATTTAAAATTTTCTATAAATTTTTTTTATGTTTACAATTTAATCCCTAAATCACAATTTCATCAAAATTTCATTTATAAAAGTTGTTTATCTATCAACAACCTTTCATTTTCTACCATAAAACTTCATAATTCATGCATACTCATCCATGACAAAACCTGAGTACTTTGATAACTTTACAAATTATTCCCCGAGATAGCTAGATTAAGCTATTATGATCTCGGAAATATAAAATCATTAAAAACGGGACTTGAATACTCACCTAATTGAGTAATATAAGCTTGTCTATTCTTCAAGCTTCAAACTAGGGTTTCCATGTATTTTTATTTGGGAAAGATGATGAAAAAGATGATATTTTGTTATTTAATCATTTATCATATTTTATTATTTCCACTTTCCAATTTAGCCCTTTTCTTTATTAGATTTTCCCATGATGACTAATCATGTTTACCTACTAACTCCACTTAATGGTCTATTTGCCATATAAGGACCTCAAATTTTGAATTCCATAGCTATTTGATACTTATAGCTGCTAGAACTCAACTTTTGCATTACATGCAATTTGGTCCTTTTATCAATTAAGCATGTAATTGGTAAAATTTTCTTAACAAAATTTTTATATGATATTTCTGTCACAATGTAGATCATGAAATAATATTAAAATAATTTTCCTTCGGGACTTGGATTTGTGGTCCCGAAATCACTGTTCCGATTTCACTGAAAATGGACTGTTACAACTCTCCCCCTTTAAAAATTTTCGTCCTTGAAAATCTTACCAGTAAAGAGGTTTTGATATTGCTTTCTCTTAGTTTCCTCTGGTTCCCAAGTATCCTCTTCTATTTCTGTCGTTGCTAGAGAAATTTTACTAAAGCTACCTTTTTATTTCTTAACTCTTTTGCCTTACATGTCAAAATTTTGATCGGTTCTTCACTATAAACCATATCAGACTGAATCTCAACCTATTTCAGGGAGATAACATGCGAAGGATCTGGCCGATATCGTCATAACATAGACACATGAAAAAAATTGTGAATTCTATCAAGCTCTGGCGGTAATGTCAATCGGTACACAACAGGTCCAATTCTTTCTGTGATCTCATATGACTCGATTAATCGTGGACTCAATTTACCTTTATGGCCAAACTGAAGAACTTTCTTCCACGGTGAAACTTTAAAGAATACTTTGTCACCAACTTAAAATTCTATTTCTTTTTGTTTAAGATCCGTATAAGATTTCTAACTATCAGAAGCTGCTTTTAAACTATCTCGGATCACTTTCACTTTTTCTTCAATCTCACGAATCAAATCAACTCCATGTATATTTTTCTCACTAAGCTCAGTCCAATACAGTGGAGTTCTACATTGCGACTATACAAAGCTTTATACGGTGCCATCTTAATGCTTGACTGATAGCTATTGTTATATGCAAATTCGACTAACAGCAAATATAATTGCTTTCGAATTCCAAAATATAGCACCGGAACATATCTTCAAGAATCTGAATCACAAGCTCGGACTGACCATTATTCTAAGGGTGAAATGCTGTATTGAAATGCAACTGAATACCCAAAGCTTCTTGTAATATGTTCCAGAATCGGGATGTAAACCGTGGATCTCTATAAAAAATAATGGAGACCGACACTCCATGTAATATGACAATCTTAGAAATATATAATTCTGCCAATCTATCTAGAGAGTAATCTATACGTACCGTAATAAAGTGTGTAAAATTTGTCAAATGGTTAACGATTATCCAAATGACATCTTTTTTTTTGGAGATAAGGGTAACCTTGGCATAAAATCCATGGTAATTCTATCCCACTTCCATTTCGGTATCATGACTGGCTGTAACAATCTTGAAGGTACCTGATGTTCAGTTTTAACTTGCTGACATATCAAACATCTAGATACAAATTCAAAAATATCACGCTTCATTCCCGACTACCAATACATCTTTTTTAAATCATTATATATTTTATTACTACCTGGATGTATAGACATAGTACCGTTATGAGCTTCGTCCAAATTCTTTTATAAAAGCTCTGAATTCTTTGGAACACAAACTCTACCTCTGAATAACAGACAGTCATCAGGTCCAATCTGAAATTTTGAATCAGAAATTGATTCACACTGTACTCGTTTAGCTTGTAATTCATTATCACTTTTCTAAGCTTCGTAGATCTGCTGTAAAAATGTCAACTTAGCTTTTAACTCAGCTAAGATTGAACCATCATCAAACAATGGCATTCGGGTATTCATCGCTCGCAAAGCAAACAAAAAATTTCTACTTAGAGCATCTGCAACTACATTTTCTTTTCCCAAATGATAGTCAATAACCAAAGCATAGTCTTTTAATAGTTCAAGCCACCTGCGTTGTCTCAGATTCAAATCTCTTTGCGACATCAGGTACTTTAAACTTTTATGATTGGTGAATATATGACACTTTTCATCGAACAAATAGTGTTGCCAAATTTTTAGTGCAAACACAATAGCTGCTAATTCAAGATCATGTATCGGGTAATTCTTTTCATGTGGCTTAAGTTGTCTAGAAGCATAGGCTATTACTTTACCTTCTTACATCAAAACACAGCCTAAGCCATTCAATGATGCATCACTATAAATTACAAATTCCTTACCCGATTTAGGCTAAATTAGAACTGGTGCTTCAGTCAACAAGGTTTTCAATCTGTCAAAGCTTTGTTGACATTTATTAGTCCATTCAAATTTCACATCTTTTTGCAATAGCCGTGTCATCGGAGAGGCTATCATCGAAAACCCTTTTATAAATCTCTGATAGTAACTGCTAATCCTAGAAAACTTTTGACTTCAGACACATTTTTCGGTGGTTTCCAGTTAACAATTGCTGATATTTTATTTGGATCCACTCTAATGCCTTGAACAAACACTATATGTCCCAGAAAACCAACTTCACGAAGCTAGAATTCACATTTACTAAATTTAGCATACAACTATTTCTCACACAGAGTTTGCAAAACAATTCTCAAATGATCAACATGTTCATTTTCATCTCAAGAATACACCAGGATGTCGTCAATAAATACTACCACAAATCTATCCAAATACGATCTAAAAATTCTCTTTATTAGATCCATAAATACTGTAGGTGCATTTGTTAAACCAAATGGCATCAGAAGGAATTCATAATGCCCATATCTAGTTCTAAAACCTATTTTCGGTACATCTGAATCTTTCACTCGTAACTGATACAAGCCAGATCAGAGGTCAATCTTTGAAAACACTGTGGCACCTTTTTACTGATCAAACAAGTCATTAATACGAGGCAATGGATACTTATTCTTGATTGTAACTTTGTTGAGTTGCTAGTAATCAATACATAATCTCAAAGATCCATCTTTCTTCTTAATAAACAGAACTGGTGCACCCAAGGTGATGAACTAGGTCGAGCAAAACCTCTGTCAGTCAATTCTTACAACTGTTCTTTCAACTCTTTTAATTCAGTCGGAGCCATTATTAGTGTTGTTCTTGGATCAAGATCTATAGAAAATTCAACTTCTCTAACCGAGTGTAATCTGGGTAATTCTTCCGAAAACATATCAAGATATTCACAAACTACTGACACTGATTTAATCTTCGATTCAGATACTTTAGTGTCCAACACATAAGCAAGATAAGCATCATAACCCTATCTGATATATTTCTGTACTAACATGGCTGATATCTTATTAAACAACCCATTCAAATTATCAAATTCAATACAGATCTAGTCTGGCATTTCAACACAATATACTTTTGTTTGTAATTTACCACAGTATCATGTTGAGTTAACCAGTCCATACTCAGAATTACATTAAATTCATCAAACGGTAATAACATCAAATCAGCCGAAAAATAGTAATCCCGTATCATTAATAGGAAATTCTTACAAATTTTATCCATCATCACATACTAGCCTAGGGGGTTTAATACTTTAACCACAAATTCAGTGGACTCGATAGGCAAATTCTTATTAGACACTAAATTCGTGCAAATGTTTGAATATGTTGAACTAGGATCAATCAAAAAAATTATATCAGTATCAAGAAGAGAAAAAGTACCAGTGATAACGTCAGTTACAGAGGCATCCTCCCATGCACGAATAGCATTTGGTTTTGCTGGTGCTCGTGCCTCAGATTTGACAGTTGAATCTTTTGCCGTACCTCGACTACCACTCACATTATCGGGATTATGAGGTTGTAACATCCCGATTTTGGGTCTAGTTAGAATAGTGATTTCAAGATCATAAATTTGAAGTATAAATAATTATTTTATGATTATGTTGAGGTCTATGACATGTTTGAATGATTGTGTGAAAGTTTCGTCAAGAAATTTTATTGTCAAAGTGTCCAATTTGAAAGTTAGGACTAAATTGCAAAAGTTGCAAAATATGTGATTCTAAAAGCTTGGAGCATGAATTAGCTATGGATTATTAATTAGAGGTCCTCAAATAGAAATTTGACCAATTTCTATTATTATGGACAAAAATGGACATGAATAAGTAAAATTTCAAAGTTTAGTAAAAAGAACATTTTGGTCATTTGATTAATAAGAGAATTAAAAGGGAAAATAAAGCCAAAATTGTGCTTATCTTCTCCCCTTAGTGCCAAAAATTGCGGAGTCTCCATAGCTAGGTTTTTGGTCACTTCCAAGCTCGATTGTAAGTCCGTTCTAGCCCTGTTTTTAATGTTATTTACATTTTTGAAGTTGCTATCAACCGATCTAGCCATTTCTACCATTTATTTGAGCTAGGGTTGATGTCTAGGGTTTGACCCATTTGTGACATGCATGTATTTTTATATTCGTAGATTATGAAAGTTTTATGTGTGATTAACATCTTTTACTAAGTGATTTTCAATGAAAACACCTAAAAATGACTTATTTGTAAAAGTTATAAAAATGGGTGGTAGAAATGTGATTTGATGAAAAATGTAGGCTGGTATAATCATGATGTAGGTTCAGCTAGCTTGAGTAACAAAAAAAAATGACTATATTTTATTTTATAGGCCTAAGAACTAATTTATAAACATGTGAAAGTTTAGGGGCAAAACTATAATTTTGCCAAAGTGTGGTTTTTTTTGGACTGATTTGAACAATGTGATAATTAAATGAGCTAAATTTGCTATTATAGATCAAGAAAAATGGAGTCCGGACCTAGACCAGGGAAAGAACAAGGTTGTGGACTAAATTGAATTAGTTAGCCATATTTTGTACCGAGGTAAGTTCATATGTAAATAATGCAATATTATGATCATATTTTTAATGCATTAATATTGTATGAATTGTATAATTGATTCGATGAACACATTCCACAAGTTCCGACAAGAGAGAGAAAATTTCGTTTGAACCATAGGAATAGAATAGGATACGAGTGACATGTCACTAGGACCTCATGTGATATATATGATTATGTGATCCGGGTGCTAGGTAGTCCGGCATGTGTTGCAGATACCTGACAACTTGTGTGAGCAGCCCGTGTAGCTATGTCTTGACCGTCAGCTTGTGTGAGTAGACCCGAGATTAGCTCGAGAACGAGCCTTTATGTGATATGAAATATGAGGTAGCTTGGCTATATATCTAGCACTTATGTGCAAAGACCTTCCTTGTATCCGTTTAGTATTCCAAGTGTTTAATGGTATGTCAAAAACGAGAAAAAGTATGTTAAGTCACGAGTTGGTACAGGTATGTACGAAAAACTCATAAGAATGAGCTTATTAAGTGATGAGCTTTTGGAAAGATTAAGAATAATAAAGTTATGCTTATGTAACTATGATGATAAATATGTGATTTATGTTAAGTTAAATTGTATAATATTCATACTAAATGTTACTTAATATTGTTTATTATTACATGTAAACTTACTAAGCTTTATGCTTACTCCCTTTCCTTTCCATTTTCTTATAGTATCGCCAAGCTAGCTCGAGAATCGAAGGACGTCAGAGCTCGATTCACATTATCAAATTAATCTTTTGGTTATTCATGATTTCACATTTTGAGTATGACATGTTTAGGGGACTTGGTCTTTTTGCTTACGTGTCATATTAATTTAGCCAGGTGTGTTGGCTTATAATGATTTGATGATTCATTTTGTATATGGCCATGAGATATGGCTTATATTGATTATTGGGTTATAAGCCTATTTATACATGTATGCATGTGCCTATGCCTTTGAGATGTGGTTTGTGATTGTGTATATGATGGGTTATGTTATTGGTTATGAATGCTTGTTGATTTTAATTGAGATGTGTTGGTATGATGATAACTAAGGTCTCAATGTGTAAAATGGAAGCAAACTTATAATTCTTAATACATGAGAATTTGTAGGCTTGGGCTTGACAAAGTGTGGTGTCTTGTGTGTGTAGATATGATATTAACATGATCATGACTTGTTTGAATGTGTGTAAGTACTCAATTATACCATGTTAAGTGCCTTTGAAGTTATGTATGTGTTTGAGTAGATAAGGGTGCCAAATAGCTTGGAAAATAGCCTCAAAATTGTTCACACGGGTAGACACATAGGCATGTGTCTAGGCTGTGTGTCACACACAGTCTGCCCCCATGGGTGTCTGATCTGGCCGTGTGTCCCCTACACTTATTTTGTGAATAATTATGGAATTCAATTGCCCACATGGCCTAAGCACAAGGGCGTGTGTGTTGGCCGTGTGACCTTATTTAGCACATGACGTTATTAATAGAGAGTTACACGGGCTGAGGACACGGGCGTGTCCCAAGCCACACGGGCGTGTGTGACCACACGGCTTACCCACACGAGCATGTGACCCTCCAAAGCATGAAAATTTTTTAAGTGTTTTAAAAATTTTGAAAGTTCTCGGTTTAGCCTCGAACCACTCCCAATGTATGTTTTGGGCCTCGTAGGCTCGTAATAGGGATGATATGAATGTATATGAAATGTTTTAATTTGGATGGAAATTTATGTTTTAGTTCTACATGGTTGCTTGTGTATGAGTTCAATAATGTCTCGTACGCTATTCCGGCATTGAATACAGGTAAAGGGTGTTACAGAGGTGGTCTACCTTTCGTGGCGGGATTACTTGGCCTTGAAGTTTGAATAATATCTTTCTCAAGCTTTTCCAGGTAGTCTCTCAAATAGTGGTCAAAGGAACCACATCTAAAACAAACTCCACTTTTCATGCGGCACTCTCCAAAATGAAGTTTATTACAGTGCTTGCATCTGGGTTTGGTATTTCTAACACTGCCCGCACTTGTTACAGATGTAGCCTGAGATCTTGAACTAGAACGTTGAATACCTCTATCTCTCCCAGAGTACCCCACGGAGGTAGTAGATCGATCAAAATTTTTCTTTGATTTCATTGAGGCCGACTGGTATGACTTTCCTGTAAATCTTTTACTTGAAGATTTGGCTTCCATCTCATCCTGTCTTTTCTCTTTATTAAGCTCTTCGGCTTTGTATGCCTTGTCAACAAGTACAACAAATTCTTTTATTTCAAGAATCCCAACTAGTAATTTTTATCTTCATTCACACATTCTTCAAACCACTTACTCATTGCAATTTCAGTCAGGATACACTCTTTGGCATACTTACTCAGTCAGACAACTTCCCGTTCATACTTAGATATTGTCATATGCCCTTGTTTGAGCTCCACAAATTCTTTTCTTTTCTGATCAAGGAACCTCTAACTGATAGATTTCTTTTTGAACTCAGTTTGGAAAAATTCCCATGTGACCCTCTCATTCGGTACAACAAAAATCATTGTATTCCATCACTTTTAGGCTGAGTCTTTTAAAAATGATACATCACATTTTAGACATTCTGTAACAACCCGATTTCTGGCCAAGTTACGATAGTGGTTTCAGGACTTCAAATCTGACGTAGGAAAACTTTTTTTTTGTTACATTTTTATGGTCTACAGTTTCATGGAATGATTTCGTGAAAATTTCATCCAAAAATTTTAACGTTTGAGCACTCAATTTAGCAAAAAGGACTAAATTGTAAAAAGTGCAAAAGTTGAGTTCTACACGCTAGGTTTCTAATTGTTATGAAATTTTAAATTGAAGGTCCTTAGATGATAATTAGACCATTTGTTAAGTTAGTGGAAAAAATGGACATGGGGTAAGAGAAATTTCATGTTTTATAAAAAGGGCATTTTGGTAATTTGTCAATTATAAACAAAATAAGTAAAATAAAAGAAAAATTTAGTCCATATTCTTCTTGCTTGGCCAAAAATTTAAGGGATAAGACATAGCTAGGGTTTTTCCACTTTTCAAGCTCAATTGTAAGTTCATTCTTGTCCCGTTTTTAATGCTCTTTACATTTTTGAAGTCGTTATCTCTCGATCTATCTATTTCTACCATTAATTTGAGAAATTGGGTTTGACCCATGTTAGATATGTGTGTATTTTGATATCTAATGGTAGAAAATGCATTGGTGTATGAAAAACAACTTTTGCTAAGTGATTTTTGATGAAAATGTCAAAAGAACCTATTTGTAAAAAGGTTATAAAATGTGTGTAAAAGTGTGATTAAATGAAAAATTGGGCTGTTATAAGCATGAAAGGGGTTCGGCTAGACTTGGTTCTTGAAGAAATTGAATAGATTTCAATTTACGAGCCTAGGGACCAAAGTGTAAAAATGTTAAAGTTTAGGGGCAAAAATGTAATTTTGCCATAATTTGATTTTTGAACTGGCTTGAGTAATGTGAATAATAAGTGAGTTAAATTTGCTTTTATAGACCAAGAGAAACGAGGTTCAGACCTAGATCGGGGGAAAAACAAAGTGTTTGACGATTAGGTCTCATTTCTATTATTTTTGAACCGAGGTAAGTTCGTATGTAAATAATGCATTATCTTAATTATGCTTTAAATGCTTTATTATGTATGAATAGTGATTGAACAAGCATGAAATCTCTGTTGAACCATAGGAATAAATAGGATACAAATGTCATGACATTAGGGTTAATGAGACTAGATGTAAGACCATATCTGGGATATGGCATCAATATGAGACTATGTGTATGACCATATCTGGGATATGGCATCAATATGAGATTTCGTGGAAGACCATAGCTGGGCTATTGGCATCGATACTAGATTACATGTAAGACCATATATGGGATTTGGCATTGGTATGGTACCGTGTGTATGGGACTCTCGAGAATCCTTTAGCATTCCAAGTGGCTTAACGGGTAATTTAACAAGTATGTCAAATATGAATTGTATGAAAACCCAAGTTCGAGATGGCTCAGGTATGTATGTAAAACTCATACGTAATGAGCTCGTTATGTGATGAAACCTCAGTAAGGTTATGATTAAGTAAGTTTGACTATGAGATTTATAATAACATTTATGTTAATTTACCTTACGTAAATTGTATATTAAATGTGTCTTTATGACGCTTATTATTTGTTTAGGAACTTACTAAGCTTTTATAGCTTACTCCCATTTCTTTTCCCTTGTCTTATAGTGTCACCAAGCTAGCTCGGATTTGGGGATTGTCGAGACTCCATCACGCTATCAACTAATTATATTGGATACCAATGAATTCGACATTTTGAGTTATGGCACGTATAGGGACTTGATCATTTTATTATGTGTCATAATTGATTTGGCCAAATGTGTTGGCTTATGTTGGTTGATAATTCATTTTGTAAATGGCCATTGAAATGGGCTAATATTGGTTTAAGTATATATGCATCTGATGATGTTTTCATAGATGTGGAAATTTGCATGGTTTAAGTTGATAAGCATGTGATGTTCGTATGTGATAAATAGAAGCATGTGAATGATGTGTGGATGTCTTGATTGTGGCTGAATTGATTGAATGTAATTACTTGGATTGATGCTATGTTTTGCTGTGTAGGTGTTTGCATTAAAAGGGGATAAAATGGCTTGGTAAATAGCCTTGTTTTTGTCCTCACGGGTAGACACACAGGCGTGTGTGACACACGGCTTGCCCAATGGGTGTGTGTTCCAGCCGTGTGTCCCCTGCACCTTAATTGTTGCAAAACAGAATGCTTAGAATTGAGTACATGGGTAGAGACACGAGCGTGTGTCTCAGCTGTGTGGATGACACGGCCTCAGGCACGGGTGTATGTCCTGGGCGTGTAAAGTCTACACCTATTTTATGAAAAATAAAAAAATTATTATATCAACCACACGACTTAGTACACGGACGTGTGACTTGGCAGTGTGTCTTCAATTTTTTCTTGGGTGGCAAGCAGAGAGTTACACGGGTTAAGGACACGGGCGTGTGTGACCACATAGCCTGCCCACATGGGCATGTCCCAAGTTACACGGGCGTGTGGCCCTTAAAACTTGAAATATTTTCTAAGTGTTGTGAAAATTTCTAAAGTTCTTAGTTTAGTCCTGAACAGTTTCCAATACATGTTTTGGGTCTCGTAGGTTTGTTTTAGGGACAATATGAATGTATATAAAAAGTTTTAAATTTGGATAGAAATTTACGTCTCGATTTTGTATGATTGCATGTGTATAAGTCCGAAATGCACCTTACCTTATTTCTACATCGAATATGGGTAAGTGGTGTTATATTTAGTGGTATCAAAGCTACAGTTTAGTCGATTCTTAGACTAACGTAGCTGTGTAATAGTCTAGCTATACATGCCATAAATGAACTGTGATATTGTGATAACTCCTGGCAATTTTAAATTGTGTTTTCGTATAGTAAATGGATTCTAATTGAGCTGAGGTTGATGACGTTGAAAGTAATGCACCGGCACCCGCTCAAGGGGCAGTGCTATCTGATAGTAGAATCCTAATAGTTGGTCAGAAAGAAGGGGGTAGGGAAGCCTTTCTCCACATGATGATTGAGTGATAAAAGGAGTTTGTTCGAAAAAATTCGAATGCCCAACCTCCTCCACCCCCACCTATTCCTCGACCGGTTCCCGTAGCTCCACAAGGTATGGAACTTGTAAGAATGAATAAGCCTTCGATTGATAAGATCCAAAAGCATGGGGCTGAAGATTTTAGAGCTAATGTGGATGATGATCCCGAGAGAGCTGAGTTTTGGCTCGAAAACTCCATCTGGGTATTTGATGAGCTGTCCTGCACACCAGATGAGTGCTTAAAGTGTGCCATTTCACTTCTGAGAGATTCTGCATATCACTGGTGAAATACACTAGCATCTGTAGTTCTGAGAGAGAGGATTGCATGGGAATTCTTTCAAGAGGAGTTTCGAAAGAAATGTATTAGTCAGCGCTTCATTGATCAGAAATGTAAGAAATTTCTTGAGCTGAAACAATACCAAATGTCAGTGACAGAATATGAGCGAGAATTTGTCAGACTTAGTAAATATGCTCGAGAGTGTGTTTCCACCGAGTCCATCATGTGCAAGAGATTTGAGGATGGATTGAATGAGGACATTCATATGTTAGTTTGGATCCTAGAGCTGAAAGAATTTCTGGTGTTAATCGAGCAAGCTTGTAAGGCCGAAGAGTTGAATAAAGAGAAGAGGAAAGCTGATTGTGATGCTAGAGAGTCGAGGAAAAGACCGATGAGTAAGTCATTTCCATCTTAGTCAAAGAAATCTAAAGAAATGTATTCCCGTTTGAATGTATCAGCTGGGTATTCTCATAGAGACCGTGGGAAGCAGTACTCAAATTTTAAATCTCAAGCCACTTCAATGGAAAGTGTGGGTAATGTAAGGCCTAACAGACCCGAGTGTTAGTATTGTGGAAGAAGACATCTCGACGAGTGTAGGATGAATGACCGGTCTTGTTTCAAGTGTGGTTCTCAAGAGCATTTTATCCGAGATTGCCCCGAAATGGCTGAGAAATAAAAAAATTTAGAGTGCAAGGCCGAGTAATACTACTAATAGGGGTAGGCCACTGAGGAATACCAGAAATGGAACTAGTAGTAAAAGTGTGACAAAAGGGTTCAACTATGAGATCCGAAGCTCGAGCGCCTGCTAGAGCCTATATGGTCGCGAAGAAACGACATCTCCCGATGTTATCACTGAGACTTTTTCTCTCTATAATACTAATGTAGTTGCATTGATTGATCCTGGATCGACCCATTCTTATGTTTGTGTGAAATTGGTAACTATCAAGAGCTTGCCTGTTGAGTTTATTAAGTTTGTGATTAGAGTGTCAAATTCCTTAGGCAAACATATATTAGATGATAGAGTTTGTAAGAATTGTCCCTTGATGAGTCGAGGTCACTATTTTACGATTGATTTAATGTTTTTGCCATTTGATGAATTCGATATTATTTTGGGTATGGATTGGTTGACACTGCATGATGTCGTATTGAACTACAAAAAGAAAGATTATTGAATTGAAATGTGAAAATGGTGAAACTCTTCGGATTGATTCAGATCAGTCGGATGAGTTACCTATTGTGATTTCTTCAATGTCTGCCCAAAAATATGTAAGGAAAGGCTGTAAAGCTTATCTTGCTTATGTGTTGAATACAAAAGTGTCTGAATTGAAAATTGAGTTAGTGCCGATAGTTTGTGAATATCCGAATGTGTTCCCAGAAGAGTTGTCTGGGTTACCACCAGTTAGAGAAGTCGAGTTTGGTATTGATTTTGTACTAGGGACCTCACCAATATCTATTGCTCCGTATAGAATGGCTCCGACTGAATTGAAAGAATTGAAAGCTCAGTTGCAAGAGTTGACGAATAAAGGTTTTGCGAGACCGAATTTTTCTTTCTGGGGTGCTCCAGTGTTATTTATAAAGAAGAAAGACAGATCTATTAGACTTTGCATTGATTACCGATAGCTCAATAAGGTAACTATAAAGAACAAGTATCCTTTAGTAAGGATTGATGATTTGTTTGATTAGTTTAGAGGAGCAACGGTATTCTCAAAAATTGATTTGAGATCTGGCTACAATCAGTTGAGAGTTAAAAAGGCGAATGTGCCGAAAAGCACTTTCAGGACAAGGTATGGGCACTATGAATTTCTTGTTATGCCTTTCGGACTGACAAATGCACCTACTATTTTTATGGACTTGATGAATTGAATTTTTTGACCGTATCTAGATAAGTTTGTGGTTGTGTTCATCGATGATATTCTGATTTATTCTCGAGAAGAGTCCGAACATGCCGAGCACTTAAGAACTATATTGCAAACTTTGAGAGATAAGCAGTTGTTTGCTAAATTCATTAAAAGCGAGTTTTGGCATCGAGAAATCAGATTTTTGGGACATATTTTTTCAGGTGATGGTATTCGGGTTGATCCAAGTAAGATTTCGACAATTATTGATTGGAAACAGCCGAGAAATTTATCTAAAGTTAGAAGGTTTTTGGGTATAGCCGGATATTATCTACATTTTGTCAAAGGATTTTTGATGATTGTTACTCCTATGACCAAGCTGTTGCAAAAAGATGTTAAGTTTTAATGGTCTAAAAATGTCAACAAAGTTTCGAGAAATTGAAAGCATCATTGACTAAGGCGCCGATTTTAGTGCAACCTGAACCAGGAAAAGAGTTTGTGATTTATAGTGATGCGTCACTGAATGGATTAGGATGTGTGTTGATGCAAAGGGTAAAGTGATAGTGTATGCCTCGAGACAGTTGAAATCGTACGAGAAGAATTATCCAACAAATGATTTGGAATTAGTCGCTATTATGTTCGCTTTAAAATTTTGGAGACATTATTTGTACGGTGAGAAATGTCATGTCTTTTTTTATCATAAGAGTTTAAAATACTTGATGACACAGAAATATTTAAACTTGTGACAACTGAAATGGCTCAAGTTACTAAATGATTACAGCTAGTAATTGATTATCACCTGAGTAAGGAAAATGAAGTCGCAGATGCGTTGAGTAGAAAGACTTTGTTTGCTTTGAGAGCGATGAATACACGGTTGAATTTGTTTGATAATGGTTCGATTCTAGTTGAGTTGAGAGCTAGAACATTATTTCTTCAACAAATTTGTGAAGCTTAGAAATGTGACTGTGATTTGCAAGCTAAAAGAGTTCTTTGTGAATCGGGTAGTGATTCAGATTTTCATAATGGATCTGATGATTGTTTGATGTTTCGAGGCAGAATTCGTGTACCAAAAAATGATGAACTTATTCAAAAAATTCTTCATGAAGCACATAATGATTGTTTATCTGTGCATCCGGGTAGTACAACAATGTATAATGATTCGAAGAAATTGTATTAGTGGTCAGGTATGAAATGAGATATTTTAGAGTTTGTTTCAAAATGTTTGATTTGTCAACATGTAAAAGCCGAGCACCAAGTGCCTTCGGGTTTACTATAGCCAGTGATGGTACTTGAGTGGAAGTGGGATAGGATTACTATGGAATTCGTAACTGGATTGCCTTTGACTTCGAAAAAGAAAGATGTCGTTTGGGTTGTTGTTGATAGATTAACAAATTCGGCTCATTTTATTCTGGTACGTACTTACTACTCACTTGATAAGTTAGCTGAATTATATATTTCTAAGATTGTGAGATTACACGGAGTGCCTATATCTATTATTTTGGATAGAGATCCAAGGTTCACTTTGAAATTTTGGAAAAAGTTGCAAGAGGCTTTGGGTACGAAGTTGAACTTCAGTATTGTATTTCATCTGCAAATCGATGGTCAGTCTTAGAGAGTAATTCAGATTCTCGAAGATATGCTCCGATGTTGTGTTCTAAAGTTCGAAGGTAGTTGGGAAAAATATCTACCATTGGTCGAATTTGCTTATAACAACAGTTTTCAGTCGAGCATAAAGATGACACTGTATGAGGCATTGTATGGCCGCAAGTGTCAAACTCCATTGTACTAGACCAAGCTTAGTGAGAGACGGATTCATGGGGTTGATTTGGTTAGAGAAACCGAAGAAAAAGTAAAGATAATCCGTGATTGCTTGAAAGCTGCTTTAGATCGGCAAAAGTCGTACACAAATTTTTTTAAAAAAAAGAGAGATTGAATTTCAAATCGGTGATAAAGTATTTCTAAAAGTATCTCTGTGGAAGAAGATTCTCAGATTTGGTTGTAAAGGCAAGTTGAGTTCACGTTTCATTGGGCCGTATGAGGTTATCGAAAGAATAGGGCCAATGGCATATCGATTAGCTTTACCGACAGAGTTGGAAAGGATCCATAATGTGTTTCATGTGTCAATGTTGCGATGATATTGTTCTGATCCTTCACATGTGATTTCTCAAATAGAGATTGAGATTCAACCGGATATGACGTATGGTGAAGAACTAATCAAGATTTTAGCTCAAGAAGTTAAACATTTGAGAAATAAGAGTATCCTTAGTGAAAGTTTTATGGCAATGACATGGGGTCGAAGAGGCTATGTGGGAACCTGAGGAGGCTATGAGAAAACAGTACCCAAACCTATTTTTTGGTAAAATTCTCGGGGACGAAAATCCCTAAAGGGGGAGTTGTAACAACTCGATTTTGGGCCTAGTCAGAATAGTGGTTTCAAAACCACGAATTTGACATAGAAAAACTTGTTTTTATTACATTTTTATGTTCTACAGTTTTATGGAATGATTTTGTGAAAATTTTGTTTGAAAATTTTAACATTTGAGCACTAAATTTAGCAAAAAGGACTAAATTGTAAAAAGTGCAAAATTTGAGTATTACATGCTAGAGGTGTCTAATTGTTATGAAATTTTAAATTAGAGGTCCTTAGATGGTAATTAGACCATTTGTTAAGTTAGTGACAAAAATAGACATGGGCTAAGAGAAATTTCATGTTTTATAAAAAGGGTATTTTGGTAATTTCTTAATTACAGACAAAATAAGTAAAATAAAAGCAAAATTTAGTCCATCTTCTTCTTGCTTGGCCGAAAATTGAAGGGAGAATACATAACTAGGGTTTTTCCACTTTTTAAGCTCGATTGTAAGTCCGTTCTTGTCTCGTTTTTAATGCTCTTTACATTTTTGAAGTCCTTATCACTCGATCTATCTATTTCTACCATTAATTTGAGAAATTGGATTTGATCCATGCTATATATGTGTGTATTTTGATTTCTACCATTAATTTAACAACTTTTGCTAGGTGATTTTTTTTATGAAAATGTCAAAAGGACCTATTTGTAAAAAGGTTATAAAATGTGTGTAAAAGTGTGATTAAATAAAAAATTGGGCTGTTATAAGCATGAATGAGGTTCGACTAGACTTGGGTCTTGAAGAAATTGAATAGATTTCAATTTACGAGCCTAGGGACCAAAGTGTAAAAATGTCAAAGTTTAGGGGTAAAAATATAATTTTTCCATAATGTGATTTTTGAACTGACTTGAGTAATGTGAATAATAAATAAGTTAAATTTTCTATTATAGATCAAAAGAAATGAGGTTTGGACCTAGATTGGGGGAAAAACAAAGTGTTTGACAATTAGGTCCCATTTCTACTATTTTTGTACCGAGGTAAGTTCGTATTCAAATAATGCATTGTTTTAATTATGCTTTAAATGCTTTATTATTTGTATGAATAATGATTGACCATTGAACGTATTCGAAAAAGTTTTGACAAGCGTGAAATCCTGGTTAAACCTTAGGAATAGATATGATACAAATGTCATGACATTAGGGTTAATGAGATTAGATGTAAGATCATATCTAGGATATGGCGTCAATATGAGACTACGTGTAAGACCATATCTGGGATATGGCATCGATACGAGAATTCGTGGAAGACCATAGCTGGGCTATTGGCATCGATACGAGATTACATGTAAGACCATATCTGGGATATGGCATTGGTATAGTACCGTGTGTACGAGACTCCCAAGTATCCTTTAGTATTCCAAGTGGTTCAACGGTTAATTTAACGAGTATGTCAAAGATGAATTGTGTGAAAACCCAAGTTCGAGATGACACAAGTATGTACATAAAACTTATACGTAATGAGCCTGTTATTTCATGAAACCTTGGTAAGGTTATGATTAAGTAAGTTTGACTATGAGATTTATAATAACATTTATGTTAATTTACGTCATGTAAATTGTATGTTAAATGTGTGTTTATGATGCTTATTATTTGCATAGGAACTTACTAAGTTTTATAGCTTACTCCCCTTTCTTTTCCCTTGTCTTATAGTGTCACCAAGCTAGCTCGGATTTGGGGATCGTCGAGACTCCATCACACTATCAATTGATTATTATGGGTATCAATGAATTCAACATTTTGAGTTATGACATGTATAAGGACTTGGTCATTTTGTTATGTGTCATAATTGATTTGGCCAAATGTGTTGGCTTATGTTGGTTGATAATTTATTTTGTAAATGGCCATTGAAATGGGCTAATATTGGTTTAAGTGTATATGCATCTGATGATGTTTTCATGGATGTGGAAATTTTTATGGTTTAAGTTGATAAGTATGTGATGTTCGTAAGCGATAAATGGTAACATGTGAATGATGTGTGGATGTCTTGATTGTGGCTGAATTGGCTAAATGTATTTGCTTGGATTGGTGCTATGTTTTATTGTGTAGGTGTATGTATTAAAGGAGGACAAAATGGCTTGGTAAATAGCCTTGTTTTTCTCCGCACGGGTAGACACACCAGCGTGTGTCTAGGACGTGTGTGACACACGACTTGCCCCATGGGCGTGTGTTCTGGTCGTGTGTCCCCTACACCTTAATTGTTGCAAAACAGAATGATCAGAATTGAGCACATGGACAGAGACACGGACATGTGCCTCAGCTGTGTGGATGACACGGCCCTAGGCATGGGTGTGTGTCCTGGGCATGTGAAGTCTGCACCTATTTTATGAAAAATCAAAATTATTAAATCGACCACACGGCTTAGCACACGGGCATGTGACTTGGTCATCTGCCTTTAATTTGTTATTAGGTGACAAATAGAGAGTTACACGGGTCAAGGACACGAGCATGTGTGACCACACGGCTTGCCCACACGGACGTGTGAGCCCTGTTTAGTGAAAAATTTTCTAAGTGTTGTTAAATTTTCTAAAGTTCTCGGTTTAGTCCTAATCCGCTTCCAATGCATGTTTTGGGCCTTGTAGGTTCATTTTAGGGACGATATGAATGAATGTGAAAATTTTTAATTTTGGATGGAAAATTTACGTCTTGGTTTTGTATGATTGCTCGTGTATAAGTCCGGTAATGCCTCGTACCTTATTCCGGCAACGAATACGGGTAAGTGGTGTTACAATTTTATCATATGCAATCATGATTATAATCTTACCTTTGTTTAACTTATAGGTTAAGCATAACTTAATCAATCATATTTAATAAACTTAACACATTGGTATTTACTTTAATAAAAACTTATAATTATACCAAACAAAACATTACTAGCTATTCCAATAGCTAGTTTACAAACCACATTCATATGCCATCAAAGGCCAATTTACCTATACATGCCATTATACTAAAATGAGGTTACTATTTATACCAAAACAAGCTAGTGGATAGTGTGATGATGATCCAACTGTTACCAACCTTCCTGAGCTTCCGAGCACTATAAAACAGAGAAAATAAAACCTAGTAAGCATTATATGCTTAATAAGTTCGTATAATAGGAATTGAAACTGACCAATCACATTTAACAACACTAAGCATACAATTAACATGCTTTCATCATTTTGACAAATTTACCTAAACATATATACTCGATCAAGTAAGTTAGTCATATAATACATGTAAATGTTAAATAAACATAGATGAACTCAACATATAATTCTTCATCAAACAATTCAAAAGCATTCAGGGCATAATTCTATTTATCTCATCATTTTCTCATGTCAATAGTGTTATCCGTTGAATTATTGAAATATCGATGGATACTCAAATAGTATACTCAAGGTGTACATATCTATTAACCATCAATTCTTATTCAGGGAACATACTCTCGAGCCACATGTCAAGATGCTCAAACGAGTCATGTAATCATGTAACAGGACACTTGTTTGAGTAATCAAGAAACTCATAAGAGTTTTTACTCAGGAAGCTCATAGAGCCTTTCAGATATCTCCAAGGAGATAATATCAGGGAGCTTCGGATAAGGTAACAGAGAGTTCAGGTGAGCTTAACAGGATGCTCATGGAGAGCTACGTTTGTGTCCGCATGATATGCAGGATCACAACCAATCGTATGTCAGGACGCTCACAAAGAGCTGCAGTAATGTGCAACGAATGCAAGATCACTACTGATCAGGATGCTCCCAGGAACTATATATATATCAAGATGCCCGAGAGTTATATCGGGATTACTCGTCCGAGCTAAATCTCATCTCTAACATATGCAGAATCATATTTCATGTACGGGAAATAACATGTATCCATCGATTTTCATTATTCCAACGAAACTTACAATTTAATTACTTTTATAACCATGTAACCATTTCATGTATTTATAACATTTATAAATTACATAAACATCTACCACATTCAAATCAAATACAACATTCAATTAAAACATATTAACATGCGAAATTAAATTACACGAACTTACCTCGATAACAGTCCGTATAAAAAAATCTATTAATCTAAAACTTCCCTGATCTAGCTTTGAATTTGAGTTGTTTGGATCTATATAAATGAATTTAATTATCAATTATCATATTTCATATTCAATTGGACTCAATTTACACCCTAAGAAAAATTACCGTTTTGCCCCTAAAACTTTTCATAAATTCCAATTTCATCCCTAGGCTCGGAAAATGAAATTCATGCAATTTACTTCTCATTCCAAGCCTAACCGAAATTTCAATATAAAATTTACAGAACATGTATTCTATAAAATTCAAAAATTTTCTTCAATTTTCATAACTTTACAATTTAGTCCTTAAATCACATTTTCATCAAAATTCACTTTGTAAAAGTTGTTTATCTATCAACAACCTTTCATTTTCTACCATAAATTTCAAATTTTCAGCATATTCATCCATGGCATAACTTCTATACTTTGATAACTTTTCAAATTAATCCCCTAAATAGATAGATTAGACTATCCTGATCTCAAAAATATAAAAATTATTAAAAATGGGACAAAAATACTTACTCAGTTAAGCTCGATTAGTTTCTTCTCTCTCTCCTAGGGTTTCCATATATTTGGGGAAGAAGATGACATAAAATAAAATGATATTTTCTTTTTAATTATTTATCATCTTTTAAATATTTTAGTTTCTAATTTAGTCCCTAACTTTTTCTAATTTTTCTATGGATGAATCACCAAAAATATCTACTAACTTTTCTTTAATTGTCTAATTACCATATAAGGACCTCAAGTTTTGAATTCCATAGCTATTTGATCCTTCTGGCTACTAGAATCCAACTTTTACATTTTATTAAATTTGGTCCTTTCCATAATTAAGTACCTAATCGAAAAAATTTTCTTATCAGAATTTTCATATGACATCCCTAACATAATTCAAACCATGCAAAAATATAAAAATAATTTTCTTTTCAGCTCGAATTTGTGGTCCCGAAACCACTATTCTGATTTCACTAAAAATGGGCTGTTACAACTCTCCCCCTCTTAAATATTTTCATCCTAAAAAATCTTACCAATAAAGAGATTTGGATATTTCTTTCTCATGGTATCCTTCGGTTCTCAAGTAGCTTCTTATATACCATGTCGTTGCCAAAGAACTTTTACTAAAACCACCTTTTTATTTCTTTGTTCCTTTGTTTCACGAGCCAATATTTTTATCGGTTCTTCGCTCTATGTCATATTAGGCTAAATCTCTACCTCTGACAGAGAAATAGCATGTGAAGGATTCCGTCGATACCGTCGTAACATAGAAAAATGAAAAGCATTATGAATCTAATCAAGTTCTAATGGTAAAGCTAACCGATACGTAATAGGTCTAATTCTTTCTGTGATTTCATATGGCCCAATAAATCGTGTACTCAATTTCCCCTTACAGCCAAACTGGAGAACTTTCTTCTGAGGTGATACTTTCAAAAATACCTTGTCATCAACCTAAAATTCGATTTCTTTTCATTTAAGATCAGCATAGGACTTTTGAGGATTAGAGGCTGCTTTCAAACTATCTTGAATTACTTTCACCTTTTCTTCAGTTTCACGGACTAAGTCAACTCCGTGTATCTTTTTCTTACTAAGCTCTGTCCAATATAATGGTGTTCTACATTTCCAACCATACAAAGCTTCGTACGGTGCCATTTTGATACTGGACTGATAACTATTATTGTAAGTGAATTCAAGTAAAGGCCCCAAAGCATATCTTCCAAATTTTGTATCATGCGCTCAGATTAACCATCTGTCTGTGGATGGAATGTAGTACTGAAATGTAACTATGTACCCAGAGCTTCTTGCAATTTGCTCTAGGATCAAGATGTAAATCGAGGATCTCTATCAGAAATAATAGAGACAGACACTCTATGCAATCTAACAATTTCAGAAACATATATTTCAGCCAATCTATCTAAAGAATAATCCATACGTACCAGAATAAAGTGTGCATATTTTGTTAACTGGTCAACGATTACCCAAATGGCATCTTTCTTCTTTAGAGATGGGGGTAATCCCAATACAAAGTCCATGGTAATTCTTTGCCATTTCCATTCTGGTATTGTAACTGGCTGTAACAATTTCGAAGGTAATTGATGTTCAGCTTTTACTTGCTGACATACCAAACATTTTGATACAAACTCAGAAATATCTCATTTCATTCCCAGCCACCAGTACGTCTTTTTCAGATCATTATACATTTTATTACTACTAGGATGAATAGACATGTTACCATTATGAGCTTCATTCAAAATCTTCTGTACTAGTTCTGAATTCTTCGGTACACATATTCTGCCTCTGAGTAACAAACAACCATCACAAACCTATCTAGATATGGTCTAAAAATTATGTTCATCAAATCCATAAAAACCATCGGTGCATTTATCAAACCTAATAGCATCAGAAGAAACTCATAATGTCTATACCTGGTTCTAAAAGCTGTCTTTGGCACATCTGAATCTTTTACTCGTAGTTGATAATAGCCAGAACAAAGATCAATTTTTGAAAATACAGTAGCACCTTTCAATTGGTCAAATAGATCATCAATTCAAGGCAATGGATATTTTTTCTTTATTGTAACTTAGTTGAGCTGTCTGTAATCAATGTACAGCCTCAAAGATCCATCTTTCTTCTTTACAAATAGAACCGGTGCACCCCATGGTGAGAAACTAGGTCGAGTAAAAACTGTGGTAATCAATTCTTGCAACTGTGCTTTCAACTCTTTTAATTCGGTAAGAGCCATTCTGTAAGGTGCTATAGATATTTGTGTTGTTTCCGGTACAAGATCTATAGAGAACTCCACTTCTCTAACTGGTGGTAAACCAGGTAATTTCTTTAGAAACACATCAGGAAATTCATTTACAACTGACACTAACTGAATCTTTGACTCAGATACTTTAGTGTCCAACACATTAGCAAAATAAGCTTCATAACCCTTTCTGACATATTTTTATGCTGATATTGCTGAAATCACATTAGATAACCCATCTAATTTATCAGATTCAACATGGAGTAATTCACCACTCTGATATTTCAATACAATATATTTTTGTTTGTAATTTATTACTGCATCATGTTGGGTTAACCAGTCCATTCCCAAAATCACATCAAATTCATCAAATGGCAATAACATCAAATCAGCCAAAAAGTAATAACCATTTGCCATCAACGGATAGTTTTTACAGACTTTATCTACCATAACATACTAGCCTAGGGGGTTTGAAACTTTAACCACAAATTCAGTGAATTCTACAGTTAAATTTTTAACAGACACTAAATTTGTGCATATGTATGAATGTGTGGAACAATGATCAATCAAAGCAGTAATATTAGTATCAAGTAGAGAAAATGTACCAGTAATGATGTCTGGTGTAGAGACATCTTCTCTAGCACGAATAGCATATGTCCTTCCTAGTGCTCGTGCCCCACATTTAACTGTTGTATCCCATGTAGTACCCTGGCTACCACTTACACTACCGGGATGACGAGGTGGTCTGCCTCTTGAAGCGGGATTACTCGGCTTTGAAGTCTGTTCAACATCTCTTTCAACTCTTTCCAGGCAATCTTTAAGAAAATGATCAAGAGAACCATATTCATAGCATGTACCACTTCTTAATCGACATTCCCCAAAATGAAATTTGTTACAAAATTTACATTTTGATTTAGGATTACTGACACTACCAACACTGGTTATAGATGGAGATGAGGATCTCGGGTTAGAGCGTTGAGAGCCTCACTCTTTTCCAGAATATCCTGCTGATGTTGTAAAACGATCATAATACTTTTTTGATTTCTTAGAAAGAGATGATTTCCACTTGCTATAATTCTTTTACCAGAAACTGAGCTTTTTTTTCAGCTTGTTTCTTTTCTTTGCTCAATTCTTCAGCTTTATGTGCTCGATCAGCCAGCACCGCAAATTCCCTTTGTAATAGCCTGGTTTTAGCTAAATCAAAATAGTAGTTTCAAAACCATAAATCTGAGGTTAAAAATTATTTTATTATTATTTTTGATGTTTATAGCATGCTATTTGATATGTGTGAAATTTCGCGAATTAATTTTATCGTTTAATTAGTCAACTTGAGAAAAAAAACTAAATCCTATAAAATGCAAAAGTTGCATTCTACTTGTTAAAGGTGTCAATTGACTTTGGCTTTTAAATATGATGGCCTTAAATGGTGATTATTCCATTATATTAGTAAGTGCACAATTTTGGGCATATACTAAGTGATTTTAAATGATTATTAATAAGCTTAATTATGGTATTTTGTAAATAAAGTTAAAATAAGTAAAAATAAAGCACAAATTTCATCCATTATCATCTTTGTGCATCGAAATTAGAAGAACAAAAAGGAAAAATAGGGTTCTTCATTCAGCTATGGATAATTCAAGCAATTAGGTATGTTTTGAGCTCGATTTTTAATGATTTTTATGTTTTTGTAATCATTGCAGCTCAATCTAGCTGGCCCGTACCTTAGATTTTGAAATTGTTAAAGATTTTGAGAGTTTCCATTGTTGAATCTATGTGATCTTTGATGTTTAATGTTGAAATATGAAAGCTTGATGATAGTTTTACTAGTTTTGTAAAGTGATTTTTGACAAAAATGTCAAAAAAGGATTAAATTGTGAAATGTGTAAATGAGGGATTAAAATGTGAAATAAATGAAATTTTTGGGCTGCTAGGGACCTATATGTAATTTGATCAAGCTTGGGTTTAAAGAAATTATGTGAATTTGGTGTAATTGTGAAATAGGGACTAAATTAATTAAATGTGCAAGTTTAGGGGCTAAAGTGCAAATATGCCTAAATGTATGTTTTGGACTAAATTGAAAGAATATATGATTGAATAAGTCAATTTTGAATTCATATAGATCAAGAAAGAAAGAATTTAGAGTTAGATAGGGGGAAAAACAAGGTTATCGAGTAGTCGATCCAATACGACAATTCTAAATACGAGGTAAGTTCGTATAATTGAACTTAAATGTGTACCTATCTATATGATGGATGAAATTGAGTTAGTAATTATTCTATTGGATAAATTTTGAGATATTAAATGAAATGTATAAATTGAGTAAGACAAGTTTCCAAATAAGACCATAGCCGGGCTATGGCAATTGAATAATAAGACCATAACAGGGTTATGGCATGTGAACAAAAAACCACGGCAAGGCCTTGGAAATGTATATGTAAGACCATAGTTGGACTATGGCATCAGAAAATCGATGAATTTGTATCGTAATCATTGGTAAACCGGAGCGGTTTGATAAGAGTATTGATGAGAAATAGAAATGTATCGGTATATGTATGTACGAAAAACTATTTAAGTATCGAGTTAGATGAAGTGAGAACTCATGAATCATAATGAGAATAAATTCTATGATAGCTTATGAATTGATGCTTTAAATGTTTATGATATTATCCATTTTGATTTGCTAATGAATGTTGTGATAATTTCATGTTCACATACAGACTTACTAAGCTTTGTAGCTTACTCTGTTTAATTTTTGATGTTTTACAGATCTACGAAGCTAGCTTGGATCCAGGAATCGTCAGAGACTTCATCGCACTATCGATCATCTATTTTGGTACTTATGAAGTTATGTATATATGGTATATGGCATGTATAGGCTTGAGTCACTTTTGTATGTTTCATGGATATTTATTTTGGCCATTTAAGTTGGCATAAAATGATGAACTTGTTGATGGTTATGAATGTTTGGATTAGTTTTGCTAAATGAATTATGCATGTGAATTATGTTTAGGAAAGCAAATTAAATTGTTTGGTATTTGAATAGGTAAATGATATAGAATTGAGTATTGAATTTATTTGAAATGGGTATGGTATGATTATGTATTGGTTGATGACTATTGGTTACATAATTGTGACTTAAAATGTAACATCCCGATTTTAGGCCTAGTCGGAATAGTGGTTTCGGGACCACAAACCCGATGAGAAAAATTTTATTTTATTATATTTTTATGGTATACAATTTCACGAAATAATTTCGTGAAAATTTCATTCGAAAATTTCGACGTTTGGACACTCAATTTAGTCAAAACGACTAAATCGTAAAAAGTGCAAAAGTTGAGTTCTACATGCTAGAGGTGTCCAATTGTTATGAAATTTTAAATTGGAGGTCCTTAATTGGTAATTAGACCATTGGTTAAGTTGGTGGACAAAAATGAACATGGTTAGGCATGTTTCCAAAGTTTTTCATCATGGGCATTTTGGTCATTTAGTTATTAAAATGAATTAAAAACAAAATTAAAAGCCAATTTTTGTCCATCTTCAATCTCTTGGCTAAAACTTGCATGGAGAAACCATGGATAGGGTTTTTCAAGCTTCTAAGCTCGATTGTAAGTCCGTTCTAGCCCCGTTTTTAATAATTTTTACGTTTTTGAAATCCTCGTAGCAAGATCTACCTATTTCTACCATTTATTTGGGTTATGATGAAGGTCTACGGTTTAACCCATATTAGAAAGTTATTCATTTTGATGTTTAATGGTATATAATGCATGTTTATGGTTGCAGAAACGACTTTTACTAAGTAGTTTTGGTGAAAATGCTAAAAAGGACTAAATTGTAAAAGTTATAAAATTTGTCATAAAAGTGTGATTTAGTGGAAATTGTAGGCTTCTATAGTTATGAATATAGTTCGGTTAGGCCTATAGAGTGAGAAAATTGAATAAAATTCATTTTACGAGCCTAAGGGAAAAAGTGTAATTTTAAAAAAGTTTAGGGGCAAAAATGTAATTTTTCCAAAATATGATTTTTGGATCACATTAAATAATGTGGCTAATAATTAGACTAAATGTGATATTATAGATCAAGGAAAACGAGGATTGGACCTAGATCGGGTGAAAAATGGAAAATCAACGGTTAGGTTCCTTTTTGCTATTTTGGTGCCGAGGTAAGTTCGTGTGATTTAATAAGCATGTTATTCATGTTATTATTGTTATACATGAAATATATATTGCTATGATTGTATTGATTTGTTGTTAATGGAAATTTGATGGAAAATGACATTTTAAATGAAATGAGTAAGTTTGTATGTAAATAATATATCGTTTTTACTTATGTTATAATATTTTATTACTATATGAGAGGTGATTGCATATTGAATGATCACTTGATGCAAATTGTGAATTGAAATTGATTATGGATGAATTGGTAAAATGTTGAACAGTGAGGAGTTTTCCGGTTGGACCTTCAGAATAGAAAAGATACGAATGATCCATTGTGAGAACACTTGTGTAGTACTATATGCAGGCTACTATGTGTTTAAAATGGTTTTAGGTCACATGTGTAGTACTAAGTGCAGGCTACTATGCATACCCGATAGCTTCGATCACATGTGTGGTACTAAGTGTAGGCCACTATATGTAAGAGACGCTTTTGGTCACAGATGTAGTACTAAGTGTAGGCTACTATGTGCACCAGATAGCTTCAGTTACAAGGGTGGTAATATGTGCAGGCCATCGTGTATCTGTTATTATTCCGATGAGTTCAATGGGAAAATTGACTAAGTGAAAATACATGTGATCATGTAATGAATAGTGTAATTGAATATGACAAAGTGATGAATAAGTGAGATTATGTAAGAGTAAAATTTGTAACAAAACAGTTTTGGACAGCAGTAGTTGTGTGACTTTTAAAAATCACCAAAAATGGTGGAAATCAAATTAGAAGTTAGATCAAATATGAAATAAAATCTTATTGTGTGTATTTTTACATAAAAGAAATAGTGAAAGCAAAAGAATTTTTTATTCTGTGATATTTGAATTTTTGTGAGACAAAGTTAGAATGATTTTGGAATCCCCTATTGTGATTTGATAAAATCATTAAAAATTATACAAAAAGAATTATAGGTTATAAATTATATGCATAAAATCCTTAATGAGTTTATTTTCTAAAGAAACAAATAGGAACATTATCCATATCTTGTATGAAGAGATAATTAATTTTTAGTGCAAAGGGGTCAGAACTATCAGACAGCAAAATATGGGTGAATTTAAAGAATAAAATGTACTTATTGGTTAGACCAAAAATTCTAAAAATTTTATGGTAAGAAGATATTTGAATCTAGTTTCAGGTAAAATTAGCAGTTCACAATTCAGTCCCGTAGCTCCAAATGTAAATAATTTAGTGACTGTAACTTGAGAAAATAGCTTAACTGGACTTTGAATAAATAGAGAGAAATTGAAACATAGCATGTTAATACATTGCTTATTATTTTTCATGCGAGCTTACTAAGTGTAAAGCTTACTCCCTTCTTTCCATTTCTTTTAGTGTTGTTAGGTCGGCTCGGGGTTGGAGATCGTCAGAGGCAACATCACACTATCAAGCCAATACCTTTGGAGTATTGATACATATGTTAGAAATATCAAGTGAGTGGCATGTATAGGGGCCTAGTTCTATGATATGTGTTATTACGATTTGGCTAAATGTATTGGCCTATATCGAGCTATTTTATATGGCCATGAGATGTGGCTCATATTGATTATGGTTTGTAAGTCTAGCTAATCATGTTACGTTTTAATGCATATGATGTGATGATATGAATATGTTTGTTTGCCATGCATGGTTAGTAATATGTCATGTGTGCTGAATGCATGTTTTATGACCAATCGAGGTGGTCATGACCATGGATTAAATGTGTCTTAATAAAGGGTGTTTAATCACTAAAATGATGCCATGATTTGTGAGTTTGATATGTATAAGGTTGTAAGGGTTTATGGGAAACATTAAGGCTTGGAAAATAGGCTAAGAGTTAACTACACGGGTTGAGACACGGCCGTGTGTCTCAACCGTGTGAGGGACACGGTTTGGTGACACGGGCGTGTGGCCTAGCCATGTGGTTCAATTTATTTACTGAATTCATAAACAGAGAGTTACACGGCCTTAGGACACGGGTGTGTGACCCTGTTTCATGAGAAAATTTTTTAAGTTTTTCCAGAACTTTCCAAAATTCTCAGTTTAGTCCCGAACCTTTACTAAAGTATGTTTTGGGTTTTGTAGACCCAAAAAAGGAACTATGTGTATGTGATTGAATGTTTCAAAATATAAATGAAATTTTATGGCTCGTTTTGCATGAATATAAATCTTTGAGTTCGGTAACACCTCGAACCTTGTCCTGGCCTCGGATATGGGTAAGTGGTGTTACATAAAATGGTACCAATTGAGTTTACTTAGGTATGTGCAAAAAGGATGGCAAATTGGCTTTGCAAATGGCCTAGTTTTGTCCACACGGGCAAAGACACAGGCGTGTGTCTCAGCTGTGTGCGACATACGGTTAGGTTACACTACCGTGTGTCCCCTGGTGTTGAAATTGAATTGAAGTCAGTATGCTCCACACGGTCTCACACATGGTTATGTGACAGGCCGTGTGGTATAAGTCAGTATACCCCCTAAATGGCACACGGCCTAGCACACGGGCGTGTATGGCTATTTTGTAGGGCAAACGGGCTAGACACACATGCGTGTGGTTGGCAATGTGACCCAAGTCAGTATATTCTCGAGTTTTTACACAACCTTGCACATGGGCGTGTCCTCGGCTGTGTGATGCAAGTCAGTATGTATGCCTTGTTTCCACAAGGCCTAGACACGGGCATGTGACCTTTGTTTATATTAAAAAATTTTAAGTTTTTCCAAAAATTATCGTATGATATCGGTTTAGTCCCGAACCACTTCTAAACCATGATTAAGGCCTCGTAGGCCATTATAAGGGACAATGTGGTTGTATTGAATGATGTACAAGAATGAATGTTATGTTGTGTTCTGATTGGTAATACCTCCTAACCTTATTCCAACAATAGATACGGGTTAGGGGTGTTACACTCTTAATTCAAGAATACTAATTAGCAACTTAATGTCTTCATTTAAGCCCTCTTCAAAATGTTTGCGCATATTAGCCTCAGTTGGAACCCACTCTCTGGCATACTTGCTCAACCGAACAAATTCTCGCTCATACTCAGATATAGTCATATTTCCTTGTTTGAGTTCTAAAAATTCTTTCTTTTTCTGATCCAGAAATCTCTAAGTAACATACTTCTTTCTGAATTCAGTCTGTAAAAATTCTCATCTAATGTTTCCTCTTGGTACAATAGAAGTTATGGTATTCCACCAATGATAAGCTGTGTCTTTCAATAAATAAACTGCACATTTCAAACATTCAACTAGCATACAAGATAATTCATCTAAAACCCGAATAGTATTTTGCAACCAAAACTCAGCTCTTTTTGGATCATCCTCTACAGTAGCTCTAAATTCTTCTGCCTCATGCTTATGGATTTTCTCTACCGGAGGCTTACCAGTTCTAACGATTTCAGCACCTTGTGGTACCTCAAGAATCGGTTGAGGAGCAGGTGGGGGAGGTTGTTGTAAAACGGGATTTGTTCTTATATACTAAGTGAACCATTTATTCATCATTTGAAAGAAGGCTTGTTTTACCTCTTCACTTTGGTCCTAAGATATGGGCCTTCCACTACTAGAAGCAGCTCTTTGAACTGAAGCTGAAGCATTACTCTCAGCTTCCTCGGATTCAGCTCTAGCTTTGTTATGACATTACAATATGAAAAACACATTTAAAATGGTTAGGAGATATCACATTATCACAAATTATATAATGGCATGTATAGCTAAACTCATACTTGCAATGTTCAATTTGAGAATCGACTAAACCGTAGCTCTGATACCAATAAATGTAACACCCCTAACCTGTATCTATCGCTAGAACAGGGTTATGGAGTACTCCAAAGTTTACGGAATATATACAGATAATTCATGTCATTTATTATTCATTTATCAATATTATTCATAATGTCCCTTAAATGGACCCTCGAGGCTTAATATGAGTATTAGAATCGAGTCGGGACTAAATCGGGCACTTAGATAAATTTTCACAAAATTTCTAAAATTTTCCTAGATACAAGGAACACACGCCCGTGTGGTCTAGGGACACGCCCGTGTGACCCTAAGACACGCCCATGCTGCAGGTCATGTTCGACCCCGTGTAACTCTCTGACTTGTGCCACACGGATAGCCATATACCCATGTGCTAGGCCGTGTGGTTAATCACAATTTTCAAATTTAAGTGCAAGTTTCACACGGCCAAGACACACACCCGTATTCTAGGCCGTGTAGCACACACGGCTGAGACACACGCCCGTGTTTCTACCTGTGTGCTCAATTTTGAGCATTCTGTTTCTCAATTTTAAAATGTAAGGGACACATGGCTTAATCACATGCCTATGTACCAGGCCGTGTGTCACACATGGTCATGACATGCCCGTGTGTCTACCCGTGTGGACAAAATAAAGTCATTTCCTAGCTTTATTTCTCACCCAAATTTGCCAATAACATACACCAAAGCCTACAAATATAAACTAGCCAATTCAAGCATTAAAACCAAGTCAATTCTAACACCTAATATGATATTTTATCATATGCAATCATGATTATAATCTTACCTTTGTTTAAATTATAGGTTAAGCATAACTTGATCAATCATATTTAATAAACTTAACATATAGGTAATTGTTTTAATAAAACCTTATAATTATACCAAACAAAACATTACTAGCTATTCCAATAGCTAGTTTACAAACCACATTCATATGCCATCAAAGGCCAAGTTACCTATACATGTCATTATACCAAAATGATGCTCCAACCGTTCCCAACCTTCGCGAGCTTCCAAGCAATATGAAATAGAGAAAATAAAACCTTAAGCATTATATGCTTAGTAAGTTCGTATAACAGGAATTGAAACTGACCAATCACATTTAAAAACACTAAGCATACAATTAACATGCTTTCATCATTTTGACAAATTTACCTAAACACATATACTCAATCAAGCAAGTTAGTCATATAATACATGTAAATGTTAAATAAACATAGATGGGTTTATCATATAATCTTTCATCAAATAGTTTAAAGCATTCAGGGCATAATTCTATTTATCTCATCATTTTCTCATGTTTATAGTGTTATCCGTTGAATTATTAAAATATCGGTGGATACTCATATAGTACACTCAAGGTGTATATCTATAAACCGTCAATTCTTATTCAGGGAACATACTCTCGGGCCACATGTCAAGATGCTCAAACGAGCCATGTAATCATGTAACAGGACACTTATCCGAGTAATCAAGAAGCTCATAAAAATTTTTACTCAGGAAGCTCATAGAGCCTTTCAGATATCTTCGAAGAGATAATATTAGGGAGCTTTAGATAAGGTAACAGAGAGTTCAAGCGAGCTTAACAGGACGCTCATGAAGAGCTACGTTTGTGTCCGCATTATATGTAGGATCATAATCGATCGTGTGTCAGGACGCTCACAAAGAGCTATGATAATGTGTAACAAATGCAGGATCACTACCAATCAGGATGCTCGCAAGAACTATATATATATATATATCAAGATGCTCGAGAGTTATATTGGGATCACTCGTCCAAGCTAAATCCCGTCTACAACATATGCAGAATCATATTTCATGTACGGGAAATAACATGTATCCATCAATTTTCATTATTCCAACGGAACTTACAATTTAATTACTTTTATAACCATGTAACCATTTCATGTATTTATAACATTTATAAATTACATAAACATCTACCACATTCAAATCAAATACAATATTCAAAACATATTAACATGAGAAATTAAGTTACACGAACTGACCTCGATAACAGTTTGTATAAGAAAATCTACTAATCCGAAACTTCCTCTTCTCCTAGATCTAGCTTTGAATTTGAGTTATCTGGATCTATATAAATGAATTTAATCATCAATTATCACATTTCTTATTCAATTGGACTCAATTTACACCTTTGGCAAAATTACCATTTTGCCCCTAAACTTTTCATAAATTCCAATTTCGTCCCTAGGCTCGAAAAATAAAATTCATGCAATTTACTTCTCATTCCAAGCCTAACCAAAATTTCAACATAAAATTTATAGCACATGTATTCTATAAAATTCAGAATTTTTCTTCAATTTTTACAACCTTACAATTTAGTTCTTAAATCACATTTTCATCAAAATTCACTTTGTAAAAGTTGTTTATCTATCAACAACCTTTCACTTTCTACCATAAATTTAAAATTTTCAGCATATTCATCCATGGCATAACTTCTATACTTTGATAACTTTTCAAATTAATCCCCTAAATAGATAGATTAGACTATCTCGATCTCAAAAATATAAAAATTACTAAAAACGAGACAAGAATACTTACTCAATTAAAGCTTGATT
Source organism: Gossypium longicalyx (assembly GCA_025698465.1). Classification (NCBI taxonomy): domain Eukaryota; kingdom Viridiplantae; phylum Streptophyta; class Magnoliopsida; order Malvales; family Malvaceae; genus Gossypium; species Gossypium longicalyx. The sequence continues at coordinate 44,844,810 of CM046996.1, read as the reverse complement.
AGTTTCTTCTCTCTCTCTCCTAGGGTTTCCATATATTTGGGGAAGAAGATGACATAAAATAAAATGATAATTTCTTTTTAATTATTTATCATCTTTTAAATATTTTAGTTTCCAATTTAGTCCCTAAATTTTTCTAATTTTTCCATGGATGAATCACAAAAAATATCTACTACCTTTTCTTTAATGCTCTAATTACCATATAAGGACCTCAAGTTTTGAATTCCATAGCTATTTGATCCTTCTAGCTACTAGAATCCAACTTTTGCATTTTATGCAATTTGGTCCTTTCCATAAATAAGTACCTAATCGAAAAAAATTTCTTATCAGAATTTTCATATGACATTCCTAACATAATTCAAACAATGAAAAAAATATAAAAATAAATTTTCTTTCTGGCTCAGATTTATGATCCCGAAATCACTATTTTGATTTCACTGAAATTGGGTTGTTACATGTTTATAAATTATCCATCATTCAACCATACTTGCACACATTAAACATGATAATACCATTTACATAAATATCAAAATATGATCATCACAAGCCATTCCAATGGCTATTTACAACCAAAATCATTTTCATATTAACATTGGCTTGTTAACCTATACATGCCATTAAAACCAAAAGTAATTTAATATTTATACTGGATTGGGCCGATGGATAGTGTGATGTTTCTCTGACCAACTTCTAACCTTAATAAGCTTTTGGGTTACTATAAAAAGAGGAAATAAAATAGAGTAAGCTTTAAAGCTTAGTAAGTTCGTATAATGGGGAAGTAACTTACCACTTTATTTACATTTAGAGTAAGCATATAAAATACATCCAAAGCAATTTGGTCAATTTCCTAAGTACATATCCTCATCAAGCATGTTAGTTATGTAATTCACATGAATATCAAGAAACATATATGAGCTCATCAATAATCACTTTCCATATACTTATACTTTTCACATCAAGTATTCATGAAACATATACAAATCATATCCTTATATTTCAAGCATATGTACTCGTAGCAATTCATCTCGGATTCATATTATTCCATGTCAAAAATTTTCTCATTGAATCATTTATTATTCGATGGATACACGGGTAGTACACATGAAGTGTACAAAACTATAATCCGTCAATTCATGTATTGTAACATCCCGAATTAGGGCCTGGTCGGAACAGTGATTTTGAGACCACGAATTCGACGTAAGAAAACTCATTTTTATTATATTTTTATGGTCTAATATTCTATGGAATTGTTTACTGAAAATTTCGTCTGGAAATTTTGACGTTTGGGCACTCAATTTAGTTAAAAGGACTAAATCATAAAAAGTGCAAAAGTTGAGTTCTACCTGCTAGAGTTGTCCAATTGTTATGAAATTTTAAATTGGAGGTCCTTAAATGGTAATTAGACCATTTTTTAATTTGTTGGACAAAAATGAACATGAAATGGGTGAAATAGAATATTTTTAAGTTAGGGGCATTTTGGTCATTTGGTAATTAAAATGAATTAAAAACAAAATTAAAAGCCAATTTTTGTCCATCTTTAACCCCATGGCCGAAAATTGCATGGAGAAGACATAGATAGGGTTTTTCAAGCTTTCAAGCTCGATTATAAGTCCGTTCTAGCCTCGTTTTTAATGATTTTTATGTTTTTAAAATCCTCGTAACAAGATTTACCTATTTCTACCATTTATTTGAGTTATGATGAAGGTCTAGGGTTTGAACCATGTTATAAAATTGTTCATTTTGATGTTTAATGGAAGATTATGCATGTTTATGGTTGGAGAAATGACTTTTACTAAGTAGATTTCGATGAAAATGCTAAAAAGTACTAAATTGTAAAATTTATAAAATTTGTCATAAAAGCTTGTTTTGATGAGAATTTTAGTTTGATATAGTTATGAAAATGGTTCGGCTAGGCTTAAAGAGTGAGGAAATTAAAAAAAATAATTTTATGAGCCTAGGAGCAAAAGTGTAATTTTGACAAAGTTTAGGGGCAAAAATGTAATTTTTCCAAAATATGATTTTGGGATCACATTAAATAATGTGACTAATAATTAGACTAAATGTGATATTATAGATCAAGGAAAACGAGGATTGGGCCTAGAAAGGATGAAAATCGGGAAACCAAAGGTTAGATCCCTTTTTGCTATTTTGGTGTCGAGGTAAGTTTGTGTGATTTAATAAGCATGTTATTCATGTTATTATTATTATACATGAAATACATCTTCCTATGATTGTCTTGATTTGATGTTAATGGGAATTTAATGGAAAATGACATTTAAATGAAATGAGTAAGTTTATATGTAAATAATATATCGTTTTTAATATGATTAATATTTTGTTATTATATGAGATGTGGTGGTATGTTGAATGATCACTTGATGTAAATTATGAATTGAAATTAATTAAGGATGAATTGGTAAAATGTTGAAAAGTGAGGAATTTCATACGAAGTGAGAACACATATGTAGTACTATGTGCAGGCTACTATGTGTTTAAGATGGTTTTAGGTCACGTGTGTAGTACTAAGTGCAGGCTACTATGTGTACCAGATGGTTAGGTCGCATGTATAGTACTAAGTACAGGCAACTATGCGTACCCGATAGCGTCGATCACATGTGTAGTACTAAGTACAGGCCACTATGTGTAAGAGACGGTTTTGGTCACAAATGTAGTACTAATTGTAGGCTACTCTGTGAACTAGATAGCTTCGGTTACAAGGCTGGTAATATGTGCAGGCCACCGCATATCAATTATTATTCCGATGAGTTCAACGGGAAATTGACTAAGTGAAAATACATGTGATCATGTAATGATTAAGTGTAAATGAATATGACTATGTGATGAATAAGTGTAGGTATATGTGTGTGAAAATTTATGAGCAATGTGCTCGGTAGTTGATCGAACTTTCGGTAAGATGAAATGGAGTAAGTGAGATTATGCAAGAGTGAAATTTGTAATCAAACAGTTTTGGAAAGCAACAGTTGTGTGACTTTGAAAAATCACCAAAAATGGTGGAGATCGAATTAGAGGTTGAAATAAATATGAAATTAAATCTTAATGATTCTATTTTCACTAAAAGAAACAGCGAAAGCAAAAGATTTTCATATTCTATGATATTTTAATTTTTGTGAGACAGGTTCAGAATAATTATGGAATCCCCTGTTCTGAATTGAAAAAATCATTAAAAATTTTAAAAATATAATTATAGGTTATAATTTATAAGCTTGAAATCCTTAATGAGTTTATTTTCAAAAGAAATAGACAATAATATTATCCAAGTTTCGTACCATGAGATAATTAATTCTTAGTGAAGAGAGGTCGAAACTATCAGACAGCAAAACAAGGGTGACTTTAAAGAATAAACTGTACTTATTGGCTAAACCAAAAATTTCTAAAATTTTATGATAAAAATATATATGAGTCTAGTTTCTGGGAAAATTAGCAGATCTTAATTTGGAGTTCTGTATCTTTGGATATAAATAATTTAGTGACTATAACTCGAGAAAATAGCTTGACTAGACTTTAAATAAATAGATAGAATTTAAAAATTGCATGTTAATACATTGCTTATTATTTTTCATGCGAGCTTACTAAGCTTGAAGCTTACTCCCTCCTTTCTATATCCTTTATTATTGTCAGGTTAGCTCGAGGTTGGGGATCATCGGAGGCAGTATCACACTATCAAGCCAATACCCTTGGAATATTGATACAAATGTTAGAAATATCAAGTGAGTGACATGTATAGGAACCTAGTTTTATAACATGTGTTATCATAATTTGGCCTAATGTATTGGCCTATATTGAGCTATTGTACATTGCCATGAGGTGTGGCTCATATTGATTATGAGTAGTAAATCTAGCTATTCATGTTATGTTTAATAATTATGATGTGAATATGTTTGTTTGCCATGCATGGTTGGTAAAATGTTACGTGTGTTGAATGCATGCTTTGTGATCAGTCAAGGTGGTCATGGTCATGAATTAAATGTGTAATATGGTAATAATATAATAATTTCTTGAACATGAATGTTAGATGGATAAGTTGGTAACCATGGTATAATGGTATAAAGTGAGAATAAATAATAATGTTAATTGAATAAGAAATTGGTGTGGAATGTCTCAGTCAAGCATATTGTTCTATGCATGTGAAATGTCGGTACTCCATAAAGATATAACTTGGCTAGAATATGTATGCTTAATGATAAGTTAGAATTAATTAGCGTGATGATAACTATGGTATATAAGTATAAGTGGTAAGGTATTTGGCAAAGCCAAATGAATAAGGTATGGTATGTCTAGACTTGGTTTAATGTGAGAAAGGGGTAATTCATGTATGATGATTTGTAAATGTTATGTTTATTTCATAATTGAGGATGTTGAATGCCATTGGAATCACGTATGTGTGTGTGCATGTAAGGATGACAAAAAGGTGTGGAAAATAGCCTAAGTTTTGGCCACACAGGCAGAGACACGACCGTGTGTCCCAGTAGTGTAGAGGACACGACCTCTGGCCATGGGCGTGTGCCTTGGTCGTGTGCCCATAAATGGTTGTTGACGTCATAAATAGAGAGTTACACAGCCTGAGGACACGGGCGTGTCTAGAGCCACATGGGCGTGTGACTCTCCAAAATATGAAAAAAAATTCCTAAGTATTGTGAAACCTTTGAAAGTTTACGGTTTAGTCCCGAACCACCCCTGAAGTTTGTTTTGGGCTTCTTAGACCCAAATAAGGGACTATGAGTATGTGATTGAATATTTCGAAATATGAATGAAATTTTATGGCCCGGTTTGCATGATTGATTGCGTTTAAGCCCGTTAATGCCTCGTATCCTATCCTGGCATCAGACACGAGTAAGGGGTGTTACATTTAGTGGTATTAGAGCTATGGTTTAGTCGATTCTCAGACTAACCTAGCATACGTATGAGAGTCCAGCTATACATGCTACCGATCTGTGATAGTGTGATGTCTCCCGACGCGTATGAGAGCCATTTTATTTAGACAAAAGTACTCTCCAACCGAGCTACATTCGACCATATTGATTGTGGTAATGAGGTATTTAAGTAAAGTACAGTCATGATGAGTTGAAACTTGGAAAGGTACGAATAAGAACCTGTTATGGATAAAATGTCATTGACTTGATTGGATATCAAAATTTGATGGATTGAAATGAATTATTGAAACAAGATAAAGGATTATATGGCACAATGAACTTACCTGTGATTGATTGATAATTTCATGATGTATGTGACTAAATTGCTTGAATAAATGCATGTGTTTAGATAACTTACCAAAGATATAGATGGAATGAGTATTCACGTATGCTTATTTGAAAGATTATGGTTGGCAAGCTCGTATAGTTTAAGTAAACGTGTTAAATTGCTTGGATTGATTTATATGATTGTAAGGATATGTCTAAATGATGGTGTACGAGGTGAAAAAAATAGATTGTGATAAACTTATCCATGTTTATTGGCCCTTGTATGATGTTATGTGCATAACTTATCTAATTAAATGAATAGATAAGTAAAGTTATTCAGAATTCATAGAATGTATGTATAAGTACATTTGTTTAAATAAGTAATTGGAACGTCTGTGTAAAGCAAACTTTAATGTTAGCTTGTCTAATGCGAATGATATGTTGGTAATAATATGACTATAATGGTGAAAGTTATACGGTATATACATGTGTATGAGAGACGAGTTAGGGATCTTAAAACCCCACCCCCTTACCAGAATGGTGTTTATAAAGGATTTTATGAGATTTATGCTGAAATAACTCACGAGTATGAGACCAAAAGAGATCAGCAGTAGAATGATTGTAAATATGGTCAGAGTTTGAGAATGAGTTGACAAGTAAAGACAAAATTAGAAAAGGTATCATATTAATTTAAGGATTTTTTTCGGTTTACGAAATATCATAATGAGAGAAGAAATTAACCTTGGCAAATCGACTTGTTCAGGCACAACTATGAAAGAATGTAGTAATCAGAATTCCTTCTGAACTTATTTTCTTCAGTGAAAGGAATAGTATGGGATTAGTGATGACAGAAATAGTTGAAGGAATAATATTTGAAAGGTAAGACATTAAGTGTGACAGTTATGGCTGAACAGATTTTGGAGTCTCTTTTGAGGTATTCTATATGTTTAATTGTTCTTAGGAATATTCCTATGGCTGTTACTCTTTTGATAAAATTCTTGTTATATGGGAACATTTTCTAATCATGATGTATAGACGAAAGTATTGATAACCTGATTGGTTTATAATCAGTACTGCTCTATTTCTCTCTGGTATTCTGTTACAATCCATTCATTGGAATTTTATAAGAAATACACATGGTGTTATGATTCTATTTCTTCTAATGAATGCTGTGTTCGATATATATGGGAAGGTACATTATTCTGGTTACATTTAATTCCAGTGGGTTTGAATGATGTATTTTTTCTGGATTTCTTTTCTCTGAGGAATTATCAAGATCCTTCATATTTTCTTATGAGCTTTGTTCTGGGTCTTTCAATACGATGTCGTATCGTGGATTTCTCTATATTGGATTTTTGTATCTTGGATTTCTTATTCTTGGAATTTTCTGTCTTAAATTTCTTTATTTTGGTCTTCTTGCCATCTTTATTCTGAAAATTATTAATCATGACTCGTATATAAAGTGTATTCTTGGGCCTATGATGACTATGTCAATTATGATTATGCCTCTGGGTTGATAGTAGTAACGTGATGATTCTAGTATTTGAATTTCTTTAAATTTTGTTTAAAGTTTTAACCTCAGCAAAAGCATAAGTGGCAAAAGTGCGAGTTTCGATTTGTATGGTGGATTTCTTTTCCTGAGTAAGTTGACTAAATTTAATTCCCTCAATCAGTATATTTTTGTTATTTTGAGCTAAAGCAATGGTAAAGGTCTTTGATAGGCATGATAAGTGAATCTTAAATGATTACATGTTGAACAGTTCTGTCAACTGAAAGGAAGAATTTCTTGAAGCTATATCAGTCTGTATGGGTTATTGTTTGAAAGATTTAATGAAACAATTATGTCCGAATCCTTTTTCTCAAGCCTGAGAATAAGATTTTATCTTTTTCGGGTAAAAGACAGATAGTCTAAATGGAAAGTGTATGTATCTTAGAAGACTTTGATACGATTTAAAGCTGCTACGAATGATAAAATTTTCGTTTTGTGAAAATTGAATGGTCTGTTACATGTTAGTAAAACTTTGAGTAGATGAGGACATTGTTAACCAAAGCCTTCGAACTGGTTTAGTTTGCATTGAGCAAAGACTTTTTGATTTTCAGTGATGTGTTTTAAGGTAAGAAAGGTGGTGTGACAGCTCAACGTATCTGATGTTATAGATAGATTTAAGTTTGTGATAGTGTAGCTGACTTGAATCGTTAAAGGATGATAAGATAGTTATGGTATGATCTCTGAGAAATAGTTACTATGGATTTCATATATGGATTATTCCTGTCTTTAAAAAGGAAAGATGTTATGTGGCTTGTATTAAATGTTTGATGAAATCTACAAATCATTTCGGTATATGTTAAATTTCTGTCTAACGAGTTAATGGAATCATGTATCTTTGAGATTGTCGGATTCTTGGAATGCTAGTCTTGGTTAATTGGATTGAGATCTGGATTCTATATTATGTGTTATTGAGAAGCTAAATAAAACCCTAGTTTTAATGAACGCTAAAGTAAAAGTTCTTTAGCAATGTTTATGAGGAACTAAACCACTCTTCTGGTAAGATTTTTGAGGACGAAAATCCCTAAAGGGGGGAGAGTTGTAACATCTCAAATTAGGGCCTAGTTGGAACAATGGTTTCGAGACCACAAATTCGACATAAAAAAATCATTCTTATTATATTTTTATGGTCTACAATTCTATGGAATTTTTTTGTGAAAATTTTATCCGAAAATTTTGACGTTTGGGCACTCAATTTAGTCAAAAGGACTAAATCGTAAAAAGTGCAAAAGTTGAGTTCTACATGCTAGAGGTGTCTAATTGTTATGAAATTTTAAATTGGAGGTTCTTAAATGGTAATTAGACCATTGGTTAATTTTTTGAAAAAAAATGGACATGAAATGGGTGAAATAGAATATTTTTAAGTTAGGGGCACTTTGGTCATTTAGAAATTAAAATGAATTAAAAACAAAATTAAAAGCCAATTTTTGTCCATCTTCAACCTCATGGTCGAAACTTGCATGGAGAAGACATATCTAGGGTTTTTCAAGCTTCCAAGCTCGATTGTAAGTCTATTCTAACCCCATTTTTAATAATTTTTACATTTTTGAAATCCTCGTAACAAGATTTACCTATTTGTACCAGTTATTTGAGATGTGATGAAGGTCTAGGGTTTGACCCATTTTATAAATTTGTGTATTTTGATGTTTAATGGTAGATTATGCATGTTTATGGTTAGAGAAATGACTTTTACTAAGTAGTTTTCAATGAAAATGCTAAAAAGGACTAAATTGTAAAAGTTATAAAATTTGTCATAAAAGTGTGTTTTGATGAGAATTGTAGTTTTCTATATTTATGAAAATGGTTCAGCTAGGCTTAAACAGTGAGGAAATTGAATAAAAATAATTTTACGAGCCTAGGGACAAAAGTGTAATTTTGACAAAGTTTAGGAACAAAAGCATAATTTTTCCAAAATATAATTTTTGGATCACATTAAATAATGTGACTAATAATTAGACTAAATGTGATATTATAGATATAACAACTCGATTTTGGGCCTAGTCGGAACAGTGGATTCGAAACCACTATTCTGAAGCCAGAGAAAATTATTTTGATTTATTGTATGTGTTTTAATGTGATTTTATAAGTGCATGTTAATTTTGGTATATTAATTTTAGCGATTTCTAGTCCAATTTCGAAAAAGGACTAAATAGCGTAAAAAGGTAAAATTTATGTTTTGATGCCTAAACGTGTTAAATTGCTTTATATATTAAATTGGGGGTCTTTAAAGTGAAATTAGGCCATTAAAAGTGTGATGGCCAGCCAAGGGAGAAAAAATGGTCAAAAAGCCAAAATTTGTGGCTTTTAGGTGACTAAATTGGCTAAAAATAGAATAAAAGAAAGAAAAGAAAGATCTCATCTTTTCTTTATCATCTCTCCACCGAAAATAGCAGCAAAGAAAGGGTTTAGAAGCTGGAAATTTTCAGCAAAGGAACTCCCATGCTAGTAAGTGATTTTTAATGTCTTTCTTGATAATTTTTACATTTTTTGGAACCCCCAAAGCATGAGCTTTCAAATGAGGGGACTATTTTGCAAAATGATTAAGAGTCTACGGTTTTGCCACGAAAGTATATTTGTTGTTTCCTGAGTTTTTATGGAAGAATATGAGTCTTGGTAGTGTTATAAACAACCATTACGAAAGAAGTTTGATGAAAACACCTAAAATGGGGTATTTTGCAAAGTTGTAAAACAAGTTGTAAATGTGTGAAATAGTTGAAATTATGAGTTGCTATAGTTATGAAAATGGTTTTTCTAGGCTTAATGAGTAAGAAAATGTGATAAAAATCATTTTACGAGCCTAGGGGCAATTTGGTAATTTTGGCAAAGTATAGGGGCAAAATTAAAAATTTTGCCATAATGTGTCATCGGACTAATTTGACTAGTATATTGTTTTAATAAGTTAAATGTGATGTCATAGATGATGAAAAAGGAGATTCGGGATTAGAACAAGGAAAAACGAGAAATTAATATTTAGGCCTCTTTTACCAATTTGGTGTCGAGGTAAGTTCGTATGATAATAATAATGCAAAGTTATGTTTAAATTACATTCCTTATTAATATTGCATATATTATATGATTTAATATATTGGAAGATTGATGGAATATGATGTTTCTTTGAAACAAGTAAGTTGGTATGAAAGTAATTTATCAACTTCATTATCATGTGCTTAATACTTGATATTGTAAGAAATATGGATGTATGAATTATTTGGAATTGACTTGTGATGATTCTATGAAAATGTGATGATATGTGTGCTAGTATAAGACCATGCCCGGGACATGGCATCGGCACTGACATGAGACCTTGTATAAGACCATATCTGGGATATGGCAACGATAAGTGGATCCATGTAAGACCATGTATGGGACATGGCTTTGGTATTCTATTTGGTGTGTGATAGTTCCGAACATCCTTTAGTATCCCGAGTGTTCGACGGGTAATGTAATGGATGGTGTGATGAAAGCTCTAAGTAGAGCATGTTAAAGAATGTATGATTATATATTTTATTATGAAGTAGTACAGGTATGTATGCAAAACTCATGAGAAATGATTCGGTCTATGATGCACCTTTGGTAAGGTTGCACATAAGTAAGTCATTTTTATGAGAATGATTTTGTAATGACCTTGTGGTTATGGGTCTATGTTCATGATGTATATAGTATTTGGTGAATACTATGAAAATGGTATGATTAGGAATAAGTCTTTGATACTTGATGACATTGAGATTATGGGTCCATGCTTATGATGCATAGCTATGTGTTCTTACCATGATAGATGAAATGATGTTGTATTAATTTGGTGAACAATAATTGTGAAAGAGTAAATTAGCTTGGACAGTTTTGGGCTACTGCAGTAGTGTAACTTTGAAAATACACTAAAAATAATGGAAAATGCGTCAGAGGCTGAATAAAATATGAAATTAAAGACTATTTAGTCTAGTTTCTTATAAAAGAAACCATGTAAGCAAAATATTTTCCTATAATGATATATTTGAAGTTGTGTGAGATAGAGTCAGAATGACTTTGAAATCCCCTGTTTTGATTTCAGAAAATCATTATAAATTGTAAAAAAATAGTTATGAGTTATATTTTGTATTTTTAGAATCCTTAATGAGTCTATTTTCAATATAATTTGACAAGAACATTATTTGAGTCCTGTACTATGAGATAATTGAACTTTAGTTCAAAAGGGTCGAAACTGTCAGATAGTGAATTAGGGGTTCTTTTGAGGAATAAACTGTACTATTTAGCTAAACCAAAAATTCTAGAAATTTTATGGTAGAAAAGTACATGAGTCTAGTTTCAAGGAAAATTAACGGAAATTAATTTGGAGTTTCATAGCTCTAGATATAAATATTTTATTGACTGTTGTACACGAAGACAACTTATCATAAACTTAAGAATATGTTGGGAACATTGATAAAAACATGTTAATGAGTTGCTTATTGTTCTCATATGAACTTATTAAGCATAAAGCTTACCCCCCTTCCTTTCCCATGTTCTCTAGTGTTGCCAGGTTAGCTCAGGTTGGAGTTCGTCGGAGATATTATCATATTGTCAAGCTATCGCCATTGGCGTAAGTGATTTCAAGTACTTTGAGTCTATGGCATGTATAGGAGTTTAAATATTTGAATGTGTGATATTTGTTTAAGCCAAACGTATCGGCTTACTTTAGCTATTGAGGTTGTAAACCTATTTATATATGCATGCATGTGTTATGGTCTTATGTGATAAATTTATAATGATTATGGCATGAATGTGGTAAAGATGTGAATAAAATCTATGATATCTATTGAATGAAAAATTGACATGATCATAACATGTTTATGGACGTTTAAGTGCCCATGTATGCCTTGTTGTATGCTATTGTACAAGTATGTGTGCGTATGTTGTGAGGGTGACAAAATGGCTTGGAAAATAGCCTTGTATTTGTCCACACGGGTAGACGCACGGGTGTGTGTCTAGGCCGTGTGTGACACACAGTCTGCCCTCATGGGCGTGTGACCCAGTCGTGTGTCCCCTACACCTAGGAAATTCAAGTCAGTTTTGCATGGTAGTAAACACACGGGCAAAGACACGGTCGTGTGTCTCAACCGTGTAGTGGACACGGCCTAGCACACAGGTGTGTGCCTTGGCCGTGTGTCTTATTTTGTTCATGACCAAATGGACAGAGAGTTGCACGGGTGAGGGACACGGGCATGTCCCGATGAACACTAGGCAGTGTGGTGCACAGGGCAACCAACACGGGCATGTAGAGCCTTAAAGCATGAATTTTCAAAGTTTTTCTTAAGTTCTCGATTTGGTTCTGAACCACCCCGAATGTATGTTTTGGGCCTAGTAAACCTGTTTAAGATACTGTATGCATGTGAAATGAAAATTTTTAAATTCGAACGAAATTTCATGGCCGATTTGGTATGGAAGTGCTTGAGTTAAGTCCGATAGCATCTCGAGCCCTGTCCAGACATTCGATACGGGCGAGGGGTGTTACATTTAGTGGTATTAGAGCCATGGTTTAGTCAATTCTCGGACTAACATAGCGTAAATGAGTCTAGCTATACATGCCATAGTACTACTCGTAATAGTGTGATATCTCCTTGGCGTTAACGAAACTGTTTGCTAAGATAGGCAAGACTTCCAATCGAGCAAATCTTGTTAATAATAGAAGTAATATTGAGATGATTGAAACGTGCTTGTGATATGTTGAAATTTGAAAAGGTATGAAAATAAATCCATGATTTTTCCATGAAGTAATATTCAATATGTGATAATCATAAGTTAAAGAATGTGGAATCGTGGAATGAAATGAAAGTTAAGTTGTGATAAGCTCTTTCATGCATGTTAGTATTCATACGATGTTATGTGCCTAACTCTTTTGGCCAAGTGATTATGAAAAGAAAAAAATTTACTCGAAATGATAGAATGTGTGTATAAGTGCTTCTATTGAATGATGCGCAATCAGTATGTACATGTGATTGACATTTATGTTTAATTTCTGAATTAAAGATGTCATAAATGTTATGATAGCATGAAAATTGAAATGAAAGATCAAATTGAGTAGAACGCTGGAATTGAGTACGATCGTTCGATTATGAATTGGCGGATAAGACCATGGTTGGACCATGGCAGTGCAGGTGATATGTGCGCCAGTGTAAGACATGTCTGGGACATTCATCAGTCTCGAGATCTCGAGATATGTATGCTAGTGTAAAACCATGTTTGGGACATCGCATCGGCTTAATATGTGTCAGTGTAAGACCTGTCTGGGACACGGCATCGACACAGATGGATGAGAGCTAATACAAGACGATAGTTGGACTATGGCATCAAGTGAATGATGTACTCAAGACCGTAAGACGTTCTCTAATTTAGTAAATGTTGGTAAGTAAAATAAGGCTAAGTGTTGAAACTTGATTAGACATTAATGATGGTTCGAGTAAAAGAAATGAAAATTTATATTGTGATAAGTTCACTGATGTTTGGCTAGTATTCATATGAAATAAAGTTGCATGTGTTACTAAGATATGTGAAAGTGTATTCATAACAAGTTGGAAATTTGAAATGTCTGAATCGATGTGCATGATACTATGTTGTTGTTAAATGTGTATATGTGTGAGAGTCGAAAGTTTAGAGGCTTTACAATCTTCACCCCCTTACTAGAATAGAGTTATATGAGGAAATTCACGAGAGATATGTTGTATAAACTTACAAATGGGAAACTAAAGAGCGTAATAATGGAGTATCATGGGCTTAGTGATGATAGAAATAATCAGAGGAATGATGTCGGATTCGCAAAGATGTTTGAGCATGACGGATCCAATTAAGTAAAATTTTAGTTATCTCTCTCTTCGGAGTATTTTGTATTTTCCTCTATCCTTGGGAATATATATGGCTGCTCATTTCTAGTGAAATTCTTAGTATATGAGGATGCTAGCGACTGTGATATTAGACAAAAGCTCTGTTGATCTAATTAATTATGATCAACATTTCTTTGTCTTTTCGGAATTCTATTCTGATATGTCAGAATGAAATAGACGGTGAAAATTCATGTGAGACCATTCTGATGTTCCTGTTGACTATGGTTTTATATTTATACAGAAAATGTATTATCTCTGTTATGATGAAATTCGAGAGTGTATAAACGGCAGTTTCTTTCTGGTTTTCTCTGAGGGGACATTCAGATCTTCTTTATTATTTTCTTTTGGGTTATACTGTCGAATTTATGGCATGGTATTATATCTGGAATTCTTTATCTTGGTTTTTCCTATCGTTCTTATTTTGAGAATTATCAAACCTGGCTTATCCTTAAGTGTATTCTTTGACTTGCGATAATAATTTCTATTATGATTATGCTTCTGGTTCAATCATGAAAATGTGGCAATTCTAGTATCTGGATTTCCCTAATCTTCGTGTAAAGAACTATTTTCAGTAAAGGTAAATTAAGTTATGTGCATTTAAGTTTATTTTCTGGTCCGGGAATAATGTTGTGCAATTACGGTTAAATAGACGTACAGCCTGAAATGAAGAAATTTAATTATTATAAGTATGATACGGAAACACATTAGTGGGACTTTTATCATTCGAGAGATGTTGTTATAAATAAAGTTGTCATGATTAATAAAGAGACCACATCTATGAAGTTGGAATCATTTGATTCATGTTAGTAAAGTTTCTAAACAGTTGATGACCAAAGTATGGAAATATGGCTATAAGTGGTAAATTAAACAAGTACAGCATGATTCGACTTTTAATTTGGAATTGCAGGGAGGATTTGATTTCTGGTTTCTGTTACTATTATTTCAGAGTAAGATTTGAGTACTGAGAAACTCTGGGTTATACAGAGAATTGAGTACAGAGTTCGCAGTAGTATCTTGTCTATTCTTCCAAAGGATGTGAATTGTCTACAGGATAAAGCTGAATATAAAATGTATTCGAGATTATTACTGTCAGTGATGACAGTGGGAAGAAAAAGAGAAAGGGCTATTATGAATTTCGTATTGGGATATCTCTCATCCCTAGGAAAAAGAGAGATGCCAATTGGATTATGATGGATTGATGATGTAAGTCAGTATGATTATTTTTGTATGTACAGATATATTATTCGACAGATTTGGCTAAGTTATATGTTTCTGATTTATAGTTTTTAGAATGTCAGTCTCTAGTATTTCGAATTGAGCCCGAGGTTTATACCGCAAATATAGAAAGGCTATAGGAAATCTTGATTATGAGACTGAGTTAATATGTAATTTTGAGAAAAGGGTAAAAGTGACTCGTGAAAGTTGAAAGCAACTTCTTCTGGTAAGATTTTCAGGGACGAAAATCCCTAAAGGGGAAAGAATTGTAACAACCCAATTTTGGGCCTAGTCGAAACAATGGATTCAGAACCATTATTCTGAGGCCAGAGAAAATTATTTTGATGTTATTGTATGTGTTGTAATGTGATTTTATAAGTGCATGTTAATTTTGGTATATTAATTTTATCGATTTCTAGTCCAATTTCGAAAAAAGATTAAATCGCGTAAAAAGGTAAAAGTTGTGTTTTGATGCCTAAAGGTGTTAAATTGCTTTGTATCTTAAATTGGGGGTCTTTAAAGTGAAATTAGGCCATTGAAAGTGTGATTGCTGGCCAAGGGAGACAAAATGGTCAAAAAGCCAAAATTTGTGGCTTTTAGGTGACTAAATTGGCTAAAAATAGAATAAAATAAAGAAAAGAAAGATCTCATCTTTTCTTTATCTTCTCTCCACTAAAAATAGCAGTAAAGAAAAGGTTTAGAAGCTGGAAAATTTCAGCAAAGGAACTCTCATGCTAGTAAGTGATTTTTAATGTCTTTCTTGATGATTTTTACATTTTTTTGGAACCCCCAAAGCATGAGCTTTCAAATGAGGGAACTATTTTGCAAAATGATTAAGAGTCTAGGGTTTTGCCATGAAAGCATATGTGTTGTTTGCTGAGTTTTTATGGAAGAATATGAGTCTTGGTAGTGTTATAAACAACCTTTATGAAAGAAGTTTGCATGAAAACACCTAAAATGGGGTATTTTGCAAAGTTGTAAAACAAGTTGTAAATGTGTGAAATAGTTGAAATTATGAGTTGATATAGTTACGAAAATGGTTTTTCTAAGCTTAATGAGTAAGAAAATGTGATAAAAATCATTTTACGAGCCTAGGGGCAATTTGGTAATTTTGGCAAAGTATAGGGGCAAAATCAAAAATTTTGCCATAATGTGTCATCGGACTAATTTGACTAGTATATTATTTTAATAAGTTAAATGTGATGTCATAGATGATGAAAAAGGAGATTCGGGATTAGAACAAGGAAAAATGAGAAGTTAATATTTAGGCCTCTTTTACCAATTTGGTGTCGAGGTAAGTTCGTATGATAATAATAATGCAAAGTTATGTTTAAATTACATTCCTTATTAATATTGCATATATTATATGATTTAATATATTGGAAGATTGATGGAATATGATGTTTCTTTGAAACGAGTAAGTTGGTATGAAAGTAATTTATCAACTTCATTATCATGTGCTTAATACTTGATATTGTAAGAAATATGGATGTATGAATTATTTGGAATTGACTTGTGATGATTCTATGAAAATGTGATGATATGTGTGCTAGTATAAGACCATGCCCGGGACATGGCATCGGCACTGACATGAGACCTTGTATAAGACCATATTTGGGATATGGCAACGATAAGTGGATCCATGTAAGACCATGTATGGGACATGGCTTTGGTATTCTATTTGGTGTGTGATAGTTCCGAACATCCTTTAGTATCCCGAGTGTTCGACGGGTAATGTAATGGATGGTGTGATGAAAGCTCTAAATAGAGCATGTTAAAGAAGGTATGATTATATACTTTATTATGAAGTAGTACAGGTATGTATGCAAAACTCATGAGAAATGATTCGGTCTATGATGCACCTTTGGTAAGGTTGCAAATAAGTAAGTCATGTTTATGAGAATGATTTTGTAATGACCTTGTGGTTATGGGTCTATGTTCATGATGTATATAGTATTTGGTGAATACTATGAAAATGGTATGATTTGGAATAAGTCTTTAATACTTGATGACATTGAGATTATGGGTCTATGCTTATGATGCATAGCTATGTGTTCTTACCATGATAGATGAAATGGTGTTGTATTAAATTGGTGAACAATAATTGTGAAAGAGTAAATTAGCCTGGACAGTTTTGGGCTACTGCAGTAGTGTAACTTTGAAAATACAGTAAAAATAATGGAAAATGAGTTAGAGGCTGAATAAAATATGGAATTAAAGATTATTGAGTCTAGTTTCTTATAAAAGAAACCATGTAAGCAAAAGAATTTCCTATAATGATATATTTGAAGTTGTGTGAGATAAAGTCAGAATGACTTCAAAATCCCCTGTTCTGATTTGAGAAAATCATTATAAATTGTAAAAAAAATAGTTATGAGTTATAATTTATATTTTTAGAATCCTTAATGAGTCTATTTTCAATAGATTTGGACAAGAACATTATTTGAGTCCTGTGTCGATGAACACTAGGCCGTGTGGTACACACGGGCAACTAACACGGCCACGTCAAAATGATCACACGGGCGTGTAGAGCCTTAAAGCATGAATTTTCCAAATTTTTCTTAAGTTCTCCGTTTGGTTCCGAACCACCCCGAATGTATGTTTTGGGCCAAGTAAGCCTGTTTAAGATACTGTATGCATGTGAAATGAAAAGTTTTAAATTCGAATGAAATTTAATGGCCAGTTTGGTATGAAAGTGCTTAAGTTAAGTCCGGTAGCATCTTGAACCCTGTCCCGGTGTCGGATACGGGCGAGGGGTGTTACAATAGATCAAGGAAAGCGAGGATTGGACCTAGAATGGATGAAAATCGGGAAACCAACGGTTAGATCCCTTTTTTCTATTTTGGTGTCGAGGTAAGTTCGTGTGATTTAATAAGCATGTTATTCATGTTATTATTGTTATACATGAAATATATCTTGCTATGATTGTATTGATTTGATGTTGATGGAAATTTATTGGAAAATGATATTTAAATGAAATGAGTAAGTTTGTATATAAATAATATATCATTTTCACTTATGATATAATATTTTGTTATTATATGAGATGTGGTTGTATATTTAATGATCACTTGATGTAAATTATGAATTGAAATTGATTAAGGATGAATTGGTAAAATGTTGAAAAGTGAGGAATTTCTTGGTTGGACCTTCGGAATAGAAAAGATACGTATGATTCGTTGTGAGAACACATGTGTAGTACTATGTGAAGGTACTATGTGTTTAAGATGGTTTTAGATCAAGTGTGTAGTACTAAGTGCAGGCTACTACATGTACCAGATGGTTAGGTTGCATGTGTAGTACTAAGTGCAGGTTACTATGCGTACCCGATAGCTTCAATCGCATGTGTGGTACTAAGTGCAGACCGCTATGTGTAAGAGATGGTTTTTGTCACAAATGTAGTACTAAGTGTATGCTACTATGTGCACCAGATAGCTTCGGTTACTAGGGTGGTAATATGTGTAGGCCACCGCATATCTATTATTATTCTGATGAGTTCAACGGGAAATTGACTAAGTGAAAATACATGTGATCATGTAATGATTAAGTGTAAATGAATATGACTATGTGATGAATAAGTGCAGGTATATGTATGTGAAAATTTATGAGCAATGTGCTCGATAGCTAATCAAACTTTCGGTAAGATGAAATGGAGTAAGTGAGATTATGTAAGAGTGAAATTTGTAATAAAATAGTTTTGGACAGCAACAGTTGTGTGAATTTGAAAAATCACCAAAAATGGTGGAAATGGAATTAGAGGTTGAAAAAGATACTAAATTAAAGCTTGATGAGAATATTTTCACATAAAAGAAACGGTGAAAGTAAAAGAATTTCATATTCTGCGATATTTGAATTTTTGTGAGACAGGGTCAGAATGATTTTGGAATCCCCTGTTCTGAATTAGAAAAATAAATAAAAATTTTACAAATATAATTATGCGTTATAATTTACATGTTTAAAATCCTTAATGAGTTTATTTTCAAGATAAATAGACAGGAACATTATCCGAGTTCTGTACCATGAGATAATTTATTCTTAGTGAAGAGAGGTTGGAACTATCTAACAGCAAAATAGGGGTGATTGTAAAGAATAAACTGTACTTATTGGCTAAACCAAAAATTCATAAAATTTTGTGATAAAAATATATTTGAGTCTAGTTTCTGGGAAAATTAGTGGATCTTAATTTGGAGTTCCGTAGCTCCATATATAAATAATTTAGTGACTGTGACTCGAGAAAATAGCTTGACTGGACTTTGAATAAATAGAGAGAATTTGAAAATTGCATGTTAATACATTGCTTATTATTTTTCATGCGAGCTTACTAAGCTTTAAGCTTGCTCCCTCCTTTGCATATCCTTTATTATTGTCAGGTTAGCTCAAGGTTGGAGATCATTGGAGGCAGTATCACACTATCAAGCCAATACCCTTGGAATATTGATACATATGTTAGAAATATCAAGTGAATGACATGTATAGGAACCTAGTTTTATAACATGTGTTATCATAATTTGGCCAAATGTATTGGCCTATGTTGAGCTATTGTATATGGCCATGAGATGTGGCTCATATTGATTATGACTAGGAAATCTAGCTATTCATGTTATGTCTAATAATTATGATGTGAATATGTTTGTTTGCCATGCATGGTTGGTAAAATGTTACGTGTGTTGAATGCATGTTTTGTGATCAGTCAAGGTGGTCATGATCATGAATTAAATGTGTATTATAGTAATAAGATGATAATGCCTTGAACATAGATGTTAGATTGATAAGTTTGTAACAATGGTATAATGGTATAAAGTGAGAATAAAGAATAATGTTAATTGAATATGAAATTGGTGTGGAATGTCTTAGTCAAGCATATTGTTCTATGTATGTGAAATGTCGGTACTCTATAAAGACATAACTTGGCTAGAATATGTATGCATAATGATAAGTTAAAATTAATTAGCATGATGATAACTACGGTATAAAAGTATAAGTGGTAAGGTATTTTGCAAAGCCAAATGAATAAGGTATGGTATGTCTAGACTTGGTTTAATGTGAGAAAGGGGTAATACATGTATGATGATTTGTAAATGTTATGTTTGTTTCATAATTGAGGATGTTGAATACCATTGGAATCACGTATGTGTGTGCATGTAAGGATGACAAAAAGGCGTGGAAAATAGCCTAAGTTTTGGCCACACGAGTAGAGACGCGGCCATGTGTCCCAGCCGTGTGGAGGACACGGCCTCTGGCCATGGGTGTGTGCCTTGGCCGTGTGCCTTTAAATGGTTGTTGACGTCATAAACAGAGAGTTACACGGGTTGAGGACATGGGCGTGTCCAGAGCCACACGGGTGTGTGACTCTCCAAAATATGAAAAAAAATTTCTAAGTATTGTAAAACCTTCAGAAGTTTACGGTTTAGTCCCGAACAACCCTTGAAGTTTGTTTTGGGCTTCGTAGACCCAAATAAGGGACTATGTGTATGTGATTGAATGTTTCGAAATATGAATGAAATTTTATGGCCCAGTTTGCATGATTGATTGCGTTTAAGTCCAATAATGCCTCGTATCCTATATCGGCGTCGGACACGGGTAAGGGGTGTTACATGTATCATCCATCAATTCATATACGAGAATGCTCATTAGGGCACATAATTAGCAAGCTCTCTCTAGAGCCATATAATGAAAAGCTCATATGAGCCATGTAACGAGAAGCTTAACCGGGCTATATAACGGAAAGCTCATAAGAGCCATAATCAGGAAGCTCATGTGAGCCAACAATGGGTAGCTCCAAAGAGTTATTAATCAAGAAGCTCTAGATAGCCATATATCGGAAAGTTCAAGCGAGCCATATCGGGAAGCTCCGGAGAGCCATTAATCGGGAAGCTCACGAAAGGGCATATATCGGGATGCTCATAAGAGCTGTGGTATGTCTACAACACATGTAGAATCACAACCAATCGAGATGCTTCGAAGAGCTATTAACGGGAAGCTCGCAAGAATCATATAACGAGAAGCTTGAGAGGGCCATATATCGGGATGCTCATGAGAGCTAATAACGGACGCTCTTTTGAGCTATGGTGTGCCCGCAATATATACAGGACCACAACCAATTTGGGAACCCTGTATCCATCTAATTTTATTTATTAAATCGGGACTTAATGTTTGTCAGGCACTATCAGATATAAGATTAATTTCATATACATAGCAACAATACAATCACATACATACAATTCAATTAACACACATGAATTCCCAATTTAGTTACACGGACTTACCTCGACATGTGTTCATTGATTTATTGTCTATTAATCCGACACTTTCTCTTTTCCTCCATCTAATTCCATATTTTGTCTATCCGGATCTGTACGAGTAAATTTAACTCAATTTAATACAATTCATATTCAATTCAATTCAATTCACATCTTAGGCAAAGTTATCATTTTTCCCTATACTTTTATTTAATTACAAAAATGAAATTCATGCAATATAATCCTTATTCCAAGCCTAGCCAATTTTTACATGTAACAATAGTAGCCCATTTATTTCATAAAATTCATGATTTTTCCATAAAATTTACATCTTTACAATTTAGTCCCTAAATCACAATTTCATCGAAATTCCCTTTACAAAAGTTGTTTATCTATCAACAACCTTTCATTTTCTACCATAAAACTTCATAATTCATGCATACTCATCCGTGGAAAAACCCGAGTACTTTGATAACTTTACAAATTAATCCCTGAGATAGCTAGATTAAGCTATTAAGATTTTGGAAACATAAAAATCATTACAAACGAGACTTGAGTACTCACCTAATTGAGCAGTATAAGCTTTTCTATTCTTCAAGCTTCAAACTAGGGTTTCCATGTATTTTTATTTGGGAAAGATGATGAAAAATATGATATTTTGTTATTTAATCATTTATCATATTTTATTATTTCCACTTTCTAATTTAGTCCTTTTCTTTGTTAGATTTCTCATGATGACTAATCATATTTATCTACTAACTCCACTTAATGGTCTATTTGCCATATAAGGACCTCAAATTTTGAATTCCATAGCTTTTTGATACTTATAGCTACTAGAACTCAACTTTTGCATTTCATACAATTTGGTCCTTTTATCAATTAAACATGTAATTGGTAAAATTTTCATGACGAAATTTTTATATGATATTCCTATCATAATGCAGATCATGAAATAATATTAAAATAATTTTCCTTCTGGACTCAGATTTTTGGTCCTGAAACCACTGTTTCGGTTTCACTGAAAACGGGTTGTTACAAAGCTCGTATAAACTTTAAACATAACAATTCATTTCAATAATGAACTTTATGGGGTAATTATAAACCTATACCAATAGCACAAGGTTTATCAAACTTTATAACCATTAGATCATAAATGAGTAAGTTTATCAATATCACATATATTTTTCATTTCTATCATAATAGAATTTGTGAAACATATAACTCAATCGTTAACCTTTTCATAATGCAATAAACCATTCCATTTATTTTCTTACCAATCCATTTACTTAGCATAAACTTAAATAACAACATCAATACACTAATTAGTATATTTGTACATGAACTAGGTAAATTCATCCATAGCATACGTAAATTTCTCACGTATAAATACATCATTCAACTCATAATTCCCCTTTCATCATATTACATTTCAACTAAGAACTTACCATTTCATTACCTTTCCTCACTCGTTTCATATGCATAACACACAAGACATAAGTATAACATCAACCATGACCACAAACTAGTGCATTTAAACATAGCTCTTTTGGAATCAACTACAAGATAAACCATTTTATAAGAAATTACATACTTTGATCCTTACAACCATTTCATTAACATAAATATATTTCCATTTAGATACTATGACAGCTCGATTTTAGCTAAATTAAAACAATGGTTTTGGAACCACAAATTTGATGTCAAAAAATTATTTTAATATTATTTTATATGTTTACAGCATGATAGCATGTATGAGTGAAAATTTCATGAGCTAACTTTATCATTTAATAGCTCAATTTGAGAAAAAAGACTAAATCGCGTAAAATGCAAAAGTTGCATTCTATTAGTTAAAGGTGTCAAATAGCTTTGGCTTTTAAATATTATGGCCTTAAATGGTAATTAAACCATTTTAATTGTGAGTGGACAAATATGGACATTAATATGATGATTTTAATGTTGTGTCATTAAGGTTAAATAGGTATTTTGGTAATTAAACTTAACATAAATAAAACAAAAGCCATATTATCTTTATTTTTCTTCATCTTAACCGATTATCAAAAGAAAAAGAAGCCAAAGAAGATGTATTAGGGTTTGAAAACATTAAGCTTGATTAAGGTATGGTTTTTGCTCAGTTTTTTGATGATTTCTATGTTTTTGTAATCGTTGCAGCTCATTCTAACTAGCCTGTACCTTAATTTTTGAAACTATTAAAGATTTTCAAGTTTCCATTGTTGAATCTATGATTTATTTGATGTTTAAAGATGAAATATGAAAGCTTGATGATAGATTTTAATGTTTTGTAAAGTAATTTTTGACAAAAATGTCAAATAAGGATTAAATTGTGAAATATGCAAATTGAGGAGATGAAATGTGAAATAAATGAAAGTTTTGGACTGATAAGGACTCATGTATAAATCGAATAAGCATGGGTTAAATTGAATTGTGTAAATTTTGTATATTTGTGAAATAGGGACTAAATTGATTAAATGTGAAAGTTTAGGGGCTAATGTGTAAAAATACCTAAATGTGTATTTTTGAACTAAATTGAATGAGTAGGTGATTAAATGAATTAATTTTGAATACATTTAGATCAAGAAAAGAGGAATCCGGAATTAGTTCAGAGGAAAGGCAAGATTATCGAGTAATTGACTTGTTCCGCCGTTTTCATACCCAAGGTAAGTTCGTATGTGGTAATTTTATTATAAATGAATGTTAAATGCTTTGATATTGCATAAAATGTGATTATGATATTACAGATACTGTTTGAATTGTGAATACGACTCTATGGATAGGTTTGACGATGAAATTGACAAGTGAAACGTCCCGGTTGAACCTTAGGAATAGTTTAGGATGCTAGTGACATGTCATTACGTTATTGTGCTGCGTTCGGGCCATGATATCAGCACTTTGGGTGCGAATGATACCTTGATTTGGCTACGGGCCATGGTATAAGTATTTCAGAGAGGAGTTACCTTGATTTAGCTATGGGCCATGGTATAGGTACTCCGGGATAAGTTACCTTGATTTGGCTATGGGACATGGTATAGGTACTTATCAATTGAGATCTTTGAGTATCCAAATTCTATTTTGAATGGTTCAACGGGTAAATGAATGATGTGGTTGAGAAAGAGGTTAGTACGAGGTGACACAGGTATGTACGGAACCTATTTCAGTATTAAATAGAGAAAGTTCAATGAGATGGTACTTAATCATGTTTTGAGACATGAGAAAGGTTTGTAGTTAATGTGGTTATGATTTGGTAATGTGTAATTGATTGAATTACATTTATTTGATGAATTGAGTTATTCACTTATGAACTTACTAAGCCATGAAGCTTACTTTGTGTTATTTGTCTACGTATTATAGTGAATCAAAGCTAGCTTGGATCTGGGAGTCGTCGGGAACATCATCGCACTATCAAACACCTAATTTGGTACTTTTGAGTTGTGTATATATGGTATATGGCATGTATAAGCTAGTTGTGATACTTTGGTTGTGAATATAGCCATGAGAGTTGGCTTGTAAATGTATATGTTTGTTTTGTATATATAGCCATGAGTGATGGCTTATTTTGGTATGTTTTGGTATAAATGTGGTTATGGTTTCATAGTTGCTTAAATGGTTATATTTTAAGTTTGGTAAATGATCTATATGGTGTGATTGAAGTTATTAACTTGAGAAGTTATGTGCTTGTGAATTAATGCTTGATGATATAAGTGTTTGAATAGGTAAATCGCATTGACTTGAGTATTGATTTTGTTGAAATGAATATGGTATGAATTATGTATATTGATGATGATTTTGGCTGCCTATTGTATAATGAATTGGTACTATTTTGGTTGTTGAGGTGATCTTGAAAAAGGGTGGCAAATTTGGCCTTGCAAATGGCCTATTTTTGTCCACACGGGTAGGGACATGGGCGTGTGTCTCATCCGTGTGCGACACACGGTCATGCTACATGGTCATGTGTCCCTTAGTGTTTAAATTAAATTGAAGCCAGTATGCTCCACACAGCCTCACACACGGAAGTGTGACTTGCCGTGTGGCACAAGTCAGTATACCCTCTTAAATGGCATACGGCTTAGCACACAGGCATGTGACTTGGCCGTGTTGCATAAGTCAGTATACCCTATAGGTTTGGCATAGCCTAGTACACGGTCTGGCACACAAGCATGTGTGGCCACTTCGAAGGGCACACGGGCATATGGTCAGTGTGTGACCCAAGTCAATATGTATGCCCTATTTTCACACGGTCTGTGACACGGGCCTATCTGGAGCTGTGTGATGCAAACGGCCTGTTCACAGGGGCGTGTGACCTTTGTATGTTTGAATTTTTTCTAAGTTTCCAAAAATTTTTGTATGTTATTAGTTTAGTCCCGAAACAATTCTAAAGCATGTTTTAGGCTCGTAGGCCCTTATAAAGGACAATGCTATTATGTTTATTAATATTTGAATATGAATGTATAAATGTATGTGTTATGTATGATAAATAACGTGTATTGATCGGTAATACCTCATAACCCTATTCTGACAGTGAATACGAGTGAGGGGTGTTACAGACACTTATCATTCCAATGTATAACTTTAAAAGTAAACTTAATATAATCCAATCAATAGCTTGGCACGAGCCAAAACATCATCAACAACACATGTTAGTGCATCAATTCATAATTCACTTGAATTAACATAAGTTATTAAACATGAATAACCTCACTTGAAATCATCAATTTCATGAACATAGACATACTCTTATTAAACCTTTCCTTTTCATTCTTTTTCTTAGTTTTCATGATATAAAGTCATTTGAATACTTACCATTCCTTCCCTTTTCATGCCCGTTGAGCCACTTAGAATAATATCAGATACGCGAGAAAGCTCACACAAAGTGTGCTAAACATATGGTCGAAACCATTTCTTATCATCATTGCTCATTCAAGCCATAAATAGGTCTGCTCACATAAGCTGACAGTCGGAATGTAGCTACACGATGTCGCTCACACAAGCTAACTAGTATCCACAACAAATGTTGGAACTCAGCCATCGATAGGACATTCAAGACCAGCACCCTGAACATGGTAACTTGGGTTTGCTCACACAAGCTGACGGTCGAAATGTAGCTACATGATGCCGCTCACACAAGCTGACAAGTATCTGTAACAAATGTTGGAACTCAGCCATCGGTAGGACATTCAGGACTAGCACCCGAAACATGAAAACCCTAATGACATGTCATTTGTATCCTATACATTCCTAAGGTTCAAACGGGGCTCGATAGTTGTCGAACGTCGTTAGATTTTCATCGTTTCTTTACATGATAAATTTCATAATAACATACATAAATATTTTGATTCATTTACAATAGAACAACACATTAAACATTCAATCTAATCAACATTTAAGCATTTATAGTTCATACGAACTTACCTGGCCAAATTTGCAGAAATGTCAAAGTACAGGGGTTATTTGGTAATTTTTCATTCTCCTCGATTTTCCACTCAATCTTGATCTAAATTATTAATTTCATTCAATTAATTAATTTAGATAGTAAAATAATTTACTTTATGCAATTTATTCATTTTGACATTTTTACAAAATTACCCCTAACATTTTACTTTTATTCAATTTAGTCTCTGAGCTTAAAGCATGCAAATTAACCATTTTTATTACAAACCCATGCCAACCAAATTTTAGTAGCATCCATTTCAACCGAATTTTGCAACAATTTCACATCGAGTCTTTGACTATTACTATTTCAACAATTTAATCCCTAATTAACAAATTTATCAAAAATCATTTAATAAAATACTTATAAATAATAGCTAATACTTCAAATTCATCATTTAAAATCTAAAATCACAAATATTAATCAATAAAAACATTCAAAATCTTTAAAAATTTTAAAAATGAAGGCACGGGTTAACTGGACCTAGTTGCAACGATTTCAAAAACATAAAAATTATTAGAAACGGGTGAAAAATGGCTTACCATGCATGAATTGAAGCATGGCCAAACCTTGGTTCTTCTTGCCGTGGTGTTTCAGTGATGGACATATCAAATGAAGAAGGAAACCTTTTGTTTTCTTATTTTATTAACTTTTTATTCTTTATTTTATCTTTATATTTTAACAATATTATTATAACATATAAAACACATATAAATTTAAAAGAAAATAAAGCTTTAACCGCCGACCAACTTAAGAATGGGTAATTTATCCATTAAGGCCATCCAATTATAATTCTTTAATCAATTAACACATTTAAACTAATAGTGATTGACTTTTTCAACTTTTAAGATTTAGTCTTTTTTGTTTACTTAAGTATCGAAACATTAAAATTTCTTATTGAAACTTTAATGCAACCTTAATAATACTTCATAAATATTTGTAAAAATATTTATAACTCGGTTTATAGAAACAGGGTCCCGATACCTCATTTTCTAAAACTACTTGACTTTAGGGTCTTACCACTTGAACTTAATTAATCATTCAAATAGCATAAATTACAATATCAAAAACCTTTTTAAAACCATATTTTACTCGTAAATATTAAAAAATAATATTTATGAACTCACTCGTCGGATTTGTGGCCCTAAAACCATTGTTTTCGGCACCACTGAAAAACGGGTTGTTACATTAGACATCCTTAATTAAAACCTAAAGCCAAAATTTGAATTTATTTGTTTTAAAATATTTTAAATTTAAACCAAAATAATTTGAATAAAGATAAAACCTATCTCAAGATACCGGACACTCCATTACTATGTCATCTTTGGACAAAAATATTAACTTGTAAGTGATATCTTATTATAGTAATCAAACACTGACAATAAGAACATGTCAAACCATGAATCTTTCTTTGGGCCAATTTATTACTCACATGTAAAACATAATAATTGTCACATGTTTATTACCATAGTTGCACATGAAATATTATTAATCTTTATTTGGGCGAATCAATATTAACATAAGTTACATGCACACAACCTTTTATATATTAAAACAAAATAATTTATACAAAAAAGATCACTTTGGTGACTTATTATTTCAATTAAGTTATTTTAAAAAATATATAATTATACCAATATTCAAATTTAAAATTTACCCAATAGTCAAAGGTCAAAACTAAAATTTTTTATTGCACTACAGTTTCTAAAATAACCCAAAATAAGATTGTCTTAATAGTACAATTAAAAAACCAAAAACCTTAATGTTTGTCTATTTTTTTAACCATATATGTCAACCAAATTCAACCAAAGTTTATAACCATACTATTAAAATCAATCTCAATTCATGCAAAATAAAATCATGCATTATTCCTTTAAATTCATTGATATATATAATGCATGTAATAAAAATATTACCGACATGCTTTGCATCTACACATAACTCCACTAAATATATGATTAAACTGATACAAAGCTCAAAATCTAAAGAGAAAATCGGTAAACAAAACCCTAAATCTCATAAGGCATTCACAAAAATAGTACAAAATTATCTCCATAATTACCGCAAAAACTCTCATCAAAACACATCTACGACTGCATCTTGTCGCCCCAAAAATAAAGAAAAGCCCTTATTGATTGACATATCAAATTAGAGATATAATGACCCCTTTAAATATATTAAGATTATAGTTCTAATTATACTAAAATATTCCTGGAACAATTAGAGTCCAACTGGTAGAAGCGGTCCTGCTTGAAGTCTAAAATATAGCTACCAAATAGGAGGACATTTTGTGACGTCGTGACATGGCATATCACCTCATCGCGACGTCATCTCTGCTTCGCTATTTCAACGTTGTCGAGTCATCCTGATTCTCCTCGTCGTGACGTTGGGCCTTTTTCAGGCCTTCCTCGGTTGCTTGTCAAAATGTCTTTCTAAGTACTAACAAAGAGCCTGATAAATGCGAGACATGCCCTACAATGCACCTTCTATTTTTATACTATAATTTTTTTTTTCATTGTAAAAAGATTGGTGGTTAAATTTTGAAATTGTATTTGTAGCATAATTCTTGTAGTACCTACATTTTTAGAATTGACAAAGATAATTTTTTGAGGAATCAGACGGTGCATCAAGAATAAAATTGTAGCCTTTGTTACATAAAAGTTGAATCTCAAAGTAAAAAAAGGGGCGGTGAAAGTGAAGCAATTGTATAATTGATGAACTTGTATCTGTAACAGAATTCTGAAATTATCATTAGCTGGTGCATCAATTCAACTAAATTTATTTATTTCAAAAGGTCAGTGATTAGATTAAAGCTGAATAAAAAAAAATAAAAAAATTGCAAATACCTTGAACTCTTAGATATATATTTTGAATTTTGATTCAATGTTATTTATAAGTTGAAAAATATATTCATTTTATTTTTTTCCTCAGCAAATCATCATATTCTAAATGGTTTTCGAGCGTTAACCGTAATTACTACATTAAAGGAAAATTAGTCAAAATCCATTTAAACGATTTGATAATGGATTTTGTTTTCATTGAAACCATTAGATAACCATTTACATCAACATAAAAAAACTGGTAACATTTGTGAAGCTTAGAAACTTAAAATTACCAAAAAATACTTAGATATATTAAATGACAAATCTCATGATCCACTGCAACCTTCGCATGCTCAACCTACTTTTGGAAAGACTTGTGTATTTTATGATCAAATGAATATGTGAGTTAATAAACTTTATTCTCGTGTCATCAGAAATTGATAAAGTGCTCAAATTTTGTTAATAAAAGATGTAAAAATATATTTTTTTTCAGTTGTAGATATATTTTATTTTTAAAATATAATTAAAGAAAGAATCGTAAATAAAAATGAAATTATTTTAGAGTGAAATGAAAGTAAAAAGTAATGGAAGAAGGAAAAAATTAATCACATAACCTACCACTATAATGAGATTAAGCGATAATATATCAAACGGTTGGTACTTGATTTATTTTTTTATCCCTGTACTTACGGCTCACTCTGTTAATTTTTTTTTTTTTTAAATTGAGCCAATGAAAATGCAATCAGTATCACATTCTTTAAAAGGTTAATTAATTTAAAATTTTAGAAAATTACAAAATATATATATAAATTATGTATATAAATTCTAAAAATGTATATAATCTACAAATTTACTTAAAATTTTATACATATAAAGTTGAAAATAAATTGCAAAAAATAAAAAAAAATATTTGAAGTTAATTTTTTTTTTTAAAAACACAAAAAGTGTTCATAGTTGACTAGTGTTGATCAGCGTTGATCAGAGCCCGAAATGCCAGCGAGTGTTTGCTTTTTGAATTTTAAATATTTTTAGTTTAAAATTTAAAAAAATAAATTAAATATTTTATGAATTAAAATTAAAAAATAACATGTAATTTTTATATATTTATTTCAGAATTTATATAATTTTTATTTTTTAATTTCTTAAACTATTAGCTTTTTTTAATTTTAATATATATTTAAAATTTTTAAGAATATAAATATTATTTTTTGAATTTTGAATTTTTTATAAATTTCTAAAAAATTTAATATATATATATATATATATATATATATGTATATGTATAGAGAGAGATATTCTATACAATTGGTTCAAATTTAAAATTTAACCCTGTTAACTTTATGTACCAGTTTGAGTAAGAAATCCAAAAAGAAGTACTTAATTGGGATAAAAAGAAAGTTGGAGAGCACATTAAAGTTTGAAATCAAATTGGGGTATGATTTAGTATATTAACCCAAAAATTAAAGACTTGTATATTTGGAGAATTGCTAGATATAGTATCCCATCTGCCACCTTTTTTACACAATATATCCTAATTTTAGTCACACTTTCCTTTCATTATTTGTCCTATAGAATCTCAGAAACGTAGTTATATATAAACATCACTACTTTCTTCTCTTAGATATTTTCATTTATTTAATTTTCTTTTCTCTGTTGCTTTGGCTTGAAAAGAAAAAATGGGAAGAGGGAAGATTGAAATAAAGAAGATTGAGAATTTGAATAGTAGGCAAGTAACGTTTTCAAAGCGAAGAAATGGGTTGTTGAAGAAAGCTAGAGAGTTGTCCATCTTATGCGATGCAGAGGTTGGTGTCATTATTTTCTCTACCACCGGCAAGCTTTACCAGTGGTCTAGCACCAGGTACGTTATAAACCACCTTTTTTTTTTTGTAATCACAAAAGAAACCCTTGCTACCTAATTGGTGGTATTTGTATGGAGTGAGTTATTTTATCTGTTTCCGTTATTTTATGAGAAAATTCTGCAAGAAGAAAGAAACTATTGGCAACGTCTAAAAATAGGTAGATTGTAGGATTGGATGGGCACTTTGTTTTGTAAAAGAAAATATGGCTGAAAGTAGTAGGTTAAGGCATCATATTAATAATGGGTTTAAGCCCAATTATTGTGGGAGTCTTAAAATGAGGAGATATTGGACTCAGTTGTCAGCCATCATCATCATCTATTGAATGATTGTAGCATGGAAGACACTCTTTTAAGATACAACAGAGGGAAGGTAGTGGAACAACATCCTTCTGATGAACAAAAAGCAGAGGTAATGCTAACATTCAATAAAATTTCCCTAATCTGCATTTCTACAATGAGTATGCAATATGTACAGACTACATCCACATTTCATTTTTCCCACTTAAATACTTGTACTAAATTAGCATCTAAATATATATTTCGTTATTCAATTCAATTCAATTCAATATTGCTATAAAAATCAGTTCACATATAATATCTATTAGAACGCATTACGTGACACTTCTAATTAATTAGAATGCAACATGTGGAAATATATATAAAAATTCAAAAAAGTTTATAAAAAAGGAAAAAGTTAAATGTTTTAGAAAATTATTGTTGACTTCGACCAATTGTTAACTTTATTTGACTCTTGCAATTAAATTTGAATATGAATTTTTAAATTTTTTTAAAAATTTTATTGAGTTTAAAAAAAATATTTGAGGTTTTAAAAAAACACTTTTTTTAAAATAATTACAATTTTTCTAGAATTTATATATTTTTAGAGTTTTTGATATTTTGTAAATTTAAGAATTTGTTGATACATTTTTGGATTTTATGTAAGAAATATTTTTATAAATTATTGCAATTTGTCTAGAGTTTATATATATTTAATTTTTTTTAAATTTTTAAAGTTTATTTTATTTATAATTCACTTTTAAAATTTAGATAGCTTTTGTATTTTTCTTAAAATTTAACTAAATTATTCTAAATTTAAAATTTAAAATTTATATATTATACAATTTTCTAAATTTTTATTTCGAAAAAATTCAAATTTTTTATTTTTTAAAATTCTTCTTAGAATTTATATATAAATATTTAATTTAAATCTACATGAATTCCACATGTCGCTTTCTAATTAGATGGATGTGCAACGTTGTACTCGCTAATAGGTGATATGTGTATGTGAAGTTTTTTGACATTGATAATGCTATTAGAGTAAATTAGACAATGGAATATAACTTTAGATGTCAATTTAAAAAAAGTTTGAAGTATCAAAATGAAAAGCAAAACAACATTATTTAAGAGCCAAATCATGTATTAAGTATTTCATTTGATCATTCTTTTTTATGTGAATAATAAAAATTACATTGTTTCTAATGTTAGAGTTTTTTTTTTTTTTTTTTTTTGGTTATATAAGCAAAACTCACAATCAATTGATGTAAGCGCTCTAAAAGAGGAGTATTTAAAGTTACGTGCGGCATACATGTAAGTCATTTCAATGAAAGATAAGTCTACATGTGTATATATATGTTGAGATTAGGAATGATGTCGGTTAAGTTGGTTTGGTTCTCGATTTTTTCAAATTAATTTTTTATTTTGAATTTTTAGACTTATTTATCAAATAAGCTTTGTTTTATGATTTTTGAATATTATTTGACAAAATTTCTACATTTTTTCATCACTATTTAAAAAATAATAATTTTTCAAGAACGTTTAAATTATTTTCACTATTTTAAATATACAATATTTATTTTATATCATAAAAAATTAAAATTAATTATATATTACTAAAAATAGAATTCGATGTGATTTCAAGTAATCATGAATTTCAAACTTGTATTCCATAAATCGTCCAAACATTTAGTTCAAGTCGGTTTTCAATTTTTTAATTAGTGTGATTTGGAGTTGCAGGCGATTGAATGGTAAGGAGTTGGAGGGTCTAAGTTTCAAAGAAGTACAACAACTGGAGCATCAATTAAATGAAGGAATATTATCAATTAAAGAACATAAGGTATTTACTAATCAAATATCATTTTCATGAGAAAGGATTGTCTGACCCACCTAACTTAATTCATCTTTTGATGTTTTAGTATTTAGTAAGAATGATGGGTTAAACCCGAATTATGCAACGAACAAGAACAAAATACGAGAAAATTGAACATAAATATTTACGTGGAAAACCTTCTGAAGAGGATAAAAAACCACAGGCAAAGAAAATTTCACTAAAACGGTAAAAAACCAAAAGAAGAGTATAAGATAAACAAACAAACTAAACCCAAAAATACAAAGTTCTTTCGAAATTCTCACAAATTCTCTCTTAATTATGTTGTTGAATCAATTTCTGTAGGATTGCTAAAAGCCCTATTTATATGCTAAAATTAGTGACTAATATGATTAGAATATCCTAGAGTTATTAGAGTTTGACTGAGAAAGATAACAAAGTTTAACTAGGAGAAGAAACTCAATTTAGTGGGAAACACATCATCACACCATGACGTGGCATATTACCTCGTCAGAACGTTCTTCTTCACATAGTCGAAATGTGGTGATTCTTCTCGTCGGGGCATTAGTGTCATGTCATCGTGACGTCGGCTCTTCCTCATCACGATGTCAACTTTGTTTCATTCGAAATGCAAGGCACACTCAAC
This sequence comes from Gossypium longicalyx, assembly GCA_025698465.1. NCBI lineage: Eukaryota > Viridiplantae > Streptophyta > Magnoliopsida > Malvales > Malvaceae > Gossypium > Gossypium longicalyx. The sequence goes on along the minus strand of CM046996.1, from coordinate 44,810,888 downwards.
AAATCTCCACACTTGACTCATATTTTTGAAATGCCTTCTTTGTGATGGGGCCTAACTTGATCTTTTTCAAATACTTACCAAGTCTAAGCAATGCTTGAACTTGGAGATTTGAAGATTTTTTGTCATCATATCGGTTGGATTGTTTTCTATGTCGATTTTGTGAATCTGAACATCTTCTTAAGCAATCCCCTCTCGGAAAGTGGTACTGAATGTCTATGTGCTTTTTTCTTTCATGATGCATCTGATCTTTAGTGATATGTATGACACTTTGACTATCACAAATAAACCTCTCAACCAACTCCCTAAATAAACCTCTTAACCAAATGGCCTCTTTCATAGCCTCTATGATAGTCATATATTTTGCATTTGTAGTTGCTAATGCCAAAGTAGCTTGTAGGGTGGCTTTCCAGCTAATTGTGCAATTGTCGAAATTGAACAAATAACCGATGAGAAATCTTATTTTGTTTAAGTCTCCTCCATAATCTAAACCTACATAGTCGACTAGCCCTTCTGAACATACTTCAAATTCCAAACAAGTATTGGATGTCCTCTTTAAATATCTAAGAATCCACTTAACAGCTTGCTAGTGTAATTTGTCGAGTTTTACCATGTATTTACTTACTACACTAACAACATGTAAAATATCAGGACGAGTACAAACCATTGCATATATTAAACTTTCGAGTGCATTGGAATAAGGAACCAAGGACATGTACCTTTCTTCGTCTTCAATTTGTGGTGATTCTAAAGCTGAAAGTTTGAAACGTGCAGCTAAAGGAGTACTAATTGGTTTAGAATCTTTCATTTCAAATCGCTCGAGAAACCTTTCAATTTATTTCTATTGTGACAGAAATAGCTTCTCGAAGTGTCTATCTTTCGAAGTTTCCATCCCTAAAATTTTATTGGTTGCACTAAGATCCTTCATCTCGAACTTAAAGTTAAGCATGGTTTTAAGTCAATTTATTTCTGATGGATCCTTGGTCGCAATTAATATATCATCAATATAAAGTAGTAGTTAAATAAATTATCTATCATCTAAACGTTGTAGTTGCACACAACTGTTATCCAACTCCGAGTGAAACTAATACTTAGTGTAACACCCCTAACCCGTATCTGTCATCGAAACAGGGTTATGGAGCATTACCGAAACTTTCAAAACACTTACAAATAATTCACGTTAAATATTGTTCATTTACTGAAATTATTCATAACGTCCCTTAAATGCACCCTCGAGGCCCAATTTGAGTATTAGAATCGAGTCGGGACTTAATCGAGAACTCCAAGAATTTTTCGTAAAATTTCTAAATTTTTTCTAAGTGCAGGGCTCACACGCCCGTGTGGTCTAGGGACACACCCGTGTGACCCTATGACACGCCTGTGCTGCAGGCCGTGTTGGAACCGTGTAACTCTATAACTTGTGCCACACAGCCAGCCACACACCCGTGTGAATAGGCCGTATGATCAATTTAATTTTCAAAAATTAGGTGCAGGGTTTACAAGCCCAAGACACACGCCCATGTTTTAAGCCATTTAGCACACACGACTGAGACACACGCCTGTGTCTCTGCCCGTATGCTCAATTCTGAGCATTCTGTTTCTTGAATTTAAGATGCAGGGGACACACGGCCTAATCACACACCCATATACCAGGCCGTGTGTCACACACGTTCTAGACACACTCCCATGTGGACAAAATAAAGCCATTTCTAGCTTCATTTCTCACCTGAAATTTTACCAATATCTTACATCAAAACTTACATCCAAATACCAATCAATCCAAGCATTATAACATAACCAATTCAAGCATCTAACATAGTATATCATTATATAGATACCTCAATCAAACCATAATATATGTACTCATGATAATACCATAAGATTTCCTTAATAGATATTCCAAAATATAATCATTACTAGCCATTTCAAATAGCTAGATTACAAACAACATTTATATACCAATATTTGGCTAAATTACCTATATATGCCATTATACCAAAATGAGGTTAATATTTATACCAAAACAAGCTTGTGAATAGTGTGGTGATGCTCCAACCGTTCACCAACCTTCGCGAGCTTTAGAGCACTATAAAACAGAGAAAAGTAAACCTAGTAAGCATATTATGCTTATTAAGTCCGTATAACTGGAATTAAACATACCAATCTCTTTATTAAAATTATGTATATAATAACATATTTCCATCAACTTAACAAAATTGCCTAAACATATGCATTCAATCAAGCAAGTTAGTGACTTAGTTCTCATATACATCAAATAAACATAGATGAGTTCATCATACTATATTCTTTTAAGACATTATTCATTTCGCCTCATAATTCTCATAACATGTCAAGTATTTTATCCGTTGAATCATTGAAATTCCGATGGATACTCAAATAGTACACTCAAGGTGTACAATTCAATAACCCGTCAATTCATATTCAAGAGTACCCATTAGGACACATAATTAGTGACCACACTCTCAAGCCACATATGTCACGTAACAAGATTACTTGTCCAAGCTAAATCCTGTTTCCAATATATGCTCATAAGAGCTTATTCAGGATTACCAATTCGGGCTAAATCCTATCTATAACATATGCTCAAGAGGGCCTATTTTAGGATTACCAGTCCAGGCTAAATCCTTTCTGTAATGAGATCAATCAGATTACTCGTTCGAGCTAAATCCCGTCAGCAACAAATACAGGACCTCATTTAATAGGGGAAATCACATTTATCCATCAAAATCCAATATTCAAACGGAACTTAACCTTTTTCATACAATTTCAAGCATGTATTTATTTCCTATATTGTAACATCCAAACAATTCACATACAAATAAATCACATTTTATACAAATACAACATCCAATACAACATATTTATATGCTCAATTAAGTTACACGAACTTACCTCGACACATGTTCGCATATATAGATTTACTAATCCGAAACTTTATCTTTTCCTCGATCTAACTTTGAATTTGTGTTATTCGGATCTATATAAATGAATTTAATAATCAATTATCACCTTTCACATTTAATTGAATTCAATTTACATTCTAGGCAAAATTGCCATTTTGCTCCTAAACTTTCCATAAATTCCAATTTCGTCCCTAGGTTCGGAAAATGAAATTCATGCAATTTACTACTTTTTCTAAGCCCAACCAAAATTTCAATATAAAATTTACAGCACATATTTTCTATAAAATCCAGAATTTTTCTTCAATTTTCACAACTTTACAAATTAGTCTTTAAATCATAATTTCATCAAATCACTTTGTAAAAGTTGTTTATCTATCAACCACATTTTATTTTCTACCATAAATTCCTAATTTTCAGTATATTCATCCTTGACATAATTTCTATACTTTGATAACTTTTCAAATTAATCCCCTAAATAGATAGATTAAACTATCCTGATTTCAAAAATATCAAAATTACTAAAAACAGGACAAGAAAACTTACCCAATTAAGCCAAGAAAGATTGTTTTCTCTTTACTAGGGTTTCCATAGAATATTTGGGGAAGAAGATGATATAAAATGATTTTAATTCTATTTTAATTATTTATCATCTTTAATTATTTCTATTTCCAATTTAGTCCTTGCCCTTTTCTAAATTTCCATGGATGAATCACCAAAAATATCTACTAACTTCTTATTAATTGTCTAATTACCATATAAAGACCTCAATTTTTTAATTCCAAAGCTACTTGATCCTTTTAACTACTAGAATTCAACTTTTGCATTTTATGCAATTTGGTCCTTCCCGTAATTAAGCATATAATCAGTAAAATTTTCTTATCAAAATTTTCATATGACATCTCTATCATAATATGGATCATGCAATAAAATTAAAATAAATTTTATTTTCGGCTCGGATTTGTGGTCCCGAAACTACTATTCTGATTTAACTGAAAATAGGTTGTTACACATAACATGAAGGAATCAAACTTCTTGTACCAATGCTGAGGGGACTGCTTTAGGCCATATAATGAATTCTAAAGAAGACAAACATGATCTTCCTTGCCTTCGGTACTGAAGCCTTCAGGTTGCTACAAGTAAACTTCCTCCTCTAGGTCACCACGAAGGAATGCAGTTTTCACATCTAACTATTCCAATTCGAGATTGTGTAATGTGAAAAAAGCTAACAGTGCCTAAATGGACATATGCTTCGCAACATGAGAGAAAAAAAATCATGAAAATTAACTCCCTCCACTTGATTGTAACCATTCGCGACAAACGTTGCCTTATATCTCGTCTCACCTTAACCCGATCCTTCCTTCTCTTGCAACTAACTATTTTTTTTTCTGATGGGTGGTTTAGCAAATTTCCAGGTCTTATTCTTTTTGAGGGATTCCATCTTTTCTTCCATAGCAACAAGTCACTTGCTGGAATCAAAAGCTTTTATTGCCTTTGAATAATTTGAATAGTCGGCTGAATCAATGCTCTCCGCAACACTTAGAGCATATGTCACTAGATTTCCTTCACAATATTTTTGTGGTGGCTTGATCTCTCGCCTTTTTCTATCTTGAGCTAAATTATAGTCTTAAAGTTGAGATGTTAGTGTCTTTGATTATGATGGAATGGCTTCGAAAACCTTCTGTTACATTGAAGAGACATCAATTTCATGATTTCTACGTGAATCGCGACGTGGCGGTTCTTCTCGTTGGGACGTCACCCCTTTTCATTGTAACATTGCAATGTCGGGTGTTCGTGACATCCTTGTCTATTTTTGTTTTTGACTTTACCTTACTTGAAACACTTGGTTCTTTCTGTTGTTTTGACCCGATAACCCACTTTTTGAGAAAATCATTGATGTCTCATTAAACATAACATCTCTACTGATGATTATCTTACTAGTTTCTGGGCACCATAACTTATAGCCTTTTATCCCGCTAGCAAAACCTAGAAAAATACACTTCATAGCCCTTGGTTCAAACTTTCCCTGACTGACTCGAGCATAAGCAAGACAACGGAATACTCTAAGGTTAGAGTAATTACGAGGATTACCTGACCAAATCTCTTTAAGAACATTTCCATCCAATGCTTGATGTAGAGATTGGTTCACCAAATAACTTGCCAGGTTAACTACTTTGGCCCAAAACTCCTTTTCTAAGCCTGGTTTGGAAAGCATACATCAGGCTTTCTCAAGTAATATTATGTTTATTCGTTTGAAAACACCATTCTACTGCGGGGTACCAACAACTGTGTGATGTCTTTCGGTTCCTTCTCATTTGCAGAAATTGTTAAACTCAACTGAACAGAACTTAAGACCATTATCCATTCTTAACTACTTTATGGACTTCCCAGTTTGCTTTTCTAGTAAGGTCTTCCACTTCTTAAAGATCCTGAAGGCTTTATTCTTGTGTTTTAGGAAATAAACCCAAACTTTCTTAGAGTGGCCGTCAATAAAAGTTAAAAAATATCTACTACCTCCTTTGGAGACAAATGGAGCTAGACCCTGTAAATCAGAATGAATATAGTCAAGGGTCCTTTTTGTCTTGTGCACTATCGAATGAAGCTGACTCAAGTCTACTTCCCATAAACGCAATGCTCAAAAAAATCTAGCTTTCCAACTCTAAAGCTTTTAAGAAGACTTCTTTTTATCAAAATGGTCATACCTTTTTCGCTCATATGACTGAGTCACATGTGCCACAATTAGGTTGATTCAAAATTCGTAAAGATAGAATTTTATCACATCGTCGTGACGTCAGTGTTAGAACACCGGTACACCCCATGGCACAGAGGAAAAAAAATAAATCTAGTGATCACATCCAAGGATCCATATACGAGAAACGAATCGGGATAAGAAGGGTATGTGAACGATTACCTTTAATCATATGGAAAACCAAAGATAAGTGTTGTGAAACTGATTACACATTTATATGTCAATTTTAAGCTGCTACGAAAAGTTTTGGCCTCTATGTAATCCACCCAGTGTGACAATGAACGGCAAGAACTCTCAAACTTTTTCAGAGAGAAAACTCTATTTGACAGCTACTAGACCTCATTCTATATATATTGGGTATATTAGATTTTTCTTAAAAACCTTATATTTCCTAATTCGGGAATAGTTGATAGTTTAATATGAATCAAAATTCATTATAATAATTAACCGAATATAATAATTATAATTATCATAATTATAGTACTGTTTAACCAAAAAATTACAATTGCAATAATTATAATAATATTCAATCGTAAATTATAATTATAACAAGGATTTCAGTAAATTATGTTTAGTTAAATTTTATACAAATCAAATTCATATATATTAATTTAATCATGTTCTCATTATGTGCACAACATACTTGTATATATAATTCATTCGATATTTAACTGCCTAATTAAATTAATTCTATAATCAATTTAATTCATGTGATAGCTAAAAAACAATACCAACTATGTTTGGATTCTGTTCGTTTCAACCATAGGGTTGACCCTATAGATTCTTGTAATGTTAGTAGTAATACTAGAACGATTCTAATATTACAAACAATGAGTGGCATCTAGCAATGTATCATTGCTACCTAAGTTACAAGAAGTCAGGATTCGACATAATATCTCTATGATTAACCCTTCATGTATTAAATCATTTTGTCATTTATATCTAGAATCGACACAAGTCATGGAATAGTCACACTTGAATAGTCCACCTAATGTTTCTTGATATCTTAAGTAGACTATGATAAACAAATAAGTATGATATCTCATATCAACTTACTCGAGCATGGCCATACATTTATAGTCTCACTTAATCAAGTGACCTAAGATATTGCTCACATTATGTAAGAGGGACAAATCCTATATTGATCAACCATATCCTACTACATAGATTGTGGTATATCCAACATCAGCCTTTATAGAACAACCAGTTATGGTGGATGCTTGACTGTATCAAAATATACGACTCACGATATTGGGATAATGATGATCTCAAGTTTGAGGATCGTATACATAGTAATCACTATGAGTAATGTTATGGCTATTACATAATAATCCAAGAAACATACTCATAGCGGGTCAATCCAGTATGTTGTTCTCTAACACACATACTCAGGTATTGATTTTGACATCCTATGTCAATGACAACACTTTGTCATCAATAAATTACATGTTAGTCTTAATGTATTATTGTTGTCCAAGCCCACAATAATACTCGACTAAGGACATTTTAAGAATAATCATATTATTCTCAGGACATTATTATAAAACAATTTATTTATATACATAGAAAAGAAACTGAAATAATAATGGTAATGTCTTACATTAGTAAATGAGGTATAACAAGTATGTTTTTACAATCATCTCATGATTGGTCTTTGGGCTTACTCTAACAGTCACGACTAGACACTGTTAAACCTTGCAAAATGTATAGGCTACCAACTTTCTTCCCTCTCATAAAAACAAGAGCTCCACGAGATACTTTTATGCCGTTTAACTCAACAATAATCTTATAACCATTTGAGTCTAGAATACCCAAAAAGACATGATTCTTCTTTAAATTAGGCACATGCATGACATCTAATAATGTTTTGACTATCTCGTCATGCATCCTAATATGAATGGTACCAATGTCATTTATTTTGCAAGGTGAGTTATTTTTTATAAGCACAACTCCATCTTCAACCGAACTATATGTGGATAACTAGTCTTTATTTGGACACATATGGTTGGAACACCCTAAATCCAAGATCTACTCAGATGTAAACTTAGACCTTTCGATAGTTGACAATAATAATAAATCATCACCTCTATCCTCAACTACACTAAGATTAGCTACATCAACTTTCTGCTTTCCTTTATTGTCATTTTTTACATCCCTTTTATTTTTATTCTAAAGTTTATAACATTCTACCTTGATATGACCCATCTTTTGTAATAGCAACATTGCTTGTCACGATTTCTTAATTTCGATCTCGCTCTAAATCTTTTTTGACTCGAATCTTTAGACTGTTGCCTTCCTCTAGCAACAAAAATTGAGGCTTGCCCATCTAACTTATTCTTTGAACCTAACTTATTGTCGAGTTTATCCTTGCTTAATAAGTTTCCTTTCACGTCCTCAAACGAGAGAGTCTCTCTACCATAAATTAGGGTTTCCCTGAAAGTTTTGTATGAAGGAGGAAAAGAACAAAGCAATAACATAGTATGATCTTCGTCTATTTTAGCCTCGACATTCCTCTCAAGTCATTAAGAAAAGTAAAAAATTAACTGATGTGAGCCCTAATAGGCTCACCTTATTCCATACAAAATATGTATAATTGTTATTTCAATACTAAACGATTTATGATAGACTTTTTCATGCAAAGGGCTTAAAATTTCCTCTATAAGGTTGCTATCTTTTTCTCCGTAAATACCTCCTGCAAGACAGTGTTTGTGAAACACAATTGAATTGTTGACAATGCTTTCTCATCAAGCTCCTTGTAACCCTATCCCTGACGCAATCAATCTGTAACACCCCTAACCCATATCCGTCGAATAGAGCTACGAGGCATTATTAATCAAATACATCATACAACATACATTTCTCATACATGAATCCATTATCACATAAATATTAATCAAACATAATCACAATGTCCCTTATAAGGCTCTACAAGGCCTTAAAACATGCTTGGAAGAGGTACGGCACTAAACCGATAACATTTGAAAACTTTGGGAAACTTAGAAAATTTTCATGTACAAAGGGATCCCACGCCCATGTGAATAAGCTGTGTGCCTTACATGGCCACCATACACACCCGTGTCACAGGCCATGTGAAAATAGGGCATACATACTGATTAGCACCACACGGCCGAAGACATGCCCGTGTGCCACGCCTATGGTAAAACTTGAGGGTATACTAACTTGGTTCACACAGCCCGTGTGCCAGCCTGTGTGCCACACACGGCCAGTTGACACGTCCGTGTGTCTAAGCTATGTAACTCACTAACTTGTTTAACTAAGTTTCAAGGGTCACACGGTCAAGTCACACGCCTGTGTGCTTAACTGTGTGGCACGAAAATAGCCTTGATTTAAGCCATTATTCCCACTTATCTTTCATGTACCTAAAAGCATTCATTTGGAATCATTTTCACAAACAATAGGCAACCAAAAATGACAATTTCATGTACATTTCATGCCATTAAAATTCCATCCATTTCACTACTCAAATCCACAACCAAAATCATGCTAAATCAATATGTTATAACCTTAACTTCTATATGCATTTTCTCACCATCTTATCAACTAAATCATGTCATAAAACATACCAAATCATCATTTTAAAACTAAACCACATCATGCCATTTCTCAACCATGATACATCATTGATAATTACCCAAATCAATTAACTATCTAGCCAACACATAAGCCATACTAAACTTGCCAAAACATAAGACATTATATACATCGCATATCACTTACCAAATTCATAATCTATCCAACTCAAATGGCCACATACACACCAATATTTACATCATATACAAGCCAAATCTCATGGCTATATCATAACTCAAAACATATCATCATATCACTAGCCTATACATGCCATATACCATATTTACAAGCATCCAAAAGTACCAACAAGTAGTCGATAGTGTGATGACGATTCCCGATGATCCCTGATGTCCGAGCTAGCTTTGATTATCTATAAAATAAGAAAAGAACACACAAAGTAAACTTTAAAAGCTTAGTAAGCCATGTACAAATAAAACCTTCTCATGAATCAACACCATTTTCATCAAATAGGCAACTATGAATAAGCACATATAATTTCACAAACCTTTCCAAATTTACACATATTCAATATCACATGTGAATTCATCAACTACTTCCCCCTGTATCACTTAACTCGTTCACACATTCTTTCTTGACTTGACTTTGCCCGTTGAACCTTTCGGAATCATTAAGGATACTTGGAAATCACATATAGCTCGTACAATGCCATATCCTAGATATGGCCTTACATGTTATCATATATTGATGCCAATGTCCTAGGCATGGTCTTACACGAAATCATATAATGATGCCAATGTCCTAGACATGGTCTTACACGTAATCACAATACAATTCCAATGTCCCAGACATGGTCTTCCATGTAATCACATCTCGACAATCCTAATGTCATCACATTCGTATCCTATACTATTCCTAGGGTTCATACGGGACTTTCAGATATCATAACTTCGTCGATTCTTGCTCGTATTTTCTCATTCAACATTCATAGCAATTCAATGACCAATGAACATTTATAAATCAATTTAAAGGTATTTATTTGCATATGAACTTACCTCGTAGTCGAAATAGAGGGACTGGATCGATTATTCAATAATCTTTGATTTTCCCCGATTTAAATTCGATTTCTTTCGTTCTTGATCTATATACATTCAAAATTAAATCCTTTACTCATCAAATCATTCAATTCAATCCAGAAAGACATATTTGGGCATTTTTACACTTTAGCCCTTAAAGTTTCATATTTATTCAATTTAGCCTATATTTTATAAAAACACAATTCACACAATTTAATCCAATTTCACCATAGCCGAATTTCACATAAGCCCTAACATCCCAAAATTTTCATTTATTTCACATTTCAATCCCTCAATTTACGATTTTCACAATTTAATCCTATTTAAGTATTTTCATCAAAAATCACTTTACAGAACATTAAAATCTATCATCAAGCTTTAATATTTCATCATAAAACATTCAAAAGCTCAAGCATTCATCAATGGAACTTCTCAAAATCATTGACAACTTCAAAAATTAAGGTATGGGCTAGCTAGAATACAAAAGCAACGATCTCAAAAATATAAAAATCATCAAAAACTGAGCAAAGCACATACCTTAATCAAGTTAGGAATTGGCCGAATATCACAAGCCCTAAATGGATTTCTTATTTCTCTATTTCCGGTTCAAAGAAACAAAGATGAACATGTTTTCATCTTTTATTTTATTTATTATTCATTGTTTTATTTAATTACCAAATTAACTTTAATTAAAAGCCACCAAATTTCATGTTATTAAGCCCATTTATGTCAAATTCCACTATCAATGGTCTAATTTCATCATAAGGGCTTCCATATTTAAATTTCATAGCCAATAGACACTTTTAACAAGTATAATGCAACTTTTGCATTTTACGCAATTTAGTCCTTTTTTTCTCAAATTGAGCTATTAAACGATAAAATTAGCTCACGAAATTTTCAAACATATATAATCACATGCTATGAACACCAAAAATAATATTAAAATAATTTTTTGACCTCGGATTTGTGGTCTCAAAACCACTGTTCCAATTTAAGCTAAAACCGGGCTGTTACAACTCTCCCCCTTTAGGGATTTTCGTCCCCGAAAATCTTACCAGTAAATAGATTTGGATACTGCTTTCTCATAACATCTTCGGGTTTCCATGTAGCTTCTTCAACCCCGTGTCGATGCCATAATACTTTCACTAACGCTATTCTTTTATTTCTCAACTCTTTGATCTCACGAGCCAAAATTTTAATCGGTTCTTCACTGTACAATAAATCTAGTTGAATTTCAACTTCAGTCGGGGAAATGATATGTGAAGGATCGGTTCTATATCGTTGTAGCATCGATACATGAAATACATTATGAATTTTCTCTAACTCAGACGACAATGCTAGCCGATATGCCACTGGCCCAATTTGCTCAGTAATTTCATACGGTCCGATGAATCTCGGGCTCAACTTTCCTTTTCTACCAAATCTGATTATTTTCTTCCACGGTAAAACCTTCAGAAACACTCTATCCCCGATCTGAAATTCAATATCTTTCTGTTTCAACTCAGCGTAAGATTTTTGTCGATCCGAAGCTGCTTTCAAACTATCGCAAATCACTTTTACTTTTTTTTTTCAGTTTTTCTGATCAGATCAATTCTGTGAATCTTATTTTCACTTAGCTCAGTCCCGTACAACGGTGTTCTACATTTACGACCGTATGGAGCTTTGTACGGTGCCATTTTAATACTTGATTGAAAGCTATTATTATAAGCAAATTCAATCAACGACAAATATTTTTCCCACGTACCTTCGAACTCAAAAATGCAACAACGTAACATATCCTCGACTGTCTGAATAACTCGCTTGGATTGACCATCCGTCTGCGGATGAAACGAGGTACTGAAATGTAGCTTTGTACCCAGTGCATCTTGCAGTTTCTTCCAAAATCGCGATATGAACCTCGGGTCTCGATCTGAAACAATAGAAATAGGTATCCCGTGCAATCTCACAACCTCGGAGATATATAACTCAGCTAACTTATCAAGAGAGAAATCTGTACGTATAGAGATAAAATAAGCTGATTTCGTCAATCTGTCTGCAACGACCCAAATCGCATCTTTCTTTCTTGGAGATAATGGCAAACCCGATACAAAATCCATAATCACTCTATCCCATTTCCACTTAGGAATCATGATAGGCTGTAATAAACCTAATGGTACTTGATGCTCAGTTTTGTCTTGCTGACAAATCAAACATTTCGAAACAAATTCTGAAATATCACGTTTCATGCCATGCCACTAATAAAGCTGTTTCAAATCATTATACATTTAGGTGCTTCCCAGATGCACTGATAAACAACTACTATGTGCTTCGCTCAAAATCATCTGAATCAACTGTAAATTTCTCGGAACACATATTCAATTCTTGAATCTCAAACAATTATCGAAATCAACTTGAAACTCTGAATCAGGATTCGACTCACACTGAACCCGTTTTGCTTGCAATTTATTATCAAACTTTTGATCCTCATAAATCTGTTGTGTGAACAACAGTCTCGCTTTCAACTCGGCTATTAACGAACCATCATCAGACCAAGTCAAATGTGTATTCAAAGCACGCTAAGCAAACAAGGACTTTCAGCTCAAAGCATCAGCAACTACATTAGCCTTTCTCGGATGATAATCGATCACTAACTTGTAATCTTTTAGTAATTCAAGCCACCTCCATTGTCGCAAATTCAGATCTTTCTGAGTCATCAAATATTTCAAACTCTTGTGATCGGTAAAGATGTGGCATTTCTCACCAAACAAATAGTGACACCAAATTTTCAACGCAAACACTATTGCGGCCAATTCAAGATCGTGCGTCGGATAATTCTTTTTATACGGCTTCAACTGTCTCGAGGCATAAGCTACAACTTTGCCTTCTTGCATCAAAACACGACCCAGGCCATTTAACGATGCATCACTGGAAATTATGAATTTTTTACCCGATTCAAGTTGAACTAACACTGGAGCTTCAGTCAATAATACTTTCAACTGTTTGCAACTTTTCTGGCATTTATCTAACCACTCAAACTTAATATCTTTTTGAAGTAATCGTGCCATTGAAGTCACAATCTTCGAAAAGCCTTTCACAAATCGTTTATAATATCTCTCTAGTCCCAAAAAACTGCGGACTTTAGAAACATTTCTTGGAGGCTTCCAATTTATAATCGCAGATATCTTACTCGGATCAACCCAGATACCATTAGCTGAAACAATATGTCCTAGAAAACTAACCTCTTGTAGCCAAAACTCACATTTGTTGAATTTTGCATACAACTGTTTATCATTCAAAGTTTGTAGCACGATTCTTAAATGCTCTTCATGCTCAGATTCATCACGAGAGTAAATCAAAACATCATCAATAAACACAACTACAAATCTATCTAAGTACGACTTGAAAATCTGGTTCATCAAGTCCATAAAAATAGCAGTTGCATTTGTTAATCCGAAGGACATAACAAGAAATTCGTAATGCCCGTATCTCGTTCTAAATGTAGTCTTTGGCACATCGGAGTCTTTAACTCGCAACTGGTAATAGCCTGATCTCAAATCTATTTTCGAAAACACTGTAGCCCCTTTCAATTGATCAAACAAATCATCAATCCGTGGTAGAGGGTATTTATTTTTTATTATGACTTTGTTGAGCTGTCGGTAATCTATACACATTCTCATCGTTCCATCTTTCTTTTTCACAAACAACACAAGAGCACCCCAGGGCGAAAAACTCGGTCTAGCAAAACCTATATCCATTAATTCTTGCAATTGGGCTTTCAATTCTTTTAACTCTGTTGGAGCCATTTTGTATGGAGCTATCGATATCAGAGTTGTTCTCGACACTAATTCAATGCCAAACTCAACCTCTCGAATCGATGGTAAACCTGGTAACTCCTCAGGAAATACATTCGAATACTCACACACAATTGGCACTAATTCGATCTTTTTTTCAGTCACTGTTGTATCAAGCCCATAAGCAAAATAAGCTTCGCAACCCTTTCTCCATATTTTTGAGCTAACATCGATGAAATCATAGCTGGTAAACCATTCAAATCATCTGACTCAATCTGGATAATCCCATTATTCTGATATCTTAGATCAATCGTCTTTTGTTTACAATTTACTATAGCATCATGTAGCATTAGCCTGTCCATACCTAGAATTATATCAAATTCATCAAATGGTAACAATATCAGATCAGCCGAAAAACAGAAATCCCAAATCATCAATGGACAGTTTTTACATACTTTATCAACCAAGACACAGTTGCCTAAAGGGTTCGATACTCTAATCACAAATTCAGTAGACTTTACAGGCAAAGTCTTACTAGATACTAAATTCACACATATATACGAATAGCGTAGAGAGTGAAAGTACCAGTAATAACATCTAGAGATGACGCTTCTTCGTGAGCGCGAATAGCGTAGGCTCGTGCAGCTGCTCTGGCCTCTGACCTTACAACAGAATCTTTACTCACTCTCTAGCTTCCACTCACATTTCTCGTGTTTCTGGGTGGTCTACCTCTAATTGTAGTGCTACTCGGCCTCGTGTTTGTATTGTATCTTGCTCAGCCAACTCAGGACAGTTACGAATGAAATGATATAATGATCTACACTTAAAACAGGCTGATCATTCAATCTACAATCACTGATATGCTGTTTTCCACAATATCTACACTTGAGTCAATTTTGTCTCACATTGCCAACACTAGCAATAGACGTAGCTTGAGCTTTAGAACTCATAGGTTGTTTTTCATGATCTCTGCTTGAATATCTCACTAATGCATTAGAACGATTAAACGAGTCTCGAAATTTCTTCGATGAAGATTGATAAGATTTACTAGTTGATCTTTTTCTCGAATCTCTTGCTTCAAAGTCAGCTTTTCTCTTTTCTTTACTAAGATCCTTGGATTTACAAGCCCTTTCAACCAAAACAAAATATTCTTTCAATTCAAGAATTTCGATTAATAGTTTTATATCCTCATTCAGTCCATCAACAAACTATTTACACATGATTTTCTCAATAGACACATACTCTCGAGCATACTTTCTTAAACGTAGGGATTCTCTTTCGTACTCAATGACAGTCATTCGGCCTTGTTTCAATTCTAGAAACTCTTTATGCTTCTGATTGAGAAATTGCTGACTTATGTACTTCTTTCGAAATTCAAATTGAAAGAACTCCTAGGTAACCCGTTCTTTAGGAACCACAGATATCAATGTTTTCCACCAATGGTACGCATTATCTCTAAGTAAAGATACCACACATTTGATACATTCATTAGGAGTGCAAGATAATTCGTCGAATACTAGGATCGTGTTCTCGAGCTAAAATTCAGCTCTCTCAGCATCATCATCATCAACGGTAGCTCAAAACTCCTCAGCCCCATGTTTTCGAATCTTATCTACTGGCAGCTTATTCAATTGTGTCAAATCTATAACTTGAATAATAGTAGGGTTTTTTTCAAGAACAAGTGGGGGTAGAGGTTGTTGAGTAGCTGGATTCATTTGAACAAACTCCGTGAACCATTCACTTATCATATGGAAAAAAGCTTGTTTAGCCTCTCCCTCGACTACTCAAAATCGGCCTAGAATCAGCCGGCACTGCCCTTTGAGTAGTAGCAGGCACATTACTTTCCACATCGTCAGCTAAAGCTCATTCAAGATCCATTTACTATATGAAAACAAACTTTAAGCTGTCAGGAATCATCACACTATCGCAGTTTATATATATGACATGTATAGCTAGACTCTCACACGCTATGTTACCCAAGAATCGACTAAACTGTAGCTCTGATACCAATAAATGTAACACCCTAACCCGTATCCGTCGCTGGAATAGGGCTACGAGGCATTACCGATCAAATACAGCATACAACATACATTTCTCATGCATGAATCCATTATCACATAAATATTAATCAAACATAATCATAATGTCCCTTATAAGGCTCTACGAGGCCTTAAAACATGCTTGGAAGAGGTTCAGGACTAAACTGATAACATTTGAAAACTTTGGGAAACTTAGAAAATTTTCATGCACAAAGGGATTACACGCCCGTGTGAATAGGCCATGTGCCTCACGCGGCCACCAAACCCACCCGTGTCACAGGTCGTGTGAAAATAGGATATACATACTGACTTGCACCACACGGTCAATGACACGTCCGTGTGCCATGGCCATGGGAAAACTGGAGGGTATACTGACTTGGGTCACATAGCTGACCACACACCCATGTGCCAGCCCATGTGCCACACACAGCCAGTAGACACGCTCGTGTGTCTAAGCTTTGTAACTCACTGACTTGTTTAACAAAGTTTCAAGGGTCATACGGTCAAGTTACACGTTCGTGTACTCAACCGTGTGGCACGAAAATAGGCTTGATTTTAAGCCATTATTTCCACCTATCTTTCATGTATCTAAAAGTATTCATTTGGCATCATTTTCACATACAATAGGAGCCAAAAATGACCATTTCATGTACATTTCCTGCCATTAAAATTCCATCCATTTCACTACTTAAATCCACAACCAAAATCGTGCCAAATCAATATGCCATAATCTTAACTTCTATATGCATTTTCTCACCATCTTATCAACTAAATCATGTCATAAAACATACCAAATCATCATCTTAAAACTAAACCACATCATGCCATTTCTCAACCATGATACATCATTGATAATTACCCAAATCAATTAACTATCTAGCCAACACATAAGCCATACTAAACTTGCCAAAACATAAGACATTATATACATCACATATCACTTATCAAATTCATAATCTAGCCAACTCAAATGGCCATATACACACCAACATTTACATCATATACAAGCTAAATCTCATGGTTATATCATAACTCAAAACATATCATTATATCACTAGCCTATACATGCCATATACCATAATTACAAGCATTCAAAAGTACCAACAAGTAGTCGATAGTGTGATGACAGTTCCCGGTGATCCCCAATGTCTAAGCTAGCTTCGATTATTTATAGAACAAGGAAAGAACACATAAAGTAAACTTTAAAAGCTTAGTAAGCCATATACAAATAAAACCATCTCATGAATCAACACCATTTTCGTCAAATAGGCAACTATGAATAAGCACATATAATTTCACAAACCTTTCCAAATGTACACATATTCAATATCACATGTGAATTCATCAAATACTTCCATCTATATCACTTAACTTGTTCACACATTCTTTCTAGACTTGACTTTGCCCATTGAACCTTTCGGAATCATTAAGGAGACTCGAAAATTACATATAGTTCATACAATGCCATATCCCAAACATGGTTTTACATGTTCTCACATATCGATGCCAATGCCCCAGACATGGTCTTACAAGTAATCACTACAATGCCAATGTCCCAGACATGGTCTTCCATGTAATCACATCTCGACAATCCTAATGTCATGACATTCGTATCCTATACTATTCCTAGGGTTCGTACGAGACTTTCAAATATCTTAACTTCGTCGATTCTTGCTCGTATTTACTCATTCAACATTCATAGCAATTCAATGACAAATGAACATTTACAAATCAATTTAAAGGTATTTATTTGCATATGAACTTACCTTGTAGTCAAAATAGAGTGACTAGATCGATTATTCAATAATATTTGATTTTTCCCTATCTAAATCTGATTTCTTTCGTTCTTGATCTATATACATTCAAAATTAACTCCTTTATTCATCAAATCATTCAATTCAATCCATAAAGACATATTTGGGCATTTTTACACTTTAGCCCTTAAAGTTTCATATTTATTCAATTTAGTCCCTATTTCATAAAAACATAAAATTCGCACAATTTAATCCAATTTCACCATAGCCGAATTTCACATAGGCCCCTAGTATCCCAAAACTTTCATTTATTTTACATTTCAACCCCTCAATTTACAAATTTCACAATTTAATCCTATTTAGGTATTTTCATCAAAAATCACTCTACAAAACATTAAAATCTATCATTAAGCTTTAATATTTCATCATTAAACATTCAAAAGCTCAAGCATTCATCAATGACACTTCACAAAATCATTGACAACTTCAAAAATTAAGGCATGGGCTAGCTAGAATACAAAGCAACGATCTCAAAAACGTAAAAATATCAAAAACTGAGCAAAGAACAAACCTTAATCAAGTTAGGAATTGGCCAAATATCACAAGCCCTAAATGGCTTTCTTATTTCTCTATTTTCGGTTCAAAGAAACAAAGATAAACATGTTTTCATCTTTTGTTTTATTTATTAATTATTTTATTTAATTACCAAATTAACTTTAATTAAAAGCCACCAAATTTCATGTTATTAAGCCCATTTATGTCAAATTCCACTATCAATGGTCTAATTTCATCATAAGGACTTCCATATTTAAATTTCATAGCCAATAGACACTTTTAACAAGTACAATTTAACTTTTTCATTTTATGCGATTTAGTTTTTTTTTCTCAAATTGAACTATTAAACGATAAAATTAGCTCACACAATTTTCACACATATATAATCACATGCTACAAACAGCAAAAATAATATTAAAATAATGTTCCGACCTCAAATTTTTGGTCTCGAAACCATTTTTTAGATTTAAGCTAAAATCGAACTGCTACACAATTAGATTTGAGTCTTAGGTGTTACTTCCTAAAACAGATGTAACCTAGACTCCTCTATTCGCTTATGTAACTATTGTAATGTTGGCTTAATAAAATTTCTAAGTCTTTTACTTGAAACACCTGATTTATACATATTATGATTAAATTTTTGTACAATGTATGTTTGCCTTTACATTCTGAAATAAACTACGAAGTTCAATACTTAAAGCTTTGCTATTTTATATTACATGTATACGAAGTATTACTTAAAATCTTATGTGCAGACTTCACTTTGCCTTATAACTTTCTATACAACTTGCACTTTTATAGACTTTCTTGGCATGAACTATGACCTCTTATTCCATTCTTTAAGTAGACTTCTCTCTCGTAACTTTATTTCTCTGTATGCACATCAGCACGAATTGTCGCCCTACTGGCATAACCTTGACATTGTCCCTCCACACAAGACTCTTTGCAACCTGAAATAAGAAATAACCTATGTAAGTTCTTGAGAACTTAATAAATCTCTATTTCCATTTCCATTACATTGTAGCGTACTAAAGACTTTGAGTATTCCTTGGCATATGTCCTTCCTTGGTGGGTACTTTGCTCTATTGTTCCTTATAGTACAGTTCATGTGTAATCTACTATAACTTCTTTAAGAATGTACTATATGCACCATTCATTAATTTTTCATCCTCTTATCCATATCGGATCCTTGCTCTTCTTGTGTCTGCCACACATTTCATTCTGGCCCCCTTTCACCTTACTGACCCTTTTCCCCTTTTATTTATACAGAGTCCGTCTCATCCTTAACATCAGAAACCTTTTTGACATAGTTCATTAGATACCATACTTTTACCTTTTCTTTAGAGATTCATTCACCCAGGCTTTACCATGTTGGTATTTCATTACCAAGGTTCGCCACTTTGATGTTGCCATTGAATCTTTGTTCCAAGGTCACTTTCATAGACTACACCACTAGGCGTATTCCTAACATCAAATATCTTCCATTGTTTCTTGGAAGCTTCAAATACTCACTTGATCAAAAGATAGCCACGAAGTCATCTACTTGACTTAGATAGCCATTAGGGCATCCACACAACTTTCGGTAGCCACAAAGGTACCTACTCACATTAAATAGCCTCCAAGGCATTCAAACACGTACACAAGATAGCCATAGAGGCATCCATACAAATAGATAGCCACAAAAGCATCTACATAACATTAGATAGCCATAAAGGCGTCCACATATAACAGACTTCACCATGAAGGCGCGTTTAACAGATACAACCACAAAGACTCTTCTCATAACAGAATCAGTCTCAAAGGCTCTTATACAACAAAATTAGCCACTAAGGCTTTACTTTATCAAAATTAGCCACGAAGGATCTTCTCATAATAGAACAACAACAAAGGATCACATGTAACAGATTCAGCCACTAGGGCTCACATATAATAGAGAATAGCCAAAAAGACTTCCACATTACAGAGAACAACCACAAAGGCTTTCCCTTTTCAGTAAATGACACTTTCAACAATAGGGATTTGCCTAAACTTAATGTCTTAAGGTTTGCCCTTCATTGCCTGGTACTCGCCCCAACTGTCCTTTATCTTTTCCTCACATAACGTCATATTCTTAGACTAGGTCTTATCCTATGTGGTCTTCATTTTTCCTATATGATGCCATAACCTCAAACTAGGTGTTATATGGCCAAAATTTGTGTTTATTGTCTCGACGGACTCACATGCAAGTAGACTCGATATGCAGACTCATACAATAGACTACTTTTCCAGACATGCATTTAAACTTTATGTAGAGACTTGTTCATGACAAAATCATACTTTCAGACGCATTCATGCGTGTACATACTTTCTTCAAAAAAGAAACATATCATCAAGTTCATTCTTTCTTCATAATAGAAGCACACCATCTTCAAACATCACACCTTCATACTTTACCTTTCCATTTCACAAATTAGCCATTCAAAACAAACAAGATTATCATGCAAACATATAAGTAAGAGTTAGTTTAAAGACTCACCTTGTAACACCCCTAACCCGTATCCGTCGTCAGAATAGGGTTACAGAGTATTACTAGAATTTTTAAAACATTTTTAGGTAATTCAAACACTTACTATTCATTCCTCGAGATTTATTCATAATGTCCCTTAAATGGACCCTTGAGGCCCAAAACAAGCATTAGAATCGAGTCGGGACTTAATCGGAAACTCTAAGAATTTTTCGTGAAATTTTAAAATTTTCCAAGATGTAGGGCTCATACGCCCGTGTGGTCCAAGTGACACGCCCGTGTGACCCTAGGACACACCCATGCTACCAACTGTGTTCGACCCTATATAACTCTCTAACTTGTGCACACGGCCACGCCACACGCCCGCGTGCTAGGCTGTGTAGCACACACGACTGAGACACGCCCGTGTCTCTGCTCATGTGCTCAATTCTGAGCATTCTGTTTTCTCAAATTTATGGTGTAGGGGACACATGGCCTAACCACACACCCATGTACTAGGCCGTGTGTCACTGTGTCTGCCCGTGTGGACAAAATAAAGTCATTCCTAGCTTCATTTCTCACCCAAAATCATACCAAGTTCCTACACCAAACTTACATCCAAACACCAACCAATCCAAGCATTGAATTCAAGCAATTTATAACATCTGATATGATATATTGTTACATGCACTCATGCTTTTAATCTTACCTTTTTTTAAACATACTCATTTTAATCTTTCTCAATCAATCAATAATAAACACTTATCTTATCTCCATAAAATAAACTTAAATACATATATATACATGTACCAAAACATAATCATCACTAGCCATTCCAACGGCTAGATTACAATAATCATTTACATTTACATGCCAAATTGACCAATAAAACTTATACATGCCATTATAACCATAATTGTTTTACCATATTGTACCGACATGGGCCGATGGATAGTGTGAGTGATCTTCGCTAAGCTTTCAATCCGATGAGCTTTTGATTTACTCTAAAACAGGAAAATAAAACTAAGCATAAAATGCTTAGTAAGTTCGTATAACATGGTACTTAACTTACCATTCATTCTATTTTGAGGTAACTATGTAAGGCATATTCAATCAATTTGACCTCAAGTCCTACATATATTCTCATTGCCCTTGTTAGTCATATATTCCATAATAACATCAAAACATATATAGGCTCAACAACAATCAAGTTTACATGTACATATGTTTTCCACAACATGTATTCATTTAACATGTATAAATCATCTCTTTATATTACAAGTATAATCTCATAATAGTTCATCTCGAGTTCAGATTATTTCATGTCAGAACTTTACTCATATCATTCGAAATATCAAGGTCACACGAGTAGTAGTACACTTAAGGTGTACAAGTTTATAATCAAGGATGAACATTCTCATCAAATAATTTCTATATACAAATATCATCTCATACTTTCATATATCACTTGTCATGTATTATCATTTTCTTGTATTCCAGACGGATACGTGTAATAACTCATTTTATTATTCATATCTTATCATGTCTAGATTGTCACCTGTTGAATTTATTTAAAATATCAATGGATACACAGGTAGTACACTCAAGATGTACAAGTCAGGATCCGTCAATTTATATTTAATGGTACCCATAAGGTACTATTTTAGAGAGTACATTCTCGAGCCATACATGTATACAACAGGATTACCAGTCCAGGCTAAATTCTTTTTATGATATATGTTCTAATGAACTTGATCTGGATTACCCATCTGGGCTAAATCCAATCCATAACATATGCTCGAGAGGACTTATATCAGGATTACCCATCCAGGCTAAATCTTTTCTGTAATGAGGTCAATAGGATTACTCGTCCGAGCTAAATCTTGTCAGCAACAAATGCAGGACCTCATTCATTTCTGGAAATCACATATCCATTGATTTTTCATTTATTCAACTGGGATTTAAACATTTTTCAAGCATTATCGGGTATGTGATTATTTCATACATCCATAACATTCATAAAATTCAAATAAACACATTTCACATTTATTTCAAGCATAAAAGTAACATTTTTATCATTTATCATTTTTTAGACATTATCGTTGATCGGGCTTTGTCAAATGCAATTTGAATGTCACATATGTATATGATATTTATACAATTCACAATGCAACATTTAATTCAAAAATATAAACATACACAATTTAGTTACACGAACTTGCCTTAACAAATGTGTTCGTGTATGTAAAATCTACTAATCCGCCATTTTCCTCTTTTCCTTATTCTAGCTCCGAATTTGGTCTATCCGGATCCAATTTGGCCAAGAAAGTTTCTTCTCTCTCTCCTAGGGTTTCCATGGAATATTTTAGGGAAGAAGATGATAAAAATTATTTTTTATTTCTATTTAATTAATTTATCATCTTTAATAATTTTGATTTCCAATTTAGTCCTTAGCATTTTTCTAATTTTCCATGGATGAATCATCCAAAAATATCTACTAACTTTTTATTAATGGTCTAATTACAATATAAGGAACTTAAGTTTTGAATTCCATAGCTATTTGATCCTTCTAGCTACTAGAATTTAACTTTTACATTTATGGGATTTGGTCCCGTAATTAAACACATAATCGGTAAAATTTTCTTATCAAAATTTTCACATGACATTTCTATCATATTACGAACCATAAAATAAAAATGAAATAAATTTTATTTTTTGGCTCAGATTTGTGATCCCAAACCACTATTTTGATTTCACCGAAATTGGGCTGTTACACACTTGTTAGCCTTAAAGGCAGTTTAACTTCAAATTTGGGCTTCCATCGAGTAGATCAATAGCTCCTAAATATTAAACCACAAGAAACTCGTTAAGATCTTTCTTTTCTCACTTGAACACCAGAATCGTACAACAAGGCTTTACTATTTTCGTTACTAAGCTTAAATAGATTTGCTCTCATGACAGCTTAGCATGTAAGGTCGGGGAACTTACCTTACAAAAGGGGCATCTCAAAGTTGATCCTTTCATTCCCGACTCATCCTAAAGGATGAGAGGATATTTTTCTCCCTTAACTCATCCTTATATAGATAGAGGATACTTTCTGAGGAAGTAATGAATAGTTCCCCAACACTTACCCGGTAATCAGATATTTTCCTTTGCTCAAGTGGATGTTCGACACATTTATTAATCCACATGATCACCAATTAGATGCACGACAGCTGTAAGGTAACACGTGTGGGCATACAAATGCATATGTAACACCCCTTACCCGTATTTGACGCCGAAATAGGGTACGACGTATTACTGGAACACATACGCTTGTAAATGTATTAAACCGAGTCATAAAATTTCATACAAATTAAAATCATTCATACACATGCATATCGTCCCTTATACGGCCTACGAGGCCCAATACATACTTTGGAAGTGGTCTGAGACTAAACCGTGATCTTTGGAAAACATTAGAAATTTCTTAAAAATAGAGGTATACGCCCGTATCCAAGGCCGTGTTCTTCACACAACCATTCACATGCTTCACTTTCTATAATTAATCATCACACACTCATTCAACCAAGTCATGCAAGGTTGCACATCCACAAAATACAACGTCATAAACATATAACTTAACTAATATTAGCCATCCACAATGGCCTTATACAAAATGAACTATCAAATATTATAGGCCAACATTTTAGGCCAACTTATAATAACATATACACATAATAAGTCCCTATACATGCCATAGACTTAAAAATACTTGAAGATCGCTAATACTATACCAATCAATAACTTGTTAGTGTGATAGAATCTCCGACGACCTCTAACTCAAGCTAGCATCTGTGACACTATAGGAAAAAGGAAAGGAAGGGCTTAGTAAGTAGGTATGTAAATGATAAGTAATCTAATGACATGCTTTTATAAATATTCACAATATGTTCTCAAGATAATACAATCATAATTGCACATAGTTCCACTATTTATTCATGTTCATCTCAAGCTGTCTACTCGAGTTATAGTAACTAAATTATTTATATCTTGAGCTACGGAAGTCCAAATTAATATCCGATAATTTTTCCTGAAACTAGGCTCATATATCTTCTTACCATAAAATTTTCAGAATTTTTAGTCTAGCCAATAAGTACATTTTATTCTTTAAAGTCACCCATGTTTCGCTATCTAACAGTTCTGACCCCTCTTCACTAAAAATTAATTATCTCTTCGTACAAGATATGGATAATGTTCTTATTTATTTCTTTCAAAAATAAACTCATTAAGGATTTTAAGCATATAAATTATAACCCATAATTAATTTTTTTACAATTTTTAATGATTTTTCCAAGTCAAAACAGGGGATTCCAAAATCATTCTGACCCTATCTCACAAAAATGCAAATATCTCAGAATATGAAATTCTTTTGCTTTCACCGTTTCTTTTATGTTAAAATAGACACTGTTTCTTTTATGTTAAAATAGACTCATTGAGATTTAATTTCATATCTTATTCAGTCTCTAATTCAATTTTTACAATTTTTGGTGGATTTTCAAAGTCACACAACTACTTCTGTCCAAAACTGTTTTATTATAAATTTCACTCTTACATAATCTCACTTACTCCATTCATCTTAGCGAAAGTTTGATCAAATTTCGAGCACATTGCTCATAAATTTTCACACACATATACCTGCACTTATTCATCACATGGTCATATTCATTTACACTTAATCATTATATGATCACATGTATTTTCACTTAGTCAATTTTCCGTTGAACACATCGGAATAATAACGGATTCCCGATGGCCTATATATATTACCACCCTTGTAACCGAAGCTATTTGGTGCACATAGTAGCCTGCACTTAGTACTACATCTGTGACCAAAATCGTCTCTTACACATAGTAGCCTGCGTACGCATAGTAGCCTGCACTTAGTACTACACATGCGACCTAACCATCTGGTACACGTATTAGCCTACACTTAATACTACACACGTGACCTAAAACCATCTTAAACACATAGTAGCCTACACATAGTACTACACATGTGTTCTCACAACGAATCATTCGTATCTTTTCTATTTCGACGGTCCAACCGGAAAATTCCTTACTTTTCAACATTTTACCAATTCATCCGTAATCAATTTCAATTCATAATTTACATCAAGTGATCATTCAATATGCAACCACCTCTCATATAATAACAAAATATTATAACATAAGTAAAAAGATATATTATTTACATACAAACTTACGTCGGTAGCACAATCGGTGAAACGGACTTATATTCTTTATTTTCCTCCTGTTCTAAGTCTGAATCTCATTTTCCTTGATCTATAACAACACATTTAACTCATTTATTCATCCTGATACTCAAATTAGCCTAAATTCACATTTTGACAAAATTTACATTTTTGCCCCTAAACTTTGTCATATTTATACTTTTGCCCCTAGGCTCGTAAAATAATTTTTATTCAATTTTCTTGTATTTTAAGCCTAGCCGAACCATTTTCATAACTATAGCAGTCCACAATTTCCATTTATTCACACACTTACACACATTTTACAACTTTTTACAAACTAGTCCTTTTTGACAATTTCACTGAAAATCACTTAGTAAAAGTCATTAAACAAAGCCTAGCTCAAAATAATTGTGGAAATAGCTAAACCGAACTAAGAGGATCTCAAAAATGTAAAGAACATTAGAAACGGGGCTAGAACGGACTTACAATCGAGCTTGGAAGCTTGAAAAACCCTAACCATGGTTTCCCCTTGTGAAATTAGACCATAGCTTGAAGATGGACACAATTTTGCTTTGATTTTGGCTTTTTAATTCTTTTAATTACTAAATGACCAAAATACCCCTAACTTAAAAATATTCTATTTCACCTATTTCATGTCCATTTTTGTCAAAAAAAAATTATCCAATGGTTTAATTACCATTTAAGGACCTCCAACTTAAAATTTCATAACAATTGGACACCTTTAGCATGTAGAACTCAACTTTTGTACTTTTTACAATTTAGTCCTTTTGACTAAATTGAGTGGCCAAACGTTAAAATTTTTGAAAGAAATTTTCACGGAATCATTTTGTGAAATCATAGACCATAAAAATATAATAAAAATAATTTTTTTCACGTTGAATTTGTGGTCCCGAAACCACTATTCCGACTAAGCCTAAAATCGGGCTGTTACAGCATACATAACTTATACCTGGGTTCTCACCCATCCTTCATAGCTGACAGCCCAACTAATTACACATTGGCACATCACGCCTCTATGGCAATAACCTCATTTACTTAACTCCCCTTAGTACTTTTCTAGGTGTCTTTTCCCAACGGTACTTCATATCGTATTTCTATATATATGTATATATATATTGGTTACACACCCACATATACGCCAAGAACATCAATGGGGTGAACAACACTTTATTTACTCATAGACTTCGTATTTCGCCATTCAAGCATCACCTTACCTCACCCTTGCCTAATCCTTGGGCCTTTTACTTAGCCCTGAGGTGTTTTTTCCTATCTTTCTTTATAAGCCTTTTGACCTATCCCTAAACTTTATTGGGAATCAATAAATGTCACACTAATCATTTGATAGTCTTATCCAAATCTTACGAATTCTAAGAACTAATCAAATATTTCCTTTAGTACTTAACTATCTTAGTTCTCATTTGGTTACTTCCTAACTATTTTTTTCTTATATCTTAATCAGCTCAAGGCCATCATTATTAATTTCCCTTATTTTTGACATAAAATTCTCAGCACAAGGTTTATTTCTTCATTACCTATAACATACCTTGCTCATTCCATTCACACCAATCAAAGACTTTTGGGATGAATCTTTCTTTAATAACTTTACTTATTATTCACTTCTTGCTAACCCAATGTTCGCCAAATCTATAGGCGTCAATGGCACACCTAAATGGTTCTTATCGTTAGACTAGCTTTAACACTATCCTCTTTCCACTCATCTTATCCTACTCATTCTCTGAACAGTATTCGGATATTAATATTTCATCGGACAGGATGTTACACTCCTCCCATTTTGTTTAATTCGCATCCACGGGCCTTTGCCCTGTAATGACCTTTTTCTGGCCATTCTGAACTAGAATTGTCATCATCCGAATTTTCCATAAACTAAAATTTGTGATCCTATCGAACTTTTCAATATCGTACATTATTGCCATATTTGAACAAGTTGAATGCAGAAATTGAACCAAACTCTAATACCAGTTTGTTGGGTTAAACCTAAATTATGGAATGAAATATGAAAAAATTGGATACAAATATTTACGTGAAAAAACCCTCTAAATAGGATAAAAAACCACAAGTAAAGAAAATTTCACTAAAACGGCAAAAAACTGAAAGAGGAGTACAAGATGAAGAAACAAACAAACCAAACTCGTACCCAAAAATAAAAAGTTCTCCCGAACTTCTCACAAACTCTCTCTTAATTATATTGTTGAATCAATTTCTCTAGGATTGCTAAAAGTCATATTTATAGGCTAAAATTCGTGACTAATCTGGTTAGAATATCCTAGAGTTATTAGAGTTTGACTGAAAAAATAACATAGTTTAACTAGGAGAAGAAACCTGGTTTAGTGGGAAACACGCAACCACGTTGTGACGTGGCATATTGCCTTGTCGGACGCCCTTCTTTGCATCATCGATACATGGCGATTCATCTCGTCAAGGCGTCGGTTTCATGTCGTCAGCTCTATTTCATCCGAAATGTGAGACACACTCCACACAGAAAATACTTGCATTACAAACATAGAAGGTAATTAAAATATCTTTCCTATCTTTCTCAATTTCAAAATTGAGTAAATTGATCTCTTTGAAATAAATAGGGTGATTGAATCTTTGTCAATTTCGAAAGCAAGTAACTAAGGACAATTAATTACATGGTTAATATTTTTCATCAATTGTACATGATTTTAATTGGTATAATAACAAATTTATCCATCAAAGTTTACACATTTTGTCAGTTTGGTTTTAATTTAATAAATTTATCCCACTACATTTGTGTAAATGTTGAAGTTGAATTCATTGAACCTTTTAGAATTAAGGCCAAAATAATAAAATATGTAAACATCGAAGGCTAAATTTGTCTTTATACCAATCAAAATCATATACAATTTGACAAAAGACATCGAATGTTGTGATTAATTGTTTTTAGTTGCTTATTTTTGAAATTGATAATAATTAAATTTTTTAATTTTTTTAAAGAAAAGACAGATTTACTCAAGTGAGAGAAACTAAAAAATTATTTTACCAAAATAGAATTGAAAGCGTTTAGGGGAAAAGATTCTTGTATTGCATAGCATCCCTATGAGAGAGAACAGGAAGGTATCCCAAGTAGATTTAGTAATTTTGGATACCATACATAAACAAAATACAAAAGATAATTAAAATAAGATACAAACCATGACATCACAACAATAACACAGTACAAAATATATATATATATTCTCAAAATCTATATAATGCTCTTCATTAACAGATTCAAAATAAAATAAATATATAATATTTAAATAATATAGTGATGTAACTATTACACAAAAATATATGGAGTTGCAAGCCTAATGTCCAGTCCCACTTTTGCGTTTTTGTTTAGGGTATTTGACAACAAGGATTAAAAAATCGAATGAAATGTAAAATTAGTTGGATTTTCATTTTCAGTTCAACCCAAAAATCAAAACAATTTAAGGAAATCATATTCATAAAAGAACTATGGATGAAAGTAAACTGTTTTTCTAATTATATTATTAATCAAATGATATAAATGGCTTTAAAAAATAAGTTACAAAATGAATCTAAAATAGGGTTAAAAGAATCTAAAACATAATGAAATTTTTTGAAATTAAAGAAAAAAAACCTTAAAGTTAATAAAATAATACTTATTTTATCCTCTCTTTTTTTTCTAATTTATACTATTCATTAATATATATATTATTTCAACCTATATGGTTTAAGTATTGAACCAACCAACTTAATCTACTAATATGTTTTTTTATTCACTGATATTATGGGTAAAGAAAACACTCATGAGAACATTGAAGTATGATGTAGTGGTTGTTCACTTCATCATTTAATTATGTCGACAGGAGCCTGATCCTAGTAATGAGAATAGAGCACATTTCATTATCAGTCACTTACCTCTTTGGAGAGCACCCATGATGAAAGAATTAGTTACTTCTATCGGTGGTTGTTGATACGGGGTATCAACAAGGATGAAGTAGGTGGAGAGGGTGGTGGTGTGAGGTAGATTGGTTCACCCTCGTTGGACTGAGAGCTGAAAAAATAGGAGAATGGTGTGGAGGAGGATGAGAGTTTAGTATGTTAGGGTTTTTGGAGAGGAAGAGGAAGCCCCTTACTATGTTGTATATTGGGGTATATATAGGTAGGTGATAGTTCCCAAGTGGTCCTCTTTTGAGGAGAATGCACCTGCTAACATTGGACTGCTTAACAGAGGGTCCAACTAGGTGGTTATGGATGTTCCTTCTCATAGGTGGTACGAAGCATGCGAGTGGCCGGTCATTGAGTAATTATCTAGATGGTATAAGGCAGAGGGTAATCCATCTGTAGGTGTTTCTCCGAATACTTCTCATGTTGCTACATGTCCAACTCAGGATAGTAGTATAATAATTATACCCCTAGTTAAGAGGTAGGTTATAAAGTGACCTTAACTCGATACCATTAGTGATTTACCCCTATGGGTGATAGCTTTTTACAAATAAAATAACGAGTGGCAGGTTGGAACAGTTGAACTTAAATACCCTGGTCTCCACAAAAATGAAAACACCTTGAGAATCCCATACTTAATTTCCCAATCTACAAGGAACTCCCATATTTCTACTTTGGGCAAATTTCGTGGTAGATTTCAAATTGCTATAATTTTAATTAATATATGCAATTTTCATTTACGGAAGTTAAAAGAAGTTGATTAAATTATAAATATTTAGAAAGAATAAAAAAGTGGAATTTAACTATTTGAACAAGGACCTACCTGTCTCTCCATGGTTTTATCCCTGCGAATATCCATATGAGAAATAGACACTCAACTCTAAATTCCAGTAACATAGATTCATACTAATAGTATTTGCTCATTCCATTATTTGCAAAACATTGACCACCTTAATTTCTTAAACTGGACTTGTCTTATTTCAGGAGCAAATTCTACTAGAGCAGCTTAAAAGATGTAGACTACAGGTAAATTAAAATTTAATATGCCAATCCAATGCTTATTTTAGCCATTAAGACGAAAACAACGTCATTATTTTAACCATCAATTCTGCTTTAATATATTTCATTTTCAGGAGCAGAAAGCTATTCTTGAGAACCAGAGTCTACGTAAACAGGTAGGCCATAAGAAAAGAAGAGGTAGTTATGTGTTGCAATTCAGGCCTTCTAATCTTCTATTTTCCCTAATTTATACTAAGGTTGAGGAACTGCAGCAAAAAACAAGCTCTAATTCACTTGATTTCAATCCGCTGCAAACAAAAATTTCTCCCAATACTTCAAAGCCAGATTTTCATTTTGACCACCACTATCATCATCATTCAGACACTTCCTTGCACTTGGACTTGGGGTGTGTATGCTCATTCCCGTTTTCTTTTTTCATTTATTTTTAAATAAAAGCTTTTACCAAGCCCTGCATATCAATTACACCTTTTTATTAATGGAAATTACCATTCACTAGTTTATTTTTTAACAGACATCTGTGTGATTATCACGTGTACAACTAATAAAATAAAAAAAATCTTAAAAAAATTACTAAAAACATGTACGTCTAAAATGAAGTTAAGGAAATGAAATTTAGACAAACTTTTATTTAGGTTTATTTTGGACGTGGTTTGGAACATTATAGAAGTAAGTCATAATTATAATAATAAAAAAAAAAAAAAAACTAAAAACGACTAAAAAAATACACATTTGAAATAAGCTTCCGCAAATGAAAGTTCAATTTAGACTTGAACAACCATTTGTTCACAATTCATTTCAAATGTGATTTAAAATATTATAAAAAGAAAAAATATATAAAAAAATATCATCAAATTTTGACATTTACATCTATATTCAGGATTTTAATAATTTCCTTAAGGGTCCCATAAATTTTAGCTCAAAATAAGTCGAATAGGATTTAAGATTTACTCCTAACTTTTTCTATTTTGTTATTTAAAACTTTTTGATCCAATCATAATTGTTTTGTTAGTATTTTTGGTAAAAGAAAATCTATCAATATATTATTCAAATTTATCAATTTTAAAAGTAAATAGTTTTAAATTTAGTAAGCATAGATTATAGAAGAAACTTATTATTAACTTTTCAAGTATGAATATAAAATCTTAAATTTTATGAAAATATGGGTACTAACATCATATAATTTCTAAATTTTTGAGGGCCTCATTTTTAGAGACTTAGCTTCTAGAGTGTTTCTATCCAAAACCTGTAATTGAAGCAACAACAAATTAAGATTTTAAATATTAGATTGAGGATTATGATTGTAATACTTTTTATATGTTATTTTTTAAAAATTACTAATTCTTATAATTTATTAGAATTTTTAATAATTTTATATTTTTTACGATTCTTAATAATTTTTATAATACTATGTCCATGATAAATCTCAACAAATGATTGTTCAGTTTCAATTGTACTTCAACATCTTTTATCCAAAAATTCATTTTATATATATATATTTCTAGTAATTTTTAATAACTTTTAGGATTTTTATTAATTTTATAAAATTTTGAATAATTATTAACAATCATGCATAATTTTTACTATTTTAAATATTTTTGTAAAAATTTTAATATTTTTTTATAATATTCAAAATCATTTTCAGAATGAACCTGGACAGTTGTTCAAATTCAAATGAGCAAGAACATTTTTCTTTTCAAGTTCATTATGAAGGTAGACATTTTAGTAAATTTTATAATTTTTAACCTTTCTTATTTTTAGATATACGTTAATGTGATATGCATCATCAAAATACTTATTCATATGACATGTCATATGTTAGTTTCTCGTTATTTTCATTATTCATGTCAGAATCTATTAATGGTTAAATTTTTTAATAATTTGATTTTCTTTTTCATAATTAATATTATTATTTGAGAATATATACTTGATTTACTATTTTAAAACATGTGATTATACATTATTATAAAAAAAAATTATTGAGTTTGACTTCAATAGGGAAATAACAAAAAACCAATTTGATGATAGTAAACGTATTAAACAAGGATAAATACCATTTAATATATATAACTTCAATAGTATATTCCATTAAAAGATTTAAAAAATTGTAATGTGTTTTTTTAATATTTATTTTTTATTTTTTATATGTTTATAAGGCATTTGTTAATTTTTTTATATACCAATTTTATACCATGTTTTTCTTAACCAAATAAGTTTCTTTTTAAGAATAATGAAAAAAAAAATTAAAACTTTAAAAGCAAAAAAGTTAATCTAAACTTGAGCTTCTTTATTTATTATCTAATAAATTCATTTAAAAAATATTATTTTTAAATTAAAATCCATATTATTAATAAAATATAATAAAAATTTGGAAATAGTGTGAATAATGTTGGTTCAAAAGATTTTATATTTGTTTTTTTTATTTATAATATTAAGAAAGTGTTTGATTTATTTATACCAAGTTAGTGAAATAATATAAAAATCTACTTTAGCCCTATTTGATAAAGTTTGAATTAATTAAAAATTAATATTTATGAGATTTATAGTACTTATTGAAAAATTTATGTTTGAATTTCAGGTTGTCATCAGATGGTGAACGCAAAAGAAAATTGAAAAAAATTGAAGCAGATGATAATGATTTAGAGAGTCAGATAGCCTAGAATGATTTTACCTACATTTATAATAATAATAATAATAATAATAAAAAGACCCTGCTAGCTTCACTTAATTTCTTCGAACTCTTAATCATCTCTTTAGGCAATTAGATTTCTTTTTGGGTTCTCTCTTCCTAGAATTTGCAGATTGATTAGTGCTCTAGGCTGTGGTGTCAGCAAATAAACCACTATTTTTAATTAGTCTCATGTTTCAAAACTCAACTTGCTGATTCAAAATGCAATCAACTTCTCTATTGGGTTAAGTGAGTGTTGAATACAGATGAATTTTGTTTATTTATTTTAATTTTTTTCAAAGTATATGTACTAGTTACTCTGTTCAGAATGCCTAAGTCTGAGTCTATTTGACTTTATTTTTAAGCGGGAGTAAAATTGCTCTTTGATTGGATTTAATTCTATTTTTCGGCTAATATTTTGACTTTGGGCTTTAAATTTGATATTTGACTTGTTAGCCTACCCTTCACATTTATCCTCTGTTTGTTTAATTAAAAATAATTTCTGAAAAAATATTTTTTAAAAAATATTTTTTTTAAAAAATATAATGTTTATTAATGTTTAGATGAATCTGGATAAAATATTTTTTGTTCTTTGGCAGATTTCTTGAAAATATTTCATAAAATTTTTTTTTCAATGAAACAAACATACATTTAACATTTTCTTATCTTTTCATTATTTAATAAGTTTATTTTATATCTATAAATTTATATTTTGCTTTATTCTTTATAAAACAAACATGACAAAAATATATTTGTTATAAAATTTGTTATAAAATATTACAATGCAATTTCCCTTTAACAATCAAAATTTATTTTATAATAAAAAAATATTTTGTAATAATTAATGTCATATATAAACTTAACAATAAATAATTCTTAATTAAAACTTAATTTAAATTACATATAGTACATATATAAGAGTGCATATTGACACATCAAAATTGTAAGGGATAAATGAAGCTAAACATTATTTAAACAAATACTCATATTAATATAATTAAAATATTCATATTTTTAAATTAGGTAAAAGTATGTGATAGTATTAGAAAGAACATATGTTTTCTCCTTATTTATTGGTTAATTTGTCCCCATTTAGTTATCTTCAGCACATATTTTAGCATTTTCAGTTTAGTAAATTGCATTTTATAACTCAGTGGATCTTAACCTATTTATCCTTAATTTCATCATGTTTTAGTACTGATGTCACTGCATAAGAATTTCCAGATTGCGCCCAGAATTGTCGTCACACCTGACAACTGCTTGGATAAAAACAAAAAGGTGTGAGCTGTCCAGTCTGGTACAACCTACTTGTACATACAGAGGCAATATGATTTTGATGAAAGGACACGTGCTATTTGGATAAATATTAATATTCACATGAATAGTAGGGGGAATTATCTTCTTTAACCTATCTTTTGAAGCTTTTCGGCTATGTCGGCTTAAGTCTCCTACGGGTGAACCGACATGAAAGGGATGCAAATTAGCTTTTGACGAGGAGCCCTGAGTGTGACACAAGAGGGAATGGAGAGATTCAAGTTGAGATTGTCTAGGAATAGTATTCTCTACATGTTTCTTTTATATTTCTTTTCTAAATGATGGTGATTACTTTCTATTTCATGTTTGTACGGAAGTACGCATGATTTCTGGGTTAAATGCTATTTTATTCAATCTTACTTCTACTGTTTAATCTTTGGGTTTGAATGTTTTTAGCATGGAAGTGGTATTGCAGTCACTGACACTAAGTGTAGCGACGGTTCAAGCTAGCAAGCATGACAACAGAAGTTGCTTGAGGAGTAGAGGAATTTAATCCACTTGTTCTTAATAGTGTTCCATTGCATTTATCGGAAGGTGTGGCTAATGTGCATGTTTAAGTCTTAGATTAAATATAGAAGTTAAGCTTGGTAAGATATTCATTGCAATTTAATGCATCGACAATTACCTATCCTTTTATACCTTGTGAGCACTTAGTATTCTGTTGAATATTCATGTTGGGGATCCCAGTTTATCATTATCATATTTTATCTTATTGTTTTCAAGTTATTACGTCACAACTACTTTGACAATATGTCTCGTTTCTATTTATTTATTGCACTGACATTGATAGACAAAAGACAACCATCCTTGTGGGATCGATATCCGACAGACTTATATTTGTCTACTATACTTGCATCGATAGTGTATGCTTGCACATTATTGCTATGAAGTTAAACAATCAATCAATATGTCATAAGTCCTTGTACTCTTCATAAATTTGAAATTTAGTCCATGTACTCATATTTTTGGGTTAGTCCTAGTTTTTAGATATCAAAATTCAAGTTTAGTTGTTAGCATTATTAAAAATATTTTGTTAAATTCATGTTCATTATAACATCATTTTTAGTTCCATGAATAACGAGTATTTTTTATTTAAATATGCAACATTAACAAAATTGATAAAAAAAATTAATAGTGTTAACAATTGGACTTAATTTTCAAATCTAAAAAATAGAGGGGCTAAATACTTGAAAATAAAAATACGTGGACTAAATTTCAAATTTGTTAATGGTACATAAACTTATGGCATATTTTAACCTTCATACTACAAAATATTTATTATTAATATATTTATAATTGTGATAAATATTTATTATTAAAATATTAATATTGAATATTTCAATAATATATGAAGATCATTTATTATTATTTTTTTAAAATTTATTCTTAAAATAAATTGAAATATTAAATAATTTATTAAAATAATAATTTGTATTAATAATTTATTAAAATAATAAATTATATTAATAATTTATTAAATGGTTAGATATGGATAAGAAAATATGTATGCTTAATAATATTGAAATTTATAATATTTTATATTAATATTTTATTAATTTTAAATATTTTAAAAATAGAAATAAAAATTTATTATTCATATAATAATATTAAGCTTGACTTAAGTTAATTTTTATATAAAAATAAAATCACCCATAAAGAGCTCTTTTTTGAAAAATGACTTGTGTTTTTCAAAAGGGTAGGTTATTTTACAAGAAAGAAAGTTTATTTTTTATTGACCTGTAAGTCATTTTTTGTTGATCAAGTTGTTTTCCATGAAACAAACATAAAAAAATGCAAAGATATTTTCCGAAAACCATTTTTAGTAAAACAAGCAAAGCCTTAATACAATTAACTAATGCTCCCTCTTTAGGCATTCCCTGCCATTGCCAACCACCCTACAACTGCTTCACTCCTATTACTAGCTTCATTCCAAGGATGTCATTTACAAAATGTGATGATTGCTAGTTCTTGATTATAAGCAGCCTTTACCAATAGAGATGAGGTTACAACACACCATTTATACAACAATTGCAGCAACAAGAATTTTTTAGTGTTTTTGGTAGGAAAGAAAAGTGAGAGGAAATAAAACAGGAGATACATAACTTTCCATCCGATTTTATAAAAATCAATTCTTCCAAATTGAAATGATAAAAGGAGAGAAAATAAGAGACAGGTGTATGTTAGTTCAAAATTATGCATTTTTTAAATGTTTTATTTTCTTTCATTTCATTTTTCAACTCTATAGTGACACTCAATACCCGAGCCAATTGTCGAGTTCAGGTATGAGACACCACATTCGTTGTCAAAGCAACTCAAACCAATTTCCATTTCATGAGTCATTAAAAACATCAAACATTAACACATCATAACAACACATTCACATTCATTAAAATCAATTTCAAGTTATTTAAAATGATTTAGAAACATTTTAAAACAAGTTTTAGGTGTTCGAGGGTGACCAGGACCAAGTTCGAGTCTTTAGGAGTAAAAAAAAACTCAAAACAGGGAAGGGTCTCCCTTGTTTAACCTAGTTGTATTGGTACAAGTGGGTACTTGTGCCGATACATCTAGCTAGTACTTTTCATTTTTGGTTACTAACTTGTTATAACACATCTTACCAATTATACAGAAAAAAGTTTGCCAAGGCCCAAAAATGACCCTCTAAAGGCACCTAGTTTGGCTAAAAACATTAACATTTCATTTCCAAACATTATGGGGCATCAAATACAAGTTCTAAACATCATATATGACTAGTTAAACACATGGTGCCTATCATGATCACAACATTTCCAATTTTAAACATCAAATTCACAAACTTGGCAAGGAAATAACACTTGAATTATGGCATTAATGTAGCATTAAGTCCATGCATATCAACCTATCCATAGAGCAACATATTTACATACCATTATGCATATAAAACCACACTTCAATTTCAAGTCTTTAGCATGGTAGAAACCAAAATATCAAAATGGACTCCAAAATTAAGTTATAACACTAGGTACATGTCAATTCTATCTAACATTCAACTTACGATACAAATATTGTTGAATTGAGAATTGAGAATTGAGAATTGAGTCTTGGAGTTGCTAACCTTATCGAAGCCATGAGACCTATTTCATACATGAACACAGAAATAAACAAATTTTCCCATTTTATTAAAGAACTCAATGGTGTTAACATAATTTGAAAACAAGGTACAAATATTAAGCATGCAAAATGTTGTGAATTCATATATAAATCAATGAATGTCAAGTTTCTTTGTCTCAATTTATTAATTAATAGTTTCATATGGAATTTATATTTCATTCAAGTAATTTTTATAATATTTTCAAATAATTAAAATTTTTTACTTTAGCTTATAAAAATATGACAAATAGATGAAATTCATGTTGGATTTGGTGCCCTAAGTGTAGCATTTTCATCTAAGTATACTTGTAATTTTTCAAACAGATTGGTTAATAAAACAAATTCATTAATTACATTAATATACTTTGTACAATTGTCCTTACATGGTTTTTGCACGTAAAGAAAAATGGAAGAAAATGTTCATCATTTGTTGTCTAAATGTTTAACTAATATTAAGCGATATTACGTGGTCGGATCGTAGTATAGAAAGACAAGTTGTATTTGTAGACGAACCTAGACATGTCCTTAGTTTAATAAAAAATGAGCAAATCGATTAAAAGACTAATATGTCATCTATCAAGTCTAATTGGGGAGATACCTTGTCTTAGGCATAGGAGCAGATGACTCCTAGAAAATAGAGACATAGATGTGACTAACTGGACTAACAGCATATCGAACATGACTAATGTCACACCCCAAGTCTAGTGGATCCAAGATTTAGTTTTGTGTGTAGGTGGTGAAATAAACTTTTTGGTGAAGTATAATTCACCCATTTTCTTCTTTTGGCGTATATGTATGGGTGTATAGTAATCACCATGTAAATATGTGAAGATTCTATTTCAGGTTATTTTGTTGTTTTAAGAGGAAGATTTTTTAAATGATAAGGTAATTATGGTATAGTACGCCTTGTTTGTTTGAAGTATTGTGCTAGTTGGGTTGTAAAATGACTTGGTTAGGAACGAACTGGATTTACTGGTCCAAAATCTGTTATGCAGGATTTTCATTTATGTTTCTTTCAAAATCTATAGGCCATTAAGAAAGGTAAGCTTTGAATTAAGTGACATTTTTTAAGTTCCACTAAGTAGGATTGGGTTATATATATGTATGAGAAGTGTAACACTCCTAACCTATCTCCGTCGTTAGATTAGGGTTACAGCGCATTACTGCACAATCTAAAATATTTAACATCATAATATTCAAATAGATTAAACATATCATAATCTATTCAATCACATGCACTTTGTCCTTAAATCGAGCATTCGAGGCCCTAAAATATCATAGAAGCAGTTCGAGACTAATTTGAAATAAAATAGAAAGCTTAAGAAAAAAGATACAAAAATTAAAAAATAGGGGTCACACGGCTATGTGGCCACCCGGTGTAACTTTTGGACAAGGGACACACAACCGTGTCTCAGCCCGTGTCCTCAACCGTGTAACTCACTGAGTAGGGCCACACGCTGGTGTCACACGCTCGTGTGCCAGGCCATGTGCTAGGCCGTGTAACTCACTAACTTGAGCCCTATATCACTAGGCCATGTGCCTCACACGGTCATGTGACAACTCGTGTCCCAAGCCGTGTGAACCCAAAATTTACCTAAAATCAAGCCATTCAAAAACCAAATCTTATATAACCATTCATACAATTTGGGCACATCTTCAAGGGGTTCGAATATTATCCAAACATAAATAAACATGCCATTTCAAACAACCTTAATCACCTAACCAATATGCCATTCAAAGGCACCACAATTGTACCAAAACTTCAACTATCAAAACATGCCAATATTGCCTCATTTCCAAACTATCATCAACATACCAAGAGTATTTCATTTAGAAACATTTTAAGGTACCAAAATGATATAACTTAATGAAGTGTTATGGTTCACCAAATCAAATACAAATTTCAAAACATATATATACCAAAACACCATTAACATATTCACAAGATACCACTACAAAACATCCTATACAAACTATCTATAATCAAAAGATTTTTAATAAACTAATACCCTCTAGGTACATGCCAAAAACACAAAAGAGAACATCACCGACATTGAGTACGGGATTCTTCTAGGATGCTGAGTCTGAGTCTACTATTTACCTACCTGTAAACATGGAAACCAATCCACATTAAGTAAACTTCACTTATTCGAATAACCATAAATATATCTAAAGCATTTGAATTTAATTCACAACTTTAATAATCCAATTCAAGAAATATATCATATGTCTCACGGAATACATATATATACATAAGTAAATATAATTCTTCTTTAGTAATACCTATAACCAACCTTTTTCAATGGTTCATATAACCTTGCTGTATAGTCCAATTGATACACGGCACCCGGTACCTACCGAATAAACTATGAAAGAGCTTGCATCCAGCGCTAGTCAGATGAACCGACAAATGTGTGCCCAGCACTAGTCAGATAAATTGATGAAAGTTGTGCCCAGTGCTAATCAGATAAACCGATGAATAATTAATGAGCTCAGCTCTAGTTGGATATACCAACGATATTTGTGTCCAACGCTAGTCGGATAAATCGATGAATAAATAGTTATTTATTTTCACAATTTCATCATTCTTTAATTAACATCATCATTCCAATATGAACATAAGATTGTATATCTAGTATTTAAATAACATCTAATTATCAATTAAATAAATGATTAATAAAAAGATTAAGTTTGAGACTACGAACTTACCTAGCATGTAAACACAAGATTTTATTTGACTCCATACATTAATCAACATTATTCAACTTCAATCTCATCAATTCGGCAATACATCTCCATATATAACATTTTCATACTATCAATTTAAGGTTAATTATTCATTTATTCATTTTATCAACCATTCATCGGATTAAATATACATTTTTATCATATCTCCAAATAGCTAATAAATGTATACAAGTATCATATGTAACACCCCTTACCCGTACCGGAGACCAGGACAAAATACGAGGCGTTACCGGACACATACTCAAACATTTCAGAAAGTACAGGTTATAAAATTTCATTCTAATTTAAAACCAATCAAACAACATCATAGTGTCCCTATTATGGACCTACAAGGTCCAAAACATACATTAAATTGATTCGGGACTAAACCGAAAACTATAGAAAATTTTTAGTAAAGTTCTTAGGGTTATGCCTCACACGCCCGTGTAGAGGCAAGCACACCCCGTGTGCTTGGGGACATGCCCGTGTCCCTCACCCGTGTTGAATTATTTGGATTTATTTTTTATTTCAAACCTACGGGGGTTTTCACACGACAAAGCACACGCCCGTGTCTCTGGCCCGTGTCCCTCACACGGCCTAGACACGCTAATGTCCAAAAATTCGGACATTCTATTTATGACATCATCATTCATTTCTAGGCACACGGCCAAGACACACGCCCGTGTGCTAGGCCGTGTCCTCCACACGGCCATGTCTCTGCCCGTGTATTTACTACCATGCAATCTGACCTAAAATTTTATGTGCAGGGGACACACGGCCAGGCAACACGCCTATGGGGGTTGACCGTGTGTCATATACATACCCGTGTGTCTACCCGTGTGGACCTTTTTAGGGCTATTTTCCAAGCCTTTGGTCACCCTCTAACATCCATACACACTTATAGACTTCAATGGTATATAACATGGTCTTATTATACTCTTAAACAACCTTGGCATAACTTATTGCATGTTAGCCTCATCTCATTGGCTTAGTACATGCTAAATTATCCTTTTCGTATGAGGGATTAACATAGCACATTTTACATTTAGGCCATATTATAACCATATATCATTACATGCTATGTCCACTCTCAAATTATTAGGTCTCATTTTAAGCATCCATCCATGATAAACCTCATCATCATATCTCATGAAATATTTAAAATATAAACATGCATCATTAGTAGGTTTACAACCTACATCAATATGAGCCATATCTCATGGCCATATACAAAAGAATAGGTATACCATTTAAGCCCTTACATTGGCTAGCCAAATGACACATACAACAAAATAACCAAAAACCCTATACATTGCATTAAACAAAATAAAAGTATCTATATACCAAAGCAGAACAAGTCGATAGTGTGTTGATTCTCCAACCGTCTTCCAATCTTCACAAGTCCACGAGCTCTGTAAGACAGGGAAAAAAGAAGAGGGTAAGCATTTATATGGTTAGTAAATTTGAATAACGAGAAGGTAAACTTATCGGTTATTTAACATACAACCATATTAGTCATACATCCCAACAAGTATAGGATAGTTTCCTATCACATGCACTCAAATCATCAAGTCAGTCTCATGTCAAAATATTATAACGTTAATCTAGATGAGCTCATCAATTCAAGAATTTCCATTCTTATTTCTCATTTTAATCCAGTTGAATTTCTCAAAAATCTTGATGGATAGCTCATTTACCGTCAAATCATACAGGGGGTCATTTTCAAGCACACACTCCCGCGAACCTCACATCTTA
The DNA here is from genome assembly GCA_025698465.1 of Gossypium longicalyx. Classification (NCBI taxonomy): domain Eukaryota; kingdom Viridiplantae; phylum Streptophyta; class Magnoliopsida; order Malvales; family Malvaceae; genus Gossypium; species Gossypium longicalyx. The sequence continues at coordinate 44,768,198 of CM046996.1, read as the reverse complement.
CTGTGGGATTACCAGTTCAGGCTAAATCCCATGTCGTATAAATCCATGGAGTGATGTTGGGATTACCAGTCTAGCCTAAATCCCTTGTAATGACAAACACTCTTAGTGATCTCGGATCTGAATTACTAGTCCAGGCTAAATTCAGACCCTAATCGGATTACCCGTCTGGGCTAAATCCATAATGCACACATATTCTTCGGGAGGTTAGATCACTTTAGGAAGATCCGTCTGGGCTAGATCCTTTCTATATTGAGATCAACGGATTACCCGTCCTGGCTAAATCCTTTTCTGCAACACATGCAGGATCTTGTTTCATGTAAGCCATAATTTATCCATCCGATTTCCCTTTTTATTCTACCCAGGACATTTATCATCTTTTCATTTACACTAGCACATTTCATGCATTATCATGCAACAAATATCTAGATTTTCATACATTCAAGAACGTGCATATTCAAGTATATTAAGAGTTTACTTCAAATTATATGAACTTACCGGGTAGTCGTTTCAGATTTGTATTTCGGTTATTCCGAAACCTTTTGTTTTCCTCGATTGACCTTCGAAATTGGTTCCTCGGGGTCTATATCAGTAAAAATAAATCATTAATACCTTACATTATTCAATTTCGGCTAAAACTCACCCTATGGCAAAATCACCATTTTGCCCCTAACATTTCACATTTTTACAAATTAATCTTTAGGCTCGTATGATGAAATGCATGAAATTTCTAGGTTACCCAAGCCTAGCCGAATATTTTTCATGCTTATAGCAGCCCACAGTTTTCCTTCATTTCACATTTCTTTGCCCATTTCTACAACTTTTACAAAATGGTCCTTTGGACCATTTCCATGAAAACTACTTAGTAAAAGTTGTTTACCATCCTTTAAACTTTCATATTCCTCCATAAATCATCAAAACACAAGCATCTCATGCATGGGTAATTTTCTAAACATGAACCCTAGCTTGAGATATGAGTAGAAATAGAAATAGTATGCTTCAAGGATCCATCTCAAAAACATAAAGAACATCAAAAACAGGGCAAGGATTGACTTACTATCAAACTTGAAATGTTGAAAACCCTAGCTATGGAGAACATGCAAATTTCGGCAGCTATGGAGAAGAAAATGGCTGATTTTTGCTTGATTTTCCCTTTTTATTACATTAATTAACCAAATGACCAAAATGCCCTTCCTTACTAACCTTTCCAAATTTTCCATGCATGCCCATTTTTGTCCAAAAACTTAAAAATTGGGCAAATTTCTCTTTAAGAACCTCTAATTAATAATCCAAAGCAATTTCATACAAATTACTTCTAGAACCCAAGTTTTGCAATTTATTCAATTTGGTCCCTAATTTCCAATTGGGAACTTTATACTTAGAATTTCTTCATGAAACTTTAGCACATGCATATTTTCATATTCTAGACCTCATAATAATCACAAAATAAATATTTTAACATCAGATTTGTGGTTTTGAAACCACTATTCCGACTAGGCCCTATTTTGGGATGTTACATCATATATATATATATAAATATCAAAGTTCACAAGTAAATATTTAAATAATTCAAGTTAAAGAATTATGAACTTAGCATTCAAGAAAATAGTTATTTACTTCACATGGATATTGATAATTTACATGTAGTGGAATATTCGGACAACTTAATTGAGTCATCGAGGTCGTTTGCATAATGGCTATAATTTAATATGTATAAATATAAATTACGAATCACTTAAATAAATACTAAAATTCTAACATGTTAGGTTGCTCAGACAATGTAATCAAGATCTAATAACACTCGTGTAAATGCTAAAATTTTAACATATAAAGGTTGTTTCGGACAGCCATGAATAAGGCACAACGTTAAATTTGTTAAGCTGATATCACATTCCATCAATTCATATTCAATCTTTCACATTAATCAATTATGCTATATCCCATGATTGAATTTCATAACATTCAATATAATTACATATTATTTCATTCAAACAATTTAAATTCTAATCATTCATTGATTCATTTCATAATTCCACATTTCATATATATATATATAATTCACAATTTCGCATTTCATAATTTAATAATCTCTCCTTCCCTCGGTTTACGACTGCTTTACTCATTTCAATTTAAAATACGAAAATCTAATTCAATTACTAACTCAAAATCACAAGAATTCAATTTAAAATTCTATCATAAAAATCATACTCATACATTTAGCCCTCAACAATTGGCAATTACACAATTGAATCATTAACACCAATATTTAACTTAATCACATCTTCATTTAATTTCCATAATTAACCAATATACATATGGTTCATTTGCAATACCTAAATTCTTGAAATTTATAAATTAACACCATGCTAGTTTAATTTATAGCATTTAACTCCTTAAAAGTTTATACTAACAAAAACCCATAGTATAAAATATTTTAATTACTCACTAAAACTTAGCAATTCAACCTAAATTTCCAACACAAAGAAAAACTTCCAAAACAGTCCCTAAACTTCAAATAATTAAACAATTTAACCCCAAAATCTGTCAAACAACAAAAAAAACTTAGCTTTCACAATAATGACATTTTCCACAACATTAACAACTCTAAAAATTTCAACATGGGCAATTTAGCTTATGATTTAAAGTTTCCAAAAACAAAAAATTTATACAAAAAGGATCAAAGAATACCAACCAATTTAAGCTTGAGAAATTAGAGGTTAAGGCCGAAATTGCTACTTCTTTTCTCCCCAATTTTGACATGCAAGGATGAGTTTTTCCATTTTCCTTTTTCTTTTACCTTCTTATCGTTCTCCCCCCCCCTCCCGGCCCCAAGCTAACTTATTTGTTTGTAATTTTTATTACTACATTTTCTATTTATTATTTCTTTTATTTTATTAATTAACCAACATGTCATAATTATCATATACATATATTATATCTATATAATAACCTCATACTCCTATACTAACAAAGCACATATAAATCATGGTCTATTTGTTTAAATAGTCCTTTAATCTATTCCCACTTTGAAATTTAATATTAATTCTTACTTTTATCATTTATTTGATTTAGTCTCTTTATTTTAATTAAACACTCTTTCGTCAAAATTACATATCCAAAAATTTAATTCACTTCTAATATAACTCTATAAATATTTAATAAAAATGTTTATGAGTCTAGTTTAGGGAAACGAGGTCCCGATACCTCAATTCCCAAAATCATTGACTTTAAAATCGATACACTTGTACCTTGTTTAACTTTATAATAATTAAAATTATTAGATCAACCTTAATATAATATTGTAATACCTTCGTAACTGTGAATAAATAATATTCACTAATTCTATCTTTGGAAAACAACATTCCAAAATCATTGTTTATGACTCCACTGACTTTTGGGTTGTTACAAAAAGAGTTCATGAAAAAGGTTCTTCCATCTTCAATATTACTTTCTGATTCTTTTCTTAAATCTAAATGTATCTCTTCCTCATTTAAGATGGAAGCTAAGGTTCTTGGTTTAATCAGTGGTCATTCCATCTCTGGATAAGTATTACAGTTTTGTATGTTAAGTTTTGAAAGATTAAGTTTAAAAGAGGTATATGAACAGTAAGGTGTAAGTGCAAGGTTTTGCATGGGAGTTACCAGTAATTGAGATGATAGTAATTTTTATCTGATTGAGTTTTAATGGTGATCCTATATTCTTTAAGCAGTTGTTGTTGCTAGTTCGAAAAAGATGTCTAAGTTTGGAGCTTCAATCTATAATGAGTGAGTATCAGGTGAGTCTCTGTACCAACTCTTCCATGTGTCCTACATAGATAGAAATATATTTGATTGACGATGATACCTTTATTATTTGGTAATAGTAAGAGGCATAGTGAAAATTATATACATGCTATGATGATATATAGGAGGTTCTATTTGAATAGAATGTTGGTGATAAGTGTTGGGAAATGTCCCAATATTGTAGTAAACATGTAATTGTTTTCTATTTATTTGGACGATGAATAAATAAATAAAGTTAATTTCACATTTCACTATTATGTCTTTTGTATTTTTTTTCTTTCATATTTTGCATGCATAGCGAAATTGTGACAAGCAAATATTAACTCATTGATTGTTTAAATTCAAACTGAAGATAAGTGGCATTGTAAGAAAATTTACATCATGAGAAAGACAACTTACTTCAGTATATAATCTAAATAAGTCCATAATCCCGTAAAAGAATCAAAGTGAGCATATGATTCAAATACTTAGAAGGATTATGTCGTCTCTAATTCCAATTGGGGAGATGACTAGTCTTGGCTATCGAAACAGAGACATAAATGCATTCATTGGTATAATGATACATTGGACTAGACCCAAGATGAATTAATTCTGAATATGTTTGTGATTTAATTCACTTGTGACATTCATGGTATAATTTACCTAAATCCAGAGTTAATCACTGACCATGGGTATGAAACTCATGTGCTTTGATATAAGTGAAGGCTTATTCTCTAAAGATGATGGAGCCTATAGCCGGTATGTTGGATACATGACTTGTGTATGGCATGGATTTATTAGCAACAGTGGAATTCATATCTCAATTAAAAAGTTAATGATATCCACTCATTGGAATTATGTGCATTGAAAAATATGGAACGTGGCCATGGGTTGCTCATTCTCGAACAAGAAATTTACCAGAGTCATTTGTTGACAGTGATTATATTAATCATTAAGAAAACACAATGGTGACAATGAGATAAAATTAGATTGTATTGAGTGAACGAATTTAACTCAAAGGAATCAAGGATATCATATGAGGGTAACACACATGACGAGGTCATTAGACAAAACAGTTGTATGAATTGCTTTCGTAAAGTGTATACAATAAGGAGTTTTTAATCATGGTACTTCTTGTGGACTGACTCCATGATTAAGTAATTGGGATTTATTGGAACGATGCTTTTAGATATAATTGCAATTACTAGAGCCTAATTGTATATGTCTAATTAGTTCCTCTGCTAGCTCAACAAAAGCTTGATTGAACTGCATTTGAATAAGAAGAAAATTCTACGACTTTGGAAATAATTTAATTGAGTTGACTTATTCAATTTGGAATTAAATTAGTAGGTCGTGAGAATTGTTCAACTAAAGAATTTGATTAAAAATTTTCCTTGAAAATTTAATTTGGAAAATCTAAGTGATTTTTGGAAAAATTAATTTTGATCAAGTAAGCTTAAATTAATCAAATTAATTAAAATTAATATGATATTTTTGAAAATTAATTTTCAAGTTAGACAATTGGCACAATGGGTAATTAAACTTGAAAATTGGACTTGAGATCGTAAATTGGGCTCGAAGCCCAAAATCGAGACCAAAACCTAAAAATTGGTCGAACTGGGCCTCGTATGTAAAACCGGGCCAACGGTTCAACTGGTGGCTAGACCAGACTAGTTAGGTTGTCACTAATCTGGATCGAACCAACAACAGCCTAACCGAATTGAGGTGTCGTAAGGATGTTGTACCTGCATCATTGGACATGGCGATATTGACGGCTGCGACAGTGGCGTTCTTATGCCTAGCAACGATTGATCTTCGGTGGTTGAGTAGTGGAAGAGTTATACTCCTATTGGGACTCTACCAGAGAATTTGGTTTTAGATTAATTATTCCAAAAATAATATTATTTAAATAGTTTAATATTAAATTAAATTAAATAATTATCTTAATAGTATTTTATTAATTTAATATTAAAGTGATTAAGTTTAATCATAGTTGAACTCTCTAAACTCTCCCTATATAAAGAGAGCCTTGGGTCATTATTTCACACACACTTGAATTCAAGAGAAAGTTGTAAGGAGAAAATTCTCTGAAGATATTATTTCAGAAAGTTTCTAGAGATAATTTTCTGATTTAATACTTGACCCAAAAGTTTAGAGAAATTTAAAACTTACCCTACTGGTAATTTTTGTGAAAAAAATTTCTAACTCGAAGCGAGCCCACACTTGGCAGATATGAGCTTGAGGATAGCGGAGAAGACTACTTGGTCGAAGCACTCATCCTAGACGAATCGAAAGGTACAATTTTGATTAAGTGTTTATTACTTTAGATATCACAACCAAGATCTTGTTTTGGGAAAAAAATTAAAATTTGTTTTCCCTAAATTTATTTTCCACTGCATTTTCTAAACCTGATTTTTCAACAATTGGTATCAGAATCAGATTGTGATCTATCTATAAGTACAAACAAAAAATCAAAGTAATTTTTTCTTCTTCTTAAATGATTTGATTACATAGAAAATGGCATTCTTTAGATTTTATGCATGTTTTGAGTTATATAGAGAATGGATGCGAAATTATAAATTTGTTATATATTTTTTTATTGTCGAGGTTCTGGTTATTAGAAAATAGATCTTGGATTATCATCTTCACGTAGGGCTATTTTTTAAATTCATAAAATTTTTGTGAGTTGAAAATGGGCATGGAACTTAAATGTATTTTTTTCTAAAAAGAGTCCATAAAGAGGAGAAAATAGAGCGATGTCGGTTGAAGACCCAAGGAATGTGTAACACCCCTTACCCGTATTCAACGCTGGAACAGGATATGATGCATTACTGAACTTACAAAGCGAGCAAACATACAATTCCGGGTCATAAATTTTCATCCAAATTAAAACCATTAGCATTCAATCATAAAGTCCCTAATACAAGCCTAAGAGGCCCAAAACATGTTTTTTCTACCATCAAACATCAAAATACATACATGTTCAACATGGGTAAAATTTTAAACTTTACCTTTCTTTCAAATTTGTCCTTGAAATAGCTAAATCAAGTTACAACGATCTCAAAAATATAAAAATCATTAAAAACGTGACAAGAACGGACTTACAATCGAGCTTGAAAGTGGCCAAAATCCTAGCTATGTCTTCTCCTTGTAAAATTCAGCCATGGGGGACTAATTTGAAGAAGATGACATCTTTTATTTGTTAAATTTTGTCTTTATTTACCAAATGACTATAATGCCCTTAATGAAAAACTTTAAAATTTCACCTAACCATGTCCAATTTTGTCCAACCTAGAGTATAATAGTCTAATTACCATTTAAGAACCTCTAATTTAAGGATTCATAGCAATTAGACACTTTTAACATAGAGAACTCAAGTTTTGCACCTATTGCAATTTAGTCCTTCTAGTCAAATTGGACACTCAACCGATAAAATTTCTTAACGAAATTTTCACGCAATCATTCAATCATACTGTAGACCTTAAAATTATAACAAAATAAATATTTCTACTTTGGATTTGTGGTCTCGAAACCAATATTCCAACTTGACTTAAAAATGGGCTGTTATAGAATTTTTTGTGGCGAAAAAACTATGTAATTTTATTTTCTTTCATTTATTTTATAGAAATAGAACCATGAAAACCTTGGCTAGCAATTATCTATATCATTATCTATGTGTTCTATAATTTTTTATAATATTTATATTATGTAATGTTATAATTGTGATATATATATGATATGATTCGTAGTTGACCGATTAAAAAAATAAGTGTGGTAATGAGAAAATACATGTGTTGTATTGTACTATTCACTTCTTTAGGTTATTCGATTACTGTGAGAAGTGTGGTAATGAGAAGGTGTATATCTAGGTATGGCTCTGGCTATGAAAGACTTGCTTTTTAAGCGGTCAAATTTGACTCACCTCCCTTTCTTGGGACCCTACCTGGTGCACGATTTATATTTATTTTTTTTTAGTTTTTCACTTAAAAGAAAAACTACGAAGATTCAAAATTGTTTGTTTTTATGATTGATTGATTCTTGTGAATGAATGTGAATAGTATAAAATTGTCATAGCATGCCATACATATATTAGAAGCATGTCATTTAGACTAGGTAAGAATGCCACTAGGACTATTGTATGATCATTCTTGAAATTTGGGATAAAAAAACCTTGCATGGTTTTTTTTTAATATTGAGTGGGATAAGGTCTTTGAACAAGACCTACAGCCTCTATTAATGGTCCCTAAGTGATAGCATGATAAATTTTCGAGTCGGTTCCTACCTTGGTTGCACCCCAAGGTAAAATTTTTCATGTGGGTTCACTAGATGAGATTTCCTTTTAAGGACAACTAGTCATGCATGACTTTCAGAGAGATTGTCCCAAGATAACTCACAAATGAGAGCATATTCATGATGGGTGTTGAGTCAATGGTTACACACTCAAGATCATCTCTTATTAAATAGTTTCCTAATAAATGATATTTAAGCTAGAGATGATGGTCAAGCTAGAGAATGGAAATGAAACTTGCTAATAGTTCTTAGTTGTGAAAAACACAAATTCGTTCTTGATGAAACGTGCCCTCCTAAAGCTCAGCCCGAAGTGAGAGATCACTGGAGAGATTTTGACTCAATTGTTTGATGTTATATGTTAGCGAGCATGAGTAGTGCGTTACAAAAGTAACACGAGGATTTTCGTACTGCTAATAAGATCATGAAAAATTTGGAGGATTTGCTCGGAGGCCAATCGCATTGGCTCGACAATTTGGTATTACAAATTTAATGAATTCTCAATAGAAAGCTGACACTTTAGTCAAAGAACGTATGCTTAAGCTCATGGGCTTCTTTGCAGAAGTAGAGGGAAATAGGGTTGAACTAGACGGGAACACTTAAATTGAAATAGTGTTAAAATCCTTAACCAAGGATTTTGCTAGTTTTAAGGCCGCTTACAACTTGAGGAATAAGGCGCTTACCTTAACTTAGATTATGAAGTAATTACAATCCTATGAGTTGATACTGAATGGTGGTAAGTTGGTTCAGGAGAAACTTGAAGCAAACTTAGTTGTGGGCCCTTCATCCTCTAAGGGGAAGCGGAAAGCTAAGGGAAAGAAGAAACTAACTAAGTCTTCGGTTCCACCTCGTGAGGATAGGAAGAAGAATAAGAAGTCAAGATCATAAAATGATCAAATGTTTCTTCTATAATAGAAAAGGGCATTTCAGGTCAAACTGTAAGGAGAATTTGGATTACCTAGCCGAAAAGGGTAAACGTATGAAACTCTTTGTGGTTGAAGCTTGCTTAGTGGAAGAATCAACTGATAATTAGGTTATTGATTCTGGAGCCACTAACCATGTGTGTTTTTCTTTACAGGGGTTCAGCAAAATGAGAAATCTGTGTGATAGGAGCCTCTCATTGCAGACCAGAGATGGGAGCTATGTTTCAGCTGAAGTAATGGGATAAATTATTTTACACTTTGATAATTTTAGGAAGATTGTTCTAAAGAACGTATTTTATGTACCTCATTTTAAGAGGAATTTAATTTGATTATTTTATGATAGTTATACTATGACATTCAATAAAATTCACAAAAATCGTTCTTTAATCTGTAATGGATGGATGGAAAACAATCTCTACTTTATTAAACCAAATAGCTACTTGATTCTTCAAACTAAAATAATGAATAAAAAGCTTAAAACTTCTCACTCTTATGAGGGGTACTTATGACACTTAAGACTTGGTCATATTAACTAAGAAAGAATCACTACACTCGTGAAAGATTGTCCCCTAAGTATGCTTAAGGAATTTAGTCTTCCACAATGTGAATCTTACTTGAAAGGTAAAATGACTAAGAGGTCTTTTAATGTGAAAGGTACAGGAGCCAACCAACCTTTAGAACTTTTGCACATTGATGTATGTGGTCCAATGAGCATCAGTGCTAGAGGAAGTTACGATTATTACGTAACTTTTATCAATGATTATTCTCGATATGGATATGTGTATCTAATGCACTGAAAAGTGAAACTTTTGATAAATTTCGAGAGTTTCATGCGGAAGTAGAAAAGAATTTAGGTTTATCCATAAAAAAATCTTCAATCTGACTAAGGTGAGGAATACTTGTCTGGTAAGCTCTTAGGATACCTCATAGAGAATGAGATTTTATCCCAATTGACTGCACTGAGCATTCCAAAGCAAAATGACGTAGTTGAGAGAAGGGATAGAACTTTGCTTGACATGGTTCGTTCAATGTTAAGCTATTCACAACTCCTTATTTCCTTTTGTGAATATGCGATACAAACGAGTTGCTATATTCTAAATGATGTGCCAACCAAGTCTGCTTGCAAGATTCCTTATGAACTGTGGCATGGAAAGAAACCCGCTCTAAAACACTTTAGAATATGGGGTTGACCAGCACACGTTCTGGATAAGGATGTAAAAAGGCTGGATGCACAGGCAAAATTGTGCATGTTTGTAGGATATTCAAAAGAACAAAGGGAGGATTATTCTACAGTACGAAAGATAATATGATTAAAGTTTCTACTCATGCTACTTTCCTCAAGGAAAGCTAGATGGATGACTTTAAGCCTCGAAGTAAAGTGGTACTCGACGAACTTTCAAGAGTGGTAGAATAATCACCAAGTTCAATTCTTGAGAAACTTGTAGAAATACCTATAAACGATCAACAACATAGGTGGATCCGTCATAGTGGGAAAGTTTCTAAGAAACCAGACTTCTTCATCTATAATGGTAATATTTATAATACAGAAGCCAATCATGAGGATGATGATCCATTCAATTACAAGGAGGCTATGTAAGACGTTGAGTCCAAGCTCTAGAGATAGGCCATGAATATCGAGATGGATTCTATGAAATCCAATACGGTGTGGGAACTTGTAGACTTACTAGTTGGGATTAAACCTATAGGGTGTAAGTAGATCTACAAGAAGAATAAAAATATAGAAAGGAAAGTAGAAACACACAAGGCTAGACTTGTAGAGAAATGCTACACATAGAAAGAATGCATCCATTATGATGAGTCCTTCTCTTCAGTAGCCATGCTCAAGTCTATCCATATATTCTTATCCATTAACGCTGCTCTCTATTATGAGATCTGGAAAATGGATGTCAAGACAACATTCTTGAATGACTATATTGACAGGACCATTTACATGGCTCAACCCACTGGCTATGTTGTCAAAGGAAAAGAGTAGAAAGTTTGCAAACTACTAAGATTCATTTATGGACTTAAGTAGACATCCTGCTCATGGAATAAAAAAACTTGATCAAACAATCAAGACTTTTGGATTTGAGCAAAATGCTAATGAACCTTGTGTTTATAAGTATATAAAAGATAAAAAGGTGTCTTCCTCGTTTCGTATGTCGATGATATTCTACTTATCGGAAACGATGTAGAAGAATTGTCATCGGTTAAACTGTGGTTAGCTCAACAATTTAGCATGAAGGATTTGATTGAAGCTAGTTATATTCTTGGAATTCGAATCCTTAGGGATCGAAAGAATAAAATGATAGCTCTATCTCAAGCTTAATACATTGATAAGGTACCTGAACATTTTGCAATGACCAATGCGAAGCTAGGTGCCCAACTGACTGCATCAAGTTTTCAACTCTCTTTAGATGTGTAACACTTCTAACCCGTACCCTTGTCGGAACAAGGTTTAGGAGTATTACCGGAACATTCAGAACATATTACAAATAATTTATGTAAATTACTATTCATTTATCGAGATTATTCATAACGTCCCTTGATTGGACCCTCAAGGTCCAATACGAGCATTAAAATCTAGTGGGGCTTAATCAGGAACTCTAAGAAATTTTCGCGAAATTACAAAATTTTTCCAAAGTGCAGGGCTCACACACCCGTGTGGTCCAAGGGACACGTTCGTGTGACTTTGGGACACTTCTTTGTTGGAGGCCGTTTTCGACCCCGTGTAACTCTCTGACTTATACACACGGCCATGCCACATGCTCGTCTACTAGGTCGTGTGGTTAATTAATTCAATTCAAAATTAGGTGCAGGTTTCATACGGCTAGGACACACGCCCGTATTCTAGGCCATGTGGCACACACGGCTGAGACACACGCCCGTGTCTCTACTTGTGTGCTCAATTCGGAGCATTCTGTTTCTCAAAATTAAGGTGCAGAGGACACACAACCTAACCACATGCCCATGTTACTAGGCCGTGTGTTACACACGATCTAGATACACACTCGTGTGTCTGCCCATGTGGATAAAATGAAGCCATTTTTAGCTTCATTTCTCACCCAAAATTTCACCCAAGACCTGTAGTTGAAACACATATCCAGTACCAACCAATCCAAGCATTCAACTTAAGCAAATTTCATCATTCACAAGGCATATCACTACAAGCATACATGATCACAACCGTACATTAGTTTAACTTAGGCATTCACAACATTGATCACATATTCTTAACATAACACACGTGTATATATGTATCATAATAATCTACTTAGTAATACCAAAATGAACCATTATTAGCCATTCCAATGGCTAGGTTACAAAATAGCATTTCAAGCCACATTTGGCTAAGTTGTCCTATACATGCCATTATACCAAAATGATTTTTGCTAATTATACCCAAAATGACTAGTTGATAGTGTGACGATGCTCCAGTGATCTCCAACCTTCATTAAATTTTGAGCACTATAAAACAGGGAAAAATAAAATGGAGTAAGTATTACATGCTTAATAAGTTCGTATAACGGAAACTAAACTTACAATCCCGTTTATTAAATCTAAACATACAATAACAAGTTTTCCATCCATTTGGCTAAATTTCCTAAACACATGCATCCAATCAAAACATGTTAGTCACAAAGTTTACATATACATCAAGTAAGAATAGATGAGCTCATCATGCAATACACTTTCAAGACATTATCATTTCATCTCATAATTCTCATGTCATGTCTAGAGTTATATGTTCATGGAATCATTGAATTTCGATGGATGCTTAAGTAGTACACTCGATGTGGACGATTCAATAATCTGTCAATTTCTTATTCAAGGGTACTCATTAGGGCACTTAACCAAGAAACACTCTCTCGAGCCACATATCGTATAACAAGATTACAAGTCCAGGCTAAATCCTTTATATAACGTAAGCTTAGAGGACCACGATTAGGATTACCAGTCCAGGTTAAACCTGTAACACCCTAAACCCGGCCTAGACGTTATGGCTGAATCTGGTGTGTCACATCAAAGCGTCGTTAAAAAATTGAGTTGTCGTTAAAAGTTCATTTCTATGATTAAAACCTTTTGCCCAAGGTTAGTAAATCATCTCGTTAAAAACGTTTACTTAATGTCTAGCATTGATACATTAAGTTATTTCAAATCGCAGAAGCTACTAAAGTTTGAAATATAAAAACGTCTATTTTTAAGTATTTTTGAAAATAGTTATTATTATTTTTTTAAATTCGTCTTTAGCAGTTTTAAATAAGAAAATCAAAAGCCTAATTAAAATTTTAATCCCTCAAAGGTCTTATTACAGAATTAAAACCTCAAAATATAAAATTCAAATAAAAAGTCTACTGCAGAGCATCAGCGGTCGTGTGGCCACCTCCGAGTCTCTCACGGCTCCAAATCGCCTAAGGCTGGGGATTACCTATACAGTTAGACAGAAGGGTGAGTTTGCAAAAAATCAGTGTGTAATCCCTTATAATACCAACAATCAGATATAATGTATGTAGAAACAGACTGGCCTGAACCCATCACAGACACAGTATCAAGTGGGCCTTAGCCTATTAACAGAATCAGGTGGGCCTAAGCTCAATATAGAATCAGTATCAGATGCAGATATTTAGACAAAAACCCAGCCTAATCCAACCAATATACCACCTGTACCAACCAACACACCATGTGGGGATAAAATTGATCCACCCAGCCAACACACCAAGCTTAGCACCGTTGGCGGCACTAAGTCAACAGAATGGCTCAGCACCATAGACAGAATGGCTAAAAGCCATAAATATTGCAGCAACGCTGCCAGTTAACAGAACGGCTAAAAGCCATAAGTAGAAAGGCAATAAGCCTTGAACAGAACAGCTAGAAGCCATACACTTCATCCGTCAATATTAACCCAACCCCATGCAGGATGACATATCATAGTAACATATGTGAATGCAGAATGTCATGCCCGGTATCAATCATATAACTTTCATACATACATCAGTCAACCTACCACTAAAGGTGTAACCGTCATTTCGTTAGTTAGGGGTAAAATGGTAATTTTACCCCTAGGGGTACTTTGGTCATCTTACCAATATTAGGGTCTCAGTATAGATAACGACCCTTCAGAAAGTCTACAGTCATCTCAGATGACTCAGATGACCTAAATGGTCACATCAGCGTAAATGGGCTTTAGGCTCACTACTTGGCCCAAGTGAGCCTACATGCTTGTGTGGCCCATCTAGCCCAAAAATAATCACGGCCATGTGATTTACAAGGCCCAGTTCAATATTTTCCCCTTATTAAGTGTTTCGTCTGTGTGGGCCCACGACCTCATTGGCCTACACGACCCATCTTTGCCCAAGACCACGAGGACGCTCGCAGTAGCCTCTACAGTCTCATGCTTATGTCTTACAGGCTCGGTTCTCCCACGTGCATTCGCACGCTCATAAGGCCTTGAATTCTCGAGGTTTCGGTATTTCAACCTTTCAAATTTTTTCGATTCACAGTTAAACAGGGGTGTGAATACACACCATTCTGGCCCTTCGAAAGTAAAGGATTTCGATGTACAGTTACACACCTTTTTCAGAATAGCGCAGAAACCCCCGAATGTCAAACCTATTATAACAGTAACTTCAATTGAAACCTTAAAACATGAATTGAGAGAATCTTAATCAAGACTTGATCGAATTCTTACCTACCCGAGCCTTGCTTGATCAGATGCCCTTAGCCTTCTTAGACTACTAACAAAATCGATCACCCGATTAATCGTGTATCTACCTGACCATGGATTCTATTAAAAGATTAAAAACATCAAAAGATTTAAGAACCCAACACCAGAATAATTGGCTAACATCTTACAATATTAGCCCAAATGATTACCTTATATTGTGAGATAAGAAAAGGATTGACTACCACTGCGATCATTGACAAACCCCTTCACCCCTTGCAATGATCTAAAAACCGAAAGTGCCACCACCATCATTGGGGAGGAAAAAGGGATTCGACCGCGCGTGAACAACCAAAGGAAACATTTATTAAAGAAAGAGAAAACACTTAGCATCCAACAACATAAGAAAGAACAAGAGCCTATCGAAAGTCTAGGTGACCTCCAAACCGAGACCGACCACAGCGAAAGAAGAATGAGATTGCTATCTAGTTCAAGGCTATGAGCCGAATGGAAACAGAAAGAGAAATAGAGATTCGCCTTAGTATCAAAAGAATATGGTATTACGAGAGAGAAGTTCGGTTGTGAAGAAAAACCAAAAGAAATAGTAAGAAGAAGAATAACTATTCGACCCTAGAGAAACCAGGAAGAAAAACAACAACATAAGATTGGAGAGAGGCTGAATTGGGTCGACAGAGAATAGAAGCAGAGAGATGTTAAGTTCGACCAAAGAAGAATGACAGAAAAAGACTTCAAAAAGAAATAATTAGAATTAGGCACTTGATGTCTAGTGTTTCCGGCAGAGTGACCAAAAGCCAAACGAGCAATAATGTTGAAAGAAAAGAGGACCCGAATGGTAAAAAATGTGCCAAAATAAGAAAACAAAACCCGAAAATACTAGAAAAAGTCAGCACCTACTCACTCTCACATTGCCGAAGTGCACCAAAAGGGTTCCCCTAGCCGAATTTGCACAATTCGACCACAACACTCCTCTCCTCCAAACCCCTTGAAAATCTCCTCAAATCTCTTCCACTTATCCCTCCTTGATATCCTCCGTAACAACTTCTAAGACCCATTCAAAATCTCACCCAACAGAGTTCGGAACTACCTCAAACTCCTGCTGCCTCATACTAGCAAAATAAATATCCTTTTTGCTTGCAAAGGGAGTCGAACCCAAGCCCACCTCAATAGCTCAACAAGCCACTTGCCTCCTTGCCACAAGCTCTTTTGTGTCACATTTATCCTTAATTAATTATAAGTTTTATATGCCAAAGTCCAGGTTTCTTTAAAAGAAAAACCAAAATAAATGGCATGAGCCAAAACTTGAACCTAGGCTCCCTTGCAACCTTAATGACGCCACAACCACTAGACCACATACTTCCTTGTGTCATTTATTTAACACAATAATTTAAAAGGCCTTCATCCAAGCATCCAGGGTTTTATTCACTTAAAACCAAAATTGGTGCTAAAGCCTAAGTTTGAACCCAGGACTTTTCCAACTCCTCTTAGGACCCTTAACCACTTGAGCAGACATTTAATTGTGCCATTTCCTAACTCACATAAAATTTTATACATAGTTTCCTAACTGTTCCCTTGCTCAAGGCCCAATACTTCTAGGCCCAAATTCTGGGGTGTTATAATTCTACCCCTCTTAAAGAAATTTCGCCCTCGAAATTTCCAACTATCTGAACAAACGCTTTGCTTAATCTACACCACTACGCTCCCGCTGCGCATTCTAGTTCCAAATTAAATGTAGTACACTATGGTTTAAGTACGTACCAGTATCCGCATCTGGAGCGTCTCCTACCTCTCGGTGACATGCTGCATAAACCAAAGATGGTTACCTCGCCTCAGCTTGATCAATACCTCTGCCTGGTGCTCCACGGCCCACTCTATTTCCACCCCTATCCTGACTACAGCCTCCTGGCGGCTGCTGTCCACCTCTCGCTGGCTGAGCAAAACACTGCCCTGCAGCCTGCATCCGCCCAGGCCTCTATGGACAATCTCCCACAAAATGCTCTACTGATCTGCACCTGAAACACGTCCTAGTCCTTTTTCGACAGTCACCCCGATGGTAGCTCCCACAACCCGTACAAGGCTGTGATCCAGCAACAGCAACAGGGGCTCTAACCCGAACTGCCCCTTCCATTTTGGCCTTTCTCTTAGGCCTCCGATCCGAATTAAAGGGTTCTAAATCCCTCTTATCCCTACTCCTTTCCTTTTTCCGGTTCTGACACTCGGTGCGTTTTACCTCCTCAGTAATCTTAGCTTTCTCTACTAACGCGGCAAAGTCCCGCTCCCTCTGTGGAGTTATCAACACTCAGAGGCTATCCTTGAGGCCGTTCTCAAACCGAACATAGCGCTTGTATTCCATTGCTACTATTCCCTAAAACGTGGACTTAAAGAATTCCCAGGTCAATCGGTCAGATGAGGTACCTTCTTTTACTGTAAGCCACCACTGATAGGCTTCATCTCTCAGCAGGGACACAGTACCCTTCAACTTTTGTTCCGATGTACAGTCAAGGTCATCCATAATTCTTTGGGTAGCCTCCAACCAGTATTCTGCCACACTCGGGGCTACCCCAAAAACTCCCTTAAAGATCTCTGCTCCATTTGACCAGATTCATTCTGTAACTGACCCACGGCCCGCAGTAACGGTATTCGACCCAGTAGTACCCGCAACCCTTTCTAGAATCCTCAACATTGCTTGGGACAATGCGTCATCCCCAGCTTCTCGATCAAACGACCCTATCTCATCTACCGGTAAAGTTGATGCTTCCTTCGCCTCAACGTTGGGCATGTGGCCTGACGCCGAAGACCCAGCCCTAGCTCTACCATAGCCTCTACCACGGCATCTTGTACCCCTTCTAGTGCTCATTTTCTCTTTGCGTATTATCTGAATTAAAAATTTTATGCAATTTAGTTACAATTTCAGAATTAAGCAGATGTCTTATGAGAAACAGTAGTTTAGAGTTTGTTTTCGCATTCGCAAGCTTAATACAGTTTTTTAGTTTACTCTAACTATGGAGTTTCAGTATAGTGCTACTATCTATAATAGTTTCTCAGTATAACATTTCAGTCTATAATAGTAAACAGAGTCAGAGAACTTACAGATTTGGTGCCAAAGACTCGATGTGCCATACTTTTCAGAAAAATACCTCAAAACACTTCACATATTTGAAACCAACCTCTTGTAAAAAAAACTTTTGAAAACCCATTCCACAGCCGAGTTTTGCAACTTGGATCTGATACCACTAAATGTAACACCCCAAACTCGGCCAAGACATTATGGCTGAATCTGACATGTCACATCAAAGCATTGTTCAAAAATTGAGTGGTCGTTAAAAGTTTATTTCTATGATTAAAACCTTTTGCTCGAGGTTAGCAAATCCTCTCGTAAAAAATGTTTACTTAATGTCTAGCATTGATACTTTAAGTTATTTCAAATCGCAGAAGTTACTAAAGTTTGAAATATAAAAACGTCTGTTTTTAAGTGTTTTTGAAAATAGTTATTAATTTTTTTAAAATTCGTCTTTAGCAGTTTTAAATAAGAAAATCAAAAGCCCAATTAAAAATTTAATCCCTCAGAGGTCTTATTACAGATTTAAAACCCCAAAATATAAAATTCAAATAAAAAGTCTACAGTAGAGCATCAGCGGTCGTGTGGCCACCTCCGAGTCTCTCGCGGCTCCAAATCGCCTAAGGCTGGGGATTACTTGTACAGTTAGACAGAAGGGTGAGTTTGCGAAAACTCAGTGTGTAATCCCTTATAATACCAACAGTCAAATATAAGGTATGTAGAAACAGACTAGGCCTGAGCCCATCACAGACAGAGTTTCAGGTGGGCCTTAACCCATTAACAGAATCAGGTGGGCCTAAGCCCATTACAGAATCAGTATCAGATGCAGATATGCAGACAAAAACCCAGCCCAATCCAAACAATATACCACCCGTATCAACCAACACACCATGTGGGGGTAACGACCCACCCAGCCAACACACCAAGCTTAGCACTGGTGGTGGCACTAAGTCAACAGAATGGCTTAGCGCCATAGACAGAATGGCTAAAAACCATAAATATCGTAGCAACGCTGCCAGTTAACAGAACGGCTAAAATCCATAAGCAAAAAAGCAGTAAGCCTTGAACAGAATAGCTACAAGCCATACATTTTCCCCGTAAATATTAACCCAACCCCACAGCGTAAATGGGCTTTAGGCTCACTACTTGGTCCAAGTGAGCCTGCATGCTTGTGTGGCCCATCTAGCCCAAAAACAATCACGGCCATGTGATTTACAAGGCCCAGTTCAATATTTTCCCCTTATTAAGTGTTTCGTTCGTGTGGGCCCACGACCTCATTGGCCCATACGACCCATCTTTGCCCAAGACCACGAGGACGCTCGCAGTAGCCTCTACAGTCTCATGCCTATGTCTTACAGGCTCGGTTCTCCCACGTGCATTCGCACGCTTATAAGGCCTTGAATTCTCGAGGTTTCAACATTTCAAATTTTTAGATTTTTTTGATTCACAGTTAAACAGGGGTGTGAATACACACCTTCTCGGCCCTTCGAAAGTAAAGGATTTTGATGTACAGTTACACACCCTTTTTGGAATAGCTCAGAAACCCCCGAATGTCAAACCTATTATAACAATAACTTCGATTGAAATCTTAACACACGAATTGAAAGAATCTTAATAAAAACTTGATCGAATGCTTGATCAGATGCCCCTAGCCTTCTTAGACTACTAATAGAATTGATCACCCGATTAATCGTGTATCTGACTGGCCATAATTCTATTAAAAGACTGAAAACATCAAAAGATTTAGGAACCCAACACCAGAATAATTGGCTAACATCCTACAATATTATCCCAAATGATTACCTTAGATTGCGAGATAAGAAAAAGATTGATTACCACTGTGATCCTTAACAAACCCCTTCACCTCTTGCAATGATCTAAAAACCGAAAGTGCCACCACCATCATTGGGGAGGAAAAAGGGATTTGACCGCGCGTGAACAACCAAAGGAAACATTTATTAAAGAAAGAGAAAATGCTTAGCATCCAACAACACAAGAAAGAGCAAGAGCTTACCGAAAGTCTAGGTGACCTCCAAATCGCGACCGACCACAGTAAAAGAAGAACGAGATTGCTATCTAGTTCAAGGCTATGAGCCGAAGGGAAACAGAAAGAGAAATAGAGATTCGACTTAGTATCAAAAGAATATGGTATTGCGAGAGAGAAGTTCGGTTGTGAAGAAAAACCAAAAGAAATAGTAAGAAGAAGAAGAACTATTCAGCCCTAGAGAAACCGAGAAGAAAAACAAAAAAATAAGATTGGAGATGGGTTGAATTGGGTCAAGAGATAATAGAAGCAGAGAGATGTTAAGTTCGACGAAAGAAGAATGAGAGAAAAAGAATTCAAAAAGAAATAATTAGAATCAGGCACTTGATGTCTAGTGTTTCCGGCAGAGTGACCAAAAGCCAAACGAGCAATAATGTTGAAAGAAAGGAATACCTGAATGGTAAAAAATATGCCAAAATAAGAAAACAAAACCCGAAAATACCAGAAGAAGTCGGCACCTACTCACTCTCACATTGCCGAAGCGCACCAAAAGGGTTCCCCTAACTGAATTTGCACATAGAAGTTGCACAATTCGGCTACAACACTTCTCTCCTCCAAATCCCTTGAAATCTCCTCAAATCTCTTCCCCTTATCCCTCCTTGATATCCTCCATAACAACCTTCAAGACCCATTCAAACTCTCACCCAACAGAGTTTGAAACCACCTCAAACTCCTACCGCCTTATGCTAGCAAAATAAATATCCTTTTTGCTTGCAAAGGGATTCGAACCCAAGCCCACCTCAATAGCTCAACACGCTACTTGCCTCCTTCCCACAAGCTCTTTTGTGTCACATTTATCCTCAATTAATTATAAGGGCTATAGGCCAAAGTCCAAGTTCCTTTAAAAGAAAAACCAAAATAAATTACAATAGCCAAGACTTGAACCCTGACTCCCTTACAACCTTAACAACGCCACAACCACTAGACCACATGCTTCCTTGTGTCATTTATTTAACTCAATAATTTAAAAGGCCTTCATCCAAGCATCCAGGGTTTTATTCACTTAAAACCAAAATTGTTGCTAAAGCCTAAGTTTGAACCCAAGACTTTTCCAACTCCTTTCAGGACCCTTAACCATTTGAGCAGACATTTAATTGTGTCATTTCCTAGCTCACATAAACTTTTATGCATAGTTTCCTAACTATTCCCTTGCTCAAGGCCCAATACTTCTAGGCCCAAATTCTAGGGCGTTACAAAACCCTAATCATAACGAATGCTTGAGAGGTATTATATTGGAATTACCCATCCGGGCCAAATCCTTTCTATAACAAGGTCATTCGGATTACTTGTCTGAGCTAAATCCCAGCTGCAACAAATACAAGCCCTATTAGTTTCGGGGAAGTGCATATGATCATCGAAATTCAATATTCAATCGGGACTTAACCCTTTATCACCATTTCAAGCATGTAGCAAATTCTCCATCATAGCATACTTGTAAATCACATCAACATAACTCATATTACATACAAATACAACATTCATTTAACATAATTACATGCCAGATTAAGTTACACAAACTTACCTCGACACTTGTTCGTGTTAGAAATCTACTAATCCAAAACCTTTTCTTTTCCTCGATCTAATCACGAATTAGTGTTGTCCGGATCTATATAAATTAATTTAACCATCAATTTCACACATTTCATATTTAAATGGACTCAATTTACGTCCTAGACAAAATTACCATTTTGTCCCTAACTTTTTCATAAATTCTAATTTTGTCCCTAAGCTCGGAAAATGAAACTTGTGCAAATTACTCCATATTCCAAGCCTAACCAAAGCCTCAATAAAAAATTTACAGCACATGTACTCATAAAAATTCAAAAATTTTTATCAAATTTTACAACTTTTCATTTTAGTCCCTAAATCATGTTTTCATCAAAAATCACTTTGTAAAAGTTGTTTATCTATCAACAATCTTTCATTTTCTATCATAAATTTCTAATTTTTAGCATATACATCTGTGACCTATTTTTCATACCTTGATAACTTTTCAAATTAATCCCTCAAATAGAGAGATTATGTTATCCCGATTTCAAAAATACCAAAATTACTAAAAACGGGACAAGGAAACTTACCCAATTAGGCCTTGAAAGTTTCTTTTCTCTCACCTAGGGTTTCCATGTATTTTTCAGTTGAAGATGATGAAAATAAAATGATATATTTTCTTTTCATCTTTTAATTAATTAGGTATTTTGCTATTTCCAATTTAGTCCTTGCCTTTTTTCTATAATTTTATGGATGAGTCATCAAGAAAAATCTACATACTTTTCTTAATGGTCTAATTACCATATATAGACCTTAAGGTTTGAATTTCATAGCTATTTGATCCTTATAGCTACTAGAATTTAACTTTCGCATTTTATGCTATTTTACAGACCATATAATAAAATAAAATAAAAACCTTATTTTTTGCTTGGATTTGTGGTCCCGAAACCACTGTTCTGATTTCACTGAAAAATAGGCTGTTACAAGATGATTGTTCTAAGATAGTGGAAGAAAAATAGCATATGAGTAAGGTTCCATATGCTTCGACAGTTGGAAGCCTTATGTATGTAATGTTTTGCACACGTCTAGATATTTGTTTCGTAGTAGGAATGGTTGGTCATTATCAAGTGAATCTAGGTCTCAGGCACTGGCAAATTGTAAAGCATATATTAAGGTATCTTAAAAGAATCAAGGATTATATGCTTGTGTATTTTAGGGAGAACCTTACTCTTGTTGGATACACAGACTCAGACTTTCAAACCTGTAAAGATTCAAGGAAATCGACGTCGAGAAATGTATTCGTTCTAGGCCATGGAGCCATAGTATGGAGAAGTGTAAAACAAACTTGCACTACTGACTCTACTATGAAGGCCAAATATGTGGTCGCTTCTGAGGCAACAAAATAAGTAATATGGCTTCAAAAGTTCTTAACTAACTTGAAGTCATTCTTGGAATGGAAAAAGCTATAACATTGTATTGTGATAATAGTGTTGCAATAGCTAATACCAAGGAAATGAGAAGTCACAAAAGGATGAAACACATTGATCAGAAATATCACTTGATATGAGAGGTAGTAGCCGAAGGAATTGTAGATGTGATGAAAGTAGCTTCTGGAGATAACTTTGCAGATCGGTTTACTAATACTCTTGTCACTAGGAGTTTAAATAAAAATGTTGAGGATATGAGACTATGAAACATGGCACATTTACTTTATTAGGGCAAGTGGGAGATTGTTGGGAAATGTGCTCATATTGTAATAAACATGTAATTGTTTTCTATTTATTTGAATGATGAATAAATAATAAAGTTAATTTCACATTTCACTATTATGTCTTTTGTATTTTTTATCTTTTATACTTTGCATGCATAGCAAAATTGAGACAAGTAAATATTAGTTAATTGATTGCCTAAGTTCAAACTGAAGATAGGTGACATTGTAAGAATGTTTACATTGTAAGAAAGACAACTTAGTTAAGTAGATAATCTAAATGAGGTTATAATCTCGTAAAAGAATCAAAGTGAGCATTTGATTCAAATACTTAAAAAGATTATTATGTCGTCTACAATTCTAATTAGGGAGATGGCTAGTCTTGATTATTAGAGCAGTTGACTCCATGGGTAGAGACATAGTTGTATTCATTGGTAGAATGATACATTGGATTAGACTCAAGATAAATTAATTTTGAATCTATTTGTGAATTAATTCACTTGTGACGTTCATGGTGTAATTTACCTAAATTCAAAGTTAGTTAATGATCATGGATATGCAACTCATGTGCTTTGATATAAGTGGAGGCTTATGCTCTAAATATGATCGAGGTATGTTGGGTACATGACTTGTGTATGACATGGTTTTACTAGAAACAGTGGAATTCATAACTCAATTTAAGAATTAATGATATCCTCTCATTGACATTATGCGGATTGATAAATATGGACCATGGTCACGGGTTGCTTATTCTTGAACAAGCAATTTATCATAGTCATTTGTTGGCAGTGATCATATTAATCATTAAGAAGACACAATGGTAACAATGAGATAAAAAAAGATTGTATTAAGTGAGCAGATTTAACTTAAAGGATCAAGGATATCATATGAGGGTAATAAACACATGACGAGGTCATTGGACAAAGCAGTTGGATCCATTGCTTTCATAAAGAGTATATAATAAAGAGTTTTCAATCATGATACTTCTTGTAGACTGATTCCATGATTAAGTAATTGCGAATTATTGGAACGATGTTTTTTTATATAAATGCAATTACTAAAGCCTAATTGTATATGTTCGATTGGTCTTTCTGCTAGCTTAACAAAAGCTCGATCAGATTGGATTTGAATCAAAAGAAAATTCTACGACTTTGGAAATAATTTAATTGAGTCGGTTTATTCGATGTGGAATTAAATTAGGTGGTTGTGAGAATTGTTCAACTAGAGAATTTGATTAAAATTTTTTCTTGAAAAATTAATTTGGAAAATCTAAGTAATTTTTAAAAAAATTAATTTTGATCAAGTAAAATTAAATTAATCAAATTAATTAAAATTAATATGATATTTTTGAAAATTAATTTTCAAGTCAGATAATTTGACCAATGGGTAATTGAACTTGAGATCGTAAATTGAGCATGGGAGCCCAAAACCAAGACCAAGACCCAAAAACTAGTCGAACCGGGCTTGGTATGTGAAACTGAACTAACGGTTCAACTGGTGGCTAGACCGGACCGGCTAGGTCGTCACTGACCCGGATCGAACTAGCAGTAGCCGAACCGGTTCTGGGTGCCGTAAAGGTGTCACAACTGCATCACCGGACACGGAGATGCCAATGGTTGGGATGGCGGCATTCTGGTGGCCAGCGGTGGTTGGTCTTTGGTGATTGAATAGTGGAAGAGTTACACTCCTACTAGATTTTACTAGAGAATTTGATTTCAGATTAACTGTTCCAAAAATAATATTATTTTAATTGTTTAATATTAAATTAAATTTAATACTTATCTTAATAGTATTTTATTAATTTAATATTAAAGTGATTATCTTAATACTAAATTAAATTTAATAAATTAAATTTAATATTTATATTGTAGATAAATATTCTATTATTTTAATAAGATTTAATATTAAATTTAATCTAATATTTATCAAGATTAATATTATATTAATTTAATATTAAAGTCATTAAGTTTAATTATAGTTGAACTCTAAACTCTCCCTATATAAAGAAAGCCTTGGGTCATTATTTCACACACTTGAATTCAAGAGAAAGTTGTAGAGAGAAAATTCTCTGAAGAGATTATTTCAGAAAATTTCTAGAGATATTTTTCTAATTTACAGCTTGACCCAAAAGTTTAAAAAAATTACAAAATTACCCTACTGGTAATTTTTGTGAAAAAATTTCTGATTCGAAACGAACTCACACTCGATAGAGGTACAATTTTGATTAAGTGTTTATTACTTTAGATATCACAACCAAGATCTTATTTTGGAAAAAAAAATAAAACTCTATTTTCCCTAAATTTATTTTCCATTGCATTTTCAAACCCGATTTTCCAACAATAATTATGTAGGTAAAGTTTGATGCTAAAAGTATGAATCAGTTAGGAATACAAACAAATTTGGGTAAATGAATGTTGAACAAATGTTCCTCTATGATGCCCCTAGTAGGGTAGAGATATTGCTAACCAAATTTGCAGATCACGATATGAAAACAAGTGTAAGACCATGAGGTTGAGACACATGGCATCGTATGATATGAAAACACTTATGGTGTAGCCTCCAGTAAAATGAAGACTAGATTGGTAGATCACGATACATGAAAGTGTGTAAGTCCATGTGGTGTTCACCCTTCCAATCTTATCACTCCCCTTCTTTATCTTTTGATTAATATATTTGTGAGATTATTTATCTTTGTTCTTTATGAACACTAATCAAACTTATCAAGATTCATATCTTGTGGCATTCACCGTTTTGATCTTATCACTCCCCTTCTTTCATCAAACTTATACCTTCGGTTCTTATACCTTCGATTCGATTATGGGATCACATCATTATATAAAGCTTATTTTCTAGCCCCTATAATCAGACACGAACTCAAGATGGATACATGGATCAACCAACCAACGCATTAATATAATTTGCACCCAGTGCATCATTGGTACATTCAAAGTAATATGTGTTTTGCGCCTCATCAGTATAAATCGAAGTAATGTGTGCTCCTCACCTCATTGGTAGATCTGAAGTAATATGCACTCCATGCCTCATCAATACAAACCAAAACAATCCTCGTATAACTAATCCTATAACATGTCAACTATACCTAACCTATCCAAGACTGTTTAATAGGGCATTACAATCGAGCAATAACTTACATATCATGAATTACGACATGACATTGCATATTACTAACATCACCTTATCATTCTTTCTCATAGCTTTCAATCATTAAAATAAATTATAAAATGTAATTTATTGATTTTAGTCCCTTTAAACTCTAATGTTAGAAATGTTTGTATCTTTCAATATTCTTTATCGAATCAAAATAAGATTTCATAAACTCATTGATTATTATCAATCTTCTATCCACAAAACCTCATTGATGGCAACAATTGAATCTAACTTATCAATTAGGAAATTTAACAAATAGGCAGGACTTGCTTGGTTTGCATGAGTTTATTTCCTTTATTTTCCTGTTTGGTTGCGAGAATGAAATAAAAAGTTAAAGATGATGTTGAGATATGTTTTCTCTCTCCCACTATTAACATATATAAAGATATAATTAGTGATACAATTAAGCTTAATAAAACTAAATCTAATGGCTAAAGTTGTAAGTATCATGTTTTCATATACATTTAATTCTATGTGGAATATAGATCAAAGAATATAGGATATGGGTTTTTTTTTTTTTTTCTCATTTTTAATGATTTTGTAGTTGAAGGCCATATACGACTTATCCTTTTAGTCGAATGTGGATTCCCTGGCAATGAATGTATCATGTTTGGATGAAATTCAAAGGAAAAAGGATCACTTTTAGTGGTTGGAAATAGTCTTAACCACATCTCATAATTTTAGCTTGTGCTTTTGGGTCTTAATTCATTGTTATCATCGATCCATTAGTAGTTAGAGGTAGCTTTTAATTTCGTTTCCCCCTTCCTCAATTCATTCCCATTTCTGTCTTTATTCACAAAATAACTCTTTGCTTTTTCATCAACTCTTAAGTTATTCTGGAATTAAAATATATGTTTATTTGGGTAACTTTTATATTAGGGATCAACAACAAAAATTAACAAACTCAAATTTAATTTAAACTGAGATGTTTGGAAGATTTATGAAATATAAATTATTTAACACCAACATAATGATATAATTTATTTAATAAATAAAATAATTTTTTGATAATCTCTTAACTGAATTAAGACTCAGATTGATGAGTGATATTAACATAAATTAATAAATAATATAAATAATTTTTATTTTTACGTCGTATTTAGCTTATTAATTTTCTTGTGTATTATAAATTGTGTGGCACAACACCTGCCATCTTCTCCTTTGGGAAACATCAGCAATGCACGTTTCTGACCACTGGATTTAGTCCTAACTAATTATATAAGCACACCTTCAATATTATTCTTGACTTTCATTCTTGTGCCTCCAATTAATTTCATTTCTTATCTCATCTTACCAATAATTCTTATATTTTATTTATCTTAAAATATAAATGGTTAATTAAGAGATCCTATCAAATTCCACCACCAATATTATTTTATCCAATATTGTTCAATTTATTTAATCCGCCAATTGGCGCTTTTTTTCTTATTATCCTATATAAAATAAAAGTGGACATTTGTACATTCATACTATATATTTTTTTTATTTCACAAATCACTTTAAAATTTTGAAATATATTTTTAATAATTTATTATATCCTATATAACATTCCTTAACTCGTGAAACTTAAAATTTGTTTTCACATAAAATAATTTCACGCTTATATATTATTTTAAAAAGCTTTCTCAATCGTAATCGCTCCATTATTAAACAAAGGGTGATGGCGATGCGAAATTAGTGATTGAAATTGACATAATTATAAATAAATAGATAAAATTAAGAATAATAAATTTCATGGTCGTTGTCTTGAAAGGTAACCTTATTGTCC
Source organism: Gossypium longicalyx (assembly GCA_025698465.1). Lineage (NCBI taxonomy): Eukaryota > Viridiplantae > Streptophyta > Magnoliopsida > Malvales > Malvaceae > Gossypium > Gossypium longicalyx. Next base: position 44,740,316 of record CM046996.1, on the reverse strand, counting down.
CGTGGCATAATCTATTGGGCAAATCCTAGTCGTCCATACTGTTAGGCCACCAATCTGAATGGTTTGGAACCGGCCAAAAACTATTATAGATGGCGATTGACAACATCAATTGGAGTTAATCTTTGATGTTTTTTTTTTTCCTTTTAATTATATATATAATTTTTTAAAAATATGTCACTTTATTAATTTTGCTTGTGAAATTCAAAAAATTTATAAGCCAAGATATACTTATTTTTTAATATTAAGTGCTAATTTAGAGTTAACTATAATGTGAAATGTTAATGGTTTCAATTAAGGGTTTTAGGTTTCCAAATGAATGGGACAAATTGCCTCCGGCTGCAATAAATTTATTTGCAATGACCTTCATGTTGATGTTCATCCTTAATAATTTTCTTACATATTTGCTAAATCCATTTTCTTATATGTATACATTTACGCATCATGAACTATCATTCTTTTTTTCATGTGTGAGTGCCTAACTTTTGTATATATGTTGCATTATTATATACATAGCGATCATACATCTTAGATAAATATCATAAAAAATCATCATATCCAAGTTTTTTTTTTTTTTAAAGAAAAAGAGAAAAAACCAAAAGTTTATACCTCTGGATCAAGAATAAGAAACAAGATTTGACCAAGCAAATAGGTGATCAGAATGGTCAGTGGCTTGCCTTTCTCACACACTTAAAATCGTGGCACAGTATGTCCATTAAAAACATGGTAAAGACATGTTTTATGCCTCTTCAGTCTTCTCAACTGCCATATGGAGTGTGCATTCCACCACTTCAAATCAAGAGGGATAAACAAACCTCCTGTTTTCCCATTTCTTTCAAATAAAAAATCCGTTGAAAGTTTAAGCACAATATGACATTTACTTTCAATTTCCTCATAAATTCAATGCATGATAGGATGAAGGGCAACAAGAATCCATGATAAAAAATTTATAGGAGGAAAAATATTTGAAAAATTAACACACATGATTATTGAGTTATATAGTATTTTTTTAATACATATAGGTTAGTATAATATTTGGTATACTATTAATAAAAATATATATTTTTTATTTTTGCATATATATGATTCAATAAAGGTTTTTTTTAAAAATAATTTCACTATTTTAAAATTTTCACTTACATGATATATATATAATAATTCTTGACACATCCACTTGAATTTTAAAATAAAAAAACCTTAATTGAAATTTCATTATATATTAAAAATAAAATAAATAATAAATATTTTCATAATAATATAATTTATTTTATAAAAAATAATTTTTAATCGCGGATTAACTCCTAAAGCCATGGAGATTAATGGTATGGATAGAAAGCGGAAACAACAGTGATGATGATCATAATCATACACTGTGTATATATAATAGGGTGTGGCTAAGCGTGTAAGAAAAAAAGAAAGTTAGTAAAAAGGAAAAAGGAAAAAAAAAAATCATCATCAGCGCCACAGTCCACGAGCAGCCGTAGTTTCCCTTTTACATTGGCCACCCTCTCGACACTCATCATCACTTATGTCGCCCTAATTTCCTTCCCCACCCCCCCCCCCCCCCAACCCCCCAGTAGCCTACAACTGAAGCAACCTCCTCTTTCCTTTTCTCTTCCCTACTTCCATCAAAATCTTCATAACTTTCCCCATATCAAAATCTCCATAGCCTACTCTACAATCTAACTTATAAAAATAAAAATAAAAAACAACCCAAAACCATGACACACCATCAAGAACTGGTTACCTTTCAAAGAAGCAGCAGCTACAACAATTATAACTGCAAAAGTTCAAGAAATAAGATCAACCCATCGAAGTTTCCGAGATCAGCTTCATTTACAATCCCTGAAAACGAAGAAATCTCTGACAAACTCCTTGTTCCTAGAAATGCCTCATCATCTTCCCCACGTTCTTCCATACAACGTTTCCATAATGTTAATTCCAGGGTCTCTTCCCTCCTTCGTTCCCTTCTCAAAATCATAGCATTTCCCAACATAATCCCCACCTCTTGCAAATGGTTGACCCTCCCAACTCACCTCTCTATAACCCCTTCCCTCGGCCGTAAAATAACCGGAACTCTCTTTGGCCACCGCCGCGGTCACGTCAGCTTCGCCGTCCAGGACGATCCTCGCTCCGAACCGGTTTTGCTCCTCGAACTAGCCATGTCAACGGCTAGTTTGGTGAAAGAAATGTCATCGGGTTTAGTCCGGATTGCGCTGGAGAGTGAGAAGGCTCCGGGTCGAACCGGGAGACTGTTCCATGAGCCTACGTGGAGTATGTATTGTAATGGGAGGAAGAGTGGGTATGCCGTGACGCGCACATGCACGGAGTCGGATTGGCACGTGTTGAGTACTGTGCAAAGCGTGTCAGTTGGTGCTGGGGTGATTCCGGTGGCTGAGGATGCTAAAAGTGGTGGGAGTGAAGGTGAGTTGTTGTATATGAGGGCCAAGTTCGAACGAGTGGTGGGGAGTCGTGACTCGGAAGCCTTTTACATGTTGAATCCTGATAACAATGGAGGTCCTGAACTCAGCATTTTCCTTCTTAGAATATGAACAAACTTATCTCTTGTTGTGATCATGATTTTTATTTCTCTTTTTAGGATATATAATTTTCTAGTTGGAATTGCTTGGTTTTTGACTTTTGTATTGTGCAGTTCTATTTTATCTTGCTTTCATACTACGGAAGTATATGTATAATGTATTATGTGGTCTCTGCATGTATTTCCAGTCTTTTGAATGCTAGAAAAGAAAAAGGAAATCTTTACTAATAAATTTAAGGAGAGAATATAATGTTAGGAATTCGGTGCTGGACGTTTCTACAATATTCTATTAGAAATCAAAATGAATTAAGTTGTATTTATATAAGATACCAATGAAGGAAATATTGGGCGGTGGAATATGAAACAATTTTGTCGGTGAAGCTAGGATTGGAGCGGCATTTTTGTTATTGTTTACAAGCCGAACAAATGCTTCCTGTAGTTACCAAAATATTTTAGGTTAGTGAAATTAAATTACGAATTTTAATTTCATCTGTATGTTTATAGTTTTTAAAATAATTAAATTAATTTTTTATATTTTTAAGAGAGTCTATATATAATTTTATCTTTATTAATTTAAAATTTTAAAAATTTTAAAGAATTTAAATGAAATTTTTTTCATTTCAAGTCAGCCCCTCGATTTCGCCCATGCTGGTGGGACTTTTTCTTTTAATTAGAATATTAATTTAAATTTTCAATTTTTAATTTTATAATAGTATGTTAATAAAATTAAGGTTTAATTCATGATTTGTTTATTTATTTTCTCGCTTTGATATTTAATATTTTTTTGGCCTACTTTGATATTTAAAGTATATTATCTTTCCAATTTAGTACTTAAAGTATGCCATCGTTATATTTTTAGTCTATTTTTTAACAAACATTAAAAAAATTGTTAGCCAATCACATAGCACCACATGACATTTTTTTTTGTAAAAAATAAGAATTTTTTTTATGAAATGTATATAAACATTAAAAAATATAAGAAATAGAAATAAATATATTAAAAAATTCAAATATATAATCTAGAAAAAAGCATGAAAATTATAAAATAAAAATGAAAAGAAATACAATAAATGAAAATAAATTAGTAGAAATTAATAATAGTATTATAAAAATGTTAGAAAAACTTGTAAAAATTTAAAAATTTGTAAAAAGAATTATTTAAAAAATTTAAAAATTTATTAAAAATTATAAAAATTTATAAAAATAAAAAGAAATTATAAAAATCATATATAAAATTTTAATATATATGAGATTATTAAATATATAAAAAATCAGAAAAATGTATAAAAATTTATAAAATCTAAAATTATTGTTCTTCTTCTTATTGATTCTAAATGTCCTCTTGGATTTAAGCTGAGATTATTTTATTAGTTAGTCAGTAATTTATATTTTCATAAAAAATATTTTTGGTTAAAAATATATTTTTCTTAATTAATTGTGTGCTTACCTATCTTTTTCTTTGATTAGTCTTTAAATAATCATTTTCGGCAAATACATTGAGATGCCATTTATCTACTATTTATCCGAAGCAAGTATAATCTATCATTTTTATGTCACATGAAATGGAATGATCATTTTGGTAACAAAAATTCTAATTTGTGGTTGATGAGGTCATTTATGGGATTTGTTTTAATGTTCTTGCTAATTATCTCTTCGGTCATACCTTTAAAAAAAATCATCTCTCCAATCATAATCCATTTTTATAGGCTATCTTGCATAATAATTTGGTAATTTCATTCTATTTTGGTATCTTCCAATTTCTATTTTAAAAAAAATTAAAATTATTATAATTTTAAATATTTTTTTATAATTTTTAATCATTTTATAATTTTTAATGATTTTCACAAATTTTAAAATTTTAAATTTTTTTTTTACAAATTTTAAATATTTTAAAATATTTTTTTGTAATTTTTAATAATTTTAAAAAATTTAAACAAGTTTTTACAAGTTTCTTTTACTTTTTTTATAATAATATTATTAATTTCAACTAATTTCATTTCATTTATGGTATTTTTTGTAATTTTTATTATATAATTTGTATGTTTTTCTAGATTATATATATTCTAAATTTTTATATATTTATTTCAATTTTTATTTTTTTTAAATGTTTCTATACATTTGACAAAAGAAAATACTTATTTTTTTTAAAAAGGTGCCATGTGGCATTGTGTGATTAGTTAGCATTTTTTTTAGCGATTGTTAAAGAATAGACTAAAAAATATAATAGAGGCATATTTTAGATACCAAATTGGAAAACGTGTTTACTTTAAAATCAAATTGGGTCAAAAAAATTTAGGTACTAAAGTGGAAAAACAAGTATACTTTTGGAGCCAAATCATGAATTGGGCCTAAAATTAAAAATATCAAATGAGCCTCAACTTGTGGTCTATTGGTTAGGTGTTTATTTTCCCTAAGAATAGTTTGAGTTTGAATTATAATTGTATATAAAAAATTATCAGATGTTGTTTAATAATTTTTTGTAAATATTAAATTTTCCTAAATATTATCTTATTAATATTAATATTATTTTATTTTATATAATTTTCTAGAAATTTAAATTTAACTAGAAGTTTCATCACACACACATATGCGTGGGAATTACGTATATAAAACATAGGTGTTCATTTATAAACAACATATAATAAATAATGAAATGTAATGTTTGAAACTAATCATAATACATATGTAATATGGACAAAATAAAAAAAATGGTTTAAATTGAGAGTAAAAGGAAATTTAAGTAGGTAAATACATTAGATTAAGAATATTAAATGCACTTTAATTGTTTATCATGTCATTGTCATTTTTCTTAAGTTAGTATAACACCCTAAAAATTTTCAGTACAACATCTAGTACAATATGGAGATCGTATTCAGTGGATTTTGAGGAATATGGAGATGATTCATATAAAGAGAGATTATAAGAAATCAATTTGACATTGGAGATAGAAATCAATATAGAGAATTATGAATGTAGAAAAACAGACCTAATCATAAAATTTGAAAACTATGAGGACTAAAATGCAATTTGACCAAATAGACAAAATGATACATGCACAGTCACAGATTGGGTGGAATTTATTAAATTCACCAGATTTGTAAATTTTTAAGTCTGGAAAATCAGTTGACTGGTGATGAATTTTTGGATGAGATCCAGTCGTTTTTGGGTTAAGATGTCTACTGACTGATGAAAAAGTTACTTTTAACTTCAAAACACGCTTTGAATCACTTGATTTTGAGTCCAAGAGCTCAAGTTATGGTCGTTTTAGTGAAGATTGTGCAAGTAGAAATTTTTGGATGAGATTATTACAAGAATTATGATTTCAGGTTTTGATTCATGTTTAAATTATAACAGCTCACTTTTCAGTGGTGCCAAAAATGGTGGCTTCGGAATCCCATTTTTCGATGATCATGTCGATAAATATTATTTATTAATATTTATTGGTCTAATATAGAGTTTTACTAAGTTTTGGTTCATTAATTTTAATGATTGAATGATTAATTAAGGTATAAGGACTAAATCATAAAAATTGTAAAAGTTAATCGATATTGGCTTTTATTTGTTGACAGGCTTAAGTAATGAATTTTCATGGATTCATGTAGCAATTAGCCACATTCTAAACAGAATGGATGGTTTGTGCATGTGTTCGATGGAAATTATAAATTAAACCTAAGGTTAATGTGGTAACTAAATAAATGTTTTAACATAATTGGTAACTAAATAAATGTTTTAAAATAAACAAAAGAAACAACAAGCCATCTTCTTCTTCTTCTTTTTCATTTCTTCAATTTGATTGAAACCACCACTGTAAGAGTGCTTAAAATCAGCCAAGCTTGTTTCCTTTGCATGCAAGTCCATTTTAAGCCCTTTTTTTTTATAAATTTTATATTTTTGATATCGTTGTAATTTAATCTAGCTAGCCCAGAGACTATTTCGTAATACTGTTAAAAGTTTTTAAAGTTACCATTAGTGATTTATGAAAATTTTTCATGTTTAATGGTGGATTTGTAAGCTTTAATGTTAATTAGAACTAGTTTGTAAAGTACTTTTTGCTGGTTTTGAGTTAAAGGACTAAATTGTAAATATGTTAAAGTTGATGAGATTTTTGTAAAATATGTTTTAGTGTTATATTAGGATGAAATTGGAAATGGATTGAAAAATGAAGTTTAATTATGAAAATTATATTGGTTTCGGTTTTAAAGATTAAATTGAATAAAATATAAAAGTTTAGGGAAATACTATAAAATGAAATTAATAAGTCATATGCATAAATTTGATATTTTGAACTTAATTATTATTTAGATAAAGATTTGGAACAATCAATTGTTAAACGAGAAAAAGGAAAAATTACAAAATAGTCCCTCTGACTCAACTCGATAGTTGATCATATTAGGTAAGTTCATAGGGTATAGAAATGTGCTTATATGTATTGATTGTGATTGAACTGTGAATATAATTGTATACATTATTAGATTGAAATTTTAAAATGTTTAAAATTCAATACTATAGGTGAGAAAGGATCTAATTGAAAGTCTTGTATACTGGTGAAACATGACTCACGTGGATACTAAATAAATGTGACCTGGTTATGAAATGTGTTTTGGATAAATATGGAAGTGTTCCTGTTTTGTAAATTTTCAGAATCCTGTATAAATGCTCATTTGAACGTTGTAAAAAATTAGGATATGATTGACATGATAATAGGGTTAGATGTGCACTTATACTGTTTGCACATCAGTGCCCCTGCTTGCATTTCAATTCTCCTGTTTGCACATTGGTGCCTGTGTTTACACTTCGGTGCCCCTGTATGCACATTTGTGCCCTTATCTAGCACTACGATGCTCCTTGATATATTTACCTTAGTATTCGAGTTGCTTTTGCTATAGTTCATCAAACTATTCGAATATGTGTTTAAGTGAATATTGATGTTCGATATATGATGATGATATGAGATTGATATAGCTTTAATAACATGATCAAAGTTGAATTACTCAGTGAATTTGTGTACGATGAACTCACCTGTTTCTTGTTAATTATTATGTCAGGATAATATCTTGTTAATTATTTTATTGGATTTATCTGATTCAAGGTAAGTTTATAAGTAAATTTTAATCACATGAACTTACTAAGCTATTTAAAGCTTACTTTGGTTTCATTTCAAGTTTCCTATAGTTAACATTTTACGGAACAAGACCGTCGGATCAACTCCATAGCTCACACTATTAAGCTTCTATCTCGGTAGACTTTGAAATCGTTTTTACTTTTAGTTATATGGCATGTATATAAGCTATTTTGGGATTATGTCTTGAGCCTTAAAGGTTAATGTTGTAAAGTGTTCATAATCTTTGATATGAAAGGTTGAACTTTAATATTTCTATTGTAACAACCCATTTTCAGTGAAATTGGAACAGTGGTTTCAAAACCACAAATCTGAGCCAAAAAGAAAATTTACTTTAGTATTATTACATGACCCGTATTATAATAAGAATGCTATATGAAAATTCTGATAAGAAAATTTTATCGATTATGTGTTTAATTAGGGAAAGGACCAAATTGCATAAAATGCAAAAGTTGAGTTCTAGTAGCTATAAGTACCAAATAGCTATGAAATTTAAAACTTGAGGTACTTATAAGGTAATTAGACCATTAAAGTAAAGTTAGTAGCTATTTTTGATGATTCATCCATGGAAAATTAGAAAAAGAAAAGGACTAAATTGGAAATGTAAATAATTAAAGGATGATAAATAATTAAAAAAAATATCAGCATATTATTATCATCTTCATCCCCAAAATTCTATGGAAACCCTAGGAGAGAGAAAGGAAACTAATCAAGCTTAATTAGGTATGAATTCTTGTCCCGTTTTTAGTAATTTTTATATTTTTGAGATCGAAATAGCTTAATCTATCTATTTTGAGGATTTATTTGTAAAGATAGAAAAGTAAAGAAATTTTTCCATGGATGAATATGTTGAAAATTTAAAATTTATGGTAGAAAATGAAAGGTTGTTGATAGATAAACAACTTTTACAAAGAGAATTTTCATGAAATGGTGATTTAGGGACTAAATTGAAAAGATATAAAATTCATGGAAAATTTTTTAATTTTGTGAAATACATGAGCTGTAAATGTTATATAAAAATTTCGATTAGGCTTGGAATAATGATTAAATTGCATGAAATTCATTTTCTGAGCTTAAGGACAAAATTGGAATTTATGAAAAATATAGGGGCAAAATGGTAATTTTGTTTAGGGTGTAAATTGAATCCAATTGATGATTAAATTCATTTTTATATATCCAAATAACTCAAATTGGAAGCTATATCAAGGAAAAGAAAATGTGTAGGATTAGTAGACTTTTAAATACGAACAAGTGTTGAGGTAAGTTCGTGTAAGTTAATCATGTATATTTATATGTTTGAATTAAATGATGTATGTGTGAGAATTGTATAAATGATTAATGTATGAAAATAATCACATGACCAAAATTGCTCGATAAATAATAAGCTCCATTTGAATAATGAAATGCGATGGATACAGTAATTTTCCCGTACTGATTATAGTCTTGTATATGTTGCGGACATTATAGCTCAAACGAGCATCCTGTTAAAAGCCTTCTCGAGCATCCTGTTATATAGTTCTTGCGAGCATCCTGATCAGTAGTGATTCTGCATGTGTTGCATTCTATAGCAGCTCTTTGTGAGCATCCTATTACATGATTCAATCGATTGTGATCTTGCATATGATGCGGACACAAACGCAGCTATTCATGAGCGTCCTGATATAGGCTCTTATGAGCTTCCTGACATGGCTCGCTTGAACTCCCTATTAAATGGCTATTTGGTGCTCTCTGATAATAACTCTTCGGAGTTACCTATTAGCTCTATGAGCTCCTTGAAACTCTTATGGGTTTCTTATTTAGCCTGGATAAGCATCCTGTTACATGGCTCATTTAAGCATCCTGATATGTGGCTTGAGAATGTGCTCCTGGATTATGTACCCTAAAGGGTACCCTTGAACATGAATTGACGGATCACTGATTTGTATACCCCACGTATACTATCCGAGTATCCATCAATATTTCAATAATTCAATAGATAAAACTTCTAACATGAGAAAATATGAGATTGAAAGAATTATGTCTCGAATGTTTCTGAAATACTTGAAAGTTTGTAGCATGATGAGCTCATCCATGTTTATTTGATGAACATATGAATTATTTGACTAACTTGCTTAATTGAGCATATGTGAATAGGTAATGTAACATCCTGATTTTTGGGGTTTTCGCGAATTCTCGGTATTTTGGTAAAGTTTTTAAAATTTGGTATTTGGTTGCGGAATTCATAGTTTGAGTATGTAAATGGGCTTATGGAAGGCCCATGTGTTGGCCAAAACCCGGTAGAATTTTTGAATTTTGGACTTAAGAAGTTAGGGGCCTTGGATAGGTGGTCTTATTAAAATTTGTGGGTAAAATGTAACACAAAAGAGCCTCTAGCAACGTGGCTAAGTGACGCCACTAGGGAGCTATAAAGGTGGCGTGTAGATGGATAAGGGAAGACCTGGGATCGATTCCCTGTGATGGCAAATATAATGCTAATTTTTATGCTTTGAGCATGCAAGAGTTGTAGCCGAATGGAACTCTATGGGGGGAGAGTTTGAATCAGTCAAGTGCATGGATTAAGGAGGGATAAGGGGAGAGATTTTAGGGATTTTAGAGGGAGATAGAGTTGGCCGATTAAGGGGGATTAGAGAGGGGATTTCGGCAAAGGGATTTAGTTAGGGATTTTCGGCACTTGGGTACTTGTGTGCCGTTTTCTTCCTTTCGTCTAGTCTTTTCTCTCGTTTTTTTTTCCAGCCGAATCTATCATCTGTCCTCTCATCTTTTCTTCCTTTTTCTTCTTCCAAACCAGCCCACTACTTCCCTCTATTCATCCATTGTTTCTTTCCCTTACCTCCACCATTGCCGAAAAATTGAAAAAGCCAAAACCTGTGGAGACTAGGTGGTGCCGATTCTTTACTGACCAGCAACCTTCTTTTTCGTTTCACTTTTTGGTGATCAATTCCCTTATCTTCTAGGCATAGACGGATTCAAGAAGAGAAGACTGTGGTAAGTGCTCGAAACTCTAAACGATTCCTATAATAAACTGTTGACAAAAGCCGAAACCCCTATAGTTTAGGAAGGTGGCCGAATGTGGGTATAGGCTCTATTGGGTTCTTCTTTTAATCTTTTTTTATGGTTTGTATAGTAGAGGAGCAGCAAGGCGTGGTGTCGACTTGGATTAGCTCGAATCATCGGAGTGACTAGATCTAGTCATCAACTTCGGCAAAGGTATGGATTCTAAGGCCATTATGGATGGTGGCCGAATGTGTAAGTGTTGATAATAGATGGTTCTCGATTTGGTTTAATTATTGTGAGCTGATCTATAAGTGGTTGATTATAGGAGGAATCGTGTAGGGGATCTCGTCAAGGAATATCGCAAATCAGGTGTGTAACGAACCCTCTTTCTTAGCTTGTTTCGATAAATGCCGAGAAGCCGAAATGTCAAAATTTTGGCATTTCGAGGACTTGTGAGCAAGCGAACGCTCATTGGTTAGATAGATTCGCTAAGTTGACGATTGGGAACGTTGGAAAAGGTAAGAGCATGATTTTTGGCATTCACGGTAAGTTGGGCCTCGAAGGGCTAAAATCGGGCCCAATGGGCTTTTGGGCCCATTTGGGTAAAATTGGTAGAAAATGAAAACCTGTTAAATGGCGCGTTAAGACTGGTAACACCATTATGGAATATAGGCTAAATGGGCCTAGATGACTAAATTGGCTATGTAGGGCCCATTAGGGGTTTTTAGGCCAATAACTCGGTTTCGCTAAAAATGGGCTAGAATCGCGGTTTAAACAAATGAATAGTTTGTAACTGATAATGAACACGAAAAATCCCTAATATTTGGTAAGATTACGAAATTACCCTTATAATATGAAAATGATTATTTTGCCCCTAGGTAAAAATGACCATTATACCCCCAGGGTTTAATTATGAATTTGATACATGGGATTTTGATATACATGATATGTATGATATGCACATGATATGTATGATATACACATGATGAATTCATAATGCATTGGGTTGGGTTTTATATGGATGGAGGAAGTGCAAAAGGGCTATGCCCCAGTTTACCGAAAAGGGCTTTTGCCCCAGTTATCAAAAGGGCTTTTGCCCCAGTTTATCAAAAGGGCTTTGCCCCAGTTATTAAAAGAGGATAGGCCTCTAGTTATATGATAAAGCAGCTATGCTGCCAGTGGAGAGTATTGGTTGGGTGGGTTGAGTTATTCCCCACATGGAAAGCTTGGTTGGTACGGGTGAAGAGTAGCGGATGGTGGGTTGAGTAGTCTCCCCAAATGGGTTGCATTCTTTCATTGACTTTGCATATGATATTGAAATGGGCCTATGGGCCATATCGTTTACAGTAAAGGCTTTGGCCCAGTGTTATGGAATATGAAAAGGCTTCGGCCCAATGTTATGAAATATGAAATATGAAAAGGCTTCGGCCCAGTATATACTGAGATGGAGTTTGGGCTTAAGCCCAGTAGGCTAATATCGTTTTGGGCTCTGAAAGGGGCTTGTTGCACATTGAGTTTCCAAACTCACCCATTTCCTTAACCTTGCAGGTGAGCCTTGATTTGGGGACTTGGAGCCGGAGGGGATTCAGAGTGGCCACGGTGATCGCTTTTGGGCCTTTGAACAAGCGTTTGGTTTTCTTTAAGTTTACTTTATTTATTATTTATTTTTGGGTTGTAATAAGGCCATTTTAACTTTATTTTTTTCTCTTTTTCTTTTCTGAGATTATTTTATTATTAATAACTTCAAAATTGGTTGATATTAATTCAAATGGGCTAGACTTAGGACGTGTTTTCAACCGATACTTGTTTTCAAAATAACACAACGCCTTGATTATCCGATTTATCAAAGTTATTCACTTAAATAAATTTCTACTCGATGTAACCAAGTGTGGCAATGGTTGTGGGAATGTCTAGGATTGGATCCAATCGAAGAGCTTGGTATTTAAGCAGCCTTCATGGGTCACCTCCTCTGCTACGGATTCCTACCTGGTGCCCAGCTTTCATTCACTTTGTTAGCTTAACAAAAGTCAGTTTTTAAACACTAAAACAAAACATGGATTTTTTAAAACTTTTATGTGGCACGTCAGATTCGGCCATAACGTCTGGGCCGGGTTTGGGGTGTTACAGGTAAACTTGCCAATTTGTTGGGAAGCATGTTATTGTTATGCTTATTTAAATGCAAATGATTACTAAGCACTAAATGCTTACTAAGTTTATTTTCTTCTATTTTATAGTGCTCGGAAGATCGTAAAGGTTGGAGATTGGTCAGAATGCTCGAAAACAGAATGCTCTGAATTAGGCACATAGGCAAAGACACGGGCGTGTGTCTCAGTCATGTGTGACACATGACCTAGAACACAGGTGTGTGTCTTGGCCGTGTGAATCCTACACCTAATTTTTAAAAATTAAATTGACCACATAGCCTAGCACACAGGCGTGTGGCTGGTCGTGTGATCTCTGCACTTAACTAAGTTGCAAGTTAGAGAGTTACACGGGTTAGGGACAGGGGTATGTGCCCTACCTCATATGCCACACGGCCTGAGACATGGGCATTTCATTAGGCCGTGTTGCTCACACGGCCTGACCACATGGGCGTGTGACCCCTGCACATAGGAAAACAAATTGAAATTCATGAAAAATTCTCTAAGTTTCCAATTTAGTCCCAACTTATTTCTAATATATGTTTTTGGCCCTGAGGGCCCTAATAAGGGACTTTACGATAAAGTTTCTAACATGTATGATAAAATAATATAAAATATCTATATTCATTCCGTAAGTTTTCGTAATGCTCCGTAACCCTACTCCGGTGATAGATACGGGTTAGAGGTGTTACATCTATGGCATGCTTATATGGTAAATGGTGAATGTATGTGTAGTAAATGTATGCTTAATCTTGAATCATGAAAAAGTGTTTGAATGGTAATGCTTGGATGGAATGTTGTGGCATATGAACTAAATGATAATTGTAATGTCTGGACTTATTAGGTCAAGGTGGTTCTATGATATGGTGTGTTTTGGTATGTTGAAAGGTAGTTGTATGCTTGAGGCCTAAATGGTTATGTTTGGGTTGTGTATCATTAAATCTAGGCAACTCTATTTTGTTGATGGGAAACATATAGGTATTATGCTTTTGTAATGAAGAAAGTGTTATTAAAACACATATTGTTTGTGATGGTGCCGAAATGGCATATTGGTTAAACACTTACATGTTGTACTTTAATATGTTTTGGCTTGAAATTGAAGTATGTTGAACAATGTTATAAAATGTACATATAAGCATTTGAAAGTACCTTATTGAGTTGGTTTAAGGCATTGTATAAATGGTATGTTTTGAGTCATATGGTTGATCACACAACCATGTGTCACACACAGTTTGGTGACACAGTCGTGTGCCAATTGAGAATAGGTTGAAATTAAGTGACATGGTTACAATTAGTTACACGGCCCAATCACACGGTCATGTGACTTTTGTTGGAAATTTTACACTTTGACCTACATGACCTCCGTGAGTTACAAGTCTTGGACACATGACTGTGTGAATCAATGCTACACGGTCTCAACCTTTCACACAGCCTGGCTACATAGTTGTGTGACCCTTGTTTTGCACTTTTGCCTCTATTGTGTAAAGTTTCAAATTAGTCTCTGTTTAGTTTTGAATTGATTTTAGAGCTTCCGTAAGTTCAATTTAAGTTTGAACTTGTATGCAAAATATATTTTGTTTGAATGATTGAGATTTAATGAATGATTTGATGGATCTTGATTTAAATTCACATGTTCCTGTTCTATTTATTACATAGAATCCCGTAACCCAATTTCGGCATCGAAAATGAGTGAGGGGTGTTACATAAATCATATTGGGTTCAACTTTGATGCTTAATTTGATTATATATAAGGCCAAGAAAGTATTTTTGAAGTTTTATATTTTATTGATTTATTTATTGCGAATTTTTAAGTATTTAGACTAATTTAGCTTAAAGAGTAAGATTATGACTAGTTTAATTGCTAGGAGACAAATGAGGGGTTGTTTCCTTATTTTTCAAGTATTTTAGGTTTATATATATGAAATTATGTTTTCTATAGCCAAAGAAATATTATTTTTTATTGTTCGATTAATAATGCAATCTTTGGAGTATTTTATCTTGCAAGTTTCAATTATTGTTTTTATCAAAAGATTCTTTTTAGTTAATCTTCTTTAGGATTTTGAGAGAAAATTTTCAAACTCCAAGTTGCCAAGGATTGTTCTTGGAAGGTTAATTAGATCCATTGATTGAGATTTTTGGGAAATCTTTTCTAATGGGTTCAATTGGACATTTATCCTTTTTTTCATCTCTATCGGTTTATCTATCCATCTCTCACCTTTATTTTTGTTTTCTTTATTGATCTTTCTATTTAGTTTCATTTTAATCTTGTTCTTAGGTGTTAAGAAAGCATTTTTCGAAGCTTAAAAAATCACTTTTCTTGTTGCTTAAGATACTAGGAGTTGGTCTAGAGCCATAAAGTGAAAATCAAGTCTTCACCTTTGAAATAACAAATATGAGTCAATAATGATTATCTGGCATGTAAATGTTGCGGCTTATGTATTGGTGTGATGAGGATCACTTTTGGGATAAATTGGGAAGGATTGGAATGTACATAAACAAAATTGCAGTTTTTCAATTTTCACCATACTAAGGCTACAATGACCCAAATTTAAATGACGTCGAAAAATTCAATTTTAGGACCGAATTAATTAAATTGACTCGGTCAAAAATTAAAATTGAGTAATTTCATATTGAATACAGAATTGTAGGGAAAAATTATTAAGTGGAACTAATTTAATTAAGTATTTTTTAAATAGTACAGTAAATTGGAGAATGAGATTAATGGGAGAATTTGATCGAACACATGAAAGGGCCTTAATATATAATGATCCCAAGGACCTAGAAATAATTAAACCTTTGATAATTCATAATACATGATTAAGTGACTAAGTGTGTCATCATTTCCCACTAACTTGTAATATGCATATTAAGCTACATGATTAACAATTAACTAAGCTAATAACCTTGCTAATTATATATATATATGTTGGATCTAGTTCGCTAAGTTTAGTATATTTGTTTGTATACTTGTAATTTTTTTTGAACAGATTGGTTTACTGTCCTGGTAGACATCATCAAGCAGCACAACGGGGTCCATTATCATATCACATATTTTCTTAAAAATTTGGCATGCATCACTCTAGTAACATATTGGACACATTTACATAAACTTCACTCACACCCTTAACATAATCATACTTCTCAACACAAAATTATCCATACATGCTTACCACACATCGTCATTTTCATGCAACACATTGGAAACTTTTGTGCATACATACAAATGTTTCATAGAGACCATACACAACCATACATACAATAAATCCTCAAGAAGATATGTGCATCAATATGAATATTGACTGTACAAAGAACCATCATAATATATCATCCAAAAGTTGGGTCTAGAGATTCACCAAAGACCTACCTTTACATCGACCTGGAGTTTCTGTTTCGATTATCCTTCCAAATTGAATAGCAACAAATGCGTACAAGATCATTGAATTTCCATTAGAATCCTTATTTATAGATAGTTTACTAATGTTTCAACTATGTGCAACCCGCATGCAGGGTCTTTCACTCGCACCCTATTACTGTGGACTTTGACAAGTGATGATGCTTACCTAACCCAAATCTCCTGATTTTTTGACAAAAATTTGGGGAAAGGTAAAGTGAATCCGATTAAGATCTTCGTTATTATTTGACCAATCATAAAAAGGGTCTAATCAATCTAATTGACTCCCAACTAATCTCATTATAGAAACCAACTAGACTAGTGCTTGTGTAAACCGAGTGTACTATACCTTGGTGGTGACTCACATATGGCATGGTCTTAAAAATAATCAAGTCTCTTACATCTTTTCCATACACTTGATAGGCTCTTAGTGCTTATCCAAAACTTTGAGGCGTACTGTTTCTTAGTTGCACTCTTTTCTCACTTGAAGATACCCTAGGACTAAATCCTTAGATATCGCTAATGGAATGATACTTTAATGCTAGTATACACCAATACTCTAACTCACTAGTAAGTCAGCAGGGTGGCGAATTATACTACCACATAGCCACAACAATTTACATACATACTTACTGACCTTTTTGGATCTGTAGTTTTCAGGGTGTGACAACTTGTGTATGGCATGACTTTACTAGAAACAATAGAATTCATAGCTCAATTAAAGAGCTAATAATATCGTCTCATTGATATTGTGTGGATTGATAAATATGAAACATGACCATAAGTTGCTTGTTTTTGAATAAGCAATTTATAACACCCTATACTTGACCCGAGTTGCCAGACCCGAATATAGGATGCCCCAATACTCAAATACATAAAAAAAATTTACAACTGCTGAAAACCATACTAAACATACTTCTTGTACATTTTATTATTTTATTTTGTCTAAATTAAAAGATTTTGAAGGAAACATTTATTAATTACAACAGATTCTTAAAAGTAGTATAAGAAATTACAACTTAAATCTTTGTTAAATGAGACTTAATCATGGCATAGAATACTATTTACCATATACCCAAGAGTGCCCATTTGTATGCATAATATCACTCTACGAACAGTCACCTTGGCACATTCTTGGTTTGGTCCCTTCTGGCATAATGTTTTAATCTTAAGAACCTGCATCACAAATAGACACCCATAAGTTCATTCTAAAATTAGTGAGTCTCAACCAATATTACCTTTAAATTTTGTTGTTGAATTCCTTGCCTTTAAGATTCTAGATGTAAGACCTCGAATTTTAGGGCTAGAATTTTTGAGTTTTGGTGGCTAGGGTCTGAGTGTGAGGTGTGCTATTGTGGTTAGTTGTGTGATTAGATGACAAGATAGGCCTGCTGGTCTGGTGGTTTAGTGGGTATCAGTATCTCTAGGACGTGTGTTCGAGTCCTTGTGTTTGCACTTTGGAAGAATATTTCTTCGTCTTGTGTTGTTTTGTTAAATATTTTAATTAAGTTGTTTAGTTTTAGTTTTTTTTATTTTAATTTATTTTATTATTATTATTTTGGTTACACGTTCTCCTCTTTCTCTCTCTCTTGGCTTTTCTTTTTGCTCTTTTCTTTTCTTTGAAATCAGTTTTTGTCTGCGGTATTTGAAGAGCTTCGTTTCCTGGTCTTCGAGTCGGCATCCGAACGTTTTCGATCACGAAATAGGTGTGGGATTCAAATCTTGACTATTTCTTTTTTCTTTATTCTTGCGAATTATTGTTTTGGCATTCTCAAATATTCTCTAAACTGTAGGTTGGGTAATGGTTGTTGAAATAGTATGGGGAAAATAACATATTTTGATGTACTCTTGTTTCCGTAAAGGTTGGGGGCTGTTTCGATGGTTAAATTGACGAATTTGGCTTGTTCCGAAGTGGTTTCGTGACCACATGGGTGGCCACACGGGCATGTGCCTATTCACACAGTCGTGTGGAATTAGGAATTAGGGTTCTAGGTAGGATTAGGTGCCACACGGCTTGGCCACATGGCCATGTGGCCGATTTGGGGATTTTGTCGATTTTCACACGGCTGTGTCCCCTGGGCACACAGGCTTGTGTGATTGGGAATTTAAGGTTTTTGATAATTTTTGGTACTACACGGCCGGGCCACAAGGACATGTGTTCCACACAGGTGTGTGAGATCTCCACACGACCGTGTCTCCTCTGTTCTTATTTTTCTACACTTTTGGATAGTAAGTTACACGGGCTGTTCACACGAGCGTGTAACCCCCTACACAGGCGTGTGTGGCCTTCATATGGGCATGTGTGGGCTCTACATGGGCATGTAGACCCCAACACGGCCTGGGCAATTCTATACGGCCGGGGCACACGGCCATGTGGTCCTGCCTTGCGAATTGTTTGTATTATGTTGGTTTATGATTTGTTTGTGGCTCTGTATGTTCTAACCCTTAGCTAAGCCTTAGTAAGGGTAGTTAAGACTCTGATTTGGGCTATGGCTTATGTGTTAATAGTAATTGTTGGGTGAAATGTCTGACTCTGAACCCAGTTATCTGGGCGTGTTTGTGTGCATATCTGCTTTGTCTGATTTTCTGTTAACGTGGTCATTATTTCTGTGAGACTAAATGCATTCATGCACTTGCATAAAGTGTTTTAGGTGGGTTTGCGAAGAGAAGGGAGACTGAAATTGAACTGAACTGGCAGTTTATTTGCTTGCTGTTAGCCCCAATACCCTGAAGGTCGTGGACAATTATTTTACCGGTATAGCGGGTTACCGCATTGCACCATACCGTATGTACGTCAGCTTTGCTGAGTACCATATTCTGATCTGGCAGTATAAACTGTAACTTGACTATACAGCAAACTACCACATTGCATTGTACTGTATATATGTCAGCTCTGCTGCATATTTTATCTGAGTGGCCTAGTCCACATATGTGGTGTGTAGGGTTGGATGGGCCTTCGAGGTCCTATGTGGTGTGTTTTGGTTGGATGAACTTAAACAGCTCTTATGGGGTGTGATTGGGGGATGAAGAGGTGTGTTGGCTGGATGGGTGGGTTTTATCACTCGACTGCATTTCATCTACATCTATTTAAGAGTTCTGATTGTAAGATTATCTGTCTGTATTCTGTTTGTCTGAACTACATTTGTGCTGAATCATTTGTGTGAATTTGATGTGCTTTGATTGTTAAGTTTCGTTGGGACGTTGGTTCTAGGTATGTTTTCTGCCTCTGGGAGTATTTGAAAATATGTTGCGCTACTAATTTGAAAATTGCAATTCTATTTCTCGTCTTATTTCGAACTCACACTGAGCTCGAGTAGCTCATCCCCTCTTAGTGTTTCCCTTTCAGGTACCTTTTCTGAATTCTGACACTGGGCCCGATACACAGGGGCCTCGGATAGTTTTCGCAGAAAATAAATTATCAGTTTGTGTTTCAATTTCTATTTTGTTGTTCGGTTTTTGAACTGTAAGATTTTATACAACTATGGTACAAGTTATGTTTTAAGATTTATTCGTTTTTTATTATTTTTGGTTTTACATATTAAAATTAACTGAAATTCTACTGATTGAGCTTTAAACGATTAAATGTTTTGGATTGACGTGATAACTTAGTTTTTTTTTTAAAATTTACCTACGATCACTTCGGTGATCAATGTGACATCTGAGATTCGGTCTAAACTTCTAGGCTGGGTTTAGGGTATTACATTAGACTTCCTATAACAGCCCGATTTTAGCTAAATCAGAACAGTGGTTTCAGAACCACAAAATCCAATGTCGAAAAATTATTTTAATATTATTTTATGTGTTTATAGCATGATTGTGTGTATGTGTAAAAGTTTCATGAGCTAATTTTATCGTTTAATAGCTCAATTTGAGAAAAAAGACTAAATCGCGTAAAATGTAAAAGTTGCATTCTACTTGTTTAAAGTGCTTAATTGATATGGTTTATTAAATGAAAGGTCCTTATGATGTTATTAAACCATTGATAGTGGAATTTGACATAGAAAACCTTATATTAAGTGATTTTATATGTTTATTATAAAGGTTAAAATGGTAATTAGGTTATTAAGTTAATATTAATTAAAAACAAAAGAAAATATGTTTCATAATCATCTTCCACCACCGAAATTACAAATTGAAGAAGTAATTGGAAGCCATTAGGGTTCGGAATTTTGAGGGATCAACTGGTATGTGTTTTGAGCTCGATTTTTAATGATTTTTACGTTTTTGAGATCGTTGCTTTGTATTCTAGCTAACCCATACCTTAATTTTGAAATTTGTTAATGATTTTGTGAAGTTCCATTGATTAATACTTGAGCTTTTGAATGTTTGATGATGAAAAATGAATGTTTGTTGATAGTTACACAACTTTTATTAAGTGATTTTAGCTAAACAAGCATTTTAGGGATTTAATTGTGAAAAGTGTAAATTGGGTGGATGAAATGTGAAATAAATGAAAGTGTTGGGCTGCTAGGGACCTATATGAAGTTTTTCTAGGCTTGGATTTAATGAAATATCCTGAATTTTGTGCATTTTTGAAATAGGGACTAAATTGTAAAAATGTGGAACTTTAGGAGCTAAAGTGTAAAAATGCTCAAATATAAGGTAAGTTCATATGCAAATAAATGTCTTTAAATTGAATTATATATGTTTAATTTTCATTGAACTGCTATGAATGTTGAATGATCAAATACGAGCAAAAATTGATAGGGTTACAATATCTGAAAGTCTAGTACGAACTTTAGGAATAGTATAGGATGCGAATGTTATGACATTAGGATTAACGAGATATGATTATGTGTAAGACCATGTCTGGGACATTTGCATCATTATGTGGTTACGTGTAAGATCATGCCTGGGATATTGGCATCGTTATTTGATTTCGTGTAAGACCATAGCTGGGCTATCGGCATCGATATGTGATAACATGTAAGACCATATCTGGGACATTGCATTGTACGGGCTATATATGATTTTTAAGTATCCTTAATAATTCCAAAAGGTTCAACGAGCAAATTCAAGTTGAGAAAGAATGTGTGAATGAGTTAAGTGACTCAGAGACGTATGAGATATATACAAGTATTGAAAATGGAAGTATTTGATGAATTCACTTATGATATTGAATATGTATACATTGAGAAAGGTTTGTGAGCTTATATGTGCTTACTCGTAGTTTTCCTATGGATGGAAATGATGTTGATTCATGTGATAATTTTATTTGTATATGGCTTACTAAGCTTTTAAATCTTACTTTGTGTGTTCTTTTCCTGTTTTATAGATAATCGGAATTAGCTCAGACTCGGGGATCATCAAGAACACCGTCACACTATCGATCAACTTGTTGGTACTTTTGATACTTTGTAAACATGGTATATGGCATGTATAGGCTAGTGATATGATGATGTGTTTTGAGATATAATATTAGCCATGAGATTTGGCTCATAATGATGTAAATGTTGGTGTGTATTTGGCCATTTGGGTTGGCTTATTTTATGAGTTTGGTATGTGAAATATGATGTATATAAATGGCATTGTATTTTGGCATGTTTGTCATGGATGTTGTGATGATTAATTGGTATGAATTGAGGTTTAAAATAGAAGATAAGATGACGAGAAAAATGCATAGAGAAGATAGGTGAAATTGTTGGTAATGGCATATAGTTTTAGTATGTTTTGGATTATGATTAGAGTAGTGAAATGGATGGATTTTAAATGGCATGATTTGTATATGAAATAGCATGTTTGGTTGCTTATAAATGTATTGAAATGGTATGAAATGATGTGGTTTTGGTTTGCTTGAAGAGGGTGAGAAATGTGGCTTAAACCAAGCCTATTTCCGCCCCACACGGTTGAGCACACGGGCGTGTGACTCGACCGTGTGTGTGCTGTAACTTAATTAAACAAGTCAGTGAGTTACACAGTTTAGACGCACGAGTGTGTCTATTGGTCATGTGTGACACATGGGCTAGCATATGGGCATGTGATTGGCCATGTGACCTAAGTCAGTATACCCTTTAGATTTCACACGGCCAAGGCATACGGATGTGTCTCCGATCGTGTGATGCAAGTCAGTATGTATGCCCTGTTTCCACACAGCTTACGACACGGGCGTGTTTGGTGGCCGTGTGAGGCACACGGCCTATTCACACGGGCGTGTGATCCCTGTATGCATGAAAATTTTACAAGTTTCCCAAAATTTTCAAATGTTATTGATTTAGTCTCAAACCTCTTCCAGGCATGTTTTAAGGTCTCGTAGAGCCTTATAAGGGACAATGTGACTATGTTGGATTGATGTTTATGCATTAATGGATTCTTGTATGAAAAATGTATGTTGTATGTTGTGATATGATAGGTAATCCTTTGTAACCCTATTCTGGTGACGGATACGAGTTAGGGGTGTTACACTTCCATTCAACCTTTAGCAGATACTTTTTCTTATTTCTAACAAATAACTATACACCAATCTCTATACTTAACCACCTTAAAAACATTTTGCCCGATGGGCGGATCACAAACGTCACATCATATTGCAGATCCTATTTCATAGTCTCTTTGAAGATAGAAGTTTGATACATTTCTCAGAATAATATACATACAGATACTACTACTGATGGATTCTTATACTGGTTGTAGTGACTATCAGAATGCCAGTCATAATGTATCTTTAAGTTGATCCAAACAATGAACTTATTTTTATGAATGCACTAATTTAAATCATCAAATAGAATTTTAGATTACTTCGATACATAAAATGAGAATTCCCAAGTTTGGCGGACACTTACACCACTTATAATTTCGGATACACCAAGCTCTCTGTCCTAGTGGATAACTACGGCAGATTCATCAATTGGGTAAATTTTCGAGAATCCATTCAGAAAATGCCTCAAAGGCATACCCAAATCTCGCCACAAAGACAAACTAACTACATGCCACATAGACATTACAAAATTAGCCTTATAGGCTTTCCAAATAACTTTGCCACTAAGGCTCTATTTGGTTTGCCACTAAGGCACCACATAATTGTCGTATTGACGATATGGATTTACCTAAACTCAGCATCACCTAAGGTTTGCCCATCATCTCCTCCGGGATACGCAGAAAGCTTAATATGCAAATTTGGCTCATCTGCCATTTCCAGAATATGCCATGGCCATGGTCTTTTCACAAATCTGCCACACTGGTCTTTTCTCGTGTTTATTATCTCGGGGGACCTCTGTTTACGGTGCTGATGGACTATATTTTTCCATATTAGCCTTTGTGTTTACTATCCCGATGGATGTCTTTAAAGCTCTACCACAAGGTTCATTATTATCTCACATATTTTTCTGACACTCCACCCGAACCCCTTTACTCTACCCTATTTTGTCATGCATCATTCATATATAATGAACACAATTACATAGATCTCACTCATACCCATAACAAAATCATACTTCCCAAAACATAATTTCCCATGCATGCTTACCACACATTGTCATATTCATGTATCGCATCGTACACTTCATTTTCCTACATGCAGATGCTTCATAGAAAACACCCACACACATATATACAACTCCTCAAGAAGACATGCACAACTACAGGGACATCAGCCATACAAAGATTCCCCATAAAATAACATGCAAGAGTCGGGTCTAAAGACTCATCAAAGACTCACCTTTACCTTGGCCCGGAGCTTCTATGTTGATCATCCTTCCCGATCTAGTAATAGCAACTGCTTAAAAGAATCATGAACTTTCCATTAAAATCTCCATTTACAGATAGTTTAGTAACTTTTCAACTATATGCAACCCCCATACAGGGCGTTCCACTCACACCCTGCTGCTCTTAGATCTTTTAACATCCCAACTCTTCAATAATCGTAACTTGTAGAGCTATAAGATTTACCAAAAGGTTGAATCATCCACTAATTTAATAAAATCTTAGCTCTAGTTAAACGAAGAAGAAAAGAACATTTAGGTTAGAAGGAAGAATCGTAAAGTAGAAAGAAAA
Source organism: Gossypium longicalyx (assembly GCA_025698465.1). Classification (NCBI taxonomy): domain Eukaryota; kingdom Viridiplantae; phylum Streptophyta; class Magnoliopsida; order Malvales; family Malvaceae; genus Gossypium; species Gossypium longicalyx. The sequence continues at coordinate 44,716,146 of CM046996.1, read as the reverse complement.
ACCATCCATATTTCCCCTTTTTACTATATATATACTCTCAATCCCTTTTAATGGATTTTGACAAGTGGTAATGCTTATTGAAATTGTCCCTTAATTTCCCTACAAAAATTCAAGAAAGAAAATAAAATAAAATATGAAAAATGTTGACATTACTAATTGACCAGTCATGGGAAGGGTCAAATCAATCTAGTTGACTTCCAACAAATCCCGTTACGAGAACCAACTTAAACAGTACTTATGTAAACCTGGCATACTACACCTTGACGGTGACTCGCGTATGGCGTGGTCCTAAAGACAATTAAGTCTCCTATTGCTTTCTCATGCACCTGGTAGACTTTTCGTGCTTAGCTAAAACATTGGGGCATACTCTTTCTTGGGCGTATTCTTTCTTCAGTTGAGGATTCCTTGGAATTAAATCCTTAGATACCACCAACAGGCGGATACTTTAACACTAGTATAAACCAATACTCTAACTCGCCATCAAGCTAGCAAGGTGGTAGATTATGCTACCATAATGCGCCAAAATAGTTAACATTCATACCTTGCTCACCTTTTTGGATCCACTATTTTTTGGGTGTGACACAATTTATCACAGTCATTTGTTATCAGTGGTCATATTAATCATTAAGAAGAAATGAGATAAAAAGAAGGTTGTATTGAGTGGACAAATTTAACTCAAATCAATGATATCTTATAAGGGTAACATACATTACGAGGTCATTGGACAAAATAATTGGATGAGTTACTTTCATAAAGAATATGCAATAAGGAGTTTTAAATCATGGTACTTCTTATGTATTGACTCCATGATTATGTAATTGTGAATTATCGAAACAATGCTTCTGAACATAATTGAAATTACTAGAGCGTAATTGTATATATCAGATTGGTCCCTCCGCTAGCTCAACAAAAGTTCGATTGGACTACAATTGAATCACAAGAAAATTCTACGACTTTGGAAATAATTTAATTGAGTTGGTTTATTCAACATGGAATCAAATTAGACAGTCGTGGGAATTGTTCAACTAGAGAATTTGATTAAATAATTTTCTTGAAAAAAAATTTTAGAAAATCTAAGTGATTTTTGGGAAAATGAATTTTGATCACACAAAATTAAATTAATCAAATTAATTAAAATTAATATGATATTTTTAAAAATTAAATTTCAAGTAAGACAATTGGTCCAATGGGTAATTGAACTTGAAAATTGGACCCATGAACCCAAAACCAAGATTGAGACCTAAAAACTAGTTAAACAGAGCCTAGTTTGTGAAACCAATCCGACAGTCCAACTAATGGCCAGACTAGATCGGTCAGCCATCACTAGGCCCAAATTGAACCGGCAATAGCCAAACTGGCTTGGGATGCTGTGACGGTGTCACACTTACGATGGCACCATCGGACACGATGATGCCGGCAACATTCTAGTGGCCGACGAGTAGTCCTTCGATGATTAATTAGTGAAAGAATCACACTCCTATTGAGACTTTACCGGATAATTTGATATCAGATTAACTATTCCAAAAATAATATTATTTTAATAGATTTAATATTAAATTTTATTTGATACTTATCTTGATAGTATTTTGTTAATTTAATTTTAAAGTGATTATATTAATATTAAATTTAGTTTAATATTTATCTGATAGATAAATATTCTATTAATTTAATAGATTTAATATTAAATTCAATATAATATTTATCTCGATAAGTATTATATTAATTTAATATTAAAGTGATTAAGTTTAATCATAGTTTAGCTCTCTAAACTCTCCTTATATAAAGAGAACCATGGGTCATTATGTTTCACACACTTGAATTCGAAAATTTTCTGAAGAAAATATTTTAAAAGATTTCTAAAGATATTTTTTTATTTATAACTTGACCCAAAAGTTTAGAGAAATTGCGAAATTGTCTCACTTGTAATTTTGTGAAATTTTTTTGATTCGAAGAAAGCCCGCACTCGATCGACGTGAGTTTGAGGATAGCGGAGAAGACTACTTGATCGGAGCATTCATCCTAGACGAATCGAAAAGTTATAACTTTGATTAAGTGTTTATTACTTTAGATAAACACAACAAAATTCTTGATTTTGGAAAAAAAAATTAAAACTTTGGTGTTTCACATAAACTTATTTTTCGTTGCGTTTTCGAAATCCGACTTTCCAACAAGTAATTTTTCGATTAATTAAAATCTCGTTTGGATTAATTAATTAATTCTGTTGTTTCCTTTCATTCATAATGCATGAGAAACATATTCATGATTTTACTTGCTTGAGTAAACAAATCAAATGCACAGAACATCTTTAACAAAATTAAATAATTTAAGCTACAAAATTAAATTAATTCTAACACCAACAAAATTAAGCAATCATGACTATATTAAAATAAAAAAAAAACTTAGTTGCAATAATGTTTCTTAAATTGAACAAAAAAAATATTGAAGGGTAAACGAAATGGTAAGCCATTTTGGTGGTTCTTTGAAGAACAACTCATTTTGCTCCTCATTCATTCTTCTTTTCTTTCTATGACTACCAATCTTAAAAGCTTTTAATATGGTCGAATGTGGCTGCTCTCAAAGCCTTGTAAACACTTTTTAAAGGATGAAAAAAGGAAGTGAAAAAAGAGAGAAAATAGAGAAGAGATGGTGAGTGAGGGATGTAACACCCTTAACCCGTATCCGTCGTTAGAACAGGGTTTCGAAACATTACCAAAACTTTCAGAAACATTTATAGATAAATGTTGCAAGTTACTATTCAAATTTTGAAATCATTCAAAATGTCCCTTAAATGGACCCTAGAGGACCAATATGAACATTAGAATCGAGTCAGGACTTAATCAGAACCTCTAAGAATTTTTCTCGACATTTCAAAATTTTTCCAAGGTGCAGGGCTCATACGCCCGTGTGGTCCATGGGACACGCCCATGCTATAGGCTGTATTTGACCCCATTTAACTCTCTAACTTGTACACATGGCACAACCCCGTGTGCTAGGCCGTGTGGCTAATTAATTCAATTAGAAATTAGGTGCAGGTTTCACACGGCCAAGACACACACCTGTGTTCTAGGCCATGGCACACACGGCTGAGACACACACCTATGTCTCTACCCGTGTACTCAATTCTGAACATCTGTTTCTCAAAATTAAGGTGCAGAGGACACATGGCCTAACCACAAGCCCATGTTACTAGGTTGTGTGTTACACATGGTCTAGACACGCGCCCGTGTGTCTGCCTGAGTAACATCCCTATTTAGTGCCTAGTCAGAATAGTGGTATCGGGACCACAAATCAAAAGTCGAAGAAATTATTTTATTATTATTTTGGAGTCATAGCATGTTCATATTAGTGCATGAAAAATTTGGTAAGCTAATTTTAACGTTTGAGAGCCCAATTGCGAAAAAGGACTAAATCCCATGAAATGTAAAAGTCCTAAATTGATAGCTAAAGGTGTCAAATAGCTAAAGGATAAAATTTGGGGGTCTTTAAAGAGCAATTAGACCCATAGAGACTAGGGTGGCCGGCCATAGGAGACAATTTGTTGGGAAAGTCAAAATTAGGTGGTGTTTGGTCACCAATTTTGACTAGTTTTAAATGAAATAAAACAAAGGCCACACCCCTTTTATTTTCTTCTTCTTCACCGATTTTTACTAGCCATAAGAGGGTTTTGAACTTCAAAATTTTTAGCAACTTGAAGCACTCACAATTAAGTGATTTCCATGTCTTTTGTTGATGATTTTTGTATTTTTAAGACCCTTGGAGCATGAGCTTTCAAATGAGGGTATTATTTTACAAAATGATTAAGAGTCTAGGGTTTTGCCATGAAAGGATTTGTGAGGTTTGTTGAGTTTTTATGGAAGAAAATGAATCTTGGGTGTCTTATAAACAACTTTTGTGAAAGGTATTAGCATGGAAACACCTAAAGGGACCATTTTGCATAAGTTGTAAGATAAGTGATGAATGTGTGAAATAGTGAGAATTTGAAGTTTGTAACAGCCTGAAATAGGGCCTAGTCAGAACAATGGTTATGAGACCACAAATTCGAAGTAGAAATATTTATTTTATGACTATTTTAGAGTCCATGATATGTTTGAGTGATTGTGTGCAAATTTTGTTGAGTAAATTTTATTGATAAAGTGCCCAATTTTATTATTGGGATTAAATAGCATTAATTGCAAAATATGAGTTCTAGAATATAAGTACTTGTTTGAAATGGGGGTTTAAACTAGAGGTCTTTAAATGGAAAATAGACCATCATATTTTGGTATGGACAAAAGTAGACATGGAAGGGTAAAAATTGAAGGGTTAGTAAAAAGGGCATTTTGGTCATTTGGGTGTTTTAAGGCATAAAAGACAAAATAAAATCCCAAAAATCTGCTCATCTTCTTCATATGGCTATCGAAATTTACATGACTCCACGGCTAGGTTTTCAAGCTTTACAAAGCTCAATTACAAGTGCATTTGAGCCCGGTTTTAATGTTCTTCGTATTTTTGAGATCCTAAAAGCTTAACCTTTCTATTTCTACCATTTATTTGCATGAAAAATGAAGTTTAAAAAAATTTAACCATGCTAGATAATTTTGCATTTTGATGTTTAATGGTAGAATAAGGATGATTGAGGTTAGGAGAACGATTTTTGTTAAGTGATTTTCGTTGAAAATGGTTAAAACAAGTTAATTAGTAAATGTTGTTAATGTTTATAGAAGTATGAAATAGTGAGAATTTGAGGTTGCCATAGAAGAGAAAAATGTTCAGCATGTCTTCAATCTTATAGAAATATAATAAATTTCAATTTTCGAGCCTTGGGGTAAATTTGTAATTATGCAAAAGTTTAAGGGAAAAAATGTGAATTTTGCCAAAATATGTTTTAGGTCCAAAATGATTAGTACATTAATTAAATGAGTGAATTTCATCATGTTAGATCAAGAAAATCAAGATTTGGGATTAAATTGAGAAAATGCATGGTTAAAGACAAAAAGAAAATAATTAGTCGAAATTTCATTTGAGGTAAGTCCATGTGATTAAATGAGCATGATATTTATGCCATTGTTATTATACTTGAAATTTACCTTGCTATGATTGTATTAAAGTTTATGTTGATGATATTGTATATGAGAAAGTGATGTCAAATGTCAATAACTTTCATGGTTTGATTGAATGCTTGGAGATGTGATAAAATATGATATTCCCTTGAAATGGGTAAGTTGTATGTAAATAATACAACTACATCGTTAACATATGTGTTTGAATGGATATAGCATAAATTTCTTGTTTGTGGAATTGATTATGTATGATGGATATCGAGATAGTAGAACTCTCGTTTGAACCTTAGGAAATAAATCGGATATCCATGCCATGACATTCGGGTTAGTTGTGTGCCAGTGTAAGACCATGTCTGGGACGTGACATCGGCATTGAGACGAGTGCTAGTGTAAGACATGTCTGGAACATGCATCGGCTACAAGATGTGTCAGTGTAAGACCATGTCTGGGCCATGGCATCGGCACGGATATGTGAGAGCTAGTGTAAGACCATGTCTGGGACATGGCATCGACCTCGATTTTGATAGTCAGTGTAAGACCATGCCTGGGACATGGAATCAACTTGATAGATAAACCAGTGTAAGATCATGTCTGGGACATGGCATCGGCATTATACCCTATGTTTGAGACTTAGTGAATATCCGATAGCTTTCAGAATAGTTCAACGGTGAGAGTTACGGTTTAAGCTAAATGAGAAAGGTTGTGACCATATTGTGAGTGGTACAGGTACTTACATGAAATTGATGAGATTTGAATTCAATTCATGTTATATGATTAGTAAGGAATGAACATGAGCATGTTGAATAACACAAGTATGTATGCCAAGCTCATGAGAAATGATTTCAGTTTATGATGCACATTTAGTGAAGATGTAAAAAGGTAACTCATGATTATGAGAATGATTTTGTGATGACCTTGTCATTATAGGTCTATACTTATGATGTATGAATATGTAACCTTACCAATGTGGTGAAAATGAATTAATATGGTGTGATGAACATAGTATCGTTAATTTACACCAAAATAGTTTTGGATAGCAGCCATAGTCCAACTTTAAAAATCCACCAAAAATTGTGAAAGTTGAGTTAAAGGCTGAATAAAATATGAAATTAAAGCCTAATGAGTCTAGTTTCACATAGAAGAAATGGTGTAAGCAAAATAGTTTCATACTATGAAATATTTTAGTTGTTGTGAGACAGAGTCAAAATGACTTCGAAATCCCTTGTTCTGATTTGAGAAAATCATTGAAAATTGTAAAAAAATACTTATGAGTTATAATTTATATGATTAGAATTATTAATGATTATATTTTCAATATAAATAGATGGGAACATAATCTGAGTCCCGTATTATGGGATAATTAATTTTTAGTGAAGAGGGTTAGAACTATCAGATAGCAAAAAAGGGTAACTTTAAGGAATAAATGTACTAATTTGTTGAACCAAAAATTTTGAAAATTTTATGGTACGAAGATATGTGAGTCTAATTTCATCAAAAATTAGCGAAACTTAATTTGGAGTTCCGTAGCTATAGATATAAATAATTTAGTGACTGTGACTCGAGAAAACAGCTTGACTGGAACATGAGTAAAAATGCAAATAGGGTTGTATTACCATGAGAAGTAAGTTGATAAGTTGCTTATTATTTTCATATGGTCTTATTGAGCTATAAAGCTTACTCCCTTCCTTTCCTTTCCTTTAGTGTTTTCAGGTTAGCTCGGGGTTGGAGATCGTCGGAGGCCGTTGGAGGCAGCATCATCAAGTCGCTACCTTTGGAAAAAGAAGAAGAAGTATATATTAGAAATTTTCAAGTGAGTGGCATGTATAAGGATTTAGTTGATTGACATGCATTATTTTGCTTTGGCCAAATGTGTTGGCTTATATTGAGTTATATGCATATGGCCATGAGAAGTGGCTCATATTAATTACGGCTTGTAAGCCAAGCTATTCATGTCATGTCTAATGTTTATAATGTGATTATGTTTGTTTGCCATGCATGGTTAGTAATATGACATGTGTGTTGGATGTATGCTCTATGACCAATTGAGGTGGTCATAGCCATGTAGTAATTTCATGTTATAAAAACAACATGATAATGATTGAACATGAATGCTTGATGGATAAGTTGGTAACCATAGTATAATCGTAAGAGTGGTCGTCAAAATGACAAGTCTTATGAATGTGAAATAAGGAATCTAGGTTTGGTATTGCATGAGTAGATACATTACTTGTAAGATGACACATTAATGTTAAGGATATGTCTTAATAAAGAGTGTTTAATCACTAAAATGATGCCATGATTTGTGATTTTGACATGCATAAGGTTGGAAGAGATTATGGGTAACATGAAGGCTTAGAAAATAGCCTAAGTGTTGGCTACACGGGCTGAGACATGGCCGTGTGTCTCAACCATGTGAGGGACACGACCTGGAGACACGGGTGTGTGGCTCGGCTGTGTGGTTTGATGTGCATGCTGACATCATAAACAGAGAGTTACACGGCCTGAGGACACGGGCGTGCCAAAGGCACATGGGCGTGTGACCCTGTTTCATGGGAAAATTTTCTAAGTTTTCCTGAAACTTTTTAAAGTTCTCAGTTTAGTCCTGAATCGTTCCCGATGAATGTTTTGGGCTTCGTAGACCCAAATAAGGGACAACATGCATGTGTTTGAAAGGTTTTGTATTAAAATAGATTTTATGGCTCAGTTTTTGCATGAATGTGTATGTTTAAGTCCGGTAATGCCTCGTACCCTAGTCTGGCGTTGGACATGGATAAGGGGTGTTACAAAGTTGCTATGAGAGTAAAAAGGGTTCGGCTAGGCTTGAAATACGAATAAATTTGATAAAAATTGATTTTCGAGCATAGGGGCAAAATGGTTATTTTGCTAAGGTCTAGGGGCAAAATGGTCATTCTACCTAAGATGTGAATTTTAGATTTGCCTAATTGTATTTAGAGACTAAATGAGTGCATTTTGTCATTGTAGATCAAGATTTACCGAATTCGAATCTAGATCGGGGGAAGGCCAAGCAAATCGGCTAAACGGACTAGTCATGTACGTTTTGTAATCCGAGGTAGGTTGTATGTAAATAACACAACTACATTGTTGATATATGCGTTGAATTGTCATTGGATTGGTATAGCATGATTTGATTGATTATGAAGTTGAGAATGTATATTGAAATTGAGATAGTAGATTCCCGTTGGAATCATAGGAAACAAACCGGATATTTGTGCCGTGACATTTGGGTCACTAGTGTGAGCTAGTGTAAGACATGTCTGGGACATGCATCAACTACATTATGAGAGCCAGTGTAAGACCATGTCTGGGACATGGCATCGGCATTGCGATGAGAGCCAGTGTAAGACATGTCTGAGACATGCATCAGCGTCGAAACGTAAGCCAGTGTAAGACATGTCTGGGGCATGCATCGACTACAAGATGATAGTCAGTGTTAGACCATGTCTGGGACATGGCATCGACTTGAGATATGAGCCAGTTTAAGACCATGTCTGGGACATGGCATCGGCGCCTTAACCACGTTTGAGGCTTAATGAATATCTGGTAGAGTTTCGAATGGTTCAACGGTGAAAATTATGAATGTGAGTTAATAAGGAAAGTATAACCGTGTTATGAATGGTACAAGTACCTAATTGGTACGTATGAGAAATGAGTTCAATATAGTATATGTGACTGGTATGGATGGTAATGAGTAAGTGTGCTTATGCCTACCTTTGTGTTATGAGCATAATGATTATTGATGAATTTGTTGTCGTGTATTTATTTATATGTAACTTACTAAGCTTTTATGCTTACTCCAGTTTCTTTCCATTTTTCTTATAGGGCCGCCTAACTAGCTCAAGGATCACCGAAAGTAAGAGATATCGATCACACTATCAACCGAAGCCTTTGGTATAGTTCGATTTATATTTTTGAATATGGCATGTATAGGGCTCAGACTTCATTATTTTTTGTCTTTGAGAAGTCGGCCAAATGTGTTGGCTTGGGATAGATCCCACACTTTGTATTAAGCCTTGAATGATGGCTAACATTCATTTTGAGTTTATAAAAGATGCATTTTCATGGTTGAATGAATATCCATTATGGCTTGTTTGATTATAGAAATTGTGTCCGTTTTGATGTTGGATGGCATTAGTGTGAAAATAGGTATGTAACTGTGGCAATGAGGCTTGGTAAATAGCCTTATATTGTCCACATAGGTAGACACACGAGCGTGTGCTTCACACACGGCCAGCCCCATGGGCGTGTGGACTAGCCTTGTGTCCCCTGTACGTAAAAATTTTAAGTCAGTATGCATGGTAATAAACACACGGGCAGAGACACAGTCGTGTGCCTCAGTCGTGTGAATGACACGACCTAGCACATGGGCGTGTGCCTTGGCCGTGTGACATTCTGAGTATGCTGATGTCAGAAATAGAATGTCCATGATTTCACACACGGGTTAAGACACGGGTGTGTCGTGGCCGTGTGAGGGACACGGGCCATTGACACGGGCGTGTGTATGGCCGTGTGAAAACCCTTGCAGGTGTGAATTTGAATTGAATTCCACACGGGCGTGTTACCCTTCCACACGGGCGCGTGCCCTGTTTTAAAGAAAAATTTCTTAAGTTTGGTTTAAGGACCCGTAATGGTCCCGAATAGTTTTCAACGATTGAATTGGGGCTCGTAGGCCCATAATAAGAAGTATAAAGTAGAAATTGAAAAAGTTTTAAATTGGACCGAGTCTCGGTGACTTGAGTTTGGTTGTATGCATGAGATCAAGTTAGGTAATGCCTTGTACTCCGGCCCGGTGTGGGTTACGAGTATAGGGTGTTACAACCCGTGTGGACAAAATGAAGCCATTCCTAGCTTTATTTCTCACCCAAAATTTCACCAAAGACTTGCACTTGAAACACTCAACCAATACCAACCATTCCAAGCATTCAAATTGAACAAATTCCATCATTCATCATGGCATTCCATTACATGCATACATGCTTACAATATTACCTTGGTTCAATCCATATATTAGTCATAATTTGATCAAATACTTAACATATATTTAGCTACCATAGCATGACATTACAAGTATATTAAAATAACCCTTACTAGCCATTCCAGTGGCGAGATTGCAAGCATCAATTACATTTACATGCCAATATGGCCAATATATCCTATACATGCCATTACAACCATAATTGACTTACCATATTGGCAAGCATCATTTCTTATCCATATCTTTTCATATCAAGAATTTTTACCTATTGAATTTATCTGAAATATAAATGGATACACAGGTAGTACACTTGTGGTGTACGAATTAGAATCCGTCAATTCATATCCAATGGTACTCATAGGGTACTATATCGGAGAGTACACTCTCGAGCCACACATGTATACGACAGGATTAGCAGTCCAGGCTAAATCCAATTCATATCATATGCTCGAGAGGGTTTATATCAGGATTACCCGTCTGGGCTAAATCCTTTCATAAATGATGTCAATAGGATTACTCGTCTGAGCTAAATCCTGTCAGCAACAAATGCAGGACCTCATTCATTTCAGAAAATCACATATCCATCAAATTTCCATTTTATTCAACCAGGATTTAAACATTCTTCTCAAGCATTATTGGGCATGTGATTATTTCATACATTCACAACATTCATATAATTCAAGTAAACACATTCCGCATTCATTTCAAGCATATAAGTAGCATTCTCATCGTTTATCCTTTATAATCTATCAGGCATTATCATTTAATTAAAACATTTTTATTTATCGGGCTTGATCGGATATATAATTATTTCACATATTTATGACATTTATACAATTTACATACACACAATCAATGCAAGCATGTAAACAACCACAATTTAGTTACACGAACTTACCTCGACAAAGGTTCGTGTACAAACATATACTAATCCGACATTTTCCTCGTTCTAGCTCCGAATTTGGTCTATCTGGATCTATACGAGTAAATTTAACATCAATTTACCATATTTCACATTCAAGTAGACTAAATTTTCATCCTAGGCAAAATTACCATTTTACCCTTAACTTTTCCATAAACTCTTATTTTGTCCCTAGGCTCGGAAAATGAAACTTGTGCAAATTACTCCCTATTCCAAGCCTAACCAAAGCCCCATTACAAAGTTTACAGCACATGTATTCATAAAATTTCATAATTTTTCATCAAATTTTACAATTTTTCATTTTAGTCCCTAAATCATGTTTTCATAAAAAATCACTTTGTAAAACTTGTTTATCCATCAATAATCTTTCATTTTCTACCATAAATTTCTAATTTTCAGCATATACATCCTTGACCCATTTTTCATGCCTAGATATCTTTTCAAATTAATCCCTCAAATAGATAGATTAGACTATCCCGGTTTCAAAAATATAAAAATTACTAAATATCAGGCTTGATTACTTACCCAAATAAGCTTAATAAGTCTTCTACCTCTCTCCTAGGGTTTCCATGGGAAAATTTAGGGAATATGACATGAAATTGTTTTCTTTTTCATTTAATTAATTTGTCATTTAATAACTTTTCATCTTTCCAATTTAGTCCTTAGCCTTTTTCTATTTTTACAAGGATGAGTCATACCAATATATCTACATACTTTCTTTAATGGTCTAATTGCCATATAAGGACATTAAGTTATGAATTCCATAGCTATTTTATCCATGTAGCTGCTAGAATTTAACTTTCGTATTTTATTCGATTTAGTCCTTCTCGTAATTAAGCACATAATCGGTAAAATTTTTTATCAAAATTTTCACATGACATTTCTATCATATTACGGACCATGTAATAAAATAAAAATAAATTTTATTTTCAGCTCGAATTTGTGGTCCCGAGACCACTGTTCTAATTTAACCGAAATTGGGCTGTTTCAAGGGATGAATAAAATGGAGAGCAAATGCCTCTCTATTTATACTAGTGAGAAGACCCTTGAGTTTGTTATTTTTAGCTTGATAGTCACCTTTATTTCTCTCATGAATTGCTGATGTGAGCATGGGAACGACCTTAGTTCTAAACGTGAAGGTTCCAATACTTGGAGATGCATTGCACATACCTATGGGACCCATTACAAGGGCGAGGGCTAGAAAGCTTAAAGATGCGCTCAATGTTTTCATACAAGTCATTTGGGCTGAATTGGAACAATCTACATTTGAATCTGAATTAAATAAGGAGCATCAACTTTGCAACGTTTTATACATTGTTCAATAAGCATTTTAAAGCATACTTGCATTCATAAATAAAGTTGTTTTATTTATGCTTCATTGATTGTTTTGTTGCGTTCATAAATAAAGTTGCTTTATTTATGCTTCATTGATTGTTTTGTTGCATTCATAAATAAATTTGCTTTTTATTTATGATTCATTCATTGTTCTATTGCATTCATAAATAAAGTGGTGTTTTAATTATGCTTCATTGATTGTTTTGTTGCATTCATAAATAGAGTTGTTTCATTTATGCTTCATAGATTGTTCTGTTGTATTCATAAATAAAATGGTATTTTAATTATGTTTCATTGTTTGTTTGTTTCTTTTTGCATTCATTTCAATTAAGCATTTGTTTGTTTAATTATGCATTGAAGCTATATTTATAATGTTTTTGCAGGTTACTTTTGTTAAAAACTTGTCATCTTCAAACCAAAATTCAATGGAGGGATGATAAAAGAAACTCAATCATTCAACGGTGATTTAATGAGTGAATTTAATGGAGCATTCAAGATGGAAGCTGAACATGACCTTTAGAAAGCAAGTGACTTTTCAGCAACATCATGACTATTAGAAATCCAGCCTTGAATAGACACATTTAATGGATGGAATATTTAAAGACACAAGCATTCATTGGTTGAATTTAGTAGAAGAATTATCAAAGGGTTCACATTCATTTTAAGTGACCATATTTTATTGCCAACATTCAAGATGAGAGTTTTGTGACTATTCGTGTGCTTCATGCATTCATGCATAGTTAAGACATTCAATTTCATGTTTGATATTGGTTGTTCATATGCCTAAAAATAGACTATAAATAATTGCTCAGTTTGTACTTTGGTTGATGATGAATGAATTTGCATGTTGTGAGATTTCTCTCTTGAGTTCTTTAGAACACATGAACTGAACTTATCAAGGCTCTTTGCTTTGTGGCGTCCTTTTTCATTTCCTGTACCTCCGGTTCTTTTTTTTCATAAACAACGTGTTGAGGTTTTTTCGATTCTAATTCTTGTTTCAATTGTTTGTTGTATAGAAAACGTGTTGCGTTCTTTAACATTGGTTCTTTTCTTGTACAAGCCTTTGTTTTTGAGATTCTTATTTTTATTTCTTTAGTAACAAGTACCTGTTTGGAATCAGTCAGGCAATTGAGTGACTTGTAATTCTAAATTGATTACGTGCTCACATCATTTGGTATCAGAGCTATTATTCTTCATAGGTATCATTTTAATTCTATTTTTCAATTTCAAAAAAAAACTTCAAAAAAATAATTTTAAAAAAAATTTGTAGCAAAAAGAGAAGAAGTGTGGAAAAAAAACAAAATAAAGAAAAAAAAACGAGATTGAGATTAGAAAAAAAAAAGGAGTCTAGAAACCCTTCTAGAAAAAAATTATTTGATTCATGTTTTTAAGCCTTCCTTATACATTCTGGTAAGATTTGGCAATAGTAAAAAAATTGTGTAAAACATTACAGTTTATTTGAAACACCCAAAAGACATTTCATTCCTCATTTTGAGTCAATTGAGTCCATTTTGTCAAAGTATTACAAGCCTTTCATATATATATATATTTTAATTTTAATTTTTTGTATTTGAGTCATTCGAGTCATTTTTATCTGTTTTGTTTCTATTTCCTTCCATTGTCACATCCTATCAACGTTCACAAGTTTACGGGTTTTTCTAAGTTCATTTCCAACTTTCTTGAAGAGCTTGAGAGGAATTTTGAGTGGAAAAACGCAAGAGTGAGTGAGATCAACTGTAACACTCCTTAATCGTGTCCGACGCTGGGACAGAGTATGAGGCATTACCGAAAACATACACAGTCATTCATGCAAAATCGAGCTATAAAATTTTTTTTCAAATCAATTCCATTCATACATACACAATTCGTCTCTAATATGGGCCTACGAGGCCCAAAACAACCAACGAAAAAGGTTCAGGACTAAATCGAGGACTTTAGTAAAGTTTGGGAAATTTTCCCTAATATAGAGCCATACGCCCATGAGAAATAAGGAACACGCCCTTGTGCTCTTGACATGCCTATGTCCTTCGGCCGTATAACTCTCTGACTATGACATCAGTACCAATTTAGGGTCACACGGCCGTATCACACGCCCGTATGGCCAGACCGTGTGGTCAATTAAAAATAAAAGAAGTTTTCATAAAATGGTGCAGACTTCACACGGCCAGAGTAAACGCCCATGTGGGTAGGTTGTGTCTCTCACACGGCTAAGACGCATGCCCGTGTCTTAGCCTATGTGTTTACTACTAGGCATACTGACTTGCAAAATTTAGGTGCAGGGGACACATGGCCATTTCCACACCAATTTCTTGCATAATCAAATTTATTACCATAACCTCAAATTACCCATTATTGTCTATAATCATCTTAAGTTGTTAAGTCATTCCTTATTTCCTAGTACTTAATTCATTCATCATCACATATCCATCCAACAAACCACATAGCACATCATCAAGGCATTAACACATGCGTGCATGAACAATTAAACATTACAACCCAATAATCAATTATGAGCCATATCACATGGCTATTACAAAATGAATTATCAATATCATAGGCCTTCACAATTTGACCATACTCAATATCACAAAATGACTAAGTCCCCTATACATGCCATACTCAAAATATGAAATTCACTATACCCAATATTCTTTTGATAATGTGATCAAATGCTCCGACAACTTTCGATCCCCGAGCTAGCTTGGCAGAACTACAAAGGATGGAAAAGAGAGGGGAGTAAGCATTTAAACTTAGTAAATCCACATGCAAATAATTTGCAATATTAGTAAACCATAATTATACAAGACATAATAACATGACCACTAAGATTATTCATCATTTAAGCATTCTAGCTCATTTATCAAGTATTCATATATACATATATGAATGTACTTTCTCGTCACATATCATCCTTTAACAAGGCATCACTCATGAGTATAACGTACGTACCTGTACATACCCGTAGCATATCAAATAACATTACCTTCATTAACATGCCCATCTTGGGACTTTCATTGCATCATCCATTATAATACCCATTGAACACTCGAAATACTATTGGATACACGAAAACTTGCACATAAGTGCCACATAAACATACGTAGCCGGAGCTACCTCATATCATGCAACGCTCGTAATGGAGCTACTCACGGGATTACTCATATAAGCTATCGATCAAGGTGTAACTACACGGGCTGCTCATAAAAGCTGTCAGGTATCCGACCACTCAAGAATTACCTAGCCACCGGTAGGACACACAAGACCATTGCCCGTAACTCAATCACATGTATCGCATCCATTATGAATTTGGATCACTCAACGAGCTCGGATGCCACATATATCACAAACCTGGACCACTCAATGAGTTCAGCCTTCTTAATTCCTAGTGACATGTCACTTGTATCCTAACTATTCATAAGGTTCAAACGGGGTTTTCCTCACTTGCCATTGCACCTCTATTGCACTTGCTCGTGACGTAGTGGATAGCGACCATAATATCATTCATGCTTACACTAGTACCATTAGACATAGCATACATAATAAGCAATAAAATAATTATAACATAATGTTGACACAACATAACATACCACATTGTTACATTATTTACACATGTACTTACCTCGATACAAAAATGATGGTAATCGAGCCTAATCGTCGTATACTTTATTCTTTCCTCAATTAACACCCAGTTCACGTTTTTCTTGATCTATAATGCCAAATTAGCTTGTTTATTAATCACATTACTCAAATCTATCCATAATTCATGCTTTGGTAATATTACCTTTTTACCCCTATCTTTCCACTTATTTATGATTTAGTCCTTAGACTCGTAAAATGAAATGCATGCATTTTCTTGGTTAACCAAGCCTAGCTGAACCTTTACTATGCTCATATCAGCCCATATTTTTCTTTATTTCACATTATTACTACACTTTTACACTTTTACAAACAAGTCCCCCTTTTATGTGTTTTCACTAAAAATCACCTAGTAAAAGATGTTTATCATGCATCAAACATTCATATTCCTCCATTAATCAACAAAATACATGCATGTTACACATGGGTTAAATTTCATACATGAATCATAGCTCAAAATATAGCTAGAAATGGGTAGATTATGCTTCAAAGACTTCAAAAATACAAAGAATATTAAAAACGAGGCTAGGGAGCACTTATAATCAAGCTTGGAAATGTTGAACAAAACCCTAGCTATGGCTATTGAGAAATTTGGCTAGCACTTGGAGAAGATGAGCACATTTTTTCTTTGATTTTCCGTTTTTAGTCTTTTGATTACCAAATGACCAAAATACCCTTAGGGTCTTTTTTTCAAATTTTTCCTAGGCATGCCCATTTTTGTCCAAAATTATAGAAATTGGTCAAATTGCTAATTAGGACCTCCTAATTTATAATCTAAAGAAATTTCATGCTAAAAACATCTAGAATGCAAGTTTTGCATCTTATTCAATTTGGCCCCTAAAATTCAATTAGACATTTTATGCATTGAATTTCTTCATGAAACTTTCACATAAGCATGCATTCATGTCATAGACCTCATAAGAATCATATGATAATTATTTCTATCTCAAATTTGTGGTCTTGAAACCACTATTCTGACTAGGCCCTAATTCGGGATGTTACATCAACTGAGTGGTAAAAGCCAGAATTGTGCGCAAACACAAGAAGAGTGATTTTCCTTTCTGAGTGAAAATCGTGAGGTTTAAATTAGTAAAATACATTTTTAAAAAAATTATCCTTTTGGTTACTAATCATTTTCTAGTGCGTTTTAAATAATGTCTTCTAATGAACGTGATAGATGTGAAAGGGGTAGAGTTCCTAATCCTCAAATGGAAGCCATGGTGCAAGAGATGCAAAGGATGATGGAAGAGAGGTTTGATCAGCTTAGTGAACGTGTTGGGCGTATGGAGGAAAGGACTCAAAGGGAAATGCCTCGAAGGGGAAGATCACCAAGAGCCCCTAGTGTGTGAGAAGGTGAAGCATACAATCGATCCGATATTGATGGATACTATGGTCATGATGATGATGATAGGGCATCTGATTGAAGTGTAAGGCAAAATGAATGAAGGCCTAGAGAGAGACGAGAGAGAGGGTGGGTTAATGGTCACCTTGGATCTATCAAATTGAAAATTCCGTCATTCCAAGGGAGAAATGACCCTGAAGTATATCTCGAGTGGGAGAAGAAGATTGAATTGGTGTTTGATTGTTACAACTATTTAGAATTGAAAAAGGTAAAGTTGGTTGCCATTGAATTCACCGATTATGCTATAATTTGGTGGAACCAACTAACCATGTCTAGAAGAAGAAATAGAGAGCATCCAGTGGAGACATGAGCCGAAATGAAAGCCATAATGAGACGAAGGTTCATTGCAAACCATTACTATCGAAACTATTTTTTTGAAAAAAATAGGGTCGACATTTTATTTTGAAAATGAAAATGGGAGTCGCCACCAATCCTTTTATAAGGTGGGATTGGGTCACCTCATGATTGATTGTTTTAATAAAACATATTGATTTATTAAAACATTGATTTAGGTCTACGAAATTCAAGAAAATAGGTTCGGGAGTCGGTTACGTACGAGGAAGGGTTAGCACCCTCGTAACACCCAAATTTGGTACCTAATTGATTAATTAATGTCTTAATGCCGAAATTTGAAAACTCGTAAAGAATTTAAAATATGATCCCTTTTTAAGAAAAATGCTTGAATAAATTAAAACGAACGTCAAAGACCCTCTCGTCTCGAGGTGACAAAATGTAACGCCCCGTAAGTTAGGACACGATATCGGACCGTCGAGAATAAGCTTGCCTTCATTTTTAATTTTAAAATTGTACTTTGATTTTAAAAGTTTATTTGGCCATTTGGGTCCCACGAGAAAGATCGCAACCCCGTAAGTTAGGGCACGACCTTCTCGAGTTTTTAAACGCAGAACATCGCTTTTATTTCTATTAAAAAAATCGTGTATTTTGAAATTTGGAAAAATATTCGGCTATCTTGGCTTAACGAGAAAATCGAAACCCCGTAAGTTAGGGTACAATTTCTCAAATTTTCAAAATGCGAAATATTGTTTTATTATTATTTTAAAACAAAAAAATTGTTTTGAACAACAATAGTCGTAATGCTTAAACGATACATGTTTATTTTATTTAAAACGGGAATATGTGAATAAGGTTATTATGTTAATAAATAATAAGAACATGAATATACTAATGAAAAACAATTCACAATAATCACATAATTTGCACTACTTAACTACTAATATGAACAATCGAATAAGTAACTAACATAAGATAATGACACAAAAATAATAATAACAATAATAAGAATAACAATGATAACAAAAAAGATAATAAAGGTGGTAATAATAATAGTAATGATATTAAAAAAATAGAACAATGAATAAGCAAGTGAGCATGAAAAGAAAATATAACAATAATAATATTAACGAGCATGAACAAAAACAAGAATGGTGATAAAAATGATAATCTAGGAAACAACGATAATAATACTAATAATATGAGCAACAACCATAAAAATGATAATAATTTTGGAATATATTGAAAGTAGTAAATAAGTAGAATAAAACAAACGAACTAAAATAAATAAACACAATAAATAAAAAATAATGAATGAAAATAATAAATAAAAAATGCAAAAACGAAGTAAAGGAAATATTAAATAAATAAAATAAATAAACAAGGCATTTGATAAAAAAAAACTAAATAAATAAAAGGGATAAGAAAAAAAAATGACAAACAAAACAACTTGTAAAAAAGAATTTGAAGTTAAATGAACCCTGGATCGAATTGAAATTAAAGTAAAATTAAAGGGCGGAATTTAAACAAAAAAAGAGAAAGAGAGAGCCTGAACGAAACGGGTGCGAAGATACGAGGGTTGAATAGGAAATTATCCCTCGCCCCTAAAACGGCGTCGTTCCTTTGGTGACCAAAGTGAAATAAAACAACATTCTGGGTAAAATTTAAAAAGGAGAGAAAAGGGAAACAGGACTGAATTGAACAGGCCAGAAAAACGGAAGGGGCTAGTGCACAAATAGCCCATTCACTGCAGAAACACGCACATCCTGAGGGCAACGGGTTGAGTCCGCGAGTTGCCTCCATACAGCGTTGTTTTGGACGCTCAGGGTAGGGACTAAAACGGTGCTGTTTCATTTGGGTATTTAAACCCAAAAAATTTCCTTAACCCCCATTTCAACCCCTTATACCGAAAAAAACAAAAAAGCTTTTAAAAGAAGCTCTCCCCCCTATTTAGCTCCAGCCAAGGAGCTTTCATGCTCCGCTGATGGCCATCGTTCACCGGTGATGGTCTCCGCCGTGCCTGTGGCTGGAAAAAAGCTAAAAGACCCCCTTTTTAAAAGTTTTCTTTTCTAAGTATGAGCGTGATTTAGCCCTTGTTTTAACACGTGAAAAAAAACAAAGTAAAAAAAAGGGAAAATGGGTGTCTTCAATTCTGTTTTCCCTCCTCTAGACCCTCGCCAGAAACCGAACTGGTTTTGAGGTGTCTAAACATCAACAATGGCCTCTAACGTTGGTGAGAAAATAGATCGATATGTATGTTTTTCTCCTATTTTCTTATTTATTTCGAATATATTAATGTATACAAAGAGAAAGCACCTTTTTCCAGCTTTGAATATGATTTTTGATTGCTATTGCTTCTTTGATATTGATCTATAAAAAATTACATGATAATTGCTTTAGCTTCTTATAGCCTATACATTTTTTTGTTTTACGATTCGTTTTTTTGTTTCTATTTACTGCTGTGGCTTTTGTCTTTCCTCCAGGTACTGGAGCACGGAGAGCTGTGGCGTGGTGGTACGTGGCACTCGGCGTGGGGCGTACGGAGGCATGCTGAAGGCTGTACGATGTTGGGTTGCGCTAGAGGCCAGTTGCGACGCAAGCATTAGGCCTAGGGTTAGGGTTTCCAAAAAATCTGAAAGGATTGGGCCTATCGGCCTCTATTTTGTTGGGTTTTGGTAATTGTAGGATTTGGCTTGTATCTGGGTTTCAATTTTGGGCTGTGTAATTGGACAGTGGACATTTAATTATTTTGTTTTTGTTTTTATGTTTTTAATTGTTTATTTCGTTATGGCCCGGGCTAAAATTGGGCCTTACAATTACCAAAGGGATCTTTATCAAAAGCTTCAAACTTTTAGCCAAGGGAACAAGAGTATAGAGGACTATCACAAAGAGATGGAAATTGCGATGATCCGTGCCAATGTCGAGAAGGATCGAGAGGCTACAATGGCAAGGTTCTTAGCTAGATTAAATCGAGAGATTGCCAAAGTTGTTGAGTTGCAACATTATGTTGAATTAATTGACATGGTTCACATGGCCATAAAGGTGAAAAGGCAACTCAAAAGAAAAGGTTCTACTAGGGTGATACACCATTCGGGTTCATCCTCAACATGGAACCAAAGTTCCAACAAAGGGGATGTGAGGTCTCAATTAGTCATCCTCGAGATATCAAATGTTTTAATTGCTTGGTAAGAGGGCACATTGCTATCCAATGCCCAAATCGAAATGTTATGATTCTCAAGGACAATGGAGAGATTGAAATTGAGGGAGAAACAGATTATGACATGTAGCCAATGGAAGATGAGAGGGAAATCGAGTATCCAATTGAATGTTGTAATAAAATGTGAATTAAGCACACAAGTTAAAGAAGAGGTGCAACAAAGGGAGAACATATTCCATACTCGTTGCCACATATGGGAAAAGTGTGCAGCATGATTATTGATGGCGGAAGTTGCACGAATGTAGCAAGCTTGACTTTGGTGGAAAAACTTGGATTGCCCACAACAAAACATCTACAGCCATACAAACTGCAGTGGTTGAATGATGAAGGTAAGATCAAGGTGGTAAAACAAGTGAAGCTGTCTTTTACCATCGGATGGTACAAAGATAAGGTATTATGTGACGCTATTCCCATGCATGCAGACCACGTCTTACTTAGATGTCTATGGCAATATGATTGAAAAGTTATCCATGATGGATTAACCAACCGCTATTCTTTCAAATTTAATGGAAAACCCATCACACAAGTACCCATGATAGCCAAACAAGTGTATGAAGATCACACACATTTGAAGAAAGTGAATGGAAAAAAAAAGAATGAAGTAACAACAAAAGAAAAAGAGAAAATAATGAGAGAATGAAAAAAAAAAAAAAAAAACAAAGAAAGAAAAAGAGAGTGGAAAGGAAAAAATAAAAAAAAGCAAGAAAAAGAGATTGTGGTAAGAAAAGAGAGTAAAGGAAAAAATAAATTGAATTTTTATGCAAAAAATAGAGAGGTTGAGAAAGATATTTTGTCTTAACATCCACTACTTGTTCTTTTGTACAAATAGGCATATTTTAACACTAATGAACTTAACAAAATTCTTCTTAGTGTAGTTGTTTCTCTCTTACAAGATTTTCAAGATGTATTTCTCGATGAGATTCCCGATGGACTACCACTGCTAAGGGGAATTGAACACTGAATTAACTTTATTTCAGAAGCCACAATTCAGAATCAACCTACTTATCGAAGCAACCCAGAGGAGACTAAAGAGTTACAATGACAAATTCACAAGGTTATGAAAATAGGTTATGTGCGAGAAAGTTTAAGCCCATGCGTTGTTCTTGTTTTGTTAGTTCCAAAGAAGGATAAAACTTAGAGAATGTGTATTGATTTCCGTGTTGTAAATAAGATCACGGTAAAGTATCGACACCTTATACTTCTATTAGTTGACATGGTCGATGAGCTACAGGGGTTTGGCATTTTTACCTAATTTGATCTTAAAAGTGGATATTGTAACACCTTTTACCCGAGTCCGAGGCTGGGACAGGGTACGAGGGATTATTGGACTTAAACGTACACAGCTACGTAAAATTGGGCCATAAAATTTTGTTCAAATTAAAAAAATTCATTCATATTCATAATGTCCCTTATATGGGCTTACGAGGCCCAAAACATACGTCTGGGGTGGTTTGGGACTAAACCGAGAACTTACGAACTTTTTACAACACTTAGAAAATTTTCATATTTTGGAGAGTCATACGCCCGTGTGGGCAAGCCGTGTGATGACACATGCCTGTGTTGCTCAGGACACACCCGTGTCCTCCACCCGTGTAACTCTCTGTTTATGACGTCAGCAACGATATAGGGTCACAAAGCCAAGTCTGTAACACCCCAAAAATCTCGAAATCCATAATTTTTTTCTTCAATTTTGATAAAAAGTGTGCTTAGTATTCCTGGTTAAGTATTAATTATGTGATAGTAGGTCTCGATTAAGGTTTGAGTCAAACCTAGGGGTGAAGAAAATTATGGGTTAATAATTAAAAGAACCTTGATGGCAAGTAGATGGGCTTTTGAATAAATGAAGGAAGAATTAGACATAAGGAAGCCTTGTGGTAGAATGGCAAGTGGCATCACATGCAAGGCAAGGGGGTATGGGGTTCGAATCCCACCTTGCTCAAAAGAGGGATTTATTTTTACTTAAGAGTTGGACAGAGGTGGCGTTGGAATGAACTCTGTAGAGAGGGATAAGAGGATAAATTTGAGGAGGGGATTAAGGGGTTATCAGGGAGAAAAACTATGAGATAAGGAGTGAAGAAGAGGTGGAGCCGAATTGGGAATTTGGGCATGGGAAATTCAGCTATAGAGGCTATATATAGGTGCCGAATGTAGGGTTGCCAGGCTAATGCCGAATTCTCCTTCACCTTGTTGCCAGAAACCTTTTTTTTTTTTCTCTCTAAGATCCAAAAGCCGAAAATCCCTTATTCTTCTTTTGTGTTCTTGTACCAATTTTCCATTCTTCCTTTACTCAAATCTTTTTGATTCACTTTCAGTCTAGCCGACTTCTTCTTTTCTTTTCCCTTGGAGTCGAAAAACCCTCTTTTTGCCATACAAATCGCAAGGGATGAATACCCTTAGTGCCGGCACTACTATTTCTAATCGGTCAGTCCTGGTGTAAGTGCTTTGTTCTTCCAATCGGTTTTGCTAAGTATCAATTACTCTGTTCCTCACTCCTTCTAATCGATTTTGGTAGGATTAGTATCGAATCACAGTCTTTTGGATCCCTGCCGATTTGCTCCTCAGGTGTGAGACTTTGATAAGTGTTCTTCACTTAGTAAGGGTTGGCCGAATAGGCTTTAGTAGAAAAGGGTGACATATGTTGGATACAAGTCACCCATTATGTTTTTAACGATAAAGGTTAATGCAGATCTGAAAAGTATTCGGGGTTAGTGATCAAGGGAAAGCTATTAAGGCTTGGTGTTTCAGGTAAGGTTAAGGTGAGATTTTGGCTTTTGGTAAAGTATTCGATAAGTATGTGACATTAATTCTTGAGTGATATCAATTGTAGGTTCGTGGCTAGGAAGATTGCAACACGCTTTCTTACCAGGTGTGTATATACACTGCACACACACAATAAATCGACAAATCCTGAAATGCCGAAATGCCGAAATGCTGAAAAGCTGAAAAGCAAAAAGTTTGGCTACAACAGACTTGCGAGTGCGCGAACACTCGTGAGGGGGAAACCGATAGGTTATCTGAGGCCCCATGGGCGATTCCATGGACTTGGGCTGTGAATTGGCCAATCGGCCCAAATGGGCTTAACGGGCTGATGGACTGTTGGGCCATAATAGGTGAAAATTGGTAATTGATGCTATGTGATGGAAAATTTGAATGTGAGCTTGACTATAAATGTGATTTGGGCCTAATGGGCCATATGAATGTGATTTGGGCCTAATGGGCCATATAAATGTGATTTGGGCCTAATGGGCCATATAAATATGATTGGGCCTAGTGGGCCATATACAGGTATGTGGATTTGTCTGGGCTTTGTAAGGGGTTTTGGGCCTAGTATATGATGACTGCATAAAACTTAATTAATTAAATGAGACCGTGGACAAGTCATAGGGTTATGGTGTGGCAAAGGGTATATGCATGTCTGGGATTGGATCTAGGGAGAGCTTGGTACTTAAGTGGTCTCAATGACTCACCTCCTCTTCTCTAGAATCCTACCTGGTGTATAGTATTCGTTCATCTTAGCTCACGGGATTTGTTAAAGGGCCAAGGCAAGTAAAAACCCGTAATAAAAGAAAATTACCAAAATGCCCCTAAGGGTAAAAATGACCAAAATACCCCTATATGTTGAAGGTAAGATTTATGTGTGTTACATGTATATCCGCTGCATACATACGATATTCTGCTTAGGTTGCATCTGGGTTGGGAATTATGGAACGAGGGAAGTATATGAGGATCGCATGGTTGCTTGACAATCGTGGATCCACCGACGGCTTTTAAGCCCAATATATGAATGAAGGTAGTTCCGCAACCGGTCTACAATTGATGTGTATCGGTTGGGTGGGTCGATATTTATATCCCCATATGATGTGTATCGAGGGAAGGAGTTGATATGTAACGGTTGGATTATTGGGGTCGGATTGCACTGCATTGCATTGTATGTATGATTGTACGGTGGTTGATGTTTGCTTTATGTTTGTTGAGGGTAGTACACACTGAGTTTGCGAAAACCACCCCCTCTTTTATTTTTCTCAGGTGATGCTCAGTAAAAGGTTTGATGTTTGAAGGGACTCTGGGTGGCCAACTAGCAGGACAACTTGGACTTGTTTTCCTTTTAAAAGCATATAATTTTTTTAGTTTATCAAGGAATTTTCAGACCGGATTGTAATAAGGCCTTCCCTTTTTGTTATTATTTGGATTAATATTTTTATGCGTTGTAAGTACGAGAAGTTGAACATGAGTTTCCTAAATCATAGTATGTTTTTCTATGTTTCCGCAACTAAATTTTCAAATGACAGGTTTTCATAAATCATATATTTTAAATAAGCTTTTGCGATTGAAAAGAGAGTTTTTATAAGTTTATCAAGGTTTCAAATTTTAAGGAAGGGTTTTCAATGAAAACAAGGTTTTCGATAAAACACTTCAATGTGACGCGCCAGATTCGAGCATAACATCCGGGCCGGGTTTGGGGTGTTAGAAAGTCACACGCTTGTGTGCTAGACTGTGTCCTCCTCACGGATGAGTCACACGGCCGTGTCTGTGCCCGTGTGGCCCAAAAAATGGCTATTTACCAAGCCACTTGACACCCTCGTTAGCACTTACTTAATAATAACTTCAATGGCACTTTTCGAGGCAATTTCATATCGATTTATTCATGCATAAGGCACCATACTTCACCTAGTTTAAACTTATCAACTTCATGCCATAATTATCGTTAACACACTCATACACTTCATACTTATGCTAAGGTCTATCCATAGACCAATTTAGTCACTTTTAAACAATCAAGTAATCTAGGGCACATTCACAATTCATCCATACCAAACACACATGACCATACCCCATGAAACCTTTTAGCACATGCATGCATATATGGATAGGTTTACAACCCAATAACCAATATGAGCCACATCACATGGCCATATACAAAACGAATCATATTCCTATTATGAGCCAATACATTTGGCCAAATCAAATGACACATATCGAATTGACTAAGTCCCTATACATGCCATAGGCTTAAAGTGCTTGAAATCATTTGTACCCTTTAGTAGCTGGATAGTGTTAGCTGGATAGTGTGATAGAATCTCCGACGATCTCCAACCCGAGCTAGCATCTGTGACACTATGAGAGAAAAGAAAGGAAAGGGGTAAGCTATATAGCTTAGTAAGTCCATATGAAAATAATAATCAATTTATTAACATGTTTTTAACAATTCTCACAACTTGTTCACAAGTTAATACAATCATAATTGCAAAAAATTATACTATTTACTCTTATTCATATCAAGCTATCTACTCGAGTCATAGTCACTAAATTATTTATATCTTGAGCCACAGAACTCCAAATTTAGATCCGCTAATTTTCCCTGAAACTAGACTCAAATATTTTCTTACCATAAAATTTTCAGAATTTTTGGTCTAGCCAATAAGTACAGTTTATTCTTTAAGTTCTCTTATGTTCTACTGTTTGACAATTTCAACCCTTCTTCACTAAAAATTAATTATCTCATAGTATGGAATTCAGATAATGTTCCCATCTATTTATATTGAAAATATACTCATTAAGGATTTATTCATATAAATTCTAACCCATAATTATTTTTATACAATTTTTAATGATTTTCCAAAGTTAAGACAAGGGAACCCGAAATCATTCTAGCCCTATCTCATATAAATCTAAATATCTCATAACATGAAATTCTTTTGCTTACACCGTTTCTTCTATGTGAAACTAGACTAGATAAGGTTTAATCTCATATTTTATTCAACCTCTAACTCAATTTTCACAATTTTTGGTGGATTTTGAAAGTCGGACTACTGCTGTTGTTCAAAACTATTTTAGTGTAGAACAATGATAACTAAGTTTATAACACCTTTACAAATCATTTCAACCTTCATGGTAAAAATACAAATTTATACATCATAAGCATAGACCCATAATCACAAGGCCATCACAAAATCATTCTCATGGGCATGACTTACTTATTTGCATCTTTACCAAAGGTCCATCATAAACTGAGATCATTTCTCATGAGTTTTTCACACATACCTGTACCACTTGCAACATCATCATAACTTTTATCAATCATGACACAATCTTTAAGTCACCAGTTGAACCTGTTGGAATACTAAAGGATAATCGATAAGCCTCACACAAAAGGGTAAAATGCCGATGCCATGTCCCGGACATGGTCTTACACTGGCTCTCATACATCGGTGCCGATGCCATGTCCCAAACATGGTCTTACACTGGCTCGTATATTGAGGCCGATGCCATGTCCAGACATGGTCTTACACTGGCTCTCATAATGTGGCCGATGCCATGTCCCAGACATGGTCTTACACTAGCACACATATCAAAGCCGATGCCATGTCCCAGACATAGTCTTACACTAGCACACATATCAACCAAATGTCTTGGCATGAATATCCAGTCTATTCATAAGGTTAAACCAGGAGTTTTACCACAACAAATCTCGTCATACATATTCCGTGTAATATCACTCTTTAGCACCAAGTTACCATTCATTACAATGTCATCAAACATCATAGACATATGTTTTAGGTCATTGCATATACATAGCTTACAATATAATTTCGTGAAGCATAACACCATCATGTACATAGTACCACAAACATATAAGTCAACGCATCTGCATTTTCATATCAATTCAGATTGCAATCACAAATCACAATAACATTATTGTCCTACCAATTTTATCATACGACTTGTTTGTCGATTCCTCGTTGAGTATGTCTGTAACAAATCATACAAATTATATAATAATAACTAGGCATTTCAATTCAAATAAGACATTGCATTATTAATATCACACGAACTTACCTTGAATGCAAAAACGACTAATTATTCCCTTTTTGTCCTTAACCACGTACTTTCTCGATTTAAGCCCGAATCTCGATTTTCTTGATCTAACATTTTAAATATAGCTTATTTATTACTCACAATATTCAAATTGACTCAAAAATCATACTTTGGAAAATTTATAATTTTTCCCCTAAACTTTCACTTACTTGCAAATTAGTCCCTAGACTCGAAAAATAAAATTCATTTAATTTTATCCCAACCCAAGCCTACCCAAATATTTATCTTACTTACAACAACCTACATATTTCATTATTTCAATGATCCATTTTAGGTATTTTTGTAACACTCTTAACCTGTATCCATCGCCGGAATAGGGTTACGAGGTATTATCGGACGAGATACAATTTTTTTATCATGTGCATATACTTGCTCAAACTTTTAAATCAATCAAATGTCATATATAACTAATTTTAAAATTCTTTACGAATCACATCATAACCTGTCTCATGTCAATCATATATCATATTTAATTATCACTAGCTATATTCCAAAATCATACCACTATTACTTTAACCATACATCACTCAAATCATAAGATCATTATTTTAATAATATTTGAACAATTAATAAAATTAAGCATTTTAATTCATACTTCATTCATGCACATATTAAATCAAATAAACCATATAATATAACCCATTATTCAATAACATTCACGGCATTAACAACTCAACAATATGAATGAATTATGCAACATTACATATCAAGCGTTATGTACATGCACATATAACCACATCCAAATCTATGCATTTCATTCATAAACATCCAAATCTATGCATTTCATTCATATATTATGTGCACATATTTGTGTTCATTATTAGGCTAACTTTATTAATTCAAGTCACATTTAATATTAATCATCACAAACCGAATCTATTGATTTTAAAATATTGCCTTAGGACTCCTAGAATAACATCAATGCATTTATATATATGTGTGAATATATACTTTTCAACATGCACATTTTAGCTTAAATTAAACTATACTTTGCAGCTATATAATAATATTATACAATTACAAATAAACATACCAAATGACCAAATTTCATATACATCATAAACCAATATATATATTTATATTATTCACTTGACTAACATAAACCATTTTACAAGCACTTTAACCTAGTCAAAATGAGCAAATTCCATATAACATAGATCCATCCAATGTTTCACATATACAACTCAACTAATTTGTTATATACCTTCACCTATTTAATCAAATTTTCAATATATATATGTATATATCTGGACATCCTTAACAACTTCCTTACATAACATTTACAGTATAAACATTCTTTATCATACTAAACCAAATAAAATATCAAGCCATTCATCATGTTTAATAATTATAATTACCTAATCTCAACAAATTCATAACCATCACTTATATTTTATCACCTAACCAAATACATAATTACATAGACAATCCATAATTCAAACACATTCATCAACCATACATATATATGCCAAGCTTTTATTTTTATAGTAGTAATCATAAGCCATATACAATTATTTCATACCAAATCATATTTTATACCAAGCATCACACAATATCATTCATTCATAGCACGTAGCATCTTAACCAAAATGAAATTAAACCATGATCAAACATAACCAAATTCAAGCATAGAAATCAAGCCATTTCGCATGGCTTAGATTTATACGTAAACCAAAATCCAACATCTCAAAATATAACCCAACCTATACATGCCATAGGTTCAAAAATTTAGTTTATAAAATACCGAAGGCGGTCGGTAGTGTGATAGACTTTGTTGACGATCCCCGAGCTCGTAACTTGAATAAAAAATCTATAAAACAGAGGAAAACATAAATACACAAAGTAAGCTAACTTAGCTTAGTAAGTCATAAGCAAATTAACCATTCAAAAGTATAATCAAAGTATTTAAAACAAACCAAATTATAACATTATTATTATACTTGGTCTCAAACATATCATTTCATTTATTTATAACTTATACTTTTACACAAATAAGTTACCTTGGCCTAATGCTCATATATCTCATTTAGCATGGTATCATTCAACTTTCAAATCCAAAATGACATTATGCCAAGTATACTTACATTCATATACACAAATTCATGAATCAAAACTCAACATCATATTTATATACTTATATATAGCCGAACATACTTTTCATATCTACTCACATTCTTCACTTATATCTTACATAACTTGTAATAAATATCAAGAAACTTACTTAACTTGTTTCAATTAAGTAATAAGCTAAGTTCATACCTAGTCATTTTAGCTCATTTTTCACATCTGTACAAGATTTACCTTTTCCCGATGAACCATTCAGAATTGCGTAGGAGACTCGAATAATCACACATATATCATACAATGCCAGCGTCCCAGACGTGGTCTTACATGTAATCACATATCGATGCCATTGTCCCAGACAGGGTCTTACTCTCACACATATATCGGAGTCACATATCGATGCCATGGTCTTACTCGTACATAACATATCAGAATCCTATGTCATGACATATGTATCCTAACTATTCTTACGGTTCATACGGGGCTTTCGGACGTCGTAACTCGGTCTAAACGAACTCGAAATTGTAGTAGCCATACTTATTCATATTTGGCCATAGCATGTATAATTTCATACATTTCATACCAGCATATATATTTAACATTTAACTACAATTTAGCACGTCTATTTGCTTATAAACTTACCTCGGACGATGTAAAACAGAACAGGGCAACTAGTCGACAACTTTTGTTTTTTCCCGATCCAAATTCGATTTCTTTGGTTCTTGATCTAAACATATTCAAATTAAGCTCATTCAAACATATTTTCACTCAATTTGGTCCAGAAACACATAAATGGGAAAATTACCATTTTACCCCTGACATTTACATTTTTTACAATTTAGTCCCTATTACACAAAACACAAAATATACAAAATTTCAGCATACCCATGTTGGGCCAAATTTTACCCACTCTCATACAAATCTATATATTTCATTTATTTCACATTTTAGTCCCTCAAATTATTATTTTTGCAATTTAGTCCTAATTACTCAAAGTCATCAAAAACTCGAATACAAAACATGTTAATCTAAAACATATCATTCATATTTCATCATCAAACAATAAAAGTCACAAGCTCTCAACAATGGCACAACTCAGAATATTCAAAAAAATAAAAAATTAAAGCATGGGTTTTGTAGTACTCGAAGCAACGATCTTAAAAACGTAAAAATTATCAAAAACCGAGCTGAACTCTTACCTTGATAGAGCTTGATTGAAGCTGAACCCTAGTTCCTTTTCTTTTTCTTTCTTATTTGTTATTTCAGAAATGGAGAAAAGTATGAACACTAAGGTTTTTATTTTATTTTATGATATATGTTATATTATATTAGTTTATATTATTAGTTTACTAAATTAACCTTAATAAATTCATGTAAAAATCATATTATATAAGCCTAATGTCGTCCATTTAATATGTCCATGGGATAATTGCAACATAAAAACTTCCATTTATGAAGCCAAATGCAATTCAGCCCCTTTTAGAAATAAACACTAAATTTTCATTTTACGCAATTAAGTCCTTTATTCAATCGGACACTCAAACGATAAAATTAAAACACGAAAATTTGACAAACATAAATTCACACAAAATATACATAGAAAATAATTTTTAAAAATTTTTTGACTCGAATTCGTGGTCCCGAAACCACCTTTTCAATTAGGGTCTAAATTAGGCTGTTACAGTTTTCATGAAAATCACTTAACAAAAGTTGTTTATTTAACAACCAAATTTCATTTTCTTCCTTAAAAATGCAGCAAAAAACATGAATATTCTCATGGCAAAACCCTAGACTTTCAACCATTTTGTAAAATAGTCCCCTCATTAGCTAAATTAAGCTACAAGGGTTCCAAAAATACAAAATCATCAAAAATGACCATCAAAATCACTTACTTGTGAGGGTTAGAAGTTGCTCAAATTTTCAAGCTTCCATGGCCATTTCCTTGGGTAAAAATTAGTTGAGAAGAAAGAGAAATAAAAAAGATGATAGCTTTTTGCATTTTTGTCTTATTATACCTTTTTAACTTAATTACCCATTTACCATTTTAATTTCTAACTAATTTCAATAATACCAAACAAATATCTTCCACTAACTTATTAATGGGCTAATTTCCACATAAGGGCTTCCACTAAAAATTCTATAGCTATTTAATACCTTTAACTATTAGAATGCAACTTTTTCAATTTACGCGATTTAGTCCTGAAAGCCAAATTAAACACTTTTCACATATAATTTCTTCATGAAAATTTTACACAATCATATAAATATATCATAGAACTTATAATAATTATAAAATAACTATTTCTAATTCGAATTTATGGTCTCAAAATCACTGTTCTGACTAGGCCCTAATTCGGGATGTTACAAATATCACCAAATTTGAATACAAGAAGATGATGAATGGAAAAACACTTTCAAGACAAAAACATGGTTTGTATGAATGGTCGGTAATGTTGTTTAGCTTAACCAATGTAGCCAACACGTTTATGAGCCTTATGAATCATGTATTGTGAGCGTTTATTGGTAGGTTTTGTATAGTCTACTTTGATGATATATTAATTTATAGTAAGTGTTTCGAAGATCATGTTAATCACTTGAAACTTGTTTTGGAAGTACTTCAAAAAGAGAAATTGTTTGGGAATTTTAATAAATGTTCTTTTTGTATTGTTAAGTTGGTATTTTTAGGTTTCATCATGAGTTCAAAAGGAATTGAAGTGGAAAATGAAAAGGTTATTGTAATCAAGGATTGACCAACACCCGTGAGTGTAAGTAATGTTAGACACTTTCATGGACTTGCTAGCTTCTACTGTAGATTTGTTTAAGATTTTAGTAGTATAGCTGATCCTTTAACTGAAATTATTAAGAAAACTTTGGGATTAAGTGGGAAGAGCCACAAGAAAAATCTTTTAATTTGCTTAAGGAAAAACTGATTAATCAGCCAGTTCTTGCCTTACTTGATTGTGCTAAAACTTTAGAAATAGAATGTGATGCATCAAGAATAGGTATTGGATCAGTTTTGATGCAAGAAGGATGACCAATTGCATATTTTAGTGAAAAGTTAGGTGGAGCCATATTGAACTACCCTAAGTATTGTAACAGCCCATTTTTATTCAAATCAGAACAGTGATTTTGGGACCACAAATCCAAAGTAAAAATATTTATTTTCTTATTTTATTAAATTTTACAACATAATAGAATTATTGTGTGAAAGTTTCGTAAGAAATTTTACTGTTTGAATGGTTAATTCGAGAAAAAGGACTAAATCACGTAAAATGTAAAATGCATGTTCTATTAGTTAAAGGTGTCAAATAGCTTTGGTTTTTAATTATGGTGACCTTAATTGGTAATTAAGCCATTTGAAAGGTAAGTGGACATTAATGGACATGTATAAATGAATTTTAACGTTATATACTTAAGGTTAACATAGTAAATTAGTTATTAATTATGATAAATAGTAAAAACAAAAGAAAAAGCTTTCATATCCTTCAATTGTTCACCGAAAAGAAGAAAGGGAGACTACATTTTTGGTGTTTTAGGGTTCGGTCACTTTGATATTCAATTGTGAGTCCATTTTTATTCGATTTTTAATGA
Organism: Gossypium longicalyx; assembly: GCA_025698465.1. Lineage (NCBI taxonomy): Eukaryota > Viridiplantae > Streptophyta > Magnoliopsida > Malvales > Malvaceae > Gossypium > Gossypium longicalyx. The sequence continues at coordinate 44,682,780 of CM046996.1, read as the reverse complement.
TTTCTATATTTTTGAGATTGTTGCTTCGTATTCTAGCTAGCCCGTACCTTAGATTTTGAAGCTGTTAAAGATTTAACATGTTGTCATTGTTGAATGTTTGAGTAATTTGATGAATTATGATAGATTTGGAAGGTTTAATGTTAGATTAATTTTTTTTGTAAAGTGATTTTTTTGACAAAAATGTCAAAAAGGGATTAATTTGTGAAAATGTAAAATGTGGTGGTTAAAAGTGTGAATAAATTGAAAATATGGGCTGCTAGTAACATGTATTAAATTCGGCTAAGCATGGGTTTGTACTAAATTGCATGAATTTGCAATTTTATGTGATAAGGACTAAATTGTAAAAATGTAAAAGTTTAGGGGCAAATGTGTAAAATAGCCCTAATGTGTGTTTTGGACTAAAGTGAGTAAATAGTTGATTAAATAAGCTGATTTTGATAATATATAGATCAAGATAAGTTGAGATTGGGATTAGATTGGGGAAAAGGAAAAGTGGATGAATAGTCGATAATTTCCATTCGAACAACTTGAGGTAAGTTCGTATAATTAAAATCAAACTTTTAAATACTTGTAATTATTTGAAATAAATGTATATAATTGTGTAATTAATCTACTTGAAATACAAATGCCTTAATTGATATAGTATGATGGTTACTGAGCCCTGTTTGAACCGTAAGAATTCGTAGAATACGAGTGACATGTCACTAGGGTTACCATTTTGGTCTAGATCTTGCATATGTTACGGACTCATCGCAGCTCGTATAAGCTTACCAATATATCAGTTCTTAAGAGCTCACTGTTTTCAACTCGTCAGAGCTTACTGTTTCAGCTCAATAGAGCTTATTGTCCATCAGCTTAGGAGGAGCTTACTGGTCATGGCTCGAAAGGGCAAAAATAATAATGAATTGACGGATTACTAATTTATATACGTAATGTATATCACCCGAGTATCCCTTGAAATTCTAATAGGTTTAACAGGCATAAATTTTGTTATTGGTTATGTGAAAAAGCTATATGTTATACGGATGAATTACTGTTTAAACAGATGAGTTACTGATATCAAATGATTTACTATTCATATGATTGAGAGTGAAATTTTACAAATGATGTACATGATATATGAATTTGATATGATACAATGTATTGAGTATTAAATTGAGATAATGGAAGATTACATGCACTTATGTGACTAACTTGTTGAAGAATACCTGTGTATAGGCATTTGGCAAGTGAATTTGATATACTTTGTTTAATTGTTTGATTATGAATAAATGGTAAGTTAAAATTTAAATTATATGAGCTTACTAAGCTATAAAGCTTACTCTGTTTCTTTTTCATGTTTTATAGAGGTTTGATAGCTCGCTTGATTCAGATAAGTCAGAGTTACGCATCACACTATCCAGTTGCTGATTGGTACCTTTGAACTCATGGATATTTGTAAATGTGGCATGTATAGGCTAGAAACAAATATGATAGTTTTGGTTACTTGAGATAGCAACTTTGGTACATGATGTGATATAAGTTAAAGCCATGTGCTTTGGCTTAACTTGGTATAAATTTTTGGTTGTGTATAAGTATTTCGAATATGGTATGTTTTGGCAAGTAGTAGATGGAGTGGAAATATTAAAATGTTGTTTTGATATGTAGTAGGCATATGAATGGAAAATGCATGATATTAATTAGATATTTGAATACTATGTCGAATTGGTATAAAATGTGTATGAATTTTTGTGGATTGGTTTCCTAATGAGTTATAAAATGTTGCATTTTATGCTTGTGCTGGTGTGTAAAAATAGGGTGGCAAAATGGCTTTGTAAATAACCTATTTTTGTCCAAATAGGCAGAGACACAGGCGTGTGTCTCAGCCATGTGTGACACACGGTCAAATTACACGTCCGTGTGTCCCCTGGTGTTGAAATTAAAATGAAGTCAGTATACCCCACACGGTCTCACACACAAGTGTGTGACTTGCCGTGTGATACAAGTCAGTATACCCCTTAATTAGCACACAGCCTAGCACACAGGCGTGTGACTTGGCCGTGTTGCATAAGTTAGAATACCCTATAGGTTTGGCACAGCCTAGCACACGGCCTGGCACATGGGCGCGTCTGGCCACGTCAAAGGGCACACGGGCTAAACACATGTGCTAAACACACGTGCGTGTGGCTGGCCATGTAACCCAAGTCAGTATGTACCCCCTGTTTTCACACAGCTGGTGACACGAGTGTGTCTAGTGGTCGTTTGTCTGCCCACAAAGGCATGTGCCCTCTGTTTTGAGAAAATTTTTTAAAGTTCGGTGAAAGTTCTTGAGTTACCAATTTAGTCCTGAATCACTCTTAAAGCATGTTTAATGCCTCGTAGGTTATTATAAGGGACAAATTAATTGAAATTGAATGATAAATATTTGAATTGGGAAAATGTTTGCTAAATAGATGTTTAATTGTTTTGAAAGTCTGGTAATACTTTGTAACCCTATTCTAGCGTTGAATACGAGTGAAGGGTGTTACATTTATTGGTATTAGAGCTACGGTTTAGTCAATTTTAGGACTATCGTAGCGTATGTGAGTCTAGTTATACATGCTATATATTTAAACTAAGATAGTGTGATGACTCCTGACATTTTCAAATGTGTTTTTAAATAGTAAATGGATCCTGATCGAGTTGTAGTTGATGAGGTTGAGAGTAATGCACCTGCTTCCACTCAAGAGACAGCGCCGTCTGATTCTAGACCTGCAATGGGCAACCAGGGAGGAGAGGCTAAAGAAGCCTTCTTCCAAATGATGAACGAGTGGTTTACACAATACATTCATACGAAACTTGCTGCTCAACAACCTCCACCCCCACCTATTCCCCAACCGTTCCCTATAGTTTCTCAAGGTATAGATCCTTTGCGATTGAATAAACCACCTGTTGATAAGATATGGAAACATAGGGCCGAGGAATTCAGAGTTACTGTTAACGATGACCCTGAGAGAGCAGAGTTTTGCCTTGAGAACACGATTCGGGTATTTGATAAACTGTCTTGCACACCTGAAGAATGTTTAAAATTTGCTGTATCACTGTTAAGAGACAATGTGTATCAGTGGTAGAATACCTTGATATATGTAGTTCCGCGAGAAAGAGTTACTTGAGAGTTCTTTCAAGTTGAATTTAGAAAGAAATACATTAGCCAAAGCTTCATTGATCAGAAACGAAAGGAATTTCTTGAATTAAAATAGGGCCGTATGTCAGTAACAAAATACGAAAGAGAGTTTGTAAGGCTCAGCAAATATGCTCGTGAATGTGTTTCTTTCGAGGTTATAATGTGTAAAAGGTTCAAATATGGATTAAATGAAGAAATCAGACTATTAGTTGGCATTCTTGAGCTAAAAGAGTTTGTCTTTCTATTTGACAGAGCTTGCAAAGCCGAAGAGTTTAATAAAGAGAAAAGAAAAGCCGATTCTGAGCTAGAGACTTTAGAAAGAGATTTGCGGGCAAATCACATTAGTCAGCATCAAAGAAATCTAGAGGATATTATCCTCGTTCTACTACTGCTGCGGGGATTTCGATCAGAGATAGAGATGCGAGACATTTTATCTCTAAACCTCAGATGACATCTATTGCTAGTGTGGGTAGTGTTAGAAATGTTGAACCTAAATGTAAGCACTACAATAAGCGACATTACGGTGAATGTAGAATAATGAGAAGAGCTTGTTTTAAATGTGGATCTCTTGATCATTATCTCCAGGACTGTCTAGAAATGTTTATAGCTGAAAGAGATCAACCAGTGAAAATAAATAATACAACTACTAGAGGGAGACCATCCCGAAACACAAGAAATATGAGTGGTAACCGAGGTATTACGAGAGATTCTGCTGTAAGATCTGAGGCACGAGCATCTGCCCGAGCTTGTGCTATCCATGCGAGGCAGGAAACAACATCGCCAGATGTTATTATCGGCACTTTTTCTTTTTTTAATACTGATATAGTTGCGTTGATAGATCTTGGATCAACCCATTCATATATCTGTATGAATTTAGTATTTAAAAAGAGTTTACATGTTGAGTCTACAGAGTTTGTAATTAAAGTATCGTACCCCTTAGGCAAGTTTGTTTTAGTTGATAAAATTTGTAAGAATTGTCCATTGATGACTCGGGGATACCGTTTTCTAGCTGACTTGATGCTTTTACCGTTCAGTGAGTTTGATGTGATTCTTGGTATAGACTAGCTGACTATGCATGATGTATTTGTGAATTGTAGAAGAAAGATTATCGAATTGAAATGTCAGAATGGTGAAATTCTTTGGATTGAGTCTAATGACTCGAGTGAAGTTCCTACTGTGATATCCTCTATGTTAGCTCAGAAATATATGAAAAAGGGTTATGATGCAAATCTTGCATACGTACTAGATAAAAAGGTGTCTGAATCAAAGATTGAATCTGTACCTGTTATTTGTGAGTTTTCGGATGTATTTCGAAAAGAATTACTAGGTTTGCCACCAATCAAAGAGGTTGAATTTGGTATTGAATTAGTACCAAGAACAACACTGATATCGGTATCTTCGACAGAATGGCTCCAACAGAATTAAAAAAGTTGAAAGCTCAGTTGCAAGAATTGACAGATAGAGGTTTTGCACGACTGAGTTATTTGCCTTAGGGTGCACTGGTATTGTTCGTAAAGAAGAAAGTCGGCATAATGAGAATGTGTATCGATTACAAATAGTTGAATAAAGTATCTATAAAGACCAAATACCGTCTACCATGGATTGATGGTTTATTTGATCAGTTGAAAGGGGCTACAGTATTTCAAAGATTGATTTGAGATCGGGTTATTATCAGTTGCGAGTTAAAGAGTTAGATGTGCCAAAAACTACGTTCAAAATGAGGTACGGACATTATGAATTCCTTGTTATGCCTTTTTGATTAACTAATGCAACTGTAGTTTCTATGGACTTGATGAGTCGAATATTTAGACCGTATTTAGATAGATTTGTTGTTGTATTCATTGACAACATTCTGACCTATTCACGAGATGAATCTAAACATAATGAGGACTTGAGAGTTGTGTTACAAACTCTACGTGATAAACAATTATTTGCAAAGTTCAGCAAATGTGAGTTTTGGCTCCAAGAGGTTGGATTTCTAGGGCATATTGTTTCAGCTGAAGGTATTAGAGTTGACCCGAGTAAGATTTTTGCTATTGTTGATTGGAAACCTCTGAGAAATATTTCTAAAGCCTGTAGTTTTCTAGGTTTAGCAGACTATTACCAAAGATTCGTGAAAGGATTTTTGATGATTGTGACACCGATGACACGACTGCTTCAAAAAGATGTAAAATTTGATTGCTTAGAAAAATGTCAATAGAGTTTCGAACAGTTGAAAGTACTGTTAACTGAAGCACCAGTTCTGGTTCAACCTGAATCGGAGAAAGAGTTTGTGATTTATAGTGACATGTCATTAAATGGTTTGGGATGTGTTCTAATGCAAGAAGGAAAAGTTATAGTTTATGCTTCTCGACAATTAAAACCGCATGAAAAGATTATCCGACGCATGACTTAGAGTTGTCTATAATTGTGTTTGCATTGAAAATTTGGCATCACTACTTATACGGTGAAAAATGCCACATTTATACGGATTACAAAAGTTTAAAATATCTAATGTCATAGAAAGATTTGAATCTGCGATAACGAAAATGGCTTGAGTTACTGAAAGATTATGAATTTGTGATTGATTATCACCCGGGAAAAGCTAATGTTGTTGCTGATGCCCTAAGCCAAAAATCTTTGTTTGCATTATGAGCAATGAGTACCCAGTTGATAATTTGTGATGATGGGTCTATTTTAGCTTAATTAAAAGCTAAATTGGTATTTCTTCAACATATATGTGAAGTTCAAAAAGATGATCATGAATTGCAAGTTAAACGAATTCAATGTGAGACTATCCCTAATTCAGAGTTTTAGATTGGAACCGATGATTGTTTAAGGTTTCAAAATAGAATTTGCATACTGAGAAATTTAGAACTCATTCAAAAGATTTTGCATGAAACGCACAATAGTTGCTTATCAGTTCATCCGGGGAGTACCAAAATGTATAATGATTTGAAACAATTTTACTGGTGACAAGGCATGAAATGAGATATCTTAGAGTTTGTTTCTAAATGTTTGATTTATCGGCAAGTCAAAGCTAAACATTAAGTACCATCGGGTTTACTGCAATCTGTGATGATTCCTGAGTGGAAATGGGAAATGGGAAATGGGAAATAGGATAGTGCGAAATAGTATGTGTGATATGCATGTTTATGTGAGAGTTAAAATTTTTGGCTTTATAGACCTCACACCCTCATTGGTAAAGTATTATAATGAAATCCGTATTATATGGATTAAATAAGCTTACAAGTGTGGAATTACAAAGTTTCGTGATTGAAGGATTAGTACTGTGATCAGATAAGAGAATGAGTCCACAAGTGAAGGTAGTAACAGAAAAGATATTGAATCGTGTTTAAGGCCATTCGTAATATGCCAAGTCACTATTAAAGAAGAAGTTGAATTTGAAGAGATGAAAGTATTTAGGTATGATGTCTAAAGAACGTATTAACTGGAAGTTCTTCTGAATTGATTTCTATTGGTAATGGGATAATGTGAAATCAGTGATGACAAAATTAGACAGTGGAAAATGTTTAAAATGAAATGATAGCTGGGTACAGTGGTTATAGTCGGACAGTTACTATGGTTTCTTCTGGGCATTCTGTGTACATTTATCCTCAGAGGTATGTGTAACTGTATATTTTGGGATGAAATTTTTATCGTACGAGAACTTTATTTAAATACTGATAAACTAAAGCATTCTTGGGTTGTTCGGGTTATGATCAACATTATTCTATTTTTCTCTAGTATTTTATTACATTGTGTCGATAGAAGGTCGACGGTAAAATTTGTATGATGTTGGTATTCTGTTTCTATTGGTTATTATTCTGTTGAATGTGCATGAAGATTATATTGCTTCTGTTATCGTGGATTACAGAAGCTTATGAGTAATGCTTTACTTTTGGATTTCCTCTGAGACATCATCGAGATATTTACCATTTGATATGGGTGCTTTCTTAAAAAACTCAGTATAGTATTATAATTTTTGGGATTACACTATCTCGATTTTCTTATTCTATCTGATTGTTTGCAAGGGATATTCTTTTAACAGAGATGACCATATCTAATATGATCTAAAATTTCTGGTTTGATCTTGGGAGTATAGTAGTATATTTATTAGATTTATATAGGTTGTGTTTCCGCACTAGTTTCTAATGAAATCATATTTGAAATATCTCTTGTGTTCAAAATGTATTATTGATAACTGGGACATTATATATCTATACGATTGAGATGTCGGCCTTATTATGGCACTATGATTTTAATCTATCTGATGGTTGTGGCTTCAATATGGTTTAAAGCTTCGTTGATTAATAATTGAAAAGTTATTGTTTGATAGTCGAGATCGATTTAGTTGTCTAGTTTGATTGGATTAATTGCTTGAAGGATTAATCAAGTTACTTGTATCTGAATCTATCCACAGAGTGGAAATGAACTTTGAATGTTCACGGGTAAGTAGATGGATAGTCTGAATGACGAACTCATATTCTAGAAGATGTGATACAGAATTTTATCTATTGGAACGGTTCTAATTGAGAAAGTTATCGCGATTGGGAAGTCTGAATGATATGATATTTATTAATAAAGTGGTAAACAGTTGAAGACATTGTTAACTGAAGTGTTAATTCTGGTTTAGCTTGCATCGGGTAAAGAGTTATTCGACACAAGAATTAAAGATGGTTTGAATTGTTGAAAGATTATGAGTTAGTGATTGATTATCACTCTGGGCAAACGATTATAGTCTTTGGATGTAAGTCATGGTTGTTCTTTTAAGGTTCAGCCATTCATCTTCATGCATGTAAGTCCGTTTTGTCCCGATTTTTGATAATTTTTATGTTTTTGAGATCGTTGCTTCGTAATCTAGCTAGCTCGTACCTTCGATTTCAAAATTGTTAAAGTATTTGGATGATGCCATTATTGAATGTTTGAGTATCTTGATGTTTAATGATAGGAAATAAATCTTTGATGTTAGATTAATGAGTTTTGTTAAGTGAATTTTAGTAAAAATGTTAATTTTGGACTAAATCGTGAAATATGATAAATTGTGTGGTAAAAGTGTGAATAAATGAAATGTGTGGGCTGCTATGGACGTTGGTGATATTTGGCTATAGTAGGATTGTACTCAATTTCAGGAATTTGCATTTTTATGATATAGGGACTAAATTGTAAAGAAGTTGAAATATCAGGGGCAAAAATGTAATTTTACCATAAAGTGATTTATGGGCTGTTTTGATACCATGAACATTCGGCTAAGCTTAATTATGGTTAAAAATGTTCAATTTGCATGTTTTGAGCTCAGGGACTAAATTGAATAAAAGTAAAATCGTAAGGGCAATTTTGTAAAAATGTTAAAAATGACCAAATTGTATAAAATGAAGTATTTTACTGTCTAAATTAATGTATTGAATGAAATTATTAATTTAGATCAAGATTGGGTGGAAAATTAAGTAAAATGAGAAAATTACCAAAATGCCCCTGAACTTTGGTATCTCTACAACTTAGCCAGGTAAGTTCGTATGTTAATAAGCATTATTATAATTGAGTTTTAATGCTTTATATTGAATGGTTGACGAGTATAATTGTACGGAAATTGTAACACCCCAAACCTGACCCAGACGTTATGGTTGAATCTGGTGTGTCACATTGAAGTGTTTTAGCGAAAACCGTGTTTTCATTAAAAACACTTCTTAAAATAAAAGAAACCTTAATTAACTTAAAAAAACACACCTTTTAGTTGCAAAAACCTTGTTGAAACATTTGATTTAAGAAAACTTATCATTTAAAAATTTAATTACGGAAACGTGGAAAACATACTATAATTTAGGAAACCCATGTTCAACTTCTTGTAAATACATTGAAAATAATAATAAGTCAAGTAATAATAACACAATGAAAACCTTATTACAATCTGGTCTGGAACATACTTAAAAAGAAGTAAAAACTTAAATGCTTGGAAAAAAAACCCAAGTCCAAATCATCTTGCTAGCTGGCCACCCAGAGTCCTTCCAAACATCGAACCTTCTACTGAGCATCACCTGAAAATAAGATAAAAGAGGGGGTGAGTTTTCGCAAACTCAATGTGTACAACCTTCGAAGAAAACAAGCATTCAAAAAAACATCAATCATCATTTATGCAATGCAATCCCATCCAAATTATCCATCCACTACACTCCGGCTCCGTCCCCCGTCACACTATGTGGGGATATAAATATCGACCCACCCGGCCCACGCACCATGGTAGCCCGATTGCGGAACTACCTTCATTTACATATTGGGCTTTAAAAGCCGTTGGTGGATCCACAATTGTCAAGCAACCATCCGATCCTTATATACTTCCTCCGTTCCATAATTCCCAACCCATATGCAACCTAAGCAGAATATCATATGTATGCATGTCACATCCATAAAACCTACATTCAACACCTAGGGGTATTTTGGTCATTTTCGCCCTTAGGGGCATTTCGATAATTTTCCCTTAATTACGGTTTTCACTTATCTTGGCCCGTGAACAAGTCCCGTGATCTAAGATGAACGAATACTATACACCAGGTAGGATTCCAGAAAAGAGGAGGTAGGTCATTAAGACCGCTTAAGTACCAAGCTCTCCCTAGATCCAATCCTAGACATGCATATACCCATTGCCACACCTTAACCCTTTGACTTGTCCACGGTCGCAGTTTATTAATTAAGTCTTATGTGGATATCATATACTAGGCTTAAAAACCCTTTACAAAGCCTAACAATTTCACATACCTACATCTAGCCCATTAAGACCAATCATATTCGTTTGGCCCATTAGGCCCAAATCACATTTATATGGCCCGTTAGGCCCAGTCATATACATATTCATGCTCACATACAAATTCTTATCACATAGCATCAATATTCAATTTTTGCCTATTATGGGCCGAACAACTTATCGGGCCCATTTAGCCCATCTGGCCCATATGGCCAAATCACAACCCAAGTCCACGAAATTGCTCGTGGGCCTTAAGCAACCTATCAGTTTCCCCCTTACGAGTTTTTGCGCACTCGCAAGACTACCGTAGCCAAACTTTTAGCTTTTCGGTATTTCGGCTTTTTGGCTTTTCAACTTTTCGGCTTTTACTGAATCATTGTGTGTGTGCAGTGTATGTACACACCTGGTAAGCAAGTGTGATGTGATCTCCTTAGCCCAAACCTACAATCGATATCACCCTTCAATTAATCGCATGTTTAATACTTATTTACTCAAAAACCGAAGCCTCACCTTAACCTTACCTTGAGCCCAATCCTTAATCGCTTTTTCCTTGATCACATATTTCCTAGATCTGCACAAATCTTAACTATTAAAACCCAAATAATAGGTGACTCGTACCCAACACAAGTCTCCTTACCATAACTATGACCATTCGGCCACCATAGCCAATGGGAGAAGAATACTTACCAAAACCGCAACACCTTAAGGAGCAATTCGGTAGAGAGATAAAAACCAAGATCAGATACTAATTCCCTACCAAAGTTGATTAGAAAGAGTGAGGGACAATAATTGATACTAAACAAATAAAACCGATTGGAAGAGCAACACTTACACTAGATTCGGTCAAAAAGTATTTGGCCCTTAGAAGATTCAGTTTTTCGGCTTTTCAAACTAAGTATGGTGAATAAGGTTTATTTGGTACAAATTAAAGAGGAAGAGTAGTAGAAGAAGAAATCGGCTAAGTGAAACAGAGAAGAATAAAAATCGACAGAAAGAAAAGAAAGAAAGACAAAAGGGTTTTTGGCTTTTTGGATCTTGAAAGAAAAAGGGTTTTTGGCACAAAGTGAAGGGAATTCGGTCATTAGCTTTTCAATCCTTTCATTAGGCACCTATTTATAGCCCTATAGCCGAATTCTTCAAGCCCAAGTTCCCAATTCGGCTCCACTTACTCCTCACTTCTCATCTCCTCGTTTTTCTCCCTGATAACCCCTTGATCCTTTCCTTAATTTTCTCTTTTGAACACTCCCCTTGAGGTCCATCTTCACACCACTTCCATCCTTCTAGAAGGCCAAAATTAAACTCTAAAAATACTAAGCTAGGATTTGAACCTTGAAACCCCTGGCTAGCTACTAACGCCACCTCACTACACCTTATGTGGAGTCACTTAGCCACTCCACCATAGGCTCTTTTTGTGTCCAATTGATTCTTCAGTTATTCAAAAGCCCACCTACTTGTTAGCCCTGATTCTTTTAATAATTAAATTATAATTTCTTCCACCCCTTAATTCGAACTCAAACTTAGCTAAGACCTATTAAAATTATCGCTTGGATAAGAATATTAAACACAATTTTTGTTACAATCGAAAATAAAGAAAATTTAGAATTTTGGGATTTTTGGATTTCGAGATTTTTTTAGGGTGTTACAGAAATATTCGAGATAGCTTCGGCTATGCATTGGCACTTAGTGTGCGGAACATCCAAAACGACATTTAGTGTGTAAGGTATCGAGTATGGCACCTAGTGTGCGAGACATTGAATATTCAACGGTAAATGAAAGATGTGATTGAGTATGAGATTGGTATGAGATGGTACAGGTATGTATGGAAATTGGTACGAGATGGTACAGGTATGTACAAAAATTCAATTGAGTATTGAATCCATGAAAATTGTGAGTTCATGATCATTGTAGAAATGAATATGCAATAATAATGTGGTTAATGGTTTGGTAATATATTATGTTATATTACTTGAATAGTGATTGAATAATAAATTTGGTTGATGATTACGTGTTAGGCTTTGGGGTCAAAATGAGTTGTGATATGCTCCATTTTACTCATTTAAATTGTGGCTCAACGATTATGACAAAAGGGTAAAGATTGGCAAATTCTTATATTTGAATTGCTATTGAAAGCATGGAAAAGAATGAGTTTTGGATGATTTAAAGATATTTAGCCATATGCTTGATATGTGAATACACATAAGTACTGTAAACTTATGACATAATGCTTTAATGATAATTTGTTAGTTCATGGGATGTTAAAATTTAAAATCTAATGTTGTTTAGGCTAAGGCCAAAACATGGTGGATTGACTTAAATGGATTATGCTTATAAATTGAAGTTATAAGCTTTATTTCTTTGAATTACGAACTTTCTAAGCTGTGAAGCTTACTTTGTGTTATTTTTCTATGTTTTGTAGTGCTTCGGATGTTCGCTCGGGTTGGAAGTCAACGAAGATCGCATCACACTATCCGATTATTGACTTACGATATTTTTACACCTTGGGGTTTGGATATATGGCATGTATAGGCTAGTGTTAAGATGATATGATTTGAGTTGTGATTTTAGCCATGTGATTTGGCTTGTAAATGTTGATGTATATTGGTTATTTAAGTTGGCTTAAAGTATGTGTTTGATAAATGATATATGTGATGTATATAATGCTTTTGCGTTGGCATATTTCAGTATGAAGTATAAATGATGAATTGATTTGTTCGAGAAGCATGATTTTGTTGTTGGAAAGGTGAGAAAATGGAATTAGAAGTTATGTATGTTTTTTATGATATTGATATAATGATTTGGCATGTTTTGAATGCCTTTGAATGTATTGAAATGGTATGAGATGATGTGGTTTAGGTATGGTTGTGGAGGGCGAGAAATGTGGCTTAAACCAAGCCTATTTTCACTCCACACAGCCGAGCACACGGGCGTGTGGCTCGACCGTGTGTGACACATGGCCTTGGTACACAGCCATGTGTCCCCTAGGGTAGCCCTACGAATTAAGTCAGTATACCTTACAGACTTGACACGGCCTAGACACACAGGCATGTCTATTGGCCGTGTGAGGCACATAGGCTGGTACATGGGCATGTGGCCGGCCATGTGCCCCAAGTCAGTATGTATGCCTTGTTTCCTCACGGCCTGGACACGGGTGTGTGGTTTTGCTGTGTGAGGTAAGTCAGTGAGCTCCACGGGGTTGAGCACGGCCGGGGCACACGGGCGGGTGACCCCTTCAATGTTGAAAATTTTCTATGTTTCATAAATGTTCCTCGAGTTATTAGTTTAGTCCCAAACTTCTTCTAAGCTTGTTTTAAGGTCTCATAGAGCTTTATAAGGGACATTATGGATGAATGTTTAAAGTTTTAAATTGTATGCAAGTTTATGATGTGAAATGTGTTTAAAGGTTACGATGTAAGTCTGGTAATGCCTCTTACCTTGTTTCGACCTCGGATACGGGTAGGGGTGTTACATATACATTTTTGAGATTGTTCGATTGCACGGGGTGCCAGTATCTATCATTTCTGATAGAGATCTAAGATTTACGTCGCAATTCTGGAAGAAACTGTAAGAAGCTTTGGGAACACGGTTGAATTTCAGTACAGCTTTTCATCCTCAAACTGATGGTTAGTCTGACAGAGTTATTCGGATTCTTGAAGACATGTTGAGATGTTGTATTTTAGAGTTTGAGGGCAGTTGGAAAAAATACTTACCGTTGATTGAGTTCGCGTATAACAATAGTTTTCAAATGAGTATAAAGATTCACGGGGTTGAATTGATTAGAGAAACTGAAGAAAAAGTGAAAACGATTCGCGACAATTTAAAAATAGCTTTAGATTGACAGAAATCATATGCGGATTGAAATGTAAAGAAATTGAGTTTCAAGTTGGGAACCGAGTGTTTTTAAAGGTGTCATAGTGGAAAAAGGTTTTTCGAATCGGCTGTTAAGGAAAGTTGAGTCCGCGATTTATCGGACCGTATGAGATCTTCAAAAGAATAGGGCCTGTAGCGTATCAACTATCTTTACCATTAGAACTTGAAAAGATTCATAATGTCTTTGACGTTTCTATGCTACGACGATACAGATCCGATCCGTCACATGTGGTTTCTCTGGTAATGTTGAGATACAAATTGATTAGACGTATAGTGAAGAACCGATTATGATTTTAGCTCATGAAATCAAAGAATTAAGAAATAAACGCATAGCCCTAGTGAAGGTTCTTTGGCATAAACACGGGATCGAGGAAGTTACGTGGAAGCCCGAGGAAACTATGAGAAAACAGTACCCTAACCTATTCACTGGTAAGATTTTCGAGGACGAAAATCCCTAAGGGAGAGTTGTAATAGCCTATTTTTAGTCAAACTGAAATAGTGGTTTCGGGACCAAAAATTCAAAGTCAAAATATTTATTTTATTATTTCATTAAAGTTTACAACATAATAGAATTATGATGTGAAAGTTTCATAAAAAAATTTTACTGTTTGAATGGTTAATTTGAGAAAAAGGACTAAATCGCGTAAAATGTAAAATGTATGTTCTATTATTTAAAGGTGTCAAATAACTTTCACTACAGGAAAATAGGGCTTTAGCGGCGTTTTTAGCGGCGTTTTAGTAAAAACGCCGCAAAAAAAGAGCATCAGCGGCGCTTTTGGAAAAACGCCGCTAAAAACCAGAGCATTAGCGGCGCTTTTGAAAAAATGCTGCTAAAAACCAGAGCATTAGCGGCGCCTTCGGAAAAACGCCGCTAAAAACCAGAGCATTAGCGGCGCTTTCGGAAAAACGCCGCTAAAAACCAGAGTATTAGCGGCGCTTTTGGAAAACGCCGCTAAAAACTGAGCATTAGCTAGCGCTTTTGGAAAAACGCCGCTAAAAGTCATATAACCCCTAAACCCAAAAAAATCATAACCACTAATCTATAACCCCTAAAACAATAATTATTAAAATTTATGGTTATACAATATATTAAATATTTTCTTATATAATCGTAAAAGAGATAGTATTGAATTTAAAATATCAAATTAATTATCATTATAGTTTATGGTTTATGGTTTAAGATATATGGTTTAGGGTTTAAGGTTTATGAGTTAACTATAGTTTAAGATATATGGTTTAGGGTTTAAGGTTTAGGAGTTAACTAGTATTTGAAGGTTTATGATGAATTATGGGTTTAGGGATTATGATTTAGGGTTTAGGGGTTAGGGTTAGGGTTAGAGTTTAAGGTGTAAGGGTTTGGGGTTAAGGGTTAAGGGTTTAGAGTTTAGTGTTTATGGGATAGGGGTTAAGAGGTTTAGGGTTTAGATTAATTAGTATTTTTTAATTTATAGATTAAATGATTTCTTATATAATTGTAAAAGAGATAATCTTAATTTGAATATATTAAACTTATGATTATAGTTTAAATTATTTAAGAGATAATAGATAAACTTTCAGTGTACAAAACAATTGAGAAGTGGACAAATGTACACATTCAAGTGAACATGAAACAATAGAGGAAAACAAAATTGAAGTGCAAAAAAAAAAAAAAAAATGAATATATAGAAATACGATTGTAAGATTATTACAAGTGAAACAAGGAATGAATTATGTGCAATATTTTTGTATATTTTAGTACTCATCATTATTTTTGTATAAGATATATTTTTTATTCTAATAATATCTTAAAAACACAAATCTTGTATAATGTATAATTTATTGCACCTATCCTTTACACTTATTAAATTTTAAAAATTTATACAACAATTCTAAAATTTTAGCTTTAGCGATTTAATATTCATAATATTGTAGCTCAAATTATGTATGTGCCCGTATATCAATTGTGAATCCTTCTATACTATTGTACTAATAATATATATTAATGTATTATGTGCCTGTATATTAATGTTAATGTATTACTATAATATGTAGCTTAAATTGTCAATCCGTCTATATTATTGTACTAATAATATATATTAATGTAATATTGAAGAGTTAATTGATTAAAAATAATAAATGCAAGTACAAAAAAGAGCAAGGTATGAAGAGGTACAAAAAAGATTCAAAATTGCTAACAACGAGATTTGAACCTGTGTACTAAGGTAAAGAGCAAGTAAACTTAACCAACTAAGCTATAGTGGCGTTTATACCAAAAATGCTGCAAAAAATTAAGCTATACTGGCGTTTTTTTTTAAAAACGCCACAAAAAGCCATTATTTTAGTGGCCCATAAAATTACCATCTTTTCAGTTCAACAACGATTTCTCTCAAAATTCCTTGAGTTGAATCCTTTTCTCGTATTTGTTCCTTCTCCGGAAAATCACCGACGGGATAAAACCATTTGTTTCGATTTAAACGCTTTAAAGATTCTTGGTTTTCTGATATAGATTTTTTTTCTTGGGACTTGTTTGTTTTCTCGCTATTCTGTGGGAAAGTGAGAAGTTTTTTTTTCTAGGATAGAAGATGAGTAACCCATCTACAGAGCCTCTTCAAAATCAAAAGTCGGTTCTTCACAACCTTGAAACATCTTTCAAGCGCAAAAAGAGGAGTGTTTCAAAAAGATTGTAAAACCGATTTTTCTTATTTATACAAGTTTTCCTGCAAATTTTTCTTCTTTTTCTTTTTCAATACTTCACATTTTCTTTTCCTTTGTTTCTTGTTACAAAGTGCAAAGCATATGATGTATGGTTTTGGAGATGATCCTAATGTAAGTATCCTTAATTTCAACATTGAGCCCACTAACCTATTTTTGATGAATGTCAGATCCTCTGTTGAATTCTTTGTCGAGCTTTGTATCTTTTTTATTGCGTATGATTTCATTTAGAGTTGGTAGCCATTAAGTTATTTCCCCAATGTTTTTTTCCATAACCATGGATTTTTAATAAATTGCTTACTACCCTCAATTTCTAAAGTAAAATGTTTGAAGTATATTTCTCGACCTTAAGTTATACAAAGTTCAGTAATTGATTTTCCGCACAAAAAGTAGATGATCATCGCTTTTCTTATTTTTTCTGTCTAAACAGAAAAGGGAACAATGGTCTATCTAATGGTATTGAGTGAATAGATCTTTGATCTTAGCACCGCCTTGTTGAGCAAAGTTTCTCCTCATGCTCATGAACTATGGATGGTTTTGACATATAGATATCAAGGCTTTTTGACATATAGATATTAAGGCTGCAAACCTTGCTTGAGGCTCTACATATATATTAGAAATGGGTAACATTTTAATAAATAGCACCGAGTTCTATGAGATGTGCTCAAGTAATGAATGGATAAAAGAATAATATCCTTCAAGGGAAAGGGTTTAAAAGACTTGTACTAGTAGGAGGAACTGCACAAAAAATGTTTATGTATTAAATGTTTGCTGCTCCAGATCTCTATTAAAGATGTTATGAGGGCAATTCATCTAAAGTCGTTTGACTATCGGGTGCTGAATCTTCTTCTCGTATCGGTTAAGAGGTCAAGAGGTAATTTCTTTGTTAGCCTATTTTATACGTTTGTATCTTTTGCATGTTTGTGCATGTACTTACATCTGTTTGATTTTTGAACCATGCTAGCATTCTAACATTCTATTTTGGATGCAAGTTGAAACACTATTTAAGGGTTTTGATAGAAGGGGAAGAAAAAGAAATGTCTAAAGCACTACATAATTCTTTCTCGACTTAATAAAATGACAACTAAAATGACAACTCCATGATCTTTGTGATTTGCTATGTTGGTTTTCATCAAGTTTTTTGGAAGTACATACAATGATTCTTGCTTACGTTTCGCTTTCATGTAATTGTGATATTGTTAATCTTCAGTTTCAATCTTTAAACAACAAGCAGAACTGAAATTTTATATCCGCTTATAAATGTTATGCGATCTGCATTCATACATTACAAGACATTATCAAAATGTATCCATCGCCTTTATGTTTTTACTATGATATATCTTGCACTCTATATTTTGTTTTGGTAACTTAGATTAACAAGGCTAAATGTATTTTCTTGAAGTTGTTCTAAAGGTTAATGACTTGCACATGGAATTCTCATCAGTCTCTGAATTCCTCGTAGAAATATCGATGATCTGTAAGTGTTTTTTTTCCGTGGTTTCTGTTTTTCTTTTAACTTTAAGACCATAGAAGTAGGTACCTTTTTGTTGCTACTGTAGGCTTACTAAGTTCACACTAGGCTGAAGAGATTTCATTGATTGTAGTGGAAAAGTACTTCACTCACTTCAGGGCTCATAATTAAACAGAATCCTTTTTATTACTTGAATAACATACTTGAGTTTAACTACTACATTTTTTAATTGCCTTGGTTTTTTATTTGGTGGTTCTCTACTTAGCATTCATCATTTGTGGTAGTCCTTAATTGAGTCTTCCTAGGTATAAAAGCATGGTAGAGCTATTGGTTTAGACAAATATGTGCACGAAGACATTAACTTAGGTAGCTTTCTACCTTTGGAACCATGTTGCTTTAGTTTTCTTTCATTTTCATTTGCCGACCAAACTTCATATAAGGATATGAAGATTCAATTTCCAAATTCAAAATTTACCATTTGTTTCATATAAAGATCCTTTTATTTCCATGTTGATAACCATTTACAGAGAGTGCATTGAATATAAATTCATAGTATGTAATGTTCTTATTCACTGCTTCTTTACAATCATTTCTATTTCTTTAAGTTTTTTCAGATACCATGATTCAACGCTAGTCTTTTAGGGTAAAACGTTGCTTTTTATTGCTTTTTATTGGCATGTAAAAATACAACCAGTATGAATAATTGTCAAATATATATATTATATAATTAATTTGTATTCTCGTTCTTCTGCGTGTTAAATTTATAATAATATTATTTGTTTAAATATTTTAATAATTTTTTCGAAAAATCATTAATAAATTAATAAATTAATGTAATTATATATATATATTAAAATTTTTAACTCATTTAGAATCAGTTAAATTATATTTACTATTAAAATAATAACGGTTTAGAAAACTTATTTTTTGCCCAAGCTAGTTAGAGTCTAAAGTTAATTGCAAAATTTTGATAAACTTTTTAGTGTTTTGTTTTAGTCTCTGATCTTGTATTTGATGGCATGGCAGAACACACTTATCCAGGATGGGAAAAAGATGGCATCAATGCTTTATACTTATCGCAGCTATGTCAAAGCACTTCCTCAGGTATTTTAGCCTTAGTTGATTTTAATTTATACATATTTTTAAGGTAAATAATGTTCTAATATAATCTGCTAGTTTTAGTGTAAAGCAATGTTCTTTTTTATGTGGTGTAGGGGGTATGTTGGAATTCACAGTTCGGGATTCAGAAACTTTCTGCTAAAACGGAGTCGCTTGATCTATTGTGGATTACGGTTTTGAACATCCTTTAGAAGGCAAAGTTTTAAATTCATGTCGATGTTAACATTTGTGAATTCCATGAATTAAGTCATTTTGTTTTTCTTACTTTTAGTGACTTATAATGGTGGGCGATATACAAGTTTGGTGCTTTATTATTTTGATTCTATATTTATATTTAATCTAATTTTTATTATTTATTTTAGTTTTGATTCTATATTTTTATTTTTATTTTAATTTGATAATGAATTTTAATAGAAAATTTTTATATTTAAATCATGGATATTATTCTTCTCAATATTTTGATAATGAATTTTAATTTTTTTTATATTTTTCATGATCTTTTTTGTGTATATATATATATTTAAAATTTTATGACTTTTAGCGGCGTTTTGAGAAAAGCGCGCTAAAGGCCATGACCTTTAGCGGCGTTATGGAAAAGCGCGCTAAAGGCCATGACCTTTTAGCGGCGTTTGTGTGAAAAGCGCCGCTAAAGGCCATGACCTTTAGCGGCGTTTGTGGGAAAAGTGCCGCTAATGGCCATGACCTTTAGCGGCGTTTGTCGGAAAAGCGTCGCTAATGGCCATGACCTTTAGCGGCGTTTGTGGGAAAAGCGCCGCTAAAGGCCATGACCTTTAGCTGCGTTTGTGGTAAAAGCGCCGCTAAAGGCCATGACCTTTAGCGGCGTTTTTTTCAAATAAACGCCACAAAATTTAGCGGCGCCATCTATAGAGGCGTATTTTGCGGCGCTTGTAAAAACGCCACAAATAGTTTTAGTGGCGCTTAAAAGCGCCGCTAAAGGCCTAAAAAACGCCGCTAAAAGTCAGTTTTGCTGTAGTGTTTGGCTTTTAATTATGGTGGCCTTAAATGGTAATTAAGCCATTTGAAAGGTAAGTGGACATTAATGGACATGTATAAATGAATTTTAATGTTATATACTTAAGGTTAATATAGTAAATTAGTTATTAATTATGATAAAATAGTAAAAACAAAAGAAAAAGCTTTCATATCCTTCAATTGTTCACTGAAAATAAGAAAGGGAGACTCTATTTTTGGTGTTTTAGGGTTTAGTCACTTTGATCTTCAATTGTAAGTCCATTTTTATTCGGTTTTTAATGATTTCTATGTTTTTAATATCGTTGCTTCGTATTCTAGTTAGCTTGTACCTTAGATTTCAAAACTGTTAAAGATTTAACATGTTTCCATTGTTGAATGTTTGAGTAATTTGATGAATTATGATAGATTTGGAAGATTTAATGTTAGATTAATTGTTTTTGTAAAGTGATTTTTTACAAAAATGACAAGAAGGGATTAATTTGTGAAAATGTGAAATGTGGTGCTTAAAAGTGTGAATAAATTTAAAATATAGCTGCTAGTAACATGTATTAAATTCGGCTAAGCATGGGTTTATACTAAATTGCATGAATTTGCTATTTTATGCTATAAGGACTAAACTGTAAAAATGTGAAAGTTTAGGGGAAAATGTGTAAAATAGCCCTAATGTGTGTTTTGGACTAAAGTGAATAAATAGTTGATTAAATAAGCTGATTTTGATAATATATAGATCAAGATAAGTTGAGATCGGGATTAGATCGGGGAAAAGGAAAAGTGGACGAATAGTCGATAATTTCCATCTGAGAAACACGTGGTAAGTTTGTATAATTAGAATCGAACTTTTAAATACATGTAATTATTTGAAATAAATGTCTACAATTGAGTAATTAATCTACGTGAAATACAAATGCCTTATTGATATAGTATGATAGTTACCGAGCCCCGTTTGAACTATAGGAATTCGTAGGATACGAGTGACATGTCACTAGGGTTACCATTTTTGTCGAGATCTTGCATGTGTTGTGGAGGCACCGCAACTCGTATGAGCTTACCGATATATCAGCTCGTAAGAACTTACTATTTTTAGCTCGTAAGAGCTTACCATTTTAGCTCAATAGAGCTTACTGTCCATCAGCTCAGAAGGAGCTTACTGATCATGGCTCAAAAGAACTGAAATGATAATGAATTGAAGGATTACTGATTTATATACGTAATGTATATCACCCGAGTATCCCTTGAAATTCTAATAGGTTCAATGGGCATAAATTCTGTTATTGGTTATGTGAAAAAGCTATGTGTTATACGGATGAATTACTTTTAAAGGATGAGTTACTAATATCGAATGATTTACTGTTTATATGATTGAGAGTGAAATGTTACAAATGATATATATGATATATGAATTTGATATGATACAATGTATTGAGTATTAAATTGAGATAATGGATGATTAAATGCATTTATTTGACTAACTTGTTGATGAATACTTGTGTATAGGAATTTGGCAAGTGAATTTGATATACTTTGTTTAATTGTTTGATTATGAATAAATGGTAAGTTAAATTTTGAATTATACGAGATTTCTAAGCTATAAAGCTTATTCTGTTTCTTTTCCATATTTTATAGAGGTTCGATGGCTTGCTCGATTCGAATAAGTTAGAGTTACGCATCACACTATCCAGTATTCGATTGGTACCTTTGAACTCATGAATATTTGTAAATATGGCATGTATAGGCTAGATATAAATATGATAGTTATGGTTACTTGAGATAGTGACTTTGGTACATGATGTGGTATAAGTTAAAGCCATGTGATTTGGCTTAACTTGGTATAAATTTTTGGTTGTGTATAAGTATTCGAATATGGTATGTTTTGGCAAGTAGTAGATGGAATGGAAATATATAAATTTTGTCTTGATATGTAGTAGGCATATGAACGGAAAATGCATGATATTAATTAGGTATTTGAATACTATGTCAAATTGGTATAAAATGTGTATGAATTGTTGTGGATTGTTTGCCTAATGAGTTATAAAATGTTGCAATTGATGCTTGTGTAGGTATGTAAAAATCAGGTGGCAAAATGGCTTTGCAAATAGCCTATTTTTGTCCATACGGGCGTGTGTCTCAGCTGTAACAGCCCGATTTTGGGGCTAGTCAAAATAGTGGTTTCGAGACAACAAATTTGACGTTGTAAATTTTTTTTTGCATTTCTATGGTCTATAGTTTCACGGAATGAATTCGTAAAAAATTCGTTCAAAAATTTTGACGTTTGGGCACTCAATTTAGTAAAAAGGACTAAATTGTAAAAAGTGCAAAGTTTGAGTTCCACATGCTAGAGGTGTCCAATTGTTATGAAATTTTAAATTAGAGGTCCTTATATGATAATTATACCATTTGTTAAGTTAGTGGACAAAAATGGAAATTGTGAGAGAAAATTTTAAAGTTTGGCAAAAAGGGGTATTTTGGTCATTTGGTAAATAAAAGAATAAAAAGAGAAAATCAAGTCAAAATTTTTTCCATCATCTTCTACCTTGGCCAAATTTCATAAGGACACCATAGTTAGGGTTTTTTCAACTTTCAAGCTTGATAGTAAGTGCATTCTAGCCCTGTTTTTAATGTTCTTTACATTTTTGATGTCCTCGTAACTCAATTTACCTATTTCTACCATTATTTTAAAGTAGGGTTTGTGTTTAAAAAATTATCCATGTGCGACATGCGTGTATTTTGATGTTTGATGGAAGATATTGTATGTTTAAGGTGTGATAAACAACTTTTACTAAGTGATTTTTCATGAAAATATCTAAAAAGGACCTATTTGTAAAAAGTTGTAAAATGGGTAGTAAAAATTTGATTTGATGAAAAATGTGGGCTGATATGAGCATGTTTATGGTTCGGCTAGGCTTGGGTAACAAAGAAATTGAGTGCATTTCATTTTACGAGCCTAAGGACTAATTTGTAAAAATGTGAAACTTTAGGGGCAAAAAGGTAATTTTTCCATAATGTGATGTTTGGAATAATTTGAGTAATGTGAATATCAAATAAGCTAAATTTGTTATTATAGATCAAGAAAAACGAAGTTCGGACCTTGATCGGGGAAAGAATAAGGTGTTTGATGATTAAATCCTCATTTACTATTTTAGTACCGAGGTAAGTTCTATGTAAATAATGCATTATTATTTATGCTTTAATTGTGTTATTATTGTATGAATTTTGAATTTCACTTTGAATAAATTCGACAATGTTTCGACAAGTGAGAAATATCCCGGTTGAACCTTAGGAATAGATAGGATACGAATGTCATGACATTAGGGTTATCTGAGTTTATGTGTAAGACCATTTTTGGGATATGGCATCGATATGAGATTTTGTGTAAGACTATAGTTGGACTATTGGCATCGATTTGAGATCCCATGTAAGACCATATCTAGGATATAGCATTGGTATGGTACTATGTGTGTGAGAGTTCCCGAGTATCCTTTATTATTCCAAGTGGTTCAACGGATAACTTAACAGCCATGTTAAGGTTATGAAAGATTATGGTATGTTGTGGAAGACAATGGTATGTTGTGGAAGACAATGGTATGTTGCAAGTTGGTACAGGTATGTACACAAAACCCATGCTTAATGAGCTCTATATGTGATGAACCCACGATAAGGTTTCATTGAGTAAGTTACGATGTTAAGGTTTTAATATCATCTATGCCGAGTTTGATTATGAGGTTTACAATGATACCTATGTTAATTTACTTCATGTTAAAAATATCTTAAAATGTGTTTATGATGTCTATTATTTGCATAGGAACTTACTAAACTTTAAAGCTTACCTCTTTTCTTTTTCCCTTGTCTTATAGTGTCACCAAGTCAGCTCGGGGATCGAAGACAGCCGAGATGCATCCACACTATCAAATTATCATTTTGGGTATTTATGATTTCATTATTTTGAGTATGGCATGTATAGAGACTTGGTCATTTTGTTATGTCTCGTATTTGGTTTTGCCAAATGTGTTGTCTTATAATGATTGATAATTCATTTCGTAAATGGCCATCGAAATTGACTAATATTGGTTAAGTATATATGCATATGATGATGTTTTTATGGATATGGATTTTACATGGTTTTATATGATAAGTATGAGATGTTGTATGTGATAGAACATAGCATGTAACTGACTTGGTTGTAGCTAAATTGGTTGTATGTATATGCTTGAATTGGTGTTGGTTGTTGTTGTGTAGGTTGGTGCAAGTAAGGGTGGCAAAATGGCTTGGTAAATAGCCTTATTTTTGTCCACACGGGTAGACACACGAGTGTGTGCCTAGGCCATGTATGACACAGGGCCTGCCCTATGGGTGTGCGATCTGGCTATGTGTCCTCTGCATCTTGAATTTTTAGCTTTGAGTTGGCCACAAGGGCAGAGACACGACCGTGTGAAGGACACGACCGAGGGACATGGGCGTGTGCCTAGGGCGTGGGAAGTCTACACCTATTTTTTGAAAAATTATGAAAATTAAATCAACCACACGGCTTAAGCACACGAGCGTGTTACTTGGCTATAAATCAACCACACGGCTTAAGCACACGAGCGTGTTACTTGGCTATGTGACTTTTAAATATTGATGATGTCATAAATGGAGAGTTACACGGGTTAGGGACACGGGCGTGTGTGACCACACGGCCTGCCAACATAGGCGTGTCCCAAAGCCACACGGGCGTGTGACCCCTGTTTTGATGAAAAATTTTCTGAGTATTTTAAAAGGTTTCGAAAGTTCTCGATTTAGTCTTGAACCACTTCCAATGTATGTTTTGGGCCTCATAGGCCCATATTAGGGACGATATTGATATATGCGAAAAGTGTTAAATTTGAGTGGAAATTCATGTCTCGATTTTGAATGTTTGTTTGTGTTTAAGTACGGTAATGCCTCGTACCCTATTCTAGCGTCAAATACGGGTAAGAGGTGTTACATTTAGTGGTATCAGAGCCACTGTTTAGTCGATTCTCGGACTAATGTAGCGTGTGTAAGAGTCTAGCTATACATGCCATAAATGAACTATGATAGTGTGATGACTCTTAAAAATTATAAATCGTGTTTTCATATAGTAATGGATCCCAATCGATTTGAAGCTGATGAAGTAGAAAGTAATGCGCCGGCTCCTGCTCAAGGGGAAGCGCCGTCTAATAGTAGACCCCCTACGATTAGTTAGGAGAAGGAGGTAGGGAAGCCTTTATCTATATGATAAATGAGTGGTATACGAAATTTGTTTGAACAAATCCGAATGCCCAACCTCCTTTACCCCCATCTATTCCTCGATCGGTTCCCGTAGCCCCACAAGGTATGGACTTTGTAAGAATGAATAATCCCCCAGTTGATAAGATCCGTAAGCATAGGGCTAAAGATTTTCGAGCTAATGTGGATGATAGTCCCGAGAGAGCCGAGTTTTGGCTCAAAAACTCCATTAGGGTATTCAATGAGTTGTCTTGCACACCAGATGAGTGTTTAAAGTGTGCTACTCGCTTCTGAGAGATTCTGCATACCATTGGTGGAATACACTTTTATTTGTAGTTCTGAGAGAAAGGGTCACATGGGACTTCTTTCAAAAGGAATTCCGAAAGAAGTATATTAGCCAACGGTTCATCGATCAGAAGCGTAAGGAATTTCTGAAGCTAAAATAGGGTCATATGACCGTAACAAATATGAGCGAGAATTTTTCAGACTAAGCAAATACGCTCGAGAGTGTGTTTCCACGGAGGCTATTATGTGCAAAAGATTTGAGGATGGATTGAATGAAGATATTTGTGTGTTAGTCGGGATCTTAGACTTGAAAGAGTTTGTGGTATTGGTTGAACAGGCTTGTAAGGCCGAAGAATTGAATAAAGAGAAAAGGAAAGCTGATTTTGAAGTTAGAGATTTGAGGAAGAGACCGATAAGTAAGTTGATTCCATCTCAATCCAAGAAGTATAAAGAAATGTATTCCCGTTCGAATTTTTCAGCGGGATATTCACGCAGAGATCGTGAGAAGCAACATTCAAGTTTCAAATCTCAAGCCACCTCAAATGCGAGTGTAGGCAATGTAAAGTCTAGTAGACCCGAATGTCAATAGTGTGGAAGAAAACATCCCAGTGAATGTAGAATAAATGACTGGGCTTGTTTCAAGTGTGGTTCACAAGAGTATTTTATCAGATATTGTCCGGAGATGGCAGAGAAAGAAAAATTTCAAAGTGCAAGGCCTAGTAATACTGCTTTTAGAGGAAGGCCCCTAAAGAATATTGGAAATGGAGCCAGTAGTAATGGTGTGACTAAAGATACAACCATGAGATCTAAAACGGGAGCACCGACGAGAGCCTATACCATCCGTGCTCACGAAGAAACGACGTCTCCCAATGTTATTACTAGTACTTTTTCTCTTTATGATACTGACGTTATTGCATTGATTAACCTTAGATCTACTTATTCGTATGTTTGAATGAATTTGGTAAGTAATAAGAAATTGCCTATTGAGTTTACTGAATTTGTGATTAAGGTGTCAAACCCTTTAGGCAAACATGTTTTAGTTGACAAAGTATGTAAGAAATGTCCTTTGATTATTAGAGGTTACTGTTTTTCGACGGACTTGATGTTGTTGCCATTTGATGAGTTTGATGTTATTTGGGTATGGATTGGCTGACATCGCATGATGCTATAGTAAATTGTAGACAGAAAGTTATTAAATTGAAATATGAAAATGGTGAAATTCTTCGGGTTGAATCAGATGAATCAGATAGATTGCCTGTGGTGATTTCTTCGATGTTAGCTCAGAAATGTATAAGAAAAGGCTGTGAAGCTTATCTAGCTTATGTACTGAATACTTAAGAGTCTGAATTAAAAATTGAATCAATGCCGAGAGTTTGTGAATATCCAGATGTGCCCTCAGAAAAGTTGCCTGGGTTACCTCTAGTTAGAGAAGTTAAGTTTGGCGTTGAGTTAGTCCTTAGAACTTTACCGGTATCTATTGCTCCATATAGAATGGTTCCGATTGAATTGAAAAAACTAAAATGTAACATCCCGAATTAGGGCCTAGTCAGAATAGTGGTTCTGAGACCACAAATCTGAAATAGAAATAATTATTTTACGATTCTCATGAGGTCTATGATATGATTGCATGCTTGTGTGAAAGTTCCATGAAGAAATTCTATGCATAAAATGTCCAATTAAATTTTAGGGACCGAATTGAATAAGATGCAAAACTTGCTTTCAAGAAGCTTTAAGCATGAAATTACTTTAGATTATGAATTAGAGGGTCCTATTTAGCAATTTAACCAATTTTTATAATTTTGGACAAAAATGGACATGCATAGGAAAAATTTGAAAGAAGGACCCTAAGGGCATTTTGATCATTTGGTAATTAAAAGAATAAAAAGGGAAAATAAAAGAAAAAATGTGTCCATCTTCTCCAAGTGCTAGCTGGATTTCTCAATAGCCATAGCTAGGGTTTTGTTCAACATTTCCAACCTTGATTGTAAGTGCTCTCTAGCCCCATTTTTAATGTTCTCTGTACTTTTTAAGTCTTTGAAGCATGATCTACCCATTTCTAGCTATATTTTGAGCTGGGGGTTCATGTATGAAATTTGAACCATGTGTAACATG
The DNA here is from genome assembly GCA_025698465.1 of Gossypium longicalyx. Taxonomy (NCBI): domain Eukaryota; kingdom Viridiplantae; phylum Streptophyta; class Magnoliopsida; order Malvales; family Malvaceae; genus Gossypium; species Gossypium longicalyx. The sequence goes on along the minus strand of CM046996.1, from coordinate 44,655,159 downwards.
CATGTACTTTGTTGATTAATGGAGGAATATGAATGCTTGATGCATGATAAACATCTTTTACTAGGTGATATTTAGTGAAAACACCTAAAAAGGGGACTTGTTTGTAAAAGTGTAAAAGTGGGTAGTAAAAATGTGAAATAAAGGAAAATGTGGGCTGAAATGAGCATGGTATAGGTTCAGCTAGGCATGGGTAACAAAGAAAATGCATGCATTTCATTTTACCAGCCTAAGGACTAAATTGTAAATAAGTGAAAAGTTAGGGGTAAAAAGGTAATTTTACCAAAGCAAGAATTATGGATTGATTTGAATAATGAGATTCATAAACAAGCTAAATTTGACATTATAGATCAAGAAAAACGTGATACGAGTCTTGATCGAGGGAAGAATAAAGTATACGATGATTAGGCTCGATTTCCATCATTTTGTACCGAGGTAAGTTCATTTGTTAATGTTGTAATGATATATCATGTTTTTAATATTTTGTTAATGTATGAGTTTATATGATTACTTATTATGTTAAGTGTGTGAATGATGTTGTAATATTTGAGCACGAGATTTTGAATGAACTTGATGAACATGAGATATCGAGAAAACCCCGTTTGAACCTTAGGAATAATTTAGGATACAATGTGACATGTCACTAGGAACTATGTAGATATGAGCTCATGAAAATATGTGTAAACGTGATATGTGAATTCGGGTGCTGGTCTTGTACATCTTACAGGTGGCTGGGTAGCCGGGCATGTGTTGCAGGTACCTGTCAGCTTGTGTGAGCAGCTCGTGTAGTTATGTGCTGACTGTCAGCTTGTGTTAGTAGGCTAATGATTAGCTAGTGAGTGAACAATATGTGATTGTGATATAAGGTAGCATGTGGCTACGTTTGAGGCACAATGTGCAAGTCTTCCGTGTATCCAATAATATTTCCTGTGTTCAACTGTTAAACTTGTGAGTCAATCGACAAGTAAATCAATGAAGAGGGAATATGACAATGTGATTTGAGTTGGTACAGGTATGTACGATAAACTCACATGTATGAGCTCAATATGTGATGAATTTTTGGTAAGATTGAAAATGTGTAAGTTATGTTTACAAATTTGAGTTATATCTATGAGCTCAGAATAACACATAATAAATCTATGCTATGTCACTAATGTTTATATATATACATGTCTATGATTATTGTTTCTATTTATTTACATGTGAACTTACTAAGCTTCATGCTTACTCCCCTCTCTTTTCCCATTTTCTTATAGTATCGCCAAGCCAACTCGGGGATCGAAAAAAGTCGGAGGCTTGATCACACTACCAACTGAACATTTGGGGTATAGTTAGTCTCAATATTTTGAGTATGGCATGTATAGGGACTTGGTCTTTTTGTTATATGTCATATTGGTCTAGTCAAATGTGTTGGCTTATAGAAATACTTGATTTATTTTGTATATGGCGATGTGAAATGGTATATGTTGATCATTTGGTTTGTAACCCTATTCAATTATACATGCGTGCAATGTTTTTTTCTTTGATGTGTCTGTTTGTGGATGAGATGTGTGATGAATGGCACATGGGTTAAGTGAATAAATCATGGTTAATAAGTATGCTCAATCTATGGTATAATTAGGTAAATGAAAAGTAGGTTTAGCATAATGAATGAATATGAAATTGGTGTGGAATGCCATATGAAAGTATGATGTTTTAGATAAGCAACAAGTTGTCACTACAAAGGCATGGCATAATCACATTTGTGAGTCTTTAAGTGACTAAATGTACTAGGTTTCATGTCATCTCAGATGAATGAGTAAATGAGCATTTAAGAGTGACAAATGGCTTGGAAAATAACCTCAAATTTTTCCATACAAGTAGACACACGGGCATGTGTCTAAGCCGTGTGTGACACACGGTCTGCCCCAGGGGCGTGTGGTTAGACCGTGTGTCCCTTGCACCCTAATTATTGCAAATAGAATGCCCCGTAGTAAATAAATGGGCAAAGACACGACCGTGTGTCTCAGCCGTGTGACAGGCACGACCTTAGGATATGGGCGTGTTCCCAGACCGTGTGAAGTCTGCACTTGATTTAAAAGATTTAATTCGCCACACGGGTGTGTGACTTGGTTGTGTGACCCTAATTGTATGATGACGTCATAATTAGAGAGTTACATAAGCTGAGGACACGGGCGTGTGCATGTGTAATCACACGGCCTACCCACACTGGCGTGTGACTCCCAAAATAGGAAATTTTTTCTAAGTTGCACTAAAGTTTTCTAAAGTCCTCGGTTAATCTCGAATCACCTTCAATGTATATTTTGGGCCTCGTAGGCCCTTATAAGGGACAATTTACATGAAATTGAAAAGTTTTAAATTTGAACGAAATTTTTTGGCTAGTTTTGTTTGAATGTTAATGTTTTAGCTCGGTAATGCCTCGAACCCTGTCTTGGCATCGGATACGGGTAAGGGGTGTTACATTTAGTGGTATCAGAGCTGCGCTTTAGTCAATTCTTGGACTAACGTAGAATGTGTACGAGTCTAGCTATACATGCCATACATATATTATGATAGTGTTAGAACTCCTGACGAATTTAAATTGTGTTTTCATATAGTCAATGTATCCTGACAGAGTAGTGGCAGATGATGTAGAAAGCAATACGCCTGCTCCCGCTGAATGGGCAGTGCCAGCTAAGAGTGGACCCGAAACTGTCAGTAGAGGAGAAGGAGGCAGAGAAGCCTTTCTTCATATGATGGACGCCTGGTATACGAAGTTCGTTCGAATGAACCCGAAGGCTAAACCTCCTCCACCCCCACCTATTCCTCAACCTATCCCTGTAGCACCTCAAGGTATGGACTTTGTGAGACTGAATAGACCTCCAGTGGGTAAGATTCAGAAATAAGGAGCCGATGTGTTTCGGGTTAGTAAATATGATAACTCTGAGAGGGCAAAGTTCTGGCTCGAGAATACCCTTAGGGTGTTTGATGAGTTATCATACATTCTTGAGGAATGCATGAAGTGTGTTGTGTCCCTCCTGAAAGACTCGGCCAACTAGTGGTGGAACACCCTTGTGTTAGTGGTACCAAGGGAGAGAGTTAATTGGGAGTTCATCCAAGAAGAATTCCGTAGGAAGTATATTAGCTAAAGATTTATTGATCAGAAAATGGAAGAAATTCCTCGAGTTAAAATAGGGCTGAATGACGGTAACGGAATATGAGAGTGAATTCATGAAACTGAGCAAATTCGCTTGAGAATGTATATCGACTGAGGCAATCATGTGCAAAAGATTTGAAGATGGATTAAACGAAGACATCCGATTGTTTGTGGGTGTACTTGAACTGAGAGAATTTGTTGTGCTTGTGGAGGGAGCTTGTAAAGCCGAGGAATTGGCGACAGAGAAGATAAAAGCGAAATTAGAGTTTCGAGATTCGAAGAAGAGACAGATGGGTAAATCATTTCTGTCCTCAACTAAGAAACCAAAAGAGTATAAAAATCGATCGAATGTTTCAGCTGGGTTTTCAACTAGGAACCATAGGAAACTGTATTTGGGTCACAAGGCTCAGACTACTTCGATAGTGAGTGCGAGTAACGCTCGACCTAATAGACCTGAATGCCAACATTGTGGCAGACGTCACCTCAGTGAATGCTAGATGAATAGCCAGGCATGTTTTAAGTGCGGTTCACATGATCATTTTATTAAGGATTGTCCTGAAACGATCGAAAAGGAAAAAATTCAGAGTGCAAGATCGAGCAATACTACTTCTAGAGGAAGACCACAGAAGAATCTAAGAAACGGAGCGAGTAGGAAGGGTGCACCTTGGGAACCGATAGGGAGACCCGAGGGTAGAGCACCTGCGAGGACTTACGCCTTTCGTACTCGAGAAGAGGCTTCATCCCTAATGTGATTACGGGTACTTTTTCTCACTATGATACTTCTGTTGTTGCTTTGATTGATTCATGATCTACCTATTCATATATATGTGGGAAACTGGTGTCTAGTACGAATATGCTCGTTGAGTCTATAGAATTTGTGATAAAAGTGTCAAACCCTCTAGGAAAGCATGTGATAGTTGACCAAGTATGTAAGAATTACCGTTTAATGATTAGAGGTCATTGTTTTCAAGCTAATCTCATGCTTTTGCCATTTGATGAATTTGATATAATACTTGGTATGGATTGGTTGACCATGCATGATGTAGTGGTAGACTGTGGAAACAAAATCATTAAATTGAAATGTGAAAGTAGTGATATCCTTCGGGATGAATAAGATGAATCGGATAGCTTGCCTGTAGTAATTTTTTCTATGACTGCTCAGAGATATATGAGAAAAGGTAATAAAGCATATCTTGCCTTTGTGTTGAATGCGAAGGAGTCTAAGTTCAAAATTTAGTCAGTGCCGGTAGTATGTAAATATCCAGACGTGTTACCAGAAGAGTTGCCCGGATTGCATCCAATTAAGAAAGTTGAGTTTGGTATCGAATTAGTTTCAGGCACTGCACCTATTTTATTCGCTCCGTATAGGATGGCTCCAATGGAGTTAAACGAGTTGAAAGTCCAGTTACAAGAGTTGACAGACAAAGGTTTCGCGAGACCCAGATATTCTTCGTGGGGCACACCAGTGCTATTTGTAAAAAAGAAAGATGGTTCAATGAGATTGTGCATTGACTACAGACAACTCAATAAGGTAACCATAAAGAACAAGTACCCCTTACCAAGAATTGATGACTTGTTCGACCAATTGAAGGGGGCCACAGTATTTTCGAAGATAGGCTTAGTTACTACCAATTAAGAGTCAAAGATTCGGACGTACTGAATACTGCATTTCGAACAAGGTATGGTCACTACGAGTTTTTGGTTATGCCTTTTGGTTTAATGAATGCGTCCGCTGTATTTATGGACTTAATGAATCATATTTTTCGACCATAGTTGGATAAATTTATGGTTGTTTTTATTGATGATATCTTGATTTATTCTCGTGATGAGACTGAGCATGCCAAATATTTGAGAACGGTTCTGCAAACCTTGAGAGACAAACAGTTTTATGCTAAGTTTAGTAAGAGTGTGTTTTGGCTTCAAGAAGTCAGATTCTTGGGACACATTGTCTCAGGTGATGGCATCCGAGTCGATCCAAGTAAGGTTTCGGCTATTCTTGAATGGAAATTGATACGGAATGTGTCAATGGTTAGAAGCTTTCTAAGCTTAGCCAGTTATTACAGATGGTTTGTTAAAGAATTTTCCATGATTGCCACTCCGATGATGAGACTATTACAAAAGGACGTTAAGTTCGAATAGACGAAAAACTGCCAACAGAGTTTTGAGAAGCTAAAGGCATTGTTGACTGAGACCCCAATTTTAGTACAACCTGAGCTGGGAAAAGAATTTGTGGTTTATAGTGGTGCATCCTTGAATGGATTGGGTTGTGTGCTTATGCAAGAAGGCAATGTGATAGCTTATACCTCAAGGCAGTTGAAACCGCATCGGAAGAATTATCCAACACACGATTTAGAGTTGGTTGCCATTGTGCTCGCGTTGAAGATTTGGGGACATCATTTGTATGGTGAGAAATGTCGGGTGTATAATGACCATAAAAATCTGAAGTATTTGATGACTCAAAAGGACTTGAACCTAGGACAACGGAGATGGCTAGAGTTGATATAAGACTATGAGCTAGTGATTGATTATTACTTGGGAAAGGCGAACTTGGTCGTCGATACCTTGAGTAGGAAATCCATGTTCGCGTTAAGGGCTATGAACACTCAGTTGGCCTTAGTAGATGATGGTTCGATTCTAGCCGAGTTGAGAGCTAGACCAATGTTTCTTCAAGAGATTTATAACGCTCAACAAAGTGACAATGAATTGCAAGCCAAAAGAGTCCAATGTGAATCAGATATAGAATCAGATTTTCAAATTAGTTCCGATGGTTGCTTAATGTTTCGAGATAGGATTTGTATTCCTAAGAATAATGAGTTGATTCAGAAGATTTTTCTTGAGGCTTATAGTGGTTGTTTGTCTATGCATCCAGGTAGTACGAAAATGTACAATGATTTGAAGAAATTTTATTGGTGGCCAAGTATGAAAATAGATATTTCTGAGTTCGTTTCGAGATGCCTGATTTGTCAACAAGTGAAAGCTGAAGTACCTTCAGGCTTACTTCATCCTGTGATGGTTCCCGAGTGGAAATGGCACCGTATTACTATAGATTTCGTGACAGTTTTGCCTCAGACACCAAGAAAGAAAGATGCCGTATGGTTGTGGTTGACAGATTGACCAAATCGGCTCATTTTATACCAGTACGCGTTGATTATTCACTTGATAAGTTAGCCGAATTGTATATTTCTGAGATTGTGAGACTTTATGGAGTATTTTTATTGATTATTTCGGATAGAGATCCGAGGTTTACTTTGTGTTTTTGGAAGAAGTTACAAGAAGCTTTGGGTACAAAACTGAATTTTAGCACCGCTTTTCACCCATAGACTGATGGACAATCCAAGAGAGTAATTCAGACACTTGAAGATATGCTCAGATGTTATGTTCTTGAGTTCTAAGGTAGTTGGGAAAAGTACTTACCTTTGGTTGAATTTGCTTACAATAATAGTTATAAGTCGAGCTTGAAGATGGCGCCTTATAAGGCATTGTATGGACATAAATGTCGTACACCGCTGTATTGGATTAAGCTTAAGGAGAATAAGATTCATGGATTTGATTTAGTTAAGGAAACCGAAGAAAAGGTAAAAGTAATTCGTGATTGTTTAAAAACGGCATCGGATAGATGAAAATCTTACGTGAATTTGAAAAGAAAGAAAATTGAGTACCAGGTCGGTGATAAAGTCTTCTTGAATGTGTCTCTATGGAAAAAGGTTTTGAGATTCGATAGAAAAGGCAAGTTGAGTCCTTGTTATATAGGACCATATGAGATTACTGAAAGGATAGGGCCTGTTGCTTTTCGATTGGCTTTGCCTCCTGAGTTAGAAAAGATTCACGATGTATTTTATGTATCTATGTTGCACCGATATAGATCCGATCCTTCTCATGTTATTGCACCGACAGAGGTTGAAATCAGACTAGATATGACATGTGTTGACGAACCGGTTAAGATCTTGGCTTGGGAAGTCAAGCAATTGAGAAATAAAAGTGTTGCTCTTGAAAAATTTTTATGGCAAAGACATGGGGTTGAAGAGGCTACATGGGAGCACGAGGAGCTATGAGGAAATAGTGCTCGAATCTTTTCACCGGTAAGATTTTTGGGGACGAAAATCCCTAACGGGGAGAATTGTAACATCCTGAATTAGGGCCTAGTCAAAGTATTCGTTTTGAGACCACAAATCTGAATTAGAAATAATTTTTTTATGATTCTTATGAGGTCTATGATATGATTCCATGCTTGTGTGAAAGTTTCATGAAGAAATTCTATGCATAAAATGTCCAATTAAATTTTAGTGGCCGAATTGAATAAGATGCAAAACTTGCTTTCTAGAAGCTTTAAGCATGGAATTACTTTAGATTATGAATTAGAGGGTCCTAATTAGTAATTTGACCAATTTCTATAATTTTGGACAAAAATGGACATGCATAGGAAAAATTTGAAAGAAGGACCCTAAGGGCATTTTGGTCATTTGGTAATTAAAAGAATAAAAAGGGAAAATCAAAGCAAAAATGTGTCCATCTTCTCCAAGTTCTAGTCGAATTTCTCAATAGCCATAGCTAGGGTTTTGTTCAACATTTCCAAGCTTGATTGTAAGTGCTCCCTAACCCCGTTTTAATGTTCTCTGTATTTTTTAAGTCTTTGAAGCATGATCTACCCATTTCTAGTTATATTTTGAGCTAAGGTTCATGTATGAAATTTGACCCATGTGTAAAATGTATGTATTTTTTGATTAATAGAGGAATATGAATGTTTGATGCATGATAAACATCTTTTACTCGATTATTTTTAGTGAAAACACCTAAAAAGGGGACTTGTTTGTAAAAGTGTAAAAGTGGGTAGTAAAAATGTGAAATAAAGGAAAATGTGGGCTAAAATGAGCATGGTATAGGTTCGGCTAGGCTTGGGTAACAAAGAAAATGCATGTATTTCTTTTTACGAGCCTAGGGACTAAATTGTAAATAAGTGAAAAGTTAAGGGTAAAAAGGTATTTTTACCAAAGCATGAATTATTGATTGATATGAATAACGAGATTAATAAACAAGTTAAATTTGACATTATAAATAATGAAAAATGTGATACGGATCTTGATCGAGGGAAGAATAAAGTATACGATGATTAGGCTCGATTTCCATCATTTTGTACCGAGGTAAGTTAATGTGTAAATGTTGCAATGATATATCATGTTTTTAATATTTTGTTAATGTATGAGTTTATATGATTACTTATTATTTCAAGTGTTTGAATGATGTTGTAATCTATGAGCACGAGATTGTGAATGAATTTGACGAACATGAGATATTGAGTAAACCCCACTTGAACCTTAGGAATAATTTAGGATACAATGTGACATGTCACTAGGAACTATGTGGATATGAGCTCATGAAAATATGTGTAAATGTGATTTGTGAATCCGAGTGCTGGTCTTGTATGTCCTGTGGCTGGGTAGCCCGGCATGTGTTGCGGGTACCTATCATCTTGTGTGAGCAACCGTGTAGTTACGTCCTGACTGTCAGCTTGTGTGAGCAGGTCCGTGATTAGCTTGTGAGCGGGCAATATATGATTGTGATATGAGGTAGCATGTGGCCACGTTTGAAGCACTATGTGAAAGTCTTCTGTGTATCCAATAATATTCTGAGTGTTCAACTGGTAAATTGGTGAGTCAATCGACAAGTAAATCAATGAAGAGGGAATATGGCAATGTGATTTGAGTTCGTATAGCTATGTACGATAAACTCACATATATGAGCTCAACAGGTGATGAATTTTTGGTAAGATTGAAAATGTGTAAGTTATGTTTACAAATTTGAGTTATATCTATGAGTTCAGAATCACACATAAGTAAATCTATGCAATGTCACTAATGTTTATATATATACATATCTACGATTATCGTTGCTATTTATTTACATGTGAACTTACTAAGCTTCATGCTTATTCCCCTCTCTTTTCCAATTTTCTTATAGTACCGCCAAGCCAACTCGGGGATCGAAGAAAGTCGGAGGCTCGATCACACTATCAACTGAACATTTGGGGTATAGTTAGTCTCAATATTTTAAGTATGGCATGTATAGGGACTTCGTCTTTTTGTTATATGTCGTATTGGTCTAGTCAAATTTGTTGGCTTATAGAAATACTTGATTTATTTTGTATATGGCGATGTGATATGGTCCATGTTGATCATTTGGGTTATAACCCTATTCAATTATACATGCATGCGATGTTTTTTTGTTTGATGTGTTTGTTTGTGGATGAGATGTGTGATGAATAGCACATGTGCTAAGTGAATAAATCATGGTTAATAAGTATGCTCAATCTATGGTATAATTAGGTAAATGAAAAGTAGGTTTAGCATAATGAATGAATATGAAATTGGTGTGGAATGCCATATGAAAGTATGATGTTTTAGATAAGCAACAAGTTGTCACTACAAAGGCATGGCATAATCACATTTGTGAGTCTTTAAGTGACTAAAGTTACTAGGTTGCATGTCATCTTAGATGAATGAGTAAATGAGCATTTAAGGGTGACAAATGGCTCAGAAAATAACCTCAAATTTGTCCACACAGGTAGCCAAACGGGCTTGCATTTAGGCCGTGTGTGACACACGGTCTGCCCTAGGGGCGTGTGGTTAGACCGTGTGTCCCTTGCACCCTAATTATTGCAAACAGAATGCCCCGTAGTAAACAAATGGGCAGAGGCACGGTCGTGTGTCTCAGTCGTGTGACAGGCACGACCTTAGGATATGGGCGTGTTCCCAAACTGTGTGAAGTTTGCACTTGATTTCAAAAATTTAATTCGCCACACGGGCGTGTGACTTGGCCGTGTGACCCTAATTGTATGATGACATCATAGTTAGAGAGTTACACGGGCTGAGGACACGAGCGTGTCCCAAGCCACACGGGCATGTGTAATCACACGGCCTACCCACACGGGCGTGTGACTCCTAAAGTAGGAAAAGTTTTATAAGTTTCACTAAAGTTTTCTTAAGTCCTCAGTTAATCTCGAATCACCTTCAATGTATATTTTGGGCCTCGTAGGCCCTTATAAGGGGCAATTTGCATGAAAATGAAAAGTTTTAAATTTGAACAAAATTTTAAGGCCGATTTTGTGTGAATGTTAATGTTTTAGTCCGGTAATGCCTCGAACCCTGTCTCAGCGTCGGATACGGGTAAGTGGTGTTACATTTAGTGGTATCAAAGCTACACTTTAGTTGATTCTTTGACTAATGTAGAATGTGTACGAATCTAGCTATACATGCCATACATATATTATGATAGTTTGAGAACTCCTGACGATTTTAAATTGTGTTTTCATATAGTTAATGTATCCCGACAGAGTAGTGGTGGATGATGTAGAAAGCAATGCGCCTGCTCCCGTAGAATGGGCAGTGCCAACTGAGAGTAGACCCGAAACTGTCAGTAGAGGAAAAGGTGGTAGAGAAGCCTTTCTCTACATGATGGACGCCTGGTATACGGAGTTCATTCGAATGAACCCGAACGCTCAATCCCCTTCACCCCCACCTATTCCTCAACCTATCCCTGTAGCACCTCAAGGTATAGACTTTGTGAGACTGAATAGACCTCCAGTGGGTAAGATTCAGAAACAAGGAGCCGATGAGTTTCGGGCTAGTAAAGATGATAACCCTAAGAGGGCAGAGATCTGGCTCGAGAATACCCTTAGGGTGTTTGATGAGTTATCATGCACTCTTGAGGAATGCATGAAATGTGTTGTGTCCCTCTTGAGAGACTCGGCCTACCAGTGGTGGAACACCCTTGTGTTGGTGGTACCAAGGGAGAGAGTTAATTGGGAGTTCATACAAAAAGAATTCCGTAAGAAGTATATAAGCTAAAGATTTATTGATCAGAAAAGGAAAGAATTTCTTGAGTTAAAGCAGGGCCGAATGACGGTAACGAAATATGAGCGTGAATTCATGAGACTGAGCAAATACGCTCGAGAATGTGTATCGACTGAGGCAATCATGTGCAAAAGGTTTGAAGATGAATTAAACAAAGACATCTGGTTGTTGGTGGGTGTACTTGAATTGAGAGAATTTTTTGTGCTTGTGGAGAGAGCTTGTAAAGCCGAGGAATTGGCTAAAGAGAAGAGAAAAACGAAATTGGAGTTTCGAGATTTGAAGAAGAGATAGATAGGTAAATCATTTCAGTCCTCAACTAAGAAACCAAAAGGGTTTAATACTCGATCGAATGTTTCAAATGGGTTTTCAACTAGAAACCATAGGAAACTATATTTGGGTCACAAGGCTCAGACTACTTCGATAGCGAGTGCGAGTAATGCTCGACCTAATAGAACTGAGTGCCAACATTGTGGCAGACGTCACCTCGGTGAATGCTGGATGAATACCCAGGCATGTTTTAAGTGCGGTTCATATGATCATTTTATCAAGGATTGTCCTGAGACGATCGAAAAGGAAAAAATTCAGAGTGCAAGGTCGGGTAATACTACTTCTAGAAGAAGACTAGAGAAGAACCCGAGAAATAGAGCGAGTAGGAAGGGTGCAGCTAAGGAACCGACAGGGAGACCCGAGGGTAGAGCACCTGCGAGGACTTACGCCATTCGCGCTCGCAAAGAGGCTTCATCTCCTGATGTGATTACGGGTACTTTTTCTCTCCATGATACTTCTGTTGTTGCTTTGATTGATTCGGGATTTACCCATTCATATATATGTGGGAAACTAGTGTCTAGTACGGATATGCCCGTTGAGTCTATAGAATTCGTAATAAAAGTGTCAAACCCTTTAGGAAAGCATGTGATAGTTGACCAAGTATGTAAGAATTTCCATTTAATGATTAGAGGTCATTGTTTTTCGGCTAATCTCATGATTTTTCCATTTGATGAATTTTATATAATACTTGGTATGGATTGGTTGACCATGCATGATGTAGTGGTAGACCGTGGAAAGAAAATTATTAAATTTAAATGTGAAAGTAGTGATATCTTTCGGGATGAATAAGATGAATCGGATAGCATGCCTGTAGTAATTTTTTCTATGACTGCTCAGAGATATATGAGAAAAGGTTATGAAGCGTATCTTGCTTTGTGTTGAATGTGACAGAGTCTGAGTCAAAATTGAGTCAGTGCCGGTAGTATGTGAATATCCAGGTGTGTTGCCAGAAGAGTTGCCCGGATTGTATCCAATTAGAAAAGTTGAGTGTGACATCGAATTAGTTCTGGGCACTGCACCTATTTCGATCGCTTCGTATAGAATGGCTCCAACAGAGCTAAATAAGTTCAAAGTCCAGTTACAAGAGTTGACAGACAAAGGTTTCGCGAGACTTAGATATTCTCTATGGGGCACACCAGTGCTATTTGTGAAAAAGAAAGGTGGTTCGATGAGATTGTGCATTGACTACATACAGCTCAATAAGGTAACCATAAAGAACAAGTACCCCTTACCAAGAATTGATGACTTGTTTGACCAATTGAAGGGGGCAACATTATTTTCGAAGATAGACTTAGTTACTACCAATTGAGAGTTAAAGATTCAGACGTAACGAATACTGCATTTCGAACAAGTTATGGTCACTACGAATTTTTGGTTATGCCTTTTGGTTTAACGAATGCGCCTACTGTATTTTGGGACTTAATGAATCGTATTTTCTGACCATACTTGGATAAATTTGTGGTTCTTTTTATTGATGATATCCTGATTTATTCTCGTGATGAGACTGAGCATGCCAAACATTTGAGAAAGGTTCTGCAAACCTTGAGAGACAAACAGTTTTATGCTAAGTTTAGTAAGAGTGAGTTTTGGCTTCAAGAAGTCAGATTCTTGGGACACATTGTCTCAGGTGATGGCATCCGAGTCGAACCAAGTAAGGTTTCGGCTATTCTTGAATAGAAATCGATGCGGAATGTGTCAAAGGTTAGAAGCTTTCTAGGCTTAGCTGGTTATTACAGATTGTTTGTTAAAGGATTTTCCATGATTGCCACTCTGATATGAGACTATTACAGAAGGACGTTAAGTTTGAATGGACGAAAAAATGCTAACAGAGTTTTGAGAAGCTAAAGGCATTGCTGACTGAGACCCCAATTTTAGTACAACTTGAGATGGGGAAAGAATTTGTGGTTTATAGTGATGCGTCCTTGAATGGATTGGGTTGTGTGCTTATGCAAGAAGGCAAGGTGATAGCTTATGCCTCAAGGTAGCTGAAACCGCATCAGAAGAATTATCCAACACACGATTTAGAGTTGGTTGCCATTGTGTTCGCGTTGAAAATTTGGGGACATCGTTTGTATGGTAAGAAATGTCAGGTGTATACTAACCATAAAAGTCTAAAGTATTTGATGACTCAAAAGGACTTGAACCTACGACAAAGGAGATGGCTAGAGTTGATATAAGACTATGAGCTAGTGATTGATTATCACCTAGAAAGGCGAACGTGGTCGCCGATGCCTTGAGTAGGAAATCCATGTTCGCGTTGGGAGCTATGAACACTCAGTTGGCCTTAGCAGATGATAGCTCGACTATAGCCGAGTTGAGAGCTAGACCAATGTTTCTTCAAGAGATTTATAAATCTCAACAAAGTGATGGTGAATTGCAAGCCAAAAGAGTCCAATGTGAATCGGATATAGAATCAGATTTTTAGATTAGTTCCGATGGTTTCTTAATGTTCCGAGATAGGATTTGTATTCCTAAGAATAATGAGTTGATTTAGAAGATATTGCTTGAGGCCCATAGTGGTTGTTTGTCTATGCATCTGGGTAGTACGAAAATGTACAATGATTTGAAGAAATTTTATTGGTGGCCAAGTATGAAAAGAGATATTTCCGAGTTCATTTCGAGATGCCTGATTTGTCAACAAGTGAAAGTTGAACACCAAGTACCTTTAGGCTTACTTCATCCTGTGATGGTTCCCGAGTGAAAATGGGACCGTATTACTATGGATTTCATGACAGTTTTCTTCAAACACCAAGAAAGAAAGCTGTCATATGGGTTCTGGTTGATAGATTGACCAAATTGGCTCATTTTATACCGATACGTGTTGATTATTCACTTGATGAGTTAGCCGAATTGTATATTTCTAAGATTGTGAGACTTTATGGAGTACTTTTATTGATTATTTTGGATAGAGATCCGAGGTTTACTTTGTGTTTTTGGAAGAAGTTATAAGAAGCTTTGGGTACAAAACTAAATTTTAGCACCAATTTTCACCCATAGACTGATGGACAATCAGAGAGAGTAATTCAGACACTTGAAGATATGCTCAGATGTTGTGTTCTTGAGTTTTAAAGTAGTTGGGAAAAGTACTTACCTTTAGTTGAATTTGCTTACAACAATAGTTATCAGATGAGCTTCAAGATGGAGCCTTATGAGGCATTGTATGGACGTAAATGTCGTACACCACTGTATTGGACTAAGCTTAAGGAGAATAAGATTCATGGAATTGATTTAGTTAAGGAAACTGAAGAAAAGGTAAAAGTAATTCGTGATTGCTTAAAAGCAGTATCAGATAGATGAAATTGAAAAGAAAGGAAATTAAGTACCATGTCGGTGATAAAGTATTCTTGAAAGTGTCTCCATGGAAAAAGGTTTTGAGATTCGATAGAAAAGGCAAGTTGAGTCCTTGTTATATAGGACCGTATAAGATTACCGAAAAGATAGGGCCGGTTGCTTATCGATTGGCTTTGCCACCTGAGTTAGAAAAGATTCATGATGTACTTCATGTATCCATGTTGCACCGATATAGATCTGATCCTTCTCATGTGATTGCATCGATAGAGGTTGAAATCAGACTAGATATGACATATGTTGACGAACCGGTTAAGATCTTGGCTTGGGAAGTCAAGCAACTGTGAAATAAAAGTGTTGCTCTTGAAAAATTTTTATGGCAAAGGCATGAGGTTGAAGAGGCTACATGGGAGCCCGAGGAGCTATGATGAAACAGTACTCGAAACTTTTCACGGGTAAGATTTTTCAGAGACGAAAATCCCTAAGGGGGGAATTGTAACATCCTGAATTAGGGCCTAGTCAGAATAGTGGTTTTGGGACCACAAATTCAACATAGAAATAATTTTTTTATGATTCTCATGAGGTCTATGATATGATTGCATACTTGTGTGAAAGTTTCATGAAGAAATTCTACGCGTAAAATGTCCAATTGAATTTTAGGGGCCGAATTGAATAAGATGCAAAGCTTGCTTTCTAGAAGCTTTAAGCATGAAATTGCTTTAGATTATGAATTAGAGGGTCTTAATTAGCAATTTGACCAATTTCTATAATTTTGGACAAAAATGGACTTGCATAGGAAAAATTTGAAAGAAGGACCCTAAGGGTATTTTGGTCATTTGGTAATTAAAAGAATAAAAATGGAAAATCAAAGTAAAAATGTGTCCATCTTCTCCAAGTGCTAGCCGAATTTCTCAATAGCCATAGCTAGGGTTTTGTTCAACATTTCCAAGCTTGATTGTAAGTGCTCCCTAGCCCCGTTTTTAATGTTCTCTGTATTTTTTAAGTCTTCGAAGCATGATCTACCCATTTCTAGTTATATTTTGAGCTAAGGTTCATGTATGAAATTTGATCCATGTGTTAAATGCATGTATTTTTTTGATTAATGGAGGAATATGAATGTTTGATGTATGATAAACATCTTTTACTAGGTTATTTTTAGTGAAAACACCTAAAAAGGGGACTTGTTTGTAAAAGTGTAAAAGTGGGTAGTAAAAATGTGAAATAAAGAAAAATGTGGGCTAAAATGAGCATGGTATAGGTTCAGCTAGGTTTGGGTAACAAAAAAATGCATGTATTTCATTTTACGAGCCTAGGGACTAACTTGTAAATAAGTAAAAAGTTAGGGGTAAAAAGGTAATTTTAACAAGGCGTGAACTATGGATTGATATGAATAATGAGATTAATAAACAAGTTAAATTTGACATTATAAATAAAGAAAAATGTGATAAGGGTCTTGATCGAGGGAAGAATAAAGTATACGATGATTAGGCTCGATTTCCATCATTTTTTACCGAGGCAAGTTCATGTGTAAATGTTGTAATGATATATCATGTTTTTAATATGTTGTTAATGTATGAGTTTATATGATTACTTATTATGTCAAGTGTGTGAATGATGTTGTAATCTATGAGCACGAGATTGTGAATGAATTTGATGAACATGAGATATTGAGTAAACCCCGTTTGAACCTTAGGAATAATTTAGGATACAATGTGACATGTCACTAGGAACTATGAGGATATGAGCTCATGAAAATATGTGTAAATGTGATATGTGAATCCGAGTGCTGGTCTTGTATGTCCTACCGGTGGTTGGGTAGCTCGGCATGTGTTGCGGGTACTTGTCAGCTTGTGTGAGCAACCCGTGTAGTTACATCCTGACTGTTAGCTTGTGTGAGTAGCCCGTGATTAGCTTGTGAGCGGGCAATATCTGATTGTGATATGAGGTAGTATGTGGCCACGTTTGAAGCACTATGTGCAAGTCTTCTGTGTATCCAATAATATTCTGAGTGTTCAGCTGGTAAACTGGTGAGTCAATCGACAAGTAAATCAATGAAGAGGGAATATGGCATTGTGATTTAAGTTGGTATAGGTATGTATGATAAACTCACATGTATGAGCTTAATATGTGATGAATTTTTGGTAAGATTGAAAATGTGTAAGTTATGTTTACAAATTTGAGTTATATCTATGAGTTCAGAATCACACATAAGTAAATCTATGCTATGTCACTAATGTTTATATATATATATATATATATATACATATCTATGATTATTGTTGCTATTTATTTGCATGTGAACTTACTGAGCTTCATGCTTACTCCCCACTCTTTTCCCTTTTTCTTATAGTATCTCCAAGCCAACTCGAGGATCGAAGAAAGTCGGAGGCTCGATCACACTATCAACTGGACATTTGGGGTATAGTTAGTCTCAATATTTTGAGTATGACATGTATAGTGACTTGGTCCTTTTGTTATATGTAATATTGGTCTAGTCAAATGTGTTGGCTTATAGAAATACTTGATTTATTTTGTATATGGCGATGTGATATGGTCCATGTTGATCATTTGGGTTGTAACCCTATTCAATTATACATGCATGCAATGTTTTTATGTTTGGTGTGTTCGTTTGTGGATGAGATGTGTGATGAATGGCACATGTGCTAAGTGAATAAATTATGGTTAATAAGTATGCTCAATCTATGGTATAATTAGGTAAATGAAAAGTAGGTTTAGCATAATTAATGAATATGAAATTGGTGTGGAATGCCATATGAAAGTATGATGTTTTGGATAAGCGACAAGTTGTCATTACAAAGGCATGGCATAATTACATTTGTGAGTCTTTACGTGACTAAATGTTCTAGGTTGCATGTAATCTTAGATGAATGAGTAAATGAGCATTTAAGGGTGACAAATGGCTTGGACAATAGCCTCAAATTTTTCCACACGAGTAGACACACGGGCGTGTGTCTAGGCAGTGTGTGACACACATTCTACCCCAGGGGCGTGTAGTTAGACCGTGTTTCCCCTGCACCCTAATTATTGCAAACATAATGCCAGTATGAAACACACGGGCAGAGACACGGCCGTGTGTCTCAGCCATGTGACAGGCACGACCTTTGGATATGGGCGTGTGCCCAGACCGTTTGAAGTCTGCACTTGATTTCGAGAATGTAATTCACCACACGACCTAAGCACACGAGCGTGTGACTTGGCCGTGACCCTAATTGTACGATGATGTCATACTCAAAGAGTTACACAGGCTGAGGATAAGTGCATGTCGCAAGCCACACTGGCATGTGTAATCTCACGGGTTACCCACCCGGGCGTGTGACTCCCAAAGTAGGGAAATTTTTCTACGTTGCACTAAAGTTTTCTAAAGTCCTTGGTTAATCTCGAATCACCTTCAATGTATGTTTTGGGCCTCGTAGACCCTTATAAGGGACAATTTGCATGAAATTGAAAAGTTTAAAATTTGAACAAAATTTTATGGTCGGTTTTGTGTGAATGTTAATGTTTTAGCCCGGTAATGCCTCAAACCCTGTCCCAGCGTCAGATACAGGTAAGGGGTGTTACATAAAATCTCAGTTGCAAGAATTGACAGATAAGGGATTCACAAGATCGAGTTATTTCCCCTGGGGTGCTTCGGTATTATTTGTAAAGAAGAAAGACGGATCTATGAGACTTTGCATAGATTACCGACAGCTCAATAAGGTAACCATAAAGAACAAATATCCGTTGCTGAGGATAGATGACTTGTTTGATCAGTTGAAAGGAGTGACAGTGTTTTCCAAGATTGATTTGAGATCCGGGTATTACTAGTTGAGAGTTAAAGAGTCAAATGTGCCGAAAACTGCTTTCAGAACAAGGTACGTGCACTATGAATTCCTTGTTATGCCACTTGGATTAACTAATGCCGCTGCTGTTTTCATGGACTTGATGAACTGAATTTTCTGACCATATTTGGATAAGTTAGTAGTTGTTTTTATTGATAACATATTGATTTAGCTTGCCAAGCATTTGAAAACTGATTTACAAACTTTGAGAGACAAACAGTTGTATGCTATGTTTAGTAAAAGTGATTTTTGGCTCAGAGAAGTGGGATTTTTGGGCCACATTGTCTCAGGTGATGGTATTCGGGTCGATCCAAGTAAAATTTTGGCAATTGTTGATTGGAAACTACCGGGAAATGTGTCTAAAGTCAGAATCTTTTTAGGATTAGGAGGTTATTGCAGATGGTTTATTAAAGGATTTTCTATGATTGCTACTCCTATGACGAGATTGTTGCAAAAAGATGTCAAGTTTGAATGACCCAAAAAATGTCAGCAAAGTTTTGAGAAATTGAAAGCTTTATTGACTGAGACACTGATTTTAGTGCAACCTGAATCGGGAAAGGAATTTGTGATTTATAGCGATGCGTCACTAAATGGACTAGGATGTGTGTTGATACAAAAAGGCAAGGTGATAGCTTATGCCTCGAGACAATTGAAGTCACATGAGAAGAATTACCCGACACACTGATTTGGAATTAGCCGCTATTGTGTTACTTTTAAGATATGGCGACACCATTTGTATGGTGAGAAATGTCTTGTTTTTACCAACCATAAGAGTTTAAAGTATTTGATGACCCAGAAAGACTTGAACTTACGACAACGAAGATTGCTTGAGTTGCTGAAAGATTATGAGTTGGTGATTGACTATCACCCGAGTAAAGTAAATGTAGTCATAGACGCCTTGAGTAGGAAGACTTTGTTTGCTTTGAGAGCATTGGACATGAGATTGACTTTATTCGATGACAGTTCTATTCTAGTCGAGTTGAGAGCTAGGCCAATGTTTATTCAGCAGATTTGTGAAGCCTAGAAATGTGATAGTGATTTGCAAGCCAAGAGAGCCCACTGTGAACCGATTAGTGATTTAGACTTCCATGACGGATCTGATGATTGTTTGATGTTCTGATATAGGGTTTGTGTACCAAAAAATGATGAACTTATTCAGAAAATTCTTCATGAAGTGCTTAATGGTTGTTTATCTTTGCATCCAAGTAGTACGAAAATGTATAATGACTTGAAGAAAATGTGTTGGTGGGCGGACATGAAAAGAGATATCTCCGAGTTTGTTTCCAGATGTCGATTTGTCAACAAGTGAAAGCTGAACACCAAGTGCCTTCGGGTTTACTTCAGCCAGTGATGGTACCCGAGTGGAAATAGGATAGGATCACGATGAATTTTGTAACGGGTTTGCCTTTGACTCCGAAAAAGAAAGATGTCGTCTGGGTTGTTGTTGATAGATTGACGAAATCAACTCACTTTATACTGGTACGTACTTATTGTTCACTTGATAAGCTAGCTGAGCTATACATTGTTGAGATTGTGAGATTGCAAAGGGTTCCTATTTCTATTATCGCAGATAGGGATTTGAGGTTTACTTCGAGGTTTTGGAAAAATTTTGCAAGAAGCTTTGGGAATGAAGCTGAACTTTAGTACCGCTTTTCATCCACAAACTGATGGTCAGTCTGAGAGAGTAATTCAAATTCTTGAGGATATGCTTCGATGTTGTGTTCTAGAATTTGAGGGTAGTTGGGAAAAATATCTACCATTGGTCGAATTTTACTATATCAATAGCCATCAGTCGAGTATAAAAATGGCGCCTTATGAGGCATTGTATGGCCGCAAGTGTCGAACACCTTTGTATTAGACCAAACTTAGTGAGAAACAAATTCACGGGGCTGACTTGGTTAAGGAAATCGAAGAGAAAGTAAAAGTAATTCGAGATTGTTTAAAAGTTGCTTCCAATAGACAGAAATCATACGCGGATTTGAAAAGAAAAGAGATTGAGATTCAAATTGGGGATAAAGTATTTTTGAAAGTATCTCCGTGGAAGAAGATTCTCATATTTGGCCGTAAAGGCAAGTTGAGTCCATGTTTTATTGGGCTGTATGAAATTATTGAGAAAACAGGGCCAGTGGCATATCGGTTAGCCTTACCGAAAAAGTTGGAAAGGATTCATAATGTGTTACATGTGTCGACGTTGTGACGATATCATTCTGATCCTTCACATGTGATTCCTCTGACAAAGATTGATATTCGACCAAATATGACGTACGGTGAAGAACCGATTAAGATTTTAGCATGTGAGGTTAGACAGTTGAGAAATAAAAATATAGCCCTAGTGAAGTTTTGTGGAAAAGACACGGTATTGAGGAAGCTACGTGGGAACCAGAAGAGGTTATGAGAAAATAGTACCCAAACCTTTTTCCTGGTAAGATTTTCAGGGACGAAAATCCCTAAAGGGGAGAGTTGTAACAACCCGATTTTGGGGCTAGTCGGAACAGTGGTTTCGAGACCATGAATCCAACGCAGTAAAATTTGTTTTTATTACATTTTTATGTTTTACAGTTTTACGGAATGATTTCGTAAAATTTTTGCTAAAAAATTTTGACGTTTGGGCACTTAATTTAGTAAAAAAGACTAAATTGTAAAAAGTGCAAAAGTTGAGTTCTACATGCTAGAGGTGTCCAATTGCTATGAGATTTTAAATTAGAGGTCCTTATATGATAATTAAACCATTTGTTAAGTTAGTGGACAAAAATGGACATGGTGAGATAAAATTTTAAAGTTTGGCAAAAAAGGGCATTTTGGTCACTTGGTAAATAAAAGAATAAAAAGGGAAAATCAAGTCAAAATTTTGTCCATCATCTTCTACCTTGGTTGAATTTCACAAGGACACCATAGCTAGGGTTTCTTCAACTTTCAAGCTTGATAGTAAGTGCATTATAGCCCCGTTTTTAATGTTCTTTACATTTTTTAAGTCCTCATAACTCGATTTACCTATTTCTACTATTATTTTGAAGTAGGGTTCATGTTTAAAAATTTAAACATGTGTGACATGCATGTATTTTGATGTTTGATGGAGGATATTGTATGTTTAAGGTGTGATAAACAACTTTTACTAAGTGATTTTTCATGAAAATACCTAAAAAGGACCTATTTGTAAAAAGTTGTAAAATGGGTAGTAAAAATTTGATTTGATGAAAAATGTTGGCTGATATGAGCATGTTTATGGTTCGGCTCGGCTTGGGTAACAAAGAAATTGAGTGCATTTCATTTTACGAGCCTAAGGACTAATTTGTAAAAATGTGAAACTTTAAAGGCAAAAAGGTAATTTTTCCATAATGTGATGTTTGGAATAATTCGAGTAATATGAATATTAAATAAGCTAAATTTGTTATTATAGATCAAGAAAAATGAAGTTCGGACCTTGATCGAGGAAAGAATAAGGTGTTTGATGATTAAATCCTTATCGACTATTTTGGTACCAAGGTAAGCTGGTATGTAAATAATGCATTATTATTTATGCTTTAATTGTGTTATTATTGTATGAATTTTGAATTTCTCTTTGAATAAATTCGACAAAGTTTCAACAAGTGAGAAATATCCCGGTTGCACCTTAGGAATAGATAGGATACGAATGACATGACATTAGGGTTATTTGAGTTTACGTGTAAGACCATTTCTGGGATATGGAATCGATATGAGATTTCATGTAAGACCATAGCTGGGCTATTGGCATCGATTTGAGATCCCATATAAGACCATATCTAGGATATGGCATTGGTATGGTACTATGTGTGTGAGATTTCCCGAGTATCCTTTAGTATTCCAAGTGGTTCAACGGGTAACTTAACAACCATGTTAAGTTTATGAAAGATTATGGTATGTTTCAAGTTGGTACAGGTATGTACACAAAACTCATGCTTAATGAGCTCGATATGTGATGAACCCACGGTAAGGTTTGATTAAGTTACGATGTTAAGGTTTTAATATCATCCATGCCAAGTTTGATTATGAGGACTACAATGATACCTATCTTAATTTACTTAATGTTAAAAATATCTTAAAATGTTTTTATGATGCCTATTATTTGCATAGAAACTTACTGAGCTTTAAAGTTTACCCCCTTTCTTTTTCCCTTGTCTTATAGTGTCACCAAGTCAGCTCGGGGATCGAAGACAGTTGGAGATCCATTCACACTATCAAATTATCATTTTTGGTACTTATGATTTCATTATTTTGAGTATGGCATGTATAGGGACTCGGTCATTTTGTTATGTGTCATATTTGATTTGGCCAAATGTGTTGGCTTATAATGATTGATAATTCATTTTGTAAATGGCCATTAAAATTGGCTAATATTGGTTAAGTATATATGTATATGATTATGGATATGGATTTTGCATGGTTTGATATGATAAGTATGAGATGTTGTATTTGATAGAACATATCATGTAACTAATGTGTGAATGACTTGGTTGTGGTTGAATTGGTTGTATGTATATGCTTGAATGTGTTGGTTGTTGTTGTGTTGGTTGGTGCAAGTAAGGGTGGCAAAATGGCTTGGTAAATAGCCTTATTTTTGTCCACACAGGTAGACACACGGACGTGTGTCTAGGCCGTGTGTGACACAGGGCTTACCCTATAGGTGTGCGATCCGGCCGTGTGTCCCCTGCATCTTGAATTCTTAGCTTTGAATTGGCTATATGGGTAGAGACACAACCGTTTGTCTCAGCCGTGTGAAGGACACGACCCAACGACATGGGCGTGTGCCCAGGGCATGGTAAGTTTGCACCTGTTTTATGAAAAATTATCAAAATTAAATCACCCACACGGCCTAAGCAAGTGGGCGTGTGACTTGGTCCTATGACTTTTAAATATTGATGACATCATAAACAAAGAGTTGCATGGGTTAGGGACGCGGGCGTGTGTGACCACTTGGCTTGCCAACGTGGACATGTCCAAAAGCCATACGGGTGTGTGACCCCTATTTTGATGAAATTTTTTTAAGTGTTTTAAAAGATTTCAGAAGTTCTCGGTTTAGTCCCGAACCACTTCCAATGTATGTTTTGGGCCTCATAGGCCCATATTAGGGATGATATGGATGTATGCAAAAAGTTTTAAATTTGAGTGGAAATTCATGTCTCAGTTTTGAATGTTTGTTTGTGTATAAGTACAGTAATGCCTCGTACCCTATTCCGGCGTCAAATACAGGTAAGGGGTGTTACATTAGCCGTGTGTGACACACGGTCAAGTTACACGGTCGTGTGTCCCATTGTGTTGAAATTAAAATGAAGTCAGTATGCCCCACACAGTCTCACACATGAGCGTGTGACTGGCGTGTGGTACAAGTCAATATACCCCTTAATTGGCACATGGCCTAGCACACGGGCGTGTGACTTGGCCGTGTTGCATAAGTCAATATACCCTACAGGTTTGACACGGCCTAGCACACCACCTGGCACACGGGCATGTGTGGCCACTTTGAAGGGCATACGGGATAGACACACTGACATGTGGTTGGCCATGTGACCCAAGTCAGTATGTACCCTCTGTTTTCACACGGGCGGTGACATGGGCATGTCTAGTGGCCGTGTGAGACACATAGGTGAAAAATTTTCAATGTTCTGTGAAAGTTCTTGAGTTTACTGGTTTAGTCTCGAATCATTCTTAAAGCATGTTTAAGGCCTCGTAGGCTATTTTAAGGGACAAATTAATTGAAATTGAATGATGAATATTTGAATTGAAGAAATGTTTGCTAAATGTATGTTTAATTATTTTGAAATTTTGGTAATACTTCGTAACCCTATTTCGGCATTAAATACGGGTAAGGGGTGTTACACATACGATTGCTTTGGTTAGAGCCTCAGAGTCTTAGCAACATTATCTTTGGCTGAAAGAATTTGTGATCCACACCGATCATGAATCCCTTAAGCACTTGAAGAGCCAACACAAACTCAACAAGCGGCATGCCAAATGGGTAGAATTTATTGACACTTTTCCTTATGTCATTAAATACAAGCAAGGTAAGGAAAATGTAGTTGTTGATGCATTATCTCGATGGTATGTATTGCTTACTACTTTGATTGCTAAATTGCTTGGATTTGAGCTCATGAAAGATTTGTATGAATATGACTTTGATTTTGGTAATGTTTTTACAACTTGTGAAAAAGAAGCCTTTTGCTATGTTTCTCAAGCATGATGGATTTCTTTTTCGAGAAAATAAGCTTTGTATACCAAGGAGTTCTATTCGAGAGCTACTTGTTAAAAAAGCCCATCGGGGAGGTTTAATGGGACTTTTTAGAGTTCCAAAAACTCTAGAAGTTTTGCAATAACAGTTTTTTGGCCACATATGAGACAAGATGTCGAGCGTCTTTGTCAAAATTGTATAATTTACAAAAGGGCTAAATTGCGAGTAAATCCCCATGGTTTGTACACCCCATTTCCTATACCCATGGAACCTTGGATAGATATTTCAATGGACTTCGTGTTAGGTTTGCCAAGGTTTAGGAGTAGGAAAGATTCCATTCTTGTTGTTGTGGATTGTTTTTCTAAAATGGCTCATTTTATACCTTGTCCAAAAACTGATAATGCTAAGTATATTTCTAATTTGTTTTTCAAGGAAATTGTCAGGTTACATGGGATTCCAAAAAGTATTGTGTTTGATTGAGATACCAAGTTTATGAACTACTTTTGGAAGACCTTATGGGGTAAGCTAGGCACTAAACTTTTGCTCTCCACTACATGTCATCCCCAATCTGATGACAAACCGAAGTTTTAAATCGTATGTTGTCAACAAAGCTTCGAGCTATCATTCAACAAAATTTAAAGACGTGGGAAGTGACTTTAGCACATGTTGAATTTGCATGCAACCGAAGTGTGCATTCTGCCACTGGATTTTCTCCTTTTGAGATAGTATATGGTTTTAATCCTGTTACACCTTTGGATTTAATTTCTTTGCCTACTAATGAATTTGTCAATTTAGATGGTAAGAGAAAGGTTGAATTTGTTAGATAACTTCATAAGAAGGTTCGAGATAATATTGAAAAGAGGACGAGGCAGTGCGTGGAACATGCTAACAAAGGATGAAAGAAAGTTGTATTTGAACACAGAGATTTAGTTTGGGTATACATGCGAAAAAAACGGTTTCCTGCCCAACAAAAATCTAAACTCTTTTCAGGAGGAGAAGGTCCTTTTCGAGTTGTGGAGAAAATTAACTGATGTGATCTCGTACTCGTTGGACGAATCAAGCCACTAGTGCTCCCGATCATAAAATTAAGTAGTATTTGGACTAGTTTGTCGAAAGGTTGAATTCGTACAAAGATAGGTTTAACAAGGGGTTGTTTGGTTGATATGGAAAATGGATGAGTTAAGGGTGGGCTTAAAAGCTGAAGAATGAACCAATATGAAAAGAATATCAACCCAATTCTTATAATAGCTCTTAAGGTGGAAATGAGGTTGGTAGATTGAGCTATGACCCACTATCTATATGAGATAGGAACCGAACAGTATAGATTGAACGCCACACTCGTTAAAGTGATAAGTTCACAAAGGAATTAGAATGATGCCACTAGACTTGCTAGATAAGTCAATTTGTGTCACAAAAGAACAAGGAGAGTTGAACAACTCACAAATAGATTAAAATTCATCAAAGTTTCAAAAGTCTTTTCAAATGTTTACAAAACAACTATTTATAGGAAAAATATAAAAGAAGATGAATGGCCAACATTTAGCCATTAATGTAGTTCAAGTACACAAATCATACAATAAATTGAATGATTCATAAACTCCCTTAAATGCATATAAATGGTTGTTCCCTCCCCTTTGCTAGTTCATGGACGTTCATCCCTTGTATTGGCATGTATTTGGACGTTCATGCACCTCATTGAATGATATTCATGCATGAACTTTAACTTGAAGAGTCACATTCTTTTTCCCTTTGTTGTGCATGAATTCTTAGCATAGAAGAAAACTTCAAGTGCCTTGTATGATCACCAAAAGTCTCATTCATCTCCTTGGATCGTTCATGCACTTGCATGGAACATGCATTCTAATAAATAGGCACTTTAATGGCATGTAGGTTCATGAACTAGTTAATGCATCTTGCAGATTCATCCTCCATGAAGTTCATTCATGTTACCATTCATTGTGACACATTAATTGTTGAATTCTTTCCCCTTGGATGTTAACATGAACCAAATGGTCACATTAAGCTCCTTTTGCTCCCACTGTCTGTGTACATGAATTGGTGCTTTAAATTTAGCAACTCCAAGTGCATGTATTTAGCTTGAGAAGAAGTTTCCTAGCAGCAGCCAATATAAACAACCTGGACAACATTAAGACAACGTTTAAATGCACATTAATACAAGGTTTAAACACACTTTAATTTGTAGGAATCTTAGACACACAATTATGATGTCTGAATTAAGACACACTTGAAAACAAGTATTAAAGATGTTCAAACAATGATATAATTAAAGACCCATATTAATGTTCAGATTATGACATAATTAAAATTCATATTAATGATGTTCAAATTATGAAATAATTAAATACTCAAACTGTAATAACTAAAATAACTAAAATGGATAAATATCCTTATTTTCCAACAACCAAATTTCAAACTGAAATTAAAACTTTATTTTGCACTTGGGTCCCTCATGCTTGGGCCAATTTTGATGTCGAATTGCATCATAACATGATCTGGCTGTGCTTACATCATACCCTCCCTCTTAAAAATGATTTGTCCTCAAATTGGACCATTTGCTTGCAAAAAATCTTTTAAGATCATGAATCTTTTGGTTCATGAACCTGACAAAGTCGCTTCCAAAAACCTGAGAATCACATATGGTTCGAAAAGGAAGAAGGCTATTTGCATGCCCTCCCTCTTTAGAAGGGTACCATTTGAAATTGTCACCTACACAAGAATGAAACGAATTAGTGATATTAAAAAATAATGATAAAAATAATAAAACAAAATAACTTTTTAGAATCCTATTAAAAAATGTAATGCATAAACCAATGCCATAATGAAAAATATAAGTTGGTCTTACCTTCTCAGAATGAATCAAAAGTTTCGTCGATGGCAACAAACCAAATTCACAAAGAATTTGAAAGTTATAATCTTGAAAAACAAAATTCCATGGCTCAAATCCCTTGAACAATAATATAGAATAATAGTATCCAAAATCAAAGATTTGATTTTGACTTTGTAAGTCATCAGAATTCACATATTTTATTTTCGAAAATAATGATAAAACATGGAGCAAATGAAAGTGGCCAACACATTTATACAAAATAAAATTATGATGCTCACCTTCTCTTAACAATAACTTAAGAAAACATGCTCCGGGATTAAACACATGGTTTTGATCACTTATTTTCGAATACAATAAAAACTTTTCTTTCAGCAACAATTCACACATGTCAAACAAACAAGATTTAGCATACACACATTCAAACAACCAAACCTCTCAAATTTCATCCGAACAGGCATGCACATACATGAGGATTGTAAGAGTATGCCCAAAGATCAATCACGAGATGGTTGTAATAACATACTTGGTTTATCATGTTTATTAATATAAGGCGTTGCCATTATTATTCTAGTTTCTTTTCTGTGTGCATAAATAAACTATTTTATAATAATGTCCTGAGAATAATATGATTATTCTCAAAAGATCCTTAGTCAAGTATTGTTATTGGCTAGGACAATAATAATGCATCAAGACTAACATGTAGTTGATTGATGATAAAGAGTTGTCATTGATATGGAGTGTCAGAATCAATGCATGAATATGTGTGTTAGAGAACAACATATTGGACTGACCCGCTATGAGTATGTTTCTTGGATTATTATGTAATTGTCACAACATTACTCATAGTGATTAATATGTATATGATCCTCATACTTGAGATCATCTTTATCCCAACATCGTGAGTTGTATATTATGATACAGTTAAACAAACACCGTAACTGGTTGTTCTATAAAGATTGATGTTGGATATACCACAATCTATGTTGAGGGATATAGTTGATCAATATAGGATAAGTCCCTCCTACATAATGGGAGTAATATCTCAGGCCACTTGATTGAGTAAGGCTAGAAATGCATGGCCATGCTCAAATAAGTTGATATAAGATGTCATACGTATTTGTGTATCATAGTCTACTCGAGGTATCAAGAAACATGGGATGGACTATGCAAGTGTGACTATTCCATGACTTGTGTCCATTCAAAAGATATAGGACTTAAGGATGAATGCATGAAAGGTTAATCACAAAAGGTTATGTCGAATCATGACTTCTTGTAACTTAGGTAGCATTGATGCATTGCTAGATGCCACTCGTTGTTTGTAACATTAGAATCGTTCTAATATTACTGCTAACGTTACAAGAACCTATAGGGTCACACCCTATGGTTGAAATGAACAAGGTAAAACATAGTTGGTATATTGCTTGGTTGTCACATGAATTAAATTAATTATAGAATTAATTTAATTGGGCAATCAAATTGTTGAACATACTGTTTATGTACAAGGATGTTGTACACATAATCAGAACATAATTTTATTGATATATGAATTTAGTTCGTATATAAGTTTAAATAAATATAGTTTATCGAAATCTTTATTATAATTAATGTAATTATAATTTTTCGGTTAAACATTATTATATTTATTTGAATGATAATTATTATGTTCGGATTAATTTTAATGAATTAAAATTCGTTATAAATATATACCAATTAAGAGGGAGTTATATATAAAAAGGGTAAAAAAACCCTAAAAAGAATAGATATATAACTAGCCCGAAAATATGAAAGTGATCTAGCAGCCGTTTTAGCAAAATACTCTCTAAAAATAGTTTTCTGGGATTTCTACCGTTCATTGTCAATCGGGTGGACTACGTAGAGGCCGACATCGGAAAAGGTTGCGGCTTGGTTCGATAGTGGTTCAGCATTCCTGTTGCTTAGGTGTCGCTGTCTACTCAGATTGAAATTTCGGTAAATTCGAAACCTTTTCATCACCCCGATTCGTTCCTTACACATGGATCCTTGGTTTGGATCGCCAGTTTTTAATTTTTCGCTGCGCCTTGGAGGCATCGGTGTCCCAACAAGGATTTCGCACAAAGATTTAAAGAATTCACATAACCATCATAATTAAACAAATTAAGCTTTTTACGTGAAAATTCTTTATCACACACTACCAAATTTTCTATACATCGATTTAATCTAACATCATCAATAGACTTACCAACACAATACATATCATGAGAAAAACTCTTCATGACACTACTTGAGACAAAATCATCAACAACAATCAAAGAATGACAATTAACCAAAATAATTGACGGAGATCTTTCAAAAACTAAGTCATCGGTAAATTTTTCAACAATGTTCAAATTAGATTGTTGTGATTCAATTGCTAAAGTTCCCTTACCTTGCTTACCTTTAAGCACTTGTGGATTAAATTCATTTCTGATCTTACCTTTCTCGATCATTCGAAATCGTGTCTCATTGGGAAGGTATTGAAGTTGGAACTTGGCAAATGAATCTTTAGAGACCTGAAAAAAAGAAAATTCATAAGGCAAACTCGCATGTGGGTTAGTTAGGACATTCCTCACTTTTTCTTGATCACTTTCTTCTTTTTCACTCGTTTCTTTTTCAATCTCATTTTCAAGCTCTCTTTCTTTTTCCACATTCTCTTTTATTTTTGAAAACTCACTCTCTCGTTTCATCCACACTTTCTTTGACAACAACAACTCTCGTTTCATCCACACTTTCTTTTATTTCTTCAATCTCAATGAAACATTCATCTTTCACATTGTCTTTTCTTTCGCCCTCATTTTCCTTTTTTTCATTCTCAAACTCTTTTTCAAAATTCTTTTCTAGCTCGTATTCTTTTTCATTATTTTTTTTAATTTCCTTTTCTCTCATTCTTTTGTTATGAGATGCTGACAACATGAAAGAATCAGGAGAAGATTTTCGTTGGGTAAGAGTGAAAGGATTTACATATGAGACACGATTAACTCTCCGTGATTGAACCTTTGTGGATGAGTACTTTGGTGTAGTCAAAGAGATACTTATGCCTTCTCGTTTGTTACCTTGAAAGGCTTCAAAATCGTGGTTTGCTTTACTCTGACTTAGAATCCTCGTCAAGTAGGAATCACAACATGGATCTTTTCTCAAGAAATCATTGGACGTTTGTCTCTTTGACGATCTTGCTTCTATCCTTTGATTTTGAGGAGTTCATTCGGGCTCTTTCCTTTAATTGGTTTAATTTTTCTTGCATTGGCTCAAACCGACATTGTAACATGCGGTCCATCTCTCGAATGAGGGCTTGGTATGCTAAGTAAGGCACACCACCACCACCAACGTTCCTTTCGAAAATTCATGACATGTTGTTTCCTCACTGCAAACCTTACTACTCTAAAAAAAATGTTTGCTCCACTTGTGTTTACAGTTGTGATGGCTTTTATCCTCTCTAATGCTCTCACACACTCTCGCCTTTTACCACTCTTGCTCATTTCTCTTAGTTCTTTGGTGACTACCTTAGACTTAAATAACAAATCTTTGTGGAGTCGGCTTCAAAAGTGATGCAGGGGTGGGAGTTGATGTCGGGTTTAGAGTAGGCTAAAAGAAATCAAAAGTACTTGAAGTGTGGCTGAAAAGTTTGCTAAAGGAAAATTCTGAGCTCGGAAAACATAAACACTTTCAAAACTAGCCTTTTTCTTTTCTTTTTTTTGTTTTTCAATTCGAATCTTTTTTCTTTTTTTTTTTTAAAAATATTTTTCAAACTTTTGTAGTTCAAATATTCTATATATTCTTTATTTTCTACACGATTTTTTTTACTTTTTTTATTTTTTTCAAAAACTCAACCTGAAGAATTCTAGAATGTCAATTCTTTTGAATTTTAACCAGCTCTGATACCAAATGATGCGATCTCGTACTCGTTGGACAAATCGAGCCACTTGTGTTCTCGATCGTAAAATTAAGTAGTATGCTGACTAGTTTGTCAAAAGGTTTAATTCGTACAAAGATAGGTTTAACGAGGGGTTGTTTGGTTGACATGGAAAATGGATGAGTTAAGGGTGGGCTTAAAAGCTAAAGAACGAACCAATATTAAGAGAATAGTGGGAACACAAAAAATTTATATACTTTTGCATACCCGTTTTAACTTAAAATCAGGCTATTCCTGTTAAATTCTTGTCGAAAAATAATTAAATATTATAAAATAATTAAATTATGCTAAAAATATGAAAATTATGAATTTTAATTAATTTTATAGTTAATTTTGATTAAATTTGGTTATTTTTGACAAAATTACACAATTGGAGAAAAAGGACCCAGTGAACACTGCGAGAAGAACAAAACCGAGAGTAATTTGAAGTATTGAGGCCAATTAATTTCCAGCCCAAGACGGTCCAGAAATGTGTATTAATTCATAATTAAATTAATTTTAATTAATTTTCTATTTAATTTAGGTTAAATGAATTAATTTTAATTAATTATGAAGAATAGGCCTACTGAACCGCACTATTTGAACCAAATGGTGTAAGCCGAACCAGCCACTAATTGGACTGACCAGAACCGTCCATTGGCTGACCCAAATTTGAAAATTAACTGATAAAATATGCTTGCAAAAAGGCCCTTGAAAAACCTCCAAATTACGTTCAAACCCCACCTTTATTTTAGTCTTTGTAGATTTGCCCCAGCCTATTTTTAGCAAGGTTGAAGATGTGGCCAGCCATGGGAGGGCTTTCTTGGCTGCTGAATTTGATATTTTTAGCAGCCCTCTTCAGCTATAAAAGCCACCCTATGCTGCCCATTTCAAAGCATCCCTTAACATCCCTCATTCCACAACATTCTCTCATCCTCTCTTCACTTCTCTCAAGTTTCCTCTCCATTTTTCCATCCCATTTTCCCTTCCTCTTGTGCCGAATTCCTCTCCTGAGAAAGAGGTGTTCTTCAGCCATCTTGGGCAGCAATCAAGGAGTCATAGAAGCCTTGCTCGGTGAAGATAACGGAGACAAAGAATGGAGCAACAGTCAAGTCGAGAGAAACACTGGATTTGCTTTCTGTTCCCTTTCTTTTTAATTTATGTTGTTTTTATGATGAACATATATATGAAAAATATTGTTTTTGAAATGGTTATTTTAATCAATTTAGCTTGAATTTAATTCGTGTTGGGTTGATTATATTTTACCTACTTGAATTATTAAAATAGTGTTTATGCTGTTATAGGCCTCAGTAAATGCTTGATTAAGTAAAATCATGCTTAGGTCATCTGGCATTATAAGTGTTTAGATAACTAAAGAATTAATTGTTTAAATGGATTGAAATTGCAATTAACGGACTTAGTACTTAATCAGTACATGTTTAATTCTTCTAAGGTAACTGAAAATTAAATTAGCATTGTATTTGGCGATACATATGCCTTGCATAACTTGCAAGATTGTTGTGATTAAATTGTTTCAAGGTATGGCTACTTTGTTACTTCACATAATCTTTTACATGTTTATTAAGTTGAATTAATCGGTTGAATCGACATAAGAATATGCGAGAGATAATTTAATTCAATAAGTATGTATGTGCGATAGCATGTTTACTTTATTAAATCTATTTAGTCGGTTGAATTGGCATAGGGATATGTTCAAGAGATAAATGGAATTTTTTTAATTAGTAAATATGTTCATAAATTCGCAAATTACTGGGTTGCCGTGAATTTATTCATAACGGCATAAGCACGAATTTAATATTTCTAAGTTAAAAAGGTATAATTAATCCAACATAATTATATCATCTTGATTAAATCTTAATTTAAATCGTGCACTAGAACTCTTTTATTTTATTTAAGTTGTTTGCTTAGTTTTAAAATCTTAGTTTATAAATCACTCTTTTCAAACCAAAATTATTTTTACCTCACCAAAGTGTTTTAATTAATTTCATAAATATTGCTTTTTACAGTCCCTGTGGGTACGATAACTCGACATTTACTTGTCACTTTATTACTTGTTACGATTGTGTACACTTGCACATTTCCACCATTCCAAATAGCGACCCAATTCTTATAATAGCTCTTAAGGTGGAAATGGGGTTGGTAGATTGAACTGTGACCCACTATCTATATGTGACAGGAACCAAACGGTATAGATTGAACGCCACACTTGTTAAAGTGATAAGTTCACAAAGGAATCAGATTGACACCCTAGACTAGCTAGATAAGTCAATTTGAGTCACAAAAGAACAAGGAGAGTTGAACAACTCACAAATGGATTAAAATTCATCAAAGGTTCAAAAGTCTTTTCAAATGTTTACAAAACAACTATTTATAGGAAAGATATAAAAGAAGATGAATGGCCAAAATTTAGTCATTAATGTAGTTCATGTACACAAATCATACAATAAATTGAATGATTCATGAACTCTCTTAAATGCATATAAATGGTTGTTCCCTCCCCTTTGATGGTTCATGGATGTTCATCCTTTGTATTGGCATGTTTTTGGACGTTCATACACTTCATTGAATGATATTCATGCATGAACTTTAACTTGAAGAGTCACATTCTTCCTTCCTTTGTTATGCATGAATTCTTATCATAGAAGAAAGCTTCAAGTGCCTTGTATGATCACCAAAAGTCTCATTCATCTCCTTGGATTGTTCACTCACTTACATGGAACATGGATTCTCATAAATAGGTGCTTTAATGGCATGTAGGATTATGAATTAGTTACATGCATCATGCAGGTTCATCCTCTATGATGTGCATGCATGTTACCATTCATTGTGCCGCATTAATTGCTGAATTCTTTCTCTTTGGACATTCATGCATATAGCTCATACATGAACATGATCCAAATGGTCACATTAAGCTTCTTTTTCTCCTACTATCTATGCACATGAATTGGTGCATTAAATTCAGCAACTCCAAGTGTATGTATTTAGCTTGAGAAGAAGTTTCCTAGTAGCAACCAATGTCAACAACCTGGACAACATTAAGACAACGTTAAAATGCACATTAAGACAAGGTTTAAACACACTTTAATTTGTAGGAATCTTAGACACACAATTATGATGTCTGAATTAAGACACACTTGAAAACAAGTATTAAAGGTGTTCAAACTATGACATAATTAAAGACCCATATTAATGATGTTCAAATTATGACATAATTAAAACTCATATTAATGATGTTCAGATTATAACATAATTAAAGACTCAAACTATGATAACTAGTATCCTTATTTTCCAGCAACCAAATTAACAAACTGAAATTAAATCTTCATTTTGCACTTGTGGGCCAATTTCGATATCGTCGAATTGTATCATAAGATGATGTGGCCATGCTCACATCATAATGATAACTCTTATAAGATAGATCTCCAAGGTAAGTACAACGTTAGTGCGAGTTTTAATGTTTCTGATTTATCTCCATTCTATGCAGATTTTGATTTGAGGGCAAATCCTCTCGAAAAGGGAGGGGATGACGTGAGCATGAGAATGACCTTTGTTCCAAATGTGAAGGTTCCAATATTTGGAGATTCATTGCACATACCTATAGGACCCATTATGAGGGCGGGGGCTAGAAAGCTTAAAGAGGTGTTTAATGTTTTCATATAAGCCATTTGGGCTAAATTGGAACAATCTACATTTCAATCTGAATTAAATAAGGAACATCAACTTTGAAACATTTTATACATTGTTGAATAAGAATTTTAAAGCATACTTGCATTCATAAAAAAAGTTTTTTTATTTATGTGTCATTGATTGTTTTTTTGCATTCATAAATAAAGTTGCTTTATTTATGCTTCATTGATTGTTTTGTTGCATTCATAAACGGAGTTGTTTTATTTATGCTTCATTCATTGTTATGTTGCATTCATTAATAAAATGGTGTTTTAATTATGCTTCATTGATTGTTTTGCTGCATTCAAAAATAAAGTTGTTTCATTTATGCTTAATTGATTGTTATGTTGCATTCATAAAGAAAGTGGTGTTTTAATTATGCATTATTGTTTGTTTATTTTTTGCTGTATTCATTTTGGTTATGCATTTGTTTCTTTAATTATGCATTGAAGCTTTATTTATATTTTTTTTGCAAGTTACTTTTGTTGAGGACCTTTCATCTGCAAGCTAAAATTCAATGGAGGGAAGACAAAAGAAACTCAATCATTCAACGGTGATTTAATGGATGAATTTAATGGAGCATTGAAGATGGAAGCTAAAAATGACCTTTAGAAAACAAGTGACTTTTTAGCAACTTCATGACTATTAAAATTCCAGCCTTGAATAGATGCATTCATTGGTTGAATTTAGTAGAAGAATTATCAAAGGGTTCACATTCATTTTAAGATACCATTTTTAATTGCCAACATTCAAGATGGGAATTTTGTGACTATTCTTGTACTTTATGCATTCATGCATAGTTAAGACATTCAATTTCATGTTTGATATTGGTTGTTCATATGCCTAAGAATAAACTATAAATAATTTCTCAGTTTTTACTTTGGTTGATGATGAATGAATTTGCATATTGTGAGATTTCTCTCTTGAGTTCTTTAGAACACATAAACTAAACTTATCAAGGCTCTTTGCTTTGTGACGTTCTTTTTCATTTCCTACACCTTCGGTTCTTTTTTTTTCCATAAACAATCGGTCGAAGTTTTTTTATTCTAATTCTTGTTTCAATTATTTGTCGTATAGAAAATGGGTCACTTTTTTAATGTTGGTTCTTTTCTCGTACAAGCCTTTGTTTTAGAGATTTTTATTTTTATTTCTTTAGTAACAAGTACTTGTTTGGAATGGGTCAGGCAATTGAGTGACTTGTAATTCTAAATTGTTTACGAGCTCACATCAACTGTCGACCCCTTGTGTTAAGAAAAGGGGGTGGATGACTTTGCTAAATATAGCTAGTTCATGCTTGATTCATGGAAAGAGACCTTGAAATGGGGAAGGGAGTTGAATGATCAAATGGGAAAATTGTTGTGGCTGATTTGTGTTATTTAACAAGTATTGGGTGGCTAAATTAAATACTTTTATGTATAGTTGGACTCCCTTTGGTTGAATTGGGCTCTTTCCTCCCTTATTGGACGGTTTGAGCATCATAATTGACAACAAGCTTTTCCATTTCAACAAACCATTTGGAAGCTATGTTAAATTGAATTTGAAAGTTCAAAAAGTGAATTTAGGATGTCCTATATTGATTATGTCACACCTTAAATTCGGTGGATCTGAAAAGAAGGTGAATAGATGTGAAGGTTACCTATTTTGGCGCACTATGGTAGCATAGTCTACCATTTTATAGGCTTCTAGCAAACTAAAGTTTGGCGCATAAAGTATTCACCTGTGGAAGTATATAAGGATTTCATCTCGAGGTATTCTTCAATTGGAGGAAGAATATGACAAACGAAGAACACGCCTTATGAGAGTTACCACAAAAGGTATGGTACACCTAGTTTGCTTGAATACTTTGCAAAGTGGGTTGAATAACATGATTGGTTGAGAGTCAAAAAATGGATTGACTAGTCAAACAACATCTTCATCTAATTCTCTTTTATATTTCTTCCGATTCATATAGGGCATTTAAATGATAATTTTTGTTTACATTCGACACTTGTCAAGATCCACTAAGAGAAACTGAGTATATATATGGTAAGAAGGAAACATTCATATGGTTTTTCTTCCTTCTGTTCCACGCTCTAATTCTTCCACTTAAACCTAAATATCTTTTTCTTCTTAGTTAAACTAAAAGCTAAGGTTTTTAGGTTAATCCGTAGATGTTTCAACCTCTTGGTAAATTTGATAGCTCTACATGTTATGCTTATGAAAGAGTGAAGATGTTAAGAAGCATAAATACAGTATGAAGTAATTAGGAGGCCTTGCATGGAGGCTGTATGTAACAGTTCATTATTAGTAAAATCAGAACAGTGGTTTTAGGACCACAAATCTGAGCTTGGAAAATTTATTTTAATAATATTTTGAGGTCTACAGCATGATAGTATGATTACATAAAAATTTCGTTAAGAAATTTTACCATTTGTATGCTCAATTTGTGAAAAAAGACTAAATCGCGTAAAGTGTAATAATTGTGTTCTAATAGCTAAAGGTGTCTAATAGCTATAGAACTTTAAGGTGGAGGTCCTTATGTAGCAATTAGACCATTGACATGTTGAGTGGACAAAGATAGACATCATTTAAGTTATTTTTAAGATTAATATGTAAGGTTAAAATAGTAAATTGATAATTAAAAGACAATAAAATATAATAAACAAAAGAAAAATCTTGCATGTTCATCTTTCAACTAAAAATTAAAGGAGAAGAAGCCATGAGAATGCTAGATGGTTTCCTTGGAAATTGCCGTGTTTGTGAATTGGTAGTTTAGTACCTAATAGAGGAGTTGGAGAAATGGTATACGTGTTATGTTTTGGGCATTAAGGTGCATATATGCCTTTGACCATTTAGGTAGTTTTTGGAAGTGCTAACGACATGTTTTTGAATGGCTAGTTGAGATGTGTAAGAGCTTATACTTGTTGTTAATGAAATTGCATGTTTTAGGCTTGATTTTGGTTGGTTTGGATGCCTAATAATGGTATGGTC
Source organism: Gossypium longicalyx (assembly GCA_025698465.1). Classification (NCBI taxonomy): domain Eukaryota; kingdom Viridiplantae; phylum Streptophyta; class Magnoliopsida; order Malvales; family Malvaceae; genus Gossypium; species Gossypium longicalyx. The sequence goes on along the minus strand of CM046996.1, from coordinate 44,617,132 downwards.
ATATGCTATTAAAGTGCATAAGTTGGTACCAAATTTGGGTGAGAAATGTGGCTTATAAAATAGCCTATTTTTGTCCACACGGGTGTGTGTCTCAGCCGTGTGTGACACACGGTTAGATGACATGGCTGTGTGTTCCCTATAATTTCTAAAGAAAGCAAGTCTGTGAGGTACATGGGCCAGTCACACGGGTGTGTGGCTGGCCGTGTTACCCAAGTTAGTAAGTTACACGGGGTTGGACACGGGCTAAGACACGACCATATGATCCCATTTCGAATCCCACACGGTCTGAGACATGGGCGTGTCTTTTGGCCGTTTGAGACACACGGCCTGGCCACACGGGTGTGTGTCCCCTGTACTTTGAAAATTTTCAATGATTTCCAAAAATTTCTGTGAGTTCTCAATTTAGTCTCAAATTATATTTTATGCTTGTTTTGGGCCTCGGGGCCTCTTATTAGGGACTATATGACTGTAATTGAATGAATTGAGTTTGGATATGGTTATTGAATATGAAATGTATGATTAATTATGTGATAATTCTAGTAATGCTCCATAACCCTATTCCGGTGATGGATAAGAGTTAGGGATGTTACATTTGTTGGCATCAAAGCTATGGTTTAGTCGATTCTAGGACTAATGTAGCGTATGTGAGTTTAGCAAATAGAAATGGATTCCAAACCGAGCTGAATCTGATGGTGTAGAAAAAAATACACCAACCTCTGTTAATGGAGCAGCGTTGTTTGGATCAAGACCCGTATCTGAGGTTCGTGGAGCAGAGGCCAAAGAAGCCTTCTTCCAGATGATGAATGTATGGTTCTCTGAGTTTGTCCGAACAAATCCGGCTGCTCAGTAACCTCCATCCTCACTTATTCCCCAACTGGTTCTTGTAGTTCCTCAAAGTTTGGAATCTTTGCATATGAGTAAGCCGCCTGTTGATAAAATTTGAATTTTTGATGAATTGTCTTGTACACCAGTAGAATGTGTTAAATGTGCCGTATCTCTTTTGAAAGATGCTGCATACCAGTACCTGTAGTGCTGAGAAACGGGGTTACATGGGAATTCTTTCAAACTAAATTCAGAAAGAAATACATAAGTCAATGGTTTCTTGATCAAAAGCACAAGGAATTCTTAGAGTTGAAGTAGGGTCGTATGATCATATCTGAGTATGAAAGAGAATTCGTGAGGCTAAGCAAGCATGCTCATTAGTGCATTCTAACTGAAGAGATCATGTTTAAACTGTTCGAAGAAGGACTAAATGAAGACATTAAGCTTTTAGTTGATATTCTTGAACTGAAAGAATTTGTTGTGTTAGTTCATAGAGCATACAAAGCTGAAGAGCTTAGCGAAGAAAGAAGAAGAGCTGACTCTGAGGCCAGAGATTCGAGAAAGAGGTCAACAGGTAAATTATATTATTGCTCGTCAATGAAATCAAGGGATTCTTATAATCGTTCGACTGCTTCAATGGAGTATTCAAACAGAGATTGTGGGAAGCAATACATGAGTCCAAAAGCTCAAGCCACTTCAGTAGTGAGTGTTGGTAGTGTCAAGGCCAACAAACTTGTGTGTAAATGGTGTGGTAGACGACGTTTTGGAGAACGTCGAATGAATGATAGAGCATGTTTCAGATGTGGTTTGCAAGAGCATTTTATTCGTGATTATCCTAAGTTATCTGAGAAAGACAAACTTCTGACTACCAGATCGAGTGATACAGCTGCTAGAGGGATACCACCTCGAAATACTAGAAATGTGAATGGTAGTAGAGGTGAAACAAAGGATTCTACTGTGAGATCTGAGGCGCGAGCAGCATCTAAAGCTTATGCAATTTGAGCTCACGAGGATGCATCGACACCAGATGTTATCACCGGTACTTTTTCTCTTAATGACACTAAAGTAACTGCTTTGATTGATCCTAGACCGACCTATTCATATGTTTGTATGAATTTAGTGTCTAGTAAGAGTTTAGCTGTTGAGTCCATTGAATTTATGGTTAAAGTATCGAACCCATTAGGTCAGTATGTCCTAGTTAATAAAGTTTGCAAGAACTATCCTTTGATGACTCGAGGTTACTATTTTCTGGTCGATTAGATGCTTTTACCATTTGATGAATTCTATGTGACCTTGGGTATGGACTGGTTGACTCTGCATGATGCTGTTGTAAACTGTAGATGAAAGACTATTGAGTTGAAATGTCAGAATGGTGAAATTCTTCGCATAGAATCCAATGATTTGAGTGGGTTGCCTATTATGATATCGTCTATGCTAGCTCAGAAGTATATGAGAAAAGGTTGTGATGCTTATCTTGCTTATGTACAGGATAAAAAATGTTTGAATACAAATTTGAATTGATGCCAGTGTTTTATGAATATCCAGATGTGTTTCCAAAAGAGTTACCTAGATTGCCACTGATTAGAGAGGTTGAATTTGCTATTGAGTTAGTACTTGGAACATTAACGGTATCGATAGCTCCATACAGAATGTCTCCGACAGAGTTGAAAGAGTTGAAAACTCAGTTGCAAGAGTTAACAGATAGAGGTTTTGCGCAACCTAGTTTCTCACCCTGGGGTGCACCAGCTCTATTCGTAAAGAAGAAAGATGGATCAATGAGATTGTGTATTGACTATCGACTACTTAACAAAGTTACGATTAAGAAAAAGGATCCATTACCATGAATTGATGATTTGTTTGATCAGTTGAAAGGAGCAACATTATTTTCTAAGATTGATTTACGATCTGGTTATTATCAGTTGCGAGTTAAAGATTCTAATGTGCCGAAGACTGTATTCAAAACCAGACTCTGCAAGATAAACAACTATTTGCTAAATTCAGCAAATGCAAGTTTTGGCTCTGAGAGGTTGGATTTCTAGGACACATTGTTTCAGCGGAAAGCATCAGAATTGATCAGAGTAAGATTTCAATTGTTGTGGATTGGAAACCACCAAGAAACATATCTGAAGTCAGAAGTTTTCTGGGATTAGCTGGCAATTATCGAAGATTCGTAAAAGGGTTCTCGATGATAGCGACACCGATGACTCGGTTATTGCAAAAAATGTGAAGTTTGAGTGGTCTAAAAAATGTCAATAGAGTTTTGATCAGTTGAAAGCACTATTAACCGAAGCACCAGTTTTGGTTCAACCTGAGTCGAGTATAAAGAGGGTACCATATGAAGCTTTATATGGTTGTAAATGTCAAACTCTGTTATACTGGATCGAGCTTAGTGAGAAAAGACTTACGGGGTTGATTTGATTCGAGAAACTGAAGAGAAAGTGAAAATAATTCGTGATAGTTTAAAGCAGCCTCGGATCGACATAAATCGTATGCATATTTCAAATGTAAAGATATTGAATTTTAGATCGGCGACAGAGTGTTTTTGAAATTATCACCGTGGAAGAAGATTCTTTGATTTGGTCAAAAAGGGAAATTGAGTCCACGATTTATTGGGTTGTCCAAGATTATCGAGAGAATAGGGCCAATGGCATATCGTCTAGCCTTACCATTAGAATTAGAAAAGAGTCATAATGTGATTCATGTATCCATGTTACGATGGTACAGATCAGACCCTTCGTATATAATTTCTCTGATAGAGGTTGAGATTCAGTCCGACATGTCGTATAACGAAGAACCAATCAGAATCTTAGCTCGAGAGATCAAAGAGTTAAGAAACAAAAGAGTAGCTTTAGTAAAGGTTCTTTGGCATCATCATAGAATTGAAGAAGCTACGTAGGAATCAGAGGAAGCTATGAGAAAACAATACCTTAACCTATTTTTTGGTAAGATTTTAGGAGATGAAAATTCTTAAGGGGGGAGAGTTTTAATAGCCCGTTTTCAGTGAAATCGGAACAATGGTTTTTGGACCACAAATCTGAGGTTGGAAAATTTATTTTAATAATATTTTAAGGTCTACAGCATTATAGTATGATTGTATAAAAATTTCGTTAAGAAATTTTACCGTTTGTATGCTAAATTTGTAAAAAAAGACTAAATCGCGTAAAGTATAATAGTAGTATTCTAATAGCTAAAGGTGTCTAATAGCTATAGAAATTTAAAGTGGAGGTCCTTATGTAGTAATTAGACCATTGACATGTTGAGTGGACAAAGATTGATATCATTTATGTGATTTTTAAGATTAATATGTAAGGTTAAAATAATAAATTGATAATTAAAAGATAATAAAATATAATAAACAAAAGAAAAACCTTGCATGTTCATCTTTTCAACCGAAAATTGAAGGAGAAGAAGCCATGGAAGCTTGAAACTTTTGACCAACCCTATTTTGCTTGCATGTCAGTATTGTTTGTCCCCTTTTTAATTATTTTTATGTTTTTGAGGTCGTTGTAGCTTAATCTAGCTAACCTAGGAACTAATTTGCAAGATTTTTAAAGATTTGAGGTTTCACCATTGTTGAATATGTATATGTTTTGAAGTTAATGGTATAAAATGAATGGTTGTTGTTAAATAAACAATATTTGTTAAGTGATTTTGAATGAAATTGCAAAATAGGGATTTGTTTGAGAAAAATGAAAATTATGTGGTGAAATGTGTGAATTAATGAAATGTATGGGTTGTTTTAATCTTAGATGATATTCGGCTAGCATGGGTGTGGATCGAATTGCATGAATTTGCATTTTTATGAGTTTAGGACTAAACTGTAAATAAGTCAAAAGTTTAGGGGCAAAATAGTATTTTTGCCATAATATGAATTTTGGGTTAAATTGAATAGAATGATGATTAAAATAGTTAAATTTGATTATATAGATCAAGAAAAACAAATAGTTAAATTTGATTATATAGATCAAGAAAAGCAATATACAGATTTAGACCGGGGAAAAGATAAAGTTATCGATTAGATGATCGTTTTCCATCGTTCGAAATTGAGGTAAGTTCGTATATTTAATAAGAATTAATTTATATGTGTTTAACTACTTAATTGATATGATTATGACAATACGACATTGCAGAGATTTTTTGTAAGTTACCGGCAATATATGGATCCCGGTTGAACCTTAGTAATAGATAGCATACGAATGACATGTCATTAGGGGTTATCGTGTTTTGGGTGTTAGTTCAGTACGTTCTACATGTGGTTGAGTTTTTCGGCATGTGTTACGGTTACTCGACAGCTTGTGTAACCAGCACTATGTAGTTAAGACTTGACCGATAGCTTATGTAAGCAGACCCAGTGATGGCTTGAGAGTGAGCATCTATATGAGATATGAGATAGAGGTGGTTTTAGCCACATATATGGCACTTAGTGTGTAGAGGTGGTTTTAACCACATATATGGCACTTAGTGTGCAAGATTCTTGAGTATCCGATAGTATTCCAAAGGGTTCAATGGGCACAGATGATGGTATGAGAATATAAGAGATGATATGAACCAGTTCAAGTCTTCGTGAGAAGTATGATAAGTAATTCATAGTTGATGTATTCAAAAATGATTAACATGGTTATGATTATGTGTTAATCTTTGGATTGATTGAAACTTACCTATGTTTACTTATACTTCTTTAAATTATGGATGAATGGTAAGTTGTACTTATGAGCCATACGAGCTTACTAAGCTTCATAGCTTACTTTGTTTACTTTTCCGTGTTTTATAGTGATTCGTAAGCTCGCTAGGATTGGAAGTCGTTAGAGAACTCATCACATTATCCAGAAGTTGTTTTGGTACTTTTAGACTTAATGTATTTTGGTTATATGGCATGTATAGGTTATTTGGCTAATGAAAGCCTATATGTTTTGGTTATGTATTGGCCATTTAATGTGGTTTGATTTTTTATATATGTTAGTATGTATATAAAAGTGGTTGGCCTTATCTTATAATGATTTATGATTGCCATGAGAATGCTAGATGGTTGCCTTGGAAATTGCCTTGTTTGTGAATCAGTAGTTTAGTACCTAATAGAAGAGTTGGAGAAATGGTATACATGTTATGTTTTGGGCATTAAGGTGCACATATGCCTTTTACCATTTAGGTAGTTTTTGGAAGTGATAACGGCATGTTTTTGAATTGCTAGTTGAGATGTGTAAGAGCTTATACTTGTTGATAATGAAATTGCATGTTTTAGGCTTGGATGCCTAATAATGGTATGGTCATATGCCATTAAAGTGTGTAGGTTGGTACCAAAGTTGGGTGAGAAATGTGGCTTATAAAATAGCCTACTTTTATCCACACGGGCAAAAACACGGGTGTGTGTCTCAGCCGTGTCTGACACACGATCAGATGACAAGGCCGTGTGTCCCCTGTAATTTCTAAAGAAAGCAAGTTAGTAAGTTACACGGGCGTGTGGTTGGCCATGTGACCCAAGTTAGTGAGTTACACGGGGTCGGACACAGGCTGGGACACGACCATGTGATCCCATTTCGAATGCCCACATGGCCTAAGACATGGGCGTGTCTCTTGGACGTGTGAGACACATGGCCTGGCCACACGAGCATGTGTCCCCTGTACTTTGAAAATTTTCAATGATTTCCAAAAATTTCTGTGAGTTTTAAATTTAGTCCCGAATTGTTTTTAATACTTGTTTTGGGCCTCAGGGGATCGTATTAGGGACTATATAAATGTAATTGAATGATTTGTGTTTGGATATGGTTATTGAATATGAAATGTATGATTAGTTATGTGATAAGTCTGGTAATGCTCTATAACCCTATTTTGGCAACGGATACGGGTTAGGGGTGTTTCACTGCATGTAATTGATATAATGGTAAATTGTTTGTAAGCGGGGTTTTAATGGTAATGCTATGTTCTTTTAAATAGTTGTTGCTACTAGTTCGGGAAGGACGATCAGATTTGGAAAGTTGAGCTACATTAAAGGTGAGTTTCAAATGAGTCTCTAACCTGACTCATGGATGTTAATTTATACATGGTTTGTAACACCCTATACCCGGCCCAATCGCCAAGCCCGAGTAATAGGACACTACACCAAACATTGCAACTCATACATATTCACACAGTCTCAATTACGTAAAATGATCACCACATCCAAACATTTATAGAAGTTTTAAGTCTAGAAAACCCCAAGCAACATTAAAAACAACTTAACATACCTTAATCAACCCTAAAAACAATTTAAAGCATGCTTAGGAACCATTTAATAAAATTTCTAAAGATGTCACATAGGTATCGATACTCAGTCACAAGAATCGATATTTTGGAAGATAATATGGATACTAGCAAGAAAATCGATACCAAACTAGCATTCTGTCAAATTTTAAACAAAAACATTTTATCGATACATGGGCAAGGGTATTAATATTTTCACCCAGAGTATTGATACTCATGATTGTGAATCCATACCAGATTAAGCTACTGACTTCACAAAAATACAATTCAACAGCGATGAATTAATATTTATGTCCCGAGTATCGATACCTCTACTCAAATTCACAAAAACACAACAAAATAGAATATAAAACATGGTCAACATATTTCTATACTAACATGCATTAATCATCACAACCTCAAGCACCAAATTTTCCTAATACACAGTCCAACGCAACATCTTTACCTTATCATTCCAAATCATGGTAATAACAATTAAAATAATAATATCCAAGCAAAAATTCTAGAAGCTCACAATCATACTAAACCAACAAGAACATAATAATAACCAGCCAAAGTTCTAATCACATTTCCCTTATTTTCCATTGTTCAAAGAATAATAATATCACCTACTTAAATACTAAAGCCTAACTTGGATCACTTCCTTGGAACCGCACCGCTCAAACCGAAAATGCTAATCATCTGAAATGGTTTAGAAAAGAGTGGGAGCTTTAACAAGATCAGTGAATGATCAGAAAAACCACCAATAAACATAATATCATGTGTTAAGCAAAAGCAACCATAGCACAACTACATCCGCACTTAACTACAGTGCCAAACTAATAATTTTATGTATCAGTTGCTAACACATCTAACTTTGTATTCACATAGTTCTACATACATCACATTTCACACATAATTCATCAATCGATAAATTGGCTACTTGAGACTATAAAACATAAAAGCGGGCTCTACCACCACACATTGGATATAGAGACCTCCAACACACCAATAACTCGAATATTTAAACATATCCCAAAAGTGTAGCATCAAGCTAACACTCTCCAGCACTCCAACATATCTTGATGAATGGAGCTTAGCCCATATTCCCTTATCTCTCCAAATTACCCCAGGCCTCAATGCCCCAAAAGCACAACAGAAGGGTGAGTACTCATAAAATCCTATGTGATGCCAACTATATCCTGCAGTCTCAAAACGTGACGAGGCTAAAGTATCCATAATAAAAAGCATATTTACTTACCGTTTTCTGCAGACTTTCACTGCACATTTACCTTATTAGCACAACATCATCACTATCACTTGGCATGTCTAGCATGCTCACAATTTAAGCATTTCACAAGAGCTTACACCACATATATCACATATCGCATTACACATCATATTACTCTATTCATATCACATAGTAACTATTTTTGCAAAATAAATAAGAGGAATAAGAAAGCTTACACTAGAAACTTAGGATAGATGTTTAGGCTACTCCTAAGCTTTTAGTTAACACTATGACTCGTGTCTACAAGTAGCGATTCCAAAACACTCACCGTTCCCATTTTCACTTATTTGCTGAATCATAAGGGGACACCTACAATATACTTGAATCAACACAACACTATCACCGAAAGAGCTAATAATAGTTATACCCAAACCAATAGTCTCTATAGGTGTAACAGCCCATTTTTCAGTGAAATCGGAATAGTGGTTTCGGGACCACATGTAACACCCCTTTCCGATATTTAACATCAGAGCAGGATACGAGGCATTACCGGACTTACAAAGCAAGTAAACATACAATTCCAGGTCATAAATTTTCATCCAAACTAAAACCATTCACATTTAACCATAAAGTCGATAATACAAGCCTACGAGGCCCGAAACATGCTTTCAAAGTGGTTCGGGACTATACCGAGCACTTAGGAAATTTTTACAAAACTTAAAATTTTTTTGCTATGAACAGGGGTCACACGCCCGTGTGGCTTGGGACATATTCGTGTGGACAGGCCATGTGCTGACACACGCCTGTGTCCTTAGCCCGTGTAACTCTCTGTTTTACAATTCATGAACAAATTGATGTCACACGGCCAAGTCACATGCCCGTGTGCTAGGCCATTTGGTAAATTATATTTTCATAAAATAGGTGCAGACTTCACACGGTCGGGACACACGCCCGTGCCTGAGGCTGTTTCCTCACACGGCTGAGACACACGCTCGTGTCTCTACCCATGTGCTCAATTCTGAGCATTCTGTTTCTCAAAATTTAGGTGTAGGTGACACATGGCCAAAACACATGCCCATGGGGCAGACCGTGTGTCACACACGACCTAGGCACACGCCCATGTGTCTACCTATGTAGACAAAATAAAGGCTATTTACCAAGCCATTTGCCACCCTCATTTACACCTACACTTACACCAATTCAATGGCACAATTCAAGGCAATCTTATTCAACCAAATCATCCATAATTAAGGCTAAATCATATCATTCATTACCAACACTTAACATATTTACTATAGCATAATTTACGAAATCAATTCATACCAAACTCACATTCACAAGTATCAACATGAATACTTTCATCATGCATAACTCTACTTGGATTTCCTAGCACACCAAAGGACCAATCTCATCCATTTCACAACAAATCATTTAACTATAATAAACATATAGCAACCCATTACGAGACACATAAACAAAAGGCATTAGCACATATACTCATATAAATGGGCTTACAACTATTTTAGCCAAAATAAGCCAATTACATGGCTAAATACCAAATCACCGTAAACCAATATAAGCCAATACATTTGGCCAAATCAAATGACAGATATAACAAAATGACCAAGTCCCTATACATGACATACTCTCAAAATGTTTTAAAATCATTGATACCCAAAGGACAGTTTGATAGTGTGATGTGACTTCTGACGATCTCCAATCCCAAGCTAGCTTGGTGACACTATAAAATATTGAAAATAAAACGGAGTAAGCTATATAGCTTAGTAAGCTCGTATGAAGAAATAAGCAACCTTACCATACATTAATCATGCAAGTAATATAACTTAAGATGACATAATTTACCCTAATCTCATGATCGTAATTCACTTCCATCACAACTTACCTTGAAATCGTCATTTCATGAATTAATAATCATCATCTTCAAGTACATACCTGTACCATCTCGTAACGTATTTGCACTTATTCTCATCTTTGACATACCCGCGAACCACTCGGAATAATAATGTCGGATACTTAGGAATCTTACACACTAAGTGCTACACATGTAGCCAATGCTACCTCAATCTCATATCTCATAATTGTTTGCTCTCGAGCTAGTCAACAGGCCTACTCACAAAAGTTGTCAGTGAAGATGTAGCTACTCAGTCAACATATGCTGGTATACTCAGCCACCGGTAGCCTGTACGAGACTAGCACCCAGATCACACAATCACATAACACATGGTAGCCCTAATGACATGTCACTTGTATCCTAATTTATTCCTAAGGTTCAAATGGGATTTCTTGCTTATCGAACCATCGTTGAACTCGTCCGTAGAGTTAAAATTATCCACACAATCAATCATACAGTTCATACAATATTAAAGAATTTAAATGCAATTACAGTAAAGCTTAGTTAACATACGAACTTACCTCGATTACAAAAACGGATATTAGTTAGATTTAGTCCACAACCTTGTTCTTTCCCCGGTCTAAACTCGAACTTTGCTTTTCTTGATCTATAATATCAAATTTAACTTATTTAATCATCACATTATTCAATTCAGCCCAAAAACACACTATGGCAAAAATTATATTTTTTGCCCTTAACCTTTTAACATTTTTACAATTTAGTCCTTAAGCTCGTACAATGAATTTCTTTCAATTTCCTCACAACCCAAGCCTAGCCAAACCTTTTTCATGCTCATGACAACCCACATTTTTCAGTTATTCACATTTTTCTACTCATTTTATAGACTTTTACAAATAAGTCCCTATTTGTCGTTTCTATCGAAAATCACTTTACAAAAGTCGTTTAACAAACAACAAACATGCATTTTCTACCATCAAACATCAAATTACATACATGTTCAACATGGGTAAAATTTTAAACTTCACCTTTCTTTCAAATTAGTCCTTGAAATAACTAAATCAAGTTACAACGATATCAAAAATATAAAAATCGTTAAAAAGGGGACAACAACGGACTTACAATCGAGCTTGAAAATTGCCAAAACCCTAGAAGTTTCTTCTCCTTGAAAAATTTGGCCATGGGAGACTAATTTGAAGAAGATGACATCTTTTATTTGTTAAATTTTGTCTTTATTTACCAAATAACTAAAATGTCCTTAATGAAAAACTTCAAAATTTCACCTAACCATGTCTATTTTTGTCCACCCTAGAGTATAATGGTCTAATTACCATTTAAGGACCTCTAATTTAAGGATTCATAGCAATTAGACATTTTTAACATAGAGAACTCAAGTTTTGCACCTATTGTAATTTAGTCCTTCTAGTTAAATTGGACACTCAATCTATAAAATTTCTTAACGAAATTTTCACACAATCATTCAATCATATTGTAGACCTTAAAATAATAACAAAATAAAAATTTCTACTTCAGAATTGTGGCCCCGAAACCACTGCTCCAATTTGACCCAAAAACGAGTTGTTACAATAATCCCCCTTTAGGGATCTTTGTCCCCAAAGATCTTACTAGAAAAGAGGTTAGGGTATTGTTTTCTTATAGCTTCCTCAAGTTCCCACGTAGCCTCTTCGACCCCATGTCGTTGCCAAAAAAACTATCACTAGAGCTATGCTTTTATTTCTCAACTGTTTAACTTCTTGAGCTAAAATCTTGATCGGTTCTTCACCATTAGTCATATTAGGTCGAATCTCAATCTCTGTAGGTGAGATTATGTGCGAAGGATCTATTTTATAACGGCACAACATCGATACATGAAACACATTATGAATCCTTTCCAATTCTGACAGCAAAGCTAATCAATATGCCACTGGCCCTATTCTTTCAATAATCTCATACGGCTCAATGAACTGCGGACTCAACTTGCTTTTACGACCAAATCTAAGAACTTTCTTCCACGGTGATACTTTTAGAAAGACTTTATCACCAACCTGAAATTCAATATCCTTTTGTTTCAAATCCGCGTATGATTTCTATTGATCTGAATCTGCATTCAAACAATCACAAATTACTGTCACCTTTTCTCTGGTTTCTCTGACCAAATCAACCCCATGAATTTGTTTCTCATTAAGCTCAGTCTAGTACAATGAAGTTTGCCATTTGCAGACATACAATGCTTCATAGGGTGCCATCTTTATACTTGACTGATAACTGTTGTTATAAGCTAATTCAACCAACGGTAGGTATTTCTCCCAACTACCTTCGAACTCTAAAACACAACAGCGAAACATATCTTTGAGAATTTGAATCACTCCCTCAGATTGACCGTCAGTTTGCAGATGGAACGCAGTACTAAAATTCAACTTTGTACCCAACGCTTCTTGCAATTTCTTCCAAAATCATGATGTAAACCTCGGATATCTATTCGAAATAATAGAAGTATGCAGCCTGTGCAATCTAACAACCTCAGCAGTATACAATTCAACTAGCTTATCAAGTGAATAATCAGTACGTACCGAAATAAAATGAGCTGATTTCGTCTACTATCAACAACGACACATACGGTATCTTTCTTCTTTAGAGTCAAAGGTAGCCCCGATACGAAATCCATCGTAACTTTATCCCATTCCCACTCAGGTATAGTCACAGGCTGAAGTAAACCTGAAGGTACTTGATGTTCGTCCTTTACTTGTTGACAAATCAAACATCTCGATACGAATTCAGAAATATCTCGTTTCATACCCGACCACCAAAACCATTTCTTCAAATCATTATACATCTTCATACTTCTTGGATGAACAAACAAACAACCACTGTGTACCTCATAAAGAATTTTCTGAATCAACTCAGTATCTTTCGGTACACAAATCCTACCTCGAAACATCAAACAATCATCGACCCCAATCTAAAAGTCTGAATCATTATTCGGTTCACACTGAACTCTCTTAGATTGCAATTCACTGTCACATTTTTTAGCTTCGCAAATTTGCTGAAGAAATACAGGTCTAGCTTTTAACTCATCTAGAATCGATCCATCATCAAACAAAGTCAGTCATGTATTCATTGCTCTCAAAGCAAATAAAGATTTCCTACCCAAAGCATCGGCGACTACATTCGCCTTCCTAGGATGATAATTGATTACCAACTCATAGTCTTACAACAAATCGAGCCATCTTGGTTGTCGCAAATTCAAATCTTTCTGAGTTATCAAATACTTTAAAGTCTTGTGATCAGTAAAGATGTGACACTTCTCACCGAACAAACAGTGTCACCAAATTTTTAAAGCAAACACAATGGTAACCAATTCCAAGTCGTGTGTTGGATAATTCCTTTTATGCGGTTTCAACTGTCTCGATGCATAAGCTATCACTTTACCCTCTTGCATCAACACACAACCAAGACCGTTCAAAGACACGTCGTTGAAAATCACAAACTCTTTTCTCGACTCAGGTTGCACTAACACCGGTGCCTCAGTCAACAACACTTTCAACTGATCAAAACTCTTTTGACATTTCTCAAACCACTCGAATTTCACATCTTTTTGTAGCAATCTAGTCATAGGTGTAGCAATCATCGAAAATCCCTTAACAAAATGTCGATAATAACCAGCCAAACCTAAAAAGCTTCTAACTTCGGATACATTTCTCGGAGGTTTCCAATCGACAACTGGCAAAATCTTACTTGGATAAACCCGTATACTTTCCATTGAAACAATGTGTCCCAAAAATCTGACTTCTCGGAGCCAAAAATCAGTTTTGCTAAATTTAACAAATAATTTCTTATCTATCAAAGTCTACAATACAATTCTTAAATGTTCGGCATGCTCAAACTCATCTCGTGAATAAATCAAAATGTCGTCAATAAAAACAACGACAAACTTATCTAAATATGGTTTGAAGATTCGTTTCATCAAGTCCATAAAAATTGCAGGAGCATTAGTTAATCCAAAAGGCATAACAAGAAATTCATAATTACTGTACCTCATTCTGGAGGCGGTCTTCATCACATCCGAATCTTTAACTCTCAACTGATAGTGGCCTGATCTCAAGTCTATCTTCAATAACACTGTTGCCCCTTTCAACTAGTTGAACAAATCATCAATTCTTGGTAAGGGATACTTGTTCTTTATCATAGCCTTGTTAAGCTGATGATAATCAATACAAAGTCTCATGGATCCGTATTTCTTTTTGACGAATAACAGTGGTGCACCCTAGGGTGAAAAAATCAATCTTGCAAAACCCTTAGTTGTCAACTCTTGGAACTGAGATTTCAATTCATTCAATTCAGTTGGAGCCATTCTATATGAAGCTATCGATATCGGTGAAGTCCCCTGTACTAAATCAATAATGTACTCAATCTCTCTAATCGGTGATAAACCAGGCAACTCCTCTAGGAACACATCTAGATATTCACAAACTAATGGCACAAATTCAATCTTTAATTTAGACACTTTTATTTTCAGTACATACGCAAGAAAAGCTTCAAAACCTTTTCTTACATACCTCTGAGCTGACATCGAAAAAATCATAATAGGCAACTCACCCGACTCATCTGGTTCAATTTGAAGAATTTTATTATTTTGACATTTCAATTCAATAATCTTTCATCTACAATTCACTACGACATCATGTAGAGTCAACCAATCCATTCCAAGAATTACATCAAACTCACCAAACGGTAAAAGCATCAAGTCAGCCTGAAAATAGTGACCCCGAATCATTAAAAGACAATTCTTGCAAACTTTATCGACTAGAACATATTTATTTAAAGGGTTCGACACTTTAATCACATATTCAGTAGACTCAATAGATAAATTCTTACTAGATATCAAATTCATACAAATATAAGAATGATTCGATCCAGGATCAATCAATGCAACTATATTAGTATGATAGAGAGAAAATGTACCAGTGACAACATCAGGGGATGACGCATCTTCGAGGGCGCAAATAACGTAAGTTCTAGCAAGTGATCTAACCTCTGATCTCTTAGTTAACTCTTTTTCCACACCTCTACTACTGTTCCCACTCCCAGTATTTCTCGGTGGCCTTTCTCTAGTGGCAGTGTTACTTGGCCTTGCATTTTGAAAATTATCTTTCTCAGCCATTTTAGGGCAATCTCGAATGGAGTGATCTGGGGAGCCACATTTAAAGCAAGCCCGATTATTCATCCTACATTCACCAGGATGTCATCTACCACAATTTGACATTTAGGTCTATTAGACCTAGCATTACCAACACTCGCTATTGGCGTAGTTTGGGCCTTAAAACCCTAATATTGCTTCCCACGATCTCTGTTGGGATACCAAGCTGAAGCATTAGAATGAGTGTACAAATCCCTAAACTTCTTTGCTGGAGATTGAAATGACTTATTTATCGGTCTTTTTATTGAGTCTCTAGCCTCAAACTCAACCTTTCTCTTTTCTTTGCTCAACTCTTCGATTTTGCAAGCTTGATCAACCAGCATGACAAATTCCTTCAACTCTAAAATCCCAACTAACAGTCTGATATCCTCATTCAGACCATCTTCAAATCTCTTGGACATGATAGCCTCGATAGAAACACATTCCAGAGCATACTTACTGAGCTTAACAAACTCTTGCTCGTATTCAGTCACAGACATACGGCCCTGTTTCAGTTCTAAGAACTCCTTACATTTTTTATCAATGAATCGCTAACTGATATAATTCTTTCTGAACTCATCTTGAAACAATTCCCATGTAACTCTTTCCCTCGGTACCATGGATAGAAGAGTATTCCACCACTGATATGTTGTGTCTCCCAAAAGCAATATAGCACATTTCAAGCACTCATGTAACACCCATTACCCGTGTCCAATGTCGGGGCAGGATACGAGGTATTACCGGACTTGAACATACAATACTATGTAAAATCGGGCCATAAAATTTTGTTCAAATTTAAATTTTATTCAAGAACATGCTTATCATCCCTTATATGGGTCTACGAGGCCCAAAACACACATCGGGGGTGGTTCGGGACTAAACCGTGAACTTTAGAATTTTTTTCTTAAAACAAGGTCACACGCCCGTGTGGACAAAAGGACATGCCCGTATGCCCTTGACACGCCCGTGTCCCTAGGCCATGTAACTCTCTGTTTATGATGTCAGCATCAATTTAATATCACACGGCCAAGCCACATGCCCGTGTGCTAGGCCATGTGGCAAATTTAATTTTTACAATTAAGATGCAGACTTCACACGACCTGGGCAAACGCCCATGTCCTAAGGCCGTGTCCTCCACAAGGCTGAGACACACGGCCGTGTCTCTGCCTGTGTGTTTACTACCATGCATACTGACTTGTAAAACTAGGATGCAGGGGACACATGGCCAGACTACACGCCTATGAGGCTGACCGTGTGTCATATATGGCTTAGACACATGCCCGTGTATCTACCCGTGTGGACAACTTTGAGGCTATTTTCTAAGCCCTCTTGTCACCCTCAACAACCCCAACACACACTCATATGCCAATGGTGGTTGACATGGCATAAAAGGGTTACTTAGACATCCATAACTTTTACTCATGCATGATAAATTCATATCAAGTTTATCTAATTGGGACTCTTTGACTTGTTAAGTTCATTCAATTTTTTTTTTTTACGTTTATCAATATAGTGACCATACCAATTGGCATCATTTATGCATCAAACATAAATTCCAAATTTTATCAACCATTTGGCACACACCACAAAGTAATAACACATCTCATGCATATAACAATATTTAGGGATTTCAACCCAATAATCAATATGACCCATATTTCATGGCCATATACAAAATGGAATAATATACCAAAAGGAGCCATCACTTTGGCTAACAAATATGACACATATAACAAAATACTAAGTCCCCTATACATACCATACTTAAATGTAGTAAACTAATTATACCCGACGTCCACGATCCCCGAGCTAGCTTAACGATGCTAAAAGAAAATGGAAAGGAGAGAAGGGTAAGCACAGGGCTTAGTAAGTTGCATAAATAAATAACAACATAAGTGAAGATATTCATGGATTAAGCATATTATCAATTATCACCACAATATCATACTACAAACATGAACGTAGTCAAAATGGACATTAAATGTCTTTAAACATCAAGCTTATCTTACTCTTTTCTAGTCATGCTAAATTTCCAATCATGAATCGAGTTCAATACTCATGAGGTTTACGTACATACCTATACCGTACATTCTTACTCATATCACTCCACTTCTTAACCCAAGATCTTGAATGGCTCGTTGAACCATCTGAATACTAAAGGACACTCGGAATTGTCATACACCAATTAAAGTACCAATACCATGTCCCCGACATGGTCTTACATGAATCCACATATCATTGCCGATGCCATGTCCTGGACATGGTCTTACACTGGCACACATATCATCGCCGATGCCATGTCCTAGACATGGCCTTATAGTGGTACACATATCATCGCCAATGCCATGTCCCAGACATGGTCTTTCATTGGCACACATATCATCACCGATGCCATGTCCCAAACATGGTCTTACACAGACACATATATCATCGCCGATGCCATGTCCCAGACATGGTCTTACACAGGCACATATATCATCGCCAATGCCATGTCCCAGAGATGGTCTTACACAACAATATATATCATCGCCGATGCCATGTCCCAGACATGGTCTTACATAGGCACATTTAGCACGGTGTCATGACATCCAAGTCCTAAGTATTCCTTTGGGTCACCCAGGCTTCTAAGACACGAGGCTATCACAAAACTTCCATTGGATCATCACAAGTCAATTTTATTAAAGCTTACATACATGTATCATATGATGTCAAAAATTAAATACATAATATTGGAGTTGTTGAATTACTTACACACAACTTACCCTAATGCAAAATATGGAAAATTTGTGATTTAGTCAACAACCTTGCCTTTTCCTCGGTCAAAGTCTATTCCTTGTCCCTCTTGATCTATAATAGCACATTTAGCTTATTTAATACATGCATTATTCATTTCAGTCCAAAAATCACGATATGGCAAAATTATAATTTTGCACCTAAAATTTTACAAAATTATAAAATTGCCTCTAGGCTCGTAAAATGAAAAGTACCCGTTTTTCTCATTATTCAAGCCTAGCCGAATCATTTGACCTCTTATGCCAACCACATTTTTCTTTTATTCACACATTTACGTATAGTTTCTACAACTTTTACAATTAGGTCCTTTTTATCAATTTTACCAAAAATCACCTAGTAAAAGTTGTCCATCACACCTTAAACCTCCATATTCTTCCATTAGACATCAAAGCACAAGCATGTAATTCATGGGTATGTTTTTGAACATGAACCCCAGCTAAAATTAAAGGTAGAAATAGCTAAATTGAGCTACGAGGATTTCAAAAATATAAAGAACATTGAAAACGGGGCTAGAATGCACTTACTTTGAGCTTGAAAGATGAAATAAACCCTAGCTATGGCTTCTTGTGAAATTTGGCTAAGGAGGATGAAGATGGATACAAATTTTGAGTATTTTTCCCTTTTAATTCTTTTATTAACCAATGGACCAAAATGCCCTTATATTATAACTTTGTCCATTTTTCCCTTCTGTGTCCATTTTTGTCCATAATGACATATAATGGTCTAATTTCCAAATAAGGACTTCAAATTTCAAAACTCATCAAAATTGAGCCCTTAAATCAACTAGAACACATGTTTTTCACTTATTGCAATTTAGTCCTAATAACTCAATTGGACACTTTATCGGTAAAATTTCTCATTCATATTTTCACACAGGCATGCATATATATCATGGACCTCATAACATCCAAAAAAAGGATTATTTCTATCTCAAATTTTTGGTCTCGAAACCACTGTTCTGACTAGGCCCTAATTCAGGATGTTTCAGTTCTCCCCCTAGGGATTTTCGTCCCCAAAAATCTTATCGGTAAACAAGCCCAGGTATTGATTTCTAATGGCTTCCTCGAGCTCCCATGTAGCCTCCTCTATCCCATGCCTATGCCATAACACTTTTACTAAGGTGATATTCTTGTTTCTCAACTGTTTGACTTCCCGATCCAAGATCTTAATCGGCTTTTCACCATAAGTTGTAACAACCTGATTTAGACCCTATCCGGAATGGTGGCTTCGGGACCACGAATCTGAGTCAGAAAAATATTTAAAAATTATTTTTTGTGTTTATTATGTGTGAATTTATATGTGTTAATTTTTCATGTTTTAATTTTACTGTTTGGATGCTAATTTAGTAAAAAAGGGCTTAATCGCATAAAGTGAAAAGTTAATAGTTAAATATGAAAGTGCTTAATTGAACTTGTCTTATTAATATGAAGCACTTATAATGCAATTAGGCCATAACTAAATGAGTTGGACGGTTAAAGGCATGGTTTATAATGGTTTATTATTTTATAACCAAGGTTAAATAGGTAAAATGATAATAATGTTATATAATATAAATCATAAAATAATAAAAGCCATGCATGTTCATCTTTTGGTAGCCAAAACTATCTAAAGGAAAATAAAAAAAATAAAGCCATATTCGGCTATTGTTTAGCTTAATCAAGGTATGTAACTAGCTCGGTTCTTGATAATTTTTACGTTTTTGAGATCGTTGTAGTGTAATGTACAAAGCCCATGCTTGAATTTCTGATTTTGATGAATATTTTAGGTTATTCAATTGATGAATAATTGAGTTTTTTGATGTTAGTTTATGAATTATGAAAGATATGTTTTGGATTAATATGTTTTGTATTGGAATTTTTGATGAATTTGAGTAATTAAGGCTAAATTGCAAAAATAATAAATTGAGGGACTAAAATATGAAATAAATGAAATGTATGGACTTGTATGAGCATGAGTAACATTTGGCCTAAGCATGGTGTGTGAAAATTTTGCATGTTTTGTGTTTTGTGCAATTTGGACTAAATTGTAAAAAGTGTAAAATGTTAGGGGTAAAATGGTAATTTGCCCATTTATGTGTTTTCAGACTAGATTGAATGAATTTGTGTTTGAATAAGTTTAATTTGAATATGTTTAGATCAAGAACCAAAGAAATTGAATTTGGATCAGGGAAAAACCAAAGTTATTTAATAGTCATTCCGTTTCGATCGTCATTGTTCGAGGTAAGTTTATAGGCAAATAGATGTTGTTAAATTTCAATATATGTGATCTATAAATAATTTTAATGATTATTAGTAAGTTATGAATCAACATTGAGTAATGAAAAATGTGATTGTGGTATGATTTGTGAGTTATATGATCTTATAATTCGGTTTTATAATGGTACATTTTTTAGTTGGCATCGATATGTGATTACATGTAAGACCACGTCTGGGACGTTAGAATTGATATTTGATTACGAGTAAGACCACGTTTAATATGTTGGCATTGATATGTGATTCTGATATGTGTGTGCGAGTAAGACCACATTTAATACATTGGCATCGATATGTGATTCCGATACGTGTATGCGAGTAAGACCACGTTTAATACGTTGGTATCGATATGTGATTCCAATATGCGTGTGGAGTAAGACCATGTTTAATACGTTGGCATTGATAGGTGATTTCGATATGTGTATGCGAGTAAGACTACGTTTAATACGTTGGTATCGATATGTGATTCCAATATATGTGTGGAGTAAGACCACCTTTAATACGTTGGCGTCGATAGGTGATTCCGATATCTGTTTATGAGTAAGACCCTATCTGAGACAATGGCATCGATATGTAATTACATCTAAGACCATGTTTGGGACACTGGCTTTGTACGATATGTGCGACTAACCGAGTATCCTATTTGATTCCAAATGATTCAACAGGCAATGTTAAGTAAAGACCGAATGCGAAATCAAATTAAAAGGTACATGTATTTGGTAGCTAATGTATTGAAATTAAGGTAAGTTTTGGTATTTGAAGTGATGATATGAATCATGTTATAAAATTGGTTATATGTATATTGAATGCAAATCTAAATTCATCAAAATGATATAAGTATGTGATATTAAAGTGTGAAACATGTGTATACATATATGAATGTGTATATATATTCATCTATATGATGATATTATGACCTTGGAAGTAAATGATAACTTTGATAATGGATATATATGTATTTCGGCCAAGTTAAAGTTGATAAATGAATGTATATGTTGTATATGAATTTGCAAGTTTGAGATTAAATGTGATTATGATAGCATGAATTAGTTTGGTTAAATTGAGTTGATTATGTCATTGAGATGTTTATTTGCTTATGCTTTACTAAGCTGTGATAGCTTACTATGAGTGTATGTTTGCTTCTGTTTTATAGATTTTGGAGACTAGTTATGGGCCCGAGGATCGTCAGTTAAGTCTATCACACTATTGTATGTTTATCAGTATTTTTAAAAGCTAAATTTCGAACCTATGGCATGTATAGGCTATACTACTTTTCGAATATGTTTGAAGTGTTGTATATAATATGCCATGCGAAACTGGCTAATTTGATATATAAGTATTTGCTATATTGATCATGGTTCTTGTGTGTGCTAAGTTTGGTTTGTATGCTATGCTCAAATGATGATTTTATTTCGTTTGGTTGAATCAGCTATGATATATATATAAGTATGAATTATGCTTGATATGTTACCTATTGTTTAATGATTCGACTACGTGTTGTATTTGATAGTAATGATTTAATTTGGTTGATGAGTGTATTTAGTTAAATGTTGAATTTAGGTAATGAAATTATTGGATTGATGATTTGGCAATGCTATATATATATGTCAAACATGTTTTATTTAGTTTTTCCATGTATTTTGGTAATAAGGTGATTCAGTTATGGTATGTGATAAAAGTGAGTTCAATATGCTTTCATTAAGTGAAGAAATGAATATGAATTATGTTAGTAAAATAATCATGATTAAATTAATCATGATTCGGCACTTATATATATAAGCATATGATGTGTTGGTTTGATATATATATTTATATGTGTTTATCCAAACATGAAATCATTGAATTGGTATTGAATATGACCTTTGTTATTTTGCCAGATAAGTGATATTAACATGTTTAGATTCGGTTTCGGTATTTTAAAGTATTAAACAAGTGTTTGCTATGTTATATGTATATATATACATATTTGTGATGTGTTTGATGTGAAATGCAAATTATGGTTAATATATGGATTTGATTCTATGTGAGATTACATGCATGTAATGTGATTGAGTAAAGTTGAAAGTAGACATTAAAATAAAGATAAGTAATAAGCATGATTACATTCGGCTAAGGCTTTGTAAAATGACCAAATGAATAGTAATTTAAGTTATAAGGAATCATGATTGTTTTTATGCAAAATAGGTGAATGTGAATGGTTATATGTACTTTGAATGGTTAGACCATTCGGTGTTCTTTTAATATATGTCTAAATTGATACAGGACCTTTTAGTCTTGCGCAATCTATTTAGATGAACTTATAAGTAGACTTGTTTATGATTTAGCCATTTGAAACCATATATATATAGTAATGTATTTATGCCATGAATGATTTGGTTAAATTTATTATATCCTTATTGTGCCAAATAGAGTTTTGCTAAAAATGATATGTACTTAAATATGTTTACTTTATATAATTCATATTTTTAATAATTGATTGAATTATTTATAATATCTTTGATATGCGCATATGCTATGTGGTAAAATGATATATTTGGCACTATTTGCTTATGAATTACATAACTGGATATATGTTTGAAAAATGTTATGATATGATTCGTAAAGAATTTAAATTAGTTATATATGTTAATATTTGATTGTTTTAAGAGTTTGAGCAAGTGTACGCATATGATTGTTCGGAATTTGTGTCTTGTTCGGTAATACCCCGTAACCCTATTTCAGTGACAGATACAGGTTAGGGGTGTTACATTAGTCATGTCTGATCGAATCTCAACTTCTATCGGTGATATCACATGTGAGGATTCCGATCTATAACGGCGCAACATAGACACATGGAATACGTTATGGATCTTCTCCAATTCCAGCAGTAAAGCCAACCGTTAAGCTATCGGTCCTATCCTTTTGATGATCTCGTAAGGTCCTATGAAACGAAGACTTAACTTGCTCTTCCTGCTGAATCTCAGAACCTTTTTCCATGGGGATACTTTCAAAAATACCTTATCACCCACTTGAAACTCAATTTCTTTTCTTTTCAAATCTTCATAAGACTTTTATCTATTTGATGCTGTTCTTAAACAATCTTTAATTACTTTCACTTTGTCTTTATTTTCTTTAACCAAGTCAACCCGGTGCAATTTACTTTCCTTGAGCTCTGTCCAATACAAGGGAGTTCGACACTTCCGGCCATACAACGCTTCATAAGGTTCCATTTTTAAACTTGTCTGAAAACTATTGTTATAGGCAAACTCAACCAAAAGTAAGCATTTTTCCCAACTACCTTGGAATTCTAGAAGACAAAATCTCAACATGTCTTCCAAGGTTTGAATCACTCTCTTGGATTGGCCATCGGTTTGTGGGTGGAAAGTAGTACTAAAACTCAACCTCGTGCCCAAGGCTTCTTACAACCTTTTCCAGAACCGTGAGGTAAACCTTGGACCTCTATCTGATATGATCGATAAGGGTACTCCGTGAAATCTCACAATTTCATAAATATATAGCTCAGGCAGTTTATCAAGCGAGTAGTTAGTACGTACCGGGATAAAATGATCTAACTTCATCAATCGATCAATAACAACCCACACCGCATCTTTCTTACTCAGTGTCAAAGGTAAGCCCGATACAAAATCCATGGTAATTCGGTCCCATTTCCACTCAAGAACCATGATAGGCTGTAGTAATCCTGAAGGCACTTGGTGTTCAGCTTTCACTTGTTGAAAAATTAAGCATCTCGCAACAAATTCGAAAATATCTCTATTTATACTATCCCACCAATATATTTTCTTCAAGTCGTTGTACATTTTAGTACTACCAGGATGTACTGCCAGGCGACCATTATGTGCCTCATTCAAAATCTTATGAATCAATTCAGTGTCTTTAGGAACACAAATTCTATCTTAGAACATCCAACAACCATCAGATCCAACCCGAAAATCAGATCTAGAACCCAACTCACACTGAGTTCTCTTGGCTTGCAATTCATTGTTGTTACTCTGAGCTTCACAAATTTCTTGAAGGAACATCGATGTAACACCCCAAACCAGGCCCAGACGCTATGGCCAGATCTGGTGTGTCACATTCAAGTGTTTTAGTAAAAACTATGTTTTAATTGAAAACCCTTCTTAAAAGAAACCTTAATTAACTTTTAAAAAAACACACCTTTCAGTTGCAGAAGCCTTGTTTAAAACATTTGTTTAAAGAAAACTTATCATTTTAAAATTTAGTTGTGGAAGCGTAGAAAAACATACTATAGTTTAAGAAACCCATGTTCAACTTCTTGTAAATTACAATGAAAATAATAATAATTATTCAAGTAATAATAACATAATAAAAACCTTATTACAATTTGGTCTGAAACATACTTAAAATAAAAACTATATGCTTAAAAAAAAACAAGTCCAAATTATCTTGCTAGCTGGCCACCCAGAGTCCCTCCAAACATCGAACCTTCTACTGAGCATCACCTGAAAAGAAAATAAAAGAAGGGGTGAGTTTTCGCAAACTCAATGTGTACAACCCTCGCTGAAAACAAGCATTAAAAAAAACAACCATTCATCAAACAGTAATGCAATCCCATCCAAATTATCCATCCGCTACACACCAGCTCTGTCCCCCATCGCACCATGTGGGGATATAAATATCGACCCACCCAACAGACACACAAATGGTAGCCCGGTTACAGAACTACCTTCATTTACATATTGGGCTTTAAAAGTCGTCGTTGGATCCACGATTATCAAGCAACCATGCGATCCTCATATACTTCCTCCGCTCCATAATTCCCAACCCATATGCAACCTAAGCAGAATATCATTTGTATGCATGTCACATCCACAAAACTTACATTCAACACCTAGGGGTATTTTGGTCATTTTCGCCCTTAGGGGCATTTCAAAAATTTTCCCTTAATTAAGGTTTTCACTTACCTTGGCCCGTTAACTAGTCCCGCGAGCTAAGATGAACAAATACTATGTACCAATTAGGATTCCAGAGAAGAGGGGGTGGGTCATTAAGATTGATTAAGTACCAAGCTCTCTCTAGATCCAATCCTAGACATGCATATACCCGTTGCCACACCTTAACCCTATGATTTGTCCACGGTCGCAATATGTTAAATAATTTTTATGTAGTTATCATATACTAGGCCCAAAACCCCTTACAGAGCCCAATCAAATTCACATACCTGGATCTGGCCCATTAAGCCCAATAATATTCATATGGCCCATTAGGCCCAAATCACTTGTATATAGCCCATTAGGCCCAAATCACTTGTATATGGCCCGTTAGGCCTAGTCACATTCATATTCATGCTCACATACAAATTCCTATCACATAGCATCAATATTCAGTTTTTGCCTATTATGGGCCCAACAGCCCATCAAGCCCATTTAGCCCATTCTGGCCCATATGGCCAAATCACAACCCAAGTCCACGAAATTGCCAGTGGGCCTCAGGCAACCTATTGGTTTCCTCCTCACAAGTATTAGCGCACTCACAAGACTACCGCAGCCAAACTTTTGACTTTTCGGCATTTTGACATTTCGGCTTTTACCGATCTACTTGTGTGTGCAGTGTATGTACACACCTGGTAAGCAAGCGTGCTGCGATTCCTTTAGTCACCAACCTACAAACGATATCACCCTTCCGTTAATCGCATGATTAATACATATCCTTACTAAAATCGAAACCTCACCTTAATCTTACCTTGCGCGATAAGTATAACAGCCCCTTCTTTAATCACTAACCACGATCAACTCCTAGATCTGCACCAATCTTAGCCATTAAAACCCGAATACAGGTGACTCGTATCCAACACAATTCCCCCTTACCTTAACTATGACCATCCGGCCAACTAAGATTAAGAGTACATACCAAAGTCTCTCACTTTAAGAGCAAATTGGCAGGGATCCAAAGACCGGGATTCGATACCTATTCCTACCCAAAATCTATTAGAAGAAGTAAGGGACAATAATCGATACTGAGTAAAGAAAACCGATTGTAGAACACTTACACTAGATTCGGCCAAAGAGTATTCGGCTTTTAGGAGATCCGGCTTTTCGGCTTTCAAACTTAGTATGGTGAATAAGGTTTTTTTGGTATAGATTAAAGAAAAAGAGTAGAAGAAGAAATCGACTAAGTGAAATAGAGGAGAATAGAAATCGGCAGAAAGAAAATAAAGAAAGACAAAAGGGTTTTTGGCTTTTTGGATCTTGAAAAGAAAAAGGTTTTCGGTAGCAAGGTGAAGAAGAATTTCAGCAGTAGCCTGGCAACCTTGTATTCGGCCCCTATTTATAGCCCTTATAGCCGAATTTTCCATGCCCAATTCCTAATTCGGCTCTATCACTTCTCCCTACTCATCTCCTCGTTTTTCTCCCTAATAACCCCTTGATCTTTTCCTTAATTTTCTCTTCTAAAGACTCCCTTAGAGTCCATCTTCACGCCACTTCCAACCTTCTAGAAGGCCAAAATTAAACTTCTAAAAATACTAAGCTAGGATTCGAACCTTGGACCTCCTTGCTAGCTACTAACGCCACCTCCCTACTCCCTAAGTGGCGTCACTTAGCCACTCCTCCACAATGCTTTTTGATGCCATTTTTCCCCTATTTTATTTAAAAGCCCAACTACTTGCCAACTCGGATTCTTTTAATAATTAAACTATAATTTCTTCTACCCCTTGATTTGAACTCAAACCTTGACCAAGACCTACCATCACGTAATTAACACTTAACCAAAATTGCTAAGCACAAAAGAAAATTTTGAGATTCCGTGATTTTTGGGTTTCGAGATTTTTGGGGCGTTACAATCGTCCTAGTTCTCAACTCTGCTACGACAGCACCATCATCTGATAAGGCAGACATGAAAGAAATCACTGCAGGCATGCCATTTAATTCATCTGGTTCAACCCGAAGAACGTTACCATTCTCACATTTCAGTTCGATAAACTTTCTTCCAAAATTACTACCACATCATGAGTGGTCAACCAGTCCATACCAAGAATTACATCAAATTTATCGAACGACAATTGCATAAGAATAGCCGAGAAGCAATGACCTCTAATCATTAAAGGGCAATTTTTACACACTTTATCAACTAACACATACTTGCCTAACGGGTTTGACAACTTTACTATGAATTCAGTAGGTTCAACAAACAAGTTCATACCAGACACCAACTTCATGCAAATATACGAATTGGTAGACCCTGAATCAATCAAAGCAACAACAAAAGTTTCATATATAGAAAATGTACCCGTAATTAAATCAGGAGACGAGGCCTCTTCATGAGCACGAATGGCATAGGTCCTTGCAGGTGCCCTGCCCTTGGGTCCACAACAGACTCTATAGGTGCACCTTTATTACTTGTTCCACTACACGGATTCCTCTGAGGTTTTCCCTTATTAGCAGTACCATTTGACCTTATTCCATGGATATTTCTTCTTCCCGTCCTCTCAGAGCAGTCCATAACAAAGTGATCATGGGAACTGCACCTAAAACAAGTTCTATCATTCCCTTCACACTAGCCAAAGTGGCATCTCCCACATTGGGGACATTCTAATCTATCGGGTCGAGCATTCCCAACACTGGCAATTGAGGTAGTCTGAGCTTTCAAAACCATGTACTGTTTACTCCTATTCTTGCTCGAATACCCATCAGAGGCATTAGATCAAGTAGTAAACTCTCTCGACTTCTTAGATAAAGATTGAAAAGATTTGCTCAGTTGCCTCTTCTTCAAGTCTCGAGACACCAAATTAGCTTTGTGCTTTTCTTTGGCCAATTCTTCGGCCTTGCATTCTCTTTTGACCCAGACTACAAACTCTTTCAATTCGAGGATGCCAACCTACAATTGGGTGCCTTTGTTCAACCTGTCCTCAAATTTTTTACACATGGCGGCTTCGGTAGATACACATTCCCAAGTGTATTTGCTAAGCCTCACAAACTCATGCTCATACTCGGTAACTATCATTTTTCCCTATTTCAACTCGAGGAACTCCTTCCTCTTTTGATCCATAAACCTTTGACTAATATACTTCTTGCCAAATTCCTCTTGGAAAAACTCCCAAGTCACTTTCTCCCTCAGCACAACTGACACGAGGGCATTCCACCACTGGTAAGCGAAATCTTTTAGAAGCGATACCACACATTTCATGCACTTCTCCGGTGTGCATGACAACTCATCAAAGACTCGGATGGTTTTCTCGAGCCAAAACTCTGCTCTTTCAAAATCATCATCAGTGTTAGCTTGAAACTCTTCAGCTCCTTGCTTTCTAATTCGATCAACCAGAGGCCTTTCCCTTCTCACCATCTCAACAACTTGGGGAGCTACAAGGATAGGCTGAGGAATAGGAGAGGGTAGGAGAGGTTGAACACCCGTGTTTGCCCGAACAAACTCGATGTACCAATTATTCATCATGTACAGAAAGGCTTCTCTACCTCCTACTCCTCTACTAATCGTCTCGAGTCTACTATCAGTTGGCACAGCTCCTTCAGCGGGAGCAGACGCGTTACTTTCTACATCGTCAGCAACTGCTCGTTCAGGATCCATTTACTATATAAAACACAATTTCAATTATCAAGAGTTGTCACACTATCATAATACACGTATGGGATGTATAGTTAGACTTCCACACTCGTTACGTTGTCCTAGAATTGACTAAATCATAGCTCTAATACCAATAAATATAACACCCCTTACCCGTGTCCAACGCCGGGACAGGATACGAGGTATTACTGGACTTGAACATACACTAATATGTAAAATCGAGCCATAAAATTTCATTCAAATTTAAAATTTATTCAAGAACATGCATATCATCCCTTATATGGGTCTACGAGGCCCAAAACACACATCAGGGGCGGTTCGAGACTAAACTGTAAACTTTAGAAAAATTTTCTTAAAACAGAGTCACACGCCTGTATGGATACAAGGACACGCCAATGTCCCTAGGTCGTGTAACTCTTTGTTTATGAAATCAGCATAAATTTAATATCACACGGTCAAGCCACACGCCCGTGTGCTAGGCCGTGTGGCGAATTTAATTTTCGCATTTAAGGTGCAGACTTCACACGGCCTGGGCACACACTTACGTCCTATGGCCGTGTCCTCCATATGGCTGAGACACACGGCTGTGTCTCTGCCCGTGTGTTTACTACCATACATACTGACTTGTAAAACTAGGATACAGGGGACACACAGCCAGACTACACACCTATGGGGCTGACTGTGTGTCACACATGGCATAGACACATGCCAGTGTATCTACCCGTGTGGACAACTTTGAGGCTATTTTCCAAGCCCTCTTGTCACCCTTAGCAACCTCAACACACACTCCTATGCCAATGGTGGTTGACATGGCATAAAAGGGTTACTTAGACATCTATAACTTTAACTCATGCATGATAAATTCATATCAAGTTTATCTAATTGGGACTCCTTTACTTCTTAAGTTCATTCAATACATTTCTTTACCTTTATCAATATAATGACCATACCAATTGGCATCATTTATCCATCAAACATAAATTCCAAATTTTATCAACCATTTGGCACACACCACAAAAGTAATAACACATCTCATGCATGTAACAATATTTAGGGATATCAACCCAATAATCACTATGAGCCATATTTCATGGCCATACACAAAATGGAATAATATACCAAAAGAAGTCATCACTTTAGCTAACAAATATGACACATATAACAAAATACTAAGTCCCCTATACATGCCATACTTAAATGTAGTAAACTAATTATACCCTAAAAGATCTATACATAGTGTGACTCAAGCTTTGACATCCACGATCCCCGAGCTAGCTTGACGATGCTAAAAGAAAAGGGAAAGGAGAGAAGGGTAAGCACAGGGCTTAGTAAGTTGCATGTATATAAATAAAAACATAAGTGAAGATATTCATGGATTAAACATATTATCAATTATCACCACAATATCATACTACTCATGTGAACGTAGTCAAAATGGACATTAAATGTCTTTAAAAATCAAGCTTATCTTGCTCCTTTCTACTCATGCTAAATTTCCCATCATGAATCGAGTTCAATACTCATGAGGTTTACGTACATACCTATACCGTACATTCTTACTCATATCACTCTACTTCTTAACCCAACATCTTGAATGGCCCGTTGAACCACCAGAATACTAAAGGACACTCGGGATTGTCATACACCAATTAAAGTACCAATGCCATGTCCCTGACATAGTCTTATATAAATCCACATATCATTGTCGATGTCATGTCCCAAACATGGTCATACACTGGCACACATATCATCATCGATGCCATGTCCCAGACATGGTCTTACACCAGCACACATATCATCACCGATGCCATGTCCCAAACATGGTCTTACATTGGCACACATATCATCACTGATGCCATGTCCCAAACATGGTCATACACTGGCACACATATCATCATCGATGTCATGTCCTAAACATGATCTTACACAAGTACATATATCATTGCCGATGCCATGTCCCAAACATGGTCTTACACAAGCACATATATCATCGCCAATGCCATACCCAGACCTGGTCTTACACAGGCACATATATCATCGCCGATGCCATGTCACAGACATGGTCTTACACAAGCACATATATCATCACCGATGTCATGTCCCAGACATGGTCTTACACAGACACATTAAGCACGGTGTCACGACATCTGAGTCCTAAGTATTCCTTTGGGTCACCCGGGCTTTCGAAACACGATGCTATCACAAAACTTTTGTTGGATCATCACAAGTCAATTTTATTAAAGCATACATACATGTATCATATAATGTCAAAAATTAAATACGTAATATTGGGGTTGTTGAATTACTTACACACAACTTACCTTGGTGCAAAATATGACAAATTTATGATTTAGTCCACAACCTTGCCTTTTCCTCGGTCAAGGTCTATCCCTCGTCCCTCTTGATCTATAATAGCACATTTAGCTTATTTAATACACGCATTATTCATTTCAATCCAAAAATATGATATGGAAAAATTATAATTTTGCCCCTAAAATTTTACACAATTATAAAATTGCCCCTAGGCTCGTAAAATGAAAAGTACCCATTTTTCTCATTATTTAAGCCTAGTCGAATCAATTTTTCTCTTATACCAACCCACATTTTTCTTTTATTCACACATTTACACATAATTTCTATAACTTTTACAATTAGGTCGCTTTTATCAATTTCACCAAAAACTACCTAGTAAAAGTTGTTTATCGTACCTTAAACCTCCATATTCTTCCATTAGACATCAAAGCACAAGCATGTCATTCATGGGTATGTTTTTGAACATGAACCCTAGCTCAAGTTAAAGGTAGAAATAGTTAAATTGAGCTACGAGGATTTTAAAAATATAAAGAACATTAAAAACGGGGCTAGAATGCACTTACTTTGAGCTTGAAAGATGAAAGAAACCGTAGCTATGGCTTCCTGTGAAATTTAGCCAATAAGGATGAAGATGGACACAAATTTTGACTATTTTTTCCTTTTAATTCTTTTATTAACCAATGGACCAAAATGCTCTTCCATTATAACTTTGATATTTTATCCCTCTTATGTCCATTTTTGTCCATAATGACATATAATGGTCTAATTTCCAAATAAGGACTTCAAATTTCAAAACTCATCACAATTAAGCCCTTAAATCAACTAGAACACATGTTTTTTATTTATTGCAATTTAGTCCTAATAACTCAATTGGACACTTTATCGATAAAATTTCTCATCGATATTTTCACACAGGCATGCATATATATCATGGACCTCGTAACATCCAAAATAATAATTATTTCTATCTCAAATTTGTGGTCTCGAAGCTACTGTTCCAACTAGGCCCTAATTCGGGATGTTACAACTCATCTGGTGTGCAAGAAAGCTCATCAAAAACCCTGATAGAGTTCTCAAGCCAAAACTATACTCTCTTGAGGTCATCGTCAATATTAGCTCTAAATTCTTCGGGCCCTTGCTTTCGAATCTTATCAACTGGAGGCTTGTTCAGTCTTACCAATTCCATACCTTGGGGAGCTACGAGAACCAGTTGGGGGTTAGGTAGGGGTGGAGGATGTTGGGTAGCCAGATTTGTTCGAACAAACTTGGCAAACCACTAATTTATCCTTTGAAAAAAGGCTTCTCTAGCCTTACCTCCCTGACTAACCGTTACTGGTCTACTTTCAGATGGCGCTATCCCTTCAGTGAGAGTAGGAGCGGGCGCATTACATTCAACATCGTCAGATACATCTCGATTGGGATCCATTTACTAGAGAAAAACACAATTCAAATTGTCAGGAGTCGTCACACTATCACAAACTTAATATGGCATGTATAGCTAGACTCTCGCACAAGCTACTTTAATCTGAGAATAGACTAAACCACAGCTCTGGTACCACTAAATGTAACACCTCTTACCCATATTCAACACCAGAATAGGATACAAGGCATTACCGGACTTACAAAGCGAGCAAACATACAATTCTGGGTCATAAATTTTTATCCAAATTAAAATCATTCGCATTCAACCATAAAGTCCCTAATATGAGCCTATGAGGCCCAATACATGCTTTGGAAGTGGTTCGGGACTAAACCTAGCATTTAGGAAATTTTTACAAAACTTAGAAAATTTTTTATATGAACAGGGGTCACACGTCTGTGTGGTTTGGGACACCCCCGTGTCCCTAACTCGTGTAACTCTCTATTTTGCAATGCATGAACAAATTGATGTCACAAGGCCAAGTCAAATGCCCATGTGCTAGGCCGTTTGGTAAATTATATTTTCATAAAATAGGTGCAGAATTTACACGGTTAGGACACACACCCGTGCGTGAGGCTGTGTCCATTACATGGCAGTGACACACGCCTGTGTCTTTACCCGTGTGCTCAATTTTGAGCATTCTATTTCTCAAAATTTAGGTGCAGGGGACACACGACCAAAACACATGCCCATGGGGCAGACCGTGTGTCACACACGACCTAGGCACACACCCGTGTGGACAAAATAAAGGCTACTTACCAAGCCATTTGCCACCCTCATTTACACCTACATTTACACCAATTCAATGGCACAATTCAAGGCAATCTTAGGCAACAAAATCATCCATAATCAAGGCTAAATCATATCATTCATTAACAACACTTAACATATTTACTATAGCATAATTTACGAAATCAATTCATACCAAACTCACATTCACAAGTATCAACATGAATACTTTCATCATGCATAACTCTACTTTGATTTCCTAGCACACCAAATGACCAATCTCATCCATTTCACAACAAATCATTTAACTATAATAAGCATATAGCAACCTATTACGAGACACATAAACAAAAGGCATTTGCACATATACTCATATAAATAGGCTTACAACCATTTTAGATAAAACAAGCCAATTACATGGCTGAATACCAAATGACCGTAAACCAATATAAGCCAATACATTTGGCCAAATAAAATGATAGATATAACAAAATGACCAAGTCCCTATACATGCCATACTCTCAAAATGTTTTAAAATCATCGATACCCAAAGGACAATTTGATAGTGTGCTGGGACTTCCAACGATCTCCAATCCCGAGCTAGCTTGGTGACACTATAAAACATTGAAAATAAAATGGAGTAAGCTATATAGCTTAGTAAGCTCGTATGAAGAAATAAGAAACCTTACCATACATTAATCATGCAAGTAATATAACATAAGATGACATAGTTTACCCTAATCTCTTGATCATAATTCACTTCCATCACAACTTACCTTGAAATTGTAACAGTCTGGTTTACAATCTAGTCGAAATAGTGGTTTTGAGACCACATATTCGAGTAAAAAAACATTTAAATATTATTTTCCACGCTTATGATATGTGAATGAGCATGTGTGAAATTTTTGTATGAAAATTTGAACGTTTGTGTACTTAATTTTGAAAAAGGACTTAATCGCGTAAAATGTAAAAGTTGACTACTATATGTTAAAAGTGCCTATTTGATTTGTCTTATTACAAGAGAGGTCCTTATGATGAAATTTTACCATTGGAAGTTTGAATGGACATAAATGGGCATTACTTAGTGGATTTTAAATTATATTAATAAGGCCATTTTAGTAAAATGTATATTAATATGTGATTAATAAAACAAAAGCTTAAAATTTGTTCATCCATTATCATTCATAGCTGAAATTAGCAAAGAAAAAGAAATAATAAAAGCTCTTAGAGTTTTGGCACTTGTGATTGCGATTAAGGTATGGTATTTGATCCGTTTTTGATAATTTCTACGTTTTTGTAATCGTTATTTTGTAAACTTATCAAGCCCATGTCTCAATTTTTGACTTTTTTTTATGATTTTGAAATGTGCCATGGATGAATTCATGATATTTATGTTTTTAAATGATGAAATATGAAAGTTTGATGTTGGGTTAATATCTTTCGTCTTTGGATTTTTGGTGATTTTGAGTAAAATGGGCTAAATTGTGAAATTTGTAATTTGATGGACTAAAATGTGAAATAAATGAAATGTGTGGACTAGTATGAGTACTAGGAGAATTCGGCTAGGCATGAGTATATACAAATTATGTGTATTTTGTGATTTTGTGAAATAGAGACTAAAGTGTCAAAATATGAAAATATGGGGGCTAATTTGCAAAGTGCACTAAATATGTATTTGTGGATTGATTTGAATGATTTTGTGAATAAAATAGTTAAATTTGAATTGATTTAGATTAAGAATTAAAGAAAACAGAATTAGATCGGGGAAAGTCGAAAGTTGTCGAGTAGCTGATTTTGTCTATCTGAATCTGTACGAGGTAAGTTAGTATGTTATAAGAGCATTATTTCTTTATATATAATGCTTAAGAATGATTAAATTATATATTTTTGGTTACTAGATTGATGGTTACAAGTATTTCGATTTTGAAAATGGCACTTAGTGTGCGAGTTATTGAGGATGGCACTTAGTGTGGGAAACATCCAGAAATGGCTCTTAGTGAGCGAATTATCGAGTATGACACTTAGTGTGCGAGACATCCAAGATGGCACTTAGTGTGCGATACATCCGTTAAGGCACTGAGTGTGCAAAAATTTGAGAAGAATACTTTGATTGAAAGTCATTGTTTGTGCAATAGCAAACTTCGGGTATGTACAAGTTAGAGAAGTAAGTTGGTGAAAGGTTTGTTAGAAATCCCGAAAGATGTGTATGCTACTATAAACTGTTAATGTTTATATATACAGATGAGTTTTTATCATACTAGCTTACTAAGCTTTGAAAGCTTACTTTGTGTGCTTATTATCTATCTTGTAGATATCGAACCTACTGTAAGCTCGGGGATCGTCGAGGATTGTCATTGCACTATCGAATCATATTTTGGTACCTTTTGAAAGTGTAAATATTGAAGTGTGGCATGTATAGGCTAGAAGTATTTTGGTGATGTTTTAAAGTATGTATATATATATCTAGCCATGTAATTTGGCTTGATTATGGATATGTATATGAATAAGTTTGTGGTATGAGTTATGTGATGAAATTATGCTTATATGGCATGTTTTTAATGACCAAAGGAAATGGTAAATGTTGATAAATTTTGGTAAGTTTTGAGTATGAGATTGAAGAATATTTTGAAACATATGTTTTGATATAATTTTAGTTTAGGTTTTGGTATGATTTAGTTCATGAAATGAGGTTGGAATTTATAGATAATGTAAAGGTATGAATAATGTATGTTTTGGTATTGAGATTGGTTGAAATTGGTGTCCAAATATATTTGGTTTGGTGCTTGTAGGTTTGACCCAATTGGGGTGGCAAATTGGCTATTCAAATGGCCTATTTTTGTCCACACGGGTAGAGACACGGGCGTGTGTCTCAGCCGTGTGTGACAAACGATTATGTTGCACAGTCGTGTGTCCCCTGGGGTACCCTACAATTGTATGTCAGGCTCAAGCACGGCCAATGCACACAGGCATGCGGCTCAAGTCAGTTTCGACCACAACCAAGGCACACGGGCGTGTCCTTTGGCCGTGTGTATAAGTCAGTATGTATGCCCTGTTTTGACATGGCCTAGACACATGGGCGTGTCTAATGCCATGTGAGGCACATGGCCTGTTCACACGGGTGTGTGACCTATACTTGTTTGAAAAATGTTTAAGTTTTGGAAAAATTTTGTATGTGTTCGGTTTAGTCCCAACCCCTTTTTAATGCATGTTTATGGTCTCGATGACCTATATAAGGGACTCTATATTGATGTTTGATCTCTGATGCTTTGATGCTTATGAAATGTATGTTAATTGTTCCATTTTTCCTGATAATGCCTTTAACCCTAGTCTGGCAATGGATACGGGTTAGGGGTGTTACAAAAATAGTCATTTCATGAATAAATAATCATAAGCTTCGAGTACATACATGTACCATCTCGTAACGAATTTACACTTATTCTCATCTTTGACATACCCGTGAACCACTTAGAATAATAATGTCGGATACTTGGGAATCTTGCACTGTAACACTCCTTACCCGTGTTCGACGCCGGAACAGGGTACGAGGCATTACCAGACTTAATCACTAATCATCGTATAAAAACCGATTCATAATTTCACTCTAATTTAAAACTTTTTCAAACACATTCAAGCTGTCCCTTAAAAAGAGCTTACAAGGCCCATATCATGCTTTAATTCAACCACACACATAGGCAAGCATGCACATTCATAACTTGCATCATTTAATTAATAACATAATCAAGACTATCTACATTAAATGACTTTATACAATAGAGACCTTCAAGTAACATAGGTCAGTATTTTAGGCCAATTCCTAGCAACTTAGTAACAATTAAACGAGTATCCATACATGCCAAAGACTTAAAAATACTTTAAAACCTTTATATATCGATCAATAGTTTGATAGTGTGATTTAACCTCCGGCGACCTCCAACTCGAGCTAACATCTGAGACACTATAGGAAAAAGGAAAGGAAGGGAGTAAGCATTATAGCTTAGTAAGTAAGTATGTAAATATTAATAAACAATACATTATCATACTTTAAATGAAGTCACAATATGTTCCCGGAATATTACCATCACAAACACACACATACTTTCACTATTACAATCATAAACAAGTTCAAAATAAGCTGTCTAGCAGAGTACCACCAGCTAAATTATTTATTTATGGAGCTACAAAACTCCAAATTATGAATCGTTAATTTTTCTTGAAACCAAATTCACGTATATTCTTGCCATAAAATTTTCAGAATTTTTGGTTTAGCCAATTAGCACAGTTTATTCATTGAAGTTACCCCTGTTTCACTGCTCAACTGTTCTGACCACTCTTCACTACGAATCAATTTTATCCTCGTATAGAATTCAAAGAATGTTCTAGTTTATTTTATTTAAAACTAGACTCATTAAGTATTTCAAACATATAAATTATATCCCATAATTATTTTTTTTACAATTTTTAATGATTTTTTCAAGTCAGAACAGGGGATCACGTAGTCATTCTAAACCAGTCTCTCAAAAACTTAAATATCTCATAATATAGAATTCCTTTGCTTGCACTGTTTCTGTTATATGAAAATAGACTCATTAAGATTTAATTTGATATCTCATTCAGTCTCTGATTCAATTTCTACTATTTTTGGTAAATTTTTAGATTCACGTCACTGCAACTATCCATAACAGTTTTATTGTCAATTTTGATCTTTCACACTTCAATTGTATTCATCACTTACCCATAACAATATTTCCAATTTCCAATCACATATCGAGCATATTGCTCATAAGTTACACACGTATATACTTACACTTATCATCAGAAAGTCATACACAATTTCATTTAATCAATTTCCCCAGTTGAACGCTTGAATAATAATGATCTGTGATGGTATCGCACAAAGCCCACCTTTAAAATCGAAGCTCTCTTGTACACATAGTGGCCTTCACTTAGCACCACTCATGTGACCTAGCTCGATTGTACACATAATTTTGGCTCTCTTGTACACATGGTGAACACTTAGTACCACCCATGTGACCTAGCCAGTTTATCTCATAGCTCTCTTGTCTACATGGTGTCCTTCACCTGGAACCACGCATGCGACCTAGCTACATATGTCCCGTAGATCTCTTGTCTACATGGTGTAAACATTGTATCACCCATGCAACCTAGCTACATCATAATGTCTCGTAACTCTCTTGTACACATGATGTGCACTCAGCACCATACATGTGACCTAGCTATATACCATCTGTATCATCCAATCTTTCTGAAGGTTCAACCGGGATTTCTCTCTCTTTCTAATACTTGATTCCATACTTCTAATAGTCAATTATGATTCAAAAATCAGCTACGATACATAAAATATGTTGAAATATAAAAACATAATAAAGATAATGTATTATTTACATACAAACTTACATACTTTCTCATTTCCATGTCGAATTAATATTGAACATTTAAATCATCATAATTATACTTACTTTCAACACCTCGGAAATCATAGTAAATATATCAATTTTACATTGAAACATGCATAAATTAATGCTTATTATACATATGAACTTACCTCGATACTAAAACGGCCATTTTACCAACTTTCTCGATTTTCGATTTTTCTCCCATTCTAGGTTCAAATCTCATTTTCCGGGATCTAAAACATCATATTTTACTTATTTAATTAATGTAATATTCAAAACAGTCCTTAACTCGAACTTTGGAAAAATTACAATTTTGCCCCTAAACTTTTGCATATTTACACTTTTGCCCCTAGGCTCGGGAATTAAACTTCATCCCTTATTCTTATGTTTTATGACATTTTGATCATTTTTCCCTTGTATGGTAACATCAAATTCTCACTCTAACACATAGTTATGAACAATAACAACTTTTACCAATTAAGCCGTTTTACTCATTTTTGCTTAAAACCGCTTAGCAAAAGTTGTTTAACATAATTTCAGCCTTCATATTCTACCATAAAACATCAAAATAAACACATTTCACCTATGGGTATTTTTCCAAATATGAACCCTAACTTAAATTATTGCTAGAATAAGCTTAATCAAGTTACCAGGATTCTAAAAACGTAAAGAACTTGAAAAACGGGGCTAGAACAGATTTACTATTGAGCTTGGAAAGCTTGAAAACCCTAGCCATGGCTTCCCCCATGCTAATTTC
This sequence comes from Gossypium longicalyx, assembly GCA_025698465.1. Taxonomy (NCBI): domain Eukaryota; kingdom Viridiplantae; phylum Streptophyta; class Magnoliopsida; order Malvales; family Malvaceae; genus Gossypium; species Gossypium longicalyx. Next base: position 44,577,604 of record CM046996.1, on the reverse strand, counting down.
GGCCACCATGAAAAAGATGAGTCAATTTTGGCTTTATTTTTCCTTTTTATTTCTTTTAATTACCAAATGACTAAAATGCCCTTAAGGCCTTTCTTTAAAATTGTCCTATTCATGCCCATTTTTGTCCAAACAAAATATAATGGTCTAATTACCATTTAAGGACCTCCTATTTAAACCCCCCATTTCAATCAAGTACTTATGAATTAGAACACATATTTTGCAACTTTTGCAATTTAGTCCTAAAAGTCCAATTAAGCACTTTATCAGTAAAATTACCTAACGATATTTTTACACAATATTTTAATCAATAAACAAACCTTAAAACTTAGTCGGAATAAATTTTTTGACTTCGAATTCGTGGTTCTAAAACCATCGTTCCGTTTAGGCCCTAAATCGGGCTGTTACAGCAATTTCTGCAAATAAGCCCTAATAGGCAAATTAAACATGCAATCTATAAAATTTCCTATCAATACTCTAACACATGCATCTAATCACTTGGTAAATCAGAAAAATTAATCGAAATAAACTTTTCTATCTCAGATTTGTGGTTTCGCAACCACTATTTCATTTAGGCCCTATTTTGAGATGTTACATGCACACTAAGTGCCACATATGTAGCCAATGCTACGTCAATCTCATATCGAATAATTGCTTGCTCTCGAGCTAATTAACGGGCCTACTCATACAAGTTGTCAGTCAAGACATAGCTACTCGGTGCTGCTCACACAAGCTGTCAAGTAACCACAACATATGCTGGTATACACAGCCACCGATAGGACGTATAAGACTAGCACCTAGATCACATAATCACATAACACATGGTAACCCTAGTGACATGTCACTTGTATCCTAACCTATTCTTAAGGTTCAAACGGGATTTCTTACTTATCGAACCGCCATCGAACTCGTCCGTAGAGTTAAACTCATCCACACAATCAATCATACAATTAATGCAATATTAAAGCATTTAAATACAATTATAGTAAAACTTATTTAACATACGAATTTACCTCGGTTACAAAAACAACTATTAGTTTGATTTAGTCCACAACCTTATTCTTTCCCCGGTCTAAACTCGAACTTCAATTTTCTTGATCTATAATATCAAATTTAACTTATTTAATCATCACATTATTCAATTCAGCCCAAAAACACACTATGGCAAAATTTATATTTTTGCCCCTAACCTTTTGACATTTTTACAATTTAGTCCTTAGGCTCGTAAAATGAATTTATTTCAATTTCCTCACAACTCAAGCCTCCTTTTTCATGCTCATGATAGCCCACATTTTTCATTTATTCACATTTTTCTACTCATTTTATAGACTTTTACAAATAAGTCCCTATCGTTTTTTTTTATCAAAAATCACTTTATAAAAGTCGTTTAACAAACAACAAACAAGCATTTTCTACCATCAAACATCAAAATACATACATGTTCAACATGGGTAAAATTTTAAATTTCACCTTTCTTTCAAATTAGTCCTTGAAATAGCTAAATCAAGTTACAATGATCTCAAAAATATAAAAATCATTAAAAACGGGACAACAACGGACTTACATTCGAGCTTGAAAGTGGCCAAAACCCTAGCTATTTCTTCTCCTTGTAAAATTCGGCCATAGGGGACTAATTTGAAGAAGATGACATCTTTTAATTGTTAAAATTTGTCTTTATTTACAAAATGACTAAAATGCCCTTAATAAAAAACTTCAAAATTTCACCTAACCATGTCTATTTTTGTCCACCCAAAGGTATATTGGTCTAATTACCATTTAAGGACCTCTAATTTAAGGATTCATAGCAGTTAGACACTTTTAACATAGAGAACTCAAGTTTTACACCTATTGCAATTTAGTCCTTCTAGTCAAACTGGACATTCAATCGATAAAATTTCTTAACAAAATTTTCACACAATCATTCAATCATACTGTAGACCTTAAAATAATAACAAAATAAATATTTCTACTTCAGATTTGTGGTCCCAAAACCACTGTTCCTATTTGGCCCAAAAAAAGGGTGTTACACCACAAATCCGACCTAAAAATATAATTTATTTTTTATTTTATTATATGGTCCATAATATGGTAGATATATCATGTGGAAATTTTGGTATGAAAATTTTATCGATTAAGTGTTTAATTACAAGAAGTATTAAATCGAATAAATTGTGAAAGTTGAATTCTAGTAGCTATAAGAATCAAATAGCTATGGAATTCAAATCTAGAGGTCCTTATATGATAATTAGACCATTAAAGTAAAGTATGTAGATTCTTGGTGACTCATCCATGGAAAAATTAGAAAATGTTAAGTACTAAATTGGAATTTGAAATATTTAAATTAATTAAAAGATGATAAAAGAAAATATCAACTTATTATTGTCATCTTCAACCTAAAATTTTATGAAAATCCTAGAAGAGAGAGGGGAAAATTTCAAGGCTTAATTGGGTAAGTTCTCTTGTCCCGTTTTTAGTAATTTTGGTATTTTTGAAATCTGGATAGCTTAATCTCTCTATTTGATGGATTAATTTGAAAAGTTATCAATGTATGAAAATGGGTCATGGATGTATATGCTGGAAATTAGAAATTTATGGTAGAAATGAAAGTTTGTTCATAGATAAACAACTTTTACAAAGCAAATTTCGATGAAAACATGATTTAGGGACTAAAATGAAAAGTTGTAAATTTTGATGAAAAATTCTAAAAATTTATGAATACATGTGCTGGAAAATTTATGATGGGGCTTTGGTTAGGCTTGGAATAAGGAGTAATTTGCACAAGTTTTATTTTTCGAGCCTAGGGACAAAATCAAAATTTATGGAAAAGTTAGGGGCAAAATGGTAATTTTGCTTAAGACGTAAATTGAGTCTATGCAAATGTGAAATGTGTGAAATTGATAGTTAAATTCATTTATATAGGTCTGAACAACACTAATTTGAGGTTAGATCGAGGAAAAGAAAAAGGTTTCGGATTAGTAAACTTTTACGCGAACAAGTGTCGAGGTAAGTTCGTGTAACTTAATGTGGCATGTATATATGTTTATGTAACATCTCGAATTAGGGCCTAGTCGGAACAGTGGTTTCAGGACCACAAATCAAACGTAAGAAAGTTTATCTTTATTATATTTTTATGGTCTACAATTTCACGGAATGACTTTGTGAAAATCTCGTTCGAAAATTTTGACGTTTGGGCACTCAATTTAGTCAGAAGGATTAAATTGTAAAGAGTGCAAAAGTTGAGTTCTACATGTTAGAGGTGTCAAATTGTTATGAAATTTTAAATTGGAGGTCCTTAATTGGTAATTAGACCATTGGTTAATTTTTGGACAAAAATAGACATGAAATGGGTGTAATAAAATATTTTTAAGTTAGGGGCATTTTGGTAATCTAATAATTAAAAGAATTAAAAAGCCAAAATAAGCCAAATTTGGCCATCATCTTCTCCATCCAGCCAAATCTACCATGGAAGCCATGGCTAGGGTTTGGTTCAAGCTTCCAAGCTCATTTGTAAGTGATCCCGAGCCTCGTTTTTAATGTTCTATACATTTTTGAAGTCCCGGTAACTCGATTTAGCTATTTCCACCATTATTTTAAGCTAGGGTTTATGTTTAAAAATTTACCCATAGATGACATGCATGTGTTTTTATGTTTAATGGTAGAATATGAATGTTGGGTGTCAAATAAACGACTTTTCCTAAGTGATTTTCGATGAAAATGCTTAAAAGGACTGTTTTGTAAAAGTTATAAAATTTGTCATAAAAGTGTGATTTAGTGGAAATTAGGGGCTGCTATAGTTATGAAAATGATTCGGCTAGGCTTAAAATGCAAGGAAATTGAATAAAAATCATTTTACAAGCCTAGGGGCCAAAGTGCAAATATGTGAAAGTTTAGGGGTCTAAATACAATTTTTTTAAAAATATGATTTTTGGACCCAAATGAATAATGTGACTAATTAGTAAGCTAAATGTGATATTATAGATCAAGGAAAATGAGATTCGGACATAGATGGGAAATGAATGAGATTATGGACTAAATCGGAATAAATAGTCGTGCTCGCATTCAAGGTAACTTCGTATGTCAATAATAATGCTATAATATCATTGTTAATGCTTGAACTTAAATTTATGTGTTAACATTATGTGGTGAATATTTATATAGTTGGTATGATGATTGTATTATGTGACAAATTCCTAAATGTTCTTATGAACAATGCCATGATTATTTCATGAATATGAGAATGGTGAATTTGTAAGCATGAATGATATTATGGTCGTTATCCACGACAATACGAACAAGTACGATGAAGATTCTATGTGCAATGAGGAAAATCTCATTTGAACCTTAGGAATAGTTTAGGATACAAGTGACATGTCACTAGGAATTAAGAAATTCGAGCTCGTTGAGTGGTCCGAGTTCGTGATATATGTGAGAATCTGAACTTGTTGAATGATCCAAGTTTGTGATGTATGAGGCATTTGAGCTCGTTGAGAGGTCCGAGTTCATAATGGATGCGATACATGTAACATCCAAGCTCGTTGAGAGGTTCGAGTTCATTATGGATGTGTTACATGTTATGTGGTAGCTTCGGCTACGTTTGTATATGTGCAACTTATGTACAAGGTTTTTGCGTATCCAATAGTATCCAAGTGTTCAGCCGATATTATAATGAATGATGTGATTAAAGTCTCGAGATGGGCATGTTAATGAAGGTAAAGTTATTCGATATGCTACAGATACGTATAGGTACGTATGTTATACTCATGAGTAATGCTTTGTTATAGGATGATATATGACGAAAAGGTATATTAACGTATATGTATATGAAAATTTGATTGACGAGCTAGAATGCTTGAATGATGAATAATCTCGGTGATTATGTTATTATGCCATCATATGGTAGTTATCATGATATTACACTAAAACCGTTTTGGACATCAGCAGTTGTGTGATTTCAAAAATCCACCAAAAAATATAGAAATTGAATGAGACTTAAAAATATATGATATTAAATCTTATTGAATCTAGTTTCACATAGAAGAAACGTTGTAAGCAAAAGAGTTTCATATTATGAGATATTTGAACTTTTGTGAGACAGAGTCAGAGTGCTTTCAGGTTCCCTTGTCTCAACTTTGGAAAATCACTAAAAATTGTAAAAAAATTATTATGGGTTAGAATTTATATGACTAAATCTTCAAGGAGTCTATTTTCAAAGGAAATAGACAAGAGCATCATCCAAGTCTCGTACTATAAGATAAATAAATTTTAGTGAAGAATGGTTGAAGCTATCAAATAGTGAAATAAGGGTGATTTTAAAGAATAAATTTTACTTATTTGCTAATCCACAAATTCTGAAAATTTTATGATAAAAAGATATGTGAGTTTAATTTTAGGGAAAATTAGCGGATCTAAATTTAGAGTTCTGTAGCTCCAGATATAAATAATTTAGTGACTATAACTCTAGAAAATAACATGACTAGAATATAAGTAAAAGTATAATTATGGTTATATTACCATGGAATCATGTTTATAATTTGCTTATTATTTTTATATGGACTTACTAAGCTTTAGGCTTGCTCCCTCCTCTCCATTTCTTTAGTGTTGTTAGGTCAGATCGGGGTTGGAGATCACCGAAGGCAGCATCACACTATCAGTCTACCACCTTTGGAGTATTAATGAATCTTAATGTCTTCAAGTGAGTGGCATGTATAAGGACTTAATTATTGATATGTGCTCTTATGTTTTGGCCAATATGTTGGCTTATATTAGTACATTGTATATAGCATGAGATGTGGCTTATGATGGTTATGACTTGTAAGCCTAATTATTCGAGTTATGTGATATTACCCTATGAAGTGGTTACATGATTTGGCTTGATTGCTATGATTAGATGATGTAATGATATGTATGCTTACTATTTTTGTTGAGAGTAAATGGTATGTTATTGAACATGGTGTAAGAGTATAAAGAGTGATTAGTACATTGTATATAGCATGAGATGTGGCTTATGATGGTTATGACTTGTAAGCCTAATTATTCGAGTTATGTGATATTACCCTATGAAGTGGTTACATGATTTGGCTTGGTTGCTATGATTAGATGATGTAATGATATGTATGCTTACTATTTTTGTTGAGAGTAAATGGTATGTTATTGAACATGGTGTAAGAGTATAAAGAGTGATTAAAATAATAAAGCCAAAGAATATGAATGGGTGTGTTTAGACTAAATATTATACGTGTATATGATTCACATGTATGTAATCATACGAATATTACTTTGAATTTTAATAACAGATAAGAAACCATCAAATTGAAGTTATAGTATATGTCTATGAAGTATTTAAGCATGTGAAGGATTAAACCAACAAAAAGGTTTGGAAAATAGCCTAAGTGTTAGCCACGCGGGCAGAGACACGGCCATGTGTCTCAACCGTGTGGAGGACACGGCCTAGCACACAGGTGTGTGGCTTGGCCGTGTGGTTCAAATTTTTTTGCTGACCTCATAAACAGAAAGTTACACGGGCTGAAGACATGGACGTGTCCCAAGCCACATGGGCGTGTGACTCTCCAAAGCAAGAAAATTTGTTAAGTTGTCCAAAGTTTATCGAAAGTTCTCAGTTTAGTCCCGAACCGCCCTGATGTATGTTTTAGGCCTCGAAGGCCTGTATAAGGGACGATATGCATGTGTTTGAAAAGTTTTAATTTTGTGCGAAATATTATTGCCTAATTTTATGAAATTGTGTACATTTAAGTCTGGTAATGCCTCATACCCTATCTCGGCGTCGGATACGGATAAGGGGTGTTACAGTTTAATTGAATGTTGTGTTGTATGGAAAGTGATTTATATTGATGTGTATTACTTGAATGTTATAATGAGGATCTTAATTCATGCTTGAAATGGTGATAAAGGGCTAAGTCCCAATTGAATGTTGAATTCTGATAATTGTATGCGCTTTCCCTAACAAATAGGGTCCTGCATTTGTTGCGGACAGGATTTAGCTTGGACGAGTAATCCCAATGAACTTGTTATAGAAATGATTTAGCATGGATGGGTAATCTCGATATAATATCTCTCGAGTATACATTATGATTAGGTTTTAGCCTAGACTGGTAATCCTAATCGAGCCCTTCTAAGCTTACGTTATATACGGGATTTAGCCTAGACTAGTAATCTTGTTATACGATGTGTGGCTCGAGAGAATGTTTATTGGTTAAGTGCCCTAATGGGTACCCTTGAATAAGAAATTGATGGATTATCGAGTCATACACTTCGAGTGTACTATTTGTGCATCTATCAGGATTCAATGATTCAACGGACATAAAACTCTTGACATGGCATGAAAATCTTGATATGATATGATAATGACTTGAAAGAATACTACTTGATGAGTTCATCTATGTTACTTGATTGATATGAAGATTTTTGTGACTAACATGTTTGATTGAATGAATGTGATTAGGCAATTTAGCCAAATGGATGGAAACATAACATTGTATGCCTAGATTTAATAAGCAAGATTGGTATGTTTAGTTTCCGTTATACGAACTTACTAAGCATGTAATGCTTACTCCATTTTATTTTCCCTTGTTTTATACTGCTCGGAAGGTCGTGATGGTTGGAAGATCATTGGAGCATCGTCACACTATCAACTAGCATTTTGGGTATATTTAGTAGAAATCATTTTGGTATAATGGCATGTATAGGATAACTTGGCCAATAGTGGCTTGAAAATGATGTTTCGTAAACTAGCCATTGGAATGGCTAGTAATGGTTTATTTTGGCAGGATTAAATAGGTTATGATATTATATTCATGTGTGATATGTTATGTATATGTGATCAAATGATGCTAATGCCTAAGTTATTCCAAGGTAAGTTTATAAACACATATGCATGTAATGGCATGCTATGATAAACGATAGAATTGTCTATTTTGAATGCTTGGATTGGCTGGTATTGGATGTGTGTTTCATGTGCAAGTCTTAGGTGAAAATTTGGGTGAGAAATAGAGCTAGAAATGGCTTCATTTTGTCCACATGGGTAGACACACAGGCGTGTGTCTAGATCGTGTGTGACATACAGCATTGTAACAAGGGCATGTGGTTAGGCCGTGTATCCCCTGCACCTTAATTTTGAGAAACAGAATGCTCAGAATTGGGCACACGGGTAGAGACACGGGTGTGTGTCTCAGTCGTGTGAAACCTGCACCTAATTTTGAATTAAATTAATTAATCACACGGCCTAGTACACAGGCGTGTGGCATGGCCGTGTGTGTAAGTCAGAGAGTTACACGGGGTTGAACTCGGCCTCCAACACGGGCGTGTCCCAGGGTCACACGGGCGTGTCCCTTGGACAACATGGGCATGTAAGCCCTGCTCCTTGGAAAAATTTTGTAATTTCGCGAAAAATTCTTGGAGGTCTTGATTAAGTCCCGACTCGATTCTAATGCTTGTGTTGGGCTTCGAGGGCCCGATCAAGGGACGTTATGGTTGATCTCGATAAATCAATAGTAATTTATGTAGAGTAATGGAAAAATGTTCTGAAGATTCTGGTAATGCTTCGAAACCCTATTTTGGCGACGGGTACGGGTTAGGGTGTTACATTTAGTGGTATTAGAGCTACGATTTAGCCGATTCTTGGATTTGATGTAGCAAACACGAGTTTATCTATACATGTCATTAAATAAATTGTGATAGTGTGATGACTCCTGATCATTTTAAATGTGTTTTTCCTATAGTAATGTCGTCCAACCGGGCTAGAGCTGAATCCGAGGAAATTGAGAGCAATGCTTCAACTTCAGTACAAAGAGTTGCGTCTGCATCTGGTAGTGAAAGGCCCGTGTCTGAGAGCTGAAGTGAGGAGGCAAAACAAGCCTTCTTTCTAATGATGTATGAATGGTTTACCCAGTACTTGAGAACAAACCCTACTATACAACAACCTTCCCCACTTGCTCTTCAACCGGTTCCTGAGGCACCACAGGGTTCAGAAATCATTGGAATTGGTAAGCCTCCAATAGATAAAATTCGCAAACATGGGGCAAAAGAATTTAGAGCTACTGCAGATGATGTTCCGGAAAGGGCTTAGTTTTGGTTAGAGAACATTATCCGAGTTTTTGATGAATTGTCTTGTACACCTGCTGAATGTCTAAAATGTGCGGTATCTCTACTGAAAGATACAACTTATCATTGGTGGAATACCATAACTTCAGTAGTATCGAGGAAGAATGTCACATGGGAATTCTTTCAAGCTGAATTTAGGAAGAAGTATGTGAGTTAGAGGTTTATGGATCAGAAAAAGAAAGAATTTCTAGAGCTCAAACAAGGATACATGACTGTATCTGAATATGAATAGAAATTTGTTTGATTGAGTAAGTACGCCAAAGAATGGGTTTTAACTGAGGATAAAATGTGTAAATGCTTTGAAGAGGGCCTAAATGAAGATATCAAGTTATTGATTGGGATTCTCAAAATAAGGGAATTTCCAGTGCTAACCGATCGAGCACACAAAGCGGAGGAACTGAGTAAAAAAAAGAAACAAGCTGAAAGAGAGGCTCGAGTTTCTAGAAAAAGAACCATGAGTAAGTCACAATCATTTTCTTCTAAGAAATTCAGGAAGTATTATGATCATGTGACCACCTCTACAGGATATTCTGGAAGAGAGCTAGGCTCTCAACATTTTAACCTAAGGTCTTCATCTCCATTTGTGACCGTTGTGGGTAGTGTCGGTAATCTCAAACCGAAGTGTAAACATTGTAACAAATTTCATCATGGGGAATGTTAGTCTAGAAGTGGAGCTTGTTTTGAATGTGGTTCACTTGACCATTTTCTCAAATATTGTCTAGAAAGAGTTGAAAAGGAGATAGAACTAGCTCTAAAATAGAGTAATCCTGTCTCGAGGGGTAGACCACCCCGCCATCCTGGTAATGTTTGTGGTAGTTGAGGTACTACTAAGGATACAACAGTTAGATCTGACGCACGAGCACCTACAAGAACATATGCTATTCGTGCTAGAGAAGATGCCTCTATACCAAACGTCATTATTGGTACATTTTCTCTACTTGATACTGATATTACTGCATTGATTGATCCTAGTTCCACACATTCACACATATGCACTGATGGTCACGTAACTAACTAAAAATTTGACTCAGGTAAATGCACCTATCGAACAGTAGTATAGTTATGTTGAGACTGAAAATATCGTATCCACGAGGACTAAAAGTACTAGTAATTACTATCTTTCTATTATCTAGCCTAAAAATTAAAGGAAGTTTTTAAACTAAAGCTTAATTATCTAATTTAACTAAGATTACGATAGAGATGGAATTTGGAAAATACTTTAGAAAAACCAATGGAGAAGACAATACCTAAGAAAGAATCCACCTAGACTTCACTTATTACCTTTGACTTAGACGATTTATTCACTTAACTTATTCTATAGAAATCCTTGATTAATGTTAATATCCCTTTTGAGACTAAAAACAACTGACTCTAGGTTGATTAATTGAAATCTCTTTCTAATTAAAACCCCTATTGTCACATCAACTCGTTCTATGGATTCCCTTATTAGATTTGACTCTAATTCGGCAGATTTATGTCGTCCTATCTCTAGGATTGCATGCAACTCCGCTTAATTATGAATGATCTTCTCTTAAATAGGGACTTTTCCTCCACTGAATAAGCACATGAAAAACCTGAATTAATATTCTGGAATATTAAAACAAGGGTTAAACTCACAATTAAGAATAAGAACAAGTATTTAACATATAAATCAAAAAGTAATAAGATTCGTCTTAGGTTTCATCTCCCTTAGGTATTTAGGGAGTTTAGTTCATAATAATAATGGAAAACATCTCAAAGTTTAGAAAACAACAAAACATAAAGAAACCCAAAGAATTTCTAGAAAATTAGATGGAAATCTTCAGTCTTGATGTAGATCCTCTCTCTGAGCTGATTCTGATGGCTATCCTTCAGTATTTTCTACCTTCTACTCTTTGTGTCCCTCTAATCCTCTTCTAGGGTGTTTATATAGGCTTTAGAACACTTCCAAACCCTTAAAAGTGCCATTTTTTTGAGTAGAATTAGACTTGGGCTCGACAAGGACACGGTCGTGTGCCACGCCCGTGTGCAAGTGCTCAGGTTGTGTGCAATTCTGACTTGGATTACTGTCGACACGGCCATGACACACGGGCATGTGGCTTGCCCGTGTACCTCACATGGACATGTGGATCACCTGTGTGGAAGTGCCTAGGCCGTGTGGAACACTGTTTTAAGCCCAATTTGTCCGTTTTTGGCCCGTTTCTCACTCGTTTTGTTCTCCTAAGCTCCCCTAAGTGTAAAACATGAATTTAAAGGATTAGGAGCATCGAATTCAATAAATCAAAGAAAAATCATCCAATAATATGCCAAGCATGGGGTAAAAATATGTATATATTATGGTTTATCAAATATCCCCACACTTAAGCATTTGCTTGTCCTCAAGCAAAATTCTCAACTCACAATCAAAATAAATTCTTCTTAACTTATAATTCTCATCAATAATATTTCAAAATAATCCATAAGCAATCATACATTGAAAATTTAACTAAAAGAACATTAAAGTTTCAAATAGTCAAAGTTGAGCATTTTAATCATAAAATTATAGGCATCCCCCTTTATCTAAGTAATTATCTTTAATTCCAAATTGACAATGGTTGACATCCTCACTAAAGGTTCACTCAAATCACTCAATGTGTTTCAGGTTCAATGATTAAGAACTCATTAGTCAAACATGAAAAGTTATTACCATAGGCTTGCGTGAAAATCAAATCTCCAACACTATAAATAAGATGATACACAAATCAAAAGGTCTTTGAAGGGTTGTAATGGGACTTTGGGTTAAAGGTGTGGATAAAGGCTAAAAAAATGGTTAGAATCGAGATTAAATTAATAAATTACCTAACTGGAAAAATAACTAACATTAATTGAATAAACATGGGCTTCTTCTCAGAATATGGAATTAAATAGTTAAGCTCAAAAACAAAGAATTAGTACTAATATGTATGAATATCTGTAGAATTAGTACTAATATGTATGAATATCTGTATTTTTTTTAAGAATAAGAACAAGTATTTGTAAAAGAGAGAATTATATGATTCGAGTGAAATAACATAGTTAGGCAATTAACCAACTCAAATCTCGACAAAAAGGGAATCAATAAAATAGGAAAAATTCTCAACGAATCAAAAAGTATGATATAGGGGTTAAAATTTAGGGTAAATAAAAAAATAATTTGTTAAGCTCAAAGGGGTTTACTAAGGGTTAATTATGAGGGTAGGCTTTTTATGGGGTAAATGAGTTAAAACCTAAGTGCCTTTATCATTTTAGTATATCAAATCAAAGGTATGGTCTCGAGATGTATAATTGATGCATGTTCTAGACTAACAAATCAATGTTGACACACTCATAATCAATAAAATCAATAAGCAAGAAAGATATATGCTCTAAAAGGCTCAAAATCTCACGAAAATTATGGGTATTTGATGTCAATCCTGTAAATTCAAAAGTTCAAGATAATACCTCAATTTAGGAAGACAACCTAACAATTTTAATTCTCAAAAGCCAACTTATCATGCTTGATTTTCTAATGTCTTAAAGTTTAAATAATCAATGCATGGTTACTTATGATTTAATTCAAAACATATCAATAAAAATCATAAGTCAATCAAAATTCATTCTAATAGTAATATCAGAAAATTATTTGAAGACAAGATAAAAAATTCAAGGATTTTCTAATAATCACATAGATAACCTCCCCACACTTAAGATGTACATTTTCCTCAATGTACAAAGATAGTTACTAGCAATATAAGCATAATATCAAAAGAGAGGGAGAGAAAGAAAAACTGCCCTGAATATTTGGATGAGATCCTTGGAGTAGCGAGAACAAGAATTGTAGAGAAAGCCGAATAAAAGGCATGATTCTGAGGGAATAAAAAGAAAATAAACACCATTGTGGAAGAGAATTAAGGGATAATTCAATAATAATCATAAAGATAAGTAGGGTTTAAAAATATAAAACATAAGTCTTTAAAAATAAATAAGAGAAAAGAATGTTTAAATAAATAAAAAAATAAAATAAAGGGACTCAAAGGTCCTCATCATCAAAGTCGTGAGCCAGCAGCTGGAGAAGAGATATGGAGGAGGTGGCAAATCTGTCGGAGGGTGGCATCGATGCTGTCGAATCGCTCGAAACACTGATACTCAAAGCGAGTGAATCGCTTGGATAAATCTATTAAAGTGGCGGGAGGAGGTCGGTGACTCGGTGGTGGTGGTGGTAAGGGTGGGTCCTCGTGAGGGAGAGGGACATCATCAGTAATGTTCTCTAGCTCATCCTGGTCAGTAGACTGAACGAGTCTGTTCTGAGGAGGGTCGACTCCACGGCGTCACTCTATCATCCTCATGTGGATCATGCTAGAAATTCCCTCAGGAGACATCTGGCCGACTAATGTGAGTGTCGATGACATCTCTGGAGTATTGAAGAGGCCGAAGTGTCGAGCGAGGCAAGTCATGTAAGGGCCAAGGCAGATGGGGTCCCTCCTATGGTGATCCGTCTGGTGGCGAAAGGCGAGGGCAATAAAATATGCCAAGTTAAATACATGGTCAGTTGCCATGCTCCATAGGAAGTACGTGTCAGTGGTGCTAACTGCTCCGGTGCTCTCTCTCCTCCCAGTAAAAGTGTGAGCCAAGATGGCATGAATGTAGCGTAATGCTGGAAGGAGAGAGGTCGCCTTTAAGCGACTTGCATCATAGGGAACCGTGCTCACTGTAAGGTCAGTCCAACAACAAGATGGCTAATAGTGGATGTGACGGTAAAGCTATAGAAAATTCTCTGAAGCCATGAACTCCTCCGTGTAAAGGCCCAAAGCAGCTCCAAACTCTGGTACACTCATATGCCTAACGAGTCCACCAAGTCTAAAAATGGTAGTACCAGCCTCGTCATGTGTATTCATCACATGCTGTAGATAGAAGGTGGTGCAAAATTCCAAGGTCAGCTCCGAGTAAGTGGGCTCGATGATTGTAAAGAACCGATCTCATAGAGCAGTACCGAGATGGAATTGAACAAGGTGAGCAGTTTGGACTTGCTTCAAAGTAGCCCAATAAATGCATTGGCCCACTTCCAATGGTCGTACTCGAAGAAGCTGGAACAAGTTGTCCTGTGGGCTAGAGGAGAATCGAAGTAGAGAGTGATGAGCTTCAGTCGAGGCGCTCGAGGATGTTGTGCTAAGACCCTTCTGCTTCTTCGAAGTAGAAACAACAATTTTCTTGCCTCATGTGCTTGTCATTATAGGCCTACAAAATAAAAAAAAATTAGCATTCACATAGAAACCAAATAATCTTTAATAGCAATCTATTCCTAAAATTGCATATTCGGATATTAAAAACGTGCAAAATTCAAAAGTGAAAAAGCAAATGACAATGAATAAAAAGGAAGATGCAATGAACATTAAAATATGAGTAATAAGTCAATATACTAAATGAATTAGCAAGAGATAGGTGTGACTAAAATACTAAACTAAACATGGAGTATTAAGAATGAAATAAAAGGGAATAACAACAATAATAGAGTTAAAATAATAAGAGAAACTAACCAAAACTATTATTTATCAAAAAAGAAATCATCATAACCAACTCAAAATCAAAATAATAAACACAAATAAAAGAAAATAAACAAAAATAAATAAAGAACAAACTAAAAATAAAGTGAAAAATAAAATTTAAGAATAAAAATAAATAAAATAAAGAAAGGAAAAACAACGGTGGAATGACCAGCCGATGGGGTGTATGGTGGTCGACGATGGTGACGGGGAGGGCACGGGCGTGGGTACTAGGCCATGCGGTGCAAAGGAGGGCGATTTTGGGTCGGTTGGATGGGGGAGGGAGTTGCTGGTGTGGTTGGTGGCTAAAGGTTGCCAATGGATGGGGTTTTGAGGGCTTGTTTCGCGCAAGGGAAAGAGGGGGTTTTAGGGTGGGGGCGGTGTGTGAGGGGAAGGGGTTACGGGGTTGAGAGGTCGATCTGTGGGGTGAGCAGTTGTGGCTGGTCGGAGATGGAGGGAAGAGGATTCGGTGGCTAAGGTTGGAGAAGTTGGGGAAGAAGACAAAAGTAAGAGTTAGGGTTTGGAGGGGGTATTAAAAGGGGCACGGCTGTGTGAGACCCGTGTTGGGCAACATGACTGTGCCACACACCCGTGTGGCTCATGTCCAGCCTGTTTTTATCGCAAAAATTAAATGCCCAATCATCACATGGCCTAAAGACACCCGTGTGTCGATACCGTGTGGTTCCTACGGCTGTGTCGCACAGCCGTGTTCCATGTCCTTCGCTTCTCCCATGCCCGTGTGGTCTATCACACGCCCGTGTGCCTTGCCCCATGTGGCTCCCTGACTTATTTAAAAATTGAAAATTTAGCTCCAGTTTTCACACAACCTGGGACACGCGCATGTGTCCAGGCCATGTACTTCACACGGCCGTGTCGCACGGCCATGTGGATCGACTTCATGGCTGTGTGGCTCAATATTTGGGGAATTTCTAGCCCTATTTTCACACAATCAAAGACACGGCCGTGTGTCCAGGCCGTGTGGGCCACTATACCTGTACAAAAACATTAAATATAGCTAAAATAATTTAGTTAGTGGTGTTAATGCTCGAGTTGCCTCCCGAGAAGGGCTTATTTAGAGTCTAAGCTCAACTTACCTCTCATTCGCATGATTACGGCGGATCACGAAGTCGTGACTTCTCTTTCTCACTATCGAGTCTATTATCCACATAAATCTTAAGTCGAGTAATATTTACCTTAAAAGTGTCGAATTGAGAATGATTTACCTCGACTGTACCGTATGGGAAAACATTCAGTACCGTGAAAGGAGTTGCTCCATTTGTATTAAGCTCTGAAGTAGCAATTCGGGGGTCCTTTTCATCTAACAATACTTTATCCCCAACTTTAATTTGCTTTGTTTCATCCCTACGCTCATCGTGGTGTTGCTTTGATTTTTCGTGTGCTTTTGGTTTCTCCTTGACATGTGTTCGCCATTCATCTAGTTCATCGATCTGAAGCCTACATTCTTCGTGAGTCGCTCTATTTTTGTGGCATGGATTAGAATGAGGCTCCATCACATTCTTCTGAGGGGACTCCTGCAAGGAAGTTTGAGTTGTAATATTATTTAAATTAACCGAACTTAGACAATCATCTTGATTACTAGATATTTTAGCAGAATCAAGAGCTTGGAGAGTAATCGTGTCATCACCTACACAAAGTATCAATTCACCTATGCCAACATCTATGATAGTTCTAGCAGTTGCTAAAAATGGTCTTCCTAAAATTAAAGGTACGTCACTATCCTCATTCATGTCTAAAACAACAAAGTCAACTGGGAATATAAATTTATCAATTTTAACAAGCACGTCTTCAATAATACCCCAAGGAAATCTGATTGTTTTATCTGCCAATTGAATGCTCATCCTAGTTTGTTTGGGTTTCCCAAGACCTAGTTGTTTAAAAATTTTATAGGGCATGACATTAATACTTGCCCCTAAATTAGCCAAAGCATTGTTAACATTTAAACTACCAATTAAACAAGGAATCGTAAAACTCCCTGGATCTTTCAACTTGTTGGGTAGCTTATTCTATAGAATGGCTGAGCAAAATGCGTTCAACTCTACATGCGACGCCTCATCCAACTTTCCCTTATTTGGTAAAAGCTCCTTTAAAAATTTAACTGCGTTTGGCATCTGTGAAAAAGCTTCAATAAACGGTAAGTTAATATGTAATTTCTTTAATAATTTGAGGAATTTACCAAATTGTTCATCTGTGTGGTCTTTCCTTGTCGCACTAGGGTATGACACACGAGGTTTATATTCTCTACATACCAGTTTTTGCTCACTGTGGTCCACCTCATCCTTACCTTTACTTACAACAATTCCTTGCCTCGGTTTTGGTTCAAGTTCAACTAACCCTTCTTCATCTCGAACAGTAATCGCATTAAGTTGCTCCCTTGGGTTAGTTTCAGTATTACTCTGCAAGCTACTTTGTGGTCGTTCGAAAATCATCTTTGCCAACTGGCCTATTTGATTCTCGAGCCCTTGAATTGATGCTTGTTGATTTCTAAGAGTTGTCTCGGTGTTTTGGAAATGTGTTTTGGATACTGCGATGAATTTCGTTCGCATCTCTTCAAGGTTCGGCTTCTTTTCCTGCTGCTCAGGTGGTTGTTGAAAACCTGGGGGATGTTGTGGCCTTTGATTTCCTTGACCACCCCACAAAAAATTGGGATGGTTTCTCCGACCTGCATTATAAGTGTTACTGTATGCGTTATTTTGAGGTCTAAAATTATTATTAACCATATATTGAACTTGTTCCTCCTCGGTGCTAGGGTTGAAGGTTGGATAATCTGTGTGTACTCCTTCTCCACTTGAATCACACCTTATCACTGGATGTACCTGAGTAGAACCATACAAACTGTCAATCTTTTTATTTAAAAGTTCTACCTGGTTAGATAGCATAGTAACCGCGTCGAGGTTGAAAACACCAGCAGCTTTCGTCAGCTTCGTTCTCATAACTTGCCACTGATAGTTATTCAGTGACATCTCTTTAATAAATTTGTAAGCCTCATCAGGTGTTTTGTTGTTTAGAGTTCCATTGGTAGCTGCATCAATCAATTGCCTTGTTGAGGGGTTCACACCGTTGTAAAAACTCTGAACCTGCAACCAAAGGGGTAACCCATGGTGAGGGCACCTTCTCAAAAGATCCTTGTATCTCTCCCATGTCTCATAAAGTGTTTCTAAATCCATTTGCACAAAAGAAGAGATGTCATTCCATAATTTAGCTGTTTTAGCCGGTGGGAAATATTTTAGCAAAAATTTTTCAGTCATTTGTTCCCAAGTAGTGATTGACCCTCATGGTAACGAGTTTAACCACTGTTTAGCTTTGTTCCTCAATGAGAATGGGAATAACCGAAGGCGAATGACATCATCAGAAATGCCATTTATCTTAAAAGTGTCGTAGAATTCCAAAAAATTTCCCAAATGAGTGTTTGGATCCTTGTCTTGCAAACCATCAAACTGAACAAACTGTTGTATCATTTGAATAATGTTAGGTTTCAGTTCAAAATTATTTGCAGCAACAGCAGGCCTAACTATACTCGATTCAGTTCCTGTTAAAGTAGGTTTAGCATAATCATACATAGTACGAGGAGCAGGATTCTAATTTACTGGATCCGCAGCAACCACAAGAGGTAGCGGATTATTCCTATTTTCAGCCATCTCCTCGGTTGTGGTGTGAATATCGTCCTCTTGTCCTTCTTCTATGTATTGTAAGCTTCGCCTTATTTCTCTTTGATTTTTACGAGCTGTGCTCTCGATCTCACTATCAAAAAGTAGAGGTCCTAACGGGTTTCTTCTAGTCATAAACTATAAAAATCTGCCGGAGGTAAAGAATAGAAAAATTAAACTAAAAACAAAAAGTAAATTGTAATAAAAGTAAAAATGGCTAAGGTAATAAAAATAAAGCGTTCCTAATATCTTAGTCCCCCACAACGATGCCAGAAACATGATGGTCCTAAAACTAACTAAAAATTCGACTAAGGCAAGCGCACCTATCGAACAGTAGTATAGTTATGGTGAGACCGGAAATATCATATCCACGAGGATTAAAAGTACTGGTAATTACTATCTTTCTCTTATCTAGCCCAAAAATCAAAGGAAGTTTTTAAACTAAAACTTAATTATCTAATTTAACTAAGATTACGACAGAGATGGAATTTGGAAAATGCTTTAGAAAAACCAATGGAGAAGACAATACCCAAGAAAGAATCCACCTAGACTTCACTTATTACTTTTGACTTAGACGATTTATTCACTTGACTTATTCCGTAGAAATCCCTGATTTATGTTCATATACCTTTCGAGACTAAAAACAACTGACTCTAGGTTGATTAATTGAAATCTCTTTCTAATTAAAAACCCTATTGTCGCATTAACTCGTTCTATGGATTCCCTTATTAGATGTGACTCTAATCCGACAGATTTATGTTGCCCTATTTCTAGGACTGCATGCAACTCTGCTTAATTATGAATGATCTACTCTTAAACAAGGACTTTTCCTCCACTGAATAAGCACATCAAAAACCTAAATTAATATCCTGGAATATTAAAACAAGGGTTAAACTCACAATTAAGAATAAGAATAAGTATTTATCATATAAATCAAAAAGTAATAAGATTCGTCTTAGGTCTCATCTCCTTTAGGTATTTATGGAGTTTAGTTCATAATACTAATGGAAAACATCTCAAAGTTTAGAAAACAACAAAACATAAAGAAACCCAAAGAACTTCTAGAAAATTGGATGGAAATCTTTATTCTTGATGTAGATCCTCTCTCTGAGCTGATTCCGATGGCTATCCTTCTGTATTTTTTGCCTTCTACTCTCCGTTCCCTCTAATCCTCTTCTAGGGTGTTTATATAGGCTTTAGAACACTTCCAAACTCTCAAAAGTGCTATTTTCTGAGTAGAATTAGACTTGGGCTCGATAGGGACACGGCCGTGTGCCACGCTCGTGTGCAAGTGCTCAGGCCGTGTGTAATTTTGACTTGGATTACTGTCGACACGGCCATGGCACACGGGCATGTGGCCTGCCCGTGTACCACACACGGGCGTGTGGATCACCCATGTGGAAGTGCCTAGGCCATGTGAAACACTATTTTAAGCCCAATTTATTCGTTTTTGGCCCGTTTCTCACTCTTTTTACTCTCCTAAGCTCACCTAAGTGTAAAACATGAATTTAAAGGATTAGGAGCATCAAATTCAATAAAATCAGGGAAAAATCATCCAATAATATGCCAAGAATGGGGAAAAAAATATGTATGTATTATGGTTTATCATACACAAACCTAGTGTTTGTTAAAAATTTACATGTTGAATTCACTGAATTTTTGGTTAAAGTTTCAAACCCCCTGGTCCAATGTGTTGTGGTGGATAAAGTTTGTAAGAACTGTTTGTTGATGGTAAAAGGTTATTACTTTTCAGCTAACTTGATGTTATTGCTATTTGATGAGTTTGATGTGATCTTGGGAATGGATTGGTTAACCTGATATGATGCAGTGGTAAATTGTAAGCAGAAATATATTATTTTGAAATGTGAGAATGGTGAATTGCTTCGTGTTGAATCTGATAAACTAGACGGACTACCTAATGTGATTTTCGCAATGTCAGCATAGAAATATGTTTGAAAATGTTATGACGCTTATCTCGCATTTGTGTTGGATACTAAAGTATCTGAGTCAAAGATTCAGTCAGTGTCGATTGTATGTGAATTTCCTGATGTTTTCCCAGAAGACTTACCTGGTTTACTACTAGATAGAGAAGTGGAATTCTCTATAGATTTTATTCTGGGTACAACACCTATATCTATAGCACCTTACAGAATGGCTCCTACTAAATTGAAAGAGCTGAAAGTTCAGTTACAAGAGTTGATTGACAGAGGTTTTGCTCGACCTAGTTTCTCACCTTGGGGTGCACGGGTTCTATTTGTAAAGAAAAAGGATGGATCGTTGAGGCTGTGCATTGATTACAGACAGCTCAACAAAGTTATAAAAACGAACAAGTATCCATTACCTCGTATTGATGACTTGTTTGACCAGTTAAAATGTGCCACTTTATTTTTGAAGATTGATCTTTGTTCTAGTTATTACCAACTACGAGTAAAGAGTCGGATGTACCAAAGATAGCTTTTAGAATCAGGTATGGACATTATTAGTTTCTTTTGATGCCATTCGGCTTGACAAATGCAGCTACAGTGTTTATGGATTTGTTGAACAAAATTTTCAGCCCATATTTAGATAGGTTTGTGGTGTATTTATCAATGATATTTTGTTTTACTCTCGAAATGAACACGAACATGTTGAGCACTTGAGAATAGTGTTACAAACTTTGCGAGAGAAACAACTGTAATAGCCTGGTTTAGACCCTAGTCGAAATAGTGGTTTTGGGACCACAAATCCTAGTCAAAAAAATATTTTAATATTATTTTCTGTGTTTACAGTATGTGGTTAAGCATGTGTGAAAGTTTCATATGAAAATTTGATCGTTTGTATGCTCAATTTGATAAAAGGACTAAATCGTAAAAAATACAAAAGTTGTGTGCTACATGAATAAGTGTCGAATTGACATGGCTTATTAATTATGAGGTCCTTATATTGATATTAGACTATTGAGTTTATGAATGGACATATATGCCAAGGGTTAGTGGATTTTAAATGTTTATAATAATGTTATTTTGGTAAATAATGAATTAATGTTTATCAATTAAACAAAACATGATTTTTGCTGCATATTTTCATCATTTTTCCAAAAATACAAAGAAAATAAGAAAGGAATAAAAGCTTTTAGGGTTCAGCTCCTTTTGATTGTGATTAAAAAATGTGCTTTGATCGGTTTTTGATAATTTTTACGTTTTTATGATCGTTGTTTTGTGTTCTATTAAGCCCATGCCTCAATTTATAAAATTGTTGATGATTTCATGAGATGCCATTGTTGAAATTGTAAGGTTTGTGATGTTAGTTGATGGAAAATGAAAGACATGTGTTAGATTAATATGTTTTGTATTTAAATTTTTAATAAATTTGAGTAATTTGGGCTAAATTGTGAAAATGAGATTTTGAGGGACTAAAATATGAAATAAATGAAATATGTGGGTTTATATGAGCTAAAGGAATATTAGGTCAAGCATGTGTAATATGAAATTATGTGTATTTTGTGATTTTATGAATTAGGGACTAAAGTGTTAAAATGTAAAAATGTGAGGGCTAATTTGTAAAATGCCCTAAATATGTCTTTATGATTGATTTGAATGAATGTGAGATTGAATAATTCAAATTTGAATGTGTTTAGATCAAGAACCAAAGAAAACAGAATTAGATTGGGGAAAGTCAAAAGTAGTTGAATAGTCATTCGTTTCTGTTCATTCCCGTACGAGGTAAGTCTATATACAAATAATTGTGTTTGAATTGATTATTCATGCTTATATTATATTGAATTGTGATGAATGGTTATAGAAGCTGAATATGTGAAATTAAGAAAGTTTCGATAATGTGATGATGTTCGAAAGCCTCGTACGAACCATATGAATAGTTAGCATACATATGTCACGACATAGAATTCCGATATGTGATTTCGTGTAAGACCACGTCTGGGACGTTGGCACTGATTTGAGATTTACGTGTAAGACCATGTCTAGGACATCGCCATCGTACTTGATTTTGTGTAAGACCCTGTTTGGGATAGAGGCATCGATATTTGATTACATGTAAGACCACGTCTGGGACGTTGGCATTGTACGAGCTTTCCAAGCTATCCGCGTATTCTATTTGATTTCGTACGATTCAACGGACGTTTCGAGAAATGAATAACTATGTGAATGTATAACTGATTCAGGTACGTATGAACTGTATATGGGATTTGGCAATAAAAGGTGAGTATAATTATGATCTTTTGATTTGTGAGTTACATAGAAATGTGATGTACTTATAAGTAAGTGATTATGAATGATTGAGCTAAATGAGAAATATGAACTTACTATTGTGTTATGCCATGATTTATATGAATGAATTTGGTTTATAATTGTGATATGTGATAAGTTTATTTGTATATGGCTTACTATGCTTTTGAAAGCTTACTTTGTGTGTTTTTCAATTGTTTTATAGATTACCAAAGCTATCGGAAGCTTAGGGATCGTTGAAGATCATCACCACACTATCAAACTCTTTTTTGGTACCTTTTAAAAATGTGAAAATTTGAAGTATGACATGTATAGGCTAGAAGTATTTGATAGGATTTGTGAAGTGTATATCATGCCATGTGATATGGCTAAATTAAAGTTGCTATTTGGTTTGGTTTTTAGTATATAAGTTGTGTTAAGAAATGATATGTTTTGAAATGCATAAATGGCTTAGTGAGAAATGGTCAATTTGGTAAGTTAGTTATGTGAATTAGTTATGGAAATGGTATGATTTTGATAAAAAAAAAATGGATGCGAATAATTGGGATAATGACATGTATGAATGAATGAGTTTGGAATGTGATTTTGGTATGTTTTGGTTTGGATGATAATGATGATATTGTTTGGTGATTATATGACATGAAGGATGTATGTTTTGTGATTGAAATTGGTAGAAATTATGGTGCAATTGTGCTTTGATTTGGGACTTGTAGGGATGACCTTTAAAGGTGACAAATTGGCTTTGTAAATAGCCTATTTTTGTCCACATGGGTAGAGACACGGGCGTGTGTCTTAGCCGTGTGTGACAAACGATCATGTTACTCGGCCGTGTGCCCTATTGGGTAGTTTTACAATTTAAAGTCAGTCTCGAGCATGACCTAGACACACGGGCGTGTCTGGTGGCCGTGTGAGGTACACAACCTTGGCACATGGGCGTGTGTGACCATTTCGAATGGTACACGGGCTATACACACGGGCGTGTGGTTAGCCGTGTGACCAAAGTCAGTTTCGACCACGGCCAAGTCACACGGGCATGTCTCTAGCCGTGTGGTTCCAGTCAGTATGTATGCCCTGTTTTGCCACTACCTAGACAAACGGGTGTGTCTAATGCCATGCGAGGCATACGATCTATTCACACGGGCGTGTGAGGCACACGGTCTGCCTTTGTAACTTTGAAAAATTTGTTAAGTTTTGGAAAAAAAAATTGTATGTGCTCGATTTAGTTTCAACCCTTCCTAAAGGATGTTTAAGTTCTCGTGACCTAAGAAAGAGACTTTGTGATGATGTTTGATTATGATGCTATGATATGTGAATGATGTATGTGAAATGATTATAAAATGTTCCGATATGTCCGGTAATACCTCATAACCCTAGTCCGGTGATGGATATGGGCTAGGGGTGTTACATTTATTGGTATCAAAGCTACGATTTAGTTGGTTCTAGGACTAACATAGCATATGTGAGTCTAGCTATACATGCCATATAAATGAACTGCGATAGTGTGATGATTCCTAACAATGAAAGTGTGTTTTTTTATAGTAAATGCATCCCGAACGAGCCGTAGCTAACGATGTTGAAAGTAATGCATCCGCTCCTGCTCAAGGGACAGTGTAATCTGATTCTAGACTCGTTCCGAGTAGCCACGATGGAGAGGCTAAGCAAGCCTTTTACCAAATGATGAATGATTGGTTCACTCAATATATTAGAACCAATCCGGCTGTGCCACAACCTTCACCCTCGCCTAAACCTCCACAAGTCCCTGTCATGACACAAGTTGTGAATCCGAATCAGTTGAGTGAGCATCCGATTGATAAAATTAGAAAATATGGGGCTGAAGAGTTTCGTGCTACTACTGATGATGATGCCAAGAGAGCTGAGTTCTGGCTCGAGAATACAATATGAGTATTTCATGAAATGTCATGTACTCCGGATGAATGTCTTAAATGTGCCGTGTCACTTCTGAGAGATATGGCATATCATTGGTGGAAAACGCTGATATCTGTGGTTTCGAAAGAACGAGTCAATTGGGAGTTCTTTCAGACTAAGTTTAGAAATAAGTATATCAGTCATAGATTCGTAGATAAGGAACACAAAGAGTTTCTTAAGCTGAAACAGGGTCGTATGTCTGCTATGAAATATACGTAAGAGTTCGTGAGATTGAGCTAGTATGCACGAGAATGTGTCTCGACTGAAGCAATAATGTGTCAAAGGTTTGAAGACGGCTTGAATGAAGACATATGTTTGTTAGTCAGAATTCTGGAGATAAAAGAGTTCATTGTGCTAGTTGAAAGAGCATGTAAAGCTGAAGAACTAGGGAAAGAGAAAAGAAAAGTCCACTCAGAAGCTAGAGATGCGAGAAAGAGATCCGCAAGTAAAACATTTCAGTATGCGTCAAAGAAATTTCGAGACGATTATAGCCGTTCAAAGGCTACAATGGGTCATTCGAGTAGAGATCGTGCTAGATCATATTCGAACTTCAGAGATCTAGCTACTTCAGTTGCAAGTGTTGAAAATGTCTGATCTGATCGTCCTAAGTGCAGAAACTATGGTAAAAGACATCCGATGAGTTGTAGATTGAATGATCGAGCTTGCTTTAAATGTGGATCTTTAGATAACCTTATCCGAGACTGTCCTGAGTCTGTTGAAAAAGAGATTGCACAAAATTCAAGACCGAGTAACATGGAAGCTCGAGGTAGACCACCCAAAAACATGAGTAATGTGAGTGGTAGCTAGAGAATGACTAAAGACACAACTATTAGGTCATGGGCTCGCGCACTTGCCAGAGCTTATGCTATTCACACTCGCGAGGAAGCTTCGTCTCCAGATGTTATTACTAGTACTTTCACTCTCTATGATATTAGTGTTGTTGCATTGATTGATCCTAGATCAACTCATTCTTATGTATGTGAGACTTTAGTATCCGGTAAGACTTTGCCTGTAGAGTCTACTGAATTTGTGATTAGAGTATCAAACCCCTTAGGCAGATTTGTCTTGGTTGATAAAGTGTGCAAGAATTGTCCATTGATGTTTCGAGATATCTATTTTATGGTTGATCTGATGCTATTACCTTTTGATGAATTTGATATAATTCTGGGTATGGATTGGCTAACTTTGCATGATGCTATTGTGAATTGCAAACAGAAAACTATTGATTTGAGATGCAAGAATGATGAAATAGTCCGAATTGAATCTAGTGACTTAAATGGGCTACCAGCTGTGATATCTACAATAAAAGCTCTAAAATATGTGAAAAAGGGTTGTGAAGCCTACTTTGCCTACTTGATTGATATGAAAGTGACAGAAAGAAAAATAGAATTAGTGCCTGTTGTTTGTGAGTTTCCTGACGTGTTTCCTGAAGAATTACCTAGATTATCTCCGATACGAGAAGTTGAGTTTGGTATTGAATTAATGCCAAGGGCTACTCCGATATCAATAGCTCCGTATAGAATGGCTCCAACAGAATTGAAAGAATTGAAGTCTCCGTTGTAAGAGTTGACCAATAGAGGATGCGCAACGCCGAGTTTCTTACCTTAGGGTGCTCCTGTTCTATTTGTGAAAAGGAAAGATGGCACGATGAGAATGTTCATTGATTATCGTTAGTTGAACAAAGTGACTATCAAGAACAAATATCCTCTGCCTAAAATTCACGATTTGTTGATCAGTTGAAAGAAGCCACCGTGTTTTCAAAGATCGATCTAAGATCGGGCTATTATCAGTTGAGAGTAAAGGATTCAGACATTCTGAAATCTGTTTTCCAAATGTGGTAGGGGGAGAGTTGTGATATCCCGAATTAGGGCCTAATCAAAATAGTGGTTTCGGGACCAAAAATCTGAGATAGAAATAATTATTTTATAATTATTTTTAGATCTATGATATGATTGCATGATTGTGTGAAAATTTCGTGAAGAAATTCTATGCATAAAGTGTTTAATTTGAAACTAGGGACTAAATTGAATAAGTTAAAAAAATTGCATTCCAGAAGTTATTAGTATGAAATTGCTTTGGAATATTAATTAGGAGGTCCTAAATAGCAATTTAACCAATGTCTAAATTTTTGGACAAAAATGGGCTTGTACATGAAAAATTACAAAGAAAGGCATTAAGGGCATTTTTGTCATTTGGTAAATATAGTCATTAAAACGGGAAAAATAACACAAAAATAGACTCATCTTCTCCATGAAGGGCTGCCAAATTTTGGTTGTCACCATAGCTAGGGTTTCCAACATTTTTTAACCTTGATTGTAAGTGATTCCAAGTCTCGTTTTTAATGTTCTTTACGTTTTTGTAGTCCTGGCAACTTGATTAAGTTTATTCTAGCAATAATTTAACCTAAGGTTTATATTTGGAAAAATAACCATAGGTGAAATGTGTTTATTTTTATGTTTTATGGTAGAATATGAAGCTTGAAATTGTGTTAAACGACTTTTGCTAAGCGATTTTACGTGAAAACGAGTAAAACGACATAATCGGTAAAAATACCTAATGTTCATAAGTATATGTTAGAGTGAGAATTTGATGTTGCCATAGAAGAGAAAAATTATCAACATGTCATAAAACATATGAAAATAGGATGAAGTTTAATTTCTGAGCCTTGGGGAAAAAGTGTAAATATGTAAAATTTAGGGGCAAAAATGTAATTTTACAAAAGTTTGAGTCAGGGACTGTTTTAATAAATGTGATTATTAAATAAGCTAAATTTTTTATTATAGATCAAGAGAAATGAGATTCAAGTCGTGATCGAGGGAAAAATAAAGTTTTCGAGGAATAGGCTCGATTTCTAACATTTTGTACCAAGGTAAGTTCATGTGTAAATGTGGTAACATAATTGTTATTTTAAGTAATTTATTGATATTGATATGATATGATGATTATTATTATGAAATATTATGCTTTGTGATTATTATTGAGTAATATTTAAATTATGTATGCTACTTGATAAATATGAATTCCTACCGAGTATCGGTTTCGACATTCCGTGAAAGACGGCAAAGATGTGTAATCGAGGAAAAGCCCGTTTGAACCTTGGGAATAGATTAGAATACAAGTGACATGTCACTAGGATATTTGAGTTCCAAACTTGTTGAGTTGAGTCAGAGTTCACTTATGGATGCGAACGCCCGAGCTCATTGAGTTGAGTCCGAGTTCACTTATGGGCGGGTTACATTGTAGCTTAGCTACATAATTTCCATAGGCTATTGAGTTTGTCTAGCTGCGGGTGTGACACTTATATGCATGTAATCCATATATTCAAATTATATTCTGGTGTGTTCAACGGGTGAATTTTAAGTGAATAAGGAGAACACCTAAAATGAAGGTGACATGTTGGTAAGTGTGGTGAATGAGAAAATTTGACAGGTATGTGCTTAAACCCTCGAGTTGAGAACTTGGTATGATGAAATCGTGATAAGATAGTAAATGCAAATGATGTTTTGTGTTGGATTGCATGATTATGTTACTCGCTATTTGCATGTGAACTTACTAAACATTTATGCTTACTCTCTCCCTTCCATTCTTTATAGTTTTGACAAGCCAGTTCGAAAATCGGGATCTGTCGGAGGCTTGTTCACACTATCTGTTGATCATTTTGGTATAGTGGCATGAATACTTTAAGTATGGCATGTATAGCATTTTAATCATTTTGTGTATATAATCTTATGATATGGCTATTGAGTGGTAAGAAAATTTTTGGTAATGATTAGCCATTCCAATGGCTAATCAATGATCATATTTGGTGTTATGTATTCTTAATGTGCTATCTAATCCATGGAAATTCATAAAAAGGTGAAATTTACTATAAAACAGTATCATACAGCAGCAATGATGTGAGTTTGAAAAATCACTAAAAAAAGTAGAGACAGAATTAGATGGTGAGTAAAATATGAAGTTGAAGCTTATTATGTCTATTTTCATAGGGAAGAAACAAAACAGGTAAATGAGTTTTATTTCATGAGATATTTGGCTTTTGGTGGAATAGGGTTAGAGTGATTTCTACATCCCCTATTCTAACTTTAGAAATTCATTATAAATTATAAAAAAATAATTAAGAGTCATAATTTATATGTACAAATTTTTTTTGAGTATACTTTTAAGGGAAACAAACAGCATAGTTATCTGAATTCTGTACAGAGAGAAAAGTCATTCATAGTGAACAGAGGTCAGAGCAGTCAAACACTGAAACATGGAAAACTTTAACTAATAAACTGTACTAATTGGCCCAACCAAAAATTCTAGAAAAAAATTAGTAAATAGATACATGAGTCTAATTTCAGTGAAAATTTACGGATTTGAATTTCGAGTTTTGTAACTCGAGATATAAATTTTTTTAGTGACTGTGATACAAATGGGCAGATTATTACGAAAGGTGAAATAAATTGTTTGAAATTGTTTAAATGATAATTTAAGTCTGTTAACGACTTGTGCTCGACTCCAGAGACGGTCTTGGGTAAGGGGGTGTTACAGAATGCACCTATTGTTTTTATGGATTTGTTGAATAGAATTTTCAGACTATATTTAGATCAATTTGTTGTCGTATTCATTGATGACATTTTGATTTATTCAAGTGATGAAACTGAGCATGTCGAGCATTTAAGAATAGTGCTACAGATTTTGCGTGATAAGCAGTTATCTGCAAAGTTCAGTAAATGTGAATTCTGGTTGCGTGAAGTCAGTTTTCTGGGACATGTTGTGTCAGCATCTAGTATACGAATTGATTCGAGCAAGATTTCAGCTATTTTAGATTGGAAGCCTCTGAAAAATGTTTTTAAAGTCTACAGTTTTCTGAGACTTGCTTGTTATTATCGACGGTTCGTAAAAGGCTTTTCTATGATTGTGACTCCGTTGACGAAATTGCTTCAGAAAGATGTGAAATTTGAATGGTCTGAAAAGTGTCAGAAAAGTTTTGATCAATTGAAAACCTTATTAACTGAAGCTCCAGTGTTAGTACAACCAGAATTCGGTAAAAAATTTGTGATATATAGTGATGCTTCATTGAATGGTCTGGGATCCATTTTGATGCAAGAAGCAAAGTTATAGCCTATGCTTCGAGACAGTTAAAGCCACATGAAAAAAATTATCCGACGCACGACCTTGAATTAGCTACTATTGTATTTGCTTTAAAAATCTGGCGACACTATCTGTTTGGTGAGAAATGTCACGTATTTTCTTATCATAAAAGTTTGAAATATCTGATGACTCAGAATAATTTGAACCTGCGATAGATAAGATGGCTAGAACTGCTAAAAGACTACGAGCTTGTTATTGATTATCATCCGAGAAAAGAAAATGATGTTGTTGATGCTTTGAGTCAGAAATCATTGTTTGGATTGCGTGAGATGAATGCTCATTTGGTTCTATCTGATGATGGTTTGGTTTTAGCTAAACTGGAAGTGAGACCGTTATTTATTCAGCAGATTTGTGAAGCTCAGAAGGCTGATAACGAGATTATAGCAAAACGAGCTCAGTGTGATTTGGACTTTGATTCTGAATATTGAATTGATAATGATGATTGTTTGAGATTCTGAGATCGGATTTGTGTTCCGAGAAATCCAGAGCTGATACAGATGATTTTGAAAAAAGCACATCACAGTTATCTATCAGTATATTCGCGTAGTACAAAAATGTATAATGATTTGAAACAACATTACTGGCGGTCTGGAATGAAAAGAGATATCTCTGACTTTGTTTTGAAATTTTTGATCTGTCAGCAAGTTAAAGCTAAACACCAGGTGCCATCCGGTTTGTTAAAACCGATTATGATTCCGGAGTGGAAATGGGATAGAATACCGATGGATTTGGTTTCAGGTTTGCCCCTATCTCCGATAAAGAAAGATACGATTTGGGTTGTGGTTGACCGATTGACGAAATCAGCTCATTTTATTCCGGTACGATCTGATTACTTGCTTGATAAATTAGCTGAGTTTTACATTTCTGATATTGTGAGATTACACGGGGTGTCATTATCTATTGTGTCAAATAGAGATCCGAGATTCACTTCACGATTTGGAAGAAACTGCAAGAGGCTTTCGGTATGAAATTGCTCTTCAGTACTTCTTTTCACCCGCAGACGAATGGTCAATCCAAGCGAATTATTCAGATTCTCGAGGATATGTTGAGATGTTGCATTCTTGAGTTTAAAGGTACGTGGGAACAATATTTACCATTGATTGAATTTGCTTATAATAATAGTTTTCAATCGAGCATTAAAATGGCACCGTACAAAGCCTTATATGGTAGAAAATGTCGTACACCTTTGTATTGGACTGAGCTCAGTGAGAATAAGATTCACAGGGTTGATTTGATTAAAAAGACTGAACAGAAAGTAAACGTAACACCCCAAACCCGACCTAGACATTACGGTCGAATCTGGTGTGTCACATCATAATGTTTTGCGAAATCTTGTACTTGTTGGTGAAAACCATTTTTAAGTTAAACCCATTTAGTTTTTAATGCCTGAGTAAACTCGGTAAATTCTGTGTTACATCTCGGTAAATTCTGTGTTACATCTAAAATTGACTTATCAAAACATTATTTATCTTTGATTACCTAACCCGAGTAAAATCGCAGAAGCTTCTCTAGTTGAAAACCTTAAGGTTAAAAATGTAGGTTCTAATTTGAAAACGTTATTATTTTGAAAAGTCGATATTCCTGTTTTAATAGTTTAAAATACGAAATTAAAAGCCCAATAAAAGTTAAAAACCCCCAAATGGCCTTATTACATAATTAAAACCCGAATATAAAATCTTTGAATAAATTAAGTCATAATCAAATAGTCTACGGTTGTGTGGCCACCTCTAAGTCCCTCGCGGCTCCAAATCGTCTAAGGCTGGGGATTACCTGCACAGTACAAAAGAAGGGTGAGTTTTCGAAAACTCAGTGTGTAATCCCCTACCAGTCAAACGGTAAACAGAGCATACAGTATCGGTCTGGGCCTGAGCCCTACTTAATAACAGTGCAGTCTGGGTTTAGGCCCTATACAGTGACAGTGTGGGCCTATGCCCAAAACAGTATAATTACAATGCAGGTATGCAAACCAACCCAATCCAACCAACACACCACCCGTACCAACCAGCACAACATGCGGGGATTAAATCGACCTACTCAGCCAACACACCAAAATCGCAGCGAAGCTGCTAATGATAACCAACAAAGCTACTAATAACAGTAAACGTGGCGTAGCCACTAATATCAGAATACGTGGCAAAGCCACTAGAACGGTAAAACGTGGCAAAGCCACTAGCACAGTACTTCCTCCAAATCCGAAACCCAGCTCTAATACGAAATGTCATGTCATAATATTTCGTGTATGCAAGGTTTTATACTCAGATACAGTCATGCATATATCATACACTCATCAATCAACCTGCCTTTAAGGTATAATGGTCATTTCCAACCATTAGAGGTAAAATAGTAATTTTACCCCTCAGGAGTATTTTGGTCATTTAACCAATTTCGAGTCTCGATACAGATAACAACCTTTCAAATGGTCTACAATCGTCTTGAACGACTCAGATAACCCTTATGGTCAAAATAGTGTAAATGAGCCCAAGGCCCATTACTCGACCCAAGTGGGCCCACACACTCGTTGGCCCAAACAGCCCAATTTTAGTCGCGGCTATGCGAACCCCATGGTCCACTCCATTATTTTCCACTTACTGTATTCTTTGTCCATGTGGGGCCCCCGGGCCTACATGGCCCAACGAGGCCCATAACGGCCTAAGCTCAGGAAAACACTCGTAGCGGCCTCTACAGTTTGTTGTCCCTGATTTGTGGGCTCGATTTACCACTAAGGCATTCGCACGCTCGTGAGGCCTCAAATGCCGAAGTTTCAGCTTTTCGGCTTTTCAGCTTTTGCCGATTCACAACAACGTAATGGAGTCAATACACACCTTTGTCCATCTTTTTGGCAGTAGCAAAAGTTTGGGTGTATGATTGCACACCTTTTTCGCGACCGCTCCAAAATCTTCAAACGCCAAACCTAAAATCAAACTCGCCTACAGTTAGACTTTCAACCATTACTAGTTCAAAAGCTTTACATCCCCAAAATCGGTCCTTAACCAATGGGTAACCAACCCTTTAGCAATACTTACCACAAATGTTGAGAACCCGCTCCCTAAGAAAGATACACAATTGGTTCACCAAGTTGAACTAGCGCTGTCAATCCCTAGCAATGTTGATTGGAAAGAAAAATATTAAGAGAGCCACAGATACCGCAGAAGAAGAAAGAGTGAATAGAAACCACAATCGCTAAAGTAGCACTTACCCCTAAATCCAAAAGAGAACCACACAATAGAATCGGTTTACAGAAGGTTAATGCCAGAGTACTTGTACGACCAACACGGTTAAACTTACACTGCAGAGAGGGGAGAGAGAAAAGAATGAAATACTCAATATAGCCGAAACCACAAGAGACAATGGGATAGATGATATGATCGGCTAGGGTAAAGTTGTTTGAAAGAAAAGGGAGAAGAAAGTAAAGAAGATTCGACTACAGTAAAAGGAACAAGATTTGAGAGAGGAGAGTATGGATATTCGGATTCAGAGAAGAAGAGAGAAGAAGAATAATGTCAATTCGGCAAAGAGGGAATGTAAAAAAGAAGAGGTTCAAAAGAGTTAGGAGAAAGAAGTCTCGAAAGGTCAGAAAACGTACCAAAATCCAAGAGGGAACATAGCACGACTCAAGATAAAAGTTACCAAAAAAAAAAAAGAAAAAGCTTTCCTGCCCCTATACCTATTCGGCACAACCAAGGGAAGAGAAAATATCCCCCAAAGAGTTTCCCCAAAGTGCCGAATACACACTCCCAAGGAGTTTCAAATTCGGCCAACACTTAGCCACCCACCTTCCACGATTTCCTCCCCCTATCTCTCCACTTTTTCCTCCTTCAAATCCCCACTAACCTTCATCCATATCCCTTTTGACCAAGTTTCCAACCACCTCTGCAGAAATTGTATCAAACTCCACCTCTCACACCACCGAAGCACAAAATAAAATCCCCTTGTAACACCTGGGATTTGAACCCATGCCCTCTCAATTGCTCCACAGGTAACTTGCCACTAAGCCACAAGGCTTTTTGTGACACAAAACAACCAAAACTATTTACAAAGCCCATCTGCCAACCTCTATATTTTTTTAAGAGCAAAACCAAAATTTCTTTAAAAGTCGGAGGTTGAACCCAGGACTTCGCAGACATCCCTAAACACACCCAATTCACTTAACCAGGAAAGAAAACATGAAATTTGTGTCAAAGCATGCAAAATTATAGACCCTACATCTTTGGCGTGTTACAACTCTACCATCTCTATGAAATTTCAGCCTCGAAATTTACTTGATCAGAATAAGTGAGGGTATTATTGTCGCATTGCCTCCTTTGGTTTCCACGTGGCCTCCTTTGAACCGTGGTTGCGCCAAAGCACTTTGACTAGTGGAACAGATTTCTTTCTCAAAACTTTAACGTCACGATCCAATATCTGCACCGGCTATTCCTCGATAGTTAAATCAGGCCTAACCTCAATTCACTCAACTGATACAATGTGCGAGGGATTAGAACGGTACCGCCTCAGCATCGAAACATGAAATACGTCTGAATCCTATCCAACTTTGGAGGCAACTCAAGTTGATAAGCGACCAGTCCCATACTTCTAAGTATTTGGTAAAGTCCAATAAACCTAGGGCTAAGCTTGCCTTTCAGCCCAAACCTCAAAATTTTCTTCCATGGTAAGACCTTAAGAAATACATAATCCCCCACAGAGTACTCGATCTCTTTGCACTTAAAGTCTGCATAGGACTTCTGCCTGTCAAATGCTTCCTTTAACCGGTCTTGAATTAGCTTTACCTTGTCTTCTGTATCAAAAATTAATTCTGGCCCCAAAATTCACCACTCACCCAACTCAGTCCAACAGGTAGGAGTACGACACCTACAGCCATATAACGCCTCGTACGGTGCCATTTGAATACTGGACTAGTAGCTGTTGTTATACGTAAACTCTACCAACGGTAAATAATCCTCCCAGTTGCCTCTAAAATCAATTACGCAACTTCTTAACATGTCTTTTAGTATATGAATCACCCTCTCTGATTGCCCATATGAATAAGGGTGAAACGCAGCGCTAAAATCCAGCCTTGTACCCAAAGCCTCGTGTAACTTCTTCTAGAACCGAGATGTGAATCTAGGATCTCTATCAAATATGATAGAAACTGGTACACCATGTAGTCTCACAATCTCAGCCATATACAACTTGGCCAACTTCTGTAACGAATAATCAGTATAGACCGGTATAAAATGGGCAGATTTAGTCGATCGGTCTACAATTACCCATATCAAATCCTTTTTAATAGGTGTTAAGGGTAGCCCACTCAAAAAATCCATGGTTACCCTCCCCTATTTCCAGAGTGGAATTTTAACTAGCTGCAGTAACCCAGAAGGTAGTTGATGCTCAGCTTTAACCTGTTGGCATGTCAGGCACTTACTCACATAATCAGTAACTTTACGTTTTAACCCTGGCCACCAGTACAGCTCACAAAGATCTCGGTATAACTTGTTTCCACCAGGATGCATAGCATATGGACTACTATGCGCCTCTTGCAGTAGAGACTGCCTCAGATCAGAATCCCTCGGCATACATACTCTTCCACGGAAGCATAATACTCCTTCCCCATTCAGCCAAAAATCAGTAGTTTCACCATTCTCAACTTGTCAAAAACGAGGAGCTAGAGACTTATTAGCAGCTGTTTCTCCTTAATTTGATCAGTCCAAATCGGTCTCACTTGCAGTTTAGCTAACAAGCTACCATCATCGAACAGGCTGAGACGAGCAAACATTGCTCTCAAATCAGATACAACCCTACGACTCAGTGCGTCAGCTACCACATTAGCTTTACCAGGATGGTACTCAATTGATTAATCATAATCCTTAAGCAACTCTATCCATCTTCGTTGCCTAAGATTCAGCTCCTTCTGAGTAAGGAGATACTTGAGGCTTTTATGATATGTGAAAATAATAGTCCTTTCACTGTATAAGTAATGTCTCCAGATCTTCAGTGCGAATACCACCACAGCTAATTCCAAGTCATGAGTAGGGTAATTTTTCTCATGAGGCTTGAGCTGACGAGACGTGTAAGCAACCACCTTACCCTCTTGCATCAACACACAACTCAGTCCAATGTGCGACGCATCATTACAAATAGTAAATTCCTTCCCAGGCTCTGGCTGTATCAAAACAAGAGCCTTAGTCAAGACATCCTTCTGTTTCTCAAAACTCTCTTACTGTTTAATAGTCCAATTGAACCATACTCCTTTACATAGTAGCTTAGTTAGAGGTGCAACAATCAATGAAAATCCTTCAACAAAACGTCTATAATACCCAGCTAGACCCAAAAAGCTTCGAATCTCGGATACCGTCTTTGGTGGTTTCCAATCCACTACAGCTTTAATTTTCCAAGGATCCACCCTAATTCCCTCTACTGAAACTACATGACCCGGAAATGTCACTTCTTGCAGCCAGAACTCACACTTGCTGAACTTTGCGTAAAGCTGCTTTTCCCTTAGAATTTGCAAGACAATTCGAAGATGTGCATCATGATCCTCCTCGGTTCTTGAATACACCAAGATGTCTTCTATAAACACAACTACGAACCGATCCAAATAAGGATGAAATACTTGGTTCATTAGATACATGAAAGCCACTAGTGCATTCGTCAACCCAAACGACATCACTAGAAACTCATAATGACCATAGCGAGTTCTAAACGCGGTCTTATACACATCAACCTCCTTAACCTTCAGCTGATGATACCCAGACCGAAGATCAATATTGGATAATACCGTGGCTCCTCGCAGCTGGTCAAACAGATCATCTATCCTCGGTAAAGGGTACTTATTCTTGATAGTCAGTTTGTTCAATTGACGATAATCAATGCACATGCGCATAGATCCATCCTTCTTCTTCACAAACAACACCGGTGCTCCCCATGGAGACACACTTGGTCGAATGAATCCTCGGTCCAGTAGCTCTTGAATTTGAGCCTTTAGCCCACCATCTCTTTCGGTGCCATCCTATAAGGGGTAATGGACACCGGAGCTATTCCCAGTAGAAGCTCAATACCGAATTCAACCTCACGATCTGGAGGCAACCCCAAAAGCTCTTCAGGAAATACATCCAAAAACTCCTTAACAGTTCTGACATCTTCCACAGAAAGACCTTTAGAATCTGAAATACTAACATAAGCTAAGAACATCTCACAACCTTTGTGAACCAACTTCTCGGCCCTTAATGCAGAAATCACATTAGACGGATAATCTCTTCGCTTCCCTATCACAGTCACCTCCTCATCCTTCATAGACTTCAACACCATAGTATTAGTAACACAATTCAATTTCGTATGGTGTTTCACTAGCCAATCCATGCCCAATATAATATCAAATTCCCTAAACGGTAGTTCCATCAAATCCACCGGAAAGACCACCCCTTGGACCTCTAGGGGCACATCTCTGAACAACTTATTCACCCCAACCGATTGTCCCAGTGGACTCAACATAGTCATTTCACTAACAGTATTGTCAAACTGAATACCCAGTGTCTCAGACACAGTGCATGCAACATACGAGTGTGTAGACCCAATATCAATTAAAGCAGTGTATGGTAAATTATAAATCAGAAACGTACCAGTTATGATGTCAAGGACGTCACCATCCTCTCGGCGATGAGCAGTATCGACCAAGGCTGGTTGTCTCTCCTCAGTGTTACCAATACCTCATCTTAGTGTTCCACGACCTTGTCCAAATTCGTTTCCACCTCTAGCCTTCCCACGGCCTCTCGGTGGCTGCTGACCACGTCTCACAGGCTGGACATGCCCTGTCCTGCAGCTTGCATCTGGGTAGGCCTCTGAGTATAGTTCTTAACCTGATGATCCATAGACCCACATCTAAAGCATGCCCTAGTTCATTTCCAATATTCACTCTGGTGAGCTCTCCCACAATCAGTGCAAGGCTGCGGTCTTGCAGCAATAACAGGAACTGCTCAAACTGGCCCATCAAATCTGGCCCTCTTTATAAGCCTTCTAGAAGAACCCGAGGGTCAAAAATCCCTTTTATTTCTGCCCCTATCTTTCTTGCTATTCTTGTAACGCCCCCACGCCCGAGACCGTCGCCGGAGTCGAGTATGAGGTGTTACTAAGCTTAATTTAACATTTTTAGAACTTTGGATTGTTTGTTTTTACATTTACAGCTTTTAAGCTACTTGCGTCACAGTCACAAGAAAAATCATATCTCGAGTTACGAAACTAGAAATCAAGATCCGTAAATTTTCCCTGAATCTAGACTCATATATCTATCTAATAATTTTTTTCTAGAATTTTTGGTTGGGCCAATTAGTACAGTTTATTAGTTAAAGTTACCCCTGTTTCAGGACTTGACTGGTCTGACCTCTGTTTACTACGAACCACATTTCTCTCTGTATAAAATTCATATGACTATGAGGTTTGTTTCTCCTGAAACTAGACTCAATAAGGATTCTGAGAATATAAAATACACCACCTAATTATATCTTTACAATTTATGGTGAATTTTTAAATTTGAAACAGGGGATCCAGAAACTGCTCTGAACCTGTTTCACTAAAATTCAAATATCTTCTAACATATAATTCCTTTACCTGTTTCATTTGTTTCATGTGAACTAGACATAATAAGCTTCAATTTGATATTTAATTCATCACCAAATTCAATTTCTATGAGTTTTAGTAAATTTACAAACTCACATCAGTGTTGCTGCAATATTATGTTTATGGCAAATTTCACCCCTTTTTATGGGTTTTCATGAATTGGATATCCTAATAGCTTTCCACAACATCAAACATAATCTAAACTAACCATTTCCATAACTTATCATTATCAAACATTTTCTCAACCATTACATCACCATATCATAAGATCATTTACACAAAATAGGTATATTGCTATACATGCCATACTTAAATTTACAAGCCATTTACCGAAAAGTTCTTCCGGATAGTGTGACTGATCCTTCGACCTATCCCGACTCCTGAGCTGGCTTGTCCAAAACTACAATGAGTAAGAAGGAGGAGTAAGCATAAATGCTTAGTAAGTTCATATGCAAATAATAAGTAACATAACAAACAATCATACCAATCAACATTAGCATGCATCACCAAAACACATATCACATTTCTAATCATTTTTCATCATCTTATTACCTTGTCGTGGTTGTATCAATACTCAACCCGAGGGTTAAATACATACCTGTACAGAATATCCATTTCTCATCGCTTACCAATACGTCTCTTTGCATCTCGAGTATTCCTCCATTTGAGTAAAACTTTACCCGTTGAACACATCGGAATATAATTCGGATACATGGAAACTTTGCACATAAGTGCCACATATGTAGCCAAGCTACTATGTAACCCGCCCATAAGCAAACTCGGACTCAACTCAACGAGCTCGGGCGTTTGCATCCATAAGTGAACTCGGACTCAACTCAACGAGCTCGGATGCCTAGTTACATCTCACGAACTCGGACTCAACTCAACGAGTTCGGACATTTGCATCCATAAGTGAACTCGGACTCAACTCAACGAGTTCGGATGCTCAACCATCCTAGTGACATGTCACTTGTATCCTAATCTATTCCTAAGGTTCAAACGGGATTTTCCTCGAACATATATCCTTGCCTTCTTCCGTAGAATGCCGAAACCAATACTCGGTAACAATTTGTACTTAACAAGTAGCTTACATAATTTACATATTATTTGAAATTAACCACAAAGCATACATTTCATAATAAAAATTCAGCATAACATATAATTAACATCAATAACTTAAAAATAACAATTATGCTACATTATTTACACATGAACTTACCTTGGTACCAAAATACAAAGATTTTGCAATTTAGTCCACAATCTTTTCTTTTCCTCGATTGGGGTCGTTTCCACGTCTTTCTTGATCTAAAATAACACATTTAGCTTATTTAATACTCACATTATCAAATTAATCCTTAATTCAAATTTTGGCAAAATAACAATTTTACCCCTAAACTTTTGCATATTTACATTTTTGCCCCTAGGCTCGGGATTAAACTTTATTCCTTATTCTTATGTTTTACAACATGCTGATCACTTTTCCCTTCTATGGAAACATCAAATTCTCACTCTAACATGTACTTGTGACTATTAGGTATTTTTACCGATTAAGCCCTTTTACTCGTTTTTGCTTAAAATCGAGTAGTGCAAGTTGTCTAACATAATTTAAAACCTCATATTCTATCATAAAACATCAAAATACACAAATTTCACCTATGGGTATTTTTCCAAATATAAACCCTAGGTTAAATTATTGCTAACATAAGCTTAATCGAGCTACCGGGATCTCAAAAACGTAAAAATCATTAAAAACGGGGATTAGAATCACTTACTATGAAGCTTGAAAGTTGAAGAAACCCTAGCTATGGTGAGGTAGAGCATTCGGCAGCAACTAAATGGGGAAGATGACTATTTTGTGTCATTTTTCCCATTTTATTTCATTAATTATCCAAATGACCAAAATGCCCTTAATACCTTTCTTTGAAAATTTTCATATACAAGCCCATTTTTGTCCGAAATTTTAGAAATTGTTCAAATTGCTATTTAAGACCTCCTAATTAATATTTCAAAGCAATTTCATACTAAAAACTTCTAAAATGCAAGTTTTGCAACTTATTCGATTTAGTCCCTAACTTCAAATTAAGCATTTTATGCATAGAATTTCTTCACAAAATTTTCACACGATCATGCAATCATATCATAAACCTCAAAATAATTATAAAATAATTATTTCTATCTCAGATTTGTGGTCACGAAACCACTATTCCGATTAGGCCTTATTCGGGATATTATAATTCTAGCGCTCAGAACACTTCACATCCTCAGTAATTTTTGCTTTCTCAATAAGGGTAGCAAAGTCTCTCTCCCTCTGTGGAGCTATCAACACACGTAACTCATCTCGGAGGCCATCCTCAAACTTCACACAATATTCATATTCAGTTGCGACTATCCCGCGAGCATACCGACTCAGCCGCAGAAACTCTGCCTCATACTTCGCCACGGTTTTATTCCTCTAGGTCAAGTTCATAAGTTCCTTCCTTCGGGCGTCTACATAACTTGCGCCCGCATACTTCCCTGAAAAGGCTTCTTTGAAGAAATCCCATGTCAAACGGTCAACTTGTGTACCTTCTCTCACAATGAGCCACCATTGATAGGCCTCGCCATGCAGTAAAGACACTACTCCTTTTAATTTTTGCTCTAAAATACAATCAAGGTCATCCATTGTCCGCTCGGTAGCCTCCAACCAATACTCCGCCACGTTTGGGGCTACACCATAAACACCCCAAAAAATTTTCCCTCCATTAGACAGGAGTCGCTCAGAAATTGACCCTTGGCCTACAGATCTAGTATTTGCTCCAGCAACACTTTCAAGAACTCGTAGCATTGCTTGAGATAAAGCATCATCCCCAGTTGCTCGGTCATGAGACCCTGTCTCAGCTACTGGCGATGCTGGTGCCTCTTTAGCCGGCATGTGACCCAAGGCTAAAGACCCAGCTCTAGCACCTTTTCGGCTTCTACCGCGGCCTCGTGTACCCCTTCTACGAGTACCTCTTGTGCTCATAACGATAGTGAATTGTCTGTTTTAAAGTCTTATGAATTAGTTTATAATTTCAATAATTATTAACAATATGTTATGAACAATAGTAATTAGAGTTTGTTTTCGCAGAATAGAATCTTCTACAGTTTTCAGTCTTTTATACTCTCAGTTTACTCTAACTACAGAGTTTCAGTGTAATTCTACTACCTATAGTAGTCCTTCAGTAGTTCATAACAATAAACAGTGTCAGAAAACTTACAGATTTGGTGCTAGAGACTCAGTGTGCCACATTTCAAACCACAGCATTTAAAATTCAAATCCACAAAAACCCATTCCACAGCCGAGTTTTGTAACCTGGCTTTGATACCACTAAATGTAACACCCCAAACCCGGCCTAGACGTTGCGGCCGAATCTAGTGTGTCACATCATAGTGTTTTGTGAAATCTTGTACTTGTTGGTGAAAACCATTTTTAAGTTAAACCCATTTAGTTTTTAATGCCTGAGTAATCTCAGTAAATTCCCTATTAAATCTGAAATTGACTTATCAAAACGTTTGTTATCTTTGATTACCTAACCCGAGTAAAATCGCGGAAGCTTCTCTAGTTGAAAACCCTAGGGTTAAAAATGCAGGTTTGAATTTGAAAACGTTATTCTTTTGAAAAGTTGATGTTCCTACTCTAGCAGTTTAAAATACAAAATCAAAAGCCCAATAAAAGTTAAAAACCCCCAAATGGCCTTATTACATAATTAAAACCCGAATATAAAATCTTTGAATAAATTAAGTCATAATCAAATAGTCTGTGATCGTGTGGCCACCTCTGAGTCCCTCGCGGCTCCAAATCGTCTAAGGCTGGGGATTACTTGCACAGTACAAAGGAAGGGTGAGTTTACGAAAACTCAGTGTGTAATCCCCTACCAGTCAAATGGTAAATAGATCATACAGTATCAGTCAGGGCCTGAGCCCTACTCAATGACAGTGCAGTCTAGGCCTAAGCCCTATACAGTGAAAGTGTGGGCCTATGGCCAAAATAGTATAATTACAATGCAGGTATGCAACCCAACCCAATCCAACCAACACACCACCCGTACCAACCAGCACACCATATGGGGATTAAATTGACCCACCCAGCCAGCACACCAAAATCGCAGCGAAGCTACTAACGATAACCAACAAAGCTACTAATAACAGTAAATGTGGCATAGCCACTAATGTTAGAATACATGGCAAAGCCACTAGATCGGTAAAACGTGGCA
Organism: Gossypium longicalyx; assembly: GCA_025698465.1. Classification (NCBI taxonomy): domain Eukaryota; kingdom Viridiplantae; phylum Streptophyta; class Magnoliopsida; order Malvales; family Malvaceae; genus Gossypium; species Gossypium longicalyx. The sequence goes on along the minus strand of CM046996.1, from coordinate 44,535,203 downwards.
AAGCCACTAGTACAGTACTTCCTCCGAATCCGAAACCCAACCCCAATATAGAATGTCATGTCATAATATTTCATGTATGCAAGGTTTTATACTTAGATACGGTCATACATATATCATACACTCATCAATCAACCTGCCTCTAAGGTATAATGGTCATTTCCACCCATTAGGGGTAAAATAGTAATTTTACCCCTCAGGAGTATTTTGGTCATTTAACCAATTTCAGGTCTCGATACAGATAACAACCTTTCAAATGGTCTACAGTCATCTCGAATGACTCAGATAACCCGTATGGTCAAAACAGTGTAAATGGGCCCAAGTAGGCCCACACGCTCGTGTGGTCCAAATAGCCCAATTTCAATCGCTGCTATGCGAACCTATGGTCCACTCCATTATTTGTCACTTACTTTATTCTTTGTCCATGTGAGGCCCACGGGCCCATTGCGCCTACAACGCCCATCTCGGCCCAAGCTCACGAAAACGCTCGTGGTGCCATCTATAGTCTGTTGTCCTTGATTAGTGGGCTTGGTTTACCATCCAGGCGTTCACACGCTCGTGAGGCCTTAAATACAGAAGTTTAAGCTTTTTGAATTTTTGAGTTTTGCTGATTCACAACAACGTAATGGTGTGAATACACAACTTTGTCCATCTTTTTGGCAGTAACAAAAGTTTGGGTGTACGATTACACACCTTTTTCGTGACCACTCCAAAATCTTCAAATGCCAAACCTACAATCAAACTCGCCTACAGTTAGTCTTTCAACCATTACTAGTTCAAAAGCTTTACATCCCCAAAATCGGTCCTTAACCAATGGGTAACCAACCCTTTAGCAATACTTACCACAAATGTTGAGAACCCACTCCCTAAGAAAGATACACAATAGGTTCACCAAGTTGAACTAGTGCTGTCAATCCCCTAACAATGTTGATCGGAAAGAAAAAGATTAAGAGAGCCACAGATATCGTAGAACAAAAAAGAGTGAATAAAAACCACAACTGCTAAAGTAGCACTTACCCCCAAATCCGACAGAGAACCACAGTAGTAGAATCACAGAAGGTTAACGCCAGAGTACTTGTACGACCAACACGGTTAAACTTACACTGCAGAGAAGGGAGAGAGAGAAGAATGAAACACTCACTATAGTCTAAACCATAAGAGACAATGGGATAGATGATACGATCGGTTAGGGTAAAGTAATTTGAAAGAAAGGGGAGAAGAAAGTAAAGAAGATTCGACTACAGTAAAAGGAACAAGATTTGAGAGAGGAGAGTATGGATATTTGGCTTCAGAGAAGAAGAGAGAAGAAGAATAATGTCAATTCGGCAGAGAGGGAATGTGAAAAAGAAGAGGTTCAAAAGAGTTTGACACCTACCCTTGTATTCGGCACAAATAATTGGAAAATAAAGTTAGGAGAAAGAAGTCCCAAAAGGTCAGAAAGCGTACCAAAATCCAAGAGGGAACACAGCATGAATCAAGAGAAAAGTTACCGAAAACAAAATTGAAAAAGCCATCCTGCCCCTATACCTATTCAACACAACCAAGAGAAGAGAAAATTTCCCCCAAAGAGTTTCCCCAAAGTGCCGAATACAGATTCCCAATGAGTCTCAAATTCAGCCAACACCTAGACACCCACCTTCCACGATTTCCTCCCCCTATCACTCCATTTTTTCCTCCTTTAAATCCCCACTAACCTTCATCCATATCCCTTTTGACCAAGTCTCCAACCACCTCTGCAGAGTTTGTATCAAACTCCACCTCTCATGCCACCGAAGCACAAAATAAAATCCCCTTGCAACACTTGGGATTCGAACCCATGCCTTCTCAATTGCTCCACATGCAACTTGCCACTAATTGACAAGGCTTTTTGTGGCATAAAACAACCACAACTATTTATAAAGCCCATTTGCCAACCTTTAGATTCTTTTAAGAGTAAAACCAAAAATTTTACAAAAGCCGGAGTTTCAACCCAGGATTTTGCAGACATCCCCAAACACACCCAATTCATTTAACCAACAAAGCAAACATGAAATTTGTGTCAAAGCATGCAAAATTATAGACCCTAAATTTTTGGGGCGTTATAGTAAAAACAATCTGAGATAGTCTGAAAATAGCTTCTGATCGTCAGAAATCATATGCAGATTTGAAACGAAAAGATATTGAATTTGATATCGGTAACAAAGTGTTTCTAAAATTATCTTCGTGGAAGAAATTATCTTGGTTTGGTAGAAAAGGTAAATTGAGTCCGAGGTTTATCGGACCGTATGAAATCATAGAGTGTGTCGGGCTAGTTGCATATAGATTGCTATTGCCACCTGAGCTAGGAAAGATCCACAATATATTTCATGTATCGATGCTTCGATGATACAGATCTGATCCTTCGCATGTAATTACTCCATCTGAAATAGAAATTCAGTCTGATATGACTTATGAAGAGGAACCGATTCGTATCTTAGCTCGCTAGGTTAAAGAACTCTAAAATAAGAAACTTTTGTTAGTAAAAGTAATGTGGCATCGATACAGTGTTGAAGAGGCTACGTGGGAGCCCAAAGATTCTATGAGACATCAATATCCAAACCAATTTGATGGTAAGATTTTCGGGGACGAAAATCCCTAAGGGGTAGAGTTGTAACAGCTCGGTTTAGACCCCAGTCATAACAATGGTTTTGGGACCACAAATTCTAGTCAAAAAATATTTTAATATTATTTTCTGTGTTTACTGTATGTGGTTAAGCATGTGTGAAAGTTTCGTACGAAAATTTGATCATTTGGGTGCTCAATTTGATAAAAGGACTAAATCATAGAAAATACAAAAGTTGTGTGCTACATGAATAAGGGTCGAATTGACATGGCTTATTAATTATGAGGTCTTCATGTTGATATTAAACCATTGAATTTATGAATGGACATATATGCCAAGGGTTAGTGGATTTTAAATATATATAATAAGGTTATTTTGGTAAATGATGAATTAATGTCTATTAATTAAACAAAACATGATTTTTGCTTCATCTTTTCATCATTTTTTGAAAATACAAAGAAACTAAGAAAGTAATAAAAGTTTTAGGGTTCGGCTCCTTTTGATTGTGATTAAAGTATGTTCTTTAATCGGTTTTCGATAATTTTTACATTTTTGTGATTATTGCTTTGTGTTCTATTAAGCCCATGCCTCAATTTCTGAAATTGTTGATGATTTCATGAGATGCCATTTTTGAAATTGTAAGCTTTGTGATGTTAGCTGATGGAAAATGAAAGACATGTGTTAGATTAATATGTTTTGTATTTGAATTTTTGATGAATTTGAGTAATTTGGGCTAAATTGAGAAAATGACATTTAGAGGGACTAAAATGTGAAATAAATGAAATATGTTGGTTTATATGAGCTAAGGGAATATTCGGTCAAGCATGTGTAATATGAAATTATATGTATTTTGTGATTTTATGAATCAAAGACTAAAGTGTTAAAATGTGAAAATGTGAGGGCTAATTTGTATAATGCCCTAAATATATGTTTATGGATTGATTTGAATGAATGTGAGTTTGAATAAGTCAAATTTGAATGTGTTTAGATTAAGAACCAAAGAAAACAGAATTAGATCGAGGAAAGTCAAAAGTAGTTGAATAGCCATTTGTTTCCGTTCATTCCCGTACGAGGTAAGTCTATATACAAATAAATGTGTTTGAATTAATTATTCATGCTTATATGATATTGAATTGCGATGAATGGTTATAGAAGATGAATATGTGAAATTGAGAAAGTTTTGATAATGTGACGACTTCTGAAAGCCCCGTACGAACCATAGGAATAGTTAGGATACATATGTCATGACATAGGATTCTAACATGTGATTTCGTGTAAGACCACGTCTAGGATGTTGGCATCAATTTGATATTTACGAGTAAGACCATGTCTGGGATATCAGCATCATATTTGATTTCGTGTAATACCCTGTCCTGGATAGAGGCATCAATATTTGATTACATGTAAGACCACGTCTGGGACGTTGGCATTGTACGAGCTTTCTGAGCTATTTGCGCATCCTATTTGATTCCGTACGGTTCAACGGGCGTTCTGATAAATGAATAACTATGTGAATGTATATCTAATTCAGGTACGTCTGAACTGTATTTGGAATTTGGCAATGAAAGGTGAGTACGAATATGATCTTTTGATATGTGAGTTACGTGGAAATGTGATGTACATATAAGTAAGTGATTATGAACGATTGAGCTAAATGATAAATATGAACTTCTTATTGTGTTATGCCATGATTTATGTGAATGAATTTGGCTTAAATTGTGATATGTGATAAATTTATTTGTATATGGCTTACTAAGCTTTTGAAAGTTTACTTTGTGTGTTTTTTAATTGTTTTATAGATTATCGAAGCTACCGGAAGCTCAGGGATTGTTGCGGATCATCACCATACTATCGAACTCTATTTTGGTACCTTTTGAAAATGTGAAAATTTGAAGTATGGCATGTATAGGCTAGAAGTATTTGATAGGACTTGTGAAATGTATATCATTCCATGTGATATGGCTAGATTAAAGTTGCTATTTGGTTTGGTTTTTAGTATATAAGTTGTGTTAAGAAATGGTATGTTTTTAAGTGCATAAATGGCCTAGTGAGAAATAGTCAATTTAGTAAGTTAGTTATGTAAATTAGTTATGGAAATGATATGATTTTGATATGAAAAAAAAAATGGATGTGAAAAATTGGGATAATGACATGTATGAATGAATGAGTTTGGTATGTGATTTTGGTATGTTTTGGTTTGGATGATAAGGATGATATTGTTTGGTGATTATATGACATGAAGGATGTATGTTTTGTGATTGAAATTGGTAGAAATTATGGTGCAATTGTGCTTTGATTTTGGACTTGTAGGGATGACCATTAAGGGTGACAAATTGGCTTTGCAAATAACCTATTTTTGTCCACACAGGCAGAGACATGGGCGTGTGTCTCAGCCGTGTGTGACACACGGTCATGTTACACGACCGTGTGTCCCCTAAGGTAGTCCTACAATTTAAAGTTAGTCTCGAGCATGGCCTAGACACACGACCGTGTCTGGTGGCCATGTGAGGCACACAACCTTGGCACATGGGCGTGTGTGGCCATTTTGAAGGGTACACGGGCTATACACACGTGCGTGTGGTTAGCTGTGTGACCCAAGTCAGTTTTGACCACAGCCAAAGCACACGGGCATGTCTCCGGTCGTGTTATTCAAGTTAGTATGTATGCCCTATTTTGCCACGGCCTAGACATATGGGCGTGTCTAATACTGTGTGAGGCACACTGTCTATTCACATGGGCGTGTGACCTTTGTAACTTTGAAAATTTTGTTAAGTTTTGGAAAAAATTTGTATGTGCTCAATTTAGTCTCGACCCTTCCTAAAGCATGTTTAAGGTCTCGTTGACCTAAGAAAGAGACTTTATGATGATGTTTGATTATGATGCTATGATGTGTAAATGATGTATGTGAAATGATTATAAAATGTTTCGATATGTCTGGTAATGCCTCATAACCCTAGTCCGGCAATGGATACGGGTTAGAAGTGTTACAACAATTGTATGCCAAATTCAGTAAATGTGAATTTTGGTTACAGGAAGTTAGTTTTCTTGGGCATATAGTATCTGCTAAAGGTGTTAGAGTAGACCCGAATAAAATTTCAGCCATTGTTAATTGGAAGCCACCAAAAAATGTGTTGGAAGTCTGAAGTTTTCTGGGACTAGCTAGTTATTATCGGAGATTTGTAAAAAAAATTCAATGATAGCTCCTCCGATGACTCGTTTATTACAGAAAGATGTGAAATTTGAATGGACTAAGAAATGCCAGCAGAGCTTTGACAGGTTAAAGGCTTTATTGACAAAAGCACCTGTGTTAGTCCAGCCTAAATCGGGTAAGGAATTTACAGTTTACAGTGATGCATCATTGAATGGTTTAGGTTGTGTTTTAATGCAAGATGGTAAGGTAGTAGCCTATGCTTCACGACAGCTGAAGCCACATGAAAAGAACTACCCGACGCACGATCTTGAATTGGCAGCCATAGTGTTTGCATTGAAAATTTGGCTACATTACTTGTTTGGTGAAAATGTCACATATTCACCGATCATAAAAGTCTGAAATACTTGATGTCACAGAAAGATTTGAATTTGAGACAACACAGATGGCTTGAGTTATTGAAAGATTATGATATTATTATTGACTACCATCCGGGGAAAGCCAATGTAGTGGCAGATGCTTTGAACAGAAAATTCTTGTATACTCAGTGAGCAATGAATACCCAATTATCATTTTCTGATGATGGTTCAATCATAGCCGAGTTAAAAGCTAGACTAATGTTTTTGCAGCAGATCTTTGAAGCTCAGAAAAATGATAATAAGTCGCAAGCAAGACGAGCACAAAGCGAATCGACTCCTGACTCAGAATTTCAGATTGAGGCTGATGGTTGTTTTTTATTTATAGGCAGAGTATGTGTACTGAAAAATATAAAATTGATACAGAAGATTTTGAATGAAGCTCACAATGGTAACATGTTTGTACATCCTGGTAGTAATAAAATGTATAATGATTTGAAAAAGACATAATGGTGGCCGGGAATGAAATGAGATATTTCTATGTTCGTATCAAAGTGTTTGATATATCAGCAAATAAAAGCTGAACATCAGTTGCCTTTTAGACTATTACAGCCAGTCACGATACTAGAATGGAAATGGGAAAGAATTACCATGGACTTTGTAACGAGATTACCCCTGTCTCTAAGGAAGAAAGATGCCATTTGGGTAATTGTTGATCGGTTGAAAAAGTTTACACACTTTATTCCGATATGTATGGATTATTCTTTGGATAGATTGGCTGAATTATATGTTTATGAGATTGTCAGATTGCATGGAGTGCCTGTCTTCATTATTTCAGATAGAGATCCTCAGTTTACATCTTGATTCTAGAGTAAATTGTAATAAGCTCTGGGTACTCAGTTACACTTTAGTACTGCATTTCATCTCTAGACAAATGGTCAACCTGAATGAGTAATATAGGTCTTGGAAGATATGCTTCGATGTTGTATACTTGAGTTTGAAGGTAACCGGGAAAGGTATTTGGCTTTGGTTGAATTTGCTTATAACAACAATTATCAATCTAGTATTAAAATGGCAGCGTATGAAGCCTTTTATGGACACAAATGTAGAACTCCATTGTATTGGACAGAACTCGGTAACAAAAAGTTACACGGGGTTGACTTGGTCCAAGAGACCGAGGAAAAGGTAAAAGTAATTTGAGACAGCTTGAAAGCAGCCTCTGATCATCAAAAGTCTTATGCTGATTTGAAACGAAAAGAAATAGAATTTCAAGTCGGTGACAAAGTATTCTTGAAAGTGTCGCCTTGGAAGAAAGTTCTCCGGTTTGGACATAAGGGAAAACTGAGTCCACAGTTCATTGGACCTTCTGACATTACAGAAAGAATTGGATCAGTTGCATATCAATTAGCTTTCCACTAGAGCTTGATTGGATTCATAATGTTTTTCATGTGTCTATGCTACGGCGGTATCAATCTGGTCATTCACATGTTATCTCTTCGACAGAGATAAATATCCAGCCTGATTTGACATATAGTAAAGAACCAATCAAAATCTTAGCTCACGAAACAAAAGAGTTAAGAAATAAAAAGGTAGCTTTTGTAAAAGTTCTTTGGCAACGACACGGTATAAAAGAGGCTACCTGGGAGGTTGAGGATAATATAAAGAAGCAATACCCGAATCTTTTTACTGGTAAGATTTTCGAGGACGAAAATCCCTTAAGGGGGAGAGTTGTAACAGACCATTTTTTAATGAAATCGGAACAGTGGTTTCAGGACCACAAATCTAACCCAAAAATCTAATTTATTTTTATTTTATTATATGGCCTGTAATATGGTAGATATGTCATGTGAAAATTTCGGTATGAAAATTTTATCAATTAAGTGTTTAATTACGAAAAGGACTAAATCGCATAAAATAAAAAAGTTGAATTCTAGTAGCTACAAGGATCAAATAGCTATGGAATTCAAATCTAGAGATCCTTATATGGTAATTAGACCATTAAAGAAAAAGTATGTAGATTCTTGGTGACTCATCCATGGAAAAATTAGAAAAGGTCAAGAACTAAATTGGAATTTTAAACAATTAAATTAATTAAAAGATGATAAAAGAAAATATCATCTTATTATTGTTATCTTCAACCAAAAATTTTATGGAAACCATAGGAGAGAAAGGGGAAACTTTCAAGGCTTAATTGGGTAAGTTCTTTTGTCCCGTTTTTAGTAATTTTGGTATTTTTGAAATCGAGATAGCTTAATCACTCTATTTGAGGGATTAATTTGAAAAGTTATCAAGGTATTGAAATCGTTCATGGATGTATATGCTAGAAATTAGAAATTTATGGTAGAAAATGAAAGTTTGTTCATAGATAAACAACTTTTACAAAGCAAATTTTGATGAAAACATGAGTTAGGAACTAAAATGAAAAGTTGTAAATTTTGATGAAAAATTATAAAATTTTATGAATACATGTGCTGGAAAATTTGTGATGGGGCTTCGGTTAGGTGTGGAATAGGGAGTAATTTGCACAAGTTTCATTTTCCGGGCTTAAGGGCAAAATCAAAATTTATGGAAAAGTTAGAGGCAAAATAGTAATTTTTCTTAGGACATAAATTGAGTATATGTAAATGTGAAATGTGTGAAATTGATAGTTAAATTCATTTATATAGATTCAGACAACACTAATTCGAGGTTAGATCGAGGAAAAGAAAAGTTTTAGGATTAGTAGACTTTTACGTGAACAAGTGTCGAGGTAAGTTCGTGTAACTTAATCTGGCATGTAAATATGTTTAATTGAATGTTGTGTTGTATGGAATTTGATTTATATCGATGTGCATTACTTGAATGTTATAATGAGAATCTTAATACATGCTTGAAATGGTGATAAAGGGTTAAGTCCCGATTGAATGTTGAATTCCGCTGATTGTATGCACTTTCCCGAACAAATAGGGTCCTGCATTTGTTGCAGACGGGATTTAACTCAGACGAGTAATCCCAATGACCTTGTTATGGAAAGGATTTAGCTCAGACAGGTATTCCCGATATTATATCTCTTGAGTATACGTTATGCTTAGGGTTTACCCTGGACTAGTAATCCTAATCGAGCTCCTCTGAGCTTATGTTATATAAAGGATTTAGTCTGGACTGGTAATCCTATTATACGATGTGTGGCTCGAGAGAATGTTTCTTGGTTAAGTTCCCTAATAGGTACCCTTGAATAAGAAATTGACGGATTATCGAATCGTACACTTCGAGTGTACTACTTGTGCATCTATTGGGATTCAATGATTCAATGGACATAAAACTCTTGACATGGCAAGAAAATCTTGATGTGATATGATAATGACTTGAAAGAATATTGCTTGATGAGTTCATCTATGTTACTTGATTGATTGAAGATTTTGGTGACTAACATGTTTGACTGAATGAATGTGATTAGGCAATTTAGCCAAATGGATGGAAACATAACATTGTATGCCTCGATTTAATAAGTAAGATTGGTATGTTTTATTTCCGTTATACGAACTTACTAAGCATGTAATGCTTACTCCATTTTATTTTCCCTTGTTTTATGGTGCTTGGAAGCTCGTGAAGGTTGGAAGATCATTGGAGCATTGTCACACTATCAACTAACATTTTGGGTATATTTAGTAGAAATCATTCTGGTATAATGGCATGTATAGGACAACTTGGCCAATAGTGGCTTGAAAATGATCTTTTATAACCTAGCCATTGGAATGGCTAGTAATGGTTTATTTTGGCATGATTAAATAGGTTATGATGTTATATTCATGTGTGATATGTTATGTATATGTGATCAAATGATGCTAATGCCTAAGTTATTCCAAGGTAAGTTTATAAACACATATGCATGTAATGGTATGCTATGATGAATGATAGAATTGTCTATTTTGAATGCTTGGATTGGCTGGTATTGGATGTGTGTTTCATGTACAGGTCTTGGGTAAAAATTTGGGTGAGAAATGGAGCTAGAAGTGACTTCATTTTGTCCACATGGGCAGACACATGGGTGTGTGTCTAGACCACGTGTGACACACGACCTAGTAACAAGGGCATGTGGTTAGGCCATGTGTCCCCTGCACCTTAATTTTGAGAGACAGAATGCTCAGAATTGGGCACACGGGCGTGTGTTTCTGTTGTGTGTGCCACACGGCCTAGAACACAGACGTGTGTCTTGGCCATGTGAAACGTACACCTAATTTCGAATTAAATTAATTAACCATGCGGCCTAGCACACGGGCATGTGGCATGGCCATGTGTGCAAGTCAGAGAGTTACACAGGGTTGAACACGGGTGTGTCACAGGACCACACGGGCGTGTCCCTTGGACCACATTGGCGTGTGAGCCTTGCACCTTGGAAAAATTTTGTAATTTCGCGAAAAATTCTTAGAGGTCCCGATTAAGTCCCAACTTGATTCTAATACTCGTATTGGGCTCGAGGGCCCGATCAAGGGATGTTATGGTTGTACTGGTAAATGAATAGTAATTTACGTAGATTAATAAAAAAAGGTTCTGAAGGTTTTGGTAATGCTCTGAAACTCTGTTTCGGCAACGGGTACGAGTTAGGGGTGTTACATTAGGAATCCCTAACTTATACGCCAATTAATATGGATGAGTGCAGATGAACATGAAAGTGGATGGTAAAGTTTTTTCAAGTCGTAGATTTGACTTAGGGCTCTAGACATTCAAAAAGAAATTTTGGTTTTAACATAACCTGAAACACAATCAAAGCCAAGTCAAACAAATAAAAATAAATAAATAACTAAGATAAATAAATGGAATACTAAATCAAAGATTGGAACAATAAAGAATAAAATAAAGAAGATAGATGGAAAAGATAGAACGTGATATGTAAAAGTCCTAAAAAGCCTTGGAAACATGAAGAATCCACAACTCCTTTTTAAGCTGCTCTAATTTCCCTCCAAGATAGAAACCTTAGCAAGAAAAAGTTTGAAGATGATCCCCACAACTTAAAAGATTGTTAAAACTCTTCTAAAAGAAACTCAAGAAGAATTGTTGAAAAGAAAAACTCAAAGAGAATTTGAATAATAATCAATCGTCTTATTTGTTTATAATGCAAAAGCCTATATATAGGCTAGCTAAATAAATCTAAATAATAACTCTCAAGTATATTAGAACTCTAATTAATCTAAACAAAAAGTAGTTTTAAACTAAACTTTCTTCATGACATAAAACTCTTAAATAACTTAAACTATTTAATAATTATTAAAAATTTTGAATAATAAGATAATAAGATAATAAAATAATAAGAGCTGATAAATACAATATTGGGCTCATTTATAATAAAAATTAAGCCCAAAACCTGAACCCAATATGATTTAGACTCGAATTAAAAGCCCAAAACTCGTAATTTTTGTCATAATCTAGTCCAAAAATTCTACTTGCATAATCTTCACTAAAACGGTCATAACTTGAGCTCTCGAACTCAAAATTGAGTGATTAAAAGTGTGTTTCAAACATTAGAGATAAATATTCAAACTCCATGAAGACATCTCAACCTAGAAATTCCAATTTCCAATCCAAAAATTCATTGCAAGCCTGCTAATTTTGCAAGCCTAAAAATTGGCAGCTTCGGTGAATGGAATTGAATAAATTTCACCCCATTCGTGCATGTATCATTCCCCATTTCCTCGAAAATATTTTTCCTCGAATCTTTTATTTGATTGATTCTTCATTTGATTTGCTTGACCTTTGATATTGTTCTTGGGCCTTGAGGTAATGCGAACCCATCACATCCATGGGTTTGAAATTGGGCATTGAGACTTGCACCACCAATTCACTCAAGAAATACGAATGCGTAGAGCCAAAATCAACCAAAGGGAATAATGGAGTAGACTACAAAGTGAAAGTACCTATAATAATGTCGGTCAATCCTGATCCTATAAGTCTCTGGCATAAAAAACCCGAGCTGGATCTCCAAACTCAACCTGAGTAGCAACAGTATGAACAGTGACTCACTGCCCAATCGGTCTCCCATTACCTCTACCATGGCCACAGCCTTTAGTAGGCATAGATGCAGGTGTAGAACTCTGGGTCTGCGAAACCTCAACTCTGTTTGGATAGTCTCTCAACAATTGTTCCTTGGAGCCACACTTGAAACATACACTTGTCAGTTTACGAAACACTTCAGGATGCCTATGCTCGTAATGCACACAAAGCGGCTATCCAGAACTACCTGACAATTCACCAGTACTAACCACAACACTACTCTTCTTCTTGTACTGACTTGGTCGAAACCTACGTCTAGAACCTCTAGTACAACTCTGAGTATCACATCCTCTCGTTGGGGGTCTTCTAGATGCACCATCGAAAGCTCTCTTTCCCAATTTATTAATTACAAAACGCGGTGGCTCTGCCAAAGTTTCCACTACAACTTTGTCCTTTTCAACCAAGTCATCAAAAGTCTAAGTACTTTAAGCAATAAGATAAACCTAGGTCTCTCAATTAAGGCCAAATCGAAACCTCTTGTATCGGTCCTTTTTAGAAAGAACCATCTTATAAGCATATTGACTAAGTTGTACAAACTCCAACTCATAGTCAGCCACAGACAAATTACCTTGAACCAGGTTCAAAAACTCTCACTTACGGGCTTCCATGTACTACTCACTCATAAAATTCCTTTTAAACACCTCGAGAAAGTAATCCCAAGTCAACTAGTCTATTGTAGTACCTCTCTTATCTGTATTCCACCAACGATGAGCTTTATCGTCAAGTAGGGACACTATACAACCCAATTTATCCTCATCAGAATAAAACATCTGCTCAAGGATCCTTTCAACTCCTTCAAGCTAGTATTTTGCTACAGTCGGATCGGCTCCTTTCACTCCAATATTTTATTTATTAGCTTTTATTATTTTATTATTATTTTATTTGGAATTTTTTATAATTATTAAGTATTTTAAGTTATTTAAGAGTTTTATGTCAACAAGAAAGTTTAGTTTAAAACTACTTCTTGATTAGATTATTTAGAGTTATAGTATACTTAAGAGTTCTATTTAGATTTATTTAGCTAGCTATATATACGCCTTTACATTGTACACAAATCATTCACTTCATTATGATTCAACTTCTCTTTTGAGTTAATAAATTATTTTTGAGTTTTTCTTTTCAAAAATTATTCTTGAGTTTCTTTTAGAAGAGTTTTAACAATCTTTTCAAATTGTAGGGATCATCTTCAAACTTTTTCTTGCCAAGTTTTCTTTCTTGGATGGGAAATTATAGTCGCTTGAAAGGGGTTGTGGATTCTTCGTGTTTCTAAGGCTTCTTAGGACTTCTACATATCATGTTCTATCTTTTTCATATATCTTCTTTATTTTCTTCTTTATTGTTCAAATATTTGATTTATTGTTGTATTTATTTAAATTAGTTATTTATTTTTTAGTTGTTTTATTTAACTTGGGTTTGATTTTGTTTTAGGTTGTGTTAAAATCCAAGTTTCTTTTTGAATGTCTAGAGCCCTAAGTCAAATCTGCTACTTGAACAAACTTGACGATCCTCTTCCACATTCATCTGCCTTATTTTGTATCAAATGCTTCAATGTGATTTGGGTTAAAACTCACTAATTTTGTTTGAACTTACAAGTGTTTATTTATGTTGCAGGTTTTGCTTTAAGATAGGGTACGCCAAAAGGGACCTAGCTAGGATTGCGCCAAGGTAGCAATATGAATTGCTTCTTTATGCATATGGGGGGTACCGTAGGAGCTTGACGCTTAGTGCACTACACCATGATGAGTCTGCCGTTAGCAAAGTTTTAGGTTGTAATGTCTTATCCTATTTTTAAATATCAAATATATTCTTAAATATTCTCTTTATTTAATTTTTTGTTCTGAAGATAGTTAATAAAATAATAAGAAGTATGTCTAAAAAAGGTTATATGTTGGTTGTAAAAAGCTTACTAAGTGTTCATGTGTTGTAACATTCAATATCCAAATTTGGTGATTTGAGTTTAGTTGATCCTCTAGAAGTTAAGTGAGAGTCAACCCTGTATGCATAATATGCCAAACCAGGCTTAGTCCTTCTGGTTAGTTAAAGACTTTTGTCTATGGTTCATACTTTTGTATATTATTTATATTAAGGTATGTAAGACAAATGAGAAGGTTATTAATAACTTCATCAAAAAGGTAGGAAACTTTATACAATAGGAACAAAGGAATTTAATTACAACAAAAGTAGAAAAATTCTCAATTCCCTCCCTCAATAGGCTAGTCAGTTGGTTTGGTGGGGACTTATTTAGTTGTAGGGCACTCTCCAGGGACTTGGTCCAGATCTATCGAACTTTCTAAGTCATTTTCCTCATCCTTTACTTCTAGTTCAATAGGATAAAGAAGTTGACTAATTGTTTCCACTTCATTTGGAACCTAGTCCTTGCTCTCAAGGTTGTAAAGGTTGAAGTTCAAGGACTTGGAAGAAACCTTCTAGAGATAGTTAAAGCCTACTTGGCTGAGACTTAGAGGCCTCGCAACCACCTAGGCGTGGAGGACCAAATTAGACCTCAGTTTCAGCAAGGATTCTGTCAAATTCTTCCTTGTATCCTTCTTGTATATATTTAAAGCTTCTTCACTAGATTGGTGTAAACCTTCTAGCTCTGCTAAATAATATCGATCTTGGGCTTTAAGTTTCTCCTCCCAATAGGACTCTCTATCCTTCAATAAACTGTTCTCCTTCTCAACTATATGCATTTGGTTTGAGTATCCTTATACTTAGCTTTCTGAGCTTGGATCCAGGAGTTGGTATCCTTAATCTGGCTTATAGCACCTTGATGACTTTGGCGTAGCTTAGCCAAAGATTGTTCACCAGTTTTTACAGCTTCCTCCAAGCTTGCTACTTTAGCATTGTTTTGTTCGTAGGCTTCTTGGAAGGCCCAAATCAAAAGCTCGTATTCCATTGATAAGTCATGGGAAAACCTCACCAGTATTAAACGAGGAGATAATTTAGTATTTGAAGAAGAGAACGAGATGAGAACCTCTTTCACCTCTTGAGGCACAAGTTCGCTTTGTTGCTTGAAGATGGCGCCAAATGAGAAAAGAGATGGTGTTGACCTC
Source organism: Gossypium longicalyx (assembly GCA_025698465.1). Lineage (NCBI taxonomy): Eukaryota > Viridiplantae > Streptophyta > Magnoliopsida > Malvales > Malvaceae > Gossypium > Gossypium longicalyx. The sequence continues at coordinate 44,520,041 of CM046996.1, read as the reverse complement.
AATAGATTTTACTAGGGGAAAAGTGTAGGATCACTGGTACACCACATGGCGCAGTGAAAAAATAAATCCGGCGATCACATGTACGGATCCATGTGTAAGGAACGAATCGAGGTGAAAAGGGTATGAACAATTACCTCTAGTCGTCTGAAAAATTGAAGAAATAGATTACGCTATTGTATGCTGATTCCAAACCGCTATGAAAAGTTTCGGCCTCTACGTAATCCACCTGGTGTGACAACAAATGGTAAACACTCTCTAAAACTTTTTCAGAGAGAGAAAAATCTCTTGACGACTGCTAGACCTCACACCTTTTTTGGGGTATATAAGGTTTTTCTTAAGAACCCTATATTTCCTAATTCGAGAATAATTGATATTTTTTGTATGAATCAAATAAAAATAATTAATCGAATATAATAATTATAATTACCATAATTATAATAATGTTTGAACAAAAAAATTACAATTACAGTAATTATAATAATATTTTATCCTAAATTATAATTACAATAATTATAACAAGGATTTCGGTAAATTATTTTTAGTTAAATTTTATACGAATCAAATTCATATATTAATTTAAACATATTTTTTATTATGTGTACAACATACTTGTACATGTAATTCCATCGATATTTAACTACCCAATTGAATTAATTCTATAATCAATTTAATTTATGTGACAACTAAACTCAATACCAACTATGTTTGGATTACGTTCGTATCAACCATAGGGTGTGACCCTATAGGTTTTTGTATTGTTAGTAGTAATACTAGAATGATTTTAATATTACAAACAACAAGTGACATTTAGTAATGCATCATTGCTACCTAAGTTACAAGAAGTCATTATTCGACATAACCTCTCTGTGATTAACCCTTCATGTATTAAATCATTTTGTCCTTTATATCTAGAATGGACACAAGTCATGGAATAGTCACACTTCCCCAACCCATCTAATTTTTCTTGATATCCTGAGTAGATTATGGAAAACAAATAAGTATGATATTTCATATCAACTTATTCGAGCATGGCCATACATTTCTAGTCTCACTCAATCAAATGGCCTAGGATATTGCTCCCATTATGTAGGAGGGACAAATTCTATATTGATCAACCTTATCCTACTACAGATATTGTGGTATCCAACATTAGCTTTTATAGAACAACTATTTACGGTGGATGTTTGACTGTATCAAAATATACGACTCACGATGTTGGGATAATGATAATCTCAAGTCTGAGGATCGTATACATAATAATCACTATGAGTAATGTTGTGACTATTACATAATAATCCAAGAAATATACTGATAGCGGGTCAGTCCAATATGTTGTTCTCTAACACATATACTCATGTATTGATTTTGACATCTCATGTCAATGACAACACTTTATCATAAATCAACTACACGTTAGTCTTAATGCATTATTGTTGTCCAAGCCCACAATAATACTTGACTAAGGACTTTTTAAGAATAATTATATTATTCTAAGGACATTATTATAAAATAGCTTATTTATATACATAGAAAATAAACTGCAATAATGCTGGTTATGTCTTATATTAATAAATGAGGTAAAAATAAGTATGTTATTACAATCATCTCATGATTGATCTTATGGCATACTTTAACAATCTCCCACTAGCACTAAGACCAATCACTTATATATCTAATACCAGATGGCCTAGTGTGATGATCATGCTTCTACTATACTAGAGGCTTGGTCAGTGGATTAGCAATGTTATCATCTGTAAGTACTTTGCATATCTCCACATCCCCTCGATCGATAATCTCTTGAATAAGATGATGTCGCCTAAGTATATGTTTGGATCATTGGTGAGATCTGGGTTCCTTGGCTTGTGAAATTGCTCCTTTGTTGTCATAATGGAGTTCTATAGAATCTGATATGCTAGACACTATCCCTAGTTTAGTAATGAACTTCTTGATCCAAACAACTTTTATTTCTACCTCACTGGCTGCAATATACTTGGCCTCTATTGTAGAATCAACTATTGTATCTTGCTTTGAACTCTTCCAGCTCACAGCACCGCCGTTAAGGTAAAACACAAAACCTGATTGTGATCGAGAATCATCCTTATCTATTTTGAAGCTAGCATTAGTGTAACCTTTTACACTTAACTCTTCCTCACCTCCATACATAAGGAATGTATCCTTAGTCCTTCTCAAGTACTTAAGGATAGTTTTAACCGCCACCCAATGACCTTAATCAGGATCTACTTGGTATCGACCCGTCATGCCTAAAACATGCAACACGTCTGGATGAGTACATAGCATGGCATACATGGTAGACCCTATAGCTGAAGCATATAGAATCTTACTCATGTGTTCTCACTCTTATGGAGTTGAAGGACACATTTCCTTCGAGAGTGAAATACCATGTCTCATAGGTAGGAATCCTCTCTTAGATTCTTCCATACTGAACCTTTTCAGTACTTTATCTATGTATGTACTTTGGCCTAGGACTAGGAGTCATCTTGATTTATCTCTATAGATCTTGACTCCTAAGATGTAAGTAGCTTCGCCCAAGTCTTTCATAGAAAAACAACTTCCTAACCAAGTTTTGATAAACTATAAGGTAGGTATGTCATTTCCTATGGTAAGTATGTCATCCACATACAATACCAAGAATGTGATAAGACTCCCACTAAATTTCTTGTAAACACAAGGCTCATCTTTATTTTTAATAAAACTGAACTCTTTTATTGCATCATTAAAATGAAGATTCCAACTTCGAGAAGCTTGCTTTAATCCATAAATGGATCTTTGTAGCTTGCATTTTTTTAGCCTCTTTTGGATCTACAAAACCTTCAGGTTGTGTCATGTACACATCCTCTTCAAGTTTTCCATTAAGGAAAGCAGTTTTGACATCCATCTGCCAAATTTCATAATCATGAAATGCAGCTATTGCGAGCAAGATCCGAATGGATTTAAACATAGCAACAAGAGAAAATGTTTCATCAAATTCGACACCATGAACTTAGCGAAAACCTTTAGTGACCAATCGCTCTTTGTATGTTTTTATATTACCATTTATGTCGATTTTGTTTTTGAAAATCCACTTACACCCTATGGGTTTAATCCCTTCAGGTGGGTCAACCAAGATTCATACTTGGTTTTCTGATATGGAGTCCATCTCAGACCTCATGGCCTCTAACGATTTCTCAAAATCTAGGCTCACCACAGATTCTTCATAAGTCCTAGGCTCATTTTGATCCGAAAGTAGTACATCAAAATGTGTTGTAATGAGAAATCCATCTCTCAGGTGCTTGGCGTTCTCTTAAATATCTGCGCGATGGTTGTGTTTCTGCAGTAGTTACTTATTCCTCAATTTCTTGTGGAACCTGCTATTGTTCTATCTCTGGTTTAGTAGTATTTTGTGGTTCTCAAATTTCTACAAGTTCAATCTTTCTCTCACTTCCTTTTCTAAAGACAGATTCTCTTTCTAGGAAGACACTAGTCTAAACAACAAACACTTTGTTCTCAGTAGGATTAACGAAATAATATCCTTTAGTTTCCTTAGGATATCCCATAAAGATGCATTTTTTAAATTTGGGTTCAAGCTTAGTAGACGTTTGACATTTAACATAAGCTTCACAACTCTAAATCTTCATAAAAGACATAATAGGATGTTTCCCAATCCACATCTCACATGACGTATTTTAAACCGATTTAGATAGAACACAATTCAGTGTGAAAGTAGCTGTCTCAAGTGCATGTCCCCAAAAAGAAGTTGGTAGATCAACATGACTCATCATTGATCGAACCATGTCTAATAGAGTTTAATTTCTTCTCTCAAAAACTCCATTCCATTGAAGAGTACAAGAAGGAGTAAGTTGTGAGACTATCCCACATTCCTTCAAAAGGTCATAAAACTCTAGGCTCAAAATTCTCCACCTCGATCAGATCGAAGAGTCTTGATAGTTTTTCCATGTTGATTTTGTACTTCATTTTTGAATTCTTTGAACTTTTCAAAGGCTTTAGACTTATGGCGCATGAGATAAACATACCCATATCTACTGAAATCATCAATGAAAGTAATGAAGTATTGAAATACACCTCTGGCCTGTGTATTCATTGGTCCACGTACCTCAGCATGCATTAGCCCAATAAATTACTAGCTCGCTCACTTTTACCAATAAAAAGAGCTCAAGTCATTTTTCCCAATAAGCAAGATTCACATACTTCAATTTGTTCAAAAACAAATGAATCCAAGAGACCATCTTTATGGAGTTTGGATATATGTTTCTTGCTTATGTGGCTGAAATGATAATGCCAAAGATAAGTTTGATTTGAGTAATTTATTTTAGATCTTTTAGTATTTATGTTGTAAATGAGATTAACTTGATCTAAAATATAGAGGCTATTTACCAATTGTGTTGAACCATAGAAAACAATATTGAGAGAAAAGGAACAAAAATTATTCTTAATTATTATCTCAAAACAAATTTTGTCTAAACAAGAAATTGAAATAATGTTCTTAGTCAAACTGGGCACAAAAAAACAATCCTCTAAACATAAAACAAGTCTACTAGGCAAAGACAAAGTATATGTTCCTATAGCTGATGCAGCAACTCTTGCTCCATTTCCAACTCGTAGGTCTACATCTCCTCTAGCTAGAGTCCTACTCCTTTGCAGTCCACGTACAGAAATACAAATATAAGAACCACAACCAATATCTAATACCCAAGTAGTATTTGATAAATTAATATCAATAACATAAATACCTGAAGTAGATGCTCCGCTTGATTTGGCCTTCTTAACTTCCTCAAGATACACAGGGCAGTTCTTTTTTCCAATGTCCAATCACACCACAATGGAATCAATTTCCTTCCTTAGCCACCCCTCCTTTGGGCTTCGGTGCGACCTTTCCATTCTCAAGTTTGGGCCTGCCTTTGCCCTTAGGCTTTGCCTTAGCTTTAGCTTTACCCTTGCCCTTATTATTACAGACCATCAAAATGGGCTTGGGTCCAGCCTTTTTCATGTTCCCTTCAGCAGTTCACAACATGCTGAGTAACTGTGGCAGAGTCTTGTCAATTTCACTCATATTGAAATTGAGGACAAACTGGCTACAACTATCAGCCAACGATTACAAAGTAACATCAGTGGCCAACTCTTGACTCAATGGAAATCCAAGTTTAGACAAGCTTTGAATATAGCCTATCATTTTATGAACATGAGATTTTACTAGGCTTCCTTCTACTAGCTTACATTGGAAAAGGGCCTTAGAGGTATCGAACCTTTCTTGTCATGTTTGTCCCTAATAAATTTCTTTCAGGTGCTCGATCATATCATAAGAAACCATGTCCTCGTGTTGCTTTTGAAGCTCAGGTGTAACAGCCCAATTTCAATGAAACCAGAACAGTGGTTTGAGACCACAAATTCGAGCCGAAAATAAAATTTATTTTTATTTTATTATATGTGTAACAACTTTATTTTGGGCCCGGTTGAACAGTGGTTTCGAGACCACGAATTTGACGTAGAAAAATTTGTTCTTATTACATTTTTATGGTCTACATTTTTATGGAATGATTTCGTGAAAATTTCGTTTGAAAATTTTGACGTTTGAGCACTCAATTTAGTCAAAAGGACTAAATTGTAATAAGTACAAAAGTTGAGTTCTACATGTTAAAGGTGTCCAATTACTATGAGATTTTAAATTAGAGATCCTTATATGATAATTAGACCATTTCTTAAGTTAGTGCACAAAAATGGACATGAGGTAAGAGAATTTTAGTGATTTGGGAAAAGGGCATTTTGGTCATTTGGTTAATAAAATAATAAAAAAGGAAAGTAAAGCAAAAATTTGCTCATCTTTCTTCAACCTTGGCCGAAACTTGGAAGAACACCATAGCTAGGGTTTTTTCATCTTTTAATCTTGATTGTAAGTACATCCTAGCCTCGTTTTTAATGCTCTTTACATTTTTGAAGTCTTTATCATCCGATCTAGCTATTTCTACCAATAATTTGAGCTATGGTTGAGGTCTAGGGTTTGACCCATGTTAGATATTTGTGCATTTTGATGTCTAATGGTAGATTATGCAAGTTTAATATTAGATAAACAACTTTTACAAGGTGATTTTTGATGAAGATGTCAAAAGGACTTATTTGTAAAAAGATTTCAAAATATGTGTAAAAGTGTGATTTAGTGAAAATTGTGGGCTGTTATAAGCATGTATAGGGTTCAGCTAGGCTTGGGTCTTGATGAAATTAAATGTAACACCCCAAACCCGGCCTAGACGTTATTGTCGAATCTGGCGGTGTCATATTGGAGTGCTTTTCGAAAATTTACTCTTGTTGATGAAAACCCGTTTGGAAATTTAAAGCCTCTTTGTTAGAACTCAAGTCATTCTAATAATTTTTTATTCATTTTAATTTGTCATTACTTTTAAAACATTGTTTGTTGTGGAAGCATTTCGAAAGTGTTGCAAAAACGTAGTGTTTTGAAAACAGTTATTGTTTTGGAAAACCACGTTCTACTTCTATCAGATGTAAATCATAATAATGAAAAATCCAAAATTAAAAGCTAGAAAATTAGAGAGGCCTTATTACATAATTTAAACCCAAAATGAAGTCTAATAGAAAATAAAACCAAATGTAAATTAATTGCAGTCGTGTGGCCACCTCCGAGTCCCTCGCAGCACCAAATCGCCTATAGCTGAGGATTACCTTCACGGTTAAAAAGAAAGGGTGAGCTTATGAAAACTCAGTGTGTAATCCCCTATCAATCGATTAGTATGCAGCATACAGTAATAGTCTAGGCCTGAGCCTAACTCAGAAATAGTACAGAGTGGGCCTTAGCCCAATACAGTACAATAATGCAACCCATCCCAATCCAGCCAACACACCACTCCATACCACCAACACACCATGTGGGGACAAATTTGACCCACCCAGCCACCACACCAATATCGCAACAAAGCTGCTAGTAATAATATCGCGACAAAGCGCGAAGATGTGAATGCAAAGAAAGGCGCGATGATCGATATATGTGGCAAAGCCACCGATGTGATATATGTGGCAAAGCCACCGATCTGACACCGCCGTCCATAATAGTATCCCAACCCCATGTAGAATGTCATGTCATAAATCATACAAGTACGCAAACTGTCATGCTCAGTACAAATAAATCATAGCACAAATCAGTCATTTACCCTCAAGAGGTACAATAGTCATTTTACCCTATAGGGGTATTTTGGTCATTTTACCTGCCTTGGTGTCTAAGTAATCTTCTCGACCCATCAAAAGGTCTACAGTCGCCTCGAATGACTCATGTAACCTTAAAGATCATAACAGTGTAAATGGGCCTAAGGCCCATTTTGCGGCCCAAGTAGACTCACACGCCTGTGTGGCCCATTGAGCCCAAAATTACCACGGCCATGCGAACTACACAGCCCAGTCCAGTATTAGCCACGTACCTCTGATTTTATCCGTGCAGAGTCCATGAGCCCATTGGGCCCACATGGCCCATTTCGGCCCATCGAGGCCCAAAACAACCTAAGCCTATGAGGACGCCCATGGTGGCCTCTACAGTCTTATGCTCACGATTCGTGGGCTCAATTTACCACATGTGCGTTCGCACAATCATGTGGCCAAAAGGCCATTCTTTCGGCTTTTTGGGTTTTCAGCTTTTTTCGTTCTACAATCTATTCAGTGTGTGTGCCCACACCTGTTGCGAAATCGAGTGAACCGCTCACGAGCCCAAATCTTATATTCCAATAAAACATACTGTTAGCGTTCCAATCGTTTCGGTTCACAACATTAAATCCCCAGACCTTCAATTACTACTAACTTTGATTGACAGTAATACAACCTATTACCCTAAGATCGTTGGCTAGAACCAAACAGAAGCTCCTTGTTGATTAGCTGCATAACAACAAATCCTGTTAGACAGGATTGATCACAAATGTGGCATAGATCCACAACATCAACTTACAATCTACAGGGATATTCTATAACAGCCCGTTTTTAGGGTTAATCAGAACAGTGGTTTTGGGGCCACCCAATTCGACGAGTAGGTTTGTAAATATTATATTTAATATTTACGAGTTAATTGTGAGCTTAAAAAAGGTTTTTGATATTATGATTTTTTTGTTTTATAAGCGATTTATTAAGTTCAAGTGGTGTGACCCTAAGGTCAAGTGGGTTTAGAAAATGAGGTATCGAGACCTTGTTTCTATAAACTGAGTCGCAAATATTTTTATAAATATTTACGGAGTGGCAATAGGATGGTATTAAAGTTTCGTTGAAAATTTTTATCGTTTCGATAGTTAATTAAACAAAAAGGACTAAATCGCGCAAAGCGTAAAAGTTGTGTTCTATAAGTTAAAGGTATTAAATGGCTACGGAATTAAATAGTGAGAGTCCTTAAGTGGTAATTATTCCATAATTGTTGATAGTGGAATTCCATGGCTTGGTATAATGGAAATTATTAATGTATATTAAGGTTAAATATGGTATTTGGTAATTATAATAAAATAAAATAAAACAAAAGCCAAATTACATGCTATAATCTTCATCAATAGCCGAATGTGAGAAAGAAAAGAATGCTCTAAAAAATTTGAAGGTTCGGCCATGCTTGTTCATGCTTGTAAGTCCATTTCGTCTCGGTTTTTAATAATTTTTATATTGTTGAGATCCTTGCTTTGTGTTCTAGCCACCCCGTACCTCTGATTTCAAAATTGTTAAAGTACTTGGATGATGCCATTGTTGAATGTTTTAGTATCTTGATGATTAATGATAGAAAATAAATCTTTGGTGTTAGATTAATGAGTTTTATAAAGTGATTTTTGACAAAAATGTAAATTAGGTATTAAATTTAGAAAATGTAAAATGTTGTGGTTAAAAGTGTGAAGTAAATGAAAATATGGGCTGCTATGAAGTTGTATTAAATTCGGCTAGGCTTGGGTTTGGCCAAAATTGAATGAATTTCATTTTTCGAGCTTAGGGACTATATTGTAAAAGTGTGAAACTTTAAGGGTAAAATAGTAATTTTACCAAAATACAAAATTGAGTTAAAATAAATTGAATATGAATTGTAATAGTTGAATTTGATTGATTAGATCAAGTTAACCTTCGTACGACTCTATATCGAGGGAAAAATAAAGTTTCAGACTAGTCGATCCATTTCAACATTTTGACGATTGAGGTAAGTTCGTATGCATTAAGTATTACTATATTTGAATATTTAATGCTTTGAAATTGTACAAATGATATATTCATGACTATTACTATGTTGAATAACACATCGAATATTTATATGTGGCACTTAACATGCGAAGTTTCGGGGATGGCACTTAGTGTGCGATACATCCAGAATGGCACTTAGTGTGCAAAGTAATGAGGATGGCACTTAGTGAACGAAACATCCAGAATGGCACTTAGTGTGCAAGGTATCAGGTATGGCATCTAGTGTGAGAGACATTAAATATTCAATGGGTAAATGAAAGATGTGATTGAGTATGAGATTGGTACGAGATGATACAGGTATGTACAGAAATTGGTACGATATGGTACAGGTATGTACGGGAATTCAATTGAGTATTGAATCTATGAAAATGGTGAGTTCATGATCGTTGTGGAATGAATATGTAATAATAATATAATTAATGGTTTGGTAATATATTATATTATATTACTTGAATAGTGATTGAATAATAAATTTGGTTTATGATTGCGTGTTAGGCTTTTGGGTAAAAATGAGTTGTGATATGCTCCATTTTTACTCATTTAAATTGTGGCTTAATGGTTATGAGAAAAGGGTAAAGATTGGAAAATTCTTAAATTTAAATTGCTATTTAAAGCATGGAAAAGAATGAGTTTTTGGATGATTTAAAGATATTTAGCTATGTGCTTGATATGTGAATACATATAAGTAATGAAAACTTATGTCATAATGCTTTATGATAATTGCTAGTTCATGTGATGTTTAAAATTTAAAAGTTAATGTTGTTTTAGGCTAAGACCAAGACATGTTGGATTGACTTAAATGGTTTATGCTTATAAATTTGAAGTTATAAGCTTTATTTCTTTGAATTACGAACTTACTAAGCTGTGAAGCTTACATTGTGTTATTTTTCTATATTTTGTAGTGTTTCAGATGATTGCTCGGGTTGAAAGTCAATGGAGATTGTATCACACTATCCGACTATTAATTTTCGGTATTTTTACACTTTGGGGCTTGGTATATGGCATGTATGGGCTAGTGTTAAGATGGTATGTTTTGAGTTGTGATTTTAGCCATGTGATTTGGCTTGTAGATGTTGATGTGTATTGGCCATTTATGTTAGCCTATAGTATGTGTTTGATAAATGATATATGTAATGCATATAATGCTTTTGGTGTTGGCATATTTTGGTATCAGGTATAAATGATGAATTGATATGTTAAAGAAGCATGATTTAGTTGATAGAAATGTGAGAAAATGAAATAAGATGTTATGTAAGTTTATGATGATTTTGGTATAATGATTTGGCATGTTTTGAATATGGAATTTAATAGTTGAAATGGTTGTGGTTAGATGGCAGGATATGTGTATGGATTAACATGTTTTAACTACCTTTGAATGCATTGAAATGGTATGAGATGATGAGGTTTAGCTATGCTTGTGGAGGGTGAGAAATGTGGCTTAAACCAAGCCTATTTTTACTCCACACGACCAAACACAAGGGCGTGTGGCTTGACCATGTGTGACACATGGGCTTGGTACACGGTTGTGTGTCCCCTGGGCTGGCCCTTCGAATTAAGTCAGTTTACCCAACAGAGTTGGCACGGCCTAGACACATGGGCGTGCTTAATGGTTGTGTGTAGCACACAGGCTGGCACATGGGCGTGTGGCCGGCCGTTTGATGCAAGTCAGTATGTATGCCCTGTTACCACACCGCCTGAGACACAAGTGTGTTTCTTGGCCGTATGAGTGACACGGCTGGGTCACATGGGCGTATGAATCCTATAGGGTTGAAAATTTTCTAAGTTTCTGAGTAATTTCTTGAGCTATCGGTTTAGTCCCGAACCTCTTCCAAGCATGTTTAAGGTCTCGTAATGCCTCGAACCCTGTTTCAGCTTCTGATGCAAGTAAGGGGTGTTACATTTAGTGGTATCAGAGCTATAGTTTAGTCAATTCTTAGACTAACCTAGCGTATGTGAGTCTGGCTATACATGCCATATTATTACTCGTGATAGTGTGACATCTCTTGGCTCTAACGAAATTGTTTTGTAAGACAGATATGCTTTCCAACCGAGCTAATTCCGATAGTACATAATGTTATACTCAAACAGTTGAGTGAAAATGTGTTGGTGATGAGTTGAAACTCATAAAGGTATAAATCAGAATGCATGATATTTTGCTATTGATAAATGTTATAATTATATGAATATATGAGTTGTGATGTTTGGTATGTGATTGTTACGTGAATATTTTGATTGTGAATTAATGATTTGATTTAGCATATGAATTATGTGATAAGTAAAAGTGATCATAAGTAAAAGATTGTTATGTGTTTTGAGAATGTAGAATTAGTAATGAATTGGCTATTCATAATAGTATGTGTCATGTGTATGTATATGTGAGAGATAAATTTGAGGCTTTATGACCCTCACCCCCTCATCGGTAAAGTACTGTAATGAAATCCGTATTATATGGATTAAATAAGCTTACAAGTGCGAAATTACAGAGTTTATTGATTGAAGGATTAATACTGTGATCAGATAAGAGAATGAGTCTGCAAGTGAAGACAGTAACAGAAAAGATATTGGATCGTGTTGAAGGCCATTTGTAATATGCAAAGTCACTGTTAAAAGAAAAGTTGAGTTAAATGAAACCAAATATTCAGGTATGATATCTAAAGAATATATTAACTGGAAGTTCTTTCGAATTGGCCTCTATTAGTGTTGGGATAATGAGAAATTAGTGATGTCAGAGATAGAAAGTAGAATCATATTTGAATTATAAAGATATTTGAGCATAGCGATTATAGTCAAATGGTTTACGAGAACTCTTCTGGGTACTCTATGTGTTCAATTATCCTTAAAGGTATGCGGAGCTATATATTTTTAGATGAAATTCTTATCATATGAGAACGTTATCTATATATATTGATATATGAAAGCATTATTGGGCTTTTCAGGTTACAATCGACATTATTATATCTTTCTCTGGTATTCTATTTTATTTTATTTGAAAGAAAAGATCGACGATAGAATCTGTGTGATGCTGGTATTATGTTCCTACTGGTTGTTGATCTGCTTAGTAGACATGAAGATTATATTGTTTCTGTTACTGTCGATTCCGGTGCATATGAGTGATGCTTACTTCTGGATTTCCTCGAAGACATCACTGAGATATTTGTTATCTGATACGGGTGCTTTCTTAAAAAGATCAGTATAGTGATATATTTGAGATTACATTATCTTGGCTTTCTTGTGATTCTATATGGTTATCTGGGAAAAATATCTATTGAATGAATGTAATTATATTTCAATTTCTCTTGTGTTCAAAATGCATTATTGATAACTGGGACATTATATATCTATACGGTTGAGATGTCGGCCTTATTGTGGCATTATGATTTTAATCTATCTGATGGTTGTGGCTCCAGTATGATTCAAAGCTTCGTTGACTAATAATTGAAAAGTTATTACTTGACAATCGAGATCGATTCAGTTGTTTAGTTTGATTGGATTAATTGCTTGAAAGATTAATCAGGGTTACTTGTATCTGAATCTATCCATAGGGTGGAAATAAACTTTGAATGTTCACGGATAAATAGATGAATATTCTGAATGCAGGATTCATATTATGATACATAATTATATCCATCAGAATGATTTTATTGAAAAATGTTCTTGTAGATCGCGATTGGAAAGTCTGAATGATGTGATATTTATTAATAAAGTGGTACATAGTTGAAGACATTGTTGATTGAAGCGTTAGTTCTGGTTTAGCTTGCATCAGGTAAAGAGTTATTCGACACAAGAATTAAAGATGGTTTGAACTATTGAAAGATTATGAGTTAGTGATTGATTATCAATCTAGGCAAACGATTATATTCTTTGGGGTTTTGAGCGAGAATCTTTATGTGTTTTACGACCGATAATCATGCGATTAATCTTATCAAATGATGAGTAGTTATTGGCTGAGCTAGAAACTAAATTGATACTTAATCAGCAAATTTGTGAGGCTAAGAGGTGTTAGTGAATTACAAGTTAAAAAGAGTACAACATAAATTGATTTTTGATTTAGAATTTCATATTGGAACCGACAATCATTCATTGTGTCGAGATAGAGTTCGTGTACTGAGAAATCCAGAGATTTTACAACAATTGTGACATCTAGCATAGTAGTAATTATATGTCCGTTCGGGGAGTACTAAGATGTACAATAATCTAGACAGTTGTAATGGTGAATGAGTTTGAAACGTGATATCTCTGACTTTGTATCCAAATGTTGATTCAATCAACAAGCTAATGCTGATCATCAAGTGTCTTCAAGACTGTTATAGCATGTGTTGCTATCTGAGTGGTAATGAAATAAAATCTCGATAAATCTTGTAAAAGACAGATGCTATCTGAACTATTGTTGGCTGTTTGAAGAAGTCTGCATATTTTATCTTCGTACGTACGAATTTCTCTCTTAATAGATTAGTTGAGTTATACATTCATGAGATGGTTAATTTTTACAGAGTGCCAGTTTTCATTGTTCAATTGGAGACCGAGGTTTATATCATGTTATTGAAGTAAACTACTGTGAGCTTTGGGTATGGAATTGCTTTGTAAAATTGTTTACTATCCTTGATGTGATAGTTAATATGAGAAGTGATTCTGAGTGTCGAAAATATATTTTGCTATTGTGTTCTAGAACTTGAAAGCAACCACGAAAGACATTTACTGTTTGTTAAGTTTGAGTATAATAATAGTTATGAGATAAATATTAAGATAGCATTGTATGAGTGTGGTATAGTTGCAATGACTGAAATTTGTTGTATTGAATCGAATTTTGATGAAAAGAATTCTGGGATCATTATGATTGGAAAGACTGAGGAGAAATGAAAGTAATTCGTGACCGTCTAACCACAATTTCAGATTTGGTTATAAAGAGAAGTAGAAACTCAGCTTGTTATGATGTATAGCAAAGAGCAGATCATAATCTTAGCTCATGAGATTGAAAACTTGAGAAATCTGAGGCTATGTGAGAAATTGATGAGGCTTGTGAAAGTAAATCACTAATTTATTCTTTGGTAAGATTTTCGAGGACGAAAATCCTTAAGGGGGGAGAGTTGTAACAGCCCATTTTTAGGGTTAATCAGAACAGTGGTTTTGGGGCCACCAAATTTGATGAGTTGGTTTGTAAATATTATATTTAATATTTACGAGAAAATTGTGAGTTTAAAAATGGTTTTTGATATTGTGATTTTTGTTTTATAAGCGATTTATTAAGTTCAAGTGGTATGACCCTAAGGTTAAGTGGGTTTAAAAAATGAGGTATCGAGACCTTGTTTTTATAAACTGAGTCGTAAATCTTTTTATAAATATTTACGGAGTGGCAATAGGATGGTATTAAAGTTTCGTTGAAAAATTTTATCGTTTCGATAGTTAATTAAACCAAAAGGACTAAATCGCGCAAAGCATAAAAGTTGTGTTCTATAAGTTAAAAGTATTAAATGGCTACGGAATTAAATAGTGGGAGTCCTTAAGTGGTAATTATTCCATAATTGTTGATAGTGGAATTCCATGGCTTGGTATAATGGAAATTATTAATGTATATTAAGGTTAAATATGGTATTTGGTAATTATAATAAAATAAAATAAAACAAAAGCCAAATTACATGCTATCATCTTCATCAATAGTCGAATGTGAGAAAGAAAAGAATGCTCTCAAAACTTTGAAGGTTCGACCATGGTTGTTCATGCTTGTAAGTCCATTTCGTCTCGGTTTCTAATAATTTTTATGTTTTTGAGATCGTTGCTTTGTGTTCTAGCTAGTCCGTACCTCCGATTTCAAAATTGTTAAGGTATTTGGATGTTGCCATTGTTGAATGTTTGAGTATCTTGATGATTAATGATAGAAAATAAATCTTTGATGTTAGATTAATGAGTTTTATAAAGTGATTTTTGACAAAAATTTCAATTAGGTATTAAATTGAGAAAATGTGAAATGTTGTGGTTAAAAGTGTGAAGTAAATGAAAATATGAGCTGCTATGAAGTTGTATTAATTCGGCTAGGCTTGGGTTTGGCCAAAATTGAATGAATTTCATTTTTCAAGCTTAGGGACTATATTGTAAAAGTGTGAAACTTTAAGGGTAAAATAGTAATTTTACCAAAATATGAAATTGAGTTAAAATAAATAGAATATGAATTGTAATAGTTGAATTTGATTGATTAGATCAAGTTAACCCTCGTACAAGTCTATATCGAGGGAAAAATAAAGTTTCGGACTAGTCGATCCATTTCAACGTTTTGATGATTGAGGTAAGTTCGTATGAATTAAGTATTATTATATTTGAATATTTAATGTGTTGAAATTGTACAAATGATATATTCATGACTATTACTATGTTGAATAACATATTTAATATTTATATATGGCACTTAACGTGCGAAGTATCGGAGATGGCACTTAGTGTCTGATACATCCAGAATGGCACTTAGTGTGCGAAGTAAAGAGGATGGCACTTAGTGTGCAAAACATCCAGAATGGCACTTAGTGTTCAAGGTATCGGGTATGGCATCTAGTGTGTGAGACATTGAATATTCAACAGGTAAATGAAAGATGTGATTGAGTATGAGATTGGTATGAGATGATACATGTATGTACAGAAATTGGTACGATATGGTACAGGTATGTACGGGAATTGAATTGAGTATTGAATCTATGAAAATGGTGAGTTCATGATCATTGTGGAATGAATATGTAATAATAATGTAATCAATGGTTTGGTAGTATATTATATTATATTACTTGAATAGTGATTGAATAATAAATTTGGTTGATGATTGCGTGTTAGGCTTTTGGGTAAAAATGAGTTGTGATATGCTCCATTTTTACTCATTTAAATTGTGGCTTAATGGTTATGAGAAAATGGTAAAGATTGGTAAATTCTTAAATTTAAATTACTATTGAAAGCATGGAAAAGAATGAGTTTTTGGATGATTTAAAGATATTTAACTATGTGCTTGATATGTGAATACATATAAGTAATGTAAACTTATGTCATAATGCTTTATGATAATTGCTAGTTTATGTGATGTTTAAAATTTAAAAGTTAATGTTGTTTTAGGCTAAGCCCAAGACATGTTGGATTGAATTAAATGGTTTATTCTTATAAATTTGAAGTTATAAGCTTTATTTCTTTGAATTACGAACTTACTAAGCTGTGAAGCTTACATTGTGTTATTTTTCTATGTTTTGTAGTGTTTCGGACGATTGCTCGGGTTGGAAGTCAACGGAGATCGTATCACACTATCCGGTTATTAATTTTCGGTATTTTTACACTTTGCGGCTTGGTATATGGCTTGTATAGGCTAGTATTAAGATGGTATGTTTTGAGTTGTGATTTTAGCCATGCGATTTGGCTTGTAAATGTTGATGTGTATTGGCCATTTAAGTTAGCCAAAAGTATGTGTTTGATAAATGATATATATGATGCATATAATGCTCTTGGTGTTGGCATATTTTGGTATGAGGTATAAATGATGAATTGATATGTTAAAGGAGCATGATTTAGTTGATAGAAATGTGAGAAAATGAAATAAGATGTTATGTAAGTTTATGATGATTTTGGTATAATGATTTGGCATGTTTTGAATATGGAATTTAGTAGTTGAAATGGTTATGGCTAGATGGCATGATATGTGTATGGATTAACATGCTTTGGCTGCCTTTGAATGCATTGAAATGGTATGAGATGATGAGGTTTAGCTATGCTTGTGGAGGGTGAGAAATGTAGCTTAAACCAAGCCTACTTTCACTCCACACGGCTGAACACACGGGCGTCTGGCTTGACCGTGTGTGACATGGCCTTGGTACACGGTTGTGTGTCCCTTAGGGTAACCCTTCTAATTAAGTTAGTTTACCCAACAGACTTGGCACGGCCTAGACACACGGGTGTGTCTAATAGCTGTGTGTATCACACGGGCTGGCACATGGGCGTGTGGCCGGCCGTGTGATGCAAGTTAGTATGTATGCCCTGTTACCACACGGCCTGAGACACGAGCGTGTTTCTTGGCCATATGAGTGACAAGGCCGGGGCACACGGGCGTGTGACTCCTATAGGGTTGAAAATTTTCTAAGTTTTCGAGTAATTTCTTGAGTTATCGGTTTAGTTCCGAATCTCTTCCAAACATGTTTTAAGGTCTCGTAGAGACTTATAAAGGACAATGGGAATGAATGTTAAAAGATTTAAATTATATGCAAGACTTATGTACTGAATGTGTATAAATGTTATGATGTAAGTCCAGTAATGCCTCGAACCCTGTTTCGGCTTTGGATACGGGTAAGGGGTGTTACATATTTGGCCCATCCCAACAGTAAGGTAGCATTCTTACCTTATTCGATTAATAAGAGAAAGGCATAAGTTGCTTCAAGGCCACTGCACTACTCCATTCCTCGAGGGACCTGACAACCCAACGAGCCTCATGTCATGGGGAAAAGATCATCATTCGGCAATCAATAATAGAAAGGAGGCATTCGGTTTAAAGAAAAATGATGAGAAAGAACAGACTGAATGAGAAGAGCCAATATGAACACTTACCGTTCTAGTCAGGAACTCCCGCCGAATAAGAATTAATAAACCAACAGCAACGTATGGAAGCAATCGATCAAGAATAGTGAGAGAAAAGAAGGCCGAGTACAATCGGTATTCCAAATAAAAAAGGAATAAAAGAGGAAAGAAAAGAATGGGGAAAGAACAATCGACTTACCTCACCAAGAAGATAACAAAAAGAAATGAAGGAATAGATGATACCGAAATAAAAGAGTATATTCGGCCAAAAGAGATAAAAGTAAAGCAAAGCAGAAGCCGAAAACCAAAGTCCCAAGCAGTAATCAGTATCTTAGCAGAAGACAACGAAGGGTGTTAACAAAATCGAAAAAGAAGAGAAGAATAGAAAAACCTCGAACCTTAAAACGTGCAAAGCCCCTATAGTTTCCCTAAAGCCAAATTTCCTCAAGGCTAGAGACCAAATCCGGTACACACTTCCTTTCTTACTCAAACTCCTTAATTTTCTCAAAATATTTCTCCCTTTATCCCTCCATAATTCTTTCCATGAAATCCTCCTTGATTTTCTCCATGACCCATTCAAATTCCAACCTCCAGAGATCTAGTCAGACTCCACTTCTTATGCAGCAAAGAAGTAAAATAAATACTCATTTGTGCACAGAGTGACTCGAACTCCCAAACTCCCTAGAAGCACAACACGCCACTACCACTACACCACAACTATCATATATTACCTAATTTAATTAAAGAAGCCTACTATCTAGAACCAATGCCCTATTCACTTAAAATTAAAATTTTTGCTAAAGCCCAGGTTTGAACCCAAGACTTCTCCAACACTTTACAAGACACTTAACCACTAAAGTAGACATGCATCTGTGCCATTTTCTTGCACAACTAAATACTTACAAGTAGTCTCCTAGCTGTTCCCATGCTCAAGGCTTATTCCTTCTAGGCCCAAATTTGGGACGTTACATTAAATAGATTTTATTTTACGAGCCTAGAGACCAAAATGTAAATATGATAAAGTTTAAGGGTAAAAATGTAATTTTTTCGTAGTGTGATTTTTGGACTGAATTGAGTAATGTAGTTAATAAATGAGTTAAATTTGCTATTATAGATCAAGAGAAACGGGATTCGGACTTAGATTAGGGGAAAAACAAAGTCTTTGACATTAGGTCCATTTCCACTATTTTTGTACCGAGGTAAGTTCGTATCTAAATAATGCATTATTGTTTATGCTTTAATTGCGTTAATATTGTATGATTGACTTCTTGGATGTAATCGACAAAGTTCGACTAGAGAGAAATCTCAGTTGAACCTTAGGAATAGATAGGATACAAATGTCATGACATTAGGGTTATTTGAAATTACGTGTAAGACCATATCTGAGATATGGCATCGATATGAGACTTCGTGTAAGACCATAGCTATGCTATTGGCATTGATATGAGACTTCGTATATCAATATAAGATCCTATGTAAGACCATATCTAGGATATTGCATTGGTATGGTACTATGAGTGTGAGATTTCCCGAGTATCATTTAGTATTCCAAGTGATTAAACGAGAATTGTAATGAAAATGTTAATGTTATGAAAGACCATTGTCTGTTGCAAGATGATATAGGTATGTACGTAAAACTTATGCTTAATGAGCTCAATATGTGATGAATCCCTTGGTAAGGTTATGATTGTGCAAGTTATGATACTAAGGTTATAATAATATCCATGCCAAGTTGGACTATGAGATTTATAATGACATATATGTTAATTCACTTCATGTTAATTGCATGACAAATGTGTGTTTATGATTTTTATTATTTGCATAGGAACTTACTAAGCTTTAAAGCTTACTCCCTTTCTTTTCCCTTATTTTATAGTGTCACCAAACCAGCTCGGGGATCGAAGACTGTTGGAGATCCATTCGCACAATCAACTTAACTTTTTGGGTACCAATGATTTTAATGTTTTGAGTTATGGCATGTATAGGGACTTGGTTTTTTTGTTATGTGTCATAATTGATTTGGCCAAATGTGTTGGCTTATGTTGGTTGATAATTCAATTTTTAAATGGCCACTGAAGTTGGCTAATATTGGTTTAAGTATATACATATGATGATGCCTTTCATGGATGTAGAAATTTGTATGGTTTAATTTGAATAGCATGTGATGGTTGTATGTGATAAATGATAGTATGTGAATGATGTGTGGATGCCTTGTTTGTGGCTGAGTGGGTTGAATGTATATGCTTGGACTGGTATTATATGTTGTTGTGTAGGTTGTGCATGGAAGGATGACAAAAAGGCTTGGTAAATAGCCTTATTTTTGTCCACACGGGTAGACACACGGGCATGTGTCTAAGCCATGTGTTTCCCCATGGGCGTGTAATTCAGTCGTGTGTCCCCTGCACCTTAATTGTTGTAAAATAGAATGCTAAGTATCGAGCACATGGGCAGAGACACAGGCATGTGTCTTAGCCGTGTGGACGACACGGCCTCAGGCACGGGCGTGTGCCTTGGGCGTGTGAAGTCTGTACCTATTTTATAAATATTTTGGAAAATTAAATCGACCACACAGCCTAAGCACATAGGCATGTGCCATGGCTGTGTGATTTCATTTTGTTCATGGATGACAAACAAAGAGGTACACGGGGTCTAGACACGGGCGTGTGACCCTTGTTTGATGAAAAATTTTCTAAGTGTTGTGAAATTTTTCTAAAGTTGTCGGTTTAGTCTCGAACCACTGCCAAAGCATATTTTGGGCCTCATAGTCTCATTATAGGGACGATTTGAATGTATATGAAAAGTTTTAAATTTGAATGGAAATTTAAGTCTTGATTTTGTATGTTTGCTTATGTTTAAGTCCGATAATGCCTCGTACCCTGTTTCAGAGTCAAATACGGGTAAAGGGTGTTATATTCAGTGGTATCAGAGCTATGATTTAGTTAATTCTCGGACAAACATAGTGTGTGTTAAAGTCTAGCTATACATGCCATAATTGAACTGTGATAGTGTGAAGACTCCTGACAACTTTAAATTGTGTTTTCATATAGTAATGAATCTCAATCAAGCTAAGGCTGATGAAGTCGAAAGTAATGCGCCGACTCATTGTAGACCTCCTACAGTTAGTCAGGGAGAAGGAGGTAGGGAAGCCTTTCTCCACATGATGAATGAGTGGTATACAGAATTTGTTTAAACAAATCCGAATGCCCAACCTCCTCCACCCCACCTATTCTTCGATCGGTTCCCGTAGCCCTACAAGGTATGGAATTTGTAAGAATGAACTAGCCTCCGATTGATAAAATTCGAAAGCATGGGCTAATGTGGATGATGATCCTGAAAGAGCTGAATTTTGGCTCGAAAACTCCATCAAGGTATTTGATGAGCTGTCCTGCACACCAGATGAGTGTTTAAAGTGTGCTATCTCGCTTCTGAGTGATTTTACATACCATGGGTGGAATACATTGGTATCGATGGTACCAAGAAAAAGGGCTACATGGGAATTCTTTCAAGAGGAGTTCTGAAAGAAGTATATTAGCCAAGGTTTATCGATAAAAAACTTAAGGAATTTCTTAAGCTGAAACAAGCTCGTATGACAGTGACCGAGTATGCGTAAGAATTCGTTAGACTTAGTAAATACGCTCGAAAGTGTGTTTCCACTAATGTTATTATGTGCAAGAGACTTGAGGATGGATTGAATAAGGATATTCGTGTGTTAGTTGGGATCTTAGAGCTAAATGAATTTGTGGTATTAGTTGAATGGGCTTGTAAGGATGAAGAGTTGAACAAAGAAAAGAGGAAAGCTGATCTTGAAACTAGAGATCCGAGGAAAAGACCGATGAGTAAGTCATTTTCATCTTAGTCCAAAAAATCTAAATAAATGTTTTCCCGTTCAAATGTTTGAGCGGGGTATTCATGCAAAGATCGTAGGAAGCAACATTCAAATTTTAAATCTCAAGTCACTTCGATGGCAAGTGCGGGTAATGTAAAGTCAAACAGACCCAAATTTCAGCATTGTGGGAGGAGACATCCTGGTGAGTGTAGGATAAATGACTGGGCTTGCTTCGAGTGTGGCTCTCAAGAGCATTTTATCCGAGATTGCCTCGAAAGGGTTGAGAAAGAAAAATTTCAGAGTGCGAGGCTGAGTAATGCTGATAATAGGGGTAGGACACCGAGAAATACCGAAAATGGAGCTAGTAGTAAAGGTGTGACAAAACACACCGCTATGAGATTCGAAGCTCGAGCACCTGCTAGAGCTTATGATATCCGTGCTCGCGAAGAAGCGACATCTCCTGATGTTATCATTGGTACTTTTTCCATCTATAATACTAATGTAGTTGCATTGATCGATCCTGGATGGACTTATTCTTGTGTTTGTGTGAAATTGGTAGCTAGTAAGAGCTTGCTTGTTGAGTTTACTGAGTTTGTGATTAGAGTGTCAAACCCTTTAGGTAATTATGTGTTAGTTGATAGAGTTTGCAAAAATTGTCCCTTGATGATTCGAAGTCACTGTTTTCCAGCTGATTTAATGTTGTTGCCATTTGATGAATTTGATGTTATTTTGGGTATAGATTGGTTGACACTGCATGATGTTGTGGTAAACTGTAAAAGAAAGATTATTGAACTAAAATGTGAAAACGGTGAAATTTTTTGGATTGATTCAGATAAGTCAGATGAGCTAACTGTTGTAATCTCTTTAAGGACTGCCCAAAGATATGTAAGAAAAGGCTGTGAAGCTTACCTTGCTTATCTGTTGAATACAAAAGAATTTGAATTGAAAATTGAATCAGTGCCGATTGTTTGTGAATATCCGGATGTGTTCCCGGAAGAGTTGCCTGGGTTACCTCCAGTTAGAGAAGTTGAGTTTGGTATTGATTTAGTCCCTGGTCCTTCGCCGATGTCTATTGCTCCGTATAGAATGGCTCCAACTAAATTGAAAGAATTGAAAGCTCAGTTGCAAGAGCTGACAGATAAGGGTTTTGCGAGACTGAGTTATTCTCCCTGGGGTGCTCTAGTGTTATTTGTAAAGAAGAAAGATGAATTTATGAGACTTTGTATCGATTATCAATAGCTCAACAAGGTAACTATAAAGAACAAGTATCCTTTGCTGAGGATAGATGACCTATTTGATCAGTTGAAAGGAGCAACGGTATTCTCGAAGATTGGTTTAAGATCTGGCTACTATCAATTGAGAGTTAAAGAGTCGGATGTACCAAAAACCACTTTAAGAACAAGGTACGGACACTATGAATTCCTTGTTATGCCTTTTAGATTAACTAATGCACCTACTGCTTTTATGGATTTGATGAATAGAATTTTCCGACCATATTTGGACAAGTTTGTGGTTGTGTTTATTGATGATATTTTGATTTATTCTCGAGATGAGTTCGAGCATGCCGAGCACTTGAGAACTATTTTGTAGACTTTTAGAGATAAAAAAATTGTTTGCTAAATTAAGTAAAAGTGAGTTTTGGCTCCGAGAGGTCAGATTTTTGGGACATATCATTTCAGGTGATGGTATTCGGGTTGATCCGAGTAAAATTTTGACAATTATTGATTGGAAGCCAGCAAGAAATGTATATGAAGTTAGAAGCTTTTTAGGCTTAGCCGATTATTTTCAACGAGTTGTCAAAGGATTTTTAATGATTGCTACTCCTATGACCAAGTTGTTGCAAAAAGATGCTAAATTTGAATGATCTGAAAAATGTCAGCAAAGTTTTAAGAAGTTGAAGGCATTATTGACTGAGACGCTGGTTTTAGTACAACTTGAACCGAGAAAAGAGTTTGTGGTTTATAGCGATGCATCACTGAATGGATTAGGATGTGTGTTGATGCAAGAGGGCAAAGTGATAGCCTATGCCTCAAGACAGTTGAAATCGCACGAGAAAAATTATCCGACGCATGATTTGGAGTTAACTGCTATTATGTTTGCTCTGAAAATTTGGAGACATAATTTGTACAGTGAGAAATGTCATGTCTTTTCCAATCATAAGAGTTTAAAAAAATTGATGACTCAGAAGGATTTAAACTTGCGGCAATGAAGATGGCTTGAGTTATTGAAGGATTATGATCTAGTGATTGACTATCACCCAGGTAAGGCAAATGTAGTCGTAGATGCGTTGAGTAGAAAGTCTTTGTTTGCTTCGAGAGTGATAAATACACGGTTGACTTTGTTCGAAAATGGTTCGATTCTAGCCAAGTTGAGAGCTAGACCGTTATATCTCCAACAAATTTGTGAAGCTCAAAAATGTGATAGTGATTTACAAGCCAAGAGAGTTCATTGTGAATCAGTTAGTGATTCAGATTTTCATATCGAATCTGACAATTGTTTGAAGTTCTGAAGTAGAATTTGTGTGCTGAAAAATGATGAACTTATTCAGAAAATTCTTCATGAAGCACATAATGGTTGTCTATCTGTGCATCCAGGTAGTACGAAAATGTATAATTATTTGAAGAAATTGTATTGGTGGTCAGGTATGAAACAAAATATTTTTGAGTTTGTTTCGAGATATTTGATTTGTCAAAAAGTGAAGGCCGAACACTAAGTGCCGTCAAGTTTACTTCAACTGGTGATGGTACCCGAATGGAAATGTGATAACATTAAGATGGATTTTGTAACGGGTTTGCCTTTAACTCCAAAAAAGAAAGATATTGTATGGGCTGTGGTTGATAGATTGAAGAAATCAGCTCATTTTATACCAGTACGTACTAATTACTCACTTGATAAACTAGTTGAACTGTACATTGCTGAGATTGTGAGATTGCACAGGGTGCCTATTTCTATTATTTTAGATAAAGATCTGAGGATTACTTCACGATTTTTGAAGAAGTTGCAAGAAGCTTTGGGTAAGAAGCTGAACTTTAGAACCACTTTTCATTCACAAATCGATGGTCAGTCTGAAAGAAAGATTCAAGTACTTGAAGATATGCTCTGATGTTGTGTTCTAAAATTTTAGGGTAGTTGGGAAAAATATCTACTATTAGTCGAATTTGCATGTAACAACAGTTTTTCAGTCGAGTATAAAAATGGCACCTTATGAGGCATTGTATGGCTGTAAATGCCGGATCAGAGAAACCGAAGAAAAAGTAAAGGTAGTCCGTGATTGTTTGAAAGCAGCTTCAGATCAACAAAAGTCATACGCAGATTTGAAAAGAAAAGAGATAGAATATCAGGTTGGTGAAAAAGTGTTTTTGAAAGCATCTCCGTGGAAGAAAGTTCTCAGATTTGGCCATAAAGGCAAGTTGAGTCCACGTTTCATTGGGACGTATGAAGTTATTGAAAGAATAGGGCCAGTGGCATATCGGTTAGCTTTACTGACAGAGTTAGAAAGAATTACAATGTGTTTCATGCGTAAATGTTGCGACGATATCGTTCTGATCCTTCACATGTGATTTCTCCATTAGAGATTGAGATTCGATCGAATATGACGTATGGTGAAGAACCGATCAAGATCTTAGCTCGGGAAGTTAAATATTCGAAGAGGCTATGTGGGAACTCGAGGAGGCTATGAGAAAACAATACCCAAACCTATTTTCTGGTAAGATTTTCGGGGACAAAAATCCCTAAAGGGGGGAGAGTTATAACAGCCTGATTTTGGGCTGGTCAAAATAGTGGATTCTGGACCACGAATATGATGTAGAAAAATTAGTTTTTATTACTTTTTCATGGTCTATAGTTTTATGGAATGATTTCATGAAAATTTCGTTCGAAAATTTTAACGTTTGAGCACTTAATTTAGTCAAAAGGACTACTTGTAATATGTGCTAAAGTTGAGTTCTACATGTTAAAGGTGTTCAATTGCTATGGTATTTTAAATTAGAGGTCCTTATATGATAATTAGACCATTTCTTAAGTTATTGGACAAAAATGGACATGAGGTAAGAGAATTTTAGTGATCTAGGAAAAGGGTATTTTGTTCATTTGGTTAATAAAAGAATAAAAAGGGAAAATATAGCCAAAATGTGCTCATCTTTCTTCAATCTTTGCCAAAACTTGGAAGAACACCATAGCTAGGGTTTTGTCATCTTTTAAGCTTGATTGTAAGTACATCCTAGCCTCGTTTTTAATGCTCTTTACATTTTTGAAGTCGTTATCATCTGATCTAGCTATTTTTACCATTAATTTGAGCTATGATTGAGGTTTAGAGTTTGACCCATGTTAGAAATTTGTGCATTTTGATGTCTAATGGTAGATTATGCAAGTTTCATGTTAGATAAACAACTTTTACTAGGTGACTTTTGATGAAAATGTCAAAAGGACCTATTTGTAGAAAGATTTCAAAATTTGTGTAAAAGTATGATTTAATGAAAAATGTGGGTTGTTATAAGCATGTATAGGGCTAGGCTTGGGTCTGGATGAAGTTGAATAGATTTCATTTTACGAGCCTAGGGACCAAAATGTAAATATGACAAAGTTTAGGGGCAAAAATGTAATTTTTCCATAGTGTGATTTTTGGACTAAATTGAGTAATATGGTTAATAAATGAGTTAAATTAGCTATTATAGATCAAGAGAAACAAGGTTCGAACCTAGATTGGGGGAAAAACAAAGTCTTTGACGATTAGGTCCATTTCCACTATTTTTGTACCGAGGTAAGTTCGTATGTAAATAATGCATTATTATTTATGCTTTAATTGCATTAATATTTTTTGAATTATGATTGACTTCTTGGATGTAATCGAAAAAGTCTGACAAGAGAGAAATCCAAGTTGAACCTTAGGAATAGATAGGATACAAATGTAATGACATTAGGGTTATTTGAGATTACGTGTAAGACCATATCTGGGATATTGCATCGATATGAGACTTCATGTAAGACCATAGCTGGGCTATTGGTGTAACGCCCCAAATTTGGGCCTGGAAGTATTGGATCTTGAGCATGGGAGTAGTTGGAAAGCTGCTCATAAATATTTGGTTGTGCAAGAAAGTGATGCAATTGAGTGTTTTGGCTTAGTGGTTGTGTGCTTTGGAAGTGTCTGGGAAGTCATAGGTTCAAGCCTTGGCTTCCATAAAAAAATTTGGTTTTTAAGGATAAAACCCCTGTCTCTGGTCAGTAGGGCTCTTAAACAAAATTCGGTAGAGTATGGCATAAAAAGCCTATTGGTCTAGTGGATAGTGGCGTGTGGAGTATGCTATTGGTCTGAGGTTCGAATCCCTACTTGTGCAAATGGAGATTATTTTTACTGATGGCCATAGAAGGTAGTAGAGTTTGACCAAAACACTGCACAGTGGAGTGGAGTTTGAATTGGTCATGGAGGGATCGTAGGAGGGAGTTGAAGAGTGATATGAAGAGGGATTTTAGGAGAAAATCAAGGGAAGTGGGGTGAGAGGGTGTAGTGGGACGTTTGGGAACACTGGGCACTTTGGAAATTTAATTTTTTGAGTTGGAGGACTTCTTTTCGATTTTGGTAAGCATTTTGGGGCATTCTTTGTTTTTGGTAGCCGGTTGTTTGGTTTTTCAGAGGGTTTAGTGCGGTTTTGCTTACTTTGTTTTTGGGGTGAAGGTTTCTGCTATTGCTTCTATTTTCCTTCTTGCCGAACACTTATTTCTCCTTTTTCCTCAACTATACTTCTTGAAACTGAGTGCGTTTCACGTTTCTCCTGCTTTTTATCTTAACTGTTGTAGTCGAACAACCTATTTCCTTTCTATTCTTTCGGTTGCTAGTTATTGGGTTAGGCCGTTTCTCTTCTCCTTTTTCTCTCCCAACCAATTATTGCTCTTTGGCCGAATATCTTGTTTTCTTTTTGAACCATAACTCTTCTTCTTTGCAACTAAGGGACAAGCCGAATACTACATCTTCTTATTCTCCTTTTCCCCTTGTGATTTTGGCCTATTTTTTTCGATTGGTGTGGGTATAATCATCCCGTTTGCCACTGCCATCTTGTGTAATCGATTCTTGTGTGGGTAGGCTGATTACTTCTAACAATCATTTTTAGAGTTACGTGGTGGTAAGTTTTGATATTTTGGTTGCAATTTATTTATTTCGCTCATGGTGGAAGTTGATAAAACTAGGATATAATGCAAATTCTTGTCAAGGTTTTGGAAGTCAATTGCGATCACTACCTTAAAGGAGGAGTAAAACATACTTGCTCAAACAAGGTAGGTAATGTCCTATATTGAGGACTAAGTGCTTGTGAAAGGGTGTCTAACCCTAATGGATTGAAGACTGACATTAGATTGTGTGGAATGTAGGTTGGTGTTCGTGAGGATTGCGCTATTCACATAAATAGGTGTGTAATCATACTGCCTTTATCGTAAATCAACAAAAGCCGGAAAGTATGACTATTGACGCTACGCGAGCATGCGCTCGCTCGTGTGGAAATCTGAGTACGTAAAACGTGGGCGTTAGATCATAGAGGCCACCATGGGCGTTCTCATGGGCTTAGGCTAGTTTGGGCCTCGATGGGTCGAAATGGGCCGTGTGGGCCAAATGGGCTCGTGGGCTCCACACGGATAAAACCAGTGGTACGTGGCAAATACTAGACTGGGTTGTGTACTTTGCCTAGCCATGGCTAACCTAGGCTAAATGGGCCACACAAGCGTGTGGGCCCACTTGGGCCAAACAGTGGGCCTTGGGCCCATTTACACCATTGTGACCATTAGAGTTGTTCGAGTCACTCGAGGTGAGTATAAATCTTCTAATGGGTCGAGAAGAGTGCCTAGACCCCAAGGTAGGTAAAATGACCGAAATACCCCCATAGGGTAAAATGACCGAAATACCCCATAGGGTAAAATGACTGAAATATCCCTATAAGGTAAAATGACTGTAATTTCCTTATAGGGAAAAATGACTGTTTTGCCCTTGTGAGGTAAAATGACTGTTTTGCCCTTATATGGTAAGGTAACCGTTTAGCCTCTATGTGATGTATGTTTATATTTTATGTAACATCCCGAAATAGGGCCTAGTTGGAATAGTGGTTTCGAGACCACAAATCCAACATCAAAATTTTTATTTTATGATTATTATGAGACCTAGAAAATGAGATTATGCATGTGTTAAAGTTTCATGAAGAAATTCCTTGAGTAAGGTGTCTAATTGGAAATTAAGGACTAAATTGAATAAATTACAAAACTTGGATTCTAGAAGCAATTTGTATGAAATTGCTTTAGATTATAAATTAGAAGGTCTTAAAGAGAATTTTTCTCAATTTCTAAGTTTTTGGACAAAAAATGGGCTTGCATGGATGAAATTTCAAAGAAAGAACTTAAGGGCATTTTGGTCACTTGGCATTCTAATGAAATAAAATGGGAAAAATAAGCCAAAATCAGCCATTCTTCTTCCTTGTACCAGCCAAAATTCTCAAGTCCTCCATAACTAGGTTTTCAACATTTCCAAGCTCAATAGTAAGTGCTCCCAAGCCCCGTTTTTAATGTTCTTTGTATTTTTGAAATCCCGGTAGCTTGATCTTTCCATTTCTACCCATATTTCATGCTAGGGTTCATGTTTAAAAATTTACCCATGCATGATTTGCTTGTATTTTGGTGGATTATGGAGGGGTATGAAAGTTGAAGGTGTGTTAAACATCTTTTCTTAGGTGATTTTCATGAAAAACCCCTAAAGGGACCTTTTTTGCAAAAGTTGTTAAATATGTGGTAGAAATGTGAAAATAATGGAAAATGTGGGCTGCCATAAGAGGGAAAAGTGTTTGGCTAGGCTTGGGTAAGATAGAAATTGCATGTGTTTCATTATAAGAGCCTAGGGACTAAATAGTAAAAATGTCAAAGGTTAGGGGCAAAACGGTCATTTGGACTGGGGGTAGAAATTAAACTTGAAAAATGTAATGTAATGAATTAATAATATAATTTTGTTGTTATAGACCCCGAGGAATAAATTTCGGAGGTCGATCGAGGTAAACGCAAGGTTTTAGAATAACCAAAACACAGCTCCGAAACGAATATCAGGTAAGTTCGGATAACTCGAAGTAAACCTATAACATGCATATTTGTATGTTTTGTAAATGTATGATAATTGCATTGTTGATGGCATGAAAATGCGTGAATTGCATCTTTAATAATGAATTGTTGGATAATGTCTCAGTTGAGGTTGGAAAGGGAATTCGATGGATAAACCATGATTTACATGAGACTTGAGATCTTGCATGTGTTGCAGAAAAGAATTTAGCCTGGACTGGTAATCTAAAGATCTCAAGTATAAAAAGGATCTAGCTTGGACTGGTGTTCCTTGAATGATTGGGCCTCCCGAAGAATATGTGTGCATTGTGGATTTAGCCCGGACGGGTAATCCGATTATGGTCTAAATTTAGCCTGGACTGGTAACTCAGATCCGAGCTCATTAAGGGTGTTTGACGTTATAAGGGATTTAGCCTGGACTAGTAATTCCGACATCACTTTATGAGTTTATATTACAGGGGATTTGGCCTGGACTGGTAATCCCGCTGTAAGATATGAGGTTCGCGGGAGTGCATACTAAAACAATCATTTGTATGAATTGACGATGATTGGATAATCCATTGAGATTTCCTAAAAACTCAACGGGACTATCACGAAGATTTTATATAAATGATATGTTAAATGTTGAGCTTATCTAAGATGAATTACATG
Organism: Gossypium longicalyx; assembly: GCA_025698465.1. Lineage (NCBI taxonomy): Eukaryota > Viridiplantae > Streptophyta > Magnoliopsida > Malvales > Malvaceae > Gossypium > Gossypium longicalyx. The sequence continues at coordinate 44,489,746 of CM046996.1, read as the reverse complement.
GTACATTGTTATGTAACTAACTTGATGATTGAGTATATGTGTTAGGGAAACCATTTCATGCTTGTTGGTTTCATTGCCTAAAATGGTTGTGTGCTAAATAATCGGTAAGTTTACCTTCCAGTTATACGGGCTTACTAAACATGTAAATGCTTACCCCTCTCTTTTCCCTGCTTTTCAGAGCTCAAAGACTCATAAGGATTGGAAGATGATTGGAGAGTCAACACACTATCAACTAAACAAGCTTTGGTATAAAGACATTTCTATTTTGTCCAATGGCATGTATAGGATTTTTGAGTATTTGGTTATATATGTCATTTGATTTGCCTAATGAAGGCATGTAAAAAAATGTTTATCTTTTTTTGTATATGGCCATGGGAATTGGCTCATTTTGAAGTGGGCTATGTCCTATAAATCTATGCATGTTTATATTCATATGCGATGGCTTAGTTATAATTGGCAATGAGTTATAATAACGAGCCAATCTTAATATGTCAAGCAGACATATAAATCATTAAATGCAAGATAAGAATTAACTTAGCATGTATGAAACCAATGACATAAGGTTCACATGCAATGAGGTTAATCAAAGTTTCATATTTACAAATGGATAATTTAGCCCAAATATGCACTATAGTAATCTATAAGTGTAATTGGCTAGTAGAAGGTGAGTTAAGGCTTGGAAAATAGCCTAACAAGGTCCACATGGGTAGACACACGGGCATGTGTCTAGGCCGTGTGTGACACACGGGCTACTCCCATGGGTGTGTGCTATGACCGTGTGTCCCTTGCACCTTAAATTTTAAGTCAACATAGAGCACGGGCTAAGTACACGGGCATGTGCCTTGGCTGTGTATATTTAACAAAATGGTAAGGTTGAAGTTAGTGTAGCACACGGGCTAAGCACACGGGCGTGTGCCTTGGCCGTGTTGCATACTGGAAAAAGGACACGGGCGTGTTCTAAGCCCCACGGGCATGTTACACTTCAACTAAGGGAAAATTTCCTAAAGTGCCCCAAGTCTATCGAACAATTTCAATTTTGTTCCGTACTACCCCTAGGAGTGTTTTTAGGCCTCAGAGGCCTGTATAAGAGACAAAGTGCACACGTTTGAAAAGTTTTAAATTACAAACAAAATTCAGTAACCCGATTGTATAAGTTTGTAAAGGTGAATTACCGGTAACGCCTCGAACCCTATCCCGGTGTCGGATACGGGCGAGGGGTGTTACATTTTAGCATGCTATTTGAAAACTGTATTGAATACATGTTTAATATTATGATATGACATGACCTGTTGCATGATGCATTGCATGGGGATGGGTTATATATGATTGGAGGAAGTGTAATGTACTGGTAGCTCTACTGCAAATCACTGATGGCTCTAAGCCGATTATGCTGGTAGCTCTACTGCAAATACTGTTAGTGCCACAACCGGTGCTATTTTGGACTGTAGGGATGGGTGGGTTGATTATATCCCCACATAGAGTGTAAGGCTGGTACGGAGATGGAGTGTAGAGGCTGGATTGGGTAGGACTTGCATACTGTTTATTGTTACTGCACTGTTTACTGTTATTGTAATGGGCTAAGGCCCGAATATATATATATGACTACTTCTGTATTGAGATGGGCTTAGGCCCAGACTATTACTGTTACTAATATGGGCTTAGGCCCAGAATGTATTCGCTCTCTGTATGTTCGACTGTTTGTTTATTATTGGGATTACACTGGGTTTTCGTAAACTCACCCAACTGTTTTAACTGTACAGGTAATCTTTAGGCAGATCGGTACTGCGAGGGACTCGGAGGTGGACACACAATAACTTACGCTTTCGAATTTATCTTTTAATTTATAAGTATTTTTATTTGAGTATTTTTATGTAAAAGGCCTCTTTAAGTTTTATTCTTTAATTTGGGCTTTTATTATTTTACTATGATTTATACCTGCTAGTGGTAGGATGCAGGTTTTCAAAAGATAAATGATTTTCAACTACCACGCTGCGTAACTCATTTTGAAAGCTACCGCAATCAAACACTACTTTTTAAAAGTGTAAATACAATTTAATACAGCATATGTTTTGCTAAACCAACATATGTTCTAGTAATAAACAAAACATGTTAACTACTCTTAAAGACTACAACGGGCTTTTACAAAACAGACTCTGCAATGAAACTACGCTTTTCAAAACACTTCAATATGACATCACCAGATTCAGCCATAACGTCTAGGCCGGGTTTGGGGTGTTACAATTGGCATCGATATGAGATCCCATGTAAGATCATATCTGGGATATGGCATTGGTATGGTACTATAAGTGTGAGATTTCCCGAGTATCTTTTAATATTCCAAGTGGTTAAACAGGAATTGTAACTGAAATGTTAATGTTGTGAAAGACCATGGTATGTTGCAAGATGGTACAGGTATGTACGTAAAACTTATGCTTAATGAGCTCAATATGTGATGAATCCCTCGGTAAGGTTATGATTGTGCAACTTATGATACTAAGGTTATAATAATATCCATGCCAAGTTGGACTATGAGATTTATAATGACATATATGTTAATTCACTTCATGTTAATTGCATGATAAATTTGTGTTTATGATGCTTATTATTTGCATGGGAACTTACTAAGCTTTAAAGCTTACTCCCTTTCTTTTCCCTTGTTTTATAGTGTCACCAAACCAGCTCGGGGATCGAAGACTATCAAAGATCCATTCACACTATTAACTTAACATTTTGGTACCATTGATTTTAATGTTTTGAGTTATGGCATGTATAGAGACTTGGTCTTTTGTTATGTATCATAATTAATTTGGCCAAATGTGTTGGCTTATGTTTGGATGCCTTGTTTGTGGTTGATTCGATTGAATATATATGCTTGGATTGGTATTATATGTTGTTGTGTAGGTTGTGCATGGAAGGGTGACAAAAAGGCTTGGTAAATAGCCTTAATTTTGTCCACACGAGTAGACACACGGGCGTGTGTCTATGCCGTGTGTGACACACAACTTTCCCCATGAGCGTGTGATCCGGTCATGTGTCCCCTACACCTTAATTTTTGTAAAATAGAATGCTCAATATCGAGCACACGGGTAGAGACACGGGCGTGTGTCTCAGCTGTGTGGACGACACGGCCTCAAGCACGGGCGTGTGCCCTGGGTGTGTGAAGTCTGCACCTATTTTATAAATATTTTGGAAAATTAAATCAACCACACAACCTAAGCACATAGGTGTGTGCCTTGGCTGTGTGACTTCATTTTGTTCATGGATGACAAACAGTGAGTTACACGGGGTCTGACACGGGCATGTGACCTATGTTTGATGAAAAATTTTCTAAGTGTTGTAAAAGTTTTCTAAAGTTTTTGGTTTAGTCCTGAACCACTACCAAAGCATGTTTTGGGCCTCATAGGCTCGTTATAGGGACGATATAAATGTATGTGAAAAGTTTTAAATTTGAATAGAATTTTATGTCTTTATTTTCTATGCTTGCTTACGTTTAAGTCTGGTATCTGTTCTGGCGTCGAATACGGGTAAGGGGTGTTACAATATGGTCCATAATATGATAGAAATGTCATGTGAAAATTTTGATAAGAAAATTTTATCGATTATGTGCTTAATTACGAGAAGGATCAAATCGCATAAAATGCAAAAGTTGAATTCTAGTAGCTATAAGGATTAAATAGCTATGGTATTAGACCATTAAAGAAAGTATGTAGATATTTTGGTGACTCATCCATGGAAATTTAGAAAAATGACAAGGACTAAAATGGAAAGTGAAATAATTTAATTAATTAAAAGATGATAAAAAGAAATATCATCTTATTTTTATCATCTTCTTCCCTAGAATATTCCATGGAAAGCCTAGGAGAGAGAGAAGAAACTTTCTTTGCCAAATTGGGTAAGTTTTCTTGTCCCGTTTTTAGTAATTTTTATATTTTTAAAGCCAGGATAATTTAATCTATCTATTTGAGGGATTAATTTGAAAAGTTATCAAGGTATGAAATTTGGGTCATGGATGAATATGCTAAAAATTAGAAATTTATGGTAGAAAATGAAAGGTTGTTCTTAGATAAACAACTTTTACAAAGTGATTTTTGATGAAAATATGATTAAGGGACTAAAATGTAAAGTTGTGAAATTTGATGAAAAATGTTTAATTTTTATGAATACACGTGCTGTAAATTTTCTAACGAGATTTTCGTTAGGCTTGGAATAGGGAGTAAATTGCATAAGTTTCATTTTTCGAGCCTAGGGACGAAATTGGAATTTATGGAAAATTAGGGGCAAAATGGTAATTTTGCCTAGGATGTAAATTGAGTCCACATGAATGTGAAATGTGATAAATTGACGTTAAATTTACTCGTATAGATCCAGATAGACCAAATTCAAAGTTAGAACGAGGAAAAGAGGAAAATGTCGGATTAGTAGATTTATGTACACAAACATTTGTCGAGGTAAGTTCGTGTAACTAAATTGTATATGTTTTTATGCTTGAATTAAATGTTGTGATTGTGAATTGTATAAATGCCATAAATATGTGAAATGATCACATACTCATTAAAGCCAATAAATGAAAGTCTCCGATCAATTATAATGCCCGATGAATGATAAATGATAAAAATGTTAATTTTATGCTTGAGTTGAATGTGAACATTTGAATTGCATAAATGTATAAATAAATGTGATTGACCACATGCTTGATAATGCTTGAAAGATGCTAAATTCCTTTTGAATAAATGGAAAATTCGATGGATAAGTGATTTCCCGAAATGAATGAGGTCCTGCATTTGCTGCTGACAGGACATAGCTCGGATGAGTAATCCTATTGATCTCATGATAGAAAAGATTTAGCCCGGACGGGTAGTCTTGATATAAGTCCTCTCGAGCATATGTTACGGATTGGGTTTAGCCCAGATGGGTAATCCAGATCAATCTCCTCAGAACCTATGTCATAAAAAGGATTTTGCCTGGACTAGTAATCCTGTTGTATATATACATGGCTCAAGAGTGTATTCTCTGAAATAGTACCTTATAGGTATCACTGGACATGAATTGACGGATTCTGATTTGTACACCTTGGGTGTACTACATGTGTATCCATCAATGTTCCGAACAAATTCAACGAGTAAAAATCTTGACATGAAAGGACATGAATAAGAAATGAGTTATTACACGTAGTTGTCTGAAATCCATGAAAATGATGCTGCATGACAATTGACATATGAAAACATGAGATGATGATATTTGTACATGGGATTCTTTTGATGAATATGTTCATCCTTGGTTATAGACTAGTGTACTATTACTCGTGTGACATTGATATTTCGAGTGAAATGTGTAAAATTTTGATATGAAATAATCTGAACTCGAGATGTGTTATATGAAAATATACTTGAGATGTAGCAATGTGAATCATACATGTTGTGGAAAGAATATGTGCATGGAAACTTGATTATTATCGAGCCCATACATGTTTTTGATGTTATTATGGAATATATGACTAACAAGGGCAATGAGGAAGTGTGTAGGGCTTGAGGTCAAATTGAGTGAATATGCCTTACATAGTTACCTCAAAATAGAATGAATGGTAAGTTAAGTACCATGTTATACGAACTTACTAAGCATTTTATGCTTACTTAGTTTTATTTTCTTGTTTTAGAGTAAATCAGAAGCTCGTTGGATTGGAAGCTTGGCAGAGATCACTCACACTATCCATCAGTCTATGTCGGTACAATTTGGTAAAGCAATTATGGTTACAATGGCATGTATAAGATATACTGGCCATATTGGCATGTAAATGTAAATGATGCTTGTAATCTAGCCATTGGAATGGCTAGTAATGGTTTGTTTTAATATACTTGTAATGTCAAACTATGGTAGCTACATTTATGTTAAGTAGTTGATGAAATTATGTCTAACTTGAGGACTTAACTAAGGTAAGATTATAGACATGTATGCATGAAATGATATGCCATGATGAATGATGGAATTTGCTTGATTTGAATGCTTGAAATGGTTGGTATTTGAATGTATGATTTAAGTACAGGTTATGAGTGTGATTTTGGGTGAGAAATGAAGCTAGGAATTGCTTTATTTTGTCCACACGGGCAGACAAACGGCCGTGTGTCTAGACCGTGTGTGATACATGGTTAGGTATATGGGCATGTGGCCAGGCCGTGTGTCCCCTACACCTTAAATTTTGAGAAACAGAATGCTCAAATTGTAAAGACACGGGCATGTGTCTTAGCCATGTGTGCTACACAGCCTAGCACTCGAGTGTGTGGCATAGCCGTGTGGCATGGCCGTGTGCACAAGTCAAAGAGTTACACGGGGTCGAACACAGCCTGTAGCACGGGTGTGTCCTAAGGTCACACGGGCGTGTCCCTAAGACCACATAGGCGTGTGAGCCTTGTAACTTGGAAAATTGTTAAAATGTCACAAAAAATTCTTAGAGTTCCCGATTAAGTCCCGACTCGATTCTAGTGCTCATATTGGGCCTCGAGGGTCCAATTAAGGGGCGTTTTGAATGATCTTGGTTAATGAAAAGTAATTTACATAAATTATTTGTAAAATGTTCTGAAAGTTTTGGTAATGCTCTGAAACCCTGTTCTGATGACAGATACGGGTTAGGGGTGTTACATTTAGTGGTATCAGAGCTATAGTTTAGTTGATTCTCAGAGTAGACATAGCATATGTGGAGTCTAGAAATACATGCCATTATATAACCTATGATAGTGTGATATCTCCCAACTCTGATGAAAATTATTTTGCAAATAGATGGATATGCTTTCCAACCAAGTTAATTTTGATACTGTTGAAAGTGATACACACGTACCTGAATAAAAATGTTGCTTATGATAAAAAGGGGACTTGTAAAAGTATGAAATAAATGTTTTATAGTGAACATGTTAATGATACACGTTAAGTGATATGTGTGTATTTATGAAAGTTAAATTTTGAGGCTTATGATCTCCACCCCCTTACCAGTACAGTTTTATACGATGAAATTCATAAGATTTATATGAATTAAGCTCATAAGTGTGAAAGAAGAGTACAAAGATTGAATGATTAATAATGTAGTCAGAATTGAAAATAAGTTAGTAAGTAAAGATGATATTAAAAGAGATATCAGATTTTTCTGAGGACTATTTTGAATAGGTGATGTCATTGTTAAGGAAGAAGTTATTCATGAGTAAACGGCTTATCTAGATATGATATTTACAAAACGGATTAGCCAAAAATTCTTTCGAATTGACTCTTTTACTGAACTGAATAATGTAAGATTATTGATGACTTTATTAGTCAGTGGAATAGTGATGAAATTGCAAAGATATTTGAATGCAGCTGTTATAATCAGGGATATTAGAGCAATATATTCTGGGTACTCTATAAGTTCTGCTATTCTCAGAGGCATATGAAATTGTACATGTTCAGATGCAATATTTGCAGTATTGAAAGGCTGGCTAATTATAATAGATGAAATTATTGAAAGTCTGGTTGATTCATGAGTTGTATTACTCTATTTTTTCTTTTTGGGTTTTCTAATTTATCGTGATTGATATAAGATTTGATGATAAGGTTCATATGATATCATTTTCTACTTCTATTGATTGAAGCCCTAATTGCGAATATGCAAGTATATTATCTTTATCACAATTGTTTCTACTCAGTATGCGAGATATTACTCTTCTGAATTTTCTCTGAGATATCATCAATCTCTTTATTATGTAAATATGGGTTACTTGTGAAAGATATTCTTTGATCAGAGGTAATTACATTTATTACCATTATAAATATTGATTCGATCATGAGATATGGTGATAGAGATCACAGCTTATAGAAACTGTGTTACTGTATTGGTTATTATTGGGGCCACTTTTGGTTTTCCCTTTTTTAAGTTGAGGTGCACTATTGATATTGAAGTGTTGTTTTATCTATGCAGTTGAAATGTCAGTCATTTTATTGCACAATGGTTTTAAATCTATCTAATGGTTATGGCTTTGGAAAAACTCAAAGCTTTAATCTTAATAATTGAAATAACTACATTGATGACATAGTTAATACAAAAAGATGTAAGGTTTGAATGAACAGATAAATGTTAGTAAAGTTTTGAGCTGTTGGAAGCTCTATTGATCAAAGTATTAATTCTGGTTCAACCTGAAACGGGTAAAGAATTAATTATTATAATACTACACTATTGAACAGGATTAGACTGAGTTTTGATACAGTAACGCAAGGTAATAGCTTGTACTTTTAGACAGTTAAAAACCACATGGAAAGAATTACTTGATACATGATCTAGAATTGACGACTATTGTTTTTATATTGAAATCTGACAACATTACTTGTTTGGTGAAAAATGTCATATATTCACCGATTATAAAAAGTTGAAGTATCTGATGTTGCAAAAAGATTTGACTTTGAGATAGCATATATGGCTTGAATTGTTGAAAGCATAACTATATAGTGGCAAGCATAAGACATCTGTGCTACACAACATAGCAGACAAGTGTGTGGCATAGCCGTGTGGCATGGCCGTGTGCACAAGTCAAAGAGTTACATAGGGTCGAACACAGCCTATAGCACGGGCGTGTCCCAGGGTCACACGGGCGTGTCCCTCGGACCACATAGGCATGTGAGCCCTTAACTTGGAAAATTGTTGAAATGTCACGAAAAATTCTTAGAGTTCTTAATTAAGTCCCGACTCGATTCTAGTGCTCATATTGGGCCTCGAGGGTCCAATTAAGGGGCGTTTTGAATGATCTTGGTTAATGAAAAGTAATTTCCATAAATTATTTGTAAAATGTTCTGAAAGTTTCGATAATGCTCTGAAACCCTGTTCTGATGACAGATACGGGTTAGGGGTGCTACATTTAGTGGTATCAAAGCTACAGTTTAGTTGATTCTCAGAGTAGACATAGCATATGTGGAGTCTAGAAATACATGTCATTATATAAGCTATGATAGTGTGATATCTCCCAACTCTGATGAAAATTATTTTGCAAATAGATAGAGATGCTTTCCAACCAAGCTAATTCCGATACTGTTCAAAGTGATACACACGTACCTGAATAAAAATGTTGCTTATGATAAAAGGGGACTTGTAAAAGTATGAAATAAATGTTTTATAGTGAACATGTTAATGGTACACGTTAAGTGATATGTGTGTATTTATGAAAGTTAAATTTTGAGGCTTATGATCTCCACCCCCTTACCAGTACAGTTTTATATGATGAAATTCATAAGATTTATATGGATTAAGCTCATAAGTGTGAAAGAAGAGTACAAAGATTGAATGATTAACAATGTAGTCAGAATTGAGAATAGGTTAGTAACTAAAGACGATATTAAAAGAGATATCAGATTTTTCTGAGGACTCTTTTGAATATGTGATGTCATTATTAAGGAAGAAGTTATTCATGAGTAAACGACTTATCTAGATATGATATTTACAAAACGGATTAGCCAAAAATTCTTTCGAATTGACTCTTTTACTAAACTGAATAATGTAAGATTATTGATGACTTTATTAGTCAGTGGAATAGTGACAAAATTGCAAAGATATTACAGCAATATCTTCTGGGTACTCTATAAGTTCTGTTATTCTCAGAGGCATATGAAATTGTGCATGTTCAGATGCAATATTTACCGTATTGAAAGGCTGGCTAATTATAATAGATGGAATTATTGAAAGTCTGGTTGATTCATGAGCGGTATTAGAATATTTTTTTCTTTTTGGGTTTTCTAATTTATCGTGATTGATATAAGATTTGATGATAAGGTTCATATGATATCATTTTCTACTTCTATTGATTGAAGCCCTAATTGTGAATATGCAAGTATATTGTCTTTATCACAATTGTTTCTACTCAGTATGCGAGATATTACTCTTCTAAATTTTCTCTGAGATATCATTAATCTCTTTATTATGTAAATATGGGTTACTTGTGAAAGATATTCTTTGATTAGAGGTAATTACATTTATTACCATTATAAATATTGATTCGATCATGAGATATGGTGATAGAGATCACAGATTATAGAAACTGTGTTACTGCATTGGTTATTATTGGGGCCACTTTTGGTTTTCCCTTTTTTAAGTTGAGGTGCACTATTGATGTTGAAGTGTTGCTTTATCTATACAGTTTAAATGTCAGTCATTTTATTGCACAATGGTTTTAAATCTATCTAATGGTTGTGGCTTTGGAAAAACTCAAAGCTTTAATCTTAATAATTGAAATAGCTACATTGATGACATAGTTAATACAAAAAGATGTAAGGTTTGAATGGACAGATAAATGTTAGTAAAGTTTTGAGCAGTTGGAAGCTTTATTGATCAAAGTATTAGTTCTGGTTCAACCTGAATCAGGTAAGGAATTCATTATTATAGTACTACACTATTGAATAGGATTAGACTGTGTTTTGATACAGTAACGCAGGGTAATAGCTTGTACTTTCAGATAGTTAAAAACCACATGGAAAGAATTACTTGATACATGATCTAGAATTGATGACTATTGTTTTTATATTGAAATCTGACAACATTACTTGTTTGGTGAAAAATGTCATATATTCACCGATTATAAAAAGTTGAAGTATCTGATGTTGCAAAAAGATTTGACTTTGAGATAGCATATATGGCTTGAATTATTGAAAGCATAACTATATAGTGGCAAGCATAAGACATCCAACGTCTACCATATCATCAAGATGCTTCTTACAAACCTATCTATCAGCCCTCGAGGCATTACTAGATGGTTCATCAGGAAGGGGTTGTTCAATGACATAATTTTCGTTCTTGTGTGAGGACAATCCTCAAGTTACAAAACCAGTCAAGGAAGTTCAAACCATTTAATTTGTCCTTTTCAGGGACCGATCGCAATAAAAGTGAATTTGTGTTTGCAGCCATAATATATCTATAACAATGAAATATGCGAGTGAATAAATTTACCAAGTTTATATTAATCATTAAAAGGACTTTATTAAATGATGCTCCCACTATTTTATTCAAAATTAATAACCCTCATATTTTAATTTCAGAAATACTTTCTCAAAAGTTTTTCTAGTGGTTTACTCTCAAGTCAACTTTTGCTTTACCTCAAGTTTTTGGTTATTTAGGTAATCAACTCTTGCTAATTACATCATATGTAACTTTTAAATATTTGGTGAACAACTTTTGTTCTAATCATCTTATGATTTATCCAAATTACTTGCCTTTAGGTTTCTAATCCTATTAGAGTAACCTAGTTAAGTCACTAGCCAATGTTTTAACCAACGAATATTACTTGTTTATGCTTCGCGTTTAACCAAGATAGATACTAGTACTTAGCTTTAACATAACCTACATAGTATCGATCGAGGCATTAACGAGGTCAATGATTGGAATGCAACGTCAACTTAATTTTTGATTGAGGGAATTTTATTAAGGTTGTATCTCACCAATTATGGTCTACTTTAGTCCATTTAGTCTTTTAATTGATCTCATCAATTAATGTTGTTTATTGTTATCAAATTTTAACATACTTAAAATTTGGCATGTTTTAGACATCCATAGCATCTCATACATGAATAAATGAAGTAGTAAATAAATGTAATAATTATAGCCCATAAACTAAGGTGGTTCTTCCCAAGCCAAAGGGATAACCAAAAGGAAACTTAAAGGTGTAAGCCACTTCACAAGCTTCTTGTCCACTTTTATTGACTCATCTTTCTTCTCGTCTGGCCCACAGCAACTCATGCAATTTACAATTTGTAGAAACTCGTTTTACATACGAGGGAGTAAAATGAGAAGAGAAATACAAGAGAAATGCAGTAAGGCACGACACGTAGGTCGTATTTATAAAATTTACAACATTTTCAAATTGTTATTGAGCTATAACTATGTATTTCAAACACCGTGCATATCAAACATAGCGAACAGAATACAATGTACCATTAAAAGTCCCTTCTACTTTTGTGACCTACACATGGGGTCCTCATTTTCATTCGGCCTGAAAAACTCACAGTGCGACCCGCTTAGTGGAAGAAATAATTTGAGAAAAAAAAGGGATCTATGGTATAGACCATGCACACCAATGGGATTACTGTTCAGCCAGATATGCTTGAAACCTCACAATTTGATAACTTTTATCAATATTATCGTGTTTTTAATATTTTAATCTTTAAATTTACTTACTAGAACAACCCTTGTTCCATATCAGAACGAAAAAAACCAGTTAACTCTTAACTGGAAATCACAACTTCATTACTATCATCGAGATAAAAGATTTGTTAACACTTAACGAAAACGAAACTGAATAGGCCACAAAATTTTGACTAACATTTAATCGATAATCAGAAGGAGCAGGTTATGCATTTTACAACTTAAAGCAGTATTAAAAAATATCACATATTCAATATTAAATAAAAAATGCAAGAAAAGTAAAGCATGCATCTCATACAATTGCATCAGGTAAGTATTTAAACCTGAGTCTGTATCGCACAAGTGGCTCTAATACCACTGTAGGATCACCAGTACACCCCATGGCGCAGCAAAAAAAATAAATCCGGTGACAACATCCAGGGATCCATATGCAAAGAACAAATCGAGGTGAAAAGGGTATGAATGACTACCTTTAATCGTATGAAAAATCTAAGAAATGTATTACGCTATTGTATGTCGGTTCCAAGTTGCTATGAAAAGTTTTGGCCTCTATGTAACCCACCCGGTGTGACAACGAGCAGTTAACAGTCTCTAAAACTTTTTTAGAGAGAGAAAAATCTCTTAACAGCTATTAGACCTCACACATTTTTTTCGAGTATATAAGGTTTTTCTTAAAAACCTTATATTTCCTAATTTGGGAATAATTGATATTTTTTATATGAATTAAATCATAATAATTAACCGAATATAATAGTTATAATTATCATAATTGTAATAATGTTTGACCAAAAAAATACAATTACACTAATTATAATAATATTAGATCCTAAATTATAATTACAATAATTATAACAAGGATTTCAGTAAATTATTTTTAGTTAAATTTTATACGAATCAAATTCATATATTAATCTAACCATATTTTTCATTATGTGTACAACATACTTGTACATATAATTCTTTCAATATTTAATTGCACAATTGAATTAATTCTATAATCAATTTAATTCATGTGACAGCTAAACTCAATACCAACTATGTTTGAATTCCGTTCATTTCAACCATAGGGTTTGACCTTGTAGATTCTTGTAACATTAGCAGTATTACAAGAACGATTCTAATATTACAAACAATGAGTGGCATTTATCAATACATCATTGCTACCTAAGTTACAAGAAGTCATGATTCGACATAACCTCTCTATGATTAACCCTTCATGTATTAAATCCTTTTGTTCTTTATATCTAGAATGCACACAAGTCATGAGATAGTCACACTTAAATAGCCCGTCAAATATTTTTTGTTATCCTAATTAGACTATGAAAAATAAATAAGTATGATATCTCATATCAACTTAGTCGAGCATGGCCATGATTTCTTGTCTCAATCAATCAAGTGGCCTAGGATATTGCTCTCATTAAGTAGGAGGGACAAATTTTATATTGATCAACCATATCCCACTACATAGATTGTGGTATATCCAACATCAACCTTTATAGAACAACCAGTTACAATGGATGTTTGACTATATCAAAATATACGACTCACGATGTTGGGATAATGATGACATCAAGTCTAAGGATCATATACATAGTACTCATTATGAGTAATATTGTGACTATTACTGTAACGCCCAATTTTTGGGTTTTTTGTGTTTCTGTGTTTTTTTTTTAAATTTGGGTGTGTTCTGCTTGGTTAAAATATATATTTTAGTAGGTTAGTGGGCCTTTGGAAGGCCCAAACTTAAGTTAAATCCGTGGTAGTCTTCAGAATTTTGATTTTAAGAACAAGTGATGCAATTGGCGTTTGGGCTTTTAAGAGTAAAGGGGTAAAAGATGACACAAAAAAGAGTGTGGTGTAGTGGCAAGGTATCGCCACTTAGGGGACAAGGAAGTGACGCCATAGAGGAAGCAAGGGGTCCAAGGTTCAAGTCTTGGCTCTTGCAATTTATTTTGGTTTTTCTTTTCAATAAATCTGAAAGCAAGTAGGTGCGCTTTAAAGTTTAATGTGTTGGACTTATGACACAAATGAGTTGATGGCCTAGTGGTGGTGGCGTGATTTGGCATGTGAGAGGACTTTGGTTTGAATCCCTTGGCACGCAAAGGTTGATTATTTTGTTATGTTGGGACGGCAAGAGTTGGTGTTGGTTCTAAACTCTGATAACATAAGAGTAGATAGAGAGCTGACTTTAAATAGAACAAACCATGAGGAGAGTTGGCATACCCTTCTGGGCTGATCCCTTTCGCTTGGAGGCGTGCTCGTTTGGGTTGGGCATCAGCTAAGAGTGTGGGAGCGCGGATTAACTGCAGTCTTCTAATAGGTGTGTATTTCTCATTACTCTAGCAGTAGGACAGCTATTTCGGGCCACGATGGGTTAAAATAGGCCATGTAGTCCCAATGGGTCCGTAGGCCCAAGTGGATAAGTTTTAGAATTACTAAAATACCCCTGTAGGGTAGGACTATCGATTTACCCCAGGAAGGTAAAATGACTATTTTGCCCCTCGTGCGTAAATGACTAACTTGTGTGATGATTGGGTTAGTTAACGTGGATTTATAGTAGTTATCCTTAATTCATAAGTCTAATGTGTTAGTGATCGATCGTAGAATTATCGTGTGGGACATATGGTCATCAATCATCATCAACCAGGTGTGTAAATGACACCCTCCCTTAGACTGAATCTGTAAAAGCCGAAATACCGAAATGTTGGTATTTTGTGAACTCGCGAGTATGCGAGCGCTCGTGAGATAGTTGTTAATGAATATGGTGCATTTGGATGATTAGAGTGCAGAGTGTGCATTTTCGTTCACAACGGTATATTTGGGCTTAATGGGCCGAAAACGGGCCAATGGGCCAACAGGCCCACTTTGGTAAAAAGACGAGGTAAGTACTTCTGATTAATTGGTAAATGTTAGAATGAGCATGAAACCCTAGCAATAGGTAATAATTACTGAAATACCCTTATACATGAAAAATTATGATTTTACCCTAGGGATATTTTATTTTATCTGAAAAGCATGATGTTCTGTTTCTGTGTACGTATGCCATGACATATTATTCTGTTGCATGGGACATGGGTTTATATTGATGGAGGAAGCGTTCTGGTAGCCTCGCTGCAATCTGGTGGCCTCGCCACATATATATCTGTTCTGGTGACTTCGTGACAATATCTTGCAGCCTCGCTGCAATCTGCAAAGTTGGTTTTTCTAAGTTAGTTTATTTTTTATTATTTCTATATTTTGATTTAATTTTGGGTTTTAAGTTGTAATAAGGCCATTATATAAATTTCTCTTTCCGCTATGGTTTTTATTTTCTGATTATATTTATAGTATGTCGAAACTGCTAGTGTTAGGCTGCACGGGTTTTCAAAATTAATGAACGTTTTCAACACTCAACAAGCACGACAAATGGATAGCCTAAAGATTGATAAACCAGCTTTTCATTCAATTGATGTTTTTACAAAGACCACCGTAATCATTTAAACCAACGAATGCATACTAAGTCGTAAGTTCATGTGACACGTCAGATATGGCCATAACGTCTGGGCCGGGTCTGGGGTGTTACATTTTGTGGTATCAGAGCCAAGTTACAACAACTCGGCTGTGGAACGGGTCTAAAAACGGGAGTTTTAAAGAAACATTGAATAAAGGTTTTTGAAAATCATTTTTCAGGAACTTGATTATAAATTGTTTTCGAGAATGTTTCCAATATTTTCTCTTTACAAATAGATGATTTTAAAGATTAAAATCAGTTTTCTAAAATTAGTTTTTTAGAAGGTGGCACACCGAATCTCCGGCCCAAGTCTGTAAGTTTTCTGATTATTTCTGATTATTTCTGAAATATCTGTTATATGCTTGTACAAAACCTTATCATGGTACTTTAGTTAGGGTAACACTGGAACTATAAAAACTCTGATAAGTAGACTGAGACTATAGCTATGCTACTGCGAAAGAAAACAAGCTCAAACTCTGAATTACTATTATTCATAAGACATCTGTAATAAACACTGAAATATTAAACTGATTCATAAAATTCTTAATCAGATAATACAAAATGAGTACACAAGCAGCTCGTGGAAGAGGCCGTGGACGTGGCCGAGGTAATGCTCAAGCTGAATCTTCGTCTTCAAGACATGTGCCAGCAGCAGATGCACCGGTACCACTGGCAACGGAGGAAGAGTCTCATGATTGAGGTGTCAGGGACGATGCTCTATCCCAGGCGATGCTCCGAGTTTTGGAAAGGGTTGCTGGGGCAAGTACGAAAAACAAAATTCGGGGGTCTATTTTTGAGTGACTCCGGGCCAATGGAGCAGAGATATTTAGGGGCGTATCTGGTGTAGCTCTGAATGTGACTTAGTATTGGTTAGAAGCCACAGAGCGGATTATGGATGATCTAGACTGCTGTGGAGTAGAAGCTGAAGGGAGCCATATCGTTACTCAAGGATGAGGCTTATTAGTGGTGGCTCACGGTTAAAGATGGAACTCCCGCTGATAGTGTGACTTGGGAGCTGTTTAAGACAGCCTTCAAAGGAAAGTATGTTGGGGCTAGTTACATGGACGCTCGCCGAAAAGAATTTTTGAACTTGGTGCAAGGGAGTAAGTCAGTGGCTGAGTATGAGTATGAGTTTTTGAGACTGAGCTGGTATGCTTCTGAGATTGTTGCTACAAAGTATGAGCATAGCGTACGCTTCGAGGAAGGTCTGAGAGATGAACTTAGGGTGTTGATTGCTCCGCAGAGGGAGCATAACTTCGCTGCTTTAGTGGAGAAAGCTAAGATAGCTGAGGAAGTGAAGCGTACAGAAAGACAGAATCGTGAGAAAGATCGAAACCTTTTTAGGAGAGATTCAGAACTTTCAGGTGGTATGAACAGGAATGTTAAGAGAGCAAGGGTAATGGAGACAGTTCGAGCAGTACCGATGAATGCTGTTAGACCGCATGGTTGTAGGAATTGTGGGAAGATACATATGGGTGAGTGTTGAAAATATTCTGGTGCTTGTTTTCGATGCGGATCTATGGAGCATAGGGTTAAGGACTGTCCCTAGGAACTAGATCAGGTTCAAGTTTTAGAGCAGAGGGTCGCTCAACCAGTGAGGGGTGGGCCACAGTTTTTGAGAGGACGTGGGCAAGGCAGAGGTGGTAATGGAAATGGTCAAGGAATAGGAGCGCCTGGTAGGGGTGCTCGATTTGCTGAGGCTCATCAGCCGGCGTTGGTGTATGCAGCTCGTCGCTGAGAGGAGGGTGATGCACCTGACGTTATAACTGGTACGTTTTTGATTTCTAGTCTGCCATACACTGCGTTGATAGATGTTGGATCTACCCATTTGTATGTTGCATGTGCTATATCTGGGTCGCTGGGTGTGCGCTCTGAGGTGACCGTGAGTGGGGTATCTGTACTAAGTCCTTTGGGTCACTCAGTTAGGGTAGATAAACCATATAGAGATGTACCTATAGAAACTCAAGGAAAAGTTTTCTCTGGAGATCTGATGGAGCTACCTTTCAGAGAATTCGATCTCATTTTGGGAATGGATTGGCTTGTTAAGCATAGGGCTACTTTGGATTGTGCTACTAAGCGAATGATGTTAAAGACCACAAAGGATGAGGAGGTTTTGGTGATAGGCGGGCGTAGGGGTTATCTGTCTAATATGGTGTCGGCATTGAGAGCCGAGAAGTGGATTTGAAAGGGATGTGAGGCTTATTTGGTATTTGTAAGCCAATCAAAAACTGACGGTCTGACAGTGGATAAAGTTAGAACCGTCAAGGATTTTCAAGATGTTTTTTTCCAGAGGAGCTTCTGAGTTTGCCCCCGAACCGAGAGGTTAAGTTTGGAATCGACTTGTTGCCTGGAACGGCACCGGTGTCCATTGTACCTTAGAGGATGGCACCGAAGGAGTTGGTGGAGCTGAAAGCCCAAATTCAAGAGTTATTGGATAGAGGCTTCATTAGACCAAGTGTGTCTCCATGGGGAGCACTAGTGTTTTTCGTTAAGAAGAAGGATGGGTCAATGCGGATGTGCATCGATTATCGGCAGTTGAACAAACTGACGATTAAGAACAAGTACCCACTGCCGAGAATCGATGATTTATTCGATCAACTTAGAGGAGCTTTAATATTTTCCAAGATTGACCTTCGATCTGGGTATCATCAGTTGAGGGTTAAGGAGGTGGATATTCACAAGACGGCATTTAGAACTCGGTATGGTCACTATGAGTTCTTGGTTATGCCATTTGGGTTGACGAACGCACCTGCAACATTTATGGATCTGATGAATCGAGTATTCCAGCCATACTTGGATCGATTCGTAGTCATCTTTATTGACAATATTCTAGTTTATTTTGAAACTGAGGAGAAGCATGATGAGCATCTTCAGACATTGTCCGCAAGTCTTTGAGGAGAAGGAGCTTTATGCGAAATTCAGTAAGTGTGAGTTCTGGCTGAGAGAGGTAACTTTCTTGGGGTATGTTATCTCTGCTGAAGGGATCAAGGTGGACTCTCGAAAGTTTGAAGCGATTCTAGAATGGAAGCCACCGAGGTTAGTGTCAAAAATTTGAAGTTTTCTGGGATTAGCTGGGTACTATAGAAGGTTTGTGGAAGGATTTTCTGTGATGGCAGCGCCTTTGACAAAGCTTATAAGGAAGGGGGTACCGTTTGTTTGGACTGAGAAACAACAGGAATCTTTTGAGAAGCTAAAGAAAGTTCTGACCGAGGCACCTGTACTGATTCAGCCGAAGTCTGGAAAAGATTTTACCGTATGCAGTGATGCATTACATGTAGGGTTGGGCTATGTGCTGATGCAAGAGGGTAAAGTGGTTGCTTATGCATCACGACAGCTTAAACCACATGAAGTTAACTATCCTACTCATGATTTGGAGTTGGCAGTGGTAACCTTTGCGCTTAAGATTTAGAGACATTACCTATACGGAGAAAGGTGTATTATATACACAGATCATAGGAGTCTTAAGTACTTGCTGACTCAGAAGGAGCTGAACCTTAGGCAGCGGAGATGGATAGAGTTGTTTAAGGATTATGACTGCGCGATTGAGTATCACCAAGGCAAAGCTAATGTGGTGGCTGATGCCCTAAGCCGTAGAACTGTATCTGATCTGAAAGCCATGTTTGCTCGTTTGAGTCTGTATGACAACGATAGTCTGTTAGCAGAATTGCAAGTTAGGCCGACCTGGGTGGATGAGATTAAGGAAAAACAGTCAAGGGATGAGTCCTTGGTTTCTCGATTCCAGCAGGCTAAGAATGGGGATACTTCTGAGTTCAGATTGAACAGTGAGGGAGTTCTATGTTACTGAGGTAGAGTTTGTATTCCAAAGGACTCTAACTTGAGGCAAGCAATTCTGAAAGAAGCTCATGGAGGTCTGTGTGCTATGCATCCTGGAAGGAATAAAATGTATCGCGACTTAAAGGAGTTGTATTGGTGGCCTGGATTGAAGCAAGAGGTAACGAAATCTGTGGGAAAATGTCTGACTTGTCAGCAAGTGAAAGTTGAACATCAATTACCTTCCAGACTTTTGCAGCCAGTGAAAGTACCACTTTGGAAGTGGGAGAGGGTAACCATGGATTTTGTGAGTGGGTTACCCTTGACTCCGTCGAAGAAGGACTTGATTTGGGTAATTGTGGATAGGTTGACCAAATCTTCTCATTTCATACCTGTCCACACTGATTATTCACTTCAGAAGTTAGCCAAATTGTATGTGGCGAAAATAGTGCGACTTCACGGAGTTCCAGTGTCGATTATCTCTGATCGAGATCCTAGATTCACATCTTGGTTTTGGCAAAAGTTGCATGAGGCATTGGGTACGCGGTTGAACTTTAGTACAGCCTTTCATCCTTAGACTGATGGTTAGTTAGAAAGGGCTATTCAGATTCTGGAAGACATGTTGAGGGGATACGTTATCGACTTTCGAGGCAGTTAGGAGGATTACTTACCATTGGAAGAGTTTGCATACAACAATAGTTATCAGGCAAGTATTCGAATGGCTCCTTATGAGGCACTGTATGGTCAAAGATGTCGTACACCTAGTTGTTGGACCGAGTTGGGTGAATGACAGGTTCTTGGACCTGAATTGGTGGCAGATACTGAGGATAAGGTCAAGTTGATTAGAGACCGATTGAAGAAAGCATCTGATAGACAGAAGTCATATGCAGATCTGAAGCGCAAGGGAATTGAGTACTCTGTGGGTGATATGGTCTTCTTGAAGGTTTCACCTTGGAAGAAAATATTAAAGTTTGGGAGGAAAGGCAAGTTAAGTCCACGGTTAATTTGGCCTTATCGGATTCTTAAGCGAGTGGGTCCAGTGGCTTATCAGTTGGAGCTACCTCCAGAGTTGGATAGGATTCATGATGTCTTTCACGTCTCCATGTTAAGTCGGTATCATTCTAACCCTACTCATGTTGTGCCGGTTGTAGAGATAGAGGCCCAAACAGACTTGACTTTTCATGAGGAGCCTGTGCAGATTTTGGATCGAGATGTTAAGATTTTGAGGAGGAAATCAGTTCCGCTAGTAAAGGTGCTGTGGCGTAATCATGGCAGAAAGGAAGCTACTTGGGAGCCAGAAGTGGCGATGCGTCAACAATATCCTTATCTGTTTGATTCAGGTAAAATTTCGAGGACGAAATTTCTTTAAGGAGGGTAGAGTTGTAAAGCCCAATTTTTGGGTTTTTTTTGTTTCTGTGTTTTTTTTAAATTTGGGTGTGTTCTGGTTGGTAAAAAAATATATTTTAGTAGGTTAGTGGGCTTTTGGAAGGCCCAAACTTAAGTTAAATCCGTGGTAGTCTTCGGAATTTTGATTTTAAGAACAAGTGATGCAATTAGCGTTTGGGCTTTTAAGAGTAAAGGGGTAAAAGATGACACAAAAAGGAATGTGGTGTAGTGGCAAGGTAGCGCCACTTAGGGGACAAGGAAGTGACGCCATAGAGGAAGCAAGGGGTCCAAGGTTCAAGTCTTGGCTCTTGCAATTTTTTTTGGTTTTTCTTTTCAATAAATCTGGAAGCAAGTAGGTGCGTTTTAAAGTTTAATATGTTGGACTTATGACACAAATGAGTTGATGGCCTAGTGGTGGTGGCGTGATTTGGCATGTGAGAGGACTTTGATTCGAATCCCTTGGCACGCAAAGGTTGATTATTTTGCTATGTTGGGACGGCAAGAGTTGGTGTTGGTTTTAAACTCTGATGATGGAGGGATCCCACATCGGAAAGCTAACATAAGAGTAGATGGAGAGCTGGCTTTAAATAGAGCAAACCATGAGGAGAGTTGGCATACCCTTCTGGGCTGATCCCTTTCGCTTGGAGGCGTGCTCGTTTGGGTTGGGCGTCGCTAAGAGTGTGGGGCGCGGATTAAGCTGCGATCTCCTAACAGTGTGTGTATTTCTCATTACTCTAGCGATGGGGACGGCTATTTCGGGCCGCGATGGGCTGAAATAGGCCATGTAGTCCCAATGGGTCCGTAGGCCCAAGTGGATAAGTTGTAGAATTACTAAAATACCCCTGTAGGGTAGGACTACCGATTTATCCCTAGAGGGTAAAATGATTATTTTGCCCCTCGTGCGTAAATGACAAACTTGTGTGATGATTAGGTTGGTTGACGTGGATTTATGGTAGTTATCATTAATTCGTAAGTCTAATGTGTTAGTGATCGATCGTAGGATTATCGCGTGGGACATATCGTCATCAATCGTCATCAACCAGGTGTGTAAACGACACCCCCCTTAGACTGAATCGGTAAAAGCCGAAATACCGAAACGTTGGTATTTTGTGAACTCGCGAGTGTGTGAGCGCTCGTGAGACAGTTGTTAATGAATATGGTGCATTTGGATGATTAGAGTGCAGAGTGTGCATTTTCGTGCACAACGGTATATTTGGGCTTAATGGGCCGAAAACGGGCCAATGGGCCAACAGGCCCACTTTGGTAAAAAGACGAGGTAAGTACTTTTGATTACTTGGTAAATGTTAGAATGAGCATGAAACCCTAGCAATTGGTAATAATTACTGAAATACCCTTATACATGAAAAATTACGATTTTACCCCTAGGGATTTTTTTTTATCTGGAAAGCATGATGTTCTGTTTCTGTGTACGTATGCCATGACATATTATTCTGTTGCATGGGACATGGGTTTATATTGATGGAGGAAGCGTTCTGGCAGCCTCGCTGCAATCTGGTGGCCTCGCCACATATATATCTGTTCTGGTGACTTTGTCACAATATCTGGCAGCCTCACTGCAATCTGGTGGCTTCGCCACATATATAAACATATATATTTGTTCTGGTGGCCTTGCCATAATATCTGTATCTGGTGACTTCGTCACAATATCTGGCAGCCTCGCTACAATTTCTATGGTGTTAGCGGTTGGGTGGGTCGAGTAGTCTCCCCACATGGTGTAAGGCTGGTACGGGGGTATTATGGATGGCTCTGGGTTGGGATTTCTGCATTCATGATATATTTGTTCTTTATCTGCTATGGGCCTATGAGTTTCATTATGATTTCTGTACAACTCACCCTTTATTTTCATCTCTGCAGGAAATCCCCAACCATAGTGGGCTTGGAGCTGTGAGGGATTCGGAGTGGCCACATCATCTACAAAGTTGGTTTTTCTAAGTTAGTTTATTTTTTATTATTTTTATATTCTGATTTAATTTTGGGTTTTAAGTTGTAATAAGGCCGCTATATAAGTTTCTCTTTCTGCTATGGTTTTTATTTTCTGATTATATTTATACTATGTCTAAATCGCTAGTGTTAGTCAGCTGTGGTTTTCAAAATTAATGAACGTTTTCAAGACTCAACAAGTACAACAAATGGATAGCCTAAAGATTGATAAACCGGCTTTTCATTCAATTTCTGTTTTTACAAAGACCACCCTAATCACTTAAACCAACAAATGCATACTAAGTCGTAAGTCCATGTGACACGTCAAATCTGGCCATAACGTCTGGGCCGGGTCTGGGGTGTTACAATTACATAATAATCCAAGAACATTCTTATAGCGAGCCAATCCAATATGTTGTTCCCTAACACACATACTCATGTATTGATTTTGACATCTCATGTCAATGACAACACTTTGTCATGAATCAACTACACATTAGTCTTAATGCATTATTGTTGTCCAAGCCCACAATAATACTCGACTAAGGACCTTTTAAGAATAATCATATTATTCTCAGGACATTATTATAAAATAGTTTATTTATAGACATAGAAAACAAACTGAAATGATAATGGCTATGCCTTATATTAATAAATGAGGTAAAATAAATATGTTTTTAGAATCATCTCATGATTGTTCATTGGGCATACTCTAACAAAAAGTACATCTACTTGGCCAAAGCAGACATATTGGGGTGAGGAATTTAAAGGAGCCACTGGCTGGTTTGGGCAAATTACCTCTATTGGATTCTCAACCAAGGGAAGACTAGTGGCATGCACTTAGGAGTCTGCAGATTGGGTGGACTCCAGTAGTAGGGTAGGTACTGGGGAAGTGTTGGTTATTGTTGGAAAAGGTCCTTTTCTAAGCCTACACCATGCTAGTTATGGGCGATCATTGTCCTCAATCTCTTGAGTGCTCCTCTCCACCCTAGGTTTTTATGCATTTTCTTGATCATTTTGTAACACCCCATACTCGGTCTGGTCACCAAACCTAAGCTATGGAATGCCACATTAGCCACCTAAGTGACTCTCCATTAACACCGAACCTAACCTCCATCACACCACAATATAAAACATAAAATATGTCTAAAGTTATTAATGTATGGTGGAATGTTATATAAGTACTTTCATCAAAACTCCTAAACTAACTACCATTCAGTACTAGTCCTATACAACTAAGGGCTCGACACTTATAGGAGTTTGCATACATAATAGATAAAGGTTCACATGTCAGTCCGTCTAGGGTTCACTTATCGGTTTTCATAAGGTTCACAAAATAATTTCCATTTAATGTTTGCATTTAAAAAAGGTTTTAAGTTTATCTAAACAGGGTTGGTCTTACGAACAGGGTTCGAAAACATAATAATTCCTTTAAATAGGGTAAGGTGTACAAACTACCCCTACGTTTCGAGTTCGTATTCAGATTCTGTGAACTCGAATCGTAGGGTTTTCTCCCATTTTGTATTATCAAAGTTCATTAAAAGTTCGCTTGAAAGCAGTTCACTAATTTTTAGGGTTCACACCCTATCACTTTATAGTAACTTTGGTGAACTCTTTATAAGTTAGTCAATTTGATTCATTACATGCTATTGCTTACAGTGATATGCTTAGTAATTAAGTCACTTTAATATGAACTTGTGATTTAAATAAACATCAAATCATACTTGAATTATATTCATGAACTTAAAACTCGTATGTTTATAATGTAATATAGGTTCTCAAATAGAAGCACTAAGAGAAACATAAGGAGTCATAAAGAAAATAACTAAGTCCTAAGACAAACAACGAAGTCATTAAAAAGATATATTTAAGCCCATGCATAATTCTTACTTTGCCTTTAATCTAGAGTCCTCTTGTATCACTTTTTTAGTATTTATGCTTCCTAGATCACATGCCTCGCCGCTACACACCATGCGATCTAACTATCTACAGTGTTTAGAAAGTAGTGTGTGAGCTCTTGTGAACTCAGTGAATATACAAGAAAGAATAACCACAAAGTATGCACAAAACAAAAATCTTTGGCTATGTTATAGAACTGCAAACACGATTCGCCATACTTACTTGAAGTCTGGTTCACAAATACCTACTATTAGTTAGCTTAAAAATAATAAAGCATGTTATTTTAGAAAACATAAACTTATTTTCCTATTGGATAAAAGGATCTCCTTATAATGCCTCAGAATAACTCAATGAGTCTAACATGTCCCATAAGTGTAGCATAAAAGCTAAACATTCTCCAACACACCAACATGTCCCAGTGAATAGAGCTTTACTTGACATTCCCTTATCGCTCCAACTTGTCGTAGGGCCTCTTGCCCAAATCACAAAACATAGAGGTGAGTATTCATAATCCTATGGCATGTACTTAAAACATATTTGTCAAAACATGTACTTAAAACATAGAGCTCGTATATTGTGATAAGCTAACAAAGCATTGTTCATGTTAAGCTCACAATATAAAGCTTGCGTGACACATATACAGTCACAAAATAGAGTTTAGAAAAGACTCACTCTTAAAACTTAGGTTAAAACCTTAAGCTCCTAATTAACATTATGGTTCGCCCATAGCTGTGGTGATCCCTAAACATTCACCAATTTGCTAAAAACTTTGGAGAAGTTTTTTCTTTCCTTTGTCCTTGCTTGTATATGGTTCTGTCAGTTTTGCAATTTCACAAACATACAAAAGTCACTAGCAGACATAGCACATAAAAACTCATACACAATTACAAACGATCCTAGGTTCTCACATGCCAATCTTTTAGTGAACCTAGTTTCCTTTGTTTGATAAACTTTCTTAATTTCCTCTAAAGATAACAGAGAAACAGAGTCTTACCTTAGATCTTAAGAGATAAGTCCTGGGTTCTAATAGAATAATCGATGATGAATTTGAGAAAATTTTGTAGCATCTCAGAATATGATATTTCTAATGGAAATGGATTAATTTATAAGCATTGAGTGTTCTAATGTTCTTAGAATACCCTAGTCGTAGTAGAAGTAGTAAAGAAGTTACATGCATGGGTGGTGTTTCGAAGAGAAAAGTAAGTTGAATTTCCTAACTTTGGTATAATTACTCCTTGACTACTCCTACTTTTGACTCTTGGCTTAATGCAGTGATTACAGCTCGCCAGGCCCACTGGTGAACCATAGCTTGCCAGACCAACTAGCAAACACTTAGCTTGTTAAACATACTGGCGTACACCAACTCGCTATACCTGCTGGCGTACTCCAACTCGCTGGACTTGCTGGCGTGCTCCAGCTTGCCAGCCTACTCACGAATATAGTTTGCTAAATCCTTTGGTGAACCTTGCTTCTCCAAAGCCATTGGCAACCTCTAATCGCCATGCTCAAACTTCTAGGCACTAATTTGAGATTTTACAACTCTGCCCCTTTTAAGAAATTTCGTCCTTAAAATTACCTCTTGTTCAAAACAGATGAGGATACGAACACCTCATTGCATCCTATATTTTCCAAGTGGCTTCGCTAGTCTTGTGGTTTTGCTACAACATTTTAACTAAATGAATTATCTTATTTCACAAGACTCGATCCTCATGTGCTACTATTTCAACTTGTTTCTCCTCATAAGTTAGATCAAATCGCACCTCAATGTCATCTACTGTTACTACATAGGAAGGGTCCGTACAATATTTTCTTAGCATGGACACATGAAAAACATCATGGATTCGCTCAAGCTCTAGTGACAACTTGATTCGACAGGCCACTAGACCAATCCCTTCAACTACTTCATTATGGTCGATGAAGCTTGGACTTAATTTTCCTTTTCACCCAAATCTTAAAACTTCCATCCATGGAGAAACCTTCAAAACCACTTGCTCACCTACTTGGTACTCAATGTCTCGCCGTTTTAAATCAGCATAGGATTTTTGTCTGTTCAAAGGATCCTTCAGCTATTCACATATCATTTTTACCTTATCCTCTATTTTACGGACTAACTCTAGTCAAACTATTCATTTTTCATCTAACTCTTCCTAACACAAAGGGGTGCCATGTGGATACTTGTTTGGTAACTTTTGTTATATCCTATGAACTCCAACTCAACTTCACAGCATGTCCTCTAGTATTTGTATCACCCTCTTTGATTAGCCATCTGTTTTTCAATGATAAGCAATACTGAAGTGTAGTTTCGAACCCAAGGCTTCTTGTAAACTTTTCAAGAATCTCGAACTGAATCGAGGATCCCAATCGAAGGTAATGGAAACCAACTTCCATGGAGTCGCATTATATTTGTGATGCATAACTCTGCCAGCTTTTGTAAAGTATAAGTGGTGCAAACTACTAGGAAGTGAGAACTCTTTGTGAATCGATCTACTATCACCCATATTGCATCTTTCTCAAAGTTAGGGGCAAGCTTAAAACAATGTCTATGGTGATATTTTCCCAATTCCACTATGGAAATTTGAGTGGTTGTAACAATCTTGAAGGATACAAATGTTTTGCTTTCACCTTCTGACAGACGAGACACTTTGCCACAAAGTTGGTGATGTCTCACTTCAACCCTAGCGACCAATACAGCTCGTAAATGTCATGGTACATCTTATTACTTCCTGGGTGCATTGCATAAGTGCTACTGTGAGCTTCTCCAAGGATCACATGTTGAAGCTCTTCATCACTAGGAATGCAGAGTCTTATCTTAAAATAGAGTATCCCTTCTTTATTTAGTGTGAAATCCCCTCGCACTTATTGTTCAACTAGGTGAACCCACTTTGCCATATCCTTATCTGTGACTTACTTTTCCTTGATTTGTTCTGAAAGGGTTGGTTTTACTTGTAGTTCCACGTGTAGTCCCCCATACTCATCAAACTAATTCATGCTAATAGAGCTCGCAGCTCACTTATTGAATTTCTACTCAAGGGATCTGCGACCACGTTTGCCTTCCCAAGGAGAAATTCTATCACACAATCATAGTCCTTTAGCAGTTCTATCCACCACATTCGTCACAAGTTCAGTTATTTCTGGTAAGTAAATACTTGAGGCTCTTATGGTTTGTATAGATATTGCATTATTTTCCATATAGGTAGTGTCGTCAAATCTTGAGTGCGAACACCAGTACTGCTAGCTCCAGATCATGAGTTGGGTATTTTCACTCTTGATACTTCAACTTCCTAGAAGCATAAACAGCCACCTTGCTTTCCTACATTAGCATACAGCCAATACCCATGTGCGAAGCATCACTATAGACTACAATTTTTTTCCTCAATTTTGGTTGTATCAACACAAGTGCTTTAGTGAGTATCATCTTAAGTTTTTTGAAACTCTTCTACCTTTCTTCTGTCCATGTAAAGTACTCGTGTTTTTGTAATTACTTTGTTAAGGGTTCCACAATGGTAGCAAACACTTTTACAAATCTACGATAGTATCCTGCAAGCCCCAAAAAGCTTTGTAATTTAGTAACACTCTTTGGCAAACTCCACTATAAAACTGCCTATCTTCTTTGGGTCATACGAACTCTCTCTTTCGAAACCTCATAACCCAAGAATGTTATCTCTTTGAGCTAAAACTTAAACTTGCTAAGCTTTACGAACAGTTGTTTCTCTCGTAGAATCTATAACACAGTTCACAGGTGAGCATCATGATCTTCTTCAGCTCATGAATACACTAGAATATCATCTATGAAGACTACCACACACTGATCTAAGTACTCATGGAACACTCTAATTGTCAAGTCCATGAATGCAACAGGTGCATTTGTCAGTCCAAAAGGCATGACCAGAAATTCATAATGCACATACCTTGTTCTAATTGTTTTCTTTAACTCATCTACCACATTGACCTTAAGTTGATAGTATAGGTAGGTCTATCTTTGAGAACATTATGACACCTTGTAGCTGGTCGAAACATGTCATCGATTCATGGCAATGGCTACTTACTTTTGGTAGTCAATTTGTTTAACTGTCTGTAATCGATGCACATCCTCAGGCTACCATCTTTCTTCTTTACAAATAGAACTGGCAAACCCCATGGTGACACACTTGGTTGAATCAAACCTTTATCAAGCAACTCATATAGTTGTATCTTCAATTCTTTAAGCTCTTTTGGTGCCAAACAATAAGGTGTAATAGACATTGGTGAAATACTAGGGTAAAGTTCAATGTCGAACTCCATCTCGCAATCTGAGGGTAAACCGACTAGCTCATCCGTAAGCCAAGCCCATGTCCTAACCTCGTGGATTATTTGAAAGTCGAGAATTTTAGGGGGTGAGCTTTTAAAGCCCAGTATGATTTTTACTTAAAATATAATAGTGAATAAATCACATAATTTAGAAAAATGATAAAAAGTACAGCAACAGGCCAATTTGACATATATTGATATGCATGGCAATGTAAATACAGAATTTCTTTCAGAAATCAATGTGTAGTTTTTATAAAATGTTCCTACCCAACTCTACTACACACCATAAAAGAGTTCTCCTAGAACTCATCCATCCATTAACACAACAATATTGTGGACAACCCACTAGATAATGCAGACAAGCTACCAAATACAAATAATTGTGAACAAGCCATAAGAATTGCATATAACTGCCAAATATGTAGATTATTAAATTTTCAGAATCTTCCTCTGTACAATTTTATCCCAACCCTATGCATGTGATATGGCATACAGAACAAATTTTTTTAGTATACATGCTTAACATGCAAATCGGATTTCTTTGCGTACTAACACAGAGAACATCCTTTACATACAAGTCAAATCTCATCATTAGAAACAGTGTCATGATACAATATTTTTCATACAAAACAGAATATGGCCATTACATCACATATCATCAATGTTGGGTAAAAATAAGCAATGTATCTCATCTATCATTGAATCACACAACAAAATCACAGTATAACATATATAAATAGTGCAGAATTACTTGAACTTCAATCTTTTTAACAAATTTAATAACCCCTTATTCATATACATAGTGCACTCAAATGTTTCCATGTCCCACGATCTTAATAACAAAATATTAATTTTATACTTAAATTTATTAAACAATTATATTCATACCACACATTGTTTATAAGTTAAAACCCACACCTTGGTTTAGTGGACCTAATGAAACCCTAGACTCATTTCCACATCTATTCTTAGATCCAACCCATTCAATCACATGTCTGAATCCAAAATAACGATTCGCCAATCATGTTATTTTATTATCACCCTCATTCTTTTTATAAAAATGTTTTAAATCCAAAAATAAATATCCAATCCATACTTATGAATAAAGGTTAATAGTGATCTAAATGTTTGGTGATTGATTCTTCATTACAATCAATATTAGGTTAGCACCAAAAGATCATTCGGTCAACACTCAAATGACTAGGAAAAAGAAAGGATGATGTCAAATATTAGCAATACTTACAATATAGATAAATCAACATGATAATGATGACTACAAAGGATTAGAAGCAGTGGCAACGATATCTAAAAAATTAAAACATTTAACAAAGTAAGCAAATTAAAGGTTATAATCAATAATAATATTGACATGAGAAAGAAAAAAGAAGGGGAGGAAAATTGTTAGGATACGGTGGAAATCCTGCGATTGGCGACAATAGATGACGATAATCATGGCGGCAGTTACGACGGTGGTAGGTGGTTAAGATAGGCGGTGAAAGGGCGATTCCAAGGTAGGGGAGTAGCGTATAGTGCTGGTCAAGATAGTGGTCACAAAAACTAAAAGAAACGAAAGCAAGGGAGTGGTAGAGAATAACTAGAAAGGGGTGGTGCAAGGTGGTTGGTGGGAGGAGAAATGAGAGGTTTTTGCTAACATGAAAACAAAATGGTGAGTATGGATACAATGGTTGGAAGGCTACCCTAGTCAAACTTACTCATTTTGGCAACAAGAGGGGACAAAGGATAAAGTTGTGGATCATGGGGGAAAAATGGAGTGATAGGGAGAATAAAAGAGGAATGTTGACTCAACAAAAGGGAAAAAGAAATCTTCCCTATTAGGCAATAATGTGGGACGGGAATAGGGGGTTGACCCTTGTTAAAATTGTCAAAAATTTAATTAAAAAGATAAAGGAGTGGGGATTTGATCATGGGACCTTTAGGAAATTAATTAAGCTCTTTACAACTAATCCACTTTAGTTACTTGATCATGCACTAACGAATTAAATTAAAAAGTATGGGGTGTGACAAATCTATCCTCCTTAAAAATAAATTTCGTCCTCAAAATTTACCTGGTCATAATAAGTGGGGATATTGACATCACATTGAATCTTCAGGTTCCCAAGTTACAGTTATGTCACTAATAGTTTTATATATCTCAATCCCCAATTTATCAGCCACCAGGTAAGACACATACAATTGGGTTGAACAATTATCAATCAAAGTGAAGTACTAAATAGAATTAATTGTAAAAGTACCTGCTATGACGTTAGCTGTGTCACGGTCCTCTTTGCGTCTCACCACATAGACAAGTATAGGCTGTAACACCCTTAACCTATCTCTGTCGCTAGACTAGGGTTTCAGAGCAATACCAATCAACTGCAAAACATTTAACATTATAATATTAAATAGATTAACAGTATTAAATAACAACCAATCACATGCATTTTGTCACTAAATCGAGCCTTTGAGGCTCTAAAAATAGCTTATAAGTGATTCGAGACTTGGAAACACAAAAATTTACACACTTTTTCATACCCTTTTTAACTTAAATTCATGCGAATTCGGTTAAATTCATGTCGAAAAATAATTACTTTTTATAAAAATAATTAAAGTTCACTTAAAATATGAACTTATTGAATTTTAGTTAATTTTATAATTAATTTTGATTAATTTTGGTTATTTTCGACAGAATTGCACAAAGGGCAAAAAATGGCTCGATAGATACTGCTAGAAGCACAAAATCGAGAAGCAATTTGAAGTATCGAAGCAAATCAATTTTCAGCCTAAGAAGGTCCAAAATTATGTGTATTAATTCATAATTTAATTAATTTTAATTTATATCCAAGTTAATTTGGGTTAATAAATTATTATTAATTAATTATGAAAAAATGGTCTAATTGAACCGAACCGAGTGAACCGAACAGTCCAAAACCGTCCAAGTGCTGACCCAATTCAGCTTATTATCTGATTATTTAAGCTTGCAAAGAGGCCCTTGAAGACTTGTTCAAATTGCAAATCAACCCCTCCATAATTGGTGGCTTTGTAGCTTTACCCCAAGCCATATTTAGCAAAGTTGAAGCCATCAACTTTGCCACATAGATGGTTGGCCAAGGGGTGGCTCTTTGGCTACTATTTTTAGAAAATTTTAGCTGCCACATTCAGCTATAAAACCCCCCTTGGCTGATCATTCAAAGCATCCCTCATCCATTCACATCTCTTCTCTCCTCTCCCACTTTCTCCTCTCATTTTCCCATTCCAAGTCCCTTACTCTCTTGTCGATTTCTCCTCTTGGAAAGGGGGTATTCATTAGCCATTTTGGAGCAACATTGAAGTGTTTATAGCAGCCTTGATCGGCGAGGACAATAGAGAATGAAGACGGAGCAAACTAGTCAAGCCACGGAGAAACACCGGATTTGATTCTTGTTCCCTATCTCTTTAATTTTTGTTGTTATGATGAACATATCTATGAATATTTATGTTGTTGGAATGGTTAATTTAATCATCTTAGCTTGAATTTAATTCGTGTTGGTTTGATTGCATTTCATCTGCTTGAATTATTAAAATTGTGTTTATGTTGTTATAGGCCTCGGTAAAATGCTTGATTAAGTAAAATCATGTCTAAGTTATTCTTGCATTACGATTGTGAGGTAACTAATGAATTAGTTATTTAAACGGATTGAAATTGTTAATAGACACAATACTTAATCAGTAAATGTTTATTCTTCTAAGGTAGCTTAAGGTTAAATTAGCATTGTATGTAGCGATACATTTGCCTTGCATAACTTGCAAGATTATTGTGATTAAACTGTTTCAAAGTAACGATACCTTGTTACCTCACATAGTCTTTTATGTGCTTATTAGATTTAATTAATTGTTTAAATTGACATAAGGATATGCAAGAGATTAGTTCAATTTAACGAGTATGTATGTGCAATAACATGTTTGCTTACTAAAATCTGTTTAATCGTTTAAATTAACATAGGGATATGTTAAGAGATGAATGGATTTGTGTAGGTGAGTATGTTCATAAGTTAGCAAATTACCGAGTTGTCGTGAATTTATTTGTAACAACATAAACATGAGTTTAATAATTCTAAGTTAAAGAAATTTAATTAATCCAACACAATCATGTCATCTTGATTAAATCGTATTTTGAAATCGTGCAGTTGAGATTTATTTCTTTAGTTTACTTAGTTTTTAATCACCTTCTTCAAACAAAATATTTTTCTTCACCAAAGTGTTTTAAATAGCATTCATAAATAATTCTTTTCACAGTCCTTGTGGGTACGATAACTTGACATTTACTTGTCACTTTATTACTTGTTGCGATTGTGTACACTTGCACATTATCGTCGTTCCAAGTTTTTAGAGCCATTGCCGGGGACTATGTTTTAAAAAGTCATTATTCGTGAATTTGTTAGTTTTGCAGTTTGGTTTAATTTTCTATTTAAACTTCAACTTAATTAATTTTTCTATGGTTATTTTAGGTGTTTATGAGTATTGGCCGAATTATTGACCTACTCCCTATAGACCCTGAGATTGAACAAACTTTTCGAAAGCGAAGAAGACAAGCAAATTAGAGAAGGATCGAAGAGATGAACTTTGAAAATCTAAATCAAGGAAATGGAGCAAATCCTGCTCCCTTATTGCTGATGATAGGGATAGAGCTTTAAGACAGTATGTCGTGCCAGTGTTTCATGATCTTAATCCGGGTATTAGAAGACCCGAAATTGAGGCACAATAGTTTGAGCTGAAGCCAGTCATGTTTCAGGTGCTTCAGACAGTGGGCAAATTCAGTGGAATGCCTACTGAAGATCCTCACCTACACTTAAGGCTATTTATGGAGGTGAGCGATTCTTTCAAGTTAGTCGGAGTACCCAAAGATGCATTACAATTGAAGCTGTTCCCATATTCACTAAGGGACAGAGCTCAAGCCTAGTTGAACTTATTGCCACCAAATTCAATTTCCACATGGTAAGAGTTTGCAGAAAGATTCCTTATGAAGTATTTTGTAACACACCAAACCCAGCCTAGACATTATGGCCGAATCTGGCGTGTTGCATCAAAGCGTCGAGTTGTCGTTAAGAGTTTATTTCTAAAATTAAAACCTTTTGTAAGGGGTTAGCAAATCATCTCGTTACAAACGTTTGCCAAAATAATTGCCTTTAGAATATTAATTCAACTTAAATCGCAGAAGCTTTTTTGAAAACTTTTTTGTTTAAAGCTTGTGTTCTTTAGAAAACCTTGAATAATTTGAAAACTCGAGTTTTCCTAGACTAGTAGTTTAATATAAGGAATCAAAAGCCCAATTAAAACTTAAACCCACAATGGCCTTATTACATAATCAAAAACCTAATATGAAATTTAAAATAAATTAAGTCAAGTTGCAGATCCACTGCAATCGTCTGGCCACCTCCGAGTCCCTCGCGGCTCCAAATCGTCTAAGGCTGGGTATTACCTGGACAATTAGATAGAAAGGGTGAGTTTGCGAAAACTCAGTGTGTAATCCCTTAAACATACAAACAGTCAGATATACGGTATGCAGAAACAGACTAGGCCTGAGCCTATCACAGGAACAGTATCAAGTGGGCCTAAGCCTAATACAGAATCAGTATCAGATGTAGATATGCAGACAGATTCCTAGCCCAGTCCAACCAACACACCACCCGTACCAACCAACACACCATGTGGCGATAAAATCGACCCACCCAGTCAACACACCAAGCTTAGCACCGATTGTGGCACTAAGTCAATAGAACGGCTCAACATCGTAGACAAAACGGCTAAAGGCCGTAAATATGGTAGCAACGCTGCCAATTAACAGAACGGCTAAAAGCCATAACCAGAAAGGTAGTAAGCCAAAAACAAAACGGCTACAAGCCATAAGCATCGTAGAAAGGTTGAAAGCCTTGTACAGAATGACTACAAGCCGTACACATCCTCCATCAATAATAACCCAACCCCATGCAGTATGTCATGTTATAAATATTATGTGTATGCAAAGTCATACTCAGTACAATCATATATGTAAATCATAATCACATCAGTCATACGGAACATAAGGGCATAATCGTC
The DNA here is from genome assembly GCA_025698465.1 of Gossypium longicalyx. NCBI lineage: Eukaryota > Viridiplantae > Streptophyta > Magnoliopsida > Malvales > Malvaceae > Gossypium > Gossypium longicalyx. The sequence goes on along the minus strand of CM046996.1, from coordinate 44,454,764 downwards.
ATTTTACCTTATAGGGGCATTACAGTCATTTTATCCTACAGGGGCATTACAATCATTTAACCCTACAGGGGCATTACGGTTATTTTACCCTACTAGGGCATTACAGCCATCTTACCCACCAAGGGTATTTTAGTAATTTTACAAACCAGGGGTATTTTGGTAATTTTACAAACTGAGGTCTTAACGACCCAACTAAAGGTCCACCATCACCTTGAGCAACTAAAGTAACCTAAACAGACATAACAGTGCAAATGGGCCCAAAGCCCATTACTTGGCCCAAGTGGACCCACAAACTCGTGTAGCCCATTTAGCCCAAATTCAGTTACGGCTATGTGACCACCATAGCCCAGTTCATTAAAACTCACTTACCATGGATTTTACCCGTGTGGAGCCCACGAGCCCATTAGGCCCACATGGCCCATTCTAGCCCATCGAGGCCCATAACGGCCCCAGTCCAGGAAAACGCACGTGGTGGCCTTTACAGTCTATCGCCTATGATTTGTGGGCTTGGTTTACCCCATGGGTGATCGAACGCTCGCGAGGCCTCAAATGTTGACATTTCGGCTTTTCGGCTTTTCGGCTTTTGCCAATTCACAGCAAAGAGAGGTGTGAATACACACCTATTTACGAAAACGTGCGAAGGATCCGCGAGTTCTTCAACTTACATTCATTCATGAGATTCAGTTAAACTTACGATAACCAATCTATCCAAAATCCCCATCAAAATAACTTGTCCAAACCTACCCCTCACTCGAATAGATCCGCCAATATGGTTTACTTGTTAAACCGCTGACGAAGGTTTAGTAAAGAACTCCTTGATGCACACTGCACAAAAAGCGATTTTTATTACTTATGTCCACCTATACACGTGAGTCAAGTCCAGTAACAGAGAGAAGGGCATTCGGCCAACACGAAGGAATCCACGCCAAATACCCCAATTTAAAACAAAGGCAAAATAAAATGCTACCTTGATTGAGAGTCGAGCGAAGTTACTGATCATTCTGAAATACTTGCGCACTTCTCTACTCCTCGGGAAGTGTTACCCCTAAAGAATGCAAGAATCATTAGAGAAAGAGATGAGATTCGGCATTCCGAGAAAGGAAGGAAAAATCAAAAAGAGTAGTGATCACTAGGGACTTACCAGACAATATTCAAGCAACACCATAAAAGAGGGAGAGAGAGTTGAGCAAAACCTGAGAATAGAATAGAACAGAGAATAAGAAGAGCCACCGTACTCGGTCTACCACAAGAGAGAAAGTATATGCTAAGGTTCGGCAAGGGTAAAGGAATAAGGAAGGGAAGTGAGAAAAGGGAGACCAAATTGATTATGCAAAACCCCCAAACGAACGATACGAGAATACCCAAAAGACCACAAATAACATTCGGCTACCAAAAGAAAAGCAAAACAGAAGATGAAAACAAAAATAGCGAGGAAAATAATTTTCAAAAAGAGAGCACAAAACCAAAAGCAATTCGGCACCTAAACACTCTCAAGTTGCCATCCATACACTCCTTAGACTCCCTAACGGAATTTGCATAATCAACTTTCCCTAATTAGCTTCAAACTCTCTGAGTTTGAAATCCTTAATTTTCTCCACCCAACTATCCTTCACATCCATAACCACCCTTTTTAAATTCCTTGATTTTCTCCCTTTAACCACTTCCACAACCACCTCAGTAGAGTTTGTATCCAAATCAAACACTTGCCGCCCCATTAACAAAATAAATACTCCTTGCTTGCCATGGGATCCAAACCCTTGCTCTCACAATAATCATGCCAGGCCACTGCCACTAGGCCACCAGCTCACTTGTGTCATTAATCAGTCATAATAAAAAATAAGCCCTACATACCAACGTCCAGATTCACTTGAGAGTAAAAATTAAAATAAATTGTAAGATCCAAGACTTGAACTCGGGCTCCCTTGTAACCTTAATGATGCCACAACCACTAGACCACATACTTCCTTGTGTCATTTTTTAATACAATAATTTAAAAGGCCTTCATCCAAACATCAAGGGTTTTATTCACTTAAAACCAAAATTTTTGCTAAAGCCCAAGTTTGAACCCAGGACTTTTCCAACTCCTCTCAGGAGCCTTAACCACTTGAGCAGACATTTAATTGTGTCATTTCCTTGCACAATTAAATACTTATATACGACCTCCTTACGGACCTATACTCAAGGCCCAATACTCCTAGGCCTAAATTCGGGGCGTTACAATTCTACCCTCTTGAAGAAATTTCATCCTTGAAATTTCCAACTATCAACGCAATTGCTTAACTTAACCTACACCACCATGCTTCTGATGTGCACTCTAGTACCCAGCTTTGAATATAACACATTATAGATAAAGTACATACCAGTATTTGCATCTGGAGCGTCTATGCCCTCTCGACGACATGCTGCATAGACCAAAGCTGGTTGCCTCGCCTTAGCTTAACCAGCACCTTTGCCTGGTGCTCCACAGCCCAAACCGTTTCCATCCATAGCCTGACCACAGCTTATTGGGGACTGCTGACCACCTCTCACTGGCTGAGCAACACCCTGCCCTGCAGCTTGCATCCACCCAGGCCTCTGTGGACAATATCTCACAAAGTGCTCCACTGATCCGCATCTAAAACACGTCCCAGGCCTTTTCCGACAGACACTCTGATGGTAGTTCCCGCAACCCACACAAGGCTGTGATCTAGTAACAACAACAGAAGCCCTAACCTAAACTGGTCCATCCGTTCTAGCCTTTCTTTTAGGCCTCTGATCCGAATTGGAGGGTTCTAAATCCCTCTTATCCTAGCTTTTTTCCTTTTTCCAGTTCTGATGCTCGGCGTGCTTTACCTCCTCAGCTATCTTAGCTTTCTCCACTAACATGGCAAAATCCCGCTCCCTCTGTGGAGCTATCAACACTCGGAGGCTGTCTCTGAGGCCGTCCTCAAACTGAACACAGTGCTCGTATTCCGTTGCTACTATTCCTTGGCCATACCGACTAAGTCGCAAAAATTCTACCTCATACTCAGCCACAGATCTGTCACCTTGAACCAAATTCAGAAATTCCTTTCTACGACCGTCCACATAGCTGGCGTCCACATACATTCCCTGAAATGTGGACTTGAAGAACTCCCAAGTCAATTGATCAGATGAGGTACCCTCTTTTACTATAAGCCACCACCGATAGGCTTCATCTCTCAGCAGTAACACAGCACCCTTCAACTTTTGTTCCGATGTACAGTCGAGGTTATCCATAACTCTTTCATGGCCTCCAACCAGTATTCTGCCACATTCGAGGCCACCCCAGAAACTCCCCTAAAGATTTATGCTCCATTTGACCAGAGTCATTCTGTAACTGACCTGCGACCCGCAGTAACTATATTCGACCCAACAGTATCCGCAACCCTTTCTAGAATCCTCAAAATTGCTTGGGACAATGCGTCGTCCCCAGCCACTCGATCAAACGACCCTGTCTCAGCTACCGGTGAAGCCAATGCTTCCCTCGCCTCAACGTTGGGCATGTGCCCCGATGCCGATGATCTAGATCTAGCACCTCTACGGCCTCTGCCGCGGCCACTTGCACCCCTTCTAGTGCTCATTTTCACTATACGTAATATCTGGTTTAAGAATTTTATGCAAATAAGTTATAATTCCAGTAATTAAGCAAATGTCTTATGAGAAATAGTAGTTCAGAGTTTGTTTTCGCATTCGCCAGCTCACTACAGTTTTCCAGTTTACTCCATCTATGGAGTTTTAGTGTAGTGCTACTATCTATAGTAGTTTCTCAGTATAACATTTCAGTCTATAACAGTAAACACAGTCAGAGAACTTATAGATTTGGTGCCGGAGACTCAGTGTGCCACACTTTCCAAAACCATACCTCAAAACACTTTACATATTTGAAAACAACCTCATGAAATACAAAATTTTAAATACCCATTCCACAGTCAAGTTTTGCAAATTGGCTCTGGTACAACTAAATGTAACACCCCAAACCCGACCTAGACGTTACGGCTGAATCTGGCATGTTGCATCAAAACGTCGTTCAAAAATTGAGTTGTCATTAAGAGTTTATTTCTAAAATTAAAACCTTTTGTAAGGGGTTAGCAAATCATCTCGTCAAAAATGTTTGCCAAAATAATTGCCTTTAGAATATTAATTCAACTTAAATCGCGGAAGCTTTTTTGAAAACTTTGTTGTTTAAAGCTAGTGTTCTTTAGAAAATCATGAATAATTTAAAAAATTGAGTTTTCCTAGACTAGCAGTTTAATATAAGGAATCAAAAGCCCAATTAAATCTTAAACCCAAAATGGCCTTATTACATAATCAAAAACCCAATATGAAATTTAAAATAAATTAAGTTGCAGATCCACTGCAATCGTGTGGCCACCTTTGAGTCCCTCGCGGCTCCAAATCGTCTAAGGTTGGTATTACCTGCACAATTAGACAGAAAGGGTGAGTTTGCAAAAACTCAGTGTGTAATCCCTTAAAAATACAAACAAATGATATACAAGATGCAAAAAGCAGACTAGGCCGAGCCCATCACGAGAACAAGATGTCGGTGGGCCTAAGCCCAATACAAAATCGATGATCGAGATGCGAGATATGCATGATGATTCCTAGCCCAGTCCAACCAACACACCACCCGTACCAACTATCACACCATGTGGGGATAAAATCGACCCACCCAGCCAACACACCAAGCTTAGCACCGGTTGCGGCACTAAGTCAACAAAATGGCTCCACACCGTTGATAGAACGGCTAAAGGCCGTGAATATCGTAGCAACGCTGCCAGTTAATAGGACAGAACGGCTAAAGGTCGTGAATATCGTAGCAACGCTGCCAATTAATAGAACGGCTAAAAGCTATAAGCAGAAAGGCAGTAAGCCTTGAACAGAATGGCTAAAAGCCATAAGCATCGCAGAAAGGCTGAAAGCCTTGTACAAAATGGCTACAAGCCGTACACTTCCTCTGTCAATAATAACCCAACCCCATGCAGTATGTCATGTCATAAATTTTGCATGTATGCAAAGTCATACTCAGTACAATCATATATGTAAATCATAAGCACATCAGTCATATGGAACATAAGGGCATAATCGTTATTTTACCCTACAGGGGCATTACATTCATTTTATCCTACAGGGGCATTACAGTAATTTTACCCTACAAGGGCATTACAGTCATTTAACCCACCGGGGGTATTTCGGTAATTTTACAAACTAGGGGTATTTCAGTAATTTTACAAACCAGAGTCTTAACGACGCAACAGAAGGTCCACAGTTGCCTTGAGCGACTTAAGTAACCTAAACAGACATAACAATGCAAATGGGCCCAAGGCCCATTACTCGGCCCAAGTGGGCCCACACACTCGTGTGGCCCATTTATCCCAAATTTAGTTACGGCTATGTGACCACCATAGCCCAATTCATTTAAACTCACTTACCATGGATTTTACCCGTGTAGAGCCCACGAGCCCATTGGGCCCACACGGCCCATTCCGGCCCATCGAGGCCTATAACGGCCTTAGTCAATGAAAATACATGTGGTGGCCTTTACAGTCTATCGCCCATGATTTGTGGGCTTGGTTTACCCCACGGGCGATCGCACGCTCGCGAGGCCTCAAATTCTGATGTGTCGACTTTTCGGCTTTTCAGCTTTTGTCGATTCACAACAAAGAGTGGTGTGAATACACACCTATTTATGAAAACATACGAAGGATCCGCGAGTTCTTCAACCTATATTCATTTACGAGATTCAGTTAAACTTACGATAACCAATCTATCCAAAATCCCCATCAAAATAACTTGTCCAAACCTACCCCTCACTCAAATAGATCTGCCAATATGGTTTACTTGCTGAACTGCTGACGAAGGTTTGGTAAAGAACTCCTTGATGCACACTGCACAAAAAGAGGTTTTTATTACTTATGTCCACCTATACACGTGAGTCGAGTCTAGTAATAGAGAGAAGGGCATTCAGCCAACACTAAGGAATCCACGCCAAATACCCCAATTTAAAACAAAGGTAAAATAAAACGCTACCTTGATTGATAGTCGAGCAAAGATACTGATCGTTTTGAAATACTTGTGCACTTCTCTACTCCTCGAGAAGTGTTACCCCTAAAGAATGCCAGAATCATTAAAGAAGAAGATGAGATTTGGCACTCCGATAAAGGAAGAAAAAATTGAAAAGAGCAGTGATCACTAGGGACTTACCAGACAATATTCAGCCAATACCAAAAAAGAGGAAGGGAGAGCTAAGCGAAAGCCGAGAATAGAATAGAACAGAGAATAAGAAGAGCCACCGTACTCAGTCTACCACAAGAGAGAAAGTATATGCTGAGGTTTGACAAGGGTAAAGGAATAAAGAAGGGAAGTGAGAAAAGGGAGACCAAATTAATTACGTAAAACCCCCAAACGAACGATACGAGAATTCCCACAAGACCACAAATAAAATTCGGCTACCAAAAGAAAAGCAAAACAAAAGATGAGAACAAAAACAGTGAGGAGAAGAATTGTCGAAAAGAGAGCACAAAACCAAAAGCAATTCGACACCTAAACACTCTCAAGTTGCCGTCCATACGCTCCCTAGACTCCTTTGCCGAATTTCCATACTCAACTTTCCCCAATCAGCTTCAAACTCTCCAAGTTTGAAATCTCTAATTCTCTCTACCCAACTCTCCTCCATATCCATAACCACCCTTTTCAAATTCCTTGATTTCCTCCCTTTGACCACTTTCACAACCACCTCAACAGAGTTTGTATCCAAATCAAACACTTGCCGCCCCATTAACAAAATAAATACTCCTTACTCGCCATGGGATTCGAACCCTTGCTCTCACAATAATCATGCTAGGCCACCACCACTAGGCCACCAGCTCACTTGTGTCATTAATCAGTCGTAATAAAATATAAGCCCTACATACCAACGTCTCGATTCACTTGAGAGCAAAAATTAAAATAAATTGCAAGAGCCAAGACTTGAACCCAGGCCCCCTTGCAACCTTAATGACGCCACAACCACTAAACCACTTGCTTCCTTGTGTTATTTTTTAATACAATAATTTAAAAGGCCTTCATCCAAGCATCCAGGGTTTTATTCACTTAAAACCAAAAGTTTTGCTAAAGCCCAGGTTTGAACCCAGGACTTTTCCAACTCCTCTCAGGACCGTTAACTACTTGAGCAGACATTTAATTTGTGTCATTTCCTTGCACAATTAAATACTTATATACAACCTCCTTACGGACCCATACTCAAGGCCTAATACTTCTAGGCCCAAATTAGGGCGTTACATATTTCCCGACTAGCAAGAATGCTAAGTTGAGGAATGAGATCACTATATTCCAACAAATGGATGATGAATCCTTGTATGAGGCATGGGAAAGGTACAAAGAGTTATTACGAAAGTTCCCTCATCATGGAATCCTACATTGCCTCCAACTTGAGACATTCTATAATGGTATAAATGCTCACACGAGGATGGCAATGGATGCTTCTGCTAACGGTGCTCTCCTTTCTAAGTCTTATAATGAGGCTTATGAAACCATTGAAAGGATTGCTAGCAACAATTACCAATGGCCAACCAATCGAGCAGTGTCAGGAAGACGAGTTGCCGGAATACATGAAGTAGATTCTCTTACTTCTCTCACATCTCAGGTATCATCAATATCCTTAATGTTAAAAACTCTTACTACTAATGGGTCTAACAGTTTTACAGCACAGCCACCAACCCAATTTGAAAATATAGCCTGTGTCTATTGTAGGGAAGGACATTTGTTTGAAGAATACCCATCAAACCCAGAATCCATGTACTACATAGGTAACCAGAACTAAAATCAAGGAAGGTAAGGACTACAATCCAATTTCTATAACCGATTGTGGCGAAACCACCCGAATTTTTCCTAGAGTCACCAAGGGGTTGGAACCAGTAATACTTACTCCCAACCTAGATCAACCCAGCCACCTAGTTTTTCGCAACAAGTTCAGAAACCAACCCAAGCTAAACCATCCAATGGCTTAGAAAATCTGTTGAAGGCATACATGGCCAAGAACGATGCCTTATTCCAAAGCCAAGTAGCTATATTGAAAAACCTAGAAAACCAAATGGGCCAACTTGCAACTGAAATCCAGAACCGACCACAAGGTGCTTTACCTAGTGATACAGAGAATTCAAGGAATTCGGGGAAGGAACATTGCAAAGCGTTGACATTGAGGAGTGGAAAGACAGTAGAGCCTAACACCATCGAAGTTGAAAATGAGCAAGTTGACGCTCAAGATTCAGAAAAAGTTCAACCGAGTGTTGAAATTCCAATTTCACAAGAACTAGAACCTGTAAAACCCGACAAGGTAATTTCAGAACCAGCTAATTCTGATCAACTAATAACTCTGTTAGATGCAGAATTGTCACAGAAGACGAATCAACTAGTTCCAGTAAAGAAACCACCACCACCCTACCCTCAAAGACTTCAAAAGCAGAAGCAGGAGATTCAATTCAAGAAGTTCCTAGACGTACTCAAGTAACTCCATATCAATATCCCATTGGTTAAGGCACTTGAGCAAATGCCGAACTATGTCAAATTCATGAAGGATATTATATCCAAAAAACGTAGACTTGGAGAATTTGAGATGGTAGATCTAAAAAAGGAATACAGTGCATATCTTCAAGACAAACTACCTCCAAAGTGGAAGGATCCTGGATGTTTTACCATACCTTGCAACATTGGAACAACATATTGTGGTAAGGCATTATGTGACTTAGGTGCGAGTACTAACTTGATGCCTATGTCAATATTTAGGAAGTTGGGGATAGGTGAAGTTAGACCAACTACAGTTACACTTCAATTAGCAGATATATCCTTAGCACATCCAAAAGGAAAAATCGAGGATGTATTGGTACGTGTAGATAAATTTATCTTCCCTGCTGATTTTGTTATTCTAGACTTTGAAGTAGACAAAGAAGTGCCAATTATCTTAGGAAGACCATTCTTAGCAACCAAAAGGACCCTTATTGATGTGCAGAAAGGTGAGCTTACTATGTGTGTTCAGGATGATCAAGTAACATTTAACGTTTTTAAGTTTATGCAATTTCTTGACACAATTGATAATTGTTCTGCAGTATTCGATTTAGAGGATTTAATAGTGGAGAAAGAGCTCAACTACGTTGAGGATCCGTTGGAACAAATTTTGACATCAGATCCTCCGAATGATGAAGAGGAGGATGAATACTTAGCATTGTTAGAAGCTAATCCAAAGGGATTTAATCTAAAATCCCATTTTGAATCTTTGGAATTAGAGAAAAGGGATTATGCCCTACCAAAAGTGTCAATCGATGAGCCACCTAAATTAGAACTCAAGGTACTACCTTCACATTTAAAATATGTTTATTTAGGTAATGTTTCTACTTTGCCTGTGATTATTTTAGCAGAATTAACTAGTGAGCGAGAAGAGAAACTCTTCCTGGTGTTGAAAGAAGGTTATCGGATGGACCATAGCTGGTATTCGCGGAATTAGTCCATCTGTATCCATACACAAGATTATCCTTTAAGATGGCAAAAAAGGGACGATTGATGGACAAAAAAGACTGAACCCCATTATGAAGGATGTAGTAAAGAAAGAAATCATCGAGTGGTTAGATGCGAGTATAATCTACCCCATCTCAGACAATTCATGGGTAGGTCTAGTCTAGTGCGTGCCAAAGAATAACCAAAAACTCATAGTGTCTATACCTTGTTCGAAAAGCAGTCTTTGGTACATCAGAGTCTTTAACTCGAAACTGATAGTAGCCTGATCTCAAATCTATCTTCGAAAACACTGTAGCCCCTTTCAGTTGATCAAACAAATCATCAATTCATGGCAACGGGTGTTTATTCTTTATAGTCACCTTATTGAGCTGTCTATAATCAATGCACATTCTCATAGCTCCGTCTTTCTTTTTCACAAATAACACTGGCGCATCCCAGGGTGAGAAACTCGGTCGCGCGAAACCTCTATCTGTCAACTCTTGCAACTGAGCTTTCAATTCTTTTAATTCAGTAGGTGCCATTCTGTACAGAGCTATGGATATTGGAGTCGTCCCTGGCATTAACTCAATACCAAACTCTACCTCCTGAATAGGTGGCAAACCTGATCATTCTTCAGGAAACACATCTGGATACTCGCACACAACAGGTACTGATTTAATATTTCTTTCGACCACTTTACTGTCAAGCACATATGCAAAGTAAGCTTCGCAGCCTTTTCTCACATATTTCTGAGCTAACATCGTAGAAATAATTGCTGATAACCCATTCAGATCATTAGATTCAATACGAATAACCTCATCATTCTGGCTCCGTAGATCAATGGTCTTTCTTTTACAGTTCATAACAGCATCATGTAAAGTTAACCAGTCCATACCCAGAATTATGTCGAACTCATCAAATGGCAACAACATCAAATCAACCAGAAAGCACAGATCTCGAATCATCAAAGGACAATTCTTACACACTTTGTCAACCATAACCCATCGGCCCAAGGGTTTTGACACTCTAATCACAAACTCAGTAGACTCAACAGGTAAAGTCTTACTGAATATTAAAGTCTCACACAAATAAGAATGAGTCGAACCAAGATCAATCAATGCAATTACATTAGTATCATAGAGACTGAATGTACCAGTAATGACATCTGGGGATGAAGCCTCCTCTCGTGCGTGAATAGCATAGGCTCTGGCAGGTGCACGAGCCTCTGATCTGACTGTTGTATCTTTAGTCCCTCTCTAACTGCCACTTCCATTACCTGCATTTTTGGGTGGTCTACCTCGAGTTGCAGTATTACCCGATCTTATATTCTACATTGGATTTTCTTTAGCTAACACTGGGCAATCACGTATATAATGATCCATCGATCTACATTAAAAATAAGCCCGATCATGCAATTTACAACTGCCGGGATGTCGTTTGTCGTAATGTTTACACTCAGGGTGATTTGACCTGACATTACCCACACTAGCTACTGAGGTAGCTTTCAAGCCCACTAGTGGTCTATCCTGATCCCCCGAAGTAGCTTTAGAATGGCTGAAATCATCTCAGAACTTCTTTGGTACTAATTGGATTGACTTACTGAATGATCTCTTACGTGAATCTCTAGCTTCAAAATCAACTTTTCTTTTCTCTTTCCCGAGCTCTTCAGCTTTGTAGGCTCGCTCAACCAGTACTACAAACTCTTTTATCTCAAGTATGCCAACTAACAGTTTAATGTCTTCGTTCAGCCCATCTTCAAATCTTTTACACATTATGGCTTCGGTAGAAACACACTCTCGGGCATACCCACTGAGTCTCATAAATTTTCGCTCATACCCTGTCACAGTCATCCAACCCTGTTTCAGCTCTAGAAATTTTTATGCTTCTGATCAATAAATCTCTTACTGATATATTTCTTACGGAACTCAGTCTGAAAGAATTCCCAAGTCACTCACTCTTTCAGAACCACTGATACTAGAGTATTCCACCAGTGATATGTTGTGTCTTGAAGCAAAGATAAGGCACATTTTAAACATTCATCCGGGGTATAGGACAACTCATCAAACACACGGATGGTATTATCAAACCAGAACTCGGTCCGCTCAGCATCATCATCATCAGTAGCTTTAAACTCTTCAGCCCCGTGTTTTCTGATTTTATCAACAGGTGGCTTATATAATCTCAGCGGATCACTTACTTGAGGTACAACAAGCATCGAAGATGGATTAGTCGGGGGTGGACGTTGTTGTCCAGCCGGGTTAGTCCGAATATACTGAGTAAACCAGTCATTCATCATTTGGTAAAAGGGTTATCTAACCTCTCCCTCTTGGTTACTCAAAATCGGTCGAGAATCAACCGGCGCTTTCCCTTGTGCGGGAGCAGACACTACACTCTCGACATCATTAGCTACAGCTATGTCGGGATCCATTTACTATATGAAAGCATATTTTCAAATGTCAGGAGTCATCACACTATCCCAGCATATATTATGGCATGTATAGCTAGACTCACACACGCTACGTTAGTCCTAGAACTTACTAAACTGTAGCTCTGATACCAATAAAATGTAACACCCCTAGCCCGTATCCGTCGCCGGGTTAGGATTATGAGGCATTAACAAACACAATACAATTCATACAGATATGTATTATATATTATAGTTCAAAACTTTAATCACATCCATAATTATAATTAAATCGATTATCGAAACTTAAGAAAGTATACCATTCACAGCATGATATAAATTAAACATAATCCAAAATATATTAAAACAATTTATACATATATGGAACATATAACACATCAATAACTTCATAAATGGAATATCAACCTAATTTTGTAAAAGTCTTGCTCACTTACATGTTGTACTACGAATGGAATAAATCCAATACCAACTTGTCAATTCAAATATACAACATTACTATGTTAATCCATGTAAATGTTATATCTTATAAATTAAATATAAATTTAATTCATCCATTCAAATACATGTATATATATATAAATAAATAAAGGCATCTAATTATATATATTTGAATTAAGCTTATTAGTAAATCATATTTATGGTTTGAATAAAACAACCAACGTATAAAAGATGCATCAGGTTCCACCAAGCTTAAACACATATTACCATTTTTAATAAGCAAACACATATGCAGCTTAAGTACAATTTAATATGGCCTATCATGCTATTAATGCATGTATGCGTGGTGCGCATTTACCCTAAAACCAAGGCCACACTTAACATTTGAATACATTCTAGAACGATTGATCAAAACAAACATGGAACATTTTTAATTACTTATTATCTTGCTTAGCTGAAACATATTACTTTAAACCACGTACACAACCAAAATTCTCATCACCGAATTATCTAAACTTAACTCATTAAACATTAATACTAAGAACATATTAAATCAAAACTGAGCATAATAAACAAGTTCAAATATATACCATATCTTAGTATAAACCACATCCAAACCAAACAACTTATCTTATGTTCGAATATAACCAAATAAATATTAATGCTATACCACATATTAATACCTTAATAGCATGTCAACCGAATTTTCATACTTACTTTATTTAAATATGAATCACATTTAAAACAACCAAACATACCTAAGGATATATGCATATATATATATATATTACGGCCAATATATTCATACCTATGCTATTCATTCACAACACATAGCATCATCACCAATTAGTTTAGACCATAATCAAACATAATCAAAACCAAACTTAGAAGTAAAGCCATTTCCGCTTGGCTTTAGTTATACACAACCAAAATTCAACATTTCAAAACACATTTCAGCCTATACATGCCATAATTTGAGTTCAACTATTTAAATACCGAAGTAGTAGATAGTGTGATGAACTTTGCTGACGATCCCTGAGCTCGTAACTTGATCCAAAAATCTATAAAACAAAGTAAACATGAACACACAGAGTAAGCTAACATAGCTTAGTAAGTCATAAGCAAATGAACAACCTAATGATATTATCAATTTAATTAAACTAAACCAAATTATATTATCAAACCACATTTAGATCCAAACATATAAAGTTCATATTATATATATATTCATTCATAAATGTCACCTTGATCGAATGTTCATATAGTCAAATTAACATATTATCATGTAACTTCCAGAGCCAAATAGTCATTATAAACCTAATTCACATACACACAGATACATAAGCTCATATGTCACAATATAATTTCATATACATATATGAGTTATGTGGCCGAATACACATAATCACACATGCATATAATTAAGACTCATTCAATAATATTCAAAAGGCTGAATACACTTACCTAGTTCACATATAATTCTTATTTACATTACACATGACTTGTAATAAGTATCAAGTTACTCACTTACCTTATTTTAAGTAAACAATGATTCATACCTGGCCATTTAGCTTGTTTTACACACTCGAACACAACTTATCTTTTCCTGATGAACCATTCGATGTTGGGTAGGACACTCGGATAATCACACATATCGTACAATGCCAACGTCCAAGACGTGGTCTTACATGTAATCACATATCGATGCCACTGTCCCAAATAGGGTCTTACTCGCACACATATATTGGAATCACATATCGATGGCATGGTCTTACTCGCACACATATACCAGAATCCTATGTCATGACATATGTATCCTAACTATTCCTAAGGTTCATACGGGGCTTTTAGACATCGTAACTCGGTCAAAACGAATTCGAAAATATAGTAGCCAAGCTTATTCATATTTGGCCATAGCATATATAAATTCATATATTTCATTTCAGCATATGTATTTAGCACTTAATTAAAATTAAGTACGTCTATTTGCTTATAAACTTACCTCGGACTATGTAAAACGAAATGGAACCGCTAGTCTACAACTTTCGCTTTCCCCCGATCCAAATTCGATTTCTTTGGTTCTTGATCTAAACATATTCAAATTAATCTCATTCAAACATATTTTCATTCAATTTAGTCCAAAAACACATAAATGGGTAAATTTCCATTTTACCCCTGACATTTACACTTTTTACAATTTAGTCCCTATTGCACAAAACACAAAATATGCAAAATTTCCCTATACCCAAGCTAGGCCGAATCTTACCCATATCTATACAAGTCCTTATATTTTATTTATTTCATATTTTAGTCCCTCAAATTATTATTTTTACAATTTAGTCCTAATTACTCAAAATCATCAAAAACTTCAAGACAAAACATATTAATCTAAAACATATCTTTCATATTTCATCATCAAACAACAAAAATCACAAGATCTCAACAATGGCATAATCAAAATATTCACCAAAGTCAAAAATTCAAGCATGGGTCTTGAAGATAACTTAGCAACGATCTCAAAAACGTAAAAATTATCAAAAATTGAACTAAACACATACCTTGATTGAGCTTTAAAGATGGCCAAACCCTAGCTTCTAATATTTCTTCTTTTTTTTTTGTTTAGTTTCACTCAAAAGAAAATGGATGAACATGGTTTATTTTTATGTTTTATGATATATATTATAACTTATTATAATTTAAAGTTTAATTTACATATATAACCTTAATGGAATAATATGAAAACTATATAATATATGCCTAATACCGTCCAACTAATATGTAAATGGGCTATTTACAACTTAAAGGCTTCTATTAATAAAGCCATTAGCAATTCGGCCCCTTTTAGAATAACCACCAAATTTTCATTTTACGCGGTTACGTCCTTTATTCAATCAGACACTCAAATGATAAAATTAAAGCATGAAAATTTTATAGATATAAATTCACACAAAATAAACACAGAAAATAATTTTTAAATATGTTTCTAACTAGAATTCGTGGTCCCGAAACCACCATTTTGATTAGGGTCTAAATCGGGCTGTTATAGTATTGCAAGCCGGATTCTTTTGGCCAACACTATTCAAGGATGCATATGCTTACGTAAAGAGTTGTGATTGATGTCAAAGGGTTTGAAATGTCACCAAAAGAAATGAGATGCCTCGAACAAATATCATTGAGGTAGAATTGTTCAATGTATGGGGTATTGACTTTCTTGGTCCTTTCCCTCCGTCTTTTGGTCACAAGTATATATTGGTAGCAGTAGACTATGTGTCTAAGTGGGTCGAGGCTAAAGCTTATCTGACAAATAATGCTAGGGTTGTGATGAAGTTTTTGCAGAAACATGTGTTCACAAGGTTTAGAACCCCAAGAGCCATCATCAGCGATGAAGGGTCTTATTTTGTGAACAAGTGGTTGAAATGGTTATTAGATAAACATGGAGTGAAATACAAGATCGCTACCGCTTACTATTCGTAGATGAATGGGCAAGCTGAACAGGTAAACAAGGAGATCAAAGGCATACTTGAGAAGGTATTTTGCCCGAACTGACGAAATTGGTCCAAAAGACTGGATAATGCTTTATGGGCTTACAGGACAACATACAAGACACCTTTAGGGATGTCACCCTATAGGTTAGTCTTTGGGAAAGCCTGCCATCTACCCTTGGAGTTAGAACACAAAGCTTACTAGGCTCTCCGATAACTCAACTTGGATCTTAAGCTTGATAAAGAGAAACGGATGCTCTAGCTAAACGACTTAGAAGAATTCAGAATGGTCTCATACGAAAATGCCAAATTGCTCAATGAGAGATTTAAAAAATGGCATGACAAGCACATTCGAGTTCATAAATTCGAAGCAGGTCAGCAAGTTTTGTTATTTAACTCCAAACTAAAGTTCTTTCCAGAAAAGTTAAAATCATGTTGGTCCGGTCCATTTACGATTCAACAAGTCTATCCATACGGAGTTGTTGAACTCCAAGGTAAGGGTGGTAATTTTCAAGCTAACGCTTAGTGTCTGAAACATTACTAGGGAGATAAGACTGAACGGAATCAAATTTCGTTCATTTTATCGGATGTTTAAATTTTCTTATTTTTCTTTTTAATAAATGATTTAGGGTATATTTTCAGGATTAGTATGTTTAAATAAATTCTATCTAGGAGATTGAAACTTAAGCGGGACCGCTTGTGACCCTTCTGATCTTTCCTGGGAATTGATTTTAACATAATTTTCCAAGAAATTATTCCCTAAATAGAAAATAAAATTTTTGGTTTTTCAAATAAAAGGGTCAATTTTGATTTAAGTTTTAAATTGCAACTCAATTTCAAATTTTCATTAAGTCTAGGGACTTAATTGAAGTATTTTTAAAATTTGGTTGCTCTTTTTGTAAATAATAAAAATTAGATGCCTTTTTTTTAAAATATTTTCAAAAGGCTTCTAGAATAAACGTTTTTAATTTAATAAAAAAAGATGATAATTATTAATATATAATTATATCTATTATAATATATATTAATTATTATCAACTTTATATAGAGTTAGGATTAGTTTTAATTTAATCATATTTTATTTGATAAGTTTTTTATCTTAATAAATTAATAGCAAATAATAATTTAATATACATTATATTAATTATTAATTGTTATTTACTTTGAGTATAATTAGAACCTAGAATTTTTAATTATTAAATTTTTCTAAGAATTCTACTTTAACTCTTATTTCTCTCACTATAAATATCACCAATCTTCTCTATCTTTCTTCAGTCAAACCTCTATCCCACTAAAACACCTAGTGTTGTAGCTCTCAACTCCCTAGCCGCAAGCCTCCAACTTCTAAGCCACAACACCGCCCGACAGCCATTCGGCCAGTAACTCACCCCGCGCACACCTGCTACCTTCGTGCACACCTAGCAGCCCACGCACAAAGGTGCACTAGCAGCCGCCCTGTAACGCCCTAAATTTGGGCCTAGAAGTATTAGGTCTTGTGCATGGGAGTAAGTAGGAGGTGGCACATAAATAATTAATTGTGCAAGAGAGTGACGCAAACACATGCTTGCCTCAATGGTTAAGTGTCCTGGGAAGTGCCTGAGAAGTCTTGGGTTCAAGCCTGGGCAGGTGCAAAAAGTTTTGTTTTAAAGGAATAAGCATTGTCTCTAGGCGGTAGGCTTTTAAATAAATATGTTAAAAGCATGACAGAAAAGAGCCTGCTGGCCCAAGGGATAAGTGGCGTGTGGAGTGTACTAGGGGTCTGAGGTTCGAATCCCTGCTTGTGGAAATGGAGATTATTTTTGCTGATGACCATAGGAGGTAATAGAGTTTGACCGAAACACTGCAGAATGGAGTGGAGTTTGAATTGATCATGGAGGGATTGTAGGAGGGAGTTGAGGAAAGTTATGGAGAGAGATATTAGGAGGAAATCAAGGGAAGTGGAGGAGAGGCAATTAGAGTGTCGAATTTGAACAAGGAATACTTAGGAATTTTAGTTTTGGGGTGAGTTTGATTATTCTAGTTCGATTTTGTGAGCATTTTTGGGTAATTTCTGTTTTCTCTAGAAGCCGATTGGTACCTAAGGTTCTTTCGAGTATCTCTTTTTCTGTCTTACATGATTTTATTCTTCCTCTCTTTTCTTTTCTCACTTTGGTTTTGTCAAGTTGTTCTTTCAGTTTTTGTTCTTGTTATGACCTTTCTTGACTGAGTACTCTATCTCCCCCTCAATTGGTTGTGGCTTCTTGGCTGAATATCTTGTATTCTCCCCTCTCCCTCTCTATTGGTCCTTTCTTTACCGAATCTTCCTTCTCACCCTCATCCCATATCGGTTTCTCCTTGACCAAAAACTGTTATTTCTTCCACCTCACTATGTCGAATCTTCACTGCTCTCTGTAGACATTGATGTAATTGCTAGGTTGTATTGTGCCGAGCTTTTGTCTTTTAAAGGGGAGTAATAGACTGATTGTTCCTTTCCCCCACGTATGGGTTGTATTTTGATAAGTGATCTTTCGTCGGTTCAATCTAATCGTGGGAATATATGTTAATCGGTGTCGGTTGGATTGCAGGTTATCTTTAAAGAACAAGCATGTAGTCTCTTGCAATGGGTTAGGTGTGGAAACCATAATCGATTGAGATAAGCAAGTGATGAGATACCATTTTGTTAAGTGATATAGAAAGGGATTGCTAATCCTGTTGTTAATGAGATTAATGGTGATTTGTGTTTGAATATAGGTTGGTGTTGTGATATCCCAAATTATGGCCTAATCAGAATAGTGGTTTTAGGACCATAAATTCGAGATAAAAATAATTATTTTATAATTCTTTTTAGATCTATGATATGATTGCATGATTGTGTGAAAATTTCGTGAAGAAATTCTATGCATAAAGTGTTTAATTTGAAATTAGGGACTAAATTGAATAAGTTGCAAAACTTGCATTCTAGAAGCTTTTAGTATGAAATTGCTTTGGAATATTAAATAGAAGGTCTTAAATAGCAATTTAACCAATTTCTAAAATTTTGGACAAAAATGGGCTTGTACATGAAAAATTACAAAGAAAGGTATTAAGGGCATTTTTGTCATTTGGTAAATATAGTCATTAAAAAGGGAAAAATAACACAAAATGGACTCATCTTCTCCATAGGGCTGCCGAATTTTTCTTGTCACCATAGCTAGGGTTTCCAACATTTTTAAGCCTTGATTGTAAGTGATTTTCATACCCGTTTTTAATGCTCTTTTCGATTTTAAAATCTAGAAAGCATGTTCTATCATTTTCTAGCAATATTTTGAGCTAGGATGCATGTATGAAAATTTACCCATGAGTGATATAATTGTATTTTGATGAATAATGAAGGAATATGATGGTTTGATGTGTGTTTAACAACTTTTACTTAGTAGTTTTATGTGAAAACGCATAAAAAAAGACTTAATTGTAAAAAGGGTAAAATTGATGGTAAAAATCTGATTTTTGGTGTAAAATATGGGTTGTTATGGACACTAGGAAATTCTGCTATGCCTAGATGTCATGGGTAATGCATGTAACTTATTGTACAAACTTAAGGACTCAATTGTAAATAATTAAAAAGCTAGGGGTAAAATGGTAATTTTATCCAAGCCTGTATTAGGGGCTGTTTTGATGAATGTGTATATTGAATAAATTAATTTGGTATTTTAGATCAAGAGAAACGAGATTCAAGTCGTGATCGAGGGAAAAATAAAGTTTCCGAGGAATAGGCTCGATTTCTAACATTTTGTACCGAGGTAAGTTCATGTGTAAATGTGGTAACATAATTGTCATTTTAAGTAATTTAATGATATTTATATGGTATGATGATTATTATCATGAAGTATTATGCTTTGTGGTTATTATTGAGTAATATGCAAATTATGTGAGCTACTTGATAAATATGAAATGCTACCAAGTATCGGTTTCGACATTCCGTGGAAGATGGCAAAGATATGTGATCGAGGAAAATCCCGTTTGAACCTTGGGAATAGATTAGAATACAAGTAACATGTCACTAGGATATTTAAGTTCCGAACTCGTTGAGTTGAGTCTGAGTTCACTTATGGATGCGAATGCCCGAACTCGTTGAGTTGAGTCCGAGTTCACTTATAGGCGGGTTACATGGTAGCTTGGCTACATAATTACCGCAGGCTATTGAGTTGTCTAGCTGCGGGTATGGCACTTATGTGCACTCAATCCGTGTATTCGAATTATAATCCTATGTGTTCAACGGGTGAATCTTAAGTGAATAAGGAGAATCCCTAAAATGAAGGTGACATGTTGGTAAGTGTGGTGAATGAGAAAATTTGACAGGTATGTGCTTAAACCCTTGGGTTGAGAACTTGGTATGATGAAATCGTGGTAAGATAGTAAATGCAAATGTAACATGAATGCCTTGATGATATTTATGCAAAAGATGTTTTGTGTTGGATTGCATGATTATGTTACTTGCTATTTGCATGTGAACTTACTAAGCATTTATGCTTACTCCCTCCTTTCCATTCTTTGTAGTTTTGACAAGCTAGCTCGGAAATCAAGAACGGTCGGAGACTCGCTCACACTATCCGTGGATCATTTTGGTATAGTGGCTTGTATATTTTGAGTATGGCATGTATAGCATTTTAGTCATTTTGTGTATATAATCTTATGATATGGCTATTGAGTGGCAATGAAATGCTTGGTAAAGATTAGCCATTGGAGTGGCTAATCAAAAATCATATTTGGTGATATGTATGCTTAATGTGCTATCTAATCCATGAAAATTCATAAAAAAAAAGTGAAATTTACTATAAAACAGTATCATATAGCAGCAATGATGTGAGTTTGAAAAATCACTAAAAATAGTATAGATAGAATTAGAATGTGAATAAAATATGAAGTTGAAGCTTATTAAGTTTATTTTCATATGGAAGAAACAAAAAAGGTAAATAAGTTGTATTTCATGAGATATTTGAGTTTTTGTGAAACAGGGTCAAAGCGATTTCTGAATCCCCTATTCTGACTTTAGAAATTCATTATAAATTGTAAAAAAATAATTAGTAGTCATAATTTATATGTACAGATTCCTTATTGAGTATAATTTTAAGATAAATAAATAGAATAGTCATTTTACTTCTTTATAGAGATAAAAGTTATTCGTAGTGAACAGAGGTCAGAGCAATCGAACACTGAAACAGGGGAAACTTTAACTAATAAACTGTACTAATTGGCCCAACCAAAAATTCTAAAAAAAAAATAGTAAATAGATATATATGAGTCTAGTTTTAGGGAAAATTTATAGATTTGAATTAAGAGTTTTGTAACTCGAGATATGAATTTTTTAGCAACTGTGATACAGATGGGCAGTTTATTACCAAAGGTGAAATAAATTGTTTGAAATTGTTTAAGTGATATTTTAAGTTTGTTAACGCCTCGTGCTCGACTCCGGCGATGGTCTCGGGTAAAGAGGTGTTACAGGTGTTCTCGTGGGATATGATTGAATCTAGATTTGGTGTTCGTGGGGACTGTGCTCTTTTCACAAATAGGTGTGTAACCGCACTATTATGATTGTAAATCAGCAAAAGCCGGAAAACATGACTATAGACCTGCACGAGTGTGCGCTCGCTCGTGTGGTAACCCGAACGCATAAAATGTGGGTGTTTGATCGAAGGGGCCACCATGTGCGATTTCATGGGCTTAGGCCGTTTTGGGCAATGTTGGGCCGAAATGGGTCGTGTGGGCCCCAAAGACTTGTGGGCCCCACACGGGTAAATCGCATGGATGTGTAAAGAATATTGGGCCAGACTGTGTAAACCAAATAGATAAGGCCATTTCTGGGCTTTGTGGGCCACACGAGCGTGAGGGCCCACATGGGGCCGTAATATGGGCTGTAGGCCCATTATCACTGTTTGATCGTTAAGGTTGCACGGGTCGCCCGAGACAACTATGGACCAACTGTTGGATCGATAAGTATACCTAGACCCCAGTCTAGGGTAAAATGATCAAAATACCCCCATAGGGTAAAATGACCGAAATACCCCCATAGGGTAAAATGACCGAAATACCCCTATAAGGTAAAATGACTATTTTGCCCTTATATGGTAAATGACTACTTTGCGCTTATGTGGTAAATGACTATTTTGCCCTTATATGGTAAATGACTATTTTGCCCCTATGTGGTAAATGATTGTTTTGCCCTTATATGGTAAATGACTATTTTGCCCTTATATGGTAAATGATTATTTTTCCCTTACGTGGTAAATGACTATTTTTCCCTTATGTGGTAAATGGCTGTTTTTCCTTATGAGGTGAAATGACTATTTTTCCCTCATGAGGTACAATGACTGTTTTTCTCTTAATTGATAAAATGATTGTTTTGCCCCTATATGATATATGTTTATATTTGGCATGCTATTTGTAACTGTGTTGAGTACATGTTTAATATGATGCTATGACATGACATGTGGCATGACGCATTACATGGGGATGGGTTTATTATGATTGGAGGAAGTGTTTTATACTAGCAGCTCTACTGCAAATCACTGATGGCTCTAAGCCTATTATCGCCCACTCTGCTTTGCAAAAATCTTATTTAGTGCCATAGCGGTGCTAATTTGGAGTGTAGGGATGGGTGGGTTAATTTTATCCCCATATAGAGTGTAGGGCTGGAAGGAGTGGAGTGTAGAGGCTGGTTGGGTAGGACTTGCATACTACACTGATTACTATTACTGCAAACATTATCAGCATTACATCGTGATTCTTGTTGCATACTACACTAATTAATTATTATCGCATACATTTCAGCATTACTCGACATCTTTGTTGCATGACTATTTCTATCTTTGAAATGGGCTCTGACCTCACACCGATAATCATTCTTGCATCTTGGGGTAAGGCCCTAAATGAAATTAAATCAGCATCGAGCACGGGCTTAAGCCCGCATGTTGTTGATCATCGTATGATTGATCGCTTGCTTATATGAGATTACACACTGAGTTTTCGTAAACTCACCGATTTGTTTAACTGTATAGGTAATCCCCAGTCGTAGGTGGATTGGTGCTGCGAGGGACTCAAAGGTGGCCACACAACCGCTCTTGCTTCCATTTTTAACTTTTAATTTATAAGTAGTTTTTTTTGGGTATTTTTATGTAAAAGGCCTCTTTAAGTTTTATTCTTTAATTTGGGCTTTTGTTATTTTATTATGATTTATACCTACTAGTGGTAGGATGCGGGTTTTCAAAAGATATGCATGGTAGGATGCGGGTTTTCAAAAGATATGCATGATTTACCAAAATACCATGAATACACAAAACCGTTTCAGAAGCTTCCGCGATAAACGAGATTTTGGAATTTATAACTTTTTAAAGTAAATACTTTTGGTGGCGCAAGTTTTAAAATTATTTTCTAGATCACAAAGAGGCTAAATAAATATTGGGCTTTTCAAACGTTATCATGTTTTACGAAACACACTTCAATATAACATCGCCAAATTAGGCCATAATGTCCAGGCCAGTTTTGGGGTGTTACACGCCCCTTGTTGCTGCTCCTTAGCATCGCACCTGCTCCTCGCTCCAACTCGTGCATGCCCACATTGCTACCTACTTCCAAGCAGTTGCTCCTACCAGGTTGCGTCACTTATTGACCTTATTCGACACATCTACTTGTTGCCCAACATTTGTGTGGCCTTAACTTGATTACTCGCACCACCCTTTCACCCATACTCAGCCAAAAACCCCCAACCTATTCTTATTTGCCAAATTTTATTTCATAATTATTTTCCTTAGGAGCTTTTAATTTTTACAAAAAATGTGGTTAATCATGCCTCGCAAGAGAACTCGCGCCTGCCCCCAAATTGATGAAACACAAAACAAGTTCCATTGTGAATAAGCCAAAACAAGATACGAGAGTATCTTCAAAAATCAACAAATGCATCCAGAGAAAGGCTTTACATTGAAAGAGAGCAACTACAAAGACTTTATGGCAAGTATTTGTCAAGTTGCTGAAGCCCTCAATTGGGAATTATTTTGTGAGAAGAGACCTAGTGTGGATGAAGAGTTAGTGCGTGAATTCTATGCGAATTTAACCTCAAGCTAGTTGACAAAAGTTCCAGTTTGCGGAATCAAGGTACCTATAACTTCAAACGCTATTAATGAGTTCTTTGAATTGCCTAATTTTGAAAAAGACGATTATTCTTCCTTGATGAGCAATATAAAGCCTGAAAATTTGCAAGAAATTCTCGAAGAACTTACAATTCCAGGTTCTAAGTGGATTTTGTCAAAGCAAGGAATCCACACTTGTCAAAGAGAATATCTAACTCCACTCGCAAAGGTATGGTTCTATTTCATCTGATTCAGCCTTATGCCTAGCTCACATGGAACTACAATTTCATTAGAGCAAATGGTCTTATTATACTCAATTTTAACTGGAAAGACCATTGATGTGGGAAAAATCATCCTGAGAGAAATGCAGAATTGTGCCATTAGACGTTCTGGCCTAGCCTACTTTACCTTTATGATAACAATTTTGTGCTTGAAAGCTAAAATTCTTGCAAACGTAAAGAAGACAAAGCTATAGCGTGGGGCACAATCATGATTGGGACCTCATGAATATCCGGAGATTCGTTTCTCTGAGAGTTTAATTGAAGAAAGTGAAGATCCCAAAGAAGAGGAAGAGGATCCCATAGAGATCGAGCTAATGTAATCAGCTGAAGTCCTTGATAAGGTGGAACCAATGGAACCAGAAGTTGAACCTAATGACGAAACTTCAATATTCAGAGCTCAACTGTCTAGCCCAGATTTTCGAGATGAGTTGTCAAAATTGATGGACATAATGCAACATATGCAACGGTTGCAACAAGCTTACTGGAGATACTAAAAAATAAGGGATGACTCGATGAGAAGTGCTCTTAAGAAAATTTTCAATGGCCCATTTATTTTTGTGCCTGAATTTCCAGATTTTATATTTGAACCATGGAGTCCATTATCAAAGAAGGAACGAAATGACTCATGCAAAGGCAATAATGATGGAGCAAAAGATGAGTAGAATTCGTAAGGATCTGCAAATAAATAAAAGGGACGATCTTGACTTTATTTTATTTCTATTCTTAGGTTATTTTAGGATTAAGTTTAACTAGGAATTTTTATTTTTCTTTTCTTCGCATAATAAAGTAAGAGCTGGAAATCATGAATAATGAAGAAGTCACAAAGTATAAAGTGCGAAAATGGGTATATACATGTCTAGGATTGGAAAAAAAATTTCCTTTGAAACCCAACTTTGAGACTATATGGCCTAATTTTATTTGAACCCTTGCAAATTTAGCCATCACTTCTCTCTTAACTATCTTAAAATTGTCTCAAACACTAGACTCAGTACTATTCAAAGTATTCTTTAAAAAATAAGTTTGGAGGAGTTGAAAAGAAATATCAAATGCTCTAAAATTGTAGTACATTTAGTAAAATGCTCGTGTTAGAAAAAAAAAGAACCAAAGAGCATGAGTTCTTAAAATAAGATGTACAAAAGAGCATGTGAAAACAGAGAAAGTTGATGTATTGAAGGTAATTATTTCAAAGGTCCGATGCAAGCTGAGTCTAGGGTTTAAAAGCCTAAATTTATCTATCTTTTACCTACCCTTAAGCCCAGCCACGTTAGAACCTTGATAAAGACCTATTGATCCAAACTTCCAATGCCACCTACATTAGTGGAGAGAAATTGCTACGTTCAACATATGAAGGCATAAGTTTAAACTTAATGATTGCAACTTAATCTTGAATAATGAATAAAATTAAATTGGTAAGGTTTAACATGACTTTATTAGGAAGCATTTAGTCTAATTTTTGCTACCATAAGAATGATTGAGATTAATTTGAACGATATGTATACTTAAGTAGCATAACTATCATATTTCTTATTTTTGAGCATAAGTATCTTAAATTCATAATTCTGGGAAGAATATTGTTCTGAATAAATTTTTCAAAAGTGTTTTCGAGAAATTCTTTTGAAATTCGTGCATTACTCGGGACGAACAATAAATTAAGTTTGGGGTAAAATGGTAATTTGCCCATTTATGTGTTTTTAGACTAAATTGAATGAAAGTATGTTTGAATGAGCTTAATTTGGATATGTTTAGATCAAGAACCAAAGAAATCAGATTTGGATCAGGGGAAAACGAAAGTTGTCAACTAGCTGCCCTGTTCCGTTTTGTATCATCCGAGGTAAGTTTATAAGCAAATAGACATGCTAAATTGTAGTTAAATGTTAAATATATATATGCTGGTATGAAATGTATGAAATTATACATGCTATGGTCGAATATGAAAAAGCTTGGCTACTACATTTTCGAGTTCATTTTGACCAAGTTACGACATCTGAAAGCCCCATATGAAACTTAGGAATAGTTAAGATACATATGTCATGACATAGTATTCCAATATGTGATGTGCAAGTAAGACCATGGCATCGATATGTGACTCCGATATATGTGTACGAGTAAGACCCTATCTGGGATAGTGGCATTGATATGTGATTACATGTAAGACCACGTCTGGGATGCTTGCATTGTACGATATATGTGTGATAATCTGAGTGTCTTACCCAATTCCAAATGGTTCATTAGGCAAAGGTAAATTGAGTTTGAATGTGTAAAACGAGCTATACGCCAAGTATAAGTTAACTTGTTTCCTATTTGGGGTAAGGTAAGTAAGTACCTTGGTTATTTGTTGTAAATCTTGTAAGATGCAAATGAAGAAAATATGTGTATCTGACATGTGTATTTGACCTTGTGAATGAGTAACTTGTAGGTTATGAATAATCTTTAAATATGTGTATATATGATGTGATAGATTTTTGGATTCGAGTTACGAGCTTGGGGATCGTCAGCAAAGTCATTCACACTATCGGCTGCCTTCGGTATTTTATAAGTTGCATTTTGGAACTATGGCATGTATAGGCTGGAACATGTTTTGAAAATGCTGAATGTTGGTTATGTATATAAGCCATACGAAAATGGCTAAACTTTTATTTTTAAATTCGATTATGTTAAGTTTGGTTTATGTTCACTTTTGTTTTATAGTTACATGCCATGTATGTATAATGTTTGTGTTAGGTATCACGTGTTTGAAAAATGGTTTGCTTGTTATGTCTACATTCAGTTTTATATGCTCTTGATTAAATATTCATTGAGCTTGATTTTTGGTAAATATTGTATATGCTTCATGAATAAATATGTCTATTGTTTGGTATATATTTTATGTTAAATGTGATCTTTATTTTAGGTAAGTTGCATATATTATATATGTGCATCATTAACAGGTTCAGCTATGGTAAATATATTGAAAACATATATGATTGCTCATTAGATTATATAAAATGTTAGTATGCGTAAACTTGGTTATTAAGAAATTGCTGTATGAGCTAGGTCAAGAATGATAATATGTGATTAAAAGTTAAAGATGTCCGAATAATGACTAATATTTTTGTTATTACATAAGTAATTTTAGACAAATTAACTAGTATATTGTAACATCCTGATTTAGGGCCTAGTCAAAACAGGAGTCTCGGGACCACAAATTCAAAATTTGGAAAATTATTTTTATTATTATGAGGTAATATCATGATTATATTAGTGTATGAAAATTTTGGTGAGTTCATTTTGATATTTGCGAGCCTAATTGCGAAAAAGGACTAAACGCAAAAAAAGGGAAAAAGTTGCATTTTAGTACCCCCCCAAATGTGTTAAATAGCTAGAGAACTAAAATTGGGGGCCTTAAATGAGCAATTAGACCCCTAAAAACAAGGTTGTCGGCCATAGGAGACAAATTTAGTCAAAAAGTCAATATTAGGTGGCTTGATGACATAATTTTGTGATAAAATGATACCTATAAGCTTAGCTATTATTTTCCTTCTTCTTCGCACCTTCTCTCCACTGAAAATATTAGCAAAAGAGGGGTTTTAAAGCTTTGAAATTTCAGCAACTTATCGCCTCAACAAGTAAGTGATTTCCATGAATAGATTAGTGATGTTTTCTGAGTTTTTATGGAGGAATATGAGTCTTAGAAGAGTTCTTAACAACTTTTGTGAAAGGTGTTAGCATGAAAACACCTAAAGGGGCTATTTTGCACAAGTTGCAAAATAGGTGATAAGTGTGTGAAGTAGTGAAATTTTGGGGTTTCTACAAGAGTAGAAAGATCTCGGCTAGGCTTGAAATACAAATAAATTTGATAAAAATCGATTTTCGATCATAGGGGTAAAATGGTCATTTTGCCAAAGTCTAGGGGCAAAATGGTCATTTTACCATAGATGTGAATTTGTGGTAGCCTAATTATAATTAGTGATTAAATGAGTGCATTTTTCTATTCTAGATCAAGTTTTGCCAAATCTGTACCTAGATCGGGGGAAAGCCAAGCAAATCGACTAAACCAACCAGTCGAGTACATTTTGTAAACCGAGGTAAGTTGTACGTAAATGATACAACTATATTATTAATATATGTGTTTAAGTTGTCATTGAATGGATATAGCATGAATTTCTTGATTGCGTATTGAGAATGCATAAAGACAGTAAGATGATAGAACTCCCGTTAGAACACAAGGTAATATACCAAATATTCTAGCTGTGACATTTGGGTCACTTGTGTGAGCTAGAGTAAGACATGTGCGTCGGCCACATTATGATAGCCAGTGTAAGACCATGTTTAGGACATGGCATCGGCATTGAGATGAGTGCTAGAGTAAGACGTGTCAAGGGCACGCATCGGCCTCGATAATGATAGTGAGTGTAAGACCATGTCTAGGACATGGCATCGACTTGAGATGTGAGCCAGTGTAAGACTATGTCTGAGACATATCATTGGCACCTTACCTCTAGATTGAGGTTTATAGAAGGACCGACAACGTACTGAATGGTTCAATGGTGTAAGTATGTTTGCGAGCTAATAATGAAAACATAATCATGTTGCGAGTGATACAGGTACCAAATTGGTACGTATGAGAAATGAGCTCACTAGAGAGTATATAACTCGTATGGATGGTAATGAGAAAGTCATACTTATGCTTATCCTTGTGTTATGAACATAATGATTATTGATGAATTGTTGTTGTATGTTTATTTATATGCAACTTACTAAGCTTTTATGCTTACCCTCCTTCCTTTCCATTTTCTTATAGTGCCGCCTATTTAGCTCGAGGATCACTTGGAGTCAGAGATATCGATCACACTATTGTCTGAAACTTTCAGTATAGTTGGATTTATATTTTTGAATATGGCATGTATAGGGCTTAGACTTGATTATTTTGTGTCATTAAGAATTGGCCTAATGTGTAGGCTTGAGATAAGTCTCACACTTTGAATTTGGTCTTGATATTGACTATTACTCATTTTGATTATGCAAAGATGATATTTCCTTGGTTGAGTATATTGCCTTAGGAAAGAATGTCTATTGTAGCTGATTTGGTTGTATGGTATAGATTAGAATTGATGTTGGATGAGTTTGTGCTAATTGATGCAAATAAGAGTGGCAAATGGGCTTGGTAAATAGCCTTCTTTTGTCCACACGAGTAGGCACACGGGCGTGTGTCTAGGCTGTGTATGACACATGGTCTACCCCATGGGCTTGTGATGAGGCCGTGTGTCCCCTGCACGTAAAAATTTCAAGTTAGTATGCATGGTAATAACCACACGGGCGGAGACATGGCCTTGTGTCTCAGCCATGTGGATGACATGGCCTAGTACACGGGCATGTGTGCCGTGTGACATGTTGGGTGTGCTGACGACAGAAATAGAATACTCAAGTTTTCTCACATAGGCTAAGACACGGGCGTGTCAAGGCCGTGTGAGCAACACAGGCCAGGGACATGGGCGTGTGTCCAGGCCGTGTGAAGTCTGCACTTGAATTTTTTGTAAAATGGTGTAAATAAATTGGCCACACGGGTAAGGGACACGGGCGTGTCCCTAGGTGTTTAGGCTATGTGAGACACACAGGTCATCAACACGGCCATGTTAGGATGGTCACACGGGCGTGTTACCTTTCTACACGGGCATGTGCCCTATCTTAAATACAAAGTTTGCATAGATTGGATAAGGACCTGGAAGGATTCTGAATGGTTTCCAATGGTCGATCTAGGCCTCGTAGGCCCATATTAAGAGGTTTAAAGTAGAAATTGAAAAAGTTTTAAATTGGACCGAGTCTTAGTGACTTAAAATGGGTTGCATGTACGAGATCAAGTAGGTAATGCCTTGTACTCTGACCAGACTTGGGTTACGGATATGGGTGTTACATTTAATGGTATCAGATCCATGGTTTAGTAAGTTCTAGGACTAACCTAGCGAGATTACGAGTCTAGCTATACATGTCATAAAAATATATTGATAGTGTGACGATTCCTGACGATTACGAATTATGTTTTCATATAGTAAATGGATCCTAATAGAACCACGACAAATGATCTGGAAAGTAACAAGCCAGCTCCCGCTGAAGGGACCGCATCAGTGGAAAGTGAGCCCATGAATATGGGCCAAGGCGGAGGGGCTAGGGAAGCCTACCTCCGAATGATGGATCCTTGGTATATGGAGTTTGTTCGTTCAAATCGGAACACTCCACCTCCCCCACCTCCTCTGATTCCTCAGTATGCCCCGGTAGCTTTGCAAGGTGCGGACATGTTTAGAAAAGAGAAGCCTCTAGTAGAAAAGATCCAAAAACAAGGGTCGAAGAATTTTGGGCTAGTATAGATGATGACCCAGAGAGGGCAGAGTTCTGGCTAGAAAATACCATAAGGGTATTCGATGTGACAACCCGAATTAGGGCCTAATCGGAATAGTGGTTTCGTGACCACAAATCTGAGATAGAAATAATTGTTTTATAATTATTTTGAGGTTTATGATATGATTTCATGATTGAGTGAAAATTTTGTGATGAAATTCTATGCATTAAGTGCTTAAGTTGAGATTAGGGACTAAATCGAATAAATTGCAAAACTTGTGTTCTAGAAGTTTTTAGTATGAAACTGCTTTGGAATATTAATTAGGAGGTCTTAAATAGCAATTCGACCAATTTCTAAGTTTATGGACAAAAATTGGACATGGATGGAATTTTTGGAAAGTTTAGTAGTAAGGACGTTTTGGTCATTTGTATATTAAATGAAATAAAATGGGAAAAATAACACAAAAATGGTCATCTTCTCAATTATTTGCTATCAAATTTTTCTCTCCTCCATAGCTAGGGTTTCTTCAACTTTCAAGCTTCATAGTAAGTGATTTCAAGCCCGTTTTTAATGATTTTTATGTTTTTGAAATCCAAGAAGCTCGATTTAGCTTATGTTAGCAATAATTCAACCTAGGGTTCATATTTGGAAAAATACCCATAGGTGAAATCTGTGTATTTTGGTGTTTTATGATAGAATATGAGGTTTTAAATTATGTTAGACAACTTGTGCTATTCGGTTTTGAGTGAAAACAAGTAAAAGGGCTTAATTGGTAAAAATACCTAATGTTCATAAGTACATGTTAGAGTGAGAATTTGATGTTTCCATAGAAGAGAAAAATGTTTAGCATGTCATAAATCATAATAATAAGGACTGAAATTAAATTTCTGAGCCTAGGGACAAAATCATAATTTTATAAAAGTTAGGGGGCAAAAATGTAATTTTTCCATAATGTGATTTTTGCATTGAAATAAATAGTATGAGTGTTAAATGAGCTAAATGTGTTGTTATAGATCAAGAAAGACATGGAATCGATCGTGATCGGGGAAAAGAAAAGCTTTCGGACTAAATTATAATATTTTTAAAGTTTGTACCGAGGTAAGTTCGTACATGAATAATTTATCGATTTTTTTATGTTATTTTATGTTGTTATCATATGAATTGGTGACTGTCCATAGAATGATTAAATGATGGAAATTTGCAAATTTAATTAGATTATGAATAAGTGTTAACAGTGAAAAAGGAAAGAATTTTCCGGTTGAACCTTCGGAATAGGAACAATACGAATGAGCCATTGTGAATACACGTGTGTAGTACTAAGTGCAGGCTACTACATGTACCATACTGTTAAGTCGCATGTGTAGTACTAAGTGCAGGCTACTATGCGTACTCAATGACCTCAATCACGTGTGTAGTACTAAGTGCAGGCTACTACATGTACCGGATTGTTGGTCGCATGTGTAGTACTAAGTGCAGGCTACTATGCGTATCACATAGCTTCGGCTATAAGTGTGTAAAGGGGGAAATATGTGTAAACAATGGTATATTTGTTATTTTTCCGTTGAGTTCAACGGAGAAAATCGATAAAGTGGTAATATGTGAAAGTTATTATAAGGTGGATATGTGCAAATTTATGTTTATGAAAAGTTAGGAGCTATGTGCTCGATAATTGAGTGAATTCTGGTATAACAAAAAGGGCTAGGTGAAATTATGCAAGAATGAATGTTAGAAATAAAACAGTGTTGGACAGCAGCAGTTACATGATTTTAAAAATTTACCAAAAATTGTGGAAGTTGAATAAAAATACAAATGATATATGAAAATAAATCTTAATGAGTCTATTTTCACATAAAAGAAAGAGGAGAAGCAAAAGAATTCTATATTGTGTGATATTTGAATTCTTGTAAAACAGGGTCTGAATGAATTTGAGATCCCTTGTTCTGACTTTAGAAATTCACCATAAATTGTAAAAAAATTATTAAGAGTCATACCTTACATTAATGGATTCCTTATTGAGCCTATTTTTATGGGAAACAAACGGCATGGTCGTTGGAATTCTGTACAGGAAGAAATTTGGTTCGTAGTGCACAGGGTTTAGAGTAGTCGTACCCTAAAACAGGGGAGACTTTAACTAATAAACTGTACTAATTTTCCTAACCAAAAATTCTAGAAAAAAATAATTAGTAAGTAGACATATGAGTCTAGTTTTAGGGAAAATTTACGGAATTGGATTTTGAGTTTTGTAGCTCGAGATATGATTTTTTTAAACCGGGACTCCAGAAAATAGCCTGTCCTGAATATGTGATTATATACTAGTATGATTGTTTTACTTTGATAAATTGAATATCAATTTCGTACTTACTTACTAAGCTATATGCTTACCTTCTTTTCTTTTTCTCGTCTTATAGAATTACTAAGCCAGCTCGAGATTTGGAGAACGTCGGAGACCCATCCACACTATCAATACTTTTTGGTACTTTGTAAACACTATTTTGGAATTATGGCATGCAAAGAGGGCTGAATCATTTTGTTATATGTCATAAATAATTTGTTTTAAAATATTACTTTTCAAATTTTGATAATTTACTTGTACTTATGTAGATCTGTTAATGTTATCTATTTTGTTAAAGCTAGAGGAATTAATTCTGTAGGATCAGGTAAATGTGTGATTTCATGTTTTCGTGATCTGTAATATTCTGTACCTTGTTCCAGCTTAGAACATGGGTAAGGGGTGTTACATTCGATGAACTATCATGCACACCTGAAGAGTGCATGAAGTGTACCGTGTCACTTCTATGGGACTCGACTTATCAGTGGTGGAACACTCTTGTGTCTATGGTACTAAGAGAGAGGATTAATTGGGAATTTTTCCGGGAGGAATTTCGGAAAAAGTACATTAGCCAAAGATTCATTGACCAAAAAAGGAAGGAATTCTTAGATCTAAAGCAAGGTCAATTTTTAGTGACGGAGTACGAGCGTGAATTCGTGAGGCTCAGTAAGTATGCGTGGGACTACGTGTCTTCGGAAGCCACAATGTGTAAAAGATTTGAGGATGGCCTTAATGAAGATATCCGAGTGTTTGTGGGCATCTTGGAATAAAGAGAATTTGTGGCGCTCGTCGAGAGAGCGTGTAAGACAGAAGAGTTGGTAAAGGAGAGGAGGAAAGCGGCCATTGAGTCGCGAGACTTAAAGAAGAGGCAAATGGGGAAGTCACATCAGTCCTCCTCCAAAAGATCAAAGGAATTCTCCACCCGATCGAATGCTTCGGTGGGGTATTCAAATAAAAATAATAACCAGCAGAGCAAGGCATCTAAAGCCTAGACCACCTCAGTCGTGAGTGTTGGCAATGCTCGGCCAAATAGGCTGGGGTGTTCACAATGTGGAAAAAGTCACTTCGGTGAGTGTCGAGGAAACGGGAGGGGCTGCTTCAAATGTGGGTCACTAGACCACTTCATCTGTAATTGCCCCGAATTGGATGACAAAGAGAGAAAGCAAGATGTAAAAGCAAGTAGTGCTCCCTCGAGGTGTAGACCACAGAAGAACCCGGATAGTGGGGCCAACAGCAGAAGTGCCCCTAGAGATACTGCAATGGGATCCAAGGGCAGGGCTTCTGCAAGGACCTATGTGATACGAACCCGTGAAGAGGCAGAGTCTCCCGATGTAATCACTGGTACTTTTTCTATCCACAATATAGTTGTTGTTGCTTTGATGGACCTGGGATCTACCTACTCATATATTTTCATGGAATTAATACCCCGTATAAGCATGATAGTAGAGTCCACCGAGTTTGTGATAAAATTGTCTAACCCGTTAGGCAAGCATGTGTTAGTGGGCCAAGTTTATAGAAATTGTCCATTGACAATTAGAGGCCATTGTTTTTCGGCCAACTTGATGTTGTTGCCGTTTAATGAATTTGATGTAATCCTCAGGATGGACTGGTTGGCCTCCCATGGTATTGTAGTAGATTGTGGACGAAAATTAATGGAGTTGAGATGTGAAAACTAAAATGTTCTTCGAGTTGGACCAGATGAGTCAGAAAATCTACTGGTAGTAATATCGTCATTGACTACTGAGAAATATTTGAAAAAGGGATATGAGACTTATATAGCTTTTGTGCTGAATACTCAAGTGTTTGAGTTAAAGATTGAATCAGTACCGATAGTCTGCGAGTTTACAAATGTATTCCCGGAAGAGTTACCCAAATTACCTCCAGCGAGGGAGGTTGAGTTTGAGATTGAATTAGTCCCTAGAATGGCACCCATCTCAATTGCCCCGTATAGAATGGCTCCAACGAAATTGAAAGAGTTGAAAGTACAGTTGTAAGAGCTAACAGACAAGGATTTTGCAACACTGAGCTTTTCCCCGTGGGGTGCTCCAGTACTCTTTGTGAAGAAAAAAGATGGGTCGATGAGGCTATGCATCGACTATAGACAACTCAACAAAATAATAGTGAAAAACAAGTATCCTTTGCCAAGGATTGATGATTTGTTCGACCAATTGAAGGGAGCCACCATGTTTTCAAAGATCAACTTGAGGTCTGGAAACTATCGGCTAAGAGTTAAAGAGCAAGATGTGCTGAAGACTTCATTTCGGACAAGATACGGGCATTATGAGTTCCTCGTCATGCCTTTTGGCTTAACTAATGCCCTGACGGTTTTTATGGATCTGATGAACTGCATTTTCAGGTCGTATTTGGATAAGTTTTTCATCGTCTTCATCGATGACATATTAATTTACTCGCATGATGAGTGTGAGCACGCGGATCATTTAAGGGTTGTATTGCAAACCTTAAGAGACAAGCAGTTGTACGCCAAATTCAGTAAGAACGTATTTTGGCTTAAAGAGGTCAGGTTCCTAGGACACATTGTGTCGGGTGACGGGATCCGAGTGGACCCAAGATAGATCTCGGCTATTGTTGAGTGGAAACCACAGAGGAATGTGATAGAGGTCCGAAGCTTTTTGGGTTTGGTCGGGTACTATAGATAGTTTGTAAGTGGATTCTCTATGATAGCTACCCCGATGACTAAACTACTGCAAAAAGATGTCAAGTTTGAATGGACGCTTTGTTAACAGAAGCCCCGATGCTAGTGCAATCAAAGTCAGGCAAGGAATTTGTGATTTATAGCGACGCCTCCTTGAATAGTTTGGGGTGCGTGCTTATGCAAGAAGGTAAGGTCATAGCTTACGCTTCTAGACAACTGAAGCCATAAAAACTACCCGACGCACGATTTAGAGTTGGCCGCCATTGTGTTTGCATTAAAAATCTAGAGACATCATCTGTATGAAGAGAAATGCCGAGTATTTACCGACCATAAGAGCTTAAAATACTTGATGACACAGAAGGAGTTGAATTTGCGGCAACGCCGATGGTTAGAACTAATAAAAGATTATGAGTTGATTATTAACTACCATCCAAGAAAAGCAAACGTAGTCGCCGATGCTTTGAGTAGAAAGTTGTTGTTTGCCTTGAGAGCCTTTAATGCTCAGTTTATAGTGTCCAATGAGGGTTCAGTTCTAGAAAAGTTGAAGGCTAGACCGACATTTCTTCAAGAGATCCGTGAAACTCAGAAAGGTGATAAGAAATTATAAGCTAAGGTGGCTCAGTGTGAATCAGGAATTGAATTAGACTTTAGTATTGAAGCCGATGGATGTATAATGTACCGGGACAGAGTTTGTGTACCCAAGAGCAGTGAACTTATACAAAAGATCTTGAGTGAGGCTCATAGTAGTGGTTTGTCCATCCATCCGAGAAGTGTGAAAATGTACAACGACCTTAAGAAAATGTATTGGTGGTCGGGTATGAAAAGAGACATTTCAGAGTTTGTGTCCAAGTGCCTAGTATGTCAGCAAGTAAAGGTTGAACATCAAGTACCATTGGGTCTACTTCAGCCTATCATGGTCCCCGAGTGGAAGTGGGATCGGATCACTACGGATTTTGTGACGTGTTTACTGTTAACCCTTAAAAAGAAAGATGTAGTATGGGTTGTTGTGGATAGGCTAACTAAGTCAGCATATTTTATACTAGTGCGTACCGATTACTCCCTCGGGAAATTAGCCGACTTATATATTTTTGAGATTATGAGGCTTCATGGAGTGCCAATATCGATTATCTCAGGCCGAGACCCGAGGTTTACCTCGAGGTTCTAGAAGAAGTTACAAAAGGCTTTGGGAAGTAAGTTGAGTTTTAGCACGTCATTTCATCCGCAAACCGACGGGCAGTCAAAAAGAGTAATTCAAGTTTTAGTGGACATGTTGCGGTGTTGTGTTCTTGAATTTCATGGAAGTTGGGAAAGATACTTACCATTAGTTGAATTTGCCTACAATAACAGTTATCAAACAAGTTTGAAAATGGCGCCTTATGAGGATTTGTACGGACGAAAATGTTGAATGCCCCTATACTGGGCTTAGCTAAGAGAAAGACAGATTCATGGGGTCGACTTGGTCAAGGAGACCGAATAAAAAGTTAAGGTGATTCGTGATTGTTTAAAGGCCGCTTTGGATAGACAGAAATCCTATGCGGACTTAAAACGAAAAGAAATCGAGTTTCAAGTCGGTGATAAGGTGTTTTTAAAAGTATCTCCTTGGAAAAAGGTCCTCAGATTTGGCAAAAAGGGAAAATTAAGTCTGTGTTTTATCGGATCTTATGAGGTGATTGAGAAAATTAGGCCTGTAGCCTACCGGTTAAGATTGCCAATGGAATTGGAAAAGATCCATGATGTATTCCATGTATCCATGCTACGTAGATACTGCTCTAACCCTTCGCATGTGATTGAGTAGGCTGAGGTTGAGATTCATCCAGACATGACCTATGGTGAGGAACCGGTTAAGATTTTGTCTCGGGAAATTAAACAGTTGAAGAATAAGAGTATAACTCTCGTAAAAGTTTTATGGCATAGTCATGGAGTCGAAGAAGCCACGTGGGAACACGAGGAGGCTATGAAAGAGCAGTACCCGAACTTATTCACTGGTAAGATTTTCGAGGACAAAAATCCCTAAGGAGGGGAGAATTGTAACAGCCCGATTTAGGGCCTAGTCGAAACAGTGGTCTCGGGACCACAAATTCAAAGTTTAGAAAATTATTTTTATTATTATTATGAGGTTATATCATGATTATATTAGTGTATGAAAATTTTGGAGAGTTAATTTTGATATTTGTGACCCCAATTGCGAAAAAGGACTAAATCGCAAAAAAGGGAAAAAGTTGCATTTTAGTACCCCAAATGTGTTAAATAGCTAGAGAACTAAAATTGGGGGCCTTAAATGAGCAATTAGACCCCTAGAAACAAGGTGGTCGGTCATAGGAGACAAATTTAGTCAAAAGGTCAATATTAGGTGGCTTGATGACATAATTTTGTGATAAAATAATACCTATGAGCTTAGCCATTATTTTCTTTCTTCTCCACACCTTCTCTCTGCCGAAAATATCAGCAAAAGAGGGGTTTTAAAGCTTTGAAATTTCAGCAACTTATCACCTCAACAAGTAAGTGATTTCCATGTCCTTAGTTGATGATTTTTGCATTTTTGGGACCTTTGAAGCATGAGCTTCCAAATGAGGGGTCTATTTTGCAAAATGATTAAGAGTTTAGGGTTTTGTCATGAATAGATTAGTGATGTTTGCTGAGTTTTTATAGAGGAGTGTAACACCCCAAACCCGGCCTAGACATTATGGTCAAATCTGGCACGTCACATTGAAGTGTTTTAGCAAAAATCGTGTTTTCATTGAAAACCCTTCTTAAAATAAAAGAAACCTTAATTAACTTACACAAACTCTTTTTATTTCTCAATCACGAAAACCTGTTTAAAACATAAGATTTAATGAAAACCTTATTACAATCTAGTCGGAAAAGTACTTAATAAAATAGACACTTGTATGCTTTTAAAAGAAAAAAAGCCCATGTTGTCTTGCTAGCTGGTCACCTAGAGTCCTTCCAAACATCAAACTTTCTACTGAGCATC
Source organism: Gossypium longicalyx (assembly GCA_025698465.1). Lineage (NCBI taxonomy): Eukaryota > Viridiplantae > Streptophyta > Magnoliopsida > Malvales > Malvaceae > Gossypium > Gossypium longicalyx. The sequence goes on along the minus strand of CM046996.1, from coordinate 44,416,302 downwards.
ACCTGAAAATAAAATAAAAGAGGGAGTGAGTTTTCGCAACTCAGTGTGTACAACCCTCGAGAAAAACAAGCATTCAAAAATCATCATACATCAAACATGCAATGCAATCCCATCCTAATTATCTATCCACTACACACCAGCTCTATCCCCGGTCACATCATGTGGGGATATAAATATCTACCCACCCAACCGACACATCAATGGTAGCCCGGTTGCGGAACTACCTTCATTTACATATTGGGCTTAAAAGCCATCGGTGGATCCACGATTGTCAAGCAACCATGCGATCCTCATATACTTCCTCAGTTCCATGATTCCCAACCCCTATGCAATCTAAGCAGAATATCATATGTACGCATGTCACATCCATAAAACTTACATTCAACACCTAGGTGTATTTTGGTCATTTTCTCCATTAGGGGCATTTGGGTAATTTTTCCTTTATTTACGGTTTTCACTTACCTTGGCTCCTTAACAAATCCCGTGAGCTAAGATGAACAAATACTATGCACCAGGTAGGATTCTAGAGAAGAGAAGGTGAGTCATTAAGACTGCTTAAGTACCAAGCTCTCCCTAGATCCAATCCTAGACATGCATATACCCATTGCCACACCTTAACCCTTTGACTTGTCCACGGTCGCAATTAATTAATTAAATTTTATGTAGTCATCATATACTAGGCCCAAAACCCCTTACAAAGCCCAGTCAAATCCACATACCTGCATATTGCCCACTAGGCCCAATCACATTCATATGGACTATTGGGCCCAAATCACCTGTATATGGCCCATTAGGCCAAAATCACATTTATGTGGCCCATTAGGCCCAAATTACATTATACACATGCTCAGATATGAATTTCTATCACATAGCATCAATTATCAATTTTCGCCGATTATGGGCCCAACAGCCTTTCATGCCCATTAAGCCTATTCTGGCCCGGTTGGCCAATTCAGAGCCCAAGTCCATAGAATAGCCCATGGGCCTCAAAAAACCTATCAGTTTCCTCCTCACGAGTGTTCGCGCACTCGCAAGACTATCGTGGCCAGCTTTCGGCTTTTCGGCATTTCGACTTTTTGGCATTTTGGCATTTAGGCTTTTGCCGATCCCTTGTGTGTGTGCAGTGTATGTACACATCTAGTAAGCAAGCGTGTTGCGATTCCCTTAGTCACCAACCTACAAACGATATCACCCTTCAATTAACCACATGCTTAATACATATCTTTACTAAAACTGAAACCTCACCTTAACCTTACCTTGCGCGATAAGTATAACAGCCCCTTCTTAAATCACTAACCACGATCAACTCCCAAATCTACATCAATCTTAACTATTAGAAACCAGAATAATAGGTGAGTCGTATCCAACACAAGTCCCCTTACCTTAACTCTGACTATTCGGAGAACTAAGATTAAGAGTACTTACCAAAGCCCCTTACCTGAAGAGCAAATCGGTAGGGATCCAAAAATGAGATTCGATACCTATTCCTACCCAAGTTGATTAGAAAGAGTGAGGGAAGAATACTGTAATAGATTCATAGCAAAACCGATTGGAAGAGCAAACACTGTAATAGATTCATAGTAAAACCAATTGGAAGAGCAAACACTTACACTAGATTCGGTCAAAGAGTATTCAGCCCTTGGAAGATTTGGCTTTTCGGCTTTCACACTTAGTATGGTGAATAAGGTTTATTTGGTACAGATTAAAGAAGAAGAGTAGAAGAAGGAATCAGCTAAGTTAAAGAAAGTAAATTATGTAGAGAAGAATAGAAATCAGCAGAAAGAAAAGAAAGAAAAACAAAAGGGCTTTCGGCTTTTAAGGAAGAGGGTTTCTGGCAACAAGGTGAGTGGAAATTCGACATTAGCCTAGCAAACTCCCACTCGGCACCTATTTATAGCCCTATAGCTGAATTCCTCAAGCCCAAGTTCCCAAATCGGCTCCATCACTTCCCCCTTCTCATCTGATAACCCCTTGATTCTTTCCTCAAATTTCTCTTCTGAATACTCCCCTTGGAGTCCATTTTCATGCCACTTCCAACCTTCTAGAAGGCCAAAATTAAACTTCTAAAAATACTAAGCTAGGATTCGAACCTTAGATCTTCTTGCTAGCCACTAACGCCACCTCCCTACACCCTAAGTGGCGTCACTTAGCCACTCCTCCACAAGGTTTTTTTATGCTATTTTCCCTATATTTATTTAAAAGCCCAACCACTTGCCATCAGGGTTCCTTTAATAATTAAACTATAATTTCTTTTACCCCTAGATTTGAACTCAAACCTTGTCCAAGACCTACCATCGCGTAATTAACACTTAACATGAATTGCTAAGCACAAAAAGAAAAAAATTTTGAGATTTCAGGATTTTCGAGTTTCGGGATTTTTAGGGCGTTACAACTCTACCCCTTAAAAGAAATTTCATCCTCGAAATTTTACCTGATTCAAATAGTTGAGGATATTGACGTCGCATCACTTCCTCTGGTTCCCAAGTAGCCTCCTCAGCCCTGTGATTCTGCCAAAGTACTTTGACTAATGGAACGGACTTCCTTCTTAGTTCTTTGACATCTCGACCAATTATTTGTGTGGGCTCTTCCTCGAAAGTTAGGTCTAGCCTGACCTCAATTTCTTCCACTGCCACGACATGTGAAGGATCCAAGTGATACCACCTCAGCATGGAAACATGAAACACGTCGTGGATCTAGCTTAGTTCAGGAGGTAATTCCAGTTGGTAAGCGACTGGCCCAATCCGCCTTACCACCCGATATGGCCCAATGAACCTTGGGCTTAACTTCCCCTTCTGTCCAAACCTTAATACCTTCTCCCATGGAGAGACCTTAAGAAAAACTAAGTCCCTCACTGCATACTCTATCTCCCGTCTTTTAAGGTCAGCATACGACTTCTGCCTATTCGAGGCCTCTTTTAACCGATCTTGAATCAATTTTACCTTATCCTCAGTATCGGCTACTAACTCAGGGCCCAAAACTCTTTGTTTGCCTAATTTCGTCCAACATGTTAAAGTTCGACACCTTCACCCATACAGTGCTTCATATAGAGCCACCCCAATGCTTGCTTGATAACTAATATTGTACACGAATTCGGCTAACGGTAAATAGTCCTCCCAGTTACCTCGGAACTCAATCACGCATCCCCTCAACATATATTCCAATACTTGAATCACCCTTTCTGACTGTCCATCAATTTGAGGGTGGAATGTCGTACTGAAATTCAACCTAGTACCCAACGCCTCATGTAGCTTGTTCCAAAATCGTGAAGTGAAACGTGGGTCCCTATCCGATATTATGGATACTAGCACTCCATGCAATCCTACAATCTCCTCCATATATAGCCTAGCTAGCTTTTATAACAAGTAATCGGTACGAACCGGTACAAAATGGGCAGACTTGGTTAACCGATCCACTATAACCCATATCGAGTCTTTCTTAGTAGGCGTCAATGGTAGCCCACTAACAAAGTCTATAGTGATCCTTTCCCACTTCCAGAGTGGAATCTTTACTGGCTGTAGCAATCCCGAAGGCAATTGATGTTCCGCCTTCACCTTTCGACAAACCAAACATTTGTTTACGAACTCCATAACCTCGCGCTTGAGTCCTGGCTACCAATAAAGCTCTCGCAAATTCTGATACATCTTGTTTTCGCCAAGATGCATTGCGTAGAGACCACTATGTGCTTCTCGTAGAATGGATTGCCTTAGATCATTGTCCTTTGGTATACACATTCTCCCACGGAAACATAAAACTACTTCACTATTTATCCAAAAGTCCGATGTCTCCTCACTCTCCACTTGTCTAAAACGAGCACCTAAAGTCTCATCCACTAATTGCTTACTCCCTATCTGTTCAATCCACATCGATTTTACCTGAAGCTCAGCTAACAAGCTACCATCATCCAATAAGCTTAAACGAGCGAGCATAGCCCTCAAGTCTGACTTAGCCCTGCGAATCAATGCATCGGCTACCATATTTGCTTTGCCAGTGTGGTATTCAATCGTACAATCATAATCCTTCAACAATTCCACCCACCTACATTGCCTAAAGTTTAGCTCCTTTTGGGTAAGGAGGTACTTCAAACTCTTATAGTCTGAATAAGTTATGCACTTCTCCCCGTATAAGTAATGCCTCTATATTTTAAGTGCGAACACCACTGCAGCTAGTTCCAAATCATGGGTTGGATAATTCACCTCATGAGTCTTAAGTTGCCGTGACGCATACGCAACAACCTTTCCTTCTTGCATCAATGCACATCCCAAGCCCACATGCGACGCGTCACTATAAACCATAAACTCCTTCCCAGGCACTGGCTAAATCAACACAGGGGCCTCAGTTAAAACCTTCTTAAGTTTTTTGAAACTCTCTTGCTACTTGTTTGTCCAAACAAACGGTACCCCCTTCCTCAACAACTTAGTTAAGGGTGCAGCAATTACTGAAAAGCCCTCAACAAACCACCTATAGTATCCTGCCAAGCCCAAAAAACTTCAGATTTTCGATACCGACTTGGGTATTTTCCAGTCTAACACCGCTTCAATTTTTCGGGGATCCACCTTAATCCCTTCGGCTGACACCACATGTCCTAGAAAAGTAACCTCCCTTAGCCAGAATTCACACTTACTGAATTTGGCATACAGATGATTCTCCCTCAAAGTCTGCAACCGAATCCTTAAGTGTGCATCATGCTCATCCTCATCTTTTGAGTACACTAAAATGTCATCTATAAAGACTACCATGAACCGATCCAAGTAGGGTTGGAAAACCCAATTCATGATATCCATGAAAGCGGCAGGTGCGTTCGTCAGCCCGAATGGCATCACCAAGAACTTGTAGTGCCCATAACGAGTTTTGAAAGCTGACTTATGAACATCTTCCTCCTTAACCTTCAATTGGTGATATCCCAAACGCAGGTAAATCTTCGAGAAAATAGAAGCTCCCCTAAACTGATCAAAAAGATCATCGATTCTCGATAGAGGGTGCTTGTTTTTAACAGTTAACTTGTTTAACTATCGATAGTCGATGCACATTCGCAAGGTTCCATCCTTTTTCTTCACTAATAACACTGGTGCTCCCGATGGAGACATACTTGGTCGTATGAATCCTCGATCCAACAATTCCTGAATTTGTGCCTTAAGTTCCACCAACTCCTTTGGTGTCATCCGATAAGGAACGATGGACACCGAAGTCATCCCAGGTAACAACTTGATTCCAAATTCCACTTCTCTACTAGGTGGCAACCCAGGCAGCTTCTCAGGAAAGACATCAGGAAAATCCCTGACGGTTCTCAACTCCTTAACAGTAAGGTTCTTAGCCTTTGTATTACTAATATAAGCTAAAAAGGCTTCGCATCCCTTTTGTACTAACTTCTCATCCCTTAACACTGAAATCACGTTCGACAGATAGTTTCGGCGTTCACCAATCACCACTACTTCCTTATCTTCTGCCGTTCTTAACACCATTCGCTTTGCAGCACAATCCAAGGTGGTTCGGTGCTTCACCAGCCAATCCATACCCAAGATTAAGTCGAATTCGCTAAACGGAAGCTCCATAAAATCTGCTAAAAAGGTAACTCCTTGCACTACTAAGGGTACCTCCCTAAACAACTTATTCACTCCTACTAACTGCCCTGACGGACTAATCATAGTCATCTCACTCATAGTAATTTTGAACATATCACCCAAAGATTCAGTCATATTGCATGCAACATATGAATGCGTCGATCCAATATCAATCAATGTTGTGTAAGGTAACTCATATATAAGGAACATACCCGTTACCAAATCTAGGGCATCCCCGTCTTCTCGGCGACGAGTAGCATAAACCAAAGTTGGTTATCTGGCCTCAGCATGGCCTGCATTTCTGCCTGGTGCTTCACGTCCACGCCCATTATCGTTAGCGCCCCTGCCCTACCCACGACCCCTTGGTGGCAGCTCACCACCCTTTAGTGGCTGAGCACCATCTTGGCCCACTACTGGCACTCAACCTAGCATTCAGGGGCAATCCTTGATCCTATGCTCCATAGATCTACAAGTGAAACAAGCTCCCATCCTCTTCCAACACTTCCCTTTATGGCTTCTCCCACAATCAGCACAAGGTGGCACTCCTGGATTAGCAGCAGGGGGCCCTGCTTTAACTAACCCATTATTTCTGGCCCTAGCCCTAGGCCTCTGTCCAACACCAGGAGTCTCAGCTTCCCTTTTATTCCTACCCTTTTGTTTTTCCTGATTTAAGCGCTCAGTGTGCTTTACCTCCTCCGCCATCTTCATTTTTTCCACCAATTCTGAGAAAACTCGCTCCCTTTATGGAGCTCTCAATACCCTAAGGCTATCTCTTAGTCCATCCTCAAACCTAACGTAACACTCATATTCCGTTGCCACCATTACTCTTGCATGCCTATTAAGGCGTAGAAACTCCGCTTCATACTCCGCCACCGATTTGTTTCCTTAGGTCAAGTTCAGGAACTCCTTCCTTCTAGCATCCACATAGCTTACACCCGCATACTTCCCTTGGAATGTAGCTTTGAAAAACTCCCAAGTGACTCACTCCGGCTGGGTGCCTTCTTTCACAGTCAACCACCACTGGTAGGCTTTTTCCCTAAGTAGTGCACTGCTCCTTTCAGCTTTTGTTCCGGTGAGCAGTCCAGGTCCTCCATTATTCTTTTAGTGGCTTCCAACCAATATTCAACCACGTTAGAAGCAACACCAGCCACGCCCTTAAAAATCTCAGCCCCATTTGCACGAAGTTGCTCCGGAATGGACCCCTGATTTCCCATGCCATTATTGGGCCCAGCGACCCTTTCCAAAATTCTCAGCATTGCTTGCGATAATGCATCTTCTCCTACGGCCTGATCATACGATCCATTCCCAGTCACAGGTAAGGCAGGAGCCCCTTCTACTCCAACATCGGGCATATGGTCCGATGCCGACGATTCAGCCCTAACACTTCTGCGGCCTCGGCCACGGCCTCTTGTACCTCTTCTAGCACTCATCGTCGATTTGCGTATTATCTGGATTAAAATTTTTATGAAGTTTTAGTTAATATAATAATTATACTAATGTTTTATGAAAATATTTAAAGAAAAGATTGTTTTTGAAAATCCTCTACAATTTCCAGATCCTATGGGCTTTAGTTCCATTCTAACAATCATCTAAAGTAGCCCTCTAACTATCTACTGTATAACAAATTAAACAAACTTAAAAATAAAAGTACTTACATGGTTCGACGTCGGAGACTCAGTGTACCGCTCAGCAAGCTTTTCCCTTTTTTCCAAAACGGTGTGATCCAAAATATTTTTAAAATCTAAATAGTAAGTAGAAAAGAGAAACCAAATAATAATAAGGCCTACTTCACAGCCCGAGTTTTACAACCTAGCTCTCATACTACTAAATGTAACACCCCAAACCCAGCCCAGACATTATAGCCGAATCTGGCGCGTCACATTGAAGTGTTTCAGTGAAAACCGTGTTTTCATTGAAAACCCTTCTTAAAATAAAAGAAACATTAATTAACTTACAAAAACTCTTTTTATTTTTCAATCACGAAAATCTATTTAAAACATATGATTTTATGAAAACCTGTCACTCTAACATTCTATTGCGGAAGCGTAAAAAAACATACATAATTTAGCAAACCTATGTTCAACATTTCGTAATTACAATGCATAAAAATAACAATGCAAGAAATAACAAAATGGAACCCTTATTACAATCTGGTCGGAAAAGTGCTTAATAAAATAGACACTTGTATGCTTTTAAGAGAAAAAAAAGTCCATATTGCCTTGCTAGCTAGCCACCCAGAGTCCCTCCAAACATCGTACCTTCTACTAAGCATCACCTAAAAATAAAATAAAAGAGGGGGTGAGTTTTCGCAACTCAGTATGTATAACCCTCGACAAAAACAAGCATTCAAAAATCATCATACATCAAACATGCAATGCAATCCCATCCTAATTATCCATCCGCTACACACTAGCTCCGTCCCCCGTCACATCATGTGGGGATATAAATTTTGGCCCATCCAATCGACTCATCAATGGTAGCCTAGTTGCGAAACTACCTTCATTTACATATTGGGCTTAAAAGCCGTCGGTGGATCCACGATTGTCAAGCAACCATGCGATCCTCATATACTTCCTCCGTTCCATGATTCCCAACCCCTATGCAACCTAAGTAGAATATCATATGTAGGCATGTAACATCCATAAAACTTACATTCAACACCTAAAGGTATTTTGGTCATTTTCGCCCTTAGGGGTATTTCGGTAATTTTCCCTTTCTTTACAGTTTTCACTTACCTTGGCCCGTTAACAAATCCCGTGAGCTAAGATGAATCAATATTATGCACCAGGTAAGATTTCATAGAAGAGGAGGTGAGTCATTAAGACCGCTTAAGTACCAAACTCTCCCTAGATCCAATCCTAGACAATCATATACTCATTGCCACACCTTAACCCTTTGACTTTTCCACGGTCGCAATTAATTAATTAAGTTTTATGTAGTCATCATATACTAGGCCCAAAACCCCTTACAAAGCCCAGTCAAATCCACATACCTGCATATTGCCCACTTGGCCCAATCACATTCATATGGCCTATTAGGCCCAAATCACATTTATGTGGCCCATTAGGCCCAAATCACATTATACACATGCTCACATACAAATTTCTATCACATAGCATCAATTATCAATTTTTGCCTATTATGGGCCCAATAGCCCGTTAGGCCATTAAGCCTATTCTAGCCCGATTGGCCAATTCACAGCCCAAGCCCATTAAATCGCCCATGGGCCTCAGACAACCTATCAGTTTCCTCCTCACGAGTGTTCGCGCACTCGCAAGACTACCGTAGCCCAGCTTTCGGCTTTTTGACATTTCAGCTTTTCAGCTTTTTGGCATTTCGGCTTTTTTTCGATCCCTTGTGTGTGTGCAGTGTATGTACACACCTGGTAAGCAAGCATGTTGGGATTCCCTTAGTCACCAACCTACAAACGATACTACCCTGCAATTAACCACATGCTTAATACATATCTTTACTAAAACCGAAACATCACATTAACCTTACTTTGCGCGATAAGTATAATAGCCCCTTCTTAAATCACTAACCACGATCAACTCCCAGATCTGCATCAATCTTAACTATTAGAAACCAGAATAATCGGTGAGTCGTATCCAACACAAGTCCTCTTACCTTAACTCTAACTATTCGGCCAACTAAGATTAAGAGTACTTACCAAAGCCCCTTACCTGAAGAGCAAATCGGCAGGGATCCAAAACTGAGATTCGATACCTATTCCTACCTAAGTTTATTAGAAAAGTGAGGGAAGAACAGCGTAATAGATTCATAGCAAAACCGATTGGAAGAGCAAACACTTACACTAGATTTGATCAAAGAGTAATCGGCCCTTGGAAGATTTGGCTTTTCGGCTTTCACACTTAGTATGGTGAATAAGGTTTATTTGGTACAGATTAAAGAAGAAGAGTAGAAGAAGGAATCGGCTAAGTGAAACAAAGTAAATTGTGTAGAGAAGAATAGAAATCGACAGAAAGAAAAGAAAGAAAAACAAAAGGGTTTTTGACTTTTAGGGAAGAGGGTTTTTGGCAACAAGGTGAGGGGAAATTCAGCATTAGCCTGGCAAACTCCCACTCGGCACCTATTTATAGCCCTATAGCCGAATTCCTCAAGCCCAAGTTCCCAAATCGGCTCCATCACTTTCCTCTTCTCATCTGATAACCCCTTGATCCTTTCCTCAAATTTCTCTTCTGAACACTCCCCTTGGAGTCCAATTTCACGCCACTTCCAACCTTCTAGAAGACCAAAATTAAACTTCTAAAAATACTAAGCTAGGATTCGATCCTTGGATCTCCTTGCTAGCCACTAACTCTACCTCCCTACACCCTAAGTGGCGTCACTTAGCCACTCCTCCATAAGGTTTTTTGATGCTATTTTTCCCCATATTTATTTAAAAGGCCAACCACTTTCCATTAGGGTTCCTTTAATAATTAAACTATAATTTGTTTTACCCCTAGATTCGAACTCAAACTTGTCCAAGACCTACCATTGCGTAATTAACACTTAACCAGAATTGCTAAGCACAACAAGAAAAAAATTTGAGATTTCAGGATTTTCAGGTTTCGAGATTTTTGGGGCGTTACAAGGAATATGATTCTTAGAAGAGTTCTTAACAACTTTTGTGAAAGGTGTTAGCTTGAAAACACCTAAGGGGGCTATTTTACACAAGTTGCAAAATAGGAGATAAGTGTATGAAATAGTGAAATTTTGGGGTTGCTACAAGAGTAGAAAGAGCTCAGCTAGGCTTGAAATACAAAGAAATTCGATAAAATTTGATTTTCGATCATAGGGGTGAAATGGTCATTTTGCCAAAGTCTAGGGGCAAAATGGTCATTTTACCAAATATGTGAATTTATGGTAGCCTAATTATAATTAGTGACTAAATAAGTGCATTTTGTTACTCTAGATCAAGTTTTTCTAAATCCAAACCTAGACTAGGGGAAAGCCAAGCAAATCGACTAAACCAACCAATCGAGTACATTTTGTAAACCGAAGTAAGTTGTACGTAAATGATACAACTATATTATTAATATATGTGTTTTAGTTGTCATTGAAAAGATGTAGTATGAATTTCTTGATTGCGTATTGAGAATGCATAAAGACAATAAGATGATAGAACTCCCGTTAGAACACTAGGTAATATACCGAATATTCTAGCTGTGACATTTGGGTCACTTGTGTGAGCTAGAGTAAGACATGTCTGGGACATGCGTCGGCCATATTATGATAGCCAGTGTAAGACCATGTTTGGGACATGGCATCAGTATTGAGATGAGTGCTAGAGTAAGACGTGTCAGGGACACGCATTGGTCTCGATAATGATAGTTAGTGTAAGACCATGTTTGGGACATGGCATCGACTTGAGATGTGAGCCAGTGTAAGACTATGTTTGGGACATAGCACCGGCACCTTACCTCTAGATTGAGGTTTATAGAGGTGTAAGTATATTTGCGAGTTAATAATGAAAACATAATCATGTTGCAAGTGATATAGGTACCAAATTGGTACGTATGAGAAATGAGCTCATTAGAGAGTATACGACTCGTATGGATGGTAATGAGTAAGTCATACTTATGCTTATCCTTGTGTTATGAGCATGATGATTATTGAAGAATTGTTGTTGTATGTTTATTTATATGCAACTTACTAAGCTTTTATGCTTACCCTCCTTCCTTTCCATTTTCTTATAGTGTCGCCTATTTAGCTCGAGGATCACTTGGAGTCAGAGATATCGATCACACTATCGTCTGAAACTTTCAATATAGTTGGATTTATATTTTTGAATATGGCATGTATAGGGCTTAGACTTGATTATTTTGTGTCCTTAAGAATTGGTCTAATGTGTAGGCTTGAGATAAATCCCACACTTTGAATTTGGTCTTGATATTGACTATTACTCGTGTAGGCTTGAGATAAGTCCCACACTTTGAATTTGGTCTTAATATTGACTAATACCCATTTTGATTATGCAAAGATGATATTTCCTTGGTTTAGTATAATGCCTTAGGAAAGAATGTCTATTGTAGCTAATTTGGTTGTATGGTATAGACTAGAATTGATGTTGGGTGAGTTTGTGCTAATTGTTGTAAATAATGGTGGTAAATAGGCTTGGTAAATAACCTTATTTTTTCCACACGAGTAGGCACACGGGCATGTGATGAGGCCGTGTGTCCCCTGTATGTAAAAATTTCAAGTTTGTATGCATGGTAATAACTACACGGGCGGAGACACGACCGTGTGTCTCAGCCATGTGGATGACATAGCCTAGCACACGGGCATGTGCTATGGCCATGTGACATGTTGGGTGTGCTGACGTTAGAAATAGAATACTCAAGTTTTCTCACATGGTCTAAGACACGGGCTTGTCAAGGCCGTGTGAGCAACACGGGCCAGGGACAGAGGCGTGTGTCCAGGCCGTGTGAAGTCTGCACTTGAATTTTTTGTAAAATGGTGTAAATAAATTGGCCACATGGGTAAGGGACACGGGCGTGTCCCTAGATGTTTCGGCCGTGTGAGACACATGGGTCATCAACACGGCCATGTTAGGATGGTCACACGGGCGTGTTACCTTTCCACACTGGCATTTGCCCTGTCTTAAATGCAAAGTTTGCATAGATTGGATAAGGACTTGGAAGGATTCTGAATGGTTTCCAATGGTCAATCAAGGCCTCGTAAGCCCATATTGAGAGCTTTAAAGTAGAAATTGAAAAAGTTTTAATTTGGACCGAGTCTTGGTGACTTAAAATGGGTTGCATGTACGAGATCAAGTAGGTAATGCCTTGTACTCCGACCCGACTTGGGTTACGGATATGGGGTGTTTCATATATATTATAAATGTACCTTTAAATGCTATATAATAAATAGTTAGATTTGCAATGCCTCGTACTTGAGACCGTCGTCGGAGTCGAGCACGAGGTGTTACTAAACTTAATTTCATCAATTAAACAGCTTAAACAATTTATTTTTAAAATTTCCAGACAAGCTGGCTAACTGTATCACAGTCGCTTAAAAATTCATATCTCGGGTTACAAAACTTGAAATAAAATTTTGTAAATTTTCCCTGAAACTAGACTTATATATCTATCAACTAATTTTTTTCTAGAATTTTTGGTATGGTCAAATAGTACAGTTTATTAGTTAAAGTCTCCCCTGTTTTAGGGCTCGACTTCTCTAACCCCTGTGCATTACGAATCGAATATCTCCCTATACAGAGTTTCAATTATTATTCTGTTTATTTCTCATAAAACTAGACTCAATAATAAATCTTTACATATAAATCATGACTTCTAATTATCTTTGTAAATTTTGTTTTTAATTTCCAAAGTTAGAACATGGGATCCAGAAATCGCTCTGGCCCTGTTTCACAAAAGTTTAAATATCTCATAAAATATAACTCATATACCTATTTTGTTCCATCCATATGAAAATAGACTCATCAAGATTTAATTCTATATCTCATTCACTATCTAAATCCATTTCTACTATTTTTAGTGATTTTCCAAATTCACGTCATTATTGCTGTCTGATACTGTTTTAAAGCTAATTTCACCTTTTTCATGATTTCCATGGAATAACTAGCATTTAGGCATACATAACACCAAACATGTCCTTGATTAGTCATTCCGACAGCTAATCATTATCAAGCATTTACATACCATTCATCAATCATATCATAAGATCATACACACAAAATGGCTACGATGCTATACATGCCAACTCAAAATGAAACGTCTAGCTATACCAAAATAATCCTCGTGATAGTGTGCACGGACCTCAGAAGCGTACTTTTTACGATCCCGAGTTAGCTTTACAAAACTATAAAAGAAGGAAAATAAAGGGGGTAAGCATTAAGCTTAGTAAGTTTGCATGCAAATAAATAACAACATTCATAAGAATTATCTTACTACTTGGCATGATACTACTTAATGCAACTTCATTAATTATCATGGACATACTTTAAACTTCTTCACTTACTCACTTACTTAAATACTTACTTAATCAAATTTATTAATACATTTTACTTACCTTTTTCCTTATCAAGCATACATGAACATTATATACTTACCTTTGCTCTTCTAGTATCAACTTGTCAAACCTTTTTAGTATAACTCGTCTTACCTTACCTTACCTTGATATTCTCTTTAAATTTTCCCGTTGAACCACTTGGAATACTAAGGATACATGGGTACCTTACCATTGCCATGACTTGTCATAGTCTTACGTGGTATCCTTTTGAAACTTACCATTGCCATGTCTTGACATGGTCTTACATGGTAGCCTTGCCTTATGAACTCACCAATGCCATGCCTTGGCATGGTCTTGGTCTTACATGGTAGCCTTGCCTTATGAACTCACCAATGCCATGCCTTGGCATGGTCTTACATGGGACCTTTGCCTTATAGTAACTTATCAATGCCATATCTTGACATGGTCTTACATGATTTCCTTGCCTTAGAAACCTTACCAATTTTCATGCCTTGGCATGTTCCTACATGGTATCCTTAAACCCTAATGTCATGACATTTGTATCCTACACATTCCTAAGGTTCAACCGGGACTTTCTGAAATTACTTCTCCGTCAATTCATGCTTGAGTCTTCTTTGAATAATTTCATAAAATAAATTTACACATGCTGGAAATTAACAACATTAACATAAAATAATAGAATATTGCATTTATTTACCGCAAACTTACCTCGAAACAAAATACGATCAACTATATCGATTTAGTCCACTATTTTTTTCTTTCCCCGGTCTAACTCTGGATTTTGTTCTTCTTGATCTATAATAAAAAAAATTAGCTTATTTAATACTCACATTTATTAAAAGGGTCATTGACCCAAACTTTGGCAAAATTACATTTTTGCCCCTAAACTTTTACATATTTACACTTTTTCCCCAAGGCTAGGAAATTAAACTTCATCCTATTTTCTTATGTTTTATGACATGCTGATCATTTTTCCCTTCTATGGCAGCATCAATTTCACACTCTAACATGTACTTATGACTATTAGGTATTTTTACCGATTAAGCCTTTTTACTCGTTTTCACTTAAAACCGAGTAGCACAAGTTGTCTAACATAATTTAAAACCTCATATTCTATCATAAAACACCAAAATACACAAATTTTACCTATTGTTATTTTTCCAAATATGAACCCTAGGTTGAATTATTGCGAGCATAAGCCAAATCGAGCTACCGGGATTTCAAAAACGTAAAGAACATTAAAAACGGGGCTTGGAATCACTTACTATGGAGATAGGAAGCTTGAAACAAACCCTAGCTATGGAGAACCCTTTAATTTTCGTCCTAACGAAGAAGATGGACATATTTTTCCATCTTTTTCCTTTTTTAAATCTTTTAATTACCAAATGACCAAAATACCCTTAATACCTTTCTTTGAAAATTTTCATGTACAAGCCTATTTTTGTCCAAAATTTTAGAAATTGGTCAAATTGCTATTTAAAACCTCCTCATTAATATTCCAAAGTAATTTCATACTAAAAACTTCTAGAATGCAAGTTTTGCAAATTATTCGATTTAGTCCCTAAATATCAAATTGGACCCTCTACCGATAAAATTTCTAAACGAAATTTTCACACAATCATGAAATCATGCCATAGACCTTAAAATGATAATAAAATAAATTTTTCTACCTCAGATTTGTGGTTTCGCAACCACTGTTCCATTTAGGCCCTATTTCAGGATGTTACAAGATTTACTGAGGCCAAATGCATATAATCTAATGATTAAATAGTATGTATAATTTTTAATGATTACTCACTTTAAATAAAGTATTAACAAATACATGTTTATTACCATATGAATGCTTTAATTTGCATATGACCTAAGCCGTACAGATAGGTACTTTAAGATGTGTATTATGGTTCTTTAAGTTATGAGGATGTGAACATGATTTGATAGCTACATGCATAATTACATAAGTGGTATTAGAAATATGTTCAACCATGTTGATAATAGTTTAAGCCGTGCATACAGACACATTATATGTACTGTTAGTAATAAACTGAATTTGGTTGTGACTCGTATATGCAAGGTTTAAACGGATTATATTTTTAAATTATAAAGAATTTGACTTGAGTGAATATTTATTAGTGTTTAAAATTGTGCCTTAATCGGTAATGCCTTGTAACCCTAATCCTGCGACGGATACGGGTTAAGGGTGTTACACTATCGATTGTTTTTGGTACTTTATAAGCTAAATTTCAAACCTATGGCATGTATAGGCTAGATAATATTTGGAAATGTTGGACTTTGATATGTGTATATATTTAAGCCATGCGAAAATGGCTTGTTTATTTTATTAGGTTCAGTTTCAAGGTTTGATCAAATTTTGGTTATATTTGATATGGTTGGAGTTTATTTTGGTATGCATATTATATGATATGTATGATTTGTGTTTTGGTGATATGTTTGTGATGCTAATTATATGATTCGAAAATGAGATGTGTTAATGATGAATCAAAAATCGACCATGAAAGTAGCTCATTTTGGATGTATGATTTGTGGTATATTTTGTGAGGTGGTTGATTATAAAATTTGGCTTAAGTAAGGTTAATATAGTTGATGGATGGTTTTTGGTTGTGGTTTTGATGTTTCAGTTATTATATGTTTATATGTGAATCATAGTTGATATATTTGCTAATGGTGATGAAGTTATGCCAAAGTATATGCATATGGAAAATTTAGTATGATGTGAAATTGTGGTTTGTTATTTTTGTTGAGTGATATATATGATATATAAGTGGGATGTATTAGGTAAATGGTTATGATTTGAATTATTGGTATTTGGTTATGTTAAGAAGTAAATATAGATAATGACTATAAGTTTTTAATCATTAGTTATAAATGATGTGCATTCATATTCGGCTAATGATAGATAAATTAAATATGTGTGCATGTAACATGTTTGTTTGTGGTTTGATATTTAAAGGTCAAGACGATTAGTTTAATGTTTGATTCTTGTTATATGTATAAAGATTTAACGGAAAATTATAGAAATAATATTCAGTTATTATATTGGAAATTGATCATATGAATAGTAATTCATGTTATAAGATAACAAAATGGTTATATGTGAGTTTAATAAAATTGTTTTATGTTTTGTGTATTAATGATTCAAGAATTGATAAACTGAAGTTACAAAGGTATACCTTTGAATATGATCTGACTAATTGTGTGAATGTATGAAAGTTGTATCTTTTTCGGTAATCCCTTGTAACCCCAATCCGGCGACGGATACAGGTTAGGGGTGTTACAGACTAACTGGAGTAGCATTATTACCAGCGACATGTTGAGATGCCCCAATCATGGCTTGTACCAGTAATTTGAAACTTTCATCCAGAACATTTGCCCTAGGAGGTCGCACAGGTAACATCGAAGTCCTGTCACCCTCTGACATGTTGGGAGGCATTTTTCTTACTCTAAATGTACATAAGACACAAGGTTTAAGCACGTACTGTAACAGTCCATTTTCAGTGAAATCGGAACAGTGGTTTCGGGACCACAAATCCAAGGTCAAAAAATTTATTTTATTATTTTAATGTCTACAGCATGATAGTAGAGTCATATGAAAATTTTGTTAAGAAATTTTACCGTTTGTATGCTCAATTTGTGAAAAAGGTCTAAATTGCGTAAAATGTAAAAGTTGCTTTCTATAAGCTAAATGTGTCTAATGGCTATAGAATTTTCAAGTTGAGGTCCTTATGTGGTAATTAGACCATTTTATTGTTGAGTGGACATTTATGGACACTAAATAGGTGTTTTATATGTTAATAATAATAAGGTTAAATAAGTAATTTAATAAGTAAATTAAGTAAAATAATGAAAACAAAAGTGTTGTCCTCCTAAATGCATACATCCACCGAAATTTTAAGCTTAGAAACCTCCATGGAAGCTTGTTAGATTCGGCTAAGCTAAACTTGGTGCATGGTAAGTTTTTTTCATTCTGTTTTTAATGATTTTTATATTTTTGGAGTCGTAGCTTAATCTAGCTAGCCCAGGGGCTAATTTGCAAAATTGTTAAAGAATTAGGCTTTCACCATTGTTGAGTATGTACATGTTTTGAATTTTAATGGTAGAAAATGAATGGTTGTCGTTAGATAAACAACATTTGTTAAGTAATTTCGAATGAAATTGCAAATTAAGGGTTAAATTGAGAAAAGTGAAAAATTATGTGGCAAATGTGTGAATTAATGAAATATGTGGCTTGCTATAAGCTTGTATGAAATTCGGCTAGTATGGGTGTGGATTAAATTGCATGAATTTTCATTTTTATGAACTAGGGACTAAATTGTAAAGAAGTTAAATGTTAGGGGCAAAATGGTAATTTTTCTAAAATATGAATTTTGGATTAAATTGAATAGAATGATGCTTAAAATAGTTAATTTTGATTATATAGATCAAGAAAAGCAATGTACTGAATTAGATCAAGGAAAAGACAAAGTTATCGATTAGAAGATCATTTCCGTCATTCGAGTTCGAGGTAAGTTTGTGTAATTAGAAAATTGAGTATTTATATATATACTTATTTGAAATGTGCATATGTGAATTGAGAAATTAAAATATATGTCTATTGAATACCGAATAAATGAAGGTTGAAGATTACTGAGTCCAGTTTGAACCTTAGGAAGTCGTATGATACAAATGACATGTCATTAGGGTTACCGATTTGGTTGAGATCCTGCATGTGTTGCAGACTCACCATAGCTCGTGTGAGCTTACCGATTTGTAGCTCATAAGAGCTTACCGATTCTCAACTCGTGTGAGCTTACTGTTATTTCATCTCAGAAAAGCTTACCGTTTATAGCTCGAAAGAGCATACATGTACAGAATTGACGAATTACCATTCAGTACACCTTGTGTGTACTACCCATGTATCTAATGATATTCTAAGTGGTTCAACGGGTACAATCTTGTTATAGATCATATGAGTTCAATATAAATTAGAACAGATGATACATGAATTATATGAAAATGATATTTTATGATATATTGAGCTATGAAATGGAAGATACATGTATATGAAGCTTACTTGATTGTTGTATTCATCCATATTATTTGATGGTTATATGTGCTTTACATGACTAACCTATTGGTCAATATATGTGCTTAGGCATTTGACAAATTGAGTGGGATATAATATGTTTACTTATCTAAATTGTGATTAAATGGTAAGTTTAATTCTATATTATATGAACTTACTAAGCTTAATTGCTTACTCTGTTTATTTTCTCGTGTCTTATAAAGTCTCGAAAGCTCACTCGAGTTGGAAGTCATCGTAGATCACATCACACTATCTATCAGCTAGTTGGTACTTTTGGACTTTATGTATTTTGGTTATATGGCATGTATAGGTCATTTGGCTAATGACATCCTATATGTTTTAGTTATGTATTTGGCCATTTAATGTGGTTTGAATTGCTATGTGTTGATACGTATATATATATATATGTGTGGTTAGCCTCATGATGTATGGAATGTCTTGAAAATTCCTTGATTTTGATTTGGTAAATTGAGTACCATATTGTTGAGAATGAAGAAAGGCATATACGTTATGTGTTAGGCACAAAATTTTATATGTGCATTTGACCATTTAAGTAGTTTTTAGAAGTAATATAGGCATGTTTTCAAATGGCCAATTGTGATGCTTGAGAATATTGTGGTTGTTGGTATGATATTGCATGTTTCAAGCTTGATTTTGGTTAGTTGAATGCCTATTGATGATATGGTCTTATGCTATTTGATGTGTTTCGGTTGATGCAAATTTGGGTGAGAAATGTGGCTTGGAATATAGCCTATTTTTGGTCCACACAGGCAGAGACACGGGTGTGTGTCTCAACCGTGTGTATGTGACACGACCTTGTGTCCTCTATAATTTCTTTAGAAAACAAGTCAGTGAGTTACATGGGTTGATCACACGAGCATGTGGTTGGCTTGTGACCCAAGTCAGTGAGTTACACAGGGTCGGACACGGGCTTGGGCACGACCATGTGATCCCATTTCTCGAAAGCCCACACAGCCTGAGACATGGGCGTGGCTCTTAGTCGTGTGAAACACACGACTTGGCCACATGGACGTGTGTCCCTTACACTTTGAAAATTTTCAATGTTTTCTCAAAATTTCTTTGAGTTCTTAATTTAGTCCCGAATTGTTGTTAATGTTTGTTTTGAGCTCCCGAGGGTTCGTTTTAGGGACTATATGATTGAACTTGAATGATTATTGCTTGGATATGTGAAATGAATATGAAAATGTATGATTATTTAAGTGATAAGTCTGGTAATGCTCCATAACCCTATTCCAGCGATGGATACAGGTTAGGGGTGTTACACGTACAGTTATACATCCTAAACTTTAACAAACATATTTGCAAACAAAGTTCACCAAATCATATCTGCAAACATAGCTTGCCAAAAGGCATCCGTTAGGAAGGTGAGTAGCAAAGAGTGATCCAAAGTAATCCTGCAAAAGAAAGCAGCTAAACCGAGGGAATGTATTTTCCTAGTCCTACCCCAATCAACAAACAACCATACATAGCACTTATTTATAAACCTAATGAACCTTACCTGCCAACCTGGCAAAACTAATTGTTAGGATAATTAACCTGGTGAGCTATGATACCAACAAATGTAGCACCCCATATATGGTCCACTCGTCGAACCCGAGCTATGGAATGTCACGTTAGCACCTAAGTGACTCTCTATTAACACCCATCCTAACCTCCATCACGCCACAATATAAAACATAAAATATGTCTAAAGTTATTAATCTACAGCGGAATGTCATACAAGTACTTTCATCAAAACTCCAACACTAACTACCATTCAGTATTGTTAGCATACAACTAAGCGCTCACAACTTATGAGGGTTCTCAAAATTATGAGGGTTCGCATGCATAACAAGTGTAACATCCCGAATTAGGGCCTAGTCAAAATAGTGGTATTGGGATCATAAATTTGACGTTAAAATATTTATTTTATTATCATTATGAAGTCTACAATATGAAAATATGCATGTGGTAAAGTTTCATGAAGAAATTCTAAGTATAAGGTGTTAAATTGGAAAATAAAGACCAAATTGAATAAGTTGCAAAACTTGGGTTCTAGAAGCAATTTGTATGAAATTGCTTTAGATTTTTAATTAGAAGGTCTTAAAGAGAAATTTGCCCAATTTCTAAGTTTTTGGACAAAAATGGGCATGTATGGATAAAATTTGAAAGAAAGGGCTTAAGGGCATTTTGGTCATTTGGCTAATTAATGAAATAAAATGGGAAATAAGCCAAAAATTAGCTCATCTTCTCCACCTTGCTACCGAAATTTGAGAGCCACCATAGCTAGGGTTTCTTCACTTTCCAAGCTCAATAGTAAGTGCTCTCAAGCCCCGTTTTTAATGTTCTTTGTATTTTTGAAATCCTCATAACTTGCTCTCTTCATTTCTACCCATATTTCATGCTAGGGTTCATGTTTAGAAATTTACCCATGCATGAGTTACTTGTATTTTAATGGTTTATGGAGGAATATGAAAGTTTAAAGGATGGTGAACAACTTTTACTAAGTGATTTTTCATGGAAATGGCTTTAGAGGCTATTTTGTAAAATTTGTAAAAATGGGTAGAAATATGAGAAATAATGGAAAATGTGGGCTGCCATAAGAGGGAAAAACATTCGGCTAGGCTTGGGTAATGTAGAAATTGTATGCATTTCATCATACGAGCCTAGGGACTAAATCGTAAATATTGTGAAAGGTTAGGGGCAAAATGGTCATTTCACCCAGGGTGAAATTTAAGCTCGTAATGAATAATGTGAGTTACCAATGACTTATTTTTACTGTTATAGACCCTGAAGAATAAATTTCGGAGGTCAACTGAGGTAAACGGAAGGTTTTAGAATAACCAAAACACGAACCCAAAGCAATTACCAAGTAAGTTCGTGTAACTCAAAGTAAATTTAAATATACTTGAAAATGTATATTCTTAAATGTTTGCTAATTTGAATATTGATTGCATGACAATCCAAGAAAGATGACAATTGTCCCGGTTGAATGAAAAAGGAAGATTCGATGGGTAAATTCTTCTTTACATGACATGAGATCCTGCATGTGTTGCAGAAAGGGATTTAGCCCAGACGGGCAATTCGATGATCACAGTATGGTAAGGATCTAGCCCGGACGGGTGCTCCTTAAGTGATCGAACCTCTCGATGAATATATGTTCATTGTGGATTTAGCCTGGATGCGTAATACGTTTAAGGACTGAAATTAGCCTAGTCTGGCATTTCAAATCCGAGCATATTGGAGTAATTGTCGTTGTAAGGGATTTAGCCTGGAATGGTAATCCCGACAATACTCCTTGAATTTATGTTATGAGGGGTTTAACCTAGATTGGTAATCCTACCGTAAGAGTGAGGTTCACGGGAGTGTGTATTTAAAATGGTCACTAGCATAACTTGACGGAAAACGGGATACCCATCGAGATTTTTGAGAAATTCAACAGGATTATAATGAGAAACGAGGATGGTAATATTGAATTGATGAGTTCATCTAAGATTAATGCTATATTGTTTGAGATGAAACTAACTCGATGATTGAGTGTATGTGATAGGGAATTTATACTATGTATGTTTGGCAAGAATATCTTTTATGGTTGTATGCTAAATAACCGGTAAGTTTACCTTCCTGTTATCCAAACTTACTAAGCATATAAATGCTTACCCCCTTCTCTTTTCCCTATCTTACAGAGCTGGTGGACTTGTGAAGATTGGAAGATGATTGGAGAATCAACACACTATCGACTTGTCCCGCTTTGGTATATAGATACTTTTATTTTGTTATAATGGCATGTATAGGGTTATGGTCATATTTTGTTATATGTGTCATTTGGTTAGCCAAAGTGTTGGCTTATGATATTGATAATTCTTTTGTATATGGCTATGGGATGTGGCCAATATTGAGATGGGTTGTAATCCCTACATATTTTGTATGCTTATGTTTACTTGCCTCATGTATTATGATGGTATGATATGCGATGGATGAATGTGTTAAATGAGGCCAAATAATTTGAATATGGTAAAGGCATAAAATGGTATATGGTATCAATAGGGACCAAGTATGAAATGTGAAATGGGATAATGAACATCCTTAATGCAAAAAGGGTAACCTAGCATGTACTAACCAATGATATGAGGTTACCATGCAAATGACCATATCAAAGTGGTTTAAAGATACATATAGGTCATGTTATATGCCATAGGAACTTTTGAGTGTGTATGAGTGATTTTGGGTGACCAATGGCTTGGAAAATAGCCACCAAATGGTCCACATGAGTAGACACACGGGCATGTGTCTAGGCCGTGTATGACACACGGTCAGCCCCACGGGCATGTCATCCGGCCGTGTGTCCCTTGCACCTTGAAATTTCAGGCAGCAAGCTTTGTAGTAAATATACGGGTAAAGACACGGCCATGTGTCTCAGTCGTGTGGAGGACACGGCCATGTGCCTCAAATTGCATGATGATGTCATAAATAGAATGCAGCCTAAAATCACACGGGTGGCCACATGGGCGTGTGCTTGGCCATGTTGAGGACACGGGCAAAGGACACGAGCGTGTGCTCAATCGTGTGAAAACTACTGCAGCTTTGAAATGAAAAATAAATCAAAATAATTTTCTTAAGTTCTCGGTTTGGTCTCAAACCGTTTTAAAGCATGTTTTGGGCCTCGTAGGCCCATAATAGGACAATATAATATAATTTGATTTAGTTTGACTTTGAAATGAAATTTTACAGCCCATCCTTTCTCGAAATGTTCTTGTATGTTTGCGGTAATGCCTCGTACCTTGTCTCGATCTCGGGTACGGGTAAGGGGTGTTATATTTAGTGGTATCAGAGCTACAATTTAGTCAGTTCTAGGACTAATGTAGCAGATATCGAGTATAGCTCTACATGACATTATACAAGTTATGATAGTGTGATATCTCCTAACCATTTTTAATTGTATTTGAATATAGTAAATTTCTTCCAATCAAGCCCAAGATGAGTACAAGGGAGCCAAGAGCCATGCTCCATCTTCCGTTCAGCGAGCTACTGCTAGTAGTAGTAGACGACCTATGTCTGAAGGCCGGGAAGAGGCAAGAGCTACATTCTTCAAGATGATAGATGAATGGTTTGAGGATTATTTTAGAAACCGCTCCAATATACCACGACCTCCTCCGCCCCCTGCTCAGCCTGAGGGAGAAGTGCCACAGGTATGGCACCCATGAGAATTGGTAAGGCCCCAGTAGATAAACTTAAAAAATATGGGGATGAAGAGTTTAGAGCTAAGGTAGATGATGATGCTAAACGAGCCGAGTTTTGACTCGAGAACACTACGCGAGTTTTGGAGGAATTGTCATGTACACCTGAGGAATGTCTAAAGTGTGATGTGTCTCTTCTAAAAGATACTGCATATCACTAGTAGAGGACTGTATCTTCAGTAGTACCGAAGGAAGATATTACATGGGAGTTCTTCCAAGCTGAGTTTAAAAAGAAATACATCAGTCAAAGATTCTTAGACTCGAAGCGAAAAGAGTTCCTAGAACTCAGGCAAGGAAATAAGACCTTGTCAAAATATGAGAGGGAATTCGTAAGGTTAAGTCAATATGCAACGGAGTGGGTCCAATCAGAGACCGAAATGTGTAAGCACTTCGAGGAAGGCTTAAATGAGGAAATTAAGCTGTTGATCGGGATCCTGGAGATACGAGAATTTGTGGCACTAGCTGGTTGAGCCAAGAAGGCCGAAGAGATAAATAATGAAAGAAAGCAAGCAAAGAGAGAAGCTCAAATTTCAAATAAAAGATCTAGTAGTAGAACGCACTGTTTTCCCACAAAGAAACCGAAGAGTCAAAAAGAGCGCTCCACTGCATCAGTGGCATATTTGGGTAGAACAAGAAGCTCTAAGCGTCACAACCCAAAGTCTTCCTCCCCTAAGGTGACTAGTGTGGGCAGTGTGGAGGATCAAAAGTCGAGGTGTGAAAACTGCAACAAATTCCACTTCGGCGAGTGTTGAAGGAGGAGTGGTGCATGCTTTAGATGTGGTTCCCTTGACCACTTCCTTAAGGATTGCCCGGAGCAAGCTGATAAAGAGATGGATTTAGCCCCAAAGTCTAATGCCCCTAATCCTCGAGGTAGACCACCACGACATCTTGGAAGTGCAAGTGGCTGTTGAACTGTTGCCAAGGATACTACTACAAAATCAAAGGCTCGAGCCCTAGCGAGAACTTACGCGATACGCACTAGAGAGGTAGCTTCAGCTCCCGACATCATTACGGGTACATTTTCTCTCCATAATGCTCATGTTATTGCCTTGATTGACCCGGGATCAACCTATTCATACATTTGCATGAAATTGGTGTCTAGCATGAATATGTCTGTGAAACCTACGAAATTCGTAATTAAAGTGTCGAACCCTCTAGGCAAGTCTGTTTTAGTCGATAAAGTTTGTAAGAATTGTCCTTTGACGATTTAAGGTCACTGTTTTTCGACCAACCTTATACTTTTGTCGTTTGATGAGTTTGATGTAATACTTGACATGGATTGATTAGCCCTTCATGATGTGATTGTAAATTGTGGTAGCAATTTTATAGAATTGAAATGCTCAGATGGTAAGACACTTCAAGTTGATTCAAGTGAGTTGGGTACACCGCTGGTTATGATTACCTCGATGATGCCTCAAAGGTACATAAGAAAAGGGTACGAAGCCTATCTTGCTTTTGTTCTGAATACTAAGGAATCTGAATTGAAGATTGAGTCGGTACCGATAGTGTGTGAGTATCCAGACGTGTTTCTAGAATAGTTACCCGGATTACCTCTTATTCGAGAGGTAAAATTTGGTATTGAGCTGGTGCCGAGAATAACCCCTATTTCTATTGCCCCGTACAGGATGGCACCGACTGAGTTGAAAGAGTTAAAAGTACAGTTGCAGGAGTTGACGGATAAAGGTTTTACAAGACCGAGTTTTTCGCCTTGGGGTGCTCCTGTGTTATTTGTAAATAAGAAAGATGGTTCAATAAGGTTATGCATAGACTACCGACAACTTAATAAGGTGACTATTAAGAACAAGTATCCGTTTCCAAGGATCGATGATTTATTCGACCAGCTGAGGGGAGCCACTGTATTTTCTAAGATAGATCTGAGATCTAGCTACTATCAGTTGCGAATTAAGGAGTCAGATGTGCCTAAGACTGCTTTCAGAACAAGGTATGGCCATTACGAATTTCTTGTCATGCCACTTGGATTAACGAATGCTCCGATTGTATTTATGGACTTAATGAATATGATATTTCAGCCATATTTGGACAAGTTCGTTTATTTCAAGGATGAGTCAGAGCATGCGGAGCATCTGAGGATTGCGTTACAGACTTTACGGGATAAACAATTGTATGCTAAGTTTAGCAAGAGTGAGTTTTGGCTTCGAGAAGTAGGATTCTTGGGTCATATTGTGCCGGGTGATGGCATCCGGGTTGATCCAAGTAAGATTTCTACTATTGTTGAATGGAAGCCACCTAAAAACATCACCGAAGTTAGAAGCTTTTTGGGCTTAATCGGTTACTACTGAAGTTTTGTGAAAGGATTTTCCATGATAGCAACTCCATTGATGAGGTTGCTGCAAAAAGATAATAAATTTGAATGGTCAGAGAGATGTCAGCAGAGTTTCGAGAAATTAAAGATGCTGCTGATAGAAGCTCTAGTTTTAGTGCAACCGAGCCGAGAAAAAAATTTGTGGTCTACAGTGACGCGTCCTTAAATGGACTGGGTTGTGTGCTTATGCAAGAGGGCAAGGTGATAGCCTATGCTTCGAGGCAACTGAAGTCACATGAGAAAAATTATCTGACTCACGACTTGGAGCTAGCTGCCGTTGTATTTGCCATGAAGATATAGAGACACCATTTGTATGGCAAAACTTGTCGTGTATTCATTGATCACAAGAGTTTGAAGTACTTGATGACTCAAAAGGAATTAAATCTGATACAGCGAAGATGATTAGAATTGATTAAAGATTATGAGTTAATAATTGATTACCACCTAGGAAAGGCGAACGTAGTCACCGATTCCCTAAGTAGGAAGTCCTTGTTTACATTGAGGGCTATGAACACGCATTTGGTGTTATCTGATGATGGTTCGGTTCTGGCTGAGTTAAGAGCCAAACTGACATTTCTCCAAGAAGTTTGCGCGGCTCAGATCAATGATAGTGACTTGCAGGCTGAGGAGCACAATGTGAGACGGGTGTTGAATTAGATTTCCAGGTTGACTCTAATGGTTGCTTGATGTTTCAAAATAGGGTCTGTGTACCCAAAGATGACGAGCTTATCTAGAAAATTTTACAAAGGCACATGGTAGTCATTTGTCTATTCACCCAGGAAGTACTAAGATGTACAATGACTTAAAAACCATGTACTGGTGGAATGGTATGAAAAGAGATATCTCTGAATTTGTATCGAAATGCTTGATATGTCAATAGGTCAAGGCTGAACACCAAGTGTCTTCGGGTTTATTACAGCCTGTGATGGTCTCCGAATGGAAATGGGACAGGATTACTATGGATTTTTGTGACTGGATTACCGTTAACTTTGAGGAAGAAAGATGCTGTTTGGGCTATAGTTGACAGGCTAACTAAGTCGGCTCACTTCATCCCAATACGGACAGATTACTCCCTTGATAAATTGGCTGACTTGTATGTCTCCGAGATTGTAAGACTACACGAGGTTTCATTGTCAATCATATCAGATAGAGACCCAAGATTTACTTTGATATTTTATAAGAAACTACAAGAATCCTTGGGTACAAAGTTGAGCTTTAGTACGGCATTCCACCCATAGACCGATGGTTAGTCTAAGCGGACAATTCAGACTCTCAAGGACATATTGCGATGTTGCGTCCTTGAATTTCAAGGTAGTTGGGAAAATATTTACCATTGGTGGAATTCGCCGACAACAACAGTTTCCAGACGAGTTTAAAGATGGCACCTTATGAGGCATTGTATGGCCGAAAGTGCCAGACTCCACTGTATTGGATAGAACTCAAGGAAAGCCAGATTCACAGTGTCGATCTAGTCAAGAAAACTTAAGAAAAGGTTAAAGTGATTCATGATTGCCTAAAAGTGGCATCGGATAGGCAAAAATCATATGTTGATTTGAAGAGAAAAGAGATCGAGTTTCAAGTTAGAGATAAAGTGTTCTTGAAAGTATCTCCCTGGAAAAAGGTATTGAGATTTGGTCGAAAAGGAAAATTGAGTCTGCGGTTTACGAGATTACAGAAAGAGTGAGACCATTAGCCTACCGATTAGCATTACCGTCTGAATTGAAAAAGATTCACGATGTATTTTATGTGTCCATGTTACGTGGATATAGATCAGACCCCTCTCATGTGATTTCACCGATGGAAATTGAGATTAGACCGGATATGACTTATGGTGAAGAACCGGTTAAGATTTTGGCTCTGGAAGTCAAACAGTTGAGGAACAAGAATATAGCCTTGGTGAAAGTTCTATGGCATAGACACGGAGTAGAAGAGGCCATATGGGAACCTGAAGAAACCATGAGAAGTCAATATCCGAACCTATTTTCTGGTAAGACTTTCGAGGATGAAAGTCCCTAAGGAGGGAGAAATATAACATCCTGAATTAGAGCCTAGTCAGAATAGCGGTTTCAGGACCAAAAATGTGACGTTAAAATATTTATTTTATTATCATTATGAGGTCTCATTAAGAAATTCTAAGTATAAGGTGTTCAATTGGAAAATAAGTACCAAATTGAATAAGTTGCAAAACCTGGGTTCTAGAAGCAACTTGTATGAAATTGCTTTAAATTTTTAATTAGAAGGTCTTAAAGAGCAATTTGCCTAATTTTTAAGTTTTTGGACAAAAATGGGTTTGTATGGATAAAATTTGAAAGAAAGGGCTTAAGGGCATTTTGGTCATTTGGCTAATTAATGAAATAAAATGGGAAATAAACCAAAAATCAGCTCATCTTCTCCACCTTGCTGCCGAAATTTGAGAGCCACCATAGCTAGGGTTTCTTCACTTTCCAAGCTCAATAGTAAGTGCTCCCAAGCCCCGTTTTTAATGTTCTTCGTATTTTAGAAATCTTCGTAACTTATTCTCTTCATTTCTACCCATATTTCATACTAGGGTTCATGTTTAGAAATTTACCCATGCATGAGTTACTTGTATTTTAATGGTTTATGGAGGAATATGAAAGTGTAAAGGATGGTAAACAACTTTTACTAAGTGATTTTTCATGGAAATGGCTTTAGGGACCATTTTGTAAAAGTTGTAAAAATGGGTAGAAAGATGAGAAATAATGGAAAATGTGGGTTGCCATAAGAGGGAAAAACATTTGGCTAGGCTTGGGTAATGTAGAAATTGCATGCATTTCATCATACGAGCCTAGGGACTAAATCGTAAATATTAAGAAAGGTTAGGGGCAAAATGGTTATTTTTCTCGAGGTGAATTTTAGGGTTGTAATGAATAATGTGAGTTACTAATGACTTAAATGGTAGGTTTCGGAATAACCGAAACATGAACCTGAAGCAATTACCAAGTAAGTTTGTGTAACTTGAAGTAAACTTTAAATATACTTGAAAATGCATATTCTTATAGGTATATTAGTTTGGATATTGATTGCATGACAATCCAAGAAAGATGAAAATTGTCACGGTTGAATGAAAAAGGGAGATTCAATGGGTAAATTCTTCTTTACATGACATGAGATCCTGCATGTGTTGCAGAAAGGGATTTAGCCCAGACGGGTAATCCGATGATCTCAGTATGGTAAGGATCTAGCCCAGACGGGTGTTCCTTAAGTGATCAAACCTCCCGATGAATATATGTGCATTATGGATTTAGCCCAGATGGGTAATACGTTTAAGGACTAAAATTAGCCTTGTCCGGCATTTCAGATCTGAGCATATTGGAGTAATTGTCGTTGTAAGGGATTTAGCCTGGAATGGTAATCCCGACAATACTCCTTGAATTTATGTTATGAGGGGTTTAACCTAGACTGGTAATACTACCGTAAGAGTGAGGTTTACGGGAGTGTGTATTTAAAATGGTCATTAGCATGACTTGACAGAAAACGGGATACCCATCGAGATTTTTGAGAAATTCAACAGGATTATAATGCGAAACGGGGATGGTAATATTAAATTGATGAGTTCATCTAAGATTAATGCTATATTGTTTGAGATGAAACTAACTTGATGATTGAGTGTATGTGATAGGGAATTTATACTATGTATGTTTGGCAAGAATATCTTTTATGGTTGTATGTTAAATAACCGGTAAGTTTACCTTCCTGTTATCCAAACTTACTAAGCATATAAATGCTTACCCCCTTCTCTTTTCCCTATCTTACAGAGCTGGTGGACTTGTGAAGATTGGAAGATGATTGGAGAATCAACACACTATCGACTTGTCCCGTTTTGGTATATAGATACTTTTATTTTGTTATAATGGCATATATAGGGTAATGGTCATATTTTGTTATATGTGTCATTTGGTTAGCCAAAGTGTTGGCTTATGATATTGATAATTCTTTTGTATATGGCTATGGGATGTGGCCAATATTGAGATGGGTTGTAATCCCTACATATTTTGTATGCTTATGTTTACTTGCCTCATGTATTATGATGGTATGATATGCGATGGATGAATGTGTTAAATGAGGCCAAATAATTTGAATATGGTAAAGGCATAAAATGGTATATGGTATCAATAGGGCCCAAGTATGAAATGTGAAATGGGATAATGAACATCCTTAATGCAAAAAGGGTAACCTAGCATGTACTAACCAATGATATGAGGTTACCATGCAAATGACCATATCAAAGTGGTTTAAAGATACATATAGGCCATGTTATATGTCATAGGAACTTTTAAGTGTGTATGAGTGATTTTGGGTGACCAATGGCTTGGAAAATAGCCACCAAATGGTCCACACAAGTAGACTCAAAGGCATGTGTCTGGGCCGTGTGTGACACACGGTCAGCCCCACAGGCATGTCTTCCGGCCGTGTGTCCCCTGCACCTTGAAATTTCAGGCAACAAGCTTTGTAGTAAACACATGGGCAGAGACATGGTCGTGTGTCTCAACCGTGTAAAGGACACGGCATCTGGCCATGGGCGCGTGCCTTGGCCGTGTGCCTCAAATTGCATGATGACGTCATAAACAGAATGCAGCCTAAAATCACACGGGTGACCACACGAGCATGTGCCTGGCCGTGTTGAGGACACGGGCATGTGCTCGGCCGTGTGAAAACCACTGCAGCTTCAAAATGAAAAATAAATCAAAATAATTCCGCACGGGCAAGGGACACGGGTGTGTCCCTAGCACACGGGCGTGTAGAAGGTCTCCAAACGGGCGTGTGAGACTAGGGTATGAAAATTTTCCACGAATTTTCTTAAGTTCTCGGTTTGGTCCTGGACCGTTTTAAAGCATATTTTGGGCCTCGTAGGCCCATAATAGGGATAATATAATATCATTTGATTTAGTTTGACTTTGAAATAAAATTTTACTGCTTGTCTTTTCCGGAAATGTTCGTGTATGTTTGCAGTAATGCCTCGTTCCTTGTCCCGGTCTCGGGTACGGGTAAGGGGTGTTACAACAAGTAAGGGTTCGCATACATAATAGGTAAGGGTTTGCATGTTAGTTCGTCTAGGGTTCGTTTATCGATTTTTATAAGGTTCGTAAAATAATTTACATTAAGTGTTTTCATTTTACAAAGGTTCTAAGTTTACCTAAACATGGTTGGTCTTACAAATAGGTTTTGTAAACATAATAATTCCTTTAAACAAGGTAAGGTGCGTGAACTATCCCTACGCGTTCAGATTTCATGAACTTGGTTCGCAGGGTTTTCTCCTATTTTGTATTATCAAAGTTCATTAAAGGTTCTCTTGAAAGCAGTTCGCTAATTGTTAGGGTTCACACCCTGCCACTTCATATTAACTTTGGCGAATTCTTTTTTAGTTAGTCAATTTGATTCATTAAATGTTGTTGCTTATGTGATCACTATGCTTAGCAAATAAATTACTTTAATATGAAATTGTGATTTAATAAACTTCAACTCAGACTTGGATTATATTCATGTACTTGAAACTCGGATGTTTATAACGTAATATAGGTTCACAAATAAAACCATTAAGAGAAACATAATGAGTCATAAAGAAAATAATTAAGTCTTAAGACAAACAGCGAAGTCATCAGAAAGATCTCTCTAAGCCCATGTTGTTGGTATATTTGTTAAGGATTTTTTTTAGATTGGTTATGAAATCAAAGCTTAAAATTGAAAGTTATGACATTTTCGATTTTAGGAACTAATTTGAGATAAATGCAAAATTTGGAGAATTGTTGTATAGTTGGAATTGAGCTATTATATGACTTCCATATACTATTAAACGTTAATTGGAATAGTTAATTGAGTTAAATTATGATTTAGATCAAGAATTACAACGACTGAAGAACATATGAGGAAAAGGGAAATTTTTTGACTAGTCGCTATTAGCTAAGCCTATACAGTTTTGTCAGATAAGTTCATACAATATAACTAAATTGCTATCGGTAATATGTTATATTTGATTTTGAATTGGTGATTGTTGGTGACTATGAATTGTGGTATAATATGAGGATAAATACCGATGAATTTAGTAAAAGTATCATATACGAGGTTAAAGGTTAATGTCCGAAGGTTTCGAGCTCCAGCATGTGTTGTGGACTTGAGAATACAGGTATATTAATCCCTGGACAAGCTATTTGTTGTGTAGGTTTAACCCTAATAGGTAACCAGGCACTATTGAATTGAAATGGTACCGAACTTAAATGTTGAGATAATCTCAATGAACTTAGTAAAAGTCTCGTACACATGGTTATCGGTTGATTTTTGATGATTCTAAGCTCCAGCATTTGTTTCAAACTCGAAGGTACATGTGACACAACTTTAGCTTAGACGAGTAACCTGATGTCATTTTATAGGTTTAGCCCCGACAGGTAACCTTACATGTATATATAGTCCTAGCAAGGCTATTTACTATGTCGATAAAGGTTTATCTCAAATGGATAACCGACACTAATATATGTGATTAGCTCGGACGATCATCAGATATGATATGCACATGTATATTGAGTTCTTTTATAATTTTTCATCGAGTAATATAAAATACATGAAATGTGAAATTATGGTATCAATAATGGTAAATGATGAACAGAAATTAGTATGTGAAAAATGTTGGTTTTAATTGGTATATTGCAATTTGAGAATCATAAGTGTGATCATATATCAAATCTCACATTGTTGATGTTGTTGTGTTATGCCATGATAGGTGAATTTTTTTTTCATAATGATTTGTATAGGTTTAATGATTAAGGTAAGTTAATTGTTTATATTGTATAAGCTTACTAAGTATTCGTAATACTTACTCATTGTCACTACTTTCTCTGTAGAATTTGAACATTCAGAATAAGTTGATAGATCTACGAGAAGCCCACACTATCTATCTCTTGTTTCAATGGACTTTTGGTTGTTTAACTTAGTTATATGTGGCATGTACTTAGGAGTGTCAAGTGGTTGTAATGTTAAGTAGGTTTGCGGAAAATTAATGTTGAATACTTGTGGCAACTTTTGGCATATGATAAAATGTTTATGTTCAATGTTCTGGTATTTGGGGTATGCAAATATGGATAATTATATTCATTAGGTTATTGCATATATGCGATTTGTGGCATGAATTAGGCATGAAAAGGATTCAATAGTTGGAATAGTTGAAGTAGTTCATATAATTTTGTTGTGATTTGGTGTCAAATGTGGCATATTGGTTAGATGATTAAGTAAATGTTGTATGGTATGTTTTGGCATAGTATTGACATGTTTTGGACGGATTATTAATGGTTAAAAAAGCATTTTAGGTCACTTCTTAAAAGTTGGATTAGAATCAAGCACCAAATAGCCTATTTTCGCCCCACACGGGCTAAGACACAACTGTGTGTCACACACAAGTAGGTGACATGGTCATTTTCTCACTGGAAATTAGGAAGCATTTGTACCACACAGTTCTCGATTGTCGCACGGGCTAGCCACACGCTTGTGTGAGTACTGTAGGTTTGGTCATTTAGTTTTCACACTGTCTCGATTTGTTACACGGCCCATCCACACGGTCGTGTGACTTTTGATGAATATTTGCAATTTAACCCGCACAAAAACAATGAGTTACATTGTCTGGACACACGACCATGTGACTCAAATTCTACACGGTTACAACTTGTTACACAGCCTAGGCACACGACTATGTGACCCTCTATTTTGAAAATTTTACCTACTTTTGAAATGTTTCCAATTTGGTCCTTGTTTTTGCTTTGGTCAACTTAAGAGCTTTCATAAGCTCGATTGAGACTCAAATTAGTTTGTAAATCATACTGTGCATGGATTACGTAATGATTTTATTGTTTAATTGAATTTTAAAGTTGGATTTATATGTAATTTACTCCATTAACCGTTGTAGCATCCTATAACTCGGGTCCGACGACCTGACCGGGTATGGGGTGTTACAATTAGCGCAATGGAAACAAGAAAAGCTAGGCTACAACGAACCTTAACTCTAAAATAGAAAGAAAAATGACTAAAAAATTACTTAAAAAAGTCTACCCAAACTAAGAATTTTTGTTCTCGTTGTTCTAATATTAAAATATCCAAAAATTTGTATAATACACCTCAAAATATGAGAACAAAATTTGAAAATTTTAGGTTCTAAATTCAATACATAACTTTTTTTCTCTTCTCTTTTTTGTTCCTTTTTTTTTTTTTGAATAAAAAGAAATTAAACTATAACTAAGTAGTTGAAATTTTCAAGAGTTTAGAAGAACTGCAAATTTTGATCAAAACATTATTTTTTTGATGTTTTGACAATATTTTTGTCTTAGGTGTCAGGAGAAGCTGTAACAAGCGAAGGGGTTTATCTTTTAACACCAAGGATCCTAGGTCTGATGTCAAATAATGCGAAATCCTAGATCAAACTAATCAAACAAATGTTTAATGTTGAATTTGTTTAGATCAAACAATTTTTCTTGAATCAAAATTGAATGACTTCTAAATCTATGAAATTTTTTAAAACAAAGAAACAAGTTAGAATAAAGCCTAATAAATGAAAAAAAATCGACTTAAATAAAAAAAGAAAGTAAATGAAATGGAAAAGATTGAGAATTGAAGTGATTTGCAAAACCTAGGCAGATTTGTGTTTTAAACTTGATAACTCATTCCAATCTTTCGAACGATCCCTTAAAATCATGAAAAAAGTGTATATTAAAATATTAGAATGTGAAAATTATGAAATTGAAGAGAAACACTTAAAAATTAATTCGTATCACAAAGATCTAATCAAAAGGACTTGAACAAAAATAAGAAATAGTTTTGAGCTAAAAAGATGAAATCGATAGATTGAAGATGGATAGATGTTCCTATGCCTCCTTTGATTCTAAAAGAATCAAAAAAGACAATCACAAGACTCGAACTGACCTTCTAAGGTAGGAACCTTAGCACTCGAAATGTGAAGAAAATACAAACACCACGATCAACAAGTTGAGTTGCTGCCAAGTCTTAAATAAAAAAAAATAAATAAATAAATAAAAACAAGAAATGAATCTTATAAAAAATCACCTCTCAATGGATATACATTTATTCAAATTGAAGATGTCTTACAATGGTGGCTTCGTACCCTTATATAGGAGTGAGAAAACATAAATTTAAGAAAACTCTAAAATTAGTCAACTAAAGGCTAATAATAAGATAAATTTTAATACTAAATTTAAGGAAATATAAGATTAATTTTAAGAAATTCTAGTCAACATAAAAAATAAAAATAAAAACTATTAGGATTTTTAATGGGCCACATGCTACTCATCTGCCTTTAAAGAAAAGTCTAAAGTTTAACCCATTTTAGTTGGGTCTTAATCCAATTGGACTTCTAAAATATTGATAGTATTGTCTTCGTGATACAAGCCTAATGCTCCTTTCTTTTCATTTCTTTCATGCAATTGCTCCAAATTCCTTGAGACGAACTTTTGAACAAAACCTTGGATTCTATATTTAAGTTTTTTGAATCTTGAAATTGTGATTAGCCCACTTGAAAAACTCGAGTCCTTCAAGTTCCTTCATGTTGTCTGAGCTTATGGTGCATATATCATTTACCTTTAATAACATAATTATGTGTTTGGATAAATTGTGAAATAAATTATTAAAAGAATTATATGTACTAATATATGATTAAGCAAGGCTTGATATGTTGAGAAATTTTGAATGAAACGGTAATAATAGTAAATTGTCTTTAAACTTATAAAAATGAAAATTTTGATATATTTTGAGAAATTAAGTGTTATAACATAATTTTTGTAAAATCCTGGAACCACTATGTTATATATGTGGTACTAAATTGAGAATTTGCATAATAAATTTCTCGGTTAAATGAAATAAGGTTTATGGATACTGAGGAAAGTTGAAATAAGCACTATATGATAAAATACTAATACAGGATACAAAATTAAATTGTACAATAATGAAAAATGAAAGGGTCAAATTGTTAATATCCAAAATCATAATCATTTAATCATTTTAGTTTAACTCGTTAACATATAATTCCATTGTGTACTTACCAATTCTCCTCATTTTTAGAAATGAGCTCAAACTTCTTTCCTTAATTCAATCAAGGACTTTATCCCTAGCGCTTTGTTAGTCCCACTCCTCCTCATGAACATGTATAACAATTAGTCCCATTCCTCCTCATGAACATGTATAACAATCAATTATTAATTCAAAGTATATAGTTTGTAATATAACACTTGTTAAAGATATATCACCCAAATTCCTATTAAATAAAAATACAAGTGGCAAGATAGGAGATTTACGAGGGCGAAGGCCGAGGCTACACAAGTTAAATCATTATAGAAATATACTTTCTCTATTTAATGTTGATTAGAATAAGATGTTTTAATGTTACTGCATTACTTCTGTTTTACTTTAATTAAAATATAATTTTACAAACCTATAATCATCTCCCCTCCTGTATTATTCGCTATTGTATTTTTCGAATTCGACATAATAATTTTATTCTCCTTTACCCGCGATTTTTTTCCAAAAGAGTTTCATGTCTATGTATTCTATTTATCTCTCTTTTCTTGTTGACATTTTATTTTTACAAGACTAGATACATAATCCAAGCATGAATGCAAACTAAGTCGTCAACTATTTAAATTGCTAAATAATTACCACTTTAGTCCTCAACTATTTCCAAACATTCTTTCAAGATACTCAATTTAAGCATATATATTTCGAACTTTTACCCTACATTCGGAAATTTACTATTTATGCCTCGAAAAAGTGCCCTTACCGACACCAAACTTTTTCGAACCTTACACTGCATCAGTTATGTATGAGAAATTAACATTAATGCGCATCCAATTCTGGTCCCAATATGAGGTAAGCTTAAAAAGGAAAGGACATTGTATAAATCAGAAATTAGTGCATTTTTTTTCCCAGCGAGCGATGCAAATTGCAAAAGGAAGAAAGAGTTACCATCTCTATCAATGAAATTCTACTCCATGAATTTGACCAAATGCACAAACTTGTGTCAGACACAACATATACAGAAATGGTTGCCAATTGTTCTGGGTCAGCAGCGTGTAGTCAACCTTGTAAACTAACTTCATATATGAAAATGACCAAATATTAAAGATTGGAACAAAAAATTATAAATGCAAATGGCAACTCTCATGTGTAGTTAATGGATACATGATATCAGTTTATAATTAAAAGCATTATTATTCAACTAACTTTTCATAAGAAACAAAATTGAATTTCAAAATGATGATAGCCAAGAAACCACAACAATACTCATTTATTTGCTTCAATGAATTCTCTGTATTCTCTCTTCATTTTGACCCCAGAAACAGTCCTGCAGAACCGGCAACAAAACAAGGTAACCATCTTACACATTATAAAATTTATCTCTTCTGCAACAAGCCTAGTCAGTCATCAATTGATTAGCAAGTTAATTTTGCATATTCAAGAAAAGAAGAGGATTAAAACCTGAGCATCTCTTTATTTTTGAAAAACTGCACACATGGGGTACCCATAATTCCGGCAGCTTCAGCTATCTCCGGATCTTCCTCAATATCAATTTCAACAAAATGTACATTCTGATCAAATTCATCAATCACCTGTAAATAGACAGAGTAAAAGCTAAGCAAAATGAAAAGTCGTTTATGCTTTAGAGCATTTAAGCCAAACTCTCAAAGCTATGCCGAAGGAATTAGATGAATGACATAAGCAAATTTCCTAAAAGAAATGAATCCAAGCTCATTAGAAACCAAGTGAAGTATAATAAATCTTTGTACGCAACATCCAGTTTCTGGTTTCACAGTGTATTTTCCTTACCAGCTGGCTGCAAGGCAAGCTTTTAGTGAAGCAATATGATGCAAAATTTAACTTCAGTCATAATCACCCGGAATGAGATCTACACAAGCTTAGTAGTCTAATCTATTCAACCTTGAAACATATAAAACTACATACAAATCAGCATTGAAATTTTCACCAACCAACTTGAACTATGGAAGCTAAAGCGAATGAAGTATTGAACCAATCAGAGCTAATATACCTTGCTAAGAATTGGCTTCAAAGTCCGACATGGACCACAAGTTGGTGAAGTATATAATACACATATAAGCCTCGGACTCTCATGATACAACTTTCGCAAAGCATACTGGAATAGGAAAAAGAAAACTAGTTTAGAGATAAGATTCTAGTGAAAACCAAAAAGGATAAATATTTGATACATTAAACTTAAATGAAACAAAATAAAATAAAATCGAAGCCAATTAGGTACAAACCTGGCCCTTGTGTTTTGTGAGTGTAATGTCAAAACCTTCTTGAATATCTCTATCCGTCAGTTCTTTCTTGACCTCTTCAGTTTGAGGCTGTAAGATACATGATCATGATAAAGATTGATAAAAGCATGTGTGAATGTGATAATAATTTTGAAGGGGTTTAGTAAATAAACAGGTTGGAAAAAAAAGCAGATCATTAAGTACAGGAAAAATGTACTTGCAAAATATAATACAAATGCCAGAGTTGGCATTTGATAGAAAGAAAAATACCTGATGGAACTCGACAAGAAGATCATTTCTAACAAGGTATCGTTCAACAGATAAAGCAGCGATGCATCCAGATCCAGCAGCAGTTACAGCTTGTCTCCACTCATGATCCTGTTAATGAAAAGAACAAAAGGAGTTACAAGACAAGTTTTTTTATAGTGCAGACTTTCTCCAAAGATGTAAAGTAAGATAGTTTGAATTTATCTGGAAAATCAAGCACTGTCATGTTTCATGTAGGAAGAGGATATAGTAAACATTCAAGTACTCACTGATTTTCTTTATCATACATGGAACAACTGAAAGAAAATATGTCATCTTCCATGGTTATATATATGTTTCCTTGATTCATCAGTAAGTTCATGTGTCGTACAGGCTTACTCATATTCAACACCACAAAGGAAGTATGAATGAATGGGAGGCTGGCTCCAAACACAAGGGAAAACTTAGGAAAATATGACATACCATAGGTCATTGTACGGGATTATAAGAGAGAAAAGTATACCAAAAGTTTGGCTCGTTGAGTTCATACCTGATGAACAAGACAAAGATTCACACTCTCATTATTGTAATTGGGTTACTCTTACCCACCAACATTCCAAAAGCAAGATGAGAGCATTTCATTATCTTTTTCCTTGATGTTTCCTATATTTTACCTCCTTCAATTGATGCTAGAGCAATCCTTAGATTCTTTAGATGCCCTGACTAAGGTATTATGAATAATTCCAAAACACAAGTGTTTGCATTGTCAGATTAATATATTCTCAAAAGGGTCATGTGAACAT
The DNA here is from genome assembly GCA_025698465.1 of Gossypium longicalyx. Taxonomy (NCBI): domain Eukaryota; kingdom Viridiplantae; phylum Streptophyta; class Magnoliopsida; order Malvales; family Malvaceae; genus Gossypium; species Gossypium longicalyx. The sequence goes on along the minus strand of CM046996.1, from coordinate 44,376,779 downwards.
GCCCTGAATTCTGGCAATGCTGGCACGCAAATCTCAAGGTTTAGGGAAGATGAAATATTTGCTGACTGGTCACAAACCAACATGAATAAAGGAAGATTACCTGCACATCTCCTGCTGCAAATACACCTTCCACAGAAGTTTTAGCAGTACCCTCCTCTACTAGGACATATCCAGAGCTATCAAGTTCGACTTGACCTTGCAACAGCTGGCTATTTGGTGAATGTCCAATACCGTAAAACAAGCCCTTTGCCTCGAGCACAGATTCCTCTCCAGTATCAATTCTTCTGGTTAATATGCCTGACATTTGACCTTTTGTATTGCTAACAACATCCACAGCCTCTGTATTGAAGTGCAAGGTGATATTTGGATTGTTGTAAACTCTGAAACATTCGCGATAATTAACCTGTTAAAAAAACATTCAGGGAGTTGAAAACTCAACATACATACAAACTGCTCATTAGTACACAATGCACCACAATCAAGGTAGCAATTAGAACCACCATGAGAAATTTCAGCTAGCACTAAGAACTTACTGCATTTACATAAAAGAACAAAAGGAGACGTAAAAATCAGACAGTCACCAGAACATAGCCCCGCTTCTGAAAGGGCCACTGGAAAACCAACCTTAAACTCTTAAGTCTCACTCCCAAACAAGGACCACAGAGCACAAAAATGAAATGGAATGGAATAAAACAAGGCCCACAAACAATCAGGAACCGTTACAGTAAGCATGTCAATTGTCAACAATTTGAACATCCTCTAACACACACACACACACATATATATAACTTCGGCAAGAAAATCAGTAACATATGGGTTTTCTGATAGTCATGAATCCAGAACTTTTGATAAGACATCTCACAAGCAAGAAGAACATTACATACACCTCTAAGCAATTTGAAAAAACCAATCATTAAATTAAGATGTAAAATATTGGCCATAAAATTTTAAACAAAAATAACAGTTGGTAAAACTCACCTATCTTGCATTGCCTTTGATGCTCTTAGTTGGTCCCTACGAACAAGCAAGTGAACATGACGAGCATATTTTGTTAAATATATTGCTTCCTCAGTAGCTGTATCACCTCCTCCAACCACAGCAAGTACTTGACCTTTAAATAATGGTGATGCTCCATCACAAATCGCGCAAGCACTAATTCCCCTGCTCCAAAATTCATCTTCACGAGGTAACCTTAGCCTTTTTGCTGTAGCTCCAGTAGCAAAAATAACACTATGACACTTAACCTGAAATAGAAATGTAAGGAACAATATGAATAAAGAAAAAGTGCCATAAAAAGAAAAAAGATTCAAGGAGTAATGAACATTGGACATAATGTTGTGATTCAAGTCATAGTTCTATCACCATGCTAATAATTTAATCATATGAACATAAAAACAAAAGTAGCCAACGGAAATTCACATCACCTCACGTTCACTACTCTGTATTGTAAAAGGATTACTTCTAACATCAATGTGTTCCACATCTTCTTGGAACAATTCAGCTCCCCAACGTTCAGCTTGTCGTCGCATCCTAGTCAAAACACGATCAGGACTCCAATTATATAGCTCTAGCTGAAACAGTAGTTGTCAATAAAATTAGCAAAGAAAGAAATAGACTTTCATCTTTCTTTTAAATACCTATCCATCAAATCTGGACCAGTTATTCCATCAGGAAAACCAGGGAAGTTCTCAACTTCAGTGGTAGTCATCAACTGGCCACCAGGTACACCGCCAACTTGATATCCCTCGAACACTACAGGCTTCAAATTCGCACGAGCTGCATATATTGCTGCTGTATATCCAGCAGGACCTGAGCCTATGATCACCACATTCTCAACCAATTTACCTGCAAGAAGAAACACAGAAGCATTACTCATGCTATCAATGTAACTTGGCTATAAACGTGAAGGAAAACATAACTCTGGACCTGCCTATAACCTAGCTCAAATAGAAGTTAATATCACATGAGTAAATGTTGTATGGTATACATAGTGATATTAATAATATGAGATTAGGAAGTAATTTTGCAATTAATATAATGCCAATAGTTGATAACATGGATACCATTTCACAAATTGTACTTGTGGTAAACATAAAACTCTATTTGATTATTAGTGTCATTAATTGCTTTTCGCTTTCTTAGGCCCTGGATGGTCTGTTTGCTTTTATTTATTTATATTTCGCTTTCGTTTCTTTTTTTTTTTAGGTGGCGAACCTTGCTATTTGATTTTGGGGCCAATTAAAACATTTAGTATATATTTACAATACAGAGTAGTTTATATATACGAACTAAATATTCATAAAAATATATTCCAAAATTTTTGCGTTGTTTTTTCTTTTTTCCTTATTGCACTTTTCATTAAAAAAATCTTAAAGCAAAAAGCAAAGACATCAACCATAAAAATTCAACTTATTTTATATACAATAAGTAAATGGTACACATCCAAATATACATATTTTTTCCCATAGAGTTAAAATCACGTATTTTGCCACTCACAAAACTAATGTTTTAATTTTAAATATATATATATTATTTCCATTTATCCAAACACTTGATTGTTTTAAGGAAAGTAAAATAAAAGCAACAACCAACATAAATAGAAAAGATTCTATTTATCAATTACTGCATGCGTCACTCAGCATATTTCAGTTTCAGTCAGTATTCACATTGCTGCAAAAAGGAAAGAAAACTATTATCATATATGAAAATTAAATGATAAATGTTTATTTTAATACATCCATCAACGGTTTTGATGAATGAAAATCACATAGAATGCCACATGCTCCTTAACAATTTATTTGAAAAGAAGAAGAAAAACCGCAGTGTGTTTCATGCTAGCTTGAAATGGGATTAATTTAAAAAGAAAAACTTGGCAATACAATTATTCTAACTAAAAATATACATAAATAAAGCTGGCAGTGAGTCACCATTTGAATACAGAAGAAAAAAAAAAGAAAAAAAAGGGAAGCAAGTGAGAGAGACCTGAAGCAGCGGGGGTTTCGACGGAGGCCTTGGGGCGGAGAGAGAGGGGGCGATGGCGCGTGGGAGGAGAGTGGAAACGGAGTGCGCGTGGAGGGGAAGAGTAGAAGAAGAAGAAAGGGTAGGAGAGAGTGGGCATAGGAAGACGGTGGTAGGTAGAAGCAGTGGAAGGGAGTGGGATACCGATTCGTATGTTGGGAGAAACAGCCATTGGATTTCAGACCATACAAAAATAATTGTAAGAAAAAGAAACCAAACCCAAAACCAAAGCCAGTTTTGTCTTAAGAAGAGGAGTTCCAGGTTATCTATCTCTAGCCTCATGCCTTCCAGATAAGGACCCTACTTTTTTTTCCTTTTTTTTTCTTCTTTTTTCCCGTATTATTTATCACTATTTATATTTTATTCTTCCTATTTTGCATTTCCCTTGCGTACTTCACAAAAAATAAAATAAAATAAACCCCTAAATTTCTCTGCAATTTTTTTATCTACTTTTAAACTCGGGTTAATTAGCAAAAACGCTGATTTTAAATTTTAATTATCTATTAGGTTGCTTTTTTTTTTAATTCTGAAATATATTAATTTTAGAGAGAAAAAAAGAAAACAAGTCCATTGATAACTTTTTATAACGGTTAAAAAATTTTAACGGCTAATTTTTAGTTTTCTTTTCCAACAACTAGAAATTTTTTTCTAACAATTAGTTTATTTGTTATATATACCCAACTCATTTTCTTTCTTTATATTCAAATTTTATTCTTTCAATTCTCTCATTCATATTCATCTATTCACTCAATTCTCTCAACTATTTTATTCTCAATTTTTCATTCAATTTCTCTCAAATTCTTGCCATCTTAATTTTATATTTCGTAATTTCTTTGATTCTATTTGATTTTTAAAATTTTAAAAATGTCAATACCTCTTATTCGTTTAGATGATAAATACATTTTAGACATCCAATTACAAATAATAAGAAAATATTATTATTTTTTATTTTAATTAATATAATTATTAAGTTGTTAACATTATCAATTTTATAATTTTTTTTATGTTTATATAATCAAACCGAAGATTGGATTATCGAGACATATATACACAATTTAAATGCGAGGCACCGCGTGTTATTGAACAACACTTTCAAAAGGCGAAATTATTGCACGTGTCTCGTATACTCGTTTGGACTAAATTGGATCCCACACTTAGCAATACTTTGGTGGAAAGATGGAGATCCGAGATACACATTTCATCTTCCATGTGCTGAGTATACAATTACACTCAAGGATGTAACATTACAACTTGATTTACCAGTTGACGGGGCAGAAGTTACGGAGGTAGTGAGCATTGGCAATTGGAGTGCAATTTGTACTAGATAAGTTTAGTGATAGTCAGATAGATATGAAATGGTTAGAAGACAATTTCTCATATATTGACAACTCCGCTAATACCATTGAAAGACAGTAATATGCATTGTTAGAGTTGAAATCTAGTATATTTAAGGTGGCTCCTACAATTAGTCAACTTAAAAGGCAGGGCAACTTAGTTGGAGATCAACTAAGTTGGCGATATTATACCGAAAGATGTGTCGGACAATGGTAGCACAAAAAATTAAAATCGGTGGTTACATACTCCTTCAGTCATGGGCATGGTATCGCCTACCATTTTTACATCACTGAATAACCACTCCTTATGAATACTCGTAATAAGGTAAAATTCATTTAATAATATAATTATCATAATATTTTTTTTCATCAATAACTACAACCATTGTTGCCCCAACTCGCGTTTCAGCTTTTTCTTCACTATCACCGTCACTCCCCCCTGGAAGTCTTTTTTGCCCCTACCTCTAACATATGTTTTGGACAATGAGGTTAATGATACTACTTTGATAGAGAAAAAGAATAAGTTGATTATACTGGTGTGCCCCTTTTCTCCTTATGATTATGATCTCAAACTTATATATGGGGTTTATAAAACATCCTCTTCTAGTAGCATGAAACTTGAACCCTTGACTCCATAACCATCATCAACTAAGGGCCCCAGTTATACTTGAACCCGTGACTGCATAATCACAGTCAACTGGGAGTCCTAGTTAAACTTAAACCCATGACCATATAACCACCTTAAATTGGGAGCCCAAGTTGCAATGCAACATCTTTTAAGGTGATAGTGCACTCTTCACATGAGAAATGAAATGTGTGGGTCTCCGATACGCACTTGAACTCAAATATACCTTAAATCTTTCACAATTTTTCCCTAAAACACAAACACAAGTAAATTTTTCTCCCTAAATTTTCAACACCCAACACACAAAAAACCAATTTTTGAAAGGAGGAAAACACGTGCATGATGCATTTTCTGTTTTTCTATCCAAAATTGACCTATTTCCTTAAATATGGAAAAACGACCTAATTTACTAATTAAATTTGAAAAGCAGCATTTTTCTACTAATTAACCCTTTAAACTCTTCTAAAAAATTACTAAATGGATTTAAAATAACATTATTTTAATTTTTTTATATAGCATGTTTTGTTATTTTTTAATTCAAATAAAGATGATTTTTCTTCTTCCACAACTATTTCAAAATGTGGTTGTTAATATTATTATTTTACATTTGTAAGAATGGAGGTCTGTGAAAAAACTTTGACCTAACTTTGATGATATCCACGAATGTTGAGATTAGGGTGTTTTCAAAAATTCTTCATGGAATTTGTTGTCAAGTATCCGCAACATATACCGGTATACTTAGCTACCGGTAGGACGTACAAGACCAACGCCCGGATCACATAATCACATAACACATAATGACCCTAGTGACATGTCACTTGTATCCTAATCTATTCCTAAGGTCTAACGGGATTTCTCACTTGTCGAATCGTCGTCGAACTCGTTCATAGATTTATACTCATTCACATAGTCAAACATACAATTTATGCAATATTAAAGCATTTAAGTACAATTATTCTAAAGCTTATTTTTTAATATACGAACTTATCTCGGTACAAAATGGTTATAGTTTGATTTAGTCCACAACCTTGTTCTTTGCCCGATCTAGGTCAGAACCTCTTCTTTCTTGATCTATAGTACCACATTTAACTCATTCAATCATCACATTATTCAATTTAATCCCAAAAACACTCAATCATCACATTATTCAATTTAATCCCAAAAACACCTTATGGAAAAAATTACATTTTTGCCCCTAACTTTTCAACTTTTTACATTTCAGTCCCTAGGCTCGTAAAATGATTTTCATTCAATTTCATCACACCCAAGCCTAGCAGAACCTATTCCTTGCTCATAACAGTCCACATTTTTCATTTTTTCATATTTTTACACACATTTTACAAGTTTTACAAATAGGTTCCTATTTGACATTTTCATTAAAAATCACTTGGTAAATGTTGTTTATCTAACACCAAACATACATTTTTCTACCATTAAACATCAAAAAACACAAATATTCAACATGGGTAAAATTTTAGACTTTTATTTTCTTTCAAATTAGTCCTTAGAATAGCTAAATCAAGTTACAACATTTACAAAAACAAAAAAATCATTAAAAATGGGACAAACACGGGCTTACAATCGAGCTTGGAAGCTTGGCCAAAAACCTTAGCTATGGTTGCTTGAGAAATTCAGCTATGGGGGACTAAATTGGAGAAGATTACATCTTTTTATTAGTTGATTTGTCTTTATTAACCAAATGACCAAAATGCCTTTAATGCCAAACTTTGAAATTTCACCTAACCATGTCCATGTTTGTCCAACTTAAAGTATAATGGTCTAATTACCATTTAAGGACCTCTAATTTAAAATGTCATAGCAATTAAACACCTCTAGCTTCTAGAACACATATTTTGCACTTATTGCAGTTTAGTCCTATTAGTCAAATTGGACACTTTATCGATAAAATTTTTTAACGAAATTTTCACACAATCATTTAATCATACTATAGACCTTAAAGAAATAATAAAAATAAATATTTTTACTTCAGATTTGTGGTCCCAAAACCACTGTTTTGATTTGACTTTGAAACGGGCTGTTGCAAATCCCGTGACAACTTCTGCCCAAACTCGATCAATGATACCCGTGATAGCTTATTTGAACTTCTTAGCTCATGCAAGAGTAATTGGCCCTATTGGCAGCTCGATATAATCACAAGCTGTTTGCTTGACATTGAGGGTTGGGTCCATGTCCATACTCGCATCATCCCCTCCCCATTCGAAGCTATTTGTCCCTAAATCATCCCCTATATCATAAGAAGAAAGATCAGAAACATTGATACATGTACTAACATTATGCTCACCTAGGAGGTTCAGTTTGTAAGAATTATTATTAATCCTTTCTATCACTTGAAAGGGTCCATCGTCTCATGGTAACAACTTAGACCTTTTTTTAGCGGGGAATCTCTCTTTTTGCATGTGAATCCAAACCCAATCTCTAGGTTCAAAGACTACTCGTTTACGTCCCTTATTGGCTTTGTTTGCATACTGCTCGGTTCTCTTCTCAATGTTTTCCCTTACCTTTTGGTGTAGATTCTTTACAAACTCAGCCTTTCTTTTGCTATCTACATACACAAATTTATTAGTAGGTAAGGGAATTAAATCTAAAGGAGTCAAAGGATTAAACTCGTAGACAACTTCAAATGGTGAATGCTTAGTTGCCGAATGCACAGATCGATTGTAAGCAAATTCGATATACGACAAGCACTCTTCCCATATTTTTAGATTTTTTCGAATAATTACTCTCAACAAGGTGGATAGGACTCGGTTAACCACTTCGGTTTGGCCATCCATTTATGGGTGGCATGTTGTAGAAAACAACAACTTGGTGCCAAGTTTGCCTCGTAAAGTCCTCCAAAAATGGCTAAGAAATTTGGCATCTTTATCTGATACAATCGTCCTTGGTACACCATGTAGTCGAACCACTTCCCTAAAAAATAGATTTGCTACATTCAAAGCATCATCAGTCTTGTAACATGGAATAAAGTGAGCCATTTTAGAGAATCAGTCACCTAATACAAAAATTGAGTCTTTTCCACTCTTAGTTCTAGGAAGTCCTAGTACAAAGCCCATCGAAATGTCTACCCAAGGTTCTTCGAGAATGGGTAGGGGAGTGTACAATCCATGGGGCTTAATACGAGACTTTGTCTTCTTATAAGCAATGCATCTATCGCATACCCTCTCAATGTCTCACCTCATTTTGGTCCAAAAGAAATACTCGTGGAGCATGGCTAAAGTTTTGGCCATTCCAAAGTGCCCCATAAGACCTCCACTATGCGCTTCATTCACAAGAACATCTCGAATGGAACCTTCAGAAATGCACAACTTACCTTCTTTAAAGAGGTATCCTTCATGCCTATAATACTTTTCGAATGCCCCCTTTTCACAAGCTTTGTAAATTTCACCGAAATCAACATCAATTTCATAAAGCTCCTTAAGATACGCAAAACCAAGTAATTGAGAATCTAAGTTATTAAGAAGTGCATACCTTCTTGATAAAGCGTCAGCAACAACATTCTCTTTACTTTTCTTGTACTTAATCACGTAGGGAAATGATTCAAGAAATTTCACCCATCGGGCATGTCTTTTGTTCAGTTTGTTTTGCCCATTGAGATTTTTTTTAATACCTTATAATCAGTGTGAATGACAAACTCCTTGGGCCATAGGTAGTGTTGCCAAGTTTCCAACGCTCAAATCAATGCGTACATCTCCTTATCATAAGTTAGGTAGTTGAGGGTAGCACCATTCAATTTCTCACTGAAGTAGGTTATGAGATGCCCATTTTGTGTTAGAACGACTCCAATCCCTATTTTTGAAGCATCGCATTTAATCTCAAAAGTTGTTGTAAAATCAGGTAAAGATAACAAAGGTGCATTTGTCAAACAATCTTTAATCTTTGTGAAAGACTTCTCTTGTTCTTCACCCCAATGAAAGTTAAAACTTTTCTTGATAATTCCAGTTAAAGGAGTAGCTATAGTGCTAAAGTTAGTAACAAACCTTCGATAAAAACTAGCAAGACCATGAAAACTTCTTACATGGCTAATGTTAGTAGGTCATGGCCACTCTCGAATTGCTTTTACCTTTTTTTGATAGACTTCGAGGGCTTCCGAGCTAACCACAGAACCTAGAAAAACAAGTTTGTTAGTACAAAAGGAACACCTTTTAAGATTTGCAAATAAAGTTTCCTTTCATAATACTTCCAACACGGATCTTAAATGATGAATATGATCTTCCAAAGACTTACTATAAATCAATATGTCATCAAAATAAACCACACAAAATTTACCAATGAAAGATCAAATGACATGATTCATTAATCTCATAAAGGTATTTGGTGCCTTAGTTAGGTCGAAGGGCATAACCAACCACTCATATAAACCGTGCTTGGTTTTGAATGCAATTTTCTATTCATCTCCCTCTCTCATTCTGATTTGATGTTAACTACTCTTTAAATCTATCTTGGAGAAGAGTTGAGCTCCACTTAGCTTGTCTAACATGTAATCTAAGTGCGGGATCGGGTGTCGATACTTAATGGTAATCTTGTTGATTGCTCGACAGTCAATGCACATACGCCAAAAGCCATCCTTCTTATGTACCAACAGTACAGGCACAGCACATAGGCTTAGGCTTTCTCGAACATACCCTTTTCTATTAGCTCGGTAACTTGCCGTTGTAGTTTCTTGGTTTCCTCGGGGTTGCTTAGATAGGCTGGCCGATTCGAGATAGTGGCTCTGGATATAAAATTGATTTGGTGTTCAATGCCCCTAATGGGTGGCAAACCGCTCTAGATGTCCTTTGGAAATACGTCCTCGAATTCTTACAGCAAAGATACAATAGATGAAGGAAGAGTGTCATCTAAATCATTAGTTCCAAACAAACTTTCCTTGTACATGAGTACAAGCACAGGCTGTTTCAAAAGCAAGGACTTTCTGATTTCTTTTTCTTTTGTAAAAACACTTAATTTTCCCAACTCACATTCTCATTTTCTTTCTTTTTCCTCTCGTGTTTTATCTCTCTTTCTTTGTTTTTCTCTCTTGTTTTTGGCTCATTCTTTCCTTTCTTCTTTTCTATTTTCTTTTTTTTTCTTTTTTTTTCTTTTACTCTCGATTTTTCAAAAGAATCTCCCAATTGGAGCTGATCTCATAGACTTGCTTCAGAGTAAGGGGTGCCAAAGTAACATTCTTCCCAAGGTGTTTGAAGTTATATCAATTGGTATACCCATCATGTATGACTCGGTGACCAAATTGCCATGGTCTTCCCAACAATAAATGACCAACATGTATTGGCACTACATCACAAAGAACCTCATCACTGTATTTGCCAATCGAAAAAGTAATGACAGCTTGTTTAGTACCTTGAGCTCACCACCGTCATTGAGTCATTGTAGCTTGTAAGGATGCTAATGTTTGGTGGTTGCTAGGCCAAGTTTTTCCACCACCATGCTACTAGCAATGTTAGTACAACTACCTCCATCTATTATAACACTACATACCTTTCCTTGGACGTGGCAGCGCGTGTGAAAGATGTTTTCACGTTGTTGCTTATTCTCCGCAGTTTGAAGGCCCAAACTTTGCTTAATGATAGGGATTTCTCCTTCCACAGCATACTCCAAGTTATCCTCCTCATTAATAAGTACTTCAGGCTCTTCTTCCTTTTAAATTTTAGATTCTACCTCACCATCGTCCCTTAGAATCATCACACTCCGATTTGGACATTGACTAGCAATATGGCCCCTTTCAAGGCATTTAAAGCACTTGATGTCTCGAGTCGATTTGAAACGTCCTCATTCTTCCCTTTATTCAATTCTCCACTCGGCTTATTAGGATTTGTGGCTCCAACATTATCTTTGGTTCGAAAGGTGGCATTCTTTTGGTAGGTGCCTTGTCCGCACTTCGATGTAGAAACTGAATTAGGGAAAGGTCAAGTGGTACCTTTTCTTTTCAATTGTTTTTCCACCTTGGTCGCCATGTGAACTATATCAACAATCTCAACATAGTGTTGCAATTTAACTACATTAGCGATGTCTCGATTAAGGTCGGCTAGAAATCTTGCCATGGTAGCCACTCGGTCTTCCTTAACATCGACACGTATCATGACTATTTCCATCTCCTTGTAATAATCCTCCACGCTTCGGTTTCCTTAGGTGAGATTTTGTAATTTTTGGTACAACTCTAGATGGTAATGGGATGGTATGAGCCTCTTTCTCATAATAGCCTTCATTTTGGCGCATGTAGACATGAGTTGTTCACCATTTCTTCTCCTACTCATGGTTAGCTAATCCCAGCAAATAATGGAATAATCGGAGAATTCGATGGCAGAAAGTTTAACATTTTTTCTTTTCGAGTAGTTATGGCATTCAAAGACAAGTTCAATATTCTTTTCCCACTTTAAATAGTTTTTTGGGTCGATTTTTCCTTAGAACGGAGGAATAGCCATTTTGATATTGCTAAGATTGTCATCAATTTGAGTTCATTCCTTTGGCTCTCAATTTTTTTGCCCTCGACGCCTCTCGCTATGAATAGAAGCTCGTTCACTTTCCATCTCACTCGGTTTGTAATAATCTTCTTGATTTGGCCTAGGACGTCCTCGTTCCCTCCTTTGATTTTGAGGAGTTCGCTCCCTTTGGGATCTTTTCTCCAATTGGTCTACTTGTTCTTGCATTTGCTCCAACCAGCATTACAACATTCAATCCATCTCACAAATGAGGGCTTGGTATGCTAAATCGGGCACACCACTACCACTAGCAACATTCCTTTTGGGACTTCGAGATATGATGCTTCCTCACACACAATCCTCACTACTTCTCTCAAAAAGGAAATGTTCAATCCATTTGTGCTTACACTCGTTTTGGCTTTTATCCCCTCTATTGCTCTCTCGCACTCTTGCCTTTTACCACTCTTACTCTTCTCTCTAAGTTCTTAGGTGACTACCTTAGACTTAGCAACAATCTTTTTGTGGAATCAGCTTTAAAAAGTGATGCAAGGTGGGGATTAATGTTAGATGATAGGGAAGGCTTACAAAAAAAAGCTATGTATAATTTTAAAGTGTGGCTACAATCATTGTGGTAAAGGAAACTTGTACTTGGGAACATAAACACTTTTCGAACTAGCCCTTTCTTTTCTTTTCTTTTATTTTTCTCTTTTTTTATTCTTCTCTTTGTATTTCAAACTTGAAATATAAATTTTTGATATCCTCTTTTTCAAATTTCAATTTCGGGAGAGATAAAACGTTGGATACTTACTTAATTTGACTAACTCTGATACCAAATGATGTGAGCTTGTATTCGTTTGTTAATTATGAGTCATAAAGGCTCCCAATCAAAATTAAGAAGTATTAAGGTAATGAACTTGGTAAGGCTAAAACGAGAATGGATGGTTAAGCAAAATGGGTGTTTTGTTGGGTAAGAATGTAGAAGTTAAAGTTCGGTTTAAGGGCTGAAGAATGAACCAATATTTAAAAGACAATACTAACCTAATTCTTATATTAGCACTTAAGATGGTTCAGTTAATGGTAACAAGAATCGTGACCCTCTATCTAGCAAGATAGGAATCAATTGGTATAAAGGTGAATGCCACACTTCTAAGAAGTGATAAGTTTAGGAATAAATTAGATTGATGCCATAAGGAAGTTTGATAAGTCAATTTGAGTCAAATAAGAACAAAGAGAGTGAACACTCACAATAAGATAAAAATTCATCAAAAGGTCCTACAAAGAGTTTCAAGCTAGTATTTATAGGCTATACAAAAATCAGCCGAATAGGCATGATAACAATTAGATTAAATGTGCTTGATGACCATTAATTTGTCCAAGGCATCTCTTGAGAGTTTCTAGATGTAGATAACTCAAATAGCATTGTCCACATTGTGACATTTGTATTCCCAAACAACCAATTCATTAGACCTTGAAGATTAGCTAAATGTGCATGAAGTTGAATGGTTGAAATGGTGTGAACATGAGTTGATGCTACCTTAGTAACTGAATGGTTATGTAGCTCATTAGTGCTGCTTGTGTTACATGAAGACTCTTCAAGTGTGAACAACAAAGATTGAATGGTTTCATAGGTGTGAACTTGGTAGCTGACTGATTGGTTAAGTGTGGACACACTTGATGCTTTGGCTTTTCACGAAAAGGCATTTGGGATGATGTGTTCAGCACCTCTCACATGCATGTACGTTCAAGTGTATGAAGCTCCATAAATGTGGTCCATTTGAACTTCAATTATACATGTATTAGCTTGAGAGGAAGCTTCCTAGCAGCAACCAATGTGAACAATCTGGCCAACATTAAAAACGATTTAAATGCAACATTAAGACAAGGTTTAAACACACTTTAATTTGTATGAACTTAGACAAATATTAATTATGTCAGAATTAAGACACATAATTTAAAGTGCAATAATTAAGACACATAATTAAGATATTCAAACTAAGACATAATTAAAGACTCAAACTAAAATAACTAAAATGGATCGAAATCCTTATTTCCAGCAACCGAATTAAACACACTGATATTAAAGCTTTGCTTGAAGTACATTGTATGGGATGCATGGAATGTATGCCCAAGCTTGATCAATTAATCCCGTGACAGCTTCTACCCAAACTCGATCAATGATACCTGTGACGGCTTCTTTGAACTTCTTAGCTCGTGCACGAATAATTGGCCCTATTGGCAACTCGATTAGATCACAAGCTGTTTGCTTGACATTGAGGGTTGGGTGCATGTCCATGCTCGCATCAGTTTATATGTACATATAAAAACCATATTAAGAGCATTAAGTGCTTGAATACTTTTATAAATGAGCTTATATATTAAATTAATGTGTTAATTCAAATTAATCAATGAAATTTTATAAGTGATATGTGATATGAATTGAAATACTAAAGATGTGTGATGATGAATGTATGCTAAAAAAGGTCCAATTATACGACCTTGATATGAGTTTTATATCATGAAAACATGGTATACAAATCTAAATGTGAATATGATAACCATGTTGGAAATGCTTTAATAAGCGGATGACCTAAAGTAAGCTAGGTGAAATAGTTAGATAAGCACGCACAACCTAAACTTTAACACCTCTTATCCATCCTAACGACTGGTATGGATGGGTGATACCATCGGAGAATGTACAAGTAAGAAATCTCAAATATACTAAAGAGTTAAAAGTTTAAAACATCTTTATAAAATAATTAAAATATATTCTAGATAAATTGAAAGTTTTAAAAATAATTTTGTAACACCCCAAACCCGGCCCAGACATTATGGCCAAGTCTAGTGTGTCACATTGAAGTGTTTTTCGAAAACCATGTTTTCATTGAAAACCCTTCTTGATGTTTAGAAACTTTTATCGTTTAAACTTGTAAACCTTTGTAATGGCAGAAACATGTTATTTTAAAAACAGTTAAGTATCAAAAAATCAAACCTTCTTTGTTATGGCTTAGAGTGAATGGATACTACGCACCAAGTAGGATTCAAGAAAAGAGGAGGTGAATCAATTAGACTGCTTAAGTACCTAGCTCTTCCAGGATCCAATCCTAGACATGCACACATCCATTGCCACACTTTAAGCTTATTACTTGTCTACGAACAACAAATCAAGTTCAAGTCTATTTAAAATATTTATTTCCCTTGAAAACATTTACGTTGCGGAAGCTTTGCTCGGTTATCGTGATATTTTGAAAATAAGTAACTTTTATAAAACGCGCCCTAGAGCTAACCAATTTTAAGGAATCAACTTAAGCGATGTGAATCTCAAGTTGAAAACGATTTAAGTAATTTAAAAACCTAAAATAAAAATAATAGAGCGGCCTTATTACAACTTTAACCAAAATAGAAATAATCAGAAATAAATGTGAAATTTAAAAGGAAGCTAATTGAAACTTATTTAAAAACCAGGAATTTAATCTTTGTGGCCACTCTGAATCCCGCCCAACTCCAAGTCCACCAACTAGGGCTCACCTGCAAGGATGGAAGAGAAAGGGGGTAAGTTTGGGAAACTCAGTGTGTATGGAAAACCCATCCAAAGCCCAACTCAGCTCAAGCCCATTGGGCCTAAGCCCTATTCGATAGATAACAATGAGTGATCGGGTCAAGCCCTTTCTTTTAGTACATCGAGAACCGGGCCTTAGCCCCTTTTCAGATAACAATATGGCCCATAGGCCCATTCCAGAATAGAACAGACATATTCGTGTATGCAAGCCCAACCCAGCCTATAACCAACCGCTACACTCCACCTGTACCAGCCCTACACTCCATGTGGGGAATAGCTCAACCCACCCACAATTTACACTCCACAGTTGCGGCATTGTCGCTCGGATATCGATAAGTTGAGGTAAAGCCTCTAGTACGTGGACAAGCCACTTTTAGTACTTCCTCCATCAATAACCCAGTCCCATACATCAGATAATAATAATATGGCATGCAGTAAATAGTAACAATCGAACATGCATTCAGGTCAACCTTAACCCTAGGGGTATATCAGTAATTTTACTCCTAGGGGTAAATCTGTAAATTTTCCACCTATAAAGGTATTTCAGTAAATTTATCAGTTTTAAGGGTTCTCATGAATAATACAGTCCTTACTAGCCCATTTGTCATCACAGTAATTTATTTATCTCAATTCCACAATTTTAGCCATTGGGCCCTACAGTGTCCACTAGCAATTTAAGCCCATTTAATTCAAGTTTTATGACCAGTTTACCGGTTTAAGCAGTTTTGATTCTACAGTCTAATAGAACATACTTATTGCCTATTTTTTTTATTATTTTATCCGTATGGGCCCGTAAGCTCATTGGGCCCAGTTTTAGCCTATCAAGGCCCAATTACTGAAGTGCACGAAATTTCACACACGACTAACTTACCACTTTGCGATTTCAGATCAAATGATTTCTAAACGTCTTGTGAGCACTCGCACACTCACAAGCCCACGAAATGCCAGAATTTCGGTATTTCAGCTTTTGCCGCATTGAACTATGAGAGGGTGTTCGATACACACCTGTTTGGCGACGACTGCCACTGAGATCCCTTACGATGTCCTACAATTGATTACCACAATTCTTAGATTGCAAACCACAGTAACCAATCCCAACCTTCACCTACCATAATCAAACCATGCCCCTAAAGCCTTTAGAATCTTACCTTTTTGCTGAAAACCGATGACTAGATCTAAGTCTAGTTGTTCCAAAGATCCAAGCCTTCGACCCAACCTCTAGAAGTCACTAATCACTAAAAGAAATCGTCGGTTAAAGACCCTTAAAGCCCTATGCCCAAATCGACAGCCTCCCTAGATTTTAGGGACTTCGGCTTTTTCTAAATTGTAAAATAAGACTAGATCTGAGGTGATGAGCAGTTACCACTTATTCCTCTTTGATTTCTACGCAGATCTGATGCAGATCTATCCTCTAAACGATAGTAGAACTCGAATCCAGGAGATCTGAAGTTTTGGCTATAAGACCCTAAATCTATGGTACTTTGGCTTTTTAAGTGATGAAGAAGATGACGATTTGAGGCTATAACTTTGAAGTAATGTTGCCGACAGATACTAAGAGTTTAGAGAAGATAAAAGTTAATCAAAAGGAACAAAAATAACTGAAGGATTTTGGCTTGGAGAAATCGGCACAAGAAGTGAGTTTTCTGGATTTCGGCTTTTATGATGATCGGCTATGAAGGTTTTGTGGAGAATGGGATTGATAGAGGAGGTGAGTAAGGTGATCAGAAGGTTTTGGCTAGAAGAAAAAGCAAAAAGGAAGAAAGAAAATGGAGGAAAAAGAGAGGAAGAAGAACTCGGCACCAAGGAGAAGGAATTTGCGTTTTCAGCTTTTGTGAGAACTCAGAAAGGATGAATGACAGTGAAAGCTTTCAGGTGGCTAACCCTAATTCTCCAAGACAGAAAAAGAAAAGAACCTAAGCCTAATATCAACTAAAACAATCGGCCCAACCTCCCTAAGGCCCTTGCCGAAATTCACTTAAGTGATCACATGCCCGACACATGCCTAAAATTAAAAAGTAACAGTATGCCTACCTTGCAACTTAAACCCTGGACCTTTAATTCCTTCCCAGGCGCCATTTTTTTAGGAACTTAGTGGCGCCACCTTGCCACTTTACCAAGGCCTTATTTGTGTCACAATTTACGAAGTTCTTCTTAAAAACCCACTTAACCAAGTCTTCTATTCACTTAAAATCCAACCTTGATATTTTACCGCGTTTAACTTAGGCTTGGGCCTTCTAAAGGCCCACTAACACATTTAAACGCAATTCCAATATTCAAAACACAAAAATTTCAAATTTTACCTAAAATCACAGAAACCTGGAAAATCTTGAAAATCAGGGCGTTACAAATTTAAAATCATTTAGAATTGATTCAGAGTTGATCGGAAGTGATCGAAACCCAAAACGAGCTCAGAAAGGCCAAAACAACTTAAAATAGTGTAAGGCTGAATCACAACACGAAGTTGCAAAGTTGTGAAGTCGAGACATGTGAAATCGCAATGTGTAACAACCCAATTTTCAGTGATACCAGAAATGGTAGTATCGAAACCCTATTTTTTGATGACTAAGTCAATAAATATTATTTATTAATATTTATGAGTCTATTATAAGGTTAAATTAAATTTTGGTTCATTAATTTTAGTGAATGGATGGTTAATTAGGGTACAATGACTAAATCGTAAAAATTGTAAAGCTTTATCGCTATTGATTTTTATTAGTTAAATGGCCTAAATAGTGTTATTGCAAGGGTTAAAATGGAAATTTAGTCGTTGTTAATCATAGTGGCCAGTTGATGGCCCTTGTAATTGATGATTATACTTATTTTATTATATTATTTAGTTAATAATAAGTAAAATATGTGATGCGAGTCTCAAGGCCCAAAATCAAGCTAATGAATGTAATGGCCAAAAATTTTCTCAAAGCCCAATAACGAAGTTGAAGGCCAAGCAAATCCGAGCAAAATTGAACGAGACCGTCCAAGACTTCATTACCAAGGCCCTAGATGCGCACACTATCGAAAAAGAAGATCATGATTCACATTCTTATTTTCAAGAAAATTAAGAAACCGAATCTTGGTCTAATTTTGTTGTTTCGAACAATTCCAAGAATCTAGAAAATCAAGATTTCAAA
Source organism: Gossypium longicalyx (assembly GCA_025698465.1). Classification (NCBI taxonomy): domain Eukaryota; kingdom Viridiplantae; phylum Streptophyta; class Magnoliopsida; order Malvales; family Malvaceae; genus Gossypium; species Gossypium longicalyx. The sequence goes on along the minus strand of CM046996.1, from coordinate 44,358,687 downwards.
TCTTGAAAATCTTGGTCCAAGAAATAGAATCTTGTAGCCAAGGCACATTGGATTTCATGTACGAGCTTCAACGAGCCAATTTCAAGAGCAAACTAATCACAAGACCAAGTTCTTGAAAAAATGGCTCATTAAGATGTCTACAAGCCCATCTTGAAGTTTGGAAAGTAATTTAATTGAATATCCAACCAAATTATCAAAGTGACTCAAATTGTAAAATATTTAAACTATGAGTCCTATTTTATTTTAATAGGTGGATCATCATGTAAGAATTCAGCCCAATGAGCCCATTTAATTCCTTTGGCTAAATTCCCATTAAAAGTTCACACTTAGAATTATATTGTTTTTTTTATTTGATGAGTTGTCATGTTAGCTATTCCATTACGGTTAAGAAAACTTATTTTGGGGGGCTATAAGCAGCATGGTCGTCCGCCCTTATACACACACAATTTATTATTATTCAACTTCTCTTTTGAGTTAATAAATTCTCTTTGAGTTTTCTTTTCAAGAATTTCTCTTGAGTTTCTTTTAGAAGAGTTTTAAAAAACTTTTCAGATTGTGAGATCATTTGTAAAATTTATCTTGACAAGTTTTATTTCTTGGAGGTGAAATTAGAGCCGCTTAAAGAGGGTTGTGGATTCTTCATATTTCCAAGGCTTATTAGGACTTTTACATACCACGTCCTATCTTTCTATCTATCTTCTTTATTTTATTCCTTATTGTTCTAATAGTAGATTTATTATTTTATTTTAATTATTTTAGTTATTTTTAATTGTTTTATCTGACTTGGATTTGATTGCGTTTCAGGTTGTGTCAAAATCCAAGTTTCTTTCCCAACGTCTAGAGCTCTAAGTCAAATCCACGACTTGAACAAACTTTATGATTCACTTCCGTCCTACCACTCTCATTCTTTATCATTTGGTATCATTTTTGGGTGTTCATAGTTGATTTCTAAACTAATGTCCATTGTAAAACAAACAGCCTATACGAAGTTTTTACCCAAAATTTTTTCAGAAAAAAATATTTTTGAGTGGGTAAATGTTTTTCAATTGATCTAAAATTTTACATATTGTTTCTTGGTACTATTTTAGAATATAAAAAAATATTTCCCATGAAAAAAGTGATCAAAAAAGTGAAAAATAAAAAAATACGAAAAAAAGAAAATAAAAATATTTTTGGGTTGAATTTTGTGCCAAAAATTTCTAGATCAAATATAAAATATTTAAGAAGGCTCCAGTTAAAATTTCATGATTTTTGGAAATCAAGAACACCTCAAACGAAGTTTGTTAAGTTACTTTGCAATTTTTTAGGTTTTGAATTTCAGCAATTTTTATTGACTGTTAGCCTTAGGTTTTCATTTGTTTTTGTTTTGTTTTTATTGTTCCTATACACATTATAAAACGTTATTGTTTCTTGTGTTAGTAGGTTAAAACACGTTACACATCCCTTTCTGCATGCAACACAAATTGTTGGTGTCTAGCCACTATTGGACTCCTAGTGCCATTAGGATATTTGGTAGCTAGATTCTTTAACATTTAGATTTATTGTCATAAATACTCCTAAAGGACTCACAAGATTAATTCTTACCATATTGAGAATTCAATTTTTATTTTTGAGTGCATAGCGGTGAGGTTTGTTTAATTTTTTTCTTTTTAAGTGCTGTGTTTTTTTTCAGAATTGTCACAATGTCTTGTAGTGACAATGAAAGTGATAAGCAAAGTGACACAACACTAATGACCATCGAAAATCTTGCTGGTTTCGCAATGAAATTACAATGTGACCTCAATGAAGTCAATGATAAGTTCGAACAAAGGTTCGATAGGTTGTAACAAAATCTAGAGGATCGAAATGCTCGAGATCATAAATGTGACACTATTCTAGACACAATCAGCAAAAATTTGGAATGTTTAAGTACCAAAATTGAGCATCGAAATCATAATTGGGGGAGATAAGCTTGATCAGTCTCGCCTTCGTGCAAATAATAATCGATGTGTCTCTCGTGCAAATGATGAGACTTTGGTTAATAATGGCTGTGGGCAACATTGTTTAGCTAAATCAAAGTTCTCAATTCTAGAATTTCATGGAAAGAATGATCAAGAGACTTATTGTGATGGAAAAGTGATCATAAATTAGTTTGTCAATTTAAGGGGAGATGGCCAAATGAAATATGGAATACGATTGAGCTATCATCTTTTGTGCACTGTTATTGGTGAGTTCAAAAGATCATAAGGGCTTCCAATGTCCAATTAACTATCCAAATAGAGAGAATACAATTGAGATGTCTCCTTTTGTGCAAAGTTATTGGTGTAGTTCAAAAGATCATAAGGGTTTCCAATGTCCAATTAAATATCTAACTAGAGAAGAAAGTAAATATGACTTTGTACCTTTTGTTGACTCATACTCTAGTGTAAAAGAGATTTGTGATGGCGAACTTTGTAAATTGGAAAAAGATGATAGTGAGAATTTTTTCCTTGAATCTATTGATTTAGATGAGATAGAAACGCCATATTCTCCTACTGAAATGTATTATACTGAATTGAATATTCATAATGCTTGTGAGGGGGATATGGGAAGTAAGGCAGAATATGTGAAAAGACCGAGAGAAAAGAGACCTCGAGTGATAAAAGTCTACTTAATGATCCAAATTTGGTGAGTGAAAATCCATATGAGGTAAAATTGGAGAGTTCTCAAGTGGAAAAGGGAAAGGAAAAGCAAGAAAATATCCATATAAAAGTGAGGAATGGTTATGTTTTAACTAACCCTAACTCAAATTTGTTTAGTGGTGTTTCTTTATTATAGGTTTTCAGGGATCCATTAACAGACTTCCAATTATATTATTCTACCATCAAAAGACAATTTTACTTATGGGAGAGTGGTAAGTTGAACATTGATACTTCTCCACAAGTGCTACGAGGAAAGAAAGGTAAGAAAACATTAGAAATTGATTTAAGATGGCATACCTTGAATGTTTTTTTTATAAGTATGCTACTGATTTTGTTTGTAAAATATTTCCTTCCAACATATTTTCTCGTTGGTCGAATTTTATTAAACCTTGGCCTGAAAGTTCAATTAATTTCATGGATTTATCTAGGGATGTCAAGGTTACTTTTTTACATTCGATAGGTTTATTAAAGAACTTTATGCATTTGATCCTGCAACAAATTTTCTACCTTAGACTTTAAATAAGAATTTTTAAATAATAATATTAAACTTATGAATTTTGATTATTATGTGAAATTATTGACTAATCTTTGGAAATTCTTATGGATGACCATGCATATTCAAAGAAAGTTACAATTTACTTTTTACTTGAACACTCATGTGCCTAGTATTTCTTTGTTTAGTGTTGATACCTTGTTTTTATAGGAGACGTCCATGATTGAAGCTAATTTGAAGGATTAAAATAATGTCTTTGATCCTGGAGATAGTTTTGGCGTACAAGAAAGCTAGGTAAGTATTTTTTTATTGTTATTTATTCTAATCCCTTTTCTTTTTGTGTAGCTAAAGATTCAAGGATGAATATTCTTGAGGAATAGGGGAATGATGTAAGTCTCAAGGCCTAAAATTAGGCTCATGAATATGATGGGATCAAATTTCCTCAAGGCCTAATAACGAGGTCGAAGACCAAGTAAATCCGAGCAAGATTGAACAGGACCATCCAAGACTCCGTTACCAAGGCCTTATATGTGCACATGACAGAAAAAGAAAATCAAGATTCACTTTCTTGTTTTCAAGAAAAATAAGAAACTGAATCTTGATCTAATTTTGCTATTTCGAACAATTCCAAGAATCAAGAAAATTAAGATTTCAAAACTTGGAAATCTTAGTCTAAGAACTCTAATCTTGTAGCTAAGGCACATTAGATTTCATGTACAAGCTTGAACGGGCCAATTTCGAAAGCAAACAGATCACAAGACCAAGTTCTTGAAAAAATGGCTCATTAAGATGTCTACAAGCCCATCTTGAAGTGAATATCAGACCAAATTATCAAAGTGACCTAAATTGTAAAATATTTAAACTATAGGTCCAATTTTATTTTAATATGTGGATCATCATGTAAGAATTCAACCTAATGAGCCCATTTAATTCCTTTGGCTAAATTCTCATTAAAAGTCCACATTTAGAATTATTATTTTTTATTTGAGTTAGTTATTCCATTAGGGTTAGGGAAGCTTATTTTGGGGGCCTATAAGTAGCATGGCCGTCCACCCTTATACACACAATTGATTTTTTTTTTTGAGTTAATAATAATTCCCTTTGAGTTTTTCTTCAAGAATTGCTCTTGAGTTTCTTTTAGAAGCTGTTTTAACAATCTTTAAGGTTGTCTGAATCATCTTCAAGCTTTTTCTTGTCAAAATCTCTTTCTTGGAGGGGGAATTAGAGCCATTGAAAGGAGTTGTGGATTCTTAATGTTTCCAAGGCTTTTTAGGGCGTCATTTTCTATTTTCTATCCTTAATTTATTGTTTCTTACTTATTTAAGTTAGTTCTTGTTGTTTTGGCTTGCTAATTTTATTGATTTTCATTCTAGGTTAAAGTTGCTTCAAGAGAGATATTCTCCTATCTTGTTCCATTGAGAAATACATAAAAAAATTAGGTTGGGGGCATTTGAGGTCCAAGGACAGTTTCTTTCCATCCAAGAAACCTTAATTCATTTTTTTTTGGATTTTTACCAGTCGGTTCATCTTTCTTTTGTTTAATTTCGTTTGACTCTTCTTTGTGACAACTAATATGTTTTCGTTGTTTCTCGTTTCAGTTTATATTCGTCTAGAGATCTAGGATAAATCCACGACTTTGACAAACTTTATGATCCGCTTTCGCATTCATCCGTCTCATTCCTTATTAATATGTTTTATACTTAAAAAAAAGAAAAAAAAAGAGAGACTCACCCATTTTCTTACCCAAAAACTGATTCTTCAAGGAAAAAGAAGACGTAAACTTTGGCCAAGCTTGTTCTTCAATTTGGTGAGTCAAATTTTGCCCGTTTCTTGTAATTCTTATGTTTTTGGAATATCAAAACTTGATTTAGCTAGCCTAGAGACTAATTCATAAAATTGTTAAAGATTTTAAAATTTCCCATTGATGATTTTTGAAGTTTTTGGTTTTAAATGGTTTCATGTTAAACTTAGATGTTATGTAGGACCAATTTGTTAATTGGATTTTGTTAGTTTTGAGTTTAAGAATCAAATTGTAATTATGTCAAATTTGACATGTAATTTTTGTAATTTTTTAGTTTCTAGGGTTATAGAAGGATGAAATTGAAAATATATTGAAAACGAAGCTTAAATGTGAAAGTTATAGTTGCTTCCGTTTTAGAGACTAAATTGAATAAAATGTAAAACTTTTGAGAAATTTTGTAAAATGAAATTAAAAGGTCATATGCATGTATTTGGGTATTATAAGGTATTTGGAATTTATAATTTGAACTTAATTATCATATAGATGAAGGATTGAACCAAGCTGAGGATAATCAAGGAAAGAGGAAAATTGCAGAATAGTCTCTACGATCCAACTCTCTAGCTGGTCATATTAGGTAAGTTCATATGGTGTATGTATGTTTATATGCTATTTACTTGTATTATAAATGTCTATATGTTTAATGTAACTTTAAATATTTGTAAAATGGTACGAAAGGTGAGCTTGGACTAAATCGTAAAGTTTTGTGTATGTGATTATTATAACCTATATGGAATAATGAATGAATAAGATATGGTTACGACATATGTTCTAACTCATGGAAATCCTATGGTTGAGTGAATGTTTTAAATTTTTGTATAAATGCCCGTTTGAACATAGTAGACAATTGGCATGTCAATAAGGTTAGTTGTGCACTTGTACGGGATTGCACTTCGATGCCTCCGTTTGCACTATAGTGCCTTTAGATAGCATTACAATACTCTCTGTTGTGGTGTAGGTATCCAAGTATTCGAACTTGCTTACTATAGTTCATTGGGCTAATCTGAATTGAGTATAAATGGTAAATGATATAAATGAAAGTATTGTATCTATGTGAATGGATTAAATTGAATAACATGACAAAAGTTGAAATTTTCTATTATTTGGTAATGTGATGAACTCACCTGTCTTTTGTGAACTGTTATGTCAGGTTTATAGTATTATGTTAATTATTTTATTGCATATTTCTAATTCGAGGCAAGTTTACATATATTTTAACCTGTGAACTTACTAAGCTTACTTATAGTTTACTTTGTTTTGTTTTCTGTAGGTGGCATTTTGCGGAACGTGTCCATTGGATCATTAGTATGTAAAAAAAAGGGTGAGTGAAAGAGTGCAAAATAAAGAAAATGAGAGCTAAATCAACATTAAGCTCAAAATGAAAATCTTTTGGTTCACAATTACAAAATTTTGTACGTACTAATCTCACGTAATACCTTTTAACATCTTAGAGATATCAGATAGGCGAGGGAAAGAGAAATAAGGAGTTCAGCTCGTGAATAAATTGGTGGTGAGTAGGGAATGATGTCATGTGCTTCATCGTTTTTAGTGTTTGAACCTATTTTGACTGCCCATTGTTTGAATTCCAAACCATCCTAAGCCTCAGAATGTTACAAGCTTAGAAGACCTTTGGGGCGCAACTAAGTCACCAACACAATAATTCGTGAATAGCTTTCATTTGTTTGAATGAATATGATCAATTCTTTTTAAATATCTATGAGCAATCCGCATAATTTATTTTGATGGATAACACTTGTACATATGTTCATTTCCATTGCCTCTACATCTATTGACATTTTAACTTACTGAACTAACTTCCATTGCATCTACATCTATTTACATTTTAACTTAGTAAACTAATTATGTAACACCCCTCACCCGTATCTAACACCGAAATAGGGTTTGAGGTGCTACCAAACTTAAACTCAACCAATCTTAGGAAATCGGGCCATAAAATTTTGATCAATTTTAAAACTTTTCATTTCATATTCAATTTGTCCCTTAATAGGGCTTACGGAGCCCAAAACATACATTCAAGGTGGTTAGGGACCAAACTGATGGCTCAAGAAAAACTCGAAAAATTTCATGCTTTAAGGCTCCACACGCCCGTGTAAGTATAGGGCACACGCCCATGTGCTAGGGACACGCTCGTGTCCTATACCCGTGTGGCCAATTTAATTCCACAATTTTTTTCATAAAATAGGTGCAGACTTCACACGGCCTGGACACATGCCCATGTCCTTGGCCCGTGTCCTTTCACACGGCCACGACACGCCCGTGGCGCAGCCCGTGTGCTAAAACCTAGGTAATCTGTTTCTGACGTCAGCAACACACGACCATGGTACACGCCCGTGTACTAGGCCGTGCCCTTCCACACGACTGAGACACACGGCCATGTCTCTGCCCGTGTGACCATTACCATGCATTCTGACTTGAAATTTCTAAGTACAGGGGACACACGGCCTTCTCACATGCCCACGGGCTGTCCGTGTGTCACACATGGCCTAGACACACACCTGTGTGTCTACCCGTGTGGACAATATAAGGCTATCTACCAAGCCTCATTACCACCCTGGTGTGCCTATTTTCATGTCAATACCAACCGATACAAAAACAAGCATGATAGACATTCATTTAACCATGAAAATGCTTCTATTATAGACTCAAAATGAACGTTATCCTCATTCAAGGCTTAATGTAAAGTGTGGAATCTATTCCAACCAACACATTTGGCCAACTCTCAAAGACACAAAATAGTAAGGTCTAGTCCTATACATGCCATAATCAAAAATATAAATCCTACTATACCGAGTATTACGGCTGATAGTGTGATCGATATCTCTGACTTCAAGGGATCCTTGAGCTAGCTAAACGACATTAAAAGAAAAGGGAAAGGAAAAAGAGTAATTATAAAGCTTAGTAAGTTGCATATAAATAAATATACAACAAAAATTTCACCATTAGTCATCATACTCATAGTTCAAAGGTAAGCATAAACTTGACTTACTCATTACCGACTACTCAAGTCACATTTCTAATTGGAGCTCATTACTCATGCATACCAACTAGGTACTTGTACCACTCACAACATTATTATACTTTCCTTATTAAATCACTTTCATAACCTTTAAATTTGAACCTTTTGGAAATACTACTGGATATTCTATAAGCCCCAAACATGGGATAAATTGCCGATGCCATGTCCCAGACATGGTCTTACACTGACTATCATTATCGAGGCCAAAGCCATGTCCCAGACATGGTATTATACTAGCTCTCGTATATACGTGCTGATGCATGTCCCAGACACGTCTTACACTAGCACAACTCTTAGCCGATGCATGTCCCAGACATGTCTTACACTAGCACAACTCTTAGCCGATGCATGTCCCAGACATGTCTTACACTGGCTATCATCATCGAGGCTGATGCATGTCCTAGACATGTCTTACACTAGCACTCGTCTCAATGCCGATTACATGTCCCAGACATGGTCTTACACTAGCTCTCATTATGTGGCCGATGCATATCCCAAACATGTCTTACACTGGCACACAAATAACCCGAATGTCATGGCATGGATATTCGGTTTGTTTCCTAGAGTTCCAACAGGATCTTTCTATTATCTCAATCATTAATATGCATTCTTAGTTCACAATCTAGCCATTAATATTATATCAAATCAATAAGAATTCGAATACGTGCATTAACAATGTAGTTGTATTATTTACATACAACTTACCTCGGTTTATAAAATGTACTCGACTAGTTGATTTAGTCGATTTGCTTGGCTTTCTCCCAGTCTAGGCTTGGATTTGGCAAAACTTGATCTATAATAACAAAATACACTTATTTAATCACTAATTACAATTAGGAATTCATAAATTCACTTATTTGGTAAAATGACCATTTTGCCCCTAGACCTTGGCAAAATGACCATTTTGCCCCTATGCTCGAAATTCAATTTTTATTGAATTTATTCATATATTATGACTATCTAACCCCTTTTTACTCGTATGGCATCACCAAAATCCCACTATTTCACACACTTATCACCTATTTTGCAACTTATGCAAAATAGTCCTTTTAGGTGTTTTCATGCTAACACCCTTCATAAAAGTTGTTTAAAACTCTTCTAAGACTCATATTATTCCATAAAATTTTAGAAAATGACATGAACATTCACATGGTGAAACCTTAGACTTGTCACCATTTTGCAAGATAGTCCTCTCATTAAAAAGCCTATGCTTCAAGGAGTCCAAAAATGTAAAAATCATTAAGAGAAACTTTCAAAATCACTTACTTGAGAGGCTTTATGTTGCTGAAATTTTTGAATCTTTCAAAACCCCATTCTTTACCGAAAATTTCGGTGGCGGAAGAAGATGGAAAGGGATGGTATCATCCTTCTTTCATCTATTTCTATTTTAGTCAAAATAAGTCACCTAACCCACGAAATTCTAAAATTTGTCTCCTCTTGACCCTATGGCTGGCTATGCTCTTATAAAAGGGTATAATTGCCCTTTAAAAGCCCTCAATTTTATTTCTCTAGCTATTTAACACATTTGGGTACTAAAATGCAACTTTTGCCTTTTATGCGATTTAGCCCTTTTTCGCAATTGGGCTCACAAACATTAAAATTTACTCCCCAAATTTTTCATGCACTAATATAATCATACTATAACCTCATAATAATAATAAAAATAATTTTATCAACTTCAAATTTGTGGTCCTGAGACCACTGTTCCGACTAGGCCCTAATTCGGGCTACTATAAACTATGTTTACATTTGGAATAAACAAGTTAGCAAGATATCACTTTTAAGTTGCATGTAAGGTAGTTCTTATTCGAGTTTGATGTTTTACCGCTTTGTGACTTAGTTTCCTAATTTTGTCTAAGAGTTTTTTTTTCATGTTTAATGTGTTTGATTCAAGATAAGAAAAAAGTTAAGTGTAGGGGAGTTTGATCTGATATAATTTGATATGAAAAATTAGGCCTTCCCGGTATACTTAAAGAGTTCATTCTCAAGCAAAGTAGTGCCTTTTTCATAGTTTTTTTTTTTTGCAACTTTTAGATTTTAAGTTAGTAAGTGTAAATGCCTTGTTTTTATTCATTTTGAGACCTAATTTGGCTAATAGTGCCATTAAGGGCCCTAACATGTGGTTGAGTGATGTAGAGACGTATTGGAGGTTGAAAACGAGTGACAACGACACCAAAGGAGAAGGTATCATGATATCCAAACCTTGGAATCGCAATACCTCCACCAGACTTGAAGATTGGAGACCACCCTTCAGTGTTATCATGATATCCATTTTGGGTATCACAATATTCACCCTCCAAGAAGACCCCTAAGTTCAAAACTGATCGGGGTATCGCGATATCCTCTTTTTTGGGTATTGCGATACCGATATCGTAAGGGGGACAAAACTAGACAAAAAGGGTAGCCTTTGTCCACCTGATGCACAAATCACACAAGGCCCGTATAAGGGCAATTTTGGCAACAAAAGTTCATCAGCCAGCAGCCTAAAACAGTCAAATTTGGCTGAGGAGAGATGAGATACACGTTATCTTAGTTTGGTCTTAGTTTCTCTAGGTTTTCTCTTAGTTTTTCAGCAACATTTTTTATGGTTTTTATTTTCTCTTCTCTTTAGTTTTAGAGTTCATTTTACTACACTTTGTTTTTGTTTTTAGTGTTTTTGTAGTTAGTTAAGTTAGTTATCACTGTAGCCTAGGTTTATTTACACTTTCAGTCTTTGTACTTTGGTTGTAATGACATTTTTAGCTTTATTTTGATGCATTTCAATTTCTTTTACTTTTAATCTATTAAAATTTATTACTTTTATGTTTATTGATTTAGATTTTCTTGCTGAATGCTTTATGTTTCATGCTCTTTAAGCCTTCTTGCATAAAAATCTTAACTTTTATATTTTTCTTAAGCTTTACTTTAATGACTTCTTTACTTTTCATTTCTATGGTTATTAGTTGTATTTTCAACATGAGTGGCTAAACCTTTATGGGCGTTGGTTGATGGGGATGTGGTGAGTTGATTTTTGGATGAAGGACCAAATTGGATTAATTTAACTGAACCTAAAAAATTCGGATTGACGCCCCTAAGGGAACATCTAGACAAATGGGAATAAAAGGTAATCTTGTTGTGTAGTAATCGGTTAGTCTCGGATTACCCGGTGAGATCGAGAGATAACCCAGACTAATTTGTCTAGTTTCGTAAAATTGAGATCGAGATATCAAATTGAGCCACTGTAGTAATTTAAGAAATTTAAGTTCCTCATTTGAATATCGACGAACCGCATCGAAGTCAACCAACCATCGTTAGTTATTTATTGGTTAATTTCGTAGTCTTGTGCTCTTTACAATTTTGTCCTTAGAGTAGCATATTTAATTTCCTTGCAATATTTTCTTAATATGAATTGTCATGTTATAAAATCATACTAGTAGTCGCGTAGACTCTAAAGGGCACGCAATTTATTACTCAATCGCCATCTCCTTTGAGTTCGACCCCTTAGAATATTACATGTTCCATCGAAACTATAAATATTACAACTGACACTGTATGCTTGTAGTTAAAACCACTCTTTAGAATAGTTTTTCCAAAATCATTCGTTTTAATGTGTACGTGCACGAGCAGTCATTCAGCAATTAAACTGGGTATGAGTGTTACAAACAATTTAAATGGGATTGGTCATCATCCTTTATTTACTTTAAAATTACACGAGTAGGCTAAAAAGCCCACATTCAGCACCTAAGCCCAAGTTTTAAAACTTTCATGGTCCACTTTTTATTTCATGGGCCCAAGGTCCAAAATTTATCCAATAATCTAATATCTCATCCAATTAATATTCCTAATATTAAATTATTATGAAATGATAAAAATACCTTTTTGAGATCAAATTACTCTTTTGTCCCTTTAAGCCTTAAAGCACAATTTCTTCATAACAAATAGTTATTAATCAACCAAAATCCCATTAATCTCATACAACACTTAACACTTAACACAAATCCTTAAATATTGAATATTACACTATTATCCTTCTCTCAACATAAATGAAAATTTTATAATTTGTCCTTATACTTGTGAATTTCTTTCAATTTAGTCTAAAAGTAAACATATAACCCAATACATTCTCATGCCAAACAATCAATGATAGTTTCTTTTCCCCATATTTTTCAAGTTTGCACTTTAGTCCCTAAAATTTTCAATTTAGTCATTTTGTCTAGTTTCACTTGTAAAATTCTTTTCACTAATTCTCATATCCAAAATCAACTTTATTTTCAATAATAATCATTTTATTTTTGGCTCGTTTTCCAAATTTTCTTATAAATTCACTTATTCGTCACTAGCATAACACCACGTTCAAATTTGAAATTTCGGGGTATTACAATATTACTATTCGATTTCTTTTGTTCAAGTATTATATGACATTAGACAATCATTTAAAAATAATATACCACAAAGGTTCATTAGTAAACCTTTTGAACCCATCAATATTTACTAATCTAACTCAATAGTTTGACTAGATTTAAAACAAGTAAAAAAAATCATAATCATACCTTAATTAAAAAAATGTCGAAACTCCTTACCAATCTAAATTTTGATTGATAAATCCAAGATCAAGAACCAAAATCAATGTTGAGATCAAATCTTTCATCATCTCGAAAAAATAAAAATAAAACAAGTTAATAAAATTGTTAAGGGTTGACCGGCTCGTTCCATGTTTTGTTAGAACGAAAATAAATTTTCTACTTAAGCTTTGGGCTTTTTCAATCTCATGGGTGTTTGATATTGTTTTGGCTCACTAAGGTGTGGCATGTTCAACAAAACAATGGTTAAAGTTTGGTTAGGACTTCCTAGCTCTTTAATTGGTCATATTGAGAAGTTTAAAGTGAAGGCAATGATAACCTTATCTCTTGAGAGTGTTTTGGAGCAGTTGGTAGACTGATTTATGAATACTTTTATTTGATAAATACTCAGTATTACTAATGGGATAATTTAAACTTTTAAATAGGAGTTTAAAACTTATCAAAACTCTATTAGATGGACTTCTGTATTAGCCTATATAAATAGGTTGCTTGTGGCTTCTCTTTGGGGAGCAATTTTGGAATGTCTTTGTCGACAGCTTTGTTGTGTTTTCTTGTGGTTATTTTGTAACACTCTTTTAAGTATTCTTTTGAGAGTTTTATTGATTGTATTGAGAGGTATTTGAGTGAGTGATTTCTAACAATTGGGATCGGTATTGGGGTTGTAATTACTTCTTGGTGACCCGAATGATTGTTGAATAAAATCATTCACCGGGTTGGCTCCGCAGACGTAGGATAGTAGTTGTGTTTAAACTACATTAACAAATACTGTGTGTTAATTTTTCGCGTTACTTTGCTCATTGCATTACTTTGCATTCAATCTTTCTGTTTGTTTTTGTTCTAACAGTAGTTAAAACAAAGCTATTTTTCAAATGCAAACCGAGAAATTTTTCAAAAATCAAGTATATATATAATCATGACTTAAAATTAAAATTAAACTAAATATAAAATATTTTTAAAAAAATTCCTACAAATCTTCGTATCTTGTGTTTAAGATCTTGGAGAATAAATCTAATTTCCAATATGTGAATAAACAGGTTTTATAAATTTCTTGGTGTAAAAAGCTTAGAAGCTCTGGAGTAGCTGACTAGTTAAAAGAATTGAGGAAAGCAAAAGGTGCAATTCCTCCTTTGGAAGGATTTTTTTTCTTTCTTTTCTTGTCTTTGGCATCTGCAAAAAAATAGAATATCAATAATGACAATATATCGCAAAGAAAAGAGAAATAAAAATAAAGAACACACAGATTTTTACGTGGAAACCCTTTTGGGAAAAAGAACGGGCAGAGGAGAAGAAAATTCACTATGTCGAATTCGAAAAATTAAAAGAGGAATTGTAACAGCTCGGTTTTATCTAAATCAAAATAGTAGTTTCAGAACCACAAATTCGAAGTTGAAAAATTATTTTAATATTATTTTTGGTGTTTATAGCATGTGAATATATATATGTGAAAATTTCGTGAGCTAATTTTATCGTTTAATAGCTCAATTTGATAAAAGGACTAAATCGCGTAAAATACAAAAGTTGCATTCTACTTGTTTAAAGTGCTTAATTGTCATGCCTTATTAAATGAAAGGTCCTTATGTTGATATTAGACCATTGATAGTGGAGATGGACATAAATGGCCTTGTATTATGTGATTTTTAATGTTTTAATTAAAGGTTAAAATGGTAAATTGATTAATAAGTTAATATTAATTAAAACAAACAATATGGTGGCCATTAATATCATAATTTAGCCGAAAATACAAAGAATAAAAATAAATATTTTATGCATTTTAGGGTTCGACCCTTTTAATCTTTGATTAAGGTATGTATTTTGTTCAGTTTTTGATAATTTCTATGTTTTTGTGATCGTTGCTTTGAGTACTAGCTAGCCCATGCCTCAATTTTTGAAAGTGTTGATGATTTTGAAAGTTTTCATTGATGAATTCATGTGTTTTTGAATGTTTGATGATGAAATATGAAAGCTTGGTATTTGATATACATGTTTTGTAAAGTGATTTTGAGTAAAAATGTCAATTAGGGATAAAATTGAGAAAATGTGAAATGTTGTGGTTAAAAGTGTGAAATAAATGAAAATATGGGCTGTTATGAAGCTATAGAGAATTCGATTAAGCATGGGCCATATTGAATTTTGTGAATTTTGTGTATTTATGAAATAGGGACTAAATTGTAAAAAAGTGAAACTTTAGGGGCTAAAGTGAAAAATTACCCAAATATGTGTTTATGGACTAAATTGAATATGTTGATGAATAAAAGAGTTAAATTTGATTGTATATAGATCATGAAAGACAGAATTCAGATTTAGATCGGGGAAAATTGAAGGTTATCGAGTAATCGATCCGAATTGTCAATTCCGAGTATGAGGTAAGTTCGTACGTAATAAACATTGTTACAATTATGTTTTTAATGCTTTAATATTGCATAAATTGTATATATGCGACTATGATTGCGTACGATGAAAAATCGACTATGTTTGGTACTTAGTGTGCGTTTCGAGATAGCTTCGGCTATAAATATATATAGCACTTAGTGAGCGAATCGGAATAGCTTCGGCTATATATGTGGCACTTA
The DNA here is from genome assembly GCA_025698465.1 of Gossypium longicalyx. Lineage (NCBI taxonomy): Eukaryota > Viridiplantae > Streptophyta > Magnoliopsida > Malvales > Malvaceae > Gossypium > Gossypium longicalyx. Next base: position 44,343,570 of record CM046996.1, on the reverse strand, counting down.
GTGTGCGAGACTGAGATAGCTTCGGCTATGAAAGGCACTTAGTGTGTGAGATTATAATAGCTTCAGCTATGCTTTGGCACTTAGTGTGCGAGATATTGAGTATTCGACAGTATCACGTAAAGGTATGAGTTCGATATGAATTTGTACAGGTATGTGCATATAAAGCATGAAATCCAAATAGAAGAAGTTATGAGCTTGTTCATAAACACTTGAGTAAGTATGAGAAAAGTTTGTTGGTCACCATGAATTAGATATCAATCAGTACGAATTGATGATTTGTGTATTATAAATTGTTGAGTATATTTGGTTCGAACTTACTAAGCTATGAAGATTACTGTGTGTTATTTGTCTATGTTTTATAGATTATTGAAGCTAGCTTGAACTCGGGGATCGCCAAGAAACGTCATCACACTATCGATCATCTCGTTGGTACTTTTGGAAGCTTTATATATATGGTATATGGCATGTATAGGCTAGTGTCATCTTAGTATGTTTTGAGATATGGTATAGCCATGAGATTTGGCTTACTTTTGTTGTAAATGTTGGTATGTATGGTCATTTAAGTTGGCTTGTTATGTTTGATAAGTGATATATATATGTGATGTATATAATGCCTTATGTGTTGGCTTGTTTGCCATGGTTATTGATATGACTAAATGGTTACTCATTTGGTTAGTTTTTAATGTCTGAGGAATGGTATATTATGGTATGATTCATAGATGATGAATTGAAATGTTTGAGAGACATAATTTATTTGATGGTAAAGTGATGAAAATACATATAGAAGTTATGTGAGTTTGATGATTTTGGTATAATAATTTGGTATGTTTTGAATATGTAATTGAGTAGTTGAAATGGATGAGGATGGATGGTATAATATGTGAATGAATTGGCATGTTTTGGCTGCCTATATATGCATTGAAATGGTATTATTTGGTTGCTTTATGTGCATGAGAAAAAGGGTGGCAAATTGGCTTTGCAAATGGCTTATTTTTGTCCACACGGGTAAAGACACGGGTGTGTGTCTTAGCCGTGTATGACACACAATCATGTTACACGGTCGTGTGTCCCTTGGGGTATCCTTTCGAATTAAGGCAGTATACCCTACAGTTTTGACACGGCCAAGACACACAGGTGTGTCTACTGGCCGTGTGTGGCACACGGGCTGGCACATAGGCGTGTGGTCGGCCGTGTGACCCAAGTCAGTAACCTCTCTAGTTTTTCACGGCCATGGCACACGGGCGTGTCCTCGACCGTGTGGTACAAGTCAGTATGTATGCCCTATTTTTACATGGCCTGTGACACAGGCGTGTCTAGTGGCCGTGTGAGGCACACGGCCTGTTCACACGGGCGTGTGACCTTGAAATCAAAGAAAATTTTCTAAGATTCCTAAACTTTGTAAATGTTATCAGTTTAGTCCCGAACCAATTCTAAGCATGTTTTAAGGTCTCAAAGAGCCTTATAAGGGACATTGTGAATAATTTGAATGGTTTTTGATTATGAATGTATAAATGTATGTGAACGAGGTGTATAATCCGGTAATGCCTTGTAACCCTATTCCAGCATCGGATACAGGTTAGGGGTGTTACAGGAATAGGCTATGTCTATTTATAGGCTTGTAAAACCATATTCTAATTGGAGTGTAGTAAGATTGAAACACCTTATTCTAATCAATATCAAATAGATGGAGTTTAGTAAGATTTAAAAAACCTTATTCTAATATAAAATAAAAGAAGTGTAGTTCTATAGGGATTTTACTTTTATTTTATTTTACCACTGTATTTTATTTAAATAAGGTTTCGGGTCACTTAATTCTAACAATCTCCACCTTGACACGAATTCTCAATGAACAAGTTCTTCATCGCGAACTCTCAACAAACAAGTTCTCCACCTCTTCCATAAAACCCCTTAAGGGTTTAATTTCAACAATGAACACCAACCAAGTTTAAGAAATGCTCAAACTTGGTTATAGGAAGTGACTTAATCATCATATTTGTGAGATTTTCATGAGTACTAATTTTGCTTACAACAATATCACCACGAGCAATAATATCACAAACAAAATGATATCGAACATCAATGTGTTTTGTTCTCTCATGAAACATTTGATCTTTTGTAAGGAAGATGACACTCTGACTATCACAAAATACTGTATTGATTTGAATGTCTTCATTGAGTTCACTAAAGAGTCCCTTCAACCAAATAGCTTCTTTACAAGCCTCAGTAATCGCCATGTACTTAGCTTCAATGGTAGACAAAGCGACTGTAGTTTGCAAAGTGGCTTTCCAACTGATTGCACAACCTCCGATTGTAAAGACATAACCTATGAGAGATCTTCTTCTATCAAGGTCTCCAGCAAAATCAACATCAATATACCCAATGACTCCATCTCTAGTTCTTCCAAATTGTAAGCAAACATCAGTAGTACCTCGTAAGTATCTTAAAATCCATTGAACTGCTTTCCAGTGTTCTTTACTGGGATTTTCCATGTATCTGCTAACTGCACTGACTGCATATGATAAATCTAGACGTGAACAAACCATAGCATACATGAGAGATCCCACTACACTAGAGTATGAAACATGTGATATGTACTTAATCTCATCATCTGATTGTGGAGACAAAGCTAATGAAAGTCTGAAATGGACTGCTAAAGGAGTACTAACAGGCTTAGCACTCTGCATATTGAACCTGCAAAGAACTTTCTCAATGTACCCTTTCTAACTTAGGTACAATTTTCTTGCTTTTTTATCTCTGAGAATCTCCATACCAAGTATCTTCTTTGCTGGTCCCAAATCTTTCATCTCAAATTCTTCACTTAGTTGGGCTTTAACCTTTCTTATCTCTCTTTTATCTTTCGTTGCTATCAACATTTCATCAACATAAAGGAGTAGATACACAAAAGAACCATCACTATTTTTCTTAAAGTAAACACAACTATCAAAGCTACATCTTTTGAAATCATGAAAAGTCATAAAGGAATCAAACCTCTTGTACCACTATCTTGGTGACTGTTTCAAACCGTAAAAGGGACTTTTTCAGTAAGCAAACATAGTCCTCTTTTTCTGAGACTATAAAACCCTTTGGTTGTTGCATGTAAATATCCTCCTCAAATTCTCCATGCAAAAATGCAATTTTTACATCTAACTGCTCAAACTCTAAATAATGAATGGCCATAATACCAAGCAAAGCTCGAATCGAACTATGCTTCACAACTAGGGAGAACACATCTATGAAGTCCACTCCTAGAATTTGACTGCAACCATTTGCAACAAGCCTTGCTTTATATCTAAGTTCTTCAACTCATAGAGTCCCTTTTTTCTTTTTAAACATCCATTTACAATGAACAACCTTTTTACCTTTAAGAAGTTTCAGAAGATCCCATGTTCTTTTTTTGTGGAGTGATTCTATCTCCTCTTGCATTGCATACATCCACTTTTCTAAGTCTTCACAGCTAACCGCCTCAGAATAAGTAGATGGCTCTTGGTTTGCATCTACTTTCAGCCACTTTTAAAGCATAAGCAAATAGATCAGCCTCAGGATACTTCTTTGGAGGTTTAATTTCTCTTCTAGTTCTACTTTTAGTGATAGAGTATTGTGGTGAAGAAGCAACTCTATTCTAAATTTCTATACTAGCTTGAGGAGTCAACTCTATTTTAGATTCTGGATTAATTTGATGCTCTACCTACTTTTGATTTTCTTTATTGTAAGAGTCTTTAAGAGATAAGTTAGGTAGCATAGCAATTTCATAAAAAAACAACATATCTGCTAATGACAACTTTTCTATTTTCAGGACACCATAACTTATACCCTTTTACACCAGCTTTATAACCAAGAAAAACACATTTAATGGATCTCGGTTCCAATTTTCCATTATTGACATGAGCATATGCAGGACACCCAAAGATCTTTAAATCAGAATAGTCAGTAGGATTACCAGACCATACCTCTTGTGGAGTCTTTTTCTCAATGGCAACGGATGGAGATCGATTGATCAAAAAACATGCAGTAGAGGTTGTTTCGGCCCAAAATGACTTTGGTAAGTTGGCATTTGACAACATACATCGAACCTTCTCCATGATTGTTTTGTTCATTCGTTCTGCAATGCCATTTTGCTATGGAGTATGACAAATTGTCAAGTGTCTCACGATCCTTTCTAACTTGCATAGTTTTTTAAACTCATCAGAACAAAACTCTAAGCCATTGTCTGTGCGTAGGTATTTTATTTATTTTCCCGTCTATTTTTCTATCATAGTTTTCCAAGACTTAAATGCGAAAAACACATCATTTTTCTACTTCAGGAAAAACGCCCAAACTTTTTTGGAAAGATCATCAATAAAAGTTAGCATATATTTAGCTCTACCTCTCGAAGGCACTCTGGATGGCCCCCATAGATCAGAATGAATATACTCCAATGTTCCCTTCATGTTATGGATTCCTCTAGTGAATCGAACTCTCTTTTGCTTCCCAAAAATGCAGCGCTCACAGAACTTTAGTTTGCAAATTCCTTGCCCATCAAGAAGTCCTCTTTTGCTCAATTCTGCTATGCCATTCTCACTCATATGCCCTAGGCGCATATGCCAAAGTTTAGTAATATCATCATCTGACAAGGAAGAGGAAGCGACAGCTGCATCACTAGTAACAGTAGAACCCTACAAAAGATATAACTTGGCAGTCTTTCTCTGCCCTTTCATCACAATAAGGGAACCTTTGGAAATCTTCAAAACCCCACTTTCAGTTGTGTATCTATACCCTTTTGAATCAAGAGTACTCAATGAAATTAAATTTCTCTTTAATTCTAGAACATGTCGCACGTTAGTAAGTGTTTTGACAACTCCGTCAAACATCTTAACTTTAATCGTTCCAACACCTGTAATTTTACACGAAGCATTGTTTCCCATCAAAACAACACCTTCAGACACTGTTTCGTAAGTTGTAAACCAATCTTGATTGGAACTCATGTGGAAAGTGCAGCCCAAATCAAGGATCCACTCTTCGCTCACTTTAGAATTGTTGACGAAGCAACTAGAAGTTCACCATCACTATAGTCTTCTACAACATCAGCTTCACCAAAATTTTCTGGTTGTTTTCCCTTTTGATTCGCAACCTCTCTTTTCATCTTGTTCTGTAGCTTATAACACTCAAATTTAAAGTGCCCTTTCTTCTTGCAGAAGTTACAAGTTTTACCTTTGTTTGAAGACTTCGATCTACCCTTAGATTTGTAACCGCTTGATTTAGACCCTAATCAGAACAGTGGTTTCGGGACCATGAATTCGAGCCAGAAAAATATTTTAAAATTATTTTCTGTGTTTATCATGTGAGAATTTATATCTGTGAAATTTTCGTGATTTAATTTTTTTGTTTAAGTGTCTGATTAAATAAAAGGTCTTAATCGCGTAAAATGAAAATTTGGTGGTTAAATGGGAAAGTGCTTAATTGTTGTTGTCTTTATTATTGGAGGCATTTATAGTGCAGTTATACCTTTGGATGTTTGCATGGACAAATTCGGCCATAGGAAGGTGAAATATAAATGTTTTTAAACAAGGTTAAATAAGTAAATTAGGTAATAATATATATAATATAAACATATAATTAAAAACCAAAGTGGATATTATTTTTTCATGACTGAATATGAAAACAAGAAAGAAAAGAACAAGGTTTCAAAGGTTCGGCCGTCTCCCAATCATGATTCAAGGTTCGTTTTTACTCGATTTTTGATAATTTTTATGTTTTTGAGATCGTTGCTTCGAGTACTAGTAAACCCATGCTTGAATTTTTTATTTTGGTGAATATTTTGAGTTATGCCATTGCTGAGAACTTGTGATTTTTGTTGTTTGATGATGAAAAATGAAAGATATGTTTTAGATTAACATGTTTTGTATTAGAGTTTTTGATGATTTTGATTAATTAGGACTAAGTTGAAAAAATAATAATTTGAGGGACTGAAATGTAAAATAAAGGAAATATATGGACTTGTATAAGCATGAGTAAAATTCGGCCCAACATGGGTATAGGGAAATTTTGCATATTTTGTGTTTTGTGTAATAGGGACTAAATTGTAAAAAAATGTAAATGTCAGGGGTGAAATGGTAATTTATGTGTTTTTGGATTAAATTGAATGAAAATATGTTTGAATGAGCTTAATTTGAATATGTTTAGATTAAGAACCAAAGAAATCAGATTTGGATCGGGGGAAAACGAAAGTTGTCGACTAACTATTCCATTTCGTTTTGTATCGTCCGAGTTAAGTTTATAAGCAAATAGATGTACTTAATTTTAATTAAATGCTAAATATATATGCTGAATTGAAATATGTGAATTTAGTTATGCTATAGCCGAAAGTGAATAAGCCTGGATACTATGTTTCCGAAATCATTTTGACAGAGTTACGACGTCCGAAAGCCCCATATGAACATTAGGAATAGCTAGGATACATATGTCATGACATAGGATTCCGATATGTGATGTGCGAGTAAGACCATGGCATCGATATGTGATTTTGATATATGTGTGCGAGTAAGACCCTGTCTGGAATAGTGGCATCGATATGTGATTACATGTAAGACCACGTTTGGGACGTTGGCATTGTACAATATGTGCGATTATCCAAGTGTCCTATCCAATTCCGAATGGTTCATCGGGCAACGACAAATTGTGAATTAATATGTAAAACGAGCTAAATGACCAGGTATGAATTAGCTTATTATCTACTTGAAATAAGGTAAGTAAGCTATTTGATATGTGTTACAAATTGTGTGTGATGTAAATGAATATTGTATATGAACAAAGGAAGTGTATTCGGCTTTGTGAACAAGAAATATAATTGTTGTTAAAATGATTCTTGAATATGTGCATATATATTCTTGTATATTCGGCCATATAATTAGAGTATGTATATAAAGTTGTATCTTGGATTATGAGCTTGTGTATATGAGTGGAGATATACTTGGCTATATAATAACATTTTAGCTTAGAAAATTTAATGATAATTTGTTAATTTAACTATATGAGTATTTGGCCAAGGTAATCCATATGTATGAAAAAAGATATTTTGTATATATATATATGTGTGTGTGTGTGTGTGTATTCGGCATATAATATAAATATGTATGTGATTATTATCATTTGATTTATGAATTTATGTATATAGGAGTATATGTGTACCAGATACGATAAAGATATTTTGGCTTGGAAGTTGAATGATAGTTTGTTAAGGTGTGTAAATGTTCATTTGGCCATAAGTAATCTATATGCGGATGTACATATAAAATACATGAAATAGTAAGCTTAAGATTCAAAGTAACTATGATAGTATAACTTGGTTTAATGCAAATGGTTCGATTATTTCATTTAGTCATTTATTTGCTTATAACTTACTAAGCTATGAAAGCCTATTCTGTGTGTGTTTTTGTTATATTTGTTTAATAGATTTTGGATTCAAGCTAAGAGCTCGGGAATCGTCAGATAAGCTTATCACACTATCGACTGTCTTTAATATTTTTGTAAGCTGAAATTACAAACTTATGGTATGTATAGACTAGATTATAGTTTGAAATGTTGCATTTTGGTTTTGTATAATTTAAGCCATGCGAAAATGACTTAACTTCATTGTTTAAATTCAGTTTGTTTGTTTATAGCTTAAATTCGTTTTAGTGATTATGTTGTGTGTCATGGATGGGAAGTAATTATGATATGTGTTTTGAACATTGAAACTGATTAAAGACCTTGGGTGTGGTATGAATGGATTGGCCATAATATATATATTTAGGTATATCTGGTTGATTTGAAAGTGGTTTTTACTAAGTTAAAGTACTTATGTGAATTTTGGATAAAATGGTTTAACGTGGTTGTTAAGTGTGTTCGGTTATATGCTGAAATTTAGATAAGATAAATACTTGTCTTGCAATTAGGTTCTTGCTCATATTAATATGTTTTGGTACATAATATGGTAATTTTATATACAAGTACATGATCTTTAGGTATGTATATATAATAGTGTTTGATTATGTGTTTCAGTTATTGAGCAATAAATGGAGGAGTATTGTGTTATAACATGTAATGCTTCAGTAAATTGATACGTGTCTTTTATATAAGGTGTATTTGGTATATGCTTATTATGTTAAGAAAATATGTTTGGCTATGTAGCTTGATAGCTAATCGAAAATCAATAAATGTGTATACGTAGATTTTGGTTAACTGAATGAATAAAAGATTAATATGGTTTTTGTTTCGATTTCCAAGGGTACATTATTTGTAAATTTTGGCTAGTCATTTGAGTAGTTTGATTGGTTGAGTTGATGATATATAAGTATTTATTCATGTTATGCAAATGTAGTAATAAGGCAAACGAATGTTATTATGGAAAGTTTCATTTATATGAAAGGAAATTATGTATGTTTGATTGTATAAAGTATGCGCATAACATTTGTTTGATAATTACAATATTTTATATTTGAATTATTCAAATGTCATCAAAGGTAAAGTATACATATTTGATAAGTATGTGTAATGAAATGTATTTGGGTTATGAGTTTAACGTTTAATTTTTATGCTTCCTTGTTGGCATTGTGTGATTATAAATTTTGGAATTCATATGAAATAATGAATCAAGTGTGATAGTTTGTTATAGAATTTTATTGGATAATTATTATTGGATGTTTGATCTGAGTTACATTTTGATTGGTAATGCCTTGTAACTCTAATCCGGCGACGGATACAGGTTAGGGGTGTTACATTTGGTTTGTATCAGAGCTATGGTTTAGTCGATTCTAGGACTACCATAGTGTATGTGAGTCTAGCTATGCATGCCATATTTAATCTGCGAAGTGTGATATCTCCTAACTTTGTCGAAAATTATTTTGATGAGACAAATAAGTTTTCAACCAAGCTAATTTTTATAGTACAAAATGTGTACTCAAATGTTTGAATGGAAATGTGTTGATGATGAGTTGAAACTCATAAAGGTATGGATCGAAGAGTATGATATATTGATGTTGACAAATGTTATAATTATATGAGCATATAGATTATGATATGTGAGTTGTGATTGCTATTTGAAATGTTTTGATTGTGAATTAATGATTTGAATTGGTATATGAATTAAGTGCTAAGAACAAAGGTGATTAAAAGCAAATGTTTATTAAATGTTTGGACAATGTGAAATCATTAATGAATTGACTATTTGTGAAAGTATATGTTATGTGTATTTATGTGTAAGTTAAATTTGAGGCTTTATTACCCTCACCCCCTTATTATTGAAATGTTACTGTGAAATCTGTAAGATCTGGGTTGAATAAGCTCAAGAGTGTGGAGTTACAGAAGTCCGTGTCGGAAGATTAATAATGTGGCCAGAAAAGAGATTGAATCAGCAAATGAAGACAGTATTAAAAAAGACATTGAATAGTTCTGTAGATTATTCAGATTATGTGACATCACTGTTAAAGAAGAAGTTATCTCCGATCAAATGACCTACTCAGGTATGTTAACTAAGGAAAATATTAGCTAAAAGCTTTTCTGAATTGATTTCTGTTAGTGAAGGGATAATGTGAAAAATTTTGATGGCAGAATTAGACAGTTGAAATAATGTTTTAATTGTATTGAGGGCTGAGTGTAGTGGTAATAGTCGGGCAGTTATTATGATTCCTTTTGGGCATTCTATGTGTATATTTAGTCTCAGAAGTATATATGACTATTTAATATTAGAAGGAATTTTATCGTATGAGAACATTGGCTAAACATACTAATAGACAAAAGTATCGTTGGTTTGTTTGGGTTGTATTTGATATTGCTATGTCTTTCTTTGGTATTTATTCCTTTGTGTGTATGTGAACGTCGATGGTGAAATCTGTATAATGCTAACACTCTATTTTTACTGGCTATTTTTCTGATGAAAATATGTGAAGATTATATTGCTTCTGTTACTATGTATTTCAGTATTTACGAGTGATATTGTTCTTTCCGGACATTTTCTGGAATATCATCAGGATTGATATCATTCTATATGGGTTGTAATTTTCTAATATTTAGTGTAGCTTCAGATGTTGAAAATTTAGTTATTTTGGTTTTCTCATGATTCTATGTGATTATCTATAAGAGATGTCCATTTGAAGGAAATGGTTATATCTATTATAATTTTTGTTTTGAAATTTGGGAGTACTGTAGTACCGTTATTAGAGTTATAAAAGTTGTGTTTCTACATTGGTTGTTGTTCAAATCATATTTGATTTTCTTCTGGGTTCAGACGCTTCGTTAACAACCGGGATATTATCTATTGTCATTTGTAAGACGACAATCCTATTATGACAATATGATTTCTATTTGATGATTGTAGCATATATATAAAGATATGTCTGGATTATTCTTTCTAACGAGAAGAAAATATTTCCTCGAAAAGACCGAATCTGTGGTTTAATCTGATCTGAAATTATTTGATTGAAAATGTAACTGGGTTATATGAGTTTGAATCTATCCACTAGATCAGAAATAAATTTTAAATGTACATTTGTGATCTGAAGGATAGTATGGAAGGAGAACTTGTATTCTTGAGGATTTGATACAGAACCATGTCTATTAGAACAATTCTATCTGAGAAAAGTTGTGGTAAATTAAAGTTAGTTCAATTGTTGAAGCTTTCTTTTGCACGAAGACATTATCCACTAAAATATTAGTTCTGATTTAGCCTAAATTGAATGAAGAGTTTACAAACCTCAGTCATGTGTCAATGAACAGGTTGAAGTATGTTCTAATAATGGAGTACACAGAGATATCCTATGATTCGTTATGGTTAGAGTTGTTAAAAGACTATGAACTTGTGATTGACTACCATCTGGGAAAGGCTAATGTTGTTACTGATGTATTAAGCCAAAAATCATTGTTTGCTTTGTGCGCAATGAATGGGCATATGGCTATGTTTGATGATGGTTCAATAATAGTTGAATTAAAAGCAAGACCGTTATTTATTCAACAAAATTTGTGATACTCAAAAAGTTGATAATGATTTGTTAGCAAAGCAGGTCCAAGGTGATTTGAAGGTTGATTCAGAATTTCGAGTTGATGCTGAAGGTTGTCTGAGGTTCAGAAACCGAATATGTGTTCCAAGAAATTCAGATGTTGATTCAGATGATTTTGAATGAAGCTCAAAGCAATCGATAATCTGTTTACCAGTTTGTCAATAAGTAAAAGCCGAGCATCAGGTACCTTCCGGATTGTTTCAGCCGATCATGATACCTGAGAGGAAAAGGGACAGAGTCACGATGGATTTTGTATCCGGTTTTCAGTTGACACCGAGCAAGAAAGATGCAATTTGGGTTATTGTGGGTAGATTGACCAAATCAGCTCATTTTGTTCCGAATCATACAGATTACTCGCTTGATAAACTTGCTGAGTTATATGTTTCCCAAATTGTGAGATTATACAATGTGCTTATTTTTATTGTTTCAGATAGAGATCCGAGGCTTACATCGCGGTTTTGGGAGAAACTGCAAGATGCATTAGGTACAAAATTACATTTTAGCACAGCTTTTCATCCGCAAACAGATGGCCAGTCTGAACAAATCAATTAGATACTTGAGGATATGTTGAGATGTTGCATTCTTGAGTTTGAAGGTACGTGGGAATGATATCTACCTCTGATTGAATTTGAGTACAATAATATCTTTCAGTTGAACATCAAAATGGCACCTTATGAGGCTTTGTATGGTCGTAAATGTCGTACACCATTGTATTGGACTGAGCTCAGTGAAAATAAGATACACGGGGTCGATTTGATCAAAGAAACTGAGTAGAAAGTAAAAGTGATTCGTGAAAGTCTAAAAATAGCGTCAGATCATTAGAAATCATATGCGGACTTGAAATGTAAAGATATAGAGTTTCAGATTGGAGATAAAATCTTTTTAAAAGTGTCACCGTGGAAGAAAATACTCAGATTTGGTCATAAAGGCAAATTGAGTCCGAGATTTATTGAGCCTTATGAGATTATAGAGCGTATCGGGCCGGTTGCTTAAAGATTGATATTGTCATCTGAGTTAGAAAATATCTAAAATGTATTTCATGTTTCAATGCTTCATAAATATCGATCGGATCTTTGACATGTGATTAGCCCGTCTGAAATTGAGATTAGGTCTGATACGACATATGAGGAAGAACAGATTTGCATTCTAGCTCGTGAAATTAAAGAATTGCAAAATAAGAAAATTCCATTGGTCAAAATATTGTGGCATAAACATGGAGTTGAGGAAGCAACGTGGGAACCATAGGATACAGAGCATTATCCGAACCTATTCACTGGTAAGATTTTCGGGGACGAAAATCTATAAGGAGGAGAGTTGTAACAGCCTGATTTAGACCCTAATTGGAATGGTGGTTTCGGGACCACAAATTCGAGTTAAAAAAATATTTTAAAATTATTTTCTGTGTCTATTATGTGAGAATTTTAATCTGTGAAATTTTCGTGATTTAATTTTGTTGTTTAAGTGTCCGGTTAAATAAAAGGACTTAATCGCGTAAAATGAAAATTTGGTGGTTAAATGTGAAAGTGCTTAATTGCTGTTTTCTTTATTATTGGAGGCATTTATAATGCAATTATACCTTTGGATGTTTGCATGGACACATTCGGCCATAGGAAGGTGAAATATGAATGTTTTTAAACAAGGTTAAATAGGTAAATTAGATAATAATATGTATATAATATAAACATATAATTAAAAACAAAAGTGGATATTATTCTTTCATGGCTGAATATGAAAATAAGAAAGAAATGAACAAGGTTTCAAAGGTTCAACCATCTCCCAATCATGATTCAAGGTTCGTTTTTACTCGATTTTTGATAATTTTACGTTTTTGAGATCGTTGCTTCGAGTACTAGGAAACCCATGCTTGAATTTTTGATTTTGGTGAATATTTTGAGTTATGCCATTGTTGAGAGCTAGTGATTTTTGTTGTTTGATGATGAAAAATGAAAGATATGTTTTAGATTAACATGTTTTGTATTGGAGTTTTTGATGATTTTGAGTAATTAAGACTAAATTGCAAAAATAATAATTTGGGGGACTAAAATGTGAAATAAAGGAAATATATGGACTTATATAAGCATGAGTAAAATTCGGCCCAACATGGGTATAGGGAAATTTTGCATATTTTGTGTTTTGTGTAATAGGGACTAAATTGTAAAAAAATGTAAATGTCAGGGGTAAAATGGTAATTTGCCCATTTATGTGTTTTTGGATTAAATTGAATGAAAATATGTTTGAATGAGCTTAATTTGAATATGTTTAGATTAAGAACCAAAGAAATCAGATTTGGATCGGGGGAAAATGAAAGTTGTCGACTAGTTGTTCCGTTTCGTTTTGTATCGTCCGAGGTAAGTTTATAAGCAAATAGACGTACTTAATTTTAATTAAATGATAAATATATATGCAGAAATGAAATATATGAATTTAGTTATGCTATAGCTGAATGTGAATAAGCTTGGCTACTATGTTTCTGAATTCGTTTTGACCGAGTTACGACGTCCAAAAGCCCCGTATGAACCTTAGGAATAGCTAGGATACATATGTCATGACATAGGATTCCGATATGTGATGTGCGAGTAAGACCATGGCATCGATATGTGATTACATGTCAGACCACATCTGGGACGTTGGCATTGTACGATATGTGTGATTATCCAAGTGTCCTATCCAATTCCGAATGGTTCATCGGGCAATGACAAATTGTGAATTAATATGTCAAACGAGCTGAATGACCAGGTTTATTATCTACTTGAAATAAGGTAAGTAAGCTATTTGATATGTGTTACAAATTGTGTGTGATGTAAATGAAGATTGTTTATGAACAAAGGAAGTGTATTCGGCTTTGTGAACAAGAAATATAATTATTGTTAAAATGATTCTTGAATATGTGCATATATAATCTTGTATATTCGGCCATATAATTAGAGTACGTATATAAAGTTGTATCTTAGATTATGAACTTGTGTATATGAGTGGAGATATAATTGGCTATATAATAACATTTTGGCTTAGAAAATTTAATGATAATTTGTTAATTTAACTATATGAGTATTCGGCCAAGGTAATCCATATGTATGAAAAAAGATATTTTGTCTATATATATATATGTGTGTGTGTGTGTGTATTCGCCATATAATATAAATATGTATGTGATTATTATCCTTTGATTTATGAATTTATGTATATAGGAGTATATGTGTACCAAATACGATAAAGATATTTTGGCTTGGAAGTTGAATGATAGTTTGTTAAGGTGTGTAAATGTTCATTTGGCCATAAGTAATCTATATGCAAATGTACATATAAAATACATGAAATAGTAAGCTTAAGATTCAAAGTAACTACAATAGTATAACTTGGTTTAATGCAAATGGTTCGATTATTTCATTCAGTCATTTATTTGCTTATGACTTACTAAGCTATGAAAGCTTACTCTGTGTGTGTTTTTGTTATCTTTGTTTAATAGATTTTTGATTCAAGCTAAGAGCTCGAGAATCGTCAGAGAAGCTTATCACACTATCGACTGTCTTTAATATTTTTGTAAGCTGAAATTACAAACTTATGGCATGTATAGACTAGATTATAGTTTGAAATGTTGCATTTTAGTTTTGTATAATTTAAGCCATGCGAAAATGGCTTAAATTCATTGTTTAAATTCGGTTTGTTTTTTAATAGCTTAAGTTCATTTTGGTGATTATGCTGTGTTTCATGGATGGGAAGTAATTATGATATGTGTTTTGAACATTGAAACTGATTAAAGACCTTGGGTATGGTATGAATGAATTGTCCATAATATATATATTTAGGTATATCTGGTTGATTCAAAAGTTGTTCTTACTAAGTTAAATTACTTATGTGAATTTTGGATAAAATGGTTTAACGTGGTTGTTAAGTGTTTTCGGTTATATGCTGAAATTTAGATAAGACAAAGACTTGTCTTGCAATTAGGTTCTTGCTCATATTAATATGTTTTGGTACATAATATGGTAAATGTTATATGCAAGTACATGATCTTTAGGTATGTATATATAATAGTGTTTGATTATGTGTTTCAGTTATTGAGTAATAAATGGAGGAGTATTGTGTTATAACATGTAATGCTTTAGTAAATTGATACATGTCTTTTATATAAGGTGTATTTGGTTTATGCTTATTATGTAAAGAAACTTTGTTTGGCTATGTGGCTTGATGGCTAATCAAAAATCAATAAATGTGTATAGGTAGATTTTGGTTAACCGAATGAGTAAAAGATTAATATGGTTTTTGTTTTGATTTCCAAGGGTACATTATTTGTAAATTTTGGCTAGTCATTTGAGTAGTTTGATTGGCTAAGTTGACGATATATAAGTATTTATTCATGTTATGCAAAAGTAGTAATAAGGAAAACGAATGTTATTATGGAAAGTTTCATTTATATGAAAGGAAATAATATATGTTTGATTGTATAAAGTATGCGCGTAACATTTGTTTGATAACTACAATATTTTATATTTGAATTATTCAAATGTCATCAAAGTTAAAGTATACATATTTGATATGTATGTGTAATGAAATGCATTTGGGTTATGAGTTTAATGTTTAATTTTTATGCTTCCTTGTTGGCATTGTTTGTTTATAAATTCTGGAATTCATATGAAATAATGAATCAAGTGTGATAGTTTGTTATAGAATTTTATTGGATAATTATTATTGGAAGTTTGATCTGAGTTACATTTTGATTGATAATGCCTCATAACTCTAATCCGGCAATGGATACGGGTTCGGGGTGTTACAAGATTTATCGCGAGGATTTCGTTCATGTGTAACATCCCTTACCCGTATCTGACGCTGGGACAGGGTACGAGGCATTACCGGACTTAAACACTTACATTCATACAAAACCGAGCCATAAAATTTCATTCAATCTAAAAACTTTTCAAACACATCCATATTGTAACACCCCTATCCCGTAACCGTCGCCAGAATAGGTAAGGGCATTACCGGATTTGTAACTCAAACCGGAACAGTAAGACTTTAACTTATCAATCGCCAACATCATTCAACACTAATCCAACATATCATGCTTAAAATAATTATATATAAGCTTATACTAAAATGACCATTCCATGTAGTCACATATATATAAGCATCTAAATACCACTTACAAATTAATCACATTTCAACATTCTTATCAACTCATCCAAAATTACATATCATTCAAACTAAAATACCAATTATAAATTTTAACACTAGATGCACACATCATATAATGCTTTCGTATCAAACCAACTTTTCTCATATCAAGCCATATCACATAGCTTGATCATAATACTCAAAATTTATCTCATATTCATATAAACAAGTGACCATATAATCAACTTATTAACTAGCCTATACATGCCATATTATCCAATTTCAAATAGTTCAGGAATACCAATTGCCTCCTGGATAGTGTGATGAAATCTTCGGTGACTTCTAACCTGAGTGAGCATTCGAATCCCTGTAAAATACAGAGAATAGATAGAGTAAGCTAATAAGCTTAGTAAGCTCGCATAATTATCAGCACTGTATAAAAGATTTAACATTAAGCTTGTCATTTTAAGCAATAAGATTGCTTTTAAACCAGCCTCATCTAATTCAATATTTATTTCCTTAACAGTCATGTAATTCATGTGTAATTTATCACATCTACTTACATGTCATACAAATTTATCAATGTCACTTACTTGTCAAGTGTACCATGTATACTTGTACTAATTTGTATCATCATTTCTATTCTCGCAGCATCATATTTACAGTTGAACCCTTGAGACCAACATCGAAAACCCTGTATCTTGCATACTAAATGCCATATATGTGACTAAACCATTTATATCACATATCACCAATACAATATCAATATCATAGAATTCATATAGCATTGGGTCGATTTATTTCATTATGTATAACCTGTAACACCTTTATATAACCGATAGTAGAATTATACCCGTATAAATATTAACTCATCAGTAACATCAATAATTCATAATTTGTAACAAATAATCGTTTTACTTACTTACCTAATTTTGAATAACAAATAAAATAGGTCATACCTGACCATCCAATTCTTCTTACAGATTCCGTACCACATTGGCACCCAACTTTCTAAGCTTCGAGCCTAAAGTAATACACCTGTATAAACCTGCTAGGAATAAGCCTGATAAAACTCACCGGCTCAAAGCCTGCTAGGCTTTTAGCTTGAATCATTCACCGACACAAGGCCTGCTAGACCCAAGGTCTGATATTTATTCACCGGCAATAAGCCTGCTAGGCAGGAAGCCCGATCAAATTCTCCGGCACATAGCCTGCTAGGCTAGAAACCCGAATATCATTTATTCACAATCAACTCAAGCACACTTTCATTCATAAGAAAGTTCGATTATCATACATTTTCCATTCAATTTATCAATATCAAAACTTAATCCAAACAACTCAAACATTCCCATTCTATCCTTACTACATTCGGCTATAATTCATTTAGCCATATATCCAAAATTAACATTTTAAACAAATTGTTTTATTCAAGCAAGAACATTTAAATTTCTTATAGACTTACTACATGGTATCGTATATAGATATATATAATCATATCATTTTACTCATCCAATTTGTACATCTATCATGCAACCTTCTTTACCATTATCAATCACACAGCTTTACGATCAATAATATTAACCCTATAGGTTTGATACTCACCTGCTCAAATACAAATTTATAAATCATAAATACTTCTCAAGAAATTCAAGGTAAAAATACTTTCAACCATTCCCAATTACTCGAAAAGTCGCACACTTAGTGCCAATAGTTATTCAACATTATATATCGAATTCGCACACTTAGTGCTAGATAAGTTTGCACACTTAGTGCTCAATAGTCAAACCTGCACACTTAGTGCAATTTTTACATCTATAACCTTTATACTCGCACCCTCTGTGCCGAAATTCAATTACTCACTATTCATCAATTCAAATTTATCAACTTTATTTGCATTCGGCAACCTCAACTTTTTTTTTATATATACATTTCAATTTGGCACATATATGTATATATAGTATTTAATTTAATCAACAACAAATATTTCCTTAGTAACTTACCACATACAAGGCATTTAATTTATCATATATTAAAGCTCAATTAACTCCAATATACATTTACTCAACCACAAAGTACTTCATTACTTTCAAACAAAAGACTGAATATATATTATGGCATTCCATCATCATGTAATATTAATATAATCAAGTACAAAGTCATTTAACATATCTACCATTACATACTTACAATTTGGCCGATTATCCATCATTTCTTATATCATATAATTTTTTTTTGTATCAATTTAATCATATAATTCAGTAACTGCAACATATTCATAGAGCCGATAAATTTTAGTAATTTATTCATTCTGTAAACAATTAACATCAATTAAAAACAATTTCAGTAGCTAATAATTCGATTTTTTTAACCATACGAACTTACCTCATGTATCCGTCGACTATTCGTCTACTTTCTGATTTTTCCTCGATCAAAATCTTGAATTCGTTTGGCTTGATCTAATTTAACAAAATTTAACTCAATTATTCACTAACATAATCAATTAAATACATATACAAGTATTTTGGCCATTTTGCAAAATATCCCTTATATTTTCATACTTTAACAATTTAGTCCTTAATGCATAATTATGCAAAAATACACAAAACCCCAATATACATGTATTTAGCCGAATTTTCTATAGTATTTAAACAGACCATATTTTCATTTTATTCACATTTCTAACCACAAAAATTCTATCTTTTTCAATTTAATCCCAAGTACTCAATCTCATCAAAAATCTCTTTATAAAACTTGTATATCTATAAACAACCATCAATAATTTAACAAGAAATATTAAAACAAACATGCACTCATCAATGGCACATTTCAAAAACACAACCAATTTCAGAAATTGAGGTACAAGTCAGTTAAACCGAGTTGCAACGAGCTCAAAAACATAGAAATAATTAAAAACGGATCAAAAACCGTACCTTAATCCCTTAGAAAGCCATGGCCAAATGTTAAAGCTTCCAAAACCCTTTCTTTGTTTAATTATTCGGTTGAAGATGATGAAAACATAATAAAAATATCATATGGCTTTATTTTATTAAGCATTATTCCATAATTTACCAAAATACCCATGTTTAATAACCAAATAAATTATGAAATTCAAGGTCCATTACCGTCCACTCAAATATGAAATGGTATAATTACCATGCAAGGACTCCCATTTATAAAGCCATTATCAAATAAGTCATTTTACTAATGGCACACATAGCTTTCATTTTACGCGATTTAATCCTTTTTACCGAATTAACTATTTAATCGGTAAAATTTCTTTATGAAACTTTCACATAGTAATACTACCACACTGTAAACATTATTAAAATAATAAAAATAATATTTTTACTTGGTTAAGGGGTCCCGAAACCACCTGTTCTGATCAAACTCGAAATTGGGCTATTACAACTCTTCCCCCCTTTAGGGATTTTCGTCCTCGAAAATCATACTGGTAAATAGGTTAGAATATTGTTTTCACATAGCTTCCTCGGGTTCCCATGTAGCTTCCACTAATTGTGTTTACACGAAGAACTTTCACAAGTGCTATACGATTATTTCTTAACTCTTTAATCTCTCGAGCTATAATTCTGATCAGTTCTTCATTGTATAATAAATCTGATTGTATTTCCACATCAATAGAAGATATCACATGTGATGGATCAGATCGATAACGACGTAGCATCGAAACATGAAAAACATTATGTATCTTTTCAAGTTCAGACGGTAATGAAAGTTGATATGCAACTGGCTTTATTCTTTTAACAATTTCATATGGCCCAATGAATCACAGACTTAAGTTTCCTTTACGACCAAAACGAAGAATTTCTTCCAGGGTGATACTTTCAAGGATACACGGTCTCCGACCTGAAATTCTACTTCTTTACGTTTCAAATCCGCTTATGATTTCTGTCTATCAGAAGCTACTTTTAAACTGTTGTGAATCACTTTCACTTTTTCTTCAGTTTCTCTGATCAATTAACCCTTTGTATCTTTTTCTCACTCAATTATGTCCAGTATAACGGTGTATGGTAATTGCAACTATACAATACTTCATATAATGCCATCTGTATAATCTGATAACCATTACAGAAACTCCACCAACAGCAAGTGCTTTTCTTAGTTACCTTCAAATTTTAAAACACAAAAACGAAACATAATTTCTAAGAATTTGAATCATCTGACCATCAGTTTGAGAATGAAATGAAATATTAGAATTCAATCTTATATTCAAAATTTACTGTAGCCTTCTACCATATCACAATATAAATCTCGGGTTCTCAAGATAATAGAGACTGATACACTGTATAATCTGAAAATCTCTAAAATATACCACCCAACAAGTCTATTAAAAGAGAAATCTGTAATTATAGAAATGAATGTGCAGACTTTTTAAACATTCGACAGTAACTCAAATAACATCTTTCTATTTCGGTGGTAAGAACAATCCCAATACAGAACCCATCATATTACTAACTTATTTTTCACTCTAATATCATCTCAGACTATAACAGTCCCGAAGACACATATCAATCAGTTTATCTTGATGATACTTTAAACTTCAAAGCGTAGAGTCAAAAATATCTTGTTTCATACCTATCAATCGATATAACTGTTTCAGATTATTAAACATCTTATGTTTCCTGGAAAATCAGGCTAACTAGTACTGTGAGCTTCATATCTCAATCACTGTAAAATCTCTGGATTTCTTGGTACTTAAACTCTGTTTCATATCTTCTAGGTTATGAACTCTTCATTCAAACCACCCATCAATTTGCCTATAAGCGTACAAGATTTATTTTCAAATCCACGGATAACTCAAGTACACAAAATTTAAGTACCCTTCAAACGGATAACTCAACCAAAATAATCAAATGAATCAATTTCTCCTGTCAATAATGCAGCTCAAAATAAAAAAGGGGAAATCAATATAATTCCAATAACAACCAATGCAAAATTACCATCTCTATAGATCCGGAATTTCTATAACCAGAGTGAATATAATTATATCCATTCTATAAATATGTTTCACATGTAACCACATAGAATCATAAGAAATCCGAGGTACTGTAATCCCTAATATAATAATATGCTGAACTTTTTGGAGAGAACACCTATATAAAATGATAAATATCCCAATGATGTGCTAAAAGAAATCCATAATTAAAGCATCACTCATATGCACTAGATTCAATGGTAACAGAAGCAATATGATTTTCATTTATATTCAACAGAACAATAACCAAGAAAAATAGAATACCAACATCATATAGATTTTACAGTTGACTTCTATCAACACAAGGTAATAGAATACCGGAGAAAATAGAATAATGTTGATCATAACCCGAATAGCCCAACAAAGCTTTCATATATCAGTATATTTAGATAACATTTTCATATGATAAGAATTTCATCTGAAGATATACAGTTTTACATACCTCTGAAGATAAATGAGCATGTAAAATACCCGAAAAAAATCAGCGTAGTATACTTTAACTATAATCGCTGCACTCAGCTATCAGTACAATTCAATTATTACTTCATTATCTAGTCTTGTCATCACTATTCTCAGATTATCTCATCCATTATTTATAATCAATTCAGAAAAGATTCTAGTAATGCATTCTTTAATTAACATACCTGTATAATTTAGTCAACTGAAGTAAAATTTCTTTTTTAATAGTAGCATTGCATAATCCGAATGATCTTTGAGAAATCTATCATCTTTTCCAGGACAGTCTTTATTTGTTAATCCATTATCATATCTAACTATGTTATAAATAATTTAATCCTTGAGCTCTTTGATTCCATACTTGGGAGCTTATTCAATCCAAATCTGATGAATTTCATTATAACTCTGTACTAGTAAGGAGGTGAAGGTTGTAAAGCCTCATAATTTGACTCTCACATATATTCGTGCATAACATAACATTTATCAATAACATAATGTTATAAACTATCATTCATACCTTTATGAGTTTCAACTCATCACACATACATTTTACTCGGTATTCAAATATCATAATCAGTACTATTAGAATTAGCTCGGTTGGAAGGCACATCTTTCTAATTAAAACTATTCTTGTCAGAATTAGAAGATATCACACTATCACAGGTTAAATATGGCATGTATAGCTAGACTCGAATACACTATGGTAGTCCTAAAATCGACTAAACCATAGCTCTAATACCACAAAATGTAACATCCCTTAACCGTATCTGATGCTGGGACAAGGTATGAGGCATTACCGGACTTAAACACTTACATTCATACAAAATCGAGCCATAAAATTTCATTCAATTTAAAAACTTTTCAAACACATCCATATTGTAACACCCTTATCCCGTAACTGTCGCCAGAATAGGTAAGGGCATTACCGAATTTGTAACTCAAACCGGAACAGTAAGACTTTAACTTATCAATCGCCAACATCATTCAACACTAATCCAACATATCATGCTTAAAACAATTATATATAAGCTTATACTAAAATGACCATTCCATGTAGTCACATATATATAAGCATCTAAATACCACTTACAAATTAATCACATTTCAACATTCTTATCAACTCATCCATAATTACATATCATTCAAACTAAAATACCAATTATAAATTTTAACACTAAATGCACACATCATATAATGCTTTCGTATCAAACCAACTTTTCTCATATCAAGCCATATCACATAGCTTGATCATAATACTCAAAATTTATCTCACATTCATATAAACAAGTGACCATATAATCAACTTATTAACTAGCCTATACATGCCATATTATCCAATTTCAAATAGTTCAGGAATACCAATTGCCTCCTGGAAAGTGTGATGAAATCTTCGGTGACTTTCAACCTGAGAGAGCATTCGAATCACTATAAAATACAGAGAACAGATAGAGTAAGCTAATAAGCTTAGTAAGCTCGCATAATTATCAGCACTGTATAAAAGATTTAACATTAAGCTTGTCATTTTAAGCAATAAGATTGCTTTCAAACCAGCCTCTTCTAATTCAATATTTATTTCCTTAATAGTCATGTAATTCATGTGTAATTTATCACATCTACTCACGTGTCATATAAATTTACCAATGTCACTTGCTTGTCAAGTGTACCACGTATACCTGTACTGATTTGTATAATCATTTCTATTCTCGCAGCACCATATTTACAGTTGAACCCTTGAGACCAACATCAAAAACCTTGTATATTACATACTAAATGCCATATATGTGACTAAACCATTTATATCACATATCACCAATACAATATCAATATCATAGAATTCACATAGCATTGGGTCGATTTATTTCATTACGTATAACCTGTAACACCTTTATATAACCGATAGTAGAATTATACCCGTATAAATATTAACTCATCAGTAACATCAATAATTCATAATTTGTAACAAATAATCATTTTACTTACTTACCTAATTTTGAATAACAAATAAAATAGGTCATACCTGACCATCCAACTAGTCTTACACATTCCGTACCACATTGGCACCCAACTTTCTAAGCATCGAGCCTAAAGTAATACACCGGTATAAACCTACTAGGAATAAGCCTGATAAAACTCACCGGCTCAAGGCCTACTAGGCTTTTAGCGTGAATCATTCACCGACACAAGGCCTGCTAGACCCAAGGTCTGATATTTATTCACCGGCAATAAGCCTACTAGGCACGAAGCCCGATCAAATTCTCCGGCACATAGCCTGCTAGGCTAGAAACCCGAATATCATTTATTCACAGTAAACTCAAGCACACTTTCATTCATAAGAAAATTCGATTATCATACATTTTCCATTCAATTTCTCAATATCAAAACTTAATCCAAACAACTCAAACATTCCCATTCTATCCTTACTACATTCGGCTATAATTCATTTAGCCATATATCCAAAATTAACATTTTAAACAAATTGTTTTATTCAAACAAGAACATTTAAATTTCTTATAGACTTACTACATGGTATCGGATATAGATATATATAATCATACCATTTTACTCATCCAATTTGTACATCTATCATGCAACCTTCTTTACCATTATCAATCACACAGCTTTACGATCAATAATATTAACCCTATAGGTTTGATAATCACCTGCTCAAATTCAAATTTATAAATCATAAATACTTCTCAAGAAATTCAAGGCAAAAATACTTTCAACCATTCCCAATTACTCGAAAAGTCGCACACTTAGTGCCAATAGTTATTCAACATTATATATCGAATTCGCACACTTAGTGCTAGATAAGCTTGCACACTTAGTGCTCAATAGTCAAACCTGCACACTTAGTGCAATTTTTAGATCTATAACCTTTTATACTCGCACCCTCTGTGCCGAAATTCAATTACTCACTATTCATCAATTCAAATTTATCAACTTTATTTGCATTCTGCAACCTCAACTTTTTTTTTATATATATACATTTCAATTTGGCACATATATGTATATATAGTATTTAATTTAATCACCAACAAATATTTCCTTAGTAACTTACCACATACAAAGCATTTAATGTATCATATATTAAAGCTCAATTAACTCCAATATACATTTACTCAACCACAAAGTACTTCATTACTTTCAAACACAAGACTGAATATATATTATGGCATTCCATCATCATGTAATATTAATATAATCAAGTACAAAGGCATTTAACATATCTACCATTACATACTTACAATTTGGCCGATTATCCATCATTTCTTATATCATATAATTTTTTTTTGTATCAATTTAATCATATAGTTCAGTAACTGCAACATATTCATAGAGCTGATAAATTTTAGTAATTTATTCATTCTGTAAACAATTAACATCAATTAAAAACAATTTCAGTAGCTAATAATTTGATTTTTTTAACCATACGAACTTACCTCGTGTATCCTTCGACTATTCATCTACTTTCCGATTTTTCCTCGATGAAAATCTTGAATTCGTTTGGCTTGATCTAATTTAAACAAATTTAACTCAATTATTCACTAACATAATCAATTAAATACATATACAAGTATTTTGGCCATTTTGCAAAATAGCCCTTATATTTTCATACTTTAACAATTTAGTCCTTAATGCATAATTATGCAAAAATACACAGAACCCCAATATACATGTATTTAGCCGAATTTTCTATAGTATTTAAACAACCCATATTTTCATTTTATTCACATTTCTAAACACAAAAATTCTATCTTTTTCAATTTAATCCCAAATACTCAATCTCATCAAAAATCTCTTTATAAAACTTGTATATCTATAAACAACCATCAATAATTTAACAAGAAATATTAAAACAAACATGCACTCATCAATGGCACATTTCAAAAACACAACCAATTTCAGAAATTGAGGTACGGGTCAGTTAAACTGAGTTGCAACGAGCTCAAAAACATAGAAATCATTAAAAACGGATCAAAAACCGTACCTTAATCCCTTAGAAAGCCATGGCCAAATGTTAAAGCTTCCAAAATAGTTTCTTTGTGTAATTATTCAGTTGAAGATGATGAAAACATAATAAAAATGTCTTATGGCTTTATTTTACTAAGCATTATTCCATAATTTACCAAAATACCCATGTTTAATAACCAAATAAATTATGAAATTCAAGGTCCACTACCATCCACTCAAATATGAAATTGTATAATTACCATGCAAGGACTCTCATTTATAAAGCCATTATCAAATAAGTCATTTTACTAATGGCACACATAGTTTTCATTTTACGCGATTTAATCCTTTTTACCGAATTAACTATTTAATCGGTAAAATTTCTTTACGAAAATTTCACACAGTAATACTACCACACTGTAAACATTATTAAAATAATAAAAATAATATTTTTACTTGGTTAAGGGGTCCCGAAACCACCTGTTCTGATCAGACTTGAAATTGGGCTGTTACATCATGTGTCCTTCCACGATCTTTATCAGCATTCCGATCTTGTCTCCCACGAACAATGAGACCCTCTCCCTCAGAGTCAGTTTTAACTACAAGATACTTCATCTTATTATACAAGGTCAAAGAATCATAAACCTCATCAATTGTGAGAGACTCGTGGCTTTATAAAATTGTATCTCTAAAGGTTGAATAAAACGAGGGCAACGAACAAAGTAGAATTAACCCTAGATTTTCCTTATCATACTGAACCTCCATGGCCTCCCAGTTTTAGAGAATTTCTTTAAACACAGTTAAGTGTTCGTGCACAGACGCACCTTTCTCCAAATGATGAGCATAAAGACGCTATTTCATATGCAACTTGCTGGTTAGAGTTTTTGACACATATTTGTTCCAACCTCTTCCATAATGCAGTGACTATCTTCTCATTCATCACATCCTACAAAATTTCTTTAGACAAATACAGATGTAATTGTATTAATGCCTTTCGATCCTTACGCTTCTTCTCTTCATCTGTTAATGTCGAAGGCATCTTATCTATCCCTAGCAGGGCATCCTCCAGATCCATCTGTGTAAGAACTGCTTGCATCTTAATTTGCCATAATGCAAATCTGGTGTAGCGATCCAACAGCAGAATTTCATACTTCAAAGACGCTATTACCGTGATCGAGATGAATAACCCAAAAGCTCTGATACCAATTTGTAAAAAAATAGAACGTCGATAATGATAATATATCGCAAAGAAAAGAGAAATAAAAATAAAGAACATACAAATTTTTACGTGAAACCCCTTTCGGGAAAAAAACCACTAGCAGAGGAGAAGAAAATTCAGTATGTCGAATTCGAATAATTGTAAGAGGAATAGACTATATCTATTTAGGCTTGTAAAACCATATTATAATAGGAGTGTAGTAAGATTGAAATACCTTATTCTAATAAATTTCAAATAGATTGAGTGTAATAAGGTTTAAAAAACCTTTTACTAAAATAAAATAAAATAATTGTAGTTCTATAGGGATTTACTTTTACATCCCGAGGAATAGTGGTTTCGAGACAACAAATTTGACCTAAGAAAATTCATTTTTATTATATTTTTATGGTCTAAAATTCTATGGAATTTTTTTGTGAAAATTTCATTCAGAAATTTTGACGTTTGGGCACTCAATTTAGTCAAAAAGACTAAATCATAAAAAGTGCAAAAGTTGAGTTCTACATGCTAGAGGTGTCCAATTGTTATGAAATTTTAAATTGGAGGTCCTTAATTGGTAATTAGACCATTGGTTAATTTTTTGGACAAAAATGAACATGAAATGGGTGAAATAGAATATTTTTAAGTAAGGGGCATTTTGGTAATTTAGTAATTAAAATGAATTAAAAACAAAATGAAAAGCCAATTTTTGCCCATCTTCAACCCCATGGCCAAAAATTGCATGAAGGAGACATAGCTAGGGTTTTTCCAGCTTCCAACCTCGATTGTAAGTCCATTCTAGCCCCATTTTTAATGATTTTTACGTTTTTAAAATCCTCGTAACAAGATCTACCTATTTCTACCATTTATTTGAGTTATGATGAAGGTCTAGGGTTTAAAACATGTTATAAATTTGTGAATTTTGATGTTTAATGGTAGATTATGCATGTTTATAGTTGGAGAAACGACTTTTACTAAGTAGTTTTTAGTGAAAACACCAAAAAGGACTAAATTGTAAAAGTTATAAAATTTGTCATAAAAGTGTGATTTAGTGGAAATTGTAGGCTGCTATAGTTATGAAAATGGTTCGGTTAGGCTATAGAGTGAGAAAATTGAAAAAAATTTATTTTACGAGCCTAGGGGCAAAAGTGTAATTTTGATAAAGTTTAGGGGCAAAAATATAATTTTTTCAAAATATGATTTTGGATCACATTAAATAATGTAACTAATAATTAGACTAAATGTGATATTATAGATAAAGGAAAACGAGGATTGGACCTCGATTGGGTGAAAAATGGAAAATCGACAGTTAGGTTCCTTTTTGTTATTTTGGTGCCAAGGTAAGTTTGTGCGATTTAATTAGTATGTTATTCATGTTATTATTGTTATACATGAAATATATCTTGCTATGATTGTATTGGTTTGATGTTAATGGAAATTTGATGGAAAATGACATTTTAAATGAAATGAGTAAGTTTGTATGTAAATAATATATCGTTTTTGCTTATGTTATAATATTTTGTTATTATATGAGATGTGGTTGTATATTGAATGATCACTTGTTGTAAATTATGAATTGAAGTTAATTATGGATGAATTGGTAAAATGTTGAAAAGTGAGGAATTTCCCGTTTCGACCTTCGGAAGATACAAATGATCCGTTGTGAGAACACATGTGTAGTACTATGTGCAGGCTACTATGTGTCTAAGATAGTTTTAGGTCACGTGTGTAGTACTAAGTGCAGGCTACTACGTGTACCAGATGGTTAGGTCGCATGTGTAGTACTAAGTGCAAGCTACTATGCTTACCCGATAGCTTCGATCACCTGTGTGGTACTAAGTGCATGCCACTATGTGTAAGAGACAATTTTGGTCAAAGATGTAGTACTAAGTGCAGGCTACTATGTGCACCAAATAGCTTCAGTTACAAGGGTGGTAATATGTGCAGACCACCGAGTATCTGTTATTATTCTGATGCATTCAACGGAAAATTGAATAAGTGAAAATACATGTGATCATGTAATGAATAGTGTAATTGAATATGACTATGTGATGAATAAGTGAGATTATGTAAGAGTGAAATTTGTAACAAAATAGTTTTGGACAGTAGCAGTTGTGTGACTTTGAAAAATCACCAAAAATGGTGGAAATTGAATTAGAAGTTGAGTAAGATATGAAATAAAAGCTTATTGAGTCTATTTTCACATAAAAGAAACAGTGAAAGCAAAAGAATTTTATATTTGATGATATTTGAATTTCTGTAAGATAGAGTTAGAATGATTTCGGAATCCCCTGTTCTGATTTTAGAAAATCATTAAATATTGTACAAAAGTAATTATGGGTTATAAATTATATGATTAAAATCCTTAATGAGTCTATTTTTGAAAGAAATAAATGAGAACATTATCCAAATATTGTACGGAGAGATAATTAATTTTTAGTGCAGACGGGTTGGAATTGTCAGACAGCGAAACATGGGTGACTTTAAAAAATAAACTGTACTTATTGGTTGGACTAAAAATTCTGAAAATTTTACGCTAAGAAGATATGTGAGTCTAGTTTCAGGTAAAGTTAGCGGTTCTCAATTTGGAGTCTCGTATCTCCAGATATAAATAATTTAGTGACTATGACTCGAGAAAATAACTTGATTAGACTTTGAATAAATAGAGAGAAATTGAAACATAGCATGTTAATACATTGCCTATTATTTTTCATGCGAGCTTACTCCCTCCTTTCCATTTCTTTTAGTGTTGTCAGGTCAGCTTGGGATTGGAGATCGTCGGAGGCAGCATCACACTTTCAAGCCAATACCTTTGGAATATTGTTACATATGTTAGAATTATCAAGTGAGTGGCATGTATAGGGACCTAGTTTTATAACATGTGTTATTATAATTTGGCCAAATGTATTGGCCTATATTGAGCTATTGATTATGGCTTGTAAATCTAGCTATTCATGTTATGTCTAATAATTGTGATGTGAATATGTTTGTTTGCCATGCATGGTTGGTAATATGTCACGTGTGTTGAATGCATGTTTTATGAACAATTGAGGTGGTCATGACCATGAATTGAATGTGTCTTAATAAAGGGTGTTTAATCACTAAAATATTGCTATGAATTGTGATTATGACGTGTATAAAGTTGTAAGGGGTTATGGGTAACATAAAGGCTTGTAAAATAGCCTAAGAGTCAACTACACGGGGTAAGACATAGCCGTGTATCTTAACCGTGTGAGGGAGACGGTCTGGTGACACGGGCATGTGACCCTGTTTCATGAGAAAAAATTTCTAAGTTTTTCCAAAACTTTTCGAAGTTCTTGGTTTAGTCCCGAACTCTTTCAAAAGTATGTTTTGGGCTTTATAGACCCAAATAAGGGAATATGTGCTTGTGATTGAATGTTTCAAAATATAAATGAAGTTTTATGGCCCGATTTTATGAAATTGCGTATGTTTAAGTCTGGTAAAGCCTTGAACCCTGTCCCGGCATTGGATACAAGTAAGTGGTGTTACATTTTATGGTATCAGAGCTATGGTTTAGTCAGTTCTCGGACTAACCTAGCATATGTATGGGAGTCTAGCTATGCATGCCACTGATCTATGATAGTGTGATGTCTCCCGACGCGTATGAGAGCCATTTTTTTTAGACAAAAGTACTCTCCAACCGAGCTATATTCGACCATATTGATTATGGTAATGAGTTATTTGAGTAAACTACAGTCATGATGTGTTGAAACTTAGAAAGGTACGAATAAGATTCAAAATACCCTGTTATGGATAAAATTTCATTGACCTAATTGGATATAAAAAATTTGATGGATTGAAATGAATTATTGAAATGAGATAAAGGATTATATGGCATAATGAACTTATCTGTGATTGATTGATAATTCCATAATATATGTGACTGAATTGCTCGAATAAATGCATGTGTTTAGATAACTTACCAAAGATTTAGATGGAATGAATATTCACGTATGCTTATGTGAATGTTATGGTTGACAAGCTCGTATAGTTTAAGTAAACGTGTTAAATTGCTTGGACTGATTTATATGATTGTAATGATATGTCTAAATGATGATGTACGAGGTGAAAAAAAAGTATAGATTGTGATAAACTTATCCATGTTTGTTGGCCCTTGTATGATATCATGTGCATGACTTGTATGATTAAATGAATGGATAAGTAAATTTATCAAGAAAACATGGAATGCATGCATAAGTATACTTGTTAAAATGAGATAACTGAAAAATGGGCATAAAATCAATATGAAAGTTAGTTTACCCGAAATGAATGATATGATTGTGATGATGTTGCTATGATGATAAAAATTGTGTTACATGTATATTTATATGAGAGTCGAGTCAGAGGCCCTACGACCCCCTCCCCCTTACCAAAGTGGTGTTTTATATGGAAATTCCTGAGATTTGTGTTGAATGAGTTCTCAGGTGAGAAACCAAAGAGTTAAGAGATAGAATGGTTATAATCATGATTAGAGATTGAGAATGGGTTGATAAGTACAGACATGAACTAGAAACATATCGAATTGACCGAAAGATTGTTTAATTTTTGCAACATTGCAGTTAGTGAAAAAGGTTAATTTTGGTAAAACGATCTATCCTGGTATGACGTCGGGAAATGTATTGATTGAAATTCCCTTATGAGCTGATCTCCTTTAGTGAAAAGAATAATATGGAAATTTTGATGCAGAAAATAGTTAAAGGAATAATGTTCGAAATGCAAAATGTTTGAGTATAGTAATTATAGCGAGCAGATGATGTCTATCTCTTTTGAGGCACTCTATGAGTCCATTTATTTCTGGAAATTTGTTGTAGTGGTTGTATATTATCTAATGAATTTTTGTAATATGGAGATGTTCCCTGATTTTAATGATAGACAAAGGCATTGTCAGTCTGATTGGTACATAATCTATATGATCCTATTTCTTTCTGGTATTCTGTTACCTTTCGTCTGTTGGGAATTGATGAGAAAGTGTGTATGATGCTATGATTCGGTTTCTTCTAATGGTTGCCTTGTCCAGTATGTATATGGAAAGGTATATTATTCTTCCTTGGTGGTCAGAATGATATTTTCTTTTGGATTTCTCTTCTCTAAGGAACCACTGAAGTCTTTCATATTTTCTTATGAACTTTGTTCTCGGTCTTTCGATACGGTATCATGATTTGGATTTTCTTGTTTTGGATTTATTTATATTGGATTTCTGTATTTGGATTTCTCTGTTATGAGTTTCCTTATCTTGAATTTTTGGTTATCTGTATCTCGTAATTTGTCGAGCATGGCTTATATTTAAAGTATGACCTTTAGCTTGCAATATATATATCAAGTATGACCATGTTTCTAATTTGATTATGGTAAAATGGTGATCTTAGTAATTGGATTTCTCAAATTTCTGTATAAGGATTTAACATTGGCAAAGGCTTAAATGGTAAAATTTACGTCTCATGGAAGTTAATAGCTTAATTCATGATTAGCAGAGTTTGAGAAAATGAGAACATTGTTGACTGAAGCATTTGAACTGGTTTAGTATGCATTGGGCAAAGACTTCTTAAATTTCAGTGATAGCTGTTGTATGATCTTTAAGAAGAGCAGAATTGTAATATCCCAAATTAGGGCCTAATCGGAATAGTGGTTTCGTGACCATAAATCCGAGATAGAAATAATTATTTTATAATTATTTTGAGGTTTATGATATGATTGCATAATTGTGTGAAGATTTCGTGAAAAAATTTTTTAGCATAACGAGTTTAATTTAAAGTTAGGGACTAAATCGAATAAGTTGCAAAACTTGCATTCTAGAAGTTTTTAGTATGAAATTGCTTTGAAATATTAATTAGGAGGTCTTAAATAGCAATTTGACCAATTTTAAGTTCATGGGCAAAATTAGGACATGGTAGGAATTTTTGAAAGTTTAGTAAGGAGGGGCATTTTGGTCATTTGGATATTAAATGAAATAAAATGGGAAAAATAACACAAAATGGTCATCTTCTTCATTTAGTTGCTGCCAAATTTTGCTCTCACCATAGCTAGGGTTTCTTCAACTTTCAAGCTTCATAATCAAGAAAGACGTGGAATCGACCCCAATCGAGGAAAAGAAAAGATTGTGGACTAAATTGCAAAATCTTTGTATTTTGGTACCAAGGTAAGTTCATGTGTAAATAATGTAGAATAATTTTTATTTTTAAATTATTGATGTCAATTATATGATATACTGATTTTTATCATGAAATATTTGCTTTGTGGTTATTTTCGAATAAAATGTAAACTATGTGAGTTACTTGTTAATTATAAATTGTTACCGAGTATTGGTTTCGGCATTCTACGGATGATGACAAGGATATGTGTTCGAGGAAAATCCCGTTTGAACCTTAGGAATAGATTAGGATACAAGTGACATGTCACTAGGATGGTTGGGCATTCGAACTCGTTGAGTTGAGTCCGAGTTCACTTATGGATGCGAATGTCCGAACTCGTTGAGTTGAGTCCGAGTTCGTGAGATGTAACTATGCATCCGAGCTCGTTGAGTTGAGTCCGAGTTCACTTATGGATGCGAACGCCCGAGCTCATTGAGTTGAGTCCGAGTTCGCTTATGGGCGGGTTACATGGTAGCTTGGCTACATATGTGGCACTTATGTGCAAACTTCCCATGTATCCGAATTATATTCCGATGTGTTCAACGGGTAAAGTTCTACTCAAATGGAAGAATACTCGAGATGAAAAGAGACGTATTGGTAAGTGTTGTGAAATGGATACTTTGGACAGGTATGTACTTAACCCTCGGGTTGAGTATCGATACAACAACGATAAGGTAATAAGATGATGAATGATGATTAGAAATGTGATTTATGTTTTGGTGATACCATGCTAATGTTGATTGGTATGATTGTTTTGTTATGTTACTTATTATTTGCATATGAACTTACTAAGCATTTATGCTTACTCCCTCCTTCTTACTCATTGTAGTTTTGGACAAGCCAGCTCAGGAGTCGGAATAGGTCGAAGGCTCGGTCACACTATCTGAAGGACTTTTTGGTAAATGGCTTGTAAAATTTAAGTATGGCATGTATAGCAATATACCTATTTTGTATAAATGATCTTATGATACGATGAAGGATTGGTTGAGAAAATGCTTGATAATGATAAGTTATGGAAATGGTTAGTTTAGATTATGTTTAATGTTATGGAAGGTTAATAGGTTATCTAGTTCATGAAAACTCATAAAAAGGATGAAATTTGCCATAAACAGAACATTGCAGCAACACTGATGTGAGTTTGAAAATTTACTAAAAATCATAGAAATCGAATTTGGTGATGTATTAAATATTAAATTGAAGCCTATTATGTCTAGTTTTACATAAAACAAACTAAACAGGTAAAGGAATTATATGTTAGAAGATATTTGAAATTTAGTGAAACAGGGCCAGAGCGATTTCTGGATCCCCTGTTCCAAATTTATAAATTCACCATAAATTGTACAGATATAATTAGGTGGTGTATTTTATATTCTCAGAATCCTTATTGAGTCTAGTTTCAGAATAAATAAACCTCATAGATATATAATTTTTTTACAGAGAGAAATGTGGTTAGTAGTAAACAGAGGTCAGTCCAGTCAAGTCCTGAAATAGGGGTAAATTTAACCAATAAAATGTACTAATTGGCCCAACCAAAAATTCTAGAAAAAAATTAGTAAATAGGTATATGAGTCTAGATTCAGGGAAAATTTACGGATCTTGATTTCAAGTTTCGTAACTCAAGATATGATTTTTCTTGTAACTGTGACGCAAGTAGCTGGAAAGCTGTGAATGTAGAAACAAATGATCCAAAGTTCTTAAAATGTTAAATTAAGTTTAGTAACCCTTCATACTCGACTCCGGCGACGGTCTCGGGCGTGGGGCGCTACAAGAATGCAGTGACAAACACAAGGGTAGAAAATCCAGAACTTGTACAGAGATTTTGTAAGAAAACTTACTGGAGTGATGTATTAGCGATCGAGTTTGGAACTCGACGTCGTTGATCCTTGTGTATGAATACTTGAAATGTTGAAAGGTTTAAGGATGCATATCAAGTGTCATCAGAATTATCTTCGCCCATGTTGGCAACAAAATGGAAATGAGAAGAAGTTATTATGGATTTCATGTTTGATTTATTACTATCTCTGAAAGGGAAAAATGTTACGTGACTTTTTGTTAAATGTTTGACGAGATATGTAAATCATGCTGGTATGTATTGAATTTTCGCTCATCAGGTTCGAGGAATTTCGTGTCTATGATTGATGGATTTCTTGGAATACTAGTCTCTAATAATCGGATTGAGATCCAGGTTTCATATCGTGATTTCTTAGGAAAACAAAAGGAGGCTTTGAAATGAAAGGTAACCGAAAGTTGAATTGGCAAATAATCGAACCGTGTGAAATTATAGAGAGTATAAGGCCGGGATGAACTGTATAGTTTCACTATTCGAATTCGAAAAGATTCAGGTATGAATTTATATGTAACATGATGGTATGGATCAGACGTTTGAGTACATGAACTTTCTGATAGAGATTAAGTTTCAGTGAAAGTGTTCTAAAGCGAAAACCGCTCATGGTTCTTATTTGTGGAATTTAAAGAGATATGTAGTAAAAGTTCAGCCTTGAGTGAAAGTTATTTAACATCGATTATAGGATTGGGGAATCTAAGTGAAAAACCAAAACCACTTTTCTGCTAAGATTTTCTGCTAAGAAATGTAACATCCCGATTTTGGGCCTAGTCGGAACAGTGGTTTCGAGACCATGAATCTGACGTAAGAAAATTTATTTTTATTATATTTTTATGGTCTACTGTTTTATGGAATTTTTTTGTGAAAATTTCGTCCGAATATTTTGACGTTTGGGCACTCAATTTAGTCAAAAGGACTAAATCGTAAAAAAGTATAAAAGTTGAGTTCTACATGCTAGAGGTGTCCAATTGTTATGAAATTTTAAATTGGAGGTCCTTAATTGGTAATTAGACCATTGGTTAATTTGTTGGAAAAAAATGGACATGAAATGGGTGAAATAGAATATTTTTAAGTTAGGGGCATTTTGGTCATTCAGTAATTAAAATGAATTAAAAACAAAATTGAAAGCCATTTTTTGTCCATCTTCAACCCCATGGCTGAAAATTGCATGGAGAAGACATATCTAGGGCTTTTCAAGCTTCCAAGCTCGATTGTAATTCCGTTCTAGCCCTGTTTTTACTGATTTTTACGTTTGTGAAATCCTCGTAACAAGATCTACCTATTTCTACCATTTATTTGAGTTATGATGAAGGTATAGGGTTTGAACCATGTTAGAAATTTGTGCATTTTGATGTTTAATGGTAGATTATGCATGTTTATGGTTGGAGAAAGGACTTTTACTAAGTAGTTTTCGGTGAAAACACTAAAAAGGACTAAATTGTAAAATTTATAAAATTTGTCATAAAAGTATGATTTAGTGAAAATTGTAGGCTGCTATAGTTATGAAAATGGTTCGATTAGGCTATAGAGTGAGAAAATTGAATAAAATTCATTTTACGAGCCTAGGGGCAAAAACATAAATTTTCTAAAATATGATTTTGGATCACATTAAATAATGAGACTAACAATTAGACTAAATGTGATATTATAGATCAAGGAAAACGAGGATTGGACCTCGATCAGGTGAAGAATGGAAAATTGACGGTTAGGTTCCTTTTTGCTATTTTGGTGCCGAGGTAAGTTCGTGTGATTTAATAAGCATGTTATTCATGTTATTATTGTTATACATGAAATATATCTTGCTATGATTGTATTGATTTGATGTTGATGGAAATTTATTGGAAAATGATATTTAAATGAAATGAGTAAGTTTGTATATAAATAATATATCATTTTCACTTATGATATAATATTTTGTTATTATATGAGATGTGGTTGTATATTGAATGATCACTTGATGTAAATTATGAATTTAAATTGATTAAGGATGAATTGGTAAAATGTTGAAAAGTGAGGAATTTCTTGGTTGGACCTTCGGAATAGAAAAGATACGTATGATTCGTTGTGAGAACACATGTGTAGTACTATGTGAAGGTACTATGTGTTTAAGATGGTTTTAGATCAAGTGTGTAGTACTAAGTGCAGGCTACTACATGTACCAGATGGTTAGGTTGCATGTGTAGTACTAAGTGCGAGTTACTACTATGCACCGATAGCTTCAATCGCATGTGTGGTACTAAGTGCAAGCCGCTATGTGTAAGAGATGGTTTTTGTCACAAATGTAGTACTAAGTGTATGCTACTATGTGCACCAGATAGCTTCGGTTACTAGGGTGGTAATATGTGTAGGCCACCGCATATCTATTATTATTCTGATGAGTTCAACGGGAAATTGACTAAGTGAAAATACATGTGATCATGTAATGATTAAGTGTAAATGAATATGACTATGTGATGAATAAGTGTAGGTATATGTATGTGAAAATTTATGAGCAATGTGCTCGATAGCTAATCAAACTTTCGGTAAGATGAAATGGAGTAAGTGAGATTATGTAAGAGTGAAATTTGTAATAAAACAGATTTTGGACAGCAATTGATTGTGTGAATTTGAAAAATCACCAAAAATGGTGGAAATGGAATTAGAGGTTGAAAAAGATACTAAATTAAAGCTTGATGAGAATATTTTCACATAAAAGAAACGGTGAAAGTAAAAGAATTTCATATTCTGCGATATTTGAATTTTTGTGAGACAGGGTCAGAATGATTTTGGAATCCCCATTCGAATTAGAAAAATAAATAAAAATTTTACAAATATAATTATGCGTTATAATTTATATGTTTAAAATCCTTAATGAGTTTATTTTCAAGAGAAATAGACAGGAACATTATCCGAGTTCTGTACCATGAGATAATTTATTCTTAGTGAAGAGAGGTTGGAACTATCTAAATGAGCAAAATAGGGGTGATTGTAAAGAATAAACTGTACTTATTGACTAAACCAAAAATTCATAAAATTTTGTGATAAAAATATATTTGAGTCTAGTTTTTGGGAAAATTAGTGTATCTTAATTTGGAGTTCAGTAGCTCAGTATATAAATAATTTAGTGATTGTGACTCGAGAAAATAACATTGGACTTTGAATAAATAGAGAGAATTTGAAAATTGCATGTTAATACATTGCTTATTATTTTTCATGCGAGCTTACTAAGCTTTAAGCTTGCTCTCCTCCTTTGCATATCCTTTATTATTGTCGAGTTAGCTCAAGGTTGGAGATCATTGGAGGCGAGATCACACTATCAAGCCAATACCCTTGGAATATTGATACATATGTTAGAAATATCAAGTGAATGACATGTATAGGAACCTAGTTTTATAACATGTGTTATCATAATTTGGCCAAATGTATTGGCCTATGTTGAGCTATTGTATATGGCCATGAGATGTGGCTCATATTGATTATGACTAGGAAATCTAGCTATTCATGTTATGTCTAATAATTATGATGTGAATATGTTTGTTTGCCATGCATGGTTGGTAAAATGTTACGTGTGTTGAATGCATGTTTTGTGATCGATCAAGGTGGTCATGATCATGAATTAAATGTGTATTATAGTAATAAGATGATAATGCCTTGAACATAGATGTTAGATTGATAGGTTTGTAACAATGGTATAATGGTATAAAGTGAGAATAAAGAATAATGTTAATTGAATATGAAATTGGTGTGGAATGTCTTAGTCAAGCATATTGTTCTATGTATGTGAAATGTCGGTACTCTATAAAGACATAACTTGGCTAGAATATGTATGCATAATGATAAGTTAGAATTAATTAGCATAATGATAACTACGGTATAAAAGTATAAGTGGTAAGGTATTTTGCAAAGCCAAATGAATAAGGTATGGTATGTCTAGACTTGGTTTAATGTGAGAAAGGGGTAATACATGTATGATGATTTGTAAATGTTATGTTTGTTTCATAATTGAGGATGTTGAATACCATTGGAATCACGTATGTGTGTGCATGTAAGGATGACAAAAAGGCGTGGAAAATAGCCTAAGTTTTGGCCACACGAGTAGAGACGCGGCCATGTGTCCCAGCCGTGTGGAGGACACGGCCTCTGGCCATGGGTGTGTGCCTTGGCCGTGTGCCCTTAAATGGTTGTTGACGTCATAAACAGAGAGTTACACGGGTTGAGGACATGGGCGTGTCCAGAGCCACACGGGTGTGTGATTTTCCAAAATATGAAAAAAAATTTCTAAGTATTGTAAAACCTTCAGAAGTTTACGGTTTAGTCCCGAACCACCCTTGAAGTTTGTTTTGGGCTTCGTAGACCCAAATAAGGGACTATGTGTATGTGATTGAATGTTTCGAAATATGAATGAAATTTTATGGCCCGGTTTGCATGATTGATTGCGTTTAAGTCCAATAATGCCTCGTATCCTATATCAGCGTCGGACACGGGTAAGGGGTGTTACATGTATCATCCGTCAATTCATATACGAGAATGCTCATTAGGGCACATAATTAGCAAGCTCTCTCTAGAGCCATATCATGAAAAGCTCATATGAGCCATGTAACGAGAAGCTTAACCGGGCTATGTACTAAGTGCAGGCTACTATGCGTACCCGATAGCTTCGATCACATGTGTGGTACTAAGTGCAGACCACTATGTGTAAGAGACGGTTTTGGTCACAGATGTAGTACTAAGTGTAGGCTACTATGTGTACCAAATAGCTTCGGTTACAATGGTGGTAATATGTGCAGGCCACCGAGTATCTGTTATTATTCTGATGAGTTCAATAGAAAATTGAATAAGTTAAAATACATGTGATCATGTAATGAATATTATAACTGAATATGACAGTGTGATGAATAAGTGAGATTATGTAAGAGTGAAATTTGTAACAAAACAGTTTTGGACAGTAACAGTTGTGTGACTTTGAAAAATCACCAAAAATGGTGGAAATTGAATTAGAAGTTGAATAAGATATGAAATAAAATATTATTGAGTCTATTTTCACATGAAAGAAACGATGAAAGCAAAAGAATTTTGTATTTTGTGATATTTGAATTTTTGTAAGACAGAGTTAGAATGATTTTGGAATCCCCTATTCTGATTTGAGAAAATCATTAAAAATTGTAAAAAAATAATTATAGGTTATAAACTATATTCTTAAAATACTTAATGAGTCTATTTTCGAAAGAAATAAACGAGAACATTATCCAAATCTTGTACGAAGAGATAATTAATTTTTAGTGCAGAGGGTTTGGAACTGTCGTATAACAAAATAGGGGTGACTTTAAAGAATAAAATGTACTTATTGGTTGGACTAAAAATTCTAAAAATTTTATGGTAAGAAGATATGTAAGTTTAGTTTCAAGGAAAATTAGCGGTTCTCAATTTGGAGTCCCATATCTTCGGATATAAATAATTTAGTGACTATGACTCAAGAAAATAGCTTAACTGGACTTTGAATAAATATAGAGAAATTGAAACATAGCATGTTAATACATTGCTTATTATTTTTCATGCGAGCTTACTAAGCGTAAAGCTTACTCCCTTGTTTCCATTTCTTTTAGTGTTGTCAAGTCGGCTCGGGGTTGGAGATCGTCAGAGGCAGCATCACACTATCAAGCCAATACCTTTGGAATATTGTTACATATGTTAGAATTATCAAGTGAGTGGCATGTATAGGGACCTAGTTTTATAACATGTGTTATTATAATTTGGCCAAATGTATTGGCCTATATTGATCTATTGATTATGGCTTGTAAATCTAGTTATTCATGTTATGTCTAATAATTGTGATGTGAATATGTTTGTTTGCCATGCATGGTTGGTAATATGTCATGTGTGTTGAATGCATGTTTTATGAAAAATCGAGGTGGTCATGACCATGAATTGAATGTGTCTTAATAAAAGGTGTTTAATCATTAAAATGTTGCTATGAATTGTGATTATGACGTGTATAAAGTTGTAAGGGGTTATGGGTAACATAAAGGCTTGGAAAATAGCCTAAGAGTCAACTACACGGGGTGAGACACGGTAGTGTGTCTTAAGCGTGTGAGGACATGGTGCAGTGACACAGGCGTGTGACCCTGTTTCATAAGAAAAATTTCTAAGTTTTTCCAAAACTTTCCAAAGTTCTCGGTTTAGTCCCGAACTCTTTCTAAAGTATGTTTTGGGCTTCGTAGACCCAAGTAAGGAACTATGTGCATGTGATTGAATGTTTCAAAATATGAATGAAATTTTATGGCCCGATTTTACGAAATTGTGTACGTTTAAGTCTGGTAACGCCTCGAACCCTGTCCCGATGTCAGATATGGGTAAGAGAAGTTACAATTTTACCACTGTATTTTATTTAGATAAGGATTTGACTCACTTAATTCTAATAGCATCAATTTTTTTTTAATTTCTCAAGGAAAAATTTTAAAACTACAAGTAGACTTTGAAAAAATAATAGGAGTGTTGGTTCAAGCAACCATTAATGCTTCATGATGCATTAATATGTCATCCTAAAACGTCATTTAAAATAATATTCCAAGGTTTTTTTTTAAAAAAATAAAAGGCAATGCTTGATGTTTGGAAACTTCGAGAAAGGTAGTGCCCTAACTTATTGGGTTGCAACTTTTCTCGTTGAGTTCGAATAGTCAAGCACCCTTCTAAGTTTTTAAGGGTTTTTTTTTTAAGTGCAAGCAA
Source organism: Gossypium longicalyx (assembly GCA_025698465.1). Classification (NCBI taxonomy): domain Eukaryota; kingdom Viridiplantae; phylum Streptophyta; class Magnoliopsida; order Malvales; family Malvaceae; genus Gossypium; species Gossypium longicalyx. Next base: position 44,302,157 of record CM046996.1, on the reverse strand, counting down.
CTATCTCGGAATTTCAAGGCGTTGTGTCCTAACTTACTGGATATGGCGTTTTGTTGTTTCGAGATATAGATTTCCAAAAAGGCTAACTTAGTGTCAAATATTTTAAAAATATTGTGTCCTAACTTATTGGATGTAATATTTTGATTCATTTGATACAAGTGAACCCTAATTTTCAAAATAAAAAATATTAAAAGAGGATTGCATCTTAAAATTTTTTAAATTTCCAACATTAAAGACACTTGTTAATCAATTAGGTACCAATTTTTTGGGCGTTACGAGGTGCTAACCCTTCCTCGTACGTAATCGACTCCCGAATCCGTTTTCTCGACTTTCGTAGACCAAAATTAATGTTTTAAAACAAAACATTTTATAAGGTGATCTAATCACAACTAAAAAGATTGGTGGCGACTCCCGTTTTCGTTTTTTTAAAGTCGATTCCCATTTTCCTAAAACTCGATTTAAAAATGGTCTCGACAGCTTGGCGACTCCACTGGGGACTAATAAGAGAGTCAAGCCGTGTAATTGATTATCTCTTGTCTTAATGTCGGAAATTAAAAATTTTAAAATTTAATTCTCTTTGCATTACATATGTTTGTATTATTGCATGTGTTGCTATATTCTGATACGCATTGCATTTGCATGACCGTTGTGGTCACACCCTTAAGTGGGAGTGAGAAGCTATGCATTCGTGAGGTTTTCGCCTCCGTGCAAGATAGTGGATCACTTTCGGGATACATCCGTACCTATGGTTTCGTGAGATTTTCATCTCTGTGTAGCCATAGGGAAATGTATTCCCCTGAACTGAACTCGATTCAAATGAGCCTATAATGGGTGAGGATTGAGGAATCTGCTAGTTCGGGTACCTCAAACTTTAGAAACAAACCACATATAAACTGTAAGAGCTCAATATAGATAGAATTATACTTAGGTTATCTTTGTGTTTATTAATATCATATGATACTGACTGTTTTCTTTCTTTTGTGCATGTCATTTTACATTTAAAAGGTATCGATTCACGGTCAGTTTCTAAGTTAGAAAGTTTTATTATGGAAAACAGACTTCTTGATAGAATGGAGGGCAACGCTAACGTCCATAAATGGTCAAAGGAAACACTGAAGGATACACATCAGAATTATTGGGTTACACTCGCATCAATGTGGCGCAAAATAATCTCCAGGAGTTAAAGGAAATATGGGATCAATGGAGTAATGAAGCCAAGCAGTTGTTCTACAATAACTAAGGGGACTTGCAGTATTTGCTTGATAGGAGGATAGATGAGCAATTCAAAGTGAGTGTAGGAGTATTGATGGACACTTCTACCATTATAGCATTTCTCTTTCATATGAAGACGGTTGTTATGTGGATGGTAAGGGTATTGGAAGGAAAGTGATTGATAGAGTGCATGAGACCTACAAAAATGAGTTGGATGGAAAGAATTTTGCCTATGATGGTAAAAAGCTCGTTTACTATAGGACCGCTACCAAACAACAAGCTTGAGTTTACTGTTGTACTTATCAGAAACAATGGAAATGCAAGCCCCGATGGCCTGGATAGCTCAAGTAAGCGTGAAAGAAAGCGATTAAAGAAGACCGTATCATACAAAGACCTTTAGAGATTAGCTATGCTGTGAAGGTACCGAGGCAGGATGCTCTGCGTGGGTAGAAATCTGAAAGCTCTTAAGAAACATTGAGGATATAGGATATTATTTTAAGGTAGTACACTGCAGAACGAGATACCTACCTGTTCGCTAATCTATCTCAAAATAATCAGAATAACTTCACAGGTATTGGAGGAGGTGCCCTTAGCTGCACGGATTACCCCACAGGTGAGGTCGTAGCTCAAACTCGGAGAGGCGGTGATTATTTACAGACATTGGCGACAGTGGTGACATATTGAGCACCAATATGAGCTACAATCTGATCGTGGCCAAGAGTTTGTTTTGTTGTTAAAACTTTAGGCATTAGGGCGAAAGCGTACTTGTAATCTATTTATACGTAAAGATATTCTTTTTTTAAATAAAGTTTTCTAAATGAGATTGAATCAAGATCGATACCTTTTGCATTCATTTGCATCTTATAGCATTTCATTGCATCATTTGCATTCAAAATTATAAAAAGACCCTAATTAGTTAAAGTTATTAAAAAGAGAGAGAGAGAAGAGGGTCATGGCTAAGTGAAAAAGAAGTTGAATGGGAATTAATGACGTTCCCTTGCATATCCCCGAATTTTGTGTCAGGAGGGATAGCTTACCCGGAGAAGGGGGTGTTTGGAAATGAAAATCATCCCATCAATGTCATACATGAGGAAGGGACTGAACAAAGAAACCTTGAGGGCATTCGTCCTTACGAACCGGGAAGTTCTTTAAACAATTGGATCTGAGAAGAACTTCCTGTAATCTTTAGGAATTTTACGGAGTAATATTCAGAACACTCTTGTTGCTCTAAAGCCTAGGAGTAATGAGATTTCTTTTGAGAAGTGGGCTCATGTTCAGACATTTTTATTTTCAATAAAATATACTTTTATTATTTATCCGAGTAAATATTCTTTCATTCTGATTCTTTTGACCTTTGACATTCTTTATAAATTTTCATTTCATGTAAATAGTCATTCTTGAATTCATTTATTCCTTGTATATTCTTTTATGTGCCTACCATAGATCCCTAGATATCAATGACACAGAACAACGATACTCTGATTGAGTTCCTTTTGAGTGCGATATGTGTTTAGAGGAATCTCAGTACTTTGAAGGTGATAGAAATTGTGACTTGTTTATGAATTTATTGAAAATGGTTTTTACCCCATGAAGTGGTGGTAGGAAATATAGCCTTAGAGGAAGGAAAGATTGTGAAATTGAAATTAGCTGAGGAGACAAAACAAGACCTTGTTGAGACTATTATGGGAATTCAAAAATGTAGTCCAAAGACGCATGCAGGAGGATTTGCAATTGCCAGGATAAACATGAGATTTGGGGCACTGTTGGCCCACCATGGAAAGGGATCGCATCAGTTGTACAATGAATGCCAAATTTAAAGGAGTCAAGACTTACGGGGCATGTATGTTATGGGCCCGAGCTCGTCAAAAATTTCAAGCTGACAATGACTCATCTTTGTGGACGTCAACTACTCATTAAGAGGTGGAGATAGCTTCATATGCCAATATTACAAAGTCAAAAGTCATCCATTTCAAAAAAAAAAGATTATATATAACTGCACAATGCCAAAAGTTTGCAGTCTTTTCAAAGATAATGCGCAATACCACAGTACAACAAAGGTTGCCAAAAGAAAAGGAAAAGAAGAAAAAAAATAAATTACAGAAGATGACCGAGACTGGTAAAAATTGGCATAAGAAACTACCGCCTACTCTCTATGCTTACGCTGGGGCAAACACCTTTAATTCCAGTTATTTTAAAGGTTCCAACCATCATCCTTGGAATGGGTGCATTGTTTGGCTTTCCTGAACAGTCTGATGTGCCGTCAATAGCTACGATGGTTAACTCCAGGCGGTGGCCATTGATTTCCAGCTATGGGCCATCAGGCCGTACACAGTCTCTAAAACTTAAAATGATAGATTCTTTATTCAAAACCAGTTTCTGACAAAGTGGATGACGGTATCATGAAGGAAGCTCTCTTAGACTTCTATACAAGTTCAGGGAAGAGGAAACCTGATCAAATCATTATTTTCAGGGATAGGGTTAGCGAGTCTCAATTCAATCAAGTTTTGATCAAGTTATTGAGGCTTGCAAGTTTCTTGACGAGAAGTGGAACCCTAAAGATTGTGGTTATTGTTGTACGAAAAACCATCATACCAAGTTTTTTTCAGCAGGGATCTCCTGACAATGTGCTACATGGTACTGTCATTGGCAACAAAGTATGCCATCCAAAGAACAATGATTTTTACCTTGGTACCTATGCTGGAATGATTGGAATCATGAGGCAGACCCACTATCATGTTCTCTTAGACCAGGCTGGGTTTTCGGCTGATGATCTGCAAGAGTTTGTTCACTCTCTATCCTATATGTATCAAATGAGCACCACAGCCATATTTGTTGTGGCTCCTATTTGCTACGTTCATTTGGCAGCTTCACAGTTGGGGGCAATTTATGAAGATTAGGGATGCTTCAGAAACATCATTGAGTCATGGTGGGATGTATGCTCCGGGAGTAATCTCTGTACCTCAACTTTCCAGGGTTTGACAAACAACAACCAGGACTATTGCTGGGGCAATCCCTTTCTCATGAATCAAGATTTTTCCTCTAAGCTTTGATGGAGTCAAGAATTGAATACCTCTAGTAAACTTAACTTGAAAGTATTCATCCTAAGCAAATGTACCAAGAATGGATGACAGACTTATGACAAAGAAGGTTCATCTAAAAGAATTTCATAAAGGAAACCTTATGCTAAAAGAGATCCTTCCCATGCAAAAAGATGCCGAATTGGGAAGGGCCATATGTTGCGAAGAGGGCTTTCTCTAGAGGTGCACTGATTTTGACAAGAAATGTATAGGAAGAATTTATCTGATCCGGTGAATTCAGACTCGGTCAAGGAGTACTTTGTCTGAAGGAGAAGGGAAGCCAAGGTGAAAACCCGCAAAGGGCACTTTGGGACTTCTATTTCAAAAAAAAAAGGAAAAAGAAAAGAAAAAAAAGAAAAAAAAGAAAAAAGAGAAAAAAAGAAAAAATAGAGAGGCCAAGGTGAAAACCCGCAAAGGGCGCCTTGAGACCAAAGGGGTTTTGAGTTGAAAACCCGAAAGGGCAGCTCAAATTTAGAAAGTTACACGGTAATCTTGCTATATCTGATTCAACGAAGAGTGAGGCGCGTTGTATATCAGGGTATCGAAAAAGTACTTTGGGTCTTTTAAACACATGTTGAACTCAAGAAAGTCTTCATGGAGCTGGCATATAAACGCTCAAGCGGCGATATCTAGGGCATCTAACTTTTGTCCTGTTTGCTATCTTTAGATTCTTGTTCTTCTCAAAGATAGGCTTTCAGATTAATTTCCTTTGTATTTTTGACAAATTTATTCAAATCTAATTATCCTCAGGATCAATTTATTTGTCTCCCATTATTCATAAAGCATGTTGCATTGAAATAATGATAGATGAACTATAATATTTTCACAAACAAAGTTTTGCATATTACTCTGAAAATTTCTAGATAATACAAGAAACTGAAACAAGACGATTGTTTAAGGAATTCTCATATGTATGGGTTAGAGATACTCGAGAGATTCTTTCTTTAGTCCAAAATGATGATTGGACAAATCAAACGATTCGATCCTAAGAAAGGATCATTTCATAAACATCTTCAGTGGGTTGTAACATTTAGGGAATGGTACGGTAGACCAAATTGATAGAGAAGATTCGAGGCATACGAGCAGAGTATGATTGATATGTCGAAAAGAACGAGGTGGAAAGCTCGATAGATGAATGAGTGATGACGTCCGAAATAGGAGTTATTTTCATAAACATTTTGCATTATTATATGTCTAATTAGGAGCATTTGACTCATTTCGATCATGGCATCTTAATTATTTGGCATAAGCATAAATTCCAGGAAATCAATTCTACAGGTGGATTCCCCTGTGGACAACGTAGCAAGATTGATTGAAAATTACAAAATTCAGCGCCTTAATCCCCTAAGCAGTAGGGTAACAGGTTAAATTTGATGATCTTATCTCCCTAAGCAGTAGTGGAGCAGATCGAAGACTCGTCTTAATCCCCTAAGCGGTAGGGTAACAGGTTAAATTTGCAGATCTTATCTCCTTAAGCAGTAGTGGAGCAGATCGAAGACTCGCCTTAATCCCCTAAGCAGTAGGGTAACAGGTTCGCAGATCTTATCTCCCTAAGCAGTAGCGGAGCAGATCGACGACGACTCGCCTTAATCCTCTAAGCAGTAGGGTAATAGGTTAAATTTGCAGATCTTATCTCCCTAAGCAGTAGCGGAGTAGATCAACGAAAACTCGCCTTAATCCCCTAAGCAGTAGGGTAACAGGTTAAATTTGTAGATCTTATCTCCCTAAGCAGTAGTGGAGCAGATCGAAGACTCGCCTTAATCCCCTAAGCAGTAGGGTAACAGGTTAAAATTGCAGATCTTATCTCCCTAAGCAGTAGTGGAGCAGATCGAAGATGCGCCTTAATCCCCTAAGCAGTAGGGTAACAGGTTAAATTTGCAGATCTTATCTCCCTAAGCAGTAGTGGAGCAGATCGAAGACCCGCCTTAACCCCCTAAATAGTAGGGTAACAGGCTAAAATTACAGATCTTATCTCCCTAAGCAGTAGCGGAGCAGATCAAAGACGATGTGCCTTAACCCATAAGCAGTAGGGTAATAGGCTAAAATTACAAATCTTATCTCCCTAAGCAGTAGTGGAGTGGATTGAAGACTCGCATTAACTCCCTAAACAGTAGGGTAATAGGCTAAGGGAACAAATCAAAGAAGCAGATTTGGCGTCTCTGTGTTCGACAGAGAGCAGATCGAAGATATCAACATGACAGTCATGAGTTTGCAAGGAGCAGATTGAAGAAGCAAATTTGGCGCCTCTATATTAGACGGGGAACAGATCAAAGATAACAGATTTGGGCGTCTCTATATTAGATGGAAAGCAGACCAAAGATAGCATATATCGCCTTCCTGAGTTGCAGGAAGCAGATTGAAGCCATCAAGAGGCCATTTAAAGAAGATCAAGGATCAAGAACTCAAGACTCGGTGAGCCCGGGCAAAATTGGTCCTTTTATAGTCTTTGCTCTATTCCTGTTGCACAGCAATGAGCAAAGAGGGGCAACTGTAGACACTCAATTTTTCCCGGGCCCAGAAATAAGTCCAAAAAAACAAAAAAAGCCAAAAAAAAGTCAAAGTTCAGTCCACAATTATAAATATAATTTGGCCCAATCGGAATGGCCCATTACTTGAAAAGATTTAAGGTCCATCTACAAGCTTGACTCATATGGAAATATAATCTTCAATGATATGCAATCTTAGATATGATATGCAATCTTAGATATGATACAATCTTAGATATGATTGCAATCTTAGATATGATATGCAATCTTAGAAAATATGATTTTGTAATCTTAGAGATTTAATTTATAGATACCTTTTAATCTTAACCGTTGATGTAATTGATCTGTACCGTTGGATTTGGGGAGGCTCAACTATAAATAGAGGCCTCTCCCCTCATTGTAAAAAAAGGGGTAGAAGGACTGGAGTTTTGGGAAGCAATAAGAATTCTTGAGAGCATTCACTCAAATTTCTCTCCCTCTTGCGTTCTTACTCTCTGTGGTTTGTTCTTAGTTTATTATTCGTCTATCTTAGTTTTTCAACCTTTTTTTTATTTTAATTTCTTCATTTTTCAAATATGTATATTTATTCCTATCTTTTATACATTTGATTATGTATTTTATATATTATAATATTTAACCTTCTTATATAGTTTATTTTCAAATATATATTTTCTATGCATGTATATATATTATATTATCATTTCATGTATTTTGAACTATTGCATTATATTTTTATAATTTGTAAATGTTCTATTTATTCATTTTTTGGTATATGTCATTTATCTTATTTGTGCATAGTTTCATTTTTTTTATATGCTATGTTTAATTATTTCTTTATATATATATATTGTTGTATAATTTTTGCATGTATTATGTTTTTCTTTTAGTTTACTCATGTTTTTATTTGTTTATTATCTTATATTTACCCTAGTATGATTTTTTTCATTAAACGTATGTTCATGTTATTTAGTTTTGTCTTAATGATATTATTTATATTTGTATGGAAATGTTAGAATATTTTGTACATCTATGTTTCATGATGCATTAATATGTCATCCTAAAACGTCATTTAAAATAATATTCCAAGGTTTTTTTTAAAAATAAAAGGCAATGCTTGATGTTTGGAAACTTCGAGAAAGGTAGTGCCCTAACTTATTAGGTTGCAACTTTTCTTGTTGAGTTCGAATAGTCAAGCACCCTTCTAAGTTTTTAAGGTTTTTTTTTAAGTGCAAGCAACTGTCTCGGAATTTCAAGGCGTTGTGTCCTAACTTACTGGATATGGCGTTTTGTTGTTTCGAGATATAGATTTCCAAAAAGGCTAACTTAGTGTCAAATATTTTAAAAATATTGTGTCCTAACTTATTGGATGTAATATTTTGATTCATTTGATACAAGTGAACCCTAATTTTCAAAATAAAAAATATTAAAAGAGGACTGCATCTTAAATTTTTTTAAATTTCCGACATTAAAGACACTTGATAATCAATTAGGTACCAATTTTTTGGGCGTTACGAGGGTGCTAACCCTTCCTCGTCCGTAACCGACTCCCGAATCCGTTTTCTCGACTTTCGTAGACCAAAGTTAATGTTTTAAAACAAAACATTTTATAAGGTGATACAATCACACCTAAAAAGATTGGTGGCGACTCCCGTTTTCGTTTTTTTAAAGTCGATTCCCATTTTCCTAAAACTCGTTTTAAAAATGGTCTCGACATAAGTGACATGCATACATATGATATTCTGCTTAGGTTGCATATAAGGTGGGAATTATGGAACGGAGGAAGTATATGAGGATCGCATGGTTGCTTGACAATCGTGGATCCAACGGCAGCTTTTAAAGCCCAATATGTAAATGAAAGTAGTTCCGCAACCGGGCTACCCTTGGTGTGTCGGTTGGATGGGTCGATATTTATATCCCCACATGGTGTGACGAGGGACGAAGCTGGTGTGTAGCGGATGGATAATTTGGATGGGATTACATTGCATGTTTGATGTATGATGGTTTTTGGAATGCTTTTTTTATTTTTTTTTGTTGAGGGTTGTACACACTGAGTTTGCGAAAACTCACCCCCTCTTTTATTTTATTTTCAGGTGATGCTCAATAGAAGGTTCGATGTTTGGAGGGACTCTGGGTGGCCAGCTAGTAAAATAATTTGGACTTGGTTTTTTTTAAGCATATAAGTTTTTATTTTATTAAGTATGTTTCAGACCAGATTGTAACAAGGTTTCATTATGTTATTATTATTACTTGAATTATTATTATTATTTTCGTTGTAAATACGAAAAGTTGAACATGGATTTCTTAAATTATAGTATGTTTTCTACGTTTCCGCAATTAAATTTTAAAATGACATGTTTTCATAAAATCATATGTTTTAAACAAGTGATTGAAAGGAGTTTTTTTAAGTTAATTAAGGTTTCTTTTATTTTAAGAAGGGTTTTCAATGAAAAACGATTTTCGCTAAAACATTTCAATGTAACATGCCAGATTCAGCCATAACATCTGGGCCGGGTTTGGGGTGTTACATATTGGGCCAAAAGAAATGTTCGCGGAGCATGGCTAAAGTTTTGGCCACTCCAAAGTGCCTCATGAGACTTTCACCATGCACCTCTTTCACGAGCATATCTCCAATAGACCCTAGGGGGATACATAATTTACCTTATTTAAAGAGGTATCCATCATGTTTATAGTATCTTTTGAATGCCCCCTTTTCAAGAGCTTTGTAGATTTCACTAAAATTAGTATCAGTTTCACAAAGTTCCTTAAGATACGCAAAGCTAAGTAATTTAAAGTCTAAATTATTGAGAAGTGCATACCTTCTTGATAATGCGTCTACAATGACATTCTCTTTACCTTTCTTGTATTTAATCACGTAAGTAAACAATTGAAGGAATCCCACGCATTTGGCATGCCTCTTGTTCAACTTGTTTTGCCCCTTGAGATGTTTTAATGCCTCATGGTCGATGTGAATGAAAAACTCCTTGGGCCATAGGTAATGTTACCAAGTTTCTAACACTCGGATTAATATGACCATCTCCATATCATATGTTAGGTAATTAAAGGTTGCACCATTCAATTCCTCGCTAAAGTAAGCTATAGGACGCCCATTCTATGTTAGAACGACTCCAATCTCTATTCCTGAAGCATTACATTCAATCTCAAAAGTTGTTTGTAAAATCAGGTAAAGGTAATAGTGGTGCATTTGTCAAGCAATCTTTAATCAAAGTAAAAGACTTTTCTTACTCCTCACCCCAATGAAAGTTTGAACTTTTCTTGATAATTCCAATTAAAGGAGCAACTATAAAGCTAAAGTTAGGAGCAAACCTTTAGTAAAAACTAGCAAGACCATGAAAACTTCTTACTTGGCTTATGCTAGTAGGTCGTGGCCACTCTCATATTTCTTTTGCCTTCTCTTGATTGACTTCGAGGCCTTCCGAGCTAACCACAAAACCTAAAAAAACAAGTTTGTTAGTACAAAAAGAACACTTCTTAAGATTTGCAAATAAAGTTTCCTTCCTTAATACTTCCAACTCGGATTTTAAATGATGAATATAATCTTTCAAAGATTTACCGTAAATTAATATATCATCAAAATACACTACACAAAATTTACCAATAAAGGATTGAAGAACATGATTCATTAACCGCATAAAGATGCTTAGTGTGTTAGTTAGGCTGAAGGGCATAACCAACCACTCATACAAAACGTGCTTAGTTTTGAATGTGGTTTTCTATTCGTCTCATTCTTTCATCTTTATCAGATGGTAGCCACTCTTTAGATCTATTTTAGAGAAAATGCAAGCCCCACTTAGCTCGTCTAACATGTCATCTAAGCATGGGATCGAGTGTCTATACTTGATGGTAATCTTATTGATTGCATGAGAGTCGATGCACATGCGCCAAGAGCCATTTTTGTTAGGTACCAATAGCACGAGCACGACACATGGGCTTAGGCTTTCTCGAACATACCCCTTTTCTATTAACTCGATAACTTGTCTTTGTAGCTCCTTGGTTTCCTCAGGGTTGCTTCGATAAGCTGGCTGATTTAGGATAATGGCTCTGAGAATAAAGTCTATTTGATGCTTGATGCCCCTAATGGGTGGCAACCCACTCGGGATGTCTTCCGGGAACATATCCTTGAACTCCTACAGTAAAGACATGATAGAAGAAGGAAGAGTGTTATCTAAATCGTTAGTAATAAACATACTTTCCTTGTAAATGAGCATAAGAAAATGATGCTTTAAAAGCAAAGACTTTCTGATTTCTCTTTCTTTTGCAAAAAAACTTAACTTTTTCAACTCTCTCTCTTGTTTTCCTTCATTTTTCTCTGATTTTTTTACCTCACTCTCTTTATTTTTGTCTCTTTTTTTTTTACTCATTCTTTCCTTTCTTCTTTTGTATTTTCTTGTCTTTCTTACTCTTATTTTTTCTCATTTTCTTTTGCTCTTGATTTTTTTATATGACTTTCTTAATTGGATCTGATCTTCATAAACTTGTTTGAGAGTAAATGGTGCTAAAGTAACGTTTTTCCCTTGGTGTTTAAAGGTATATCGATTGGTATATCCATCGTGCAATACTCAGCGATCAAATTGCCATGGTCTCCTTAACAAAAAGTGACCAGCATGCATTGGCACTACGTCGCAAAGAGCTTTGTTACTGTATTTGCCAATTGAAAAAGTGATGACAGCTTGCTTACTAACTTTGAGCTCACCACCGTCGTTGAGCTATTGAAGCTTGTAAGTATGTGGATGTTTGGTGGTTGCTAGGTCGAGTTTTTTTACCAACAAGCTGCTAGCAACGTTAGTATAACTACCACCATCTATAATGACATAACATATCTTTCCTTGGACAAGGCAGTACGTATGAAAGATGCTTTTGCGTTGTTTCTCATTCTTCGCGGTTTGGATACTTAAGCTTTGCTTAATGACAATGATTTCACCATCCACGGCATACTCCAAGTTATTATCCTCATCAGTAGGTATTTCGGGCTCATCTTTCTTTTCAATTTCAAATTCTATCTCACCATTATCCCTTAGAATCATAGAGCTCTGATTTAGACATTGGTTAGCAATATGGCCACTCCTAAGGCATTTGAAACACTTGATGTCTAGAGATCGATTTAGCATGGCCTTGTTCTTTCTTTTACTCGAATCTCCACTCTACTTATTAGACTTTGATGCCCCAATGTTGTCTTTGGATCGAAAAGTGGTATCCTTTTTGTAGGTTCCTTGACCCCACTTCGATGTAGAAACAGAATTAGAAAGGGGTCGGGTGGTACCTTTTCTTTTCAATTGTTTTTCCACCTTGAGCACCATGTGAACCATATTAATGACTTCAACATAGTGTTGCAATTCAACTATATTGGAGACGTCTCGATTGAGGTCGGCTAAAAATCTTACTATAGTGGCCTCTTGGTCTTCCTCAACATCAATACATATCATTACTATCTCCATCTCCTTGAATTAATTCTCCACGCTTCGATTACCTTGGGTGAGGTTTTGTAGTTTTTGATATAATAATCGATGGCAGTGGGTAGGTATAAACCTCTTTCTCATAATAGCTTTCATTTCAACACATGTAGACATGGGTCATTCGCCATTTCTTCTCCTACTCAAGGTTAGTTGATCCCACCAAATAATACCATAATCAAGGAATTTAATGGCAGTAAGTTTTACCTTTTTGATTTTTGAGTAGTTATGGCATTCAAAGACGAATTCAACCTTCTTTTCCCACTTCAAGTAATCTTTAAGGTCGGTTTTCCTTTAGAACAAAGGGATTGCCATTTTTGTATTGCTAAGGTTATTATTTATTTGATTTCATACCCTCAATCCTCGATTTCTTTGATCTCGATGCCTCAATCTACGACTAGAGGCTTGATCACTTTCCATTTAACTCTGATCATAGTAATCTTCTTGATTCGGCCTTAGAGGACTTCGCTACCTCCTTTGATTTTGAGGTGAATGTCCCCATTAGGCCTTCTCCTCTAATTGGTCCAATTGTTCTTGCATTGGCTCCAATAGGTGTTGCAACATTCTGTCCATCTCGTGAATAAGAGCTTGGTATGATAGATCAGGCACACCACCACCACCAACATTATTCCTTTCGGGACTTTGAGACAAGATGTTTCTCATGAAACAAACCCCATTGATACTTTTAGAAAGAAATATTTACTCCTCTCATGTTTACACTCTTTATTAGCTTTTAACCACTCTAATGCTCTCTCACACTCTTGCCTTTAACAACTCTTGCTCTCTCTCTCTCTAAGTTCTTATGTGACTTCCTTAGACTTAAGCTACAAACCTTGTGGAATCGGCTTTAAAAGTGATGTAAGGTAGGTATTAAGGTTAGGTGATAGGGAAGGCTTAGAAGGAAATCTAAGGGTAATTTGAAGTGTGGCTGTAATCATTGTGGTAAAGTAAAACTTGTACTTGGGAAAAGAAACACTTTCAAACTAACTCTTTTTTTTAATAGAAATTTTGAAACTCCCTTTTGTATTTTTCGAACTTGGGGATGTAAATATGTTGTATTCTTTTATTATTATTATTTTGAATGCTAATCCCGGGAGAGATTAAAACTTTGGATACTTACTTAATTTAGCTAGCTTTGATACCAAATGATTCGAACTCGTCCTTATAGGATGATTACGAGTCTCAAAAGTTTTCGATCGAAATTAAGAAGTATTGAATGTAATGGGATTTCTAAAGGTTTAAAACATGATGGTAGGCTTTGGAAAGGTGATTTGATGAATAATAAAAGAAAACAGAATGATAGGCTTGAATTCAATTTAAGGAGTCAAGAATGAACCAATATTATATAATAATACTGACCTAATCCTTATATTAGTACTTAGAACGAATACAAAAAGGAAACAAGAACCGTGACCCTCTATCTAGCAAGATAGGAACCAATCAGTATAAAGGATGAACGCCACACTTCTAAGAAGTGATAAGTTCGAATGAAACAGATTGAAGCCACAAGAATGCTTGATAAGTCAATATGAGTCAAATAAGAACAAGGAGAGTGAACACTCACAATAAGATTAAAATTCATCAAAAGTTGTTACAAAATGTCTCAAGCCTCATATCTATAGGCTTTACAAGGAACCAACCGAATAGGCATGAGATAACAATCAGAATAAATGTGTTTGATGTCTATTAATTCGTTTAAAGTGTCCCTTGAGAGATTCTAGACGTTGATGATGCCCAAAGCCTTGTTCGACATCAAGGCTTTTGGTTGGGTTCATGCTTGCATCCTTACCCATGTCAATGACTTGTTTAACGCTAATCTGCATTATTGAAGTCCTTATGAAAGTTAACCGCAATGTGCCAAATGCAGTAGATGGATATCCACGGAACACTAGAACCCCTAATCACCACAATTAGCCCCTTCAATATATTGAAAATGATGCAAATGTTATATTGTTTAACAACATGCCTTTGTAAGTTCATCAAGAAATATTTCCACGATTCCATGTTCTTAGAATCCATAATGGAAAAGGCTATCGGTAGTACGTTCTAATTACCGCCTTATGCAACCGCAATAAGGATGATCTACGTATATTTCTCAAAAAGTCAAGTTCCATCAACCTGCACAAGCGGCTTACAGTGAGAAAAGACTTTAATGCATAGATTGAATGTCAAGAACAAGCAGTGGAAACTTCTTCTCCTTGGTTGTAGTTGGTCGTCCAAGTTGTAAGAAAGTAACATTTGCAAGTCAACTGCAGTCCCTGCACGTACTCTTGTATTGTGGCTAACCACCCTTAAAGTTCATTATATGACACATCCTAATCTTCGTACAACTGCTCCATCGCCATCTATTTAACCCACCATGCTTTCTTGTATGACACTTTGTAATAAAACCGAGATTGCATGTCGGTAATCAAAAGCAATACAAGAATAGTAAGCATGCCTTTCACGTGGCATGATGCAACTACAAATTCTTTTTGCATCAAGTTTCTGATGGTCTTGCGTCATTCATGCAACAATGCATGTATGAGGCCTAACAAATTTCATAATCTCTCATAATTACGACCTTTAGATGATTGCAGCTCGTACCCGCCAGTTGCAACCTTCTACAGACTTCCAACACTCCTCAATATATTGTGTCAATTTAGATACAACAACTTTGTAGTCCATCGACATTTTCATGGAATATCACTTGATCGCAAATACACATTCGTCTTTATTTGCGAATTGTTGACCTACGAACAACTCTTCTAATTTTGGATCTGTCGCCAAACTATGAGAAGGTATTATATTTGGGTATTTAGGGAACTTAGATGTATGCACAACATTGAGATACACGTTCAACATGTGGGCCCTAAGGTCATTGCGTATGATAATGCCACGAGTCGGGTTCTAGAGTGAAGGAACATATACATTATCATCATCATCTGAGCCTTCATCGTCGATATCATTTGAAACCTCATCAAAATCGGGGTCACTAAAATCTTCACCTTGGTGATTAGAACCACCATCATTGTTAGGTCCTTCTTCACCATCTGCATCGATACCAATTACCAACAGACATATCTGTAAACGGGGCCCTGAGTAGGGTTGTTATACACAATCAAAATGTTGTTCCATAATCGTATGGTTCTACCCATCCAACATCCAGATCAAAGTCAAACTCGTGTACAGACGATCGCCTATCGACAAATGTTCTCAGAACCTCCATACACGGGTTTTCAACTCCATATTATTGATTTAATGGAGTGATATTTTGAATAGGCTCAACATCTGCTAACTTAACGAACAACTCAAGTGGTTCAAAGTTCCTAGGCGAACAATAAAGTGTGATCATAGTCTCCACGACATCATCATCTACGAGTTTCATCTCTCAATATTTGCACGGATTTGACAAAACTGGAAATTTGTAGAATAGTCTGGACATCCTCCTCCCACAACGTCAACCAATTTTTGCACTAATCTTTTGTTTCATATCATCAACTTTTACGTTCTTGTTAAACCTCATTCCTATTTTATTGCAAGATTCAAACATACAACTAACTGCTATTTATAAAATTACCCCACCGAAATAAATGTATATAAAGAATTGGTTATTCATCTTCGAAACTAAATTTATAAAATAAATTAAATATATATTAATTCCTTTTAAACAATTCATACGATTTTATAGCAAAAAAATACTTTTTATCAAATAATATAACTTGCATTTCATATTACTAATTATCAAAATAAAATAAAATATGGTTACATAAAAATAATTAAAAACTAACCTTATAAACTCGAATTTGATTTTTGAAGGCTAAAATGAAAGCTAATATGTTGATCTTCAATTTTGATTTCTAATAGCTCTTTTTTTCTTTCCCAATTTGTTAAAACAAATTTTTTCTCTCTCATATTGCTAAACAATTTTTTTGTTTTTATTTTTTCCTATTATCTCCCCTTTTGTTAAACATAAATTTTCTTTTTTTTTTCTTTTAAATAGATGGACACAATATTTTGGCCGAGGGATTAGACTTTATATAGATGGTTGGTGTCGCCTGATAGCATTGCGAGACCTAGATTTTCAAACTGGTGCCGCCTGACATGTCGACGACACTATATGTCGTCAACCACTTTTTGTCACTTCAGCTGCTCTTTTTTTTCTAACAGTCAATTTGTTTTTTTTTAAATTAAAGTGGTGTCGCCTAATACAACAATACCAATAATTTTTTTTTTGTTTCAGCTGCTTTTTTTTTGGCAAGCTATTTTTTTAGATTAAAGCGGTGCAACTTGACACACTATTGGCACCAATAAATTTTTTTAATTTTTCTCCTACCATGTATACTTGTATTTTTATTGGTATTTTTAAAATACATACTGATTTCGACTGACATAATTGCGACACTAATAAAAATACTTTTTTTAAAAAAACACATGATTATTGCATGATTAAATAAAAAGTGGGATGGCGTCGCTAATATATTCGATGATACTAAGAAATATGATAATATACAACCAATTTTCGTAATTAATTTATTCTCCACCTAATTTTTGTATTTAATTAGTTTTTTAAAATTATTTTTATAAAAAGGCCTTATTACATTAAATGATTTTTGTAATCTTATTTGATAAATTTATTGTTATAAAATTTTTATTTTTTAATCATAATAATAGGAGTCTGAACAACTTTGACAAAATTCTAGGGTTAGGACATACTGTTTCTAAACGTGCGGTTTTTGTTTTGTCCAAAATTTTGTTTTACAAACATATTTTTTTTTTCAAATATCAAGAGGAAAAACAAATAGAGTCGTAGTGTTAATTGGTAAAAAGAGAAAAAAATAGAGTGGAAAAAGAAAGTCCAACCTGGCCGGAGCCTTACATTTTTATGTCTTTTTGCTTTCCTTACGAAAATTCGTTAAGACCAAAACCAAGACAAGACCAAAGGGAAAAAAGAATTTTTTTTTTTCTTCTGCTGTCCGTTCAGCATCATTAATTCATTCATTTTTCCCCCTCTCCTCCACCTCTCAATTTGCAAATCTCAAAAGACAAGAAAAAATAATAAAAACTCAAAAAATATAGAGATAAAGTTAGAGAGAGACACTTCACCCTATACATACATACATACATACCACTGCAATAATTCGCTTTTTCTTTCCCAGTATTTTCTTCCCTTTTCGTTCCGACCTTTAATTCGCCAGCTTAGCTTAGCTCTTTCCCTTCCCTTCTTCAACCTCAAAGATCTCTCTCTCTCTCTCTCTCAAACTCAAGGTACCCTTTTTGCTTCTTCTTTGATCATCATCTATTTCTGTTTTCTGTCTCCTTTTCTGACATGTTATGATCAAGGGAAAGACCGTTTTGCTTTGATAGTTTTTCTGGGCTGTAACTCCTTTGGATCTCCTCTTTTTGTCGTCTTTGTTTGATGTTTGTTGATCTGGGTATGCTTGATCTTGTCTTACTTTTAATGCCTTTTGTTTCTTTCTTCTTTGATTTGCTTGTCTAATGCTGATGTGATGTCAGATTTTCATATTGTTCTCTGTTTTATTTTTGTCCGACTTGATCATGATTGTTTTTGTTTGTTTCTGCTTTTTAAATCTGTTCTTCAACTATCTATTGCAATTTGCAAGTGCAATGAAATCTGGATTCAGTTTAATGACAGCAGCTATGGAAATGATTTAATTTGTTATTGTAATTGAGCATTAGAGATTAAAAGATCTTAGCGCTGAGCCAAATTTTGAATGGTTGTTGACTTCGTCAACTTCTGCCTTTTAATCCCTTGATTGCTCGAGTTAAATGCTGCTTGGTTTGCTTATCAATGAATCTAGTGCTAAGATCCTTTGCTGCTCTGGTACCTTTTGTTTATATGCATGATCAAATTAAACAGTTTTGCTTTCCTTACAGTGCTTAGTGTTGGTTGGTTTTTACCATGCCGATATTTGAGCACTATTGAATTGGGTATTCTCCTAAGCGCGTTGAAGAACTACAAGCAAAGGCTTGATTGGGCATGTTTAGAGGTGTTTTCTTATATTTATGAAAATGACGGATGATCGGTTTAAAGAATAGGAGTTTATCTCAATTAGTTTTTTTGGCCAGAAGAATAGAAGTTATTAATTTCCGAAACATGTCGAGTTGGCAAATCTGTCCATGTATGGAATATATGATTATTTTCACTTCAAGTAAGAATGCTGATTGGAGATCCCTAGCCAATTATGTGAACTTCATCATGAATTTTTTAAATTCTGCAATCCAAGATGCATGGACTGAACACTTTTGATTTTTTTAGAACTGAAAAGTTGCTCCTAAACCTTCATATAGTGGCGCAGCATGTATAGTTTTTAGTAAGAGATCAACTTTGTGGAAGAGTTTACTTTTTCTCATCTCTAGTTTTAAGACTAGGATTGGCTAAGTTTTAGCCTTAGGATAGGTATTTATCAGTAGCAACTGAAGATGCAATTAGTTCTAGTAGATTTAATAATTCATGGATCATTTTGAGTGGATAAGTAGATCTGCTTTTGAGAGCACCATGATATGTGGCTTTGATGGATGGATGATATAAATTTTAGTGCATCAATCTCGAAGGGAGTTTCTTTCTCATGTGGTTCAACTTCCAAGCATTAACATAATAGGGGGAAAGTTTTTATGCCCATCAGCTGTCCTTGCTCTTAAGGATTCTTTAGTATGCTTCTGTGATGATATATGGTGGGTTTAATCGGCAAATTAAATAAATGGCAGTTTATTATGGGAAGTTGGCCAGCATGTTGACCTTGAAAGAAGATCCTGGAGAAGACAAGATTGCTTCTAAGATTATTAAGGTTATTTACGATTGTTTTAATTAGATGCAATACATGTCAAGTGAGCTGGTTTGCAATTTGCATGCTAGGCATAAAAACATTTTCTGAAATTTTTTTATTGCTGGATCCTGACAGTACTAAGTGTCGCCAACATATCTTGTTGTTGAAGATTGTGAAAAGTTGTGACTTCTCTTGAATTGCTTCTGTTTTATGGAGCAAAACTGATTTTATCTTTTCCAGTTATTATTATGGTTGTAGCATTTTGAAAGAGTAAAGTATTTTTGTTAGACTTAAATTGTCATAAGAATTGGTCAAAAAGGCTTTTCTTTTCGTTTTTTTTTTTTTGAAAAGATTTGAACCGTAACTTAATTTTTCCTTGCATGATGTAATACCTATGTTTTCTCCAGATATTTTTCTGCAACTTCCAGACTGCTGAAGGTTGGATTCTGAAGTTGAGCTCTACATTTTTCGCTTAAGAAACCAGTTATAAAGAAGAATTCCAAGAAATGTCTAGCTCTTCAAAAGTTTTGGATTCTGCATTTCAGGGAGTGGGTCAAAAACCGTATCCTTAAATCAAAAGGCATATTTTTTGTGAAGTTATGGATTTAATTTGTTCTTAACCTTTTCTTTTAAGTAAGATTATGTTTTCTACCTTTCAATAAGAGAGACCAGAATCAATCTCTTAAGTTTTTTTCCAATGCCAGCAAGGTAAAATAATAACATTTTTTTTGAAGATATGTGATCATGTTGCATGTATGTCCTGCTTTTTTTTTTTTTCGGTAAAAGCTGTTGCACTTGACATCTTATAGCGGGACTGAAATCTGGCGTATTGAGAATTTTCAACCAGTTCCATTGCCAAAGTCAGACTATGGAAAGTTCTACATGGGGGATTCGTATATTGTCTTACAGGTGCAAACTCTCTCTTTCACTTGGTCTCTCTTCTATGGATGCTCACCCACATACTGGACATTTCTCTCTCTTATTCTTTTCCAGGATAAATCATTTAAGTTGAATAACTGCTTTATTTTTATATCTCATTTGGTTTCTCTTCTGTGGTTTTGTAGACAACACCTAGCAAGGGCGGTTCATATCTGTATGACATACACTTTTGGATTGGTAAAGATACTAGTCAGGTGTGCTTTTGCTGCGTCTATTTTTACTTAATTTGTTGTGGATTTAAATGTAACTTCTCATGAATTAAAACATCTTTTTTGAGATCATTTTGTTACATGCAGGATGAAGCTGGAACTGCTGCTATAAAAACTGTTGAGCTAGATGCAGTACTAGGAGGGCGTGCTGTGCAGCACAGGGAACTTCAAGGCCATGAATCTGACAAATTTTTGTCATACTTCAAACCTTGCATTATACCGCTGGAAGGTGGCGTTGCTTCTGGATTTAAAACAGCTGAAGAAGAAGAGTTTGAAACACGGTTGTATGTCTGCAGAGGAAAACGAGTTGTCAGATTGAAGCAGGTATCTGATGCTCTTTACCCAAGTTTAATGAGTCTGGATGGAATGGAGCAAGAAACAAGGAGTTCCACGAATTACTTATAAACTATTCAATATGAGATTATTGTGGGTCAGGGAAATACCAGTTTGTATTATTCACTTTGCAGGTTCCTTTTGCCCGTTCTTCACTGAATCATGATGATGTGTTTATCTTGGACACTCAAAATAAGATTTATCAGTTCAATGGTGCAAATTCTAATATTCAAGAAAGGGCAAAGGCATTAGAAGTAATTCAGTTTCTAAAGGAAAAGTACCACGAGGGAACGTGCAATGTTGCAATAGTTGGTAAGGGTGCATGCATTTACAGTGTCAATTGTCAAAGATGCTGTTTTTAAGCTCTCTACTTCTCTACAATTATTTATTGAACTGTGTACTAAGTTTATTTATTTTACCCTATCTACAACTGGCACTTCATCAATCTACACTCATATATGCATTAATCTAATCACCTTGCCAGATGATGGGAAATTGGACACGGAGTCTGACTCAGGTGAGTTCTGGGTCCTCTTTGGTGGTTTTGCTCCAATAGGCAAGAAGGTCACCAGTGAAGATGATGTTATTCCTGAGACAACTACTGCTAAACTTTATAGGTAACCGTATCTTTTTCTTTTTTTTTCCTCCTTTGATTTTCCCTAAAAGTAGCACAATGAAGTTTCAGGTGCATCTAAAATTTTGCTAGAGTTAAATAAAATACTTTGCATTCGATTTATATGTTGTAACAGTGTTTCAGTTTCTTAGCGGTCAAACCTGATTTATAAACTTGTAGCCCCCAACCTCTTTCCGAAGTGAAGTGGTTAGGGAAAATAAAGCAACTGTGTTAAGACATTGTTCACTGGTCTGGAAGACTGAAACAGCACTCATGACCATTTTTCCCCCTTTTCTGTAAGCCCACATCAAAGGCTCTTTTTGTGTGCTTGAAATCATTAAGATTCCACATTTTTGTATTGTCCTTAATATATTTGTTGAGAAGATTGAAAATCTGTCTCTCTTTATTCCTTTAGTTTCACGTCTATTTTATAACTAGACGTACAAGAGATGAAGAGATAAAAGAAGGAAATCTACCTAAATGTAAATGATCTAATCCCTAAACTTTAGGAACAAGATATTTACATGATATATACAAGAAACGGAAAGATAATAATACATGGTATTTTCCACAATATTACCTTTAATATAACAATTCTTATAGTCCGGCTGCTCCAATTCGGCTAATATCAACCCAAGTCTCAAGTCTCAACCAATGCAAGTATGGAACCTTATTAGTTCAAAAGCAACCGACTCCAGATTCTAGAACTTTTATCTATCATTTCAAGGTCTAAAAGACATTCTTTTCAGTTTATCCTATTGGTTCAATGTCATATGTTTCTCACATGTTCATTTGGAGTGTTCCTATTTATTATCTTTATGGTGCAAGAAATCTAAAATCAAGTACTTTAATGTGTTATCAAGAATGTTATGATTAGTTTTGAAGCCATGGGGCAGCATTATAAGGTTAGCATTGTCTTGATATATTCTCCATGTCAATTTCCTTCTTTCCTTATCAAAAAGGAAAAGGAGAAAAAGATGAGTGGACATGAGAAAGCCTTCTATGTAGGCAAATTTTCTGGAGAGAATAAAATAACATATTAAACTTATTTTAAATTACTTTCCAGACAGCTTCAAGTGTATTCTAGTCACCATTGTTATGGGTAATATAGATGAACTGTACTTTCTTTCATTGGATGCTTGCTTTGAGTTAGAGAATCTTCTTTTTAGGGGCAAATTTAAGTGACTAAGCATTCCTGATTGAATTTTTTTTAGTTTATATTGTTTCTAAAGGTATGTATATATCAATTGATAATTTCGAATCACTGGTTCTTGTAGCATAACTGATGGTGAGGTGAAGATTGTAGAAGGTGAACTATCGAAAGGTCTCTTGGAAAACAACAAATGCTATCTACTAGACTGTGGTGCGGAGATTTTTGTTTGGGTTGGACGGGTGACACAAGTAGAGGACAGAAAAGCCGCTAGTCAAGTTGCTGAGGTAGAGATAGAGGCATGACATTTATTTCTTCATGTCTTTCTAGGAAGTGAGTTCTCATTCCCAACCTTTTATCTCCAGGACTTTATTGCTGGCCAGAATAGACCAAAAACAACACGCATTACCCGTGTTATCCAAGGGTATGAAACCAATTCATTCAAGAGCAACTTTGATTCTTGGCCGGCGGGATCTGCAGCCCCTGGTGCTGAGGAAGGAAGAGGAAAAGTAGCCGGTAGGATCACTTAATAAGCTACAAATGGAACTATTATATTTTTTGGTTGACATTATTGAATGTTATCCTTTTACTAGCTTTGCTGAAGCAACAAGGAGTTGGTGTCAAGGGAATGAGCAAAAGTGCTCCTGTGAATGAAGAAGTTCCTCCTTTGCTTGATGGCGGTGGAAAGATGGAGGTCGAGTTAGTTGTCTGCTTTCTGTTGGTGTTTGGCATTTGACTTAAGGACACAAATTGTTGACACAAATATGGTGGTGCCGTTGGTGGTTTTCTTTTTTGCAGGTATGGTGCATCAATGGCAGTGCCAAGACACCATTGCCAAAAGAGGATATTGGCAAATTTTATAGCGGAGACTGCTACATTGTCCTTTATACCTACCACTCAGGTGACAGGAAAGAAGATTATTTTCTTTGCTGTTGGATTGGAAAGTATAGCATTGAGGTAACTTACATCATTCTTATCTGATTTCGAATTAATAATAATTTTTTGCTCATGATAATGGTTTCCAATAAATGTTGCTTCCTAATATGAAATTTAGAACATGCCTAATTTCATGCATAGTAGACTTGGACTGCTTCCTAACTTGGATTCTTAACCTGCGTATGAACTATTGATAGAGGATTGAATTTTGGTTGCACCTATTGAATTCTATAATTTTAAGATGACGCTATGAAAATAGTGAATGCACATTGTTGTACATATAAAATACAGTTTTGCAGCACTTCAGTTGCAGTCATAAATGTTTTAGATCAAATATATTTGGTAAAAATCTGAAAATCTGTACAATTCAGAATTCCATGCTAATTAAAATTTTAGCAATTGGTGCTGGAAACTTATGTGTTAGCAAGTCCTGATCTGGATGCATCTGCAATAGGGAGAAGTTCTTCATTGCACAAAGTAAAGTAATTAGTGGCTGGGAATTAAGATTACTTGACAAGTTTAACAAATAAAAGAAGATAAATTACATAAGGCCTGTAATCGTCAAGCATTTTAGAATCTGACAAGACCACAGCACTCATTGTACCCTAAACATAGAATTAAAGCAAAAAAGAAAACCCAAAATCTCTAATAAGAAATTGAAAAATTAAGAAGTAACTTGAAAGCTGCTGTAGTTTCCTGAATAGATGATAGTGCATTTTCAATCATCTGTATCTCTCCTTGTGACACTTACTGCCTCATATTTTTTGTTTCTTAAATATAATTTTTATTTGCTAAATTTCTTTGCAAAAAGTTTCATCTGTATTGCCGTTGTTGATTGTTCAGAACTTAGCAAATTCTGTATACTTTGCTGTGCTTACTTTGTTGGGGAACTGGTTTCTAGGTCATACATTGGTGACAATATGTACTTCATTCGGCTTGTTTGCCGCATTGAATGTATATCCCTTCTTTTTTCATTCTTAATGTCCTTTGCATAGAAGAAAGAGGTTTATATGGTCACATGCCAACTTGATGGACTTCATTCTGGTGTGGTCACTCATGCTACTTAAAACTTTGTTTTCTAAATAGTTCATCTATTTCTTAATTCAGGAGGACCAAAAGATGGCCACTCGACTGGCTAATACAATGTGTAACTCACTTAAGGGGAGGCCTGTTCAGGTAGCATAATACCTTCAGCTGAGTACAATGATTCTATTGCTTGTGTTTCTAATAGATGATTATTGCAGGGTCGAGTTTTTGATGGTAAAGAGCCACCCCAGTTCATTGCACTTTTTCAACCAATGGTGGTCCTTAAGGTATTTAATTTGATATTGAGTTTTAGAGTATCATTTCCAATTGCTTTTGATTTTTTGGTTTAGAATTGGCGGGTATCAGCTAATTTCCTATGCGTGATCCCTATCCAGGGTGGTCTAAGCACTGGTTACAAAAAGAGTATAGCAGACAAAGGCTTAACAGATGAAACCTACACTGCAGATTGTGTTTCTCTATTTCGAATTTCAGGAACCTCAGTGCACAATAATAAAACATTGCAAGTTGATGCGGTATGCATTATTTGGTTATTTTGTCAGTTTTTGCCTTTTAAATTTATGTTTAGTTGATATTGAATTTCCAAGCAAGACTGTTTTTCCATAAAACTTACATGCAAAACGACTAGTTTATTTTTGTTTTATATTCAAATATTTTCTAGACCCTAACATTTCCTGTTGCCACCCCAGAGTAGAATCTTTATGTGATTGAAACCTTTTTCAGTTTTCACTGAGAAGTTTTTAATCTAAACTTTTGTTTGGTTTTGAGGAATCTGGAAGGTAAACATCTAAACAATGGATCACTTCTATGTTCTTTTTACAAATTGTGGGGAATTGTCTTTTCATTGTTAAAATTTATCCATTAAAATGGTATCTCATTGCTTTAGCAACCCTTTTTTTTACCTTTCCTCTCTAAAGTAATTTGAGATATTCAGTGTTTTTTCTATTTTTTCCTTTTCGGTTCTGTAAGTGGTAAGAAATCCTTCTTGGGAATTAGTCATTTCCAGTGCTTGTCCAGAATTATCTGCCCTCATAGTATAGTATAATTACCAATATATGTTACCATTTATTCAAAAAAAAAAATTATATCTATTACCATGAAGTTGCTTGTCTAGTTGAAGTCCCATCCCTTTTGCTGTTTTCCGAAAAGATGAAAAAAGAAAATCTTTTTGCAGTCATTTTACCAAATTTCATACATATTATTACATGATGTAGCATTTATTTAGTCAATGAATCTCCGGTCATAATTGTCTTGGTTCTTTGTTCATTAGTCTCATAAAAGAAATTTGTTTTCCCTTGCTAATTCAGTCTTATTTTCCAATACACATATGATTGATTATGCATTTATGTCTGCTGGAAACTGAATTTATTGCTGCCTTGCATTAGTTGAAAATTTCAAATGCCAAGTCTTCTGAGGATTTCATTGTTTTTAAGCACAGAATTATACTTATGTATTTTGTTGTTCAATAGTGCTGCGATTATCTGAAACTAGACTGAAAAGGTATCGATTATCTGAAACTAGTCTGAAAAGGTTTCATAACTTACTCAAGATGTGATTTTTCTTCAGAAGTTCTGAATTAAACAACTGTGAAAGCTGAAAAGAACTTGTTACTTCAATGCTAGCATTGTTGGAGAAATAAAGGCCTAGAATACTGAAAATATTAGATGAAGATATGTTTGCTCTGAGGTGGTCTTAAATTTACAACTAAAGTACCGAACTAGTTGATGTCAAATCAATTAGGATGTGTTACAGAAGATCTAAGTCTCTTCTCTAGGATGTGGTTCAAGGCTTCAAGGCCTTGTAACTCTCAAGTACCAGAAAAAAGGAATAATTGGTTCAACTCATGAAATAGCAACATTAAAGTCTTTTACTGCGAAATGCAAGCTACTTTTATTTGACATTAATTGTGTAGCAATAACAGGATTCTACAGTCTGTTTTTATGGTGGTGCAGCATGACTTCCTATTCCTTCTGCATGCTAACAGCAGTACCTCCTTGTTTTTGTAACTATTGTTCAGGTGGCAACATCATTGAACTCGACTGATTGTTTCCTCCTGCAATCTGGATCTTCCATGTTTACTTGGCACGGAAATCAAAGCACCTATGAACAGCAGCAATTAGTTGCACGAGTTGCTGAATTTTTGAAGGTATGCTCTTTGGAGAGCTTTACATTTTGGCTTTGTTGTGACTTAGATTAAAGCACAATCCAGTAATGACTTTATATTATTGTCTATTATCTAAGTTCCAATTAGTTGAGTTGATCAATTAATTAATACTGCTAAAGATTGTAATACATGTATATATGCCTACATATCTTGTATCAATCAAATAGTTAGATGTAATTCTTATATGATGTTTATAATTCTTTTTTGTTGAGTGATGCAGTTTTCATTTATCACTATTCTTAAGCGGAATATATCTATTTTATGCTTTTAGAGACATGGTTGTTTAGGTATTTACAAGTTCTTTTCCTTTGAACCTGTGGTTTAGGACAGAAAATTGAGGACAGAACTAAGGTTTCAGAACGGAATGCTAAGAGAAAGCTTAGAACAGAAAACTAAGGATGAACGATGATGCTTAGTCAATTCTTAGATCTCACATTGAAATGAAGACGGGCTTTTATTTTTAATTTAGGAAGAAAATAATTTAAATAATAAATATCCTAATTTTTAATGCCAAAGCATAACATCAGCAAAAACAGACAAATATTTATAGCAAGTACTCTAAACTCGGGTTTGGAGTTAGTTCCATCTTCAAAGAAATAGAGACCTCCAATTTTCCCTAGCACTGTCACTCCTCCCTAAAAGACCATTTCCTCAAACTCATACTGAGATTACAAGAGACATGAAAGACATCATGAAGGACAAAAGATTGCAAGAGAGTTTTAAGGACATGAAGGACAGCATGCAGGATACAGATGGATAGCACAATGGATCTGGTCCCAGCAATTCCCGAGAGAGACCCATAAGTAATCTTGATTTTTTATTCCCTGCACATGGAGTAAAAGCAGAAAACAATTTGGAGCAGCTTGTCATATGCTCAGTTTCTCTAGAATCTATGATCAAAGAACTAGTTTGGCTAGGATTGATACTGAGTGCAGAAACAAAGTTCCCCTTTTTGAGCCAAAGAGCAGAAGAAATTTGAGGAATATACTTGGAAGAGATTGGAAAGGTTTTTACGGGTTCTCTAGTTGTTCATTTGTGAAATGAGACAATTCTGGAGTACTTTGCTGCCCTTATTCCTTGTTTGACGGTAAGAAGGCACGGTTTTCATAACTGTTTTTTTTCCCTTCCAGTTCTGAGGCTTCCCGTGAATTTTCCAGCGCATTTCTCTTTTATGTTAATGCTTTTGTCTGTGGTCACACTAGGGTTTTTTCTTGATGTATTCAGCTTCATTTTCCTTTGAAACAAGGGTAGCATTTTGATATAGATGTTTTCATTGGAAGACAATATCAAAGGAATAGGAATTAGAGTTTTACATTTATTTAAATTTCTTTAGGAGTTTGAGTTTTACTAGGTTTTTTGTAAACTTTAAATTAGGAATTCTATTAGGACTTTAAATTAAGAATTTTATTAGCACTTTAAATTAGGAATTAGATTAGGATTTTCCCTTTGTAATTAACAGCCTATAAAAAGGCTGCCAATATGAAATAAAGTAAGTAGTTTATTTTTATCACAAACTTTAGTTTGGGAAGGGGGTTCAGTCAAGGACGAATCTGCCTTTTGAGTAACCATAGGTCGAAGCAAGAATTCTTTCTCGTCTAGACCTGTGACTAGATCCTACACCAAGCCGCATAACAACTTGGTATCGGAGTCAGCTGTTATGGGTGACGAAAAAATTTTGACAGCCAACCTGGAGGCATTCATGGAACAAATGGCTACAAGACAATAAGCATTAGAGGAGCAGATGGCGATGTTATCTCTTTCGGTCCAAAAGACAACGAAAGGGGATTCAGAAAAAAATAATGAAGAACAGGGCAGCAGTGGAGGCAAGAAAAGAAATTCAGATTTGCAACATCATGGGGTATGGTGCCACGATACTCTAAGATGAAATTTCTCACTTATGATGGTGTTGGAGATCCTTTAGGATGGTTAAAAAGATGCGAAATTTTTTTTGGCAATCAACGGACCAACGAAGAAGACAAAGTCAGCTTAGCTTCATTCCATCTTTTAGGAGAGGCACAATTATAGTTTGATCAAATCGAAGAAGATGAGACAAAGTTGGATTGGGAACGCTTCAGAAAGTGTTGTCATGTCAGGTTTGGGCCACCTATGAGTAATAACCCCTTGGGAGAACTTGCAAACCTGAGACAAACTAGGACGGTAGAAGAATATCAACGCCAATTTCAATTACTACTTGCTAGGACTATTGATCTTAAACTTCGACAACAAGTAAACCTTTTTACTGCTGGATTGGTCGAGGAACTTAGAATTGATATTGAGCTGCAACAACCGGGAAACCTTGGAGTTGCAATGAATATGGCTCGAGCTTTGGAACTTAAACAAAAAGTCTCTTCCAAGATGTTATCTTAAACCAATCTAAACTGGTCGGCTTCCCAAAACGCTGGTAGCACTTCAATTATTCCAACAATTAAGAGCTTTGCAAAGGGAGGAGGACAAACAACGAAGCCAATGGGGAATAACAGCAAAATAGGTTCTTCCGCACCATTTATCAAGAGATTGACACGAGCAGAAATGGCGGAAAGAAGGGCTAAGAGATTGTGTTATAATTGTGACGAGTCTTACTCCATGGGACAGATGTAAAAGGCTATTTTGGATAGAAGTACCAGATATTGAAGATGAGCAAGATGATGAGGTAGATGATCTTGAAATTTCTTTACATGCCATTAGAGGAACTTGCAATTCATCTACTATGCAACTAACAGCAAAGGTGTCAGGAAAAACAGTGTTAGTTCTCGTTGATTCGGGCAATACACAACTTTCTACGTGAAGGTCTAGTGCCAAGATTGGGACTGAAAATACAAAAGAAATCTGGGCTACAAGTATGTGTGGCAAATGGAGAACGGGTTCCTAGCATAGGCATTTGTAAATCAGTACAGTTCGTTGTGGCCAATGATAACTTTCAAGCCGATTTTTATACAATACCATTAAAAGGGTTTGATATGATTTTGGGGGTTAAATGGTTATGTACCCTTGGTCCAATTTTATGGGATTTCAACTCCTTAACTATGCAATTTGCAGTAAAGAAAAAGAAGATATTATGGCAAGGGCAGCACCCAGAGGAAGTTCCCCGACTTAGTTTGATACAAGGACAAGATTTAACTAATATAGTATTGGATAAACTCCTGGTACAATTTGCGCATTTATTTCAAGAACCGTCTGGGTTACCTCCTAACCGCAAATGTAACCATCATATAACTCTTAAACAAAGAACGGGACCCATTATAGTCCGGCCTTACCGATATCCACATTTTCAAAATGATGAAATTGAGAAGCAGTGTGATCAAATGTTACAACAAGGAATCATTCGACCCAGTAGATCACCATTCTCTTCTCCATAACTCTTGGTAAAGAAACATGACGAGTCATGGCATTTTTGCATTGATTATTGAGAGCTTAATGCTTGCACTGTTAAGGACAAATATTCGATTCCTGTAGTTGATGAATTGTTGGACGAACTTCATGGAGCAAAATATTTTACAAGATTGGATTTACGGTCGGGATATTTTCAAATTAGAATGGCAACTACAGATGTGGAAAAGACAGCCTTCCGAACCCACCATGGACACTTTGAATTTCTTGTCATACCATTCGGGCTTACTAATGCCCCTTTCACATTTTAGAGTTTGATGAATGACATTTTTCACCCTTGCGTAAGTTTGTTTTAGTCTTCTTTGATGACATATTAATTTATAGCAAAATATGGATTGAACATATGCATCATGTAAGATTAGTTTTTGAACTCTTGCGGAATAACATGTTCTTAAAGAAATCCATGTGTTTCTTTGGAGAGTCTCAGATAACCTACCTCGGTCATGTCATCCATGGTGAAGGAGTCGAGGTTGATCACACTAAAATTAAAGATGTCACTGATTGGCCAACTTCTAAAACTACCAAGGCTCTGCGAGGCCTTCTTGGGCTGGCAGGATATTAGAGAAAATTCATGAAGACTTATGGACAAGAGGATGGACCCTTAACATCTCTTCTAAAGAAAAATACTTTCAACTGGACTAAAGAAGTTGATGTTGCTTTCACCCAATTAAAAACTTCTCTTTCAGCAGTCCCAGTCTTGCAATTACCCAACTTTGAGGAGGAATTTGTGATAATGTGATGCTTCGGACAGCGGGTTTGGAGCCGTACTGCAACAAAAGGGACACCCCATTGCCTTTTTCAGTTGCAAGATTGCAGATCGATACCTTAAGTTGGCTGCCTACAAACGTGAATTAATTGGTTTGGCAAACGCAGTGACTCATTGGCGCCATATCTTTGGGGAAGGCACTTCCTCATCCGTACTGATCACTTCAGTCTTAAGTACTTGTTAGACCAACGACTTACGACATCCCCACAATAGCATTGGATCAGCAAGTTAATGGGGCTTGATTTTTGAGTGGAGTATAAAGCAGGGAAGTTGAATAGAGTTGCAGATGCTTTATGTAGAAAAGACAGACTTACCACACCTCATGACTGTTTCATTCCCTCGAGTTGAAATTCTTAAACCATCAGACAAGAAATAGAAGCTTCCCCAGAATTATCACAAAATCAAAGAATTCTACAAGGAAAATTGGGGTCCGATTGGGTCGCACAAGATGGGTTGATTTTCTTCAAATGGAGGTTGTGCCTTTTACCTACCTAACCAATTATTCCCACTATTATTTTCTCTGTACATGCTGTGGCACATGAAGGGGGATTGAAAACATTGCATCGTCTTCATCAAGATTTTTTTTGGAAAGGAATGAAGCTTGCAACCTCAGAATTTGTGCAAATTGTTTAGTATCCCAACGCCACAAATAGCAAAATTTACAGCCCACAAGTTTACTTCAACCTCTTCCAATACCACAACACGTTTGGGTTGATATCTCTATGGATTTCGTGGAGGGTTTACCCAAAGTAAAAGGGAAATCGGTACTTATGGTGGTTGTGGATAGACTCTCGAAGTACGCTCATATTTTATCCTTATCCCATCCGTTTACTACTATATCTGTTGCTACCGTCTTCTTTGTAGAGGTATTCCGACTTCATGGCTTGCCGGAATCCATAGTTTCGGACCGTGATAAAGTTTTCCTTAACTTGTTTTGGAAGGAATTATTTCATCAAAGTGGTTCTAAGCTCGCTTTTTCTTCAGCATACCATCCCCAATCTGATGGTCAGACAGAGGTAGTTCACTGAACTATAGAAATATACCTACGATGCCTCTCTAGTGATAGTCCACAACAGTGGGTCGATTGGGTTCCATGGGCTGAGTATGGCTACAACAACTCATATCACTGCCCTAAAGGCCACCCCTTTCCAATTAGTATACAGTAGGGATCCACCTCGACTTCTCTCCTATTCAGCTGGTTCTACAAGGATTGAAGCTGTGGATAAGGCTCTACAAGATAGGGATGCATTTTTACAAAATGCTCGGGATAGACTCTTGCAAGCTCAGCAACAAATGAAGAACAGTTATGATTTGGGGCACAGAGAGTTGAATTTTAAAGTCGGGGATTGGGTTTGGTTACGGCTTCAACAATATCGACAATTGACGATAACTAAACAGAAGCATCACAAGTTGTTGCCAAAATATTTTGGTCCTTTTAAGGCCTTGAACAAAATAGGAACAGTAGCCTATCAGCTTGAATTACCTACAGGCAGTAGAATACATGATGTATTCCATGTTTCTTTCCTCAAAGAATACAAGGGACCTCAACTAGATGCGGTAGGAGACTTGCCCTTAGTATATGATGGCAAAGGCTTGCCTACTCCACAAGCTATTATTAATACCAGGCTTAATCGAGGTCGACGGGAACTATTAGTGCAATGGGCAGGATGTCCTCAAGAAGATGCCACTTGGGAACCAATTGATAGTTTTCGAGCAACTTGTCCTGAATTTGAGCTTGAGGACAAGCTCAACTCCGAGAGGGGGAGTAAGGATATAGATGTTTTCATTGGAAAACAATATTAAAGAAGGAATAGGAATTAGAGTTTTACATTTATTTAATTTTTTTAGGAGTTTCAGTTTTACTAGGTTTTTTATAAACTTTAAATTAGGAATTCTATTAGCACTTTAAATTAAGAATTCTATTAGGACTTTAAATTAGGAATTAGACTAGGACTTTCCCTTTGTAATTAGATTAGGACGTTAGTTTGGGAAGGGGGTTTAGTCAAGGACGAATCTGCCTTTTGAGTAACCATAGGTCGAAGCAAGAATTTTTTCTCGTCTAGACCTGTGACTAGATCCTACGCCAAGGCGCATAACACATTTTCACTCTCGTAAGACATGGTGCTTCTGCATGTTCCACCAAGAATAGAGCTTTCTGCCGCAAAGGTTTTTTCCTCAATAATGGCTGTTTCAGCCAAAAAAGTATAAGAACTGAACTGGTTCTGATACCACATTGTTTTAGGATAAAAAGTTGAGGACAAAACTAAAGTTTTAGAACAGAAAACTAGGAGAAAGCATAGGAAATAATGCTGTAACTTTTCTGCATGCCTCAGTCCGAAAATTCAGCATAATTTATAGAGAAAGCATACGACTGAACATTGCATGAGATTCCCTTAATTGATAGAAATCCTTATTTCAAGGCATCTCTTAGTTTTGATATTATTTTTCTAAATTTTAATTACTCAATATAGAATGTACTTTCCTAAACTACGTCCAAACCCCTAATTGACAGTTGCAAATCCCTTATTGATTGGATTGTGTTAATTATCCTAGTCAATAATCTCTTTTTTCGCATGATTCTACGTAATCTCTTGTGAATAAATACCAGGAAAAAGTAAAATATACTGAATATTAAGCATTGAAGTGGCTGGCTTTCATCTTTTGCATAACCAATCATTTTGCTTCTGATTGTGCCTTGTTAATAAAAGTCAATAGCAGCACTATTAGCTCTTTCAAACAACTGCTTCCCCCTTGTCAATCAATCATCTAATAATTTTCTTTTGCATTCAGCCTGGAGTTGCTCTTAAACATGCTAAAGAAGGAAAGGAGAGCTCTGCCTTCTGGTTTGCACTTGGGGGGAAGCTTAGTTATACCAGCAAAACTGCATCTCCAGAGATTGTCAGGGATCCCCACTTGTTCACTTTTTCTCTTAATAAAGGTATCTTGTTTCTAATATGATCTGCTTTATTTTCATATTTATACTCTTAGATTTCTTCGTCTTGCCCACAGTTATTGATGAAACTTATAACCATTCTAACTGTTCTTTCCCTGATTTTGTCTGGTTCCACATGGATGCCACAGGAAAGTTTGAGGTGAGCTTTTTCTAATGTAATTGAATCTCGCTCCTACAGGTATCCAAGTTTCTTCTTATGCAAGTTTACATCCTGTTGTACAGGTTGAGGAAGTTTACAATTTCTCTCAGGATGATCTCTTGACAGAAGATATTTTGATACTCGATACACATGCTGAAGTGTTTGTTTGGGTCGGTCAGTGTGTAGACCCCAAAGAAAAGCAAAATGCTTTTGAAATTGGTCAGGTATAAATAAAACATTTATTCTTTATTTTATCCTTTCAAGATGCTCGTTATTCATTTTACTAGTTCTTTGCAGAAATATATAGACATGGCTGCATCTCTAGAAGGTTTGTCTCCACATGTTCCGCTTTACAAAGTTACTGAAGGAAATGAACCTTGCTTCTTCACAACATTCTTCTCATGGGATTCCACCCAAGCTACTGTATGTGTGTTCATGACTGGATTTTTCTGCTTTATCCCTAAGTTACTGTCACTTGAATTAATGTTAGATCACTTTTATCTTCCTCAGAAACAAAATTTGAGAAGTTACTTCTCATCTTTTCTGTGCAAAGACATTATTTTGTAGATGAGGAAATGTTTGAATGTAACTCTGATGAAGAACCTGTACAAGAATAAATGACCATTTAACTACACCTTTAGCCATCAAATTTATCCTGGGTTTGACAAGTTCCTTGTCTGCACAAAGAACAAATGAGAAGGATAAAGTAAACAAAAACTGTAGAGCAGGTGTGAGATGCAGGAGATTAGTAGTCAAAGCACTAGGACTCCAAAATTTGAATTGCAATGAGAGATCCCCAATGATGGAAAAGTAGGATAGTAGATGTATATTGTTGTATGGACCCAAGAGGGAGTTCATGGACATAGTCTGCTGTGTTTGAATGAAGTATGATGGAAGTCTTCCAAAATTAAAATTTAAGGCTCATACCTCTGAGAGCTTCTCATATCTTGAATTACATCACCTGTTTTTTAAGGTTGAACTGCTCTTTGACGGACACGTTTTTCTGTCATGTATGTTGTATTCTGCTTCATCTGTTTGATATTTATACTTGGATGTTCTCCGTGGATGCAGGTGCAAGGAAACTCATTCCAGAAGAAGGTGGCTTTGCTCTTTGGGACTAGCCATGCTGTAGAGGTAAAATTTTCTTTAATTCTCATAAAGTGAGTATTTTCATTATATTAAATTTTTGTCTGTACAGAGAAACTTGGATCATAAAAATTGTGGGAGTTAATTTAGGCTACTTGCAAGGAAAATAAATTATTTTCAATATATGAAGTTTTGATGTATTGAAAGCAAGATGAGTTTTGTTGTAACTTTCTTCTTTTAAACTTTTTTATACTTGAGTTTGCTTGCAGTTGATTCTTGTCATGGGAACTAAGAGTCCAATACTCTATCAGCAAAGAACAAGTGGATCAAATTCTAAACATGACTAGCTGCTTTATACTTGGTTTCTGAATGTTTATGCATTCTGCTTTCTTGGATAATGTTTGTCATCTATGCTGCTGCTGCTATGGTGGGATTCATAGAGGCAGGAAAAATACGAAAAAAAAATGATATTTCTAAATGAGGAGAATAATGAATTAGATTTCTTGTTTAGGTTTTTTTTTTTTTTCTTTTATTTGCGTTGTTTTCTACATGTTATATTTTTTTCAAAGTTACTTCTGTTTTCTGCCATCTTTTTTTCAGTTATCTTCTAATGCATTTCATCCCCCCCTTTTCAATGGGTTGAATAAGTTCTGCTTGTTTTCATCAGGAAGTTTTAATTTTAGTCAGTTTGTTTGACCCTTTTGTCTTTGTATGTTACTGGATGGAGTTTCTTATTGTTTCCTTCTGCTTTAGTTTCCATTTCCTCGTCTGTATCATTGCTTTCAGATATCAAAATTTGAAGCATTATTAGTCAAGTATTTGATATGTGCCATTGTTGCAGGCCCAGGATCGATCCAATGGAAATCAAGGAGGACCTACACAAAGAGCTTCAGCGTTAGCTGCCTTATCATCTGCATTTAATCCATCATCAGCTAGCAAAGCCTCTACTCCAAAGCCTTCCAGCACTAGTCAGGGATCACAAAGAGCAGCAGCTGTAGCTGCTCTTTCCTCGGTTCTTACTGCTGAAAAGAAGAAACAATCACCTGATGCATCCCCTATAAAATCCACTAGCAGCACTCCTGCAGTAACCAGTCCGCCTCGTAAGAATCCCTTTCTACTCTTTGGAAAATGTTATCTAGAAACATGGACCATTGCCTTAGACTTGATCCAACATAAGTTGATAAATATTCTTGATGCATCTAATGATAAATAAATTTGACCTGTCTTATTGTATATTTTTGAAAGTGTATCTGATGCATTGAGATTGTACAGCTGAAGCAAAGAGTGAAGTGGACCTTTCTGAACTAGCAGATTCTCGGGAGGTTCCTGAAGCCAAGGAGACAGGTGTAGTATCTGAAACCAGTGGGGAGGATTCAGAACCAAAGCAAGAGAGAGAGCAGGATGAGAATGGGAATGGAAGCACTCAAAGTACTTTCAGTTACGAGCAACTGAAGGCGAAATCCGAAAATCCTGTAACTGGAATTGACTTCAAACGGAGAGAGGTTTGTCTTACCATTTATATTTTTAAGTTCACTCTTAACTTTTCCTGAATATATTCTTGTTCTCACTCATCAACTTCTCAGGCTTATTTGTCGGATGAAGAGTTCCAGGCCGTATTTGGGATGGAAAAAGAAGCATTATATAAACTGCCAAAGTGGAAACAAGACATGCTGAAGAAGAAAGTTGATTTATTCTAGAGAATGAATGCATGTATGTTGTTCTTTTGCATTCTAATGCCTTCATTGAATTTGATCTTCACTTTGCTCGAAAATTGTGGTTTCCTTGGTATAGCTTGGATTGCCGTATCTCATTTGCTTTTTTTTCATGTCGTTGTGGTTAATATCTGATTGTTTGAAAGAGTGATTTTTTAGGTTCCACACCTCCTCCTAGCGTCACTGGCTTTTGTAGTGTATCACATGTAGTAGTCAAGGAGAGTTGGACTTGGCAGGTCAACATTCTTTTATTTGGTTGGCATGTATCTCATCTCTGTTGTGTTTTTATTTTTCCGTGTTTTAGTTTGGTAAACAAGGTTGGTGGATGTATATGGTTTGCATTTGTTTGAACATAATGGATAATTCATGGTTTGAGAAATATATATATATATATATATATATATATATATATAACTTATATTTGTCTTTGTTTCATTATATTGATTTTGAAGGAGAGATGAGATGACGTAGTCCTTTTAACTTAATTATGCTGTTTTGTTGGATGTTTCTGTAGTCGAGGAAATTGATTGCACTATTGTATATAACGGATCAGAGATTATATTTTTCTAGTGTAGTGTTCTTTTTTACAGAATATATTTTCTAGTGGTGCTGCATCTCCTTGGGTTTCTTTATAACAAAGTAGAGATTGCAACTGGACGACTTTGGGTGGAGTCAATTTGTATTTAATTTTACATGGGCATAAAGTAAATTACAAAATAATTTAACCAATTACAGAAGTTTCTTTATTACTTGCATGATATATTTTGTAATAATCTAATTTGATTTTGATTGTTTCGTGATAGAAACTCGCATCTCATCATCAAACCATTCAATTTTAATATTATTGCAATATCGAGCCACTGGATAATACTCTAGTATTTGATGAATTCGGAAATCTCTAAGATAAATTTTAATTATTTATTTTTAAAATTAGTTGTTGAAAATATAGTTGAAAACTTTTAATATTTTTAAAGCATTTTTAAAGATTTGTAATTAGACTTATTTATGAGTTGGGTTATTCATCTAGACTCGAAGGCTTGTTCTAAATTTGGAAGGGTTTAAACAAAAATATTAGTTTTAAAAAAAGAGCTTGAGCAAAAACATTAGACTTGTTTAAAATATAGGTTAGATTTGGGCTTGAATATTAAAGACTCGAGTTTGGCTCGACTCATCCTGTTCTTAAAGTTTGTAATACTTTATATTATGTTATTTTTTTATATTATGTAATTTATAACAAAAAATAAATTTATACTAAATAAACAACAATACTATAATGTAAACTTTAAAAAATGTTAAAGATGGCTATATAATTTTTTAATATATAAAATTACTAAATATTAAACTAAAATAATATAAATGTATATTTTTGAAGAAAAATAAGAAATATGGTTTGGCTTGAAATGATATTGAGTTAGCCATTTGCAAATATGAGTGGACTTGGACAAAATTTTAGGCTCATATTTTGAGTTGAGCTTAGCTTGGACAAAATAAAATATGTTAGTATTATGCTTAGGCGTGGCTTAACTCATGAACATCTCTACTTGTAATATATTCAAAAATATGTTTTAAATGTGTTTTAACTTATCTAAATGTTTTTGAGTCAATACTAAATTGTTAACATGCACTTTGATAGTAGTCTTGAGACATATAGCTCTTAAGTTTTGAGGCAAGGAAATCAGTAGCCAAATTTTACTCAAGGATGCAAAGTCTCGAGACATAGATAATATGTCGTGGCATGCATGTCTTGAGACCTAGTCTCCCAACCGCTATATGACTTCTATTTTTTTAATTAATTCTCAAGACATCTTTGGTATGTCTCGAGAGATAAGTTGCAGGGGCACAACTTGAACTTAATGCTTTCAATTGTTAAATTTCATTCCCAATAATCGTTGATGGGTGTCGAATCTACCAAAAATAAATCATATGCCTAAAAACAAATCACATAGGTATTGGTTTGACAGTGCTCGATTTTCTCACAACCAGGGCACTTCGTGGGCAATTTCATGCCCACGGCTCTTGCAATTGTGCATAAAATAAATAAAGGGGATTATGGATGTCTTCTCGCTCACTAGTAAGTCAATTATAGTGATTGAGGATGCCTCAACCATCATTTCTTCCTTAATCGTAAATTAACCACGGGAACTGCCCAACGATTAATCTTACCAAACAAATAATCTCGAAAGTACGACAGCCTTGCAAACTAGAAGAACACAACTCTAGTTATTGATCTTAGCCGTGTGGATCATTTAAATTTGATCACTAATTAATCTCATGGCATCATTCAACTACACTCCCAATCAAATCACACCAACTTGTCATTCAATAAAATAATTCGACGTCGAATTATTTATACCAACCGTGTATTATTTCCATCACTTCAAAAAAAAAAAAAACGAATAAGAAAATGTTAAATATAATTTCAGATTTCACAACTCTAATACCAAAATTTGATTCATCTTTGGTTAGAACATAGCTTAGTTGATTATAATAATTAATTAAGTAAACGAAATAGTCAAAATAAAATCTAATAGAATGAAAGAAACTTTCACAGTATGCTTTGGCGCAAAATCCAAACTAAAAATAAGGAAAAATTGACTACCGTATTTTCCAGAAGCAAAATACGTACTTCCTTTTTCCTACTTTCAGTTTTTAAGCTAAAAAATAACGATTGGTATTCGACTTCTACATAAACTCTTCAAGATAAAATTAAATATTTATCTAAATAAAATATATGGGATAAAATTAATCCTAATTAAACTCCTAATAAATATATTTATAAATAAAAATAATTAAAATCAAACAATTATAAAATTTTAAAAACTTTGTATGTCAAATTACTACTCTCATATCCAAATCTTTCATTTGACTCGATATTTTCACTTGTTCTTCACATTTTGGACTTGCACTGCACCTACATAGAAATTTGATAATAAACACCAAAATTAATAGTATCATGCCCAAAAATTTATCAAAATAAAGCACATAAATATGTTGAATTAGCACTCTATTAGAAGTAAATGTCCACAAACTTATTCCTTGATATAAATATTCACCAAGAACACTTCAAGACCCAAAAGAGACATATCAAAGTATCAAAGTCAAGAGAAAAACTTTAAATTCTTCATTTCTCATTTTTCTAGTCTCAAAGTTGATATTGTAAAATCTTTGATCATTCTTATTTCATCTCTTTAGTGAACATAACTTTGTAAACGCTTACCTTCTTAAAGGCTTTATTGTTTACTTCATCTTTATTACTATTTTGTAAATTGGGAGAGTTTTAATTGAGCTATAAAAACTAAGAGTTCTAGTTTAGCCAAGCTAGGGGCGAAAGGTTCTATCTAAGTCTTAAAAAAATATAGTGTTGTAAATGTTATACATTCTACTTGAAAGATATCAATTCTAGTAGTCAATTGAGAAACCCTAACCTTTTCCTTGAAAGGTATCAATTTTAGTATTCAATTGAGAAATCCTTAATGGTAGAAATCTAAGGTAATGAAAGTAAGCAGTTGGGGCCGAACTATTATAAATCTCAATATTTAGGCGTTGGAGAAATTTCATGAAAAAGCATGAAAAAATAAAAGAAATGAGGAAGCTCCATGAGAGCGGTTGGTCAGCTGGAGAAGATGAAAGGCTGATTAGTGGGAGGCCCTTCTCATCCTTTTAAAAATACTCAAGTGGGCCAAAAGCCTAAGTCCACAGATGAGCCCAAGTTCTAAAGTTTAAGATATTTTCTTTATTTCCTTGATCCTATGATCCATAATAATTACATAAATCAATTATATCAACAAATTAATATTTTCAATATAAAATGCTTAAGAAATGACCAAAATATCATTTATGGTAAAATTATCATTTTGTTCATTTTGCATCAAAATACAATTTCATCAAATCAAACGGTTTCCCATTTAATATTTAAAAAAGCATCATTGAATACTGAAAATTATATTTTTACCCTTTTCTCAACAAAATTGGTAAATTTAGAATTTAATCTCTGTTCTTTTGAATTTGTTCCAATTAGGTTCTGAATGTGATTCTCATCATAACAATACATATTCTAGCTTTTCTCATGTCAATCAATCAATAATAACTCGCTTTTCTTATTTTGGTTGAATTTGCATTGTAACAACCTTATTGGAGCTAGTACTGAAAGGTGCAATTTCAGAATCTAATTTCGTAAACCAAGTCGGTGAGATTATAATAGAAGAATTTTTGAAGTCAGTATGAAAATATATCGATAAACGGTCAAGTAATTTAATTGAGAAAATTCTTAATTAAAGTACAAAGGCTAAATTGTAAAAAAAAAATCTTATCGTTATTGAATTTTTAATTTAAATAATTCTTAGGGGCTTGAATAGAAATTAGCCAAGGGACCTAATGGTTATTTAACCATTAAGTTAATTTGGATAGTGGAATCTGTCATCCATGCACTTTTAATTAAGAAAAAAATCATTAGATTAAACATGGTTAATGGTTAAAAAGTAAAGTTAGTTAAGCTTAATTACATTCCTCAATCTAAGTATATAATATATGTGAGTGGAAAAAGATGAAACCTATAATCTTTTTCCTTTAGTTGTGCCATCTAAGCTAAAGAAGAAAGAAATAAACTTTGTTTCTATCTTCCAATTTTAGTTCCAAAATCTACAAGGTATCCATGCTTTTCTTTATGTATTTTTATGAATTATGGTATTTTAAGCCTTGATTTAAAAGACCCAAGTGTTAGATTTTCAAGTTATTAAGTATATATCAAGTTTTCTTTAATGAATAATTGATGAAATTAAGCTTGAATGTGATGAGATTGTTGGTTAGTAAGCTTGAGCTATGTTAGGACTAAGTTAGAATGTAATGAAAAGTGATAGATTTGATTAGAAACTCAACTAAGCCCTATAATTAATTTTATAACATTAGGGACTAAATTAAATAAAATGAAAGCTGTTAAGAAATTGTGCTATGGATGGAGAGTATGAGATCCGTAGTAAAAAGATATGAAATCATATTTTGATTTGATGTTAACTATTTATGAACATTTTGGATATAAGGACTAAAATGAATAAAATGAATAAAATGCAGAATATGTTTTATTATATGTTTTTCATGTGATTGAGTAGAAACTAATACTATTTTTGTAATTGAATTAGTTAATGTAGCTAAAGATGACATCGGGTCATCCTAATAGAAAGGAAACGTTTAACCAAGTATTAAATTGAGTAAGATGACATTGGTGGTTTGTTTCATGAAAGATTTACCTAAGACTTGATATTTAATTGAAATTGTTTTTGATGAAAGATGTGATGATAGTATAAATGATGATATGAATATGGTGATTTTGTATGAATATGTGAAATTGAAGTTGTGAACTCATTAAATAACATGTAGAAGATAAGCAAAAACATGAAACTTGATATGCATGTGATATGTGAGATTGCCATACAAATATTATATAATATCAAAACATAGTGATGATATGTAATGGTATTGTCACACCTAAAAGTATTAAAGGATATGTACAATAGTAATTCTAGGTATTTAATTATAAAACTTTCTGTTTATGAGGGTTTTAGTGTAATTTTGTGAATCTTGGAAATTGATTTGGTAATTGGTTAGATTTCAACTACTAGTCTCGTTACATTAGAACTGAGTATTTTGTTTAGTGGGAAACATTATGATAAAGAACATTAATTGGATGCTGATGAATTGTTTTCGGTGAACGAGTGCGAAAAGGTTATATAGGAAATAGACATCATTCTCCGGGGACTCTCTCTCATTTTTTGTATTCATTTTCTTTTTTCTATCTTATTCTCTTGTTTATTTTGTAAGAGAGAAAAAATAAAGAGCAGTCTACATGGAGGGGGGAGAAACTAACGTATTAGTTTAAAAAATTAAGAATTTAGTAAACCAAAAATCTTTCTAACTCTTTTGTATCTTTGGATTGAGGAAAAATGAAAAAAAATAGAGGATTTCAGTTTAATTCATTGAATTTGTACTGTGATGATTAAGGTTATAATTAACCTTTAAAGTTTCTCTGCATGCAAATGAATCATGGTTTTCTTATGTATGTGTTCATTTTGATTCTGATATAGTTGTTATGCTTAGACAACCGAGAAAGAGAAGGATCAAGCGATAAGGGCAAAATTAAGCAGATGTAATCTGTATCAACTTTCTGTTATTTTGCTGGTGAGTTTCTAAACTCAAATCCTCATTGTTTGTTTTATATATATTAGTACTGTGTTGTTGTGGGATGTTTGTTGTACTGTTGAAGCATGCAAAGTGTTAATCTATATATGCATGTTTGGTTGTATATATAAGTTTGTTGTTTTGATGAATTGTTACTGGTAAAGTAATTACTGAAGAGTTCATCATTGAGATGGTCCGATATGTGATATATTGGGTATGATCTATGTTGTGTTATTAGCAGTATGTCTAGTTGAATTCCTGTTAAATGTAAGACATGGGAAATGAAGAAATGTCATGTTGTGCTCTCTATACCACATGTTGTTGGTTTTGTGGAGGGTCGGGTGGGTTTTATAGAGAATATATATGCATGATATTTGGTTTTGTGAAGGTTTGGTTGGATTGTACATTGTTATACGCACATGTTTATGATAAGCCTACATGGGTACTTTCAAGTATGAGACTTTGCGGAGTATAAGCTTAAAGCCTTATACATGTAAGTAAGTTCCAAAGCCTTAGGCACAAGCAAGGTGTGGGGGCCCATTGGACTTATCTCATGATTCAAGTTACAACAGTCCATTGGCCTTGTTCTCTAAGCTTCATGACAAGTTACATGTGGAATTCCTCTATGCAAAGTCTGCGGAACAACTTGCGTATGTGAATCTACATCTGCATCTATATGTAAATCTTTGTCTATGGATCCACAAGTATGAGTGTGCCATGTATAAGTTCATATCTATGAATCTTCTATATGAATTTGTATGTATGACAGTTCACTGGATTTATTTTTGTGATTCAAGCTATGGTAGTCCAATAATCTTATATTCATGTTTCAAGTTTAAGAGTTCAAAGAGACTATCTTTCACAAGAGTCAGTATGGACTATTATCCAAGCAAGAGATCGCATGGGTTTGTCCTTATGTTCAAGCTATGAGATTTTGATTAAATTATTTTTCTCAAGCCAAAATCGTAGGGATCTTCTTTCATGTAAAAGTCTGCCAAAGATTATCTTTAAATCGAGAGTCGTAGTGATTATTAGCAAAACAAGAGTCTGACAGTGATTATTTGCCAAACAAAAGTCTGACAGTGATTATCATTTAAGAATGAGTTCAAAAGTAAGAATCCACATATATGAATCTGTGATTATGATTCTGTATGTAAAGGTTCACAAGTAAGGTCCACAAGTATGTATTCACCAAGCTCGAGTCCACGTATATAGACTTTATGTGTAAATCCACATGTAAAAATTCTCCAAGTTCGAATCTCCATGCATGATGAGTTTTCTAGAATCAATCTACCATATGTTAATCTGCAAGGATAATAATTACTAAGGTAATTCACATATGTTCTATTGGCAATGGAGGTAATAATCCATCTTATATAAAATTGGTGCAAATGGGTAAGCGAAATCATTCCGCATTATAGCCTATAAAACAAGCAATAGAAATGAAGGATTGTGACAATGCATAAAGTATACAAATTTTCAAGTTAACCCAATGCAAGGGAGGACAAGAGTATGCAAGGAAGATGCATGAACTACACTGGTGCAAGTGATGTTTAGTAAGAGATCAGACCCATGAAGTTCTAACTTATAAATTCATAAATGGTATGTTACATTAGTAACTCACTAAGTTCATTTGAGCTTACTTATTTTTTGTTATGTTTTCTAGGTACAATGATTTATATAAGGAGCTAATGAGGTATCAAGTCAGAATTCGTTCAAGCTTAGGCGAACTTGTGTTCTTAACTGTAACACAAATATATAGTGGGGCGACCTAGAGGCTGAGCCTCAGGGTTAGAATTTTTGTAACTA
The DNA here is from genome assembly GCA_025698465.1 of Gossypium longicalyx. Classification (NCBI taxonomy): domain Eukaryota; kingdom Viridiplantae; phylum Streptophyta; class Magnoliopsida; order Malvales; family Malvaceae; genus Gossypium; species Gossypium longicalyx. The sequence goes on along the minus strand of CM046996.1, from coordinate 44,257,736 downwards.
AGTATGAACCATAGTATTTTATTTACAGCAAAGAGAAATTGATTACAAATATTAAAGCTATTATTGTTAATTTTTCATAAGCCCACCAGTTGAGATTATTAACTAAAAATTATAGTTGTATTTACTTTTAGCAAGTGAGCTAATTAAACACGTTAAAATATTACTAAAAAAATGCAAACGAAGTTAAGTATGATTAAAGAAGACATATTTGGCTGTTTTAGTCATGTTAGTCATACAATTTAGTTGTAAATTGTTCATAGTTTATTTTGGAGATAACGTGACATTTTGCAACCGGACCTGTCGACTGGGTTGAGTATAGGGTGTTACAAGGATGAATTCATTTGAGCATGAAATGATTTGGCTATGTATTGAAATTTGATATATGAAACATACAAATATGTTTGAAACATTGGTTACCCTATTAACGATCTTGAGTAAAGGTAGGTATAGTTGGTATGCCATAAGATTAGCATACGAGATTATACTTTGGTTTATACCAATGAGGTATGGAGTGCATACTATACTTTGTGTAACATCCTCAACCTGACTCGATTCACTGGGTCTGGATCTCAAGTATTACCACATATAACTTAGCAAAATCTCAAAAATAGTGGACGATTATTTCTTATTTAAAACATTTCTCTTGTCAATTTATTTAAAGGCTCAACATCAAAAAAAAAAAAATAAGGTAAGGTATTTTAAAACAAAATACTATATCAATTTGGTTACAACTTATTACAACAGCAAAAGTTTGCTAAGGACAAACTCTTAAAGGCATAATTCTACTATACACCACTTTTCTAGATTGACCACTATATGCATAACAACCCAATTCACCCCTTCCTTGGTTTATTCCTAGCATCGTCCCTCTTGGTGTAATCATTCACAACAATACCTGAAACATAAACAAAACATTTGTAAGTTATACAAACTTAGTGAGTTTAAACACAAAATACCTTTTAACATTTCTTGCTGAATTTCTACATTTTGTCTCTTTGGATTACCATTTCTATCTTTGGCAGATACCTTCATAGCTCAGATATATATATACTTTATACTTGATTACACACCACTTACTGTTCTTTACTTATTATCTTTCACTTAACTCTTTGGCTATCTTTATATCTTACCAGACGATAGAATCTATTCTATTATCATCAAACAACCTTCAACATTTACTCTAGAATAATTGATCACTGGTACTATTCTCTTGGCGGATACTACTTACAGATCATTCATTTGGCAGATACCCTTACTAAGTCTGATAATCATAACATATCTTGACTCAAACCAATGCATACTCATACCGATGAGAATTATTCTAGATTATTTAGAAGAATCCCAACGCAACCTTGTTAAAAAATACTAGGATAAACCAAGATGTCAATCAACTCAGCTTCCATAAGATTTTAGAAAGAGTCAGGATACCATTCAAATATGACAGATATCAAATACTCAAGTTTTAGCACTATGTAACTCAAGCAAACTCAGACTAGGAAATGCTTATACCTTTCATGACTACAAATATGCCCATATTCGAGACTAATAGATTACCATGCCAGATACTCTTTTTGAACATACAAATACATCCTTATTTTCAAGAGATTTCCCTTAATATTCTTTCGATTACATCACAAAACTAATTCAGCCAAATTAACTTTAACTATACATACCCTTCTCATATACTTATCTATAAAAAAATTCTCAGAATTTATATAGAATTTACCACAAAGGTGGATAACCACATTGTATCACATAGATATCATCGAATACACCAATATGATGATACATAACTTATCATGAAATTCATATAGAATACACCACAAATGCTTAGCAGATCACACCATATAGTTAGACATACAGGATCACGTATTTACTGTCCCAGTGAACTTTCACAGTAGGTGCCATGGGTTTCTCCCTCATGGTTTTATACATAATTTCATGTTGTGATTTGTCAGTTTGATCTACACATTATCGAAGGAATCATCATGAATATTCATACAGTCATATCTTCCTATATCAAACTTTACCTACATACTTACCGATCACTTTCTATTCCTGTAGTAGTTCATACATAATATCACCACACATGCATAGCTTTTTTACTATGCTTCACCTGCATACCCGTTATCTGAGGTGTTGATACGACCATGCCCTGGGAACGCCTTGGTTCAGCTCATCAAGCATCGTTTGCAACCTAATCTAGCTCGTTCCAGCTCAGTGGAGCCCAATTCGGCTAGATTCTAGCTTATTGGGCTTGATTCTATTTTATTTAATTTCATGCATTTTAAGTTGCTGGAATAAACTTAGTTGTTTAATTAAATTAGTTAATTTAGTTTCAGTTCATAAATGTGTCTTATTAATTTAGTGTTAAATGTGTTTAATTTTAACGCTTGTTTTAAGTATGTCATAGTTAGTACATTATTTTAATGTGTCTAAGTAATTAAATGTGTTCTGAATACTACAACCGTTTAATTTGTCTTAGGTTCATTTTAATTTGTCCTAGCTCAAAAAACTAATTAAAGTGTCTTAAGTTTAGGCAAAGTAATAGAGCTAATTATTATGTCTTAACTGCATTTATTTCATGTTATAGGTGTTCACACAAGCTAAATTCAACTAGCTCAAGTGCATGGAACGACATTAAAGAGGAACCATGTATTTGGCTGGAGCATTAAGTGGAATTAATTCAGCTGCTGTTTTGAGGTTCTCCAAGTGGTTGTTCGAAGAGCTCAATGGACAAGGCTATTCAAATGGAGTCCATTTAGCTGGTGGCTGATCAATTTCGTCCCTTCACACTTGAAGGCTTTTGGAGTTCAAGTATTCACACTATTTGGGCTGTTCGTGCTCAAAAACTCCCATTAAAATGCTACTGCACGTTCAGCTTCTCAAGGCAGGATTAAAGAAGCTCATTTAAGCTCTTGGCCGAACATAGACATGGCCAATCAGCTCCCAACTCTTCCAAATACATTCAGCTGACTTCCCTTCATCTAGAAACTGTCCAATGGTGTTCTAAAGAGCTGAATATAGACATGGAATTTATTTGGTTTTATTCTAGAATTTTCCAGCTCATTTAAGCTGAATTACTTAGCTATTAAGTCATGAATGTGCCTATTCGGCTAGCATTGTTTCTAGCTATAAATATTTAGCTAATTTGATGTATGTTAGACTTTTTCCATATTATTGAATGAACATTGTTCTTGTGAGGTTTCTTCCTTTCTATTTTGTTTGAGTCTCAATTGACTTATATAGCTTGCTAGTGGCGTCAACCCGAACTCCTTCCTGAACTTATCACTAACCTTGGTGTGGTGTTCATCCATTAAATTATACCTTGGGTTCCTACCTCTTTAGATAACAGGTCAAGGTCCATCTTCTATCATCCATTTAACCACCTTAAGCGGTATAAGTCCCGGGGTAATACTCCTTATAGTATTAAATCGTTTTTGGAGCTTGAGTTCACTTTTCCATTCCATCCTATCTATCAACTATTTACCTATTTCTTTGATAAACTGAACCTACCAAAATCAAACCTAGCCTATCATTCGAACCACTTTGTCAACTTTAGCTCATACTTAGCCTAATACGTCCTTTTCTTAAGCTGAATGATACTTCCTTGATGACTATTGGGAAACTTAGGTGACTCGACTCAATATCACCGAGCCGGTTCACATCATTTGGTATCAGAGCTACTAAATTGAGAAGTACGGACATTCGAGGCCATCTTGGGATAGGTTCTTGAAAAAATTCGAAAAAATTATTATCTCGTGTATTAAAAAAAGTATATAGAAAATATTTTGTGTACAAAATTAGTGATATCGTAAAAAAAGAAGAAGACAATTCGAAGTTTAAAAAAAAGTGTTGAAGTTTTGTATTCATCTTCTGTTGTTCCCGATCATCAAGTTCCCTTTCTACTACCATCATCTACCTTCACGCCACACCCTAAAAATCAAATTTAATTTTCTTTTAGCCTACCCTACACCCTCTACAATATAGCCCTTGTTAGCCACTTTGAAACCGACCCCCTAGGAAACAAATAAGTCATAAAGAGACGAATTACGAAATCACGAGAGAAAGAATTGAGTGGTAAAAGGCATGAGTGTGTGAGTGCATTAAAGAGAAGAAAAGCCTTAAAATGAGTGCAAACATGAGCGCGAGTGCAAAATCATTAATTTTCTTTCTGAGTGACCAGTGAGATTTTTGTGGTGAGGACTATAAATTTTCTATGTCAAGGAGCCTGGAGCGAAATATGACAGATAGACCCGAAAGACAACCAGCTCGCAATATACCGAATCTCAATCTTCAAGCTCTCTTGCGTTAAGTGGAGCGACTATTCGATCGAAAGCTTGAGCCCATACAAGAAAGGCTTGACCACGTGGAGGGAAGAGCCCAACGAGAGAGGACGCCCCTAAGTCCACTGAAAAATTGAGGCTGGCGACGAATCCAAGAACATGAGTTGTCTGAACCTAGATGCTGAGAGTGATCAAGGTTCTAATATAAGGATGGGCGGAGAGGCCAACGAAACCATGGTCCAAGAGAATGTGAGAGATTTGATGATGACCTTAAAAGCATCAAATTGACAATTCCACCTTTCCAAGGCCAATCGAACCCGGAGGCATATCTCGAGTGGGAGAAGATATAGAATTCGTGTTTGAGTGCCACAACTATTTCGAAGCCAAAAAGGTCAAGTTCGCAGCAATTGAGTTTTTCAACTATGCCATGATATGGTGGGACCAACTTACTATGAGTCGGAGGTAAAATAGAGAGCGACCTATCAGCACGTGGGCCGAAATGAAATCGGTGATGCACCAGAGATTCATTCCATTGTACTATCACCGCGAGCTCTACCAAAAGCTCTAAAATCTTACCCAAGGGACAAGAAGCGTATAAGATTACTATAAGGCGATGGAAGTTGCTATGATACGTGCGGACGTGCAAGAAGATCGCGAGGAAAATATGGCATGATTTCTAGCCAGACGTAACCGTGACATAGCCAAAATTGTGGAGCTTCAGCATTATGTTGAAATCGTCGATATGGTGCATATGGCCATTAAGGTCGAGAAGCAAATCAAGAGAAAGGGTGTTGTTCGAGGTTTCTCCACTTCCAGCATTTCTAAATAGAGTCAAGGTGCAAGTAAGAATGCTTCAATGAGCCAAATCAAAGAGCCAACAGTGCTGGTAAAGTCAACTAAACCCGTGGCCGAATCCAGCAAAGGCAAGGCTACCAAAAGTTTCCCAAATTGTTTGAGAGACATTAAATATTTTAAGTGTCTCGGAAGGGGCCATATCGCTAGCCAATGCTCAAATCAGAGTGTAATGGTGGTTCGAACGAATAGCGACATTGAACCGGAGGAGGAGAATGAAAAGGTTGAAAATGAACCCAACACACCTACCAACGAAGAAGAAGAATTGGAGTATGCAGTTGAAGGCGAGATGCTCATTGTAAAAAGAAGTTTAAGTGTGCAAAGCACCGGAAGTGAACCGCAACGAGAAAATCTATTCCATACCTATTGTCATGTCCCCGAGAAGGTATGTAGTTTAGTTATTGATGGAGGAAGTTGTACAAATGTTGCAAGCACACTCTTGGTTGAAAAGCTTGCTTTGCTGACTACTAAACACCCAAGCCCCTACAAACTGCAATGGCTCAATGAAAGTGTCGAGTTGAAGGTAACTAAACAAGCCCTTGTTGCGTTTTTGATTTGAAAATACCATGACGAAGTTCTATGTGACATGGTAACTATACACGCGGGGCACTTACTGCTTGGAAGACCATGTCAGTTTAATTCGAGGGTCAAACATGTTGGATTCGCAAACCAATATACTTTCAAGCACCAAGGTAGACACGTAACTTTAGCACCTCTATTGCCAAAACAAGTGTTGGAAGATCAGCAAAGATTGAAACTTTCTATGGAAAAATCGAGAGAAAAAGAAAAGAGTAAAAATTGTGAGAAAATCATGAGTGGAGATAAAGAAAAAGAATAAACGAGTGAGAAAAAGAAAGGTGTCTTGACTAATCAACAGCTCGTTGTCTTTGTGTTTTCCCTTCATTTCAGGTTAATCCGAGTAGTAAACTTCAACTTTAATACCTCCTGAAGGAGAGACGATTCACATTGTTGGAAAATGTAACGTTCTGAACGACCCTAGTTCACCTACACCAAAAGGTAAGCAAGGTATGGGTTTTGAAGTTTTCCAGTCACATGAGCATCATTCAGTTGTTGATAAAAACATTGTTAATGATTTGGTCTTAGCAAAGCAATCGTACTTTGATGTAGGTAATTGTTCTTCTTTGAATAGTAATGATTTGTTTGTTTCAAATGGTGATAAGGAGGGCATTACTAACGAAGATTGTGTTGTCAACAAGCAAATTGGTAAGGTAATGTCTAATCGAAAATTGCAAGGCTTGGATGCTAGATAAAGATAATGATTCATATAACCCTTTCCATTTGCTTAATTGTGGTGAAAATGTGCATCCATTGATCCGTTGTGCAAAACCAATTAGTTTGAACAAGGATGTGCGGATGAGATTCGAGACATATGTCTGTTTGAAAACATGCATGTCTAATTTACCTTTGATGAGGTTGTGTGATAAAAAAATGACATGTAAAATGGTTAATTCATTTGATTGTGATGACGGCGTATCGAATCTACCTTGTTGTATAAATTATGCATGTTTGAGTAAGTTTGATCAAGCGAAAATTAGATTACATGAATGTTTCGATGATTTCTTTATGCTTCTTGATTATAATTTTAAATTGATTCCTATGCTTTCAATGTTGCCGGTCATGGAGATCCATTTTGAAAAGGTAAGACCCATTTATACTCTTGAATTCGGCAATGGTTTATTTGCTCAAGTTTGGATTGAGAATTCGGAAAGAGTTTGTAAGTTTTTAATTCATCGTGTCCTTAATCCTTTTATTTATCGTAAAGATGACACTTTGAAATGGATCATCCCTAAAGAGGGAGGGCATGTGACTAATCTAACGTCTTTTCAAGTTGTGAGTGATATTCAGGCCATTGGGAGAAATTATGTCAAATGCGACAACCAAGGGCCTTGTGTCGATGAACACTTTGTCACGAGCAAATGGTCCGATTTGAGGAAAAATCGCTTCAAAGAGAAGGGGATGGTATGACCACGCCCCGGGAACTTCCTTGGTTCAGCTCATCAAGTGTCATTTGCAATCTTTTGCAAGCTGATCTAGCTCGTTCTAGCTCAGTGGAGCCCAATTCGGCTAGATGCTAGCTTATTGGGATTGATTCTATTTTATTTAATTTCATACATTTTAAGTTGCTGGAATAAACTTAGCTGTTTAATTAAATTAGTTAATTTAGTTTCAATTCATAAATATGTCTTATTAATTTAGTGTTAAATGTGCTTAATTTTAATGCTTGTTTTAAGTATGTCATAGTTAGTACATTATTTTAATGTGTCTAAGTAGTTAAATGTGTTCTGAATCCTACAGCCGTTTAATTTGTCTTAGATTCATTTTAATTTGTCCTAGCTCAAATAGCTCATTAAACTGTCTTAAGTTTAGGCAAAGTAATTGAGCTAATTATTATGTCTTAACCGAATTTATTTAATGTTATAGGTGTTCACACAAGCTGAATTCAACTAGCTCAAGTGCATGGAATGACATTAAAGAGGAGCATGTATTTGGCTGGAGCATTAAGTGGAATTAATTTAGCTGCTATTTTGAGTTTCTCCAAGTGGCTGTTCGAAGAGCTCAATAGACAAGGCTTTTCAAATGGAGTCCATTCAGCTGGTGGCTGATCAATTTCGTCCCTTCACACTTGGAGGCTTTTGGAGTTCAAGTATTCACACTATTTGGGCTGTTCGTGCTCAAAAACTCCTATTAAAATGCTACTACACGTCCAGCTTCTCAAGATAGGATTAAAGAAGCTCATTTAAGCACTTGGCCGAACATAGACATGGCCAATCAGCTCCCAACTCTTCCAAATACATTCAGCTGACTTCCCTTCATCTAGAAGCTGTCCAATGGTGTTCTAAAGAGCTGAATATTGACATGGAATTTATTTGGTTTTATTCTAGAATTTTCCAGCTCATTTAAGCTGAATTACTTATCCATTAAGTCATGAATGTGCCTATTCGGCTAGCATTGTTTCTAGCTAAAATATTTAGCTAATTTGATGTATGTTAGACTTTTGCCATATTATTGAGTGAACATTGTTCTTTTGAGGTTTCTTCCTCTCTATTTTGTTTGAGTCTCAATTGACTTATCTAGCTTGCTAGTGGCGTCAACCTGAACTCCTTCCTAAACTTATCACCATAAACTTATCACCAACCTTGGTGTGGCGTTCATCCATCAAATTATACCTTTGGTTCCTACCTCTTTAGGTAATGGGTCAAGGTCCATCTTCTATCATCCATTTAACCACCTTAAGCGATATAAGTCTTGGGGCAATACTCTTTATAGTATTGGATCGTTCTTGGAGTTTGAGTTCACTTTTCTATTCCATCCTATCTATCAACTATTTACCTATTTCTTTGATAAACCGAACCTACCAAAGTCAAACCTAGCCTATCATTCGAACCATGTTGTCAACTTCTGCTCATACTTAGCTTAATACATCCTTTTCTTAAGTTGAACGATACTTCCTCGACAACGGTCGGGCAACTTAGGTGACTCAACTCAACATCACTGAGCCAGTTCACATCAGGTGTTATCATTATATATATATCAACATGTAGGAGTCAGGATAGAGACTCACCTGATACCCACCTAAATTGTAGCTTAAAACTCCAAACTCGGACATCTATATCGACCTAGCTGCAACTGTAACACCCCTTACCCGTATCCAACGCCAGGACAAGGTTTGAGGTGTTACCGAACTTAAACATACACATTCAAATAAAAGATAGGCCATAAAATTTTCATTTAAACCAAATTCATCCATACATGTGCCAATCGTCCCTTATATGGGTCTACGAGGCCCAAAACATACATTGAGGGTGGTTCAGGACTAAACCGGGAACTTCAGAACTTTTTCAACACTTAGAGAAAATTCTTTCTCATTTTTAAGGGTCACATGCCCGTGTGGGCAGGCCGTGTGGTCACACAAGCCCGTGTGGCTTGGGACACGCTCGTGTCCTCAGCCTGTGTAACTCTCTGTTTATGACGTCATGCACAAAATGTGGTCACACGGCCAAGGCACAAGCTTGTGTCCTTAGACCGTGTGGCAAATTAAATTCCAAAATCAGGTGCAGACTTCACACGGCACACCCCCATGTCCTGAGGCCGTGTCCCTCACACGGCCGAGACACATGGCCATGTTTCCACCCGTGTGTTTACTACTGGGCATTCTGATTTGCATTAATTAGGGTGCAGGGGACACACGGCCTTATCACACACCAATGGGGCAAGCCGTGTGTCACACAAGGTCTAGACACACACCCATGTGTCAACTTGTGTTGGTAACTTTAAGGCTATTTTCCAAGCCAATTGTCAGCCTTATTTATTCAAACACATATATGGCTTCAATGACTTAAACATTCATAACATAACTTATGCAAGACAACTTCTCCTCACATTATACTTGTTTAGGACTCCCAATTATGACAAATCAAATCTTCCAACACACATATACAAACAAGCAATATTTCTTAGACTTGCATGCATGCATTTTCATACCATCTTATACACACACATGACATTTATCAACATTTGATCATCAATGACTATAGCCCATGTCATAATGGAATTTGCACATACATATATAGATGAATAAGTTTAAAACCCAATAATCATTATGAGTCATACTTCATGGCCATATACAAAATGAATCAACTATCATTATGAGCCAACACATTTGGCTATACCAATATGACATATAACAAAAAGACCAAGTCCTTATACATTCCATTCTAAAAATGTTGAGACTAACTGTACCCAAATAATCCAATCGATAGTGTGAACATGCCTTCGACGTACTTTAATCCCCAAGCTAACTTGGTGATACTATAAGAAAATGGAAAAGAGAGGGGTAAGCATAAAGCTTAGTAAGCTTGCATGTAATTAATGAGCAATAAGAATATGCATTTTCATACACATAGATAACATAACTTGACTCATCTCATTCTCAATAATCATTGCAATCTTACCCAACCTCATTCAATTTACATAATGTTCAATAGAACTCAAGAACATAATTTCCTTATTCTCCTCTTACCGAAGTTTTATCATTTCGTAATCTCAGTAACTACAAGCTTGGCGTACATACCTGTACCCTTTCAACATGATCATACCTCGTCATTTCTTTGACAAATCCTTAGACTACCCATTGAACCACTTGGAATACTAAGGATACTCGAGATTTTCGCACACACATCAAGATGCCAATGCCATGTCCCAGACGTGGTCTTACATGGGATCTCACATCGATGCCATATCCCAGATATGGTCTAATATGAAAATCTTATTTCGATGCCATGTCCCAGACGTGGTCTTACAAAAAATCTCATATCAATGCCATATCCCATATATGGTCTTACATGATAACACATAACGATGTTGACGTCATATCCCAGATATGGTCTTATACGGGATCTCATCAACCTAAATGTCATGATATTTGTACCTTAAGTATTCCTAAGGCTCAACCAGCTTTCATCACCTCAATTCTTTGTTGGAAAACATCAATAATATTCACGAAGACAATTATACAATTCATGCAACATTAAATGCTAAATACGTAATAAAATGCTGTATCAATTCCATATAAACTTACCTCGGTACAAAAATATAGTCAATCTATTCGATTTAGTCCAAGATCTTGCTCTTTCCCCGGTCTAGGCCCGGACTCCATTTTTCTTGATCTATAATAACAAATTTCACTTATTTAATTACCACATTATTCAAAACAACCCATAAATCATATTTTGGAAAAAATATAGTTTTACCCTTAAACTTTCATGTAATTATAGTTTATCCTCTAGGCTCGTAAAACGAAATGCAGCCAATTTCTTTGTTACCAAAGCCTAACCGATTTATATTCCCTCTTATAACAACCCACATTTTCATCAAATTACATTTTTAACACCTATTTTTACATGTTTTACAAACAAGCCCTTTTAGGTGTTTTCATGAAAAATTACTTTGAAAAAGATGTTCATCTATCACCAAACTTCCATATTCCTCCATTAATCATCAAAATACAAGCATGGCACACACGGGTAAATTTTTGAACATAAACCCTAGCTCAAAATAATGGTAGAAATAGCTATATCATGCTTCAAAGGTCTCAAAAACATCAAAAACTTTAAAAACTAACACCAAAACAACTTACATGTAGAGGGTTTATTTTGTTGAAAATTTCAAGCTTTCATGGAGGTTTTCCTCTCTAATTTTCGGTGAAGAAGAGATGGAGAAGAAAGATGGCCATTTTTTTTATTTTATTAGTTTTTACTGTTGTCATCAAATACCAACCCATACCAAAATTTGACTTTTTTGACTTTTCTTCTCCATGCACATCCCTTGACACATATAATGGCCTATTTACTCATTAAGGACCTCAACCCTTAAGTTCTATAGCTATTTAACACATTTAGCTAATAGAACGCAACTTTAGCATTTTACGCGGTTTAGTCCTTTTTCACAAATTAAGCATTCAAACGGTAGAATTTCCTAACAAAATTTTTACACAATCATATTATCATGCTGTAGACCTCAAAAGAATATTAAAATAAATTTTATGACCTCAGATTTGTCGTCTTGAAACCACTGTTCTGACTAAGCCCAAAATCAGGATGTTACAGCAACAACTGCTCAAGGAACACAGATCCATCACTCATTTACACACTAATTGCTAACATCTCAATCATAGATAACCCTCATGCAAGACCTTGTATTCGTAACTTACTATTCATAAAATCCTTAACATCTTTTCTCCTTCAAAAACTTAACATGCAAAGATATAATACTTACCAAGAGGTATAATGTAACACCTTATACCTAGTCTAGTCACCCAACTTGAGCTATAAGGCATTACAACATTAAACCTTGAGCATTTATCATAATATCAATAAAAAACAAACAAATAAATCATATCCATTCATTTGCATGCTATTCAATAAACTCAGGATCTAATCGAGCTTATGAAACATTTAAAACAAACTGGGAACAATTCTGGATTAAAATGAAACTTTTAAAAAATTTTGAGCAAAAAGTGAAAATAGGGGTCACACGATTGTGTGACAAAGCTCAGCCCGTGTGGCTCAAAAACATGGTTGAGTGGCCAAACCGTGTATTAATTTGTGCCCATGTAACTCATGGTCGCACAGCCGTGTCGCCAGGCCGTGTCATGCAACCATGTGGGACACACAACCTTGTGTGCCCAAAAACACCTTCAAACACAAGCTATTTCACATACCAAAACTTAGACTCCAAGTTATGTATTGAACAACTTTCAAACCTATTCAAAATGTGACAAAACAAGCAAAAATGTACCAATTCAGAATCAACCTATGTGCCTAACCAATATGCCCTCATTGAGACCACAATTTCAAACATAAACAACAACCATTCAACCAAAACATATACCACAAGTTAAACTCATTCATTCATCATCCAAATTATAAACACCAAATTCCAAATTATCAAATGCACATATATCTAATCCTAAGTTAACAACTTACCACAACCAAATTGACCATTTCAACTAAACACAAAGCATTCCAAGTTTCCTATTGACATAAACATCCCAAAATAACCATTAAAAGTGCCTTTAAATACAAGATCATTCATTCACCATCACATACTTCAACTAACCAATATACCAATAAGAGTTGTATCAAAACATACACTATATTCTTCAAAAGGTACAACATATAACCATAATATTTATACCATATATAACCAAAACCCTATTTACATGCCATTTATAACTGGGCCAAAATAAGCGAATAGCTACTAAATGAGTTGTCAGATATTGTTATCTCTAATGACGTTCCAATCGACAACAAAAGTCCGACAATCTACAAAGAAGTAAAACCAAATAAAGTAAGCTTAGGTAAAGCTTAGTAAGTCCATAAAATCAAAAACATCACATACCTATAAAATGTAATTATAAATCATACATAATAATAACTAACAATCATTTGTCGTAATTCATCATTTCAACAATTCGAATTAACTAAACCTGGAGGATTCATATCACCAAAACACATGTCAATAATCATATACTCAGATATAACCAATTAGAATAATTCATCATATTTTCTCATTCCATTTCCATTTCTATAGTTAATTATTTTGCCTGGAGAATAATAGTAAATTAACTTCGGATACAAGGGAAGGTAATGCTCACATGAGATAACATAAGAACATTAAACGATACATGATGCTGCTCACACAAGCTTCAGAGAATCCGTAACAGATGCAAGATCTCAAGCCATTGGTACAACATCCATCATCAGTACATAATACCTGTTAAATATAACACTAACACATAGTGCCCATTAATACAACACTGGTACAAAGTACCTGCTAATGAGATCACTGGCAATTAGTGCCTGCTAAATATAACACCAACACATAGTGCCTGCTTCATGGGCTTATTCTATTTCTCTAAGACCATTTCACGTTTACTCTATTTTTTTGAGACCATTTCACGCTCACTCTATTTTTTTGAGACCATTTCATGCTCACTTTATCTTTCCATTCCATTAATATTCAATAAATCATAACATCACTCAATTTCATATAATCAATTACAAAATAATTTGAAACATTAGCAACATAATAAATGTAATACGAACTTACCAAAATACGATAATTAACAACATGCGACGATGACTACTCGACGACTTTTCCTTTCCTACGTTTATCAACTGAATAATTTGTTTCTTGATATAAAGATAATAATTTTATTCAATTAACCAATTCAATATCATAAAATATTTACTTTTGCATTTTTAACCCTTTAACAACATTTTGCGTATTTACCTTAAACATTTACACTTTATTCAATTTAATCACTAAACTTGAAACTTCCAATTAAATCACAAATTTAACCAAACAAGGCAAATGAAATTTTCCTCTATGCATATACAGCCCATAACTATTGATAAATTACAAGAATTTCATGACAAATTTGTTATTTTATCATTTTAGTCCTTAAACTTAAAACTAACTAAAAATCACTTTACAAAATAGTCTTATCTAACAACCAAGATTAATAATATTTCATCAAACTTCAAACACACTACAAATTCATCAATGGCATAATACTAAACATTTAACAATTTTATAAATTAGTCCCAGGTTAGCTAAATTAATATACAACGATATCAAAATCATAAAAAAAACACTAAAAATGAATAAAAATTCCATACCATGCAAATTGATTTAGCTTAGCTAAAGTTCAAGCTCTTCCTGTGGTGATTTAGTTCATAAAATTCGGTAATGGAGCCTAAGGAAGTTGATGATTCCTTTTTGGCTTATTTGCTTATGTTTATTATTTATTTATTTACCTTTTTGCCCTTTTTATTAACATCAAAATTTAACAATTTACCAACCCATAACTGTACACACTACCACATTATGATTTAAATACCATTTAAGGCCTTTAAAACATAAATTCATAATCATTTAGCACTATAAACAATTAACTTTTCCAACTTTTATGATTTAATATTTTTTACTTAATTAACTATCTAAATGTTAAAGTTTTCTAATCAAATTTTAATAAGACACTATAATAGAATAGTAAATGTTAAATGATTAATGTTTACTGACTCGCTAGTCGGAATTGTGGTCCCGAAACCACCATTTTTTACACCACTAAAAAATGGGTTGTTTAATATAACAATTATTAATTGAACCAAGAACTTTAACTTCCCACTTAATGTGGAAGAGATAATATTTACATTTAAGAAAATGAAAAAGAGAGTAACATTTTGAAGGAAGAAGAAAACTCCCCCACAAACACTTCTCTCCCACATATATATAACTAATCTTCTCTTATTGGAAATTAAGAAGTGTCGCTTGAATCCAAATTTTTCCTTCTTAATGGCATACAGGTTTTGAGAAAAACATAAATGAGAATACTGTATAATTGATATTTGACTAGTCAATCTAGTTGACTCCTAACCAGATCTCATTACAAAACCTAACTAACACAATACTCAGGCAATTGGGAGTACTATGCATATGACGGTAACTCACTCGACTTATACTTCCTCAGATATACCTTTCTCTTAGATAACAAAATAAGAATAACATAAAACCTTTATTCACCTCTATGACGATTACTATATGCCACATTGCAATTCACAATCAAAATCACCAAGAGAAGAAAATATGATAACCAAATAAAAAATTGGTTTTAGGGTAAAAGAGGGTTTTTAGGGTTTATAAAAGTTGAGAGTTTTTTTTAAAAGGATTGAGGGATTAAGATGAGTTTAGATGTTGGTTTAAGGTGTTTTTAGGTTTAAAAGTAGGGTTTTTAAGGATAAAAATTGGGTAAAATTAAGTTAAAATTGGCAGGTTGCATAATTCGATCGGGATGACCCTGCAAAAATTTTTAGTGATGTTGCGACACAAGGGTTCCGACACCCCTGGCAATTTTTCGATATCGCAACATTGAGATGTAATGTCGCAACACACTTTGGAATTTTTGAACTCTAAGTATACTGACTTCTGTGTCTCGACACAGAGGTGTTGTGTCGTGACATTGAGCAAGTTTTCTTGATTTATTTCTAGTTTGCCTTCGGTGTTGCGACATGGAGGTTCCATGTTATGAAACTAACTTTTTTTCAGCTCTAATTCTTTATTTCTAAAGTGTTTTGATTTATAATAAACAGCAATTTAAGTAAAAATTAGATTCTAAGCTACTTGTTAGTTAAGAACAAAGTAGTATACATAACACTAAAATTTAACTAAAAATGTTAGGTCTTGCTATCGGATTCATCTGTTAGCTCAATCAATGTGCCCGTGGTACTCTTCTTATTTTGTTTCTGTCAGTGTTCATCTATCATCCATTGTGCCACTCCACCTTCCACTGTTTGTCCTGTTCTTTAAACTTGCTTTTTGTAATTGCACTGAATATAGAAAACACTTCCCTTGGCTCAAAGTAACTAGGGATTTTTACATATATTTTAAAGCATTTCCTAATTTCTCCTTATTTGCCTCATTCAGTTGGTGACCATATTTAAAAAAATTTGAAGATAATCGCACTACATGAGGTGCTTAAATTAACTTGCTCTCCTATTTTTATTTTCCTACGCCTAGACATAAGTTCTTGTAAATACTTGGCGTATTTAGGAACTTTTTCAATGAAATCAATTAAAGGCAAGTTAACATTCAGAGATTTAAATAAGTTTAGAAAACTTACAAATTCTGCCTTATCCTGTCTTTGTTTTTCTTCTTACCATGCAGTGAATGGTACCCTTGTTAGTGTAGGTTCCTTGATTGGCTCGTCCTCTAGCTTAGCTACTAGCTCAACTTCTTTCTCTGGCTTTGGTTCAGTCTAAGTTTCTTGGGCGATTTTCTTGAAGATCCTCAGAATCTATTTTATTGTAACACCCCAAACCCGGCCCAGACATTATGGCCAGATCTGACGTGTCACATGGGCTTACGACTTAGTATACATTTATTGGTTTAAGTGATTAGGGTGGTCTTTGTAAAAACAACAATTGAATGAAAAAGCCGGTTTATCAATCTTTAGGCTATCCATTTGTCGTACTTGTTGAGTCTTGAAAACGTTCATTAATTTTGAAAACCCGCGCAGCCTAACACTAGCAGTTTTGACATAGTATAACTATAATAAAAAAATAAAAACCATAGCAGAAAGAGAAATTTATATAGCGGCCTTATTACAACTTAAAACCCAAAATTAAATCAGAACAAAAAAATAATAAAAAATAAACTAACTTAGAAAAACCAACTTTATAGATGATGTGGCCACTCCGAATCCCTCACAGCTCCAAGCCCACTATGGTTGGGGATTTCTGCAGAGATGAAAATAAAGGGTGAGTTTGGTAACTTCGGTGTGTAACATAACCCAACCATAGCCCAAAGCAGATCAAACCTCCTGAGTCGGACTTATCTCGGGCCTTGGCCCATCTGAAAATTAGAATAAAACTCATAGGCTCATAGCAGATACAGAACAAATATATCATGAATGCAAAATCCCAACCCAGAGCCATCCATAACACCCCGTATCAGCCTTACACCATGTGGGGAGACTACTCGACCCACCCAACCGCTACACACCACGAAATTGCGGCGAGGTCGCGGATATTGTGACGAAGTCACCAGATCTGAATATTGTGGCGAGGCCACGAAGCAGATATATATGTTTATATATGTGGCGAAGCCACTAGATTGCAAATGAGCCATATATATTATGTGAAGCCACGAATAGATATATATGTGGCGAGGCCACAGATTGCAGCGAGGTCGTGCGAGCGCTTCCTCCATCAATATAAACCCATGTCCATGCAAGCGAATAATATGTCATGGCATACGCGTACGTAAAAGCAGAACATCATGCTTTTCGGATAAAATAAAGTATCCCTAGGGGTAAAATTGTAATTTTTATGTATAAGGGTATTTCATGAATTATTAACTATTGCTAGGGTTTCATTCGATTCTAACGTTTACCAAGTAATCGAAGTACTTACCTCGTCTTTTTACCAAAGTGGGCCTGTTGGCACATTGGCCCGTTTTCAGCCCATTAAGCCCATATATATCGTTGTGCACGAAAATGCACACTCTGCACTCTAATCATCCAAATGCACCATATTCATTATCAATCGTCTCACTTAGCGCCGCGACGCATCGCGAGTTCATAAAATACCAACGTTTCAGTATTTCGGCTTTTACCGATTCAGTCTAAGGAAGGGTGTCGTTTACACACCTGGTTGATGACGATTGATGACGATATGTCCCACGCGATAATCCTACGATCGATCACTAACACATTAGACTTACGAATTAACGATAACTACCATAAATCCACGTCAACTAACCCAATCATCACACAAGTTAGTCATTTACGCACGAGGGGCAAAATAGTCATTTTACCCTCTAGGGGTAAATCGGTAGTCCTACCCTACAGGGATATTTTAGTAATTCTACAACTTATCCACTTAGGCCTACTATTGGGACAACATGGCCGATTTAAGCCCGTCGCGGCCCGAAATAGTCGTCCTACTGCTAGAGTAATGAGAAATACACACCTGTTAGGAGACTGTAGTTAATTCGCGCTCTCACACTCTTAGCTGATGCCCAACCCAAACAAGCACGCCACCAAGCGAAAGGGATCAGCCCAGAAGTGTATATCAACTCTCCTCATGGTTTGCTCTATTTAAAGCCAGCTCTCCATCTACTCTTATGT
The DNA here is from genome assembly GCA_025698465.1 of Gossypium longicalyx. NCBI lineage: Eukaryota > Viridiplantae > Streptophyta > Magnoliopsida > Malvales > Malvaceae > Gossypium > Gossypium longicalyx. The sequence goes on along the minus strand of CM046996.1, from coordinate 44,239,388 downwards.
TAGCTTCCCGATGTGGGATCCCTCCAACATCAGAGTTTAAAACCAACACCAACTCTTGCCGTCCCAACATAGCAAAATAATCAACCTTTGCGTGCCAAGGGATTCGAACCAAAGTCCTCTCACATGCCAAATCACGCCACCACTACTAGGCCATCAACTCATTTGTGTCATAAGTCCAACACATTAAACTTTAAAGCGTACCTACTTGCTTCCAGATTTATTGAAAAGAAAAACCAAAATAAATTGCAAGAGCCAAGACTTGAACCTTGGACCCCTTGCCTCCTCTATGGCGTCACTTCCTTGTCCCCTAAGTGGCGCTACCTTGCCACTACACCACACTCCTTTTTGTGTCATCTTTTACCCCTTTACTCTTAAAAGCCCAAACGCCAATTGCATCACTTGTTCTTAAAATCAAAATTCCGAAGACTACCACGGATTTAACTTAAGTTTGAGCCTTCCAAAGGCCCACTAACCTACTGAAATATATATTTTAACCAACCAGAACACACCCAAATTTTAAAAAACACAGAAACACAGAAAACCCGAAAATTGGGCGTTACAACTCTACCCTCCTTAAAGAAATTTTGTCCTCGAAATTTTACCTGAATCAAACAGATGAGGATATTGTTGACGCATCGCCACTTCTGGCTCCCAAGTAGCTTCTCTCTCGCCATGATTACGCCATAGCACCTTTACTAGCGGAACTGATTTCCTCCTCAAAACCGTAACATCTCGATCCAAAATCTGCACAGGCTCCTCCTTAAAAGTCAAGTCTGTTTGGACCTCGATCTCTGCAACCGGCACAACATGAGTAGGGTCAGAACGATACCGCCTTAACATGGAGACGTGAAAGACATCATGAATCCTATCTAACTCTGGAGGTAGCTCCAACTGATAAGCCACTAGACCCACTCGCTTAAGAATCCGATAAGGCCCAATGAACCGCGGACTTAACTTACCTTTCCTCCCAAACCTTAATATTTTCTTCCAAGGTGAAACCTTCAAGAAGACCATATCACCCACAGAGTACTCAATTCCCTTGCGCTTCAAATTTGCATATGACTTCTGTCTATTAGATGCTTCCTTCAATTGGTCTCTAATCAACTTGACCTTATCCTCAGTATCTGCCACCAATTCAGGTCCAAGAACCTGTTGTTCACCCAACTCGGTCCAACAACTTGGTGTACGACATCTTCGCCCATACAATGTCTCATAAGGAGCCATTCGAATACTTGCCTGATAACTGTTGTTGTATACAAACTCTGCCAACGGTAAGTAATCCTCCCAACTGCCTCGAAAGTCGATAATGTATCCCCTCAACATGTCTTCCAGAATCTGAATAACCCTTTCCGACTGACCATCAGTCTGAGGATGAAAGGCTGTACTAAAGTTCAACCGTGTACCCAACGTCTCATGCAACTTTTGCCAAAATTGAGATGTGAATCTAGGATCTCGATCAGAGATAATCGACACTGGCACTCCGTGAAGTCGTACTATTTCCGCCACATACAATTTGGCTAACTTCTGAAGTGAATAATCAATGCGGACAAGTATAAAATGAGCAGATTTGGTCAACCTATCCACAATTACCCAAATCGAGTCCTTCTTCGACGGAGTCAAGGGTAACCCACTCACAAAATCCATGGTTACCCTCTCCCACTTCCAAAGTGGTACTTCCACTGGCTGCAAAAGTCCGGAAGGTAATTGATGTTCAACTTTCACTTGCTGACAAGTCAGACATTTTCCCACAAATTTTGTTACCTCTCGCTTCAATCCAGGCCACCAATACAACTCTTTTAAGTCGCGATACATTTTATTCCCTCCAGGATGCATAGCACACAGACCTCCATGAGCTTCTTTCAGAATTGCTTGCCTCAAGTCAGAGTCCTTCGAAATACAAAATCTACCTCGGTAACACAGAACTCCCTCACTGTTCAGTTCGAACTCAGAAGTATCCCCATTCTTAACCTGCTTGAATTGAGAAACCAAGGACTAATCCCTTGACTGTTTTTCCTTAATCTCATCCACCCAGGTCGGCCTAACTTGCAGTTCTGCTAACAGACTACCGTCGTCATACAGACTCAAACGAGCAAACATGGCTCTCGGATCGAATCTGATTCTAAGACTTAGGGCATCACCACCGCATTAGCTTTACAGGTGGTACTCAATCGCGCGTGATCATAATCCTTAACCAACTCTATCCATCTCCGCGCCTAAGGTTCGGCTCTTACGAGTCGGCAAGTACTTAAGACTCTTATGATCTATGTATATAATACACCTTTCTCCGCATGGTAATGTCTCCAAATTTTAAGCGCAAAGATTACGCCGCCAACTCCGGATCATGAGTAGGATAGTTAACTTCATGTGGTTTAAGTGTCGCGATGCATAAGCAACCACTTTACCCTCTTGCATCAAAGACACACCCAACCCTACATGTGATGCATCATTTGCATACGGTAAAATCTTTTCCAGACTCTGGCGGAATCAGTACAGGTGCCTCGGTCAGAACTTTCTTCAGCTTCTCAAAAGATTCCTGTTGTTTCTCAGTCCAAACAAACGGTACTCTCTTCCTTATAAGCTTTGTCAAAGGCGCTGCCATCACAGAAAATCCTTCCACAAACCTTCTATAGTACCCAGCTAATCCCAGAAAACTTCGAATTTTTGACATTGACCTCGATGGCTTCCATTCCAGAATCGCTTCAATCTTTCGAGGGTCCACCTTGATCCCTTCAGCAGAGACAACATGCCCCAAGAAAGTTACCTCTCTCAACCAAAACTCACACTTACTGAATTTCGCATAAAGCTCCTTCTCTCTCAGCACTTGCAGCATGATACGAAGATGCTCATCATGCTTCTCCTCAGTTTTAGAATAAACCAGAATATCATCGATAAAGACGACTATGAATCGATCCAAGTATGGCTGGAACACTCGATTCATTAGATCCATAAATGCCGCAGGTGCGTTCGTCAACCCAAATGGCATAACCAAGAACTCATAATGACCATACCGAGTTCTGAATGCCGTCTTGTGAATATCCACCTCCTTAACCCTCAACTGATGATACCCAGATCGAAGGTCAATCTTGGAAAATACTGAAGCTCCTCTAAGTTGATCGAATAAATCATCGATTCTTGGCAGTGGGTACTTATTCTTAATTGTTAGTTTGTTCAACTGCCGATAATTGATACACATCCGCATTGACCCATCCTTCTTCTTAACGAACAACACTGGTGCTCCCCACGGAGACACACTTGGTCTAATGAAGCCTCTATCCAATAACTCTTGAATTTGGGCTTTCAGCTCCACCAACTCCTTCGGTGCCATCCTATAAGGTGCAATGGACACCAGTGCCGTTCCAGGCAACAAGTCGATTCCAAACTAAACCTCTCGGTTCGGGGGCAAACCTGGAAGCTCCTCTGAAAAAACATCTTGAAAATCCTTGACGGTTCTAACTTTATCCACTGTCAGACCCTCAGTTTCTGATTGGCTTACAAATGCCAAATAAGCCTCACATCCCTTTCGAATCCACTTCTCGGCTCTCAATGCCGACACCACATTAGACAGATAATCCCTACGCTCGCCTATCACCAAAACCTCCTCATCCTTTGTGGTCTTTAACATCATTCGCTTAGTAGCACAATCCAAAGTAGCCCTATGCTTAGCAAGCCAATCCATTCCCAAAATAAGATCGAATTCTCCAAAAGGTAGCTCCATCAGATCTCCAGAGAAAACTTTTCCTTGAGTTTCTATAGGCATATCTCTATACAGTTTATCTACCCTAACCGAGTGACCCAAAGGACTTAGTACAGATACCCCACTCATGGTCACCTCAGAGTGCACACCCAGCGACCCAGATATAGCACATGCAACATACGAATGGGTAGATTCAACATCTATCAACGCAGTGTATGGCATACTAGAAATTAGAAACGTACCAGTTATGACGTCAGGTGCATCACCCTCCTCTCGGTGACGAGCTGCATACACCAATGTCGGCTGACGAGCCTTAGTAAATCCAGCACCCCTGCCAGGCGCTCCTCTTCCTTGCCCATTTCTATTACCACCACCACCGCCTTGCCCACGCCCCTCGAAAGCGTGGCCCACCCCTCATTTGGTTGGCGACCTCTGTTCTAAAACTTGAACTGATCTCGGTTCACGGGGCGATCCTTAACCCTATCCTCCATAGATCCGCATCGGAAACAAGCACCAGAACGTTTTCGACACTCGCCCATATGTATCTTCCCACAACTCCTATAACCCTATGGTCTAATAGCATTCATCGATACTGCTCGAACTGGCTCCATTACCCTTGCTCTCTTAACATTCCTGTTCATACCACCTGAAAGTCTTGAATCTCTCCTAAAACGGTTCTGATCTTTCTCACGATTCTGTCTTTCTATACGCTTCACTTCCTCAGCTATCTTAGCTTTCTGAACTAAAGCAGCGAAGTTACGCTCCCTCTGCAGAGCAATCAGCACCCTAAGTTCATCTCTCAGACCATCCTCGAAGCGTACACTACGCTCATACTCTGTAGCGACAATCCCAGAAGCATACCGGCTCAGTCTCAGAAACTCAGACTCATACTCAGCCACTGACTTACTCCCTTGCACTAGGTTCAGAAATTCTTTTCGGCGAGCGTCCATGTAACTAGCCCCAACATACTTTCCTTTGAAGGCTGTCTTAAACAGCTCCCAAGTCACACTATCAGCAGGAGTTCCATCTCTCGCCGTGAGCCACCACTGATAAGCCTCATCCCTAAGTAACGATATGGCTCCTTCAGCCGACCGCTCCACGAGCGATCCGGATCATCCATAATCCACTCTGTGGCTTCTAACCAATACTCAGCCACATTCGGAGCTACACCAGATACCCCCTAAATATCTCTGCTCCATTGGCCCGGAGCCGCTTAGAAATAGACCCCCGAATTCAGTTTCCTATACTTGCCCCAGCAACCCTTTCCAAAACTCCGAGCATCGCCTGGGATAGTGCATCATCCCCGACATCTCGATCATGAGACTCTACCTCCGTTGCCGGTGGTATCGGTGTATCTGCTATCGACACATGTTCTAAAGACGAAGATTCAGCTTGAGCATTACCTCGGCCACGTCCACAGCCTCTTCCACGAGCTGCTCGTGTACTCATTTTGTATTATCTTATTAAGAATTTTATGAATCAGTTTAATATTTCAGTGTTTATTACATATGTCTTATGAATAACAGTAATTCAGAGTTTGAGTTTGTTTTCTTTCGCGGTAGCCTAGCTCTGATCTCGATCTACTTATCGAGTTTCTATAGCTCTCAGTGTTACCCTAACTAAAGTACCATGATAAGGTTTTGTACAAGCATATAACAGATATTTCAGAAACAATCAGAAAGGCTCAGAAAACTTACAGACTTGGGCCGGAGATTCAGTATGCCACCTTCTAAAAAAACTAATTTTAGAAAACTAATTTTAATCTTTAAAATCATCTATTTGTAAAGAGAAAATATTGGAAACATTCTCGAAAATAATTTATAATCAAGTTCCTAAAAAATAATTTTTAAAAACCTTTATTCAATGTTTTTTTAAAACTCCTTTTTTTAGACTCGTTCCACAGTCGAGTTATTGCAACTTGGCTCTAATACCACTAAATGTAACACCCCAGACCCGGCCCAGACGTTATGGCCAGATCTGACGTGTCACATGAACTTACAACATAGTATGCATTCGTTGGTTTAAGTGATTAGGGTGGTCTTTGTAAAAACAACAATTGAATGAAAAAGCCAGTTTATCAATCTTTAGGCTATCCATTTGTCGTGCTTGTTGAGTCTTGAAACGTTCATTAATTTTGAAAACCCGCGCAGTCTAACACTAGCAGTTTCGACATAGTATAACTAGAATCAAAAAATAAAAACCATAGCGGAAAGAGAAATTTATATAGCGGCCTTATTACAACTTAAAACCCAAAATTAAATCAAAATAAAAAAATAATAAAAAATAAACTAACTTAGAAAAACCAACTTTGCAGATGATGTGGCCACTCCGAATCCCTCACAGCTCCAAGCCCACTATGGTTGGGGATTTCCTGCAGAGATGAAAATAAAGGGTGAGTTTGGTAAACTCAGTGTGTAACATAACCCAACCATAGCCCAAAACAAATCAAACCTCAGAGTCAGACTTATTTGGGTCTTGGCTCAGCACAGAAATCAGAATGAAACTCATAGGCCCATAGCAGGTACAGAACAAATATATCATGAATGCAGAAATCCCAACCCAGAGCCATCCATAACACCCTCGTACCAGCCTTACACCATGTGGGGAGACTACTCGACCCACCCAACTGCTATACACGACAGAAATTGCAGCGAGGCTGCTAGATATTGTGATGAAGTCACCAGATACAGATATTGTGGCGAGGCCACCAGAATAGATATATATGTTTATATATGTGGCGAAGCCACGGATTGCAATGAGGTGCGGATATTGTGACGAAATCACCAGAACATATATATATGTGGCGAGGCCACCAGATTGCAGCGAAGCTGCCAGAACGCTTCCTCCATCAATATAAACCCATGTCCCATGCAACAGAATAATATGTCATGGCATACGTACACAAAAACATAACATCATGCTTTTTAGATAAAATAAAATATCCCTAGGGGTAAAATCGTAATTTTTCATGTATAAGGGTATTTCAGTAATTATTACCTATTGCTAGGGTTTCATGCTCATTCTAACGTTTACCAAGTAATCAGAAGTACTTACCTCGTCTTTTTACCAAAGTAGGCCTGTTGGCCCATTGGCCCGTTTTCGGCCCATTAAGCCCAAAAATACCATTGTGCACGAAAATGCACACTCTGCAGTCTAATCATCCAAATGCACCATATTCATTAACAACTGTCTCACGAGCGCTCGCACGCTCGCGAGTTCATAAAATACCAACGTTTCGGTATTTCAGCTTTTACCGATTCAGTCTAAGGAAGGGTGTCGTTTACACACCTAGTTGATGACGATTGATGACGATATCTCCCACGCGATAATCCTACGATCGATCACTAACACATTAGACTTACGAATTAACGATAACTACCATAAATCCACGTCAACTAACCCAATCATCACACAAGTTAGTCATTTACGCACGAGGGGTAAAATAGTCATTTTACCCTTTAAGGGTAAATCAGTAGTCCTACCCTACAGGGATATTTTAGTAATTCTACAATTTATCCACTTGGGCCTACGGACCCATTGGGACTACATGGCCCATTTCAGCCCATCGCGGCCCGAAATAGTCGTCCTACTGCTGAGTAATGAGAAATACACACCTGTTAGGAGACTGCAGTTAATCCGCACTCCCACACTCTTAGCTGACGCCCAACCCAAACGAGCATGCCACCAAGCGAAAGGGATCAGCCCGGAAGGGTATATCAACTCTCCTCATGGTTTGCTCTATTTAAAGCCAGCTCTCCATATACTCTTATGTTAGCTTCCCGATGTGGGATCCCTCCAACATCAGAGTTTAAAACCAACACCAACTCTTGCTGTCCCAACATAGCAAAATAATCAACCTTTGCGTGCCAAGGGATTCAAACCAAAGTCCTCTCACATGCCAAATCATGCCACCACCACTAGGCCATCAGCTCATTTGTATCATAAGTCCAACACATTAAACTTTAAAGTGCACCTACTTGCTTCCAGATTTATTGAAAATAAAAACCAAAATAAATTACAAGAGCCAAGTCTTGAACCTTGGACCCATTGCTTCCTCTATGGCCTCACTTCCTTGTCCCCTAAGTGGCGCTACCTTGCCACTACACCACCCTCCTTTTTGTGTCATATTTTACCCCTTTACTCTTAAAAGGCCAAACGCCAATTGCATCACTTGTTCTTAAAATCAAAATTCCGAAGACTACCACGAATTTAACTTAAGTTTGGGCCTTCCAAAGGCCCACTAACCTACTAAAATATATATTTTAACCAACCAGAACACACCCAAATTTTAAAAAACACAGAAAACCCGAAATTGGGCGTTACATTTATTCTCCTCGTGAGCTGGTTTTTCTGGGCTACTCAGTACTTAGCCTGAACGGAGCGCGATTGCTTTCACATGCTTATTCCCTTCTCTCTGAGGATTATTTGCTATGTTGCTCGGGATTCCTGTGCCAATTTTTATTTTTGATTTCTCCCATCATGCTCATCAATTGGCTCATCTGATCTTCTAGCTTAGTCAATATTTTCGTCGTGTTAGTGCACTCAGACTGCACCTGTTTTACCTCACTCCTCATTGATTCCAACTCCCTCTTTATCTGATCCAAGTGTTGACCACATACAATATGGTAATTTAGGTTGGCCCTTTCTATAGGCTTTTATAAATCAAGAGGTTGATAATTAGTATTTATATTTGGTTGCACATTGTTACTTTCTTCTTGGTTTCTGCTCCATCTCAAGTTTGTGTGATCTCTCCAACCGGGATTATAAGTATTTGAATAAGGGTTTTCACCCCTATTCTTGACATAGTTAACATCCTCAGTTGGATTATTAATGTAATGAAAGAGAGGTTTGTCTTCTCTATATATAGATGACACACTAGATGAGGTCTATGCGGTTGAGTCTATCCATAATTTGTTGGTATTTATCATCATTCTGGATAGCTTTTACCGTAGATGGGTTTTGGCCATATGTATAACATTCAGTTGGCCACTAACAGGAATTCATTGCCATGTTTTCTATTAACTCATACAAATATTTGTATGTTCTATTCATTAAGGCTACTTCTGCGGCTTCATCTAGTCTTGAATGTACGTGCACTTCCAACCCATTATAGAACATTTGCAGTCTCAGCCACTCAGGTAATCCATGATATGGGCATCTTTGCATTGGCATTTTAAAACATTCCCAAGCTTCGTGAAAGCTTTCTCCTTCTAACTATTTGAACGTTCTCTCCTCAGTTGGATCGTCTTGCTAATAGGGAAAAACTTTTGTAGAAGTTTTCCTGCAAGCTCATCTTATTTCGTGATGGATCTTAATGCCTGTGAATCTAACCAAGAAAAGGTGTTATCGATTAAGGAGAAGGGGAACAATTGAAGATGAATAGCATCATTGGTAACCCCATTGTATTTAAATGTATCAAAAAGTTGAAGGAGTCATTTTAAATGTTGATTTGGGTCCTCTGTCATTGTGCCTCTAAATTGCAAATTGTTCTAGATCACTTAGATCATGGCTAGTTTTATTTTAAAATTTTTAGTCGTGATGGCTAGCCTTGTGATGCTTCCTTGAACCATTTCTAGGTTCGGAAGTGCATAGTCTCTTAGGTTTCATTCGTTTCGCACCATATGTATATTTGCAAGTAGTTGTGATAGTGGTGGTAAGTCCTGTGGGTTAGTATTGTTAATCTCATCAAACAACGGATTATCATGTGGTAAATTGCCAAAAACAGGTGGTTGATTTTGCATATGCTATTGCTACTGTTGATATTGATGATTTTGGTGAATTAGTCTCTTTGGATCAGTAATTGGCTCTATTGGTGTTCCCCTACTATGAGTCATATATTGAAACCAAAAAGAAAATAAAAGATGTTAGTAAAAAAATAAAATTTGTATCTATAATTTATTAATTTTCAAATATTCTATTAGAATGTAAAAGTTAAAATCAATTTAGTAGTGTTGCCTACCCGACAACAATGCCATCAACTTGACTGCCTCCGGATGTACTAACATCCAGAGTGTAAGTACTACAACTAAAAGATACAGAATCATGGCTGTGTCTACAAGTATACGGGTCGGGTTGTAATATAGTTTTTAAAATGAAGTAGGTGAGTACTCTGATAATCGTACCCAAGGGAGGTGAAGTACTAGATTAATTCTAACTTAAAAGCAAATAGATCTAATTAGTAGTTTAAATAAATTATATTACGATAAAACATAAGATAAATATTTTGGGGGTTTTTTTATAAATAATGAAATAGAAATAAAAAAACCTAAATAAAAAGGACTTCGGGAAACTAATTTATAGACTTAATCAATTCTAGGCATGGGTGATTAGCTCGCTTTAGTGGTCATAGCTAATTCTTATTTTGGGTTTCTACTCAATCAACTAATCATTACCCAGCAGGATCTCTTGATCTTCCACTAAACTAATGAGTCAGCAAGAACTACTTATCTCTTGACCCCATACTCCAGACCAGTTTGGGGCTAAGGTGTTCAAGAATAGGCCATACCAATTTTGGGTTAAATCCCACCTAAATGGCTTTCTAGGGTCGTCAAGCCTAGGGTTTAAGTTCTTCCTCTCCCAAACAGCTAATCCACCAAGAAAACTGTAACCCCCTAAACTCGGCCTAGATGTTATGGCCAAATCTTGGAATCAACATTAAAACCATTGGAAAACACTTACTTGTTGAAGGTAGCTAAGCTTCGATTGTTTTTACGAAAACTTACAATTTAAATATCGATTAATTTTGCGTTTGGAAAACATTTATTAAAACATGAATATTTGAGAAGTTTATTATAATATCAAGATACACGTTAAATCATTTAAGCAAAGGTTTTGTAATTTTCTTAATTGTTTCTTTAAAATAACTTTGATAAAAATCTTTTGCAGTTGGCTTTTGAAAATATTTAGAAAATTACAAATTTATATGCTTGTTTAAAATCAAGTAAAAATCATAAATAATTGAAAAGATTTCAATAATTTATAAATATTTGTAAACTCATCATGTCACGCCCCATATTTTTATTAATTATTTCGCCAATTCATGAAAGCTAGTAAGTAGTCAAGTGGTAAAGAGCTTAATTAATCTCCAGGGGATCCTATGTTCAAATCCCCTTATCCAAATTTTTATTTAGAATTTTTGGCACATGAAACATGGGTCAAACCCCTTTTGTCATCCACCCTATGTTACCATACTAAGAAAGATTCATTCATTATTTGTATAGTCCACCTTCCTCCAATAGCCAATATTTTGCTCCCCTTGTTCCCTTTGTTACCATTTCCTTTCCTTTACCATACCTTTGTTGTCCATTGCACCTAGACACTCCTAAACCCCATTTGAATTTCATTTTTACTTTTATCTCATCTTTCGTCTCTTTTCTCCTCATATTCACCACTTTGTGCCACACTTATTTTGGTTATTCTCCTCCTCTACTTTGCTTCTTTTCTTTAATTTTTTGAGACCTTCTTTTAGGACACCACCTAACTCTACCACCCCCACCTTGGAGCCACCCTTGTGCCACCAACCGTTGCCGTAACCACCGTCGTACTGCCACTGCACCATTGTCATGCCAACACCATTCTTCTCCTTTTTCTATCCTATTTTCAACCTACCAACTATAATAAAATTTTACTCCTCGTTCTTAAATATTTTCATTCTGAAATGATTATCAAATACTAATACTTTATGAAATTTGTTAGAATGATAATTTTATTTATCATAGATACTCCTCCCATTTGAATCAAGACCTCAACGTGTCATTCTCCCCTCTAATAAAATAGTTTTAAGGTAAATTGATGACGATCTAATTGGAACATCAATCTTTTATTTCTTGGCAAGAGTTTTGCCACAAAGATTGTCCTTTACATTCAGTACTCGTCACAAAGGCTTTCCTGTCTACAGTTGTGCCACAAAGGCTATCCTTTATATCCAGTACTCGCCATAAAGGATTTCCTGTAAAGAGTTTTTCAACAAAATCTATCCTTTAAATCCAGTACTCGTCACAAATGCTTTCGCGTCCTACTATTTTAAGCGGTGGTGTAACAACCATTGTTTAGTGGTATTAGAAATAGTAGTTTCAGGACCATCAAATCCGAAAAGTAAGTTTGTAAATATTATTATTTAATATTTACGAGTCAAATACAGTTTTAAAAAGGTTCTTGATATGGTAATTTATGTTATATAAATGATTAATTAAGCTTAAGTGGTAAGACCCTAAAGCTAAGTGGTTTTAAAAAATGAGGTACGTTTTTATAAACCAAGCTGTAAATATTTAAAAATATTTATGGAGTGTCATTAAGGTGGTATTAAAGTTTCATTAAGAAATTTTAACGTTACGATAGTTAATTAAAGAAAAAGGATTAAATTGTAAAAGGTGTAAAACTTGCAAATTAAAGCAATTTGGTGATGAAATGGTTTAATTAATAGTTGAGGAAGGAATTAAGTGATAATTAAGCCATAAATATTGAGTGGGACGGCAATTAGAGTTAAAAATGATAGAAAATTTAATGATAATGACATAATTTTAAATTAGTTGAAATTAAAACAAAACATATTGATATTGAAGTTTTCCCATTCATTTTTCTTCTTCAATGGCTGAAAGCCATATCTAGGGTGAGGAGAAGTTTCGGCTATCATAAGAAGCTTGCATGTAAGTCCGTTTTAATCCCGTTTCTTTTAACTTTTATATTTTTGAGATCATTGCAGCTGGGTCCAACTAGCTCGTACCTTTTTTCTTATTCTGTAAAAAAAAAATGGAAGTTTTCATTGATGAATATTGAATTTTTTTGATTAATACCATGTATTTGGAGCTTTGATTATGCTATTTGATGAATTTGTAAAGTGATTTTTGTTAGATTTTGATTTTAGTATTAAATTGTGAAAATGTCAAAATTTTAGGGTTGAATAATGAATTTGCTATTTATTAGGGACTTTTTGAAGGCCTAGTATATTTGGATAAAATATTGACTTGAGAAAAATGGTTAATTTGATGAATTTCGAGTTAAGGGACTAAATTGCAAAAATTGTAAAAGTTTGGGGTAATTGTGTAAATTAAAAAATTAAAGGGTATTGCTTGTAAAATGGATTGGAATATGAAATGTATGCTAATAAGTGAATAATTTTACATTTTAGATCAAGATGTCGTAGATATTCGTGAAAAAGGAAAAATAGCGGAATAGTCCTTGAACTTTTACAATTTCTACAATTCAATCCAGGTAAGTTCGTACGGTTTAGAATTTAATATAAATATGAATTATTGAGTATATTATCATTGAATAACTTATGTATTTATGTTAAATTGTGGATAATGAATAGTAAATTGATATATATTATAGATTTTGATAATTGGTTTGGATTGAACGAGGTAGTAGAGTACATTTGTGCTCTGGTAGATTACGGGGGTTTGGAGTGGAGATGGTATTGGAGGGAGATATAGGTATATTACCCAAGTAAACTGAGGTTCAACATTTTTTGCGAACTCTCGTGTTATACTTTCTGTTTGGTGAGATTCAAGTGGATCAGCTGTTTTGAGCTTCTGTTCAGCTTCTATTGGCAGACCAGCTCTTATGAACTTCTGTTGATGATGTGCTCTCATCCATAAGTCATTTTTTGAATGGAAAATCTTGGTAATATAATTTTTTTAACGAATTTGAAAGATTTTTTATTTATTGAATATTGATCTGAACATAAAGAAATTCATCAGTAGAAATTGTGGATGATGCTTAGGTTCGTGCTAAGCTTATGGTTGCATTATGTCATGTTTAATATTAATGATATACATTGAAATGGTAAGTGGCCAAATGGAAATATGCTTATGTTCATGGAAAGGTGGTAAGATTCAAAGGTGTTTTTTCTTATAAAATGGTTTATAATGTGATTGACCCCAATTGAGTTATATACATAAATGCACTAACTTGTGTATTGATGATGATGATTAGGCTTATGTCAAGCTTGAGATTATGATTGATGTTTATGCTTATGTTTGGTATTATACAAATGAAACGAGTAAGAAAAGGTAATGAAACGGTAAGTTCATTATTGAAATGTGATGTGATGAAAAAGTCAATGATGGTGTATAATGTGTAACAGCTCGTTTTTAGTCAAATCGGAACAGTGGTTTCGGGACCAAAAATCCAAAGTCAAAATAATTATTTTTATTGATATTTCAACTTTTATAGTATGACAGATTAATTGTGTGAAAGTTTCGTTAAGAAATTTTATCGTTTGAATGCTTAATTTGATAAAAAGGACTTAATCGCGTAAAATGTAAAAGTGATGTTCTAATAGTTAAAGGTATCAAATGGCTATGAAATTAAATAGTGGAGGTCCTTATGTGGTAATTAGACCATTGGTTGTTTAACTGGACATTTTTGGACATCTTTAAAGTGATTTTTTTAATTTAATTAAAACGTTAATTTGGTAAATAGATAATTAAATGATAATTTAATAAAAAAAGCCAATTATTTCATTCATCTTCTTCCTTTAACCGATTTTAACAAGGAAAAGAGCCAAAAGTCTTAGGGTTCATTCGACCATGCTACCTATGCTCAATTAGGTATGATTTTTGTCCCCTTTTTAATGATTTCTATGTTTTTGAGATCGTTGTAGCTTAGTCTAACTAGCCTAGGGACTATTTTGCAAAACTGTTAAAGGTTTAGGGTTTTTACATTGATTAATCTATATGTTTTTTGATGTTTGATGATAGAAAATGCATGCTTGTTGTTAGATAAATAACATCTGTAAAGTGATTTTTGACAAAATTGTCAATTAGGGGTTAAATAGTGAAATGTGTAAAATTCATGATTAAATTGTGAAATAAATGAAAAATATGGACTACTAGGGACCTAATTGAAATTCGGCTAGCATGGGTTTTGGTTGAATTGCATGAATTTGTAATTTTATGAAATAAGGACTAAATTGTAAAAATGTTGAAATGTTAGGGGCAAATGTGTAAAATTACCTTAATGTATAATTTGGACTAAATTAAATAAAGAGATTATTAAATAAGTTAAATTTGATTACATTTAGATCAAGAAAGGAAAAATACGGACTTAGATCAAGGAAAGAACAAAGTTTTGTATTAATCGACTCGTTTCACTGTTTTTGCATCCGAGGTAAGTTTGTATGTAATAAGCATTATTATATTTGTGTTTTAAATGCTTTGATATTGCATAAATTGTGAATACAACCTTGCGGACATATTCGACGACAATTCAGTAAACGAGAAATCCCGATTGAACCTTAGGAATGATTAAGATACAAATGACATATCATTAGGGGTTATGTGATTGGGTGCTAGTCCGTACGTCCTACTGGTGGCTGCGTTATACGACATGTGTTGTGGATACTCGTTAGCTTGTGTGAGCAGCACTGTGTAGCTTCATCATGATCGTCAGCTTGTGTGAACAGACCCGTTGATAGTTCTAGTGTGAGCATTATATGTGATACGAGATTGAGATAGCTTCGGCTATATATGTGGCACTTAGGGTGTGAGTTTCCCGATTATCAGATAGTATTCCGAATGGTTCAATGGGTATGTCAAAAATGTGGATAAATATGAGTTTGATATGGGATGGTATAGGTATGTACATAAACCGAGCAATACATTGAAATAAGGAAAATTATGAAAATTACATCTAACTTTGTGGATGCAAATATGGTAGTTTGGTGATTCATTATAAGTTATGTTATGTTATGTTTTATAGCTTACTTTGTTTAATTTTTCGTGTTTTATAGTGAAATCAAACTAGTTCGGATTCAGGAATCATCGGAGACTTCATCACACTATCCAACTATCACTTTGGGACTTTTGAACCTAAGTATCTTGGGTATATGGCATGTATAGGATTATGGTCATCTTGATATATAGTTTGGTAATGAATTTGGTCATTTGAAATGGCTTATAAATGTTGATGTTTTGGTTTTGTATATAGCCATGAGTGTTGGCTTAATTTGGTTGGTTTAGTTGTATATATATATATATATATATGTATGTGCATATGGCTTATGATATGTGTTTGAGGATGGCTTTGTGATGATTGTTGATAAATAGCATAGTGAATATAAAATGGTATAAATTTAAGTTTGGTATGTTGGTGAAATTAGGTAAATAATGTATGTTTGGAAAATGACCATATTGATGATTTGAGATAGTGAAATTTGATATGAATTGGAATGGCATATTGTGGTATTGATATGTTTTGTATTGGTTGGTGTTGAAATAGTATGAATTATGCTTAAATGTGGTTAATAGAATGCCTGTTTTTATGCCATGAATTGTGCCATTTGGTTTAATGTAGGTATATGCAAAGTTGGGTGGCAAATTAGCTTGGTAAATAGCTTATTTTTGTCCACACGGGCAGACACATGAGCGTGTGTCTCAGCCGTGAGTGACACAAGGTCAGATTGCACGACCGTGCATCCTCTGGTGTTAAAGAAATTCGGGATTGCTTGAAAGCTGCTTCAGATCGACAAAAGTCATATGCAGATTTGAAAAGAAAAGAGATTGAATTTCAGGTGGGTGATAAAGTGTTCTTGAAGGTGTCACCATGGAAAAAGATTCTGAGATTTAGTCGAAAAGGCAAGTTGAGTCCGCGTTTTATTGGGCGTGCGAGATTATCGAGAGAATTGGACCCGATGGCATATCGGTTGGCCTTCTGGCAGACTTAGAGAGAATTCATAACGTGTTTCACATATCAATGTTACGACGTTATCGTTCTGATCCTTCACATGTGATCTCCCCAACAGAAATTGAGATTCGATCGGATATGACCTATGAGGAGGAACCAATAAAGATTTTGGCTCGAGAAATTAAACAGTTAAGAAATAAAAGTATAGCCTTAGTGAAAGTATTGTGGCACAGACATGGAATAGAAGAGGCTACGTAGGAACCTGAGGAAGCTATGAGGAAACAGTACCCAAACCTCTTTACCGGTAAGATTTTCGGGGACGAAAATCTCTAAAGGGGGGAGAATTGTGACAACCCGAATTAGGGCCTAATCGGAATAGTGGTTTCGTGACCACAAATCTGAGATAAAAATAATTGTTTTATAATTATTTTGGGGTTTATGATATGATTGCATGATTGTGTGAAAATTTCGTGATGAAATTCTATGCCTAAAGTGCTTAAATTGAAAATAGGGATTAAATCGAATAAGTTGCAAAATTTACATTTTAGAAGTTTTTAGTATGAAATTGCTTTAAAATATTAATTAGGAGGTCTTAAATAGAAATTTGACCAATTTTAAGTTCATGGACAAAATTAGGACATGGAAGGAATTTTTGAAAGTTTAGTAAGGAGGGCATTTTGGTCATTTGGATATTAAATGAAATAAAATGGGAAAAATAACACAAAATTGGTCATCATCCTCCTTAGTTGCTGCGAATTCTCCGTCTCTCCATAGCTAGGGTTTCTTCAACTTTCAAGCTCCATAGTAAGTGATTTCAAGCCCGTTTTTAATGTTCTTTACGTTTTTGGATTCCGTGGAGATTAAGCTTATGCTAACAATAATTCAACCTAGGGTTCATATTTGGAAAAATACCCATAGGTGAAATTTGTGTATTTTGATGTTTTATGATAGAATATGAGGTTTTAAATTATGTTAGACAACTTGTGCTACTCGGTTTTAAGTGAAAGCGAGTAAAGCAGCATAATCGGTAAAAATACCTATTGTTCACAACTATGTGTTAGAGTGAGAATTTGATGTGGTCGTAGAAGATAAAAATGTTCAGCATGTCATAAAACATAAGAATAAGGGCTGAAATTAAATTTCCGAGCCTAGGGGCAAAATTGTAATTTTGTAAAAGTTAGGGGGCAAAAATGTAATTTTTCCATAATGTGATCTTTGGATTGAAATAAATAGTATGAGTGGTAAATGAGCTAAATGTGTTGTTATAGATCAAGAAAGGCGTGGAATTGACCTCGAACGAGGGAAGGAAAATGTTTTGGACTAAATCGCAAAATTTCCACATTTTGCACCGAGGTAAGTTTGTATGTAAACATTACATTATTTTCATTTACATTCTTATATTTCAGCCTATTATATAAATATACTAGCTGATGTTAAAATTATAAATCGACTATTGGAAGAATGGAAATAAATAATAGAGAGAGATCCCGGTTGAACATTCGGAGAGATCGAATAAAATAGAGGAGCGTAGCTAGGTCACATGTATGATCTTTGAGTGCACATCATGTGTACAAGAAAGTTACGAAATACCATGTAGTAGCTAGGTCACATGTGTGATACGGGATGTATCTCATGTAGACAAGAGAGCTACGTAATAGATAAATGTAGCTAGGTCGCATGCGTGATTCCAAGTGAAGGACACCATGTAGACAAGAGAGCTACGAGAAAAATCGGCTAGGTCGCATGAGTGGTACTAAGTGTTCACCATGTGTACAAGAGAGCCGAACTAAATGAAGTATGATGGTGGGGCTGTGTGCTAAAACCATTAAATATCGAGGATTGATCCGAATTGTTCAACGGGATGGTTTTGTGGTGACGTTGTGGTTATGGACCTATACTTGTGATGAATGAATTGTGGTGAAAATGATTTGTGGTATATCTATATATGTAAGATAAAATGAGGTTAGCATAAAGAATGTGTGAAAGAGTGAAATTAGCATTAAAACTGTTTTGGACGGTAGCAGTGACGTGATTTTGAAAAATCACCAAAAATAGGAGGAACATAATTAGAGGTTGAATGAGATGTGAAATTAAATTTTAATGAGTCTACTTTCATATAAAAGAAACAGAACAAGCAAAGAAATTTTATATTTTGAGATATTTACAATTGTGTGTGACTTGCTCAGGATGAATATGTGATCCCCTGTTTCAACTTTGAAAAATCATTAAAAATTGTACAAAGCAAATTAAGAAATATAGTTTACATACCTAAATTCCTTACTGAGTCTAGTTTTAAAAAACAAATTTCAGGGTTATTTGAATTGTGTACTGAGAGAAATTCAATTCGTAGTGAACAGAGGTCAGACTAGTCGAGCTGTGTAACAGGGGAAACTTTAACTAATAAACTGTACTAATCGGCTGAACCAAAAATTCTAGAAAAAAATTAGCAAGAAGATTTATGAGTCTAGATTTCGGGAAATTTTACGGATTTGAATTTAGAGTTTTGTAACTCGAGTTATGATTTATTTAGTGAACATAACGCAGGAAAGACAGCTTAATCAAAGTGGAGTGAATATTGAAATTAAAGTAGATATACTTGAGTTGTTGTGTAAACATATTAAATTCTTTAATTATTATTTACATACTTACTTACTAAGCTATAAGCTTACTTTGTTTTCTCTCTTTTGTCTTGTAGTATCCTCCAACTTGCTCAGGAGTTAAGGATCGTGAAGATCTGCCCGCACTATCAATACTTTAGGGTATTCGAACTAAACATTTTGAATTATGGCATGTATAGTAGGCTTAATTATTTTGTTATGTGTCATAATTGCCTAGGTTTAAAATATTGGTTCTGATGCTCGCCCAACTACTTTGTACAAGCCATAGAAGTTGATTAATATTGTTCAAAACATATGTTATAACGATGCACTATCGAATTGGATGACATATTTCTATCTCGGTTTTGTTTAATGGTATGTATTATGTTCTAGTAATACCTCGTACCTGATACAGCGACAGTAGCAGGTAAAGGGTGTTACATTTAGTGGTATCGAGCTATGGTTTAGTCGGTTCTCGGACTAATAAAGTGTGTGTAAAAGTCTAGCTATACATGCCATAAAAATATTGTGATAGTGTGGTGACTCGACTATTCTAAAGCGTGTTTTGTTTTAATATAGTAATGGATCTGAAGGAGGCTGCGGTGATGATGTTGCTAGTAATGCCCGGCTCCCGCACAAGGGGACCGTACCTATGGAAAGTAGACCAGAGACATTGAGACAGGGAGATGAGGCTCGGGATGCCTTTCTCCAAAGGATGAACAATTGGTATCTTTGAATTTATTCGAGCAAATCCAAATACTCAACCTCCTCCACCCCCTCCTATACCTCGGATGATTCACCGTAAGCTGCTCAAGACATAAATTTGGTAAGGATGAACAAGCCTCCAGTTGACAAGATTCGAAAACAAGGGGCGAAGAGTTTAGAGCAAAGATCGATGATGATCCGAGAAAGCGGAGTCGGCTTGAAAATTCTACCCGTGTATTTGATGAGCTCTCATGTACACCGAGGAATGCTTAAAGTGTCTTTGTATCACTTTTGAGAGATTCGCCTATCATTGGTGGAAGACTTTGGTATCGGTGGTGCCAAAAGAAAAAGCTACTTGGGATTTCTTCGGGAAGAATTTAGAAAGAAATACATAAGTCAACGATTTATGGATCAAAAGCGGAAGGAGTTCCTTGAATTGAAGCAAGGCAAGATGTGCGTGGCGAAGAATGAACGCGAATTTGTGAGACTTAGCAAGTATGCCCAGGAATGTGTGTCAACAGAGGCCATTATGTGCGAGAAGGTTTGAAGATGGGCTGAATGAGGACATTAAAGTGCTTGTAGGAATTTTGGAATTGAAAGAATTTGTTGTATTGGTTGATCGAGCTCTTAAAGTTGAAGAATTGAACAAAGAAAAAAGAAAAGCTGCTATTGAGGCTCGAGATGCCAGAAAAAGGCCGATAAGCAAGCCATTTCAATCTCAATCAAAGAGGTCCAAAGAGGCAAACCCTCGAATGACAGTTTCAATTGGGAGTCACACAGAGATCGTGGTAGAGCGTATTCGGGGTCTAAAGCTCAAGCTACTTGGTGGCAAGTGTGGGTAATGTGCGACCTAGAAAGCGAGAGTGTCGGCAATGTGGCGAGCAACATTATGGTGAGTGTTGGGAACCGAGCAAGCTTGTTTGGTGCGGTTCTCATGAGCATTTTATTAGAGATTGTCAGGAGAAAGTTAAAGAAGAAAGATTTGAGTGCTAGACAGAATACCACCGCTAGTAGAGGTAGACCACCGAGAAAAACCGGAGGTGGGACTAGCGATAAAGCTGCGATGAAAGACTCGGTGGCAAGATCGAAGCTAGAGCACTGCTAGAGCTTATGCTATACGTGACCGAGAAGATGCATCATCTCCGATGTCATTCTTGGTACATTTTCTCTCTATGATACTATTGTTATTGCATTGATTGATCCGGGTCCACTCATTCCTATATTTGCATGAATTTAGTATCTAATAAAAAGTTGCTGTTGAGTTTATGAGTTTACGATTAAAGTGTCGAACCCCTTAGGCCAATATGTGCTAGTTGACAAGGTTTGCAAGAATTGCCCATTAATGATTCAAGGTCACTTTGTTTTTGGCCAATTTGATCTTTGTTACCATTTGATGAGTTTGACGTTATCTTGGGAATGGGTGGTTGACATTGTATGATGCTAAGGTAGATTGTAAACAAAAGACACTAGAGTTGAAATGTGAAAATGGAGAAATTTTGTGGGTTGAAAGCAGACGAATCAAATAAATTGCCTATGGTGATTTCGCACATGTCGCACGCAGAAATACATGAGGAAAGGGTGTGAAGCTTATCGCTTATGTAATGAATCTTGAGTTGCCTCAATGAAGTTTGAATCGATCTGCAGATAGTTTGTGAGTTTCGGATGTATTTCCGGAGGAATTGCCTAGGTTGCTCCGAACAGAGAGATAGAGTTTGCCATTGATTTGTTGCCGGCATCTGCACCGATCTCGATTGCTCCATATAGAATGGCTCAGTGAATTAAAAGAATTGAAGGCTCGATTGCAGGAATTAATAGATAAGGGATTTGTGAGACCCGAGTTTCTCTCACAGGGTGCTCTGTATTATTCGTAAAGAAGAAGGATGGTTCAATGAGACTTTGCATTGATTATCGTCCACTCAATAAGGTGACTATAAAGAACAAGTACCCATTGCCGAGGATTGATGATTTATTCGATCAGTTAAAAGGGGCTACAGTGTTTTCAAAGATTGATTTTAAGGTCGGGCTACTACCGGTTGAGAGTTAAGGAGTCGGTGTGCGAAAACCGCCTTTAGGACAAGGTATGGACATTATGAGTTTCTTGTAATGCCTTTCGGCTTAACAAATGCTCCAGCTATATTTATGGACTTAATGAATCGGATCTTTCGGCCATATTTGGATAAGTTTGTAGTAGTGTTCATAGATGACATTTTAATTTATTCTCGGGATGAGTTTGAACATGCCGAACACTTGAGAACCATATTGCAGATCTTGAGAGAAAAGAACTTGTTTGCCAAGTTTAGTAAAAGTGAGTTTTGGCTTCGTGAAGTCGGATTTTTGGGACATATAGTCTCAGGTGATGGTATTCGGGTGGATCCAAGCAAGATTTCTGCGATCGTTGATTGGAAACTGCCAAAGAATGTATTTGAGGTTAGAAGCTTTTTAGGCTTAGCCGGATATTATAGACGTATTGTTGAGGGATTTTCGATGATTGCCTCTCCTATGACTAAGTTGCTGCAAAAGAATGTTAAGTTTGAATGGACTGATAAATGTCAGTAGAGTTTTGAAAAGTTGAAAGCACGATTGATGAAGCACCAATTTTAGTACTGCCCAGAGCCAGGAAAAGAGTTCGTAATTTATAGTGATGCATCGTTGATGGGCCTTGGATGTGTGTTGATGCAAGAGGGTAAAGTGGTAGCTTATGCTTCGAGGCGAGTTAAAACCGCATGAAAAGAATTATCCTACACATGATTTGGAATTTGGCGCTATTGTCTTTGCTTTGAAGATTTGGCGACATTATTTGTACGGTGAAAAATGCGAATTTTTACCGATCACAAAAGTTTGAAGTATTTGATGAATCAAAAGGATCCGAATCTGCGACAGCAAGATGGCTTGAATTATTAAAGGATTATGATCTAGTGATTGATTATCATCCGGGAAAAGCAAATATAGTTCTTTGATGCCTTGAGCGAGAAAATTTCTTTTTACTTTGAGAGCCACGAATACGGGATTAGCATTGTCGATGATGGGTCAATCTTAGCGAGAGATGAGAGCTAAACCGTTATTTCTCCGAGTTGATTTGTGATGCTCAAAAGAATGATAATGAGTTGCGGACCAAAAGAACTTAATGCGAATCGAGTTACGACTCAGATTTTCGAGTTGGACGGACACGTATTTAATGTTTGAGACGAGAATATGTGTGTAGAAAAATAATAAATTGATTTAGAAAATATTACATGAGGCGCACAAATGGTGTTTATCATTCACCACAGTAGCACAAAAATGTATAAAGATTTAAAGAAGTTGTATTGGTGGCGGTATGAAAAAGGACATTTCGAATTTGTAACCAAGTGTTTGATCTGTCAACAAGTAAAATTTGAACATCAAGTGCCTTCAGGACTACTTCAGTGGTAATGGTGCACGAGTGGAAATGGGACAAGATTACCATGGATTTTGTAACCGGTTTGCCTTTGACTCCTAAAAGAAGGATCTTTATGCAGGTAGTGGTTGATAGATTAACAAAATCAGCTCACTTTATACCCGAGACGCACCGATTACTCACTTGATAAATTAGCCGAATTATATATTGCTGAAATTGTGAGGTTGCAGGGTACCTATGTCTATAATATCATATAGAGATTCGAGATTTACCTTGAGATTTTGGAAAAAGTTACAAGAAGCTTTGGGTACAAAATTGAACTTTAGTACCGCATTTCATTCACAAACAGATGGTCAATCGGAAAGAGTAATTCAGGTACTCGAAGATATGCTTAGATCTGTGTGTTTTAGAATTTGGAGGTAGTTGGGAGAAATATCTATCTTTAATTGAGTTTGCCTACAATATGATTATCAGTCAAGTATACAAATGGCACGTCATTGAAGCCTTGTATGGTCGTAAGTGTCGAACTCCTTTATATTGGACTGAACTTAGTGAGAAGCAGATTCACGGAGTTGATCTAGTTAAAGAAACCGAAGAGAAAATAAAAGTAATTTGGGATTGCTTGAAAGTCGCTTGGATCGACAAAAGTCATATGCGATTTGAAAAGAAAAGAGATTGAATTTCAGGTGGGTGATAAAGTGTTCTTGAAGGTGTCACCATGGAAAAAGATTCGAGATTTAGTCGAAAAGGCAAGTTGAGTCCGTGTTTTATTGGGGCGTGCGAGATTATCGAGAGAATTGGACGATGGCATATCGGTTGGCCTTACCGCAGAGTTAGAGAGAATTCATAACGTGTTTCACGTATCAATGTTACGACGTTATCGTTCGATCCTTTACATGTGATCTCCCAACGAAATTGAGATTCGATCGGATATGACCTATGAGGAGGAACCAATAAAGATTTTGGCTCGAGAAATTAAACAGTTAAGAAATAAAAGTATAGCCTTAGTGAAAGTATTGTGGCACAGACATGGAATAGAAGAGGCTACGTAGGAACCTGAGGAAGCTATAAGGAAATAGTACCCAAACCTTTTTACCGGTAAGATTTTCGGGGACGAAAATCTCTAAAGGGGGGAGAATTGTGACAACCCGAATTAGGGCCTAATCGGAATAGTGGTTTCGTGACCACAAATCTGAGATAAAAATAATTGTTTTATAATTATTTTGGGGTTTATGATATGATTGCATGATTGTGTGAAAATTTCGTGATGAAATTCTATGCCTAAAGTGCTTAAATTGAAAATAGGGATTAAATCGAATAAGTTGCAAAATTTACATTTTAGAAGTTTTTAGTATGAAATTGCTTTAAAATATTAATTAGGAGGTCTTAAATAGCAATTTGACCAATTTTAAGTTCATGGACAAAATTAGGACATGGAAGGAATTTTTGAAAGTTTAGTAAGGAGGGCATTTTGGTCATTTGGATATTAAATGAAATAAAATGGGAAAAATAACACAAAATTGGTCATCATCCTCCTTAGTTGCTGCCGAATTCTCCGTCTCTCCATAGCTAGGGTTTCTTCAACTTTCAAGCTCCATAGTAAGTGATTTCAAGCCCCGTTTTTAATGTTCTTTACGTTTTTGGATTCCTGTGAGGCAGATTAAGCTTATGCTAACAATAATTCAACCTAGGGTTCATATTTGGAAAAATACCCATAGGTGAAATTTGTGTATTTTGATGTTTTATGATAGAATATGAGGTTTTAAATTATGTTAGACAACTTGTGCTACTCGGTTTTAAGTGAAAACGAGTAAAAGCAAGCATAATCGGTAAAAATACCTATTGTTCACAACTATGTGTTAGAGTGAGAATTTGATGTGGTCGTAGAAGATAAAAATGTTCAGCATGTCATAAAACATAAGAATAAGGGCTGAAATTAAATTTCCGAGCCTAGGGGCAAAATTGTAATTTTGTAAAAGTTAGGGGGCAAAAATGTAATTTTTCCATAATGTGATCTTTGGATTGAAATAAATAGTATGAGTGGTAAATGAGCTAAATGTGTTGTTATAGATCAAGAAAGGCGTGGAATTGACCTCGAGCGAGGAAGGAAAATGTTTTGGACTAAATCGCAAAATTTCCACATTTTGCACCGAGGTAAGTTTGTATGTAAACATTACATTATTTTCATTTACATTCTTATATTTCAGCCTATTATATAAATATACTAGCTGATGTTAAAATTATAAATCGACTATTGGAAGAATGGAAATAAATAATAGAGAGAGATCCCGGTTGAACATTCGGAGAGATCGAATAAAATAGAGGGGCGTAGCTAGGTCACATGTATGATCTTTGAGTGCACATCATGTGTACAAGAAAGCTACGAAATACCATGTAGTAGCTAGGTCACATGTGTGATACGGGATGTATCCCATGTAGACAAGAGAGCTACGTAATAGATAAATGTTGCTAGGTCGCTTGCGTGATTCCAAGTGAAGGACACCATGTAGACAAGAGAGTTACGAGACAAATCGGCTAGGTCGCATGAGTGGTACTAAGTGTTCACCATGTGTACAAGAGAGCCGAACTAAATGAAGTATGATGGTGGGGCTGTGTGCTAAAACCATTAAATATCGAGGATTGATCCGAATTGTTCAACGGGATGGTTTTATGGTGACGTTGTGGTTATGGACCTATACTTGTGATGAATGAATTGTGGTGAAAATGATTTGTGGTATATCTATATATGTAAGATAAAATGAGGTTAGCATAAAGAATGTGTGAAAGAGTGAAATTAGCATTAAAACTGTTTTGGACGGTAGCAGTGACGTGATTTTGAAAAATCACCAAAAATAGGAGGAACAGAATTAGAGGTTGAATGAGATATGCAATTAAATTTTAATGAGTCTACTTTCATACAAAAGAAACAGAACAAGCAAAGAAATTTTATATTTTGAGATATTTACAATTGTGTGTGACTTGCTCAGGATGAATATGTGATCCCCTGTTTCAACTTTGAAAAATCATTAAAAATTGTACAAAGCAAATTAAGAAATATAGTTTACATACCTAAATTCCTTATTGAGTCTAGTTTTAAATGAAACAAATTTCAGGGTTATTTGAATTGTGTACTGAGAGAAATTCAATTCGTAGTGAACAGAGGTCAGACTAGTCGAGCTGTGTAACAGGGGAAACTTTAACTAATAAACTGTACTAATCGGCTGAACCAAAAATTCTAGAAAAAAATTAGCAAGAATATTTATGAGTCTAGATTTCGAGAAATTTTACAGATTTGAATTTCAAGTTTTGTAACTCGAGTTATGATTTATTTAGTGAACATAATGCAGGAAAGACAGCTTAATCAAAGTGGAGTGAATATTGAAATTAAAGTAGATATACTTGAGTTGTGTAAACATATTAAATTCTTTAATTATTATTTACATACTTACTTACTAAGCTATAAGCTTACTTTGTTTTCTCTCTTTTGTCTTGTAGTATCCTCCAACTTGCTCAGGAGTTAAGGATCGTGAAGATCTGCCCGCACTATCAATACTTTAGGGTATTCGAACTAAACATTTTGAATTATGGCATCTATAGTAGGCTTAATTATTTTGTTACGTGTCATAATTGCCTAGGTTTAAAATATTGGTTCTGAGACTCGACCAACTACTTTGTACAAGCCATAGAAGTTGATTAATATTGTTCAAAACATATGTTATAACGATGCACTATCAAATTGGATGACATATTTCTATCTCGGTTTTGTTTAATGGTATGTATTATGTTCTAGTAATACCTCGTACCCTGTTCCGGCGACGGTAACGGGTAAGGGGTGTTACACGAACACGTTAACTCTGAATCGATCTTGACTGTGAGGTCGAGAGATATGTAGTTCTTGCTGACTCGTTATTCTAGTTGAAGATTGGAAAATCCTGCTAGGGTATAGACTAGATGATTGAACAAAAAGGTCGGAGCGATAGTTGGTTATGATTACTGAAGCGAGCTAGTCACCCATGCTTAGATTTGATTAATTCCACTATTTGCTGTAATATAATCTACCTAAAGTACTAATTAGACCTATTTGTGCTTAGGCTAGAGTTAACTTAGTGCTCGCCTCCCTTGGGTGCGATCCTCAGAGTACTTGTTACTTCGTTGTAACTATATTACAACTTGACCTTTATATTTGAGAACACGACCTATTTAAAGTATTTTATGCAAGATTTCTACTTTGGATGTTGGTATGTCCGAATCTGATTTTAATTTTTGCATTTTAATAGAATAATTAAGGAAAAATTTAAACTATAGCTATGATTTTATTTTTTTTATTTTTACTTTCTTTATTCTCTTTGGGTTTAGTGTATGACCCGTAGTAGGGGAACACCTATAGAGCAAGTCACATATCAAGAAAGAGCAATTCATAGGAATTGTCAACAGCAACAACAACAACAACAACAACAACAACAACAACAACAACAACAACAACAAATGTAGAACCAACCACCTATGCAAGTAATTTACCACCATGAGACAATCTACTGTTCAACGAGGTTAACAATATGAACTTAAAAGATCCATTACCACCACCACGTTACCCGTAAATATGGCGTGTAATGAAAGAACTCTAAGTGAATATGCGCTATCAAATCTAGATATGTTTCAGGGGAGTATAATGAGGCCAACTATTATGGCCAATAATTTTGAGATCAAATGTAACACCCCTAACATGTATCCGTCGTCAGAATAGGGTTTCAGAGTATTACCAGAACATTCAGAATATTTTCTAGATAATTCCTGTAAATTACTATTCATCTACCGAGATAATTCAAAATGTCCCTTAATTGGATCCTTGAAACCTAATACGAGCATTAGAATCAAGTTGGGACTTAATTGGAAACTCATAAAATTTTTTGCGACATTTCAAAAAATTTTCAAGGTGCAGGGCTTAGACACCCGTGTGGTCGGGCCATGTACTACACATGCCCGTGTCCCTAACCCTATAACTCTTTGACTTTTAAGGCATGAAGAAATTGAAGTCACACGGCCAAGTCACATGCCCGTGTGCTAGGCCGTGTGGTAAATTTTATTTTTGAAATTTAGGTGCAGTTTTCACACGACCGTGTAACACGCTCGTGTTCAAGGCCGTGTCAACCACACTGCTGAGACACACGCCTGTGTCTCTGCCTGTGTGCACAATTCTGAGCATTCTATTTCTCATTTTTAAGATGCAGGGGACACACTATAACACCCCTAACTCGTATCCGTTGCCGGAATAGGATTACGAGGCATTACCGAACAATAAAACATTTATCCAACATTCAATATCGCATATCATTCATTCACATACACAAAGTTCCTTAAATCGGTCTACGAGACCTTAAAACATGCTTGAGAGTGGTTCGAGACTAAACCGATCACATATAAAAATTTCCAAATACTTAGAAAAATTTCAAGAAATCATAGGTCACACGCTCGTGTGAACAGGCTGTGTGCCTCACACGACCACCAGACATGCCCGTGGCACAGGCCGTATGAAAACAAAGCATACATACTAACTTGTACCACACAGCCGAAGACACGCCCGTGTGTCTTCGGCATGGGAAAACTAGGGAGGTTACTGACTTAGGTCACACGGCTGACCACACGCCCGTGTGTCTAGCTCTTGTACCCTTCGAAATGGCCACACACGCCCGTGTGCTAGGCCATGTGCCATTTAGGGGGTATATTGACTTATGTCACATGGTCAGTCACACACCCGTGTGTGAGTCCATGTAACACACACGACTAGTAGACACGCCCGTGTGTCTAAGCCGTGTCAAACCTGTAGGGTATTCTGACATAATTCGTAGGGCTACCCTAGGGGACACATGGCTATGTAACATGACCGTGTGTCACACATGGCAGAGACACACGCCCGTGTCTCTACTTGTGTGGACAAAAATAGGCCATTTGTAAAGCCAAATTGCCACCCTTTCCACAAGTATACAAATAAACCAAAATAACACCATTTCAATACATTTTTAGGCAATCAAAACCATGCCAAATCATTCACATATCAAGCTATATATCATCAACCAATTCAACTACTAATGTCCATATACAAATATACCAAATCCATATGCCAAAACCATCAAAATTTACCATTTCTCAAACATTGATAATTAACCAAATCAACATCCATTTAACTATATCCACAACTATGGCAAACATACCAAAACAAGCCAACATATAAGGCATTATATACATCACATATATGACTTATCAAGCACATAAGTTAAGCCAACTCATATGGCTAAAAATATACCAACATTTATATCATTAACAAGCTAAATCACATGGCTAACATCATAGCTCAAAATATACCAAAATGACATTAGCCTATACATGCCATATGCCATATATACAAAGATTTCAAAGTACCAACAAATTGATCGATAGTGTGACAATGCTCCTGACGATCCCCGAGTCCAAGCTAGCTTTGAATATCTATAAAACAGAGGCAAATAACACACATAAGCTTCATAGCTTAGTAAGTTCGTAGTTAAGCAATTCAATTCATCAAATACTATAGTTCAACCATTTGCACCTTCAACATTACATTAACACAAACCTTATTCATGTATCAAACATACTTAAAAACCATTTCATTAAACTTTCTCAATGTAGTACTTGAATAGGTTTCATACATACCCGTATCACCTCGTACTAACCTCTTTCTCAAACGTGGAATTTATTCATCCATTGAACCATTAGGGATAGAAATCAAATACTCACAAATCACAATCGATAAGTACCTATACGGCCTGTAGCCAAATCAAGGTAACTCCTCTCAAAATACCTATATCATGGCCCGTAACCAAATGAAGGTATTATTCGCACCTAAAGTACCGATATCATGGCCAGAAGCCAATGCATTAACTTAATAACATTACATTAGCATCATAACTGTACCTAAGGTTTAACCGGGAAGTTTCACTTGTCGATTTCATTGTCGAACACTTCTGTATAGTCGTATTCACAACTAAAACATTATCCATAATCTCATAAAACATTTTATGCAATATTAAAGCATATAACATCCATTTATAATGAAATTTACATCTACAAACTTACCTCGATCGTAGAAACAACGAAATTAGCCGATTAATCGAGTACTTTGTTCTTGCCTCGATCTAAGTCTGAGTTCCTCTTTTATTGATCTATATGTATTCAAAATTAACTCATTTAATCACCTATTCATTCAATTTCATCCAAAAATATAAATTTGGGCATTTTTTCACTTTAGCCCCTAAACTTTCACATCTATTCAATTTAGTCCCTATTTCACAAATACACGAAATTTAAAAATTCAATTTAACTCATGCTTGGCTGAATTACCATAGTGCCCCTATCAACCCATATTTTTCATTTATTTCACATTTCAATCCCTCAATTTACACTTTTCACAATTTAGCCCTTAAATGGCAATTTCACTAAAAATCATTTTACAAAACATGATAATCTATCAACAAATACTCATTTTCCATCATCAAACATTCAAGAACTCAAACATTCATCAATGGAAACTTTTAAAATCATCAACACTTTCAAAAATTAAGGCATGGGCTAGCTAGAACACGAAGCAATGATCACAAAAAACGTAGAAATCATCAAAAACCAAGCTCAAAACATACCTTAATCATAAACACCAAGTGCCGAACCCTAAAAAATGGATATGGCTTCTTATTTTTTCTATTTTCAGTTGAAGAAGATGAACATTTAACATTAAAATTGTTTTTATTATAATTAATATAACTTAATTCATTATTTACCATTTTACCCTTAATTAATAAACCATTCAATCAACAAATCTAAGGTCATTTATGTCCATCTCCACTATCCATGGTCTAATTACAACATAAGGACCTTTCATTTAATAAGCCATAGCAAATAGACACCTTTATCATATAGAATGCAACTTTTTCATTTTACGCGATTAGGTCATTTTCTCAAGTTAAGCACTCAAACACTAAAATTATTTCACTAAACTTTCACACATATATAATCACATGCTGTAAACATAAAAAATAATATTAAAATAATTTTCCAACCTCATATTTTGGGTTTCGAAACTACTGTTTCGATTTAGCTAAAATCGGGCTGTGACACACACGGCCGGACCACATGCCCATGGGACAGGCGGTATGTCACACATGGCCGACACACACTCCCATGTGGACAAAATAAAGCCATTTCCTAGCCTCATTTTTCACCCAAAACTTACCATTTTCTTGCACCAAAACTCACAAACATATATCCACCAATCCAATATCATATTCACATAAATTTAGCCATCAACCATGTGGTATTATCTTATGCATCAAATGATATAAACTTACTCTTACCATACACTTATATGCTAACATAATTCCAACAAGCTAACACATAATAAAAACTTATGTGATTACCAAAATATTACTTCAAAAATAGCCAAACTTAGACCACCACTAGCCACTCCAATGGCTAGATTACAAAACAACAATTACAAGCCATCATTGGCCAAATAAGCTTATACATGCCATTATACCAAAATGAGATAGTGGATAGTGTGATAATTGCTCTGACCAACTTCCAACCTTCGCGAGCTTTGAGCACTATAAAACAGGGAAAATTAATCGGAGTAAGCATCTTATGCTTACAAATTCGTATAATGGAAAATAAACTTATCGCTTATATTTATTAACGCAAGCATACATAAATTTACTTTCCATCGATTTTGGATAAGTTACCTAAACACATACACTTAATCAAAAAGTTAGTCACATAACCTCATATGAATATCAAGTAAACATAGATGAGCTCATCATATTACAAGCTTCCATTAAATTCACCTTTCCACACTTCAAGAGTCTTTTTCATCGAACTATTGAAATCTCGATGGATGTTCGAGTAATATACACATGTGCAAAAGTACCCATTAGGGTACATAATAAAAAGGAACACTCTTGAGCTCTACATTTTACAATAGGATTACCAGTCCAGGCTAAATCCTATCTGTAGAATATGCTCTAGAGAGCTTAATATGGATTACCTATCCGGGCTAAATCCAATTTACAACCTGAGCTCTAG
The DNA here is from genome assembly GCA_025698465.1 of Gossypium longicalyx. Lineage (NCBI taxonomy): Eukaryota > Viridiplantae > Streptophyta > Magnoliopsida > Malvales > Malvaceae > Gossypium > Gossypium longicalyx. The sequence goes on along the minus strand of CM046996.1, from coordinate 44,207,287 downwards.
AGGGCTTACATTAGAATTACTCGTCCGAGCTAAATTCTATCTGCAACATCCAATTTACAACCTGAGCTCTAGAGGGCTTACATTAGAATTACTCGTCCGGGCTAAATTCTATCTGCAACATATGCACTATTATTCTTAACCCATCGAAATTCAACTTTCAACCGGAACATGATAATTTGTCCATATTACACAACTTAAGACCATTTCATTATTTATGTATCATCTTACACATATCATCACAATCATACAATTCAATTCAAGCATATTAACATACATTTTTAAGTTACACGAACTTAACTTGAAAATGGTTTGTATTTGAATTTCAACTAATCCGAAACCTTTTGCTTTCCTCGATCTAGTCCCATGGTTGATCTTTCTAGATCTATATCGATAAATTTAACTATTAATCTATCACATTTCATATACATTTGCATCCTATTACATCCTAGCAAAATTACCATTTTGCCCCTACTTTTTTCAAAAATTCTGATTTCGTCCCTAGGCTCGAAAAATGGAATTTATGACATTTAAACTTCTTTCCAAGCCTAGCCGAAATTTATATACTACATTTATAGAACATGCATTTCACAAATTTCAGAATTTTCTATGGGTGTTACCACTTTTTCATTTTAGTCCCTAAATCAAGTTTTCATCAAAAATTGCTTTGTAAAAGTTGTTTATCTATGAATAACTTTTGATTTTCTACCATAAATTTCAAATTTTCAGCATATTCACCCATGACCCAAATTTCATACCTTGATATTTTTTTCAAAAAAATCCCCTAAATAGAAAGATTAGGCTATTTCGATTCCAAAAATATAGAAATTACTAAAAACGAGACTTGATTTCATACCTTATTAAGCTTGAAAAGTTTTCTTCCTCTCTCCTAGGGTTTCATAGAAAAATTGGGGAAGATGATATGAAAATAGATGATTTTTTTCTTTTTAATTAATTATCATCTATTAATTTTATTGATTTCCAATTTAGTCCCTACTCTTTTTTAATTTTTCCATGGATGAGTCATTAAAATATCTACTAACTACTCTTCAATGGTCTAATTACCATATAAGGACCTTAAGTTTTGAATTCCATAGCTATTTGATACCTATAGTTACTAGGACCCAACTTTTGCATTTTATGCAATTCAGTCCTTTCCCTAATTAAACACACAATCGATAAAATTTTCTTACCAAAATTTTCATGTGACCTTCCTATCATGACACCAACCATAGAATAAAATAAAATAAATTTTTATTTTTGGCTCGGATTTGTGGTCACGAAACCATTGTTTCGATATCACCAAAAATGGGCTATTACATCAAACTCGCAATGATCCAGATGATCCAAAATGATCTACAGTTCAGGGGCACAACGATGGAAGATCCAAACTAGCATTTAAAATGGTTCCATCAACTTTGTGACACATTAAAATACCATGGGGTCACTGGTTACGCTATTTGTCTTCGGTTGTTCCCTTTCTCCTTAATAGATAATGCTATCTCTTGGTTAGATTTGCAAGCACCAGAATCAATGATGACATGGGATGAACTTGTATTCTTCCCGATTAGTAAAATGGTCCAACTAAGGAGAGATATCACTTTATTTAGGCAATTAGAATGAGAGAGTTTCTATGAAGCTTGGGAGTGCTTTAAAACGATGATCCAAAAATGCCACATCATGGGTCATTTTAGTGGATATGATTGTAGATGTTTTATAACGGGTTGGATGCACATGCACGATCAGGATTAGATGGAGCCATAGGAAGAGCCCTAGTGAACATGATATACGATGATGCATATGAGCTAATAGAGAGTATGTCAATGAATTCTAGCCAGTGGCCAACAGAACGGTACACATATGGCCAAAAGCCATTTACAGTCAAAGTTGTTCAAGAGGATGATAGATACCAACAAATTATGGACAGACTTAACTGCATAGAGACTGCGAATAGTGCACCATCTATATATGGAGGGGACAAACCGCTCTTCCACTATATTAACAACCCCAATGAGGATGTGAATTACATTGGGAATAGGGGTGGAAACCCTTATTGAAATACATACAATGCTAGATGGAGAGATGACCTGAACTTGAGATGGGGAGGAAATCAAAGAGGAGGTAATAATTCAAACCGAGTTAAAAGTGCTAATTATCAACCTCTTTGTTTGCAAAAACCTCAAGAGAGGGCTAACCCAAATGACCATACTATATGTGGTCAACGCTTAGAGGGGGAAATGCAGTCAATGAGGACGAATGTGAAGTAGTTGCAGTTTGAGTACACCAATTCAACAAAAACATTGACTAAGCTTGAAGATCAGATAAACTAATTAATGAGCATGATTGGAGATATCAAGGGACAATTTGACATAGGAATCCCTAGCAACATCGAAGATAATCCCCAAAGAGAAGGGAAAGAGCATGTAAAAGTAATCGCGCTCCGATTGAGTAAAGTACTGAGTAGCCCGGTAAACCTTACTCAGAATGAACCTAAGTAGAATACCGATGATCTTAATGAAGAACCCTCAGAAGGTGATAATGAACCAAAGCTGAAAGAAGTAGCTGAACCGGCAATTGATTCGTTGGAAGTACTAACAAAGGAACCTGCAATCGCAAAGGTACCATTCCTGTCACAATTGAAGAAGAGACAAAATGATTTTGTAAGTTTTCTAAATTTATTTAAATCATTAAATGTTAACGTACTGTTGATAGAATCCATTGAAAAATTTTTGAAGTACGCCAAGTACCTTAAAGAAATTATGTGAAGGCGTAGAAAAATTAAAGTTGGTGAACATGTTAATATAGACGCAACATGTGGTGTGCTACTATCTAGACAGGTTCCCCCAAAATTAAAAGACCCGGGGAGTTTCACAATACCTATAGGGGATATGCATTTTAGCAAAGCTCTATGTGATTTAGGAGCTAGCATAAACCTAATGCCTCTGTTAATATACGAAAAACTTGGGTTAGGGGTCCGCAAAAAATTTCAGTTTACATTACAGTTAGTTGATAGATCGTCAATAGAACCTAAGGGATATTGGAAGATGTATTGGTTAAGGTGCATAATTTCATAATTCTCGCAGACTTTGTAATCTTCGACTTTGAGGAAGACTGTGAGATACCCATTCTGTTAGGCAGACCTTTTCTAGCTATGTCAAGGTCCACCATTGATCTAGAGAAAAATGAATCAACCATGAAGATCAATGGTGAAACATAAATTTTTAAATATGGTCAGCAATAGAGTGAGGAAAATAGGAGGAAGTTAGGGGACCATTGTAATGAAATATCTATCGTTAATGTAACATCCTGAATTAGGACCTAGTCGAAACAGTGGTTTCAAGACCACGAATTTGACGCAAGGAAATTCATTTTTATTATATTTTTATGGTTTACAATTCTATGAAATTGTTTTTTGAAAATTTCGTCCGAAAATTTTGATGTTTGGGAACTCAATTTAGTCAAAAGGACTAAATCGTAAAAGTACAAAAGTTGAGTTCTACATGCTAGAGGTGTCCAATTGTTATGAAATTTTAAATTGGAGGTCTTTAAATGGTAATTATACCATTAGTTAATTTGTTGGACAAAAATTAACATGAAATGGGTGAAATAGAATATTTTTAAGTTAGGGGCATTTTGGTTATTTAGTAATTAAAATGAATTAAAAACAAAATTAAAAGCCAATTTTTGTCCATCTTCAACCCCATGTCTAAAACCTACATGGAGAAGACATAGCTAGGGTTTTCAAGCTTCCAAGTTCGATTGTAAGTCCGTTCTAGCCCCGTTTTTAATGATTTTTACGTTTTTGAAATCCTCGTAACAAGATCTACCTATTTCTACCATTTATTTGAGTTACGTTGAAGGTATAGGGTTTGAAAAATGTTATAAATTTGTACATTTTGATGTTTAATGGTAGATTATGCATGTTTATGGTTGGAGAACCAACTTTTACTAAGTAGTTTTCGGTGAGAACGCTAAAAAGGACTAAATTGTAAAAGTTATAAAATTTGTCATAAAAGTGTGATTTAGTGGAAATTATGGGCTGTTATAGTTATGAAAATGATTCAGCTAGGCTTAAAGTGCAAAAAAATTTAATAAAAATCATTTTACGAGCCTAGGGGCAAAAGTGTAAATATGACAAAGTTTAGGGGTAAAAATGAAAATTTGTAAAAGTATGATTTTTCAGTCAATTTGAATAATGTGAATAATAAATGAGATATATTTGAAATTTTAGATCAAGAAAACTGAGATTCGGACCTAAATCGAGAAAGTTCGAGATTATGGACTAAATTGGAATAGTTGGCCGTAATTGCATTTAAGGTAAGTTCATGTGATTAAATAAGCATGATATTCATGTTATTGTTGTTACAATTGAAATCTATTTTACTATGGTTGTATTGATTTATATGTTAATTGTATTGTGTATGGGAACACGATGTACCTATGAAGTAATCGATAACTCAAATGTCGATAACATGTGATGGGATGATTGAATATAATGGAAATTTGATGGAACATGATATTTCTTTGAAGTGAGTAAGTTTGTATGTAAATAATATATCGTTTTTACTTGTGTTATAATATTTTGTTATTATATGAGATGTGGTTGTATATTGAATGATCACTTGATGTAAATTATGAATTTAAGTTGATTATGGATGAATTGGTAAAATGTTGAAAAGTGAGGAATTTCCTAGATGGACCTTCAGAATAGAAAAGATACGAATGATCCGTTGTGAGAACACATGTGTAGTACTATGTGCAAGCTACTATGTGTTTAAGATGGTTTTAGGTCACGTGTGTAGTACTAAGTGCAGGCTACTACGTGTATCAGATAGTTAGGTCGCATGTGTAGTACTAAGTGTAGGCTACTATGTGTACCCGATAGCTTCGATCACATGTGTGGTACTAAGTGCAGACCACTATGTGTAAGAGACAGTTTTGGTCACAGATGTGGTACTAAGTGCAGGCTACTATGTGCACCAAATAACTTCAGTTATAAGGGTGGTAATATGTGCAGGCCACCGTGTATCTGTTATTATTCCGATGAGTTCTACGGGAAATTGACTAAGTGAAACTACATGTGATCATTTATTGACTAGTGTAATTGAATATGACTATGTGATGAATAAGTACAGGTATATGTGTGTGAAAATTTATGAGCAATGTGCTCGATAGTTGAGTGAACTTTCGGTAAGATGGAATGGAGTAAGTGAGATTATGTAAGAGTGAAATTTGTAATAAAACGGTTTTGGACAGCAGCAATTGTGTGACTTTAAAAAATCACCAAAAATGGTGGAAATTGAATTAGAAGTTGAATAAGATATAAAATAAAATATTATTGAGTCTATTTTCACATAAAAGAAATGGTGAAAGAAAAAGAATTTTGTATTCTATGATATTTGAAATTATGTGATACAGGGCAGAATGATTTTGGAATCCCCTATTCTGACTTGGAAAAATCATTAAAAATTGTACAAATATAATTATGGGTTATAATTTATATAATTAAAATCCTTAATGAGTATATTTTCAAAAGAAATAAACGGAAACATTATCCAAATCTTGTACGAAGAGATAATTAATTTTTAGTGCAGAGGGGTTAGAACTATCATACAACAAAATAGGAGATAATTAATTTTTAGTGCAGAGGGGTTAGAACTATCAGACAGCAAAATAGGAGAGAATTTAAAGAATAAACTGTACTTATTAGCTAATAAAAAAATTCTGAAAATTTTATGATAACCAGATACATGAGTCTAGTTTCAGGAAAATTAGCGGATCTTGATTTGGAGTTTCGTAGCTCAAGTTATAAGTAAATGAGTGACTATGACTCGAGTAGACAACTTAATTTGAACATAAGTAAAAGTGCAATTATGATTATTTTACCTTGGAATCATGTTCTAAGAATTGATGGAATCATGTTGATAAATTGCTTATTATTTTCATATGGACTTACTAAGCTATATAGCTTACCTCCTCATTTTCATTTCTTTAGTGTTGTCAGGTTAGCTTGGGGTTGGAGATTGTCGGAGGCAGCATCACAGTATCGAGCTATCACTAGGGGATATTGATAAGTCTTAAGCATCTTCAAGTGAGTGGCATATATAGGAGCTTAGTTATTGATATGTGTTCTTATAATTTAGCCAAATGTATTGGCTTATATTGATTCATTGTATATAGCCATGAGATATGGCTTATAAAGTTTTGGCTTGTGAGCCTAATTATCCTTGCCATGTGTTGATGCTTTGTGATATGATTATAATTGTCTGCCATGAATGAATAGTAAATAACATATGTGCACAAGAATGCCCTAGGACCATTCGGGGTGATCATGGCTATGGAATAACCACGTAAATTAGCATTAAGTTGAAAATGATTGAACATGGACATTTGTTGAATAAGTAGAGATTAATTATTGAGTAATATGTTATGGTTGATTGTTAAAAATGTGCTTTAGTTAGGCATGCTAAATCGTTAAAATGATGCTATGATATGTGTCTTTAAAGTATTTAAGCATGTGAAAGATTAAGCCAATAAAAAGGCTTGGAAAATAGCCTAAGTGTTGACCACACGGGCAGAGACATGGCTGTATGTCTCAGCCATGTGGAGGACATGGCCTTAGCACTCAGGCATGTGACTTGGCCGTGTGACCCTAAATGTTTGCTGACGTCATAAATAGAGAGTTACATAGGTTGAGGACACGAACGTGTGAGACCACCTGGCCTACCCACACGAGCGTGTGACCCTCCAAACATGAAAATTTTCTAAGTGTTGTAAAAATGTTCGTAAGTTCTCGATTTAGTCCCAAACCGCTTTTAATACATGTTTAGAGCCTCGAAGGCTCGTGTATGGGACATTTTGCATGTGATCGAATGATTCTGATATGATTGAAATTTTATGGCTCAGTTTTACATGTATGTGCATGTTTAAGTCCGGTAATGCCTCGTATCCTGTCTCGACGTCAGACACGGGTAAGGGGTGTTACAGTTAAACCTAACTACCTTGAATCAAGGGACATACGTTTTGTAATTAGTGTAGGTCGAAGGAACAAGTTCAAGGAAAGGGATAAGCGGAAGAAGGTGGAGTGGCACGATGGACGTTGGACTAATATCGGAAGAAACATGAGAGGAAAAGCATATTTGGAACTGTCGGATGAATCCGACAGTAAAACTTGACTAATTGGATTAATATTTAATTTTATGTAAATTATTGTATATCTAACTAAATAGTTAGTCTAGATTTCAATTTGTACCAAACTGATATCTTATAGGAACCGATACACTTTTGAAATTAAAAATTTTGGGCAAAAACAAAGGGTTGACCTAACCCATTCGTGCAAACCTGATGCATAACCCTTATTTTACCTGATTTTTAAACCTAAAAACCTCTCATTTTTAACTTAAACACATTTTAACCCAAACTTTAACCCTTTCTTAAACACTAAACCCTCTCAAACGCTTTTCTTCTTCAAATCCCTTTCCACCCAAACCTTAAATTCATAAACCTCCATTGCTATTCCTTAAGCTTTATCTGGGTGCAGGATTGCCAAAAGCTTGAAGAGAAGCAACAAGAGTTTCAAGGAAGTTGAGGGAGGGGTGAATGGAACTATCGCTCAAAAGAAATATATATGCATCAGAACATGGATATACCAAAATACGAAATGGTGTATCAGCGACCAGAAAGTGGGAGTCTTCTTTCTCCACTTAGTGATGGCTTTATGCAAAAGAGCAGGCATTCTGATGGTATCTACGGAGTAGTCCATGAAGCTATTCCGAAGCATAATTGGATACACATTGTATATGCAATACGTAGAGCTTTGAGTGAAACAAATAAAAGAGTGGAAAAAATGCCAAAAAGAGGTGACGACCACTCCAATGTCATCTCAAAGGAAAGCAAAATCATCAACTCGATAGGAAATTGGTGAAAGCAATCATCAAAAGCTGGATTGGATACACTGGATGCAAGAACCAGGTCTAGTTTTCAAGAATTTGCACGACAAAACAATATTAGAGTACCTAATTATATGTTGGATATGTTCGGGCCAACACATCCTGAGCAGAAAGAAGAGGAGTATAGAAGTGAAGAATAAGGTGAAGATGAGGAAGGAGAAGAGGATGAGGAGATGGATTTTGAGGAGGATGATTAAACCTGTAAATTTTGCATATAAGAATTGTTTTAAATTTATGGAAAATTTTAAATTGTAATTAGAAGTAGGAGCTACAATAAATTTTTATTTTTTTTCTATCTCAAAACTTTCTATGTAGGAACCTCACACAGAAGAAGCGCAACAATTTTGAGTTTCAACGATCAAAGGAGGAGGCACCCACCAATAGCTTATGGAACCACCACGATCAATCGGGTAACCTCTTTCCTTATCTTTTTAGGGCTACACATTGAGGACAATGTATTTTCTAAAATTTGTGTGTGTAGTAGGTAACATAGGAAATTCATTTTAATTTTTAGGTTTTTTATTTTTATTGTCAATTGTGTGCTAGAGCTTGTAGAAATACAAGTGATTTAGTTAGGAGCAAGTATATAGGTTGATTGTATTTACTATAAATTTGGCATGTTAGTAGATTATTTTAAATTTTGTATTATTAAATGTAACGCGTGGTTTGTACAAGTGTACACAGTTGTTATCAAGTAATAAGTAAGTAAAAGAGTTATCATCTCCATAGGGACTGTGTGTGTTAATCAATTAATTGTAAAATTAAAGTTCACAAGTTGGTCATATAAACACAATATTTTGAGTGATGGATGTAAAGAATAATTAACTAGATGCAAGATGATACCTAATGCAATTTAATCTAAATGCAATGTATGCAATAGGATGAATGAGATCAATTTAGCAGCAAAATCACAAAATTCAACAATAACATGCATAAGCTAGAATAGTCACATTATTCAACTTAGTTTATTTCATCTTGCTTACAATGTTCTGAAAAAATAATCCTAGGGAACTCGATCTTTCATGAGTTTGAAATCAAAATTAAGTCCCTTCGTAATATTTTACTTAGAAAAACATGCATTTTACTGATCATATTCAACTAAAGGTTTCTTAGAATTCATGTGAAGTAATAGGGACGGGTCAGGTATGAAATAATTTAATCATATAAACCTAAAAACTATGCAAGATAATAGAGCTCTTTTGAGTTATTTTGAACCTTCAATTTAGTCAAGTTAGGATCTAAATTAAGCATGCACTTTTCAATTATTGCATCCATTAGTCGTCGTCTGGTTAGGATCGCTCAACTAATTTTAATGAATTCAGTCATGTATGAATGAATACATACTTGAGTTTAACTGAAAACATGAACGATTGAGGCACAGAACATCATAAACACAATTTAAATGAACTTTATTAAATTAATGCAACAATTCTAGCTAAACAAATTTAAGCTACCAATATTCATGACAAGATAATAAAACACATTGCAAACATGATCAAAAGTAAACAAGGATAATGAAGGATAAACTCTGACTATTAAACAATTTTGTAGAATATAATTGAAATGGTTTCCTTCAATCCTCATATTACTCCTTTACAAGTTGCTTCTCAAGGTGGCCGGCCAAGAGAGTATCTTTTCAAGGTTTTACTTGTAACATCCTGATTTTGGGCCTAGTCGGAATAGTGGTTTCGGGACCACAAATTCGATGAAGAAAATTTCATTTTTATTATATTTTTAAGGTCTACTATTTCACGGAATGATTTCGTGAAAATTTCGTTCGAAAATTTCGACATTTGGGCACTCAATTTGGTCAAAAAGACTAAATTGTAAAAAGTCCAAAAGTTGAGTTCTATATGTTAGAAGTGTCTAATTGTTATGAGTTTTTAAATGAGAGGTCCTTAAATGGTAATTAGACTATTTTGAAGTTTGTGGACAAAAATGGACATGGTATGATAGGTTTTTAAAAGTTTTTCATTAAAGGCATTTTAGTAAATTGGTAATTAAATGAATTAAAAAGCCAAAAATAAGCCAAATTTGCTCATCTTCTTCCTCATGGCTGAATGTCTCATGAAAAACACCATGGCTAGGGTTTTCAAGCTTTCCAAGCTCATTTGTAAGTGATCCTGAACCCCGTTTTTAATGTTCTTTACATTTTTGAAGTCCCGGTAACATGATCTACACATTTCTACCATTATTTTGAGCTAGGATTTATGTATAAAAACTTACCCATGAGTAATATGCAAGAATTTTGATGTCTAATGGTAGAAAATGAGTGTTGGGTATTAGATAAACAACTTTTGCTAAGCGATTTTACGTGAAAACGAATAAAACGTCATAATCGGTAAAAATACCTAATGTACATAAGTGCATGTTAGAGTGAGAATGTGATGTTGCCATAGAAGGGAAAATGATCAGCATGTCATAAAACATAAGAAAATAGGATGAAGTTTAATTTCCGAGCCATGGGGCAAAAGTACAAATATGTAAAAGTTTAGGGGTCAAAATATAAATTTGTAAAAATATGATTTTTAAACCCATATGAATAGTGTGACTAATTAGTAGGCTAAATGTGATATTATAAATCAAGGAAATCGAGATTCGGGCTTAAATCGAGAAAATACAAGGTTATGGACTAAAATGGTAAATTGCCGTTTCTAGATCCGAGGTAAGTTCGTATGTTAATAACAATGCAATACCATGCATGAATTGTAATTCTCTATTGATATGGCATAAATTGTATGATTTAATATGTTTAAAAGAAGTTGATGGATAGTGTGTACGATATGGAAAAATGTAATGCTTGTTGTGTCATGTGAAATTGAATGGAAAATTATTGTTACATGAATTGGGTGTTAAATTACTATTACATGGGTTGTATGAATTGCTACACGGTTGTACTTGACAAGATTTCAACAAGTAAGTTCGGTGATTTATGAATGTATGATAATTGCATTTGACGATGACATAAAAATACATGAAATGCATTCTTAACAATGATATGTTGAAAAATGTCCCGGTTGGGGTTGGAAAGGAAGTTTGATGGATGAACCATGTTGCATGTGATATTGAGATCCTGAATGTGTTGCAAAAAGGATCCAGCCCGGACGGGTAATCCATTGATCTCAAGTATGAAAAGGATCTAGCCCGGACGGGTGTTCCTTGAATGATTGAGCCTCGTGAAGAATATATGTGCTTTAAGGATTTAGCCCGAGCGGGTAATCCGATTAGGGTATGAATTTAGCTTGGATTGGCAATTCGGATTCGAACTCAGTAAGGGTTTTTGTCGTAATAAGGGATTTAGCCTAGACTGGTAATACCGACATCACCTTATGAGTTTATATTATGGGGGATTTTGCCTAGACTGGTAATCCCGCCGTAAAATGTGAGGTTCGCGGGAGTGCATACCTAAAATGATCATTCTTATGAATTGAAGGTTAATGGATAATCCATCAAGATTTTCTAGAAATCAATGAGATTAACATGAGATATATGTACAAGTGAAAGGATGTATGATGAGCTCTTCTAAGACAAATTTACATGGTGCATTGTCATGAGACTAATTTGATGATTGAGTGCATGTGATAGGGAATCATCCTATACTTGGAATGTATGGCTAAGTGTGCCCATGAGAAATAATAACTTTTATATTAAGCTCCATTGTGAAAAATGAGTAAGGGATCCATGAAATGGTAAGTTTATGATAGTTGGAAATGATCTTATGATAGTGATCATCATATTGTACCAAACCAGATTTGGACAGCAGCATTGGTCCGAATTTAAAAATCCACTAAAAATATTGGAAATTGATTTAGAAGCTTAATAAAATATGAAATTAAATCTTAATGAGTTTAGTTTCACATAAAGAAAATGGTGAAAGCAAAAGAATTCTGTATCATGAGATATTTGAATTCTTGTGAGATAGAGTTGGAGTGATTTCAGACTCCCCTGTCTCAAATTTTGAAAATCACTAGAAATTTTTAAAAAATAATTATGACTTAAAATTCATATGACTGAAATCCTTAATGAGTCTATTTTCAGGAGAAAGAGACAGGAGCATTATCCGAATCTCGTACTAGGAGATAAATAAATTGTAGTAAAGAAAGGTTAAAGCTGTCAAATAGCAAAACATGGGATACTTTGAATAATAAACTATACTTATTGGCTAGACGAAAAATTCTAAAAATTTTATAACAATAAGAGATATGAGTCTAGATTCTGGGAAAATTAACAGATATTAATTTGGAGTTCCGTAGCTCTAGATATAAATAATTTAATGACTGTGACTTGGGAAAACAACTTAACTGGAATTTGAATAAATAGAAAGAATATGAAAATAGCATGTTATCGCATTGCTTATTATTTTCATGCGAGCTTACTAAGCAAAAAGCTTACTCCCTCCTTTCCATTTCTTTTAGTTTTGTCAGGTTTGGTAGGGGTTGGAGATCGTCGAAGGCAGCATCGCACTATCGAGCCATTATCCTTGGAGTATTCGCATGTGTACGTGAAATGTTTTCATGCGAGTGGCATGTATAGGGACTTAGTTTTTCTATGATGACTACTGTTTTTGTGATTAGCCAAAGGTATTGGCTTATATTAATTGTTGATTATAGCCATCACACGTGGCTTATAATGATTTTGGCTTGTAAGCCTATTTATTCATGATATGTGTTAATGTCTTGCGATGTAGCTAGACTAGTTTATCATGAGTAGGTGAAACTAATGCATAATAATGAGCTAATGATGAATGTCATTGCATTCGTGTATGTGTATGCATGTAAAGATGACAAAAAGGCTTGGAAATTAGCCTAAGTCATGACCACACGGGTAGAGACACGGCCGTGTGTCTCAGCCGTGTGAAGGATATGGCCTCTGGCAACGGGCGTGTGCCTTGGCTGTGTGCCCTTAAAAGGTTGCTGACGTAAAAAAAGAGAGTTAAACGGGCTAAGGACACGGGCGTGTCCCAAGCCACACATGCATGTTACTCTCCAAAGCTAGAAAATTTTTATGTTGCCCAAAGATTTTCAAAGTTCTCGGTTTAGTCCCGAACCACCCTGATGTACGTTATAGGCTTTGAAGGCCTGTATAAGGGACAATATGCATGTGTTTGAAAAGTTTTAATTTTGGGCAAAATTTGGTGACCCGATTTTGTATGTTTGTGAATGTTTAAGTCTGATAACGCCTCGAACCCTGTCCCGGAGTGGGATATGGGTGGGGGTATTACATTTAGTGGTATCAGAGCTATGGTTTAGTCGATTCTCGGACTAGTCTAGCATATGTATGAGAGTTCAGCTATACATGCCACCGATCCGTGATAGTGTGATGTCTCCCGACGTGTATGAGAGCCATTTTGTTTAGACAAAGGTACTCTCCAATTGAGCTGCACTGACCATGTTGTATGTGACGCTAAAATATTCGAGTAAAGTATAGTCATGACGAACTGAAACTTGAAAAGGTACGAATGAGGATTCATGAAATGTGTACATGGTGAAATGAGCTTATCTATGATTAATAGATAATTCTATGATGTAAATGGTCAATTTGCTTGAGTGAATGCATGTGTTTAGATAACTTACTAAAGATATAGATGGAATGAATATTCACGTACGCTTATATGAAAAATCATGGTTGATAAGCTCGTATAGCTTAAGTAAATGTGTTAAATTACTTGGACTGATTCATATGATTCTAACAATATGTCTAAATGATAGTGTACGAGGTAAAAGTATAGATTGTGATAAGCTTATCTATGTTTGTTGGCCCATGTATGATATCATGTGCATGACTTATATGATTAAATGAATAGACAGGTAAAGTTATCTAGAAAACATGGAATGCATGCATAATTATACTTGACTAAATGAGATAACTGGAAAGTGAGAGTTAAATCAATATGAATGTTAGTTACTTGAAATGAATGACATGATTGAGATATAATTGTTATGATGAAAACTGTGTTACATGTATTTGTATATGAGAGTTGAGCCAGAGGCCCTACGACCCCTCCCCCTTACCAAAGTGGTGTTTTATAATGGAAATTCCTGAGATTTATGTTGAATGAGTTTCCAGGTGAGAAACCAAAGAGTTCAATGATGGAATGACTATAAGCATGATTCGAGATTGAGAATGGGTTGATAAGTACAAACATGAGCTAGAAAGATATCGGATTGACATCGCAGTTAGTAAAAAAGGTTAATTTTGGTAAAATGATCTATCCTGGTATGATGTCGAGAAATGTATTGATTGAAATTACCTCATGAATTGGTTTTCTTAGTGAAGGGAATATTATGGAATTTGGGACGACAGAAATAGTTAAAGGAATAATGTTCGAAATATGAAATGTCCAAGCGTGGTAATTATAGTGAACAGTTTGTGATTGTCTTTATTGAGATATGGTATGAGATTATCTGACACCGAAAATATTATTGGGGCTATCTAATGCCTGATGAATTCTTATATTATGAAAATGTTCCCTGATCTTAATGTTAGACGAATGTGTTGTCAGTCTGATTGGATTATAATCTGCATGGTTCTGTTTTTCTTTGGTATTTTGTTATATTCCACCTTTTGGAAATCGATGAGAAATTGTGTATGGTGCCATGATTCTATTTCTATCGATCATTTCTCTAATTGGTTTTATATATATATATGAGAAGCATATAGTTCCGACCGTATTTGTTGTCAGTGGTTTGGAATGATGTTATTCTGGATTTCTTTTCTCTGAAAAACTATTGGGGTCTTTCATATTTTTTTATGAGTCTGGTTCTCGGTCTTCTAATGCAGTATTGTAATTTGGATTTCTTTATCATGGATTTCTTTATCTTGGATTTTTTTTATTCTAGGCTTCTCTATTTCAAATTTCTCTATCTTGGATTTTCTGATTATCTTTATCTTGTAACTTGTCGATCATGGCTTGCATTTAGAGCATGACCTCCAGCTTGTGATTGATATATATAGAACAAGTATGGCTATACCTCTGAATTGATCCTGATAATGTGGTGAAATTTCAAGTCCCAATGTGTATGGTGGATTTCCTTTCTCAAGTAAGTTAATCAGAGTTAATGTATTCAGTTGAGGTATCAGTATTACTTATGCTAATGCATTTGTTATGGTCTTCGATTGGCATGATGAGTGAATTTGGAGTAATGCATGTTGAATCGTTCTGTTGACTAGAAGAGAGAATTTCTTGAAATATCAATTACGGATGAATAAGGTCGACTTGATTGTTCAATCTGTATGAAATATATGTTTAGAATTTAATAAGATGTTCATGCTTGAGAATAAGATTTTATTTCTTCACGGGTAAAAAGATGAATAGTCTAATTAAGAAGTGTATGTTTCCTAGAAGAATCAAATGTAATAAAAATATCTGATATTGATAATGTGAAGATAATCTGGGTATTTAAAAATGCTGAAACGATCATTGTTTATCTTTGAGTACAAATTCTTGAAATGTTGAAAGTTTAAAGATGTATAGTAAGAGTCATCAGAATTATTTTTGCTGTTTGGGAATTAGAATGGAAATAGAAAAGGTTAATATGGATTTTCTTGCCTGGATCATTCCTGTCCTTGAAAGAGGAAAGTAATATGTAGTGTTGTTAAACGTTATGAGATGTGCAAATTATGCTAGTATACCCAAATGTCTACTCACTAGATTCATAGGATTTCGTGTCTTTATGAATGTTGGATATCATGGAATTTTAATATCCACTAATCGGATTGAGATTCGGGATTCGTAGCATGATTTCTTGGGAATGCCAGAGGAAGCTTTGAAATGAAAGGTAACTAAGAGTTGAATTGGACTGTGTGGAATTATAAAGAGTATGAGGCCGAGATGAACTGACTAGTTTCACTATTTGAATTTGAAAAGATTTGGGTGCGAATGTATATGTAACATGATGGTATGGATCAGACTTTTGAGTACATGAGCTTTCTGGTACAGATTAAGTTTCGGTGAAAGTATTGTAAAGTGAATACCACTTATGATTTTTGTATGTGGAAATTAAAGAGATAGGCAGTAAAAGCTCAACTTGAGTGAAAGTTCTTTGACATCAATTATAAGATTGAGGAATCCAAGTGAAAAACCAAAACCACTTTCTTGGTAAGATTTTTGGGGACGAAAATCCCTAAAGGGGGGAAAAATGTAACATCCTGATTTTGGGCCTAGCCGAAACAATGGTTTTGGGACCACAAATCTGATGAGGAAAATTTCATTTTTATTATATTTTTATGGTCTACGATTTCACAGAATGATTTTGTGAAAATTTCGTTCGAAAATTTCGACGTTTGGGCACTCAATTTGGTCAAAAAGACTAAATTGTAAAAAGTCTAAAAGTTGAGTTCTACATGTTTGAAGTGTCTAATTATTATGAGTTTTCAAATTAGAGGTCCTTAAATGGTAATTAGACTATTTTGAAGTTTGTGGACAAAAATGGACATGGTATGATAGGTTTTTAAAAGTTTTTTATTAAGGGCATTTTAGTAAATTGGTAATTAAATGAATTAAAAAGCCAAAAATAAGCCAAATTTGCTCATCTTCTTCCTTATGGCCGAATGTCTCATGAAAAACACCGTGTCTAGGGTTTTCAAGCTTTCCAAGCTCATTTGTAAGTGATCCCGAACCCCGTTTTTAATGTTCTTTACATTTTTGAAGTCCCGATAACATGATCTACTTATTTCTACCATTATTTTGAGCTAGGATTTATGTTTAAAAATTTACCCATGAGTAATATGCATGAATTTTGATGTCTAATGGTAGAAAATTAGTGTTGGGTACTAGATAAACAACTTTTGCTAAGCGATTTTACGTGAAAACGAGTAAAACGTCATAATCGGTAAAAATACCTAATGTTCATAAGTACATGTTAAAGTGAGAATTTGAAGTTTTCATAGAAGGGAAAAATGATCAGCATGTCATAAAACATAAGAAAATAGGATGAATTTTAATTTTCGAGCCTTGGGGAAAAAGTGCAAATATGTAAAAGTTGAGGGGTCAAAATGCAAATTTGTAAAAATATGATTTTTAGACCCATATGAATAGTGTGATTAATTAGTAGGCTAAATGTGATATTATAGATCAAGGAAATCGAGATTCGGGCTTAAATCGAGAAAATACAAGGTTATGGACTAAAATGGTAAATTGCCGTTTCTAGATCCGAGGTAAGTTCGTGTGTTAATAATAATGCAATACCATGGATGAATTGTAATTCTCTATTGATATGGCATAAATTGTATGATTTAATATGTTTAAGAGAAGTTGATGGATGGTGTGTATGAAATTGAATGTAATGCTTGTTGTGTCATGTGAAATTGAATGGCAAATTATTATTACATGAATTGGGTGTTAAATTACTATTACATGGGTCGTATGAATTGCTACATGGTTGTACTTGACGAGATTTTGACAAGTTAGTTCGGATAGCTTAAAGTAAACTCATAATATGCCTAATTGTGTGATTTATGAATGTATGATAATTGCATTTGACGATGGCATTAAAATACATGAAATGCATTCTTAACAATGATATGTTGAAAAATGTCCCATTTGGGGTTGGAAAGGAAGTTCGATGGATGAACCATGTTGCATGTGATATTGAGATCCTGCATGTGTTGCAGAAAGGATTTAGCCCGGACAGGTAATCCGTTCATCTCAAGTACAAAAAGGATCTAGCCCGGACGGGTGTTCCTTTAATGATTGAGCCTTCCGAAGAATATATGTGCTTTAAGGATTAAGCTCGGATGGGTAATTCGATTAAGGTTTGAATTTAGCCTGGATTGGCAATTCAGATTTGAACTCAGTAAGAGTGTTTGTCGCAATAAGGGATTTAGCCTGAACTGGTAATTCCGACATCACCTTATGAGTTTATATTATGGGGGATTTAGCCTAGACTGGTAATCCCACCGTAAAATGTGAGGTTCGCGGGAGTGGATACCTGGAATGATCATTCTTATGAATTGATGGTTAATGGATAATCCATCGAGATTTTTTAGAAACTCAACAGGATTAACATGAAATATATGTACAAGTGAAAGGATGTATGATGAGCTCTTCTAAGACAAATTTACATGGTGCATTGTCATGAGACTAATTTGATGATTGAGTGCATGTGATGGGGAATTATCCTATAAATAATAACTTTTATATTAGCTCCATTGTGAAAAATGAGTAAGGGATCCATGAAATGGTAAGTTTATGATAGTTGGAAATGATCTTATGATAGTGATCATCATATTGTACCAAACCAGATTTGGACAGCAGCATTGGTCCGACTTTGAAAATCCACTAAAACTAATGGAAATTGAGTTAGGAGCTTAATAAAATATGAAATTAAATCTTAATGAGTCTAGTTTCACATAAAGGAAATAATGAAAGCAAAATAATTTTGTATCATGAGATATTTGAATTCATGTGAGACAGAGTTGGAGTGATTCCAGAATCCCCTGTCTCTATTTTGGAAAATCACTAGAAACTTCAAAAACATAATTATAAGTTAAAATTTATATGATTAAAATCCTTAATGAGTCTATTTTCATGAGAAAGAGACAGAAGCATCATCTGAGTCTCGTACTAGGAGATAAATAAATTTTAGTGAAGAAAGGTCAAAACTGTCGAACAACAAAAAAGGGGATACTTTGAATAATAAACTATACTTATTGGCTAGATCAAAAATTCTAAAAATTTTATGATAATAAGATATATGAGTCTAGCTTTTGGGAAAATTAATGGATATTAATTTTGATTTCTGTAGCTCTAGATATAAATAATTTAATGACTGTGACTTAGGAAAA
The DNA here is from genome assembly GCA_025698465.1 of Gossypium longicalyx. NCBI lineage: Eukaryota > Viridiplantae > Streptophyta > Magnoliopsida > Malvales > Malvaceae > Gossypium > Gossypium longicalyx. The sequence goes on along the minus strand of CM046996.1, from coordinate 44,188,556 downwards.
TAACTTAGCTGGAATTTGAATAAATAGAAAGAATATGAAAATAGCATGTTATCGCATTGCTTATGTGAAAAGCTTACTCCCTTCATTACATTTTCTTTAGTTTTGTCAAGTCTGCTTGAGGTTGGAGATTTTCGAAGGTAGCATCGCACTATCGAGCCATTATCCTTGGAGTATTGGCATATGTACGTGAAATGTTTTCATGCGAGTGTCATGTATAGGGACTTAGTTTTTTTATGATGACTACTATTGTTGTGATTAGCCAAAGGTATTGGCTTATAGTAATTGTTGATTATAGCCATGAGATGTGGCTTATAATGATTTTGGCTTGTAAGCCTATTTATTCATGATATGTGTTAATGTCTTGCTATGTAGTTAGACTAGTTTATCATGAGTAGGTGGAACTAATGCATAATAATGAGCTAATGATGAATGCCATTGAAATCATGTATGTGTATGCATGTAAAGATGACAAAGAGGCTTGGAAATTAACCTAAGTCTTGACCACACGGGTAGAGACACGGCCTTGTGTCTCAGCCGTGTGAAGGGCATGGCCTCTGGCCACAGGCGTGTGCCTTGGTCGTGTGCCCTTAAACAGTTGCCGATGTCACAAACAGAGAGTTACACGGGTTGAGGACACAGGCGTGTCCCAAGCCACACGGGCGTGTTACTTTTCAAAGCTAGAAAATTGTTAAGTTGCCCAAAGATTTTCAAAGTTCTCAGTTTAGTCCCGAACCACCCTGATGTATGTTATAGGCTTCGAAGGCCTGTATAAGGGACAATATGCATGTGTTTGAAAAGTTTTAATTTTGGGCGAAATTTGGTGACCCGATTTTGTATGTTTGTGAATTTTTAAGTCTGGTAACGCCTTGAACCCTGTCCCGGAGTGGGATATGGGTGAGGGGTGTTACATTACTAGCTAAGGGAGAAGGGATTATGGATGCTTATTCATGGGAAGAAAGGAAACAAGAAAGAAATGATTATGAAATGAGGGATGATTGAAATTGTAACCCCTAAAACTGGCCTAGACACTATGGCCCAATCTGAGCGATTACGTAGGCCTTAAATATGGCAAAAATGATTTTAAAAGAAAATTCTCATGTCTTTGAAAACATTTTATTTTGTAAAGCATCTTGTACTTTTCATTATAGAGTCATGTGTTCCTTTATAGTTAAAAATTTATTTGAAATGTAACTTAGTTTTTAAAACTCATATTTGCAGCAGCTAGTTAGTTTTGAAAACTCATATTTGCAGCAGCTAGTAATCACTAAAACATTTCTCTGATCATTTAGAAATATCATAAAAATAATTCATGCATAATACCTTATTATATCAAAATAATGTCCCATATCATAGTTCATAATATAAAAATTAAAGTTCCAAAACCATTTAAACACCCAGATTTAAAGTCCATAGTAGAAATCCAAAAGAAGTTTAAACAGTCCATAAAACACGAAACCATATCTAAAATCCATAATCACGAAAACAAATTATATCGAGCTTTAAGTACGAGGATTACCTGAGACACACAAATACCATGGGTGAGCTTTAAAAGGCTTAGTGTGAGATCAAAACAAACACTTATTTTAAATCATAACACATCAAAATTTGACAAGGCATTTTTCACAGAATCCACATATTATCTCATTTATTGAATTAAACATGGCATGCTTACAAGTTCCCCAGAACTCGTCCATTCAATAACACACCAGTTTGTGGACAAGCCATCACATAGATATCGGTGAATGATCACATAGCATATCGTGGATAAATCACCACATAATTTCTGATAACGACCACGTAATTGCAATTAAACTTTCACATAGCTTCCTCCTTTCACAATCCCACCCTATGCATGTAATATGGCCATTTAAACACATATGTTTCACTTTTCATATTTTTCACATATTCATGCGCATAACTCATATTTCTCGATTTTTACACATATACATGTGTCATGTTCACATTTTCACATATCACATAATTTTCACTTTAGCATGCTTTAATATACATATTTATATTAAAACATGGATTTTAACAAACACATACACATATATCACATGTTTAGATCATCACATATCAATCTAGCCATAAATCACATGACATAGAGTTGGGATCAACATTACATACATCACATATCACAAATAATGGATTTTCACAACACTTAATAGTTTAGGTCACTTGGTTTCCTCTTCGATTGAGTTTTTCAAATCCACACAAGTACTCAAGGTACTCACACAGTAATTAATTAAATAACATTTTAATTAAATAGTAATATTAAACTTCACTTAAAACGAGAGTTAAATCTCACACCTTAATGTAGATCTAAACTGTTTGCTCCCTTATAGAAGTTTCGTTTGGGTTTAGCCTTGATCACAAATCTAATTGTTATGTTTAAGAACATGACCATGGATGGTTATTCATGAGTAAACGACTTATCCAGATATGATATTTACAGAACGGATTAGTCGAAAATTCTTCCGAATTGGCTCTTTCAGTGAACTGAATAATGTAAGATTCTTGATGACTTAATTAGTCAGTAGAATAGTGATGAAATTGCAAAGATATTTGAAGGAAACTGTTATAATTGAGTATATTACAGCAACATCTCCTGGGTACTCTATAAGTTCTGTTATTCTTAAAGGCATATGAAATTGTTCTTGTTCAGATGCAATATTTTTCGTATTGAAAGGCTAGTAGATCATGATAGATGAAATTACTGTAAGTCAGGTTGATTTATGAGTGGTATTGCTCTACCTTACTTGGGTTTTCTAATTCATCAAGATTGATATAAGATTTGAGGATAAGATTCATATGATGTTATTTTCTATTTCTACTGATTAAAGCCCTAAATTGCGAATGTGCAAGTTATATTGTCTTTATCACAGTTGTTTCTACTAAGTATGTGTGATATTACCCTTCTGAATTTTCTTTGAGATATAATCAATCTCTTTAGTATTCAACCATGGTTTATCTGTGAAAGATATTCATCGGTTGGAGGTAATTACATTCATTACCGCTATAAATATTGACTCGATCATGAAATTTGGTGACAGAGATTACAGATTATAGAACCTGAATTACTGTATTGGTTATTATAGGGGCCACTTTCGATTCTCCCTCTTTTAATTTGAGGTACACTATTAATATTGAAGTGTTACTTTATCTATACAGTTGAAATGTCAGACATATTAATGCACTATGGTTTAAAATCCATCTGATGGTTGTGGCTTTGGAAAAAAACTCAAAGCTTCAATGTTAATAATTGAAATAGGTATATTGATGACCCAGTTATTACAGAAAAGATGTAAGATTTGAATGGACTGACAAATGTTAGTAAAGTTTTGACCAGTTGGAAGCTCTGTTGATCAAAGTATTAATTCTGGTTTAGCCTGAATCAGGTAAGAAATTCGTTATTACAGTACTACACTATTGAACAGGATTAGACTGTCTTTTAGTGCAGTAAGGCAAAGTAATAGCCTGTACTTTTAGACAATTAAAAACCACATGGAAAGAATTACCCGATACATGATCTAGAATTGACAGCTATTATTTTTGTGTTGAAATCTGATAACATTACTTGTTTGGTGAAAAATTTCATATATTCACCGATTATAAAAAGTTGAAGTATCTGATGTTGCAAAAACATTTGACTTTGAGATAGCATATATGATTTAAATTGTTGAAAGATTATGATTTGACAATTGTATATCACTTGGAAAGAATGAATATGATTACAAACATTCTGAAGAGGAAATCTCTGTATGCTTTGCAAGCCATGGATACCAATTATGATTGTCTGATAATAGCTTAATTTTAGCTGAGTATAGAGCTAAACTGATGTTTCTACGACAGAACAACGAAACTCAGAAAAGTGATAATGAGTTGTAAGTTAAACGGGTATAGAATGAAATAATTATTGAATCATGATAGCAATTTGAATTTGATGATTGTCTGTTATTCCGAGACAGAGCCTGTGTACTGAAGAATTTGAAACTTTTATAGAAAATTTTACATGAATGATCACAGTAGTACTATGTTTGTTTATCTGGGAAATGATAAAATGCACAACGATTTGAAAAAAATATACTGGTTGCCCAGAATGAAATGTGGTATTTTTGAATCTATATTTAAATGTTGGATGTATCAGCAAGATAGAGATGATACTTTCAAGATGGGTATAGTCAGTGAAATTACCGAAATGAAAATGAGACAAAGTTACTATGAACTTTATATCGGGATTATCCTTGTCTATGAAAAAGAAAGATACTATTTGAGTAATTGTCGATTGTTTGACAAAGCCTGTACATTCCATCCTCGTATGAGTGGATTTCCCACTTTATAGATTGCTTGAATGATCTATTTTTGAGATTATTAGATTATATGATGTACTAGTTTCTGTTATTTCTGATAGTGATCTACAGTTCATATTCTGATTCTGAAACAAGTTACAAGAAACTCTGGCTATACGGTTACATTTTAGTATCGTGTTTCATTTTCAAACGGATGATCAATCTGAACATATGATTTAGATCTTAGAAGATATGCTTTGATGTTGTGTACTTGAATTTGAAGGTAACTAAGAAAAGTATTTGCCTTGGGTTGCATTTGCTTATTACAACAGTTAATAGTCAAGTACAAAATTATACTGTACGAGGCTTTATATGGTCACAAATGTAAAACTCCAGTGTTTCGGACGGAGTTTAGTGAGAAAAGATACATGTAGTAGGTTTGATTCTTTAAAACTGAAGAAAAATGAAGTGATTTGAGACAGTTTAAAAGTAGTATTTGATCGTTAGAAGTCCAATGTGAATCTGAAATGAAAGGAAATGGAGTTTCAAATTGGCGACAAAATATTTTCAAAAGTTTTGCCATGGAAGAAAGTTCTCCGGTTTGGCAGTAAAGGCAAATTAATTTTGTGGTTTAATGGGTCATATGAGATCATTGAAAAGAATTAGACCTGTTGCGTATTGATTGGTATTATCATCAAAGTTCTACAGAATGCACAATGTTTTATATGTATATGTGTTATGATAGTATCGATCAGACCCGTTATCTGTTATTTCTCTAATAGAGATTGAAATTCAGCTTGGCATGACTAACAGCGAGTGACTGGTTGAAATTCTGGCGAGTGAAGTGAAAGAAAAGAAAAATATAAAGGAAGCTTTAGTAAAAGTTCTTTGACAATGATACGATATAGAGAAAGCTATTTGGGAACCGGATGGAAACATGAGAAAATAATGTCTAAATCTCTTTACTGATAAAATTTTCGAGGACGAAAATTTCTTAAGGGGGGAGAGTTGTAACAGCCCAATTTCGGTGAAATCGGAACAGTGGTTCGGGACCACAAATTCGAGCCGAAAATAAATTTTATTTTTATTTTATTATATGGTCCATCATATGATAGAAATGTTATGTGAAATTTTTTATAAGAAAATTTTATCGATTATGTGCTTAATTACGAGAAGGACCAAATCGCATAAAATGCAAAAGTCGAATTCTAGTAGCTATAAGGATTAAATAGCTATGGAATTCAAAACTTGAGGTCCTTATACGGTAATTAGATCATTAAATAAAAGTTAGTATATATTTTTGGATGATTCATCCATGGAAAATTAGAAAAAGGCTAAGGACTAAATTGGAAATCAAAATTATTAAAAGATGATAAATTATTAAATATAAATAAAAATCATTTTTATCATCTTCTTCCCCAAAATAATACATGGAAACCATAGGGGAGAGAGAAGAAACTTTCATGGCCAAATTGGATAAGTTTCCTTGGTCCGTTTTTAGTAATTTTCATATTTTTGAAACTGAGATAGCTTAATCTATCTATTTGGGGGGATCAATTTGAGAAGTCACCAAAGCATGGAAAATGGGTCATGGATTATATGCTGAAAATTAGAAATTTATGGTAGAAAATGAAAGGTTGTTGATAGATAAACAACCTTTACAAAATGATTTTTGATGAAAACATGATTTAGGGACTAAAATGTAATGTTGTGAAATTGAAGAAAAAATCTGAATTTTTATGAATACATGTGCTATAAATTTTGTAATGGGATTTTGGTTAGGGTTAGAGTAGGGTGTAAATTGCACAAATTTTATTTTCCGAGCCTAGGGATGAAATGGGAATTTATGAAAAAGTTAGGGGCAAAATGGTAATTTTTCCTAAGATGTAAATTGAGTCTAAATGAGTATGGAATATGAGAAATTGATGTAAAATTTACTCGTATAGATCCGGATAGACCAAATTCAGAGCTAAAACGATGAAAGAGGAAAATGTTGTATTAGTAGATTTTACGTACACGAACATTGTCGAGGTAGGTTCATGTAACTAAATTGTATATTTTTTTATGCTTGAATTAAATGTTGTGCTTGTGAATTGTATAAATGTTATAAATATGTGAAATGATCACATACTCGTTAAAGCCCGATAAGTGAAAGTGCCCGATCAATTATAATGCCTGACAAATGATAAATGATAAAAATGTAAATTTTATGCTTGAGTTGAATGTAAACATTTGAATTGCATAAATGCATAAATATATGAGATTGACCACATGCTTGATAATGCTTGAAAGATGCTAAATTCCGTTTGAATAAATGGAAAATTCGATGGATATGTGATATCCCGAAATGAATGAGGTCTTACATTTGTTGCGGACGGGGTTTAGCTCGGATGAGTAATCCTATTAATCTCATGATAGAAAAGATTTAGCCCAGACGATAATCCTGATATAAGTCTTCTCGAGCATATATCATAAAAAGGATTTAGCTTGGACTGGTAATCATGTTGTATACATGTGTGGCTCGTGAGTGTAGTCTCTGATATAGTACCTTATGGGTACCAATGGACATGATTTGACAGATCCTGATTCGTACACCTCGAGTGTATTACCTGCGTATCCATTTAAATTTTGAATAAATTAAATGGGTGACAACTCCAGACATGAGAAGATATGAATGTTAAAATGAGTTATTACACATATCCTTCTGAAATACAAGAAACTGATGATACATGACAAATGATATATGAAAACATGAGATGATGATATTTGTACATCGACTTTATTTGATGAATATATGTTCATTCTTGATTACGGACTTGTACACCTTGTGTAATGCCCCGTAGCCGAGACCGTTGCTGGAGTCGAACACGAGGTGTTAACAGACTTAATTCATTGCTTAAACAGCTCGAACAATTAAATTTTAGAAATTCCAGACAAGTTGGCTAACTGCGTCACAGTCGCTTAAAAATTCATATCTCGAGTTATAAAACTCAAAATTTAATTCTGTAAATTTTCCCTGAAACTAGACTCATATATATATTTACTAATTTTTTTCTAGAATTTTTGGCTAGGCCAATTAGTACAGTTTATTAGTTAAAATCTCCCCTATTTCAGGGTTCGACTGCTCTGACCACTGTGTATTACGAATCAGATATCTCTCAGTACAGAATTTCAATGACTATGAAGTTTATTTTTCTTAAAACTAGACTCAATAAGAAATCTGTACATATAAATTATGACTTCTAATTATTTTTATAAAATTTATGGTGAATTTTCAAAGTCAGAATAGGGGATCCAGAAATTGCTCTGGCCCTGTTTTACAAAAATTTAAACATCTCATAAAATATAACTCATATACCTGTTTCGTTTCTTCCATATGAAAATATACTCATAATTATTCAATTCCATGTTTAATTAATCATCTAATTATATCTATACTATTTTTAATGATTTTTCAAATTCACATCACTACTGCTGTCTGAATCTATTTTATGGTAAATTTTACCTATTTCATGGTTTCCATGGATTAACTAGCAATTTGACATACATAACACCAAATATGATCATAATTAGCCATTCCAATGGCTAATCATTACCAAGCATTTTTATACTACTCAATAACCATATCATAAGACCATATATACAAAATGATTATAATGCTATACATGCCATACTCAAAATATACAAGCCATTATGCCAAGATGGTACACGGATAGTGTGAACGTGCCTCCGACCGTTCCCGATTTTCGAGCTGGCTTGTCAACACTACAAGGAATGAAAAGGAGGGAGTAAGCATAAACGCTTAGTAAGTTCACATGCAAATAGCAAGTAACATAACCATATAAGCAAACATAAAACATCATTTGCATAATCATCACCAAGACACTCATATCATATTTTCATTGATCATCTTACCATATTGTTGTTATATCGATTTTTCAACCCGAGGGTTAAGTACATACCTGTTCAAAGTATCCATTTCACAACACTTACCAATACGCCCCTTTCATCTTGAGTATTCCTCCATTTGAGTAGAACTTTACCCGTTGAACACATCGGAATATAATTCGGATGCATGGAAAGTTTGCACATAAGTGCCACATATGTAGCCAAGCTACTATGTAACCCGCCCATAAGCGAACTCGGACTCAACTCAACGAGCTCGGGCGTTCACTTCCATAAGTGAACTCGGACTCAACTCAACGAGCTCGGATGCCTAGTTACATTTCACGAACTCGGACTCAACTCAACGAGTTCGGACATTCGCATCCATAAGTGAACTCGGACTCAACTCAACGAGTTCGGATGCCCAAATATCCCAGTGACATGTCACTTGTATCCTAATCCATTCCTAAGGTTCAACGGGACCTTTTTCCCAATCATGTGTCTCAACCATCTTCTACGGAATACCGATACCGATACCGATACCGATACTCGGTAGTATTTCACATTTTCCAAGTATATCACATAATTTGACATATTATCAAATAATTATTACGAGTATAATATTTCATAATAATTATCATATCATTTAAATAACATAAAAACATCTAAAATAATAACTATGTTACCAACATTTACATATGAACTTACCTAGTATGCGAAAATGGCTACTTTTACCATTTCGTCCACAACTTGGTATTTTCCCCATTTTAGCCCGAATTTCAGTTTTCTTTGCTAATCGAGCTTGGAAGCTTGAAAAAACCTAGCCATGGTTTCTCCTTGCTATATTTGGCCATGGGGTTGAAGATGAGCAAAATTGGCTTTTAATTTTGTATTTTAATTCATTTTACCCCTAAATGACCAAAATGCCCTTACTACTAAACTTTCCAAAAATTCCATCCATGTCCAATTTTTGTCCATAAACTTAGAAATTGGTAAAATTTCTATTTAAGACCTCCTTATTAATATTTCAAAACAATTTCATACTAGAAACTTCTAGAATGCAAGTTTTGCAAATTATTCGATTTAGTCCCTAATTTCAATTTAAGCACTTTAGGCATAGGATTTCATCACGAAATTTTCACACAATTATGCAATCATATCATAAACATCAAAATAATTATAAAATAATTATTTCTATCTCAGATTTTGTGGTCACGAAACCACTATTCCGATTAGGCCCTAATTCGGGATATTACAACTCTCCCCCCTTTAGGGATTTTCATCCCCGAAAATCTTACCAGAAAAGTGGTCTTCACTTTTAATCTCATATTCAGTGCCGAAGAACTTTCACTTAGACTGTACCTCCAATACATCTCTTTAATTTCTCATATGATCTAAAAGCTTACAGTCTCAACTCTCAACTGTTCTTAAATTTTCAACCCTTCTCAGTTTCCCATGATATCATGACATAAAACCCGGATCTTAACTTGATTAATGGAGACCGGAATTCTGAGAAATTCAACAATCAAAGAGACCAGAATTTCCATGAATTTGATGAGTAGGAATTCATTCAATACAGATATGATTTATAGATCTCGCCAAACATTTAACAATAGGATACATCACATTTTCCTCTTTCTGCCATGGAAATAATTCTGATATGGCCTCAAGAATAATCCTTCTCATTTCCATCCCAATATCAACACTGACAAGGATAATTTTGATAGATTCCAATGCTCGGCTTTAACCCCTTTAACAACTCCGATTTTATCTAACATCGAATGCTCTAAACTATCACATTACCTCACTGTCTTGAAACGCATCACAATTCATACAACAACAATATATTACCGAAAGTCGAAGTCTTTACTCAATGTAGACTAGTCTAGTTCAGACGCTTCAGTTACCAATATTCTCATCTATCCGAACTCTGTCAACATGTAATAAGCTTTTCAACTTTCACAAGACGAAAACCTATTCATTCGTAGTGACTTTAACTAATATCCAACTCTTTCTAATAAATATACACTTCTCGTTCAGGCTATTTACTCTTTTATCCGTACAAAATGAAATTCTATTATCAGACTTGGGAAAAATAATCCTGAAATAATTGTCGCATGAAATCTTTCAAATAGATAATTCACCATACCGACTGAAACTCGCGCTTTTATCACTTATGCCTTTACTAATGTCAAATCCTTACACAAAAATTAGAAAAAAAACCCCAATACTAAAATCACCACATTATCAAGATCAAATTAGAAGTACAGTCATATTTGACATGATTATTACGAGCTGAAGAACGCACTTCGAACACGAGTCATAATTGACAAATTATGGAACAAAGATAACAAGAAAACTGAATAAAGAAATCCAAAATAGAGAAATCCAGAATAAAGAAACCCAAGATACGATACTATGCTGGAGAATTGAAAACCAAGCCGGAGAATCAAAAACCAAACTCATAGAGAAAATACGGAATACCCCGATAATTCTTCAAAGAAAGAAAGTCCAAAAGAAAACATCATTTAATCCCACTTGAATCAAATATAACAAGAACAATATATCTTCCCATACATATATATCAGATGAAGCATAAAGAAACAGAATCATAATATCATATGTATTCTCTCATCAATTCTTATCAGACAAAATGAAATAGAATACCTGATGAAATAGAGCAATATAAATTATAAACCAGTCAGACTACCAATGCTTTCATCCAACACCAGGATTAAAAGACATTCCCATATAACAAGAATTTCTTCAGAAGATCAATAGCCATAGAAATATTTCTAAGAACGGGTAAACACATAGAACATCTCAAAAGAGACTGCTAAATCTGTCCAGTCATAACTATCACACTCAGATAGTTCACATTTCAAATATCATTTCCCCAACTAGTTCGTGCGTGCCACAAATTTCATATTAAACCATTCACTAAAGAAGGGCGATTCGAATAAATTTCGATTTACACTTTTCTCGACCTTGCACTGAGTAATTCGGTTTACCAAGGAGAATTCCTTTTCTAACTGGACAAGTGCATAATTCCAATAATCTTTACGTCAATCCGATACTTTATCGGCTCGACTTTACTTATCAGCTCATTTTCAATCTCTCGATCATACTTATAATTATTCTATCTTTGAACTCTTTGGGTTCTCAACCGGAAACTTATTCAATACAAATCTCATGAAATTCCATTATAAGTACCACTTGTAAGGGGGAGGTTGTAGGACCCTCGACTCGACTTTCTTATACATACACATATGACACAACTTCCATCATCATAGCAACATCATCAAAATCATGTCATTCATTCATGTTGGCTTACACCAATTTTCCTATTGTCCCATTTAGACAATATACTTATGCATACATTCTATGTTTTCTAGATAGCTTTACTTATCCATTCATTTAATTAAATTAAGTCATGCTCATGACATCATATAAGGCCAAACAAACATAAATATTTGCACAATCATAACTTTCATTTCGTGCATCATCATGTACATATCATTACAATCATATAATTTAGTCCAACAATTTAACATAGATAAGTTCATTTCATTATAATCCTTTATCTCATAAAAATTATATATCATTAGCATTCATCAACATTCGACGTCCAAATCAAGACAAGGACATTTTCATTCGTATCATAATATTATGACCTTTATTCATACCTCTACTACTTTCAATCTATTCCGTTCATCTTATCAAGTAAGCCACATACACTACATCATATGAGCATTAAGCAAATATGGATATTTATCACAACATGAACTTTCATCTCACATATTATCACATATGTATCATAAACCTTTATTCATACTTTTCTGAATCGAGACTTATCATAATCATAATTTTACTCAAATACCTTCACATAACGTTGAACATGGTCGGCGCAGCTCGGTTGGAGAGTACCCTGTCTAAATAAGACGGTACTCATACGCGTCGGAAGACATCACACTATCACAAATCAGTGGCATGTATAGCTAAACTTTTTGCACATGCTAGGTTAGTCCGAGAACCGAATAAACCTACTCTGATACCACCAAATGTAACGTCCCGTAGCCGAGACCGTTGCCGGAGTCGAACACAAGGTGTTAACAGACTTAATTCATTGCTTAAACAGCTCAAACAATTTAATTTTAGAAATTCCAGACAAGCTGGCTAACTACGTCACAGTCGCTTAAAAATTCATATCTCGAGTTCTGAAACTCAAAATCCAATTCTGTAAATTTTCCCTGAAACTAGACTCATATATATATTTACTAATTTTTTTCTAGAATTTTTGGCTGGGCCAATTAGTACAGTTTATTAGTTAAATTCTCCCCTGTTTCAGGGTTCAACTGCTCTGACCTCTGTGTATTACGAATCAGATATCTATCTGTACAAAATTTCAATGACTATGAAGTTTGTTTCTCTTAAAATTATACTCAATAAGAAATCTGTACATATAAATTATGACTTCTAATTATTTTTATACAATTTATGGTGAATTTTCAAAGTCAGAACAGGGGATCCAGAAATCGCTCTGGCCCTGTTTCACAAAAATTTAAACATCTCATAAAATATAACTCATATACCTGTTTTGTTTCTTCCATATGAAAATAGACTCATAATTCTTAAATTTCATGTTTAATTCATCATCTAATTATATCTCTACTATTTTTAATGATTTTTCAAATTCATGTCACTACTGCTGTCTGAATCTATTTTATGGTAAATTTTACCTATTTCATGGTTTCCATGGATTAACTAGCAATTTGACATACATAACACCAAATATGATCATAATTAGCCATTCCAATGGCTAATCATTACCAAGTATTTTTATACTACTCAATAACCATATCATAAGACCATATATACAAAATGATTATAATGCTATACATGCCATACTCAAAATATACAAGCCATTATGCCAAGATGGTATACGGATAGTGTGAACGTGCCTCCGACCGTTACCGATTTCCGAGCTGGCTTGTCAACACTACAAGGAATGAAAAGGAGGGAGTAAGCATAAACGCTTAGTAAGTTCACATGCAAATAGCAAGTAACATAACCATATAAGCAAACATAAAACATCATTTGCATAATCATCACCAAGACACTCATATCATATTTTCATTGATCATCTTACCATATTGTTGTTATATCGATTTTTCAACCCGAGGGTTAAGTACATACCTGTTCAAAGTATCCATTTCACAACACTTACCAATACGTCCCTTTCATCTTGAGTATTCCTCCATTTGAGTAGAACTTTACCCATTGAACACATCGGAATATAATTCAGATACATGGAAAGTTTGCACATAAGTGCCACATATGTAGCCAAGCTACTATGTAACCCGCCCATAAGCGAACTCAGACTCAACTCAACGAGCTCGGGCGTTCGCATCCATAAGTGAACTCGGACTCAACTCAACTAGCTCGGATGCCTAGTTACATTTCACGAACTCGGACTCAACTCAACGAGTTCGGACATTCGCATCCATAAGTGAACTCAGACTCAACTCAACGAGTTCGGATGCCCAAATATCCCAGTGACATGTCACTTGTATCCTAATCCATTCCTAAGGTTCAACGGGACCTTTTTCCCAATCATGTGTCTCAACCATCTTCTACGGAATACCGATACCGATACTCGGTAGTATTTCAAAATTTCCAAGTATATCACATAATTTGACATATTATCAAACAATTATCACGAGTATAATATTTCATAATAATTATCATATCATTTAAATAACATAAAAACATTTAAAATAATAACTATGTTACCAACATTTACATATGAACTTACCTAGTATGCGAAAATGGCTACTTTTACCATTTCGTCCACAACTTGGTATTTTCCCCATTTTAGCCCGAATTTCAGTTTTCCTTGCTAATCGAGCTTGGAAGCTTGAAAAACCCTAGCCATGGTTTCTCCTTGCTATATTCGGCCATGGGGTTGAAGATGAGCAAAATTGGCTTTTAATTTTGTATTTTAATTCATTTTACCCCTAAATGACCAAAATGCCCTTACTACTAAACTTTCCAAATATTCCATCCATGTCCAATTTTTGTCCATAAACTTAGAAATTGGTAAAATTTCTATTTAAGACCTTCTAATTAATATTTCAAAACAATTTCATACTAGAAACTTCTAGAATGCAAGTTTTGCAAATTATTCGATTTAGTCCCTAATTTCAATTTAAGCACTTTAGGCATAGGATTTCATCACGAAATTTTCACACAATCATGCAATCATATCATAAACATCAAAATAATTATAAAATAATTATTTCTATCTCAGATTTTGTGGTCACGAAACCACTATTCCGATTAGGCCCTAATTCGGGATATTACACCTTGAGTGTACTAATTGTGACCTTGATATTCCGAGTAATATGAGTAAAGTTCTAATATGAAATGATTGGAACTCGAAATGAACTAGTATGAAATTATACTTGTAATAAAGAGATGAATTATGCATGTTGAATGGCACATGTTGTGGAAAGCATATGTGCTTGGAAACTTGATTGTTGTTGAGCCCATATTTGTTTTGATGTTATTATGAAATATATGACTAACAAGGGCAATGAGGATATGTGTAGGGCTTGAGGTCAAATTGATTGAATATGCCTTACATAGTTACCTCAAAATAGAATGAATGGTAAGTTAAGTACCATGTTATATGAACTTACTAAGCATTTTATGCTTAGTTTTATTTCCCTGTTTTAGAGTAAATCGAAAGCTCGTTGGATTGGAAGCTTGACGGAGATCACTCACACTATCCATCGACCTATATCGGTATATATGGTAAATCAATTATGGTCGTAATGGCATGTATAGGTTATATTGGCCATATTGGCATGTAAATGTAAATGATGCTTGTAATCTAGCCATTGGAATGACTAGTAATGGTTTGTTTTGATATATTTGTAATGTCATACTATGGTCGCTACATATGTGTTAAGTAGTTGACCAAATTATGTCTAGCATATGGACAAAACTAAGGCAAGATTATGACCATGTATGCATGAAATGATATGTCATGATGAATGATGGAATTTTCTTGAAATTGAATGCTTGAAATGGTTGGTATTTGGAGGTGTGATTCAAATACAGGTCATGGGTGTGATTTTGGGTGAGAAATAAAGCTAGGAATGGCTTTATTTTGTCCACAAGGGCAAACACACTAGCATGGGTCTAAACCATGTGTGACACTCGACCAGGTACATGGGCGTGTAGTTAGGTCGTGTGTCCCCTGCACCCTAATTTTGAGAAACAGAATGGTCAAAATTGAGCACACGGGCAGAGACATGGGCGTGTGTCTCAGCCGTGTGTGCTACCTGCACCTAATTTAGAATTGAATTAATTGACCACACGACCTAGCACACGGGTGTGTGGCATGGCCGTGTACACAAGTTAGAGAGTTACACGGGGTTGAACACGGTCTGCAGCACGGGTGTGTCCCAAGGTCACACGGGCGTGTGAGTCCCGCACCTTAGAAAAACTTTGAAATTTTGTGAAAAGTTCTTAGAGTTTTCGATTAAGTCCCGACTCAATTCTAATGCTCGTTTTGGGCCTTGAGGGTCCATTTAAGGGTAAATATGAATAATCTCAATAAATAAATAGAAATTTTATGAGAATTATCTGAAAATATTTTGAAAGTTTTAGTAACGCTTCATAACCCTATTCGAATGACGAATACGAGTTAGGGATGTTACAATTATTGTAGCAAAGTGGTCTTGATAGATTTAAAATTTCACGGCCACCATATCCTCAACAGTTCTAGAAGCAGTAGCAAGATACTCAATTTAAGAAAATTTTGGATGTGTTGAAACAGCTGCATACCAACATTCCACTTATGGAAGCCCTTGAACAAATGCCCAACTATGCAAAATTTATGAAGGAATTTCTTTCTAAGAAGAGAAGGTTGGGGAAATTAGAAATCGTAGCCCTAACTAAATATTGTAGCTCATTTTTGCAAAACAAGTTGCCTCTTAAGATGAAAGATCCAAGGAGTTTCACTGTTTGATGTAATATTGGAGACTCTCATTGTGGGATAGACTTGTGAGATTTAGGTGCAAGTATCAATTTGATGCCAATGTTAGTTTTCAAACGATTAGGGATTAGTGAAGTCAAACCTACTACAATTACTATTTAACTGGCAAACAAATTTCTTGTGCATCCTGATGGGAATATTGAAGATGTATTGGTACGAGTTGATAAGTTCATATTTTCCGCTGACTTTATTGTGTTAGATTATGAGATAGATAGAGAGGTGTCAATTATTTTGGGTAGGTCATTCGTGGAAATTGATAGAACTTTGATTGATGTGCAAAAAGGTGAACTCATCACAAGGGTCCATGATAATAAGGTAACCTTTAATGCTTTCAAAGCTATAAAATCTCTTGATGAGGTTGAAGATTGCTCTGTTGTTTCAGTTGTAGATTCTTTGAATTCTATAGAACTGGAACTTAATTTTCTACATGATCCGTTGGAATATATTTTATTATTTGACCCTCCACATCAAGATGAGGACAATGAATGATTGGCTTTTTTGGAAGATGATTCGAAGGGTTCACTTTAAAATTTTGATTTGAGTCATTAGAGTTGTCATCCCATTAATACAAGCAACCAAAAGCATCAAATGAAGAACCACCCGAATTAAACTTGAACGTTTTGTATCCTCATCTAAAATATGCTTATTTGTGTTCATCTTCTACTTCACCTATCATTAATTCAACAAAGTTGAGTAAAGACCAAGAAGTAAAGTTACTTGCGGTTTTAAAAAGGCACAAGAAGGGAATTAGGTGGACTATTGCAGATATTCGAGAAAAAAAGGGCTCTATCAAGGGACAAAAGGGATTGAATTTGATTATGAAGGTGGTGGTAAAGGAAAAAAATCATTAAATGGTTACATGTCGGAATCATTTATCCCATCTCTAATAGTTTTTGGGTAAGCTTTGTTTAGCATGGACTGAAAAAGGATGGAATCATAGTAACTAAGAATAAAGGCAATGAGTTGATTCCTACTATAGTAGTCACGGGTTAGAGGATGCATGGACTATAGTAAGTTAAACCCATTTCCTTTCCTTGATCAGATGTTGGACATAATTGTTGGGTGAGAGTATTATTACTTCTTAGATAAGTATGATTGGTTTTACAGATGGCCCTTTGACACCTCTTTCGATAATGATGACTCCAATAGCCATTGAGGGAGTTTTTTTTTCAGTTCTTTATAGTCTCTTATATTTTTAGTTTCCATTTATTTAATTTTAATTGCTATTATCTATTTTTTTTAATTCTTAGTTCATTAATAATTAGTTGTGGCTTATTGATATGGACTATTTTTTTTTGTCTCTATTGTTGTGATGTTCTTGTGATTTTTCTCTATTGATTTATTTGTCATTAAGAAATGAGAGCATTGCTTCCTTTAACTGTGGGGGGAGTATGTCTATGTGTGTCCCTTTTGTGAGTCTCGTTGGTGGTGTCGTATACTTTCTTTTAGTATGAAATTGATTTTCTCATATGGATATGTTTAAGTGAAAAGATGATCGATACTAAGAAATTTTGCATAATGCTAGCTCTCATGTAGAAATAAATCTTTATTACTTATATGTTTTTATGTTAACTGAATTGTGATGCAAATGTAGAACTTAGTGGCTGTGTGTAGCACCTCAAAATAAGGCCTAGGAGTTTTAGGGGTAATTTAATAATTTTAGCCTTAGAGTGTGCGAAATTTTGTGGCATGATTTATCGATAATGTTTTCGACTATGGTTTTTAGAAAATCAAATCAATTTTTGAAAATGAGTTTTAAAGACCTCTAATTTTAGAAAAAAATGACTGATTTGTAATAGGGTCAAAATTGTGATGATTTATGCTACAAATTTACCAAATTTTAATATTGAACCTAAACACCCCAAACCTATAGCTTATTTTCACGATAGTTTTCTCCTTTCTCCTTAGTCTTGTCGTCCCTTGCTTTCACAAACTAAAAGAACTTAACTTTGATTTGCAAACATAAACCTCTTTATTTCCATCATTCTCCAAGTATTAAAGCTCCATAAATCTTCAAGAAAACGTCCTAAAAAACCCTTAATTTTTTCATCTTCTTCACTGTGGGTTTCTCGGATTTGCATCAAAAAACTCATTTATTCTTCCATAAAAGGTAACCATTCACTCTTTTATTAGTTTTTAATATTATTAGGCCTTTGAAACTAAATTTTTAGCCGTTAAATTGCATGTTCTGATTAAAAGCCAAAAATGGAGTCGTTAATGGTGAATTTTGGATTTTTGAGTAAAAATGTGATTTCAAAGTGTTAATCAATAGGTTTTGATATGGTTAAAAGGTTTCTAAACTTATTTTCAAGTATCGTTAATGATTGCTTGGGCTTTAATGAATTTTCAGAAAAATAACCATAAACCTGTTGAAAAAGTCGATACTATGAATTAAGTATTTTAGTGTAGTTTAAAGGTTGGGAATTAGTCGTAGGTGAATTAAAAAGTGAAGGGAATTGGTTTTAGGTAAAAACATTGAGTATAGATTGAGATATTCGAATGTAAAGATTGTCATGTTAAAGGTTTTGGTTATATGGAAAAATAGCTTAGGCTTATATTTTTGATTGCTTGTGGTGAGTTCTTAGATGATTTTTGAATGTATTGTTGTGTGAACTATTGTGCTGCTGTTCCAGATTCGTTAGGACCATCTATGAGTTAGGAAAGGCTAGTTTGAGCTTTCAGTATTTCGGCAAAAGTGTAGTGGTGAGTGTTTAGATTAACTGATTGTGGACACGAATCAATGTGTTATTTGAGAATTTAGTGGTAGCCTAAACCCCTACTCTAAATTCCTAGTGGAAGATTTCTTGTACTCATGTAACACCCCTAACCCGTATCCGTCGCCGGACTAGGGTTAAGAGGCATTACCGGACATATCGGAACAATTCGTATTCATTCATAATCAACATAGCATCAAAGTCACACATCATTATAAAGTCCCTTACGTAGGTCAACGAGACCTTAAACATGCTTTAGAAAGAGGTTGAGACTAAATCGAGTACATACAAAATTTTTCAAAACTTAAACATTTTTCAAAATTATAAAGGTCACACGCCTGTGTAAATAGGCTGTGTGCCTCACACGGTATTAGACGCGCTCGTATGCCTAGGCTGTGGCAAAACAGGGCATTCATACTGACTTTTCCACATAACCACAAGACACGCCCGTGTGCCAGGCAGTATGAAAATTAGGGAGGTTACTGACTGGGGTCACACGGTCGACCACATGCCCATGTGCCAGCCCGTGTGCCACACACGACCGATAGACAGGACCATGCGTCTAGGCCGTGTCAAAAATGTAGGGTATACTGACTTTAAATCGTAAGGTACCCCAGAGGACACAAGGTCGTGTAACATAATCATGTGTCGCACACGGTTGAGACACACGCCTGTGTCTCTACCCGTGTGGACAAAAATAGGCTATTTGCAAAGCTAAATTGCCACCCAAAAAGGGTCATCCTTACAAGCATAATACAAAGCACATTTTGTACCAAATTTTCAACCAATTCACAATCAAAATATACACCATTCATGACATATCATTATCAACAAATTTCATGCTTGTAATCCATACCAAATCATACCAAATCTTAAACCAAAAATCATACCAAAATATATGATTCATAATTTCAATTTACTATATTCATTCTCATGCCAAAATATTACCAATTTCCAAAATAAGCACTTACCACAATTTACCAAAATTGACCATTTCATTTGGTCATTCAAGAATGCATCAAAACATACCATTTTTGAACACAAAACATATACCAAAATTCATTCATAATCACATCCATAACCAAGCCATATCACATGGCTAGATATATACACATTACAAAACATATTCAAATACTTCTAGCATATACATTCCATACTTCAATATATACATTTTAAAAAGGTACCAAAATAGAGTTCGATAGTGTGGTGATGATCCTCGATGATCCCTGAGCTCCTAGTAGCTTCTATATCTATAAAACAATTGAAAACACACACAATGTAATCTTTCAAAAGCTTAGTAAGCCATATGCAAATAAACTTATCACAAATCACAACTATAAACAAATCATTTGTATGAATCATAGCATAACTCAATGTCAAGTTCATATTTCTCATTTAGCTCAAATACTCATAACCATTTGCTCATATGTACATCACATTTCCACATAATACAAACACATTTCATATGATCACACATATATACATATGCTTACCTTTTATTATCAATTTTAAAATACATTTCAAACGTACCTGAATCGGATACATGTTCACATAGTCATTCATTTTCTCAGAATGCCCGTTGAACCGTTCGGAATCAATAAGGATACTAAGATAGCTCAAAAAGCTCGTACAATCCCAACGTCCTAGACGTGGTCTTACATGTAATCAAATATCGATGCCACTATCCCAGATAGGGTCTTACACGAAATCAAATACGATGCTGACGTCCTAGACATGGTCTTACACATAAATCATAAGTCGATGCCAACATCCCAGATGTGGTCTTACACGAAAACACATATCGGATCCTATGTCATGACATATGTATCCTAACTATTCCTATAGTTCGTACGAAACTTTTCAGACGTAGAAACTTTATCGATACTTTCTCGGATATCTCATACTCAACTCATATAATCATTCATCATTGTTTAAGAGCATATAAACAATAATAATTCAATTGAACACACATTTATTTGTATATTGACTTACCTCATACGGATTCGAAAGAATGGAACCGACTACTCGACGACTTTTGACTTCCCCCGATCAAATTTCATTTTCTTCTGTTATTGATCTAAATAAATTCAAATTTGACTTATTCAAATTCACATTCATTTAATTCAATCCAAAAACACATATTTGGGGCATTTTACAAATTAGCCCTCACATTATCACATTTTGACATTTTAGTCCCTAATTCATAAAATCACAAAATACACAAAATTTCCTTTTACACATACTGAGCCAAATTTTTATAGAGTTCATACAAGTCCATATATTTAATTTATTTCACATTTTAATCCCTCAAAATACCATTTTTTTTCAATTTTTGCCCAAATTACTCAAATTCATAAAAAATTCAAAGACAAAACATATTTATCTATCACATATCTTTCATTTTTCATAATTTAACAATACAAAGCTCAAAATTTCATCAATGGCTCAACTCAAAATCATCAAAAAAATAAAAAATTAAGACATGGGCTTGATAGATTACTAAGCAACGATCACAAAAACGTATAAATTATCAAAAACGGAATAAAATTCATACCTTAATCACCCAATTTCTTAGCCTAAACCCTAAGAAATCTTCAACTTTATTTTTCTTTTTGATTTTCGGCTATATGAACACAAATGACTTAATTTTCATGTTTTGTTTTATTATAATTCATTTAATAATCAAATAACATTTTTAACCTTAATAATATCATTAGAAATCCACTAACTCATGACCAAATATGTCCATGCATTAATTCAATGGCATAATTGCATCATAAGGACCTCACATATATAAAGACATAGCAATTTGGTAGTTTAGCAAATAGAACACATCTTTTACATTTTCTGCGATTAGATACTTTTCATCAAATTAAGCACACAAACGATCAAATTTTCATACGAAATTTTCACAGATATCAATTCACATATACTAGGCACAAAAAATAATATTAAAATATTTTTCTGACTCAGATTTATGGTCCCAAAACCACTATTCTGACTAGGGTCTAAACCGGGTTGTTACAACTCTCCCCCTTAGGGATTTTCGTCCCTGAAAATCTTACCGTTGAACAGATTTGGATATTGCTATCTCATAGCATCTTCGGGCTCCCACGTAGCCTCTGCAACATTGAGTCGATGCCACATTACATTTACTAACGAAATTTTCTTATTTCGCAGTTTTTTAACCTCACGAGCCAAAATACGGATCAGTTCTTCTTCATTTGTCATATCGGACTGAATCTCAATCTCAGATGGAGAAATTACATGCGATGGATTGGATCTGTATTGTCGAAGCATCGATACGTGAAATACATTGAGAATCTTTTCTAACTCAAGTGGCAACAACAATCAATAAGCAATCGACCCGATATGCTCGATAATCTCATATGGCCCGGTGAACCTCGGACTTAATTTTCCTTTTCTGCCGAATCAAAGTACTTTCTTCCATAGGGACACTTTCAAAAACATTTTATCGCCAATCTCAAATTCAATGTCTTTTCTTTTTAAATCTGCATATGATTTCTAACGATCGGAAGCTGCTTTCAGACTATTTCGGATCACTTTTACTTTTTGTTCAGTCTCTTTTATCAAGTCAACCCCGTGTATCTTATTTTCACTGAGTTCTGACCAATACAATGGTGTTTGACATTTTCTACCATATAAGGCTTCGTACGATGCCATTTTAATGCTTGATTGAAAACTATTATTGCACGCAAATTCAATCAATGGCAAATACTGTTCCCATGTACCTTCAAACTCAAGAATGCAACATCTTAACATATCCTCGAGTATCTGAATAATCCACTGGGATTGTCCATCTGTCTATCGGGAAAAAGAAGTACTAAAATGCAATTTCGTACCTAAAGCCTCTTGTAGTTTCTTCCAAAATCGTGATGTGAATCTCGGATCTCTATCTGACACAATAGACAATGGCACCCCGTGCAATCTCACAATATTAGAAATGTATAACTCAGCTAATTTATCAAGCGAGTAATCAGATCGTACCAGAATAAAATGAGCTGATTTTGTCAATCGATCAACCACAACCCAGATCGCATCTTTCTTTCGCAGAGATAAGGGCAAACCCAAAACAAAATCCATCATTATTCTATCCCATTTCCATTCTGGAATCATAATCGGTTGTAACAAACCAGATGGCACTTAATGTTCAGCTTTAACTTGCTGACAAATCAAACATTTCAAAACAAAGTTAGAGATATCTCTTTTCATTCTAGACCACCAATAATACTGTTTCAAATCATTATATATTTTTGTACTACTCGGATGTACAAATAAACGACTATTGTGAGCTTCGTTCAAAATCATCTGAATCAACTCTGAATTTCTTGGAACACAAATCCTATCTCAAAATCTCAAACAATCATCATTATCAACTCGAAATTCTGAATCAAAATCCAGATCACACTGGGCTCGTTTTGCTATAATCTCATTATCAACCTTCTGAGCATCAATAATCTACTGTAAGAACAAAGGTCTCACTTTTAATTCAGCTAAAACCAAACCATCATCAGATACACATAACTGAGCATTCATAGCACGTAATGCAAATAGTGATTTTTGACTTAAAGCATCAACAACAACATTTGCTTTTCTCGTATGATAGTCAATAACAAGCTCGTAGTCTTTCAGCAATTCTAACTATCTTCTCTGTCGCAAGTTCAAATCTTTCTGAGTCATCAGATATTTCAAACTCTTATGATTAGAATATACATGACATTTCTCACCAAATAGATAGTGGCGCCAAATCTTCAAAGCAAATACAATCGCAGCTAACTCAAGGTCGTGCGTTGGATAGTTCTTTTCATGCAGCTTTAACTGTTTTGAGGCATAAGCTATAACTTTGCCTTCCTGCATCAAAACACAACCCAGACCATTCAACGAAACATCTTTGTAGATCACAAATTCTTTACCCGATTTTGGCTGTACTAACGCCGGAGCTTCAATCAATATGGCTTTCAACTGATCAAAGCTTTTCTGACACTTTTTAGACCATTCAAATTTCACATCTTTCTGAAGTAGTTTTGTTAACAGAGTTGCAATTATAGAAAAACCTTTTACAAATCTTCGGTAATAACCAGCAAGTCCTAGAAAACTATGGACTTCAGAAACATTTTTCGGAGGCTTTCAATCCAGAATAGCTGAAATCTTGCTCAGATCAACTCGGATACCTGATGCTGATACTATATGACCCAGAAAACCAACTTCGTGTAACCAGAACTCACATTTACTGACCTTTGCAAATAATTTCTTATCACGCAGAGTCTGTAACACTATTCTCAAATGCTCGGCATGTTCAGTTTCATCATGTGAATATATCAATCTATCATCAATGAACACAACAAAAAATTGATCTAGGTATGGCTGAATATCCAGTTCATCAAGTCCATAAAAATAGTAGGTGCATTAGTCAATCCGAAAGGCATAACCAAAAACTCATAGTGTCCGTACCTCGTTCTAAATGTAGTTTTCGGAATGTCTGAATCTTTTACTCGCAACTGATAATAGTCCAATCTCATATCTATATTTGAAAACATGGTAGCTCCTTTCAACTGATCAAACAAATTATCAATTCAGGGCAGAGGGTACTTATTCTTGATAGTCACTTTGTTCAACTAATGATAATCAATGCACATTCTCTTCGTGTCGTCATTCTTTTTCACAAACAGAACAGGAGCACCCCAAGGTGAGAAACTCGGTCTTGCGAATCCTCTATTAGTTAATTCTTGCAATTGAGACTTTAATTCTTTTAACTCAATCGAAACCATTTTATACGGAGCTATTGAAATTGGAGTAGTTCCCGAAACTAACTCAATGCCAAATTTAACTTCTCAAATCGGAGGTAATCGGAGGTAATCGGAGCTATTGAGAATAGGCACTGATTCAACTTTCTTTTCAATTACTTTTGAATCAATCACATAAGCAAAGTAAGCTTTACAACCTTTTCTCACAATACTTGGAGCTTTCATTGACAAAATCACAGCCGGTAACCTATTTAAATCACTAGATGCAATTCGAACTATTTCATTATTCTTGCATCTCAAATCAATAGTTTTCCGTTTACAATTCACAATAGCATCGTGCAAAGTTAGCCAATCCATACCCAGAATTATATCAAACTCATCGAAAGGTAATAACTTCAAATCAGCTGGAAAACAAATGTCTCAAAACATTAACAGACAATTCTTGCAGACTTTATCAACTAAAACACATCTGCCTAGGGGGTTCGATACTTTAATTACAAATTCAGTACACTCTACAGGAAAAGTCTTACTGTTCACTAAGTTCATGCATATATAAGAATGCGTTAATCCTGGATCTATCAAAGCAATCACAGAAGCATCGTAAAGAGCAAAAGTACCCATAATCACATCTGGAGACGAAGCATCCTCACAAGCTAGGATGGCGTAGGCTCTTGCAGGTGCACGAGCCTCAGATCTAACAGTTGTATCTTTAGTTCCCCTCTGAATGCCACTCACATTACCCGTATTTCTAGGCGGTCTACCTCGAGTTGAGGTGTTACTCTATCTCAGATTTTGCACAATCTCTTGCTCAACAGACTCAGGACAATTACGGATAAAATGATCTAAAGATCCACATTTAAAACAAGCTTGATCATACAGTGTTTTATAATAGTGTTTACACTCAGGTCGATCGGATCGGACATTTCCAACACTAGCAACAGAAGTAGTTGGAGCTTTGAAGCTCGAATGTGATCTTGCACGATCTCTTCTCGAATGTCCCACATTAGCCTTTGAACGACTATAATCGTCTCAGAATTTCTTTGACATAGACTGAAATGATTTACTTGTAGATCTCTTTCTCACATCTCTAGCTTTTGAGTCAGCTTTTCTTTTCTCTTTCCCGAGTTCTTCAGCTTTACATGCTTGCTCAACAAGCACAACAAACTTTTTTATTTCTAAAAGCCCAACTAACAATTTGATGTCTTTATTCAAACCATCCTCGAATCTCTTGCACATGATTACTTCAGCCGAGACACATTCTCGTGCATACTGGCTCAATCTCACAAATTCTTGCTCATATTCCGTAACAGACATACGGCCTTATTTAAGCTCAAGAAACTCTTTATGTTTCTGATCGATAAATCTCTGACTGATGTATTTCTTTTGGAATTCAGCTTGAAAAAAATCCCAAGTAACTCATTCTCTCGGAACTACAAATATCAACGTCTTCCACCAATGATACACCGTATCTCTCAAAAGTGAAATGGCATATTTTAGGCATTCGTCTAGAGTTAATGACAATTTATCAAACACTCGTATCATACTCTCTAGCCAGAATTTTGCTCTCTCAGCATCATCATTAGTATTAGCACGAAACTCTTTGGCCCCATATTTTCTAATTTTATCCACCAGAGGCTTATTCAACAGAATCAGATTAACTTGTGGCATGATAGGGACTTGTGGAGGATTGACCGGCGGTGAAGGTTGTGGCACTGCCAGATTAGTTCGGATATATTGAGTGAAAAAATCGTTCATCATTTGATAAAAGGCTTGCTTAGCCTCACCATATGACTACTCGTAGCCGGTCTAGAATCAGATGACACTGTCCCTTGCGCGGGAGCAGGTGCATTACTTTCGACATCATCAGCTATGGCTCATTCGGGATCCATTTATTATATAAAAATACATTTTCATTATCAGGATTCATCACACTATTGCAACTCATAAATATGGCATGTATAGCTAGACTCACATACGCTACGTTAGTCCTAGAATTGACTAAAATGTAATTCTGATACCAACCAAATGTAACACCCTTAACCAGTATCTATTGCCAGACTAGGATTAAGAGGCATTACCGGACATATCGGAACAATTTGCATTCATTCGTAATCAACATAACATTAAAGTCACACATCATTATAAAGTCCCTTACGTAGGTTAACGAGACTTTAAACATGCTTTAGAAAGAGGTCTGGACTAAACCGAGTACATACAAAATTGTTCAAAACTTAAACATTTTTCAAAATTATAAAGGTCAAATGCCCGTGTGAACAGGCCATGTGCCTCACACGGCATTAGACACGCCCGTGTGCCTAGGCCGTGGCAAAACATGGCATACATACTAACTTGTCCACACGGCCACAAGATATGCCTGTGTGCCAGGCCGTGTGAAAATTAAAGCGGTTACTGACTTGGGTCACATGGCCTACCACATGCCCATGTGCTAGCCTGTGTGCCATACATGACCGGTAGACATGCCCATGTGTCTAGGCCATGTCAAAACTGTAGGGTATACTAACTTTAAATTGTAGGGTACCCTAGGGGACACATGGTCATGTAACATAATCCTGTGTCACACACGGCTGAGACACACACCCGTGTCTCTGTCCGTGTGGACAAAAATAGGTTATTTGCGAAGCCAAATTGCCACACAAAAAGGGTCATCCCTACAAGCATAATACAAAGCACATTTTGTACCAAATTTTCAACCAATTTCATGACATATCATTATCAACAAATTTCATGCTTGTAATCTATACCAAATCATGCCAAATCTTAAGCCAAAAATCATACCAAAATATATGATTCATAATTTCAATTTACTACATTCATTCTCATGCCAAAATATTACCAATTTCCAAAATAAGCACTTACAACAACTTACCAAAATTGACCATTTCATTTGGTAATTCAAAAATGCATCAAAACACATCAAAACATACCATTTTTGAACACAAAATATATACCAAAATTCATTCATAATCACATCCATAACCAAGCCATATCACATGGCTAGATATATACACATTACAAAAGATATTCAAATATTTATAGCCTATACATACCATACTTCAATATATACATTTTAAAAAGGTACCAAAATAGAGTTCGATAGTGTGGTGATGATCCTCGAGCTCTCAGTAGGTTCGATATCTATAAAACAGTTGAAAACACATACAAAGTAAGCTTTCAAAAGCTTAGTAAGCCATATACAAATAAACTTATCACAAATCATAACTATAAACAAATCATTTGCATGAATCATAGCATAACTCAATGTCAAGTTCTTATTTCTCGTTTAGCTCAAATACTCATAACCATTTACTCATATGTACATCACATGTCCACATAATACAAACACATTTCATATGATCTGACATATATACATATGCTTACCTTTCATTCTCAATCTTAATATACATTTCAAACGTACCTGAATCGAATACATGTTCACATAGTCATTCATTTTCT
The DNA here is from genome assembly GCA_025698465.1 of Gossypium longicalyx. NCBI lineage: Eukaryota > Viridiplantae > Streptophyta > Magnoliopsida > Malvales > Malvaceae > Gossypium > Gossypium longicalyx. Next base: position 44,160,364 of record CM046996.1, on the reverse strand, counting down.
CAGAATGCCCGTTGAACCATTTGGAAACAATAAGGATACTTGGATAGCTCGAAAAGCTCGTACAATGCCAATGCCCCAGACGTGGTCTTACATGTAATCAAATATCGATGCCACTGTCCCAGATAGGGTCTTACACGAAATCAAATATGATGTCGATGTCTAAGACATGGTCTTACACGTAAATCATAAGTCGATGTCAATGTCCTAGACATGGTCTTACACAAAAACACATATCGGATCCTATGTCATGACATATGTATCCTAACTATTCCTATGGTTCGTAAGGGACTTTTCAAACGTCGAAACTTTGTCGATACTTTCTCGGATATCTCATACTCAACTCATATAATCATCCATCATTGTTCAAGAGCATATAAACAATAATAATTCAATTTAAAACATATTTATTTGTATATTGACTTACCTAGTACGGATTCGAACGAACAGAATCGACTACTCGACGACTTTCGACTTCCCCCGATCTAATTTCGTTTTCTTTTGCTCTTGATCTAAATAAATTCAAATTTGACTTATTCAAATTCACATTCATTTAATTCAATCCAAAAACACATATTTAGGGCAATTTACAAATTAACCCTCACATTATCACATTTTGTCTAATTCATAAAATCACAAAATACACAAAATTTCCTTTTACATATACTTAGCCAATTTTTTATGAAGTTCATACAAGTCCATAATTTCATTTATTTCACATTTTAATCCCTCAAAATCTCATTTTTTTTCAATTTTTTCCCAAATTACTCAAATTTATCAAAAATTCAAAGACAAAACATATTTATCTATCACATATCTTTCATTTTTCATCATTTAACAATACAAAGCTCACAATTTCACTAATGGCTCAACTCAAAATCAGAACTTGAGACATGGGCTTGATAGATTACTAAGCAACGATCACAAAAATGTATAAATTATAAAAATCGGAATAAAACGCATACCTTAATCACCCAATTTCTTAGTTGAAACCCTATGATCTCTTCGCCCTTATTTTTCTTTTTGATTTTCGGCTATATGAACACAAATGACTTAATTTTCATGTTTTGTTTTACTATAATTCATTTAATAATCAAATACCATTTTTAACCTTAATAATATCATTAGAAATCCACTAACTCATGACCAAATATGTCCATGCATTAATTCAATGGTATAATTGCATCATAAGGACCTCACATATATAAAGACATAGCAATTTGGCAGTTTAGCAAATAGAACACATCTTTTACATTTTCTGCGATTAGATACTTTCCATCAAATTAAGCACACAAACGATCAATTTTTCATACGAAATTTTCACATATGTCAATTCACATATAATAGGTGTAACAACCCGATTTAGACCTATTCGGAATGGTGGTTTTGGGACCACGAATCCGAGTCAAAAAAATATTTGAAAATTATTTTTTTTGTTTTTGTGTGAATTTGTGTGTGTGAAATTTTTGTGACTTAATTTTGTTGTTTGAGTGCCTGATTAAATAAAAGGACTTAATCACATAAAATGAAAATTTGGTGGTTAATTGTGAAAGGGACGAATAGTTGTTGTTCTTTTAATATGGAGGTTTTATGTTTCAAATTGACCATTGAAGTTAGTGATGGACGCTCATGACCTTAATATGTATAGGTTTTGTATTTATTAACAAAGGTTAATAAGGTAATTTATGTAATAATATATGTAATAATAAAACATAAAAAATATAACATGGTTTCATAATCTTTGTTCTTGCTGAATACTAAAGAAAAGAAAAAGAAATAAAGAAAGTTAGGGTTCGGTCATTCTCAAGCTCAATCAAGGTATGTAACTAGCTGGGTTTTTGATAATTTTTACATTTTTGATATCGTTGCTATGTTATCTACAAGACCCATGCTTGAATTTTTTATTTTGGTGAATATTTTGAGTTATGCCATTGTTGAAAACTTGTGATTTTTGTTGTTTGATGGTAGAAAATAAAAGATATGTTATAGATTTTGTATTGGAATTTTTGATGATTTTGAGTAATTAGGACTAAATTGCAAAATAATAAAGAGGGACTAAAATGTGAAATAAATGAAATATATGGACATGTATGAACATAAGTAAAATTCAACCTAACATGGGTGTATCCAAATTTTGAATATTTTGTGTTTTGTAAAATAGGGATTAAATTATGAAAAATGTGAAATGTCAGGGCAAAAGTGTAATTTGCCCATTTATGTGTTTTTGGATGAATTTGATTAAATATTTGATTAAATAAGTTTAATTTATATTAATTTAGATCAAGAAAAGAGAAAATCAGATTTGGATCGAGGGAAAACTAAAATTGTCGAGTAGACGTCCCGTTCCATTTTTCATTGTCTGAAGTAAGTTTATAAGCAAATAGACGTTGTTAATTTTTAATTAAATGTGAACTATATATGCTGAAATGAATATGTAACACCCCAAACCCGTAACCGTTGTCGGAATAGGTTAAGAGGCATTACCGGACTCATAACTCTAATCAGAACCACCATTCATCAAATATCATCTCATTACTAATAAAAGTCATTCATACACATTCAATATTCACATAAAATTGAGTATACAATGCTTAAACATGCATTCAGGACCAAATTGATAACATACCAAAAGTTTCAGAACTTATAAAAATTTTCAACTTATATAAGGACACACGCCCGTGTGAACAGGCCGTGTGCCTCACACGGTTTTGACACGCCTATGTGTCAAAACCGTGCAAAACAAAGCATAGCTACTGACTTGCTCACACAGCCAGACTACACGCCCATGTATCCAGCCCGTGTGCTATGCACACGCCCGTGTCCTGGCCGCGTGCTAGGTCGTGCCAAAAATAGGCGGTATTCTATTTGTGACGTCAGCATACCAATAAGGGTCACACAGCCAGACCACACGCCTGTGTGTCTAGCCCGTGTGCAAATCTGACTTACAATTGAAGGGTACCCAGGGGACACACGACCATGCAACATGGCCGTGTGTTGCACACGGTTGAGACACATGCCTGTATCTCTGCCCATGTGGACAAAAATAGGCCATTCAAATAGGCAATTTGCCAACCCAAATGGTTCAACCTACAAGCAAAGAAAATAAGCATAATTTTACCTCTAATTTAGCCGATATTTATGCTATAGCATTCATCATTTATAACATACAAATATCAACCATTTCCCTACTCATAAACCTTACCAATTTATGCTAAACACAAGGTAAATTCATACCAAAACATTTCCTTCCATACGTCATTAAATCTCAAATTAAACTTACCAAAACTTACCAACTAAAACATACCACATTTGCAACTTATCATCATAGACTATAATCCATTCTCAACTGTGAGTTCAATCACAAATTAGCCAAATCACATGGCTAAGCATATCTAACACAAAACATACTTATCCAACTACTAGCCTATACATGGCATACTTCAAAAAGATATGCATTTTCAAAAGTACCAAAATGGGATTCGATAGTGTGGTGACGATCCTTGACGATCCCCGAGCTTGTAGTAGCTTTGATATCTATAAAACAATGCAAACACACATAAAGTAAGTTTTCAAAAGCTTAGTAAGCTCGTACTAAAATCATCAACAATATATAAAACTTAACACATCAATACATAAGTATTTACAAATTTCAATCTATATGATCATATCAATTCAATGAACTTAACATACACAACATCATCTACCACTTAGGTATCGCACATACTTGAATCTCCCCATACTTATTCAATTTCATACTTACCTCTCATTGAATATTATAAGACTTTCCGTCAATTACTCGTGCTTTAAACATTCACACACTTAGTGCTAAAAGGTTAGCCAAAGCTAGAACAATTTCTCAAACTTAGTGTCATCTCAATTAACTGAAGCTAAGTCGGTATCGCACACTTAGTGCCTCAAGTAGCAGAAGCTGGTTTAGATTGCACACTTAGTGCCAAATACTTTCAATCCATCATCATATTCATCTAGATCAATTATATATACATCTACTGTAACAACCCAGACCTGGCCCAGACGTTATGGCCAGATCTGACGTGTCACATGGACTTACGACTTAGTATGCATTTTTTGGTTTAAGTGATTAGGGTGGTCTTTGTAAAAACATCAATTGAATGAAAAGTCGGTTTATCAATCTTTAGGCTATCCATTTGTCATGCTTGTTGAGTCTTGAAAACGTTCATTAATTTTGAAAATCCGCGCAGCCAAACGCTAGCAATTTCGACATAGTATAAATATAATCAGAAAAAAAACCATAGCGGAAAGAGAAATTTATATAGCGGCCTCATTACAACTTAAAACCCAAAATTAAATTAGAATATAAAAATAATAAAAAATAAACTAACTTAGAAAAACCAACTTTGTAGATGATGTGGCCACTTCGAATCCCTCACAGCTCCAAGCCCACTATGGTTGGGGATTTCCTGTAGAGATGAGAATAAAGGGTGAGTTCGGTAAACTCAGTGTGTAACATAACCCAACCATAGCCCAAACTAGATCAAACCTCAGAGTCAGACTTATCTGGGCCTTGGCCCAGTACAGAAATCAGAATGAAACTCATAGGCCCATAGCAGATACAGAACAAATATATCATGAATGCAGGAATCCCAACCTAGAGCCATCCATAACACCTCCATACCAGCCTTACACCATGTGGGGAGACTACACGACCCACCCAACTGCTACACACCACAAAAATTGCAGTGAGGCTACCAGATATTGTGACGAAGTCACCAGATACAGATATTGTGGCGAGGCCACCAGAACAGATATATATATATGTTTATATATGTGGCGAAGCCACCAAATTGCAGCGAGGTTGCCAGATATTGTGACGAAGTCACCAGAACAGATATATATGTGGCGAGGCCACCAGATTGCAGCAAGGTTGCCAGTACGCTTCCTCCATCAATATAAACTCATGTCCCATGCAACAGAATAATATGTCATGACATACGTACACAGAAACAGAACATCATGCTTTTCAGATAAAATAAAATATCCCTAGGGGTAAAATCGTAATTTTTTATTTATAAGGGTATTTCAATAATTATTACCTATTGCTAGGGTTTCATGCTCATTCTAACGTTTACCAAGCAATCAGAAGTACTTTCCTCGTCTTTTTACCAAAGTGGGCCTATTGGCCCATTGGCCCGTTTTCGGCCCATTAAGCCCAAATATACTGTTGTGCACGAAAATGCACACTTTGTACTCTAATTATCCAAATGCACCATATTCATTAAAAATCGTCTCACGAGCGAGCGCCGTGACGTCATGAGTTCACAAAATACCAACGTTTTGGTATTTGGCTTTTACCGATTCGATCTAAGGGAGGTGTCGTTACAACACCTAGTTGATGACGATTGATGACGATATCTCCCACGCGATAATCCTACGATCGATCACTAACACATTAGACTTACGAATTAACAATAACTACCATAAATCCACGTCAACTAACCCAATCATCACACAAGTTAGTCATTTACGCACGAGGGGCAAAATAGTCATTTTACCCTCCAGGGGTAAATCGATAGTCCTACGCTATAGGGGTATTTTAGTAATTCTACAACTTATTCACTTGGGCCTACGGACCCATTGGGACTACATGGCCCATTTCAGCCCATCGCGACCCGAAATAGCCGTCCTACTGCTAGAGTAATGAGAAATACACACCTGTTAGGAGACTGCAGTTAATCCGCGCTTCCACACTCTTAGCTGACGCCCAACCCAAACGAGCATGCTACCAAGCGAAAGGGATCAACCCAGAAGGTTATGCCAACTCTCCTCATGGTTTGCTCTATTTAAAGCCAGCTCTCCATCTACTCCTATGTTAGCTTCCCGATGTGGGATCCCTCCAACATCAGAGTTTAAAACCAACCCCAACTCTTGTCGTCCCAACATAGCAAAATAATCAACCTTTGCGTGCCAAGGGATTCGAACCAAAGTCCTCTCACATGCCAAATCACGCCACCACCACTAGGCCATCAACTCATTTGTGTCATAAATCCAACACATTAAACTTTAAAGCGCACCTACTTGCTTCTAGATTTATTGAAAAGAAAAACAAAAATAAATTGTAAGAGCCAAGACTTGAACCTTGGACCCCTTGCTTCCTCTATGGCGTCACTTCCTTGTCCCCTAAGTGGCGCTACCTTGCCACTACACCACACTCTTTTTTGTGTCATCTTTTACCCCTTTACTCTTAAAAGCCCAAATGCCAAATGCATCACTTGTTCTTAAAATCAAAATTTCGAAGACTACCACGGATTTAACTTAAGTTTGGGCCTTCCAAAGGCCCACTAACCTACTAAAATATATATTTTAACCAACCAGAACACACCCAAATTTTAAAAAAACACAGAAACACAGAAAACCCAAAAATTGGGCGTTACATCTACGCATATTCAAAACATCAACTTGTACTTATAACATCATGTTCTACTTACGAACTTACCTCATACTCGAAGTCGTCAACCCGAACGTTTATTCAATAATCTTTAACTTCCCTCGATCTAAATCTCAATTCCTCTTTTCTTGATATATAAGTATTCAAAATTAATCCTTTCATTCACCAAATCATTCAAAACAATCCATAAATACATATTTAGGGCATTTTACAAAATAGCCCTCACATTTATAAATTTCGACACTTTAGTCCCTAATTAACAAAATAACAAAATAGACATAATTTGCTTATATACATGTCTAGAAAAATTCTCCTAGCACTCAAACTAATCCACACATTTCATTTATTTCACATTTTAGTCCCTCAAATTATAAATTTCACAATTTAACCCATTTTACTCTAAATCACCAAAAATCCAATAACAAAAGATGTTAACCCAATATTAAACTTCCATATTTCATCATTTAACCACATAAAGCTCTTGAATTCATCCATGGAACATCTCAAATTCATCATCAAAATCAGAAATTTAAGCATGGGTTTAATAGTATACGAAGCAACGATTACAAAAACGTAGAAATTATCAAAAACCGAGCTTAATACATACCTTAATCACCAATTTTTCAGCCGAACCCTAGCTTGATCTTTTATATTCTTTTTCTTTCAAATAATCGGCCAACAAATATGATAATACATGGCCATTTTATGTTTTCTTTATTATAAAACATATTATTACACAAATGACTATTTTAACCTTAGCTATTTCATTATAAATTCCATCAACTAATGTCCACTAATGTCATTTAATCATAAGTTTGGTCAAATAACCACATAAGGACCTCACAGTTATAAAGCTAAGTCAAATAAGCACTTTTAACATCTAGCACACAGCTTTTACCTTTTACGCGATTAGGTTCTCTTTTTCAAATTAATCACACAAACAGTTAAATTTTAATACAAAACTTTCACACATGGTAATTCACTTATCATAAACACAGAAAATAATATTTAAATATTTTTCTAACTCGGATATGTGGTCCTGAAACCACTATTCCGACTAGGGTCAATACCAACCTGTTACAGAATATGTGAATAAATACATGTATTAGCTGAATGTGTACAAGCTTGGAAGCTATGTTTATGAATTCATTTCGACTGAGTTACGACGTCTGAAAGCCTCGTATGAGCCTTAGGAATAGCTATGATACATATGTCATGACATAGGATTCCGATATGTGATGTGCGAGTAAGACCATGGCATCGATATATGTGTGCAATTAAGACCACGTTTAATATGTTAGTATCGATATGTGATTTCGATATATGTGTGTGAGTAAGACCCTGTCTGGGACAGTGGCATCGATATGTGATTACATGTAAGACCACGTCTGGGAAGTTGGAATTGTACGATATGTGTGATAATCCAAGTATCCTATCCAATTCTGAATGGTTCAACGAGCAAAGATAAGGTATGTACGAATGTATAAATCTGGCTAAGTGACTAGGTATGTGATAGTTGATTACCTATTTAAAATAAGGTAAGTTAATTATTTGATATGTGATACAAAACATATGTATGATGTTAGTTTCAATTTGTGAGTAATTGTGAAGTATATTTGGTCACAAGTTAAGTGTAATTATGTGATATTAAGGTTTGATACATGAGTATATGTAAACAAGTGTTTAAAGATTCAACTTTATGCATTGATAATATGATTTAAAAGTGTATGATACTTTGGTAAAGCAATATGTATATTCGGCCAACTCTATTTTTATCTATAAAAGTACATGATTTATGTATGAAACTTAAAGCTTAAGATGTGGTTATGTTATTATAAATTTATTTAGTTAAATTAAATTTTTTATTTGTTTATAACTTACTAAGCTATAAAAGCTTACTCTGTGTGTGTATGTTTGTTTCTGTTTTATAGATTTTGGATTCAAGTTATGAGCTCGGGGATCGTTAGCAAAGTCCATCACACTATCGACTATCTTAGGTATATTTATAAGCGAACTTCCGAATCTATGGCATGTATAGATTGGATTATATTTAGAAATGTTTGATTTTGGTTAGTGCAACCATGAACCATGTGAAAATGGCTTAATAATTTGTTATGCTTTAATTCAATGCTTCGTTTTGATGATGGTTATGCTTGGTTGTGGTTTTGGTGTTTCAGCCCTTATTTATATTCATGTGAATTATGGTTGAATATTTATTGCTAATAGTGATGAGGTTAACCAAAGTATACGTGTATGATATATTTGGTTTAAAATGAAATTATGGATGATCCGGTTATGGTTAAGGTGTTATTATGTGATTTGGCTTAAATAATAGTTGGTTATACTCGAACATGGTAGAAACTTTATTTTGATATGTTTATTAAATGGTATGTAACATTTGTGTTTTGGTATATATAATATGAGTGTGATATGCATGATATTAAGTATGGACATATTGGGTAATTACATTTGAAAATGGTTGATAAGATATGATATGGTTTGTTTGAATCGGGCATGGTAAAAACATAAGTATGAAATATGTTTGTTATGATATTCATGGTTAAAATGGTTCAGTTTTTGACTTGTAATTGATAGGAATGGTTTAACTTGGTTGTTGAATGTATTTGGCTAAATTTGAACTTAGGTAAATAATATGTTTGGTTGATGGTTCGGTACTTATACAAATATATATAATTGTCATGTTTGTTATATTATTCGGTTAAGAAATAATAATGAGTATAATATTTATTTAGCCATATTATTTAATTATTTTATAAGTGTTTGTAGCATATTTATTGAGATGAAATAGTATGATTATGTGTCACGTTTATATAAGTTCTATTATGTTTGATAATTGCCAAGTTAGTTTGATACATATTGGCAAGTGTTTGATATATGTGTTTGAATGTCTTAATGTTTGTATATGGAATTTATCTTATAAATATTTACTTTATGATTTAATTAATTGAACATTATAAAAGAGCTGTATATATATGATTCGTATAATTAAGTCGCATTATCCTAAACATGAGCAATAATGAATGACTCTATTAAGCTGTGAATTGTTCGGTAATGTCTCGTAACCCTAATTCAGTGACAAATACGGGTTAGGGGTGTTACATTTGATTGGTATCAGAGCTACGGCTTTGTCAATTTTAGGACTAACGTAGCGCGTATGAGTCTAGCTATACATGCTATATTATCTAATGCGATAGTGTGATGACTTATGCCATTTGAAAATGTGTTTTCGTATAGTAAATGGATCCCGACAGAGCCATAGCTAATGATGTCGAGAGTATAGCGCCTGCTCCCGCGCAAGGGATAGCGCTGGTTGATTCTTGACTGACTTCAAGTAGCCAAAAGGGAGAGGTTAAACAAGCCTTCTACCAAATGATGAGCAATTGGTTTACTCAGTATATTCGGACGAATTCGGCTGTACAACAACCTCCACCCCCAATTAATCCTTCTCCGATACCTACTATACCTCAAGTGAGTGATCCGTTGAGATTACATAAGCCTCATGTTGATAAAATTAGAAAACACGGGGCTGAAGAATTCAAAGCTACTGATGATGATGATGCTGCGTGAGTTAAATTCTGGGTAGATAATACTATCCGCATGTTTGATGAGCTATCTTGTACTCCAAATGAGTGTTTAAAATGTGTCATATCTTTACTACGAGACACTGCATACCACTGGCGGAATACACTAGTATCGGTGGTTTTGAAAGAGCGCGTGACCTGAGAGTTCTTTCAGATTGAGTTTCGTAAGAAATATATCAGCCATAGATTTATCGTCCAGAAGCGTAAAGAGTTTCTAGAGTTGAAATAAGGTCAGATGACCGTGACGGAATATAAGCAAAAATTTGTGAGACTCAGTCGGTATGCCCGAGAGTGTGTTTCGACCGAAGCCATAATGTGTAAAAGATTTGAAGATGGGATGAAAGAAGATATTAAACTACTAGTTGGCATACTTGAAATAAAAGAGTTCGTATTACTGGTTGAGTGAGCATGCAAAGCCGAAGAGCTCGAGAAAAAGAAAAGAAAATATGACTTTGAAGCTAGAGATTCATGTAAGAGATCATCGAGTAAGTCATTGCAGTCAGCATCGAAGAAGTTTCGAGATGATTTTAGCCGTTCTAAGGCTACTTTAGGTTATTTTCGACGGGATCGAGATAGACCACCTATGAGCTCGAGAGCTACCTTAGTAGCTAGTGTGGGTAATGTCAAATAAAATCAACTTGAGTGTAAACATTGTGGTAAACGACATCCCGACTGTTGTAGATTGTATGATCAAGCCTGTTTCAAATATGGATCGATGGATCATTATATTCATGATTTCCCTGAGTTAGCTGAATAAAACACAGTACAAAATGCAAGACTGTGTAACATTGCAGCTCGAGGTAGACCACCTAGAAATATGGGTAATGTAAGTAGCAGTCAGAGAGGGACTAAAGATACAATTGTTAGATCTGAGGCTTGTGCACCTGCCAGAGCCTATGTTATTCACGCACGCGAGGAGGCTTCATCTCCAAATGTTATTACTGGTACATTCACTCTCTATGATACTAGTGTAATTGAATTGATTGATCCTAGTTCGATTCATTCTTATGTGTGTGAGACTTTAGTATTTAGTAAGACTCTACCTGTTGAGTCTACTTTGTGATTAGAGTATTGAACTCCTTAGGCTAGTGTGTTATGGTTGATAAAGTGTGTAAAAATTGTCCCTTGATGATTCGTGATTAGTACTTTCCGGCTGATTTGATGTTATTGCCATTTGATGAGTTTGACATAATTTCGGGTATGGACTGGTTGACTTTGCATGATGTTGTTGTAAACTATAAAAGAAAGACTATTGATTTACGATGCCAGAATGATGAAATTATTCAAATTGAATCTAATGATTGAAATGGTTTACCGATAGTGATTTCTTCGATGTTAGCTCAGAAATATGTGAGGAAAGGTTGTGAAGCTTATTTTGCCTATGTGCTTGATAGTAAAGTGGCCAAAAGAAAGATTGAATCAGTACCTGTTGTGTGCGAGTATCCGAATGTGTTTCCTGATGAATTGTCAGGTTTGCCACTTATTCGAGAAGTTGAGTTTAGTATTGAATTAGTGCCAGGAATGACTCCAATATCGATAGCTCTGTACAGAATGGCACCTACTGAATTAAAAGAATTGAAAGCTTAGTTGCAAGATTTGACAGATAGAGGTTTCGCGTGACCAAGTTTCTCTCCCTGGGGTGCACTAGTTTTATTTGTGAAAAAGAAAGACAGGACTATGAGGATGCGTATTGATTATCGACAGCTCAATAAGGTGACTATAAAGAATAAGTATCCGTTGCCAGGAATTGACAATCTATTTGATCAACTAAAATGGGCTGCAGTGTTTTCAAAGATAGATTTGAGATCAGGCTACTATCAGTTGTGAGTTAAAGACTTCGATGTACTAAAGACTGCTTTCCAAACGAGGTACGGACATTATGAGTTTTTGGTTATGCCTTTCAAACTTACTAATGCACCTGTTGTTTTCATGGATTTGATGAACCAGATCTTCAAACAACATTTAGATCAATTTGTGGTTGTGTTCATAGATGACATTTTAATCTACTCTCGTGATGAAACTAAGCATGCCGAACATCTGATACTTGTGTTATAGACTTTACGAGATAAACAGTTATATGCAAAATTCAGTAAATATGAGTTCTGGTTACGCGAAGTTAGTTTTCTGGGCCATGTTGTATCAGCATCGGGAATTTGGGTTGATCCGAGTAAAATTTCAGCTATACTTGATTGGAAACCTCCAAGAAATGTTTCCAAAGTCTAAAGTTTTCTGGGACTAGCTGGTTATTATAGATTGTTTGTGAAAGGTTTTTCTATGATTGCAACCCCGATGACGAAGCTATTATAGAAAGATATTAAGTTTGAGTGGTCAGAAAAGTGCCAGAAAAGTTTTGATCAGTTGAAAACACTTTTGACCTAAGCTCCAATGCTAGTTCAGCCAAAATTGGGTAAAGAATTTGTTATTTATAGTGATGAATCTTTAAATGGTTTGGGTTTTGTTTTGATGCAGGAGGGCAAAAGTTATAGCTTATACCTCGAGACAGTTAAAGCCACATGAAAAGAACTATCCGACACACGACCTAGAATTGGCAGCTATTGTGTTTGCATTGAAGATATGGCGTCATGATCTGTTTGGTGAAAAATGTCATGTTTATTCTAATCACAAAAGCCTGAAATACTTGATGACTTAGAAAGATCTGAATTTGAGACAACATAGATGGTTAGAGTTGCTAAAAGACTATGAGCTTGTAATGGATTACCATCCGAGAAAGGCTAATGTTGTTGCTGATGCTCTAAGTCAAAAATCATTGTTTGCTTTACGTACAATGAATGCGCATATGGCTATGTCTGATGATGGTTCGATAATAGCTGAATTAAAAGCAAGACCGTTATTATTCAACAAATTTGTGATGCTCAGAAAGTTGATGATGATTTGATAGCAAAATGAGCTCAATGTGATTTAAATGTTGATTCAGAGTTCAGAGTTGATGCTGAGGGTTGTTTGAGGTTTAGAAATCGAATATGTGTCCTAAAAAATTTCGAATTGACTCAGATGATTCTAAATGAAGCTCACAGCAGTCGATTATCTATTCACCCAGGTAGTACGAAAATGTATAATGATCTGAAACAGCTTCACTGCTGGCATGGTATGAAACTAGACATTTTTTACTTTGTTTTGAAATGTTTAGTCTATCAGCAAGTAAAAGCCGAATCAGGTACCTTCTGGATTGCTTCAGCCGATCATGATACTTGAGTGGAAATGGGACAGAGTCACGATGGATTTTGTATTTGGTTTACCGTTGACGCCGAGCAAGAAAGATGCAATCTAGGTTATTGCGGATAGATTGACTAAATCATCTCATTTTGTTCCGGTTCATACGGATTACTCACTTGATAAGCTTGTTGAGTTATATGTTTCTCAGATTGTGAGATTACACGGAGTACCTATTTCTATTGTTTCAGATAGAGATCTGAGGTTTACATCATGATTTTGGAAGAAACTACAAGATGCACTGGGAACGAAATTACATTTCAGCACTGCTTTCCATCCACAAATAGATGGTCAGTCCAAACGAGTCATCCAGATGCTTGAGGATATGTTAAGATGTTGCATTCTCGAGTTCAAAGGTACGTGGGAACGATACTTATCTCTAATTGAATTTGTGTATAATAATAGCTTTCAATCGAGTATCAAAATGGCACCTTATGAGGCTTTGTACGGTCGTAAATGTCGTACAGCATTATATTGGACTGAGCTCAGTGAAAACAAGATACACGGGGTTGATTTAATTAAAGAGACTGAACAGAAGGTGAAAGTAATTCGTGAAAGTCTGAAACCAGCACCGGATCGTCAGAAATTGTATGCGGACTTGAAACGAAAAGATATAGAGTTTTAGATCAGAGACAAAGTCTTTTTGAAAGTTTCACCGTGGAAGAAAATACTCAGATTCGGTCATAAAGGCAAATTGAGTCCGATTTATTGGACCATATGAGATTATAGAGCGTATCAGACCATTTGCTTATAGACTACTGTTGTCACCTGGGTTAGAAAAGATCCATAATGTATTCCATGTTTCGATGCTTCGTAGATATCGATCTGATCCCTCACTGTGATTAGTCCATTAGAGATTGAGATTAAGTCTGATATGACATATGAAGAAGAATCGATTCGTATTCTGGCTCACGAAGTTAAGGAATTATGAAATAAAAAAATTCCGTTAGTAAATGTATTGTGGCATAAACATGGAGTTGAAGAAGCAACGTGGGAGCCAGAAGATGCAATGAAAGAGCGCTATCTGAACCTATTCACCGGTAAGATTTTCGGGGATGAAAATCCCTAAGGGGGAGAGTTGTAACAACCCGATTTAGACCCTATTTGGAACGGTGGTTTTGGGACCACGGATGTAACGCCCTAAATTTGGGCCTAAAAAAATGGGCTTCGCGTATCAGAGGAATTGGAACTTAGTTGTGCAAGTGGATGACACAATTAAATTTTTGCTTAAGTGGTTGAGGGTCCTAAGAGGAGTTGGAAAAGTCCTGGGTTCAAACCTAGGTTTTAGCAAAAATTTTGGTTTTAAGTGAATAAAAACCTGGATGCTTGGATGAAGGCCTTTTAAATTATTGTGTTAAATAAATGACACAAGGAAGCATGTGGACTAGTGGTTGGGGTGTCATTAAAGTTATAAGGGAGCTTGGGTTCAAGTCTTGGCTCTTGCAATTTATTTTAGTATTTCTTTTAAAGGAACCTGGACTTTGGCCTATAGACCTTATAATTAATTGAGGATAAAATATGACATAGAAAGTGCTTGTGGTGGAGTGGCAAGGTGGTGTGTGGAGTGTACATGGGGTCTAAGGTTCAAGTTTTGGTGTAGGCAGAATTTTCATTTTATTTATTTAAGTGAACTCAGACTTTAGCTTGTAGGCGTTATAAACAATTGTAGGTAAAGTGTGTCACAAAAAGCCTTGTGGCTTAGTGGCAAGTAGCATGTGGAGCATCTGAGAGGGCTTGGGATCGAATCTCATAGCATGCAAGGAGTATTTATTTTGTTAATGGGGCGGTAAGTGTTTGAATTGGATGCAAACTCTGCTGAGGTGGTTGTGGAAGTGGTCAAAAGGAAAAAATCAAGGAATTTGAAAATGGTGGTTGTAGATATGAGAGAGAATTGGGTGGAGAGAATTATGGATTTCAAATTTGAAGAGTTTGGAACCGATTGGGGGTAGTGGAACATGCAAATTCGACTAGGGAGTCCATTGTGTGGATTTTTTCTCATTTTCGGCAATTTGAAAGTGGATAGGTGCCGAATTTCTTTTTTGGCATTTCGAGTGGTGTCCTTCCTTTTTGGCATTTTGGTTTCTTTTCCTTCTAAAAGTCGAATCTGGAATCTTCCTCTCCTTAATTTTAGTTCATCATTCGGCTGAACTTTGTCTTTCATTTTCTTCCCTTCTTTTATTTTTTCGGGTTACTCTCATAGCCGAACCTCTTATTTCCTTCTCCCATCAATTCTTCGATTGATCCTAAGGTTTGATTAAGCTGAATTCAACTTCTTCTTACCCTTTTACTGTTTCTTTTCTAGATAGCCGAATACTTCTCCCTTCTCATTATTTTGGGTTGCGTCTGTTTAGGCATCTAGGCTCTGACAAGTGACCGACTGTTTCTTCGTTCTACCGTTTCTATTAGTTGATCTTGGGTAAGTATTTCTTGCTTCTTGACTCCGTTCTTGATTCCTTTTGTATCGTTTCTCTCTAATGAAGCTGAACGGTTCGGTTTAGAATTACTGACTCCTTAACCCTTCTCTTTTGTTTGGGTTCTCAAGTGTTTGGGGGTGTTCAAATCCCTTAGTCGGTGGTCAATCGGTAATTAGGGTAAGTGGGCTTATTTTGGCAGAATGTCCATTAGCCTTCTGTTTATTCACTTGGTGCTAATGGGTTCTTTTGGTTAACTTAGCTTCTCAGTAGAAAAGGGTGCAGTTGCCATTCGATTAGCATAATAGACAAAATTATAGTCGTCAAGGGTGAGTGGTAAGTGTGGTTTGAGATAAAGTATTTATGACCCCTTTCGATTAGGAAATTGACAGGTATGTATTGATGGATTGTAGGTCGATCGTACATAGGTTAATCTTCTTCTCGCTTAACAGGTGTGTAACCGTACACCAAATCTTGTTGCTAAAAACGTTGGATAAAGGTGTGTACTCACACCACTATGATATAGCGAATCAGCAAAAGTCGAAAAGCCGAAGTGCCGAAGTGCCGAAACTTTGATATTTTGAGGCCTCACGAGCGTCCGATCACTTGTGGGGTGAACCGAGCCCATGAAACATGGGAGTACGACGAGGAAAGCCACCATGAGCGAATTCGTGGGCTTAGGCCATAGTGGGCCACTTAGGCCACGAAATGGGCTGAATAGGCCCAATAGGCCCGTGGGCAGCTTGTGTCAAATCAGCTGCTAGTTAGAATATGGTTGGGCATGTCATGTAACGCACATGCCTTAGGTTGTTTTGGGCCTAGATGGGCCGAAATGGGCCGTGCAGGCCCAATGGGCTCGTGGGCCCACATGGATAAAATCTGCGGTAAGTGACTATTAATGAACCGGGCTATGGTGAATGCATAGCCATAACTGATTTTAGGCTAAATGGGCCACACGAGCATGTGGGCCCACTTGGGTCGAGTAATGGGCTTTGGGCCCATTTACACTGTTATGGTCATTTAGGTTATTTGTGTCGCTCGAGGCGACTGTAGACCTTTGAAGAGGTCGTTAACTGAGCTGAAACCCCAAAGTGGGTAAAATGACCGTAATACCCCTGTAGGATAAAATGACCGTAATGCCCCTGTAGGGTAAAATAACCGTAAAATCCCTATAGAGTAAAATGACCGTAATACCCCTGTATGGTAAAATGACGATTATGCCCTTATGTTCCATATGATTGATGTGCTTATGAATTACATACTTGATTGTACTGAGTATGACTTTGCATACACGTAATAATTATGACATGACATACTGTATGGGGTTGGGATTTTGATATGGAGGAAGTACTGTACTGGTGACTATGTCACATTCACTATTACTGGTGGCTATGCCACAATTATTGATACTGGTGGCTTTGCTATGTTGCATTATTATTACTAGCAGCTTTGTTGCGATACTGGTGTGCTAGCTGGGTGGGTCAATTTATATTCCCACATGATGTGTTGGTTGGTACGGGTGGTGTGCTGGCTAAATTTGGGTGGGATGCATAATTACATTACACTGTACTGATACTGTATTGGGTTTAGGCCCATACTGTTACTGTATAGGGCTAAGGCCTAGACTGTACTGATATTGAATAGGGCTCAGGCCAGACCATTACTGTATGCACTGTTTACTGTTTGACTGATAGGGGATTACACATTGAGTTTTCGTAAACTCACCCTTTCTTTTAACTGTGTAGGTAATCCCCAGCCTTAGACGATTTGGAGCCGCGAGGACTCGAAGGTGGCCATACAATCGTAGATGATTTGATTATGACTTAATTTAATCAAAGATTTTATATTTGGGTTTTAATTATGTAATAAGGTCATTTGGGGAATTTTGAACTTTTAATTGGGCTTTTGATTTCAAATTTTAAACTGCTAGAGTAGGAACATCGAGTTTTCAAAATAATAATGGTTTTGAAGAAAAACATACATTTTTAACTTTAAGGTTTTCAACTAGAGAAGCTTCCGTGATTTTAATTAGATTAAGAAATCAGTGATAACAAACATTTTGATAAGCTAATTACAGTGGTAATAATAGAATTTACCAAGTTTTCTCAAGAAAAATAAACTAATGGGTTTTAACTTAAAAATAGTTTTTCACCAACAAGTTCAAATTTTAAGGGCATTTCGATATGACACGTTAGATTCGATCGTAACGTTTGGGCCGGGTTTGGGGTGTTACAATGAATCCGAGTCACAAAGATATTTAAAAATTATTTTCTGTGTTGATTATGTGTGAATTTTTGTTTGTGAAATTTTCGTGACTTAATTTTGTTGTTTGAGTGCCCGATTAAATAAAAGGACTTAATTACATAAAATGAAAATTTGGTGGTTAATTGTGAAAGGGCTGAATAGTTTTTCTTTTAATATGGAGGTTTTATGTTGCAAATTGACCATTGAAGTTAGTGATGGATGGCCATGACCTTAATATATATAGGTTTTGTATTTATTAACAAAGGTTAATAATGTAATAATATATGTAATAATAAAACATAAAAAAATATAACATGGTTTCATAATCTTTGTTCTTGCTGAATACTAAAGAAAAGAAAAAGAAATAAAGAAATTTAAGGTTCGGCCATTCTCAAGCTCAATCAAGGTATGTAACTAGCTCGATTTTTGATAATTTTTACGTTTTTGAGATCGTTGCTATGTTATCTACAAGACCCATGCTTGAATTTTTAATTTTGGTGAATATTTTGAGTTATTCCATTGTTGAAAGCTTGTGATTTTTGTTGTTTGATGGTAAAAAATAAAAGATATGTGATAGATTAACATGTTTTGTATTGGAATTTTTGATGATTTTGAGTAATTAGGACTAAATTACAAAAATAATAAATTGAGGGACTAAAATATGAAATAAATGAAATATATGGACTTGTATGAACATGGGTAAAATTTGGCCTAACATGGATGTATTCAAATTTTGAATATTTTGTGTTTTGTGAAATAGGGACTAAATTGTGAAAAATGTGAAATGTTAGGGGCAAAAGTGTAATTTGCCAATTTATGTGTTTTTGGATGAATTTGATTGAATATTTGATTAAATAAGTTTAATTTATATTAATTTAGATCAAGAAAAAAGAAAATTGAATTTGGATCGAGGGAAAACTAAAGTTGTCAACTAGCCATCCCGTTCCGTTTTTCATCGTCCGAGGTAAGTTTATAAGCAAATAGACATTGTTAATTTTTAATTAAATGTGAACTATATATGCTGAAATGAATATGTGAATAAATACATGTATTAGCTGAATGTGTACAAGCTTGGCAGGTATGTTTATGAATTTGTTTCGACTGAGTTACAACGTCCGAAAGCCCCGTATAAGCCTTAGGAATAGCTAGGATACATATGTCATGACATAGGATTCCGATATGTGATATGCGAGTAAGACCATGGCATCAATATATGTGTGCGAGTAAGACCACGTTTAATACGTTGGCATCGATATGTGATTCTGATATATGTGTGTGAGTAAGACCCTGTCTAGGATAGTGGCATCGATATGTGACTACATGTAAGACCAAGTCTGGGACGTTGGCATTGTAAGATATGTGTGATAATCCGAGTATCCTATCCAATTCCGGATGGTTCAACAGGAAAAGATAAGTTATGTACAAATGTATAAATCAAGCTAAGTGACCAAGTATGTGATAGTTGATTACCTATTTGAAATAAGGTAAGCTAATTATTTGATATGTGATACAAAACATATGTATGATGTTAGTTTCAATTTGTGAGTAATTGTGAAGTATATTCGGTCACAAGTTAAGTGTAATTATGTGATATTAAGGTTTGATACATGAGTGTATGTAAACAAGTGTTTAAAGATTCGGCTTTATGCATTGATAATATGATTTAAAAGTGTATGATACTTTGGTAAAGCAATATGTATATTCGGCCAACTCTATTTTTATCTATAAAAGTACATGATTTATGTATGAAGCTTAAAGCTTAAGATTAAATGTGGTTATGTTATTATAAATTTATTTAGTTAAATTAAATTGTTTATTTGTTTATAACTTACTAAGCTATAAAAGCTTACTCTGTGTGTGTATGTTTGTTTCTGTTTTATAGATTTTGGATTCAAGTTACGAGCTCGGGGATCGTCAGCAAAGTCCATCACACTATCGACTGTCTTCGGTATTTTTATAAGCGAACTTTCGAATCTATGGCATGTATAAACTGGATTATATTTAGAATTGTTTGATTTTGGTTACTACAACCATAAGCCATGTGAAAATGGCTTAATACTTTGTTATGCTTTGATTCAATGCTTCGTTTTGATGATAGTTATGCTTGGTTGTGGTTTTGGTGTTTCGGCCCTTATTTATATTCATGTGAATTATGGTTGAATATATATTGCTAATAGTGATGAGGTTAACCAAAGTATATGTGTATGATATATTTGTTTTAAAATGAAATTGTGGATGATTCGGTTCTGGTTATGTATATATAATAGTATATGTGAATTTGGTTGTTATATTGATTAAGGTGTTATTATGTGATTTGGCTTAAATAATATTTGGTTATATTCGAACATGGTGGAAACTTTATTTTGATATGTTTATTAAATGGTATGTAAGATTTGTGTTTTGGTATATATAACATGATTGTGATATGCATGATATTAAGTATGGACATATTAGGTAATTACATTTGAAAATGGTTGATAAGATTTGATGTGGTTTGTTTGAATTGGACATGGTAAAAACATAAGTATGAAATATGTTTGTTATGATATTCATGGTTAAAATGGTTCGGTTTTTTACTTGTAATTTATAGGAATGGTTTAACTTGGTTGTTGAATGTATTCGGCTAAAGTTGAACTTAGGTAAAGAATATGTTTGGTTGATGGTTCGGTACTTATACAAATATATATATTTGTCATGTTTGTTATATAATTTGGTTAAGAAATAATAATGAGTATAATATTTATTTAGTCATATTATTTAATTATTTTATAAATGTTTATAGCATATTTATTGAGATGAAATAGTATGATTATGTGTCATGTTTATATAAGTTCTATTTTGTTTGATAATTGCCAAGTTAGTTTGATACATATTGGCAAGTGTTTGATATATGTGTTTGAATGTCTTAATGTTTGTATATGGAATTTATCTTATAAATATTTACTTTATGATTTAATTAATTGAACATTATAAAAGAGTTGTATATATGTGATTCGTATAATTAAGTCACATTATCTTAAACATGAGCAATAATGAATGATCTATTAAGCTGTGCATTGTTTGATAATGCCTCATAACCCTAATTCAGTGACGGATACAGGTTAGGAGTGTTGCAATATGCATAGGAAATAATATTAAAATATTTTTCTAACTTAGATTTATGATTCCGAAACCACTATTCCGACTAGGGTCTAAATCGGGCTGTTACAACTCATGTTTGTCTTGTGAGATATGTGCTTGTGTTATTGTGAAATTGTGAATTAAGATGAGATGCTATATATGTGTTACATGTTCATGATTACTATTGTGAAAGAAAATATGTGTAGGCATGTCATACATGCTAAGTGACAGTGATAATATTGTGCAAATGATACAAATTTGCAATGAAAGTAATCGAAAATTGGTAAGTAATAAGTGTGTTTAAATACGGATATTTTGGCCTTGTAATACTTGAGACCATTGGATATAGTTAGCATGCCATAGGATTTTGAATACTCACCTATATGTATATGTGATATGGGTGTTGAGTCCTTGGGACATGTTTGGAGAGATAAGGGAATATGAGCTAAGCTCCATTCAACGGGACGGGTTTGGTGTGTTGGAGAGTGTTAGCTTAATGCTTCACTTATGAGACATGTTTGAGTCTATGAGTCTATGTGGTGTGTTGGAGATCCGTGTATCCGATGAGTGGTGATAGTACCCACTTTTACGTTTCATAACTCAAGTGCCAAATTATCTCCAGTTATCTTAATATATGCATATGTGTGTATTTTGATATGTGTTTATATGATATGTGACTATTATAGAAATTTTTTATAAATATGTTTGTATGTATTGCAATGTATATATGATAGTGTATGCAATAACTTAACCAATAAACTGTTAAATGTATATATGTAAAAGTAATATGTCGAGAAGGTTGCGATTGTTCTAATTATACCATGTATGTGTTCTACTAATGCTTGATAACATGTTTGCACGGTAGTTGCTCTAGGCATTCATTGAGCTTGTTAAGCTCACCCACTCCCTTCTTAAACCATTTCAGTTTAGTTGTTGCTTGTGTGAGGGGTGTGGTTTCGAAGGGCAATCCAAGCAAGTCTTTGTGTTATTTTGTAGGTGTTTATTATCTATTTGTTTTTGTTTTGGGAATAAGGCAATGTGGTAGACTATATATATGCTAGTTTTTGCCATGATTTTTAAATTATTTACATGGTTATTTTGCTTAGGACTTATGGACTTTCAGTTTGAATTATTAGTTTCTTGCTCGGTCATGATTAAGATGTTTTAGACTATTTCTTCGGACACTTTAGTCACCATTTGATGAAGTGAATGATACATGATGATTGACATTAGTTGGTATGAATTATATGCTTGTAATTGTTGTATTTTTTATGTCTGGAGCAAAGGTATCGATATTCGAGTTTTAATATCGATACCTTCATGTTTTTTGAAAGTGTAGGATGTCAGCAATGTAATTTGGTATCGATAGCTTATCACAAGTATCAATACTCAAGGTAAAATAATCAATACTTTTTGAAAGGTACAGACTGTAACAGCCCATTTTTAGTGAAATTAAAACAGTGGTTTCAGGACCATAAATCCGATGAGTAAAAATTTATTTTATTATTTTAATGTCTATGGTATGATAGTAAGGTCGTATAAAAATTTCGTTAAGAAATTTTGTCATTTGCATGCTTACTTAAGTCAAAAGGACTAAATCGTAAAAAGTGCAAAAATAGGGTTCTATAAGTTAAAGGTATTAAATGGCTATGAAACTTTAATTTAAGAGGACTTGGATGGTAAATAGACCATTATTATTAGTGGACATTTATGGACATAAATTGATGACTTTTATGTTAAAAGATAAGGTTAATTAAGTAATTCAATTAATAAGTTAATGTTAAAATAATAAAAACAGAATGTCATCTTCCTAATTGCCATCTACCACCGAAATTGAAGAAGAAAGAAGCCATGATTAGGGTTTGAAAGCTTCGGTCACTTGATTACTTTGCATGTAAGTGATTTTGAGTTTGTTTTTAAAGATTTTTATGCTTTCGGGATCGTTGTAGCTTAATCTAGCTAGTCTAGGGACTAATTTGCAAAAATTTTAAAGGATTAGGGTTTTTCCATGAGTATGTTTGCATGATTCTTGAAATTTAATGAAAGATTATGAGCCCTTATTGTTAAATAAACAAGTTTTGTAAAGTGATTTTTGATGAAATTATCATTTAAGGACTTATTTGTAAAAGTAGTAAAATACCATGATAAATTTATGAAATTTTGAATTTTATGAGGTTGTATAAGTCCCTAGGTAATTCGACTAGCATGAAATGTGGATGAATTTGCATAAATGTCAATTTACGAGCTTAAGGACTAAATTATAAAGAAGTTAAAATATTAGGGATAAAGTGTAATTTTGCAAAAGTATGAATTTTGGACTGAATTGAATAGTATGAATATTAAATGGATTGAATTTGCTTATTTAGATCAAGATAAACCTCGTATGAATCTAGATCGAAGAAAAGCTAAAGCCTCGGATTAGTTGATTTTGTTTCGACATCTTCGTAATTGAGGTAAGTTCGTATGTTTAAATAATGTTTTAATGTTATTTTGATATATATGTTATTGTGTTATTTATTATGTCATGAAACGATGGAAATCCAACGATATTTCGACGATTATCGAGTCCCGTTTGAACCTTAGGAATATATAGAATACAAATGACATGTCATTAGAGTTACCATGTTTCGGGTGCTGGTACTAAATGTCCTATCGATGGCTGAATCCCGACATTTGTTGCGGATACTCATTAGCTTGTGTGAGCGGCATCCTGTAGCTTACATTCCAACCATCAGCTTGTGTGAGTAGACCCATTTTATGGCTCGAGTGAGAAACGATGTAAAGGAAAAGAAAAATGAATGGTTTCGACTATATATTTAGCACACTTTGTGTGATCTTTCCTGCGTATGTAACATTGCATAGAATAGATTCCATATATCAACCATAATTTGCATTACATGTCAAGCACTTCACAAGTTTATATATATACATAATTTAACCAAACTCTCAAATAAAAAATAAACATATCAATAAAACATATAATTATAAACATGGTCGATATGCATAAAATTGAATATTAATCTTAGCCATTTGTGAATGAACATTAATTTCTTAATTAATTTATTTGCTGAATTACTAAGTCATTTACATCTATGTTATATTTGTACACCACAAAACCAAAAACATAACTAAATAAATATTTTCTCATACTTATTAATGAGCCTAACTACAACCAAACCTTCCATTATTATATTTCAACCAATTCGTTATACAAACATATCACTCAAATAATATGTATATATCAAACCAATACATCATATGCCTATATATATATATATATATATATATATAGCAAGTGCCGAATCATCAATAAAATATATCCATTACCTAAATTCAACATTTAGCCGAATACACTCGTCAACCAAATTAAACCATTACGACCAAATACAAGACATAACCGAATCATTTTAACCATGAGTGACATAACAAGCATAATTCATACTTATGTATATACCATAGTCGATCCAATCAAACCAAATAAAATCATCACTTAAGCAAAGCATATGAACCAAACTTAATAAAATAAGCAAGCCATAATATATATATACTTTAGCCGAATCAACCAAACCACATCCAAAATTACGATTCATTTTCAATGCATATGACACATATAAACTTGACTAAAATTTCATATACTTAACATATTAGCCATTTTCACATGGCTTAATATATACACACAACTTCAAACTTAACCAAATATAATCTAGCCTATACATGCCATAGGTTCAAGTTCAAACTTATAAAAATACCAAAATAGTCGATAGTGTGATAGACTTTGCTAACGATCCCCGAGCCCATAACTAGTCTCCAAAATCTATAAAACAGAAGCAAACATACACACATAGTAAGCTATCATAGCTTAGTAAGTCATAAGCAAATAAAAAACTCAATGACATAATCAATTCAATTTAACCAAACCAATTTATGCTATCATAATCACATTTAATTTCAAGCTTACAGTTTCATATACAACATATACTTTCATATATAAACTTTATCTTGGCCAAACATACATATATCTATTATCAAAGTATCATTCAATTTCAAAGCCATAATATCATTATATAATCGAATATATATACACTCATATGCATATACTCATGAATCAAACTTTAATATCACATACTTATACATAACATGTGGCTGAATATACTTCACAAATACACATATATTTACATTAGCATCGTGTATAATTTGCATTACTTATAAAATAACCAACTTACCTTATTTTCAAATAGGTAATAAACTATCACATACCTGATCACTTTAGCTCAATTTACACATTCGATCACAGCTTATCATTGCCCGTTGAACCATTTGGAATTGAATAGGATACTCGGATAATCACACATAACGTACAATGCCAACGTCCTAGACGTGGTCTTACATGTAATCACATATCGATGCCACTGTCCTAGACAGGGTCTTACACAAGAACACATATCGATGCAAACGTCCTAGACGTGGTCTTACACGAGAACACATATAAGAAATCCTATGTCATGACATATATATCGTAGCTATTCCTAAGGTTCATACGGGACTTTTGGACGTCGTAACTCGGTCGAATCGAATTCATAAACATAGCTCCTAAGCTTATACATATTCGGATTCCACATATATACTATCACATTATTCATTTCAGCATATATAGACTCGTATTTATTTAAAATAAACAACATTTATTTGCTTATAAACTTACCTCGGAGAACGATAATCGAACGGAACGATTATTCGACAACTTCGGTTTTCCCCTGATCCAAATCTGATTTCTTTGGTTCTTGATCTAAACATATTCAAATTAAACTCATTCAAACATAATTTCATTCAATTTAGTCCAAAAACACATAAATGGGAAACTTACTATTTTGCCCCTAACATTTTACACTTTTTACAATTTAGTCCAAATTGCACAAAACACAAAACATGCAAAATTTGCACACACCATGCTTAGGCCGAATGTTACCCATGCTCATACAAGTCCATAAATTTCATTTATTTCACATTTTCATCCCTCAATTTATTATTTTTGCAATTTAGCCCTAATTACTCAAAATCATCAAAAATTCCAATACAAAACATATTAATCCAAAACATACCTTTCATAATTCATCATCTAACATCACAAATGATACGATCACGCTTCGAGCACACTCTTGGACTAGCTTCCTAAGCATTGCTTACAATCCTTTGCGAGCCTAATTAGTTTGAATTCCAGCTCGTTGAGCTCAATTCAGCTCGTTTCAGCTCAATTAAGCTCATTCTTATTTTTTTCAGCTTTGCATTAATTTGATAAAATAAATTAAGTGTTAGTTTTAGCTAGTTTAAAAATTAAAAGTCAGCTCAAATAATTATTTTGGTTAAAATCTGGACATTTTAATTATGTTTAAATGTGTCTTAGTTTTATGCATATTTATTAGCTAGTTATTGTGTCTAAGCTTAAGATGAATTTATTTTCTTAATTAAATTGTCCAGCCAAATTTTAATGTGTCCTAGGTTGCTACCGAATTTTAATTTGTCTTAGTTAATACATGTTATAAATTTGTCTCAGCTTGAATGTGTTCTTTTAGCTCTAGCCGAATTTATTATGTCTGAAACTAATTTAATTTGCTGGAATTAATTTGGCAACCTTGTACATGGAACGACATTTAAGTGAATGAACTGATGGTTACCATCCCCTAAGCACCTATTCGGTCATTGCAAAGGACAAAGGAAGCTGGTGATTTCTCTTCTCCAAGCAGCTTTAAAACCGTTCACACAAGCTAGAAATTCTTTTCAGACTAAGATGTCCATTTGGCTAAAGCATTCACACCCATGGGCTGTTCAATTCTCCTTGTTCACACCCCAAAGGCTATTGAGTTCTCCAATCTAGTCATTAAGCTCAAAGGCTATTCAAGTCTTCAAGGCAACTTAATTTAAGCTAGTTCACTCTCTTGGTTGAACCTATCCAAGCCAATTCAGCTCCCAATCTCTTCCATTAAATTTCAGCTGAAACAAAGCATCTAGAAGCTTCCCGTTGACGTCCTCCATGCACAAGGAAGCTTCTTGGAATTTTCTTGAACTATTCTGGAAATTTTAGTTCATTAAAAGCTGTCCATTTAGCTGCCATTTGTCTATTCGGCTAGCTTAGTTCTCTAGCTATAAATATTTAGATCATTTCAAGTTGTAGGAACTTTTGACAATTTGAATGAAACTATATTATATTAGCGAGAAGTATAGACTTTGTTGGCTTATCTGTTGTAAGTGGCGTCAACCTTAGTCTTTTTCTAAACTTATCACTCCTATTCGAGTGTGGCATTCAACCCAACCATACCTTTGGTTCTTACCTTTGTTAGGTAACGGGTCAAGGTCACTTTTCTTCTTTCATCGAACCACCTTAAGCCCGAATAGGGTTGGTTCGTTCTTGACGCTTAAGTTCGAATTTCATTTCACCTATCTACCCATTTATCTATCTTAATATCTTTGTTAGCCGAACCAAATTAATCTATACTTAGCCAATTTTGAACCTAATTCCATCTCCTATCTTCATAATTAACAAATACCTTCAAAACTTTTGAATTGGAACAATACTTCTACGTTCGACGATCAGGCAATTAAACGACTCAACTCATCATATCGAGGCTAGTTTGTATCAATAAAGCTCAATTATTCATCAATGGCATAACTCAAAATATTCATCAAAATCAGAAATTCAAGCATGGGCTTTGTGCATTACACTGTAACGATCTCAAAAACGTAAAAATTATCAAAAACTGAGCTAGTTAAATACCTTAATCAAGCTATCAAATTGTCGAATACCCTAAAGCTTTATTCTTTCTCTTTTCTTTTAATATTTGATCATGGTGTAAAAAAGATGAATGCATATGTTTATTTTATGTTTTATTATAACATATATATTATTTAGCATTTTACATTTTTAACCTTTACTAATTAATAACTAAAACTTATACATTAAGGCCACAACCGTCCATCACTAATTCATATGGTAATATTGCAACTTAAATACCTCATGCAGTAAAGACACCAACAATTTGGCCCTTACAAATTAAACCATAAATTTTCATTTTACGCGATTAAGCCCTTTTATTAAATCGGGCACTTAAACGAAAAAAATTTCAAATGAAATTTTCACACACATAAATTCACACATAATAAACACAGAAAATAATTTTTAAATATTTTTTTGACTCAGATTCATGGTCCCGAAATCACCATTCTGAATAGGGTTTAAATCGAGTTGTTACAACTCTCCTCCTTAGGGATTTTCGTCTCCAAAAATCTTACCGGTGAATAGGTTCGGATAACGTTCTTTCATTGCATCTTCTGGCTCCCATGTTGCCTCTTCAACTCCGTGTTTATGCCATAGTATTTTCATTAATGAAATTTTCTTATTTCGCAATTCTTTAACTTTGCAAGCCAGAATACGAATCGATTCTTCCTCATATGTCATATCAGAATTAATCTCAATCTCTGACGAATTAATCACATGTAAGGGATCAGATCGATACCGTTAAAGCATCGAAACATGAAATACATTATGAATCTTTTCTAACTCAGGTGGCAACAACAGTCTGTATGCAACTGGCCCGATATGCTGAATAATCTCATACGGTCCAATAAATCTCGGACTCAATTTGCCTTTAAGACCAAATCTGAGAATTTTCTTCCACGGTGAGACTTTCAAAAAGACTTTGTCCCCTATCTGAAACTCTATATCTTTTAGTTTCAAGTCCGCATACGATTTCTGATAATCTGACGCTGTTCTCAGTCTTTCGCGGATCACTTTTATTTTCTGTTCAGTCTCTCTGATCAAATCGACCCTGTGTAACTTATTTTCACTGAGCTCAGTCCAATACAGTGGTGTACGACATTTACAACCGTACAAAGCCTCGTAAGGTGCCATTTTGTTACTCGATTGAAAGCTATTATTGTACGAAAATTCAATCAGAGGTAAGTATCATTCCCACGTTCCTTCAAACTAGAGAATGCAACATCTCAACATATACTTAAGTATTTGAATGATTCGTTTGGACTAACCATCTGTCTGCGAATGGAAAGCAGTGTTGAAATGTAATTTCATACCTAGTGCATCTTACAGTTTCTTTCAAAACTACGATGTAAACCTCAGATCTCTATCCGAAACAATAGAAATAGGTACCCCATGTAATCTCACAATCTAAGAAACATACAATTCAGCTAGCTTATCAAGTGAGTAATCTGTGCGAACTGGGACAAAATGAGCCGATTTAGTGTATCTATCCACAATAACCCAGATCGTATCTTTCTTGCTCGGTGTCAATGGCAAACCGGATAAAAATTCCATCGTGACTCTGTCCTATTTCCACTCTGGTATCATGATCAACTGAAGCAATCCAGAAGGTACCTGATGCTCTTCTTTTACTTGCTGACAGACTAAACATTTTGAAATAAAGTCAGAAATGTCTCCTTTCATACCATGCCACCAGTAAAGTTGTTTCATATCATTATACATTTTCATACTACCCAGGTGAACAGATAATCAACTATTATGAGCTTCATTCAAAATCATCTGAATCAACTCTGGATTTCTTGGAACACATATTCGGTTTCTGAACTTTAGACAACCCTCAGCATCAACTCGAAATTCTGAATCAACATTCCAGTCACATTGGCCCTACTTTGCTAACAAATCATTATCAACTTTCTGAGCATCACAAATTTGTTGAATATATAACGGTCTTGCTTTTAACTCAGCTATAATCGAACCATCATTAGATATAGCCATATGCGCATTCATTGCACACAAAGCAAACAGTGATTTTTGGCTTAAAGCATCAACAACAACATTAGCCTTTCCCGGATGGTAGTCAATCACAAGCTCGTAATCTTTTAGCAACTCTAACCATCGTCACTGTCTCAAATTCAGATCTTTCTGAGTCAATATTTCAGGCTTTTGTGATCAGAATAAATGTGACATTTCTCACCGAACAGGTAGTGGCGCCATATTTTCAACGCAAACACAATAACTACCAATTCTAGATCGTGTGTCAAATAATTCTTTTCGTGCGGCTTTAACTGTCTCGAGGCATAAGCTACGACTTTCCCTTCCTGCATCAAAATACAACCCAAACCATTCAAAGATGCATCATTATAGATAACAAATTCTTTACCCGATTCTGGCTAAACTAACACTGGAGCTTCGGTCAAAAGGGCTTTCAACTGATCAAAACTTTTCTGGCACTTTTCTGACGACTCAGATTTAACATCTTTTTGTAATAGCTTCATCATTGGGGTTGCAATTATAGAGAAACCTTTCACGAACCGTCTATAGTAACCAGTATGTCCCAAAAAACTTTGGACTTTAGAAACATTTCTCAGAGGTTTTCGATCGAGTATAGCTGAAATCTTACTCGGATTAACCCGAATACCCGATGCTAATACAACATGTCCTAAAAAACTGACTTCGCGTAACCAGAACTTGCATTTACTGAACATCGCATACAACTATTTATCTCGCAAAGCCTATAACACAAGTCTCAGATATTCAGCATGCTCAGTTTCATCATGGGAATAGATCAAAATGTCATCTATGAACACAACCACAAATCGATTTAAATACTGTCTGAATATCTGGTTCGTCAAATCCATGAAAATAGCAGGTGCATTAGTAAGTCTGAAAGGCATAACCAAAAACTCTTAGTGTCCGTACCTCATTCAGAAAGCAATTTTTAGCACATCAGAGTCTTTAACTCGTAACTGATAGTAACCTGATCTCAAATTTATCTTTGAAAACACTGTAGCCCTTTTTAGCTGATCGAACAGGTCATCAATCCATGGCAATGGATATTTATTCTTTATAGTCACCTTATTGAGTTGTCTATAGTTAATACACATTCTCATTATTCCGTCTTTCTTTTTGACAAATAAAACTGGTGCACCCTAAGGAAAGAAACTCGGCCGCACGAAACCCCTATCTATCAATTCTTGCAAATTCCTTCAATTCGGTCGGTGCCATTATATACGGAGCTATTAAAGTCGAAGTCGTCCCCAGTACTAACTCTGATACAAACTCGTCTCGGAATGATTCGAGTCGTAATGTTGCCCGATCGTGAATTTGAGTAAATTTGAAGGGCTTGGCAAAAATAGACTTAAAATGATGAAAGATAGGCTCAAATGGAATAGTTTGAAATGGTTATGGAAGCAAAGAATGGGATTCGGCTAAGGCTTAAAAAGTGAACCAACACAATTGGACGTGTTGACCCGAAATTTAGACAAGCACTTAGGTTTTAAAATGATTAAAAGATAAGATAGTTTGATAACTAACCTTGACCCACTATCAATGGTTGATAGGAACCTTGGTATATGAACGCCACACTTTAGAAGTGATAAGTTCGGTAACAAAGAAAGGATAGATGCCACAAGCTAAGCTTGATAAGTCAAATCAATTTCAAAAGGATAAAGAGAATTGGATAACCCACAATTCAAATATATTTCAAATATTCAGCAAAAGGTTTTTCTCAAAAGGCTGATTACACACATATTTATAAAGCTAGGAAAAGGCTAGCTGAATGGTCATAAGTATTCATCTTAAAAGCTGAAATAATGCTCAAGTCTCTTGGAATTCTTGAACCAAATAACACTACCATTTAATTCACTTCAATTCAGCTGCATAATTGACCTTGAATGCTTGAAAAGTGACTCTTGAAGTGTCCTTTGATTAGCCGAATAGTCACCAGCACCTTAATGGTGTTTTGAATGCTTGAATTAATTCTTTTAAAGTAGCAAAACGGCTGGAAGGTGAAAAGCTTGTTGCCAAATTTAAAGAAGCAATAATCCACTCTTTAAACTCTTTTAAATGATGTGTTAAATCTTCTTTGTAACAGCCCATTGCTTAAAACCAAAAAAAAAGGACTTGAAAAGCCACTTCATTGAATGTGTAATAGCATATAACTGAAAACACTTGAAAAGCCTCTTTATTGAATTTGTAACGGTTGTGAGCTAAAAAGACACCTACAATAAACACATTAAAATGAACTTATTAAACACAATTAAACACTAATTAAACTCAAACACATTAAAAACTTAACTTCAATGAACTAAAACTTATTCATCAATTATTCCAGCAAGTAGTTTAATTAAATTAAGCATAATTAATTAAACTTAAACTCATGCATCAATAAATTATCCTAGTAACTAGATTAATTAAAGAAACATCTATTAAATGAAGTTCAATAATAACTCAATTATTAAAACTAAGATGAGTTGAATTAATGACCAGCAACTCATTTATTAATCTAAGATGAGTTATTAACTAAGATGAACTCAATTAACTGAAATGAACTCAATTAACTAAGATGAGTAATTTATTCAAGCAACTTAATTGAAAATAAAGTCCAACAACTCAATTTATTAACAAATTGAAATTAAACGTCTCATTTTGCACTTGGGCCAATCTCGATGACGTCGAGATGTATCGAAACATGATGCGACCGAGATTGCATCAAACTCAATACCAAACTCTACTTCTCGGATAGGTGGCAAACTCGATAATTTTTTGAGAAACACATCCGAATACTCGCACACAACTGGTACTGGTTCAATCTTTCTTTTGGTCACTTTACTATCAAGCACATACGCAAAGTAAGCTTCACAACCTTTTCTCACATACTTCTGAGCTAACATCGAAGATATCACTACCGGTAAACCATTTAGATTATTAGATTCCATCCGAATAATCTCATCATTCTGGCACCGTAAATCAATAGTCTTTCTTTTGCAGTTTAAAACAGCATCATGCAAAGTCAACTAGTCTATACCCAGAATTATATCGAACTCGTCAAATGGCAACAACATCGAATCAGCTAGGAAATACGAATCTCGAATCATCAAAGGAAAATTCTTACACACTTTGTCAACTAGAACACACTGGCCCATGGGGTTCGATACTCTAATCACAAACTCAGTAGACTTAACTGGCAAAGTCTTACTGAATACTAAGGTCTCACACACATAAGAATGAGTCGAACCAAGATCAATCAATGCAATTATACTAGTATCATAGAGAGTGAATGTACCAGTAATAACATTTGGGGATGAAGCCTCCTCGCGAGTGCGAATGGCATAAGCTCTGGCAGGTGCACGAGCCTCAGATCGAATTGTTATGTATTTAGTTCCTCTCTGACGACTACTCACATTACCCATATTTTTGGGTGGTCTACCTCGAGCTGACATGTTACTCGGTCTCGTATTTTGTACTGTGTTTTGTTCAACTAGCTCAGGGCATTCACGAATAAAATGATCCATCGATCCACATTTAAAATAGGCCCGATCATGCAATCTATAGCTGCCAGAATATCGTTTACCATAATGTTTGCACTCCAGTTGTTTTGATCTAACATTACCAACACTAGCTACTGAGGTAGCTTTCGAATTCGCAGGTGGTCTATCCCGATCACATCTAGTATGATCCGCAGTAGCTTTTGAACGGCTAAAATCATCTCGAAATCTCTTTGATGTCGACTGAAATGACTTACTCGATGATCTCTTATAGGAATCTCTAGCTTCAAAGTCAGCTTTTCTTTTCTCTTTCCCGAGCTGTTCGGCTTTGCATGCTCGCTCAACCAATACTACGAATTCTTTTATTTCAAGAATGCCAACTAGAAGTTTAATGTCTTCGTTCAACCCGTCTTCAAATCTTTTACACATTATAGCTTCAGTCGATACACATTCCCTGGCATATCTGCTAAGTCTCACAAATTTTCGTTCATATTCTGTCACAGTCATGCGACCCTATTTTAACTCGAGAAATTCTTTGCGTTTTTTATCAATAAATCTCTAGCTGATGTATTTCTTATGGAACTCAATCTAAAAGAACTTCTAGGTCACCTATTCTTTCGAAACCACCGATACTAGTGTATTCCACCAGTGATATGCGGTGTCTCGTAGCAAGGATATGGCACATTTTAAACACTCATCAAGGGTACAAGATAGCTCATCAAACACGCGAATAATATTATCGAGCCAGAATTTAGCTCGCTCAGCATCGTCATCATCAGTAGCTCTGAATTTCTCAGACCCATATTTTTTGATTTTATCAACACGGGGCTTATGTAATCTCAACGGATTAATCACTTGAGGTATAACAGGTATCGAAGGAGGATTAGTCAGGGGTGGAGGTTGTTGTGCAACTGGATCTGTCCGAATATACTATGTAAACCAATCATTCATCATTTGGTAAAAGGCTTGTTTAGCCTCTCCCTCTTGGTTACTCGAAATCAGTCGAGAATCAACTAGCGCTGTCCCTTGCGTGGGAGTAGGCACTATACTCTCGACATCATCAGCTACGGCTTGATCGGGATCCATTTACTATACGAAAACACATTTTCAATTGTCAGGAGTCATCACACTATCATAGTATAAAATATGGCATGTATAGCTAGACTCACATGCGCAACATTAGTCCTAGAATCGACTAAATTGTAGCTCTGATACTAATAAAATGTAACACCCTTAACTCGTATCTGTCGCTAAAATGAGGTTATGAGGCATTACCGGACCAGACACAACTTCCGAACGATTAGATAAACTCTTAGGTCATTATGAATGCATACATAATAATTTATAAAACACATAGTAAAATTTTACGAAACATTAACATTAAACAAACGTCTCATTTCATACTCAAACCCTATCATATTTAAAAACAGTCATAAAAATATAATATGTAACCATGCTTTAAAACATATAGTAACAATTGTTAATTCGTAACTATTAAACATACAACAAATACTGCATTTATAAATCTCACAAATATCTTAAGCATAATTTCAAAATTTATAACATTATGCGCAAGGTATATATAATAGTAGGAACCATTTGATTAATAACTTAAACTCAACATAATCAAATTACTTAATTTGCACAAAAACAATCCTGATTTCTTATAATTTGAATTACTATTTATTTGGTCATTTTCCAATACCTTAGCCGAATATAAACTTGCTAAATGCATATACTTATTCAATGTCCACTTTCATTTTACTCAACCATATCACACACATGTAACATTCCATAGAATAGATTCCATACATCAACCATAAGTTGCATTACATGTCAAGCATTTCACAAGTTTATATATATACATAATTTAACCAAACTCTCAAATCAAAAATAAACATATCAATAAAACATATAATTATAAACATGGTCGATATGCATAAAATTGAATATTAATCTTAGCCATTTATGAATGAACATTAATTTCTTACTTAATCTATTGCCGAATTACTAAGTCATTTACATCTATGTCATATTTGTACACCACATAACCAAATACATAGCTAAATACATATTTTCTCATACTTATTAATGAGCCTTATTACAATCAAACCTTCCATTATTATATTTCAACCAATTCCTTATACAAACATACCATTCAAATAATATGTATATATCAAACCAATACATCATATGCCTATATATATATGCAAGTGTCGAATCATCAATCAAATATATCCATTACCTAATTTCAACATTTAGCCGAATACACTTGTCGAATAAATTAAACCATTACCATCAAATACAAGACATAACTGAATCACTTTAACTATGAGTGACATAACAAGCATAATTCATACTTATGTATATACCATAGCCGATTCAATCAAACCAAATAAAATCATCAATTAAGCAAAGCATATGAACCAAACTTAATAAAATAAACAAGCCATAATATATATATATATATATACACTTTAGCCGAATCAACCAAACCACATCCAAAAATACCAACCATTTTCAATGCATATGACACATATAAACTTGACTAAATTTTCATATACTTACTTAACATATTAGCCATTTTTGCATGGCTTAATAGATACACACAACTTCAAACTTAACCAAATATAATCTAGCCTATACATGCCATAGGTTCAAGTTCAAACTTATAAAAATACCAAAACAGTCGATAGTATGATAGACTTCGCTGACGATCCCCGAGCCCGTAACTAGTCTCCAAAATCTATAAAACAGAAGCAAAAATACACACACAGTAAGCTATCACAGCTTAGTAAGTCATATGCAAATAAACAACTCAATGACATAATCAACTCAATTTAACCAAACCAATTTATGCTATCATAATCACATTTAATTTGAAGCTTATAGTTTCATATACAACATCTACTTTCATTTATAAACTTTATCTTGGCCAAACATACATATATCTATTATCAAAGTATCAGTCAATTTCAAAGCCATAATATCATTATATAATCGAATATATATACACTCATATGCATATACTCATGAATCAAACTTTAATATCACATACTTATACATAACATGTGGCCGAATATACTTCACAAATACACATATATTTACATTAGCATCATGTATAATTTGCATTACTTATCAAATAACCAACTTACCTTATTTTCAAATAGGTAATCAACTATCACATACCTGATCACTTTAGCTCGATTTACATATTCAATCACAACTTATCATTTCTCGTTGAACCATTTGGAATTGAATAGGATACTCGGATAATCACACATAACATACAATGCCAACGTCCCAGACGTGGTCTTACATGTAATCACATATCGATGCCACTGTCCCAAATAGGGTCTTACACGAGAACTCATATCGATGCCAACGTCCCATACGTGGTCTTACATGAGAACACATATAATAAATCATATGTCATGACATATATATCCTAGCTATTCCTAAGGTTCATACGGGGCTTTCGAAAGTCGTAACTCGGTCAAATTGAATTCGTAAACATAGCTCCCAAGCTTATACATATTCGGCTTCCACATATATACTATCATATTATTCATTTCAGCAAATATAGACTCATGTTTATTTAAAATTAACAACATCTATTTGCTTATAAACTTACCTCGGACAACGATAATCGAAACGGAACGATTACTCGACAACTTTGGTTTTCCCTCGATCCAAATCCAATTTCTTTGGTTCTTGATCTAAACATATTCAAATTAAACTCATTCAAACATAATTTCATTAAATTTAGTCCAAAAGCACATAAATGGGAAAATTACTATTTTGCCCTTAACATTTTACACTTTTTATAATTTAGTCCAAATTGCACAAAACACAAAACATGCAAAATTTCCACACATCATGCTTAGGCCGAATGTTACCCATGCTCATACAAGTCCATACATTTCATTTATTTCATATTTTAGTCCCTAAATTTATTATTTTTGCAATTTAGCCTTAATTACTCAAAATCATCAAAAATTCCAATACAAAACATATTAATCCAAAACATACCTTTCATAATTCATCATCTAACATCACAAAGCTCAATTATTCATCAATGGCATAACTCAAAACATTCATGAAAATCAAAAAATCAAGCATGGGCTTTGTAAATTACACTGCAACGATTTCAAAAACGTAAAAATTATCAAAAATCGAGCTAGTTACAGACCTTAATCAAGCTATCAAATGGCCGAATACCCTAAAGCTTTATTCTTTCTCTTTTCTTTTAACATTCGGTCATGGTGTAAAAAACATGAATGCATGTGTTTATTTTATGTTTTATTATAACATATATATTATTTAACATTTTACATTTTTAACCTTTATTGATTAATAACAAAAACTTATACATTAAGGCCACAACCATCCATCACTAATTCATATGGTAATATTGAAACTTAAATACCTCATGCAATAAAGACAACAACAATTTGGCTCTTACAAATTAAACCACAAATTTTCATTTTACGTGATTAAGCCCTTTTATTAAATCGGGCACACAAACGACAAAATTTTCGAATGAAATTTCCACACACATAAATTCACACATAATAAACACAGAAAATAATTTTTAAATATTTTTTGACTCAAATTCGTGGTCCCGAAACCACCATTCTGAATAGGGTTTAAATCAAGCTGTTACAACATATCCGATATTATTATAAGTCGTTCAACAGGCATGAAAAGGGAAAGAGCGGTAAGTGTTCTAATGGTTATGCTATAAACCTATGGAAAGGTATGAAATGATCTATGAATGTATATCTAAGCTTATGGAAAGTATGAATCCAATGGCATTATGTTCATGTGAATTTACCTTACCATGTGATAATTCTATTGAATTATGTGTTAAAGCACTAACAATTGTTGTTGATGATGCTTAGGTTTGTGCCAAGCTATTGGTTGGATTGTTTTACGTTTAATTTTAAAGTTATGCATTGAAATGGTAAGTTATATTCATGTTATACGAAATTACTAAGTATTATATGCTCACGTAGTTTTCTTTCCTATGTTTTATAGATTATCAGAAGCTTGATCTATTTGGAAGCTCGTTGGAGACTTATCACACTATCCAATGATTATATCTGTAGTTTTTCATATTTTGATCAAAGTTATAATGGCATGTATAGGTTATGTTTAATGGCTAGTTGATGTCTATGGCATGTAAATGTTACTTTGAATTTGCAGTACTTTTGGTACTTTTGATACTTTGTGGTTGGGTGATAATATGGTCAAGTTGAAGCATGTTTTTTATAACAAAAGTGGTAAGTGATGGCATGTTTGAAATGTGGTCAATTGTGGTATGTTTTGGTATGGAAATAAGTTAGAAGTGTATGGTTGATGTATGGCTAAATATGCATATGTTTTGATATGTTTGATGGTTTGTGTTTAAGGTGCCTTATTGGCATATTGGTTGTATGGATTAATGGTATAGTGAATTGGTCATTTTATGCATGTTTTGGGCATGTTTTTTGGTCATATGTGCAAATTGTGTTTAGGTACATGCTTGAATTGGGTGAAAGAAATGGCTTGATTTTGGCCAATTTCTTATCCACACGGCCTAAAACACAAGTGTGTGCCTCAGCCGTATGTGACACACAACCATGCGACACGGCCATGTGTCTCCTGTAGGTTTTAGAGGTTGCAAGACAGGTTGTTACACAGCCTGGCACACGACTTGGCATACGGATGTGTGGCTTGGCCACGTGACCTAAGTCAAAGAGTTACACGGGTATGGACACGGGTTGAGACACGGCCGTGTGTCCCTATTTCGATTGTTACACGACTTGAGACACGGGCATGTGTCTCAGCCGTGTGATCCCTGCAATTTAAAATTTTTAACTTTTTCCTCAATGTTCCTAATGTTTTTGATTTAGTCCCGAATTGTTTCTAAAGTGTTTCTAAGGCCTCAAGGGCTCGATTAAGGGGCGATATGCATGTATATGAATGGATTATGCTATGTTTATATCAATGTTTGGATGTAACACCCCTAACCTGTATCCGTTGTCGGAGTAGGGTTACGAGGCATTACCGATCATCCATAACATGATTCATACATTTCACAAATCATTAAATTTAATATTGCATATCATTCATTCACATGCACAAAGTCCCTTAAATAGGTCTACAAGACCTTAAAACACGCTTAAAAGTGGTTTGGGACTAAATTGATAACATTTGCAAACTTTGAGAAACTTAGAAAATTTTCTTTAACTTCAGGGTCACAGGCCTGTGTAAACAACCCATGTGCCACAAACGGCCACCAGACACACCCGTGGAGCATGCTGTATGAAAACAGGGCATACATAGTAACTTATACAACATGGCCGGAGACACGCCCGTGTGCTATGGCCGTGGGAAAATTAGAGAGGTTACTAACTTGAGTCATATGGCCAAACACACGACCATGTGCTAGCCCGTTTGTCTCACACAGCCAATAGACATGCTCATGTGTCCATGCCATGTCAAAACTTTAGGGTCTACTACCTTAATTCGAAACAGCACCCTAAGGGACACACGGCCGTGTAACATAATCGTGTGTCACACGTGGTTGAGACACATGCCCGTGTGGACAAAAATAGGCCACTTCTAAAGCCAATTTGCCACCCTTCTCACAAACACACCTAGCAACCAAAATGATTCCATTTCCATAAACTTATAAGCAGCCAAAACATACCAATTCCTACACATATCATACCATCTAGCATCAACCATTTCAACTACTCAATTTCACATTCAAAGCCTACCAAATCATTAAACCAAAATCATCACAACTTGCATAAGTTCCATATACATTAATTCATTATATTATCATCAATTTCATATCACAAAACACATCATTAAACTTTATCAACACTAAGGCCAACATACCAAATCAAACCAATATACATAAGATATTATGTACATCACTTAGGCCAACTTAAATGACCAAATACATACCAACATTTTCAACCAAAAGTAAGCCAAATCTCATGGCTTAAATCATAATTCAAAACATATCATCAACTCACTAGCCTATACATGACATATACCATATTTACAAGCAACCAAAAATACCAAAAAGTAGTCGATAGTGTGATGATGGTTCTCGATGATCCCCGATGTCTGTGCTAGCATCGATACTCTATAAAACAAAGACAAATAACACACAATAAGCTTCATAGCTTAGTAAGTTCGTACTAAATATTTACTCAACAGTTCATAATATATAAGTTAACAATTAATAAACACTTAGTAAGTCTCATATCATCATTCGATTCTATTCCATGACCATTTATCCTATATAAACAAATCCATCAAGCTTCATACATACAGTATCAACTACCACATAGGTATTGTACGTACCTATACATTCCCGTATTTATTTAGTTCACTTTCACTTCATTGTTCAATACGTTAAACCATCTGTAAATCTTTCTATACTCAAAGAACGTGTACACTTAGTGCATAAATGATTAGCCAAAGCTATAACGATATCGAACACTTAGTGCCATCACATTAAACTGAAACTACCGTGGTATCGCACGCTTAGTGCCACATATAGCCGAAGCTATTCCAATTCGCACACTATGTGCTTTATATAGCCGGAGCTATCTCGAATCGCACATTGAGTGCCAAACGTAGTCAATTTGTCATCGTACGCAATTGTAGTCGTATATATACAATTTATGCAGTATTAAAGCATTAAATTCATAATTGTAACAGTTTTTATCACGTACGAACTTGCCTCGGATACTAAAACAGCAAACTAAATCGTTTAGTCTATAACTTTAGTTTTCTACCAATATAGATCTGAATTCCTCCTTTCTTGATCTAGATGTATTCAAAATTAACTTATTCAATCACATATTTATTCAATTTAATCCAAAAATACATATTTGGCCATTTTTGCACTTTAGCCTCTAAAGTTTCACATTTATTCAATTTAGTCCTTAATACACAAATACACAAAATTCACAAAATTACAATATAACCCATGGTTAGCCAAATTTTCTATAGGTCCTTAGTAGCCCATATTTTTCATTTGTTTCACAATTTAACCCCTCA
The DNA here is from genome assembly GCA_025698465.1 of Gossypium longicalyx. Lineage (NCBI taxonomy): Eukaryota > Viridiplantae > Streptophyta > Magnoliopsida > Malvales > Malvaceae > Gossypium > Gossypium longicalyx. The sequence continues at coordinate 44,119,013 of CM046996.1, read as the reverse complement.
ATTTACACTTTTCTCAATTTAATCCCTAATTGACATTTTTGTTAAAAATCACTTTACAAAACATGTATATCAAACACCAAGCTTGCATAATTCATCATCAAACATTATAAAACTCAAGCATTCATCAATGGAAACTCACAAATTCATCAACAATTTCAAAAATTAGGGTACGGCCTAGCTAGTACTCAAAGCAACATTATAAAAATGTAAAAATCATCAAAAACAGAGCAAAGAACATACCTTAATCAAGCTACCAAGTTGTCGAACCCTAAAATGCTTCCAAAATCTCTTTTCTTTCTTTCTATTCGGTTAAGGAAGACAAATATAGACTAAAATTGGTTTTACTTTTATTTAATTAACCTTTATTTACACAATTACTAAAATACCCTTAATTAAAACATTAATCAAACTTTATAATAGATGACCATTTATGTCAAATTCCACTATCAATGGTCTAATTACATTATAAGGACATTTTAGTTAATAATTCATAGCAAATAAGCACTTTTAACATATAGATTGCAACTTTTGCATTTTACGCGATTTAGTCTTTTTTCTCAAATTGAGCTATTAAACGATAAAATTAGCTCACGAAATTTTCACACATATATATTCACATGTTTTAAACACAAAAAATAATATTAAAATAATTTTACGACCTTAGATTTATGGTTTTAAAACCACTATTCTAATTTAGCTAAAACCGGGCTGTTACAACTCTCCCCCTTAGGGATTTTCGTCCCCGAAAATCTTACCAGTGAATAGGTTTGGATATTGCTTTCTCATAGCATCCTCGATTCCAACTTAGCTTCTTCAACCCTGTGTCGTGGCCATAATACTTTCACTAATGCTATTCTTTTATTTCTTAGCTTTTGATCTCACGAGCTAGAATTTGGACCAGTTTTTCACTATACGATAAATCTAACTGAATCTCAACTTCTGTAGGAGAAATAATGTACGAAGGATCAGGTCTGTACCTTCGTAGCATTGATACATGAAATACATTATAAATCTTTTCTAACTCAGATGACAATGCTAGCTGATAAGCCACTGGTCCAACTCGCTCAATAATCTCATACAATTCGATGAATCTCATACTCAATTTGCCTTTACGACTAAATCTAAATATTTTCTTCCATAGAGATAAATTAAAAAACACTTTATCCCTGATCTGAAATTCAATATCTTTCTGTTTCAAGTCTGCGTAAGATTTCTATCGATCTGAAGCTGCTTTCAAACTATCACGAATTACTTTCACTTTTTCTTCTATTTCTCTGATCAGATCAACCCCATGAATCTTATTACCACCAAGTTTAGTCTAGTACAATGGTGTTCAAAATTTCCGACCATATAAAGCTTCGTACAGTGCCATTTTAATACTTGATTGAAAACTGTTGTTATACGCGAATTCAATCAAAGGCAGATACTTTTCCCGCGTACCCTTGAACTCAAGAATACAACATCTCAATATATCCTCGAGTATCTATATAACTCGCTCGAATTGACCATCCGTCTACGGGTGAAATGCAGTACTGAAATGTAGTTTTGAACCTAGTGCATCTTGTAGTTTCTTCCAAAACCTCGATGTAAATCTCGGATCTCTATTTGAAATAATGGAAACAGGTACACAATGTAATCTCAGAGATATACAACTCAGTAAGCTTGTCAAGTGAATAATCTGTATGCACAGGAATGAAATGAGCTGATTTTGTCAATCTGTCAACTATAACCCAAATCGCATCTTTCTTGCTTGGAGATAAAGGAAAACTTGAAACAAAATCTATAGTCACTCTATCCCATTTCCACTCAAGGATCATAATCAGATGCAATAAGTCAGACGACACTTGATGCTTAGCTTTAACTTGCTGACAAATCAAACATTTAGAAACGAATTTTGAAATATCACGTTTCATGCCATGCCACCAATATATCTGTTTCAAATCATCATACATTTTCGTGCTTCCATGATGAACAGATAAACAACTACTATGTGCTTCATTCAAAATTATCTGAATTAACTCTGAATTTCTTGGAACACATATTCGACCTTTAAATCTTAAATAGTCATCTAGATCAACTTGAAACTCTGAATCAAGGTTTGAATTACATTGAGCTCGTTTTGCTAACATTTCATTATCAACCTTTTGAGCTTCACAAATTTGCAGTACAAACAATCGTCTCGCTTTCAATTCAGCTACAATCAATCCGTCATTAGATAGAGCCAACTGAGCATTCATTGCACGTAAAGCATACAAAGATTTCTGACTTAATGCATCTGCACAACATTTGCTTTTCCCAGATGGTAATCAATTACTAGCTCGTAATCTTTTAGCAATTCTAACCATTTTCGCTGTCTCAAATTCAAATCTTTCTGAGTCATCAGATATTTCAAACTCTTATGATCTGAATAAACATGGCATTTCCCATCGAACAAATAATGGCGCAAAATTTTTAGTGCGAACACAATTGCGTCTAACTCCAAATCGTGCGTCAGTTAATTCTTTTCATGTGGCTTCAACTGTCTCGAGGCATAAGCTATGACTTTGCCTTCTTGTATCAAAATGTAGCCTAGACCATTCAACGATGCATCACTATAGATCACAAATTCTTTACTCGATTCTGGCTGTACTAATGCATCACTATAGATCACAAATTCTTTACTCGATTCTGGCTGTACTAACACTGGAGCTTCAGTCAAAAGAGTTTTCAGCTGATCAAAACTTTTCTGACATTTCTCGGACTATTCAAACTTTACATCTTTCTGAAGCAATCTCGTCAATGAAGTCGTAATCATCGAAAAGCCTTTTACAAACAGACGGTAATAGCCAGCTAGTCCCAAAAAACTGTAGACTTAAGATACATTTCTCGAAGGCTTCAAATCTATTATTGCAGAAATCTTGCTCGGATCGACTTGGACACATGATGCTGACATAATATGCCCTAGAAAACCAACTTCACGCAACCAAGATTCACATTTACTAAACTTTGCATATAATCGCTTATCACTCAGAGTCTGCAATATAATTCTCAAATACTCGGCATGCTCAGTTTCATCTTTCGAATATATCAAAATATCATCTATGAACATATTAAAAAATTGATCTAGATACGGTCTAAAGATCCTGTTCGATAAATCCATAAAGACTACAGGAGCATTCGTTAGTCCAAAAGGCATAACTAAGAATTCATAGTGTCCGTACCTCATTCTGAATGTAGTCTTCGGCACATCAAAGTCTCTTACCCGCAACTGGTAATAACCGGATCTCAAATCTATTTTTGAAAACACTGTAGCCACCTTCAATTGGTCAAACAAATCATCAATCCGCAATAGAGGATACTTGTTCTTGATCGTCACTTTGTTAAGCTATCTGTAGTCTATACACATTCTCATCGTGCCATCTTTCTTTTTCACAAACAACACAGGAGCACCCCAGGGCGAGAAACTCGGTCGTGCAAATCCTCTATCAGTTAATTCTTGCAACTAAGTTTTTAATTCTATTAAATCTGTCAGTGTCATTCTGTACGGAGTTATTGATATCAGTGTTGTACTTCGCATTAACTCAATGCCAAATTTAACCTCTCGGATTGGTGGTAAACCCAATAAATCTTCAGGAAACACATCTGGATATTCACAAACAACTAGCACTGATTCAATCTTCTTTTCAGTTGCTTTCGTATCAAGCACATAAGCTAAATAAGCTTCACAACCCTTTCTTACATATTTCTAAGCTAACATCGACGAAATTACTGTTGGCAAGCTATTCAGATCATCTGACTCAATCCAGATAATCTCATTATTCTGACACCTCAAATCAATCATCTTTTATTTGTAAAATTCACAACAGCATCATGCAGCGTTAACCAATCCATACCCAGGATTATATCAAACTCGTCAAATGACAACAACATCAAATCGGCTAGAAAGCAATTATCCCGAATCATCAATGGACAGTTCTTGCACACTTTCTCAACCAAAACACACTTACCTAAGGGGTTCAATACTCTAATTACAAATTCAATAGACTCTACAGGCAAAGTCTTACTGGATACAAAATTTACACATATATACAAATGAGTTGATCTTAGATCTATCAATGCAATAACTTTAGTATCATAGAGAGTAAAAGTACCGGTAATAACATCTTGAGATGACACTTCTTCGCGACCGCGAATATCGTAGGCTCATACAGGTGCTCTGGCATCAGATCTCACAGCAGTGTCTCGTGTCACACCTCTACCACCACTCACATTTCCCGTGTTTTTGGGTGGTCTGCCCCTACCTGTAGTGTTACTCGGCCTCACGTTCTGAGTATTATCTTTTTCAGCTAACTCTAGGCAGTCTTTAATAAAGTGATCTTGTGAACCATAAATATAACAAGTTCTATTGTTATTTTTCATCCAACAATTCCCAAAATGTCATCTTCCACACTGTTGACACTCAAGTTTAACATATTTTACATTACCAACACTCGATACCAATGTGGCTTGAGTTTTATTGTTAGTGTATTGATTCCCACGATCTCGATTCTGATATCCCACTAAAGCTGTCGATCGGTTAAAATAGTCTCTAGATTTCTTCAACGATAAATGATAAGATTTACTCATCGATCTCTTTCTCGAATCTCTTGCATCTGAATCAGCCTTTCTCTTTTCTTTGCTGAGATCCTCGGCTTTTCAAGCCCTTTCAACTAATACTACAAATTCCTTCAATTTAAGTATCCTGACTAACAGTTTTATTTCCTCATTCAATCCATCAACGAACCTTTTGCACATGATCTCTTCAGTGGAGACATATTCCCGAGCATACTTGCTTAAACGTACAAATTCTCTTTCGTATTCTGTCACCGTCATCCGACCTTATTTCAACTTCAAAAACTCTTTATGTTTTTGATTGAGAAATCGTTGACTTATATATTTCTTTCTGAACTTGAATTGAAAGAACTCCCAAGTAACCCGTTCTCTAGGAACCACTGATGTCAACATTTTCCACCAATGATATGCATTGTCTCTAAGCAGAGATACTACGTATTTGATACATTCTTCCGGAGTACAAGACAATTCATCAAATACTCTAATTGTGTTCTCGAGAACTTAGCCCTCTCAGCATCATCATCAACTGTAGCCCGAAACTCTTCAACCCCGTGTTTACATATCGTATCCACTGGCGGCTTACTGAATCGAATTGGATCTATCATTTGTGGCAAACCTGGGACTTGTTGAGGAACAGATGGGGGTGGAGGTTGGTGAGCAGCTGGATTCGTTCAAACAAACTCCGACAACCACTCACTCATCATTTGTAAGAAGGCTTGCTTTGCCTCTCCCTCGTGACTACTAGTCACAGGTCTAGAGTCAGATTGCGCTACCTTTTGAGTAGGAGCAGGCGCATTACTTTCTACATCGTCAGTTACAGCTCTTTTGAGATCCATTTGTTATATAAAAACATATTTTAACTGTCAGGAATCATCACACTGTCGCAATTTATATTTATGGCATGTATAGCTAGACTCTCACACCTACATTACTCCTAGAATTGACTAAATCATAGCTCTGATACCAATAAATGTAACACCCCTAACCTGTATCCGTTGCCAGAGTAGGGTTATGAGGCATTATCGATCATCCACAACATAATTCATACATTTCACTAATCATTAAATTCAATATCGCATATCATTCATTCACATACACAAAGCCCCTTAAATAGGTCTACGAGACCTTAAAACATGCTTAAAAGTAGTTTGGGACTAAACCGATAACATTTGAAAACTTTGAGAAACTTAGAAAACTTTCTTTAATTTCAAGGTCACACGCCCGTGTAAACAAGCCGTGTGACACGCCTGTAGAGCAAGCCGTGTGAAAATAGGGCATACATACTGACTTATACCACACAACTAGAGACACGCCCGTGTGCCATGGCCATGGAAAAATTAGAGAGGTTACTGACATGAGTCACACAGCTAGCCACATGCCCATGTACCAGCCCGTGTGTCTCACACGGCCAGTAGACACGCTTGTGTGTCTATGCCGTGTCAAAACTTTAGGGTATACTACCTTAATTAGAAATGGTACCCCAAAGGACACACGACCGTGTAACATAACCATGTGTCACACACGACTGAGACACACACCAGTGTCTCTTCCTGTGTGGACAAAAATAGCCCATTTGTAAAGTCAATTTGCCACCCTTCTCACAAACACACCTAGCAACCAAAATGATGCCATTTCTATAAACTTATAAGCAGCCAAAACATACCAATTCCTACACATATAATACCATCTAGCATCCACCATTTCAACTACTCAATTTCACATTCAAAACCTACCAAATCATTAAGCCAAAATCATCACAACTTGCATCAGTTCTATATACATTAATTCATCATATTATCATCCATTTCATATCACAAAACACATCATTAAACTATATTAACACTAAGGCCAACATACCAAATCAAACTAGTATACATAAGACATTATGTACATCACTTAGGCCAACTTAAATGACCAAATACATACCAACATTTTCAACCAAAAGTAAGCCAAATCTCGTGCCTTAAATCATAAATCAAAACATATCATCAACTGACTAGCCTATACATGCCATATACCATATTTACAAGCATCCAAAAATACCAACAAGTAGTCGATAGTGTAATGATGGTTCCCGATGATCCTCGATGTTCGTGCTAGCTTCGATACTCTATAAAACAAAGACAAATAGAACACAATAAGCTTCATAGCTTAGTAAGTTCGTATTAAATATTTACTCAACAGTTCATCATATACAAGTTAACAATTAATAAACACTTAGTAAGTCTCATATCATCATTTAATTCTAATCCATGACCATTTATCCTATATAAACAAATCCATCAAGCTTCATACACACAGTATCAAGTACCACATAGGTATCGTACGTACCTGTACATTCCCATATTTATTTAGTTCATTTTCACTTTATTGTTCAATACGTTAAACCATTTGTAAATCTTTCCATACTCAAAGAGCATGCACACTTAGTGCATAAATGAATAGCCGAAGCTATAACAATATCGCACACTTAGTGCCATCATATTAAACTGAAACTATCGCAGTATCGCACACTTAGTGTCACATATAGCCAAAGCTATTCCAATTCGCACACTAAGTGCTTTATATAGTCGAAGCTATCTCGAATAGCACATTGAGTGCCAAACATAGTCGACTTGTCGTCGTATGCAATCGTAGTCTCATATATACAATTTATGCAATATTAAAGCATTAAATACATAATTGTAACAATGTTTATCACGTATGAACTTACCTCGGATACTAAAACGATGAATTGAATCGTTTAGTCGATAACTTTATTTTTCCCCCGATCTAGATCTGAATTCCTCCTTTCTTGATCTAGATGTATTCAAAATTAACTTATTCAATTACATATTTATTCAATTTAATTCATAAACACATATTTGGCCATTTTTCACTTTAGCCTCTAAAGTTTCACATTTATTCAATTTAGTCCTTATTACACAAATACACAAAATTCACAAAATTTCAATATAACCCATGCTTAGCCGAATTTTCTATAGGTCCTTAGTAGCCCATATTTTTCATTTGTTTCACAATTTAACCCCTCAATTTACACTTTTCTCAATTTAATCCCTAATTGACATTTTTGTTAAAAATCACTTTACAAAACATGTATATCAAACACCAAGCTTGCATAATTCATCATCAAACATTATAAAACTCAAGCATTCATCAATGGCAACTAACAAATTCATCAAAAATTTCAAAAATTAGGGTACAGGCTAGCTAGTACTCAAAGCAACGATCACAAAAACGTAAAAATCATCAAAAAACCAAGCAAAGAACATACCTTAATCAAGCTACCAAGTTGTCGAACCCTAAAATGCTTCCAAACTCTCTTTTATTTCTTTCTATTCGGTTAAGAAAGACAAAGATGGACTAAATTTGGTTTTATTTTTATTTAATTAACCTTTATTTATATAATTACTAAAATGCCCCTAATTAAAACATTAATCAAACTTTATAATGGATGACTATTTATGTCAAATTTCACTATCAATGGTCTAATTACATTATAAGAACCTTTAATTTAATAAGCCATAGCAAATAATCACTTTTAACATATAGAATGCAACTTTTGCATTTTACGCGATTTAGTCTTTTTTCTCAAATTGAGCTATTAAACGATAAAATTAGCTCACAAAATTTTCACACACATATATTCACATGCTGTAAACACCAAAAACAATATTAAAATAATTTTATGACCTCAGATTTATGGTTCTGAAACTACTATTCTGATTTAGCTAAAACCAGGCTGTTATATTAGAAATGCATGTTTTTATGTTACGGTTTTACGGTAGTGCTCCATAACCCTATTCTGGAAATGGATACATGTTAGGGGTGTTACAAGAACAAAAAAAATTCTTGTAGCTCGGGATAACTTCAATGAAAACTTGCAAGAAATGAGAATAAAAAGAAAAGTTAGACATAAGATAGAAACACATGTTGTGATGATGAACTTGGATGAAAATTTAAAAACTTCATATCTAAATTTTTTTAAAATATATCTATGACTCTCTTTATTAATAATGATATATGACTCTCTTTTTTTTAAATAGATAGAACAACAATAAAATTAATATAGATAGAAACCTGATTTAGAAAACACAAGCTCTAATACCAAATGTTGTGAGTCAACTAATCAAATTGAACCTTAAAAAGAATAGTGAGAACCAAACTCAAATTAGAGACACAATTTGTAACCCAGATTGTTGAAAACAGATTCAAAAAAGACAAAGAAAAAGACATTGGCCTAATGTCAAGTTAAGATTTCAAACTACAGGTGTAAAACTCTTTACCCGTACTCAAGACCAAAACAAAGTACGAGGCGTTACCGGACACAAACTCAGACATTTCAAAAAATACGGTTATAAAATTTCATTTTAATTTAAAACCAATCAAACAACATCATAGTGTCCCTATCATGGACCTATAAGGTCCAAAACACACATTAAATCGATTCAGGACTAAATCGAAAACTATAGAAAATTTTAGTAAAGTTCCAAGAGTTATGCCTCACACAACCGTGTGGGGGCAAGCACACGCCCGTGTCTCTCACACGGCCTAGACACGCCCGTGTCATCGCCCGTGTCCAAAAACTCAGACATTTTGTTTATGACGTCATCATTCATTTTGAGGCACATGGCCAAGACACACGCTCGTGTTCTAGGCCGTGTCCTCCACACGGTTGAGACACATGGTCATGTCACTGCCCGAGTGTTTAATACCATGAAATCTGACCTAAAATTTTAGGTGTAGAGGACACACGGCCAGGCAACACGCCCATGGGGGCTAACCGTGTGTCATACACAGCCTAGACACATTCCCGTGTATCTACCCGTATGGACCTTTTCAGGGCTATTTTCCAAGCCTTTAGTCACCCTCTAACATCCATACACACTTATAGACTTCAATGGTATTTAACATGGGATAATTATACTCTTAGACAACTTTGGCATAACTCATTGCATGTTAGCCTCGTCTCATCGGCTTAGTACATGCTAAATTATCCTTTTCGTATGAGGGATTAACATAGCACATTTTACATTTAGGCCATATTATAACCATATACCATTATATGCTATGTCCACTCTCAAATGATTAAGTCTCATTTCAAGCATCCATCCATGATAAACCTCATCATCATATCTCATGAAATATTTAAATATAAATATGCATCATTAGTAAGTTTACAACCTACATCAATATGAGCCATATCTCATGGCCATATACAAAAGAATAAGTATACCATTTAAGCCCTTACATTGGCTAGCCAAATGACACATACAACAAAATAACCAAAAACCCTATACATGCCAATAAACAAAATAAAAGTATCTATATACCAAAGCAGAACAAGTCGATAGTGTGTTGATTCTCCAACCGTCTTCCAATCTTCACGAGTCCACGAGCTCTGTAAGATAGGGAAAAGAGAAGGGGGTAAGCATTTATATGCTTAGTAAGTTCGAATAACAGGAAGGTAAACTTACCAGTTATTTAACATACAACCACATTAGTCATACATCCCAACAAGTACAGGATAGTTTCCTATCACGTGCACTCAAATCATCAAGTTAGTATAGTTTCCTATCACGTGCACTCAAATCATCAAGTTAGTCTCATGTCAAAATATTATAACGTTAATCTAGATGAGCTCATCAATTCAAGAATTTCCATTCTTATTTCTCATTTTAATCCCATTGTATTTCTCGAAAATCTTGATGGATAGCCCATTTACAGTCAAATCATACAGGTGATCATTTTCAAACATGCACTTTTGCGAACCTCACATCTTTCGGCGGGATTACCAGTCCAGGCTAAATACCTTGTAATGACAAATAGTCTTAATGAGCTCGGATCTGAATTACCAATCTAGGCTAAATTCAGACCCTAACCAGATTACCCATCCGGGCCAAATCCATAATGTACACATATTCTTCGGGAGGCTTTATCACTTTAGGAACACCCGTCTGGGCTAGATCCTTTCTATACCGAGATCAACAGATTACCCGTCCGAGCTAAATCCTTTTCTGCAACACATGTAGAATCTTGTGTCATGTAAGAATGACGTATCCATCAAATATCCCTTTTTATTCAACCAAGACATTTTACCATATCATCAATTTTCATGAATTATTTATATTGTAAATAACCATTTAAAATCATACAAGAATATTCACTTTTAATGTATTTAAACAGTCTACATTCGAGTTCTACGAACTTACCTGGTAGTCGTTTCAGATTTGTATTTTCGGCTATTCCGAAACCTTTCGTTTTCCACAGTCGACCTCTGAAATTGGTTCCTTGGAGTCTATATCAATAAAAATAAATCATTAATACCTTACATTATTCAATTTCGGCTAAAACTCACCCTAGGGCAAAATGACCATTTTGTCCCTAACCTTTCACACTTTTACAAATTAATCCTTAGGCTCGTATGATGAAATGCATGAAATTTCTAGGTTACCCCAGCCTAGCTAAATATTTTTCATGCTTATAGCAGCCTAGAATTTTCCTTCATTTCACATTTTTCTACCCATTTTTACAACTTTTACAAAATGGTCCTTTAGGCCATTTCCATGAAAACTACTTAGTAAAAGTTTTTTATCATCCTTTAAACTTTCATATTCCTCCATAAATCATCAAAACACAAGCATCTCATGTATGGGTAATTTTCTAAACATGAACCCTAGTTTGAGATATGGGTAGAAATAGAAAGAGTATGCTTCAAGAATCTCAAAAACATAAAGAACATCAAAAACAAGGCTAGGATTGACTTACTATCAAGCTTGAAATGTTGAAAACCCTAGCTATGAAAAACATGCAAATTTTTCTAGCTATGGAGAAGAAAATGGCTGATTTTTGCTTGATTTTCTCTTTTTATTACATTAATTAACCAAATGACTAAAATGCCCTTCCTTATTGACCTTTCTAAATTTTCCATACATGTCAATTTTTGTCCAAAAACTTAGAAATTAGGCAAATTTATCTTTAAGGACCTCTAATTAATAATCCAAAGAAAATTCATACAAATTGCTTCTAGAACCCAAGTTTTACAGTTTATTCAATTTGGTCCCTAATTTCCAATTAGACACCTTATAGTTAGAATTTCTTCATGAAACTTTAACACATGCATATTTTTATATTCTAGACCTCTTATTAATCACAAGACAATTATTTTAATGTCGGATTTGTGGTCCCGAAACCACTATTCTGACTAGGCCCTATTTTAGGATGTTATATTTCTCCCCCACAAGGGACTTTCGTCCTCGAAAGTCTTACCAATAAACAGGTTCGAATATTTGCTCTTCAAGGTTTCTTCAGGTTCCCATGTAGCCTCTTCCACTCCATACTTATGCCATAATACTTTTACCAAGGCAATATTCTTGTTTCTCAATTGTTTGACTTCTTAAGCCAAAATCTTGACTGGTTCTTCACCATAGGTCAAATTCGGTCTAATCTCAACTTCTGTCGATGAAATCACATAGGAGGGGTCTGATTTATATCTTTGTGACATGGATACATGGAACACGTCGTGAATATTTTCCAATTCGGATGGCAGTGTTAAACGGTAGGCTAATGGTCTAATTTTCTTTGTAACCTCATATGGTCCAATAAACCTTAGACTCAGCTTGCCTTTCCGTTCGAATCTTAATACCTATTTCCATGGAGACACTTTCAAGAACACTTTATCTCTAACGTGAAACTCAATATCTTTTCTTTTCAAATCAACATAAGATTTTTGCCTATCCGATACTGCTGTTAAGCAATCACATATCACTTTAACCTTTTCCTCAGTTTTCTTATCTAGGTCAACTCTGTGAATCTGATTTTTTTTGAGTTCTGTCCAATACAGTAGAGTTAAGCACTTCTTGCCATGCAAGGCCTCATAGGGTGCCATTTTCAAACTCGTCTGAAAACTATTGTTGTAGATGAATTCCACCAATTGTAAGTATTTTTTCCTAACTACCCTGAAATTCAAGAACGCAACACCGTAACATGACCTCAAGAATTTGAATCGTCTATTGAGACTGACCATCAGTCTGCGGGTGGAAGGCTGTGCTAAAACTCAACTTTGTACCCAAGGCCTCTTGTAGTTTCTTCCAAAATCTCGAAGTGAATCTTGGGTCCCTATCTGAAATAATCGATAACGGTACCCCGTGTAATCTCACAATCTCAGATACATACAAGTCGGACAACTTGTCAAGTGAGTAGTTAGTTCGTACTGGAATAAAGTGAGTCGACTTCGTTAGCCTATCAACCACAACCCAAATAGAATTTTTTTCGGGGTTAACAGTAATCCTGTCACGAAATCCATAGTAATCATATCCCACTTCCACTCAGGGACTATCACAGGCTGTAACAAACCTGAAGGTACTTGGTGTTCAGCCTTGACTTGCTGACATATCAAGCATTTTGATACAAATTCGGAGACGTCTCTTTTCATGCCATTCCACCAGTACATTTTCTTCAAATCATTGTACATCTTGGTACTTCTCGGATGAATAGAAAAACAGCTATCATGTGCCTCTTGCAAAATTTTTTGAACAAACTCGTCATCTCTTGATACATAGATCCTATCTTTGAACATCAAGCAACCGTCGAGATCGATCCAAAAATCTGATTCGGTGCTTGACTCGAATTAAGTTCTCTTCGCTTGTAAATCACAATCATTGACCTAAGCTACACATATTTCTTGTAGAAACATTGGTCTGGCTCTTAACTCTGCCAAAACTGAACCATCTTCAGACAATGCCAACCGTGTGTTCAGAGCTCTCAAAGCAAATAAGGATTTTTTGCTCAGTGCATCGGTGACCACATTCGCCTTTCCTGGGTGATAATCAATTATCTGATCATAATCTTTAATCAACTCTAACCATCTTCGTTGTCTTATATTCAATTCCCTTTGAGTCATCAAGTACTTCAAGCTCTTGTGATCAGTGAATGCACGGCACGTCTCACCATACAAATGGTGTCTCCAAATTTTCAGGCCAAATACTATGGCTGCTAGCTCCAAGTCATGTGTTGGATAATTTCTCTTGTGTGGTTTCAATTGCCTCGAAGCATAGGCTATCACCTTGCCCTCTTACATAAGCACGCAACCCAGTTCATTCAAGGACGTATCACTATAAACCATAAACTCCTTTCTAGGCTCAGGTTGTACTAGTATTGGAGCTTCAGTCAGCAATATTTTCAATCTCTCGAAACTCTACTGACACTTCTCTGACCATTCAAACTTAATGTCTTTTTACATCAACATTGTCAAAGGAGTTGCAATCATCGAAAATCCTTTTACAAAGCTTCGATAGTAGTCGACCAAGCCCAAAAAGCTTCTAACCTCGATTACATTCTTCGGCTGCTTCCACTCGACAATAGCAGATATTTTGTTTAGATATACTTGGATGCCATCACCCTATACAATATAACCCAAAAATCATACCTCTCGAAGCCAGAACTCACTTTTGCTGAACTTAGCATACAATTTCTTGTCTCGCAAGGTCTGTAAAATAGTCCTCAGATGTTCAGCATGCTCGGACTCATTACAAGAATAGATCAAAATATCATCAATGAATACCACAACAAACTTGTCTAAGCATGGCCGGAAAACACAATTCATTAAGTCCATAAACGTGGCTGGGGCGTTCGTTAGACCAAAAGGCATGACCAGGAACTCAAAATGACCATACCTCGTCTTGAAAGTGGTCTTAGGCACGCGTCGACTCTTCAACTCATAGAATCGGTAGTAACTAGGATCTCTCAGTCTATCTTAGAAAACACTGTGGCTCCCCTCAATTGATCAAACAAGTCATTGATCCTTGGCAAAGGATACTTGTTTTTGATAGCTACCTTATTAAGTTGTCGGTAATCTATGCATAGCCTCATTGAACCATCTTTCTTTTTCACGAATAATACGAGAGCACCCCAAGGCGAAAAGTTTGATCTTGCAAAACCTTTATCCATCAGTTCTTGTAGTTGTGCTTTTAACTCTTTCAACTCGATTGGCACCATCTTATACGGAGCAATAGAGATAGGAGCTGTCCTAGGCACCAGCTCAATACCAAACTCCACTTCTCTAATAGGAGGTAATTCGGGTAGCTCTTCTAGAAACATATTCAGATACTCGCATACTATCGGTACCAATTCTAACTTCATCTCAGATTCTTTAGTATTCAACACGAAAGCAAGTTAGGCTTCATATCCTTTTCTCATATACCTTTAAGTCATCATTGAAGTAATCATAACCGACGAAGTATCCAACTAGCTTGAATCAATCCGGAGAATCTCACCATCTGAGCATTTCAATTCGATATACTTGCTACCATAATTTACGATTACATCATGCACAGCTAATCAATCCATGCCAAGTATTATATCAAACTCATCGAATGGCAATAACATAAGGTTAGCAGAAAAACAATGACCTTGGGTCGTCAAGGGACAATTCTTACGGACTTTATCAACTAGAACTGACTTGCCTAGAGGGTTTGACAACTTAATCACAAATTCCGCATTCATTCTAGACACCAATTTCATGCAAATGTACAAATGGGTTGATCCTGGATCAATTAAGGCAATGACACGAGTATTGTAGAAAGAAAATGTACCCGTGATGATATCGGGAGCAGAGGCTTTCTCTCAAGCGCATATTACATAAGTTCTTACCGGGGCTCGAGCCTCTGATTTTACAGTAGCATCTTTAGCAACAGTTCGACTGCCACTTGGACTTCCGGGGTGTCTCGGGGGTCTACCTCGAGAAATAGGAGCATTCGGCTGCGGGGCTAACTAAACCTCTTTATTAGTTCGCTCCGGGCAATCTCTGAGAAAGTGGTCAAGAGACCCACATCTAAAACACGCACCACTCTTCATTTGGCACTCTCCGAAGTGAAATTTGTTGTAGCTTTTACACTTCGAGTTTTGATCATCTACGCTTCCCACACTAGTTACCATAGGGGAAGAAGACTTCGGGTTATGTCGCTTGGAGCCTCTTGCTCTACCCGAATATCCTACCGATGAAGTGGAGCGTTCTTGATGACTTCTCGATTTCTTTGTGGGGAAAGAGTGTGCTCTACCGCTAGACCTCTTACTCGAAACTCGAGCTTCTCTCTTAGCTTGCTTTCTTTCATTATTTAGCTCTTCGGCCTTCTTGGCCCGATCAGCTAATGTGACAAATTGTTGTATCTCAAGGATCCCGACTAGCAATTTAATTTCCTCATTCAAGCCTTCCTCGAAGCGCTTACACATTTCTACCTCTGATTGGACCCATTCTGTCGCATACTAACTTATCCTCACAAACTCTCTTTCATATTCTAACACGGTCTTATTTCCTTGTTTGATTTATAAGAACTCCATTCGCTTCAAGTCTATAAGAACCTTTGACTGATGTATTTCTTTTTAAACTCAGCTTGAAAGAACTCCCATGTAATATTTTCCTTTGGTACCATTGAGGACACCATTTTCCACTAGTGGTATGCAGTTTCTTTTAGAAGAGATACAGTACACTTCAAGTACTCCTCGAGTGTACATGACAATTCATCCAAAACTCGCACAGTATTCTTGAGTCAAAACTGAACTCGTTTAGCATCATCCTCAACCTTAGCCCTAAACTCTTCAGCCCCGTATTTCCTAAGTTTATCCACTAGCGCCTTACCAATTCTCACTGGTTCAACAACCCTTGGTACTTCATCAGGTCTGTTAGCAAGTGGAGGTAGACATGGTATTTCAAGGCGGTTTCTCAGGTATTCCCCGAACCACTCATCCATCATGTCGAAAAAGGCTGCTCTCGCCTCTTCCCGACCTTCAGACATAGGCCTTCTACTACTACTAGAAATAGCTCGCTGCATGGAAGCTAGAGCATGGCTCTCGGCTCCCTCAGACTCATCTTGGTCTTGATTGGAAGACATTTACTATATTTAAATACAATTAAAAAGGTTAGGAGATGTCACACTATCATAACTTGTATAATGGCATGTATAGCTAGACCAGATACAAGCTACGTTAGTCTGAGAATCGACTAAACCGTAGCTCTAATACCACTAAATGTAACACCCATTACTTGTACCAAAGACCGGGACAAAGTACAAGGCGTTACCGGACACATACTCAGAAATTTCAGAAAAAACGATTATAAAATTTCATTTTAATTTAAAACCAATCAAACAAAATCATAGTGTCCCTATCGTGGACCTACAAGGTCCAAAACACACATTAAATCGATCCGGGACTAAATCGAAAACTATAGAAAATTATAGTAAAGTTCCTAGGGCTATGCCTCACACGCCCGTATAGAGGCAAGCACACGTCTGTGTGCTTCGGGACACGCCCGTGTCCCTCGCCCGTGTTGAATTATTTGGATTCGAACCAAGCACACGGCCAAGCACACGTCTGTGTCTCTGGCCCGTGTCCCTCACACGGCCTAGACACACCCGTGTCATCGCCCGTGTCCAAAAACTCAGACATTCTATTTATGACATCATCATTCATTTTGAGGCACACGGCCAAGACACACGCCAGTGTGCTAGGCCATGTCCTCCACACGGTTGAGACACACGGCCATGTCTCTACCCGTGTGTTTACTACCATGCAATCTGACCCAAAATTTTAGGTACAGGGGACACACGGCCAGGCAACAAGCCCATGGGGGCTGACCGTGTGTCACACACGGCCTAGACACATGCCTGTGTGTCTACCCGTGTGGACCTTTTCAGGGCTATTTTCCAAGCCTTTGGTCACCTTCTAACATCCATACACACTTATAGACTTCAATGGTATTTAACATGGCCTAATTATACTCTTAAACAACTTTGGCATAACTCATTGCATGTTAGCCTCGTCTCATCGACTTAGTACATGCTAAATTATCCTTTTCGTATGAGGGATTAACATAGCACATTTTACATTTAGGCCATATTATAACCATATACCATTATATGCTATGTTCACTCTCAAATTATTAAGTCTCATTTCAAGCGTTCATCCATGATAAACCTCATCATCATATCTCATGAAATATTTAAACATAAATATGTATCATTAGTAGATTTACAACCTACATCAATATGAGTCATATCTCATGGCCATACACAAAAGAATAAGCATATCATTTAAGCCCTTACATTAGCTAGCCAAATGACATATACAACAAAATAACCAAAAACCCTATACATGGCGTTAAACAAAATAAAATTATCTATATACCAAAGCGGAACAAGTCGATAGTGTGTTGATTCTCCAATCGTATTCCAATCTTCACGAGTGTACGAGCTCTATAAGACAGGGAAAAGAGAAGGGGGTAAGCATTTATATGCTTAGTAAGTTCAAATAATGGGAAGGTAAACTTACCGGTTATTTAACATACAACCACATTAGTCATACATCCCAACAAGTATAGAATAGTTTCCTATCACATGCACTCAAATCATCAAGTTAGTCTCATGTCAAAATATTAGAACGTTAATCTAGATGAGCTCATCAATTCAAGAATTTCCGTTCTTATTTCTCATTTTAATCCCATTGTATTTCTCGAAAATCTCGATGGATAGCCCATTTACCGTCAAATCATACAGACGATCATTTTTAAGCACGCACTCCCGCGAACCTCACATCTTACGGCGGGATTACTAGTCCAGGCTAAATCCCCCGTAGTATAAATCCATGGAGTGATGTTGGGATTACCAGTCTAGGCTAAATCCCTTGTAACGACAAACACTCTTAATGAGCTCAGATCTGAATTACCAGTCTAGGCTAAATTCAGACCCTAATCGGATTACCCGTTCGAGCTAAATCCATAATGCACACATATTCTTCGGGAGGCTATATCACTTTAGGAACACCGTTCGGGCTAGATCCTTTCTATACCGAGATCAACGGATTACCCGTCCGGGCTAAATCTTTTTCTGCAACACATGCAGAATCTCGTGTCATGTAAGAATGACGTATCCATCAAATATCCCTTTTTATTCAACCAAGACATTTTACCATATCATCAATTTTCATGAATTATTTACATTGTAAATCAACATTTAAAATCATACAGGAATATTCACTTTTAATGTATTTAAATAGTCTACATTTGAGTTATATGAACTTACCTGGTAGTCGTTTCGGATTTGTATTTTTGGTTATTCTGAAACCTTTTGTTTTCCACAGTCGACCTCCGAAATTGGTTCCTCAGGGTCTATATCAATAAAAATAAATCATTAATACCTTACATTATTCAATTTCAGCTAAAACTCACCCTAGGGCAAAATGACCATTTTGTCCTTAACCTTTCACACTTTTACAAATTAATCCTTAGGCTCGTATGATGAAATGCATGAAATTTCTAGGTTACCTCAGCCTAGCTAAATATTTTTCATGCTTATAGCAGCCCAGAATTTTCCTTCATTTCACATTTTTCTACCCATTTTTACAACTTTTACAAAATGGTCCTTTAGGCCATTTCCATGAAAACTACTTAGTAAAAGTTGTTTATCATCCTTTAAACTTTCATATTCCTCCATAAATCATCAAAACATAAGCATCTCATGTATGGGTAATTTTCTAAACATGAACCCTAGCTTGAGATATGGGTAGAAATAGAAAGAGTATGCTTCAAGAATCTCAAAAACATAAAGAACATAAAAAATAAGGCTAGGATTGACTTACTATCAGCTTGAAATGTTGAAAACCCTAGCTATGAAGGGCAGCTATGGAGAAGAAAATGGCTGATTTTTTCTTGATTTTCTCTTTTTATTACATTAATTAACCAAATGACCAAAATGCCCTTCCTTACTAACCTTTCTAAATTTTCTATACATGCCCATTTTTGTCCAAAAACTTAGAAATTGAGAAAATTTCTATTTAAAGACCTCTAATTAATAATCCAAAGCAAATTCATACAAATTGCTTCTAGAACCCAAGTTTTGCAATTTATTCAATTTGGTCCCTAATTTCCAATTGGACACCTTATTGTTAGAATTTCTTCATGCAACTTTAACACATGCATATTTTCATATTCTAGAATTCATATTAATCACAAGACAATTATTTTAATGTCAGATTTATGGTCCTGAAACCACTATTCTGACTAGTCCCTATTTCAGGATGTTACATGTGGTATTAAGTAGAACTTTTGACCGAAAAACCTATAATAGGTTACGATCAAATGGTTTAAGAAGGAATTGTTATCACCACACTCAAGATAGGTAAAAGGTGAGTGATAAGACATGGGTGAACGCCACAAGAATTAATTTTGATAAGTTTGAAAGTTCGTTAAAGAACTAAACAGAAAACTCACTTAAATATATTTCAAGTTGAATAATTGTTAACCTTTTTACATAGGACTAAATCTACTATTTATACTTGGAACATCCCTCCAAGAATAGGAATGGCTGAAATTCGACCATAAATGTATCCATAAATCCGACCATTCATTGAGTCTTTAAGTTCATGAATCCTCCCATCCAATGCATCTTCAAGTACATGTATGATCATTAATATGTGTGCATTCACTTCACCTTCAATTCATTGCATCTAGGGTAAGAAAATGGTCACACATGTATATATTGGTCATATGTTGAACCTAAAAAGAGATGAGTGGCCGAACATGCATGAACCAAACCATACAATGTATCCAAGGCAAATGAATGGCCGCTTATGCATCCATCTTGTTGGCCGGCCATGTAATGCATCTAAAGTAAGTTTAATGTCTTAAATAAAAACTAAATACACCCATTAGTATGCTAAACATAAAAAATAGATGCATCTTGGAAGCCAGACGACCATTTTAATAATGTTGAGTAAACAATGGTCTTTATTTGGCCCACCTTTGAATTTGGTCTTTTCATCATCAATACCTTGAATAAGCCCCCAAGTGCCTCCTTGAACTGTTTAGCCCTAGCCCTTCTGATCGGCCCACTTGGTAGTTGTAATGGATTCTTGCACTTAAAGATGGCCCACATGCAATTGGCCCAATTACATTCGGCTCATTTGTAACTTTCAAAGAGTCTTTATTATTTAGCCCATGTATTGCTCTCATGCACACATTACATATTTCACTTCGTTTACTCACATACTTATAATAATTACAATTTCATCAAATTTTATGACTTTACAATTTAGTCATTTTTCTCACTTTCAATCTTTCTCACTTTTCTTTCTTTTTCTCTTAATTTAACTACTTGGTAAATAAAATCAAATCATCACTTTCTTATTCTTAATTGTTATCACATCTTATTCTTTATTTATGTAACATGTAAGCTTATATTTAAATATCATGTAAAGACTTTTACTAATCTAATTAAACTTAACAATAAGTAACTTATTTAAAGTAAGTAGAATTCTAGTTGTACTTACAAACAAAGCTTTAAAATCAAACTCTTTTACTTATCTAATTAAGCTTAACAATTATCTCCTTCTTTTTCTTCATTTTCCATATCAAAACAAACAATATTTACACATTAAAATCATAATAAAATATCATAATCTATGTCCTTCAATTAAAACTAACATGAATTTCAAGAAAAGTTTATCATTCTTACCTCAATCACTTATATTTACTACTAATCATTATTTTCTCCCTCCAAGACAATTATAGGTGCACTTCTTATGAAATTCAAGTGGCTACTACTATTCTCTATTGATTTCAGTTACTAATCATAAAAAAAAAATTGGAGTGATTAAGCTTAATTGGCTTGGAAATATTGGAAAGGACCTATTTGTAAAGAAAACAAAATTTGGGATGAAGGCCTTATGAAAGTGACATGATGATGGCTTAAATAAGATGGTTTCTCCATATTATTCTACATATTTCCATCAAAATATTTCATTAAAATAATCTTTAAAATAATAATTACGAAATTACCTCTACTAATATTGTTTTGACAAAATTTAATCATTAATCATTACACTTTACATAATTATCTTATTTAAATGATTATCATTTTTCTCTTTTAACTTTTTCTATAATATCATTATGAGTCACATTTTCTATACATTTCCATCAAAATATCTCATTAAATTATGATTTCAAATTATAATTGATTCACTATTAAAATAGAATTCGTTACCATGCTAAAATAGGTTTCGTCACTAAATGAAATGATAAAATGGCCTAGTATAATAATAAAGCCCACAATGATTACTTATTTTTATTAATTTAGTCTTAATTTTTTTAAAAAAAAATCAAAAAAAATTTAACTTTCAATATTTACACATTTAATCATTTAGTCTTGATTCTAAAAATTAAAAATATTTTTTTAAAATAAAAAATACATAAAATTGAATACTATTAAAATTTATTAAAATGTATAAAATAGTAAAAAAATTATAAAAATTTATATTTAAAAATTGTTAAGATTTAATGCATTTTCACACCTTCCTTTTTTCAATTTTTTTATTTGTTGTCTCTTTTTCACCTTATTATTTCCCTTTTTCCTTTTATCATTTTTCTCCATAACAGCAATTTAAATATCTCTAACAGGATGAACTAGACTTGTCCGATGGGCCGACCTGAAGGGTCCGTCTGAAATGTGGGTACGTTTAGGCAACAATATAGGACTAAAAATGGGTTTAGGTAAAAAAAAAATAAGACTCATGCCTGGGGTAAGGGTTTTTTGGCCTGAGCTCGGCTCGAATTTGTAAAAAAAAAAAAACTCTTTTATTCTATTGTTGTTTTTCACTATTTTGTTGTGATTTCACTATTATGTTACTACTATTTTGTTGTTATTATTTGGATCTTGTATAAGTCTTATATTATTGTTAATTTTGTTATTATTTTAGAGACATTTGCTATTAAATTGCACATATCTTAGTATTATTTAAATATAAAAACCTTTTTTAATTTATTTTTAATTTGTTGGAAAATATTTATTTTAATATTTTGAGTTTTTTTCATAAATTATATTTTTAAAATTTTTTATATAAAAAAATAAAATAAAAAATTTTAATACGGTTAAATTAGACCAAATTTGAGTTATAACAGTTTTATCCAAATCGAGTCTAGGTAAAAATTTAAGTTCATTCTCTTGATCGGACCCGAGCTTATTAATTGGGTTTAAAATTTTATTAGGGTCTAACTTAAGCTCAACCCGACCTGACTTATGGATAAATTAAAGATGAAATAGATCAAACTTAAACTTAACTCAACCCAACTTATGAATAAGTTGAAGATGAAATAGGACGCGAAAACTTACAAAGCAAATTTGGGAAATTTAAGGAAGCAACATCTCCTTTGAGAGCCATAACGGCTGCATCGTAAGCCTTGATTTCCATACCTGGGCTCGAGCATGTCCCTAGCCATATTCGGGACTTCTTGATAGGCTCACTCACCCACTTGCCTTCCTTCTACGAACACCTTTGAATACTGGGTGTTGAGTCACTTTAAATTTCTTCCTTCCAGCTTTTCGCTTCTGGGATTGCGCTTCAACTTGCTCTAATGAGCTCCCTGGTTCAGACTGTGACGACAATGGTGAAATTTCATGGGGATTTAAGCTTAAAAACCATTGTTGATCTTCCCTTATTTCATTTTTTATTTTCTTTTGAGTCCTTAATTATTCTAGAAGCTAGCGAAAGAGATTTAAATTTATAAAGTAAAATGAAAAAGAGAAATAATAAAGTGAAAGAAAGAGAACAAACAAAAAATAAAAAAGGAAATCTAAAAATGTTTTAAATTTTAACAATTTTTAAATATGTTTATTTTTTAATTTATTTTTAATTTTTTGTATATTTTCATAAGTTGTAATAATTTTTGAATATTTATGTGTTTTTTAAATAAGCATTTTAATTTTTAGAATTAAGATAAAGCCGTGGATAATTTTATTGAAATTTTCAAAATTAATACTAAATTAACAAAATTAATAATTGTTTAGAGTTAAATTTATTATTATAACAGAAAACAGTATTTCATTTAGTGGCCAAATTCATTTTAATAATAATGACTAAAATACAAATTTAACTTGATGATAGTAACTAAATTAATAAACAAAATAATTTGGTCACTATTTGAATAGTTTATTTTATAATTTATATTTATATTTAAATAGATTTATTTTATTATTTATGAGAGAAATATTTTCGGAAACCACACCGTTTAAAACAGTCAATTATTATAATAAAGAAACATGCAAAACCGACGTCGTGGGGCTCATTGTTTTTGACAGATGCCAAAACCTCAAAGACTTTCAAAATATGTAAAGTTACATTACTAACCATCGCCCAATCCTAGCCGTTACAGCCGTTTCATCGTTCTCAATGGCAATCATCACCAAGTTAATAGCAAGAATTGCCCAGGGCACTGTCGTAAATTCATCATTTCCTTCGTCCCATATTTTTGTTCCTTCACAGTGAAAATCAGACCCAAACGTCAAAACAAAACCCCAAAAATCCGACGCTTCACTGTCTCTCAACTTCACTGTTTCCTCTTTGGTACCTTGTAATTCTTTCTCTTAGGCTTAGGGTTTCTTTTTCTTTGAACATGGCTTCGACGTCATCTTCTGATCCTGGGATGAAAGCGGAAGCCAGTGGCGGAGAGAATTCCGAGACTGTGATAGCAAACGATCAACTTTTACTGTGCAGAGGATTGAAGAAAGCGAAGAAAGAAAGAGGCTGCACTGCTAAAGAACGTATCAGTAAGATGCCGCCTTGCACCGCCGGCAAACGCAGCTCCATTTACCGTGGAGTCACCAGGTAGAGAGAAAAAACAAACCAATTATTGAAGTTATTTATTTATTTTAAAAATATTTCGGTTTACTTGCTTGGATTTAGTTATAATCTGTAATTTTCTTATTCAAATAAAAAATATGAGTGTGGAGTTTATGTTGATGGATGAGCCTAGTGGAAATCTGATTTTTTATGCGTAGTTTATTAGATTAATTGATGGGAGAAGAGTGGCACTTTCGAATGGTTTTGATGGATTTGATCTGAGATTCAGCTGGTTTTAGCTTTGGGTATATGTAATTGTTGCTGCAAGTAAAGTGAGCAGTCAAATTGAGCTAACCTTAGCTTTTATAGACTGTAAAAGGAACTAAATTGCGAGAACTTGTCTATTTTTAATTTCAGAATTACAGTTTATTGTTGTTGTGAGTGAAGAAAACTTGGAGGTGAAAGTTCAAAGGGCACTATTGATGTCTTCTACGTGTTTGATGATTGGTGGTTGGGAAGGGTAAGGACGAAGCTTTGGAGAGAAGATCAAGATGGACATATGCCTTTGATTAATTGATCGGGATCCTTCGGCTGATCTTGTATGTTTGGTTAGGAGAGGACACAAAAATGATAACATATTGTCTGCCAGCTTTTTGAAATGCATAACGCAAGAAAGGCTTGGGAGAAAAAATCAACAGGGTTTGTCTTAGGTACACAACGCGGTGACTGCAAGACCTAGAAGAAACATCAATTCTTTTTTCAAAATGTTGTAGTGTGCATGTTTCTATTTCAGCAGCTGTGAGCATATGGCTGTCATCTTTATCTGCTTTTGTAGCCAAGCCACCCCTGTTTCCTCTTTATTGTGGAGAAACTTTGATAAAACTGTACTACCGTGATATATTGGAGTACAAATCTGCAAGAAATAGTTTAAGCTTAAGGTAATCAAATTTTGTGCACAACAAGGAATGCTTTTCTTCAAGTTAATCATATTACTAGACCACATAGGTTTCTGTGGTTTGTAATTGATATCTTCTCTATTAGGGTTGATTGTAAGTTGAAGTTGACAGGTATAATAAATGGATAAACTAGGTCATTCTGAAGGAACTAAAAGATCCCATTTAGTTCTGCAACATTTTTCTTGGGTGATGCATGTTTTAAAGTTGGCTATCTTTTGAATGTACTAAAGAATTTAATAGCACTCATTCCTATACATGGTGATTGATGCTTGTGGTTCAACATTGATCTATAATAGGCATAGATGGACTGGTCGTTATGAAGCTCACCTTTGGGATAAAAGTACTTGGAACCAAAACCAGAATAAAAAAGGGAAGCAAGGTCTGTCTGTCTGCCTTTATTTTGTATTACATTTGAAAGCTAGTTAATTGCAACTTAATAGTTACTAATTCTCATGAAAACTGACAATATTTTTGTTGTTCTTTGGTGCCTATGATGATTGGTGTGTGACTATCATCAGTCTACTTAGGTAAGCTAGAAGATTCATGAGTTTTTCTGTTTGAACATGTCCTTCCATTCATTCTGTTAATTACTAATTATTAAGCAACATATATTTTCAGGGGCATATGATGATGAGGAGGCTGCTGCAAGAGCTTATGACCTTGCTGCTTTGAAATACTGGGGTCCTGGGACGCTCATTAATTTTCCGGTAAGACGACTACTAGCACAGAAAGTAGACGAATTAGATGCTTTGGAATATTGGGTCCTTGGACACTCATCATGTTCGCTTTGTTTGCTACTAATTGAAAACCACTTTTGTCAACTTGATACCTAATGGGTAGAAATTTAGAATCATGTATTCAAACTTTAGTTGTCTCTAGTACATTGTCCCATCGACTAACATATTAATCAAAAGGTTGACATGGTAAAATTAGGGAACAAGAAAGTGCTGCCTGTCATATCATTTATAATTTTTCTTCAAAAAGTCGTTTTTAAATTAAAAAAGTAAATTTTATTTTTAGAATTAAAAAAATTCAGAAAATAATTTTTCTTATAAATTAAAATATCTATTTCTTGTGTTATATTTTTATTTTTTGAAAGAAATAGTCTGAGAGATTTTTTTTTTTTTTTAAAAAGAAAAGATTTTAACGGTTTCCTAACACTGATGTGATTTCCTTGCAGTTCTTAATTCTTACTTCTAGTAATGATTTTCAAATTTGGCATTTGAAACTTTTGTTTCACCTTTCAGGGGACATGAATGCATACCATTTTCTGCTTTTCCTTCTTTCTTTGGATGTTTTTTGGTTAGGTTTTGGGCTCTTTGGGAAGAGTGGGTCTTGTTGAGAGAGCCGGTTTGGCACAAAAGAATATATTTTAATTCATCACCTCTGTGCTTTAATCCTCATCTGCCTGAAATTGTTTCTAAATCGTGGAAATTTCTGTGCAGGTTACTGACTATACTAGGGATCTTGAAGAGATGCAGAATGTGTCAAGAGAGGACTATCTTGCATCTCTTCGAAGGTGTGTGTGAACTTTAGAAGTTTGTATCCCAATTTAGAGTTGTTTACTTATAATTGTCTCTCTACAGAAAAAGCAGTGGTTTCTCAAGAGGAATTTCTAAATATCGTGGTCTTTCAAGGTAAAACTTTTATCATATCTATCCATACTTGTACCAAAACATGTATTTTCTATGATTCCTTTTCCTAGTATTAGTGGATGGAAGAACTAGTTTAAAAGATTGGTGAAATTGCTGCCTCAAGCTTCCCCTTTTAGTTTTCTCACCTAATTTTGAATATCTCTAGCAAATTTCATATTTCGGTAAGCCACACAAGAGCATTGTTGCCATAATTGTCAGCTGACATTTGATGTGAATAGCCTTTCTTTCAATATAACGTTTTCAAAATGAAAAGAAAAATCCCTTACCGTTGAAAGAAGTCAGAAGAAATAATCATCCGTTTTTTCTTCCCTTAATATCATGTTCCGAACCATGAATCATATGTTTGTGAGCCTATCATCATTGAAATCATGCATTGATTATTAATGTGTTTTTTTTTTCTTTTTCCACTTTTATTAAATTTTGAATATATATCTTTGTTTACCATGAAGTCGTCGGTGGGACTCATCATTTGGCCGTGTTTCGGGATCTGAATACTTCAATAGTATACATTATGGTAAGTTTACTGTTTAATTTTTTTTTAAACCAGCAACTAGTTTTACGGGAGGACTATAAATTATTTTAATTCACACCTTCTCTAGCCAAATGTTTTATGGATCTTTCACATGTCAGTTCCTTGCACTAGTAACATCCAATTCTATCTTGTTAAACCAATTGTGTAGGTGATGATACTACCAAAGAAAATGATTACATTGGTGGTTTTTGCATTGAGAGAAAGATTGACTTAACGGGTTATATTAAGTGGTGGGGAACCAACAAAACTCGTCAAGCAGAAGCTGGAACAAAATCTTCTGAGGAAACTAAAAATGCATGCCCAGAAGACATTGGTAGTGAACTTAAAACATCAGAGTGGGCAGTGCAGCCTACTGAACCATATCAAATGCCCCGTCTGGGCACATCCCTTGAAGGTACAAAATGCAAAGGGTCCTCTGTCTCTGCCTTGAGTATATTGTCCCGGTCTGCTGATTTCAAGAGCCTGCAAGAGAAAGCACTGAAGAAACAAGAACAAAATTCTGATAGTGATGAGAATGAGAACAAAAATACTATAAACAAAATGGATCACGGTAAGGCAGCTGAAAAATCAGTAAATCATGATACTGGAGGTGACAGACTTGGAGCCGCAATGGGGATGACTGGTGGGTTATCGTCTCTTCAGAAAAATGTGTTCCCTTTGACTCCCTTCCTGTCTGCTCCACTTCTCACCAACTACAATACAATTGACCCCTTGGTGGACCCTGTGCTTTGGACATCTCTTGTTCCTGCTCTTCCTACTGGACCATCTCGTAATCCTGAGGTTGGTATAAGTTTCATCAATACTTTCTCTCTTTAGAAGAACTTCAATAAAATTATATAACTAGTAGATGAAACGTATTGTTGTAGTACGTGTATGATGAAAGTTTTTAGTTGTTTAGGTTAATAAACTGTAATAACCAAAACATCAATCTTTCCATTGTATGCATTTTAAGGAAGGAAGTCAAAGTTTGAAACCAGGGATTTCTGAGATTGCTTGTCCAGGTAGTCAACTTCCCCTAATTGATGATAGAAAATAATATTCATTGCAGTTTTATGACTGTACCATTTTTCCCTGGAAGTAGGAACCTATTAGAATAGAACTTGACATAAACCAACTGAAAATGGTTTCCGGTTCTTTGTCTCTGCATGATCTAACTTTTCCCATTCCGAGTTTCCTATCACCTCAAACATTAATATAGCTTCGTAACTATAACGAGATGGCAGGGGTGTTAATTTATTCCTCAATAATTTGAAATCAGATGTGTTATTTCCTTGAGGCGCAGCTGCTTATGAAATTGGTAAGCCCCAAACTCTTCCTTACATAAGTTAGCCTCATAAAGAACTTAAATTATCTCATGCAGGTTACAAAGACGGAGACGAGTTCGACATATACCTTCTTTCGACCTGAGGAATGAGTAATTCGGGTGCAATGGGAGGAATATATATTTTGCTTGAATTCTTATTTTGCAGATTTCTTTTTTTATAAGACACAGGCCGGTTTATCTTAGAATGAGACTTTTGCAATACTTCCTCAAGTTCTGAAAGCATATACGAAGAAAATTTTGGTGTATATTGTATAGCATGTAAGACATCCCACGTGTATTATTTGGTAATGTTACAGTTGAGATATGAATTGGTCTTTGTAATCAAATTAAAATTGGTCTAATTTAGAATTTTATCTTCAGTTTATCAGAATTTAGTTCTTATAGCGATTTAAAGGTAATGAATTAATTTTGAACTTTTGTGAAGTAGAGGGTTAAAATTTATGATTAGACCTGGTAATAGAGTGTCAATTATTTTTTACGACAAAGGGATAGGACTAGATGGTAGAATCGAAATAAATGGATTCGAAGCTGATGATTTGTCCAATTTGTTAATATCATGAAATCGGGGATCTTTCTGCTAAAAATAGGTTGAATTCATAAAAAAAAAATTAATAAACTGAAAATTCTATTTTCAATTTATTTCTTTATTTTTTTATGAAAAGTATATTTTTTTGTGAAATAACTGAGTTTATGTCAAAGTTTGGACATGTATTTCAATTATGGTAGGCATCATTTGGATGCAATGGAATTACTTTTTGATTTTAATCGGTTGTTAACATGTTTTTGAAACGTGGTGCAGGCTGGTGGAGTATCGTTGCCTTCGGCTTAAGTTATCATTTTGAAGTATACCCGTTCCAATTTGTAATTTTAATTTTTTTTTAGCCATAAAATATTTTTCCGACATGATTTTTGGTCCAATCTTTTAATAGGCATTAAAAGAAGTGGTGGTTGTTGTAGCGGGAAGATAAGGCCTATACGTCGATTTTTATTTTTAATTAGAGTTTTAGGCCTGTTTTAAAATTAATTATAGATATAGGTCGATTTAATTGGAAAGCTTGTCCAATTGGATGTGTTTTCGAGATCTCTCTCTTAAGGTTAGGGTTTTTATTTTATTAGGGTTAGGGTTTTGGTTTAGGGTTTTTAGGGTTTGGAGTATTTTGAAAGTGTTCAGGGTTTTTAACTGAAATAACAAAAATTCTTAGGTAGTTTTGAGGGGTCGGAGATGTGATGATGCGCCTCAACACACATACATTTCATATGTCATGGTGAGATAGGACCATGACCTTAGAAACCCATTGTGGGGAAATTTGGTTTCGGAGTAGTAATGCATGATACAATTAGGGGTCGAATTCAATGTGAAGGTCCCAAGTGGCGGCCATGATGCAGTCACGGATTGAGTATAGTCGTGGGGCCAGGTGATTGTCGTTACCTAGTCAGAAGTTCAAGCTTTTTAGATACCAGCAAATAATGCCCTATATATACCATACATAAGATTGAGGCTATAATTATATGGAAAAACTCTAGGGGGGCTTCTGATGTTAATCAACGTAATTTTTTTCTTAATCAACGTAATTTTTTTCTTTGTTCCCAGGCAGTCGATATCTCTAACCTTTCATTCTTATCTAACGCCGACACCGAGGTGGACACAAGAGGACTCTTAGGATGAGAGTGGATGTTCCAGCACATTAGAGGTCAAACTCGAGTCAGCGTGGCAACGGTTATAGTTATTAATGGGTTGTGTAATAACGACAACAGTTGTCGCTTTAGAAAGAGCATCACCTTTACTACATCGTAATATCTGCTTTCCGCCTGAGAGTCCTCTTGCGTCCACAACGATACCGACCTTTGAATAAGAATGTGTGTTAAAATACTGATTACTTAAAATGGAGAAAAAAGTTACACCGATTATAGCTAGAAGCCCCAAAGTTTTTCCATATGAATATGCCCTCAAACTTCTGTATGATATTTATAGGGCATCAGTTTCAAGTATTCGAAAAGATTGAGCTCGTGGCTGCGTAATGACTGTCAAATAGATCCATTACTGCATAACGACTGTCGATTGAGACCTCTATGTCTATTTTCACTGTAACAGCCCATTTTAGGGCTGAATCGGAACAGTGGTTTTGGGACCACAAATCTGATGTAGTAATATTTATTTTTATTATATTTTATGGTCTATAGTTTCATGGAATTGTCTCGTGCAAATTTCATTCGAAAATTTTATCAATTGGGCACTTAATTTAGCTAAAAGGACTAAATTGTAATAGTTGCAAAATGTGTGTTCTAGAAGCTAGAGGTGTCTAATTTCTATGAAATTTTAAATTAGAGGTCTATAAATGGTAGTTAGACCATTTTACTTTAAGTTGGACAAAAATGGAGATGGTAGGGTGAAATTTCAAAGTTTGACATTAAGGGTATTTTTGTCATTTGGATAATAAAGACAAAATTTAACAAATAAAAGATTTCATCTTTTCAATTTCATCCTTCCATGGCTGAAAATCACAAGAGAAGACATAGCTAGAGTTTTCCAAGATTTCAAGCTCGATTGTAAGTCCATTCTAGCCCCGTTTTTAATGATTTTCATGTTTTTGAGATACTTGTGACCTAATCTAGCTTTTTCAATGACTAATTTCAAAGAAAGATGAAGTTTAAAATTTTACCCATATTAGATATTTTTTTATTTTGATGTCTAATGGTAGAAAATGCATGTTTGGTGTTAGATAAACAACTTTTGCTAAGTGATTTTAGGTAAAAATGTCAAAAAGGACTTATTTGTAAAAGTTATAAAATGAGTAGTAAAAGTGTGATTAAGTGAAAATGTAGGCTGGTATGAATATGAAAATGGTTCGGCTAGGCTTGGGTTTTGAAGAAATTGAATACATTTCATTTTATGAGCCTAGGGACTAAATTGTAAGAATGTGAAACATTAGGGGTAAAAATGTAATTTTCTCATAATATGATTTTTGGGCCAAATTGAATAATGTGAATATTAAATAAGTTAAATTTGTTATTATAGATTAAATTTGTTATTATAGATCAAGAAAAATGAGGTTCAGACCTAGATCGGGGGAAAAACAAAGTGTTTGACGATTAGGTCCAATTCTACTATTTTTGTACCGAGGTAAGTTCATATGTAAATAATGCATTGTTATATTTATGTTTTAAATGCTTTAATATTGTATGAATTGTAATTGAATCTTTGGATGTATTCGACAAAGTTTTGACAAGCGAGAAATCCCGGTTGAATCTTAGGAATAGAATAGGATAGGGTGACATGTCACTAGAAACCCATGTGTATATGCAATTATGTAATCCGGGTGCTGGTCTTGTACGTCCTACCAGTGACTGGATAGTCCGAAATGTGTTGCGGATACCTGACAGCTTGTGTAAGCAGCACTGTGTAGCTCCATCCTGATTGATAACTTGTGTGAGCAGGCCCGTGAATAGTTCAAAAATGAGCCCATATGTATTATGAGATATGAGGTAGCTTCGGCTACATATATGGAACTTATGTGTAAGATTTTCGAGTATTCGTTAATATTTTGACTGTTCAACAGAATGTCAAAGTTGTGAAAGGAGATGGTTATGTTACGAGTTGGTACAGGTATATAGGTAAAACTCATAAGTAATGAGCTCGATATGTGATGAACTCTTGGTAGGATTGTGATTGATTAAGTTATGATTATGAGATTTTGAAAACGGTCATGCTAATCTTCATAATGTTAAATGTGTGGTTATGATGCTTATTATTTGCATAGGAACTTACTAAGCTATATAGCTTACTCCCCTTCCTTTCCCTTGTTTTATAGTGTCACCAGTCTAGCTCGGGGTTCGGAGACCGTCGGAGATCCACTCACACTATCAACAATTATTTCGGTACCAATGTATTCAACATTTTGAGTTATGGCATGTATAGGGGACTTGGTCATTTTGTTATGTGTCATATTTATTTGGCCAAATGTGTGGGCTTATTTTGGTTAGAAGTTCATTTTGTATAAGGCCATTGGAAATGGGCTAATATTGGCTATAAGTATATTTATAAAATGATGCCTTTCATGAATGATGTGTTGTCTTGGTTGTGGATGTTAGTTGTATGTATATACTTGGATTGGTGCTATGTTATGTTATGTAGGTGTGTGCATTAAAGGATGGCAAAATGGCTTGGTAAATAGCCTTATTTTTGTCCACACGGTTAGACACACGGGCATGTTTGCCCCACGGGCATGTGTTTAGGCCGTGTGTCCCCTACACCTAAATTTTGAGAAACAGAATGCTTAGAATTGAGCACACGGGCAGAGACATGGGCGTGTGTCTCAGCACGCCCTTGTCTCTGCCGTGTGAGGGCCACGGCTTTGGACACAAGCGTGTGTCCTGGGCATGTGAAGTCTGCACCTATTTAATGAAAAATCATAAATTTTAAATTGACCACACGGCCTAGCACACGGGCGTGTGAGTTGGCCGTGTGTCTTCAATTTGTTCTTGGGTGACAAATAGAAAGTTACACGGGTTTGGGACATGGGCGTGTGTGACCATATGGCCTGCCCACACGAGCGTGTCCTATATCCACACGGGCGTGTGACCCCTGTTTAGTGAAAAATTTTCTAAGTTTTGTAAAAGTTTCTAAAGTTCTCGGTTTAGTCTTGAACCACTTCTAAAGCATGTTTTGGGCCTCGTAGGCTCGTATTAGGAACTTTATGATTAAATGCAAAAAGTTTTAATTCGGACGCAAATGTATAACCCGAAATTGTATGTTTGTTCGTGTGATAAGTCTGGTAATTCATCGTACCCTGTTTCAACGTTGAATACGGGTAAGGGGTGTTACATTCACCATTGACCATACAAAGCAAAATCACCTTATAACTGACTTCCCCAGAATAAGCTTCGAAGGCAATGATCTCATCTCGGCATGATATACGGAATATGTGCGGCTCGGAGCGATATAGTATCACCGACGACTCAAGAATACCTCAAACATAAACTAAATATTTTTAGCGACTAAAATTTTAATTACCGGGAAATGGTTTATAGTGGAGAAATAGTGTAACACCCCAAACCCGGCCCGGATGTTATGGCCGAATCTGGCGTGTCACATTGAAGTGTTTTATCGAAAACCCTTCAAAGACAAAATTAAGTAACACTCAGTTTGTATTTAGTTTCCAAAGCGTAGTAATGACAATGAAATAATATCTAGCGAATAAGCCTTATTACAATCCAGACTGAAATAACTTTAAATACTAGAAATTATAGGCTTAAGAAAATAAGTCCAAGTCGTCTTGCTAGTTGGCCACCTCGGAGTCCCTCCAACCGTCACACCACCTACTGAGGATCACTTGAGAAAAATAAAAGAGGGGGTGAGTTTTTGAAAACTCAGTGTGTACAACCCTCAAGGAGTATTAAGCAATCATCAATCACCATAATATCATGCATGCAATGCTGTGCAACCCACCCCAATAATCCAACCGCTATACACCGACTCCGTCCCCCGGTACACATCATGTGAGGATATAAATATCAACCCACCTTGTAACACCCCTAACCCGAACCCGTCGCCGGAGGGTTAAAGAGTATTACTATATACAAAAGAGTCATATCAAGAATAATTAAGTAAAGTGATTCATTCTTAAGTTCAATTCACGTCAGACATTGAAAACATTAATCGAATCTCAACCACACATTCACATTAATTATTTGGAACATATATATATATATATATACATCATCGAAAAGATAATTATTTAACAACAAAAAGTCAAGCCTATACATGCCATTATCGAAATTTAACTACTAGAGTACCAAAAGGGTTTAGATAGTGACTTCGACTTTGAGATACCCAAGACCGTAGCTGACGAACAAGATCTATAAAACAGAAAATTAAGGCAACAAAGTAAGCATTACTATGCTTAGTAAGTTTTAAGCATTTCAAACAATCAAAACGTGTCATATAAAACGAACATTAAATATCACAAAACCCATATTCAAATTTCAATCACTAGGCCGAATATACACAAGTTTATCACATATAAAGACTATTGGCCGAATATATAAATACACAAAGAAATTTTCAGCACATGTTTCACTTTACTTCATGGCTCAAACAACTGATTTAATTCACATATAAGTACATAATACGTACCTGGACATTATTATATATCATACATAATCAATAATAGTTTGCTTTGAGCATTCGAATTTGTAATCTCCCTCGAATCACCAGCGTTAAGCCTGCTAGGTTTACAAACCCGAATCCAGTCGCTAACACAAAGCCTGCGGGACTTTAAGCCCGGATATAGTACCAGCACTAAGCCTGCGGGATTTAAACCAGATATATATATATTACTAGCACGAAGCCTCCGGGATTTAACCCGGATATATATATTACTAGCACGAAGCCTGCGGGATTTAACTCGGATATATATTACCAGCACGAAGCCTGCGGGTTTAACCCGGATATATATTATATATCGAATGCTAAGCATATTTATCCACATGATAACTCGGCTCACATAACATATCACATTTGTACTTCATTTGAATATAAGCACACAAAGAAAACACACCTTCAATATAACATCGGTTCAACACTTATGCGCAAGAACACATAATCATTTATTTGTCTCAGCCTAACTCCTACTATCCATTCGGTTATATGCCATATACTCAATCTATTTATCATACTTATTTCATTATATCAATTATCTAATAACTATAATTACTCAAAACTTACCTCGTATATTTTTGAACGATTCATGATATAGGCTATTCGATGGCTTTCTCCTTTCCCCTATCGGATCTAGTTCCTCTTTGCTCTTGAGCTTGATTCAAACAAATAAATTTGTTTAATCATTTCGAACATCAAAAGAAATTTTAAAGCACCTAACCCTTATACTCAATAATGAAACCAAATCATATACCTAATTATTTTAACACATCACTTTAAGCACACATATTAACTATCATACACCCATTTCACATGCCAAGTTACAATGAATAGAAATACATGCACACCAATAATTTAATTATCAATTTTGATCTTATAGGGTAACTTCAATACATCATGTTTATACAATTTTCCATACACATACCGCATATTCAACAAACCGAAATTACTCTTACATATTATCCATTATAATCATTTCATAGATATAAAACATAGCTGAAAAATCCTTAGCATAAATGCATATAGTAACACCCAAATCATCAACTATTTTAACGCACATAACACATAAGGTTAACTAAAACTCCATTCACTTATAAGATATTAACCCTAATAAGCTCATACCATAACCATACCTAACCGAATTCAAGTAGAGAATTAATTACAACCACGTATACACCAATATATAATTATAGCATGCTTTAATATCTTATATACCCCATTCGGCCCTAACCACTCAAACTTAGCTTTCATATACAAATTCCATCTCATGATCAAATGTAACAAATTACACATAGGTTACATTATTCCCAAACAATGACCGATTATGCATATCAAATAATTAGGTTACTTAACACCTAACTCACATAGCCAAAGTACATATAACCTTAATGTCCAAATATGAATACCACCCAAAATTCTTATGACTTAACCCTTAACCCCATTTTGCCGAATATTCATTAAATATTTAGTTCACATACATATACATAAACGATTTGAAGATTTCCTTTAATCAACCTACATTCGGCAATGGGCAGAACGACTTAACAAGTCTTAGAAACAATTTTTTTTTAACATTTTAACTTCATCTTATTACCCCTAAAGACCGAATTTATATATATATATATATTATAATAATAATAATAATAATAATAATAATAATAATAATAATAATAATAATAATGCCGAATGCCATTAACTAATAAAGCCACACACACAACTTATATACAAAATTCATCCTTACATAGCCTATAGCTCATTCGACCATTCATTACTCAAACCTAACAAAGCTTTATATCAAACTCCTATGACCAAGCACACATATACTTACATTCCAATACTCATAACATTTAAAAATCACATTCTAAATAAAAGAATCATGAACAATGCCGAATCCTTAGGTGTTCAAATATCTAATTTACTCAATTCAAAACATCAAAACAACATTTGTTCACAACATCAAGCATTTTTATTTTCGGCTATTACATATATGAGCATTAAAAATTCATATCTTTAGCAAGATCAATTTCTTTCCTCAACACATTCTTCATCAAAACTTAAAGGAAATAATCAAATTCTTTCTTTAATAACCATAGCCGAATGCTCCATTCATCCATCAAAATTTAAAATTTTTGCATGGGCTAAGTAAGAAACAAGATGATTAACCTAAAACAAGCTTAAATTTTAAAAATCTAACACCATTCACTAACCTTTCTTATGTTTCAATTGACCGAAAGTCTTCCCCCTTCTCTTCCTTTCAATTCGGCCAAGAAAAACAAAGATGAAGCTTTGTTTTCTTCACCCAAATTTTCACTTATTTCTTTATTCATTAATTCATTTTGTATATTAAAATGTTAATAAAAAATTTTAAAAAAATGCATATAATATGTGTTAATCATTATCATGGCCGGCCACTATCTCTAAATGGCTAATTAGACATGTAAGTCCACCTTTTTAACAACATGCATAAATAGATCACCTTAAAATTTACGCATCACATTTCACAAATGTCTCACTTAAGTCCAATATAAAATTTTCACATACAAATGACAAAATCAAAGCATGAGACTTTCACAAATGCATTTACACATATAATAGGCATAGAATTTAACAGTTAATTATTTTTAAGACTCGGTTTTGTGGTCCCGAAACCACTTTCCGACTAGGGTCAAAATAGGGCTGTCACACACCTACCCGATACACATCAATGGTAGCCCGATTGTGGTACTACCTTCATTGCAGCAAGCTGCTAATCAAATACTGGGCTTAATAGCCATCGATGGATCCACGGTCGTCAAGCAACCATGCGATCCTCATATACTTCCTCCGTTCCATAATTTCCAACCCATATGCAACCTAAATAGAAAATCATATGAATGCAACAGGTATACATGTAACATCCATAAGTCTTACTTTCAACACATGAGGGTATTTTAGTCATTTTTCGCCCTTAAGGGCATTTCGATAATTTCTTTTTATTATGGGTTTATTACTTACCTTGGCCCGTTAACAAGTCCTCGTTGGCTAAAGTGAACAAATATTATGCACCATGTAGGATTCCAGAGAAGAGGAGGTGAGTCATTAAGACCGCTTAGGTACCAAGCTCTCCCTAGATCCAATCCTAGACATGCATATACCTATTGTCACACCTTAACCTTATGACTCGTCCACGGTCGTAATTAATTAATTATTTAAGTTGTATGCCTGATTGAATAGTTACCAAAAACTAGATCCACAACCCCTTCCTAAACACTAATAGATCCACACTTATTCATTTGGCCCATTTAGGCCCAATCTCATTCATATGGCCCATCGGCCCCAATCACATTCATATGGCCCATCAGGCCTAATCACATTCATAGTCATGCAATCATATGATTTTTCATTACTTAGTATCAAATTGTCAATTTTGCCTATTATGGGCCCTATAGCCCATCGACCCATTTAGCCCATTTTGGCCCGGTTGGCCAAACATGGCCCAAGTCCATGGAACCACTCATGGAGCGTTTGATAACATATCGTTTCCCCCTTATGAGTGTTCGCGCACTCGCAAGACTATTGTAGCCAAACTTCTGGCTTTTCAGCATTTCGACTTTTCGGCATTTCGAGATTTGCCGATCTACTGTGTGTGTGCAGTATATGTACACACTTGGTACTAAGACGTGCCGTGATCTCCTTAGCCATGAACCTACAAATGATGTCACTCAACGGTTAATCACACACTTATCAAATACGATCACCAAAAATCGAAAATCTCACCTTTGCCTTACATTAAACGACAAGCCTTAACAGCCCTCCTTGATCACTAATCACGAGTATTTTTTAAATCTGCATCAATCTTAATCATTAAGAACTAAACAACAAGTGACTCGTAATCATCTTAAGTCACTCTTTAATCATCCATGACCATTCGACCAACCTTAACCAATAAATGAAGAACACTTACCCAAAACCCCAAAATGCCTAAGGAGCGATTCGGCAGAGATCTAAACTCCGAGATTCGATACTAACCCCCTACCAAAATCAATTTATAAAAGGTGAGGGAGAGAAGAAATCGGTACTAGGAAGACCAACTAAAAGAAGGTAAAGCACTTACACAAGAATCGATCGGCCCACGTTGAAGAAAAAGTGGTGGCACAACAGGATTTTGGCCAAAAGATATTCGGCTTTAGAGAAAGCAACTAGGAGAAAGAAAGAAGAGAGTTTAATGTGAAAGGAAGAGAAGAAATCGGCACAAAATAAAAGAAAAAGAACAAGGGATTTTGGCTTTTAGATCTTTGGAGAGAAAACTGTTTTCGATAACATAGAGAGGAAGAATTCGGCATTAGCCTAGAATCTCCAAAATTGACACCTATATATACTATAGCCGAATTTACCTATCCCCAAATTCCCAATTCGGCTCCACCTCTCTACACACCTCATCTCCTAACTTTTCTCCCTGATAACTCCTTAATCCCTTCCTTAAATTTCTCCTCTAATCTCTCCACTCAGAGTTCACATCCAACGCCACTCCTGGCCATTTATTGAGCAAAAATAAATCGTTCTTTTGAGCAAGGAGGGATTTGAACCCCAAACCTCCCTGCCATGCATGTGACGCCACCTCTAAGCCCCACATGTGACGCTACTTGCCACTCTAACACAAGGCTCCTTGTGTCCAATTCCTCCTTCATTTATTTAAAAACCAAACTACTTGCCGTCAAGGTTATTTTAATTATTCAACTATAATCTCCTTCACCCAAAAGTTCAAACTCAAAATTAACCAAGGCCTATTATCACATAAATAACACTTGACTAGGAATATTAAGCACACCTTTTATCAAAACTGAAAAAAAGAAAGTTCGGGATTTTTGGGGTGTTACAAATAGAAAGGATTGAAGAGAAATTATATGAGTGATGGATGATGAAGCTTGGTATGTAAGAGCTATTTTATAGCCGTATGGAAGAGTTCATTTGCAAAGGAAAACCTTGAAAGCGCGCTGGAACATATTCTAAATGTGTTGAAGTATTTAAATCATCTGAATTATTCGAAGTGTTAGGCTTGGAATAATAATTATGTTAGAGAAAGCTCGCCTAGCTAGGGGGCTTTCCTACTATGTCAGTAAGAAAGCCCCCATCTAGGCGAGCTATCTCTAACATATTTACTATCCCCGGGCAAAAAGTACCTTTAAAATGATTGTTGTGCATGTTATAAAGCGCATAATCTCAATAAAGTTATATAAGTTTTGAATGTGTGATGAAAATTATTTGCACCATACAGTATGCAATAAATGTGTGCATTCGTAAACAAAATTCATAACACGTATTCTCTTTCTCCCTACATAATTTTCTTATAAAAGGGGCATAATTTTCATATCATAGACACATATCAAGTTAATATCAAACAAAAAAACCTTACATCACGGGTGAGAGTTGTGTGTACTACTTCAAACAACTTTTTACTTCTTATTTTTTTTTGCATTTGTTCATCCAAACCGTGACCGATATTGAAATGAGTAACGAGTGAAATTCATTATATACTACGACAGTCAAATTTGTAATACAGAGTTCGGGGTGGTGCTTGTAGGAACGAAGTCTATGGAATTAGCGATCAGTAGTACCATTCAAATGTGTGAGCTACGAACCAGAATTAGGAGGAAAGTCGGGGGATCGAGCCAAAAAAAATACAAGGTTGTAATGCAGAGTTCTTGCATCTGTTGACCCCTATAAGTATGAGCTATTCGATTTGATTAGTAAGACGCATCTCGAGACAGTCATATCATCATACATCTTAAACGAAAATGCTACTATTGAGTTATATGTCGAGTTCATCGATGTTGATGGATTTGAGCAATATTTGACCTCCGTCACGATGAATACGGGTACCGAAGTTCAAGTAGAAAGTCCTACTACACAGTTGTGTGGTGGGTTTTCTAGCCTCTTTCAAAGTGGCTACTATGATGTTCTCGGGACATCTATGGACAGACACTCGTCGGTCTCTGGCATCAATCTAAACTTCGGGGATTAGTACCAGTCGGGGATCAACATAACCTAAATCTATAAACTCAGGCTCGCCATTCAATCAGTGCATTCAATTTTAAATTTGGCATTAGGTTGATGTTATGGGACGGAAGCAGTTATACCAGGGATCATCGATGTACACTGATCATTAACCGAAGATTATTCTGGCAGGCACATGGGTTATAGGAGAACTGATGACCTACTCCTTTGGACGGAGGCCGGTGAGGGTACGTCCAACACCGTGCTCGAAGGTGAAAATGAAGGCGTGGACGAGGAAGGGGATGTAGGTGAGGAAGAATGGGTTGCGGATGCAAACGAGGTAGAGGAGTAGAACCTGAGCCAATTCGGAAGTGCGGTCTGGATGGTTCAAAAGTAACACTATTTTTCAAATCGGATTCGATTAAAGTAGACCTGGAACCTTGCGAGTCTGACGATGATGCCTTAGACAATGCTCTAAACCCAAATTAGTGATTTAGGGTGTATGAACCTCCACCCTACATGACGAACATCGACCTATCGGCCAATGGTGGTTTAGTGTTTTCTCAGCTTCCACATAGAACACTTGGTCATGCAAGCACAGTTCGTGATGGGCTAATACTGAAAGTTGGAATAGAATACTGATAACTTTTAAAGAGTGTTATATTTCATGCCTTTAGAGCTAGCTAATTGCATCTACTTAAGTGCATTTTGCTGCATTTTAGGACATTTTAGTTAGCAATTTTATTATTGCATTAGGACTTGGATTGCGTCGAAATTAGGTGCTTTTAATCGCTTGCAGTGGAGATTTTTGTGTGTTGGTATGGCAGGAATAGGTTTTGGAATAGGGAAATAAATGAGTGAAGTTTTTTTAGGGCAAAGTGCAGATAATTTGCCAGCACGAATTTTATTGAAATGCCGAGAAGACCAAGTCAACATTTTTCGCATAACAGTCCAGCCCAAATTTAAACTTGTACTAGATAAATCCCCCTAAAAGTAGATAAGATAATCATGAGCTGTTAGCTGACCCTAGCTTAATATATCTATAAAAGCCGATGAAGGGAACCTCACAAAGGGCGAACAAAAAAAGTGGGAGAGATCCTTAAGCGTGAATAAGGGTTCGACTGTGCAAAGGAAAAGAAGTCGAAGGTAATCCTTCTTAGCCACCACAAGATGCTGTGCTACTGAAGTATGGACTGGGCAAGCGAAAGCTGTTTCTTGAAGTTCTTCCGTTATTTCCATTACTGTTCCTTTGAAAGATTGAATTGAAGTAGTTGAACACGATGTCGAATAATATTTTGGTTTGGAATTTTATTTCCCCGCCTATGAGCTAAATTTCATAGGGTTGGGATTACTTTTGATGAAATCTTAAATTGTTTTTATGGATGCAATATATATCTAATTTACTTTACTATTTCATTTTATTATTCTTATTTCTTAATTAAAATGCAAATGATCTCTAAATATAGAAGGCTGTTTGCATACTTATAATTGATTTTAATTCTGAAATAGTTAGATTGGTTGGATTAAAATTAAATGAATTGAGCAAGTATTCGATAGACACTTGTATTTGAATGTAGACATAAAGCCACGATCATATAAAAGGAACCCATGCAAGATATCTAAAAAGCCTATAGGCACGGACAAGGTAACTGGAGGTTTTGCTCTCACTAGAGGCAGGTCATTTTAAAACTCTTCTGTGCAATAAAGTAGATAGGATTTTGCCAAGGAATTATTGACAGTAAGGGACGATTCTGGGTAATCCTGACCTTCTAAATCAACATCACTCTATCCTTATTCTTTGTCGTAGTAACTTTTCCACAACATATTTAGTTGTTTATTTCTTTGTTTACATTCTATTCGAATAATCACTCTCGTTATTGCCATTACATTTCTGCTCTCACTTTTTTCCATAGCATTTCCAATTATTCATCAATTCCATCTATCGCCTACATCATCATTCATTTGAATTATCACTGCATACTTACCTTAGTTTACAACCGACGTGTATACTTGCACAAAATCGCACATCATTTTACACGTGGCAAGTTTTTAGTGCTATTGCTGAGGATCGACAATTTGGTGAAATTTTGTTTGGTTATTTTACTTAGTAGTTTTATTTAACTTAGTGTATTTACTTTTTACAAGTTTTCCATCAGTGCATGAGAGGCATTTCTGCTAACATAATATACCTTTTTGATCTAGAGATTGACAGAACCTTACAAAGAAAGAGAAAAGAATTGAGAAAAATGGCTGGAAACAGGAATGATCTTAATGGTAATCCAAATGATCGCAATGAAAATCCTCTCATTGGACGTGTGGTGGATGATCAAAATAGGCCAATTAGAGAGCATGTCGTCCCAATACTAGATTATTTGAATCCAGGGATAGTTAAACGAAATATACAACTCAGCAATTCGAGTTGAAACCAATAATGTTCCAGATGCTACAAATTGTAGGACAGTTCGGTAAACTCCCCACTAAAAACCCACGATTAAATTTAAGATTCTTTTTAGAAGTATGTGATTCATTCAAACAATAGTGTGTTCCTGAAGACACCTTGAGACTTAAGTTATTCTCGTATTCTTTAAGAGATCGTACGAGAGTATGGTTAAATGCTTTGTCGTAGGGAATAATGGCATCATGGAATGATCTTTGCTAGAGATTCTTACTACAGTATAACTCGTCTACTATGAATGCCAAGTTGAGAAATGACATCACATCTTTTCAGAAATTGGAAGACGAAATAGTATATGAATCTTGGGAACGATTTAAGGAGTTAATTTGGAAATGTTCGATGCATTGATTCCAGAATTAGACTCAAATGGAGATGTTTTATAATGGGTTGAATGCGTATGCAATGATGGTCGTTGATACATCTACCAATGGTACTTTGTTGGATAAAACTTATAATAAAGCATATGAGATTTTGGAAAAGATTGCCAACAATTATTATCAGTATCCAACTATGAGAGTTGGGACAAGTGAGAGAGCTGCTGGTACCATAGAGCTTGATGCAATCACTTCATTAACGACCCATGCATCTTCTCTAACTAATATGATTAAAACCATGAAAAATCCAACTGTAGTCCATGAGATGAAATTAATAGAGTTTTCG
Organism: Gossypium longicalyx; assembly: GCA_025698465.1. Classification (NCBI taxonomy): domain Eukaryota; kingdom Viridiplantae; phylum Streptophyta; class Magnoliopsida; order Malvales; family Malvaceae; genus Gossypium; species Gossypium longicalyx. The sequence goes on along the minus strand of CM046996.1, from coordinate 44,075,106 downwards.
TGTGTTTATTGTGGGGAAAATCATGTGTTTGATGAATGCCCATCAAACCCAGCATCAATATACTACATGGGTAATTCCAATCGAAATAGCAATCCATATTCCAACACCTATAATTTAGGGTGAAAGTAGCATCCAAATTTTAGTTGGGGTAATCAAGGTGCAGGAAATTTTAACAATTCCGCCAGACAGAATGTCAACAATGCACTGCTTGGTTATGTTCAACCTATGCTGAGGCAAAATACTCAATACGATCAAGCATCATCTTTTACTTCCATTGAAGTTTTGTTAAATTAATATATGGCCAACAATGATGCTGTAATTCAGAGTCAAGATACATATCTTCGAGCGCTTGAAAATAAAGTGGGGCAAATAGTGAATGTTATAAATTCAAGGCCATAAGGAGCATTGCCAAGGGATACCGAGAATTCAAGAGCACAAGGAAAGGAGTAGTGGAAACTATCGCCTTTAAAAGCAGGACTCAATTAAGTGATGTTGTTTACAATGTCGTGGCAATAGAGGATAAAGCAAGTAACAACTAGGTAAAGATCCCAGAACCATCTGAAAAACATGTTACATCTAATAAAGGTAAGCAAAACCAGATCAGGTTGCCAATAAAAATGCTACAACAAAACAATATCAGCAACTAGAAGGACGAATGCCTCCACCATTTCCTCAGTAATTCCATAATTCTAAACAAGATGTTCAATTCAAAAGATTTTTGGAGGTCTTGAAGCAACTCCATATCAATATACAGTTAGTAGAAGATTTCGAGCAAATGTCCAGCTATGTGAAATTTGTGAAAGATATATTGTCAAAGAAGCACAGATTGGGAGAATTTGAGACTGTTGCTCTCACTGAAAGGTGCACAGCAATGTTGATGAATAAGCTGCCTCCAAAGTTAAAAGATCCAGGGAGTTTCACTATCACACATTTAATTGGAAATCATTATGTAGGAAAAACATTATGTGATCTAGGCACAAGTATAAATCTAATACCTTTGTCTATTTTCAGGAAGCTAGGGATTAGGAAAGTGAGACCTATCACAATGGCGTTGTATTTGGCTAACCGATCTTACGCCCATCCTGAAGGTAAAATTGAAGATGTATTGGTAAGGGTGGATGAATTTATCTTTTCTGTAGATTTTCTTATTTTAGAATGTGAAGCTGACCATGATATACCGATTATTCTTGGAAGACCATTTCTTGCTACTAGCAAGACCCTAATTGATGTGTAGAAAGGTAAGCTAAACATGAGAGTGGATGATTAGCATGTTATTTTTAATGTGTTTGATGCATTAAAATGCGCAGATGAGAATGAGGAATGTTACGTCACTAACTTGATCGAAACAACAGTGGACGAGTTCATAAAATTTTGCTATGGCAATTCTAACTGTGAAGACGATTTGATGGAGGAAGGTGACACAATAAGTTTTGAATAACTTGGTGAATTTATAGAATCTCGACAAATAGTGGATAGGCCAGGGAAGAAATTTGAATCCCTAGATTTATTAGATCGATATTTTAGCCTCTTAAACCATCTGTAGAGGAATCACTCGGGCTAGAGTTAAAGCCTTTGCCACAACATTTGAAATATGCGTATTTGGGAAATAATAGTACCTTCTAGTTGTTATTTCTGCTAAGCTAACACGTGAGTAAGGGGACAAGTTGTTAGAAGTGTTACGGTGATCTAAAATAACACTAAGTTAGACCCTTGTCAATATAAAAGGGAATTATCCCTGCATTTTGTATGCACAAAATTTTGTTAGAATATTGCCATAGAAAATCCATTGAAGAGCAGAGATGACTGAATCTAATTATGAAGGAAGTTCTCAAGAAAGAAATTATCAAATGGCTTGATGCTGGCATTATTTACCCAATTTTAGACAGCTCGTGGGTAAGTCGTGTGCAATGTGTACCCAAGAAAAGGGGTGTCACGTAGTAAGTAATGACAACAATAAGCTCATAATGACTCATACTGTTACAGGATGGAAAGTGTGTATGGATTACCGCAAGCTTAACAAGGCAATTAGGAAGGATCATTTCCCTTTGTCATTCATTGATCAAATGTTGGATAGATTAGCTGGTATGGCTTTTTATTACTTCCTAAATGGCTATTCAGGATATAATCAGTTTGCCATAGCACCTGAAGATTAAAAGAAGACAAATTTCGCGTGTCTATATGGTACTTTTGAATTCAGGCAGATGTCGTCCGGGTGATGCAATGCCTCCACAACTTTTTAGCACTACATGATGGCCAAATTCTCGAACTTGGTGGAAAATTTCCTTAAAGTTTTTATGAATGGCTTTTCTGTGTTTGGAAATGATTTTGATGATTGCTTAAGGAATTTGGAGATGGTTTTATGCCACAATGAAGAAAAGAATCTAGTATTAAACTGGGAGAAATGTCATTTCATGGTTTGTGAAGGCATTGTCCTAGGACATAGGGTGTCATAGCGAGGAATTGAAGTAGACACCAAAAATGTGATTAAAAAAATTACCACCACCCACCAGTGTTAAGGGTATTAGAAGTTTTCAAGGGCACGCAGGATTTTACAAAAGATTTATCAAAGATTTTTTGAAAATCTCTAATCCTTTGTTTACTTTATTTGAACAAAATAAACCTTTTAATTTTGATGATCAATGTTTGTAGGCTTTCGAGGAACTCAAGAAGCTACTTGTAGAAACACTGATTGTGGTTGCTCTAGAATGGACATTGCCCTTTCAACTCATGTGCGACGCTAGTGAATATGCTGTAGGAGCAGTGTTGGGTCAAAGGAGAATAAGGTACTACATGCAATATATTACGCTAGTAGGACGTTGACAAAGGCTCAGCTTAATTATACCACTACAGAGACGGATTTACTGGCAGTGGTCTTTGCATTTGACAAACTCCTTAGGAACAAAAGTTACAGTCCACACAGATCACTCAGCTATCAAGTACTTGGTACGAAATAGAGATACCAAATGGAGATTGATTAGGTGGATACTCTTGTTATAAGAGTTTGATTTGGAAAGTAGAGATTAGAAGGGAACAGAAAATCAAGTGGCTAACCATTTGTCAAGAATAGAATCGGGAAATGAAGATGAAAGTAAGAAACTTATTAAGGAAGAATTCTTAGATGAACAGTTGCTCATTGCCAAGGCATTACCTTGGTATGCTGACATAGTAAACTTCTTAGTATGTGGTGTAATGCCACTTAAACTTCAATGCTCATAAAAGACGAAAATTTCTTCATCATGCCAAACAATACTATTGGGATAAACCATTCCTATTCAAGCATTGTGCAAATCAAATAATTCGGAAGTGTGTCCCTACCGATGAGATGCATAGTATCTTACAACATTGTCACACAGCCTCATATGGAGGACATTTTGGTGGAATGAAAACAATTGTCAAGGTACTCTAGTCAGGATTATATTGGCCAAATATATTTAAATATGCTCATGAATTTTATAGGTTGTGTGACCATTGTCAAAGAACAAGAAATGTGTCTAGAAGACAGGAAATGCCATTGCAAAGTATATTGGAGATTGAACTGTTTGATGTATGCGGAATAAACTTTATGGGTCCGTTTCCACCATCTGTGGGCAAGCTATACATACTTTTGATAGTAGACTATGTTTCTAAGTGGGTAGAAGTAGTAGCCCTAGCCTCTAATGATGCTAAGTCGGTATTGAAATCTTTGTATAATAACATTTTCACATAATTTGGTACACCGATAGCCATTATTAGTGACGAGGGATCCCATTTTGATTGCAAACTGATGGCCAATGCCTTGCGCAAGTATAGAGTGGAACATAAAATTTTCACGGCATATCACCCTCAGATGAATGGCCAAGCTGAAATCTCTAATAGAGAAATTAAACAAATTTTAGAAAAAATGGTGAATCCATCTTGAAAGGACTAGTCTACTAGATTGGATGAAGCTCTATGGGCATACCGAACTGCATTTAAAACACAATTAGGAATGTCACCTTTTAAACTTGTTTACGATAAGCCATGTCATTTACATGTTGAATTTGAGCATAAAACATTTTGGGCAATTAAGAAGCTGAACATGGATTGGATTGCTGCTGGTGGCAAGAGATTGCTAGAATTGAATGAGATGAAAGAGTTTCGAACAGAAGCATATGAGAATGCTCGTTTGTATAAGGAAAAGACCAAGTGATGGCATAATGCCAGAATTTTGCCAAGGCAATTTGAACTTGGACAGCAGGTATTATTGTTCAATTACAGGCTCAAATTATTTCCTGCTAAGTTAAAATCTCGGTGGTCAGAACCTGTTGAAGTAATTCAAGTGTATTCACATGGTGCTGTTGTTGTTAAAGACCTAAGAACATGTGTAATGACCTAAATTCAAGGTTATCGAAACAGTGGTTTCGTAATCACAAATCTGATTTAAAGAGAAATTTATTTTAATATTTTTGCATGAATATTTATATGATAGGAAAATCATATTAAAATATCGGTAGAAAAATTTTACCGATTTAGTGGTTAGTTAGAAAAAAAATTGAAGGAATTGGGTAAAAATAAGGTATCGAGACCTTGATCTCGTAAAACTGAGTAGGAATATTTTTATAAAAATTTATAAAATGTTAGTAATGTGGTATTAAAATTTCGTTAGAAAATTTTAACGTTTGGGTAGGTAATTAAATAAAAAGGACTAAATTAAAAAGGGTGTAAAAGTTACTAGAAGAATTAAATAGCTCAATTGTCAAATAAGGAGGGACCTAAAGATCAAATAAGCCCAAAAGAGATATTTTGGGCGGCATAAGCTGAGAAAAATCAGGAGAATTATTGAAATAAGGGCAAAATGGGAAAATAACAAAATTTACTAAATAAAAGTAGGACTAATTTAGAATATATAGAAATCTCTTTATTTTTCTTCATTCTCATTAGCCAAAAATGCCATAGGAGGGTTTTCTAAGCTGGTATTTCATAATTTTTGCACCAAGTGAGTTAATCTTTGCCTATTTCTTGTAATTTTTGTGTTTCTAAGACTTTTACAATTAGGTCCTACTATTAAATTCATTAGTTTTTTATTTCATGGATGAAATTGAAAGTCACCATGGTTGAGTGTTATAAGTTTATGATGAAATAGAATGAAATTGAAGCTTTAATTTGTTTATGAGATGATTTTATTAGGTAATTTCAATAGAAATTGATTTTTAGGACCTAATTGTGAAAATGTTTGGAATTAAAGTATATTGCTGAAATTTTGATTCCTAAAGGTTATAAAATAGTTTAAAGTGATAGAAAAAAGTGTTAATTTAGAAAAATCAACTCAATTGAGAGGCTAATTGAGTAGGGACGAAATTAGTATTTCTTAAAAGCTTAGGGGAAAAATGTTAATAAACAGCTTGCACTAAAACAGTTTTGGACAGCAGCAGTAGACTAACTTTGAAAAATCACCATAAATTGTAGAAATCAAATTAGAAGATAAAGAAAATATAAAATTAAATCTTATTGAGTATAGTTTCTCATAGAAGAAATGATGTAATCAATGGATTTGTAAATCATGAGATATAATGAATTTTGTGAGATAAGGTCAGAATGAATTCGGGTTCCCCTGTTCTGACTTTGAAAAATCATAAAAAATTGAATAAAACTAATTAGAGGCTTAAATTTATATCTTTAGAATACTGAATGAGTCTATTTTCAAGATAAACAAACAAGAACACCATCTGAATCCTGTATGAAGAGCTAATCAGTTTTTAGTGAAGAAGGGTCAGAACTATCAAACAGCAGAACAGGGGTGATTTTAAAGAATAAACTGTACTTATTGGCTCAACCAAAAATTCTGAAATTTTATGGTAAGAATATATGTGAGTCTAGGTTCAGGGAAAATTAGCAAATTCTAATTTGGAGTTCTGTATATGAAGATAAAAATAATTTAGTAACTATGAATCAAGTAGATAGCTTTGAATGAACTATAAATAATAATGAAATTATAGAGAATGTTGCATATGAACATGAAATGTATTAAATTGATAATTAAATTTATTTATTTAGATTCAGAAAATTCTAATATGAAGCTAGATCGAGGAAAGGAAAAAGTTCGAGATTAGTAGATTTTTGTATACGAACAAGTATCGAGGTAAGTTCGTGTAACTTGAATTATATTCTTAAATATTTGAAATGTATGTTATTGATGTGAACATGATTTGAATGTTCATTGTATGAAAATTTATGAAACATTGATATATTTGATAAAAAGGAGAAGAAATCCCAGTTGAATGAAAGGAAAATTTGATGGATCTCTGAAAAGGAATTGACGGTAAAAAGGATCTAGCCCAGACGAGTGATCCTATCTTGATATAGCCCTCCCGAAGAATATGTGGAAAATGGATTTAGCCCAGACGGGCAATCCGAACTAGGGTCTGAATTTAGCCTGGACTAGTAATTCAGATCCAAGCTCATTAGAGTAATTGCCGTTGCAGGGGATTTAGCCTGGACTGGTAATCCCGACAATACTCTATGAGTTTATATTGCAGGGGATTTAGCCTGGACCGATAATCCCGCTGCAAGGTTGAGGTTCGCGGGAGTGTGCTCTCTAAAATGGAAATGTGCGCACATGTATATGAATTGACGGACCTAGAAATTGTACACTAAAAGTGTACCTCTGAAAATCCATCGAAAATTCCAAGAAATTCAACGGGGTAAATATGGAAAAATAATAAGGGAATGGAAATCGTGGTATTGATGAGTTCATCAATCATGGTATATATATTATTGACACATGGAAATTATTGGACTAACTTGAATGTTGAGTTTGTGCATGTTAAGGTAATAATGCATTGAATGGATATATGAATATTTATTGCATTGTATAGAAAATATTAGGTAAGTATAATTCTTGTTACATGAGCTTACATAATTCTTGTTACATAAGCTTACATAATTCTTGTTACATGAGCTTACTAAGCACAAAGTGCTTACCTTATTTCCTTTTCCCCTGTTTTGTAGTGTTAAGAGCTCGGAGGTCGGATTCGGTCGGAGACACATCACACTATCAACCTCAAGATTTCGGTATATAAAGAAACTTTATTTTGGAAATCAATGGCATGTATAAGCTAATAAAGTAAATGTTAATTTGAAATGAATGTAAGGTCAGCCATTGGTATGGCTAACGAATCTTGGTTTTGGTATGTGATGAGGTTATCTTATAAATATGCATAAATCTATCTTGAAAATATGTTGAATTGAATTAGTTTATGTGGATTTGTCTCGATTTAAAATTTGCAGGGAATTTTAGATATCTATAAAGGGGCTATATTGAGTAAAAAAAATTAATTCATAAAATTTGGTAATGCCTCGTACCCTATTCCGGCAACGAATACGGGTAGGGGGTATTACAACATGGGCTACATTCAAGGTTAATGGACAACGCTTGAAGCATTACTAGATGCTCTTATAGAGCTTGACAAGCAAAGCATTAGCCTTCATGGTGTTTCATCTTTTCGTTAATAAGTAGTTTTTTCTGTTTTATTTCCCTTTTTTATTTTTATTTTTATTCTTTTTATTTTTAATACAATTTCTTTTTTGTTTTTTATTATTATTATGAACAGGAGCAAAATAAAAAAAAAGTAGGATTTGTTAGTGTGTACTGAATATGAGTTTCTTGTAGCATTGTAGAGAAACGTTATGCTGTGACAAATTGAATAACGAGGTGTTAATAAAAAAGTTGATCGACTAGAAAATTTCAAAGGAAAGATTTGAGGCAGTTGCATTTAGTGAATATTGGGAAACCCAAACTATGAAGCCCACAATGTTGGTCTCGGTTATTTCATTTTTTTCTCCAAATGTCTTTTCCATTTTTAACTTTTCCTCCATATCATAACCCTTCTTCCTCACGTTTCCCATTCCCTAAAAACTATCATCATTATCCTTTTTTATTTTCTTCAAACTGTTCACGTTTCCCACTTCTCACAAAGTTCACATTGTTATAGTTTTCTTGTCTTCAACCTCTCTGCTATTTACTGTTTACTCCATTATTTTTCTTTTCTGATTCCCTGACTTTCTCTTTATGGCTCGTGTAAAGAGTACTTCTAAAACAACAGAATCTTCGCGCGCTGGCGCCCCGCAACCAAAGATATTCTTCAATGCTGCTGCAGCCACACAAGGTATTCAACTAATATTCTAAAGAAGCCTTTTTGTATTGAGCAGGGGTTTTTATTTAAGGATGAACCCCACATGGGGTATGATGAATCAGTATCCTTGATTGTAGCAAAAAAAAACACAACTGGAGCAGATTTTATCTGCACCCTGGGGATGTTGTGGGTAAAGTGGTAAGAGAGTTTTACACTCATGTAAATTGCCCAGATTCTCCCCTCATTTATGTGAGGGGTAAATTTGTGCCATTCGACGAAGACCATATTAATGCCCAGTTTGACATCGAAAAGGTTAGAGATGAGCATTCTAAATTTTCCCAGAATATTACACTGGATGGGTTGGAAAAAGTATTGTAAGATTTATGCGTTGAAAGAAAGTAGTGGATTGTTTCAAGCCAGAAGTGTTACACAGTTGAAAAAGTTGCATTAAAACCAATTGGAAAGGTGTGGTGCCACTTTTTAAGGAGTTGTCTTATGTCGTCTACGCATAACACGACTGCCTCGAAAGAAAGAATGTTGTTGTTGCATTCTATTTTACAAGGATGTGTAAACGGAAAAATATATAGGATTTTTCCTATGTAATTTATCACCTTTTACTTAAAATTGTTGTTAAAACTAAGTAATTGTTTAATAAATTAATGAAATATGTGAAAATATGAAATTAGGACATAGAAATTATTAAAATGTGATTTTATGCTTTATTATATAGTTTTCATGCAATAAATGGCTCATTTTATATTAATTTGAATATATTATATTTTTAAGACATAAAGTGGGCCATACTTGATTAAGTTAAATAAAATATAAAATTATATTTAATAATTCATTTTAAAATATTTCATTAATAATTTGGGTTTTAAATTAATTAATTAAATTGGATAAATTTTATTCTTTGGTCCTTTAACTTGTTGATTTCTTTTGGATAGGTCTGATAGCTTTGCTCGATTACAAAACCATCCAAATTGGGACCAAGTCAACCCAAAATTTGGTTGCACATGGCTGTCCATAAACCACTTTTCGGTTTAATTGTACAAGGTCCTTGAAGAGTTGAAGAAATTAGAGATTTACCTAAAGATTTGCACTTGATTGAGTCTCAGTCTTGAGTTGTTGTGGCACTCAAATTGACCAAAAATCAAGCAAAAATCATCTCAACTTCCTCAATTTATGGCTGGCCACCCATGGAAGATGCTTCAAAAGATGAAAACTCCTATTTTTAGTAAACTTTCCCCCTCTCCTCACCTATAAATAAGACCTCATTCTCACATTTCTACCCTTCCCTCATCACTCATCCCTCATTCCTTATTCATTCTCTTAGCATTCTTCTTTTCTTCCCATGCCTATCATCATCTTTTCATAAAGATTTTAGCATTTGAGCCTCTTAAAGAACCATTGGTCGGCCACCTTGGAGAGCCATCAGCAAAGGAGCAAAGCAAAGGAACGAAGGAGCCTCATCAGTCAGAGTCTTAGGTGACAGCCACTCTGAATTGGGTTTAGTCTTTCTTTTCTTTAATTTAAATTAAAGATGTTTGCTATGTGTTCTTTGTTCTTGTTTACAACAATGTTAGCTTAATTTTATTTAAGCGAGGATGATTGTTTTGATTAAATAATATTTATTAGATTCATGCTTATAATGTTTGTGCCTCAATCGATCATATTTTTAATTAAAATCAAGCCTGTATTTTGTTCATACGTGATTGAAATGCACCTAAATTAGCTGAGCGATCCTAACCAGACAACGGCTAGTAGATGCATAATTGAAATGTGCATGCTCAATTTAGATCCTAACCCGATTAAATTGTAGGTTGCATAACAACCCTAACCAGGTTCTATTATCTGCATAGTTTTTAGATTTGTGTGATTAAACTGTTTCAAACCTAATGCGTCCCTGTTACCTCGCACGAATGCTAAGAAACCCTTAGTAAATAAGGATCAGTAAAATGCATATTTACTAGTAAATAAGGATCAGTAAAATGTGCATTTACTAAGTAAAGGATTTCGAAACGACCTAACATGGTTTCCAAACTCATGAAAGATCGAGTTGCCATGGAATGTTTTTTTCCAAATATTATTAAGCATGTTGATAATAAGTTGACTTTAATTAATGTAATTGTCCTAGTTTATTTATGTTATAATTGTTGCAAATTGTGTTTAATTTTGCTAAAATCTATTTCACTCATATTGTTTGCATACTTAGGTTAATTTGCATTAGGGATTAATGCATTTAGTCTAATATATTTTAATCATCACTTCTCAACTAAATTGTGTTTTTATTTACCAAATTATTAATATAATTTTACAAATTAAGTGACTTAGCACAAATACAATCCCTATGGAGACGATAACTCGATACTTACTTATTTCTTGATAACGACTGTGTACACTTGCACAAACCCTAGCATTACACGAAGACAGATAAATGTAGGGAAGATTATCTTCCAAAAGGTCCATAGGTGTGCTGATAAGAATAACGGGAGTTTGAATTTTCCTTCCTTATTTCTACCCAATGTAAGACGACAAATGTGCCTTTAGTTGATGCTTAGGATGTTACCCTCTATAAGGGTGGGATAACGTGAGAAATTTTTTCCAAGCTATGATGAACTGAGTTTGTCACAAAATCCCAGCACAGTCAAGCTTCCCCTACCACACGTGTTCCCACAACATCTCTCACCTCTCATGACCAGAAAATCTTGACTTCTCTAAGGCAGTTAGAATAAAGGTTGTCTCTGTTTAAGGTGCAACAATACCAGATGATGGAAGAGTTGGAACAAAGAAACGAATGTTAGGCTTGGTACTGGTCGTATGCGAAAGATAAGGATTTGGCATTAAGAAAATCCCTTTAGAAAAAATTTTCGAGACCCATGCTAGAATTTCCTACTATTAAAGCTACTCTGCTCTTGTCTAATGAGTGTAGAGAAGAGCCAATTTCATCCGCTGCCAAAACTGACTCCGTGACTAAAGACGCCACTACAGATAAAGGAAAAGCTACTGAAGAGGAGTTAGAAAATTCAACCTTTACCGAATTAGAGAAGGATGTAGAAGAAGGGATGAACGAAATAAATGTCCTTGCCACTGCACCAACTACTGCCATTGAAAAAGGTAAAACTTCTGTACCGACATCTTCACCCACCTCCATGACTACATAGGATCAAACAATTGATGAACTAATCGATGAAGTAATGGAGACCGACAAAAAAGGTGAGGAAGTTGACTTACGAAACAAGAAAATGCAATACAAAGTCAATGCCTGCAAGTCCACAAAAAATTTTGAATGAAGTGATAACGTTCCAGTCCAAGAAAGTTAAGTTTTTGTTTTTCTTTTCTCTCATGCATTGAATAAATTTTTTTATTATTTGTGTGCGTATTCATACTTTTTATATACTGTTCATGATTTTACATGCATCGAGGACAATGCATCCCTTAGGTTTGGGGTTGTATTGTGCATCCAGGTTGCATTTTGTATTTAGTATGTTCATTTTGGAATATAAGATATTTTTCCATGGCATAATAACTATTGAAATACTGCTTTGTCTATAAAAAGTACAATATTTCTTTATGATGTTCGATGATGAGCTTAATTTTTTTTTCGATATACCTAGAATAGGTAATAATGGATTGGGTGAAGTTAGCTTAGATTAAGTTACTTGGAAATTAATTTCTAAAAATGGGATGTCCCATACTCTGGTTTTTTTGAGGGGGTTTCGAAATATAATAAGTATCTTTTAATGCCCTTAAGGATTTTTGAAACTAAACATTAGTTAAATTGCTACGACATTTTGTTTAAATAAGTATGCACTCCAATGCTTAGATTTGCTAATTTGGTCAGCATCACTTTGTTTGCTCCATCGTGCTATTGATTAGAAAGGAAGGTCTAAGTAAGAGTGTGTGATATAATTTTAGGGGCATTCCGCTATAGCAAATGACTGAGTAACTAAAGAGGTAGTTGTATGCTCCATCCATCTTTTTAGTTAAGGGCCTTAGCTTCATGAATGAATTTTGGTTTAAACTGTGACATGATGCGGTACTCAGCAATTCAGTGTATGCTCCATCGTGATAGTCAACTCAAAAACATTTTTGTTACATGACTAAATCCCCTAATATGGTTTTCATTAAAAAAAAGGAAAAAGAAAGAAAAAAATGAGAATAAATGAGAATAAATATATGAAAATATGAAAAATATATTTTGATATGGGCTTAAAGCAAGTGAGTTCTATTTAGGTAACGAATGAACTAAGTGAATAAAAAGATATTTCCTATAGGACGAAAGAAAGAATGCATCGGTACTTAAGAAATTTTATTTTTAGGGGGAAATTTTTGCACTGCCTTTGTTGAACAAAAAATTGACATTCAAATTAGTTTTAGGAAAAAAGAATATTACTGAGAATGGAGGTATAAATTATTTTTCGAATAACCAGGCAATACAAGAAGGTTTTTTTTTTTTGCAATGGCAAAATTGAATCATTCATGCATTTAGGTGTATTTTGCTTGAGGACAAGCAATAACTCAGGTTTGGGGTGTGATAACTCTTAAAAGAGTTATATTTCATACCTTTAGACCTAGCTAATTGTCTGTACTTAAGTACATTTTGCTGCATTTTAGGACATTCTAGTTTGCATTTTTATTATTGCATTAGAACTTGAACTGTGTTTTAATTAGGTGCTTTTAATCACTTGCGGTGGAGTTTTTTGTGTGTTGATATGGCATGAACAGGTTTTGGAATGAGAAAAAAAAGGAGTAAAGTTTTTTCAGGGAAAAGTGTAGATAGTTTGCCAGCATGGATGCCCGTGGCAATGCGGAGAAGACCAAGTCAACATTTTTCCCGCAACAGTCCCAACTCAAATTAAATCTTATACTATATAAATACCCCTAAAAGCAGAGAAGATAATCACGAGCTGTTAGCCGAACCTAGCCTAATTTATCTATAAAAGCCAATGAAGGGAACCTCACAAAGGGCAAACAAAAAAAGTGAGAGAGATCCTTAGGCGTGAATAAGGGTTCGACTGCGCAAAGGAAAGGAAGTCGAAGGCAGTACTTCTTAGCCATCACAGGACGCTGTGCTACCGAAATATAGACTGGACAAGTGAAAGTTGTTTCCCAAAGTTCTTTCATTATTTCCATTAGTGTTCCTTCGAAATATTGAATTGAAGTAGTTGAACACAATTGTGGATAATATTTTGGTTTGGAATTTTATTTTCCAACCCATAAGCTAAATCTCATAGGGTTAGGATTACTTTTGATGAAACTGTAAACTATTTTTATGGATGCAGTATATATCTAGTTTACTTTACTGTTTCATTTTATTGTTCTTATTTCTTAATTAAAATGCAAATAATCTCTAGACATAGAAGACTATTCGCATACTTATAAATTGATTCTAATTTCGAAAGGGTTGGATTGGTTGGATTAAAATTAAATGAAATGAACAATTAATTCAACAGACACTTGTAGTCGAATTTAGACATAAAGTCACGATCATACAAAAGGAACCCATGCAATATATCTAAAAAGCCTATAGACACATGCAAGGTAACTTGAGGTTTTGCTCTAACGAGAGGTAGGCCATTTTAGAACTCTTTTGTGCAATAAAGTAGATACAATTTTGCGAAGGCATTATTGACAGTAAGGGTTGATTCTAGGTAATCCCGACCTTCCGAATCAACATCACTCTATCCTTATTCTTTATCGTAGTAACTTTGCCACAACATAATTAGTTGTTTATTTCTTTGTTTACATTCTATTCGAATAATCACTCTCGTTATTGCCATTACATTTCTACTCTCACTTTTGCCACAACATTTCCAATTATTCATCAATTCCATCTATTGCATACATCATCATTGCTTTGAATTTTCACTGCATACTTACCTTAGTTTATCGTAGCATCTTATTCGTCAATCTTGCCATAATACCATATTACAATAACTTGACCAATTTTATGCCTCAATCTAATCCTCATGGGAACAATACTCACTCATCACTTTATTACTTGAATTGGCGTGTATACTTGCACAAAATCGCACATAATTTTCCACGTGACAAGTTTTTAGCGCTGTTGCGAGGACCGGGAATTTGGTTAAATTTGGTTCGGTTATTTTACTTAGTATTTTCATTTAACTTAGTGTATTTACTTTTTACAAGTTTGCCATTAGTGCACGAGAAGAGGCATTCTTGCTAACACGGAATACCTTTTTGATCCAGAGATTAACGGAAGCTTGTAGAGAAAGAGAAAAGAATTGAGAAAAATGGCTGGAAACAGGAATGATCTTAATGGTAATCCAAATGATCGCAATGAAAATCCACCCATTGGATGTGTGGTGGATGATCGAGATAGGCCAATTAGAGAGCATGTCATCCCAATGCTGGATGATATGAATCCAGGGATAGTTAAACCAAATATACAGCTCAGCAATTCGAGTTGAAACCAGTAATATTTTAGATGTTACAATGTAATATCCAGAATTATGCCTAATCGGAATAGTGGTTTTGTGACCACAAAATTCGAGATAGAAATAATTATTTTATGATTATTTTGAGGTCTATGATATGATTGCATGATTGTGTGAAATTTTCGTGAAGAAATTTTATGCATAAAATTTGCAAAACTTGCATTCTAGAAGTTTCTAGTATGAAATTGTTTTGAAATATTAATTAGGAGGTCTTAAATAGAAATTTTACCAATTTCTAAGTCTATGGACAAAAATTGGACATGGATGGAATTTTTGGAAAGTTTAGTAGTAAGGGCATTTTGGTCATTTAGGGGTAAAATGAATTAAAATACAAAATTAAAAGCCAATTTTGCTCATCTTCAACCCCAAGGCCGAATATAGCAAGGAGAAACCATGGCTAGGGTTTTTCAAGCTTCCAAGCTCTATTGTAAGTCCATTCTAGCCCCGTTTTTCAAGTTCTTTACGTTTTTGGAGTCCTGGTAGCTCGATTTAGCTTATGCTAGCAATAATTTAACCTAGGGTTTATATTTGGAAAAATACCCATAGGTGAAATTTGTGTATTTTGGTGTTTTATGATAGAATATGAGGTTTTAAATTATGTTAGACAACTTGTGCTACTCGGTTTTAAGTGAGAACGAGCAAAAGGGCTTAATCGGTAAAAATACCTAATAGTCATAAGTACATGTTAGAGTGAGAATTTGATGTTGCCATAGAAGGGAAAAATGATCAGCATCTCATAAAACATAAGAAAATAGGCTGAAGTTTAATTTACGAGCTTTGGGGCAAAAGTGTAAATATGCAAAAGTTTATGGGCAAAATTGTAATTTTTCCAAAATATGATTTTGGGTCAATTTGAATAATGTGAGTCCTAATTAGACTATATTTTAAATGATAGAGCAAGGAAAACTGAAATTCGGGCTAAAATGGGGAAAATACCAAGTTGTGGACGAAATGGTAAAAGTAGCCATTTTCGCACACTAGGTAAGTTCATATGTAAATGTTGGTAACATAGTTATTATTTTAAATGTTTTTATATTATTTAAATGATATGATAATTATTATGAAATATTATACTCGTGATAATTGTTTGATAATATGTCAAATTATGTGATATACTTGGAAAATGTGAAATACTACCGAGTATCGGTATCGGTATTCCGTAGAAGATGGTTGAGACACATGATTGGGAAAAAGGTCCCGTTGAACCTTAGGAATGGATTAGGATACAAGTGACATGTCACTGGGATATTTGGGCATCCGAACTCGTTGAGTTGAGTCCGAGTTCACTTATGGATGCGAATGTCCGAACTCGTTGAGTTGAGTCGGAGTTCGTGAAATGTAACTAGGCATCCGAGCTCGTTGAGTTGAGTCCGAGTTCACTTATGGATGCGAACGCCCGAGCTCGTTGAGTTGAGTCCGAGTTCGCTTATGGGCGGGTTACATATTAGCTTGGCTACATATGTGGCACTTATGTGCAAACTTTCCATGTATCCGAATTATATTCCGATGTGTTCAACGGGTAAAGTTCTACTCAAATGGAGGAATACTCAAGATGAAAGGGACGTATTGGTAAGTGTTGTGAAATGGATACTTTGAACAGGTATGTACTTAACCCTCGGGTTGAAAAATCGATATAACAACAATATGGTAAGATGATAAATGAAAATATGATATGAATGTCTTGGTGATGATTATGCAAATGATGTTTTATGTTTGCTTATATGGTTATGTTACTTGCTATTTGCATGTGAACTTAGTAAGCACTTATGCTTACTCCCTCCTTTTCCTTATAGTGTTGACAAGCCAGCTCAGAAATCGGGAACGGTCGGAGGCACGCTCACACTATCCGTATACCATCTTGGCATAATGGCTTGTATATTTTGAGTATGGCATGTATAGCATTATACTCATTTTGTATATATGGTCTTATGATATGATTATTGAGTAGTATAAAAATGCTTGGTAATGATTAGCCATTGGAATGGCTAATTATGATCATATTTGGTGTTATGTATGTCAAATTGCTAGTTAATCCATGGAAACCATGAAATAGGTAAAATTTACCATAAAATAGATTCAGATAGCAGTAGTGACGTGAATTTGAAAAATCATTAAAAATAGTAGAGATATAATTAGATGATGAATAAAACATGGAATTGAAGAATTATGAGTCTATTTTCATATGGAAGAAACAAAACAGGTATATGAGTTATATTTTATGAGATGTTTAATTTTTTGTGAAACAGGGCCAGAGCGATTTCTGGATCCCCTGTTCTGACTTTGGAAATTCACCATAAATTGTATAAAAATAATTAGAAGTCTTAATTTATATTTACAGATTTCTTATTGAGTCTCGTTTTAATAGAAACAAACTTCATAGTCATTGAAATTCTGTACAGAGAGATATCTGATTCGTAATATATAGAGGTTAGAGCAGTCAAACCTTGAAACAGGGGAGACTTTAACTAATAAACTGTACTAATTGGCTTAGCCAAAAATTCTAGAAAAAAATTATTAAATAGATATATGAGTCTAGTTTCAGGGAAAATTTACAGAATTGGATTTTGAGTTTCAGAACTTGAGATATGAATTTTTAAGCGACTGTGACGCAGTTAGCCAACTTGTCTGGAATTTTTAAAATAAATTGTATGAATTGTTTAATTAATGATTTAAGTTTAGTAACACCTCGTGCTCGACTCCTGCGACGGTCTCGGGTACGGGGTGCTACATACAAATTGTAAGATAGCTCGGTGGACTCCCCACTAAAGACCCATGATTACAATTAAGACTCTTTCATGAAATATGTGATTCATTCAAATAGCAGGGTGTTCCTGAAGACGCCATGAGACATAAGCTATTCTCATATTCTTTAAGAGATAGTGCGAGAGCATGGCTAAATGCTTTACCGTTGGGAACAATGGCATCATGGAATAATTTTTACCAGAGATTCTTGTTACGTTATAACCCGTCTTCTATGAATGCCAAGTTAAGAAATGACATCATATCTTTTCAGCAATTAGAGGATGAAACGCTATTTAAAACTTGGGAACGATTTAAGAAGTTAATTCAGAAATGTCCTATATATACCATACATAAAATTTAGGCTATAATCATACAGAAAAACTCTGGGACTTCCAGTGTAATCAACATAATTTTTTCTCTATTTCCAAGCAGCCAGTATCTCTAACCTTTCATTCTCGTCCAAATTCGACACCGAGGTGGACACAAGAGGGCTCTTAAAAGAAGAGCGAATGTGCATAGTAGAGGTCAAACTCAAGTCAGTGTGGCAGCGATTTTAGTTATTAATGGGTTGTGTAATATCGACAATAGTTGTTGCTCCAAAAGGAGCATCACCTTTACTGCACTGTAATAGCCACTCCCTACTTGAGAGTCCTTTTGTGTCCATGACAGTGCTGACCTTCGAATAATAATGAATGTTAAAGTACCAATTTCCTGGAAATGGAGAAAAAAAATCACATCGATTATAGCTAGAATCCTCAGATTTTTTCGACATGAATACGCCCTCACACTTTTGTATGGCATCTATAGGGCTTCAGTTTCAGGTATTCAAAAACATTGAGCTTGTGGCCTCGTAACGACCATCAAATGGATCCATTACCACATAAAGGTAGCTGATTGAGACCTACAAGTCCACTTTCACCATTGATCATACAAAGAAAAATTACCCCATAACTGACTTCCCCAAGATAGGCTTCGGAGGCAATAATCCCATCTTTGCATGATATATGAAATATGTGTGGCTCGGAGCAATATCGTATCACTGACTGAAATATTTTAGACTGGGAAATGGTTTATAATAGAGAAGTAGAAAGGATTGAAGAGAAATTATATGATTGACGGATGATGAAGCTTGGTATGTGAGATTTTTTTATAGTCGTATGGAAGGTCTATTTGCAAAGGAAAACCTTGAAAGTGCGCTAGGACATATTCTAAACCTGTTGAAGTGTTTAAATCATTTGAATTATTTGAAGCATTAGGCTTGGAATAATAAATATGTCAGAGAAAGCTTTCTAAGCTAAGGGGCTTTCCTGCCAAGCCAGTAAGAAAGCCCCCTAGTTGGGTGAGCTATCTCTAACATATTTGCTATCCCTAGCCAGAAAGATCTTTTCAAATGACTATTTTGCATGTTATGAATCACAGAATCTCGATAAAGTTATATGAGTTCTGAATGCATGATGAAAATTATTTGCACCATACAGTATGCAACAAATGTGTGTATTCGTAAACAAAATTCATAGCACATATTCTTTTTCTCCTTACATAATTTTCTTATAAAAGGGGTGTAATTTTCATAACATAGACACACACCAAGTTAATATAAAACAAAATAACCTTACATCATGAGTAAGAGTTCAGTGTACTCAGTCGAACAACTCTTTACTTATTTTTTTTGTGTTTAGTCATCCAAACTGTGACCAATATTGAAATGAGTCGGCGAGTGAAATTTGTTATATACTATGACGATCAAATCTGTAATACAGAGTTTGAGGTGGTGTTTGTATGAGTGAAGTCCGTGGAATTAACGTTCAATAGTACCATTCAAATGTGTGAGCTACTGACCAGAATAAGGAGGAAAGTCAGGGGATCGAGTTAGGGAAGAATTACAAGGTTGCGATGTAGATTTCTTGCATCTGTTGACCCCTATAAGTATGAGCTATTCAATGTGATTAGTGAGATGCATCTTGAGGTGGTCATATCATTGCACATCTCTAGCAAAAATTTTGTTATTGAGTTATGTGTCGAGTTCTCCGATGTTGATGGATCTAGCATATATTCGACCTCTGTCGCAAAGAATATAGGTACCGAAGTTCAAGTAGAAAATTCTACTACATAGTTGTGCGGTGGGTTTTCTAGCCTCCTTCAAAGTGGCTACTACGATGTTCTCGGGACGTCTATGGGTAGACACTCATCGATCTCTGGCATTGATCTAAACTTCAGGGATCAATACCAATCGAGGTATCAACATAACCAAAATCTAGACACTTAGGCTCAACATTCAATTAGTGCATTCGATTTCAAATTTGGCACTAGGTTGATGTTATGGGGTGGGAGTAGTTATAATAGAGGATCATCAACGTACATCGGTCATCAACCCGAAGATTATTCTGGCAGACACATGGGTTATAGGAGAACCCATGACCTACTCCTTTCGGCGGGGGCCAGTAAGTGTACGCCCAACACCGTGCTCGAAGGTGACAACGAAAGCATGGATGGGGAAGGGGATGCTGGTGAAGAAGATGGGTCGTGGATGCAAACGAGGGGGAGGAGTTAGAACCTGAGCCAATTCAGCATCACAGTCCGAATGGTTCAAATGTGGCACTATTTTTCGAATCAAATCCAGTTAAAATAGAGCCAGAACCTTACAAGTTTAATGATAATGCCTTAGAAAATGCTTTGAACCCAAATCTGTGATTTAGGGCATGTGAACCTTTGCCCTACGTGAAGAATATTGACCTATCGACCAATAGTGGTTTAGAGTTTTCTTGGCTTCCACATAATACACTTAGTCATGCAAGCACAGTTCGTGATGTGCGAATACTGAAAGTTGGAATAGAATACTAATAACTCTTGAAAAGAGTTATATTTTATACCCTTAGTCCTAGCTAATTGCTTGTACTTAAGTACATTTTACTACATTTTAGGACATTTTAGTGAGCATTTTTATTATTGTATTAGAAATTGGACTGTGTTGGAATTAGGTGTTTTTAATCGCTTGCGGTGGAGTTTTTTGTGTGTTGGTGTGGCAGGAATAGGTTTTGGAATGAGAAATAAAGGAGTGAAGCTTTTTCAGGGCAAAGTGCAGATAGTTTGCCAGCATGGATGCCTGTGGCAATGTAGGGAAAACCAAGTCAACATTTTTCGTGCAATAGTCCCAGCTCAAACTCAAACTTGTACCAAATAAATCCCCTTAAAAGTGGAGAAGATAATCAAGAGCTGTTAGTCGACCCTAGTCTAATCTATCTATAAAAGCTGATAAAGGGAACCTCACAAAGGGCAAACAAAAAAGTGGGAGAGATCTTTAGGCGTGATATGGGTTCGATTAGGAAAAGGAAAGGAAGTTTCGCCATCACAGGACGCTATGCTGCCGAAGTATGGACTGGGCAATCGAAATCTATTTCCCGAAGTTCTTCTATTATTTCTATTAGTGTTCCTTCGAAAGATTGAATTGAAGTAGTTGAACACAATGTCGGATAATATTTTGGTTTGGAATTTTATTTCCTTGCCCATGAGCTAAATCTCTAAGGTTGGGATTACTTTTGATGAAATTGTAAACTGTTTTTATGGATGCAATATATATCTAATTTACTTTACTGTTTCATTTTATTGTTCTTATTTCTTAATTAAAATGCAAATGATCTCTAGACATAGAAAACTATTCACATACTTATAAACTGACTCTAATTCTAAAATAGTTTGATTGGTTGGATTAAAAGTAAATGAAATGAACAAGTATTCGATAGACACTTGTAGTCAACTCTAGATGTAATACCTCTTACCCGTATTCAACGCCAGAACAGGGTCCGAGGCATTACCAGACTTACCACACAAACAATCATACAATTTCGAGCTATAAATTTACGTCCAAATTAAAACCATTTGTAATTAATCGTAAAGTCCCTAATACGAGCATACGAGGCACTAAACATGCTTTGGGAGTGGTCCGAGACTAAACCGAGAACTTTAGAAATTTTTACTAAACTTAGAAAATTTTTCCACTAAACAGGGGTCACACGCCCGTGTGGATATGGGACATGCCCGTGTGAGCAGGCCGTGTGATCACACACGCCCGTGTCCCTCACCCATGTAACTCATTGTTTTACAATGCATGAACAAATTGAGGTCACACGGCCAAGTCACACGCCCTGTGCTAGGCCGTGTGGGTAATTTAATTTTCATGAAATAGGTGCAGACTTCACAAGCCTAGGACACACGCCCGTGCCTGAGGCCGTGTCATCCACATGGCTGAGAAACACGCCCGTGTATTTGCCCGTGTGCTCAATTTTGAGCATTCTGTTTCTAAAAATTAAGGTGCAGGGGACACAAGACCAGAACACATGCCCATGGGGCAAACCATGTGTCACACATGACCTAGACACATGCCCGTGTGTCTACCCACGTGGACAAAATAAATGCTATTTACCAAGCCATTTGCCACCCTTATTCACATGTACACCTACATCAATTCAATGGCACAAAACATAATATACTTAGGCAACCAAAACACCCACAATTATGACCAACACATGCCAATACAATAGCAACATCTATCATTCTCACAACATTTATTATGCCCTAAATCAATCATGAAAATTTCACATTCATTAAGAATCAATTAACTACTTTCAAGACACCTAATTGTGAACAAATTTATCATCTCATCAATATATTACATTTCCAAACATTTCACATTCCATCATTCACCAAGCATACCATGACCATATCACCAAGGACATTAGCACATATATGAATATACTTAGGCTTACAACCATGTTAGCCAAAATAAGCTAATTTACATGGCCAAATATCAAAACAAGCCTTTGACAATTATAAACCAATACATTTGGCCAAATCAAATGACACATATAACAAAATGACCAAGTCCTTATACATGCCATACGTTCAAAATACTAAGATCATCAATACCCAAAAATAAGAGTTTGATAGTGTGATTCGAATCTCCGACAATCTCCGATCCGAGTTAGCTTGGCGTTAGTAAGCTCGTATGCAAGAAATAAGCAACCTTACCATGCATATAAAATTTAAATATTATAACATAATTAAATGTAAATTTACCATAGTCTCATGATCATAACTCGTTCCACTACAAACTTACCTCATATTCATCGTTTCAAGCATTTAATAAACATGGGCTTTATGTACATACCTGAACCATCTCGAAATGAATTTACACATATTCTCATCTTTGACATACCCGTGAATCACTCGGAATAATAGTGTCGGATACTCAGGATTTTTGCACACTAAGTAACACATATGTAGCCAATGCTACCTCAATCTCATATCACATAATCGCTCACTCTCGAGCTATCAACGGGCTTGCTCACACAAGCTATTAGTCAAGACGTAGCTACGTGGTGATGCTTACACAAGCTGTCAAGTATCCGCAACATATACCGATATACTCAGCCACTGGTAGGACGTACAAGACCAGTGCCCAGATCACATAATCACATAACACATAATGACCCTAGTGACATGTCACTTGTATCCTAATCTATTCCTAAGGTTCAACAAGACTTCTCACTTGCTGAATCGTCATCGAACTCGTTTGTAGAATTATACTCATTCACATAATCAAACATACAATTCATGCAAGATTAAAGAATTTAAGTACAATTATTCTAAAGCTTATTTTTAACATACAAACTTACCTCGGTACAAAATGGCTTATAGTTCGATCAAGATTGATGAGGTTATTTGTTTAGATTTCAAGATTCAAATTTCTTTTTAATTTTATTATATTTAGGTTTCAAGACTCTTACTTTCTAGATTCTGTCTTCGTTTTCTTCCCTCAAAGATTATAGTGATTTTAAGAACCCTCTACAAATTTATAAATGACAGAAAAAAAAGTCTCCTATTAATTCACATGCTTTTATTTTATTTATGATTTTCTATAAAATTTTCTTTAATTAAAGTAAAACTCAAATTATTCTCCCTTTAAAGTTTCAAATCAACTCAAAAAATTCTAGATATTGGCGTTTACCGTTAATCACCTCTCACGTGGCTCTTTGAATCCAAATTTCATCATTATTTTGTTTTAAAAAAATTTTCGTTTCCATCATTTGGTTTTTCAAAGGAAAATTTGAATTTTTCCAAAGCAATCTTGAAACTTCCACATAAAATCTAAGTGTTTTCTATTGTGTTCAATTTTCGGTATGGTTTTTTCTCAGTTTCTCTCAGTGTTTAGATCAATCAAGTAATACTCGGAAGACTTTAGTTCTTGCTTTCGGCAGAATTGATATTGTGCTGTTTGCTTTTTGTTGTCTTTCCTTTTTCTTTTCTTTTTTTTGTGTGTATTCTAATGATAGTTATGATGGAAATGAAGACTTCAGCAATGGTTTTTTTTTTTTTTTCTTTCTTTTTTTATGGGTAAGAAGGTAAATTGAGAAAGAGGAAAAAGGAAAAAGGAGAAAGAGAACATGAAAAAAAAAGAGAAAGAATTAAAAAAAATACAATTTTTATTTTTTAGTTAAATGTAATTTTAATAAATATATTTTTAAGCTAAAAAATAATTCAAGAATTTTTTTTTATGAAAATATAAAAATCAGTACGTGGCATTTCTTTTTTAATGTCTTGAAAAATTAGATCAAAAACCATAACGAAGCAATGTACATTATATACAAAAAAGGATAAAAAAAAGTTTAAATAGTAAAGTGAAAAAGGGGTAAATTTCAGAGCACAAATCGTGAAATAAGTTATATTCGCATCTACACTAAAGAAAAACTACTAAACACCATTTCAGAATTTACGGGTCAAATCGAAATTAAAAAAAAAAAAAATTGTAATCATATGTTCCTTTAGATATTTACAAATTGGGCGTTCCAAAAGTAAGGTTCATAGTAACACATGGACCCACATACATAGTAAAACAATGCCTTTAATATAAGAAGCGGTAGGGGGTTGAAGAACATACGTTTCAGAGAGAAATAGGAAAGAAGAGAAGGGAAAAGCCAAAACCTTGCCCTTGCATTTCTCATGAACTGTGGAGTCGTCTTGGGTTTCTATTGTTGGGGTTGGGAGTTCTTAACTGCCCTTCTTCTCTTCTCCCCTTATCCTTGAATTAATTTCTTCTTCGTTTTATTTAATTTTACACAATACGTATTATATAGATTTCACTTTCTGTATTAGTATGGAATCTATGATGGGAAGTGATAATAACAAAGGTTTGTTAGAATATGTAAGGAAATCAACACCACCACCATTTTTGTTGAAGACTTACATGTTAGTGGAGGATCCGATCACCAATGATGTTATATCGTGGAACGCAGACGGGTCAGGTTTTGTCGTGTGGCAGCCGGCGGAGTTTGCTCGTGATCTCCTCCCAACACTTTTCAAGCATAGCAATTTCTCTAGCTTTGTCCGCCAGCTTAATACTTACGTAAGTAGTTTTTTCTTGTTCCTTTTCCTTGTATCATTACAACCGATGTTTGATGCTCGTGTCATAAATTTCTTTTAACATCGGTTTTTATCATTTAGGTTGAGTTGACTTGGTTTTCAGAATCAATAATTCAAGTTTATCCTTTTTTAACATAAAAATTTCAGTTCCAGTAGACTCCTCAAGAATTTATATTTTTATTCTAGTCCCTCAACAATTTTTTTTCTTCACCTAGGTATTATCATTTAAAAGAAAATGTACTTAGATATACCATACGTAAAGATGTGTTAAGATACCTTGCAGTTGGTGACTTATTTGGTTGTTGCTGATTTTTTGATGGCTGTTGTTTTTATGTGTTGTGTTCTGTCGGTTGTGCTAGACATTTGAGGCATAGATTTTAGTCAAATGTAAAAAAAAAAAAAAAAAACCTTGAGGCGCTTTTACTATTTTTGACTAAAGCTCGACTCTAAAAAGCACGTCGGGGGTCTAACCTAATAAAATAAAATGTTTTATGGATGATTTGCGTTCGATGCCTTTTAATTTTGATTTAATCATATCTGGATATGTTTTTACCAATCTTCTACAGTTTTCCCAAAAGAATTTTTTGACTAGACAAAAATATGCATCTAAAAGAAATAATTATGAATCTAAAGTTTAATTCATATATGCAATAGTAAGCTAAGTACCAAATTCCACTTACACCCTTCTCCTTCATATAAAAAAGGTCATATATGTAATAGATTTAGAATTCTAATTTTAACATTGACTCATGTACCTATATATATGTGAATAAAAGTTTGTGACACGGTAAAGAAAATGTATTATTTTGCATCAATTTATTGGTTTCATTAATTTACTTTTTTTTTATTTAAATATTCAATTAATTCCTACTTAAATTTGATAATTTTCGCATTCATATCCTTTTTGTGTATTTCTTAAGTTATATTCAGATTATTTTATAACTTTAAGCATGTTAATAATTTGTATTGTATAAATATACATATTTATTTCATTTTGTTAAGTTCATGTTTTTATTTTGGTGTTGCATTGTGTTTATACTGTTCACGGTGTCTAGAGTTACTAGATCTACTCTTAATTTTATATTTTGAGATTTTTATTTTAGTGGTAAACTAGTAATTTCTCGAGTCTATGGATCCCGCATAGCATGCATGATGGCCATATTATATCCAAACTATATGCTTAGTAAGTATTGGCCAAAACAAATTATTAGTAAATGTATCTTGCATATATTTATTTGTGCGTAGGGATTTCGGAAAGTTGCAACTAGTCGATGGGAATTTTGCAACGAAATGTTTCGAAAGGGCGAAGGAGAGCTACTTTCCCAAATCCGAAGAAGAAAATCATGGGCAAATAGGCAACAGAACAGTGCAATAGCTCAAGCGTCATCACCATTGGAGTGTGAGGAAGATCAAAGGTCTTCGTCAACTTGTTCATCGTCGGGATTCAACAACCTAATGGACGAAAATAAGCGTTTGAGGAAGGAAAATGGGGCATTGAACTGGGAGCTGACAAGCATGAAAAGAAAATTCAAGGAACTTCTTGATTTGGTGGCTAATTATGCACAGTTCGAGAAAGAAAAAGATGACGATGAAAGCCCTATGTTGTTTGGAGTAAAGTTGGAAATTGAAGGGGATAGCGAGAGGAAGAGGAAGAGGAAGAGAGATGAGATCAGTGAAAGCCCAAGCGTTTTGCTATCTCAAGCCTGCAAATAATTACATTATACTTATCTATTGATGGTAAATTATGGTGTTATATATTAAAAAGTTTAATTATTTATAAATCATTTTTAAGGTTTTAGGTGATTTATTATTAACATATAAATTTATACATTGATAATTTTCAACCAAAAACATTCGTTACCTTCTATTACTATTAAAATTTTAGCTGTTGCCTAAGAAAATTTAAGAATGTTTATTTTTCTTCCTTTATTCATGTTAAATGGAAACCATTAAACTTAATAGCAATGGTTCTCTTGGTAATTCGAGTTTAATAGGAGCTGGTGCT
Organism: Gossypium longicalyx; assembly: GCA_025698465.1. Taxonomy (NCBI): domain Eukaryota; kingdom Viridiplantae; phylum Streptophyta; class Magnoliopsida; order Malvales; family Malvaceae; genus Gossypium; species Gossypium longicalyx. The sequence goes on along the minus strand of CM046996.1, from coordinate 44,048,389 downwards.
TTGATCCAAAACCATGAGAGAAACTCTCATTTTTTTTCTCTTGGTATTACTTCGAATATGGTTGTTGGCTTACTTCTTGGATTCATTTGAACATTGATGAATTAATTGTTTAAGTTAATGCAACTGCTCTCAGTAGTCTTCTCAAGAAGCTTATTGCTTTTTTATCCTAGTGTTGATGTTTCCAAGATCTTATTGAGGACCTTTTAGAATAATTGTGTTCTTCATGTTTATTGTGAAGGCAACCACTGTGCCGATGCTCTTGCTTGTAGAACTAGGTTTTCTAGGAACTAATGAGAAATATGCCGTGTATTGTATTGGTAGATATTGCAAGTCCTCCTTTGTATCCAATCTTTATATATGTTATGCTATGCTACTTTATTGATAAAAAAGTACAAAGATTATTTAAGCTGTACGGTTTCGTTGTTGAAAGACGAGGCATAATCATGGTGGAGTAGTTTGACTACAATGACATCCAGTGATCGTATTAACTAGGACTTCTTTTAGATAGAATTTAGGAAGAAATATGTTAATCGGTTGTACCTAGACAAGAAAAAGAAAGAATTTCTTGATTTGGAACAGGGGAATCAATCAGTAGTCGAATATGAACGGGAGTTTGTACAATTAAACGAGTATGCTCGTAATACCATATCAAATGAAGAATATATGTGCATTAGATTTGAAATGGCTTGAACGATGAAATTTTAATGTTTGTTGCAGCATTGAAATTACGTGAATTTTGTACAACTCTTAGAACGAGCTTAGAAAATTGAAAAAATCTACAAAAGTAAACAACAATCTAATTTGAGATCTCGAGATTTCAACAAACGAAGGTTATCTAAATCAGCTCGAACTTTTCTGTCAAAGAAGTTTAGAAATTATGCAAATCGATCAACTACTCCTTCAGAGTTTACTGGTAGAGATAGACCAAGATAGAGTAACTTGAAATCTGTTAATTCGTAGGCTGCTAGTGTTGGTTGTGTGAGAAATGTTGAGAAGATTGTTTGTGAGGAATGCGAAAAAAAGGCATTTTGGCAAATGTTGATCTAAGTTAAGAACCTATTTTCAGTGTGGATTTCCTGATCATTTTCTCAAGGACTGTCCAAAGCGTCATGGTGATTCGGGAAATCAATCTACAAAGCCTGAAGCTACATCATAGAGAGGCATAAGGCCGGGAAACGATAAGAATGCTATTGCTGGTTGAGGAAAGAATAGAGATACAACTGATCATTCTGAAGCTAGAGCACCTGTTAGTAGGGGTGTGCAAAATTCGGGTAAAACCGAAAACATTCGGTTAACCTACCGAATTCGGTTAATCGGTCGGTTAACTAATTTTTTTTGGTTTAACCAAAAAAATTAATAAATAAAATTATAATATTTAAATAGCCCACTATTTATTCAAACCCAATCCAACATAAACCCAAATACTCAATCTAATATAAAAATAAAAAACATATAATTTTATACAAATAATTCGGTTAATTCGGTTAATTTGAGTAATTCGGGTAATTTTGGTAATTCGGTTAATTCGGTTAATTTTATACTTATTTTAACCAAAAATAAAAAAAAACATATAATTTTCGGTTAATTCTGTTAACCAACCGAATTAACTGAAAAAATTTCAGTTCGGTTAATTTTTTTGAAAAAAAATCGGTTCGGTTAACGGTTAAAAATTTTGAAGGGTCGGTTAATTCGGTTAATGTTATTTCGGGTCGGTTAACCAGTCGGTTAACCAACTGAACACCCCTACCTGTTAGAGCGTACGCAATTAGAGCTCGAGAAGAAGCTTCTACTCCAAATGTTATTGCCGGTACTTTCTCTCTTTTTTATATTGATGTATATGCATTGATTGACCCTGGGTCAACACACTCTTATATATGCACTGCATTAGTAGACAATGAGAAATTACCTGTTGTGTCAACTGAGTAAACTGTTAAAATAACAAATCCACTTGATCAGTGTGTTTTAGTTAATCAGATTTGCAAATTATGTCCACTGAAAGTTCAAGGTTATGACTTTCCTGCCAATTTGATGCTATTACCATTTGATGAATTTGATTTTATTTTGAGAGTGGGTTGGTTGTTTGAACATGATGTGATGGTGAGTTGTCGAAAAAAACAAGTTAGCTTGAAACATCTGAGTGGTGAATTTATTTGTGTTAAGGAAAATGGGACCAATTGTGTGACAAACGTGATTTCAGCAATTTTAGCTCATAAGCTAACCAGAAAAGGGTGCAAAGCTTATTTAGCATATATTCTCGATTTGAAAGTGGCAGAATCCAAAGTCGATCAAGTACCGATAGTTAGAGAATATGCTGATGTTTTCCCTGAAGAATTGATTGGGTTACCATAGATTCAAGAAGTTGAATTTGTAATTGAACTTGTGCTAGGAACAGCTTCAATTTCAATAGCCCTGTACAAAATGACTCCTACAGACTTGAAAGAGTTGAAAGTATAATTGCAAGAATTATTAGACCACAAATTTATTCGACGGAGTGTGTCACCTTGGGTTGATCCTATTCTGTTTGTGAAAAAGAAAGATGGATCGATGAGATTATACATAGATTACTTGTGACAGCCCTAATTTGACCCTAGTCAGAAAGTGGTTTCGGAACCACAAAACTGAGTTACAAAAATAATTAGATGTTATATTCTGTGCTTATTGTATGTGGAATTTGTATGTGTGAATATTTTGTGCCTTGATTTTTTCAATTAGGTATTAATTTATAAGAAAGGACTCATGTGATAAGACTTGAAAATGTGATAGGTGAATTTTAAAGTGGCCAAATAATGCATGAATTATTGACATGGGGGACTTGCATGTCAAATGGACCACTTTTAATATAGTGGTCGGCCATAATGATGGTTGATAGATAATATATGCATTTTATTTTAGCATTATAATAGTTAATGGCTTTATATTATGAAATAAAGAATAATTAAAATAAGAAAAGAGTGATAAAAACAATGTATGTTCATTTTTTTCCTCATTGCCGTAACTAGTGAAAGAAAAATAGAAGAAGAAGCCAAGGCATTCGACCATGATTATTTCATAAATCAAAGGTATGCTAATGTGATTTTTATGTAATTGTTTACGAAATTAAATTGATAAGTGCATTGTATAGTTAACTCATGGTTTAAATTCATGAATTATTGAACATATGTGCATTCGGCAATTTGTTAAATTGTGATAATTTGATAGCTTTTGGAAGGTGTTGTTTAGATGTTAAATTTGCTTATATGATGGCCGAATGAGTGTAATGCTAATGAATGATTAAGTTGAATTCATTGTTGAGAGGTATGAAGTTGAAGTTGCCGTATATATATGCTTTTGGGAAAGGAAACTTGTTTTTTTTATTATTTAAATTAAGCATGTTCTTATTAAATTGAGCTTTGAATTGATGTAATTAAGTGGAAAATGAATTGATGGAGTTGTGAGTGTATAAATTTCCTTAGTTGGGGCAAAGCATGTATTCGGCCATGTGGGTAAAATGTTAGATTTCGAACGTTTGAAGTTTTAAATTATAAATGGTTATTAGATGAGCCCTAAGCTTGTTAATCTTTGTTTCTGAAGTTGTCAATTGATATCTTAATTAGGGAATTGAATATTGTTTATAATTTGAGGTTATTGAAAGTCGAATTAGATGATAAATAACAATCGGCTATTGTGTTTATGTGAATATATATATATGCTGAATGTAGTCCTGGATAAGTAAATTTTGATGTATTAGATTGGTAACATCGTTATGCCGATTGTAAAAATGTGATAAAGGTGCCAAGAAATAATTTAATTGTTGGTGTTTTAAAATGAATTGAAATGAAGTTTTGCCGAATGTGTTTATTGGTGTGTGAAAATTTGAATTGTAACGTTAAATCGTTAGTATGTGTTCTATGATTTTCGAATGTGAATTAAGGTAAATAATTTGGAGAAGGATGAGTTGAGTTGTAAAAATTTATGTATATGAATTAGTGGTTAATGGACAATCGATCAAAGTGGTTAATATGCATTTGTATATGTTATAATGTCCGATTGTAATCAAGAATAAAGATGTGAATGAATAGTTGTTAATGAGTTGTCGTATGTTTCTTATTAAGAAAAATTGTTAATGTTTGAATCTAAATAAATTAGTTAAGTAATTAAACAAACCGTTTTATTTTACCTAGCTCAAGAGCAAAAGGAACTTAACTCGGAAAAGGGAAAAGCGAAACAAATGGAATAGTCGATTCGTAGTTGTCTGACGACATTTAAGGTAAGTTCTTAAGTGTTTAATTTGATTTCATATACTTATTGATTAAATGAAAATAGTTAAGAGGATGTTGTTTTTATTTAGCTAATATGCCGAGTGAGAATGAATTAATACTATAAACCAAAGATAGCTAGTATAGCTAAGTTGAATTGGATATGGAATTATAACATGTTAAATGAGATTTATGATCAATGTACCATGTTGCATGAGTGATGAAAGAGGTTTCACCATTTGTGATTATTAGAACCTAAGGGTAACCATGTTTGGATGTGATATTATTATTAATGGTGTGTGATTGCCGAACGTAATTGAGGTATGGAATTCGAGTATAATACCTTATATCAAACGTGTACTTTATTCGAATGATGAAAGCCTTTGTACAAATGTATATGTGTTTCGGCCATAATTGAAGTTGAAGCATAAGTTGTGAAAGTATGAAAGAACATGTGAATTGATTTTTTTTTTTTGTAATGTGACATTCGGACTTTGAGCCTAGCAGGCTATAATACCGGTGATATGATATCGAGCTTCGAGCCTAGCAGGCTATAATACCAGTGATATGATATCGGGCTTCGAGCCTAGCAGGCTATAATGTCAGTGAGATGATATCGGGCTTCGGGGCTAGCAAGCTATAATGCCGGTGAGATGATATCGGGCTTCGAGCCTAGCAGGTGAAATGACGGTGAATAAGTTCAGACTTAAAGTCTAGCAGGCTTCGTGCCGGTGATGAATTCGGGTTTAAAACCTAGCAGGCTTAATGCCGGTGATTTGATAAAAGTCTAAGACTATAATACTTCGTGTTAGAACGACAATTGAATACATTTAATATATTAAGTTGGTAAGATGCATTATCATGTACTTATATATGAGTTTGATTTGAATTGAATCATAAGTGTATAATGTGATGCATATGTGAATAAGTGTTATAACTATATCTATGATCATGATACATTCAGCCAAAGTGTGAAGTTATGTGAAAATATTTGATTTACTTATGTCATATGAATTCAGATTCAAGTGAAGTTAATATGCTAAATATGCATTAAATATTTGTATATATTCGGCCAAATGGCAATATACCTAAGAAATGTCACTTGAGAATTTGATTAATCGATTATAATTGAATTTAATTGTTTGCATTGCTTAAAACTTACTAAGCTTATGGAAGCTTACTCTGTTTGTTATGTTTCTTTGTTTTTAGATCGTTGACTCCAGCCACTTGTTCGGGGATCGTCAGCAACTCGTCACACTATCTATCATTTTGGTACTATTATGTTTTGGAATTCGTATGGCATGTATAGAATAGACTTAAGTGAATGATATTTTGAGATGTTGTTGTATATAAGCCATGTGAATATGGTAACTTTTGAATGTCGGTATAAGTCTGAATTTCGATCTTTGATTTTGTTTGGCTATGCATATAATTTCTAATGAACTTATGTAAATGTGAATGTACAAATGTATTGTTTTGGATTGGTAACTCTTCATAACCCACTCCGGTGACAGATAGGGGTTATACGGGTGTTACATTTTATTGGTATCAGAGCTACTATTTAGTTGATTCTAGGACTAACGTAGTGTGTGTGAGTCTAGCTATACATGTCATAAAGTGTTAATACGATAGTGTGATGATTTCTGACAGTTGAAATGTGTTTTTCGTATAGTAATGAATTCTGATCCCGATCGAGCGGTAGCTGATGATGTAGAGAGTGTAGCGCCTGCTCCCGCGCACGGGACAGCGCCGTTGGACTCTCAACCAAATGCTAGTAATCAGAATGATGAAGCTAAGCAAGCCTTCTATGCTATGATGAACGATTGGTTTACCCAATATGTTCGAACTAATCCGGCTATTTCACATCCCCCACCCCTGACTAATACAACCCCTGCACCTGTGGTACCTCCAGTAGTTGATCCGTTGAGATTGAGCAAACCCCCGGTTGATAGAATTCGAAAGCACGGGGCTACTGAGTTTAAGGCTATTGACAGTGATGATGCCGAGCAGGCTGAGTTTTGGCTCGATAATACCATTCGTGTGTTTGATGAATTATCGTGCACACCCGATGAGTGCTTAAAATGTGTTATATCTCTGTTATGTGATTTTGCCTACTATTCGCGGAATACCTTGATTTCAGTTGTGCCGAGAGAACGGGTTACTTGGGAATTCTTTCAAACCGAGTTTCACAAGAAATATATCAGTCAAAGATTCATCAATCAGAAACAGAAGGAATTTCTCAAGCTCAAACAGGGCTCTATGACAGTTACCTATTACGAGCGAAAGTTTTTTCAGACTTAGTATATATGCTTAGGAATGTGTTTCGTCTGAGGCTATCATGTGTAAACACTTCGAGGACGGGTTGAATGAATACATCAAACTATTGGTGGGTATTCTGGAAATCAAAGAGTTTGTAGTGCTTGTCGAGCGAGCCTGTAAAGCCGAAGAGCTCGGTAAAGAGAAAAGAAAAGCTAATGATGGAGCTAGACAGTTCCGTAAAAGATCTTCAGGAAAATCCTTTCATCAGTCATCGAAGAAATTTAGAGATGACTCAGGCCAATCTAAGAATACTTCAAGTTTTTCCAGACGGGACCGTGATCGACCCCCTGTGAGTATTCGAGCCACCTCTGTTGCCAGTGTCGGCAATGATCGTCAGGACAGATCTGAGTGCAAGCATTGTGGTAAATGGCATTCAGGAAGCTGTAGATTTCATGACCGCTCTTGTTTCAAGTGTGGATCAGCTGATCACTTTATCAGAGACTGTCCGAAATTAGCTAAACAGAATACTGATCCGAGTGGGAGACCTAGTAACACTGCAACACGAGGTAGACCACCTAGACATGCGGGTAATGCTAGTGGAAGTCAGAGAGGGACCAAAGATATTGCTGTACATTCTGAGGCTCGTGCTCCTGCCAGAGCCTATGCTATACGAGCGCGCGAGGACGCTTCTTCGCCAGATGTTATTACCGGTACTTTCACTCTTTTTGATACTGATGTTATTGCTTTGATTGACCCCGGTTCTACTCATTCGTATGTGTGTGAAACTTTGGCATCCAGTAAGACTCTACCTGTTAAGTCTACTGAGTTTGTGATTTGAGTGTTGAATCCTTTGGGCCGTTATGTGCTAGTTGATAAAGTGTGTAAGAAATGTCCCCTGATGATCCGAGATTCTTGCTTTTCGGCTGATCTAATGCTATTACCATTTGACGAGTTTGATACCATTCTCGATATGGATTGGTTAACTATGCATGATGCGGTAGTGAATTGCAAGCGAAAGACAATTGACTTGAGATGTTCAAATGATGAGATAATCTGAGTTGAGTCTACTGATTTAAATGGATTACCGGTAGTAATATCTTCGATGTTAGCTCAGAAATATGTGAAAAATGGGTGTGAAGCTTATCTTGCGTATGTACTGGATAGTAAAGAGTCAGAAAAGAAACTTGAGACAGTGCCAGTGGTTTGTGAGTTTCTGGATGTATTCCCCGAGGAATTACCTGGATAACCACCTATTCGAGAGGTAGAGTTTGGTATTGAACTAGTACCAGGGACTATACCTATTTCGATAGCTCCGTATCGTATGGCACCAATCGAACTAAAAGAATTGAAATCTCAATTGCAAGAGTTGATAGATAGAGGTTTTGCTCGTGAGTTTTTTTCTCCCAGGGTGCACCGGTCTTTGTTTGTGAAAAAGAAAGACGGAACCATGAGAATGTGCATTGATTATCGTCAGCTTAATAAGGTAACGATAAAGAATAAATATCCGTTGCCGCGAATCAATGATTTGTTTGATCAACTGAAAGGAGCCTCAGTATTTTCGAAGATAGACTTGAGATCGGGTTATTATCAGTTGCGAGTTAGAGACTCTAATGTGCCTAAAACTGCTTTCAGAATGAGGTACGAACACTACGAGTTCTTAGTGATGCCGTTTGTGCTTACTAATGCCCCTGCAGTTTTTATGGATCTAATGAATCGGATTTTCAGACAGTATTTGGATCGGTTTGTAGTCGTGTTTATAGATGACATTTTGATCTATTCACGCGACGAAACCGAGCATGCCAAACACTTGAAGTTAGTATTGCAGATTCTGCGAGACAAGCAGTTATATGCGAAGTTCAGTAAATGTGAGTTCTGGTTGAAGGAAGTCAACTTTTTGGGGCATGTTGTATCCGCATCGGGTATCCGAGTTGATCCGAGTAAAATTTTAGCTATACTCGATTGGAAGCCTCCGAGAAATGTTTCGGAAGTTCAAAGCTTTTTGGGACTTGTCGGGTACTACAGATGGTTTGTGAAAGGTTTCTCGATGATAGCAACACCGATGACAAAGTTGCTTCAGAAAGACATCAAATTTGAGTGGTCAAAAAAGTGCCAGAAAAGTTTTGATCAATTGAAAACTCTTTTGACCGAAGCTCCAGTGTTAGTTCAGCCAGAATCTGGTAAAGAATTTGTGATCTACAGTGATGCGTCTCTGAATGGTTTGGGCTGTGTGTTGATGCAAGAGGGTAGAGTTGTAGCGTACGCTTTGAGACAATTGAAGCCACATGAGAAAAACTATTTGACTCATGATCTCGAGTTAGCTGCTATTGTTTTCGCTTTGAAAATTTGGCGCCACTACTTGTTTGGGGAAAAATGCCATGTGTATTCCGATCACAAAAGCCTCAAATACTTGATGACTCAAAGAGATTTGAATTTGAGACAAAGACGTTGGCTAGAATTATTGAAAGATTATGAGCTTGTCATTGATTACCATTCGGGAAAGGCTAACGTGGTTGCTGATGCTTTAAGCCGTAAATCACTGTTTTTTTTGCGAGCAATGAATATGCACCAGTCTGTGTCCACTGATGATGTGTTAGTAGTGGAGTTAAAAGCAAAACCGTTATTGATGCAACAAATCCATGGAGCTCAAAAAGGTGGTGATGATTTAATTGCAAAACGAGCACTATGTGTTTCGAAAGAGAATTCAGAGTTTTTGATTGATAGCAATGATTGTTTGAGGTTTAGAAATCGATTATGTGTTCCGAGAAATTCAGAGCTTTTTCTGATGATTTTTTTGTTAAAACAGGGGACACATGCCCATGTCGCCCGACCGTGTGTCTCACACGGCCACCAGACACGTCCGTGTCATAAGCTGTCTGGACATTGAAATTGGAGCACATGGCCGTGTCCCAGTCCGTGTCTGACCCCATGTAACTCTCTGACTTGGGTCACACGGCCAACACACACAACCGTGTGGCTAGCCCGTATTCCTTAAAAATGGCCACACATGCCCGTGTGCCAAACCGTGTGCTAGGCCGTGCCAAACATATAGGGTATACTAACTTATGCCACACGCCCGTGTGTGAGGCCGTGTGGAACATACTGACTTAATTTCAAAATTAACACTAGGGGACACACGGTTGTGTACTTGAATGTGTGTCACACACGGCTGAGACACACCCCCTTTTCTCTGCCCGTATAGACAAAAATAGGCTATTTACCAAGCCAATTTGCCACCCAAACTTAGGGACACCTATACAACTAATATGGCACATAACATACCATCAATAGGCATATATTTCAATTCCAAATCAAGCATAACTTATACCATTTCAAACATCAATCAATATAAAACATAAATACCACATTATGCCTTCCAAAAAGTCATACCAAACCTTATCTTCCCAAATTAACAAAATGACAATTAACAAATATGCATTATTTGATCTATACTCTCAAACATTTCAACCATTCATTTATCTAAAACCAAAAGCATACCAAATCTCAAATTCAACCAATAGCTACTCCAACTAATAATCCATAATTAACCCTTCCACAAGCAATATAAACCACATCACAAAATGGCATTAGCACACCTATATACATACACAACCAACCAATCCAAATAAGTCAACTTACGTAGCCATATACAACATTATAAACACAACTTTTATAAGCCAACACAAATGGCCAAATTCATAACAACACCAATACCAAAAGACCAAGTTCCTATACATGCCATATACTAAAAATACCAAAGTTCATAGGTACCAAAAGATATGTGGATAGTGTGAAGCGATCTCCGGTAATCCCCTAATCCGATCTAGCTGTGATAACACTATAAAACAAAGGAAAAATAAACAAAGTAAGCTTTAAAGCTTAGTAAGCTTGTATGAAATAAACTCGTTAATAATCATAAACATATAATTCAACAATTGAATATAGATACATGTATTTACATCAACTAACAATTCTTTCCATTTCTCATTCACAAAGTTATATACTATCTTCAACATTTCTTCGATTTATAGCTAATATGGTATATGCACATACCTATACCATCTCTTAACGATCTTATACCATTCTCATCCTTTATTTACCTGTTGAACCATTCAGAATAGAAATCAGATACTCAAGGATCTCACACGATAAGTACCTATACCATGGCCCATAGCCAAATCAAGGTAACTTATCCAAAATACTAATATCATGGCCGAAGCCAAATTAGCTGATATGCATTGCCCGAAGCCAAATCAGTATATCTCACACCCAAAGTGTTATATCATGCCCTGAAGCCAACTCAATATATCCCCTAATGACATGTCACTAGCATCCTAAACTATTATTAAGGTTCAACCAAAATTTCGAATGTCGAATCGTCGTCGAATCACCATCGTTCATATCCTCAATCTTTTATTCACAATTTATGCAATACCAAAGCATATGGACTACATTTGTATTGAAATTTATCATATACGAACTTACCTCGGATGTGTAAACGATGAAATGAGTCGATTTGTCGATAACTTTATCTTTTTCCCGATCCAAGTTCGTATTTCTCCTATTTTGATCTAAATATAATCAAAATTAACTTATTTAATCATCTCTCTATTCAATTTAGTCCAAAACGCACTTTAAAACACGTTTACACTTTTCCCCTAATATTTCACATTTATCACAATTTAGTCCTTATTTCATAAAATCACAAATTAATGAAATTCACAATAAATCCATGCTAGCCGAATTACTATTATGCTCCTAGCAGCCCATATTTTCCATTTATTTCACATTTTAACCACTGACTTTACATATTTCTCAATTTAATCCCTATTTTGCATTTTCACTAAAAATCACTTTACAAAACTTGTATAATTCATAATAAATATTAATAATCTATCATCAAAGATAAAAAAAACTCATACATATTCATCAATGGCTGCTTTTAAAATCTTTAACAGTTTTGCAAAATAGTCCCTGGTCTAGCTAGACCTAGCTACAACGATCTCAAAAATGTAGAAATCATTAAAAACTGAGTAAAAATGACTTACAATTAAGCAAGAACAATGGATAAATGTTTCAAGCAATTTCCATGGCCTTTTCTTCTTCAAATTTTCAGCTAGATGAAATATGGACACTATTTTATCATTTTGTTTTATTTATTTTATGTTTAATTACCAAATTACAAATATAACCTTAATGAATATTTGTTATTTCACTACATGCCAAACCATTATCATCCATTAACTCACTAATGGGTTAATTATCACTTAAGGACCTTAACTTTAAGGTTTTATAGCTAATAGATACCTTTAACTATTAGAACAATACTTTTGCATTTTACGCGATTTAATCCTTTTTATCGAATTGACCAACCAAACGATAAAATTTCGAAATGAAACTTTCACACAATCACATATTCATGCTGTAAACATGAAAATAATAATAATAAAATAAATATTTCAACCTCAAATTTGTTGTCCTAAAATCACTGCTCCGATTTGACCCAAAACGGGCTATTACAGTGAGATTGCATGGTGTACCATTGTTGATTATATTCGATCGTGACTCGTAGTTTACTTCTAGATTTTAGGGTAAATTACAAAATGCTCTCGACTCTAGGTTGAATTTTAGTACTGCTTTTTATCCATAAATAAATGGCTAGTCTGAGCGAATAATACAAATTTTAGAAGATATGTTACGGTGTTGTGTTATTGAGTTTGAATGCAGCTGGGAAAATTATTTGTCGTTAGCCGAGTTACCGTATAATAACAATTATCACTCGAGCATATAGATGGCTTTGTACGAGGCTTTATACAGGCGTAAATGTAGAATTATGTTATGTTGGTCTAAATTGAATGAAAGAAAAATAGCTGGGGTTGATTTAGTTAAGGAAACTAAAGAAAAAGTTTGAGTTATCGGAGATAATTTGAAAGCTACATCTAATCGTTAGAAATCTTATGCTAATTTGAATCATAAAAATATGGAATTTTCTATTGGTGAGAAAGTGTTTCTGAAAGTCTCACCCTGGAAGAAAGTGTTACATTTTGGTAGAAAAGGAAAACTCAGTCCCAGATTTATTGGACTGTACAGAGTGCTAGAAAGAATCAGACCCGTAGCTTATCGCTCAGCATTACCTCCGAAGCTTGATAGAATTCATAATGTTTTTCATGTTTCGTTGCTTCGACGTTACCGTTCGGATCGGTCACTTGTTTTGACTACAGATTCAATTGAGTTACAGCCTGATCTAACTTATGATGAGGAACCGATGAAGATTCTAGCTCGAGAAATTATAGAATTGAGAAATAAATCTATGACGTTAGTTAAAGTTATTTGGATACGACATGGAATAGAGGAAGCTACGTGGGAGACAGAAGAAATTATGAAAAATTAATATTCGAACCTTTTCTCTGGTAAGATTTTCAAGGATGAAAATTTCTTTAGAAGGAGAGTTGTAATATCCCATTTTTGAACGGTGTTAGAAACAATGGTTTCAAGACCACAATTCCTATATGTGAAGTTTTTTTAATTGTTTAAGTAATATTTGTGGAGTCACATTTAGAGTCATTAAATTTTTGGAAAAGAAATTTTAACATTTCATTAGTTAATTGAAGAAAAGAATTAGATTGTAAAAGGCACAAAAGTTAGTAATTATTGAATTGAATTGATTTAATAGCTTAGTTATTCAAAGAAAGAGGATTTATGATGCGATTAGTCCATTAGAGATTAAATAGACAGTTAGTGGCCTTTTTAAAATGAAATTGTAATATTATGATTGAGGGCAAATTCGTAATTTAATAAATGAAATTTTAAGTAAAATAATAAAAAACTTGAATCATCATCTTCCACAAGTGGTTAGCCGAAATTAAAAGGGGATAAACACCATTTTATGAATCTTAGGGTTCGGCCAAGCATTTGATGTATGCATGTGAGTAATTTCTATACCATTTTTTGTAATTTTTATGTTTTTGTGATCATTACAACTAGGTCCAGCTAACCCATACCTTAGTTTTTGAAACTGTCAAAGATTTTAGATGTTACCATTGATGAGTTCTTGATGTTCATGATGTTAAATGTTATATTTGAGTTACTTGTTGTTGATTATGAGTATTTTATAAAGTGGTTTGTGTTATTTTTGAGTAAAGGATTAAACTGATTACATGTTAGAATTGATAGGGAATTTTTGTGAATTTAGAATAAATGTGGGCTAAACATGGTAGGGTAAAAATTTGGCTAGCAAGTTATGTTATAAAGTTTTTTTAATTTTTGTATTTTGAGGGTAGGGACTAAATTGTGAATGATGTAAAAGTTTAGAGAAATTGTGTAATTAATAAAAAAATTAAAAGTCATATGCATTATATTAAGCATGAATTGTATGTTAAATTAATAGAGGATATTTACTTATTATTTTAGATCAAGACTTGAATAAAAAAGGCAATAATTGTGGAAAAGGAAAAATTGTAGAGTAGTCCTTGTTGTGAAATCGAGAGTGACCGTAGGTAAGTTCATAGTATTTCAATATGAAAATGTATGTTGCTTGTGATTAATTATCATTTTCGGGTTATTAGTAGATAATCTTGTGAAAATTCAATAAATAGGGATATATGATTGCAATATACAACTGAATATGTATGGAAATATACGATTGATAGTGATATCTTGATGATTTCATATTATAAATGTGCTTATAATTAAAATACCATATGTGTATGAAAAATAATGAAGTGCCTCCGAATTGATATAATAGAAATGGAATTTTAGTTACTGCCCAGTCAAACTTAGTAATCGTGTAAGATACGATTAACATGCCAATAGGGTTTGTATGTGCGTTTGTATGGGATTTGCACTCTGGTGCCTCTGTTTGCATTTCGATGCTTTTGATCGTACATTCGTGCCTTTGTCTACACTTTGGTACTGTAACACCCCCAAACCTGGCCCGGACATTATGGCCAAATCAAGCGTGTCACATTGAAATGTTTTATCGAAAACCTTATTTTCATTGAAAACCTTTCAAAAGAAAATATTATGTAACTTTCAGTTGCGAAAGCTTTAGTTAAAACAGATGATCTATGGAAACTTGTCAATTTTAAATTAAGTTGCGGAAACGTAGTATTAAAAATAGTTATGGTTTAGGAAAACCATGTTCTACTTCTAGCAAGTATAAAGCATAAAGATAATAATAATTCTAGTTTGAAAAAGACATCCATCGAATAGGCCTTACTACAATCCGAACTGAAATAACTTAAAATACTAGAAATGATATGCTTTAAAAAAACAAGTCCAAGTCGTCTTGCTAATTGACCACCTCGGAGTCCCTCTAACCGTCGAACCTCCTACTGAGCATCACCTGAGAAAAATAAAAGAGGGGTGAGTTTTCGAAAACTTAGTGTGTACAACCCTCAAAAAGAAACATTAAGCAACATCAATCATCATATTATCATACATGCAATGCTTGTGTAACCCACCCCAATAATCCAACCGATACACATCAACTCCGTCCCCCGGTACACATCATGTGGGGGTATAAATATCGACCCACCCATCCGATTCATATCAATGGTAGCCCAGTTGCGGTACTACCTTCATAGCAGCAAGCTGCTAATCACATATTGGACTTAATAGCCGTCGGTGGATCCACAGTCGTCAAGCAATCATGCGATCCTCATATACTTCCTCTGTCCACAATTCCCAACCCATATGCATCCTAAACAGAGTATCATATGAATGCAACAAGTACACAGGTAACATCCATAAATCTTACATTCAACACAAATGGGTATTTTAGTCATCTTCGCCCTTAGGGGCATTTCGATAATTTCTCTTTGTTATGAGTTTATTACTTACCTTAGCCCGTTGACAAGTCCTCGTTGACTAAAGTAAATGGATACTACGAACCAGATAGGATTCCAGAGAAGAGGAGGTGAGTCATTAAGACCGCTTAAGTACCAAGCTCTCCCTAGAACCAATCCTATACATGCATATATCTATTGCCACACTTTAACCTTATGACTTATCCACGGTCACAATTTATTAATTAATTAAGTATTATGTCTTTTTAAGCAGTTATCAGATACTAGACCCAAAACCCTTACAAAGCCCAGACAAGTCTATATACATGCATATGGCCCATTGGCCCAATTACTTTCATATGTCCTATTAGGCTCAAATCACTTTTATAGGCGCACTAGGCCCAAATCACTTTCATATGGCATATTAGGCCTAAATCACATTTATATCATGCTTTCATACGATTTTCCATCACTTAGTATCAAATTGCCAAATTTACCTATTATGGGCCCTATAGCCCATCGGCCCATTTAGCCTGTTCTGGCCCGGTTGGCCAAAACACAGCCTAAGTCCATAGAATCGCCTATGGGGTCTCAAATAACCTATCGATTTCTCCCTCACGAGTGTTCACGCACTCGCAAGTTTGTTGTAGCCAAACTTTTGACATTTCGGCATTTCGACATTTCGACTTTTCGGGATTTGTCGATCTATTATGTGTGTGCAGTGTATGTACAGACCTGATAATAAAGAGTGCTGCGATCTTCCTAGCCACGAACCTACAATCAACGTCACTCAATGATTAATCCCACATATATATTGAATACTCTTACCAAAAGCCGAAATCTCACCTTAACCTTACCTGAAACACCAAGCCTTAATAACTTTTCCTTGATCACTAATCACGAGTACTTCCCAGATCTGCATTAACCTTTATCGTTAAGATACATAATGGGTGACTTGTATCCGACATAAGTCACCCTTTCCTACTAAAGCCCATTCGGCCAATCCTTACCAAAGTGAAGAACACTTACCAAAGTCCCAAAACCTAAGGAGCAAATCGACAGAGATCCCAAAAGACTGAGATTCGATACTGCCTTCCTACCAAAATTGATTTAGAAAGAGTAAGGGACAAGAGTAATCAATACTAGCAAAACTGACTGAAGGAGCAAAACACTTATACTAGATTCGGCCGAAAGAGAGAGTGTAGTGGCAGCACAGAGGGTATTCGACTTTTGAGATTTGTATGGTGAAAAAGGTTTATTTGGAAAAATCAAGAAGAAGAGAAGAAAGAAACGGCTAAACTAAAGGTGAATCAAAGAAAATTGAGAAGAGAAAGGAAATCAAAGAGCAAGGAATTCGACTTTTGAGCACTTGGAGTAAACAAAATGTTTCGACAAAAAAAATGAAGAATTCGGCTAAAGGGAGAAAAGTAATTTCGACACCTACATATATAATAACCAAATTTCCTATCCCCAACTTCTCAATTTGGCTCCGCCTCTCTACACTCCTCATCTCCTAATTTTTCTCCCTGATCACTCCTTAATCCCTTCTTTAAACTTCTCCTCTTATCACTCCGTACAAAATTTATATCCAGCACCTCTACTGGTCGTCTACTAAGCAAAAATAAATCCTCCTTTTGAGCAATGAGGGATTCGAACCCCAGACCTCCTTGCCATGCTTGTGACGCCACCTTTAAGCCTCACATACAGCGCTACTTGCCACTCTACCACAAGGCTTTCTGTGTCCAATTACTCTTTCACTTATTTAAAAACCAACCTACTTGCCATCAAGGTTCTTTTAACTATTAACCTATAATTTCCTTCACTTCTAAATTCAAATTCAAAATTTAACCAAGGCTTATTATCACCTAAATACACTTGACTAGGAATATCTAGCACTCTTTTTATCAAACCAAAAAAAAAAAATAGAAAGTTCGGGATTCCGAGATTTTTGGGGCATTACAACTCTACCCTCTAAAAAAAATTTCGTCCTCGAAATTTTTACTTAATCCAAACAATTGTGGATATTGATATCGCATTGTTTCTTTAGATTACCAAGTAGCCTCCTCAGCCTTGTGATTACGCCAAAGCACTTTAACCAATGGGGCGAACTTCCTTCTTAGTACCGTAACATCATGACCAATTATTTGTATGGGCTCTTCCTCGAAGGTTAGGTCTAGCCTAACCTTGATCTTCTCAATCGACACGACATGTGAAGGATCCGAGTGATACCGTCTTAGCATTTAAACATGAAAAACGTCGTGGATTTGGCTTAGTTTAGAAGGTAATTCTAGCTGATAAGCAACTGGTCCAATCCGCCTCACAACTTGATATGGCCCAATGAACCTTGGACTTAGCTTACCCTTCCGTCCAAACCTTAACACCTTAAGAAAAACTAAGTCCCCCACTGCATACTCTATTTCTCGACGCTTAAGTTCAGCATACGACTTTTGCCTATCTGAGGCCTCTTTTAACTAATCTCGAATCAATTTTACATTACCCTCAGTATCTGCTACTAACTAAGGGCCCAAAACTCTTCGTTCGCCCAATTCCGTCCAACATGTTGGAGTTCGACACATTCGCCCATATAATGCTTCATACGGAGCCATCCAAATACTCGCTTGATAACTATTATTGTACGCGAATTCAATTAACGGCAAATAGTCTTCCCAGCTACCTCGAAACTCAATCACACATCCCCTCAACATATCTTCCAAAACTTGGATCACCCTTTCTGACTGTCCATCAGTTTGAGGGTGAAATGCCGTACTGAAGTTCAACCTAGTACCCAATGCCTCGTGCAGCTTCTTCCAAAATCACGAAGTGAAACGTGGGTCCCTATCAGATATTATAGAGACTGGCACTCCATGCAATCTTACAATCTCTGCCACATACAACCTAGCCAACTTTTGTAACGAGTAATCGGTGCGGACCGGTACAAAATGGGCAGACTTGGTTAACCGATCCACTATAACTCATATCGAGTCTTTCTTAGTAGGTGTCAAAGGTAACCCACTAATAAAGTCCATCGTAATCCTTTCCCACTTCCAAAATAGAATCTTTACTGGCTGAAGCAATCCTAAAGGCAATTGATATTCTGCCTTCACCTTTTGACAAATTAAGCATTTACTTACGAACTCCATAACCTCGCGCTTAAATCCAGGCCACCAGTAAAGCTCACGCAAATTCTTATACATCTTATTTTCACCAGGTTGTATAGCATAGAGACTAGTATGTGTTTCCCACAGAATAGACTACTTTAGATCATTATCCTTTGGTATACACATTCTCCCACGGAAACACAACACTCCTTCACTATTTATCCCAAAGTCTGATGTCTCCCCACTCTCTACTTGTTTAAAACGAGCACCCAAATCCTTATCCAGTAATTACTTACTCCTTATCTACTAGACCCACACCGGCTTTACTTGAAGCTCAGCTAACAAGCTACCATCATCCAACAAGCTTAAACGTGCGAGCATAGCCTTCAAGTCTGACTTAACCCTACGACTCAATGCGTCGGCTACCACATTTGCTCCAGGGTGGTATTCAATCGTATAATCATAATCCTTCAATAATTCCACCCAACTAAGCTGCCTAAGGTTTTACTCCTTTTGGGCAAGAAGGTATGTCAAACTCTTATGGTCCAAATAAATTATGCATTTCTCTAGGTATAAATAATGCCTCCATATTTTTAGTGCGAAAACCGCCGCAGCTAGCTCCAAGTCGTGGGTTGGGTAATTCACCTCGTGAGTCTTAAGTTGATGTGACGTATACACAACCACATTTCCTTCCTGCATCAATATACATCCCAATCCCACATGCGACGCGTCACTATAAACCGTAAATTCTTTCCCCGGCTCTGGCTAAATCAACATAGGGGCCTTAGTTAAAACCTTCTTAAGCTTTCCAAAACTCTCATGTTGCTTGTCTGACCATTCAAACGGTACTCCTTTCTTCAATAACTTAGTTAAAGGTGCAACAATTAATGAAAAACCCTCAACAAATCGCCTATAGTACCCTGCCAAGCCCAGAAAACTTCAGATTTTCGACACTAACTTGGGTGTTTTTCAGTCTAACACAGCCTCAATTTTTCGGGGATCCACCTTAATCCCCTTAGCTAACACCACATGTCCTAGAAAAGTAACCTCCCTCAGCCAAAATTCACATATACTGAATTTAGCATACAGCTGCTTCTCCCTCAAAATCTGCAACACAATCCTTAAATGTGCATCATGCTCATCCTCATCTCTTGTGTACACTAAAATGCCATCTATGAACACTACCACGAAACCCGATTCATGAGATCCATGAAAACTGCAGGTGCGTTCGTCAGCCCGAATGGCATCACCAAGAACTCGTAGTGCCCATAATGAGTTCTGAAAGTTGTCTTATAAACACCTGTCTCCTTAACCCTCAATTGGTAATACCCCGAACGTAAATCAATCTTCGAGAAAATAGAAGCTCTCCTAAAATGATCAAAAAGATCCACAATTCTTGGTAGTAGGTACTTGTTTTTAATAGTTAACTTGTTCAACTGTCGATAGTCGATGCTCATTCGCAACGTCCCATCTTTTTTCTTCACGAATAACACCGATGCTTCCCACAGAGACACATTTGGTCAGATGAATCCTCGATCCAACAATTCCTGAATCTATGTCTTAAATTCTACTAACTCCTTCGGTGCCATTCGGTAAGGGGCGATGGACACCGGAGCCGTACCAGATAACAACTCAATTCCAAATTCTACTTCTCTGTTGGACGACAACCCTAGCAGTTCTTCGGGAAAAATATCAAAAAATTTCCTAACTGTTCTCAATTCCTCAACAGTAGGGCTCTTAGCCTCCGTATCGCTAATATAAGCCAAATGGGCTTCGCATCCCTTTCATACCAACTTTTCAGTCCTCAACACCGAAATCACATTCGACAGGTAATTCCAGCGTTCACCAATCACCACCACCTCTTTATCCTCCGCCGTTCTTAACACCATTTGCTTTGCAGCACAATCCAAGGTTGCTCGGTGTTTCACCAACCAATCCATACCTAAGATTAAATCAAACTCGCTAAACGACAGTTCCATCAAATCTGCTAAAAAGGTAACCCCTTAGACTACTAAGAGTACCTCCCTAAACAACTTATTTACTCCCACTGACTAACCTAATCACTGTAACCTCATTTGCAGTAATTTCAAACATGTCACCCAAATGTTCAATCATATTGCATGCAATATATGAATGCGTCGATTCAATATCAATCAATGCAGTGTAAGATAACTCATGTATAAAGAACATACCCGTTATCACATCTGGGACATCCTCGTCTTCTCGACGGCGAGTAGCATAACCCAAAGCTGGCTGCCTCGCCTCAACATGGCTTACATTTTTTACTAGTGCTCAACGTCCTAGTCCATTACCGTTACCGCACCTGGCCTGCCCACGGCCCCTTAGCGATAGTTCACCACCCATTGGTGGCTGAGCACCACCTCGGCCCATGACTGGCACCTAACCTGGCATTCTAGGGCAATTCCTAATCCTATGCTTCATTGACCCACAAGCTAAACAAGCTCCCGTCCTCTTCCAACACTTGCCTCCATGGCTTTTTCCATAATCAACACAAGATGGCACCCCTAGATTAACAGCAAGGGGCCCTACCCTAATTGGTCTATTAACTCTGGCCCTAGTCCTAGGCCTCTGTCCAACACCAGGAGTCTCAGCCTCCCTTTTATTCTTACCCCTTTCCTTTTCCCGATTTAGGCGCTCAGTGTGCTTCACCTCCTCTACTATCTTTACTTTCTCTACCAACTCTGAGAAAACTCGCTCCTTTTATGGAGCTATTAATACTCTGAGGCTATCTCTAAGACCATCCTCAAACCTAACACAACACTTATAGTCCATTGCCACCATAACTCTTGCATACCTACTAAGACGTAGAAACTCCGCCTCATACTCCGCTACAGATTTGTTTCCCTAGGTCAAGTTCAGGAACTCCTTCCTTCTAGCATCCACATAATTCGCACCCACATACTTCCCTTGAAACGTAGTTTCGAAGAACTCCCAAGTGACCTACTCAAGTTGAGTGCTCTCTTTCACTGTCAGGCACCACTAGTAAGCTTCTTCCCTGAACAGTGACACTGCCCTTTTCAAATTTTGTTCTAGTGAACAGCCCAAGTCCTCAATTATCCTTTCAGTGGCCTTCAACCAATATTCATCCACGTTAGGTGCCACACCAGCCACGCCCTTGAAGATTTCAGCCTCGTTTGATCGAAATCGCTCCAGAATAGACCCCTGATTTCCCTTGCCATTATTGGTCCCAGCGACTCTCTCCAAAATCTTTAGTATTGCCTGCGACAATGCATCATCCCCGCGGCCTGGTCATATGGCCCATTCTCAGCCACTGGTGAGGCCGGAGCCTCTTCTACTCCAATATTGGGCATATGGCCTGATGCCGACGATTCAGCCTTAGCACTTCCGCGACCTCGGCCACGACCTCTCGCTCCTCTTTTAACACTCATTGTGTTATCTGAATTAGAAGTTTTATGAAGTTTTAGTTAGTTCCAATAATTAAGCTGATGTTTTATGAAAGTATTAATAAGAAAGTTGTTTTCGTAAATCCTCTACAGTTTTAAGGTCCTACGGGCTTCAATTTTACTCCAACTAAAAACCTCAATATAGTCATCTAAAGTAACCCATTAACTACCTACAGTATATCCAATTAACAAGTTTAATAATAAAAAACTTACTTGGTTCGACGTCGGAGACTTGGTGCGCCGCACAACAAGATTTTTTTCCAAAACATTGTGATGCAAATTTCAAAAAAAAAATACCCAAATAATAAGGCCCACTTCATAGCCCGAGTTTTACAACTTAACTGATACCACTAAATGTAACACCTCCAAACCTAGCCCGAACGTTATGACCAGATCTAACGTGTCACATTAAAGTGTTTTATCGAAAACCTTGTTTTCATTGAAAACCCTTCAAAAGAAAATATTATGTAACTTTCAGTTGCGAAAGCTTTAGTTAAAACAAATGATCTATGGAAACTTGTCATTTTTAAATTAAGTTGCGAAAACATAGTATTAAAAACAGTTATGGTTTAGGAAAACCATGTTCTACTTCTAGCAGGTATAAAACATAAAAATAATAATAATCCTAGTTTGAAAAAGACATCCATCGAATAGGCCTTATTACAATCTGAATTGAATTAACTTAAAATACTAAAAATGATATGTTTTAAAAAAAAAGTTCAAGTCGTCTTGCTAGTTGGCCACCTCGGAGTCCCTCCAACTGTCAAACCTCCTACTGAGCATCACCTGAGAAAAATAAAAGAAAGGGTGAGTTTTTGAAAACTTAATGTGTTCAACCCTCAAAAAGAAACATTAAGCAACATCAATCACCATATTATCATACATGTACTGCTTGTGCAACCCACCCCAATAATCCAACCGATACACATCAACTCCGTCCCCCGATACACATCATGTGGAGATATAAATATCGATCCACCCATCCGATTCAAATCAATGATAGCCCGATTGCGGTACTACCTTCATAGCAACAAGCTGCTAATCACATATTGGGCTTAATAACCGTCGATGGATCCATAGTCGTCAAGTAACCATGCGATCCTCATATACTTCTTCCGTCTACAATTCCCAACCCATATGCATCCTAAACAGAGTATCATATGAATGCAGCAGGTACACAGGTAACATCCATAAATCTTACATTCAACACATATGGGTATTTTAGTCATCTTCGCCTTGAGGGGCATTTCGGTAATTTTTCTTTGTTATGAGTTTAATACTTACTTTGGCCCGTTGACAAGTCCTCGTTGACTAAAGTGAACGGATGCTACGCACTAAGTAGGATTCTAGAGAAGAGGATGTGAGTCATTAAGACCTCTTAAGTACCAAGCTCTCTCTAGATCCAATCCTAGACATGCATATATCCATTGCCACACTTTAACCTTATGACTTATCCACGATCACAATTTATTAATTAATTAAGTATTATGTCTGTTTAAGCAGTTATCAGATACTAAGCCCAAAACCCCTTACAAAGCCCAAACAAGTCTCTATACATGCATATGGCCCATCAGGCCCAATTACTTTCATGTCCCTTAGGCCCAAATCACTTTCATATGGCACACTAGGCCCAAATCATATTCATATCATGCTTACATACGATTTTTCATCACTTAGTATCAAATTGCCAATTTTATCTACTATGAACCCTGCAGCCCATCGACCCATTTAGCTCATTTTGGCCCGATTGGCCAAAACACAGACCAAGTCAATGGAATCGTCTATGGGGTCTCAGATAACCTATCAGTTTCCCCTTCACGAGTGTTCGCGCACTCGCAAGTCTGTTGTAGCCAAACTTTTAACTTTTTGGCATTTCACCTTTTCAATATTTCGGCTTTTCGAGATTTACCAATCTATTATGTGTGTGCAGTGTATGTACACATCTGGTAATAAAGCGTGCTGCGATCTTCCTAGCCACGAACCTACAATCGACGTCACTCAATGATTGATCCCACATACATATCGAATACTCTTACCAAAAATTGAAATCTCACCTTAACCTTACCTGAAACACCAAGCCTTAATAACTTTTCCTTGATCACTAATCACGAGTACTTCCTAGATCTACATTAACTTTTATCGTTAAGATACATAATGGGTGACTTGTATCCGACATAAGTCACCCTTTCCTACTAAAGCCCATTCGGCCAATCCTTACCAAAGTGAAGAACACTTACCAAAGTCCCAACACCTAAGGAACAAATCGGCAGAGATCCCAAAAGACTGAGATTCGATACTGCACTCCTACCAAAACTAATTTAGAAAGGGTGAGGGACAAAAGTAATTGATACTAGCAAAATCGACTGAAGGAGCAAAGCACTTATACTAGATTCGGTCGAAAGAGAGAGTGTAGTGGTAGCACAGAGGGTATTCGACTTTTGAGATTTGTATGGTGAAAAAAGTTTATTCGGCAAAATCAAGAAGAAGAGAAGAAGGAAACGGCTAAACTAAAGGTGAATCAAAGAGAATTAAGAAGAGAAAGGCAATCAAAGAGCAAAGAATTTGGCGTCTAAGCTCTTGGAGTAAACAAAGTGTTTCGACAACAAGAATGAAGAATTCGACTAAAGAGAGAGAATTTTGACACCTACATATATAATAGCTGAATTTCCTATCCCCAACTTCCCAATTCGGCTCCATCTCTCTACACTCCTCATCTCTTAATTTTTCTCCCTGATCACTCCTTAATCCCTTCCTTAAACTTCTCCTTTTATCACTCCCTACAGAGTTTATATCCAACACCACTAGTGGCCATCTGCTAAGCAAAAATAAATCCTCCTTTTGAGTAAGAAGGGATTCGAACCCCAAACCTCCTTGCCATGTATGTGACGCCACCTCTAAGCCTCACATGTTGCGCTACTTGCCACTCCACCCCAAGGCTTTCTGTGTCCAATTCCTCCTTCACTTATTTAAAAACCAACCTACTTGCCATCAAGGTTCTTTTAACTATTAACCTATAATTTCTTTCACTTCTAAGTTCGAACTCAAAACTTAACCAAGGCCTATTATCACCTAAATACACTTGACTAGGAATATCTAGCACTCTTTTTATCAAATCGAAAATAAAGAAAAAAATTCAGGATTCTGAAATTTTTTGGGCGTTACAGGTACCTGTGTTATGCATCTATAATGCCTCTGGTGTGGTGTAGTTACCCGAGTATCCGAGTTGAGTTACTTAGTTCATCAGGCTAAATGTTAATGTATAGTTGTCGTGTGGATTTAAATGTTAAAGCATATTAAAGATATTTAAAAGTGTTAAATGTTCAATGAAATATTTGTTTATATATGAGCACATCTATATTGATGATATGCTGATTATGGAATTGATAAGTTATTTGTGATGAGGATTATCATGTTATACGTTGATATGTGATCATGAACTAATGAGATTTGTGAATGTGTATTTGGCTATTAGGAATTGTATGTTATCTCTTTATATTTTTTATGACAATTAAGGTAAGTTTAGTTTGATGATCTAAACTATGAACTTACTAAGCTTCTTAAGCTTACTTGTTCCATTTATGATCTTTTGTAATTGTCTAAGTTGCAGACTAACTAGACAGATTAGAAAAAGCTCACACTATCCAGATATTCAGTAGTTGTTATATTTCGTTTTGGGATGTGGCATGTATATATATAGGTGTTTTGTTGTGAATATGTAAATGTTATTCTATAAAGGTTATGTTAGTGAAATGGTAATTTTGAAGGTATGTATTTGATGTACTTAGGTTGTAAGCCTTAAGACTATGTTTTAGGTCATGTTGCCTATAATGATAACTTGATTTGGTTGAAGTTTGATTATGAATAGGTGGTAAATGTCATGTGTTCTTTTGGTTATTTGAATTAATAATCTTTGATTGCGGTGCCTTTGAATGACATATTGGTTAGGCAGTATGGATGAAATTTTAGCATGTAGTTGATGATTTGAATGTGTTTTTGAACCAAAGAATTGATATAGATATGGTATGTCTTACTGTGCAAGGAATGGTGTATGAGATTGCTTGGTTTAGGGGTAAAAATAGTGCATACGGCCTAGGACACGGGTTGTCACAGGGCTGTGTGCCACACACTGTCACCATGCACAACCATGTGTAATTATTGATTTTAAGTGCAGTATCCATATGACCTTGCACATGGTCCGCAACATGGCCGTGTGAGCCAAAACAGATTGTTACACGGCCTGCAACACAACCGTGTGACCCAACTTTGAATTCACACATGGTCTGGCGCACGACTTGTGACACGGTTGTGTGACCCTATTTTGAATATTCACACAGGCGAACACAATAGCTGGGACACGACTATGTGTCCAGACTTCGAATGTCCGCACGGTCTTGGCTTAGTCACACAGTCATGTGACTCTTATTTTGAAAACTTTTAAATTTTTCTGAAATTTTCTATTTTGTTCCGATTTGATCCTGAATCATCCTCAAACTGTTTTTAAGGCCTCGTAAGCCCATTTTAAGGCCCATAGGTGTATTTATATCATGAATTAGTTTATTTGTTATATGTTATAAAATATTTGTATAATTGTTCTAAAATAAAGTGAAATGTTCTGTTCTTTTCAGTAACACTCGTAACTCTAATTCGGTAACAGAAACAGGTTAGGGGTATTACAAGTGTTACAGGCAATCCCCATGTTTGCAATGTCTTATTTTTTACTACCCAATTCTTTTTGTAAAGAACTTGAAGTGGTTATTGCTAAATTTTGGTGATAGAAGAAAACTGGATGAAAGGGTTTACATTGGTGTTCTTAGAACTCACTATGTATTCTGAAAGGGGATGGAGGTATAGGTTTCCGAGATCCAATTTATTATTAAAGCAGGGATGGCAACTGATGGAAACTCCAGACTTTTTTAACAGTCAGATTACTTCGAGCAAAGTATTATTGTGGGTTTAACTTTTTAGATGCCCCATTGGGTTCTAACCCATCTCTGATTTGGAGAAGTATATGTTGTTCCAAAGATCTGCTAAAATCTGGTCTTGGGTGGAGGATTGGTTAAGGGTTATCAATTTTGATATGGAAGGTTAATTGGCTACTGGGGAGGAGTGGAGTACGAGCTAGTTCGAGTAGAGTTGAGGGATTGGAGTATGTGAATGATTTGATTATCCTAAATCCAAATTGATGGGATAGACATCTAATCTATTCAACATTTTCGGTGGAAGAAAGAAATAAGATTGTAAGTATCCCTCTCCCTATTCCAAATCAATTCGATAAAGCGGTTTGGATTAGAGAAAATTCGGGTACTTATTTTGTCGAAACTGGTTATAAAGCCCTTTTAGAGTTTGAGTAATTTGGAGCAGTTCAATTTTAAGCAAATTTGGAATTTAATGTGCCCTGCAAAAATTCACATTTTACTATAGAGATTTGCTAGCAATTTGCATTTCAGAAGAATTTCGCACGAAAATAATTGCACACGCTATCGGAATTGTAGTGAATCGACTGTTCATGTTGTGCGAGACTGAACGTTTGCTATGCAAGTTTGGTCAAAGTTAAATTATCGGTGGCCAAGTTATGTTGCAGATTTGAATTTTAATGAATGGTTAAACTGGTTATTCGTAAATTCTGCCAGTAATACTAAAAAGGAAATCGCCATTACAATATGGAAAATCTAGTTTGCCCATAACAAGCTACTGAATGAAAGAAAAACACAAAGTGCGGAGGAGGTTATTACCTTTATTCTGAGATATGGTAGGGATTATAGGGAGATGACTGGTATGTTGAAGCATCCCAAACCTCGAGTCCTGATTAAATGGGAGCCTCCGCCTATGAAATGGGTCAAAGTGAATGTGGACACTGGGTTCTTTGAGGCAAATCATCGAGCAGTATTAGGGTTTCTAATTAGGAATGATGATGGAAATTTAATGGGTTTGAGATTCAGAATGCATAACCTGGTTAGGACGGTGGTGCTAGTCGAAAAAATGGTTGTTTTGCATGGTCTTCAGTTCATGAGGGATATGGGTTTCTCGAGTGTAATCCCGAAAAGTGATTCAAAAATGGTTATTAGGAATCTCCAAGCATCCATGGAGGATTATTCAGAGATGAGACCGATTACCTGGGATGTAAAGAATCTAGCGAGGGGTTTCACATCTTGTCATTTCGAATTCGTCACGAAAGAAGGAAATAAAACAGTGCATGCGATGGCGTCCAAAGGAATGAAGCACTCGGAGGATTCCTTTTGGGTAGAGGATGCTCCGCTTCGGGTTTTGGAACTGACTGATCTAAACCGTCGTTTCCACCAACTGCCGTATTTGCCCCCCTATCTATTCGAAGTTCTCAGTTGAGAATGTTTGTCACTCTAAGCGTCGAATCTCAACTCTCTTCCTCTGGTTGGTGGCTCCGATTGCCAACCTTGGTAAGGTTTTTGGCCGTTTTGGGTTGCTGGTCACAGAAGGGTTTGGAAGAGGCTTCTAGATGTGTTTTTGTGCTTTCCTTTGGTACTTTACTGTTTCTAATTTGTTTTCCTATCTTTTTGTTGGGTGATGTTTTGCTTTTGTTTGGTTTGAGTTTTGCCTTAACATTTATTGTGTTTGGGTTTTGTTTGTTATTTGTTTTAGACTTCTAGGTCCAGTTGAATCAAAATGGACCCTATTTCTCAAAAAAATATATTTAAAGCTATTAAAAACAATTTAAATGCGTTTAAACCAACTTAAATTTGGTTCTTTAAATTTGTCTAAAAATTATTTAATTTTTAAATATATTCTTAAAGCTATTAAAATATTTTTTTAAATATATTCTTAAACAATTTAAGTATATTTAAAAAGACGGAAGGGATACTAAATGTCATAAATATGTCAATATTAATTTTTTTTAAAAGAAAATTTATTAATTTTACGAATGAGACCATACAGTTCAGGAAAAAGAAAAAAGAAATCAGACATTGTAATCTTTCCATCACTATTTTTGAAAATAAAAAACAAATATACTCACAAAACAAATAACTTGAAAGAAAGAGACATGTAAAATGAATGAGTAAAACAAAAGAAAAAATTGGTGAAAATGAGAAAAAAAAAAAGATGGACAGTAAGTAATCCAAATACTAGCATCGCGGCTAAACGGAATAAGGGAAAAAAGTAAATTGATTGGAGAAAAGAAAGTTTTTGTGAATACTATTATTTAACTAAAAGCTTGTAAATATATATCATAGGAAAGAAAAAAACAAATATCATAAACATAAAAAAATAATTTTTTTTTTAAAAAGCATTAAATTAAACATTTATTCAGTTCTCAATAATAATAATAATAATAATAATAATAATAATAAAAGAAGTAGTAGTAAATCACTTATCTAGAAACTAAAAATCACTTATCTAGAAACTAAGGAAATTATTTCAAAGACCTTAATTTTTTTCGTAATTATAAGTAAAAGGTCCAAGTCTTAACACAAATTTTCCCGTTACAATGCTTTGAAAAACCAAATAAACTAGAAAACAAACCCTCAAAGCCGAAGTCATTAATTATAAAACAGGACGAACAATGACATCATCCAGAACAGGACCGCAGATATGGCCATAATCATCCAACTTTGTATGGTAATAGGCACTGAAAAACGTAATCCTGGTCCTAGTAGAGATGGCTTGGAATCTAAAACTTGCAGTCTTGAATCCACCTTTCCCTTGAGATACGTATGGGACCTGGAGAGTTTCCTTGCCTGCAAATGCTTGAACCATCATGGATCCATGGCAGCCGTTCTTGGCATCTCCGACGGTGAATGTGAGAGTGTAGAATTTGTTGGGAACCGTTCTGATGATTTGGGCAATGGCACTCTCTCTTCCGGCAACCAGTTCGACGGCGAAGAGTCCCGAAGGAACGGAGAAGTGCTTTTTGTCAATGTATTTTACTGGTTTTAGGGACTCAATTATCCAGCCAACAAGTGGGGAGATTCTGTCTAGCTTCTTTGGAGGCAGGAGGACCCCTGTTGAGAAGTTCTTGAAGGTATGGGGACCAGTCTCAAATCCACCATTTTTAACAAGGTTACCTGCTTTCAGTGGAGGCAGTATGTTAATACTGGGGTTAAGTTAAAAATTAATATAAATATATAAACAATTTATTTAAAAGAAGCATATTTTACAATAACAATAGATTTTAACATATAAATAATTATATCAAAATAAATAGTATTTCAATATTACAATCGATTAAAATATAAAAATAATATATTTAAAAGAATCAATTTTTTAAAAAAATTATAAAAATATTAAATTTTGAGAGAATTACTTATATTTTTGGGAAGTTTATAGTATATCTATAATAGGTTAAAATGTAAAAATTTTAAACCTCGTCCCGGGACTATACTAGGCTCCCCCATTGCCTGCTTTCAGAGATTAAAACCATAATTAAAACGACCCCCAGCAATATTGTTTCAACAGTACTGCACCGTCGATTGGAGCATAAGTTAAAAAGTTTGGGGTTGGGGCATAAGTTAATAATTACCTCTGGTATATGTTGCGGGAGGCATTAGTTTGATTGCTATGGCATCCAATAGAGGTCCGCATGCAGGATCTTCTTGAATCCCAGGGTTATGAAATGTGACCCTCACAATTGGAGCTATTGCCTTGAAAGCCAAAGCAATGGTGTCGCCTCCATCAGTGCTATAGAGGGTCTGAATGGAGATGTCGGTGGTCTGACCAGGGACAGAAATCCGCAGCACCTCATCTTGAGCACAAGTCCTTGTGGCACCAAAGGTGAGAGAGTAGACGTACCCTGCTTTCACTTCCACCTTCTGAGAGATGGAAGCCTCGTTGCCAAGCCTAGCAGCATGGGCTCCACGAGGGATGGCAAAGTAAAATCCTCGAGGTTGAGGACCCCCTGACACAAACTCCACCAGCCCCTTTATTTCCCAGCCTGGCAGTGAGTATTTTCCCACTATCACTGTGTTGTTTAGATTCTCTTTTTTGGGTGCTTGTTCAAAGTTACCATTGTTTAAAAATCCTGACCATTGTAACCAAGAGAATAATATAGTTAGTTACACTCGTGGTACAGAACTACAGTGTGTAAAATAGAAGAAGAAGTTAATGTGTTTTAGGTATACTATTTACCATCATGGTATGGCCGCCGAGTGAGTGGAGTAGGAGAGCCATTGCACAGAGAGAAAATGACAGCTAAGCAAATAGAGAGTAGCCAAGCCATTGAGTTGGTGTAGAATTGTTTAAAGTAAAGTAGGCATTGGAAAGGGTCAGCGACTGTTATTCTTATACGCAGAAGTAGAAAGGAGTACGAGGTGAGAAACACAGAATGGGAAGGGGTTAACGGGTAAGGGTACCATGTTAAAGTGGCACCAATTTAGCCGTAAGAGGTGTTGCTTTGTCTCTCTATTTGAAAACCTAAGTTTCAATTATTGTACGCTTGCATGGATGCGTTGGACCTCATATGATATGTTTATTTTTAAGAAATTTGTATTAAGAGTTTGATTCTATTTTTATTTTATTTTATTTATTAAAAAAATAAGTAAATTAGTCTATATATATATATATATATTAATAAAAAAGTAAATCAATCATTTTGTTAAAAAATTTATCTATTTATAATACTAAAAATTGGTCCATGTACATTAGCATAAAATACATGTGGCACATCATATATCATTATTTAGTAATTCTTTCAATCATGCCAATTTTTAACAATACAAATAAATTAAATTTTTAACAAAAATGATTAATTTACTCATTAGTCTAATACACCGAGATTAATTTACTCATTCTTTTAATAAAAAGAATAAAATACTAACTTAATTCTTAATATTTTTCTCATAATTCAATTTTGTTTCACAAATTCTTAAATAGAGTAGAAAATGTAATAACCAAAATTCAAACCCTAAAGCTTAAAAAGTCAGTTTAGTATTATTATTAAAGGAATCACTTACTCCTTAAGAAAAGTGAAAAATTAGTATTTGTTTACATCGGGTGCACATGTACGTGGGATTATGGCGGGATGATTCCATTCTCGCATTTGAAAAACCAATAAAATGGGATTTGATTAATCCAAATATAAAGTAAGCAGTACAGGTTTTCGTACAAGCTTTGACTTTTTGTAAGCCATGTGCCGATCTCCGTAAGGCCACACTAATGATTTCTTTTGTTTATCCAATTAAACTGTTAGTTTTTTTATTTTTTATTTTTTTTCGATAAATGGAACTCTAAGATTTATACACATTATTTAGAATAAATATAAAAATTGATTGAAGGTCAAATCATGTTATTTTTGTTTACGATTCAGTCAGTGATATTAGTTTAATCAAATTTTCAACCAAATAATAAATAAACTATGCTAACTACAATAAAAGAGTAATAGTTAACCTCCAGATTTAAATGATGAAGATTCAATTTTTCTCGCTCTCCTAATTTACATTGTATAGAAAATAATTAATAAATTATTAAATATGTGTTTTTTGTTATAAATATTTTACTATTAAAGATTATAAATTTATATTTGAAGAATTTTTTTAATCAATTTCAGCCAGAGTAATTATTGAAAATAAATACATTAATAAGGCCCCAGCACAGAAAGGAGTCCACATTCGTTAATTAAAATCACGTAAAAGACCCTCAGGAAACTACAACAGACAGAAGCGCACCATCATTATCCTTTGGAAAACAACAATTTTCCTTTCATCCCACGCTCCCAAAATTGAATCCATTCATTTCCACTGCAGCTTTCTATTTCATGCGCACAAACTTAGTGAAGTCATTCTAGAACTATGACCCAGCAACTTCATCCTCTTCTTTAATATCTCTCACAAGATTATCTTGAGCCTCCAAATTCACCATTGCCACCAGGTCTCTCCGTCCAAGATTCAGACTTTCACCCCTTACCCATCCTTCTTGAGCGAGAGCATGAGTAGATGCATTAGCTGGTCAGGGAATGAAGGTAAACCAGACCTCACTTAACTCTCTTTTCATATTTTATTTCTTGAATATAGGCCCCAATTTCCAATCTATCCATAGAACCTGATTTAACTTTCTTTATCATAGTTAAGGAGTCACCTTCAACTACCACCTCTCCTAGACCCATCTCTACCCCAACTTGAGAGCTTGAAGGCATGCAAAGGCTTCAGTCGCGAAACAGACGGTACATACTCATTGAAAATGACCCTTGTGCATATTATTCTAGATCTGTCATCTCTGATAACTAACCCCAAATATGATTTTGCGATGTGAACCTTAAAAGTCACATCAAAATTTATTTTCAAGAAAAGAGCCTTTAATGGCTTCCACCTATCACATCCCACCTTCGAAACATGTAATCTTTCCTCCAACTCATTTAGCTCCTGTAAATAGGATGAGATCTGACTCATCATTTGTTTTGCTGGGATGAACACTTTATCAAGGGCCCACTTGTTCCTTGCTGACTAGAGAAACCAGATTTCACACACAACCTGTCTATAAGTATTCTTCTTTGAGTCATTAAACAGTTCTTATGGCCAATTCTGAAAGCATAAGTTACCCCTTTTACCTTCCCATCTAATCTCTAATAGGTTCCAGAGCTCAGTAGTAAAACAGCAATCGTAAAATCCATGCTCTAGGCCTTCAACATCTAGCATGCATTTTGGACATGTCTCTCCACTAGCCAATCTTCAATTGTATAGATTATGCATATTAGGAATTATATTATTGAAGATTCGCCAGACTGTAATTTTAACTTTTTTTTGGCAATTTTAAAATCCACATATTTTTGTAAAAATTGTTGTAACAACTCGCCTTCTCATTGGCATCTAATTCGACACTATCTTGTAAAACCTTGTAGCCATTTCAAATAGTATACTCACCTGAGGATTCCATGCATCAAACCATATATTCCTGCACTCATGAGGCTAGAGGAATACATAGAATTCTCCTTGCTACCACCAAGTTGAAACAACTGGTAATTAGCTCCACGTTCTATTTTCTATCTTGTTGTAATATCAATTCAGAGACTGTCCTGTATGGCCTATTAGATTTAGGAACTTGAATTTTCTTTGTTTGCAAACCAAAGACCCAAATATCATCTCAAATGTTAATACTAGCCCCCGTAAGGACCTGCCAACCAAATCCTTTTAGAAGTAAACTGTAACACCCCTAACCCGTATCCGTCATCGGAATAGGGTTTCAGAGCATTACCAGAATATTCAGAACATTTTTCAATTAATTTACATAAAATACTATTCGTTTACTGAGATCATTCATAACGTCCCTTGATTGGACACTCGAGGCCCAATACGAGCTTTAGAAATGAGTCGGGACTTAATTGGAACCTCTAAGAATTTTTTGTAACTTTTCAAAAAATTTTCAAGGTGCAGGGCTCACATGCCTATGTGGTCCAAGGGACATGCCCATGTGACCTCGGGACATACCCGTGTTAGAGGCCGTGTTCGATCCCATGTAGCTCTCTAACTTGCACACACGGCCATGCCACATGCCTGTGTGCTAGGCCGTGTAGTTAATTAATTTAATTTGAATTAGGTGTAGGTTTCACACGGCCAAGACACATGCACGTGTTCTAGGCTGTGTGGCACACACGGTTGAGACACACGCCCATGTCTCTGCCCGTGGGCCTAATTCTGAGCATTCTGTTTCTCAAAATTAGGGTGCAAGGGACACACGGCCTAACCACACGCCCATGTTACCAGGCCGTATGTCACACACGGTCTAGACACACACCCATGTGTCTGCCCGTGTGGACAAAATGAAGCCATTTCTAGCTCTATTTCTCACCCAAAATTTCACCTAATACCTGCACTTGAAACACTCATCCAAAACCAACCAATTCCAAGCATACAAATTAAACAATTCAATCATTCAACAAGGAATTTCATTTCAAGTACAAGTGTTTATAAACTTACCTTGGTTTAACTAGGGTAATAACAACATTTGGTCTCATATATTTAGCTTAACACATATAGATATATAACATAATAACCTACATAGTAATACCAAGATGAGCCATTACTAGCCATTCCAATGGCTAGGTTACAAAATAACAATTCAAGCCTCTAATGGCCAAGTTGTACTGTACATGCCATTTTACAAAAATGATTTTACTAAGTATACCCAAAATGCTAGTTGGTAGTGTGACGATGCCCCAATGATCTTCCAACCTTCACGAGCTTCCGAGCACTATAAGACAGGGTAAAAATAAAAAAGAGTAAGCATTACATGCTTAGTAAGTTCGTATAACGGAAATTAAACTTACCAATCTTGATTATTAAATCTAAACATACAATATCAGGTTTCCATCTATTTGGCTAAATTTGCCTAAGCACATACATTCAATCAAACATGTTAGTCACCAAAATCTTTATATAAATCAAGTAACATAGATGAGCTTATCAAGAAATATCTTATCTAGTCATTACTATTTCATCTCAAGGTTTTCATGCCAAGTCAAGAGTTATATGTCCTTTGAATCAATGAATTCCAATGAATGCTCAAGTAGTACACTCGAAGTGTACGATTCAACAATTCGTCAATTTCTTATTCAAGGATACCATTAGGGCACTTCGCCAAGAAACACTCTCTCGAGCCACATATTGTTTAACATGATTACCAGTCCAGGCTAAATCCTTTATATAATGTATGCTCAGAGGAGCTCAATTAGGATTACCAGTCCAGGCTAAACCCTAATCATAACGTATGCTCGAGAGGTATTACATCGGGATTACCCATCTAGGCTAAATCCTTTATATAACAAGGTCATTGAGATTACTTGTCCAAGTTAAATCCTGATGCAACCATAGCTTGGGAAATTACTACTGAATCTATTGAGCTGCCATGAGGACCTATAACTCGATCACAAGCGAAGAAATTTCAAGAAGCGTTAGCAAGCTATATGGATCGAGCTTAGGGAGAGCACGAAGCCGAATCCAATAGCCATGCATGGAACAGCTCAATTGGTGTCACCTGCAATTTATTGCAAGTTGAACTTGAATTTTAATAAACTCATCTAATTTTAATAAATGAGTTGCTGGACTTTATTCAACTCATCTTAGTTTATTTTAGTTTAATTAATAGAGTTTTTGTTGAACTTCATTTAATAAGTGTTGCTCTTAATTAATCTAGTTACTAGGATTATTTATTGATGCATGGTTTAAGTTTAATTAATTATGCTTCTATTAATTTAACTAGTTGTTGGAATAATTGTTGCATAGGTTTTAGCCCATTTATCTAAGTTAATTTTTAATGAGTGCATGTTCAATAAGTGCTTAAATGTGTTTAATAAGTTCAATTTAATGTGTTTAAATGCAGGTAACTCTTCAGCTCATAACCGTTACAATTCAAGGCTGTTACACATTCAATAAAGTGGTTTTTCAAGTCATTTTTGATTACAAGCAAGGGGGCTGTTACAAATGAGGTTTTATACATCATTTAAGGAGCTTTAAGGAGTATTATACCATCATTTTATTTCAGCAGCAACCTTTTCATCTACCAACCATTTTTTTGCTACTTCAAAATTTAATTCAAAGCATTCAAAATACCTTTAAGGTGTTAGTGTCTATTCGGCTAGCCAGGGGACAATTCAAGAGTCATTTTTCAAGTATTTACGGTTATTCATTCAGCTGAATTGAAGAGAATTCAATAGTGGAGTTATTTGGTTCAAGAACGTCAAAAGACTTGAACTTTATTTCAGTTTTTAATTAGCACATTAAGATGAATTCTTGTGACTATTCGTCTAGCCTATTCTAGCACTATAAATAGGAGAAATCAGCCTTTGTAAAAGGACCTTTTTTTTTGATGAATTTGATAATATCTTATTACTTTGTGAGTGTTCAACTCCCATTGTTCTCCAAAGATTGAGTTGGCTTATCAAGCAACCCTTGTGGCATCAATTCTATTTATTTTTCGAACTTATCACTTGTATCCAAGTGTGGCGTTCACCATACCGAGGTTCCTATTTTTGTAGATAGAGGGTCGAGGTTTACTATCAAACGATCCTTACCATTTTTCCATCACCTTTTTCAGCCTAATTGCTTTCTAAGTTTCGGGTCAACACGAATCTATTGTGTTGGTTCATTCTTAAGCTTTAGCCTACCATCTATCATTGTTTCTTTAACCTTTTTGAAACCTTTCTTTTTAACTTAACCTTCAACCATCTTAAGCCTATTTTTACAAATTGTCAATCTTACCCAATTTAAATGATCGGGCAACAACACGACTCGTGACATCCATATCCGAGGTATCAAATCCCGTCTGCAACAAATGCAAGACCCTACTCGTTTCGAGAAAGCGCACACATTCATCGAAATTCAACATCCAATCGGGACTAACCCCTTTATCACCATTTCAAGCTTATTTTCAATTTTCATCATAGCATACAAGTGAAACAAATCAACATAAATCACATTACATACAACAAAACAATTAATTAACATAATTACATGTCCGATTAAGTTACACGAACTTACCTCGACACTTGTTTGCGTAAAAGTCTACTAATCTGAAATCTTTTCTTTTCCTCGATCTAACCTTGAATTAGTGTTGTCTAGATCTATATAAATGAATTTAACATCAATTTCACTCATTTCATATCCAAATGGACTCAATTTACGTTTTAGATAAAATTACCATTTTGCCCTTAACTTTTCCATAAATTTCGATTTTGTCCCTAGGCCCAGAAAATGAAACTTGTACAAATTACTCCGTATTCCAAGCCTAACCAAAGCCCTATTACAAATTTTACAGCACATGTTTACATAAAATTTCATAATTTTTCCTTCAATTTCACAAGTTTACATTTTAGTCCCTAAATCAAGTTTTCATCAAAAATCACTTTGCAAAAGTTGTTTATCTATCATTAATCTTTCATTTTCTACTATAAATTTTTAATTTCCAGCATAATACATCCATGACCCATTTTCGTACCTTGATAACTTTTCAAATTAATCCCTCAAATAGAGAGATTAAACTATTTCGATTTCAGAAATACCAAAATCACTAAAAACGGGACAAGGAAACTTACCCAATTAGGCCTTGAAAGCTTCTTTTCTCTCACCTAAGGTTTTCATATATTTTTAAGGTTGAAGATGACAAAATAAGATGATATTTCTTTTTTTTTTTTATCATCTTTTAATTTAATTAATTATTTCAAATTCCAATTTAGTCTTTGACCTTTTTCTATATTTCCATGGATGAGTCATCATGAAAAATCTACATACTTTTCTTAATGGTCTAATTACCATATAAGGACCTCTAGTTTTGAATTCCATAGCTATTTAACCCTTATAGCTACTAGAATTCAACTTTCGCATTTTATGCAATTTAGTCCTTATCGTAATTAAACATTTGATCGATAAAATTTTCATATCAAAATTTTCACACATCATTTCTAACATATTACGGGCCATATGATAAAATAAAAATAAAATATATTTTGGGTCGGATTTGTGGTCCTGAAACCACTATTTCGATTTCACTAAAAAATAGGCTGTTACACAAACCCTTTGCAGATTAGATGCTTTTCTAGGTATATGAAGGTAAGCTCCAAAACTAGCTATTAAGAAATATGAATTTGAAAAATACTTTGCCTTCAACGGTCTAGCTAATAATAAACTCTGATCATTAATTAAATGTCATCCTTACTTGACAAGTAAGGCAATATTAAAATGACTAAGATTACGAAAGGCCATACCTCTATAATCCTTAGAAGTACACATTTTTTACCATTCACACCAATGTATTCCTCATTTTCCCCCAAATTTCTGCAACCAAAACTAAGATAAACATTTCTTTCTTCATTAGGACAATGGTCTCACACACTAACTATATATGCGACTTCTCATCAGATCCTTTAACCATTGAAATGATCTTTTTTTACTTCGGCGAACCATATTCGGTAAGCCCAAATATCTCTCAAGATTAGTAGAAACTTCTTGAAATCCCCTATTGCATTTCTTCTCCAACAATTGAGCTAAAATAGATGGTAACTTTATCATAATTCACACATTAGCCCAAAGCCTCCTCATACTCCGTAAGGATCCTTTTTAAGTTTATAGCCTCCCTTACCGTAGCCCTTCAAAGAGTATACAATCATCAGCAAATAAAAGATGAGAAACCACTGGGGCCACCCTACAAATTCTGGTACCCTTTACCAAATTATCCTGACCAGTCATACACGTCAAGGAAAAAAGGTCCTCACTGCAAATTAGGAACAAATATGGGCTTAGCAGAACCTCTTGACGAAGCCCCATTTCAGGGAAAAACTTATCACCTACCTCTCCATTTATAATTAAAGGATAGGAAATAGTACTTACACAATTATAAATAAAATCCTCCCAACCTTTTGCAAAACCCAACGTCAAAAGCATATGTTTCAAGAACCCCCATATACGCTTTGCTCATATCTAACTTGACGCGAACCGACCCTTTTTCCTATATCTTTTCCTCTTGAAAGCCTCCAAAATTTAAAATCTCATCCCTCTCATAATGGGCCATGAGACATTGATTCATCTCCTCCGTTATACACATATTCACCTCTTCCAATATATGGTCAACATTATTCAAACCCTATGACGTAAATAGTTCCATAAAATAATTCCTTTCAATGTTTTTTTACCTTCCTTTTATCACTCGTAAACTGCCCATCACCCCTATCCAATCTTTTCACTTTATTCATACATTTTTTGGTCACACAACGGTGGAAAAAACTCGTATTTTGGTCCCTTTCTAAAGCCAGATAACACGCACTCTTTACTCCCAATACATCTTCTCCTTTTCCAACTCTAAATTCAGATCTATTTTACTTTTAAGTAAATCCAAAATGTTGTCATCATCTCAATCCCCCACAATAAGCTCCTCTAATCTCTTTGTCAAATACCTCTTCCTTTCTCCCTTCTCACTGTGAATCCTAGTCGCCTACCTCTTCAAACCAAAGCCCACCCTCTTGAGGCGTTAAAGCACTGTCCCACTACTACATTCCCAAAGTCTGCGAACCTTAACCTTGCAAGACTTTTCAAGCATCCAGGAAGCCTCAAAATAGAACCAAAAAAATTAATATCACCTCTCATCCTTATTCATTTGTATCAATAGTGGATAATGATGAGGCAAATGTTGCACAAAAAAATTTGGAAATTTCTCCCACCATAAGGAGTTTGCCATGCCTCTATCAAACCTTTCCTTAATATTATTATGCGCAAAATTTCCCCCCTCCCAAGTAAACCACGATCCTTTAAAACCTAGATCCTCTGAATGAAAATCCTAAAGTACCTTTCGAAAATCTTTCATCCTCTTGTCATCTCTTCTAGCCCCCGTTTCTTCTCAAAAGAATAAATGGATCTTATTGAAATCCCCACAAACCAACCACGACAAACTTTGATCATGCCCCAAACAGTGAAGAAGGCACCAATATTCATCACGATTTCTCAGATCAAGCGAACCATAAAAGCTAATCAATTTCCAATGTACATCAGATCCCTTCAAAACTACATCCACATAATTGCTAAAATAACTTTTTAAAGAAACATCAATATCAGACTTCCATCCCAAACTCAAACCCCCTATACCTTCTGCTACATCATCAATACCATTCAAAAAGCCACCCCTCCTATGCACCTTTTGCATTATTGTTGAATCCAATTTTGTCTCCATAAAAAAGACAACATGAGGATTATGAAGCTTCAACTCCTGTTGCAACCTTCTTATTGTTCGTGGGCTCCCTAACCCATGAACATTCCAACACATTATCTTCATTACTGCCAGTCGACCTACCCCCTGGCGAGCGCTGATAAATTTTTTTGGTAAGCTAAATAATCCTCACCCTCTTTCTCCTCAGAATCCAAAATCTGAGAAACTTTTTTTAGAGAAAACACATCCTTTGCCTCTTTTTTTTTTTCCATCTATTGCTCCAATCGAGATTTCCTCTAAATCATGAATCATCGGATCTTGTGCCCGACCCTCCTCAGAAACCCCTTTACCTCTAAAACCCACCTTTGTTTTACCATCCATCTTCACACCTAGAACTCTATTTATATTGTTGAACATTTCTGAATTTGAAACCTGAACTCAACTATTTCTAAGCCATATGCTCTCCTCTACAACAACCCTCCTTAGTGGCTGAGCCCTTAATGATATATCCTACTTTAATTCCATTTCATCAACATCCATACGAAACCTGATCGGACAGAAACTATCACTATGTCCTAGATAGCCTCACAGAAAGCAAAATAAAGTAAGCTTTTTATACTTAAAACGAGCATAAGAGAAACAATTAGGGGAAACCTGAAACTTTTTCCTTCTTCACAAAGGGGATCGGACATCAATAAGAACTCTTATATGCATAAAAACCTGAGTTCCCCTATTTAATTGATTCCAATCATACTTGACAAATTCCCTAATAAAATCATCCAGCTGCTTAGCCACTGCCTCAGAATAAAACCCCGGGAGCAAATCATGCACTTGAACCCAAAAATGCACATAGAAAAGTGGAATTGTCATCGGGTTCTCCATATCCTGCATCCTTTGAAAAATCAATAAATGATTATTAAAGGTCAAATGATTCCCTTTTATCACTCTTTTAATATCAAGCTAATGAAAGAAATGAAATAAAAAATGCTTGGCACCCAAATCTGAAATTTCAATACCCCTTAGAGGATGTCACAGATTTGCAAGCGTATTACCTATGGCTTGAAACTAAACCACAATTGTCGTAAGAAATGTTCCAACCAAGAAACAATCATACAACCTAATCATCCCCCTAGACAACCTCCCAAATTGTAGTACTTCCTTCTCCTTTCCATAAAAAAATTGTAGCCTAGCTAGTCGGTCTTCCATTTTAGTTGTGCCAAAAAACCAATAGAACTCCAATAAAACACCCCCAAACAGCAAAATCGAAAAGAAAAAAAACCCTAGATCTATTGTATTATCAAACGAAACCTAAAGACAATCACCTAGATCTAACGAAACTTGCAAGAAAAAAACCCTAAATACCCCAAACGAGAAAACTGGAAAAAAGACGTGCTATAATGAGAGCAACAGAAACGTGCTAGATAGTAGACTTAAAAAAAATATTAGTTAAGTTCTCAAATTCATATAATTTTTATTATATTTTAATATTTTAATATTTATTAAAAAGAGAGTTTTATTTTATTTATGTTTTTTTATGTCTATAAATATAGACTTTGAAAAAATATTATAACACATCGTATTAATAAATAAAAATAAATTCTCCTTTTCTCTTCTATTTGTCTTGTTTTTAATTTCTAATTTTTTATTTACGACAATTCTCTATTTTGTTCTTCTCTTCAAAATATTTGATAACCAAAAGATAAATAAATAAATAAACACAATACTATTTTCTTTCTCTTCAAGCTGTCCCATGAAAATTTCTTCTTTTTTTTTCTCAGTACCTAAACTAAGATTTGAACCTAACCTTTACAACCAACCTTCCTTAGCCATTCAGCCACTCAAATCTTCATAATATTTTGTGTCAAAGAAATCTATAAAATCACTGCCACTATAGAGAAAAAAGAAAAAAAAAAAATTGGTAGTGTGAAGACTTCAACCTAAAAACACCAAACAACTAGATCACTTTATACCACTCAACTACTCCAAAATTTTATTTTATATGCCAAGAATTTTACATAAATCTATTTATTTATGTCTGATCAAATTTA
The DNA here is from genome assembly GCA_025698465.1 of Gossypium longicalyx. NCBI lineage: Eukaryota > Viridiplantae > Streptophyta > Magnoliopsida > Malvales > Malvaceae > Gossypium > Gossypium longicalyx. The sequence goes on along the minus strand of CM046996.1, from coordinate 44,005,953 downwards.
TTTATTTGAAAAATGAAGATCAAATTTATTCTCCTAGTTTTTAGAGACAAAATGTGAGAATTTCCGGATGTTGAAAGATTTGATCTTATATGGATCTTGGTTTTTTTTCTTCATCTTGAATTTTATCAAGTAAATTTATATTGGTAAGGAGCTTCAACATATTTCTATTAAAGTATAATTGTGATTATATTTTATGTTTTAAATTTGATTAAATTATTAAGTTAAATTATTAAATATTGATATTTTCGTAAAGTTTATTAATGAACCTTTATACTATATTATTTTCAAATGTTTTTTCTAATGTCTTATAATATTTGAAAAAATAAAATTGTATAGCAATATTATTTTAATATTTTAAAAGCATTGAGTTTTGGTAGAAATATATTAATATCATGCTACGTTACATTTAAGCACATATGGTAATTTTTGTTTAGATTATCTAAATTTTTTTTTTTGATTTTTTAAAAATATATTGATTGTTGACCTAAATATAAGCTTTTGTGATATTGGTTCTCTTTAAATAAAAAATATATCGAAACATTTAGAAGTTCCCCCTACTAAATCTATTGCATTCCCTGAAGTGAATGTAAGTATTAAAAATAATTTAAATGATATAATCATAGACACGATAAGTCGTATAATAGTAACCAGCAGAAGTGGAAACATAATAATAAATAAGAAAATGATGTGAGTTCTCAAGATAACTATTTAAAGGGTATAAATAACTTATATTATCGATGTGATATGAAAGATCATCGGTCACATACCTATCATATGTCCAAATAATTTGTAACGATGAATACTATCCTTACAGTAGAAAGTATTTATCTTATTTAGTACTGAAACATGCCAATATTAATGCAACATTTGGTAGTAAAAAAATAGAAGAAATCCCTTGAAGAGCTAATATATCAGTATTTGAAGTATCAAATATTGTGATGGTTAATGCATTAGTTATAAAATATATTAACTGTAGTGGATTTGTAACAACCCGTTTTTAGTGGTACTGGAAAGGCTGTCCTTTACATCCAGAATACACCATAAAGGTTTTCTTGTCCAGATTTTTGCCAAAAAGGCTATCCTTTACATCCAGTACTAGCCACAAAGATATTCCTTCTCCTGGTTATTTAGGCGATAGGGATTTTCCTAGACCCACACTTAGTGAGGTTTGCCCCTCATCGTCTTGAAGCACACAGAGAACCATGTTAGGTAATAATTTTCCTTAAATTTCCCCATATGATGCCATAACCCACCAGTTATAGTCTTACACAATATGGTCTTTCAGTGCCATAGCCATGGGCTTGTCCTTTCAAAGATTCGTGTTTTTAGTCTTGATAGACCCCTTTGATGACTATGGAAACAGACACAGACTCTTCATACTTAAACCCATATTTCATGAGCTCATTATAACTTGACTTACATATAACAGACACACCTAGACCTTTCAGACATATTAACACATTTCATTATCTAGATACAATCGTCTTTTAACCTCAAGGTTTATGTTTCATACTTTGATCACGAAACTTCATGTTATCCATACATGAAAGTTCATAAATCTTATGTTCCTCATTAGATTTATCACATCATACTTTGCTAGTTTCATATTCACTATTTGGTCACTTAACATAGAAGTTCCTAGAAGGTTTATTATTTATGCATGAGTTAGTTTAAGGACTTATCTGATAACCTCAAAGAGCAGTTTAGCCTTCAGATCCATCATTTAATAGGATGTTACAAGCTCCTTTGCAGGTCTTGTAACAACCTATTTTTGCGTTAAATTGGAATATTGGTTTTGGGACCACAAATTCAAAGTAGAAATATTTATTTTATTATTTCTTTAAGGTCTACAGCATGATAGAATAATTGTGTGAAAATTTCGTTAGGAAATTGTATCGTTTGAGTGCTCAGTTTGACTAGAAGGACTAAATTGTAATAGGTGCAAAAATTGAGTTCTATAAGTTAAAGGTGTCTAATTGCCCTTAAATGGTAATTATACCATTATAATATAGATGAACAAAAATGGACATGGCTAGGTTAAATTTTAAAGTTATGCATTAAGGGCATTTTAGTAATTTAGTAAATAAAGACAAATTAACCTAATAAAAGTGACCATCTTCTCAATTTAATCCCCCTAGCCAAAATTTTGGAGAAAGCCATAACTAGGGTTTTGGAAAAGCTTTCAAGCTTGATTGTAAGTCCGTTCTTGTCCCGTTTTTAATGATTTTTATATTTTTGAGATCGTTGTAACTTGATCTAGCTATTTCAAGGACTAATTTGAGAGAAAGTTAAAGTCTAAAATTTTAACCATGTTAAATATGATTGTATTTTGATGTTTAATGGTATAAAATGCATGTTTGTTGTTAGTTAAACAATATTTGTAAAATGATTTTCAGTAAAAATGACAAATAGAGACTTATTTGTAAAAGATTATAAAATGTGTAGAAAAGTGTTAATAAATGAAAAATATGGGTTGTTATGAGTACAAATAATATTTGACTAGGCTTGATTTGTGATGAAATTGAAAGAAATTCATTTTACGAGCCTAGGGACTAAATCGTAAAATGTTAAAAATGTTAGGGGCAAAAACATAATTTTTGCCATAATGTGATTTTGGACCGACTTGAATAGCTTAATGATTAAATAAGTTAAATGTGGTATTATAGATCAAGAAAAATAAAGTTCGCGAGTAGATCGGGGGAAATACAAAGTAATTGACGAATAGATCCTTTTCGTCGTTTTTGTAACCAAGGTAAGTTCGTATGTAAATAAGCTTTATTATAATTGTATTTTAAATGCTTTAATTTTGTATGAATTGTGTAAACGACTCTATGGACACGTTCGATGATGTTTTGGCAAGCGACAAATCCCAATCGAACCTTAGGAATAGATTAGGATACAAGTGACATGTCACTTGGGTATTATGTTATGTGATCCGGGTACTGGTCCTATACGTCCTACCAGTGGCTGAGTGTACTAGCATATGTTGCGGTTACTTGACAGCTTGTCTGAACAGCACTGTGTAGTTACGTCTTGACTGACAACTTGTGTGAGCAGGCCCATTGTTGGCTCAAGAACGAGCATATATGTGATATGAGATAGAGGTAGCAATAGCTACATATGTGACACCTTGTGTGCAAGGTTTCCCAAGTATCCGATATTATTATTTTTGTGGTTTATTAGGTATGTCAATGATGAGAATAAGTATGAAGTTATTATGAGATGGTACAAGTATGTACATAAAGCTTATGATTATTAAATTTGTGAAATGATGATTTTAAGGTAAGAAGAGATGGAATGAATTATGGTCATGAGATTATGGTAAATTACATTATCTTATATTACATTACTTGAATGTTAAATGTATAATAAGATTTGCTTATTTCTTTCATACGAGCTTGCTAAGCTATATAGCTTACTCTGTTTTACTTTCCATGTTTTATAGTGTCACCAAGCTAGCTTGGATTGGAGATCGTCGGAGATCGTTGGAGATTGCATCACACTATCAAACTGTCATTTTGGGTATCGATGATCTTAATATCTTGAGTATATGGCATGTATAGGGACTTGGTCATTTTGTTATATGTGTCATCATGATTTTGGCCAAATGTATTGGCTTGTAATTGTCAAAGGCTTGATTTGGTATTTGGCCATGTAAATGGGCTCATTTTGGTTAAATTGTTTTGTAAGCTCGTATATATATATGGATGTATGTGCCAATGTCCTTTGGTGATGTAGTTTATTTTGATTTGCTAAATGTTGATTGTGGCTTAATGATTTGTGGTGAAATGCATGAGTTTGGTTTATTGGTATAATGGATTATCTTGATAAGTTAATGCAAATTGAAAGTAGTCTTAATGGTGTTTTCAATGTGAAATTGGTATCTTTGATTTGACATAATGGAATCTCATGAGCATGGTAGATGATGGTATTGCATTGACATGTGTTGGACATGATTGTAGATGTTTTGGTTGCCTAAGTATACCATAATTTATGCCATTGAATTTGTATATATGTATGTGTAAAGGAGGGTGGCAAATGGCTTGGTAAATAGCTTTTATTTTGTCCATACAGGTAGACACACGGGCATGTGTCTAGGCCGTGTGTGACACACGACATGTCCTATGGGCATGTGTTTTGATTGTGTGTCCCATGCACCTTAATTTTGAGAAATAGAATGCTCAGAATTGAGTACACGGGCAGAGACACGGACGTGTGTCTCAACCGTGTGAGGAACACGGCCCTAGAAATGGGCGTGTGTCCTGGCCATATAAAGTCTGCACCTATTTTATGAAAATTAAATTAACCACATGGCCTAGCATACGGGGGTGTGACTTAGCCGTGTGACTTCAATTTGTTCATACCTTGCAAAATAGAGAGTTACATGGGTTAGGGACATGGGCGTGTGTGACCACACGGCCTGCCCACATGGGCGTGTGACCCCTGTACATGGCAAAAATTTTCTAAGTTTTGTAAAAATTCCTTGAGTTATTGGTTTAGTCCCAAACCACTTCCAAAGAATGTTTTGGGCCTCTTAGGTTCGTATTAGGGACTTTATGATTGAATACAAATGGTTTTAATTGGGATGCAAATTTATGACTCAAAATTGTATGATGTTTTGATGTAAGTCCGGTAATTTCTCATAACCTTGTTCCGACGTTGAATACGGGTGAGGGGTGTTACAGATCTAGGTTTCCTTGATAGGCTAAATCACAAAGCGTACTTTGTAGTGAAGAAAATCACTAGAGATATCCAAGATTCCAAACTCAGCTTAGAGAAATGTTTTTATCTCTCTTTAACGCTAAATATTTTTTTTAGAGGAAAAAGGAGAAAGAAGATAACCTTTTCTTAACCCATCTAGAGTGCCCTTTTAACTTAAACCAAGTCTTTATGAGAACTTGGTAAATGTCATATCAAGAATGAGTGGCCTTATCAAAATATACCACCTCTAAGAACTTACTTGGTTACTCCTTTAGCCTTTAACCCTTCTAGTTCACATTTGGTTAATTCTTAACTAGCTTTCCTCACAATTTAGCTTTCATGGGACCACATTGGTCACTTGATGTGATATATAACTGGCGTGGACTCATATCCTAAAATCATTTTACATAGCAATAAGTCTTATTTCACTACTCATAGTTATCTGAGATGGAATCCTTATTCACTTATTTTCCTTTCGGAGTCTGCCCACTCTATATGCCACAATGGGCTTTTGGGTGAACACTACTTCGCCAGCCATACTTCTTTATAATTATGTGCCCTGTTTATATATATACATTTTTACTAGTACTCCTTGACTAATTATACTTACCTTTCTTCAGAGTTATCCTTAAGTTTTATTCTTTATGAATATCCTATATGCTGTACATTCCAAAGCTCGCAATACTTATTGTTCCTTTAAAAGACTTAATACGTCATTTTATTAGAGTTCACCATAGGTTCCTTTCTTTTCGTTTAGAATCCTCCAAACTAGGGCATTACTAGCACTATCATAAAGTCCTTACAATTAATCAAGTATTGAAACCCTCACTTTCCTTTGCTAAATTCGTCTGTAACCTTCGTCTCTCATTTTCTATTTTTCTTAAGATAATTCCTTCCTTTTTTCTTTTTTTTTTTAAATTTTTAACTTTTCATCCTTACCATGAGGAGAACCACCATCAGAAAAGAGGTCGTAACCATACTACTAGGGTCTTTGATCGTGAGTTCTCACCATTCTCAGAGGCCAAGATTTTTAACTACAACACCACGAAAGAAGAGATGATTCAATTTTTGGGAGCCTAGTGCCTTCGAACCCCGAAAATTTTCTATTATTTCCAGTTTCTCAATCGGTGTCGTCTCAGCGACAATTCCTTGGGTTTCATTTTGCCTCTCATCTTATTGGAGATTGGATTCCATTTGCCTCACAATCTATTCTTTTGCGTCATACTTAACAACTATGGAATAACACTTAGCCAGTTATATGTCATGTCTTGGTGGACCTTGGTAGCATTCTTCATTGACTAATGTATTCACAATAGGCGTCAACTTTTGGGAGTCTTATAGAGATTTTACGAACTCAAAATTTAGAGAACTGAAGCTTCTGTTGGTGATGCCCACTTTAGTATGAGGTCCAGTTGTGTGCCTCTTATCAAAAATAAAATTTTTGATCTTCATTTAAGGAAGGATAAATAAATTAAGGTGGTGAGCAAGCACAGTTCTAGTTTTGGGTTCCCCACCAAATGGTCCATTCCTCGAGAATGTGTCTGCTATGCATGTCATCCAGAGGACGCTTATGAGGCTGAAAGATAGTACCTGTAACACCCCAAACCTGGCCAAGACGTTATGGCTAGATCTAGCGATGTCACATGATAGGGTGTTTGAAAACAGTATCGTCACAATAAAACCATTTCCATTGAATTACTTATCTTAATATCTTATTTGTTCTAAAATCGTGTTACTCACTTAGCCGATAGTTTCAAACGTTATTTGTTGCGGAAGCTTTTAAAATAATTTAAACAATTGGGCGTTTCCAAAAATCATTTGTTTCTTTTGAAAACCGAGGTTTCCTACTACTAGCAGTTAATTAAAACCCAAAACCAAACCAAAGTCTGAAAGTCCAATTATAACCCAAAAATTTAACCAGTAAAAATAGACTAAAAATAAAACCAATAATCATAAATTAAAACCATGACAGTCCAGATCTGTGGTCACCATCGAGTCCTCTGCCGCACCGATCCATCTAGGTCTGGGGATTACCTGTGCATATTAAACAGAGAGGGGTGAGTTTTTGTAAACTCAGTGTGTAATCCCGTAGAAAATAACAAACAATCAGTAATCACAGTACACAGTCAAACAGTCTTGGGCCTAAGCCCCTTTCAGTATCAGTATCAGTCATGCAGTTTTCAGTAACAAAGTCCTACCCAACCAGCCTCTACACACCATCTCCGTCCAACCCTACACTCTATGTGGGGATTAAATCAACTCACCCATCCCTACACTCCAGATAGTACCGAATGTGGCACAAAATAATAATTTACAGTTGAGCTGTCAGTATATTAGGCTTAAAAGCCTTTCAGTACACTTCTTCCAAATAATATCAACCCAACCCAATGCAATGCAACATACAATGAAATGTCATGCTATCACAGGTTTGTCAGATACACATTCAATTCAGTATACATGCTTGTATATAATATGCTCAGTACATAATTCACACAATAATATCACACAGTTAAGGGTCTAAGTAGTGCTTACCAACCCTACGGAAGGTTCACAGTCGACTTGGGCGACCCATGCAACCTTAACAGTCATTTCAGTAAAAATGGGCTCACACTGATAATACTCTAGAACGACATATTTTATATGCTAATTGCATGTTTATTTTGAGTATGATCTTACTACTTTGGGCTATTTTATGGTCTTTTATCTTTTAAGAACTAAATTGAAGGCAAAAGGAAATTTAAAGGCAAAAAGTGCAAATTGGAAGATAAAATGGGCGAACATGTGACATAGGGAAAACGGTGGTGCCAAAAATGCAAGTATGGAAGGCATAAGGGAAAAAGTGCAAAAGAAGAGATTTTATAGCATAAGACTCTATTTAATGTTTAATTATATTAGGATAATTATTAAGGATTATTATATAGATTTAATTTTAGGATTTATTTTCATTTATCTTTAATTAACTTTATTTATTTGTATTTATCTTTTAGAATTTAATTAGAAATAGGCTAGGTTTCTTAGTACTATAAATAGGGGAGGAAGTGACACAAATTTTGTCCATCTTTTGCTGTAAACATTCTCTCCCCCATAAATTTAGTGTTTTTGTTCTTTCCATATTTTCTTCAATAAAAATTCTCTTTTCATTATTTTTATTTGTTTTTCCCTAAAAATCATGAGCCACTAAATCTATCTAGCCAAAGGTTGTTGAAATTCCCCAAAAAGGGTTCATGAGGCTTAGAATCCACGCTTAGCCTTCTCAACAAGTATTCATCGCTTCTCCGCATTACGAGGCTGAGCTTCCATCCATGTCTCTTAATAAGTGATCTTTTCAACTTGTGTAAGGAACGACCGCTTTGTACGTTTTGGGAAGGTTGCACAGTCGATTCGTTGGCTTTCTGCATCAGAGGTTGGCGAGCCCAAGAGACAAAATGGCGTGTTATTCGCCATTGGGAAGTGATGATCTAGTAGAAGACATTCCCACAAAAGCGATTGTTGGCTAGAGTCAAGTTCCGCCAAATCTTAAGTCTAAAATTCTGGAGCCAGTGGTCGTAGCATCCTTTTCCACTATAATTGGCTTATTCTGCTTGAGAAGGATCACTTAAAAGCCAAGGATTGGACCCAAGGTGAATCGAGATAACTGGAGGCTGGAATCTCGCCACATAAGGAACTCTCTCTTTTCCCAAACTCTGTTTATTTTTATATTCTCCATTTTAATTTTTGTAATTTATTTAATTTCGCAATTTCAATTCGACTTTCAATTTTTTTTTATTTTGTTTTTCCAGATCAAAACTTTTAATTCTATTTTTTATTTTTTCAGGAATGCAGGTTTTCTTAAGCACGATTCTTCCCAGAATTTTGAGAAACAAACATTCGTACAATCCGGTCCCTGAGGATTTGGCCCTACTTCTCCTTTACTGTTCTTTTTCATTATTTTGTAGGAAATAGAATATTTTTGGTGCTCTCAATGACCGCATCAAATTCTGGCGTCGTTGACGGGGATCGATAACGTACTAATCTTATTTTTTTATTTCTTATGACCAGATCTACTCCAGGTACTCTTGCATTCGATTTGGAGATTGAAAAGATTATGAGAGCTAATCACAAGGAAACAAAGCTAAAGAAAAAGCAGTCAGTGGTGGTTGAGACTCAAAGTAATCCACTGCCAAAAATCAGAATCGATGATGAAGTAGAGTCTAGGGTTAAAGAAAAACCTACTCAAACATTTGAAACTGAAAAAGTATAAGTCGATTCCCCATAAGAAGTGCTTAACACTAGGGTTAGAGAAAACCCTAATTTAGCACCTCAACCTATGGCTCAAACAATTCGGCAACTGGCCGAAGCTCCGGCAGAACAACCGCTACTATGCATCGTGTATCCTACTATGATTACTGATTCTAAATTAAAGTCAGGCTTAATCTAGCTACTTCCAACTTTTTGTGCGTTGCAAAACAAAATCCCCACAAACATTTGAAAGAGTTCCATATGGTTTGCCTTAGTATGAAACATCAAGGGGTAACTGAGGATCAAATTAAATTGTGCACTTTCCCTTTTTCCCTAGTAGATTCAGCTAGGGAATGACTATTTTACTTACCTCCTGGATCTATTACAACTTGGGATGATCTTTCTCGTTTATTTCTCAACAGGTTTTTTTCTAGCATCTCGAGCAGCTGAGTTAAGAAGAGATATCGTTGGAATAAGACAAAAAGAAATAGTCTCTTTACGATTATTGGGAGCGATTTAAGAAGTTGTGTGCGAGCTGCCCACAACATGGTATAATAGAGCAATCTCTCCTCCAATACTTTTACGAAGGCTTGAAACCCATGGAGATGAATATGGTAGACGCTGTTAGTGGAGGAGCGTTGATCAACATGACTCCTCAACAAGCAAGAGACTTGATCTCCACGATGACTGCAAATTCTCTGCAATTTTGAGCCAATCCTGAACCCCCTGGAAAGGTTCACCAGCTGAGTAATTCTACCTTTGAGGATAGACTTGATATACTTACTAATATTGTGAATTCTCTTGTTGTAGAAAAAAAAACAAAACCAGCCTGAGTATGCGGAATATGTGCTACACCTGAATATACAACTGATGCAAGTCCCAGATTGTATGATGATACTATGGCTCATTTAGATGCTGTGGGAAATTTTCCTGGGCCACCACAAAGGCGATACGACCCTTACGCTAACACCTATAACCCAGGATAGAGGGACCACCCTAACTTAAGTTACTGAGCCAATCCATGATATAACCAACCATACCAAAATTGGGTTCCACAATAGCCACGAGATCCAGGTAATTCTCTAGAAACTTTGGTCAATAAATTAGCAGTTAATATGCTTGATTTTCAACAGAATATCGAGGCATCTATAAGTGAATTGACCACATCAATTGAGAAAATGAGTTCTCAAGGTAAGCTGCGGTCACAAATAGAACTGAACCCGAGACAAAATACGAATGCAGTGATGCTGCAAAGTGGAAAGGTACTAGAACCAATTCCTGGCAGAAATCTTGGCCAAGAAAACACCTAGGAAAATCCCAAAAATGACGAACAAGACCGAACGAAACCTCTATTTTCGAAAATCCAACCTCTATTTCTAGGACGATTAAATCAGTGTCAGAAAGGTAAAGAAGATAAGGAGATCCTCGAAACATTTAAAAATATCGAGATCAATGTACCACTGTTGGATGCCATCAGGCAAATTTCGTGGTATACTAAGTTCCTTAAAGAACTCTGCACCAACAAACAAAAATTAATAGGTAATGAAAAGGTAACTATTGGTGAAAATGTATTTGTAGTGTTACAGCGGAAGATGCCAGCGAAATGTAAAGATAGGGGCATGTTTGTAATATCATGCAAGATAGGCCATTTAGGAATTAAGAAGGCTATGTGTGATTTGGGGGCCTCAATAAATGTCATGTCTTATTCTATATATGAATCACTTAATGCAAGTTTTTTGACAAAAACAGGTGTCATTATTCAGTTGGCAGGCAGGTTCATTGTGCATCCTAAAGGAGTCCTCGAGGACGTATTGGTAAAAGTTAACAAACTTATTTTCCCTACAGATTTTTATATGATAAAAATGGAGTAGGATAGCGCTCTTGGATCTTCAGACCTCTTTTTGGGTCGACCTTTTCTTAGTACCGTTAGCACCAAAATCGACGTTCAAAATGGAACTCTTATAAGGGAATTTGATGGGGAGATCGTGAAGTTCAAAGTTTTCGATGCTATTAGTCACCCAAGTGAAATATTGAGCGTAAACCGTGTCAACATAATTGACTCTTTAGTTGAGGAGACTTTTGAGTCCATTTATGAAGATAAATCTGAATTTATAGTTGATGATTATGAATTTGTTAATGAGTTATTGTCTCCATCAAACACTAAAATTCTACCTTCTTTTGTGTAGGCTCCAGATTTGGAATTAAAGCCACTTCCCAAACATCTTAAGTATGCATTTTTGGGGAAAGGTAATACCTTACCGATTATAGTTTCAAATAAACTCTCTAAGCTCGAAGAAGAAAGTTTGATCCATGTACTACAAAATCATAAGGAGGCGATTGGCTGGACCATTGTCGATTTAAAAGGAATAAGCCCTTTAACATGCACACACAAAATCTACTTGGAGGAAAACACTAAACCAAGAAGAGAGGCGCAAAGACGATTGAATCCAAATATGATAGAGGTAGTAAAAAATGAGATAACCAAACTGCTGAATGCTGACATAATCTACCCCATTTCAGATAGTAGATGAGTACCGGTACAAGTCGTGCCCAAGAAAACGAGTGTGACAGTAAAGAAAAATATTGAAGGAGACTTGGTACCAACTCAAGTGCAAAATGGGTGGCGTGTTTGCATTGGTTACAGGAAGTTGAATTCTTACACTAGAAAAGATCATTTCCTTCTTCTTTTTATAGATCAAATGCTTGAGCGATTAGCTAGCAAAACTCACTTTTGTTGTCTTGATGGATACTCAGGTCTCTTCCAAATCCTAGTTGTACCAGAGGATAAGGAAAAGACAACTTTTACATGCCCATTCGACACATTTGTGTACAGAAGGATGCCATTTGGACTTTGTAACACATCGGCCACCTTCCAAAGATGCATGATGAGTATATTTTCTGAATATGTGGAAAAAAATTATTGAAGTTTTTATGGATGATTTTACTGTGTATGGAAATTATTTTGACGAATACCTTAAAAACCTTATGATAATTTTAAATAGGTGCATAGAATTTAATCTTGTCTTGAATTATGAAAAGTGTCATTTTATGGTAGACAAAGGTTTGATTCTAGGTCGTATAGTTTCAGCTAAGGGAATTGAGGTCGATAAGGCCAAAACTGACATTATAAATTCTCAGCCATATCCCTCTACTAAGGTAGATATATTCTTTCCTTGGCCATGCAGGATTTTACAAGCGTTTTATAAAGAACTTCTCCAAAGTAGCTGAACCGTTGTGCGAGTTATTGCAGAAAGATAAGAAATTCAAGTTCAGCCCAAAATGTAATGAGGCATTTGATACACTCAAGCAAAATTTGGTGTCCACTCCTATAGTACAAGCACCAGATTGGAACTACCCCTTTGAAATTATGTGCGATGCAAGAAAACGTAGTGTGGGGGCCGTGTTAGGGCAAAAGATAGGCAAAGAGCCTCATGTCATTTTCTATGCTCAGAAACCCTAGATGCTGCACAAAGAAACTACACCACCATAGAAAAAGAACTCTTAGCTGTTGTATTTGCTTTGGATAAATTTCGGTCATATTTATTGGGTTCTAAGGTGATTATTTTTTCTGAGCATGCAACTCTCAGGTACTTGATCGTAAAGAAGGAAGCAAAGCTAAGGCTCCTTAGATGGATTTTGCTGCTCCAAGAATTTGACATCAAGATTCGTGAAAAAAAAGGGGTGTGAAAACTTGGTAGCCGACCACTTGGGTAGGTTAAAAATACTTGACGATGACACTCCTATAAAGGATAAGTTCCCTAATGAGAACTTATTTTCGACCGAGGCTCATTATCCATGGTATACAGATATAGTAAATCTCTTAACCACAAGTTTACTGCCCACTGAGTTAACACGTTCCGTGAAGGACAAGCTTTGAAGGGAAGCTCGATGATACATTTGGGACGACCCATACTTGTGGAAACACTGTTCAGTTCAGATAATAAGACAGTGTGTTCCAGAAATCAAGGTAACCTCTATCCTTAATTTTTGTCATATAGAAGCTTGCGGAGGTCACTTTGGCCCTAAGCAGACTGCTCACAAGGTATTGAAATGTGGACTATATTGGCCTACAATTTTTCGGGACGCATATAATTTTTGTAAGTCTTGCGATAAATGCCAACACACAGGTAACATCACTAAACGAAATCAAATGCCCCTATCCCCAATTCATGTATATGAGATTTTTGATGTATGGGGCATTGATTTCATGCGCCCATTTATTTCCTCATTTAGAAACGTATATATAATTCTTGCAGTAGACTATGTTTCTAAATGGATAGAAGCAAAGCCTACTCGCAATGATAATTCCAAAACTGTTGTGGAGTTTTGAAAGCGAACTATTTTTTCTAGGTTTGACACACCTCAAGCTTTGATCAATTATCGTGGCACCCACTTTTGCAATAAAGCCATGGAGTCATAAAAAAATATGGAGTTCATCATCGTGTAGAGATAGCCTACCATCCCCAGACGAGTGGCCTAATAGAGGTTTCAAACAGAGAGATCAAGACTATTTTGGAGAAAATAATTCGGCCCAACCGAAATGATTGGAGTCTTCGGCTTAATGAGGCGCTTTGGGCCTATCGAATGGCATATAAAGGACCAATTGGCATGACCCCATGTCGGCTTGTTTTTGGAAAAGCTTGCCATCTTCTGGTTGAATTGGAACATAAAGCCTATTGGGCTACTTGACAATGTAACATGGAGTTAGAACCCGCATGGAAGGCGAGGAAATTAGACATTCAAGAATTGGAGGAAATTTGTAATGATGCTTACAAGAAAGCTCGTATTTATAAAGACAAGACAAAGCTGTTTCATGATAAGAAAATAGCTAAGAAGCATTTTTTGGTAGGACAAAAAGTTTTGCTTTATAACTCCGTATTAAAGCTATTCCCAGGGAAGCTTCGATCTCGATGGCAAGGACCTTTTATTGTGACCCAAGTATTCGCACATGGTGTAGTTGAAATATAGAGTGAAGAATCAGGGAAGCAATTCGTAGTCAATGGCCAACAGTTGAAGCCATTTTACGAGAATTTTCAGGCCTACACGGTCGAAAAAATTCAGTTAGAGCCACCATAAACTAAAGCGTTAAACAAGCGCTTGTTGAGAGACAACCCAATTTTTATTTCTCTTTATTTCTCTTTATTTATTTATTAATTTTGATTATTTATTATTTTATTTTATTTATTTATTTTATTTTGGATATTAATAAAAATTCTCTTCTTCTAACTAGGGGAACCGAAACCAAAATAGAGAGAAAAAGGAAAAAAACAAAAAACCTAAAGCCAAACAACCTTTAATCCATCCTTATTCTAGCCAAGAATAGTGCGTTCCTGCCCTAGCATATCTAAAACCTGCAGCCAAACACCTCCTTTCAGCCAAATAAAACCCCAAACCTTACCATTTTTTCCTAATTTTCCTTTCCTTTTTCCCTAGCCGCCGAATCATCTCCACCACCCCTCCCCATCGCTGATTTGCCGACAACCATGGTACGAATCTGTAGCCGTGCCACTGCCGAGCCATCTTTCACCATCAACTCACGCCGGCCCCGTTTTTTCGCTCCCCAAATCATAGATTTAGTCAACGATGTTTCTTCTCCTTCGCCCTTTCCACCGTCTTCTGCCTCTTTGGTGTCGCACGAAGCCTCCTCTTCTTTTTCTTTCTCTTTTCCGTACACTTCTCCTACACCGTTGCCACCCCTGGATGCTACGGCCTCTTCTTCCATTTCTCACGACAAAGCCATGGTGTTCTCGACTCTTCCGCGCGCGCCTTCATCTCCACTTCGAGAGACACCAGCGCCTTCTTCCTCATCTCTGCCGAGTGCCACACCACCACCGCCGTCCTCTCCTCTACATTCCGAACAAACCATTCTCTACCTTCCATCACCAATGCGAACATCGGATTCGGTACCCAAATTGATGCAATGCCTGCGTCGACGATGTCCACCACTCCGTTCGGCCTAAACAACCAAGGCACCTATGAGTTCTTCGCACAACTCCGACACCAGCATCCGCGACCAGCCCATACGCTCCAATACTTTCGAAAGTCGCGATGCTCAGTAACCGCTGCCCCCTCACGGACGAACCTACCGGTCTCGCACAATTGTTTTACCACCCGAGTGCCATTTACACGGTAACTTAGTATTTGATACTCCTACCAGCCAAAACAGGTATGACCGTTTACGCTATAAACAACTCGTGCCTTGCAAATGCTTATCTCAACTTGTTTTGGATGCTTTACATCTTGAAACTGTTGTTACTAATTATTTTCGCAATATTGGTTGGGTTGGAAATTTTAATATTGCTTACTGTAATTATGAGTTAGTTTTGGAATTCTATTCCATATTTCATTTTCAGCGACACGGTCTAATATCATTGGATGCACCTGGTGTTGTCAGATTTCGGTTACTTGGTACCATGCATAGTTTGTCCCTCACTGATTTTAATATTGCATTATCTTTTGTGACTGAGGACTATACCATGTCTACTAATTATAAAAATAGCCTATGTACTTTTCCTGCAGATTTTAAGGCTGTCGAGGCTTTTGCTTTGTTAACTAATAATGCGTAATCCATGTATAGCCCAAAAACGTCAAAGGATTTATGGTTTCGTAACCCTGCCTTATGTTACATACACTGTTATTTGGCTTACAATTTTTCAGGCCGTCAAGATGCTCTGGCTACCATCTCGAAGAAGAAATTATTCTTATTATGGTGTATGTATACCGGTCGTCCAGTAAATTTGGGCTATTGGTATGCACTTCAATTCAAACATGTTATAAATGCAAAGCGTCCTCTAATTTTAGGCTCATTTATTACACAACTATTATTTTCTCTGCATGGTTCTAATGCTCCTATTTCAAAATTGCATGTTTCTTGTTAGGCAGACCCTTTGGATGCTTGATGCCTTAACTCGATGAGACTGCTTCTTGGCACTCCATCTTCCTTCTGATTTTTCCCTCTAGACGTTTGCTCCATACTAATTGAACGAGTCTTTCGATAGCAAAATCAGAACGAAGTACCTACTCGAGCCCTACCTTCGATGACCGTTGAGCAACGCTTAGAGCACCTCGAGGCTCGACTTGACACTTTTGGCTAGCAACTAGCCGAAGTCATTGCCATTATGCGCAAACGACAGTAATTAACGGGGAGTTCTTCTAAACTTTTCTTCCGCTTATTTATTAGTTTATTCCACATTGAGGACTATGTGTTTTAAGTAGGGGGAGGCATTCCTAATTATTTCTGTCGTTTTAGATGTTGTTTTTGTTGCTGCTACTGCTTTGGTCGTTGCTGCCCATATACTTTTTTTTAAAGAATATTCTGCCTCTTTTCATGCCCAAGAATTTGACCATGACTTGCCCAGTGTTTGACCCACATGCATGCTTCTTGTCTACTGAGTTAGTTATGATTTTGCCTGTTTGATTTCATCTCCATGTTTTATTTCTTTTAGGCTGAATAATTATGATCGATAAAGTCAACCCTATCTTGCTTATAGTAAATTGATTAAGTCTAAATGAAAAGAGGACACTTAATACAATTGCATGCTTAAAATATGTTCATGACTATTAAGGTGGATGCTGAAACTTATTTTTGACACTTGATTGTTGCTCCTAAGTCCTCCAAAATTAAAATTTCATTTAATAAGAATAATGTTTCCGTGGTTATGAGTGCAGCTTAAAATGTGACTAGGTAAGTAACCAGGGTAGGGTGCTTGGCTTGTCATCCTACTTCGCATCAAAAGGTTGTGTGACGTGTTAGGTAAAACTCCGCTAACCGGAATTAAAAAACTTAAGAATGTGTTGGGCTGAGTAACCGGGGTGAGGTGCTTCACTATCATCTCTCTTTGCGTCAAAAGGTTCGATATGTTCTTAAAAAAAATAAAAATTAGGAGTATGTTGGGCTGAGTAATCGGGGTGGGGTGCTTGGCTGTCATCTCTCTCTGCGTCAAAAGGTTCAATATATTCTTAAGCAAAAAAAAAAAATTAAAAAAATAATAAAAATAAAAAATAGAAAAAAGGATGTATTAATAAAATGTGGGGACTAAACGTAGAAACAAATAGGGTGTCTTGATAGGTTTGGTAAATTACCTAATTTTCATGAAATAATCCAAGTCGATCTTAATTTTTGTGTGTTTTACTTAAAGCAAGCTAAGGGTTCTCTTTATTTTTCATATGCATTTTGACTAATTTTTATAAACTTTGGAGTGGTACTTCTTTCATGGCAATTTCTAAATTTCACAGTGGATAGGAACCATACTTGAGGGCAAGCATGGGCTAAGTTGGGAGAATTTTATAATACTCTAGAACGACATATTTTATATGCTAATTGCATGTTTATTTTGAGTATGATCCTACTACTTTGAGCTATTTTATGATTTTTTATCTTTTAGGGACTAAATTGAAGGCAAAAGGAAATTTAAAGGCAAAAAGTGCAAATTTGAAGATAAAATAGGCCAACATGCAACATAAAATGCAAGTATGGAAGGCATAAGGGAAAAAGTGCAAAAGAAGAGATTTTATAGCATAAGACTCTATTTAATGTTTAATTATATTAGGATAATTATTAAGGATTATTATTTAGATTTAATTTTAGGATTTATTTTCATTTATCTTTAATCATCTTTATTTATTTGTATTTATCTTTTAGAATTTAATTAGAAATAGGCTAGGTTTCTTAGTACTATAAATAGGGGATGAAGTGACACAAATGTCGTCCATCTTTTGCTGTAAACATTCTCTCCCCCATAAATTTAGTCTTTTTGTTCTTTCCATATTTTCTTCAATAAAAGTTCTCTTTTTATTTTTTTATTTGTTTTTCCCCAAAAATTATGAGCTACTAAATCTATCTAGCCAATGGTTGTCGAAGGTTGGCCGTGACGGCCTAGCCTCGTCGATCACACGACCGTGTTAGGGCACATGGCCTACCACACGATAGGGTGACGTCGACAGTGAGGTTTTTAGCTTTTGCTGAAACCTCATTTTTTGCGCAATTGAGGACACACTTGTATCGTTTTTTATGCCTAATCACTCACGAGCACTCCAGTACCTAAAATCGAAAAATCAAAGCCCCAATTTCAGTAACATAACTGAGACTTAAATGGTATTGTAACTAGACGATCATCCATAACTATCAAAACCCTTACCTTCGATCGAAACGAGGAATCCACGCACTCAAATCGTCGATTGGGAACGATTTTCAGTCCCTTGATTAACTTCTAAACACCAAAAAGGAACCCTTCTTAGAAAGCAACCAGAAACGTTAAGACTAGCAAGAACTGAAACTTACCGATATCGTGCAAAAGCAAAATTAACGAGCCACAGAAAATTTAGAAGTAGAAGGGGAATCAAACAAGGAAATCGACAGCCAAAAATGAAAGGGGTGAGGACTAAAAGAAGAGTGGAAGAGAGAACGTGTGCCTTCAATCGCTGATCAGAGTAGAGACTAATGGAAAAATCGAATAGAGAGGGAGGACAAAGAACCAAAAATTCGACAGAGAACAGAGAAGAAGAGAATGAAGAAGAAAAATGAAAAAGAAGAAGTGGAGGAGAAGATGATCAGTTTTTTTTTACAGAGAGAATTCTTGGGAAACTGTTTTACTCAAATCCCTCTACCTACCCTATCTCAATCCCTTAATTTTCTCCCTCAAGTCCCACTATACATCCACCACTCAGAATCCCAGTTTAGCACAACTCTGGCCGAACTTTAAGCAAAAATACTACTTCTTGCCATCGCAGAGAATCAAACACAAGACCTCCAACACACCAACACTCCACTTAACCACTAGACCAGCTGGCCCATTCTGATATGGCTTTACAAACAATTAAATAAAAGCCTACTGAACAAGAATGAGGCTTAACTTAGAAAAAAATTCAAAATTTGCCAAAGGCATGGCTTGAACTTGGGACCTCACACACACACCCAGAACACTTAACCACTGAAGCAGATACAGATTTGTGTCAAAATTTACAATAACAAAAATAAGAAATTTGGGGCATTACAGTACTGGAGGCTAAAACGTGGTCATGTTCTTGATTTGGTGGAGTTGGTTTTGGTTAGGAATATGTTCTAGCATTGTTTATAGAATAGAAGTCCTAATGGTTACAGCCTGACCTTTTCCACCAGTCGAAAAATTGGTTCTTCTATGTCATTCGCCTTTCAAGCTTGGCCCTATAATTTGGACAATGAATTGGTTTATGTTTTGTTGGGGTGCATCATAGAAACCCCTTCATACTTCTATCATATCTGTAAACTACACCCAGGAAATTGAACAAGTATGTCTTTAGGTCAAGCCAATTCACCTATTACTGGTGCATGGTTTTTATCGTGTACTCAACCTTAAGGTATGGACATCTCTTCGATTCTTAAGAGAACTTATAGCCAAGGGAAGGCCACTACTGCACCACCACAAAAATAGACAATAAGGAAGAAGGCCAGATCCGTCGAAGGTACCTAGGAACCTTAAAATAGTGAGTGCCCATCCTTGGTAAGGCATCAATCAAGTAAGGAACTGATTGCAACTAACACTCATTCTCTTTCAGTTTCGGTTCCTCCTGGAGTTCCTTCAGTACTCGAAGGCTCTACCCCTCGAGCAAGCTCTCCTAGATAAAATCCTGACTTTTTTTATCAAAGGATCCCATAGAGGCGATCTCTCTAATCTAGTCGTCTGTCCTTCCCTCTTCAACACAAGTTGTAACCTCTATAGGGTCAAACAATAACTTCCATTGGTGTGGCCTCATAGAGTTCTTTCGATTCAATCATCTAACAATGGTTAAGTCTGTTACCATTGCATTTAAGGGAAGCCTTCTCGTCCTACCTTTCTTCCTAGTCCTTAAAGGATCCATTTACCCTTATGGCCAAATTTTCAAAGATCTTGTCTCTCAAACACAGCCTTTAGGGTGTTGCTTTCCGAGATGCTAGCAGGCATTACAAATGAAAAATAGCATATTTTGAATGGTCTGTAAAATCTAGGGAAGATGACTTAGTCGATACCCGTCAAAAGTACCAAGACTCAAGTAATTGACGGCGAGGATATCTACTCTACTTACAACTCTGAAGAGACAAATATGGGAATGCCCAAATTGAAATCAATCAGTTTAAAGATAAGATCAGCCAGTTAGAAGATGAATTGTCTGCCTTCAAGAAGTCTAAGGCTCAAGATGAGAGGCAGAAGGTAGAGTTGGATCAACTATGCCAATCTCAAGGAGAGGCCCCTAGAAAATACCAAGAAGATACTCAGAAGAACCTTATTGGCACTCTGCTCAAGTGGAAAGCAAACTTAATCCTGCATGGCCAAGTGGCTGTAGGTCTTTTTAATGTGGGTAAAGTAGACTTTGAGTGTTTAAAGGGTGTGTTTATGGATTCACTCAACTTCGATGTTTATTATCCCTAGGGTTAGGGGTGGGAGGCCTTCCAGGAAGAGTGGAAGTAATCAATTATCTATTCTAGCCCCACCACACTCAGAGTTGAAGGTGAGGTAGAGAACTCAGCGGGTGCAAAACAAAATCCTGAAGGACATCCCCAGTCAAAGTTGGCTTTGATTAATCCTGCCAGCCAGCTCACTGAAGGAGGAAACTAAAATGTTCCTTTATATTATTTTGTAATTTCTTTTTGTTATCTTTCCTTTTTGTATACGTCGTCCTTTATTAACGGAGAAATATTTTTCCTTTTTACCGTCTTATTTACCCCTTTCTTTATATTACATACAAATGTAACTATCTACATATACCTGAGAGACTCTACCAGGCTTAATCGGCTAAATTTAGGCTCTGATACCAAATTTGTAACTCCCTCAACCCGATCTGATTTGTCAGATCCAGATCTTGGACGTTACCATTCTTATTATAGATTCATACTTAGACCAATACGGAAACATTACATCTTTACTAAACATTTCCTTTCATAACAAATACATATAGAACAAGTTTGACGATTACGTTGGTTACAATGAACTTTACAATTTTATGGGGTTACAATAGAATAATCATGACTTAGTTACATTATTCTATTTATTCTACTTTTAATTGGTCATACTAAATTCAATGGGTTCATTAACCTATTTTGTACTTGTTACAGGGACTTACAAGTGAATTCCTAGATTGATTTTATTAATTCCTTTAATGTCGATCATGCCTGCCAAACTTTCGATTTGTATGCATAACAGCTCATTTTGCCATTCATTCTGGCATAGCCCTAGCATCATCCCTCTTGGTGTAGCCCCATCTCATCTTGCTAGTGACATAAAAACACAGAAGTAAGTTCATGTAAGCTTAGTTAGTAAACCTTCTTTTACCTACGTCTTGTTCGAAAACTCCATTTTTTACCTCATTGTTCCCATTCTTCAATTTGACTCTGGCGAATACCTTTAAAATTTCATTTGTTATACGATAGGTGTCACAACTCACTGATATCATAACTTGTTTTTGATATCTTCGATATCTCATTCATGTTCTTCATTTTTTCCTTCATGATTCCTTAACCATTCCTGTTATAGAGGGCGTTATAGATGGAATACTTTTGGTTTGCCACTTATTTTGGCGCACTTGTAACGCTTAGTTTGTGCAAGTGTACACAGTCATTATCAAGTAATAAGTAAGTAAAAGAGTTATAGTCTCCATAGGGATTGTGTATGTTAATCAATAAGTTGCAACATTAACGTTAACAATTTGATGATAAAAACACAAAATCTTGAATAATGGGTGATGGGTGATTAACTAAATTAAATTATCTAAATGCAAGACTGATCTCTAATGCAATTTAAACTAAATGCGAAGTATGAAATGAAATGTATGAATGAATTTAGCAAAAACACAAAATTCAACAATCAATAATATGAATAGGCTAGGATAATTACATCATTCACCTTAGCTATTTTTTTCATGCTTAACAGTGTTCAGAAATTATTCCATGGCAACTCGATCTTTCATGAGTTTGAAAACCAAATTAAGTCCTTTCGAAATCTTTTACTTAGTAAAACATGCATTTTACTGATCATATGAAACTAAGGGTTTCTTAGGATTCATGTGAAGTAACAAGGATGGGTTAGGTTTGAAACAGTTTAATCACATAAACTGAAAAAGTATGTAAGATAATAGAGCTCGTTAAAGTTACTATGAACCTTTAATTTAGTCGAGTTAATATCTAAATTAAGCATGCACATTTCAACTATTGTGTCCACTAGTCGTCTTCTGGTTAGGATCGCTCGGCTAATCCTAATGCATCCAATCACGTATGAGTGAAATACATACACGAGTTTACTTGAAAACACAATCGAATGAGGCACAAACACTATAGACATGATTTAAATAAACTTTATTAAATAAATGCAATCATTTTAGTTAAACATAATTAAGCTATCACTGTTGATGATAAGATAATAAAGCACATTACAAACATGATTAAAATCAAAATAAAAAAGTAAAGAAAGAATAAACTTTATTGAATCAGCAGTCTTGTGAACTCTAATTCAATATGTTTTCCTTCGGTCCTTGTTTTACTCCGTTGCTAATGACTCCTCAAGGTTGTCGGCCAAGAGATAATCTTATCAAGGTTTTTGGCTAAGAAAACAATATGGGATGCTATGCGTGGAAATGAAGAGAGGAAATAAGAGAATGAATGATTATTGAGAGATGTAAAGAATAAGGGATGTAGGGATGAGGGATGATTGAAATGAGGAATGAGTGGTGGGGGTATTTATACTTGAAGTAGATGGTAGAGTTTACTAAAAATAGGGATTGGAATCCCTCCATTTTCTCCATTGCTTGGCGGACCACATTTTGTGGAAGAAGATGGATGATGGTTCCTTTATTTGAGTATAGAATCATGCTAAGTTTAGGCATGGGTTGGATGGTTTCAAGGGAAATCTTTGTGTGCTGATTTCTATTATTCTTCAAATGTAGTGACCTCTTGTAAATAACTCAAAATAGATTTTTTGGTAGCCAACATGCTTGTGCCCCCTTGTTGGACGATTCTATGATCCATTAAATAATCAGACTTGTCCACCATGTAGCATCATTTTGACTGGGTCAAAATAACACATTATTGACCCATTCAGCATGGTTTTGTCGTCCAACATAGGAAATAAATAGCTCATGTTCATGCAGCTTTATAATAAGCTCTTTATTAAATCAACTTCATGGTCCCACTGCACTATTAAATATAACACATTAATAAATAACATAAAATCATTTCATTTATGCACAAAATTCATGTAATAAAGCACAAATTTGCATATTTTATAAATTCATGTCCATTATCGAGGTTTAACCAAAATTCACTAAATTAATTACAAATACTCGGGATTAGTATTATTTTTAAGTAAAAAGGTGGTAAAAACTACTAGAAAAAACCTATATAAATTAGAGTTTACACACCCCCAAACTTAATCCATTGCTTGTCCCGAGTAATGTTTCATATAAAGCACAACTTTTGCTAAGGCAAATTTTGCAATAAGTTTAAGTAGCATCAATCTTTACACATAACCATACTTAAATAAAATCATACTCACGAAGTCTTCATATTGATAAGTCGCTCATATGCAAACATTATTTTAAAATTTTTTCTAAGTGCGGAAAAATGCTAGCATCATTCATAGAGTGCATGCTTTTCAAGGTTATACATAGCATTCACCGTTCGATCAATGTGCCCTTATCAACTAAACAAAGCAATCAGAAGGTCTAATGAATGGCCCTTATATGTTGAACTTAGCAATTCCTCTCCACTAATATAGTTGGCATAATCATCCAAATCAATAGGTCTTTTATAAGGTTGTAATAGGGCTAGATTTAAGGTAGGGATAAAAAGAAGTGAATTTTTAGGTTTAGGAATCTTAATCCTAACTTTGCCTTGGATCTTTTTGAGATTATTCTTTCTACTAATGAGTTCTTCACCTCTCAAACTTAATTTTGAAGCATATGCCCAATATTTCTCAATACTTTGAGTATTTATTTTGCTAGACATTTGAATAAAGCTTTTTTTTAACATAACATGTAAATCTTCTCAAATTTTTCCTTTATCTTTGCTCACCAAGACAAGTATAGTTAAGATAGGTGCAAAAATAAGATAAAATCTAAAAAGATGGTAGCATAGCTTATGTTGTAGGTAAATAACAATAAAATAGGCTTTTGCCTTAAGAAAGTTACTAAGTCAATTATAAGGACTTAAACCTTCATGCATGTTTATTTCAAAAGAAGTTCAATTTTCATAGAAAAAGGCTACATAAGACCTAAGAACATACAAGCATTCCATAACTCAGGATAACATAAAAAAAAAACTCAAATAAAATCAGAAATCATACTTGCATTTGAGCTAACTTATGAATAAAAATTTTCTCTGAATATTATTTTATTTCAACATATTCACGTCAAAGCATTGAAACCTACTTAAGAGTTTGTTTTTAAAAAATTCATGCTAATATTGCCTTACCCCCTCTTTAAAAAGAAGTAATGTCCTCATTGTGAAAATAAACTAATGAATGAAAACTGAACACTATGTAGGGTTGTAAGAAAGAGAGGTGAGTCATGAAGACTGTTTAAGTACCAAGTCTTTCTTAACAATCCATCCTAGTCATGTTCATTCCCATTACCACATCACTTCACTTTTTTTCTAATGAAGAGGCATTGAGCTTATTTTATTCATGCTTACAATATCTTATTTATTATGCAAAAGTAAAATATTAACTAAGAAAGAAATATAAATGCCTAAAAATAAATAAATGCTAAGAAAAAGAAATTTCTCCCTTTTTAGCCGTGTCATCCTCCATATCTTTTTCCTTTTCCCTTTTTTTTCGCACTTGATCCCACAATCTTCTCTTGCCATGTCTCGAAGATATGATTTGGGAACTCAGGAACAAAATTAATTAGAGATATTCTTAAAAGTATTTCATATGGTATCATCTCTAACTTTTGCATATCTCTATTAAGCTTGTTGTTGGTTATGCATGAATTGCCACATATCCATCACAGTTAAGAATTATGATTTCTTCATAGTGTTTGAAGAAGATGGCATTGGAATGGTCAACTCAGGATTAAAACTCAACTCCATTGGTTTAGCAGCATTTGGGTCCACGCTCAGTTCAAGACTATTTGGTTCCTCTTCAGTTTATGTTTCTTCTATGTCATTTGTTGAGTTATCTTCCAGTTCAGACTTAGTTGATGACTCATTAGATTATGGTTCATTCAGTCCATTTGGCTTCACTTGGTTAAATAGTCCAACATTCTCCACTAACCTCTCAAGATCATGCCTTATTATGCAACCCTGAACATAGTGGCCCTTCAAGTTTACTTTTGATCTTACTTGGGCCCTCAAGCAAAGTGAAGTCATCAATGATGGAAAGTAGGCACTTTCTGCCTTCTCCCTTGCACAATCTTGAATCTCTTTATGAATAATTCTCCCAACATTGATATACCTTTCTGTCATAATCACATAAAAAAAAGCATCCGCTCCATCGAGATGGTGGAACTATGTGATATAGGCACGAAGCTTTATTGAATAAAGTAGAACCATATCTTAGCCACTGAATTTAAATATTCCCTTTAGCAAGAATGACTAGTATACTTTTTTATAATCCATCGGAATTTCAGATTTATAACCACATGAAGAACTTGTTGAATAAAATCCCAATTGATATTTGTCATCATAGAAGAGTAATCATCTTCTTCAACATCAGTTAAGTTAAACAAATCATTAATGGATTTAGAAGTAAGGGGTACCTTCTTACGAACAAAAACTTCATTAGAGTCTAGTGTGGTCAAGTTGGCATAGAACTCTTACGCTAAATCTTCATCCAAAATTGATCTTGCATCACAGAATTGCTTCCAATTTAAAGCATTATTCATATTTAGAAATGACAATGGCATAATCATCTTTTCATTGCTTTCCAAATTGAAACATTTTTCTGGCATCATGGGTTGATTCTTAAAGATAAAATAAAATCTTTCCCTTTCTTCCTCATCTTGAATCACAATTGGATTCTCAGTAGAAGTATACAAAGATCTAGTTCTTTTGCAAGACATGGTATTTTTCTTGAAAGATAGGCAGAGTTTCGGTAAAAGGAAAACAAATTGGCAATGTGTGGTGGCTGAAGGTTGCAGCAACAATGGATTTGCAGTAGCAACAAGAATGCGGCAATGTCAGGATTGCGATAAGGAAGTCGTTGCTCCGACAAGAAGATTCGACGAAAATAGGAGGGTTTTGTAACAAGAAGGGAAATTTTGGGGAGATTCTTCGGGATTTGAGGCTAACAGTAAGAAGAAAGAAGTAGGTGGCTAGGGTTTGAAGCTAATTGCTTTGAATGGTGTGAGGAATATGATGGTATAGAGGGGGTTTATATAGTAGTAGATTAAGGTAAACTTGTAGCAAGAAAATTAGCTCTACAAGGATGCTTGGGCAGCAAGGTAAGGGGGAAAGGGAAAAGTGGTGGCAAAAATACGGTTTTTAGGGACTCTATGGACAAAAATGATGGGTAATTTCCTCTTTTTTTTAATGTTTTGGGCCTCAAGCCCAAACTGCAATTATTTGTTGTACTAAAAAATTAAACTGAACTAGGAAAATAAACTAATTAATACTTGGGCCAAATTGACCATTTTTATTCAAAATAAAGACAATTAAAAATGCAAAATTAAAATTAAAATTAAAACCTTTTGGATTACTTAGAAATTTCCTTCTCGAAAATTTACATCAAATTAGTATCTCAGGAGAGGTTGGAGGGGTCATAAACGGTCCCGCTTAAGTTCCAATATCCTTAGACAGACTTAATTTAATGTATTAATTCAAGAGGATAATTTCTAAGTATGGTGTAACGCCCCAAAAATCCCGAAATCCCGAATTTTCTTTATTTTTGATTTTGATAAAAATTGTGTTTAATATTCTTATCCAAGCGATAATTTCAATAGGTCTTAGCTAAGGTTGAGTTCGAATTAAGGGGTAGAAGAAATTATACTTTAACTATTAAAAGAATCAGGGCTGACAAGTAGGTGGGCTTTTGAATAAATGAAGAAACAATTGGACACAAAAAGAGCCTGTGGTGGAGTGGCTAAGTGACGCCACATAAGGTGTAGTAAGGTGGCGTTAGTAGCTAGCAAGGGGGTCCAAGGTTCAAATCCTAGTTTAGTATTTTTAGAGTTTAATTTTGGCCTTCTAGAAGGATGGAAGTGGCGTGAAAGTGGACTCCGAGAAAGTTTTCAGGAGAGAAAATTAAGGAAAGGATTGAGGGGTTATCAGGGAGAAAACGAGGAGATAAGAAGGGAGAACTGGTGGAGCCGAATTGGGAACTGGGGCTTGAAAAATTCAGCTATAGAGCTATAAATAGGAGCCGAATATAGGGTTGCCAGGCTACTGCCGAAATTCTTCTTCACCTTGTTGCCAGAAACCCCTTTCTCTAAAAGCCGAAAACCCTTTTCTTTTCAAGATCCAAAAAGCCGAAAACCCTTTTGTTTTTCTTTCTTTTCTTTTTGTCAATTTCTATTCTCCTCTGTTTCACTTAGCTGATTTCTTCTTCTACTTTTCTTCTTCAACTTTTCTTCTTTAATCTGTACCAAATAAACCTTATTCACCATACTTAGTTTGAAAAACTGAAAAACCGAATCTTCTAAGGCTGAATAATTTTTGACCGAATCTAGTGTAAGTGTTTCTCTTCCAATCGGTTTTCTTTTTTTAGTATCAATTATTGTCCCTCACTCTTTCTAATCAACTTTGGTAGGGAATTAGTATCGGATCTTGGTTTTTAGCTCTCTGCCAAATTGCTCCTTAAGGTGTTGCGGTTTTGGTAAGTATTCTTCTCCCATTGGCTAAGGTGGCCGAATGGTCATAGTTATGGTAATGAGACTTGTGTTGGATACGAGTCACCTATTATTCGGGTTTTAATAGTTAAGATTTGTGTAGATCTAGGAAATACATGATCAAGGAAAAAACGATTAAGGATTGGGCTCAAGGTAAGGTTAAGGTGAGGTTTTGATTTTTGAGTAAATAAGTATTAAGCATGCGATTAATTGAAGGGTGATATCGATTGTAGGTTTGGGCTAAGGAGATCGCATCACGCTTGCTTACCAGGTGTGTACATACACTGCACACACAGAATGATTTGGCAAAAGCCGAAAAGCAGAAAGTTTGGCTACGGTAGACTTGCGAGTGCGTGAAAACTCGTAAGGGGGAAACCGATAGGTTGCTTGAGGCCACGGGCGATTCCATGGACTTGAGTTGTGATTTGGGCATATGGGCTAGATGGACTAAATGGGCCCGATGGGTTATTGGGCCTATAATAGGCAAAAACTGAATATTGATGCTATGTGATAGGAATTTGTATGTGAGCATGAATATGTATATGACTGGGCCTAACGGGCCATATAAATGTGATTTGGGCCTAATAGGCCATATACAGGTGATTTGGGCCTAATGGGTTATACGAATATGATTGAGCTTAATGGGCCAGATGTAGGTATGTGAAATTGTTAGGCTTTGTAAGGGGTTTTTGGGCCTAGTATATGATATCCACATAAGACTTAATTAATATATTGCGACCGTGGAAAAGTCAAAGGGTTAAGGTGTGGCAATGGGTATATGCATGTCTAGGATTAGATCTAGGGAGAGCTTGGTACTTAAGCGGTCTTAATGACCCACCTCCTCTTCTTTAGAATTCTACCTGGTGCATAGTATTCGTTCATCTTAGCTCACGAGACTTGTTAACGGGCCAAGATAAGTGAAAACCGTAATTAAGGGAAAATTACCGAAATGCCCCTAAGGGCGAAAATGACCAAAATACCCCTAGGTGTTGAATGTAGGTTTTATGGATGTGACATGAATACATATGATGTTCTGCTTAGGTTGCATATGGGTTGGGAATTATGGAACGGAGGAAGTATATGAGGATCGCATGGTTGCTTGACAATCGTGGATCCACTGACGACTTTTAAAGCCCAATATGTAAATAAAGGTAGTTTCGCAACCGGGCTACCATGGTGTGTGGGTCGGGTGGGTCGATATTTATATCCCTACATGGTGTGATGGGGGACGGAGCCGTTGTGTAGCGGATGGATAATTTGGATGGGATTGCATTGCATGATTGATGAATAATGTTTTTTTTTTTTGAATGCTTGTTTTTGCCGAGGGTTTTACACACTGAGTTTGCGAAAACTCACCCCCTCTTTTATTTTATTTTCAGGTGATGCTCAGTAGAAGGTTCGATGTTTGGAAGGACTCTGGGTGGCCAGCTAGCAAGATGATTTGAACTTGGGTTTTTTTCAAGCATTTAAGTTTTTACTTCTTTTTAAGTATGTTCCAGACCAGATTGTAATAAGGTTTTCATTGTGTTATTATTACTTGAATTATTATTATTTTCAATGTAATTACAAGAAGTTGAACATGGGTTTCCTAAATTATAGTATGTTTTCTACGTTTCCGCAATTAAATTTTTAAATGATAAGTTTTCTTAAATCAAATGTTTCAACAAGGTTTTTGCAACTGAAAGGTGTGTTTTTTTAGTTAATTAAGGTTTCTTTTATTTTAAGAAGGATTTTCAATGAAAGCACGGTTTTCACTAGAACACTTCAATGTGACACACCAGATTCAACCATAACGTCTGGGCCGGGTTTGACGTGTTACATATGGCCTTTATTTAAAATAAAAGCATAAAAATTAAGCGTCTACTAGATTGAATGGGGTTTCAACTCGCTCAACTTCACTATCCCAATAGTGTTTGAGACATTGACCATTAACCTTAAACGTGTCTCTATTTTTGTCGTACAATTCGATGACTCTATATGGATAAACTTTGTAGATGGTATAAGGACCTTTCCATCGATATTTTAGCTTTCTCAGAAATAACTTTATCCTTGAATTAAACAATAACACTGTCTGACCTTCTTTGAATTCATGAGGTTGTGTATGATTGTCATGCCATCTTTTAGACGTTCT
Organism: Gossypium longicalyx; assembly: GCA_025698465.1. Classification (NCBI taxonomy): domain Eukaryota; kingdom Viridiplantae; phylum Streptophyta; class Magnoliopsida; order Malvales; family Malvaceae; genus Gossypium; species Gossypium longicalyx. The sequence continues at coordinate 43,976,135 of CM046996.1, read as the reverse complement.
TTATACATTGTGGCTTTCTCGTATGAAAATAACCTCAACTTCTCAAGCTTATCAAGTTGTAACATCCTTCTTTCAACGGCTTGCTTAAGATCCAAATTTAATTGTTTCATAACCAAGTGAACTTTATTTTCCAATTCAAGCGGCAAATGACATGCCTTTTTGAACACTAGTAAAAAATGAGTCATTCCTAACGATTTCTTAAAAGCTATTTGATAGGCCCATTGAGCATCATCAAGCCTTTAAGATCAATCTTTTCTATTAGGTCGCACCACCTTATCAAGGATTCCTTTGGTCTCACGGTTTACTCGTTCAATTTGTCCATTTGACTGTCAATGATAGTTAATGGTAATTTTGTATTTCACATTGTACTTGTCAAGCAACCACTTAAGCCATATATTAGTCTCTCAATTATTATAGTACTCACGCATGAATAACATTGATTTATTAACAACATAGATAAAACACAAGCTCCAAGTCATGATTTCCAGAATAATAAAAATTAAACTTAAAGTTAGGTCACAACTTTAAGCTTAAACTTAAGTAATTGTTCAATAATTGCATCAACAATATAAATTTCATTTTGAACTCATCGCCTATTTCTCAGGTTTACCAATATCCAATCAGGTGCCTCGCTAGGTCGTCAACTTCGCCAATACTATCCGCGACCTACTTACCTAGAACATAAGAGAAGAGTGGGTGAGTTCAATTCGAACTCAGTGAATAATTATAAACCAACAGATTATGCTTTAAAAACAGAGTTTGAAAACAGTAGAACACATAGTTTTTAAATCGTTTTGTGTATTGGGTTCGCAGGTGAGGTTGCAAGACCCAGTTTGCACATTTTGTCAGAAAACATATTTAAATGATCTTACGGGATATGGTCTTTTTTGTCTTTTTGTGCCATGGACATGGACTTGTCCTTTCAGATATTCATGTTTTTAGTCCCAACGAACCCCTTTAGATGACAAGACATAGACTCATCATGCATTGAACCCTCATACAATTACATACTCATGGCAGACATATTCATGCTTTTAGACTCATGTACGTACCACACACATTTTGATTCATGTCCTACATATAGTCCATCAAACTTCATACATTCCATACATGCATGATCATAAACCTTTCATTTCGTATTAGAGTTATTACATCATACTTTGTTAGTTTCATTTTCACTATTTGGTGACTTAGCATAGAAGTTCCTAAAACATACATACTACATGCAGGAGTCAGCTTAGGGACTCACCTGACCTTCACCCCTTTTTTCAGCTTTAGATTCTAGATCCAAACTTCCATTGCATGGTCAGCTTCAACTACTTCTATAGAACATGGAGACTCATCAAGGTCACTCATAAACCCTTATATCTATCATTTCTAACACTTAAAATCCTCTAGATAGAGCCTTTTGTCCTTACCTGAACCTACTCTTTTGCAACATAGCATGGAAGATCATGGACCTTAACTTGGCATGAAGCTCTTATAGGTGGAGATCCAGATCAGCACCTTAACTGTGAAGGAAGGAAACAGTCCAGATTGCTTCAGATCTAGACCAAAGAAATACTTCCTAAAGAAAGAGGAGGAAAAACTCCCCTTTTTTCCATTCTTGATTATCGAATATACAACCTTTATCCTTATAAGAACTAGACTCGTGTCAAAATCCTACTCTATCTACCATATGGGTGGTTTACATATGTAAGAAAACGTGTACAACAATCCACAGTTATATGTATAAATAAATGTTTCAGGATCAAGTTCATCGTTCGTTCCTAACTATCTCAATAGAATATAACTAGCCAAACTTGGCTTATAGCACCTTTCGACAATATCTAGATTTTCTTGAAATTTCTTAACACTTCACTTAGTTCCACTTCTAGATATGTCTCACTTTTTGAGGCATTTTCACTCGTTACCCCAATGTTAGTAGTTCGCCCAATCTATTTGACAAAGTATCATTTGGACGATAGAACTACGCTACTACTTTCCTTTGACTTGTTCGTCTAACCGTGACATCGCCCAAGGGCGTACCTATGGACTTCAAAATTTTGGTTAAGTCCAATGCTTAACTTACTCAAAAACTATTCAAGATTTTTTACTTCTTAAACAACACTCGAGCACTAAGGCTTCGTCGGGCGGGATGTTACATTTATCACGTTTCCATATTGACCCTCCAGCTCATATATCTTATACATATGAGCATTCAACTGCTATCGGTATTCATATATTGTTAATCAACTTTGTATTACAATATTAGAATTATCAATCCAATTTATATCTCATAAATAAAACTTCACATTTTATACCCTAGTTAACCTAACTCGGACTCAAAAGGATACACAGATCCAACAAATCACACAAATTTGGCACCTAGTGCCTCATCGAAACGCTTGAATTAATTAGATTGCACCCAATGCTCATTAGTATAACAGAAGTAAAATTTGTGCCCAACACTCATCGAAACATCTGAAGGAAAATGTGCCCAATGCTCATCGATATGTAGTCAAAGTAACTCATACTATATTTATCTTTTTGCAAGCCAACTATATCCAACTCTACCCAAATAGTTAATAGAGTAACCAATAATCAAACTTTCTTTATAGTTCGATCCTCACTTTATTGATATCAAAATCATCAAGTCATCAATCAAGACATCATTTAATACATAGCATATCATTATTCATTACAATACTAAGCCAATATCACAATTTCATCAATCTATACTATTTTTAATTCTAGTCAGTTTAGTCCTCTATCTCGAAATCAAACATAATCATATCAAATTGATTCAATTAAACTAATCAACCTCAACTTGCAATTCATTATATTCAATTTATCAGTCAATTTATCATTTCTTTATAATGTAGTCTATATATCACATTTTTGTACCAAATTGTAAATAATCTAAATTTCAGTTAAACATATTTAAAATTATAACTTTAAATGCGTAAAAATTTAACACCACATACTGTATGAATTTACCTAGTTTAAATATCAAATAACCATATCTTCAAGGACTAATCAGTAATTTCGCCTTTTTCTTGATTATCTTTGGTTTGGTTTAATTATTGATCTATACAATAATTCAGTTCAATTTATTAACTCCAGACCTCTAATTTCATCCTATTATAAGCACATATAAGTTTAATTTTATTATTCAATTTCCCCTTAAAGTTTTGTATTTTTTCAATTTAGTCCCTAAAACCAAACTTATCATATCTTCGTAATTTGAACTCCAAATTTTAAACCCACTTCAAATATGTCCATATAAAACCTCCTATTATCACAATTTACAAAAAAAATACTAATTTTAAGATATTCACAATTTAGTCCCTAAACTCAAAACTAATAATTAGTTTCATAGTTTAATCCCTTTTCCATTCCTAAGTTCTTAAACCATCATTTTGAAAACCAAAAGTTTCAAATATCTCTAATGGTAACATTTAAAATCTTTAACAATTTTAAAAACGGAGGTACGAGTTAGCTAAATTAAGTTGCAACAGTTTCAAAAACATAAAATTTACGAAAAATTGATGATCAGAGGACTTGCATGCAAAAGAAAATAAATCTTCGAGCCTTCGGTCTTCTTTAATGGTGAAATCAGGTTGGAGAAGAAGAAGAAGAAAGTTGAAAATAATAACTTAATGCTTCTTTATTCTTTTTATGTTTATTAAACATATTATTTTTATTTAAAATAATATTAATGTGTAAAATAAGAAAACCATGCTTTAATCGTTTATGACATTAATGTGGTCTAATTACAATATAAGTCCTCACACTTTTACCATCTAAGCCATTTAATTAATAGAAATCAATAATGATTAACTTTTGTGATTTTTGCGATTTAGTCCTTGTACCTTAATTAACTAATCAAATACAAAAATTATTGGACCAAATTTAAATTCAACAATATAATAACTCTGTAAACTTCAACTCAACAATATAATGAGGTCTTGATACCTCTTTTTCCAAAACCACTAACTTTCAATACGAACCACTTGTACTTTGACTAACTGACCAATTAATAAAATCTATAAAATTGAAATTCATAATAACATCATATTTAACTCTCAAATATTAAATAATATTATATACAGACTCACTCGTCTAAATTTTGATCCTGAAACCACTAGTTTTGACACCACTAAAAACCAAGTTGTTACACGATAAAATGGTATTAGAGCCTCTTGGCTCGATTTAGTGGTTTTTTTTTGTTTTTTTGTATGTGAACCGTTATGGTATTTTTTGGGTAAGTTTCTCTACATACTCATTTGGGTACACCATAGACATAGGACGAGCATCAATGGATCTATGATTGGACTACAGTTTTTAGCATCCAACAAGGCTACGTGTTAGTGTCCCACACCTCTAAATTGTTTCGATTCTTGTTCCACTTGTTGGCGCGTATGTGTTGGCGCATGCGATAGTGTTTGATCACTGTCTTTTAACTTTGATGTCGACTTGGGTTTCCAACCAAAGTCTAGTGGTTGGGTTATCGATTGGAGGTGGTTCTAGGGTGTTTTGGGTTTTTTTTTCAATGATTTAGTACTATTTATGGTGTAACACCCCTTACCCGTATCCCATTTCGGGACAGGGTACGAGGCGTTACTAGACTTAAACACATGCATACAAATAATTTCGGGTCATAGAATTTCGCTCAAATTTAAAACTTTCAAACTTCCTCTTAACAACCCTAATATGAACTTACGGGGCCCAAAACACGCTTTGGAAACGATTCGGGAATAAACCAGACACTCTTGAAAACTTTGAATAATTTCAATGTAAACAAGGGCACACGCCCGTGTGGAAGGGCAACACGCCCGTGTGTCCTCTTAACATGGCCATGTTGAAGGCCCGTGTGGCTCACACAGCCTGAACATATCGGGATACGCCCGTGTCCCTAGCTTGTTCGAATTTATTTCTCGATTCAAACCTATAGGGGTTTTCACATGGCTTGGCACACGCCCGTGTCCATGGCCCGTGTTCCTCACACGGCCATGGCACGCCCGTGTCTCATCCCGTGTATAAAAACATTGACATTCTATTTCTGACATCATCAACCATTTAGGGGCACACGGTTGAGACACACGGCCATGTTTCCACCCGTGTGGTTACTACTGGGCATTTTGTTTTTGCCAAATTTAGGTGCAGGGGACACACGGCCTGACTACACGCCTATGGGGTAGACCGTATGTCACACACAGTCTAGACACACACCCGTGTGTCTACCTATGTGCACAAAAAAAGGCTATTTACCAAGCCTTTTTGTCACCCTTCCTTACAAAAACATCAAACAATACCAATACCACATAAACATATGACCACATCAGCTAATACCTAGGTATCCATACATCATTTCCAAGCTATTTCCTATCACATAAAACATCTCCTACTTATCAACACAAACCATGCAACAAATACATCCATGAGAATTTCCATCAAATGCATTTAATAATAATCAATATTAGCCAACATCAATAGCCTATACAAAATGAATATCACATCCATATGAGCCAACACTTGTGGCTAAACCAACATGACACTAAACAAAAAAACCAAGACCAAGTCCCTATACATACCACGCTCAAAGCATTTAAACTAACTATACCAAAAACTTTAGGTGATAGTGTGATCAATGCCTCTGATGTCCCTTGATTCCCGAGCTAGCTTGGTGGCACTGTAAGAAAAAAAATAGAAAAGAGAGGAAGTAAGCATAAAGCTTAGTAAGTTACAAGTAAATAATTAACATCGCTTTACCAAGTAACATCATACTCATAACATATCATACACTTGCACAAGATTCTCGAATGACTATAGACATAACTTACTCATTTTGATCCTTACTATTCATATATATAACCCGAGCTCATTCTTATGAGTTTCGTGTAGGTACCTGTACCACTTGCAACATAACCATAACTTTTCTCAATCATGATATAATCTTTAAATTACACGTTGAACCAGTTGGAAAAATAAATGGATACTCGATAAGCCTCATAAAATAGGGTAAGATGTTGATGCCATGTCCCAGACATGGTCTTACACTAGCTTTCATATATCGGTGCCGATGCCATGTTCCAAACATGGTCTTACACTAGCCTACATGTCGAGGCCGATGCCATGTCCCGGACATGGTCTTACTCTAGCTCTCCTATAAATGCTGATGCCATATTCCAAACATGGTCTTAAACTGGCTCACATATCGAGGCCGATGCCATGTCCCAGACATGGTCTTACACTAGCTCTCATATCAATGTCGATGCCATGTTCCAAACATGGTCTTCACTGGCTCACATATCGTGGCCAATGCCATTTCCCAGACATGGTCTTACACTATCTCTCATATTAATGCCGATGCCATGTTCCAAACATGGTCTTACACTGGCTCACATAACTCTAGTATCACAGAATGGATATCCGATCTATTCCTACGGTTCAATCGGGAGTTTTACCACATCAAATCTCGTCATGCATATTCGTAACAAAATCGAACTTCTCAAGCAATATCAATTATTTAATGCATAATAACAATAGAATTGTGATATTTACATGCAACTTACCTCGGTATACAAAATATGGACAACTAGTTTGAATTAGTCTACTAGCTTGGTCTTCCCCTAGTCTAAGTCCAGATTTTGTATTTCTTGATCTAAAATAATAAAATTCACTAATTTAATCATCATATTAATCAAGACATTTCATAATTCTTATTTTAAAAAAAATGACCTTTTTGCCCTTAGGCTCATAAAACGATTTTCATCAAATTTCCACACTAAGCAAGCCTAGTTGAAACTACTTTAAGCCTATAGCAGCTCATAATTTCAATTATTTCACACATTTGCAACCCATTTTATAAACTTCACAAAATGATCCTTTTAGGTGTTTCCATGAAAACCACTTCACAAAAGTTGTTTATTTAACAACCATGATTCATTTTATTCTATAAAAATTCAGCAAACAACATGAATACTCTCATGGTAAAACCCTATACTTTCAACCATTTTGCAAAATAGTCCCCTCATTAGCTAGATTAAGCTATAAGGGTTCTAAAAACACAAAAATCAACAAAAATGACCATCAAAATCACTTACTTGCAAGGGATAGAAGTTGCTGAAATTTCAAGCATCCAAAACCCCTATTTTTCTGATATTTTTGGTGGAGAGGAGGAAGATGAAAAGGTGATATTTTTTTCTTTATTTTATTTCATTTATAGTCAAATTTGTCACCAAAACCTCACCTAACCTTTGACATTATCATTTTCTTGTCTCTATGGCCGGCCATCACTCTCTTAAAGGCCTATTATTAAGGACCTCTAATTTAAGGTTCTCTAGCTATATGACACTTCTAAATAGTAGAACACAAATTTAGCCTTTTATGCGATTTGGTCAAAATGACCATCAAAATCACTTACTTGCAAGGGATATAACTTGCTGAAATTTCAAGCATCCAAAACCCCTATTTTTGCTTATATTTTTGGTGGAGAGGAGGAAGATGAAAAGGTGATATTTTTTTCTTTTTTTTATTTATTTCATTTCTAGTCAAATTTGTCACCAAAACCTCACCTAACCTTTGACATTATCATTTTCTTGTCTCTATGGTCAGCCATCACTCTCTTAAAGGCCTATTTGCACATTAAGGACCTCTAATTTAAGGTTCTGTAGCTATATGACACTTGTAATTAGTAGAACACAAATTTAGCCTTTTATGCGATTTGGTCTTTTTTCGAAATTAAGCAAGCAATCGCTAAAATTAGTTCACCAAAATTTTCATGCACTCATATAATCATTCTTTAACACATAAAATAATATTAAAAAGTAATTTCTCTAACCTTGGATTTGTGGTTCCGAAACCACTGTTCTGACTAGGCCCAAAATCGAGCTGTTACATATGGGGTACTGTTCGAAACTATTTGGTTACACTATTTGGGTACTGTTTCATAGGTCTATTTGTGTACTATTCATGGGTACTGTTCACAAGTACTATTTGTTGGGTTGTTTGTAGTCTTTTTTTTGTGGGTTTCGTTGCTTTTCTTTATAGCTTTTTTTTTTGCTTTGTTTGCGAATTCAGATAAATCTAATGCATGTTTTACTTACTCTTCACCCAAATGGATCATTGATTCAGAGGCTATAGATAATATGATAGGTAAATCTATTGCTAATGGATTAACCTAACTTCATCTGTAATAGCCCGGTTTTAGTTAATTCGGAATAGTGGTTTCGAAACCATAAATCCGATGTTGGAAAATTATTTTAAGATTATTTTTGGTGTTTAAAACATGATAGTATGTATATGTGAAATTTTTTTGAACTAATTTTATCGTTTAATAGCTCAATTTTAGAAAAATGACTTAATCGCATAAAATGCAAAAGTTGCATGCTATTAGTTAAAGGTGTCAAATGGCTTTGGATTTTAATTATGGTTGCCTTAAATGGTAATTAAACCATTTTATTTGTGAATGGACCAAGATGGACACTATTATGATGATTTTAATGTTGTGTCATTAAGGTTAAATAAGTAATTTGGTAATTAAACTTAACATAAATAAAACAAAAGCCATATTATCTTTATTTTTCCTCATCTTGATCGACTATCATAAGAAAAAAAAGCCAAAGAATATGTATTAGGGTTCGGCACACATTAAGCTTGATTAAGGTATGGTTTTAGCTCGGTTTTTTATGATTTCTATGTTTTTGTAATCGTTGCTTCGTATTCTAGCTAGCCCATGCCTTAATTTTTGAATTTGTTCATGATTTTGTGAAGTTCCATTGATGAATATTTGAGCTTTTGAATGTTTGATAATGGAAAATGACCATTTGTTGATAGATTTAAATGTTTTCTAAAGTGATTTTTGACAAAAATGTCAAAAAAGGGATTAATTTGTAAAATGTGAAAATTTTGTGTGATTGAAATGTGAAATAAATGAAAATTTTGGGCTGCTAGGGACTCAGGTATAAATCGGCCAAACATGAGTTAAATTGAATTGTGTGAATTTTGTATATTTGTGAAATAGAGACTAAATTGTAAAAATGTGGAACTTTAGGGGCTAAAGTGTAAAAATGCCCAAATATGTGTCTGTAGACTGAATTGAATGATTTGATGAATAAATAAGTTAATTTTAAATGTATATAGATCAATAACGAAAGAAATTAGATTTAGATCGGGGAAAATCAAAGGTTATCGAATAGTCGATACAGTCCGTTTATCCCGAATACAAGGTAAGTTCATATGCAAATAAATGTCTTTGAATTGAATTATATATGTTTAATTGTCATTGAACTGCTATGAATGTTGAATGATCAAATACGAGCAAGAATTGACAAGGTTACTGTAACACCCCTTACCCGTGTGCGACGCTGAAATAGGGTACGAGGCATTACCGGACTTAATCACTAATCATCGTATAAAAACCGATTCATAATTTCACTCTAATTTAAAACTTTTTCAAACACATTCAAGCTGTCCCTTAAAAAGAGCTTACAAGGCCCATATCATGCTTTAATTCAACCACACACATAGACAAGCATGCACATTCATAAATTGCATCATTTAACTAATAACATAATCAGGACTATCTACATTAAATGACTTTATACAATAGAGACCTTAGAATAACATAGGTCAGTATTTTAGGCCAATTCCTAGCAACTTAGTAACAATTAAACCAATCTCCATACATGCCAAAGACTTAAAAATACTTTAAAACCTTTATATATCGATCAATAGTTTGATAGTATGATTTAACCTCCGGCGACCTCCAACTCGAGCTAACATCTGAGACACTATAGGAAAAAGGAAAGGAAGGGAGTAAGCATTATAGCTTAGTAAGTAAGTATGTAAATATTAATAAACAATACATTATCATACTTTAAATGAATTCATAATATGTTCCCGGAATATTACCATCACAAACACACACATACTTTCACTATTATAATCATAAACAGGTTCAAAATAAGCTGTCTAGCAGAGTACTAGCAGCTAAATTATTTATTTCTTGAGCTACAGAACTCCAAATTACAAACCGTTAATTTTTCTTGAAACTATATTCATGTATATTCTTACCATAAAATTTTTAGAATTTTTGGTCAAGCCAATTAGTACATTTTATTCATTGAAGTTACCTCTGTTTCACTGCTCAACTGTTCTGACCACTCTTCACTACGAATCAATTTTCTCCTCATACAGAATTCAAAGGATGTTCTCGTTTATTTTATTTGAAACTAGACTCATTAAGGATTTCAAGCATACAAATTATATCCCCTAATCATTTTTGTACAATTTTTAATGATTTTTCTAAGTTAGAATAGGGGATCACATAGTCATTCAGAACCAGTCTCTCAAAAACTTAAATATCTCATAATATAGAATTCCTTTGCTTGCTCTGTTTTTGTTATATGAAAATAAACTCATTAATATTTAATTTGATATCTCATTCAGTCTCTGATTCAATTTCTACTATTTTTGGTAAACTTTTAGATTCACGTCACTGCAACTATCCATAACAGTTTTATTGTCAATTTTGATCTTTCTCACTTCAATTGTATTCATCACTTACCCATAACAATCTTTCCAATTTCCAATCACATATCGAGCATATTGCTCATAAGTTACACATGTTTATACTTACACTTATCATCACAAAGTCATACACAATTTCATTTAATCAATTTCCCAGTTGAACGCTTCGGAATAATATGAGATCTGTGATGGTATCGCACACAGCCCACCTTTAAAATCAAAGCTCTCTTGTACACATAGTGGCCTTCACTTAGCACCACTCATGTGACCTAGCTCGATTGTACACATAATTTTGGCTCTCTTGTACACATGGTGAACACTTAGTACCACCCATGTGACCTAACCAGTTTATCTCGTAGCTCTCTTGTCTACATGGTGTACACATAGTATCACCCATGCGACCTAGCTACATCATAATGTCTCGTAACTCTCTTGTACACATGATGTGCGCTCAGCACCATACATGTGACCTAGCTACATACTATCTGTATCATCCAATCTTTCTGAAGGTTCAACAGGGATTTCTCTCTCTTTCTAATACTTGATTCCATACTTTCAATAGTCAATTATGATTCAAAAATTAGCTACAATACATAAAATATGCTGAAATATAAAAACATAATAAAGATAATGTATTATTTACATACAAACTTACATACTTTCTCATTTCCATGTCGAATTAATATTGAACATTTAAATCATCATAATTATACTTACTTTCAACACCTCGGCAATCATAGTAAATATATCAATTTTACATTGAAACATGCATAAATTAATGCTTATTATACATATGAACATACCTCGATACTAAAACGACCATTTTACTAACTTTCCCGATTTTCGATTTTTCTCCCATTCTAGGTTCAAATCTTGTTTTTCGGGATCTAAAACATCATATTTTACTTATTTAATTAATGTAATATTCAAAACATTCCTTAACTCAAACTTTGGCAAAATTACAATTTTGCCCCTAAACTTTTGCATATTTACACTTTTGCCCCTAGGCTCGGGAATTATACTTCATCCCTTAGTCTTATGTTTTATGACATACTGATAATTTTTCCCTTCTATGGAAACATCAAATTCTCACTCTAACACATAGTTATGAACAATAACAACTTTTACCGATTAAGCCGTTTTACTCATTTTTGCTTAAAACCGCTTAGCAAAAGTTGTTTAACATAATTTCAACCTTCATATTATACCATAAAACATCAAAATAAACACATTTCACCTGTTTGTATTTTTCCAAATATGAACCCTAGCTTAAATTATTGCTAGAATAAGCTTAATCAAGTTATCGGGATTCCAAAAATGTAAAGAACTTGAAAAACGGGGCTAGAACGGACTTACTATTGAGCTTGGAAAGCTTGAAAACCCTAGCCATGACTTCCCCCATGCTAATTTTGGCCTCCATGAAAAATATGAGTCAATTTTGGCTTTATTTTCCCTTTTTATTTCTTTTAATTACCAAATGACTAAAATGCCCTCAAGGCCTTTCTTTAAAATTTTGTCCTATTCATGCCCATTTTTGTCCAAATGAAATTACCATTTAAAGACCTCCTATTTAAACCCCCATTTCAATCAAGTACTTATGAATTAGAACACATATTTTGTAACTTTTGCAATTTAGTCCTAAAAGTCCAATTAAGCACTTTATCAATAAAATTACTGAACGATATTTTTACACAATATTTTAATCAATAAATAAACCTTAAAACTTAACTGGAATAAATTTTTTGACTTCAAATTCGTGATTCTAAAACCATTGTTCATTTAGGCCCTAAATCGGTACATTCATAAAGAACTTACGCAAATAAGCCCTAATAGGCAAATTAAACATGCAATCTATAAAATTTCTTATAAATACTCTAACACATGCATCTAATCACTCGGTAAATCATAAAAATTAATCAAAATAAACTTTTCTATCTCAGATTTGTGGTTTCGCAACCACTATTCCATTTAGGTCCTATTTCGAGATGTTACAGTTACAATATTCGAAAGTCCCGTATGAACCTTAGGAATAGTATAGGAGACGAATTTCATGACATTAGGATTAACGAGATGTGATTATGTGTAAGACCATGTCTAGGACATTGGCATCATTATATGATTACGTGTAAGACCATGTTTAGGACATTGGCATCGTTATTTGATTTCGAGTAAGACCACAGCCGGGCTATCGGCATCGATATGTGATAACATGTAATACCATATCTGGGATATGACATTGTACGAGCTATATGTGATTTTCAAGTATCCTTAACAATTCCAAAAGGTTCAACGGGCAAAGTCAAGTCGAGAAAGAATATGTGAATGAATTAAATGACTCAGGTACGTACGAGATTCATACAAGTATTGAAAAATGAAGTATTTGATGAATTCATTTATAATATTGAATATGAATACACTGGGAAAGGTTTATGAGCTTATATGTGCTTACTCATAGTTTGCTTATTAATTGAAATGACGTTGATTCATGTGGTAATTTATTTATATATGGCTTACTAAGCTTTTAAAGCTTACTTTGTGTGTTATTTCCCTGTTTTATAGATAATCGAAGCTAGCTCAGACTCAAGAATCATCAAGAACACCATCACACTATCGATCAACTTGTTGGTACTATTGATGCTTTGTAAATATGGTATATGACATGTATAGAATAGTGTTATTGTGATATGTTTTGAGTTATGAAAATTAGCTATGAGAGTTGGCTTGTAAATGATGTAAATGTTTGGTATGTTTTTAGCCATGTAAGGTGGTTTATAATGCCTTATGTTTTGGTAAGCTTGGTATGGTTTTTATGATGGCTAGATGGTTAAATTATTTTGGTTAATTATCAATGATATGTCATGGTTGCAAGGGATTTGGCATATTTGTGTATTGGTTGATAAACTTTGGCTACATTTTTGTGACTTAAAATGGTACCATATGAGCTTGTGCAGGTATGTGCAAAAAGGGTGGCAAATTGGCTTTGCAAATGACCTATTTTTGTCCACATGAGTAGAGGCACGGGCGTGTGTCTCAACCGTCTGCTACACACGGTCATGCTACACGGTTGTGTGTCCCCTGGTGTTGAAATTGAATTGAAGTTAGTATGCTCCACACGGCTTCACACGCGGGCATGTGACTAGTCGTGTGACGTAAGTTAGTATACCCCCTAAATGGCACACGGTCTAGCACATGGGCATGTGTGGCCATTTCATAGGGCACAAAGGCTAGACAAACGAGCGTGTCCTCGGCCGTGTGATGCAAGTTAGTACGTATGCCCTGTTTTCACATAGCCTAAGACACAAGCGTGTCTACTAGCCGTGTGAGACACCCGGCCTGTTCACATGGGCGTGTGACCCTTGTATGATTGAAAATTTATAAGTTTTTTGAAATTTTTGTATGTTATCGGTTTAGTCCCAAACCACTTCTAAAGCATGTATATGGCTTCATAGGCCCTTATAAGGGACAATGTGATTGTATTGAATGATGTATGAGAATGAATACTATAAGTTGTGTATTAATTGGTAATACCTCGTAACCCTATTCAGGTGATGGATATGGGTTAGGGGTGTTACATCATCTATCACCTTATCATCAATATTAAATTTACCTAACCTCACATTTAATTTCATATATGTTAGTAAACTTACTTGTGATCTAAATTGCACCATCTCATTGTCTTTTACAGGATCGTGTGACGAAGAGCCCTATTGGTAAATGGCATGTATCTAATGGTCTTTATATTTCTAAATCGTGGGTTCATTGATCCATAGCTTGTCCTATTGTTCTTTTCTGATCAAAGAACATTATTTATTGGGACATCATTCTCTTCTTTGTTGAAGAAGTTATGCCCATAATTTCAAAACCTATATTTGTTAGAATGTGAGGCATGACACTTTATGAAGCACCCTCGAAGCCTCTTGGGGCTAATATCCAACTAAAGAGTTTGTTCTGCTTTTAAGTTACTACACTCGGATGTTTGGTGACCTTGTTCTGTAATATCTAAACCCATTTTTTTTATTTTGTTACATTTGTGGATGATTATTCTCGAATGAAATGGATATATTTTATGAAAAATTGATTAGAGGTGATTTCTCATTTCCTTAATTTTTGTGTTGACATAAGAACTTAGTTTGGGGTGCATGTTCAAATTTTGTGCAACGATAATGCTAAGAATAGTTTTTGGCTCTTATAAAGCTTTTATGACACAAAATTAAATTATTCATCAATCCTCTTGTGTTGACATGCCTTTTTAGAATAAGGTTGTTGAACAAATTAATAGACATCTCCTTGAGATAACCAAATCTTTTTTATTTCAAACAAAATTTCATAAAAAATTTTGGACTGATGCTATTTCAACGGTTTGCTTTTTGATCAATCGCATGCCTTCTTTTGTACATGATGGTGATAACCATACAATGTTCTATTTCCATCCAAACCATTATTTCCAGTGGAGCCAAGAATTTTTTTAGTGCTTGTTTTGTTCAAGATGTTTAGCCTCATGTTACTTAGTTTGATCCAAAATCTTTTAAGTGTGTGTTTCTGGGGCACTCACACCTTCAAAAGAGGTACATGTGTTATAGTCCGGATCTCAATACGTATTTGGTGTCTATTGTTGTTGAATTCTCAAAAAAATTTGTCATTCTTTTCAGATGAAATGCCTTCAAATATTCTGAAATAGGGCTAGGAAGATTATTGGTTAATATACACTGTTACTAGTCAACCAAGGGATTTTGATTATTCTAAAAAGCCAATGATTACTCAAGTTTATTCCATATGTAAAGAGACTCATAATACATGTCCTATACCAGTGTTTTCTTCATTAGATCTAATCCCTTTACTAGTGTCTTCATCTTTTGACCGAAGTGACCTTGACCTTCCCATTACTCTACGTAAAGGTAAACGTCACTATACCTATCCTATTTGTAATTTTGTTCCATATAACCATTTTTCTCCTTCTTCTTGTTCTTTCATTGTGTCCTAAGATATTATTTCCATTTCTAAGACAATTTAGGAAGCTTTGAGCCATCCTGGTTGGTGTGATGCAATGTTAGTGGAAATTCATGCATCAAATGAGAATGATACTTAGAAAGTAGTGGATTTACTTGTTGGAAAAAAGGTTGTTGATTAGAAATAGGTGTTCACCATTAAGGTTAATCTAGATAGCTCAATGGCTAGAATTAAAGCAAGATTAGTTACAAAAGGCTACGCTCATACTTATGGGGTAGATTATTTAGAAACTTCCTCTTCTATGGCCAAACTCACCTCTCTTTATCTATCCATTTCGCTAGTCACTTCTTATAATTGGTCTTTACACCAATTAGATATTAAGAACACCTTTCTTCATGGAGACCTTTAATAAGAAGTCTTTATAGATTAGTTACTTAGGTTTGTTGCTCAGGGGGAGTTTGTTGGATCTGGTGTCCTAAATGTAATATTTTTATCTAAGTATACTTGTAATTTTTTCGAACAGATTAGTTAATAAAATAAATTCATTGGTTAAATTAATATACTTTGTATAATTGTCTTCTCATGGTTTTCGCACGCAAAGCAAAATGGAAACAAATGTTGCTTATTGGTTGTTTAATATTTAAACTGATACTAAGCAGTATTACGTGGTCAGATCGTAATATGAAAAGACAACTTGGATAGTAGATGAACCTAAACATGTCCTTAATCTAATCGAAAATGAGTAAACTAATTGAAAGACTAATATGTTGTCTATCAAGTCTAATTGGGGAGATGTCTTGTCTTGGGTATCGAAGTGAACGACTCCCAAAAGATAGATACATAGATGAGACTAACTAGACTGATAGTACATGGGACTAGACCCAAGCAAAATAAAACCTAAATTTATTTATAGATTTATACACTAATGATACCTAAATCCTAAATTGATGAAAAACTATGTATGCATGACTCGTACACTTTGATGTAAGTAAAAGCTTGAGTTTGAATAGATAAGGAACCAACATGTAACACTTTTATCCCATCTTCATTGCAGGATTAGAGTTACAGAGTATTACCGAGCAAAAAAACACATTTAACTTCACAACATAAACAATTATACAAATTAAATGCTGACATATAACAATGGAATCTAATCATGGAAAAAAATACATTTATTGGCTTTAAGTCGAGCCTACGAGACAGTTTGGGGACAATCTAAGATCAAAAGGAAACAAATCAGAAAATTCTGAAAAACATTAAAATTTGAGAAACAGGGGTCACACGGTCGTGTGACATAGCCCAAACCATGTGAACATTGAAAGTCTATATACAAGGTCGTTTCCCAGCCTATGTGTCTACTCGTGTGTATATTCAAAATTTAGTCACACGATCGTGTCACAGACTGTATGCCAAACTGTGTGTGGAATCGATGTTGGGTCACATGACTGTGTCATAAGCTGTGTGCCAGACCGTGCTACATATTGACTTGGGACACACGACCGTGTTTCAAGCCATGTTACACTCTGTTAAATCAGCACCTAAATTAATAATGACACACGGCCATGTGGGGTGGCTATGTGTGGCACACGGTAGTGTGACAAGCCGTGTCCCAGGCTATGTGTTCTATTTTTGACCTCTAAATCAAGCAAATTCAAGCACCATTTCTTGCACAATAAGACATGCCATAACTAGCCTATTTCACATGGTTAAAATCACATTCAAAACACCAAATACATGCCAAATATTCTTTCATCTCATGTCTAAACAATATGCCATCAAAAGGCACCTCAATTCACACATCAATTCAATTCAAGAACAAAATTACAATTAATAAGCTTTATGATTAATTAACCATTCATGCCTAAAACCATCAATCAAAAATTTACCAAACATATGGTCATTCATAACAAAACTACCATTTCAAAAACATCACCACTTAACATATATATAAGGCACTAAATAGCAACTTGACCCAAACCAACACAAGTACATACCCAAATTCAACCACATTAACTAGTTATAACAAGTTAACCTATCACTTTACATATCAACAACTTAACACCTATATACATGCCCCATCCCAAAATGATAAACAAAAACTACCAGCAAGGCTGGATAGTGTAAGCTTCAAATCGATCTATCCGGTCAGCCCACAAAATGCCAACTACAAAAGAAACAAAAATGAAACAAATAAGCTTAAGCCTAATAAGTCCATAATCTAAACACCATTTAACTTACCTTAAACAAGATAAATAAAAAAAGTAGATAATTTATAACTCCTGATAATCAAATACAAGTTCACACCACATTAGTATTCATTAATATTTATAACATAATAACACCTTCTCAAAATGCTTAACCAATATCATCAACCAAATTCCCTCAATGCAACCATCCATATATATAAACAAGAAATTCATTGTAACATTTTTCACTTAGCAACACCATAGATATGCAATAAAATTAAGCAAGTAGATAAGTTGTAAATCAATTAACACATAGCCCGATGAACTATAGTAACTTGACTCGGATACTCGGGTAACTACACCACACCAAAGGAATCTTAGATGTGTAACAGAGGTACCGAAGTGCAGACAGAGGCATAAATGTGCAATCAAAGGCATCGAAGTACAAGCAAACGCACCAAAGTTTAAACAGAGGCACCGAAGTGCAATCCTGTACAAGCACGCATACTAATGCTATTGGCATGCCAGTTGTATCCTAATCAAATGCTATGTTCAAATGGGCATGTAGCAGAATTCTTAACATTATAAATTAGAGGAACTTCCACAATATCTATACAAATGCTACAAATCAATTACATTCATTTCAATATCAACTAACCATATTATTCACCAACTGTCGAACAATCAATTCTCATCCGTACTTAATTGTAAACATTTTATAATTTCAATTTTAATATCATAATTTAATCCAGATGCAATTTAACCAAATCATAATATCACAAGTTATATAAATATATAAATATATTTATCTATACAATGAACTTACCTCCAATCCGTTTCTGGTTAATTCACAAGGACTACTCTACAAATTTCCCTTTTTCCACAGTTATTGTCTTTTTGACTCGGTTCTTGATCTATATAGTAATGAAATTCAATTTATTAAATTCACATACATTACAAACTCAATTCAATGTATGAGACCCTTAAGTTTTCATTATTTACACATTTTCCCTAAACTTTTACATTTTTGTAAACTCTAATTTATATCGGGTTTTTTTAGTAGTTTATAACACCTTTTTAATTAAAAATAATATTAATACAAAGTATATGATCACTAATTGAGTGAATTTTGTTTATATTTCAATAATGGAAATGATTTAAGGAAGATTGTAATTTTATGTTATTTTGTATTAAATTTATGCATATTTTAATTAATTTTGATTTTATTTAATGTAGTTGGACCAAGGAAATTATCCATAATTTATTTATAAAATAAAGTTACATGGACATGTCCAAATACACTCTACATGGACGACAAACACATGCAAATGGGTCATGAAAAGGTTGCTTTTGATACAATTTAAAATGGATCAATTGAAGAACAAGTCTGGTAAACAAATAGGTCACCAAACCGTCCAAACAAGGGAGAACAAGCCCAATTTGGCATGACACTTGTGAGCAGCACAAAAATTAAATTTCAAGAAATTTATTTGAGGTCCTTACAGTTTCAAATTAATCAAAAATTAACCCACAATATTTGCCCTTGAAGTCATCCAACCCTTAGTTAATTCAAGCAAGATTTTGTGCTTGATCAAGCAACCAACATCCATTCCCTTCCACAATATGTGGCTGGCCAAGCAAAGGAGTAAATGGGGGGACTTTTTACACTATTTTTAATAAACTCATCCACCAACCTTCACTATAAATACCTATCTCCATACCTTCATTCCATCATCCCTACATCCTTTACTCATCCCTCATTCAACAAACATCTTTCATTTCCCATTCTTTTATTTGTTTTTTTTTTCTTTCATGTATAGCATCCCTATTTTTCCTCTCCCTTAGCCAACAAAACTCTTGAGAAGATATTCTCTTGGCCAGCCACCTTGAGGAGCCATTTGCGAAGGAGCAACACGAGGATTGGAGAAAGCCACTTCAATCGGATTCCACAAGATTGCCGAATTGATTAGAGTTTATTCTTCCTTATCTTTGTCTCTATTACCTTGCATATTTTTTATGTTCATGTGATTAAATTGTTTCAAACTGGCCCAATCCCTGTTACTTCACATGAATTCTAAGAAACCCTTAGTTTACTATGGTCATGGTAGTATGCATGTTTTACTAAGTAAAATATTCTGAAAGGACTTAATTTGGTTTCAAGCTCATGAAAGATCGAGTTGCCATGGAATATTTTCCGAACACTGTTAAGTATGACAAAAATGAACTAAGTTGATGAATGTGATTATTCTAGCCTATGCATGTTATTATTGTTGAAGTTTATGCTTTTGTTGTTAAACTCATCTTATACATTTTAGTTAGTTATCATACTTAGATAAAGTTGCATTAGGGATCATCTTACATTTAGTTTTACATCAATCACTAAAAAAGAATATTTTGTTTTTATTTCCAATTTGTTAACTCTAATTTTACAATTAATTAATTAACATACATAGTCCCTATGAAGACAATAACTCTTTTACTTACTTATTACTTGATAACGACTGTTTACACTTGCACAAACCACGTGTTACAATTTCTCGCAAATTAGTCCCTAAAACAAAAATTCCAAATTTATCAAAATTTCACAATTTCCCC
The DNA here is from genome assembly GCA_025698465.1 of Gossypium longicalyx. NCBI lineage: Eukaryota > Viridiplantae > Streptophyta > Magnoliopsida > Malvales > Malvaceae > Gossypium > Gossypium longicalyx. The sequence continues at coordinate 43,955,892 of CM046996.1, read as the reverse complement.
TACTAGTCGAATTTCTTCCTATACCAGTACAGTTCATAATTATTCACAATTGACAAAAATTCCATGTAAATTTTAATACTTTATCAAATTAATCCTTTAACTAAAAACTAACAAAAATCATTTTACAAAGTAATCTTAATGAACAACTAAGACTACAAATTCACCATTTAACATCAAGAATAATTATGATTCAATAATGGTGAAATCCAAAATCTTTAAATGTTTCAAAAAATAATGTATGGGTTACCTGGACCTAGTTGTAACGATCTCAAAAATATAAAAATTACAAAAAAAAAAAGATGAAAATTTTAGTTACATGCAAAGAATTCTTGATGACCGAATGTCAAGCTTAAAACAATGGTGTTTCTTCTTTCAATATTTAGTGAAGAACAAAGCAATTAGGAAGATGATAGTTATTTTACTTAATTTACTTTAGATTAATTATTAAATTACTATTTTGTTCTTTAATAAAACATTCAATTAAATTTAAACACTAACCCATTACTGTCCATTAACCTTTAACATGGTATAATTACATTATAAAACCTCCCACATTTACTAAATCATTTAATCATATAATTTAATAATAATTAAGTTTTTACATCAATTACAATTTAGTTTTTTTTAATTAATTAACTAATCAAACATTAAAATTTCTAAATCAAACATTTACATACCAAAGTAGTAACTCCGTAAAAGCTTAATAAAAATATTCAATGGCTTGATTTTTAGAAACAAGGTCCCGTTATCTCATTTTCCAAAACCACTTGACTTTTGGGACAACCACTTATACTTAACTTATTTATTCAATTAGCTGAAAATTATCACATCAAAATTTTTATATAAAATCATAATTGACTTGTATTAATTAAATAATAATAATTACGAACTTACTCGTCAAATTTTTGGTCCCGAAACCACTGTCTCTGACACCACTAAAAATGGGCTATTACAACTCTCCCCGCAAAAGAATTTTTCGTCCTTGAAAATCTTACCAGAGAAAAGGTTCAGATATTGGGATTTCATGGTTTATTCTGTTTCCCACGTAACTTCTTCTACCCCATGTTGACACCATAAGACTTTAACTAGTGGCACATATTTATTTCTTGAGCTAAAATCTTCACAGGCTCCTCATCATAAGTAAAATTAGATTGCATTTCAATTTCATCCGTAGTCAAAATATGTGACAGAAAAGAACATTAATGACGAAGCACTGAAATGTGAAATACATTATTGATTCTGTCGAGTTCTAGAGGTAATGCTAAATGATAAGCCATCGATCCGATTCTTTCTAACACTTCGTACGGTCTAATGAACTTGGAACTAAGTTTTCCTTTCCTACCAAATCATAACACTTTTTTCCACGGTGAGGCTTTCAAAAATAATTTTTTCACCAACAGAAAACTCAATCCCTTTACGTTTTAAATCAGCATGGGATTTCTGTAGATCAGATGCAGCTTTCAATTTGTCACAAATGATTCTAAGTTTATCTTCAGCTTCTTAAACCAAATCAACCGCTAGCTTTTTTTCATTTAATTCAGACAATATAACAAACTTCTGCATTTCCAGCCATACAAAACCTTGTACCATGCCATTTTTATACTCGATTGATAACTGTTATTATATACAAATTTAGCTAACGGTAAGTACTACTCCCAATTACCTTCGAACTCAATAATACAACATCGTAACATATCTTATAAAATCTATATTACTTGCTCAGACAAATCATCTGTTTGATGATGAAAAGTAGTACTAAAATTTAATTTCAAACCTAAATTTTTGTGTAACTTACCCCAGAATCTAAAAGTAAATCTTGGATCACGATATAATGTTATTGGCAGAGGATCACCTTGCAATCTCACAATCTCTATAACATATAACTTTGGTAACTTCTCAAGTGAATAGTCAGATTGAACGGGCACAATATGAGCTGATTTTGTCAACCTAGCAACTATAACTCAATTGAATCTTTTTTTACTTATAGTAACGGTAATCCTGAAACAAAATCCATAGTGATCCGCTCCCATTTCCACTCGGGAATTATTATAGGTTGTAACAAGCCTAATGGAACCTGATGTTTAGCTTTCACCTTCTAAGAAATCAAATATCTAGCTATAAAATTCATGATCTCATGCTTCATACCAGACCACCAATAGCGTTGCTTCATGTCATTATACATTTTACTACTTCCAAGCTGAATCAAATAAACACTATTGTGAGCTTTATTCAATAACTTTTGTCTTAACTCGAAATATTTCGGTACACAAAGACTTCCACAAAAATATTGACAATAATCAGATCCAATACTAAAATCGATTGCCTTTTTTTTTTTACAGCTTCACGTTTCATTAACAATTCACAGTCACTCTTCTGAAGTTCTTGAATCTCTAAAAGGAATACGAACCTCACTTTCAATTTAGCCAAAATGGAACCATCGTAATCCATCAAGCTTGCATTCAAAGCTCTCAAGGTAAAAAAAGATTTATGACTCAACGCATCAGCCACAACATTAGCTTTCTCGGGATTGTAATCAATTACTAACTCATAATCCTTTAATAATTTGAGCCACCTTTATTGACATAAGTTTAAATCCTTCTGAGTTATCAAGTATTTTAGGCTTTTTATGATCGGTAAAAATGTGACATTTCTCACCATATAAATAGTGTCGCCAAATCTTCAACACAAACACAACTGCAGCTAGTTTCAAATCATGTGTCAAATAATTTTGTTCATAAGGTTTTCACTACCTCGAGGCATAAGCTACCACTTTCCCGTTTTGCATCAAAACACAGTCTAAACCACAAAGAGACGTATCACTATAAACAATAAACACTTTTCCGATTCCAGGCTAAGTCCGCACTGGAGCTTCAATCAACATATTTTTCAATTGATCAAAACACTTCTGACACTTATCGGCCTAGACAAAATTAACATATTTTTGCAATAACTTTGTTATCAGAACTACTAAAATAGAAAAGTTTTTAACAAAACACTGATAATACCAAGTTAAGCCCAAAAATTTGCGTACTTTAGTAACATTCTTTGGAACTTTCCAATAAATAATTGCCAATATCATATTCAAATCAACACAGATACCATCAACAGAGATTATGTCCCATAACCAAAATTTACATTTACTGAATTTCGTATAAAGTTGTTTTTCACACAGAGTTAGTGAATATAGCAGGATATCATCAATGAATACCACAACAAACCGATCTAAATATGGTTACAATACCCAGTTCATGAAATCCATAAATGCAACAGGAGCACTAGTCAAACCAAACGACATTACTAAAAACTCATAATGTCTGTATCGAGTTCTGAATGTAGTCTTGGGTACATCCAGACCTTTAACTCACAATTGAAAATATCTAGATCACAAATCAATTTTTAAAAACACTGAATCTCCTTTTAACTGATTGAACAAATCATCAATACAAGGTCATGGATATTTATTCTTGATGGTAACTCAATTCAGCTACCGATAATCTATGCATAATCTCATTAACCCATAGTTCTTTTTCACAAACAGAACTGGTGCACCCCAAGGTGACACACTCAGTCGAATGAAACTGTAGTCTAACAATTCCTGCAAATGTGCTTTCAAATCCTTCTACTCAGTTGGAGCCATTCTATATGGAGATATCGAAATTGGAGCTGTTCCCAGCACAAGTTCTATTACAAATTCAATTTCTCTATTCGATGGTAGCTTTGGTAATTCTTTAGGAAAACATCAGTGTACTCTTTGACTATCGACACCTGATTGATTTTTTATTCTATCACTCTCGAATCGAAGATATATGCCAGATAAGCTTCACACCCTTTTCTAATAAACTTTTGAGCTAACAACACCAAAAATACATTTGTTGTACTATCTATTCCATCAGCCTTTACACAAATGAATTCACCACTCGGACGTTCCAAACCTACTTGCTTCCTTGTACAGCTCACTATTCTCTCATTCTTAAACAACCAATCCATTCCCAAAATAAGATCAAAATCATCAAATGATAATAGCTTTAAATTAGCAAGAAAGTCATAACCCCAAACTTTTACTAGACAAAACTTACAAATCTGGTTAACTAAAACACATTGTCTAAGTGGATTTGTTACCTTTACTGTATAATCAGTTGACACAACTGATATGTTCTTTTTGTCTACTAATGCAGTGCATAAATATGAGTGTGTTAACCTCGGGTCAATCAAAGCATATATATCAATATAAAAAATAGAGAAAGTACCAGCAATAACATTTAAAGTAGAAGCTTCTTCTCGAGATCTAATTGCATACACTCTAGCAAGTGCTCTAGCTTCAGATCGTTTAGTTGTATCACCAATTTTTCCTCGACCAGCTGCAACATTTCTTCCGTTTCTAGGTCATCTACCTCTCTACGGAGTAGATTCAGGCTTTGCAGTTTGATTTCCTGAGTCATTATGCCATTTTGGATAATCTCTGAGTAAATGATTAGGAGATCCACATCAGAAACAACTTCTCAGCTTAGCTCGGCATTCACCAAAATGAATTTTACCACATTATTCACTGAAGTGAAATTACCACTTTCTAAGCACGTTCCGAGAGCTCCACGAATCAGCGTAATTTCAACGTTGTAGCCGACCTTCAGATTTCATCATTAAACCCGTCTTCAAATCTAATGCACATCTACTATTCAGTTGATACAATATTTCAGGCATACTTGCTTAACTGTACAAACTCTTGTTCATACTCGGCAACTGATCGATTCCCCTATTTCAATTAGAGAAACTCTTTCTTTTTCTTCTTAAGATACAACCGACTAACATATTTCTTCCAGAATTATGTTTGAAAGAAGTCTCAGTTAATACGGTCATTAGAAGTCATTATGGATAAAACATCTCATTATGAGTGTGCTTCATCTTTTAACAACGAAACTACATATCTTAAACAGTCTTCAGGTGTACACGTCAATTCTGTGAAAACCCTCTTCGTATTCTCTAACTAATATTCAATTTTTGAAGGATCATTATCAACCTTACCCCTGAATTCTTCAGCTCCACGATTTCAAATTTTATCAACTGAAAAGCAAAAAACTGCAGTAGGCGCAGGGTTTTGAGGACATAAAGGTGCCGGAGGAGGCACAGTAGGGTTTGGAGGTTGTGGAGTCATTAGGTTGCCTCGCTTAAAATCGTTGAAACATTGATTCATCATGCCATAAAATACACTTTTCATTTCATCACCAAAAGATTGAGGAATTGATGCACTTTGGTTGGCTTCCGAGTTAGAAGCTTGAACATTACTTTTTGGTTCATTAAGTACAGCCCGGTTTGATTTGGCCAACATCTTTTATCTATAAGAAAATACAATATTAGAACAGATCAAAAGAATCACATTATCGTAGTCATATATATGGAATGTATATTCCAAACTCATTACACACTATGTTAGTCCTAAAATCGACTAAATCGTAGCTCTGGTACCACTAAATATAATACTCCTATCCCATCTTTGTTGCTGGATTAGGGTTACAAAGTATTATCGAGTAAAATAGAACATTTACCTTCACAACAAAAACAATTATACAAATTAAATGCTAACATATAACAATTGAATCTAATTATGGCAAAAAATACACTTATAGGCCATAAATTGAGCATACAGTGCCCTAAAACTAGTTTGGGAACAATCTAGGATCAAATCGAAACAAATCAAAAAATTTTAGAAAAACATGAATATTTGAGATACAAGGTCGCACGGCCATGTGGCCAGGTTGTGTGACATAGACCAGACCGTGTGAACATTCAAAGTCTAAACACACGACCATGTTCCAGCCCGTGTGTCTATCTGTATGTATATTTGAAATAGGGTCACACGGTTGTGTCATAGGCTATGTGCCAAACTATGTGTGCATTCGATGTTAGGTTAGACGACATGTCATAAACCTAAACCTAAAATTATAATGACACACGACCGTGGGGTGATTGTGTGGCTCGTGTCCTAGGCCGTGTGCTCTATTTTTAGCCCCTTAATCAAGCCAATTCAATCACCATTTCTTGCACAATAAAACATACCATAACTAGCTTATTTCACATGGTTAAAAGCACATTCAAAACACCAAATACGTCCCAAATATTCATTGATCATATGTCTAATCAATATGCCATCAAAAGGCACCTCAATTCACACACCAATTCAATTCAAAAACAAAGTTACGATTAAGAAATAAGCTTTATCATTAGTTGACCATTCATGCCTAAAACCATCAATCAAAAATTTACCAAACATATGGTCATTCACAACAAAACTGCCATTTCAAAAAAATCATCATTTAACATATATATAAGCCACTGAAGAGCAACTTGACCAAAATCAACACAAGTACACACTCAAATTCAATCACATTAACTAGTTATAACAAGTTAACCTATCACTTTACATATCAACAACTTAACACCTATATACATGTCACATCCCAAAATGATAAATAAGAACTACCAACAAGGCTAGATAGTTTAAGCTCCAAATCAATCCGTCCGGTCAATCTGAAAAATGCCAACGACAGAAGAAACACAAATAAAACAAATAAACTTAACAAGCCTAATAAGTGCATAGTCTAAACATCATTTAACTTACCTTAACCAAGATAAATAAGCGAGTAGATAATTTATAACTCATGATAATCAAATACAAGTTCACACCATATTAGTATTTATTAATATATATATATATATATATATATAACATAATAACACCTTCTCAAAAGACTTAACCCATACCATCGATAAAATTCCCTCAATGTAACCATCCACATATATAAACAAGAAATTCATTGTGACATCTTTCACTTAACAACAATATTGATATGCAATAAAATTAAGCAAGTAGTTATGTTGTAAATCAATTAACACATAGCCCAATGAACTATAGTAATTTGACTCGGATACTCAGGTAACTACACAACACCAAAGGCATCATAGATGTGTAATAGAGACAATGAAGTGCAGACAGAGGCACAAATGTGCAATTAGAGGCACTGAAGTGCAATCTCGTAGAAGTGCGGATACTAACCCTATTGGAATGTCAATCCTATCCTAATCGAATACTACATTCAAACGGGCACTTAAAATAATTCTTAACATTATAAATTAGAGGCACTTCCACAATATCCATACACATGTTATAAATCAATTACATTCATTTCAATATCAACTAACCATATTATTCACCAACTATGGAATAATCAATTCTCATCCGTACTTAAATGTAAACATTTTATAATTTCAATTTAATATCATAATTCAATTCGGATACAGTTTAACCAAATCATAATATCACAAATCATATAAACATATAAATATATTTATCTATACCATGAACTTATCTATAATTCGCTCCCGGTTAATTCGTAGGGACTATTCCATAATTTTCCCCTTTTCATGGTTATTGTCTTTTTGACTCGATTCTTGATCTATATAGTAAATAAATTCAATTATTAAATTCATATACATCACAAAATCAATTCAATGCATGAGACCCTTAAGTTTTCATTATTTACACATTTTTCCTAAACTTTTACATTTCTCACAAATTAGTCCCTAAACCCGAAATTCCAAATTTATCAAAATTTCACAATTTTTCCTACTAGCCAAATTTCTTCCTCTACTAGAGCAGTCATAATTATTCATAATTGACAAAAATTCCATATAAATTTTAATATTTTATCAAATTAATCCTTTAACTAAAAACTAACAAAAATTACTATACAAAGTAATCTTAACCAACAGCTAAGACTTCAAATTCACCATTTAACATCAAGAATAACTAAGATTCAAAAATGGTGAAATCCAAAATCTTTAGTAGTTTCAAAAATGAATGTACGGGTTAGCTGGACCCAGTTACAACAATCTCAAAAACATAAAAATTACTAAAAACGGGTGAAAATTCACTTACATGCAAAGATTTCTTGATGGTCGAATATAAAGATTAAAAAAATGGTGTTTATTCTTTAAATATTCAGTGAAGAAAAAAACAATTAGGAAAATGATATTTATTTTACTTAATTTACTTTAAGTTAATTATTAAATTACTATTTGTCCTTTAATAAAACATTCAATTAAACTTAAACACTAACCCCTTACCATCCATTAACCTTTAACATGGTATAATTACATTATAAAACCTCCCACCTTTACTAAATAATTCATTTAATCGCATAATTTAATAATAATTAAGTTTTTACATATATTACAATCTAGTCCTTTTTAATTAACTAACTAATCAAACATTAAAATTTCGAAACCAAACCTTTATATACCAAAGTAGTAACTCCGTAAATGTTTAATAATATTCAATGGATCAATTTTTAGAAATGAGGTCTTTTTATCTCATTTTCCAAAACCACTTGACTTTTGGGACAATCACTTATACCTAACTTATTTATTCAATTAGCTAAAAATTATCACATAAAAATTTCTATATAAAATTATAATTGACTTGTATTAATTAAATAATAATTATTACAAACTTACTCATCGGATTTGTGGTCCCGAAACCACCATCTCCGACACTATTGAAAATGGGTTGTTACACAATAGCTAGTGCGTTGGGTGTACGACTTTTGTAGTACGTAGTGTCATTCACAATAGTGGAATTCAAAGCCTGAGACATGAGTAAATGATACTCTCTCATTGGCATTACATGGTTGATGAAAAGTAAAGTGACCGCGGATCGTTCGTCTTTGTGAGGAACAACTTGATTACTATTTAATAGTAATTGACTTTTCATGAAGGAAGATGTAATGGTTACCATGAGATGAAATAGAACCATATTGGGAGAACATATATTATCCCAAAGAGATCAAGGATATCCTATGAGAGTAACACACTTATGACAATGTCATTAGATGAGCACTAACTAGTTGCTTTCGTAATAGTATGTCGTTAGGGAGAGCTCAATCACAATACTATAGTGGAATGACTTCGTAACTAAATGAGTTTATAATTAATAGGTGAAAATCTGAAACTTAATTATAAATCATTTGAGCCCTAATTACATATGTTCAATCAATCCTTTCGCTAGCTCGTTGAAACTAGAAATGAATTGCGTATTTGAATTAAAATGAATAGAATGAATAAAAATATAGAGATGGAAAACATTTAAAAATGGTTATGGTTTTTTCTAAAATGGAGAAATGGAATCATTTGAAAATGAATGTGGTTTTCTCAAAATGAAAATGGAAATAAAAATGAGAAATGATTCATTTGCAAATATAGATGAATTAGTTAACAATGATCGGGAGAATGAGTTTATGTTTTTTAGCTATTTTAAAGCCCAAAAATGAAAATAAACTATTCGATCATAGTGAACAAGTTGAATTTTGAAATATTAAATATATTTTTTCAAAATTTTAGTAGGGGTAAAATCATCATAATTTTATTAGGGGTAAAATTGGAATGAGAAAAGTATTTAATTCAAAAATTATTTTTTATTTTGGAAAATAGAAAAAAATGTATTGGGTTGAATTAAAAGTCTAGAAAGCACATATAATTGGGCCAAATACAACGGCCTGAATCCCCATCATAAAACATATGAGGGGACAATAGTGGAGCCTAGTAGAGGCCTGAGGGGACATGGCCCCTCCAAGGTTTAAATTTTTTGCAATTTAGCCCTTTGTAGATATATTATGGCCCTCCTAAAAATATAAGTAGTCCCTCAAGGTTTAAGATTTTTGTAATTTCCCAAAAATATTGCTTCTTTTAGATCGATTATTTTTATGTTTAAATCGATTGTCATGTTGGAATACTGCTTCTTTTAAATCAATTGTTTATATATTTAAATTGATTGTCATGTTGCAATACTTCTTTTAAATCGACTGTTTATATTTTTAAATCAATTGTTATGGTGGAATACCGCTTCTTCTTATTTTGAATAGATTGGTCATATGTTTTAATCAATTGTTACGTAGCATGTCTAATTTTAGCTTACCCCTCCCCCAAGAGTAACATCCTGGCTCTGCCACTATGAAGGGAAGCACACCCTATTAGCCCCTCTCCCTCTCCTAGCTGGACTAGAAAGTTTGTTTTTATTTTTCTATTTGAAATAAACTTCTACAATTCAACAAGGGTTCTATTTCCTCTGTCTATAAATAGATGAGACCAATAGAGTTATTCACAACAACTTTGGAACATTGTTACTTTCCTAAAAATAGAGAGAATTTATTCTCAACTATTAAATATATTTATCCAGAACAACAGTTCTACTAGTTTCTGTTAAAGAAGAAAGAATTTTCATTTTCACCCAAAAAGAAAAGAAAACTTTTTATAGTTTTGTGTTTTAATTCAATTGGTTCGAGCCTACACTCGAAGTAGTTTGTGGTACGAGAATAGCAGAGAAGATCGTTTGGTTGAAAGTTGGAAAACATCAACGATCCGCTTATCAAAAAACACAGGTACAATTTCGGTCTAAGGTTTATTCCTATAAATATCACAAATCGGGTCAATTTTTAAAATTTTAATTTTTCGCTGCATAGGAAAACCGTTTTTCAATCTGGTTTTTTTAATAGAGTCTAGGAAGGTATGTCATTTGAAGAAATCCCTTTATGGATTGAAGTAAAGCCCTCATGCCTAGTTTAGAAAGTCTGGTGAGGCAATTCAATAGTTTGTGTTAGGATCAACCCGATTAAGCAACGAATAAGAAAAATAGCGAAATAAAATGAGAAATTAAACATACAAATTTAAAGTGGAAAAACTCCTCCAAAGAGGATAAAAAACCACGGGCAAAGATAATTTTACTATAATGGCAAAAGAACGAAGAGTACAAAAGATGGAGATAAAAACTAAACCCCAAAAACCCGAAAACAAAGAACCCTCAAAACGTAAACACAAAATTCTCTAAATGTGTTATGAGTTCTAATATCTAATGGGTGTTTTTTCTAAGGTTGTAAAAGAGTCTATTTATAGGCTAAATTCATAGGTCAAATAATAATAAAATAATCTAAAGTAATCAGTGTTTGATTGAAACAAAAAAATAGAGTTTAACTGAAAGATTATTTCTCAAATTTGACTGAAAATAGGACTCATATTTAACAAATCTCCACCTTGACTCATATTTCCACAACGCCATCTTTGCCAAAGCTCGCCACGAGCTACCTTGAACTATGCAGGGAGTTAACTGAGTCGAATTTGTGCTTAGAAGCTGGAAGACTTCTAGCCTTCGACTTGTACAATGCCAAATCAAAACTAACCTGGGTCTAATTTTCACCAATAGAGTGCCCTAACTTTTCAAAACCTACATCCAAAAAAGAACCTCTCTTCAACGAAATGGTCTTGCATTTTTCCCTCCTATGACCAAGTTGCCTCCGCTCCAAATGAGTTGACTTTAACTCTGTAACAGACGAGGGACATCCGATTTCACCGGTCACTATAGAACCTTTCAGAATATAAAGACTGCCAGTTCTTTTACCTTTTAACAAAACAAGAGCTCCATGAGATACTTTAATGCCGCTAGACTTGATGTTGATTCTGCATCCTTTCAAGTCTAAAATACTCAAGGAGATGAGATTCTTTCGTAAATCAAGTACATACCTGACATCTGAGAGTGTCCTAATCGTCCCATCGTGTATCCTAATTTTAACAGTACCAATACCAATTACCTTACTAGATGAATCATTTCCCATGCACACAACTCCACCTCCAACCGAACTGTATGTGGAGAACCATTCTCTATTAGGACACATGTGGAAAGAACATCTCGAATCTAAGATCCACTCGGACGTGAGCTTGGAGTTATCCCTTGTTGACACTAACAAAAAATCATCACCGATTTTATTGGCCAAATTAGCACCAGCTACATCTTCCTCGTTGCTCTCAGCAGCTCTTTTATTTCGCAGTTTATAACAATCTACTTTGACGTGACCTAACTTTTTACAATAGCGACACCTTTTGTCTCATTTCTTTGATGCTATCAAAATGGAAGCTTGCCTATCTGCCTTGCTATCCAAATGAAGCTCATTGTCAAGTTTGTCTCTACTCAACAAATGAACCTCCACATCTTCGAACGAGAGTTTGTCTCTGCCATAAATCAGGGTCTCCTTGAAAGACTTGTATGAAGGGGGTAAAGAGCATAATAATAGCATAGCTTGATCTTCATCATTAATATGAACCCCAATGTTCTTTAAATCATTTAAAAGTGTAATGAATTGACTGATGTGATCTCTAAGAAGCTCACATTCGTTCATGCAAAACGTAAATAGACATTGTTTCAACACTAAACGGTTAGCCAGAGACTTAGTTGCATAAAGAGTTTCTAACCTTTTCCACAAGGCAGATGAGGTTTTCTCCATCAATACCTCCTGCAATACTGTATTCGTGAGGCACAACTGGATTGCAGACAAAGCCTTTTTATCAAACTCTTCCCATTCTGTTTTATTTAGATTCTCAGGCTTTTTCCCAGTAACAACCTTTTCAAGCCTGATTGAACTAGAATTGCCATCATCCGAACTTGCCACAGATTGAAATTTGTCTCACCATCGAACTTCTCAATTTCAAACCTTGTTGATACCATCTCTGAACGGGCTGATCTATGAAAATTGAACTAGCTTTGATACCACTTGTTAGGAATCGACCCGATTAAGCAACGAACAAGTAAATATAACGAAAGAAATTGTGAAATTGAACACACAAATTTAACGTGGAAAAACCCCTCCAAAGAGGATAAAAAACACGGGCAAAGATAATTTTACTATAATGGCAAAAGAACGAATAGTACAAAAGATGGAGATAAAAACTAAACCCGAAAACAAAGAACCCTCAAAACGTAAACACAAAATTCTCTAAATGTGTTATGAGTTCTAATATCTAATGGGTGTTTTTTCTAAGGTTGTAAAAGAGCCTATTTATAGGTTAAATTCATAGGTCAAATAATAAAAAAAAATCTAAACTAATCAGTGTTTGATTGAAACAAATAAACAGAGTTTAACTGAAAGATTATTTCTCAAATTTGACTGAAAATAGGAGTCATATTTAACAGTTTGGATTACAGAAAAGCAGTTGCAGTTAATCAGTGTTTTACAAATGATATGAGGTTGGTGTTATTATTCTTTTAGTATATGTCGATGATATCGTTATTACAAGAAATGATGATGTAGGTATCTCTTCTCTCAAGTCTTTCTTACATAATGGATTTCATACAAAAGAGTTGGGTCAGTTGAATTACTTTTTGGGGGTAAAAGTAACAAGAAGCAAAGAGGGAATTTTTGGTCTAAAAAAAGTATGTTCTTGATCTACTTGCAGAAATTGGAAAATTGGCAGCTAAACCTTGTAATACTCTAATGGTTCCTAATGTGCATATTAGAAAAGAGAACGGTGATCATTTTGATGATCCTGAGAGATATAGAAGGGTGGTTGGGAAATTAAACTACCTCATTGTAACTTATTTGGATACTGAGTTCGCTGTGAGTATTGTTAACTAGTTTATGTCTGCACCCACAATCAAACATTGGTTAGTGCTAAAGCAAATCTTATGTTACTTACAAGGAGCTCTTGTGCATGGCATACTATACAATAATCATGGGCATACTCGTATTGAGTGTTTTGCGGATGCTAACTAAACCGAATCTAAGATGGATAGAAGATCTACTACTGAGTATTATGCTTTTGTTGATGGAAACTTAATATCATGGACGAGTAAGAAGTAGAATGTTGTATCTCGATCTAGTGTAGAATTGAAATATAGAGCTACAACACAGTCCATGTGTGAAATCATGTAGATACAACATATGTTAACTGAAATTGGGTTGGAGAATTTGTCACCAACAAAGCTCTTTGTATCGCCTCAAATCCAGTTTATCATGAAAGAACCAAACACATCGAGGTTGATTATCCCTTTATTTGGGAGAAAATTTTGGACAAGTCAATTTCCACAGGTTATGTGAAGGTAGGAGAACAACTTATTTGTTTACTAAGGCACTTAATAGGAATCGGGTTGACTATCTATATGGCAAGGTGGTCATAATCAATATCTATACTCTAGCTTGAGAGGGAGTGTTACAAATTCTTATTGTTGATTTTAAGGTTTTAATTTTTTTTCTATTTTTCTTTCCTTATTTAGGCAATATAGACTTGTATATATAAACACACTAACTCTAGAGAGATGTAGTACAAGAAATTTTCTCTCCATTCTAGTATATTTGCTTTTCTTCATTTCCCATAAATGCGATAACAATAATGTCAAGGCTAAGATCCAAGGAAAGGAAGGAATTCCCTCCAGACCAACAAAGGCTTATTTTTTCTGAGAAACAACTTGGAGATGGTCGTACCCTTGCATACTATAACATCCAAAAGGAGTCTACCCTGCACTTGGTGCTTCATCTTATAGGTAGCATGCAAATCTTTGTCAAAACTCTCACAGGAAAGACCATTACCCTCGAGGTTGAGACTTTCGACACCATTGACAATGTGAAAGACAAGATCCAAGACAAGGGATCCCACTAGATCAGCAAAGGCTTATTTTTGCTGGAAAGCAACTCGAAGATGGTCGCACCCTAACTAACAACAACATTCAGTAGGAATCTGCCCTCTACCTAGTGCTTCGTCTTCGAGGTGGCATGCAAATATTTGTCAAGACCCTCACTGGAAAAACAATTACATTGGAAGTTGAGAGTTCAAATACTATTGATATTGTGAAAGACAAGATTCAGGAAAAAGAGGGTATCCCCACCCATCCCCCCCCGGCCCAAACCAGCAAAGATTAATTTTTGCAGGAGAACAACTTGAGGATGGAAGGACTCTTACTGATTATAATATTCAAAAAGAGTCAACTCTTCATTTGGTTCTTCGACTTCATTGTGCAGGTATTTGTGAATACTCTGACAGGAAAGACAATCACATCACGGAATTTGAAAGTTCAGACACCACTGATAACGTGAAGGTGAAGATCCAAGACAAGGAAGGTATTACCCCGGACCAGCAAAGGCTAATCTTTGCTGGTAAGCAGCTTGAAGATGGGAGGACGTTGACCGACTATAATATCCAAAAGGAGTCGACCCTTCACTTGGTGTTGCGCCTTCGTGGTGGGATGCAGATCTTTGTGAAGACCTTAACAGGAAAGACAATCACTCCGGAAGTTGAAAGTTAAGATACCATTGATAACGTGAAGGCAAAGATCCAGGATAAGGAAGGGATGCCCCCAGACCAATAGAGGTTAATTTTTGCTGGGAAGCAACTGGAGGATGGTAGAACTCTTGCAGATTATCACATTTAGGAGTCTACTCTTCATCTTGTCCTACGCCTTCGTGGTGGTGTTTAAGTTTTGTTTTCTTGGGCCATTTAAATGGCTTTAAATAATATCGGAGAACTCATTTGGATTGGAAGTCTGCTTTATTGTTTGGTTCTCTTGTGTATTAAACTTTTTATGGGTTATGTTAGATTATAATGTATATATCATTCTATAAATGTCTTCTTATATGTGGGTTTGCTGCTGGCATCGGCATTGTGGAAGTTACTACCTCATTCTAAACGTTGATTTTTTTTTTTCGGTGTATAATATGCTGTTGGTAGGACGAAACCGGTGATGTCATATATATATACTAATTTTCTAGCCATGCAATGGATATTTGTTTGTATATTTTATAAAATTTTTATTATTTAAATAATAATATATTATTAAAATTATTGATGAAACAATATTTGAAAATTTTAAACAATTTTAAAAATATTCCTTGTAAAAAAAGACGAGTGAACATAAAATATTCTTTGGCATGAACAATAAGTATTCCCTGGCAAGAAAAGACCAGTGAACAGGAAATATTCTCTGGCGTGAACAGTAAATATTCCCTAGCAAGAATAGTAGAAATCTCTGGCAGAAACAGTAAGATTCTCTGGCGCATGAATAATGAATATTCTCTGTAGTTTGTATTTTTGTAACCATAGGATATATTCTCTAAAAAGTTTTGAGATTGTCTAGAGGATTTGAGGATGAAATTCGTAATGTGATAGTCTTAATCATAATTTGCATTTTCATTATATAATTGAAACTTTTTAGAGAATATATCATCTAGTTACAAAAATATAAACTACAGAGAATATTCACTATTCATGAGCCAGAGATTTCTACTGTTCATGCCAGGGAATATTTACTATTCACGCCAGAGAATATTTCCTGTTCACTCGTCCTTTCTTGCTAGGGAATATTTACTGTTCACGCCAGAAAGTATTTCCTGTTCACTCGTTTTTTTCTTACAGGGAATATTTATTGTTCTCGCCAGAGAATATTTCCTATTCATTTTCATTCATTTCTTTCTTTTTCATTATTTTTTCTTGCTCCTAGTAATGGTTACTGAGGTGGTATCATCTGCAAGATCCATCGTTTTGATTGAAGACGCTGAAGATTTCTCGTCTTCGAATTTATAATCCATTGAGTTGAGCATTTCAGCTATGAGTTTTTTGTATTCCTTCTTAGTCTTAGCTTGAGCTAACATCGCACTAGCTCGCACTAGCTATTGATTTTGCTCATAGGAATTTTGTTGTGGTTTGATCCGAGGCTGCGGACTTACATAATCTCGAATTCTTATTGAAAAAATTATCCAAATATTTTGAATCATATTTTTCATCATTAAATTTGGCCCACCATTTAGTTTTGTAGTTTCAAACTAATAATGGAATTCCAGTACATTGATCTTGTTCATAGGAATAATTCCAAGAATCAATCCAAGAAATGCACAGTTTTGAGAAAAAATGGATTGTTCTGTAAATGTGTTTTTGGTCTGGTTCAGGATGAAATTTGTCAAAGAATTTGGGCCATAAGTTTTGAATTTTTTCTAGTAGGATCTCGAAGGATGATGGTCCATACCAATTCCACCATTCTTGGAACCAGTTTCAGAATTTGAATTGGGTACCATATTTGCAATATATAAGCCAAGAATATTTCATATATTGGTTGTTCATTAAGAAGGCGTTGTACCATGCCATTTGGTAATCACAATATGTGAAATATGGGTGGTGGTCAATTTTGGTGGTAAATTTGGCTGGAAATTTCTTTGGAGAATTTGGGTTTTCACCCCAACCCCTTGGTCGAAGAATTTTTAATATTTGAGGTAATAAATTTTGGATATTTTAGGTCTGTGTAGTGTTTAAACAGTACTGATGTAACACCCCTAACCCATATCCGTGGCCAAAACAGGGTTATAGAGCATTACCGGAGTTTACAAAACAAATATAACTATTTCATGTCATTTATTATTCATATCTGAATCCAATCATATTCAAACATAATGTCTCTTAAATGGACCTTCAAGGCCTAACTTATGCGTTAGAAACAAATCAGGACTATATCAAAAACTCAAAAAATATTTTCGTGAGATTTCAAATTTTTTTCTTAAAAACAGGGGTCACACACCCGTGCAGGTAGGCCGTGTGGCTCACACAGCCGAGTGACACACCCAAGTCTCAGATCGTGTGGGCATTCGATGTGAGGTACACAACCGTGTCCCATCTCGTGTTCTTACCCGTGTAACTCTCTGACTTGAATCACACGCTAGTCACACGTTCGTGTACTAGGCCGTGTGGATAATTTAATTTTTGAAAATTAGGTGCAGAATTCACACGGCCAAGATACACACCCATGTGTTGGGCCGTGTGTTTCACACGGCTAAGACACACGCCCGTGTCTCTGCTCGTGTGACCAATTTTGAGCATTCTATTTCTCAATTTTTAAGATTCAGGGGACACATAGCTAAACCACACGCCTATACGCATGGCCGTCTGTCATACACGGTTGAGACACACGCACGTGTATCTGTCCATGTGGACCAAAATAGGCCATTTAAAGGTCATTTAAAGGCCATTTTTCTCACCCAAATTCATCATCAACCTAGAACAACATTTGAATACATTTACCAACCAATTCAAGACATTAAAACCAAACCAAAACCAATCTTATGCATTTCATATTAACTCATATGTTCAAGTATTTAAACTTACAAATTTCACACTTATGTTCATAGACAAATTTTATCAAATATACTAATTCAAAATCATTCATCAATAGGTTTATATACTCTCTACCATATAACCATTTCATCACACATTAAACATGTTAAAGTCTTTTATAATTACATCAAAATATGCATAACACTATCCATTCCAATGGCTAGTTACAACCAAAATATTTCATCATTTGATCTATTTTAGCCTATACATGCCATTATACTAAAAGCAGATTTGTTATTTATACCAAAGTGAATTGTAGGATAGTATGATCTTGCTTTGACCCGCTCCAACCTTTTCAAGCTTCCGAATACTATAAAACTGAGAAAATGGCTAGGGTAAGCATTTAATGCTTAGTAAGTTTGTATAACAAGAATTTAACTTACCAATCATATTCATTTAAAATAAGTATACAAAAATGCATCCAAAACATTGTGGCCAATTGCCTAAACACATGTTCTGATCAAACTAGTTAGTCATGAAATTTACATGAACATAAAAAAAAAATCAGAGGTGAGCTCATCATACAATCATTTCCAAGTAATTTAGGGATTTTCAAGATATAATCCATTTAATTCTCATATTTCTCATATCAGGAGGTTTTTTTCCATTGAATCATTGAAATATCGATAGATACTCGGGTAGTACACACAAAGTGCACATATCAATGATCCGTCAATTCATATACGAGGTGCTCATTAGAGTACATAATCTGGAAGCCTTCTTTCGAGTCATATAACAGGAAGCTCATGTGAGCCATGTAATGGGAAGCTTATCCGGGCTGTATATCGGAAAGCCCATAAGAGCCATAATCGAGAAGCTCATGCAAGCCAATAACGGGTAGCTCTGAATAGCCGTTAACAGGAAGTTTTGGATAGCCATATATTGAGAAATTCAAGTGAGCACTATTGGGAAGCTCATGAAGAGCCTATAACCAGGATGCTCATAAGAGCTAAGGTATGTCCACAACAAATGTAGGATCACAACCTATCGGGACGTTCCGAAGAGCTATGACAAGAAGCTCGCAAGAACCATATAACGAAAATTCGAGAGGGCTAATAATAGGATGCTCTTTCGAGCTATGATGTGCCCACAACATATGCAAGACTACAACCAACATTGGAAACTTGCAACCGTCGATTTTCATTTGCCCAAACGAGACTTAACATTTGCTGGGCATTATCAGATATTCAATTCATTTCATATACATGGAAATAATATAATTCACATATACAAAATTTAATTTAAATGTATAAATGTACATAATTTAGTTACATGAACTTACCCCGATACTTGTTCTTATTCGTATATGAAAATCTACTAATCTGAAACTTTTTCTTTTCCTCGATCCAATTTCGAACTAGGTCTGTCGGGATCTATACGAGTAAATTTAACTCAATTTAGTGAAATTCATATCCAATTCAATCAATTTCACATTTTAGGAAAAAGTACCATTTTGCCCCTATACTTTTCATTAATTCCAAATTCGTCCTTAGGCTCAGAAAATAAAATTTATGCAATTTAATCCTTATACCAAGCCTAACTAAAATTTTCATATAACATTTACAGCTCATGTATTTCACAAAAATTAGAAATTTTTTCATGAATTTTACATCTTTACAATTTAGTCCCTAAATCACAATTTCATAAAAATTCACTTTACAAAACTTGTTTATCTATTGACAACTTTTCAATTTCTACCATAAATTTCAAAATTTCATCATATTCATCCATGGAAAAATTTTAATACTTTGATAACTTTACAAATAGGTCCCCAAAATAGCTAGATTAAGTTATTCTGATCTCAAAAATATAAAAATTACTAAAAACGAGATAAGATTACTTACCCTATTAGGCTTGCTTGATTTTCTTTCTCTTTCCTAGGGTTTCCATAAAAATTTGGGGAAGAAGATAATAATAAGATGATATTAAGTTATTATCATCTTTATTTATTTATATTTCCAATTTAGTCCTTTTCTTTTTCTAAATTTCCATAAAAGAATCATAAAAAAAAAATCTACTAACTTTTCTTAATGGTCTAATTACTATATAAGGACCTCAAGTTTTAAAAAGCATAATTATTTGATACTAATAGCTACTAGAACTCAACTTTTGCATTTTATGCAATTTGGTCCTTTTTATAACTAAACATGTAATTGGCAAAATTTTCTTATCAAAATTTTCATACGTCTTTCCTGCCATAATGCTGACCATGCAATATTATGAAAATAAATTTTCTTTCTGATTCGGATTTGTGGTCCCGAAAGCACTGTACCGATTTCACTAAAAATGGGCTGTTACAACTGATCTAGTTTGAACCAGTATATTTTCATAATACTACTAGGGTTCTTGAGAATCCAATGGCTTGAAATGTCATCCATTGAAAAGTTCTTTTGCAAGTATATGTGGAGGTTTTTCTAAAATTCTTCCTCTATAACAATAATTTTTTCAAAATATTTGTTTGGAAATTATTGTAAGGACTTTTGTCTAGCAGTCTGTGAAGACACTGCTATTTCTTTTGGAAAAACATCTTGAAGAGTTGTCTCTTTTAAAATTTTTTTGAGAGATTTTGGTTTGTGTAAAACAATCTCTTTATTTTTTGTAATCTTTGCTGCTTCACCATCAATTTGCTTGAGAGGAGTTTCCTCTTTCATTTGGGAAAAGGCCAATGCCACTTTTGGAGATTGAGAAAGGGACTCAATCTTTTTTTTATTTGAAAACCAATTTCATTTGGATCTTGTGCATCTTGAACGAATGTATTTTTGGAAGATTTTGATGAGGATAATGATCTCTCATTTTCTTTTTCATGGTAAATTTCATACTATGACTTAATTGGTTTTGAGGAAATTCGAGTATTGGATGTTTCTCCTATTTTTCCTTTTCCTTTGTCTCAGAGTTTGGGTGACATTTTTGAAAAAACTCTCTAGTGAG
This sequence comes from Gossypium longicalyx, assembly GCA_025698465.1. Classification (NCBI taxonomy): domain Eukaryota; kingdom Viridiplantae; phylum Streptophyta; class Magnoliopsida; order Malvales; family Malvaceae; genus Gossypium; species Gossypium longicalyx. The sequence continues at coordinate 43,935,000 of CM046996.1, read as the reverse complement.
AAAATTAGGCAAAGAATTAGTTTCTCCTTTGATGTATACAATATCAAAATCAAATATGCTCAAAATTGTCTGCCATCTTGCAAGAATTTGTTTTGAGGCAATATTTTGAACATCTTTTTGTAAAACTTCTTTTGCTGATTTGCAATCAATTCGTAAAAGAAATTTTTAATTTAATAAATCACTTTGGAATTTCGTAATGTATAAAACAATTGATAAAATTTCTTTTATAATAGTACTATAATTTTGTTGAGTTGGATTCCAATGTCTGGAAGTAAACTGGACTATTTGCTCTTTTCCCTCTTTAACTTGTTTTGGGATCCTACCATACCTTATTTTAGAAGCATCTGTTTCTACTATCTTGGGGGCATTTGGATCAGCTAAATATAAACAAAGAAGCTTAGTGATTTGTTTTTTAATTTGGGTGATAATATTGGTGTGGTCAATTGTCCAAGGTTGTGGATTCTTTTTGAGCCTACCATAATAGTTTACATAATTTGCTAAGACCTGGATAAAAGTCTATGACATACTTGAGGCTTCCTAAAAATCTTTGTAATTGGACTTTATCAAGGATTTGGTCTGGGAATTTGCTAGTAAATTCTATGGACCTTTTTATTGGGATAATGATTCTTTGGGTAATATAATGACCTAAAAACCTTACTTTGGTTTGGAAAGAACTTATCTTGGATTTAGAAACTATTAAACAATTATTTTTTATGACTTTTATAAAGATGGATAAGTGTTTGAAGTGTTTTTTTTCTAAATTTTCTGAAAACACTAATACATCATCGATGTATACTATTGTGAATTGAGAATATTGGAAAAAGATATCATTAATTATTCTTTAAAATTCGGATGGAATATTTTTTAATCCAAAAGGCATGACATTCCATTCATATTATCTAAATGGTACAGTAAATGTCATTTTGTATCTTTCTTCTTCTTTTGTTTGGATCTGCCAAATCCTGATTTCATGTCAAATTTTGAGAAAATATTTTTATTGTAGAGTTTTTGTAACAAATCTTTCTTATTTGGTATCGAGTACCTAATCCATTTTAAGGCTTGATTGAGAGGTTTGTAATTAATTACTAATCTTGGCGTTCCTCTTTCGAGTTCTACATTTTCTATTACATAGAATGCTGAATAACTCCAAGGAGAACTATTTTTCCTAATTAAATTTTTATTAAGAAGATCTTGTATTTCTTTTTTACAAAATTCTTCCATTTCTTTGTTCATTTGTATTGGTCTTGCTTTTGTGGGTATTTGTCTTTCATCAAAATTATTTTCATATGGTAATGTTACTTCGTGTTTTTTCCTACTCCAAAAAGCATTCGGAATGTCAGAACAAATTGTTGATTCTATTTCTTCTTTGATTTGATTTATCTTTTTTTGGACTTCTCTTTTTTCTGATTGTTTAGTCAATTTTTTAAAACATATTTCTTCTTTCAGAAAAGAGATTTGTTTTTGTTTATGATTAATTAAATTATTGATTTGCCTATTATAGATGGATAAAGATTTTAATAAGTTGAGATTTCTTATATTTTGTTTTTCTACAAAAGGAAATTCTACTTTAGTGTTTAAAACTTTGGTGGAGATAGAATTATTTGTTACTTTAAATGGTTTGAGTAAGGATATGAATGGAGTTCCTAATATAACATCTTAGGTAATATCTATTACCATTAAAAAACATGTTTGATATTTTATACCTTTGTTGCATATTTTTGCATTGGAAAATTTGTAAGTAATTTTTAGCTTTTTTAGCATTTGCAGCTTTAAGAGATTATGATGTTTTGTCATAATATTTTGTTGGATTTATCCCTTCTTTAATACAGTTTTGGTATGCTCCTTTATCAAAAAGGGCTATTGTTTCTAATGGAAATTCATTATTTATAACAATATTTATTTTTATTAAATATCTTTGGATAGATACTTTAGTTAGAACTGTCATATATTCCTATGTATTTTCTTCAGGTTCAGGTTCAGCTTCTGGTGAACTATTTTCTGGGATTTCATATTTTATGGTTTGCATTTATTTTTTCATTTCTTGATGTTCCATTTTGAGTTGAGAAAGTTCTAATTTATTTTGTTTTATTTCTAATTATAATTCAGAATTTGTAATTTGTCTGGGTTTTATTTTTTCATATTTATTAAATATTATATCTTGTATATTGTACATTTGTAATTGACTAGAAATAATTTCTTTTTCTTTTTCTGGTTTATCTTTTAATGAGGATTTTAATTTCAAAAGGTATTCTCTTTTAAGTTCTAGGTCTTGAATTTTATCAATAACTTCAATCACAAATTATTGGTCTTTAGTTAACATATTAATTGAAGGTTCATTTTTATCATCAAAAGATTGGGATATTGTATATAATTCGTCTATTTGTAATTCATCTGTTTCAGTAGGCGTATCATTTTTAGAAAAAGTTGTTTCTAAGAGAATCTCATTTAATTTTTATTTTATTTCTTCATATAGATTTAAATTATTAATTTTTCTTTTAATTTTGCAATATTTTGATATGTATCCTGGTTTTCCACATCTATAACATTTTATTGTTTTATCTATTTTGTTTTTTTTTTGTTGTTGTTTCTTTTCTTTTCTGTATTTTCTATATTTGGGTTTTTTTATAATATTCTGAAATATTTTTTCTCCTATTTTTTGGTTTTACAGGGCAACATGTTTTTAAAGAAGAAGGTTCATTTCTAATGTCAAATTTGTGGTAGAATGATTCTAATTCCTTTCTACATTGATATATTTCTTTCTTAAGTTGTTTTTGTAATTTTAAATCTTAACAGATTTTTAATCCTTCTTTTTTGGGTGAAACTAATTAGTTCACTATATGTAAATTTTTCATACGGAATAATACCTCTGTAATTTTCTCTTATTTGATTTCTAACTTTTTCTCTTAGTAAAGTAGGAAGTCCTGCTAAAAACTTTTCTTTTCAAAATGGTTATTTGTTATCATATCTTTGCATAACTTTAGTCATAAAGACATATTTATACCATTTAAAATCGGTTAATTTTTTGCATTTTAAATTTGATAATAATTCTGAATTTCTATCTTTAAGATGAGAAGGATCTCCTATAAAGTATTTAGAGATTGAGAAAATTAATGTTGCTACTGCATCTTGGATTTCTCTTCCTTGTTCATCCAAAATAATTTTTCTTTGATCATCTTTTTTTATTACTTTCAAGATTTCTTCTTGTTGGGTCTTAGTGAGTGCATGATCCCACTATCCTTTTAATTGACCAGTAAATTCAGCAACTAAAAGATTGGCTATAGCATGATCACTGATTAATCCATTTTGGTTTTGGGTTATATAAACATTTGAAACCATTTTCATTTTTTGTAATAAACTGAGAATATTATATTTAGACATTCCATCCATATTCCATTCATAAATTGTATTAGCATTGTATTTATTCTGAAAAACAGAGTTTTCTTCAATACTAAGATCAGGTGTAGTGATTTTTGGATAATATAATCGTTTTGGTTCTTTCCAAGCCATTTTATAAATTTGTTGTGACTGGTCAGAGTCAGATTGGGAAGATTGGTGTAATGTATTTACTGAATGTTGGGCTTGTATTGGGGTATCAGGTGCAATTAATTCGGACTTGTAACTTTCTAAAGCATCAAGTTTATTTTGGATGTCTGATAAGAAATCATTTCAGGATTTTTGGAAAGGTTTTGGAATTTCATAAGGTGTAAATATTGGTTGTTTAGAACTTTTTTCTATTACCTCTTTTACTGGTTCTTTCCTAATCAGTTGACTTTCTACCAAATTCTCAATATAATCTAATTGTTTTCCTATTTGTATAGTTGTTTTGTTCTACTATCATTTTAATATCTTTTGATGAGATTTGTTCTCCTGCATTAGGAGCTCTCATTCTTAAAGGATTTGTTTTTATTCCAGCTCTTTTGTGAAGATATTGAACCTCCACTAAAGGGGGATGTTGAGATTCAACTTCTCCTTTATTAGCATGCCATCTAGTATTATGTTTTATTGTATTAACATATTTTGAATAATATTTTTCAAACCATTCAAAGAATTTTATATGAATTTTATGGGTATTCATAAATTCATAATATTCTTGAAGAATGCTTTCTTTTTTATCATATAATTTTTAAAGTAATATTCGTTTTTTTTTTTTGCTTATTTTTGTTGGAATAGAAGTGTTTTCTATACCATTCCTTATTTATCTCAAAAGATTTTTCTAGAACAAATATTTTTGAATTTTCTCCTTGTCTTGCATTATTAGTCATTGATAAATATGTTGGTGACAGATTAGGTGAATTTTGGGGACTCTCTTCCTATCTGGCACAGATAGGTTGAGCTATATTTGAGGAATGATCTATTCCTTGTAGATTGGTTCTAAATGTTGTTAGGATAGAAGAGACAAAAACTCTAACAGTCCTAAAATCTGCCAGTTGTGTTTTTGGATTTGACTTTTCGTCTAAATTTAACCTCTTAAAAGCTGTGTCGGTACTTCCTATTTCAAATGAATGTCTTGGAGGCATTCTTCGTGGCCTGTTGAACATTAATTCAACTGTGCCATCTTGGTGTTGGAAAATTTCACTTAATGAAGTGTTTCTTATTGGAGTTGGTGCCACATGGTCTATAGCACCCTCAAGTTTCCACCTATCAAGAAGGTTGATTTCATGCAATTGTATTGTTCTTGGGATTGTGGTATGAGATCTTGAGGTGTCTGTTTCTATTAAAAGGGTTTCTCCTTTTGAGCTTTGAAGTAAAGCCTTGGTATTAATTACAAAATACATAGCTTTGAAGTGGAATCTAAAGATTAAAGTTAGGACCTCCGAACCAGGAAGCATTTTGTAGTTATAGGTATGAATTTAGAGGGTTAAAGATTGTAAAATATTTTTGTCAATTAAAGAAACCATAAAATTTGGATAACAATTAAAAAGTATTGGGCCAGTACATAAGCTTGTTTCTATAGTTCCTAATAACGAGTCATTAAACATGATGTGTCTTTGGTCTCTTAAGACAATTAAAATTGAGGTTTTTTTAATGGCTTCAACACTAAGATGTTTGACACCAACTTGGACTAATCCAAAATGGACATATTTGTATTTTTGTTCTTTGAGTTTATTAATGACGATTTTATCTAATAATTGGATTGTTTTATATTCTTTTTGAATAGGTAAACTCATTTCTTTTATTTTTATAACGTAACTGCAAAAAGCATTTAAATTTTCAAAAGTTGTTTTCTTGTAAACTTGGTTTGTTGGAACTCTTGGAAGAGTCCAATTATCAAATCTTTAGGGAATATTTTCGTAATGTTCTTCTTGTTCATTAATGGTGTTGTTTGAGGTTTGGTCGAACTCTTGGGATTGATTGGAAACAAACCTTGCAAAAGAACTGGTTCTTCTAAGGAAGGGAAACATTCTTTGTTTTTTTATTTCCTACAAGGGGGTTCTACTATCAAGATTTCTGGATTACTATAGTTGCCTGCAGGGATACTTTGTCCTTGACACGCCTAACCCATGGCTAACTAGACTGTGTATCAATACTTAGCAAAATAATAATACATTAATAAAGGCAGTTAAACTAAAACTCAAAAATATTGAAAACAATTTGAATATTTTCAAAACTTAGACATAAAAAAAATTGAATATTTTCAAAACTTAGACATACCTGCTACTCTTTGACTTTAATTGTAACACCCCTAACCCGTACCCGTCGCCAGAACAGGTTTTCAAAGCATTACTAGAATATTTTTTCATTAATCTACGTAAATTCTATTCATTTACAGAGATCAACCATAACGTCTGTTGATCAGGCCCTTGAGGCCCAATACGAGCATTAAAATTGATTCGGGACTTAACCGGGCCCTCTAAGAATTTTTCACGAAATTTCAAAATTTTTCCAAGGTGTAGGGCTCACACGCCCTTGTGGTCCAAGGGACACACCCGTGTGACCCTAGGACACGCCTGTGTTAGAGGCTGTGTTCGACCCTGTGTAACTCTTTGACTTGCACACATGGCCATGCCACACGCCCGTGTGGTTTATTAATTTAATTCAAAATTAGGTGCAAGTTTCACACGGCCAAGACACACACCTGTGTTCTAGGCTATGTCACACACACGACTGAGACACACGCCCGTGTCTCTACCCGTGTACCCAATTTTGAGCATTCTGTTTTTCAAAATTAAGGTGTAGGGGACACACGGCCTAACCACATGCCCATGTTACCAGGCCGTGTGTCACACACGGTCTAGACAAACGCCCGTGTGTCTCCTCATGTGGACAAAATAAAGCCATTCCTAGCTTCATTTCTCACCCAAAAATTCACCCAAGACCTGTACTTAAAACACACAACCAATACAAGCCATTCCAAGCATTCAAAATAAGGAATTTCATCATTCATCATGGCATACCATTATATGCATATGTGTTTATAAACTTACCTTGGACTAACTTAGGCATCTACAAAATTGATCACATGACATAACACATGTGTATATGTATATCATAATAATCTACTTAGTCATACCAAAATGAACCATTACTAGCCATTCCAATGGCTAGGTTACAAAATAACATTTTCAAGCCACTATTGGCCAGGTTGTCCTATACATGCCATTATACCAAAATGATTTTACTAGAATACCCAAAATGACTAGTTGATAGTGTGACGATGCTCCAACGATCTCCAACCCTCGCGAGCTTTCGAGCACTATAAAATAGTGGAAAACTAAATGGAGTAAGCATTAGATGCTTATTAAGTTCGTATAACGGAAACTAAACTTACCAATCTTGCTTATTAAATCTAGGCATACAATGTTATGTTTCCATCCATTAGGCTAAATTGCCTAATCACATACACTTAATCAAACATGTTAGTCACCAAAATCTTCATATCAATCAAGTAACATAGATGAGCTCATCAAGAAATATTCTTTCAAGTCATTATCATATCATCTCAATATTTTCATGCCATGTCAAGAGTTATATGTTCGTTGAATCATTGAATTCTGATGGATGCTCAAGTAGTACACTCGAAGTGTATAATTCAATAATCCGTCAATTCCTTATTCAAGGGTACCCCTTAGGGCACATAACTAAGAAACACTCTCTTGAGCCACATATCGTATAAAAGGACTATCAGTCCAGGCTAAATTCTTTATATAACGTATGCTCAAAGGAGCTTGATTAGGATTACCAGTCCAGGCTAAACCCTAATTATAACGTATACTCGAGAGGTATTATATCAGGATTACCCATCTGGGTAAATCCTTTCTATAACAAGGTCAATGGGATTACTCGTCCGAGCTAAATCTCGTCCGCAACAAATGCAGGACCCTATTAGTTTTGGGAAAGCGCATATAATCATCGGAATTCAGCATTCAATCGGGACTTGACCCCTTTATCACCATTTTAAGCATGTATCAAATTCTCCATCATAGTATACAAGTAAAGCACATAGATATAATTCATATTACATACAAACACAACATTCGATTAACATAATTACATGCTGGATTAAGTTACCCGAACTTACCTCGACACTTGTTCGTGTAAAAAGTCTACTAATTCGAAACCTTTTTTCCTTGATCTAACCTCAAATTAGTGTTTTTCGGATCTATATAAATGAATTTAACTATCAATTTCACACATTTCATATTTAAATGGACTCAATTTACGTCCTAGGCAAAATGTAACATCCCGATTTTGGGCCTAGTCAGAATAGTGGTTTCGGGACCACAAATCCGATAAGAAAAATTTTATTTCGATTATATTTTTATGGTCTACAATTTCACGGAATGATTTCATGAAAATTTCGTTCGAAAATTTCACGGAATGATTTCGTGAAAATTTCGTTCGAAAATTTTGACGTTTGGGCACTCAATTTAGTCAAAAGGACTAAATCGTAAAAAGTGCAAAAGTTGAGTTCTACATGCTAGAGGTGTCCAATTGTTATGAAATTTTAAATTGGAGGTCCTTATATGGTAATTAGACCATTGGTTAATTTGGTGGACAAAAATGGACATGCTTAGGCATGTTTCCAAAGTTTTTCATTAAGGACATTTTGGTTATTTAGTTATTAAAATGAATTAAAAACAAAATTAAAAGCCAATTTTTATCCATCTTCAACCTATTGGCCGAAACTTGCATGGAGAAACCATGGCTACGGTTTTTCAAGCTTCCAAGCTCGATTGTAAGTTCGTTCTAGCCTCATTTTTAATGATTTTTACGTTTTTGCAAACCCCGTAACAAGATCTATCTATTTCTACCATTAATTTGAGCTAGGGTTCATGTTTAAAAATTGAACCATGTGTGACATGCATGCATTTTGATGTCTAATTGTAGACAATGAGTGTTGGGTGTTAAATAAATGACTTTTACTAAGCGATTTTCGATGAAAACGTCCGAAAGGACCATTTTGTAAAAGTTGTAAAAAGGGTGTTTTGATGAGAATTTTAGTTTTCTATAGTTATAAAAATGGTTTGTGTATGCCTATAGAGTGAGAAAATTGAATAAAAAATCATTTTACGAGCCTGGAGGAAAAAGTGTAATTTTGACAAAATTTAAGGGCAAAAACATAATTTTGCCAAAATATGATTTTTGGATCACATTAAATAATGTGAATAATAATTGGAATAAATGTGATATTATAGATCAAGGAAAATGAGGATTGGACCTAGATCGGGTGAAAAATGGAAAATCGACGGTTAGGTTCCTTTTTACTATTTTAGTGCCGAGGTAAGTTTGTTATGATTTTTGGATCACATTAAATAATGTGAATAATAATTGGAATAAATGTGATATTATAGATCAAGGAAAATGAGGATTAGACCTAGATCGGGTGAAAAATGGAAAATCGACGGTTAGGTTCCTTTTTGCTATTTTAGTGCCGAGGTAAGTTCGTGTGTCAATAATATTGCAATGCTATATTTGAATTGAAAATTATATATTATTATTGCACGAATGGGATGATTTAATATATTGAAAAGTGATGAAAGAATGGTATATAAAATTTGTGAGAACAATAATATATGACTAGTAGCACATGAAATGTTTGATGGTTCAATCATTGATGGCTTGCTATATAATAGCTGAATATATTGAGAATTTGATATAACATGATGTTTTATTAAGTTGGATAACTTATGAAAGAGTGAAAAGGAAGGTAAGTTTGTATGTAAATAATATATCGATTCATTTTATGTTATTATATTTTGTTATTATATGAGATGTCGCTGCCTATAGAATGATCATTTGATGTAAATTATAAATCGAAATAGACTATGAATGAATTTGTTAAATGTTGAAAAGTGAAGAATTTCCCGGTTGAACCTTCGGAATAGAAATGATACGAATGATCCACTGTGAGAACACATGTGTAGTACTATGTGCAGGCTACTATGTGTTTAAGATGGTTATAGGTCACGTGTGTAGTACTAAGTGCAGACTACTACTTGTACTAGATAGTTAGGTCGCATGTGTAGTACTAAGTGGAGGCTACTATGCATACCTGACAACTTCGATCACGTGTGTAGTACTAAGTGCAGACTACTACGTATATCAGATGGTTAGGTCACGTGTGTAGTACTAAGTGCAGGCTACTACATGTACCATATTGTCGGTCGCATGTGTAGTACTAAGTGCAGGCTACTATGCATACTAGATAGCTTCGGTTACAAGGGTGGTAAAATGTGCAGGCAATCGTGTATCTGTTATTATTCCGATGAGTTCAATGGGAAATCGACTAAGTGAAAATACATGTGAACATGACCATGTGATGAATAAGTGCAGGTGTATATTTGTGGAAATTTATGAGCAATGTGCTCGATAGTTGAGCGAACTTTCGGTAAGATGGAATGGAGTAAGTGTTACAATGAAAGTTACTACAAAGAAAACATGAAAGAGTGAAATTTAGTAATAAATCAGTTTTGGACAGCATCAATTGTGTGACTTTGAAAAATAACCAAAAATGGCAGAAATTGAATTAGAAGTTGAATAGGATATGAAATAAAAGCTTATTGAGTCTATTTTCATATAAAGGAAGCAAAAGAATTTCATATTATAAGATATTTGAATTTTTGTGAGACGGAGTTAGAATGATTTTGGAATCCCCTATTTTGATTTGGGAAAATCATTAAAAATTGTATAAAACTAATTATGGGTTATAATTTATACACTTAAAATACTTAATGAGTCTATTTTCGAAATAAACAAACGGGAACATTATCTAAATCTTGTATGAAGAGATAATTAATTTTTAGTGCAGAGGGGTCGGAACTGTCAGACAGCGAAGCATGGGTGATTTTAAAGAATAAACTATACTTATTGGATAGACCAAAAATTTTGAAAATTTTATGGTAAGAAGATATGTGAGTCTAGTTTTTGGGAAAAGTAGCGGTTCTCAATTTGGAGTCCTATAGCTCCTTATATAAATAATTTAGTGACCATGACTCAAGAAAACAGCTTAACTAGACTTTGAATAAATAGAGAGGAATTGAAAAATTGCATGTTAATACATTGCTTATTATTTTTCATGCGAGCTTACTAAGCGTAAAGCTTACTCCCTCCTTTCCATTTCTTTTAATGTTGTCAGGTCGGCTCGGGGTTGGAGATCGTCGGAGGCAGCATCACACTATCAAGCCAATACCTTTGGAGTATTGATACATATGTTAGAAATATCAAGTGAGTGGCATGTATAGGGACCTAGTTCTATGACATTTGTTATTATGATTTGGCTAAATGTATTGGCCTATATTGAGCTATTGATTATGGCTTGTAAATCTACCTATTCATGTTATGTCTAATAATTGTGATGTGAATATGTTTGTTTGCCATGCATGGTTGGTAATATGTCATGTGTGCTGAATGCATGTTTTATGACCAATCGAGGTGGTCATGACCATGAATTGAATGTGTCTTAATAATGGGTGTTTAATCACTAAAATGTTGCTATGAATTGTGATTATGACGTGTATAAAGTTGAAAGGGGTTACGGGTAACATAATGGCTTGGAAACTAGCCTAAGAGTCAACTACACGGGGTGAGACACGGCTGTGTGTCTTAACCGCGTGAGGGACACAGTCTGGTGACATGGGCGTGTGACCCTATTTTATGAGAAAAAATTTCTAAGTTTTCCCAAAACTTTCCAAAGTTCTCGGTTTAATCCCGAACTCTTTATAAAGTATGTTTTGGGCTTCGTAGACTTAAATAAGGGACTATGTGCATGTGATTGAATGTTTCAAAATATGAATGACATTTTATGGCCCGATTTTACGAAATTGTGTATGTTTAAGTCCGGTAACACCTCAAATCTTGTCCCGACGTCGGATACGGGTAGGGGTGTTACACAAAATTACCATTTTGCCCTTAACTTTTTCATAAATTCTGATTTTGTCCCTAGGCCTAGAAAATGAAACTTGTGCAAATTACTCCCTATTTCAAGCCTAACCAAAGCCCTATTACAAATTTTCCAGCTCATGTTTTCATAAAATTTCGAAATTTTTCATCAAATTTTAAAACTTTTCATTTTGGTTCGTAAATCATGTTTTCATCAAAATTTGCTTTGTAAAAGTTGTTTATCTATGAACAAACTTTCATTTTCTACCATAAATTTCTAATTTTCAGCACATTCATCCATGACCCATGTAATACCCTTTACATGTATTTGTCGCCGGAATAGGGTGCAAGGCATTACTAGACTCACATCACAAACAATCATACAATTTCGAGTCATAAATTTGTGTTCAAATTAAATCCATTTGAAGTTAATCATAAAGTCCCTATTATGAGCCTACGAGGCCCAAAACATGCTTTGAAAGTGGTCCGAGACTAAACCGAGAACTTTAGAAATTTTTACAAAACTTAGAAATTTTTTCCACTAAACAAGGGTCACACGCCCGTGTGGATATGGGACACGCTTGTGTAGGCAGGTCGTGTGGCTACACATGCCCGTGTCCCGACCCCGTGTAACTCTCTAACTTGTAACCCATGAAAAAATTGAGGTCACACGGCTAAGTCACACGTCCATATGCTAGGCCATGTGGAAAATTAATTTTCATAAAATAGGTGTAGACTTCACACACTCAGGACACACGCCCGTGCCTGAGGCCGTGTCATCCATACTGCTAAGACACACGCCCGTGTCTCTGCTCGTGTGCTCAATTCTGAGCATTCTGTTTCTCAAAATTAAGGTGGAGGGGACACACGGCCAAAACACATGCCCATAGGGCAGATTGTGTGTCATACACGGCCTAGACACACACCTGTGTGTCTACCGTGTGGACAAAATAAAGGCTATTTGCCAAGCCATTTGCCACACTTATTCACACTTACACCTACGCCAATTCAAAGGCACAAAACATAATATACTTAGGCAACCAAAACATCCACATTTATAACCAACATATGCCAATACAATATCAACATCTATCATACACACAACATTTATCAAACCACAATTGACTACTTCCAAGATACCTAATTGTACACAAATTTTATCATTTCTTCCATAGATCATATCACCAAACATTTCACATTTATGCCTTAAATCACAATTCCATCATTCACCAAGTGTTCATAGACCACATCACACAAGGATGATTCCACATGCATGCGTACATAAATATATATAGGCTTACAACCATTCCAATCAAAATGAGCCAAGTTACATGGCCAAATACCACATCAACATTTAACAATTACAAGCTAATAATTTTTTTGCCAAAACATAATGACACATATAACAAAATGACCAAGTCCTTATACATGCCATACTTTCAAAATACTAAGATTATCAAATACCCAAAGTAACAGTTTTGATAGTGTGAGGCGAATCTCCGACAATCTCCAATCCGAGCTAGCTTGGTGACACTATAAAAACATGGAAAATAAAAGGAGTAAGCTATATAGCTTAGTAAGCTCGTATGCAAGAAATAAGCAACCTACCATACGTGTAACATTCAAATAACATAACATAATTAAATGTCCATTTACCATGGTCTCATAATCATAGCTCATTCCATCAGAAAACTTACCTCATATTCATCCTTTCAAGTATTTATTAGATATGAGCTTCAAGTACACACTTGTACCATCTCGAAGGAAATTTGCACATAAACTCATCTTTGACATACCCGTGAACCACTCGGAATAATAATATCGATACTCGGGATTCTTGCACACTAAGTGCCACATATGTAGCCAATGCTACCTCAAATCTCATATCTCATAGTTGCTCGCTCTCGAGCTACGCGGCACTGCTCATACAAGCTGTCAGTCAAGACGTAGCTACGCGGCGCTGCTCACACAAGCTATCAAGTATTCACAACATATGCCGATATACTCAGCCACTGATAGGACGTACAAGACCAGCACTCGGATCACATAATCACATAAGACATAACTACCCTAGTGACATGTCACTTGTATCCTACCCTATTCCTAAGGTTCAACGGGATTTCTTGCTTGTTGAGTCATCTTCGGACTTGTTCATAAGATTAAGTTCATCCACATTTATCAAACATACAATTCATGCAATATTAAAGCAATAAAATACAATCATATTAAAGCTTATTTTTAACATACGAACTTACCTCGGTACAAAATGGCTAATTGTTCGATTTAGTCCACAACTTTGTTCTTTCCCCGGTCTAGGTCAGAACCTCTCTTTTTTGATCTATAATATCAAATTTAAATTATTCAATTATCAAATTATTCAATTTAATCCCAAAAACACCTTATGGCAAAAATTACATTTTTACCCCTAACTTTTCAACTTTTTACATTTTAGTCCCTAGGCTCGTAAAATTATTTTAATCCAATTTCATCATTACCCAAGCCTAGCCGAATCTTTTTCATGCTCATAGCAGCCCACATTTTTTATTTATTCACATTTTAACTCATATTTTACAACTTTTACAAATAGGTCATTATTTGACGTTTTCATCAAAAATTACTTGGTAAATGTTGTTTACCTAACATTAAACATACATTTTCTACCATTAGACATCAAAATACACAAATATTCAATATGGGTAAAATTTTAGGCTTTAATTTTCTTTCAAATTAGTCCTTGAAATAGCTAAATCAAGTTACAACATTCACAAAAACGTAAAAATCATTAAAAACGAGACAAAGATGGACTTACAATCAAGCTTGGAAGTTTGCCAAACCCTAGCTATGTCTTCTCCTTGTGAATTTCGACCATGGGGGATCAAATTAGAAAAGATGAAATCTTTTTATTAGTTAATTTTGTCTTTATTTATCAAATGACCAAAATGCCCTTCACTTGAAACTTTGAAATTTCACCTAACCATGTCCATTTTTGTATAACTTAAAGTATAATGGTCTAATTACCATTTAAGGACCTCCAATTTAAAATTTCATTTCAATTAGACACCTCTAGCTTTTAGGACACACGTTTTGCACCTATTATAATTTAGTCCTATTAATCAAATTGGACACTATATCGATAAAATTTCTTAACGAAATTTTTACACAATCATTGAATCATACTTTAGACCTTAAAAAAATAATAAAAATAAATATTTCTACTTTGGATTTGTTGTTTCGAAACTACTGTTCTGACTTGACCCAAAAAGGGGCTGTTAGAACTCTCCCCCTTTTAAGGATTTTCGTCCCTAAAAATCTTAATAGAAAAGAGGTTTGGGTAATGTTTTCTCATAGCTTCTTCAGGTTCCCACGTAGCCTCTTCGACCCCATGTCTTTGCCATAAAACTTTCACTAGGGCTATACTTTTATTTCTCAATTTTTTAACTTTTCGACCTAAAATCTTGATCGGTTCTTCACCATAAATCATGTCTGGTCGAATCTCAACCTCTATCGATGAAATCACATGCGATGGATCTGATCGATATCTTCACAACATAGACACATGAAACATGTTGTGGATCCTTTCCAATTCCAACAGCAAAGGTAGCCGATACGCCACTGGTCCTATTTTTTCAATAACCTCATATGGACCAATAAAACGCGGACTCAGTTTACCCTTATGACCGATTCTAAGAATTTTCTTCCACAGAGACACTTTCAGAAATACCTTATCACTGACTTGAAATTCAATCTCCTTTCATTTCAAATCCGCATACGATTTCTGTCTATCTAAAGCTACTTTCAAACAATCACAAACCACTTTCACTTTTTCTTCAGTTTCTCTAACCAAATCAATCCCGTGAATCTGTCTCTCACTGAGCTCAGTGCAGTACAATGGAGTTCGACACTTGTGACCATACAATGCTTCATATGGTGCCATCTTTATACTCGATTGAAAATTGTTGTTATAAGCAAATTCAACTAAAGGTAGATATTTTTCCCAACTACCTTCAAGCTCTAACTCACAACAGCGAAGCATATCTTCAAGAACCTGAATCATCCATTCAGATTGACCATCGGTTTGCGGATGAAATGCGGTACTAAAATTCAACTTTGTACCCAAAGCTTCTTGCCACTTATTTAAAACTGTGACGCGAAACTTGGATCTCTATCCGAAATAATAGAAATAGGCACTCCGTACAATCTAACAATTTCAGTAATGTACAATTCAGCTAGCTTATCAAGTAAATAATCGGTACGTACCAGAATAAAATGAGCTGATTTCGTCAATCTATCAACAACTACCCATACAACATCTTTCTTCTTCAGAGTCAAGGGTAATCCAGTTACGAAATCCATCGTAATTCTGTCCCATTTCCACTCAGGAATCATTACAGGCTGAAGTAAACCTGAAGGTACTTGGTGTTCGGCCTTTAGTTGTTGACAAATCAAGCATCTCGCTACAAATTTAGAAATATCACGTTTCATGCCTGACTACCAATACAATTTCTTCAAATCATTGTACATCTTCGTACTTCCCAGGTGAGCAGACAGACAACCATTGTGTGCCTCGTGAAGAATTTTCTGAATAAGCTCGGTACCTCTCGGTACACAAATCCTACCTCGAAACATCAAACAATCATTGACCCCAATTTGAAAATCTAAATCATTACTCGATTCGCACTGAACTCTTTTAGCTTGAAGTTCTTTATCACATTTCTGAGCTTTGCAAATTTATTGAAGAAATACCGACCTAGCTTTTAACCCCACTAGAATCGAACCATCAACAGATAAAGTCAGTCGTATATTCATTACTCTCAAAGCAATCAAATCATCAGCGACTACATTCGCCTTTCCCGGGTGATAATCGATTACCAACTCATAATCTTTCAATAACTCGAGCCATCTCCGTTGCCGTAAATTCAAATCCTTTTGGGTCATCAAGTACTTCAAACTCTTGTGATCGATAAAGATATAGCACCTCTCACCGAATAAATGGTGTCTCCAACTCGGCCCTCTTGCATCAACACACATCTAAGACCGTTTAATGACACGTCACTGAAAATTACAAACTCTTTTCCCGATTCAGGCTGCACTAATACCGCTGCCTCAATCAATAATGCTTTTAACTGCTCAAAGCTCTTTTGACATTTCTCTGACCCCTCGAACTTAACATTTTTCTGTAATAATTTTGTCATAGATGTAGCAATCATCGAGAATCCCTTGACAAATCGTCGATAATACCCAGCCAAGCCCAAAAAGCTTCTAACCTCGAATACATTTCTTGAAGGTTTCCAATCAACAATTACCGAAATCTTACTCGGATCAACTCTTATACCTTCTGCGGAGACAATATGCCCTAAAATTTGACTTCTCGGAGCCAAAACTCACTTTTGTTGAACTTAGCAAACAACTTATTATCTCTCAAAGTCTGCAATACAATCCTTAAATGTTCGGCATGCTCTACCTCATCTCGAGAATAAATCAAAATGTCATCAATAAACACAACCACATACTTATCCAGATACAGTAGGAAGATCCGATTTATCAAATCCATAAAAACAGCAGGAGCATTAGTTAATCCAAAAGGCATAACAAGAAATTCATAATGCCCATACCTTATTCTAAATGCGATTTTTAGCACATCTGAATCTTTAACTCTCAGCTGAATGTAGCCGAATCTCAAATCTATCTTTGAAAACACTATTACCCCTTTCAACTAGTCGAACAAATCATCAATCCTTAGTAACAGATACTTGTTTTTTATTGTAACCTTGTTGAGAGTTGATGATAATAGATACAAAGTCACATGGATCCATCTTTCTTCTTGACAAATAAAACCGATGCACTCCAGGGAGAAAAACTCGGTCTTGCAAAACCCTTATCTGTCTACTCTTGCAACTAAAATTTCAATTCTTTCAACTTGGTTGGAGCCATTATACACGGAGCTATCGATATCAGTGCAATCCCTAGTACCAAATCAATAGCAAACTACACGGAGCTTTCAACTTGGCAACTCTTCTAGAACACATCCGGATATTTACAAACTACCGGCACAGATTCGATCTTCAATTCAGACACCTTAGTATTCAGTACATACGCAAGAAATGCTTCACAACCTTTTCTTACATACCTCTGAGCAAACATCGATGAAATCACCATAAGCAACTCAGTCGATTCTTTCAATTCAACCCGAAAAGTTTCATTGTTTTGACATTTCAATTCAACAACTTTTCATCTACAATTCACTACAACATCATGTAGAGTCAACCAATCTATTCCAAGTATCACATCAAACTCATCAAATGGCAAAATCATTAAGTCAGTCAGAAAACAGTGACACCGAATCATTAAAGGACAACTCTTGCAAACTTTATCAACTAAACATATTTACCTAAAGGATTTGACACCTTAATCACAAACTCAGTAGACTCAATAGACAAATTCTTACTAGATACCAAATTCATGCAAATATAGGAATGAGTTGATTTAGGATCAATTAATGTAACTACATTAGTATCATAGAGACAAAATGTACCAGTGATCACATTAGGGGAGGATGCATCCTCGCGAACATGAATGGCATAAGCTCTCGTAGGTGCTCTAGCTTCCGATCTCACAGCTGAGTCTTTGGATACTCCTCTACTACTGGTCTCATTTCCCGTATTTCTCACTGCCTCCCTCTAGCAGTAGTATTACTCGATCTTGCATTTTGAAAATTATCTTTTTTAACCATCTCCGGGCAATCTTGAATAAAATGATCTTGGGGGCTACATTTAAAACAAGCCCGATTATTCATCCTACATTCACTGGGATGTCATCTACTGCAGTGTTGGTATTCAAGCTTATTAGACCTAACATTATCAACGCTCGCTATGGACGTAGTTTGGGCCTTAGAACCCGAGTATTGCTTCCTTATAGTATCTTTCGGCTCCTAGGTAGCCTCTTCAATACCTTGTCGTTGCCAAAGAACTTTTACTAGAGCTACATTTTTATTTCTTAACTCTTTTGTTTCCCAAGCTAAGATTTTGATTGGTTCTTCAACATATGTCATATCAGGCTAAATCTCTGCCTCTATTGGAGAGATAACATATGAAGGATCGAATCGGTACTGTCATAACATAGACACATGAAAAACATTGTGAATCTGATCAAGTTCTGGTGGTAAAACTAACAGATATGCAACCGGTCTAATTCTTTCAGTAATCTCATATGGTCCAATGAACCGTGGACTCAGCTTTCTTTTGCAACCAAATCGAATAACTTTCTTCCAAAGCGACACTTTCAAGAATACTTTATCATTGACTTGAAATTCTATTTCTTTTCGTTTCAAATTAGCGTAAGACTTTTGACAATCAGAGGCTGCTTTCAAGCTGTCTCGAATTGCTTTCACTTTTTCCTTGGTCTTTTGGACCAAGTTAACTCTGTGTAACTTTTCCTCACTGAGTTTTGTCTAATACAATGGAGTTCTACATTTGAGACCATACAAGGCTTCATACGGTGTCATTTTAATACTAGACTGATAACTGTTATTATAAGCAAATTCAACCAAAGGCAAACACATTTCCCAATTACCTTCAAACTCAAGTATACAACACCGAAGCATATATTCCAAGATTTGTATTACCCGTTTAGATTGACCATCTGTATGGGGATGAAATGCAGTGCTAAAATGTAACTGAGTGCCTAGAGCTTCTTGCAATTTGTTTCAGAATCGAGATGTAAACCGAAGGTCTCTATTTGAAATAATGAAAATAGGCACTCCATGCAATCTGACAATCTCAAAAACATATAATTTAGCCAATCTATGCAAGGAATAATCCATATGTACTAGAATAAAGTGTGCAGACTTTGTCAACCGATCAACGATTACCTAAATGACATCTTTCTTCCTTGGAGACAGGGGTAACCCCGTTACAAAGTCCATAGTAATTCTTTCCCATTTCCATTTTTGTATCGTAACAAGCTGTAATAGTCTAGAAGGCAACTAATGTTCAGTTTTTACTTGCTGACATATCAAACACTTAGATACGAACTCAGAGATATCTCGTTTCATCCCCGGTCACCAGTATATCTTTTTCAGATCATTATACATTTTATTACTACCAAGATGAATAGACATGTTACCATTACGAGCTTCACTCAAAACTTTATGTACTAGTTCTGAACTTTTCGGTACACATACTCTGCCTCTGAATAACAAACAACCGTCAGTTCTGATCTGAAATTCTGAGTTAGGAGTCGGTTCACTTTGTACCCGTTTTACTTGCAACTTGATATCATTTTTCTAAGCTCCTAAAATTTGTTACAAAAATGTTGGTCTAGCTTTTAACTCAGCTATGATTAAGCCATCATCAGACAACGATAATCGGGCATTCATTGCTTGCAGAATATACAGGGATTTTCTGCTCAAAGCATCTGCCACTACATTGGCCTTTCTCGGATGGTAGTCAATAATAAGATCATAATCCTTCAATAACTCAAGCCATCTATTCTGTCTCAAATTCAAATCTTTCTGTGACATCAAGTATTTCAGATTTTTATGATCAGTGAATATGTGACATTTTTCACTAAAAAAGTAATGTCGCTAGATTTTCAATGCAAACACTATAGCAGCCAATTCAAGATCATGTGTCGGGTAATTCTTTTTATGTGGCTTTAACTATCGTGAAGCATAGGCTACTACTTTACTATCTTGCATCAAAACATAGCCTAAACCATTCAATGACGCATCATTGTAGACTGTAAATTCTTTACCCGATTCTGGCTGAACTAACACTAGTGCTTCTGTCAATAAGGCTTTTAATCTATCAAAACTCTGCTAGCATTTATCAGTTCACTTGAACTTTACATCTTTTTGTAGCAAATGGGTCATCAGAAAAGCTATCATTGAAAAACATTTTACAAATCTCCGATAATAACCAGCTAGTCCCAAAAAACTTCAGACTTCAGACATATTCTTCGGTGACTTCCAATTAACAATGGCTGAAATTTTATTTAGGTTTACTCTGACACCTTCAGCAGATACTATATGCCCAAGAAAACTAACTTCATGTAACCAAAATTCACATTTACTGAATTTGGCATATAGTTGTTTCTCTCGCAAAGTTTGCAACACTATTCTCAAGTGCTCAGGATACTCATTTTCGTTTCAAGAGTAAACCAAAATATCATTTATAAATACCACCACAAACCTATCTAAATACGGGCTAAAAATTCTATTCATCAAATCCATAAACATTGCATGTGCATTTGTCAAGACGAAGGGCATCACAAGGAACTCATAGTATCCATAATTGGTTCTAAAAGCTATCTTTGGCACATCCGATTCCTTTACCCGTAGTTGATAATAACCAGAACGGAGATCAGTCTTCGAAAATACAATGGTACATTTTAACTGGTCAAACAAGTCATCAATACAAGGCAATGGATACTTGTTTCTTATTCTAACTTTGTTGAGTTGTCTATAATCAATGCACAGTCTTAACGATCCATCCTTCTTCTTTACAAATAGAACCAGCGCACCCTAAGGTGAGAAATTAGGTCGAGCAAAACCTTTGTCAATCAATTCTTGCAACTGTACTTTCAGCTCTTTCAATTCAGTAGGAGTCATTCTGTAATGTGCTATGGATATCGGTGTTGTTCTCGGAACAAGATCTATAGAGAATTCGACTTATCTATATGGTGGTAAATCAGGTAATTCTTCTGGGAATACATCAGGAAATTCACATACAACCAGTACTAACTGAATTTTTGACTCAGATACTTTAGTATCCAACTCATATGCGGGATAAGCATCTTAACCCTTTCGGACATATTTTTGTGTTGATATTGTTGAAATTACATTAGGTAATCCATCCAGTTTATCAAATTCAACATGAAGTAATTCACCATTCTCATATTTCAATACAATGTATTTCTACTTACAATTTACCACCACATCATATCGGGTTAACCAATTTATTCTCAAGGTCACATCAAACTCATCAAATGGCAATAACATCAAGTCAGCCGAAAATCAATAACCTTTTACCATTAACGGACAGTTCTTACAGACTTTATACACCATAACACACTGGCCCAGGGGGTTTGAAACTTTAACCACAAATTCAATGAATTCAACAGGTAAATTTTTAATAGACACTAGGTTCGTGCATATATATGAATGCATGGAATCAGGATCAATCAATGGAGTAATATCAATGTCAAGTAGAGAAACTGTACCAGTAATAACATCTGGTGCAAAAGCATATTCTTTAGCACGAATAACATATGTCCTTGCAAGTGCTTGTTCCTCTGATCTAACTATTGTATCCTTAGTAGTACCTCGACTACCACCAACATTGTCGGGATGGCGGGGTGGTCTACCCCTCGAGGTAGGATTACTTAGCTTTGGAGCTGGTTCTATCTTATTTTCAACTCTTTTTAGACAATATCTGAGAAAATGGTCAAGTGAACCACATCCAAAACAAGCTCCACTTCTAGACTGACATTCTCCATGATAAAATTTGTTACAATGTTTACATTTCGGTTTGGGATTACCGACACTACCTACACTAGTCACAGATGGAGATGAAGACCTCAGGTTAGAACGTTGAGAGCCCCGCTTTCTTCCAAAATATCCTGTAGAGGTGGTAAAACGATCATAATACTTCTTTAATTTCTTAGAAGCAAATGATTATGACTTACTCATGGTTCTTTTTCCAAAAACCTGAGCCTCTTTTTCGGCTTGTTTCTTTTCTTTACTCAATTCCTTCACTTTGTGTGCTCTGTCGGCTAGCGTCACAAATTCCCTTATTTTGAGAATCCCAATCAATGACTTGATATATTCATTTAGGCCCTCTTCAAAGCGTTTACACATTTCAATCTCAGTTAGAACCCATTCCTTAGCATACTTACTCAACCAAACAAATTTCCTTTTATATTCAGATACAGTTATGTTTCCTTATTTGAGCTCTAAAAATTCTTTCTTTTTTTGGTCCATAAATCTCTGACTCACATACTTCTTCTTGAATCCAGCTTGAAAGAATTCCCATGTAACATTCTCTTTCAGTACCACTGAAGTTATGGTATTCCACCAATGATATGTTGTATCTTTTAGTAGAGATACTGCACATTTCAGACATTTAGCAGGTGTACAAGATAATTCATCAAAAACTCGGATAGTGTTTTCTAACCAAAACTCAGCCGGGATCATCATCTGTGGTAGCTCTAAATTGTTCCGCCCCATGCTTACAAATTTTATCTATCGGAGGCTTACCAATTCTAACAGGTTCAGCACCCTGTGGTACCTTAAGAATCGGTTGGGGAGCAAGTGGGGAAGGTTGTTGTACAGCAGGGTTTGTTCTCAAGTATTGTGTAAACCATTCATTCATCATTTGAAAGAAGGCTTGCTTTGCCTCCTCACTTCGGCCCTTAGACAGGGTCTTTCACTACCAGACGCAGACGTAACTCTTTGTACTGAAACTGAAGCATTGCTCTCAGCTTTCTCGGATTCAGCTCTAGCTCAGTTGGATGACATTACTATATGAAAAACACATTTAAAATGATTAGGAGTCATCACACTATCATAATTTATATAATGGCATGTATAGTTAAACTTGTGTTTATTATGTCAAATCCAAGAATCGATTAAACTGTAGCTCTGATACCACTAAATGTAACACCCTTAATCTGTACCTGTCACTAAAATAGGGTTTCAGAGCATTACCAGAACATTCAAAACATTTCTCCATTAATCTATGTAAATTACTATTCATTTACTAAGATAAACCATAACGTCTCTTGATCGAGCCTTTAAAGCCTAATACGATAATTGGAATCGAGTCAGACTTAATCGGGACCTTTAAGAATTTTTCGTGAAATTTCAAAATTTTTCCAAGGTGTAGGGCTCACACGCCCATGTGGTCCAAGGGACACGCCCGTGTGACCCTGGGACATGCCCATGTTGGAGGCCGTGTTCGACCCTAACTCTTTAACCTGCACACACGGCTATGCCACACGCTCCTGTGCTAGGCCGTATGGTTAATTAATTTAATTCGAAATTATGTACAGGTTTCACATGGTCAAGACACACGCCCGTGTTCTAAGTCGTGTGGCATACATGGCTGAGACACACGCCCGTGTCTCTGCCCATGTGCCCAATTCTGAGCATTCTGTTTCTTAAAATTAAGGTACAGGGGACACACGGCCTAACCACATACCCATGTTATCAGGCCGTGTGTCACACAGGGTCTAGACACACGCCCGTGTGTCTGCCCGTGTGGACAAAATAAAGCCATTCCTAGCTTCATTTCTCACCCAAAAATTCACCCACGACCTGCACTTGAAACACACAACCAATACAAGCCATTTCAAGCATTCAAAATAAGCAATTTCATCATTCATCATGGCATACCATTACATGCATATGTGTTTATAAACTTACCTTGGACTAACTTAGGCATCCACCACATTGATCACATATTCATTACATAATACATGTGTATATGTATATCATAATAATCTACTTAGTCATAACAAAATAAACCATTACTAGTTATTCCAATGGCTAGGTTACAAAATGACATTTTCAAGCCACTATTGGCCAAGTTGTCCTATACATGCCATTATACTAAAATAAATTTACTAGAATACCCAAAATGACTAGTTGATAGTGTGACGATGCTCCAACGATCTCCAACCCTCGCGAGCTTCCGAGCACTATAAAACAGGGGAAAAATAAATAGAGTAAGCATTTCATGCTTAGTAATTTTGTATAACAGAAACTAAACTTACCAATCTTACTAATTAAATCTAGGCATACAATGTTATGTTTCCATCCATTAGGCTAAATTGACTAATCACATACACTCAATCAAACATGTTAGTCACCAAAATCTTCATATCAATAAAGTAACATAGACGAGCTTATCAAGCAATATTCTTTCAAGTCATTATCATATCATCTCAAGATTTTCATGCCGTGTCAAGAGTTATATGTCAATTGAATCATTGAATTCCGATGGATGCTCAAGTAGTACACTCGAAGTGTACGATTCAATAATCAGTCAATTCCTTATTCAATGGTACCCCTTAGGGCACTTAACCAAGAAACACTCTCTCGATCCACACATCATATTATAGGACTACCAGTCCAGGCTAAATCCTTTATATGACGTATGCTCAAAGGGGCTTGATTAGGATTACCAGAACAGGCTAAACCTTAATAATAACATATACTCAAGAGGTATTATATCAGGATTACCCGTCCGGGCTAAATCCTTTCTATAACAAGGTCAATGGGATTACTCATCCGAGCTAAATCCCGTCCACAACAAATGCATGACCCCATTAGTTTTAGAAAAGATCATATAATCATTGGAATTCAGTAATCAATCGGGACTTAACCCCTTTATCACCATTTCAAGCATGTATCAAATTTTCCATCATAGCATACAAGTAAAGTACATCAATATAATTCACATTACATACAAACACTTCAATTAACATAATTACATACTCGATTAAGTTACACAAACTTACCTCGACACTTGTTCGCGTAAAAAGTCTACTAATCCAAAACCTTTTTTTCCTAGATCTAACCTTGAATTAGTGTTGTTCAGATCTATATAAATGAAGTTAAGTATCAATTTCACACATTTCATATTTAAATGGACTCAATTTACGTCCTAGGCAAAATTACCATTTTGCCCCCAACTTTTCCATAAATTTTGATTTTGTCCCTAGGCCTGGAAAATGAAACTTGTGCAAATTATTCCCTATTCCAAGTCTAACCAAAGCCCCATTACAAATTTTCCAGCACATGTTTTCATAAAATTTTAGAATTTTTCATCAAATTTTACAACTTTTTATTTTGGTCCCTAAATCATGTTTTCATCAAAATTTGCTTTGTAAAAGTTGTTTATCTATGAACAAACTTTCATTTTTTACCATAAATTTCTAATGTTCAGCACATCCATCCATGGCCCAAATTTCATACCTTGATAACTTTTCAAATTAATCCCTTAAATAGAGAGATTAGACTATCCCGGTTTCAAAAATATAAAAATCATTAAAAACAAGACTTGATTTCATACATTTTCAAGCTTGGTAAGTTGTCTTCCTCTCTCCTAGGGTTTCCATGGAAATTTTGGGGAAGATGATATGAAATTAGATGATTATTTCTTTTTATTTAATTACCATCTTTTAATTTTAGTGATTTCCAATTTAGTCCCTTGCCTTTTCTAATTTTTCCATGGATGAGTCATTAAAATATCTACTAACTACTCTTCAATGGTCTAATTACCATATAAGGACCTTAAATTTTGAATTCCACAGCTATTTGATACCTATAGTTACTAAAATCTAACTTTTACATTTTATGCGATTGAGTCATTCTCGTAATTAAGTACTTAATCGATAAAATTTTCATGTCAAAATTTTCACACGACACGCCTAATATATTATGGACCATATAATAAAATAAAAATAAATTATATTTTTAGGTCAGATTTGTGGTCCCGAAACCACTATTCCGATTTCACTGAAAATGGGCTATTACATTGATACCAAATTGTCCTGACAAATTTAAGAATTAGAAAAAAGAAAAGTCCAAAAAAGAATAAATCAAATCAAAGAGGAAATAGAATCAACAATTTGTTCTGACATTCCTAATGCTTTTTGGAATAGGAAAAAAACACGAAGTAACATTACCATATGAAAATAATTTTGATGAAAGACAAATACCTACAAAAGCAAAACCAATACAAATGAACAAAGAAATGGAAGAATTTTGTAAAAAAGAAATACAAGATCTTCTTAATAAAAATTTAATTAGGAAAAGCGGTCTTCCTTGGAGTTGTTCAGCATTCTATGTAATAAAAAATGCAAAACTCGAAAGAGGAACGCCAAGATTAGTAATTAATTTCAAACCTCTCAATTAAGCTTTAAAGTGGATTAGGTACCCAATACCAAATAAGAAAGATTTGTTATAAAAACTCTGCAATGCAAATATTTTCTCAAAATTTGACATGAAATTAGGATTTTGACAGATCCAAATAAAAGAAGAAAAAGATACAAAATGACATTTATTGTACTATTTGGACAATATGAATGGAATGTCATGCCTTTTGGATTAAAAAAATGCTCCATCCAAATTTCAAAGAATAATGAATGATATTTTTTACCAATATTCTCAATTCACAATAGTATACATTGATGATGTATTAGTGTTTTCAGAAAATTAAAAAAAACAGTTCAAACATTTATCCATCTTTATATAAGTCATAAAAAATAGAGGTTTAATAAGAGCAATTTTGCGAATTTTTAAAAATTAATTAGGGTTAAATAGATATTTTCAATTGAGTAAATTTGGAAAAGATACTAGTTTAATTTGATTAAATTATCATTACTTCCTCAAAAGTTTTAAAATTTCATAATAAGTTTTATGTAAATCACTTATTTTTCTTTTTATGTCTTTAAACTCTTGGCATTTCATTTTATTCATATAACTTTTGAATTTTCATGATAAATGTTCAAAAGTCTTATTAAAGTAACATAATTTTCATTCATTACTTTCTACTTCGCACTATTATTCTTTATATTCATGTTATTCTTTGTTGGTATGCAGGGTTTTTTTTTTAATTCTCAATATTTTTTCTAGGTCCATTTTTTTTTTCCATTGTTCATTTGTAGCTATTTTTTTTGAACTCTATTTGTAATACCCCGAATTAGGGCCTAATCGGAATAGTGGTTTCGTGACCACAAATCTGAGATAGAAATAATTATTTATAATTATTTTGAGGTTTATGATATGATTGCATGGTTGTGTGAAAATTTTGTGAAGAAATTCTATGCATAAAATGCTTAATTTGAAGTTAGGGACTAAATCGAATACGTTGCAAAACTTGCATTCTAGAATTTTTTAGTATGAAATTGCTTTGAAATATTATTTAGGAGGTCTTAAATAGCAATTTTACCAATTTTAAGTTCATGGAAAAAATTAGGACATGGAAGGAATTTTTGAAAGTTTAGTAAGGAGGGGCATTTTGGTCATTTGGATATTAAATGAAATAAAATGGGAAAAATAACACAAAATGGTCATCTTCTTCATTTAGTTGCTGCCGAATTTTACTCTCAGCATAGCTAGGGTTTCTTCAACTTTCAAGCTTCATAGTAAGTGATTCCAAGCGCCGTTTTTAATGATTTTTACGTTTTTGAGATCCCGGTAACTCGATAAAGCTTATGCTAGCAATAACTTAACCTAGGGTTTATATTTGGAAAAATACCCATAGGTGAAATTTGTGTATTTTGGTGTTTTATGATAGAATATGAGGTTTTAAATTATGGTAGACAACTTGTACTACTCGATTTTAAGCAAAAACGAGTAAAAAGGCTTAATCGGTAAAAATACCTAATAGTCACAAGTACATGTTAGAGTGAGAATTTGATGTTGCCATAGAAGGGAAAAGTGATCAGCATGTTATAAAACATAAGAATAAGGAATAAGGTTTAATCCCGAGCCTAGGGGCAAAAGTGTAAATATGCAAAAGTTTAGGGGTAAAATTGTAATTTTGCCAAAATTTGAATTAAGGATTAATTTGATAATGTGAGTATTAAATAAGCTAAATGTGTTATTTTAGATCAAGAAAGACGTGGAATCGACCCTAATCGAGGAAAAGAAAAGATTGTGGACTAAATTGCAAAATCTTTGTATTTTGGTACCAAGGTAAGTTCATGTGTAAATAATGTAGCATAATGGTTATTTTTAAGTTATTGATGTTAATTATATGATATGCTGATTTTTATTATGAAATATATGCTTTGTGGTTAATTTCAAATAAAATGCAAATTATGTGAGCTACTTGTTAAATATAAATTGTTACCGAGTATTGGTTTCGGTAATCTACGGAAGACGGCAAGGATATGTGTTCGAGGAAAATCCCGTTTGAACCTTAGGAATAGATTAGGATACAAGTGACATGTCACTAGGATGGTTGGGCATTCGAACTCGTTGAGTTGAGTCCGAGTTCACTTATGGATGCGAATGTCCGAACTCGTTAAGTTGAGTCCGAGTTCGTGAGATGTAACTAGGCATCCGAACTCGTTGAGTTGAGTCCGAGTTCACTTATGGATGCGAACGCCCGAGCTCATTGAGTTGAGTCCGAGTTCACTTAGGGGCGGGTTACATGATTGCTTGATTGCATATGTGGCACTTATGTGCAAATTATCCATGTATCCAAATTATATTCCGATGTGTTCAACGGGTAAAGTTCTACTCAAGTGGAGGAATACTCGAGATGAAAAGAGACGTATTGGTAAGTGTTGTGAAATGGATACTTTGGACAGGTATGTACTTAACCCTCGGGTTGAGTATCGATACAACAACGATAAGGTAATAAGATGATGAATGATGATTAGAAATGTGATTTATGTTTTGGTGATACCATGCTAATGTTGATTGGTATGATTGTTTTGTTATGTTACTTATTATTTACATATGAACTTACTAAGCATTTATGCTTACTCCCTCCTTCTTACTCATTGTAGTTTTGGACAAGCCAGCTCAGGAGTCGGGATAGGTCGAAGGCTCGATCACACTATCTAAAGGACTTTTTGGTAAATGGCTTGTAAAATTTAAGTATGGCATGTATAGCAATATACCTATTTTGTGTAAATGATCTTATGACATGGTGATGGGATGGTTGAGGAAATGCTTGATAATGATAAGTTATGAAAATGGTTAGTTTAGATTATGTTTGATGTTATGGAAAGTTATTAGGATACCTAGTTCATGAAAACTCATAAAAGGTATGAAATTTGCCATAAATAGAACATTGTAGCAACACTGACGTGAGTTTGAAAACTTACTAAAAATCATAGAAATTGAATTAGGTGATGGATTAAATATTAAATTGAATCTTATTATGTCTAGTTTCAAATAGAACAAACTAAACAGGTAAAGGAATTATATGTTAGAAGATATTTGAATTTTAGTGAAACAGGGTCAGAGCAATTTCTGGATCCCCTGTTCCAACTTTAGAAATTCACCATAAATTGTAAAGATATAATTAGGTGGTTTATTTTATGTTCTCGGAATCCTTATTGAGTCTAGTTTCAGGAGAAACAAACCTCATAGTCATATGAATTTTGTACAGAGAGAAATGTGGTTCGTAGTAAACAGAGGTCAGTCCAGTCAATTCCTGAAACAGGGGTAACTTTAACTAATAAACTGTACAAATTGGCCAAACCAAAAGTTCTATAAAAAAATTAGTAAATAGGTATATGAGTCTAGATTCAGGAAAAATTTATGGATCTTGATTTCGAGTTTTGTAACTCGAGATATGATTTTTCTTGTAACTGTGACGCAAGTAGCTAGAAAGCTGTGAATGTAGAAACAAATAATCCAAAGTTCTTAAAATGTTAAATTAAGTTTAGTAACACCTCATACTCGACTCCGGCGACGGTCTCGTGGGGGCGTTACACTATTTGTTTGTATATATAAATTTTTTTTCTAGTTTGTTTTTTATATTGAATGTATTTTTGTAATTTTTAGTTTTGGGTTTGACCTTTATTTGATATTTTACCTTGAACGTACAATTTTACTTAAGACTTTTGGATAATATTGCATGTTGAAATTTATTGATATAATTGGGGGAGGGCAAAGGATACATTTTATGTGCTTTGTTGTGGTTTGCGTTTGCATGTGAATTTTATTTTTCTCAATTTTGGATGAAAATTTTTGGAGTTCTCTCCTATGAAATTGTCTTTGTTATGATCTTTATTTTCAATTACTAAATCCATGGAATAATCAGTATAAAAAGTGATTATGGTGGTTCATAGTTTCATTGAAAACAAATTGAAATAAAAAGCAAATGCATGGAGTTCACAAAACTCTAGACAAAATGGTGCGAATTTTCATATCTTAGATATTTAAGATTAAAATATTTGAAAGATCTTCATCTTTTTTCTCTTTCATTTTATAAGTAACATTTGTAATTTTTTTAATTTTATTATGGGTTATAACTTCCATTTTTTTTTTAGAAAAAAAATATCAAACAATTCAGTTTTGTACATTGGTTTAATAAATTAAAAGAATGATGTTAGATTCTACAATGCGGAAAATGGAAAACATTAATATACCGTTTCGATTTTTAATTATGTCAGAAAATACGATTTGGAAATTTAGTTCCGTAAATTAAATTAATAAAGTTATAAATAGAAAGAATTTTTGTATTTAGTATGAAAATATATTAATCGTCAATCGAATAATTAAATAAAAAAATCATTAATTAGAGTGCATGTATTAAATTGCAAATGTGCAATCGCTAATCTAGAAACTGTTTGCGTTCTTAATAAGTATATTAGTGGGATGATATGATGACATTCCTTCATCTTGATTAGCTTGTTTAATTATAACTAATGTTGTATCATTAAACCATTATAGGTGATTAATTAAGCCACCAATCCTAGTATAAATAAGCAAATGTTAGTGGATGAGAAAGATTCTCCTTTCTTTCGTCCACCAAGTGAAGAAGAAACGAAAATAAACTTTTAAGTTTTCTCTAATCATTGCCATCAATAATTAACCAAGGTACTCGAGCTCTTTCTTTGAAATTTTTATTGATTTGTGATATAATAAACTTGATTAAGTTAGTCCATGATTTTTTTATTTTTCAAGTTTATACAAATTGTCATCAAATGAAATTGATGAATATCTAGTTGTTCAACTTAGATTTTACTAAGATTATATTAGAAAATAGTAAAATTAGCTTAAAATTAAAGGCTTAGTTAATTTTGACATTAGGGATTAAAATGAATAAATTAAAAGTTGTAAAGGAATTATGCTATAGATTAAAAGTATGAGGTCCATAATGAAAGAGTATGAAATTAGATCTTGAATCAATGTTAAATATAGAAAAATATGAGCATTTTAGATATAGGAACTAAAACTAATAAAATGCAAATTATGTTTAATTATGTGTTTTTCATGTGATTGGATGAAAACTAATACCGTTTCTATAATTGAATTATCATACGTAGCTAAAGACAATGTCGGGCCATCTCGTGATAAAGGGAAGGCGAAGGCGAAGGCCGTAGAAGAGTAACTATCTTGGGTTTTTGCTTTCATGATTGAGTTCCATTTATATGTACTTGGTTGTTACAATTAGCTTGTTTAAGGTAATAACCTCACTTGTCTCATGAATAGGTAAGTATGACATAGTTGGCAACTTGTGCAAAGCGAGATAGTATGCATATGTTAGTTATGCAATGGAATGAGATTGATTTAAGTATATGTGAATTGGTAATCTGTTAGACTAGGACTTGTGAACCATGTATATAAATGTTTGAATCATTGCATTGTAAGAGTATGCCCAAAGATTAATCATGAGATGGTTGTAATAACATACTTGATTTACCATGTTTATTAATATAAGGCATTTCCATTATTATTTCAGTTTCTTTTCTGTGTGTATAAATAAACTGTTTTATAATAATGTCTTGAGAATAATATGATTGTTCTTAAAAGATCCTTAGTCAAGAATTATTGTTGACTAGGACAACGATAATGCATTAAGACTAACATGTAGTTGATTGATAATAAAGAGTTGTCATTGATATGGAGTGTCAAAATCAATGCATGAATATGTGTGTTAGAGAACAACATATTGGACTGACCCGCTATGAGTATGTTTCTTGGATTATTATGTAATTGTCACGACATTACTCATAGTAATTAATATGTATATGATCCTCAGACTTGAGATCATCATTATCCCAACATCGTGAGTTGTATATTTTGATACAGTCAAATGTACACCTAACTAGTTGTTCTATAAAGGCTGATGTTGGATATACCACAATCTATGTAGAGGGATATGGTTGATCAATATAGAATAAGTCCCTCCTACATAGTGGGAGTAATATTTTAGGCCACTTAATTGAGTGAGACTAGAAATGCATGGCCATGTTCAAATAAGTTGATATGAGATGTCATACTTATTTGTATATCATTGTCTACTCAAGATATCAAGAAACATGAGATGGACTATGCAAGTGTGACTATTCCATGACTTGTGTTCATTCCAGAGATAAAGGACTTAAGGATTAATGCATGAAAGGTAAATCACAAAAGGTTATGTCGAATAATGACTTCTTGTAACTTATGTAGCAATGATGCATTGCTAGATGCCACTCATTGTATGTAACATTAGAATCATTCTATTATTACTGCTAACGTTACAAGAGCCTACAGGGTCACACCATATGGTTGAGATGATCGGAATAAAACATAGTTGGTATTGTGTTTGGTTGTCACATGAATTAAATTAATTATGGGCAATTAGATATTGAACATATTATATGTACAAGAATGTTGTACACATAATGAGAACATAATTCTATTAATATATGAATTTGGTTCGTATATAAATTTAAATAAATATAGTTTACTGAAATATTTATTATAATTAATGTAATTATAATTTTCGGTTAAAACATTATTATATTTATTTATTTTAAATATACCAATTAAAAGGGGAGTTATAGATATAAATAAAACATCGAAAACCTAGTTTTGTGGTTTTAGCAACCGTCAAGCAAAAAATCTCTCAAAAACAGTTTTGGGGATTTCTTCCGGTCATTGTTAATTGGGTGGACTACATAGAGATCGGCATCTGAAAAGTTACGAGTTGGTTCGATAGTGGTTCTGGATTCTCATTTCTGAGGTGTCGCTGTCTACTCAGATTGAAGTTTTGGTAATTTTGTAACCATTATCATAGTTTTTTTTCCCGATTCATTCCTCGCACATGGATCCAAGGTTTGGATTGCCGGAATTTTATTTTCCACTGTGCCTTGGGGGCACCGGCTTTCCTACATGCATACCCTATTAACAGTCTTGGGTAGAGTCAAGTATGGTTGACATGTCATAAGATTAAAGTACAAGATTTTAATTTGGTTTATACTGATGAGGCATAAAGCACATGTTATACTTTGGATTTACATATGAGGTGCTAGGCACATGTATATACTTCAGTTTATATCGATGAGGAATGGAGTGCATATTATACTTCAGATGTACCGATGAGACACTGGTTGGTGGATATGTGTGATGTTTGGATGATCCGTGTATCCATCTTGAGTCCACATCCAATTAATAAGGATCATGAAGCATATACTTTGCTTATTGTTGATTGATATGAAATTCTAATGGTGAATTGTGTATCATGTATGGTAATGCTAAATAAATAAAGATATTATGTGAAAGATCATGTGATCTGATTATTACGAGCCCTAAGGGTTGATTTGATTATAAAACAAATCAATGGATTCGAGATAGAAATGAGAAAATGAAATAAATTTTGTGATATACCATGACTTATATGTAATTGAGATATGATGATAAAAGGAATTAGATGTTCATGTATGAAATGTTAAATGGCATATAGTATGAGGTTATGCACATGAGACAAGAAATACAAACTTAATTTAGTTGATAGTTGAATCACATATTGATTGTATTTGATATCTTTCTTCTATTTTATTATTGTTTTAAATCATGTTAGCAACACTAAGCCCTATTGCTTAATGTACGATTTTGTTTATTTCTATGCACAAGTATTGTAGATCTCGAATATATTTTGATGTAGTTCTATATGATAAAGCGAGTTCATTTATATTTTGGGGGAGAGGAATAACCAATTGTTTAAACCTTAGTTGTGTTGTGTATAAACTCTACCTCAAATTTTTACGGCTACAAAGTTTACGAATTGATGAAGAGAGAACAATGTTTTAGTATCACTAGTCGTGGTTCAAAGCCTATGACTAATGTAATAAAAGCATCCCTTGGAGGTCTACATATTAAATGGAGTCCATTTGACCTACTTGAACTGGCCCGATTCAAAAAAAAAGTGATGAAACCCATCTACTTGAAGCCTTAATGACCCAGTAAAACGCTTATGGAAAATTAGGGCTATCTTAATAGATATGTAAAGTAATCTTAGAAGATTGTACGATATCATAATCTGATAAAATTTGATTGTGTAATATTTGGGGATTATGTAAATCCTTTAATCGTAGATAGGCTTTGATATTGTCTGTCTATGTAAAGCTAGTTCTACGTTTGATTTGGTGAAGTTCAAATATAAATAGATGGATTCCCCTCATTTTTAATCATCCCTTGTATCATATTCTTTGAGTTAAATAATATATTTAGAGCATTTACTCAAACACTTGGCATGTTTTTACTTTTCTGTGGCAATTTTTGTTCTTTCATTACTCTTTCGTTTTGAGTTGCTTCCACTTGATATTTGGTGCCTTAAAGAATTTTTAACAAGAATTCTTACTTTGCAAGGGTTAGGCTAACTTAGACAGATTTGAACCCAAAAAATCGCTTAAAGTCACACAGTTTACGAGACTAAAATTCTAACCTCGTCACACTAGACTAAACCAAATTAAACTCTCTATACAACACACCCAATAGTTAAAGTCAAAATCAACCATGTCATCAACTAATTTATAGAAGCATTGCATAAGTTTGATTTAAAATTAACAATTCCCTTAATTTTCTATGTCAGTGTCACTTGGATGATGTCATGATGATATTCTTTGTTATACACAAATTAAAGTATTCAACTTGAATTGTTTAGGAAAACAATTCCTTAAAAAAATTCAACTTGATAAAATTTATTGGTTGACAAATTTATATTAGAGTATAAAAAATATATTTTAAAAATATATATAAAAATCAAATGAAGCTTTTATACAAATAATAAATTAAGTTTTTAAAAACCAAAATACATTTAAGTTCAAATCATTTACTCTAATTGAATCATGTCATTAATTTAATTAGTCACATAGTATAGATAATATATAAAATCTGCTCGTGCAAGAAACAAACAGCTAATATGGCTGCCAACGCTCCTTTCTCTTTCTCGTCGGGTTCTACTAATGGCGGAAAGGTCACGAAAAACGTATAGTTGAGGGAGGAAGATGCCTGATTATCCGAGGGGGTAACATGGATTCTATTCCCTCTATGATTTCGGTCACATCATGTTACGAAGCCATTCAGAGATATTGAGATTGGTCTACACATGGATAGTTCAAGTACAAAATAAAACATCTCACGAGTGTGAATAATTTTTTTAGGCTAACATTTTTAACGACTTTTAAATTAAAGTTTTGATTGCATTTTAATTTAATTCCATAAATTTTGTCATGCATATTATTATATGTTTTTGTTTTCAAGTTGCTAAGTTGATAATTATCTTAGCATGTGGGCATATGTTAATTATCTCATGATGATCAATTTGTGTCAAATGATATGTTTTAGTTGTGTGTATATGTTTGTGTCATTTTGTTCATATATGTCTATGTGTGTAAGTCAAAGTATATTTTCTAAGTTCATGGCTGAATTCTGAGTGAAGACATTGTGCATATGTATTGCCTATTTATACTTGATGTAGGTGATCGTTGTCGAAATTCATGCACAAGGATTCTTCTAGAACTTAGTCTTCAATACTGGTACATATGACTGTTCATGGGAAGGGATACATACATGTCTTCAGTTTACTTGATGAGGAAGGATTCAAAGCCATCAAAGAAGAGGCATGGACTGTGTGAAATGGAAAATTCTAGAAGCATGTTGCATCTATGCATCACAAGCTCATTAAGACGTCACATTAAAGAGATGCATGAGCCATGCATATACATTCGGCCAAGGGGGATTTAAGGAGTTCAAAGGCTGCACATTCATGGACATGAAGCTTTCTTCCAAGCTAAGTATGCATGAATCCACCAAGTGAAGCATCATGATTATTCGGCCAAACAGGCACCAACCTAAAAGGACATGAACCAAATTTATTTAGTGTGTGTGAACATATTGATGCTTTAATGTGAACAACTTTTAAGTGTTAGGTGTGAACATGATTATGTTAGTGTGAACACTATTTGTGTCGAATTTGAATGGTCATTTGAGGGCGTATAGAAATAGTGTAATAGGATCTTTATAATGCTGAACTATTCTTGAATATAAAACTTATTTTGTGAGAATTTTTTCTCTGTCAGTTCTTAACCGAACTTTCCAAACTTATCAAACTTTTTACAAGTTTGTGACGTTCAACCCTGTCTTATCACTTTGTAATATACCCCGAAGTGTGGACTTCAATATACTAAGGTTCGGGTATTTGAAAAATTTAAGCGGGTTGAGTTTGAATATAACTTTAGTTCCTTAAAACATTTAAGTGCTTTGGGTCGCGGTTTTCACCATCCCTTCAACTAAGACCATCCTTCAATTTAGCCATTTTCTAAACTCTTCAAGTCTCAGAAATCACATCATTTTGTCTCATTCAAGGATAGGTTGATGGAAAGTGGTCAAGGATTAAAAAGGGACTGGTATGGTACGTGAGGAGGGCGATATTCCTCTTGTTGAGAGGGGCATAGCGACTGAAGTATAGACGGAGTGCCCTCTATCAAGTTTTCTGATAGAGTTCATGAGTTAAATGGAGATGAGTCTGGCGTGGACGGTGGTGGCCAAGCTGCTAGGGAGGAGAATTGGGCTTAATGCCCTCTATAATCGAATCTACGCTTTGTGGAAACCACAATAAGCTATTCAACTCATGGATATTGATAATGACTATTTCCTAGGGAAGTTTAGTGATGAGATGGATTTCATAAAGGTTCTGTCGGAAGGTACATGGGTGGTTTACGACCGTTATCTTATTGATCAAACATGGACTCCGAAACTCAGCGATCTTCAACCATATCCATTAAATGTAGTGGCTTGGATACGGCTTTCTAGTTAATCTGGAACCATGTACAAGAAGAGGATCTTAAAAGCCATATGTAGAACTATTGGAAGGGTGATAAGGATCAACTATAATACAAATAGCAATTCACGAGGACTTTCTCGAATGGCGGTTAATGTAGATCTTAGTAAGCCACTTGTGTCTAATATTTGGATAGATGGTCAGCTCCAAAGGGTTGAGTATGAATGACTTCCGACAATTTGTTTCGGATGTGGTAGGTATGGTCATCTGAGTGAGGGTTGTCCGTTGAATATTATGAAGGAAGTACAGGATGAAGAATTGTCGAATATGCCACTGGAGAACCCTTAGGTGTACTCGTCTGTTGAGAAGGAGCAATTCAGTGATTGGATGGTTGTCCAGCATCAGTCAAGGAAGCAAACATGGAAAGAGCATATTCTAAGGGACAAAAATTAAGGGTTGAATAAGGAAAAATCTCGGTTGATATTTTGACAGATTTTGAGGGGAATGTGTCAGCTACCAATACAGAGGGGAATGATCCCATGATTGGTAGAGCTGAGGTCTTCTATTTGGGACAAGCTGCAGGGGCTTATAAGCCCATGACAAGGAATAAGGGTAGTAGATAACCCAAGCCCATATTGCTACAACTTTACCAAAAATTAATCACAATAAATACAACCCAAGTGTGATTATTTCTATAAATGAACCTAGCTTGACTAGTATCGGTGGAGGAAATAGAGAATCAAGACCGAAACATTGAGATTCTCGAGAACCAGAATGCAACCAAGGATGGTGAAGAAGAGTCTAAGCAGTACTCTAAAGCTTCTTCATCGCGATTGCTAGATAAAGATCCAAAGAAGATTTCACCTAGTGCTGGAATCAGAGTTGGACGGGGCGGCACGATGAAGTGCCAATTAACGATTCTATAGGGAAATTGGTGGAACAAATTGATTAGGATTTTAATGAAGTTAATGAAGCCATAGAAGGTATTGAAGAAGATGAGAGCCATGAGGGCATTGGTGTTTCTAGTGGTGTCAAGGCATAATGTTAGGTTTATCCTTTCTTATTCTTTTATTTTGAATCCTAAATTTCTTTTTTGGAATGTGCAAGGGTGTGGTCATTCCCGGTTTGTTAATTTTCTTAAGGAATACCTTAGCGAACATAAGTTGGTCATTGTAGTTCTGGTTGAAAAAAAAAGTTAGTGGTCTAAGGATAATTGCATTATAGAGAAAATTGGTATGTCGTATTTTCATTGTGTTGAAGCGCAAGGTTTCTCAAGTGGTCTTTAGGTCTTATGGTCTGATGTTAGCCTATAATCACTTTAATTCATCCATATGAAAGTTTTTCTACCTAATAGGAAAGGTTATTGTTTTATAACTGTTGTTGATGGGAGTGTCAATTCTTGATAATGAAAATGGCTATGGGAATGTCTTAATTTGATTGTTGGGAATATGTAGGAACCATGGCTTTTAGTTGGTGACTTTAATGTAATTCTTAGTAGTGATGAGAAGCCAAGATGGGCTCAAAGGTCTAGTCAAGGCTGTCCTCATTTCAAGATATTATGTTCTATAATAGGTTATAGGATTTGGGTTTTAAAGGTCTAAACGTCACTTGACGTCGAGGTCACACCTTCGAGAGGCTGGATCAGGCAATATGTAATGATTTTGTTGTCATTTGTATTATGATACCATGGTTTTCCATTTGTTGAAAATGAAATCAGATCATCGTCTCATCTTAGCTGAAACGAACATTCAACCTAATTAGAGAGTTGAGCATCTGTTTAGATTTCAAATTGGGTGGCTTTCTCATTCTATGTTTAATAGCTTGGTTAAGAATGAATGGTCGATGTCCAGTTCTCTTTTGGATACGGTTTCTCATTTCACTGAAAAGGTTATGTTATGGAACAAGGATACCTTTTGTGACATTTTTGCAAGGAGGAAACGTGCTCTTGGGGAGAATAAAAGGAGTTCAATGGGCAATTGAGAGGCAGTGCTCTACTAAACTTCTAACATTAGAGAAGAGGTTATTGCTAGAGTTAAAAGATATTTTAGACCACAAAGCACTATTGTGGTGCTAAAAACAAAGATGTGAGTGGCTTATTCATGGTAATCACAATACTGTGTACTTCTACAGGCGTACGATGTCTAGGAGGGTTTAGAATTATATTAGTTCTTTGAAAGTTTATGGGGATTGGTGCTATGATGGGGGTGTAATGAAGGAGCATGTAACTTCATTTTTTAAGCATTTCCTTCTGTTGAGGGTGCTGTTTAAGGGGGTTTTCCAATCCGAGGCCGTTTTTCTTGTTTAGATGATAGTGTTCGCACTTTACTTACAGATGAGGTTTCAATTGAGGAGTTAAAGGAAATTACTTTTAATGTGGCCATACGGAATTTTATTTGGTTAAAATTTCTTTGGTAATGCCACCCTCAATGGCTGCTTGTTTGGACCTTTGCATTTGATAAGATACATCGAATGGAATGTGCATAGTGGGGTCAACACATTGTAAACTTGTTGGTGCCAATTGGGAGCCAAAATATGGGATATGGAAGGTGATTTGGAAAGTTTAAGGCCCTTAGAGAGTTAGACAATTCCTTTGGCACATGTTAAGGAGCATTTATTGATGAATAATGAGTGATTGAAGAGGGGCATTCCGGATTCAAATCTTTGCCCAATATGTAAGTGTTTTCCCGAAACACCTCTTAACGCCTTGAGAGATTGCTTTGGCGCTAAATAAGTTTGGAATCTACTTGTTCTAATTGAAGTGAGGAACAAGTTCTATGTTATGGATTAGAGCCTTGGCTTTTAGGAGGAACTGGGATCTGCTAGAACATCTTGAGAAGGGAGATGGATTGGGGGGACATGTTTTGCTACCGTTTGTTTCAATATGGAAGCAAAGGAATTGCTATATTTTTCAGAGTAAAGGTATAAATTCGAGGGAAGTGTTAAAGAGTTTGTGCATGGATAAGGGTTATTTTAATTCGACCAACAACATTGTTGGCTCCAACAGGTTGACCGACTCTATAACTGAATGGTCTAAGCCTCCTTGTAGTGCTGTCAAAATTAATACTGATGGGGCTAGAACTCAATCGAAAATAATGGTTTCTCAAAATATAAGCGTCAATATTGGGGTCTATATTGTATTGCAATATGAACTTTGGGGTATCTTTGAAGGATTATCACTTGCTTGAGTCATGGTTACAAAGAGGTGATACTTGAAACGGATTGCAAGGAAGCTATGGATTTGATCAAATCTGGTATATACTTTCTTCCTTCACTTGCACTGGTTAAGGATATACAGAATAGGTGCAAGAGGCATTGGAGCATTTCCATTAATCATATCCCAAGAGAGATCAATAGAGTGGCGGAATTTCTAGCTAAACAGGCTTTAAGGTGCAGGTTTGGTTTCTATCTTTTTCAGGAATCTATTCTAGCAATTCTGTAGATGCTGGAACTTGATGCTCGAGGGTAGTAAGGCAATTTTAATTTTAATGTTTTCCTTTTTGTTTAAAACAAAAAGAAACAAATAGCGAATAGAATTGACCAAAATAAATAGTCTAAATAAATTTTACCTTTATTGAATGTTAAATTATAGATAATTAG
The DNA here is from genome assembly GCA_025698465.1 of Gossypium longicalyx. Taxonomy (NCBI): domain Eukaryota; kingdom Viridiplantae; phylum Streptophyta; class Magnoliopsida; order Malvales; family Malvaceae; genus Gossypium; species Gossypium longicalyx. The sequence goes on along the minus strand of CM046996.1, from coordinate 43,894,345 downwards.
CATAAATGTTTTCTAATTAATGTTTTTATTTACTTAAATACTCTCAATTAATTATAGGATTAATATGTAGTTTGTTTCTTAAACTTGCACAAAAACATCTAGTTCACATCTAAATTGTTTTTGGATCTACTTGGTTTCTAAACATGTACTTCTTCATACAATTTGGTACTTTTGCATTAATAATGTTAGTTTGTGCCGATGTGATATTGATTATCAATCAGACGATGATACATGACAGTCTATCATTTTGACATGTGATAGATATAAATAAAAAAATAAAACATCTTTAAAATATATAAATTCATTAAAAAATATATTATTTCACATCAAGAATGAGCATGGAAAAATGATTATCTATGTTTATTTGAGTCTAGACAATTATTTGTTCATATTCATTTCAGATGTATTTTTTAGTAATTTTATATATTCTAATTTTTTCTAAATATCAAGTTACTTATATTATTATTTTGAAATTGAAAATATATAAAATTTAAAAATATAAATATAGATTAATAAAAAAATTTCACATCAAGAATGCATTTAGACATTTGTCTTAATTCATTTGTTCAGATTCATTCTAGATGTACATTTTTAATAATTTTATATTTATAAATTTTTTTGTGTATATATTATTTTTATATTTTTTAAAAATATTATATATATTTTTATATATTTTAGTTGTATATATTTTTATAAATTTTATTTTTATACTTTATATATTTTTCAAAAATAATAACATAAATATGATATTCTATAAAAAAAATTAAAATATATAAAAATACTAAAAAAATATTTGTAATGAACCTTAACAAATGATTTCTTCATTTTATTTGAATCTAGAGAATCGTTTTTCTAAGTAAAAATATTAAAAAACATATAATAATAATAATAATACAAATTGAATGAATTTAGACAACTTGTTCGTATTTAAATGAACTTGGACAACAATCTGTCTAGATTCATTCTTGATGTGAAAAAAAAGTTATACTTTTATGTACTTCATGTATTTTAAAAAAAAATTATTTTGATTTATGCCTGTCACATTTCGCTTTGTAATTGGTTGTTAGTTCCATGTAGGTATGAATTAGCGTGTTAGTTCAAAGGTACCGAAGTGTTGACAGAATACAACTTCGCGTACCAACTAAGTTAAAAAAAGTTTATGTACCAATTAAATAATTTTGAACAAGTTCAAGGAGCAAACTACATAGTAACTCTAAATTATAAGATCTCCAATTCACCTTAGTCATTATAAAATTTTCATATGTTGTTACTATCTTTTCGTGTTGCACCTTTTAATAAAGAAATTTGTTGATACAAGGTTGGGATGATATTGGTTAATGACAATTTACCCAGTAGGTAAAGAGCCGTAGGTAGGTGAAGATAATTGAAATTTGTGTTCTACAAGGGAATTAGAGTTTAGGAGGAAGAAGGAAGATAACTGAGAGTACGGGCTAAAAGAGGGAGTTGCCCTATTTCAATCTCCATGGGCTTTAAAATAAGGCATCTCTAGTCATTCTACAGTTGTCATATTTTGTCTCCTTATTTACTCCATACTCCTTAGAAACCAAGTAACCTACTAAGGTATGAGATTTCATGTTAGTGCAATGATTATAAGTGATGTATGGATGGTAGTTATTTTGTCCATGCCAAAGTGTCGTCTCAATGGTATAAGCTCATGGGGTCCAAACTGTTGGAAAAAACATGATGGGGTTGGGTCGCGAAATTTTAAAAAGTTTCATGCATCTAAAATCAAATAAGATAATTAAGAACAATAGAACATCGATAATTTATGATTGCAGTTATAAACCAACTAAAAATTCAACAAAAGCAAATGCACCTATTAATTAATAGTATAGCTATGGTAAACACAAATATAATTCCCATGGAGATTAAAAGTACTAATAATTACTGTTTTTCTATTATTTAACCAATAAATTGGAGTGATTGATTAAAACTAAAATTCACTAAATTGATTAATTAAAAAATATGACAAATAACAAATCAGGAAAACAAACGATTAACAACCAAGAAGCAAAATAATACCCGGAAAGAATCCACTTTGATTTCGTCTGTCGTTATCAATTTGAATTAGATAATTTTTTCACTTAGTATATTGGTCTGTAGAAATCCCTAAATTATGCTAATATTTCTTTCGGGAGTAAGAGCAACTGACTCTAAGTTGATTAATTGAGATTTCTTTATAATTAAAACTCTTACTGTCGCATTAACTCGATTTATGGATTCTTCTATTAGATTTGACTCTAATCCGGTAGATTTATGTCGTCCTATTTCTAGGATTGCATGTAACTCCACTCAATTATGCTAGATCTATTCTTAAATAGGGTGTATTCCTCCTCTGATTTAAGCATAGCAACAATGGATTAATAGTTTGAAAATATTAAATCAAGAATTAAGCACACATAATTGTGAACAAGATCCAAATATTTATTGCGTAAAACATAAATTAAAAGGTAAAATTCATCATAAGGTTCATTTCCCCTAGGCATTTAGAATATTAGTTCATAATCGCAAATAAAAATATCTCAAAGATAATATAACCACAAGAAATAAAGAAAATTATAATAAATTTCAAAGAAATCAAAAGGAGATCTTCAATCTTGATGGAAATTTGCTTCTGAGTCGACTTTAATGGTATTTTTTGAGTTGTTTTTTTCAATATTCTCTAACGGCTTACTCCTTTATTCTTATATTTGGTATATCTAGGTCTTAGAATGCTCGAAAAACCTATAAATTGTGTTTTTTCACATTTATGAAGCGCAGTTCATGAAAGTCACACTGTTTGGCACATGGCTGTGTGACTCACATAGTCGTATGTTCAGCCTATGTGGCTTTTGAAACCTACTCTAATTTTTCGATTTTCACTCGTTTTTTGCTCATTTTGCTCTCAAATGTTCTCCTAAGTATAAAAAATGAATTTAATACACTATTTTAAATTGAATAATCATTCCAAAACGCATTAAGAATGAGGCTAAAACATGTTTTGACATTTATCAAATATCCCTAGACTTAAGCGTTTGCTTGTCCTCAAGCAAAATCTTCAACCCACATTCAATTTAACATTCTCAATTTATCATTTTCATCAATAATGTTTGAAGGTGATTCGAAAATAATCATGCATTGGAAACTCAACCAAAAGGACACTAAAGATTCAAGCAATTGAAGCTGAAATTTTTAAAGCACAAAAATATAAGTGTCTCCCCTTATCTAAATAATTACCTTAAATTCAAAATCAACAAGAATTGATATACTCATTAAAGATCACTCAAAGTACTCAAAGTGTTTAATGTTCATGAAATATGGACTCAACAGTCAAACGAGAAATGTCATTACCATATGCTTGCTTGAAAATCAAACTCCACCACTAGAAAATGAGATGACACACCAATCAAGAGGTCTTTAAAAGGTTGTAATAGGGCTTAGGTTAAGGGCACGGGAAAAGTAAAAAAAATTAGTTATAATCGAGATTGAATTAATAAGTTACCAAACTAGAAAAAATAATCAATTGCTGAATTAAGAAAAATTACAAACTAACTATTCAAGCTTTGTAAATTTTTTTTCTTTTTCATTTTTTTTTCTCTTTTTTTTTTAGGAACAAAAATAAAATTCAACAATTCAAAAAAAAAAAAATGAAACATAGTTAGGCAACTAATTAAATCAAATCTCGATAAAAAAAGGGAGTCAATAACAAGGATAATTTTACAACATATATATGGGTTATGGGTTAACATTAATGGGTTAGAAAAAAAAGTGTTAGGATCAAAGGGGTTTACTAGGGATTAACTCAATAGGTAAGCTTTTTATAGGTTAAATGAGTTAAATCCTAGCTGCCTTTATCTTCTTAATATATCAAATCAATAATGTGGTCTTTACGTGCTTAATCGAAGTAAGTTTTAGAATAGCAAATCAAGTCAACATACTCTCAACAAGAAATAAATGAGCACGAAATAAAATATATGCTCATAGGCTCAAAAGCTCACAAAAAATTATAGTTTTGACGTCAATCTTGCAATTTCAAAATTTCAAGATAATAATTCAATTCAAGGGGACAACATAAAATAATAATTTCTGAAAACAACTTATCATGCTTGACTATCTTGTGTCTTAACATATAAATCAACCAATACATAAACATCCACAAATTATTCCAAAAGAAAATCAATAAAAACTCTAAATTAAAAAAAATAACTTTAATAGTAACTGTGAGAAAATTACTTAAAAACAAACAATAATTCATGGATTTTATCGTATAAGCATATAAACAACCTCCCCACACTTAAGATGTACATTGTCCTCAATGTACAAACAAATATAAGCATAGAGTAAGCATAATATGAAAAGAGAGGGAAAGAATTGAAACTGCCCTAAATTTGTATAAAATCGCCAGAATAGTAAAAATCTATATTGTGGGAAAATTTAAATGTAGTGCATGTTTCTAAGCAAACTAATAAGAAGATAAACACAAATAAATAAGAAGAGAAAGAGATTACAAACTCTAATAAAAACAACCATCAAAATAATAAAAATAATAGCATAGTTCAAAATAAAAATAAAATAAAGAAATCTCACAAATAAAATAAAAACAAATAAAAATAAAAGTACAACCGAAAATAAAATAAATAAAGCAGAAAAATAAATCAGGTCATGGATCGACATCATGCGAGATGTCGGGATCGTGAGGCGCATGATCGGGTGGAGAGATATGGAAATATTGACAGATCTGTTGCAACTATGCCTAAATGGTATCAAGCCGTGGTAACTGTTACTGCTGAGTACGATAAATACCGTCGAGTGTGATCGAATGTTTAGGTGCAGCAATAGAGGGGCTCGGAGGAGGAGTGGGAATGGTTCACGATGGTGGTAGGGGATCATCGTTGAGATGCTTATCATCCTCGTGCTGTTGAGTCGGTCGTAGCGACACTTACTGATCATCTAAAGACCTAGGCTGATGAGCAACCATCCTCATGTGTCTCATAATGTTTAAACCCTGTGGTGTCATATCCCCAACCAAAATAAGAGTACCAATCTGTTTAAAGGTATCAAGGAGACCGAAGTGATGGGCCAATCGTGTGATATATGGACCCATATAGAGAGGTCCACTCCGTGATCGCTCATTCTAATTAAGGCAAAACTAGACTACAAAGTGGGCTAGATCAATCGGATGTTGCTTATGCATGATCTATAAGAAATATGCATCTAAAGTGCCTACGACACTCGTACTCTCTTTCTGGCCAGCTAAAGTATGAGCTAGAATAGCGTAAATGTATCGCACGGCTGGAGGATGGCACCCAGCCTTAGATTGGCTTGGGTTATATGGAACAACAACCTTAGCGATCTCTAACCAACAGAGAGGCTACATAATTGATGTTTCGTGGGAGGGAGGAGAGCTCAATTGCTACTAAGAAATCATCAGAGTATAGTCCAAGAGTGACACCAAAACCTGCAATACTAAAGTGTCGAGCGATACCCCAGAGATGGAATGATATAGCTCGTGGATCATCTCTTGACGGTAGCATTGTCTACAGAAAAAAAGTAGAGCAAAACTCCAAAGAGAGCTCAATATATATCGGCTCCACGATTGTAAAGAATGTTCTCATAGAGCCACAGCAAAAAAAAAGAATGAACCAGTGCGAATAAGCCCACAGTCTGACGGGCGTCCCAACTTATATATCAACCCACTCCTCTTGTGTGATGGTGGGAGACTAACGATTGTCAAATGGAGGTGGGGAAAGGAAATGAGATCGGGGGAAGATAATCCTAAGGGGAAGGATTTGCGTACGGTAGGGAAAATGAGGGGAAACGATAGCTCGAGTCAAATGGGAAAGGATGAGAGGAAAATTTGGTGAGGCTATGGGGGAACTAGTTGTGGTCAGGCTGGTGTCGGAAAGAAGAAAGAAAAGGCGAGAAAGTACAAGAGAAGATGAAAGGGAGAAAGGGGAGACCGGTGGTGAGGGGAAACAAAGAAGGAGATCAACTACAAGAGGCTGTCAAGGGTGGAGAGGAATGGGCGAAGATGATTAGACTGGCATGAAGGCGGCTAGGATTATGGGGTTGTGAGGATCGACAACTGAATGGGGAAGGAGAATGATTTTTTTAAACCCTAGATTTAATAAATGACACAATTGTGTAATTGGCCCGTGTTGGGCCACACGGCCGTATGCTAGGCCGTGTCTGATCACCCTTCACTTCTCTCACACCCGTGTGTAAAACCATATTGGACATACGGTCTCACACGCGTCCATGTTACAGACCGTGTGTCTCAAACGATCAAGTCTCTAGCTAGTGTAACTCTTTGAGCCTATGTGGGGCAAATTAAAATTGACAAAATTAGCTCTAGTATTCACATGGCCTGAGACATGTCCGTGTTTTCAAGCCATATGCCTCACACGACTATGTTACTCACCCCAAGTCGTGTTCCTCACCCCAAGCCATGTGACCCCTATTTTGTTTAATTTTTTTCCAATTTTTTTTAAAAAAATAAGTGATAATGAATGAATGAATTTTTTAATTTTTAAAAAAAATGTTTAGTAATAAAAAGAAAAATGAATGTAGTTTTTTTGAATTTTTTTCTTCAAATTTTTTTAAAAAAAGATAATGAATGAAAGTTTTTTTCAAGAAAGTAAAATAAATAAATAACACAAAAACACTCGGGTTGCCTCCCGAGAAGCGTTTGTTTAGAGTTTAAGCTCGACTTTCTTATTTAAGCTCATGGTTAAGACGAATCTTGGAGTCAAAGCTCTCTCAATATCATTTTTCTACCAAAATAAGGTTTGAGACGAGTACTGTTTACCTTGAACATGTCGAATTCAGAATGTGTTACCTCAATTGTATTGTATGAAAAAATGGTTTTTACCATAAATGGGTTACACCCTTTTGACTTAAATTCTGAAGGAAAAATTCATGGATCTGATTTGTCTAACAATACTTTGTCCTCAATTTTGAATTGGTTCATCATTTTCACATGCACATCATGGCGATGATTTGTTTCTTCTTTTTGGCTTCTCGGTTTCTTGTCAACCTTCATTTGTCATTCATCTAGTTTGTCGAGTTGCACCATTCGCTCTTTACTTATCCTTCGAGTTCTCTTACTTTGAATAAAATATGACTCCAACACGTTTTCATGAGGGGTTTTCTGCAAAGAATGTTGAGTAACATGATTACTAACATTAATAGAACAATTAGTATCATCTCGCTCACTAGGGACCATTACAAAATCATGTGCTTGAAGAGTAATCTATTCATCACCTACACGAAACACAAGTTCGCAAGTACCCACATGAATAATAATTCTAGCAATTGCTAAAAAGGGTCTACCTAAGATCATAGGTACCTCAATATCCTCATCCATGTCCAGTACAACAAAATCAATAGGGAATATAAATTTATCGACTTTCACAAGTACATCCTCAATAATACCCCTAGGATATCAATTGATCTATTCGCTAAACGAATACTCATCCTAGTGAGTTTGAGTTCACCAAGACCAAGTTGTTTGAACTTATAAGGCATGACATTTATACTAGCCCCTAAATTAGTCAAAGCTTTTTCAACATTTAAACTACCAATAAGATAAGGAATAGTAAAACTCCCTGGATCTTTAAGTTTGTTGGGTAGTTTGTTTTGGAGAATGGCCAAGCAAACTGCATTGAGTTCCACAGTCGACAAGTCGTCTAAGTTCCTTTTCTTTGTTAATATCTTCTTTAAAAATTTCACATATTGTGGCATATGCGAAAGGGCTTCAACAAAAGGTAAGTTAATATGCAATTTTTTAAAAAGTTTAAGAAATTTACCATATTGTTTGTTTATGTTGTCTCTCTTCCATGCTGCCGAATATATAATTTGTGGTTTGTATTCTCTAATTACCGACTTTTTCTCTTTCTTTTTTTCCTAAACCTCATCACTATTCTCAATAGCTTCTATCTTTAGATTCTTTTTAGGCACAACTAACCCTTCCACGTTTCGAATAGTGATTGCGTGGATTTGCTCCTTTGGGTTAGTTTTAGTGTTGCTAGGTAAGCTCCTTTGTGGTCTTTCTAAAATAAGTTTGGCAAGCTGTCCAATTTGATTTTTGAACCCTTGAATTGATGCCTGCTGATTTTTCAGTGTTTTGAGATCGACTTTCTAACACCGAAATAAATATAGCCAACATCTCTTTAAGGTTTGGCTTCTTCTCTTGCTGATACAGCCGCTGAAAACCTGGAAGGAGTTGTGACATTTGATTTCCTTGACCACCCCAAGAGATATTTGGATGGTTCTTCCAACCTGCATTATAAGTATTGTTATAAGGGTTACTTTGAAGTCTAGAATTATTACCCAAAAAGTAGACTTGCTCATGCTCCATGTTAGGCTTGAAGTGTGAATATTCTAGATTAATTATCTCCACCCTATTCATATTGCATTGCATCACCGGATTTACCTGCTTAGAAAAATTCAAACCATCAAAAGTTTTATTCAGTGCTTCTGTTTAGCTTGCCAACATAGCAACTACATTTATATTAAAAACACTAGTTGCTTTCATCGGTTTTGTTCTCATGAGTTACCACTGATAGTTATGCACTACTATTTCTTCAATAAACTATTGAGCTTCCTCGAGTGTTTTATTATTCAATGTTCCACCAGTTGCTGCATCAATTAATTACCTAGTTGGAGGATTCAAATCGTTGTAAAATGTTTGAACTTGTAACCACAAAGGTAACTCACGATGAGGGAACCTTCTCAAAAGATCTTTAAATCTCTCCCATGCATCATATAATGTCTCCATATCAAATTGAACAAATGAAAAGATGTCGTTTCTTAACCTAACAATTTTGGTTGGTAGGAAGTACTTCGACAGAAAATTTTTAGTCATTTGATCCCAAGTCGTGATAGAACCTTATAGAAGTGAATTCAACCCTTTTTTGCCTTACTCCTTAAAGAAATGAGAACAACTATAAGTGTATGGCATAATCAGAAACACCATTGATATTGAATGTATGACAAATCTCTAGAAAGTTAGTCAAATGAGTATTTAGATTTTCATCTTGCAAATCATCAAACGATACATATTGTTGTACATCTGAATTGTGTTCGACTTTAGCTCAAAATTGTTTGCAGCAATGGCAGGTCTCACAACATTTGATTCAGTTCCTATCAGAGTGGGCTTAGCATAATCATACATAGTATGAGTAGTAGGAGTTGCAGGAGGTAGCTGATTATTTTGATTATCACCTATCTCCACAGTAATATCCTTTTCCCCTTGATCGCTTATCAAATTCTGTTGATTTTTCCTTGCTTTCCTAACCTCTCTATGATTCCTACAAGCAGTCTTTTCAATCGCATTGTAAAAAAGTAATGGATCCGATGGATTTTCTCTAGTCATAAACCAAAAGAACCTGCCAGAAGTAAACAGATAAAAAATTAGGATATAAAAATTAAATTGAAAACAAAATAAAAATATTAAAATAAAAAATGGGTAAATTAATAGAAATAAAGTTTTTCTAATATTTTAGTCATTGGCAACGGCGCCAAAAACAATTGTAGTCACAAACTAACTAAAAATTCGACAAAGGTAAGTGCATCTATTAATTAATAGTATAGGTACGGTGAACACAAATATTATTCCCAGGGGGACTAAAAGTACTAGTAAGTATTGTCTTTCTATTATTTAACTGACAAATTGGAGTGATTGATTAAAACTAAAATTAACTAAATTGATTAACTAAAGAATAAATCAGGAAAACAAACGATTAACAACTAAGAAGCGAAACAATACCCAGGAAGGAATCCAGCTAGATTTCATCTATCGTTATCAATTTGAATTAAATAATTTCTTCACTTAGTATCTTGATCCGTATAAATCCCTAAATTATGCTAATATCTCTTTCGAGAGTAAGAGCAACTGACTCTAGGTTGATTAATTGAATTTTTTTATAATTAAAACACTTATTGTCGCATTAACTTGATCTATAGATCCCTTATTAGATTTGACTCTAGTTTGATAGGTTTATGTCGTCCTATTTCTAGGATTGCATGTAACTCCACTCTATTATGCTAGATCTATTCTTAAACATGGTCTATTCTTCCTCTGATTTAAGCACCATAAACATGGATCAATAGTTCAAAAATATTACACCAAGAATTAAGCACACATAATTGAGAAAAAAGATCCAAGTATTTATTGCGTAAAACATAAATCAAAAGACAAAATTCATCATAAGGTTCATCTCCCCTGGGTATTTAGAAAATTAGTTCATAATCGCAAATAAAAAATATCTCAAAGACAGTATAACCACAATAAATATAGAAACTCAATAAACTTCAAAGAAATCAAAAGGAGATCTTCAATCTTGATGGAAATCTACTTCTGTGTTGACTTTAATGGTGTTTTTCAAGTTGTTTTCTTCAATATTATCTGATGGCTTACTCCCCTCTTCTTATGTTTGGTATATATAGGTCTTAGAATGCTCGAAAAACCTAAAAAGTGTGTTTTTTTACGTTTTTGGTGTTTTTTTCACATTTTTGGAGTGTAGTTCGTGAAATCCACATAGTTTGGCACATGGTTATGTGGCAACCCGTGTGGCTCATATGGCCGTGTTTCCAGCCCGTATGGAATCAGCTCATGCGGCTTTTGAAACTTGCTCTGATTTTATGATTTTCTCTTGTTTTTCACTCCTTTTGCTCTTAAATGCTCTCCTAAGTATAGAAATATGTATTTAAAGGATTATGAGCATAAAATTCACCATTGTAAATCAAATAATCATCCAAAAACGCATTAAGAATGAGGCTAAAATATGTTACTTTTGGCATTTATCAATTTAGTACCTAGTTGTTTTATGATCTACTTAAATAAGTTAGAGAAGTTTATTTGTGATAGAACTCAAACTTTCTATAGGGAATTGCACTCATTTATAGAACTAGTTGTATATTAAGCTACCGACATTAAAATAAGGTGATTCAAAAACCGTTTTGAAGAGAACTTGAAGATCTACGATTTTGGCACAAAAATCACCCCGAAAGGTGGTTAGAAGGTCTCATAAAGTCAAGTAAAATTTACCCTAGTGATATTCATTGATTAATCTCAAACTTTTCGTAGGGAATTGCATGCTTTATGAAAATGACCATATATTGGGCTAAAGGCCACAAAACCAAGTGACTTAGAAACTATTTTGGAAAGAACTTTTAAATCTATGATTTGGGCATAAAAATCACTCGAAAAGCTTATCATAGCATTTTAAAACATCCAATTGATGTTGACCTTAATGAATCGTATGTGTAACAGCCTATTTTTGTCAAATCAAAACAATGGTTTCGGGACTACAAATCTGAGGTTAAAATAATTATTTTATTAATATTTTAATATTTACAGTATGATAAAATGATTGTGTGAAATTTTCATTAAGAAATTTTAACATTTGGATGGTCAATTTGATAAAAAGGACTAAATTATGTAAAGTGTAAAAGTGGAGTTCTATTAGATAAAAGTATCTAATAGCTATGAAATTAAATAGTGGAGGTACTTATGTTGTAATTGGACCACGACAATTGTAAGTGGACAAAGATGGACATGCATAAACGAATTTTGATGAATTAATTAAAGGTTATAATAGTAAATAGTTAAATAAAGAATAAGTAAATAAAATAAAAATACACTACCATCTTTTAGTCATCATCTTCAACCGAATATTGACGAAGAAACCATTTTTTTCCATTTTAGGGTTCGGCCACATGCAAGCTTTATTGTAGGTCCATTTTTGTTCGATTTTTAATGATTTCTATATTTTTGAGATCATTGCAACTAAGTCTAGCTAACCTAGGGACTATTTTGCAAAATTGTTAAAGATTTTAAATGTTGCAATTGATGAACATATGAGTATTTTAATATTTAATGATAGATATTGAATGTTTGATGATAGTTATATAAGTTTTGTTAAGTGATTTTTAGTGAAAACACAAAATAGGGATTAAATTGTGAAATGTGGAAACCTTGTGGTTAAAATGTGAAATAAATGGAAAATATGGGCTGCTAGGGACCTATTTGTAATTCGGCTAGCATGGGTTGGTATTAAATTGCTTGAATTTGTGATTTTATGAAATAAGGACTAAATTGTAAAAGTTGTGAAACATTAGGGGCAAATGCGTAAAAGTGTTGTAAAGTGAATTTTAGGACTAAATTGAATAGAGAGATAATTAAATAAGTTAATTTTGATTATATATAGATCAAGAAAAGTGAAACTAGGATTTAGATCGGGGAAAAAACAAAGTTCTCGACTAATCGATTAGTTTAGTCGTTTTTGTATCCGAGGTAAGTTCTTATGTAATAAGTTTCATTGTAAATATATTTTAAATGCTTTGATATTTCATAAACTGTGAATACAAGTCTACAGACATGTTTGACAATGATTCGAAGACGATTCAACATTCGAAATCCCGGTTGAACCTTAGGAAAAGATTTGGATACCAGTGACATGTCATTAGGGGATTATTGTGATTATGTGATTTGGGTGCTAGTTCTATACGTCCTATCGATGGCTGAGTATATCGACATGTGTTGTGGTTACTTGACAGCTTATGTGAGCAGCATCATGTAGCTACGTCTCGACTGACAGCTTGTATGAGCTGGCCCATTGATAGCTCTAGTGTGAGTAGTATATGTGATATGAGATTGAGATAGCTTCAGCTATATATGTGGCACTTTGGGTGCGAGTTTCCCATGTTTTTGATAGTGTTTTGAATGGTTCAACGGGTAAATTAAAGACGTGGTTGTGTATGAGATTGATACGAGATGGTACTAGTATGTACATGAATTGTATAAGCTTTAAATCGAAGAAATCGAGAAGTTCATATATAAACTTATGATTGAATATGTGAAAGGTTTGTTAGATATTATAAGCTACATGTTAATATATGCAATTTGTTGAATTATGTATTTAAGATTAAATTTCTTATTATTTTCATATGAGCTTACGAAGCTATAAAGTTTACTTTGTTTATTTTTCCATGTTTTATAGTGATTTCAAAGCTGGCTCAGATTCGGGGATCGTCGGAGACATCATCACACTATCCTACTATTAATTTGGTACTTTTGAGCTTATGTTTTGGTTATGTGGCAGGTATAGGTATTTTGAGTCATTTTGGTTATGAGTTGATAATAATTTTGGCCATTTGAATTGGCTTGTAAATGTTTAAAGTTTGGTTTGTATATAGCCATAGAAATTGATTTATTTTGGTATGTTTGAATCATTTATATATGTGTGTTTATATCTTACGTAATGTGTTGGATGATGGCTGTGTGATACTTGATGGTAATAGGTATTATGAGTATCAAATGGTTGAATTATGGATATTGGTATGCTTGAAATTAGGCTAACTAATGCATATTTGAGTTTGGTCATTTTTGATGTTTGACTAAGTGAAATTTGGTATGAATTGGATGGCATATTGGGATTTGTTTGTCTTGTATACTGTTGGTATTGTAATGGTATAAATGATGCTTGGTTGAGGTTGATTTAATGCCTATTTAATGTTTTAGTGCCATTTGGTTTGGTGTAGGTGTGCACAAGTTTGGGTGGCAAAACAGCTTGGCAAATAGCCTATTTTTGTCTATACGAGTAGAGACACGGTTGTCTGTCTTAGCCATGTGTGATACACGGTTATGTACACGGCCGTGTATCCCCTGGTGTTTAAATTAAAACCAATTCAGTATGCTCCACGCGCCTCATACAAAGGTGTGTGACTTGGCCGTGTGGCATAAGTCAGTATACCCTACAGGTTTGGCATAGCCTAGTACACGGTCTGGCACACGGGTGTGTATGATAATTTTTAGGGCACAAGGCTAGCCACACGGGCATGTATATTGGCCGTGCGACCCAAGTCAGAGAGTTACACAGGGTTGGACACGGGCTGGGAAATGACCATTTGATTCCATTTCGAATGTCCACATGACCTGTGACACGGGCATGTCTTTGGCCATGTGAGACACACGGTTCGGCCACACGGGTGTGAGTCCTCTTTTTTTGAGAAAATTTTCTAAGTATTCTAAGAATTTCTAAAGTTATCGATTTAGTCTCGAACCACTCCTAATGCATGTTTAGGGCCTTGTAAGCTCGTATTAGGGACAATATGAATGGCTGTGATCGAATTGTATTTGAATTGATTAAATTGTATATGAAATGTATGTTTAATGTGTGATAAGTTCGGTAATGCTCCGTAATCCTATTCCGACTCTCATGTAACTTGAATATTTACTTTCAACATATCAAATATTTTCCAATATTCTTTAACTCACGGATCACATGATGTGTGTGTGTAAACAAAAAAAAAAAAAAAAAAAAGAAGAAGAAGAAGAAAAGTATTGAATTGGAAATCTATAAAGAAAAACGACTCCTGAACAAACCTTTTCTTTTAGCCGAACTAAAGAATGGTCAATTGAGGATTATTAGTTCTCATTAATTTTCTCTCTTTTTTTTTCTGTTTTATTTTTTTCGGTAAACCAATATGGGGAAAATATCACTAGGTTTATATTTTAATTAGGTGAAATTGTAATGACCCAATTTTCTTTGGTGCTGGAAACTCGATTTTGAGATCAAAATTTTAAAGTCAAGCTAATCTTAGAATTTTACTTGAACGATTTATCTGTTGTATACAGAATTATAAAATTTGAATTATCCAAGGATCAATAAGCAATTCAACCATAATCAGGTGGCACTAGCGGCTGAACTTGATCATTACCACCATTTCCTTTAATGTCTTCATGATTTAATTTTAGCCATTAGATCATTGTTAATTAGTTTAACTAACTTACTAATTACATGTATATATGAGATAGTGGGAAAGTGTAATCAAAATAGCATTTCCTTCATCTTCTTCCTAAGGCTGATTGTAGAGAGAAATGAAAAGGGTTAAGTTCATCTTCCATAGTCGACGAATATTTTTGGTGGTAAACAAGCTTTCTTTTGATTTTTTTTTTATGAATTCTTACGCTAGTGAGCTTGGCATCAACAGACCAATAGAGAGAATCTCTTATTGTTGAAGTTAATTTAAGTTGCCATTAAAGAGAACCTAGAGAATTTGAGTTAGGAATCATGAGAAAGGTAAGTGGTTAAGCTTAGTGTATGTGAGAATCATGCTAATAGTGAAATGGGTGATGTTGGAACGAGCTTGATTAAGCTTAAGCTTTAAGGCCATTCTTGAGTTATTATGGACCAATTTACTAAGAATGAAATCTGTTAGAAATAAATGCTATAAATTGATAGCCTAAGGTCCCTAGAGAATAATTACAAAGTTAAATTTTGATTTGATTATAAAAGTTGAAAGATACAAGAATTTCATACATTTAGATTATTAGGGACCTAAGTGAATTAATGAATGACATGTTTATTTTTCAAGTTTATATGCTTAGTGTTATGAAATTGATATTGTTTTTATATCAAAATTACCGTATTCAGCAAAAGATTAAGTTAGTACCTCAAAGGAAAAGGGGAAAGAGAAGGCGACGAATGAATAACTTACTTAGTTTGTGATACTTAATGAATTTCATTACATGATATAATTGTGTCATGTCCATAGCATGAATGGTAAATATCATTCTAAAAGGTATGTAAATGAATTTAGTGAATTGATGTGGTTTATGCCATGTGAGATTATAAATTGATTATTTATTTGCTATATATGATTATGTGATAGTATATTATACCTTAAGATATTTTAAATGTTAACTTGGTTGATAGTATAATAGAGATGCATATGAATACAATTATACATGCTTGAGTTGATGTGAATGACATGGATTACTATACTTTGGTATGGGCTTTAAATTGTTAATGTGATAATGTTGTAATAAGTTGTATATTAAAGCAAATTGATAAATAGGATTTCCCTATTAATGATAATAGATAGAGTTTGGGTGTAGTTGATCTGCTATAATTCGTTGTAGTAAATTAAGGTCTTTTCGGTGCTTAACGAGCTTGTTTTATAGCAGTTTTATATGTTTTAATTTCATTTTCGACTTTTAAATCTTTGTGTTTAAATTATGAAAAATAAGTGTTTTTATGTAATTTCGAGTTATGTTATGACCTGATGGGCCACTATGGGCCTAGGCATGATCTAACAACTTTATCTAGTATGTAGGACACTAATTTCAAGCTTAAAAGGCAAAGGAAGATTGTAGTGTTGCGACAACGGGAAGTGGTGTTGCAACAACAAACTTTGAAGCCAAAATACTCAGAATTTGAAGGTAGTGTCGTGACACTGGTCTCGTGGTGTCGCGGCATCGAGTAACGAACTGGCATTTTATTTAAGGGTATTTTAATCCACATAATGTACCTTAATCAAATTTTGGGTTTTTTAGTAACCTTAATTAGGTTTGATCATAAACTATATAAATAGGCACGTTAAGTCTCATTTGAGGAGGCTAGGCCAAGTTAGTTGTTTTAGTATTTTAGGGTTTTAGTTTAGTTTTTATTTTCTTTCCAGTTTAGTCCTTTTTATACTTTTGTTCTTGTTTTAACTTGGATTCGATTTCGATCAAAGGATTTAATATAATACTTTTTCACTATTTTGTGGTTGATTCCAATTGCAATTGAGGTGATCTTCGTAACTATTAAAGGAGATTTCACTTCCGAGCTCAAATTGATATAAAAAACGAACTTATTTCTCTACTCTTTACTTTTATTTAATTTGTTATTTTCATGTTAAATATGATTTTAGGAATTATTGCATTTAGATCCATGAGTATCTAATTTCCTTAAGGAGATTAATGAATAGATGCGTAAATAATTAAGGAATGAACAAGGGTTGAAATTCAAGTTAGTTGGTTTAAATTATGTACAATTAAACCCTAGAAAGTGATGCCCCTAGGAAGTAATTTAGGATTAATGAGATTGAGAAAAAAAATTTACAGAGTAAATTATAATTTATCCCGGTCAAGAAAGTGACGCCAAGAGGTAAGCATGTATTGGTCGATTAGTTAATTAGTTAGAGACCAAGAAATATTAACTGGTTAATTAATAGCTAACTCAAAAAAACCCAAATTCTGAAGTTAATTAGGATCATTGAAGTGAGTTGATCTCCTGTCTGTTTTATTGAATTATTTTCTATTGTTAAATTGATTGATTTTATTTTAAATAATTTTTAGGTTAATTTAATTAAATGATGTAAATTTGAATTTTCGTAATATAATTTTAAATCAGTACTATTTAGACTTATTAGTGTAGAGAGTTATTTTAGGTTTAATTCAACCTCCTTTAAGTACTATCATTGGAATGCTTCCCAAAGTGTTTTGTTGTAACACTAATCTATATTATAATTTGACCTGTATACTTGAGGACACTGCTACTTAATTTTATATCTTTTTCTTGTAGTATTTCTAGTCCAGACATTCGCACGTTTGGCGGCGATCAAGTTGTTGGTATTGTTGCCGGAGAGTTTTTGACATTAGAATTAAATTTAATTTCCTGCATTTGAAAGGATAAATAGGAAAATTTAGAATTAGAGATACGAATTTTTATTTTATTTTAACTTCTCTTTGACTTCAATGTATGACTATAACAACTCGTTTTTAGTGAAATCGGAATAGTAGTTTCGGTACAACAAATTTAACGTTAAAGTATTTATTTTATTAATATTTTATTGTCTACAGCATGATAGTAGTATCGTATAAAAATTTTGTTAAGAAATTTTACTGTTTACATGCATAATATGATAAAAAGGACTAAATCACGTAAAGTGCAAAAGTTGAGTTCTAGTAGTTAAAGGTATTAAATAGCTATAGAACCTTAAAGTATGAGTCCTTATGTGGTAATTAGACCATAAATGGTGTTAGTAGATGTGCATGGCTTGGTATAAGTGAAATTATTAATGTTTTTAAAGGTTATATATGTATTTTGGTAAATAAATGACAAATTCAATAAAACAAAAATTAAGCTATCATCTCTTACCTTTCTACAACCGAAATTTTAAAAGGAAAAAAAGCCATTAAAGTTTGCTAGATTCAGCCAACTTATTTCCTAGTGCATGGTATGTATTTTTGTCCCGTTTTTAATGATTTCTATGTTTTGGGGATCGTTGAGCTTAATCTAGCTAGCCCGGGGACTATTTTGTGAAACTGATAAACTATTGGGGTTTTTCATTAAATAATATAGATGAGTTTTGATGATTTATGAAAGAAAATGATTAGTTGTTGTTAGATAAACAACTTTTGTTAAGTGATTTTTGGTGAAATTGTTAAATAGGATTAAATTGAAAAATAAAAAATTTTACATGGTGAAATTGTGAAATAAATGAAATATAGGGCTTTCTAGGGACGTAATTGATATTCACCTATGATGGGTTGTGTTTGAATTGTATGAATTTATACTTTTATGACCTAATGACTAAATTGCATAGAAATCAAAAGTATAGGGGTAAAATTATAATTTTGCTAAAATGTGATTTTGGGTTAAATTGAATAAATACATATTGAATTGAGCTAACTATATTCGTTTAGATCAAGGCAAACCTTGCACGGCTTTAGATTGGGGCAAAGATAAAGTTTTGAATTAGTCGCCTCCCTATCTACTTTTACTCGCCAAAATAAGTTCGTGTAATTAAATCGTGTATATATGTTTTAATTGAATTATACTTGTATTGTGAATTGCGATATGTACATACTGGTTGCATATCCAATGACGTACGACGATTACCGAGCCTCATTTGAACCTAAGAAATTTGTAGGATACAAATGACATGTCATTAGGGTTTATATGATTCGAGTGCTAGTCCTGAACGTCCTACTGATGGTTGAGGTCCAACATGTGTTGCAAATACTCCACAGCTCGTGTGAGTAGCATCGTGTAGCTACGTTCTGACCCACAACTTGTGTGAGCATTTTGATTCACAACTTGTGTGAGCATACATGTACAGGATTTGACGGATTTACAGTTATATGAGTTAGCACACTATGTGTGAGCTACCCCGGGTATCCGACGATATTTTATATGGTTCAATGGGCATTATTCTAACATGAAATAGAAAGAGTTCAATACGAACTAATACAGGGACACATGTGAATTACATTGAAATGATGTTACATGGTATATTGAGAATTGCAATGGATGATACATGTATATGAAACATAATTAAATGATGTGCTCATCCATGTTTATATTGCTTATGTATATGTTTACATGGCTAACATGTCTTGTAACACCCCTTACCCGTGTCTGATGTTGGGACAGGATACTAGGCATTACCAGACTTAAACATACACATACACGTAAAATCGGGCCATAAAATTTCAACAAATTCAAAACATTCAAACACGTGCATATCGTCCCTTATACAGGCCTATGAGGCCCAAAACATACACCGGGGGCGGTTCGGGACTAAATCAAGAAGTTCCAAAAATTTTACAATGCTTAAGAAATTTTTCCATGTTTAGAGAGTCACATGCCCATGTGGGTAGGCCGTGCGGTCACACACACCCATGTGGCTCTGGACACGCCCATGTCCTCAGCCCGTGTAACTCTCTGTTTATGATGTCAGCAACGAAATAGAGTCACACGACCAAGTCACGCGCTTGTGTGCTAAGGTCGTGTCCCCCACACGGCTGAGACACATGGTCGTGTCTCTACCCGTGTAGCTAGCACTTAGGCTATTTTCCAAGCCTTTTTGTTGCCTTAACCCTTCACATGCTTAAACACTTCATAAACATATGCTATAACACCGATTTAATGATTACACATCCTTTATTAAGACTCAAAAATAGAATTGCATGGCTACATACATGTGAATCACATACTCATATAATACCAAGTCTAAACACATCCATTCATATTATTTTGGCTTTACCATTTTAATCACTCTTATACTTTTATACCATGTTCAATAGCATACCATTTAATCTCAACAAAATCAGCAAGCATACATATCATGATATCATCTAATCATAGCAATCAAGCCAAATCATATAACCACTTCACAGGGCAATATCACATAACTTGGATAATTAGGCTTACCAGCCATGACCATCATAAGCCACATCTCATGGCTATATACAATGTACTAATATAAGCTAAAATCTTGGCCAAATCATAAGAACACATATCAATAACTAAGTCCCTATACATGCCACTCACTTGAAGACGTTTAAGATTCATCAATACCCTGAAAGTGATAGCTTGATAGTGTGATGCTGCCTCCGACGATCTCCAACCCTGAGCTAACCTAATAACACTAAAAGAAATGGAAAAGAGAGGGGTAAGATTTATAGCTTAGTAAGTCCACATGAAAATAATGAGCAATTTATTAACATGCTTTTACCAAATTCTTACGACATGTTCTCATTGTAACACAATCAAATTAACACATAATTCCACTATTTGCTCATATTCTAGTCAAGCTGTCTTCTCGAGTCATAGTTACTAAATTATTTATAACTTGAGCTAAGAAACTCTAAATTAAGATCCACTAATTTTCCATGCAATTAGACTCAATATCTTTTTACCATAAAATTTTTCAGAATTTTTGGTCTAGCCAATAAGTACAGTTTATTCTTCAAAGTTACCCCTATTCTGCTGTTTGACAACTTTGACCTTTTTTACTAAAATTCATTTATCTCTTAGTACGGGATTCGGATAATGTTCCAGTTTGTTTCTCCTAAAAATAAACTCATTAATAATTTATTCATGTGAATTCTAACCCATAATTATTCTTGTACAATTTTTAGTGATTTTCCAAATTTAAGATAGGGAGCCTAGAATCACTCTGACCGTATCTCACAAACATTCAAATATCTCATAATATGAAATTATTTTGTTTACACTGTTTCCTATATGTGAAACTAGAGTCAATAAGATTTAATTTTATATCTTATTCAATCTCTAATTCTATTTCTACAATTTTTGGTGGATTTTCAAAGTCACACAACTACTGCTGTCCAAAACTATTTTAGTGCAATATCATGATAACTATCATATGATGACAAAATAAACATAATCATAAACATAAACATAAGTTTATTCATCATTCAAAACCTTTGACTTACTTATCACTCACATACCTCTTTATCATGAAACATCATATATCAAGGCATTACTCGTGAGTTTAGTGTACATACTTGTACCAACTCGTAATACATCATATAATCATAACTTCCTTAACATGTTCTCCTTACGACTTTCATCACATGATCCATTACATTACCCGTTGAACACTTGGAATACTATTGGATATGTAGAAAGCTTGCACATAAGTGCCACATATACATACGTAGCCAAAGCTACCTCATAACATGTAATGCTCGTAATGGAGCTACTCACGGGCTTGCTCATTTAAGCTATCGATCAAGGTGTAACTACATGGGTTGCTCAAAAAAGCTGTCAGGTATTCGGCCACTCAAAGATTACCTAGCCACCGGTAGGACACGCAAGACCATTGTCTGGAGCTAAATCACATGTCTCGCATCTATTATGAACTCAGACCACTCAATGAGCTCGGATGCCACATATATCACGAACCCGGACCACTCAATGAGTTCAGACTTCTTAATTCCTAGTGACATGTCACTTGTATCCTAAACTATTTCTAAGGTTCAAATGGGGTTTTTCTCACTTGCACATTGCACCTCTATTGCAGTTGCTCGTGACGTCATGGATAGCGACTATAATATCATTCATGCTTACGATAGTACCAATTGCCCATTCATAGCATAATAAGGCATAACTCAAATAGCAAATAAGCTTTTAAGAATTTACATAACATATATCACATATTTCATATATCACTTATCATGTATCATCATTTTTTTACATTTCATGTAATATTCTTCCATGTCATATTTCCACATCATATACACCATTTCATCAATTTTTCCAATATATTAAATCATACAATATATGAAATAATAATAAGGAATATAATTCAAACATAACATTGCATTATTATTATTATCATACGAACTTACCTCGAATCCGAGCACAACTAATTATTCCATTTTAGTCAATAATCTCATACTTTCCCGATTTAAGCCTGAATCTCAGTTTTCTTGATCTAACATTTCAAATATAGCTTATTTAGGACTCACATTATTCATATAGACCCAAAAATCATATTATGGAAAAATTATATTTTTGCCCCTAAATTTTATCATATTTACACTTTTGTCCCAAGGCTGGTAAAATGATTTTCATTCAATTTATTTGTTCTTTAAGCCTAGCCGAATCATTTTCATAACTATATCAGCTCACAATTTCCACTAAATCACACTTTTATGACAAATTTTATAACTTTTACAATCTAGTCCTTTTAAGCATTTTCACCAAAACTCACTTAGCAAAAGTCGTTTATTTAACACCTAACATTCATTTTTTACCATTAGACGTCAAAAAACATGTTTATCACTCATGGATAAAATTTTAAACATGAACCCTAACTCAAAATAATGGTAGAAATAGGTAAATCGAGTTACTTGGACTTAAAAACGTAAAGATCATTAAAAATGGGGTTTAGGATCACTTACAAATGAGCTTGGAAGCTTGAACCAAACCCTAGCCATGAATTCCATGGTAGATTCGGCTGTCACATGAAGAAGATGGAAAAATTTTGCTTATTTTGGCTTTTTTTATTCTTTTAATTATTAGATTACCAAAATGCCCCTAACTTAAAAATATTCTATTTCACCCGTTTTATGTCTATTTTTGTCCAAAAATTAACCAATGGTATAATTACCATTTAAGGACCTCAAATTTAAAATTTCAAAACAATTTGACACTTTTAACATGTAGAACTCAACTTTTGCACTTTTTATGATTTAGTCCTTTTGACTAAATTGAGTGCCCAAACATCAAAATTTTCGAACAAAATTTTCACGAAATCATCTCTTGATATTTTAGACCGTAAAAATATAATAAAAATAAGTTTTCTTACATCGAATTTGTGGTCCCGAAACCACTGTTCTGACTAGGCCCTAATTCCGGATGTTACATGTCTGGTATATATGCATAGGCTTTGGCCAATCTATGGTTGGAATATGCTAAGTTAACTTACCTATTATGTGATTAAATGGTAAGTTATGTGTTATATTATATGAACTTACTAAGCAATTATGCTTACTATGTGTTATTTTTCGTGTTTTATAATGAATCAGAAGCTTGTTCGGGTTGGAAGCTTGTCGGAGTTATATCACACTATCCATTAGCTATATCAGTACTTTTGGATGTTTCAAAGTTTTGCTATAAAGGCATGTATAGGTATTTTGGTTAATAAAAAGTAGCCATTGGTTTTGACTTGTGTTTATGGCATTTTGAGTGATGATATGGATTTAGTTTTGGTATGTATATTGTAACACCACAAACCCAGCCTAGAAGTTAGGCCCGAATTTGACATTACACATTGAAGTTTTTTTCAAAACCATGTTCTCATTGAAAACCCTTCTTACTATTTAAAACCTCTGGCCATTTTAAAATTGTGAAAACCTCAATTTACGTTGGTCTATTAAAATTCATTCTCTTGTAAAACATTATTACCTTTAAAATTTTATTTGCTTGCGGAAGCTTAATTTAAAGAGTTACGGAAATGTGATATTTTGACAAAATAGTTTTGGAAAAACCGTGTTCTACTCTAGCAGTTATAATAAAATATATAAAATTCCAAATTTAGAACCAGAAATTAGAAGAGGCCTTATTACAACCCAGATCAAATATAAGTACTTGTAAATAGATAACTTAAAAGAAAATTGGAAACAATAGCAGTTGTGTGGCCACCTTTGATTCCCTTGCAGCACCAATCCTCCTAGTACTGGGGATTACCTGCACAGTTAATAAACGGGGTGAGTTTAAGAAAACTCAGTGTGTAATCCCCTCCTAAATTAAAATAGTTAGTAAACTGACAAAATTCAGAATCAGCCTGGGCCAGAGCCCATTTCAGTAACAGTGTCAAGTGGCCTTAGCCCATTAACAAAATCAGGTGGACCTGAGCCCAATACAGAATCAGTATCAAATGCAGATATGCAGAAAGATATCCAGCCCAGTCCAACCAATACATCACCCATACCGACCAACACACCATGTGGGGATAAAATCGACCCACTCAGTCGTCATTCTATCATACAGGGGTATTATGGTCATTTTACCTACAGGGGTATTACGGTCATTTTACACTACAAGGGTATTACGGTAAATTTACAAACTAAGAGTCTTAACGACCTCACAGAAGGTCTACTATCGCCTCGAGCTACTTAAGTAACCTATACAGACCTAACGGTGTAAATGGGCCTAAGACCCATACTCGGCCCAAGTGGGCCTGCATACTTGTGTGGCCCATTTAGCCCCAAAACAGCCACAGCTATGTGAACGTCATAGTCCAAACAACACTTACCACATCACATACATTTTATCCGTGTGGGCCCACAAGCCCACTAGGCCCACACGGCCTATTTCGGCCCAAGGAGGCCTAGAACAGCCCAAGACCACGAGAGCGCTTGTGGTGGCCTCTACAGTGTAACGCCCATGTTCGTGGGCTTGGTTTACCCTATGAGCGTTTGCACACTCAAGAGGCCTTAAATGTCGAAGTTTCAGCTTTTCAGCTTTTGCCAACTTCCAACAAAGAAGGGTGTGAATACACACCTGTTTATGACAATGCGCCGAAGTCCACGATCACTAACCTTGGCATATCCTATAGTGTTCCAAATGGTTCAACGGGAAATTTACTGTTTAAGTCGCAATGATAGAGCTTATGGCTATGTTGTGAGTGGTACAGGTATTTACATGAAATTGATGAGATGCGAACTCAATTAATGTTGTACAATTAGTAAGGAATGAATATGAGCATGTTGAGTAACACAGGTATGCATGCCAAGCTCATGAGAAATGATTTCGGTTCATGATGCATATTTGGTGAAGATGTAAATAGGTAATTCATGCCTATGAAATGATTTTGTGCTGACCTTGTGATTATAGGTCTATACCTATGATGTATAAATATGTATCTTTACCAATGTGGTGAAAATAAATTAATAAGGTGTGATAAACTTAGTATCATTAATTTACATTAAAGCAGTTTTGGATAGCAACTGTAGTTTGAGTTTGAAAATCCACTAAAAATTGTGAAAATTGAGTTAGAGGCTGAATAAAATATGAAATTAAATATTAATGAGTCTCGTTTCACATAGAAGAAATGGCGTAAGCAAAAGAGTTTCATATCATGAAATATTTAAATTGTTGTGAGATAGAGTCAGAATGATTTAGGAATCCCCTATTCTGATTTGAGAAAATCATTGAAAATTTTACAAAAATAGTTATAGGTTATAATTTATATTCTTAGAACTATTAATGAGTCTACTTTCAAGATAAATAGATGAGAACATCATCCGAGTCCCGTATAATGAGATAATTAATTTTTAGTGAAGAGGGGTTAGAACTGTCAGACAACAAAAAAAGGGTAACTTTAAAGAATAAAACGTACTTATTGGCTAGACCAAAAATTATAAAAATTTTATAGTAAGAATATATGTGAATTTATTTTCAAATAAAATTAGTGGAACTTAATTTGGAGTTCCGTAGCTAAAGATATAAATAATTTAATGACAGTGACTCAAGAAAACAACTTGACCTGAGCATAAGTAAAAGTGCAATATGGTTGTATTACCTTGAGGAGCAAGTTGATAAATTGCTTATTATTTTCATACGGTTTTAATAAGCTATAAAGCTTACGCTCTCCTTTCCATTTCTTTAGTGTTGTCAGGTTAGCTTGGGGTTGAAGATCGTCGGAGGCAGCATCACACTATCAAGCTATCACCTTTGGAGCATTGATACATATGTTAGCGTTTTCAAGTGAGTGGCATGTATAGGGACTCAGTTTTATGATAGATGTTGTTATGATTAGCCAAATGTATTGACTTATATTGATTCACTGTATATAGCCATGAGATGTGGCTTATAATACTTGTGGCTTGTAAGCTTAGTTATCCATGATAAGTCCTAATTCTTGTGATGTAATGATGTTTTTATGCTTGTGGGGCATACATGATTGGCGTTAAGACATGTGTGTATGATAAAATGCTTCATGACTAATTCAAAATGGTTATAGCCATGAAGTAATTGTATGGTATATAAATAAGATGATGATGATTGGTCATGAATGCTTAATGTCTAAATAAGGCCACTTGACAAGGTCAATAAATATGGATTATTGTGTCTAGACTTGATATTATATGAGTATGTGAAACTTATGAATGATAGCATGTTAAAGTTAAGAATACACATTAGTGAATTAGGCTAAACCATTAAAATGAAGCCATGATGTATGACTTTGATGTGTGTAAATGTGTGAGGGATTAATGGTAACAAAAGGCTTGGAAAATAGCCTAAGTGTTGGCCATATGGGCTGAGACATGACCGTGTGTCTCAACCATGTGGGGGACACGGCCTTAGCACACGGGCGTGTGGCTTGGCCGTGTGGTTTAATTTAGTTGCTGACGTCATAGTCAGAGAGTTATACGGCCAGAGGACATGGGCGTGTCGAAGGAACACAGGCGTGTTCCTGAATCCATATGGGCGTGTTACTTTGTGTCATGGAAAAATTTTCTAAGTTTTCCTAAAACTTTCTAAGGTTCTTGGTTTAGTCCCTAACTACTTTCAATACATGTTTAGGGCTTCGTAGGCCCGTATACGGGACATTATGCATGTGTATGAAAAGTTTTGATACGAATGAAGTTTTGTAGTCTGATTTTTGCATGTATGTGTATGTTGAAGTCTAGTAACGCCTCGTACCCTATCCCAACATAGGACTCGGGTAAGGGGCGTTATATTTAGTGGTATCAGAGCTATAGTTTAGTCAGTTCTCAAATTAACCTAGTACGTGTAAGGGTCTAGCTATACATGCCATAAATTCATGATAGTGTGATGTCTCCCAACGCGAATGAGAACTATCTCGTGTAGACAAGGTTCTCCCAATCACATAGATAGAGATACGAAGGTATTCTAATAAAGTGTAGTTATGATGAATTGAAACTTGAAAAGGTATGAATAAGAATTCATGAAATGAATATATACATGTTTTTGATTTGAGAAACATGAAATAGAATGTGTACATGGCATAATGAGCTTATCTATGGTTGATTGACAATCCCGTGATGTATATGGCCCAATTATTCGGGTAAAAGCATGTGTTTAGATAACTTATCAAAAATATCAATGGAATGAATGTTCATGTATACTTATTTGAATGAATATAGCTGGCGAATTCATATAGTCTAAGTATAAGTGTCAAATTGCTTGGATTGATTTACATGTTTGTAATGATATGCATACGATGATGTGTGAGATAAAAGTATAGATTGGAATATACTTATCCATGTTTATTGGCTCTCGTGTGATGTTATGTACATAACTTGTTTGATTGAATGAATGGGATAAGTAAAGTTACTCAAAGTTCATAGAGTGCATGCATAAGTGTATTTGTCTAAATTAGATAACTGGAAAGTTGGCGTAAAACGAATATGAATATCAGTTTGTCTGAAATGAATGAAATGATTTTGATGATGTTGCTATGATGATGAAATTTGTGCTACATGTGTATGTATATGAGAGTCGAGTCAGAGGCCTTACGACCTCACCCCATTACCAGAGTGGTGTATTGTAATGGAATTTGATGAGATTTGCGCCGAATAAACTCACAAGTGTGAAACCAAAGAGTTCAGTGGGGGAATAACTATAAACATGATTAGAGATTGAGAATGAGTTGATAAGTAAAGTTAGAGCTAGAAAGGTATCATGTTGACATAAAGATTATTTGAATTATGTACTGTCACAGTTAGAGAAGAGATTTACTTTGGTAAATCGAATTGCTCAGGTACGAGGTTGAGAGAATGTAATGATTGTGTCCTTCTCAGAGCTGATCTTCTTTAGTGAAAGGAATAATATGGGATTTTTGATGACAGAAATAGTTAGAGGAATAATACTTGTAATATGAGATGTCTAAGCATGGTAATTACAGTGAACAAATGATGACTGCCTCTCTTGATATGTTTTAAAAAGATCATTGTTCTCGGAAGTGCTATAGTAGCTATCTATCTTCTGATGAAGTTCTTATTATATGAGAATGCTATCTGATCTAATGTCAGACGAAGGCATTGTCGGTCTGACCGGTTTATAATATGTTTTGCTTTACTCATCTCTGGTATTCTATTATATTCTGTCTGTTGAGAACTTATTAGAAAATGCATACGATGTTATGATTCTGTCTCTTTTAATTGTTGCATTTGATTCTAGTGGGATGAAATGATGTTTTCTTCTGGACTTTTTCTCTATGAGAAATTATCAAGATCTTTCATATTTCCTTAAAAGTTTGTTTACGGTCTTCCGATATAGTATCGTATCTTGGGATTTCTCTATCCTCGATTTCTTTACTTGGTTTTCTCGTTATCTTTGTTCCATAATCTGTCAAGTGTGACTATGCTCCTGATTTGATCATGGTAATGCGGTGATTTTAGTATTTGGATTTCTCTAATTTACGTGTAAGGATTTGACATCGACAAAGGCATAAGTGGTTAAATTTCAAATTTCAATTAGTATGATAGATCTCTTTTCTCAAGTAAGTTAATCAAAGCTAATGTAAGTGAAATGGTCTTTGATTAGCATGATGAGTGAATTCCAAATGATTGTAGGATAAATTTTTTCTTATGAAAGTCGAATGGCTTAGTCCATGTTAGCAAAACTTGGACAGATGAGAATATTGTTAATTGAAGCATTTGAACTGGTCTAGTATGCACTTGGATAGAAACTTGTTAATTTTCAGTGATGCACTGTTGTATGAATTGTAATGTGTTTTAAAACAATAAGATAATGTGATAGCTTAGAGCATTCGATACCACAGAAAGATTTGAGTTGTTAACAAGGTTAGAGTCGAATATCAGGTTTTACCGGAGCTATCTTCTCCAGTGCTGATATTAGAATAGAAATGAGAAAAGATTATTCTCGAGGCCTTATCAGAATTATTTCTATCTTGAAAGAGGAAAAATGTGATGTAGCTTATTGTTAAATGTTTGATGAGATCTGCAAATCATGCCGGTATGTACTAAATTCCCGCTCATCAGATTAATGAGACTTCGTGTCTTTATAATTGCCAGATTTCTCGGAATACTAATCTCCATTAATCGGACTGTGTGAAATTAAAGAGTATAAGGTCAAGA
Organism: Gossypium longicalyx; assembly: GCA_025698465.1. Lineage (NCBI taxonomy): Eukaryota > Viridiplantae > Streptophyta > Magnoliopsida > Malvales > Malvaceae > Gossypium > Gossypium longicalyx. Next base: position 43,865,187 of record CM046996.1, on the reverse strand, counting down.
TGAACTTTCTAGTTTTACTATTCGAATTTGAAATGATTCAGGTATGTGTGTTTATGTGACATGATGACATAGATCGAACTTTTGTGTGTATGAACTCTCAAATAGAGGTTGAAATTCAACCGAGGTGTAGTATAGCAATGAACTGCTTATGAAACTAATTTGAGAAAGAAAATAGGTAAGCATTAAAGACACAGTCGAGTGAAAGTTATTTTTCAATAATTATGAAAAAAAATTTTATGTGAAAAACCAAACCACTTTCCTGGTAAGATTTTCCTGGATGAAAATCCCTAAAGGGGGAGAATTGTAATATCCCGATTTTGGGCCTAGTGGGAACAGTAGTTTCAGAACCTCTATTCTGGGGCCAGAGAAGTTATTTTTAATGTTATTTTATGTGTTATAGCATGATTATATGAGTGCATGAAAATTTTGGTAAAATAATTTTGGTGAAAATTTTGAGGTGTTTAAAGTGCAAATAGACCCTAAAAAGGGTGCTTGGCCGGCCATAGAGAGAAAGAAACTGAAAAGTCAAAATTGGTGGGTATTAGGTAGCTTATTTGGTATTAAAATAAAACAAAAAGAAAAAAGATGTCATCTTTTCCTCTTTCTTCCTTCCTCCACCGAAAATACCAGCAAAATAGGGGTTTTGAGAGCTCAAATTTTCAGCAACTTCCATCCCTTGCAAGCAAGTGATTTTGATGATCATTTTTGTAGATTTTTGTGTTTTTGGGACCCTTGTAGCATGAGCTAACTAAAGGGGGGACTATCTTGCAAAATGGTTGAAAGCCTAGGGTTTTCCCATGAGAGCAGTTATGTTGTTTGCTAAATTTTTATGGAAGAAAATGAGTCTTGGTTGTGTAATAAACAACTTTTGTGAAAGAAGTTTGCATGAAAACACCTAAAAAGGGCTATTTTGTAAAGTTGTAAAATAAGTTGTAAATGTGTGAAATAATTGAAATTTTGAGTTGCTATAGTTATAAAAAGAATTCGGTTAGGCTTGGTCAAGGAGGAAATTCGATAAAAATCGATTTACGAGCCTAGGGGTAATATCGTAAATTTGTGAAAGTCTAGGGGCAAAATGGTCATTTTGCCAAAGTATAAATTATGAAATGTATTGGTTAATATGATGATTAAAATAGTGGATTTTATCATTATAGATCAAGAAAACTAAGATTTGAGCTTAAATCGGAAGGCACGAGGTTATGGACTAAAATGGAATAATTGGTCGAAATTTTCATTTGAGGTAAGTCCGTATGACTAAATAAGCAAGTTATCCGTATTATTGTTAATATACTTGAAATCCATTTTGGTATAATCGTATTGAATTATACGTTGATGGATTTATGTATGAGAAAGTGATACCAAATGTTAATAACATTTTTGTAATGATTGAATACATTGGAAATTTGATAGAATATGATATTCCATTGAAACGAGTAAGTTGTGCGTAAATATTACAACTTTATCATTATTACGCATTGAATGCTTGATTTTGCATATAATGCTTGAATGTGGTTATAAGTATGGTAAGATGAGAGTTATCGTGATAAACTCCTGGTTGAACCTTAGGAATAGATTGGATATTCATGCCGTGACATTCGGGTGATATGTGTGCTAGTGTAAGACATGTTTGGGACATGCATCGGCTATATTATGAGAGCCAGTGTAAGACATGTTTGGGACATGCATCGGAATTGAGAAGAGAGCTAGTGTAAGACATGTCTGGGACATGCATCGGCCTTGAGATATGCAAGCTAGTGTAAGACCTGTCTGGGACATGGCGTCAGCTTGTGTGTCAGTGTAAGACCTGTCTGGGACATGGCATCGACACCGATAGATGAGAGCCAGTGTAACACCTGTCTAGGACACGACATCAGCTTCGATATATGAAAGTTAGTTTAAGACCTGTCTGGGACATGGCATCGAATTTGATGTGCTAGCCAGTGTAAGACCATGTCTGTGACATGACGTCGGCATTTTACCCTATGTTTGAGGCTTAGTGAATATACTGTAGTGTTGTTCAACGGGAAATTTACGGTTTAGGTCGCAATAATAGAGCTTACGGCTATGTTGTGAGTGGTACAGGCACTTACATGAAATTGATGAGATGCGAACTCAATTAATGTTGTGCGATTAGTAAGGAATGAATATGGGCATGTTGAGTAACACAGGTATGTATGCCAAGCTCATGAGAAATGATTTCGGTTCATGATGCACATTTGGTGAAGATGTAAATAGGTAATTCATGCCTATGAGAATGATTTTGTGCCGACCTTGTGATTATAGGTCTATAACTATAATTTATAAATATGTATCTTTACCAATGTCGTGAAAATAAATTAATAAGGTGTGATAAACTTAGTATCATTAATTTACATTAAAGCAGTTTTGGACAACAACCGTAGTCCGACTTTGAAAATCCACCAAAAATTGTGTAAATTGATTAGAGGCTGAATAAAACATGAAATTAAATCTTTATGAGTCTAGTTTCATATAGAGTTTCATATCATGAAATATTTAAATTAATGTGAGACAGAGTTAGAATGATTTAGAAATCCCCTATTCTGATTTCAGAAAATCATTGAAAATTATACAAAAATAGATATGGGTTATAATTTATATTATTAGAACTATTAATGAGTCTATTTTTAAGATAAATAGACAGGAACATCATCCGAGTCCCGTACCATGAGATAATTAATTTTTAATGAAGAGGGGTCGGAATTGTCAGACAGCGAAAAAGGGGTAACTTTAAGGAATAAACTGTACTTATTGGCTAGACCAAAAATTCTGAAAATTTTATGGTAAGAAGATATGAGTTTAGTTTCAAGGAAAATAAGTGGAACTTAATTTGGAGTTTTATAACTCCAGAAATAAATAATTTAATGACTGTGACTTGAGAAAATAGCTTGACCTGAGCATAAGTAAAAGTGCAATATGGTTGTATTACCTTGAGGAGCAAGTTGATAAATTGCTTATTATTTTCATACGGTCTTACTAAGCTTTAAAGCTTACCCTCTCCTTTCCATTTCTTTAGTGTTGTCAGGTTAGCTCGAGGTTGGATATTGTCGGAGGCAGCATCACACTATCAAGCTATTACCTTTGGAGCATTGATACATATGTTAGCGTTTTCAAGTGAGTGGCATGTATAGGGGCTCAGTTTTATGATAGATGTTGTTATGATTAGCCAAATGTACTGACTTATATTGATTCATTGTATATAGCCATGAGATGTGGCTTATAATGCTTGTGGCTTGTAAGCTTAGTTATCCATGATAAGTCCTAATGCTTGTGATGTAATGATGTTTTTATGCTTGTGGGGCATGCATGATTGGCGTTAAGACATGTGTGTATGATAAAATGCTTCATGACTAATTCAAAATGGTTATAGCCATGAAGTAATTGTATGGTATATAAATAAGATGATGATGATTGGTCATGAATGCTTAATGTTTAAATAAGGCCACTTGACAAGGTCAATGAATATGGATTATTGTGTCTAGACTTGATATTATATGAGTATGTGAAACTTATGAACGATAGCATGTTAAAGTTAAGAATACACCTTAGTGAATTAGGCTAAACCATTAAAATGAAGCCATGATGTATGACTTTGATGTGTGTAAAGGTGTGAGGGATTAATGGTAACAAAAGGCTTGGAAAATAGCCTAAGTTTTGGCTACACGAGCTGAGACACGGCCGTGTGTCTCAACTGTGTGAGGGACAAGGCCTTAGCACACGGGCGTGTGGCTTGGCCATGTGGTTTAATTTAGTTACTAACGTCATAGTCAGAGAGTTACATAGCCAGAGGACACGGACGTGTTCGTGAGTCTACACGGGTGTGTGACTTTGTGTCATGGAAAAATTTTCTAAGTTTTCCCAAAACTTTCTAAGGTTCTCAGTTTAGTCCCTAATTACTTTCAATGCATGTTTAGGGCTTCGTAGTACTGTATATGGGACATTATGCATGTGTATGAAAATTTTTGATACGAATGAAATTTTGTAGCCAGGTTTTTGCATATATGTGTATGTTGAAGTCCAATAATGCCTCGTACCCTGTCCCGGCGTAGGACTCAGGCAAGGGGTGTTACATTTTCACCTTTCTACAACCATATGAATCCCTAGCTTTTCCTTGTCTTTTCTGCTCATTATTTGCATCTTTATCTCCGTCTGTTTAAAGGTACTTGTTGTTCCTCCTGCCCTTTTATTCATTATTCTTTTCTTCTTCATGCATTCACCCTTGAAAATGGTTCGAGTTAATACCCAAGGGAGAGGTCGTGACCAAACCACTTAAACCATTGCTCTGGTTAGTTCTAGCCTACCTGAACCCCGAAATCTCATGATTAGTCTTCCTGGGGTGGAAACCCAGTCAGTTATTTGTACCACCACCTAGGATGAAATGACCTGTTACTTTGGAGCTCTAGGCATTCAAATATCAAACTTTGCTTACACGTTCCGGATACTCGAGTGTGTTAGAAATTCAATTGGGAAAGTAAGATCATGCCAACCAAATTTCCTTTGATCTACATGCCCAGACTCAACACTTCACCAAGATGAAGTGTTACACTTCCGCTGTCTTAGGACAATCTATCAAATCTGGTGCCCTAAGTGTAGTATATTCATCTATACACTTGTAATTTTTATTGGTTAATAAAATTATTCACGAATTACATTAATATCCTTTGTATAATTTCCTTACATGGTTTTTGCATGTAAAACAAAATAGAAGCAAATATTAGGTCAATAGTTGTCTAATGTTTAACTAATACTAAACGATATTACGTGGTTCGATCGTAATACAAAAAAATAACTTATACTAGTAGCCGAACCTAAACATGTCCGTAGTTTAGTTGGAAATGAGCTAACTGATTGAAAGACTAATATGTCGTTTATCAAGTCCAACTGGGGAGATGATTTGTCTTGGGTAACGAAGCGGATGACTCTTAGAAGATAGAGACAATAATGTGACTGAATATATTGATAGTACAGTGGATTAGACCCAAGAATAATAGATCCTAAATCTATTTCTGGATTTTTTCACTTGTGACATTCAAAGTGTGGTATGCCTTAATCTTGGGTAGACGATGGACTATGTATGCGTGACTTGTATACTTTGATGTAAGTAAAAGACTAAGCCTAAATATATAATGAACCAAAAGCTGGTGCATTGGGTATACTAATTTTGTAATATGTAGCATCATTCACAATAGTGGAATTCATAGCCTAAGACATGAGTAATTGATATTCTCTTATTGGCATTACATGATAGATGAAAAGTAAAACATGGCTACGGGTTGCATGTCTTTGTGATAAATGACTTGATTACTATTTGATAGTAATTGATTTTTCATGAAGGAAGATGCAATGGTTACTATGAGATAAAATATGATCATATTGGGGGAGCGAATTTGTAACATCCCGAAATAGGGCCTAAACGGAATAGTGGTTGCGAAACCACGAATTCGAGGTCAAAAAAATTTATTCCCATTAAGTTTTAAGGTTTATTCATTGATTGAATAATTGTGTGAAAATTTCGTGAAGAAATTTTATGTATAAGTGCCTAATTTGATAATTAGGACTAAATTGTAAAATTAGCAAAATGTGTGTTCTAGATAATAAAGGGGATTTAATTGAAATGGGTTCTTAAATTGGAGGTCCTTATTTAGAAATTAGACCATTATATTTAAGTTTGGACAAAAATGGGCAAGAATAGGACAAATTTGACAGAAAAGCCTCTAAGGGAATTTTGGTCATTTCGTAATTAAAAGAATTAAAAAGGGAAAATAAAGTCAAAATTGGTCCATCTTCTTCATGGATGCCGAATATAGCATGAGGGAAGCCATGGTTAGGGTTTCCAAGCTTTCCAAGCTCAATAGTAAGTCCGTTCTAGCCTCGTTTTTAATGTTCTTTATGTTTTTGGAGTCCCGGTAACTTGATTTAGCTTATTCTAGCAATAATTCATGCTAGGGTTCATATTTGGAAAAAATACCCATAGTTTAAATGTGTTTATTTTAATATTTTATGGTAGAATATGAAGCTTAAAATTATTTTAAATAACTTTTGCTAAGCGATTTTAAGTGAAAACGAGTAAAACGACAAAATCGGTAAAAATACCTAATGTTCATAAGTACATGATAGAGTGAGAATTTGATGTAGCCATAGAAGAGAAAAATGTTCAGCGTGTCATAAAACATAAGAAAAATGGATAAATTTTAATTTTCGAGCCTAGGGGCAAAATAGTAATTCTGTAAAGGTTTAGGGGCAAAATTGTAATTTTGTCAAAGTTTGAGTTAGGGAATTTTTTGAATATTAAATTAATAAAATAAGTGAAATATGATGTTTTACATCCCGGAAAGTGAGATTTGGACCTAGAAGGGAGAAAAATCAAAAATCGAGAAAGTTGGTAAAATGGTCATTTTGGTATCGAGGTAAGTTCATATGTTTAATAAGCATTTAATTATGCATATTTGAATGATAAATTGATATTTTGGCCATAAATACTTTATTATTGAGTTTCAGATATAATGATTAATGTTCGATAATAATTCGATATTGGAAAGAAAACTTGTATAATTTATATGTGAGACCATATTTTGTATTATGGCTTTGTATGATAACAAGAAAGTATTGACTAGCATAGTTTGATGAGAATAAGTAAAGTTGATGATATGATGAGATTGAGAATGTAAGTATGTAAGTTGAGTAGCATTTTATTATTATACAATTATTGTTATTAGTATTGTTATTATTGAGTTATGTGACTAACCTTGAGAATTTGAGCAAGTATGTTTCAGCTATGACTTGACAAGGCATTGATATCTCAAAGTCCATGGTTGTACCATGGCAATTAAGGAAGAATTGATAAAAAAGTCCATGTTCATAACATGGCATTTAAGAAGCAATTGACGGTTAAGGATACCATGTAAGACCATGTCAAGACATGGCATTGGTAAGGCAAGGATTCCACGTAAGACCATGTCAAGACACGACATCGGCATTGATTAAGGACTCCATGTAAGACCACATCAAGATGTCGCATTGAAACTAAGATAAGGATACCATGTAAGACCATGTTCCAAACATGGCATTTGGTAAGACAATGATACCATGTAAGACCATGTTTGGAACATGGCATTTGGTAAGACAAGGATACCATGTAAGACTATGTTTGGAACATGGCATTTGGTAAGATAAAGATATCATGTAAGACCATGCCAAGGCATGGCATTGATAAGTTCTATAAGACAAGGAAATCATGTAAGACCATGTCAAGACATGGCATTGATGAGTAACTATAAGGCAAAGGGCCCATGTAAGACCATGCCAAGGCATGACATTGGTGAGTTCATAAGGCAAGGATACCACGTAAGACCATGTCAAGACATGGCAATGGTAAGTTCAAAAAGGAAAAGGTTCTCGAGTAATCCAAAGAGTAAGTCAAAGAAACGACATGGTGAGAACATGAAGAAAGAGTACAGGTATGCATTTAAGGCTTATTTAATATTGAGATTGTAAGTAATTGAGATTATCAAGTATTAAGTAAGTGATGAGTTTTCAGTTATGCTTGTGACACTTTATGACATGATTGGCAATATGCCTATATTATGAAAGAGTACTCATGTGTTAAGTGAGATGTTGCAGGTATGTAAGCAAGCTATTAAGTAAGGTGCCTTTTGTATTCTGAACCTTTCGTAAGGTTACCGATGAGTAAGATGGGAAAGTAAGAACTAAACATTATTTAAGCAAATTAAGACATCATAGTAGTAAGCTAAATTGATTGCTAATGCTTATTATTTTACATGTGAACTCACTAAGCTTTATAAGCTTACTTCTTTCACTTTCCCATGTTTCAGAGTACTTAAAAGCAAGATCGGGTTAGAGGTCATCAGAGATCACTTCACACTATCGACTATCAAGTTACCAAATGAGTATCTTCGTTTACAAACGTTCTAGTTTATGGCATGTATAGGGACTTAGCCATTTTGTGTGTATGTCCTTATGATATGGCTACAGAATGGTATGTAAATATTTGATAATGATTAGCTATTGAAATAGCTAATGAAGAACATGTTTCGGTGTTATGTATGCCAAAATGGTAGTTAATACAAAGAAATCATGAAAAAGTGAAATTAGCATTAAAATAGTATTGAACAACAGTAGTGACGTGATCTTGAAAAATCACCAAGAATAGTAGAAATGGAATTAGGTGATGAATGAGATATAGAATTAAAGCTTATTGAGTCTATTTTCATATGAAAGAAACAGAGTAAGTAAAAGAGGTGTATACTAAGATATATTTGAATTTTAGTGAGACAGGGTCAGAGTGATTTCTGAATCCCCTGTTCTGACTTTATAAATTCACTAAAAATTGTACAAAAAGAATTAGGAGTTATAGTTTATATTTTTAGATTCAATCTACTTTCAAGAGAAACAAACGGCATGGTTATTTGAATTTTGTATAGGGAGAAAATTGATTCGTAGTGAGGAGAGGTCAGAGTAGTCGAATAGTGTAACAGAGGAAACTTTAACTAATAAACTATACTAATTGGCTAGACAAAAAATTCTGGAAAAAAAAATAGTAAGAAGATATATGCGTCTAGTTTCAGGGAAAATTCATGAATTTAAATTTTGAGTTTTGTGACACAAGTTATGATTTATTTAGTGACTATGATGCAGGCGGGTAGTTTTATAAGGAATAATGAAATAAATTGTTTTGATTTTTCTAAGTATTCAAAATTTTTTTAATGTTCCCGGTTTGGTCCCAAACCGTTTCAATTGCATGTTTTAGGGTCTCGAGGCCCCTTTTTAGGGACATATTGAATGAATGTAAATAAATTAATTTTAAAAGAAAATTTTATGCCCCAAATTAGTTAGTTAAGTTAGGTAACGCCTCGTGCTCGACTCCAGCGACGGTCTCGGGTAAGGGGTGTTACAGAATTTATCCCAAAGAGATCAAGGATATCCTATGAGGGTAACACACATATGACAAGGACATTAGACAAACATTGACCGAGTTAGTTTCATAATGGTATGTCATTAGGGAGAGCTTAGTCACGATACTATAGTGGAATGACTTTGTGACTAAATGAGTTTAAAATTAATAGGCGAAAAGTTGAAACTTAATTATAAATCATTTATCCCTAATTACATATGTCCAACCAGTCCTTCCACTACCTCGTTGAAACCAAAAATGAATTGCATGTTGAATCAAGTGAACATGAATGAATAGAAATGGTAAAGTTGGAGAAATGAAAAACATTTGAAAATAAATGTGGTTTTCTCACTAAATGGAAATGACCTAAAACAATAGTTTATGGTTTTTTGAATTATTAATTAATTAATTAATTAATTAATTAATTAAATGAAGTAAGAAAAATGGAATTAAATTAATTGGTCATTATGAGTTCATTGAATTAGAAATATTAAATATATTTTCCCATAGATTCTTTTACGGTAAAGTTGTCATGATTTTAGCAGGATTAGAATCGGGTTGAAAAAATTATTTAATTGAGAAATTTATTTATTGAAATTTATTTATGATGTTTATTTTGGAAAAAAAAAGAAAAAAAAAACATGTATTGGGTTGGATTAAATTATAAAGTGTTAGGTTAAAAGTCCAAGAAAAACTTTTAATTGGACTCGATATGGGAGAGGCCTAAAAGCCCTCTTGTTAATACATGAGATGACAAACCCTAGTATATTTAACTAGAGTTGTTGCCCCTCTCTATCCTAGTTGAACTAGGATTTTTTCTCCTATTGAAATAGACTTCTACTAATTCAATAAGGGTTCACTTCTTCTCCTTACAAATAGATAGTGCCGGTAGGGCTAAACACAACTTTGAGATATTGTTAATCTACTAAAAAATAGTGAGAATTTATTTTCTAAGCATAAATCCTATTTTCTTGAATAATAATTCTACCAGTTTCTATTAAAGAGAAAATTTTACTTTCTCACTAGAAGTAAAGTAAATAATTTCTAGTTTTGTGTTTGATTCAAATTTATTTTAGCCTAAACTCGAAGCAATTCGTGGTACGAGAATAACGAAGAAGGTCGTTCAGTTGAAAGCTGGAAACGATAAGGATGTGTCTATCCCAATGATGTGATCCGGCTCGGGTGATTGAGTCAAATTCACGTAGTTGCCCAATCGTAGACGAGAAGAGTCATTTGTGTCTTGGTCTTGGAAGTAAAAGTTAGATAGATAGGTTCAAATAAGCGGAAGGGTTTCAAAACATAACGAAAAGGGAAGTGATAGGTTCCGCTAAGGAAACAAAAAGAATGTTGAATGGATGGTTCGATTTGGAAACAATAAGAAGGAGATAATGTAAGGTGGGGATGGAATAGGGAATTTAACGTCAGGAATGATTCAACACTAAAAAGTGTCACCCCGGTTCCTATATTGTTAAGGTGAAAAAGATGGATAGAAGGATAGGTGAACGCCATACCAAAAAAGGTGATAAGTTCAAAAAAGATCGGTAGATGCCACTAGCACAACCTAGATAAATTTTCGAAACTTGTACGAGATATGAGAGAAAGCAACCTCACAGAAACAGAGTTTCATTAACAAATTGGCAAAAGTCCTTTTACAAAGAAATGAGTAAACTATTTATAGTCTAGCATGCTGTAGCTGAATAGACAAATTGACTAACTTAGAAGCTAAGCAATTAGGCTAAGAAAAGACTAGAATAATCTAGAACAAAAACATTAATTAGCTAAATCTTGATTCGGCTGAATGGGACTTCATTGGACAGCTTCATGTTTAAGCAAAGTGACTTGGATGAATGTGAAGACTTGGGAGCTCAACAGTTTGTCTAGGTTCAGCCTTGGGATTAATTGGGCATTCAAGAAGCATCTTTTGGCCGAAAAAACACCTAGGGAAGTCATTTGGCCAGCCAACAATTCATGTATTAAGAATTAGATGTGTTCTCCCATTCGTTGTAGCTTGCTGTCCATGCATCTTCTCTTGGACTTCATTCATGGATTGACTTTGGAAATTGATTATGTAGTTACCCCTTGGCCGAATAAGTGCTTAGGAAAACCAATAGTTCACCCACATACATTCGGTCATGCATGGAACTTGAAAGGGGCTTGAATCTGGCCGTACATGAACATTCATTAATTACTCTCCATTCATGCATGTGTGCCGTCCAAAGGGATTGTATCTTCATAATCCAATGCATGTAATTAACCTACCATGTACATGAACATAATTCCTTACAAGCATTGAACCGAACCGTACATGAATCTTCTTATGCATTGAACTAGCCCGTACATGCACCTAGCCTTAAATGCACCTCCATATTCGGCTAACCTACAAAAGAATTAAACACATAGTTATTTAAAATATATATTCATTTTAAACATAATTAAACAGAAATTAGACAACTTAAATGACACTAACTAAATTGGACATATTTAAATGAAACTAACTAGCAACATTAAGTTCGGCTAGCTCAAACTAAGTGAAAACATTTAAGGAACTTATTTGAGCTAGGATTTTTGTTATTCAGCTGTAGCAAACTAATTAGTATAAAACTAAAACTTAGTTTAATTTATTGAAATAAAGAACAAGCTAAAAGTAAGCTCAGTTGAGCACAAACCAGCTAAAACGAGGTCAAATGAGTTGAGTTGAGCTGGATGGAGCTCGAGGAGCTGGAAATGAGCTAGGATCAGCTTGCCAACAATGCACGGGTTCTTTAGATAGTTGCTTCGACCTAATTTTGTGAGTATTAGCCCTTGTTTCGAACCAAGGTTTTGCATTAGAAGCTAGAATAGCTTCTAGGAAATGTTTAGCATGAGCTCGAGTTATGGGTCCTTTAGGCAGCTCGATTGAATCTTGGTTTGCACTTGTGGGGGCCCCGGGCTAGCATACATCATTCCCCCCATCTCAAAGTGACTTGTCCTCAAATCAAGCCACTTGCTCGCAAAAAAGCGTTCGTCATCATAAGGCCCTTGGTTGTCGAATGGGGTAGAATGGCTCACAATAGCCTGAAAATCACACAAGACTCGAAAAGACAAGATATTAGTCACAAAGCCCCACCTTTTAATAATGAGCCATTTCAAAATATCATTGCAATAATAAAGAAAAGGATTAGGGACATATCGAATTATGAACTTACAGACTCGCGCCAAATTCTTAGTCTAAACTAGAGCACGTAAACCAATGCCAGGATAAAAAATAAAAGTGGATCTTACCTTGATCGTTATTGAAAGCAAACTAGATCCATGAAGCATTCCTGACTCAAAATTTTGAACAACAAAAGTCCAGGACTCAAATTCTGTGAACAATGATATAAAACCAAAACTTTGATTTAACATTTGCAACTTCTTACAAATCCACAACTTTGTATTTAGATTTAAAGACAAAACATCAAATAAGCACAAATGGTTTACACATCCATTCACACGAAATTCAGAAGGCTTGATTTCAATTAATATTGATCCAGAGTAACAAAGCTTTCGACAGTTAGAACCTCGAAAATAAAAAATCCTTGAATCAAATCCCCTAATCATCAATAAAGAATAATAATCACCGGGATCAAAAATAAAGTTTTTGCTTACCATTTCACGTTGACTTGAATATTTTTTGGCTGTCAACATGGTAAGAACATGAAGCAAACTAAAGTTATGAGTATGCTAATTATGTTCGAATCCCTTGGACCATAGCATTAAATAACCACCATCAAAATCAAATGAACTAGGCATTTTACATGTCAACAAGTTATCAAACATTCGAATCATTTGCAAATTAGACATGCATGCTTTCAAAAATTCATATGCTTCAAATCTCGTCCACACATTTTCTCCACAATCAAGCAAACAGAAAGGTTTATATAGCTCATTATCTTGCATAACCAAACCTTGCGATTGTCGATTAATGATTACTTTACCAAAATACTCGTCAACAACATATTCTTTATAAGTAACGCTTTTGTTATCAACACTTGAAACAAACAAATCATTACTAATCAAGAAAGAATAATCAACCATGTCATGGTACAAGTGCTTTTCAAAACCCAAAACATTAACAAAGTTTCTGTCAACAATCGAATGATGCTGATGTGTTTTAAAAACGTCAAAACTCATACCTTGCTGATATGTTTTAAAAACTTCAAAACTCATACCTTGCTTACCTTTTGGAAAAGGCAAACAAGGATCTTTGAAAATGTTACCTCTTTCAATCAACGTAAACCTTTTCTCCTCAGAAAGGTATTGAAGTTGAAATTCTTTTCTTGGATCTTCAGAAACCTAAAAAGGAACAACAAGAGAAAATCTCACGTGTAGGTTAGTAGGAACTCTCCTCACTTTTTCTTGCTCTCTTGCATATTTTTTCTCATTTTTTTTTCATCGACAACGCTCGTTTCTTGCTCAATATCTTTTCTCTCTTCAGACTCAATTTCTTTTTCAATTTTCTTTTTCTTCTCACATTCTTTTTCACTCTCGATCTCTTTTTCTTTTTTGTTTTCTTTTTTTATTTCTTTTTCTTTCTCAATTTCTTTTAAAATTCGTTCATTCTCTCGTACTATTTTTTATTGCCTCTCTTTTCTTTTTATTTCTTTTTCTCGCTTCATTTCATTACAAGATGAAGATAAAATGAAAGAATCAGAATGTGATGATTTCCATCGGGTATGAATGGAATGATTTACATATGATTCACGTTCACTCCTTCGTAAGGACTCCTTCATGAATGATTTCTTTGAGGCATATGACGAATAACTTGTACTTTCTTGTTCATCATCTTGAAAGATCTCATACTCAAAGTTTGTGACTTTTTGTCTTGTATTCCTCGAGGAATAGGAGTCACGATAAGAATCTCTTCTCGAACATTCATTGAATGTTCGTCTCCTTGGCACTCTCGTTTCTGCCCTTTCAGTTGGATTAATTTGCTCCCGTTGGGTTCTTGCTCGATGGCCTTGCTCTTTTACACGAATCAATCATTCTTGAAGGGGTTTTAGTTCCCTATCGAACAAGCGATCCATTTCTTTCGTGAAGTCTTGAAGTTCAAATTCAAAAATCTCTTCTCGAGACATGATTAGTTGCTGAAAAGAAGATTGTTAAAACAAAACAGAAATAAACACCTCACCACAAAATCTCACGATTCACTCGGAAAGAAAATTGAATGTTTTATCACTAACGCTCGTGCTTCACTCGTTTAAGGCTTTTTCAACACTCGAATGCACTCACACTCTCTTACCTTTTACCATTCGTACTTACTCTCGTAACCTTGTATTTTGTTTCTTTGACTTTCTTGGTGCCTTGGGGTCGGCTTCAAATTGGTTACAAAGGTAGAATGTCACGGTGTACGGATAGGCTAAAAAGGAAATTTTTGGTGTAGTGTGGCGTTTTGGAGGGGGTACAAAGTGATGAAATGAATACTTTGTCGATCGGAACAATAGGATAAACAGCAGAGAAGAATTTGTACACTTCACTTTTTTTTTTATAATTTCGTATTTCCTTTTTATTTTTACTTCAAAATAATGCTATTGCAATAGGAAACCGAAATACAACTTGATAATTTTTTTTAATTCGATTTTTTTTATTTTTTTCACAACGAACCTATTTTGAACTTGATACGAACGTTGGCGCTTCTCGCTTCATAAGCTCTGATACCAAATGATGTGATCCAGCTCGGGTGATTGAGTCGAATTCACGTGGTTGACCGATCGTAGACGAGAAGAGTCGTTCGTGTCTTGGTCTTGGAAGTAAAAGTTAGATAGATAGGTTCAAATAAGCGGAAGGGTTTCAAAACATAAGTAAAAGGGAAGTGATAGGTTCGGCTAAGGAAACAAAAAGAATGTTGAATGGATGGTTCGGTTCAGAAATAATAAGAAGGAGATAATGTAAGGTGGGGATGGAATAGGGAACTTAACGTCAGGAATGATTCAACACTAAAAAGTGTCACCCCGGTTCCTATATTGCTAAGGTGAAAAAGATGGATAGAAGGATAGGTGAACGCCACACCAAAAAAGGTGATAAGTTCAAACAAGATCGGTAGACGCCTCTAGCACAAACTAGATAAGTCTTCGAAACTTGTACGAGATATGAGAGGAAGCAACCTCACAAAAACAGAGTTTCATTAACAAATTGGCAAAAGTCCTTTTACAAAGAAATGAGTAAACTATTTATAGTCTAGCATGCAGTAGCTGAATAGACAAATTGACTAACTTAGAAGCTAAGCAATTAGGCTAAGAAAAGACTAGAATAATCTAGAACAAAAACATTAATTAGCTAAATCTTGATTCGGCTGAATGGGACTTCATTGGACAGCTTCATGTTTAAGCAAAGTGACTTGGATGAATGTGAAGACTTAGGAGCTCAATAGTTTGTCTAGGTTCGGCCTTGGGATGAATTGGGCATTCAAGAAGTGTCTTTTGGCCGAAAAAACACCTAGGGAAGTCATTTGGGCAGCCAACAATTCATGTATTAAGAATTAGATGCGTTCTCCCATTCGTTGTAGCTTGCTGTCCATGCATCTTCTCTTGGACTTCATTCATGGATTGACTTTGGAAATTGATTATGTTGTTACCCCTTGGTCGAATAAGTGCTTAGGAAAACCAATAGTTCACCCACATACATTCGGTCATGCATGGAACTTGAAAGGGGCTTGAATCTGGCCGTACATGAACATTCATTAATTACTCTCCATTCATGCATGTGTGCCGTCCAAAGGGATTGTATCTTCATAATCTAATGCATGTAATTAACCTACCATGTACATGAACATAATTCCTTACAAACATTGAACCGAACCGTACATGAATCTTCTTATGCATTGAACTAGCCCGTACATGCACCTAGCCTTAAATGCACCTCCATATTCGGCTAACCTACAAAAGAATTAAACACATAATTATTTAAAATATATATTCATTTTAAACATAATTAAACAGAAATTAGACAACTTAAATGACACTAACTAAATTGGACATATTTAATTGAAACTAACTAGCAACATTAAGTTCGGCTAGCTCAAACTAAGTGAAAACATTTGAGGAACTTATTTGAGCTAGGATTTTTGTTATTCAGCTGTAGAAAACTAATTAGTATAAAACTAAAACTTAGTTTAATTTATTGAAATAAAGAACAAGCTAAAAGTAAGCTCGGTTGAGCTCAAACCAGCTAAAACAAGGTCAAATGAGTTGAGTTGAGCTGGATGGAGCTCGAGGAGCTGGAAATGAGCTAGGATCAGCTTGCCAACAATGCACGGGTTCTTTAGATAGTTGCTTCGACCTAATTTTGTGAGTATTAGCCCTTGTTTCGAACCAAGGTTTTGCATTAGAAGCTAGAATAGCTTCTAGGAAATGTTTAGCATGAGCTCGAGTTATGGGTCCTTTAGGCAGCTCGATTGAATCTTGGTTTGCACTTGTGGGAGCCCCGGGCCAGCATACATCATTCCCCCCGTCTTCAAAGTGACTTGTCCTCAAATCGGGCCACTTGCTCGCAAAAAACCGTTCGTCGTCATAAGGCCCTTGGTTGTCTAATGGGGTAGAATGGCTCACAATAGCCTGAAAATCATACAAGACTCGAAAAGACAAGATATTAGTCACAAAGCCCCACCTTTTAATAATGAGCCGTTTCAAAATATCATTGCAATAATAAAGAAAAGGATTAGGGACATACCGAATTATGAACTTACAGACTTGCGCCAAATCCTTAGTCTAAACTAGAGCATGTAAACCAATGCCAGGATAAAAAATAAAAGTGGATCTTACCTTGATCGTTATTGAAAGCAAACTAGATCCATGAAGCATTCCTGACTCAAAATTTTGAACAACAAAAGTCCAGGACTCAAATTCTGTGAACAATGATATAAAACCAAAACTTTGATTTAACATTTGCAACTTCTTACAAATCCACAACTTTGTATTTAGATTTAAAGACAAAACATCAAATCAGCACAAATGGTTTACACATCCATTCACACGAAAATTCAGAAGGCTTGATTTCAATTAATATTGATCCAGAGTAACAAAGCTTTCGACAGTTAGAACCTCGAAAATAAAAAATCCTTGAATCAAATCCCTTAATCATCAATAAAGAATAATAATCACCGGGATCAAAAACGAAGTTTTTGCTTACCATTTCACGTTGACTTGAATATTTTTTGGCTGTCAACATGGTAGGAACATGAAGCAAACTAAAGTTATGAGTATGCAAATTATGTTCGAATCCCTTGGACCATAGCATTAAATAACCACCATCAAAATCAAATGAACTAGGCATTTTACACGTCAACAAGTTATCAAACATTCGAATCATTTGCAAATTAGACATGCATGCTTTCAAAAATTCATATGCTTCAAATCTCGTCCACACATTTTCTCCACAATCAAGCAAACAGGAAGGTTTATATAGCTCATTATCTTGCATAACCAAACCTTGCGATTGTCGATTAATGATTACTTCACCAAAATACTCGTCAACAACACATTCTTTATGAGTAACGCTTTTGTTATCAACACTTGAAACAAACAAATCATTACTAATCAAGAAAGAATAATCAACCATGCCATGGTACAAGTGCTTTTCAAAACTCAAAACATTAACAAAGTTTCCGTCAACAATTGAATGATGCTGATGTGTTTTAAAAACGTCAAATCTCATACCTTGCTGATATGTTTTAAAAACTTCAAAACTCATACCTTGCTTACCTTTTGGCAAAGGCAAACGAGGATCTTTGAAAATGTTACCTCTTTCAATCAACGTAAACCTTTTCTGTAACACCCCTTACCCATATCCGTAGCCGGAACAGGGTACGAGGTATTAACAAATCATGGTAAATACTATTAAATAAAACCCAACAAAAATATAGCGTGCAATTTGATCATTATAACAACTGTTATTAACAATACAAACTAACTCCAAAAGTTTCATACAAAATGATTAGCTTGATACTATAAGTAGTAATTTAAACCTAGACATTTATGACACGTAAAAAAATAACCAAGTCTGCTATACATGCCATATTTCAAAATAGTGTTCACAATGTACCAAAAAGTATTGATAGCGTGGATGGGTCTCCGACGATCTTCAATTCCCAATCTGGCTTAGTAACTCTATAAGACAAGAAAAAAAAAAGAAAAGAAAAGAAGATAAGCATATAGCTTAGTAAGTAAGTATATAAATAACAAATAAGAAATCTAACATGTTTACAACATAACTCAATTATAAAATATTTTTATACTTTTATTGTTTGTCCCAATTTGATCAAGCTGTCCCCCCCTGCATCATATTCACTAAATAAATCATAACTCGAGTTGAAAAACTCGAAATTCAAATCCGTAAAATTTCCCTGAATCTAGACTCATAAATCTCTTTGCTAATTTTTTTCTAGAATTTTTGGTTCAGCCGATTAGTACAGTTTATTAGTTAAAGCTTCCCCTGTTACACAGCTCGACTAGTCTGACCTCTGTTCACTACGAATTGAATTTCTCTCAGTACACAATTCAAATAACCCTGAAATTTGTTTCATTTAAAACTAGACTCAATAAGGAATTTAGGTATGTAAACTATATTTCTTAATTTGCTTTGTACAATTTTTAATGATTTTTCAAAGTTGAAACAGGGGATCACACATTCATCCTGAGCAAGTCACACACAATTGTAAATATCTCAAAATATAAAATTCCTTTGCTTGTTCTGATTCTTTTATATGAAACATCTCATTCAACCTCTAATTATGTTCCTCCTATTTTTGGTGATTTTTCAAAATCACATCAACACTACCAGTCCAAAAGCAGTTTTAATGCAAATTTCACTCTTTCACACATTCTTTATGCTACCCTCATTTTATCTTACATATATAGATATGCCACAAATCATTTTCACCACAATTCATTCATCATAAGTATAGGTCCATAACCACAACGTCACCACAAAACCATCCCGTTGAACAACTCGGATCAATCCTCAATATTTAATGGTTTTAGCACACAGCCCCACCATCATACTTCATTTAATTCGGCTCTCTTGTACACATGGTGAACACTTAATACCACTCATGTGACCTAGCCAATTTGTCTCGTAGCTTTCTTGTCTACATGGTGTCCTTCACTTGGAATCACACATGCGACCTAGCTACATTTATTTATTACGTAGCTCTCTTGTCTACATGGGATACATCCCGTATCACACATGTGACCTAGCTACATTTATCTCTTACGTAGCTCTCTTGTCTACATGGGATACATCCCGTATCACACATGTGACCTAGCTACTACATGGTATTTTCGTAGCTTTCTTGTACACATGATGTGCACTCGGCATCATACATGTGACCTAGCTACACGCTCCTCTATTTTATTCGATCTCTTGAATGTTCAATCGGGATTCCTCTCTATTATTTATTTTTATTCTCCCAATAGTCGATTTATATTTTAACATCAGCTAGTATATTCATATAATAGGCTGAAATATATAGGAATGTAAATGAAAATAATATAATATTTACATCTGAGACTTACCTCGGTGCAAAATGTGGAAATTTTGTGATTTAGTCCAAAACTTTTTCCTTCCCTCGCTCGAGGTCAATTCCACGCCTTTCTTGATCTATAACAACACATTTAGCTCATTTAGCACTCATACTATTTATTTTAATCCAAAGATCACATTATAGAAAAATTACATTTTTGCCCCCAAACTTTTACAAAATTACAATTTTGCCCCTAGGCTCGGAAATTTAATTTCAGCCCTTATTCTTATGTTTTATGACATGCTGAACATTTTTATCTTCTATGACCACATCAAATTCTCACTCTAACACATAGTTGTGAACAATAGGTATTTTACCGATTATCTTAGATTTTACTCGTTTTCACTTAAAACCGAGTAGCACAAGTTGTCTAACATAATTTAAAACCTCATATTCTATCATAAAACATCAAAATACACAAATTTCACCTATGGGTATTTTTCCAAATATGAACCCTAGGTTGAATTATTGTTAGCATAAGCTTAATCGAAAGCTCTGGAATCCAAAAACGTAAAGAACATTAAAAGCAGGGCTTGAAATCACTTACTATGGAGCTTCAAAGTTGAAGAAACCCTAGCTATGGAGGAGAGCAATTTTCGGCAGCAACTAATGAAGATGATAACAAATTTTGTGTTATTTTTCCCATTTTATTTCATTTAATATACAAATGACCAAAATGCCCTTAATGCCTTTCTTTGAAAATTTTCATGTACAAGCCCATTTTTGTCCAAAATTTTAGAAATTGGTCAAATTGCTATTTAAGACCTCCTAATTAATATTTCAAAGCAATTTCATACTAAAAACTTCTAGAATGCAAGTTTTTGACTTATTCGATTTAGCCACTAACTTCAAATTAAGCATTTTATGCATGGAATTTCTTCATAAAATTTTCACACAATCATGCAATCATATCATAACCTCAAAATAATTATAAAATAATTATTTCTATCTCGGATTTGTGGTCACGAAACCACTATTCCGATTAGGCCCTAATTCGGGTTGTCACATTTTCTCTTCGGAAAGGTATTGAAGTTGAAATTCTTTTCTTGGATCTTCAGAAACCTGAAAAGGAACAACACGAGAAAATCTCACGTGTAGGTTAGTAGGAACACTCCTCACTTTTTCTTGCTCTCTTGCATATTTTTTCTCATTTCTTTTTCATCGACAACGCTCGTTTCTTGCTCAATATCTTTTCTCTCTTCAGACTCAATTTCTTTTTCAATTTTCTTTTTCTTCTCACATTCTTTTTCACTCTCGATCTCTTTTTCTTTTTTGTTTTCTTTTTTTTATTTCTTTTTCTTTCTTAATTTCTTTTAAAATTCGTTCATTCTCTCGTACTATTTTTTATTGCCTCTCTTTTCTTTTTATTTCTTTTTCTCGCTTCATTTCATTACAAGATGAAGATAAAATGAAAGAATCAGAATGTGATGATTTCCATCGGGTATGAATGGAATGATTTACATATGATTCACGTTCACTCCTTTATAAGGACTCCTTCATGAATGATTTCTTTGAGGCATATGACGAATAACTTGTACTTTCTTGTTCATCATCTTGAAAGATATCATACTCAAAGTTTGTGACTTTTTGTCTTGGATTCCTCGAGTAATAGGAGTCACGATAAGAATCTCTTCTCGAACATTCATTGAATGTTCGTCTCCTTGGCACTCTCGTTTCTGCCCTTTCAGTTGGATTAATTTGCTCCCGTTGGGTTCTTGCTCGATGGCCTTACTCTTTTACACGAACCAATTGTTCTTGAAGGGGTTTTAGTTCCCTATCGAACAACCGATCCATTTCTTTTACGAAGTCTTGAAGTCCAAATTTAAAAATCTCTTCTCGAGACATGATTAGTTGCTGAAAAGAAGATTGTTAAAACAAAACATAAATGAACACCTCACCACAAAATCTCACGATTCACTCGGAAAGAAAATTGAATGTTTTATCACTAACGCTCATGTTTCACTCGTTTAAGGCTTTTTCAACACTCGAATGCACTCACACTCTCTTACCTTTTACCATTCGTACTTACTCTCGTAACCTTGTATTTTGTTTCTTTGACTTCTCTTGGTGCCTTGGGGTCGGCTTCAAATTGGTTACAAAGGTAGAATGTCACGGTGTACTGATAGGCTAAAAAGGAAATTTTTGGTGTAGTGTGGCGTTTTGGAGGGGGTACAAAGTGATGAAATGAATACTTTGTCGATCGGAACAATAGTATAAACAGCAGAGAAGAATTTGTACACTTCATTTTTTTTATAATTTCGTATTTCCCTTTTATTTTTACTTCAAAATAATGCTATTGCAATAGGAAACCGAAATACAACTTGATAATTTTTTTAATTCGATTTTTTTATTTTTTTCACAATGAACCTATTTTGAACTTGATACGAACGTTGGCGCTTCTCGCTTTATAAGTTCTGATACCAAATGATGTGATCCGGCTTGGGTGATTGAGTCGAATTCACGTGGTTGACCGATCGTAGACGAGAAGAGTCGTTCGTGTCTTGGTCTTGGAAGTAAAAGTTAGATAGATAGGTTCAAATAAGCGGAAGGGTTTCAAAACATAAGTAAAAGGGAAGTGATAGGTTCGGCTAAGGAAACAAAAAGAATGTTGAATGGATGGTTCGGTTTAGAAATAATAAGAAGGAGATACTGTAAGGTGGGGATGGAATAGGGAACTTAACGTCAGGAATGATTCAACACTAAAAAGTGTCACCCCTGTTCCTATATTGTTAAGGTGAAAAAGATGGATAGAAGGATAGGTGAACGCCACACCAAAAAAGGTGATAAGTTCAAACAAGATCGGTAGACGCCTCTAGCACAAACTAGATAAGTCTTCGAAACTTGTACGAGATATGAGAGGAAGCAACCTCACAGAAACAGAGTTTCATTAACAAATTGGCAAAAGTCATTTTACAAAGAAATGAGTAAACTATTTATAGTCTAGCATGCAGTAGCTGAATAGACAAATTGACTAACTTAGAAGCTAAGCAATTAGGCTAAGAAAAGACTAGAATAATCTAGAACAAAAACATTAATTAGCTAAATCTTGATTCGGCTGAATGGGACTTCATTGGACAGCTTCATGTTTAAGCAAAGTGACTTTGATGAATGTGAAGACTTGGGAGCTCAATAGTTTGTCTAGGTTCGGCCTTGGGATGAATTGGGCATTCAAGAAGTGTCTTTTGGCCGAAAAAACACCTAGGGAAGTCATTTGGGCAGCCAACAATTCATGTATTAAGAATTAGATGCGTTCTCCCATTCGTTGTAGCTTGCTGTCCATGCATCTTCTCTTGGACTTCATTCATGGATTGACTTTGGAAATTGATTATGTAGTTACCCCTTGGCCGAATAAGTGCTTAGGAACACCAATAGTTCACCCACATGCATTCGGTCATGCATGGAACTTGAAAGGGGCTTGAATCTGGCCGTACATGAACATTCATTAATTACTCTCCATTCATGCATGTGTGCCATCCAAAGGGATTTTATCTTCATAATCCAATGCATGTAATTAACCTCCCATGTACATGAACATAATTCCTTACAAGCATTGAGCCGAACCGTGCATGAATCTTCTTATGCATTGAACTAGCCCGTACATGCACCTAGCCTTAAATGCACCTCCATATTCGGCTAACCTACAAAAGAATTAAACACATAATTATTAAATATATATATATTCATTTTAAACATAATTAAACAGCAATTAGACAACTTAAATGGCACTAACTAAATTGGACACATTTAATTGAAACTAACTAGCAACATTAAGTTCGGCTAGCTCAAACTAAGTGAAAATATTTAATGAACTTATTTGAGCTAGGATTTTCTGTAACAGCCCAATTTAAATGGAATAGTGTTTTCGAAACCACGAATCTGAGGTTGAAAATTTTATGACTAGGTGTTTAATTTGATGTTTAGGACTAAATTGAAATAGGTGAAAAATGTGTGTTCTAGTTCATAAGGTACTTGATTGAAATGGGGGTTTTAAGTAGAGGTCCTTAAATGGAAATTAGACCATTATACTTTATATGGACAAAAATGGGCATGAATAAGGCAAAATTTTAAAGGAAGGCCTTAAGGGTATTTTTGTCATTTGGTAATTAAAAGAAATAAAATGGGAAAAATAGGCCAAAATTTTGTCCATCCATCTTCTTCCTTGGCCGAACCTTGTATGTTCACCATAGCTAGGGTTTTTCCAAGCTTTCAAGCTCAATATTAAGTGCATTCAAGCCCCGCTTTTAATGTTCTTTACATTTTTGAAATCCTCGTATCTCGGTTTACCTATTTCTACCATTATTTCCATCTTTATTTATGTTTTATATTTCAGCATATTATATATATATTAGCTAATTTTGAATCATAATCGACTATTGGAAGAATAGAAATAAGTAATAGAGAGAAAAATCCCGGTTGAACCTTCGGAAAGATTGGATAATACAGATGGTACGTAGCTAGGTCACATTTATGGTGCTGAGTGCACATCATGTGTACAAGAGAGCTGCGAGATACTATGTGATAGCTAGGTCACATGTGTGATACGGGATGTATACCATGTAGACAAGAGAGCTACGGGAGAGGATAAATGTAGCTAGGTCGTATGTGTGGTTCCAAGTAAAGCACACCATGTAGACAAGAGAGCTACGAGATAAACTGGCTAGGTCACATGGGTAGTACTAAGTGTTTACCATGTGTACAAGAGAGCCGAACTATGTGAAATATGATGGGTGGAGCTATGTGCTGAAACCACCAAGTATCGAGGATTGATCCGAAGTGTTCAACGGGATGATTTTATGGTGACATTGTAATCATGGACCTATACTTGTGATGTATGAAATGTGGTGAAAATTAATTGTGATATGCATGTTAAAATGAGGTTAATACAAAGAAAGTGTGAAAGAGTGAATTAGCAATAATACTGTTTTGGACAGTCGTAGTGACGTGAATTTGAAAAATCACCAAAAATATTAAGAATTTAATTAGAGGCTGAATGAGATATGAAATTAAAGCTTAAGGAGTCTATTTTCATGTAAAAGAAACGGAGCAGGTAAAGGGATCCTATAATTTGAGATATTTATATTTTTGTGAGACTTGTTCAGAATGACTACGTGATCCCCTATTCTGACTTTGAAAAATCATTAAAACTTGTACAAAACTAATTAAGAAATATAGTTTATATGCCTATATTTATTATTGAGTATAGTTTTAAATGAAACAAATTTCATGGCTATTTGTCTTTTGTATAGGGAGAAAACCAATTCGTAGTGAACAGAGGTCAGATTAGTCGAGCTATATAATAGGAGAAACTTTAACTAATAAACTGTACTAATTGGCTGAACCAAAAATTCTAGAAAAATTTTAGTAAGAAGTAATATGAGTCTAGTTTTAGGAAATATTTATGGATTTTAATTTTGAGTTTCGTAACTTGATTTATGATTTATTCAGTGAACATGACGCAAGAGGGACAGCTTGATCAAATTAGAGTAAATAGTGAAATTAAAAATAGATATGGTTGAGTTATTTGTGAACATATTAGATTCCTTATTCATTATTTATATACTTACTAAGCTATAAACTTACTTTCTTTTCTCTCTTTTGTTTTATAGTGTCATCCAGCTAGCACAGGAGTTAGAGATCGTTGAAGATCTGTCCGCACTATCAATACTTTTGGTATTTGAACTAAACATTTTGAATTATGGCATGTATAGTAGGCTTAGTTATTTTGTTACGTGTCATAATTGCCTAGGTATAAAATATTAGTTCTGAGATTTGTGATTATTTTGTACAAAGCCATTGAAATTGGCTAATATTGTTAAAGGCATATGTTATAATGATTCATGATCTAATTGGATGCCATATTTTTGTCTCGGTTTTATTTAATGGTATGTATTATGATCTGGTAATACCTTGTACCCTATTTCGGCGTGGGGTACGGGTAAGGGGTGTTACACTCCCATACCTCAGACTGTTCCTGTAACTGCTCAAGGCATAGATTTGATAAGAATGAACAAACCTCCGGTCGACAAGATTCAAAAATAAGGGGCCAAAGAGTTTAAAGCAAAGATCGATGATGATCCCGAGAAAGTGGAGTTCTAGCTTGAAAATTTTACCCGTGTATTTGATGAGCTCTCATGTACACTCGAGGAGTGTTTAAAGTGTGCTGTATCACTTTTGAGAGATTCGGCCTACCATTGGTGGAAGACTTTGGTAGCAGTGGTGCCAAAAGAAAGGGTTACTTGGGATTTCTTTCAGGAAGAATTCAGAAAGAAATACATAAGTCAGCGATTTATTGATCAAAAATGGAAGGAGTTCCTTGAATTGAAGCAGGGCAAGATGTCTATGGCAGAGTATGAACGTGAATTTGTTAGATTCAACAAGTATGCCCAGGAATGTGTGTCCACCGAGGCTATTATGTGCAAAAGATTTGAGGATGGTCTTAATGAGGACATTAAAGTGCTTGTGGGAATTCTGGAGCTGAAAGAATTTGTAGTATTGGTTGACCGAGCTCTTAAAACTGAAGAATTGAACAAAGAAAGAAGAAAAGCTGCTATTGAGGCTCGAGATGCTAGAAAGAGGTCGATAAGCAAGTCATTTCAATCTCAATCAAAGAGGTCCAAAGAGACAAACCCTCGAATGATAGTTTCATCTGGGGATTCACACAGAGATCGTGGTAAGGCATATTCGGGGTCTAAAGCTCAAGTTACTTCAGTGGCAAGTGTGGGTAATGTGCGGTCTAGAAAGATCGAATGTCAGCAATGTGGCAGGCAACATTTTGGTGAGTGTTGGGGAAACGAGCGAGCTTGTTTCAAGTGTGGTTCTCGCGAGAATTTTATCAGAGACTGTCCGGAGAAAGTTAAAGAAGAAAAATTTCAGAGTGCTAGGCAGAGTACTACCGCCAGCAGAGGTAGACCACCGAGAAATACTGGAAGTGGAGCTAGCAGTAAAACTGTGATGAAAGATTCAGCGGCGAGATCAGAAGCTAGAGCGCTTGCTAGAGCTTACACCATACGTGCCCGAGAGGATGCATCATCTCCCGATGTGATTACTGGTACATTTTTTCTCTATGATACTATTATTATTGCATTGATTGATCCCGGGTCTACTCATTCCTATATTTGTGTGAATTTAGTATCTAATAAGAAGTTGCCTTTTGAGTTTACTGAGTTTGCGATTAAAGTGTCGAACCCCTTAGGCCAATATGTGCTAGTTGATAAGGTTTGCAAGAATTGCCCATTAATGATTCAAGGTCACTATTTTCCGGCTAATCTAATGTTGTTACCATTTGATAAGTTAACAAAGCTGGCTCACTTTATACCGGTACGTACCGATTACTCACTTGATAAATTAGCTGAATTATATATTGTTGAAATTGTGAGATTGCACGGGGTACCTATGTCTATAATATCATATAGAGATCCGAGGTTTACCTCGAGATTTTGGAAAAAGTTACAAGAAGCTTTGGGTACGAAATTGAATTTTAGTACCGCGTTTCATCCACAAATAGATGGTCAGTCTGAAAGAGTAATCCAGGTACTCGAAGATATGCTTAGATGATATGTTTTAGAATTTGAAGGCAGTTGGGAGAAATATCTACCTTTGGTTGAATTTGCCTACAATAACAGTTTTCAGTCGAGTATACAGATGGCACCATACGAAGCCTTGTATGGTCGTAAGTGTTGGACTCCTTTATATTGGACCGAACTTAGTGAGAAACAGATTCATGGAGTTGATTTAATTAAAGAAACCAAAGAGAAAGTAAAAGTAATTCGTGATTGCTTGAAAGCTGCTTCAGATCAACAAAAGTCATATGTAGATTTAAAAAGAAAAGAGATTGAATTTCAGGTGGGTGATAAAGTGTTCTTGAAGGTGTCACCATGGAAGAAGATTCTGAGATTTAGCCGAAAAGGCAAGTTGTGTCTGCGTTTTATTGGGTCGTACGAGATTATTGAAAGGATTGGACCAGTGGCATATCGGTTGGCCTTACCGGCAGAGTTAGAAAGAATTCATAATGTGTTTCAGGTATCAATGTTGCGACATTATCGTTCTGATCCTTCACATGTGATTTCTCCAACAGAAATTGAGATTCGATCAGACTTGACCTATGATGAGGAACCGATTAAGATTTTGACTCGAGAAGTGAAACAGTTGAGGAAGAAAAGTAGAAGAAGCTACGTGGGAACCAGAGGAAGCCATGAGAAAATAGTACCCAAACCTCTTTACCGGTAAGATTTTCAGGGACAAAAATCCCAAAAGGGGGAGAGTTGTAACAGCCCAATTTAGGGCCAAAACAGAACAGTGGTTTCGAAACCACGAATCTAAGGTTGAAAATTTTATGACTAGGTGTTTAATTTGATGTTTAGGACTAAATTGAAATAGGTGAAAAATGTGTGTTCTAGTTCATAAGGTACTTGATTGAAATGGGGGTTTTAAGTAGAGGTCCTTAAATGACAATTAGACCATTATACTTTATATGGACAAAAATGGGCATGAATAGGACAAAATTTTAAAGAAAGGCCTTAAGGGTATTTTTGTCATTTGGTAATTAAAAGAAATAAAATGGGAAAAATAAGCCAAAATTTTGTCCATCCATCTTCTTCCTTGGCCGAACCTTGTATGTTCGCCATAGCTAGGGTTTTTCCAAGCTTTCAAGCTCAATAGTAAGTGCATTCAAGCCCTGTTTTTAATGTTCTTTACATTTTTGAAATCCTCGTAGCTCGGTTTACCTATTTCTACCATTATTTCGAGTTAGGGTTTATGTTTAAAAATTTACCCATAAATAATATTCATGTATTTTGATGTTTGATGGTGGAATATGAATGTTTAAAGTTAGGAGAACAATATTTTCTAAGCGATTTTTAGCGAAAACGAGCAAAACGACATAATCGGTAAAAATACCTATTGTTCATAACTGTGTTAGAGTGAGAATTTGATGTTTCCATAGAAGGGAAAAATGATCAGCATGTCATAAAACATAAGAATAAGGGCTGAAATTAAATTTCCGAGCCTAGGGGCAAAATTGTAATTTTATAAAAGTTAGGGGGCAAAAACGTAATTTTTCCATAATGTGATTTTTGATTGAAATAGATAGTATGAGTGTTAAATGAGCTAAATGTGTTGTTATAGATCAAGAAAGGTGTGGAATCGACCTCGAACGGGAGAATGAAAAGATTTTGGACTAAATTGCAAAATTTCCATATTTAGCACCGAGGTAAGTTTGCATGTAAATAATACATTATCCTTATTTACGTTTTATATTTCAGCATATTATATATATTTTAGCTGATTTTGAATCATAACCGACTATTGGAAGAATGGAAATAAGTAATAGAGAAAAAAATCCCGGTTGAACCTTCGGAAAGATTGGATAATACAGATGGTACGTAGCTAGGTCACATTTATGGTGCTGAGTGCACATCATGTGTACAAGAGAGCTGCGAGATACTATGTGGTAGCTAGGTCACATGTGTGATACGGGATGTATACCATGTAGACAAGAGAGCTACGAGAGAGGATAAATGTAGCTAGGTCACATGTGTGGTTCCAAGTGAAGGACACCATGTAGACAAGAGAGCTACGAGATAAACTGGCTAGGTCACATGGGTAGTACTAAGTGTTTACCATGTGTACAAGAGAGCCGAACTATGTGAAATATGATGGGTGGAGCTATGTGCTGAAACCACCAAGTATCGAGGATTGATCCGAAGTGTTTAACGGGATGATTTTATGGTGACATTGTAATCATGGACCTATACTTGTGATGTATGAAATGTGGTGAAAATGAATTGTGACATGCATGTTAAAATGACGTTAATACAAAGAAAGTGTGAAAGAGTGAATTAGCAATAATACTGTTTTGGACAGTCATAGTGACGTGAATCTGAAAAATCACCAAAAATAGTAAGAATTTAATTAGAGGCTGAATGAGATATGAAATTAAATCTTAATGAGTCTATTTTCATGTAAAAGAAACAGAGCAAGTAAAGGGATCCTATAATTTGAGATATTTATATTTTTGTGAGACTTGTTCAGAATGACTACGTGATCCTCTGTTTTGACTTTGAAAAATCATTAAAAATTGTAAAAAACTAATTAAGAAATATAGTTTATATTACTAGATTTCTTATTTAGTCTAGTTTTAAATGACACAAATTTCATGGCTATTTGACTTTTGTATAGGGAGAAAACCAATTCGTAGTGAACAGCGGTCAGATCAGTCGAGCTGTATAACAGGGGAAACTTTAACTAATAAAATGTACTAATTGGATGAACCAAAAATTCTAGAAAAATTTTAGTAAGAAGTAATATGAGTCTAGTTTCAGGAAAATTTTACGGATTTGAATTTCGAGTTTTGTAACTTGAGTTATGATTTATTCAGTGAACATGACGCAAGAGGGACAGCTTGATCAAATTGGAGTAAATAGTGAAATTAAAAATAGATATGGTTGAGTTATTTTGTGAACATATTAGATTCCTTATTCATTATTTATATACTTAGTTACTAAGCTATAAGCTTACTTTCTTTTCTCTCTTTTGTTTTATAGTCTCATCCAGCTAGAACAGGAGTTAGAGATCGTTGAAGATCTGCCTGCACTATCAATACTTTTGGTATTTGAACTAAACATTTTGAATTATGGCATGTATAGTAGGCTTAGTTATTTTGTTACGTGTCATAATTGCCTAGGTATAAAATATTAGTTACAGTATTTGACAAATTATTTTGTTCAAAGCCATTGAAATTGGCTAATATTGTTAAAGGCATATGTTATAATGATTCATGATCTAATTGGATGCCATATTTTTGTCTCGGTTTCAATTAATCGTATGTATTATGATCTGGTAATACCTCGTACCCTATTCCGGCGTCGGGTACGGGTAAGGGGTGTTACATTTTCATTATTGAGCTGTGGCAAACTAATTAGTATAAAACTAAAACTTAGTTTAATTTATTGAAATAAAGAACGAGCTAAAAGTAAGCTCAGTTGAGCTCAAACTAGCTAAAACGAGCTCAAATGAGCTGAGTTGAGCTGGACGGAGCTCGAGGAGCTGGAAATGAGCTAGGATCAGCTTGCCAACAATGCACGGGTTCTTTGGATAGTTGCTTCGAGCTGATTTTGTGAGTATTGGCCCTTGTTTCGAACCAAGGTTTTGCATTAGAAGCTAGAACAGCTTCTAGGAAATGTTTAGTATGAGCTCGAGTTATGGATCCTTTAGGCAGCTCGATTGAATCTTGGTTCGCACTTGTGGGAGCCCCGGGCATGCATACATCACCCAAAACATATGTGTGATTTCGGAAAAGGCTTATTGCTATAAATATCACAAACTAGCTCGATTTTTAAAATTTTAGTTTTCTGCTATGCAAGAAAATAATTTTCAAATCAAATTTTTTTCAACACAGTCCTTCAAACAAATATGAAAGCCCAATACAGAGGGTTAAGTCCCTTTCTTTGAATCGATTGTTGCATAATGTTCCAATATATTATCTATATGCAAAGCTTGTGATAAAGTTATCACTTTGTTCTTCCGATCCCTTGAGACTCAAATACCCAAAACAAATTTAGCTTCTCCTAAGTCTTTCATGCTGAGTTTTTGAGTTAACCACAATTTAATCAATGATAATGTCATTACGTAATTTTTAATTAGTAGAATATCATCGACATATACAACAAGAAAGATCACATTTCCATCCTTAATATGTTTATAAACACAAGGTTCATCAATGGTTTGCTCAAAACAAAAAAATTTTGATCGTTTGATCAAATATTTAATTCCATGAGTGGGATGCTTGCTTAAGTCCAAATATAGATCTAAGCAGTTTGCAAACAATTATATAGATGCTCGTTAAAGTGAAAATTGAAGTATTGAATTTTTATTACTAAATTTTATAAGCATTCAACTTATATTAAAATTTGTTTGTAAAGTAATAAATATAAGTACTAAATATAATTATGTTATTTGATAAAAATAAATATTGATTTTTAAATGATTATTTTTTTAATTGTAATCTTATTAATATAATATTTTATATTATTTTAGATAATTTTGAATGAAAAATAAATATGATAATTTGAATATCTCATTTCTAAAAAAAATAATATTTTATATTATTTTATTAATAAAATAAATTCAACTTAATATTTTTAACATTAAGTGATAATTAGCTACCTACCCATTTATCTTATTCAAATTTTTTTTGTTGAGGATTTTATATTGGATAAAAATTACAATGATTATCAAACAACATCTTACATGTCACGAAGTAATCAAACATCTATTCAGTCACAAATATTATAAAAATATTAAAATAAAAAATAAAAAGTATATAAAAATAGGGATATTCACATCTTTATTATTTTTAAATAAAATTACTTTTTTGATATTTTTAACAACTCGTATGTTTAATTGCCAATAACTTTTTTTTATTACTTTTAATAATTTTTATTTAATATTTACGTGTGTACATGAGATACGATAAAGTAGAAAGCGGGTAGAGAGTGGAGAAGCCCCTTGATGCCGAAGGAGGTGAAACAATTCATGATACAAAAGTCATGATGATTGTCTTAGACCCCAAACCCAATCTCGATCAATTTTCAATACACAGAGATTCTTGTCTGTGGAACCCAGATTGTGCCATATGTTTCCCTTTTCTTTTCCTTTATCTTTTGCTGCCTTTGGGTGTCTCTTCTTTTTTGTGTAGTCATAAGTATGGCAATTAATCACCTAAAGTTGGGGGTTATACCACAATCCATCACTCCTTTGCACATGCACATGCACATGCCTTTGTGCCTTTGGTTGTGGGACTATGGACAGTGGTGTCATGTCCTTAGATATTTTCAACCCCCAATAATAATAATCATGTGCGGGGGAAAGGGGAATTTGCGGGCCTTACATATGTTATTATTTATTTATTTTTACGAACGAGGTTGAATACAGAGTTGTAAATATTGGAATGGGATTAATCTTAAAAATCATATATAAATTATGATCTAATATATAATTATATATATGAATTTTGATTTTGTGTAATTTTATATATAAAATTTTGATTCAATTCAATTCTTGAAAATTATTAGCATAATTATTGATAAAACATCATTTTATGTTTATACATTGCATATATAAATAATTATACTTATCTAATATAAAAATAAATTGATGTATTTATTTATTTAAATTTGTATGATTGAATCAAAATTAAACTTTTAAGTATATATTTAAATCACAATTAGAGTTTTACGTGTATAATTGTAGCAAATTAAAGTTCATGCATACAATTATACATTAAATCAAAATTCATGTATAATTTTGAGATTTATCCTTATTGAAATTTAATCTTTACTTTTAGAGTGTTTTTGGAAGAAAACTTTCAAATCTTTTTAGTTTTATGAATTCATCATTTCAAAATGCTAGCATTTATAATAACTGTGTGGATAAATAATTCATTTAAGAAACATTATGTTATTGAAATTTTACAATATAAAAAATAAAATATGATTAATTGTTTTATAAATAATAATATAAAATTTATTTAATATGGTATTGTTATATTTATAAACATTTATAAATAGATTTAATGAAATAAATCTTTAAAAATATATATTAGAATTAAATAAATATGATTTTTGAAGTTTAAGTTTTTATCTTATAGTGGGATCATGTATGCTAAATCAAATAAAATTATAAGAAAACTTGAAAAATCATATTTTTATGTGGAATTTGAAAAAACGAAATTAAGCTACTGAAATCCCTTCTTGAAATCACTTAATTTTTTTTTTGAAACTCTTCAATATATTAACGCAAACAAGTAAATTCATCTTTAGAATTTTAAAAACCTTAACACAAATACAATCCCTCATCCGAACACATCCTTGAAGATGTTTGTACAAATCAAATTAAATATAGCTGTTTTTTTTTTATGTTGTTATATTGATGTAATAACAACAAATTTCTATACTTGCTATTATTTAAACATTTGATTGAGTTGGTATCACTTTCAACCGAGTTTCAACACAAATGTAAAATTACCAAAAGCTCAATATTTTTATAAAGCAACAAATATAAATTTGATTGTATTTTTTTTTACATACAATTTAGAAAGATATACACATGATAAGATTTGAACTCAAGAACACAAAGTATTTCTTTATTTAATTTTACCACTTCAACCAATAACACATTTGGTTTTCATGTTAAGTTTTTATAAATTTGTTACATAATTTTTTGTTCACATTATAGGATAGCTCCTAAAGATGAAGAAGTCAAGTTACTTGAGTACAATATCGCGACACCAAAGGGTTATTATTGCAACACTAAAGACCGAAAGCACAAATTAAGTTAACTGTAGAGGGTGTAGTGTGTAATGCATAGGTTTGTGCAAGTATACAAATCATGTAATAAGTAAGTATAGCAGTTATCATCTCCACAGGGACTATGTTTAAATCGATAATTGTAAAAATTACTATTCACATATTGGTTAAAAAAATACAATAATTTTGAGTGATGGATGTAAAACTTAAATTAATTAACTAGATGCAAATTAAATTGAATGCAAATGAGATGAAATAAAATGCAGGGTGATGGTTTAGCAGCAATTTTACAAGTTTATCAACAACAACATGAATAAGCTAGAACAATTACAACTCTTAACTGAATTCATTTTCATCATGTTTAACAATGTTCAAAAAATATTTCATGGCAACTTGATCACTCATTAATTGGGAATCTCATATAAGTTCAATCGAATCTTATACTTCGAAAAATATACATAAACCAATGTCATAATCTAACTAAGGATTCCTTAGAATTTATGTGAAGTAATAGGGACGAATTAGGTTTGAAATAATTTAATCACATAAACCTAAAGTTATGCAATGTAATAAGTTCTCTTAGTCTATTACAAACCTCCAATTTATTATGGTTAGGATATAAATTAAGCATGCACCTTCCAATTATCGTGCCCATTAGTTATCATTTAATTAGGATTGACTAACTAATTCTAATGTACTCAAACATATTTTAATGCATGAAATACATAATGATTTTAATTGGAAGCATGAACCACTAAGGCACAAAATAATATAAACATGAATTAAATGAATTTTATTCAGTCATCACAATTATTCTAACTAAACAAAATGAAGTCATCATTGTCAATGGAAAAACAACACAACAATTTGTAAACATGTTGAATAACTAAGAACAAAGTTAAAGAATAGGAAAGAAGAAACTCTTGATGATTTCGATGATTCTCTGAAGGATGATCGTGGTGGCTTCCTCCGATTATTGTGATTGCTCCTTCACAAAATACTCCTCAAGGTGGCCCACCAAGAATGGTTTTCCTCAAGGGAAATGCTATCTAAGGGAGGTGGAGAAATGGATGACTTATGCACGAAAAAGAAGGAAGAAAAGATGAGAGAAATATGAGAGAAATGTGAATTGAGAGATAAATGAATGATAAGAGATGTGTTACTGAGAAGTGAGGGGTGGTATTTATAGTAGAGGGATTGCTAAAAATAGTTTGAAGATCCCTTGGTTCTCTCCTTTGCTTGGTCGGGCTTAAAGTGTGGAGAGGGAGGTTGATGGTTGCTTGACTTATGCTTGATTTCATACATGAATCATGCAAAGGGTTGGACGGTTTCTTGGGTATTAGTTGGAAGCTAATTTTTTATTCTTTCACAAGTCCAAAGGCCTCCAAATTAATTATCCCAAAGCTAATTTGGGTTGCTTTTAATGACACCAAATTACTAGAGCTTCAAGTAAAGTAATGGTGAAACAAATAAAAAGAATCAAAAAACAAGTAAGATGGTGGGAAAAAGAAAATACAATGGCAAAAAGAGTCAAAATCTGAAATTGGAAGAGAAAGAGAGACTGACGTAGTAGTAGAAAATAGGTCATTTTACTTTTAATTAACTATCCATGAATTCTAATTTGATATTCGAACCAAAAATCTTAAAATGAGAGAATTGAAAATCAGATTACCAATGCCCATGCAGTTTCACGTATCCAAAACCAAATCCCATACCACAGTTCATATAAATTATGTACAATCCGACTGAAAATATAATATTATATCTTAGGAAAACCTTTATTTAAAACAAACTAAGATGTGAAACTCCAAGACCTCTGATTTTCTGAGTTTGAGACTTAACCATGTGGATTACCTGAAAAGGGTAAACTAAGGGTGTGAGCTACGAAGCTCAGTGTGTGTAACAACCCTATTTTGAGGCTAGTTGAAACAGTTGTTTCGGGACCACAAATCCGACGTAGTAAAACTTTTTTTATTAGATTTTTATGATCTCTAGTTTTATGGAATGATTTCGTGAAAATTTCGTTCGAAAATTTTGACGTCTTAACACTCAATTTAGCAAAAATGACTAAATTCTAAAAAGTGCAAAAGTTGAGTTTTACATGCTAGAGGTGTCAAATTACTATGAAATTTTAAATTGAAGGTCCTTAGTTGGTAATTAGACCATTTGTTAAGTTAATGGACAAAAATGGACATGGGGTAAGAGAAATTTCATGTTTTATAAAAAGGGCATTTTGGTAATTTGGTAATTAAAGATAAAATAAGAAAAATAAAAGAAAATTTAGTCCATATTCTTCTTGCTTGGCCAAAAATTGAAGGGAGAAGACATATCTAGGGTTTTTCCACTTTTCAAGCTCGATTGTAAGTCCGTTCTTATCCCATTTTTAATGCTCTTTACATTTTTGAAGTCGTTATCACTCAATCTATCCATTTCTACCATTAATTTGAGAAATTATTAAGGTTTAGGGTTTGACCCATGTTAGATATGTGTGTATTTTGATGTCTAATGGTAGAAAATGTATGTTTGGTATATGATAAACAACTTTTACTAGGTGATTTTCATGAAAATGTCAAAAGGACCTATTTGCAAAAAGGTTATAAAATGTGTACAAAAGTGTGATTAAATGAAAAATGTGGGTTGTTATAAACATGAAAGAGGTTCGACTAGGCTTGGGTCTTGAAGAAATTGAATAGATTTCAATTTACGAGCCTAGGGACCAAAGTGTAAAAATGTCAAAGTTTAGGGGCAAAAAAATAAATTTTCCATAATGTGATTTTTGAATTGAATTGAGTAATGTGAATAATAAATGATTTAAATTTGCTATTATAGACTAAGAGAAATGAGGTTCAGACTTAGATCGGGGGAAAAAACAAAGTGTTTGACGATTAGGTCCTATTTCTACTATTTTTATATTAAGGTAAGTTCGTATGTAAATGATGCATTGTTTTAATTATGTTTTAAAATGCTTTATTATTGTATGAATTGTGATTGACCCTTGGACGTATTCGACAAAGTTTCGAAAAGCGTGAAATCCTGATTGAACCTTAGGAATAGATAGGATACAAATGTGATGACATTAGGGTTACTAAGACTACGTGTAAGACCATATCTGGGATATGGCATCAATATGAGACTTCGTGTAAGACCATATCTGGGATATGGCATCTATATGAGATTTCGTGTAAGACCATAGCTGGGCTATTGGCATCAATACGAGATTATATGTAAGACTATATTTGGGATATGGCATTGGTACTGTATCGCATGTACGGGACTCTCGAGTATCCTTTAGTATTCCAAGTGGTTCAACGGGTAATTTAATGAGTATGTCAAAGATGAATTGTGTGTAAATCCAATTAGAGATGACTCAGGTATGTACGTAAAAATCGTGCGTAATGAGCTTGTTATGTGATGAACCCTCGATAAGGCTATGATTGAGTAAGGTTGACTATGAGATTTATAATAACATTTATGTTAATTTTACTTCATGTAAATTGTATGTTAAATATGTGTTTATGATGCTTATTATTTGCATAGGAACTTACTAAGCTTTAAAGGTTACTCCCTTTTCCTTTACCTTGTCTTATAGTGTCACCAAGCTAGCTCAGATTTAGGGTTCGTCGGAGACTCCATCACACTATAAACTGATTATGTTGGGTACCAATGAATTCGACATTTTGAGTTATGGCATGTATAGGTACTTGGTCATTTTGTTATGTGTCATAATTAATTTGGCCAAATGTGTTGGCTTATGTTGGTTGATAATTCATTTTGTAAGTGGCCATTGAAATTGGCTAATATTGGTTTGAGTATATATGCGTATGATGATATTTTCATGAGTGCGGGAATTTGTATGGTTTAAGTTGATAAGTGTGTGATGTTCATATGTGATAAATGGTAACATGTGAATGATGTGTGAATGTCTCAATTTTGGCTGATTTGGTTGTATGTATATGCTTGGATTGGTGTTGTATGTTTTTGTATAGGTATGTGCATGGAAGGGTGGCAAATGGCTTGGTAAATAGCCTTATTTTGTCCACAC
Organism: Gossypium longicalyx; assembly: GCA_025698465.1. NCBI lineage: Eukaryota > Viridiplantae > Streptophyta > Magnoliopsida > Malvales > Malvaceae > Gossypium > Gossypium longicalyx. The sequence goes on along the minus strand of CM046996.1, from coordinate 43,827,376 downwards.
AGGTAGACATACGGGCGTGTGTCTAGGTCGTGTGTGACACAAGGCTTGCCTTATTGGCGTGTGTTCCGGCCGTGTGTCCCCTACACTTTAATTGTTGCAAAACAAAATGCTTAGAATTGAGCACACGGGTAGAGACACGAGCATGTGTCTCAGCCATGTAGATGACACGGCCTCAGGCATGGCCGTGTGCCCTGGGCGCGTGAAGTCTGCACCTATTTTATGAAAAATCATAAATTTTAAATCGACCACACAGCCTAGCACTCGGGTGTGTGACTTGGTTGTGTGACTTCAATTTGTTCTTGGGTGACAAATAGAGAGTTACACGGGTTAGGGACACGGGCATGTGTGACCACACGGCCTGCCCACACCGGCGTGTCCTAATCCACACGGGTGTATGGTTTTTAAAACATGAAAAATTTTCTAACTATTATGAAAATTTTTAAAGTTCTCAGTTTAGTCCCGAACCACTTCCAATGTATGTTTTGGGCCTCGCGGGCTCGTTTTAGGGACGATATGAATGTGTATGAATAGTTTTAAATTTGTATAGAGATTTACGTCTCAGTTTTGTATGATTGCTTGTGTATAAGTCCGATAATGCCTCGTACCCTATTCTGGCACTGGATACAGGTAATGGGTTTACATTTAGTGGTATCAGAGCTATGTTTTAGTCGATTCTCAAAATAACATAGCATGTGTAAGAGTCTAGCTATACATGCCATAAATGAACTGTGATAGTGTGATGACTCCTAACAATTTTAAATTGTGTTTTCATATAGTAAATGGATCTTGTAACAGCCCGGTTTTAGCTAAATCAAAACTATGATTTCAAAACCACAAAGTTGAAGTCATAAAACTATTTTAATATTATTTTTGGTGTTTACAGTATGTGAATTAAAATGTGTGAAAATTTCGTGTGAAAATTTTTTCGTTTGTGTGCTCAATTTGATAAAAAGGCTTAATCGCAAAAATGCAAAAGTTGCATGCTATTTGTTAAAGTGCTATATTGCTATGTTCTTTTTAATGTGGAATCCTTAAAATGAAATTAGGCCATTAAATAATAGCATGGACGGTAATGGACAACCATTATAAAGCTTTTATATTATTTCATTAAGGGTAAAAAGGTAAATTATGAAATAATATGTATTATAATAAAACATAAATTAAAATGGCCATGCATTTGTTTATCTTTTGACTGAAATTAACAAAGAAAAAGAACAATCTAGGTTCAGCCATTGTTTTCCTTGATTGAGGTATGTAATTTGTTCGGTTTTTGATAATTTTTACGTTTTTGAGATCGTTGCTTTGAATACTAGCTAGCCCATGCTTGAATTTTTGAATTGGTTTTGGATTTTGTGATTTTCCATTGATGAGAGCTTGTTGTTTTTATTATTTGATGATGAAAATAAATATATGTCGCTAGATTGTCATGTTTTATTTAGTGATTTTTTTATAAAAATGTGTATTAAGGACTAAATTGAGAAAATTGTAAATTGAGGGGTCAAAATGTGAAATAAATTAAAGAAATGGCTGCTAGAGGCCTAAGGTAAATTCAGCCTAACTAGAGCATATTGAAATTTTGAATATTTTGAGTTGTTTTGAAATAGGGACTAAATCAAGAAAATGTGAAATGTTAGGGGCTAAAGTGCAAAATGCTCAAATTATGTATTTTAGGATGAAATTGAATGAATGTGTTTTTAAACAAGTCAAATTTGAATTAATTTACATCAAGAGAGAAAGAAATCATATTTGGATCGGGGGAAGTCGAAAGTTGTCGAATAGTCGTTTCAGTCCGTTCGTCTTTGTACGAGGTAAGTTCATAAGTAAATAAATGTTGTCAAATTCGAATGTATATGTATAATATGTGCCAAATTTATTTATAATAAATATATGTGTATATGCTGAACTGAATTAAATATTGGAGAATTATTTACGAGCTTGTATTGATCGAATTATGATGTCCGAAAGCCCCGTATGAACCATAGAAATAGTTAGGATAGATATGTCATGACATAGGATTCTGAAATGTGTTTTCGTGTAAGACCACGTCTGGGATGTTGGCATCAATTTGAGATTTACATGTAAGACCATGTCTAGGATATCAACATCGTATATGATTTCGTGTAAGACCCTATCTGGGACAGTGGCATCGATATTTGATTACATGTAAGACCACGTCTGGGATGTTGGCATTGTACGAGTTTTCCAAGCTTTCCAAGTATTCTATTTGATTCCAAATGGTTCGACGGGCAATGACAAGTCGAGAACGATTATGAAATTGAGTTAAATGAATCAGGTATGTATGAAGTTTATATGTTTATGATAAGTATAGGTAAGTAAGGTACCTAATGTAATTTTATGAATTTCCAAGTGTGATGAGTGTTTATGTGGTTTAGATTTGTTGAATTTCGGACTAGTTAAATTTAATTACTAATATGACTTACCAAGCTTTTGAAGCTTACTTTGTGTGTTATTTCTCTATTTTATAAAAATAGATATTTAAAGCTAGCTCAAGCTCAGGATCGTCGAGGAACGTCATCACACTATCGATATATATATTTTGGCACTTGGAAAGAAAACTTGTGTTTAAGATATATGGCATGTATAGTCTAGCTTGATACGTTTGGTCTTGAAATGTTTATATATTTAGCCATGCGAATATGGCTTAATCTTGGTATTAATGCTTATATGCATTCGGTTATAGCATAGACTTATTATGAAAGTATATTACATGGTGTATATATGTGTGGTATTTGGTTATATAGTTCGGCTTGATTAATAAGTTAGTTGATGGTTATGTAATTTTGACATGGGATAAGTACATTTTGGTAAGTATGTTCCATGACATGTATGAATGGTGTTTTGGTTATATGTTAGTTGAGTAATGACATGAATGGCTTATAAATTAGTTCATGTTGATAAGCTTAATACATGAAATATATGTTTGTGGTGTTTGATCATATGTTTCGGCAATGAGAAATGCTAAATATGATTTTTATAACTTGGCTTGGTTTGAAGTGAAATGATGAGTATGTATTGAATGTGAATTGATTATTTAGGTATGGTTTCAATTGGTAAATAATGATCTTTTAATAAGTAGGTTTTGTTAGCTAAATGAATGAAAACAAATTGGCTTTATAAGTGACGTTTTGGAATAATACAAAGCATTTGAAATTGGTATGATTTTTGTGGTTAATTTTGCTATCTGAATTGATAAGAAACAAATTGGTCTTATGTGGGTGACATTTTTGGTATGTGATATATTTTTTGAAATTGGCATGTCTTAATTCGACATTTGTATTTGTGAGATGACTATTTTTGATCAAATGAGAAGTGATTAGATTGGTTATTTACATTTATTAATGAAATTTGGTCTTTTGGTAATACTTGTTTGTGTTTATAATTTTGTCTATTATATCGTATGGAAGAGTACAAATTGAGCTAATTTATGCAAGTTGATAACATGCAAATTTGTCAATGAATTTAGTTAGCCATATATTGGTAATGGTATTCAAAATTGGCTTTGTTTTACCGTGTCAGGAGTATGTATAAAGTTCATAAAATATTCGGTTCGGTCATGTAGTATTATTATTAAGGTCGCATATATGATTGCTTATTAATTAGTATAATATGTTCGAATGTTTTAATTATGCATTCTTACAGAAGCTAGGAAATGATATGTTAGATATTCAGCTTGATATATATATTTGTTATATGAATTGAATGATATATGCTTGATTATGTTTTTGAATATGAAATTATATAGCGTGTGAACATAGCTTTGATGTATGCAAATTGGTTCGAAATATTTGGATGAGACAAGGATATTGATGTAATTGACTTTTAAAGCATAGTTTGTTTATGAATTATAGGTAATTAAGTATGAATGATTATATTCAATCATGTGTTTCATATGTGCATGAAAAATGATAAATGACTGAATGGAACTGTGTTATGTCAGGTAATGCCTTGTAACCCTAATCCGGCAATGGATACGGGTTAGGGGTGTTACAGATCCTAATCGAGCTAAAGCTGATGACGTTGAAAGTAATGCGCCGGCTCCCGCTCAAGGGGCAGCGCCGTCGATAGTAGACCTCCAATGGTTGGTCAGGGAGAAGGGGCTAGGGAAGCCTTTCTCCACCTGATGAACGAGTGGTACAGGGAGTTTGTTCGAACAAATCTGAATGCCCAACCTCCTCTACCCCCCACTTATTCCCCGACTGGTTCCCATAGCTCCACAAGGTATGGAATTTGTAAGAATGAATAAGCCCCCGGTTGATAAGATCCGAAAGCATGGGGCTGAAGATTTCAGAGCTAATATGGATGATGATCCCGAGAGAGCCGAGTTTTGGCTCGAAAACTCCATCAGGGTATTTGATGAGCTGTCTTGCACTCTAGATGAGAGTTTAAAGTGTGTCATATCACTTCTGAGAGATTCTGCATATCACTGGTGGAATACACTAGTATCTGTGGTTCCAAGAGAGATGATTACCTGGGAATTCTTTCAAGAGGAATTCCGAAAGAAATATATTAATCAGCGGTTCATCGATCATAAATGTATGGAATTTCTTGAGCTGAAATAGGGTCTAATGTCAGTGACAGAGTATGAGCAAGAATTTGCCAGACTTAGTAAATATGCTCGAGAGTGTGTATCCACTGAGGCTATCATATGTAAGAGATTTAAGGATGGATTGATTGAGGATATTCGTGTGTTAGTTGGGATCTTAGAATTGAAAGAATTTGTGGTGTTAGTAGAACGAGCTTGCAATGCTGAAGAGTTGAATAAAAGGAAGAGGAAAGCTGATCTTGAAGCTAGAGATTCGATGAAAAGACCTATGAGTAAGTCATTTCCATCTCAGTCAAAGAAATCTAAGGAAATGTATTCCTGTTCGAAGGTATCAGCTAGGTATTCACACAGAGATCGTGGGAAGCAATACTCTGGTTTTAAAGCTCAGGCTACTTTGATGGCAAGTGTGGGTAATGTTAGATCTAATAGACCTGAATGTTAGCATTGTAGAAGAAGACATCCCGACGAGTGTAGGATGAATGATCGGACTTGTTTCAAATGTGGTTCTCAAGAGCATTTTATTCGAGATTGTCCTGAAATGGCTGAGAAAGAAAAATTTCAGAGCACAAGGCCAAGTAATACTACTAATAGTGGTCGGCCATTGAGAAATACCAGAAATGGATCTAGTAGTAAAGGTGTGACGAAAGATACATCTGTGAGATCTGAAGCTCGAGTGCCAGCTAGAGTCTATGGCATCCGTGCTCGAAGCGACATCTCTCGATATTATCACTGGTACTTTTTCTCTTTATAATGTAGTTGTAACACCCCTTACCTGTACCCGAGGCTGGGATAGGGTACGAGGCATTACCGGACATACATACAAATGCTCATGCAAAACCAGGCTATAAAATTTCTTTCAATTTAAAAGTCATTCAAACATATGCGAAACATCTCTTGTATGGACCTACAAGGTCCAAAACATATATTGGAAATAGTTCGGGGCCAAACTAGAAACTTTAGAAAAACATGGGAAATTTTCTTTAATACAGAGTCACACGTCCGTGCAAAAAAAGGGAACATGCCCGTGTGCAATTGACACGCCTGTGTCCTCAGGCCGTGTAACTCTCTGACTATGACGTCATCATCAAAATAAGGTCACACGACCGTGTCACATGCCCATGTGGCCAGGTCATGTGGCAAAATAAAATTAAATGATTTTTCATAATATGGTGCAGACTTCGCACAGCCAGAGAACACGCCCATGTGGTTAGGCCGTGTCTCTCACACGGCCAAGGCACATGCCCGTGTCTTAGCTCGTGTGTTTACTACTGGGTATTTTGACTTGTAAAATTTGGATGCAGGGGACACACGGCCGAACAGCACGCCCGTGGGGCAAACCGTATATCACACATAGTCTAGACACACGTCCGTGTGTCTGTTCGTGTGGACAACTTCTAGGCTATTTTCCAAGCCATTTGTCACCCTTAAAGACTTACTCACTTATACAAATTCTCAGCATACAACAAAACACATTTGATTACTCCAACATCCAATTCCATGATTAAAATCTATGCCCCTAATGCTATTTAGCACCATTTCAAATATGCAAGCTTCTTTCAATGTTTTCATACCAATATGCAACCATTAGGTTTATAACCCCTTTTTCCAACTTTACACATTACTACTTTGCTATGGTCATTTTGTATATATATATATATATGTGTATATTATGGTTCATTTATAAATCAACATACCATCATTCACATCCTTCATTCTCAGACATCTACATCGACATAGACACATTGCATGCGTACATGATTAATAAGGGTTACAACCCAATAGCAAAATATGAGCCATATTTCATGGCCATATACAAAATGATTCATCAACCATCATGAGTCATTACACTTGGCTAATTTAAATGACACATATAACCAAAAGATAAATTACCCTATACATGTCATTATATCAAAATGAATAGTTCTTTTATAGCCAAAACGAGATTGCCAATAGTGTAATCAAATTCCCATTATCCTCTGAGCTTCATGAGTCCGAAAGCTCTATAAGACAGGGAAAGGTAAAAATGGGTAAGCATTACATGCTTAATAAGTCCGTATAATGGAAAGTAAACTTACTAGTCATTTCAAACACATAATGACAATGAGCCATATTATCCCTCAATTATAAGTAAATTTCCCTAAACACATGTACTCAATGAACAAGTTAGTCACATAATTTCCAAGATCCATAGATGAGCTCATCACATCATTTACATATTCAAATTCGTGTTTCTCATGTCATTTACAAATATTTTATCCGGTGAATCATTGAATTCCCAATGGATATTTCATCACTTAGTACGCTCTAGGTGTACTATTTTATTAATCGTCAATTTATATCTAGTAGTACCCTATCCGGTACACTCTCGAGCCACATCTCTTACAGTAGACTTACCAGTCCAGGCTAAATTATGGCTGTACCATGTACTCCAAGGGCTTTTTCGGATTACCAGTCCAGGCTAAATCCTTTATATGACAAAGAATTCCCTACAGAGTCTAATCTGGGTTACCAGTCTAGGCTAAATCCAGTCAAATAGGATTACCAGTCCAGGCTAAATCCTAATTGAAATGTGCGCGCGATAGGCTTGTTTTAGTATTACCCGTCCGAGATAAATCCTTTCTATAATGAGATCAATAGATTACTCGTCTGGGCTAAATCCTTTCTGCAACACATGCAGGATCCCATTTCTCGTGAGAAGTGATCTATCCATTAGAATTCCATATTCAAACGGACTCTAACCCATTTTCAATCAATTTTGGAATTATGGCATTTTCAAACAATTCATTATTTATGAATTTCACATTCAATTCAACACAACAATTAAAGTCAACATGATAGACATCTAATTAGGTTACACGAACTCACTTGAATGATGTCTCGGGTTTGGATTCCGACTATTCCAAAACCTTTTGTTTTCCACGGTCTACTTCTGGAATTGGTCTTTCTGAGTCTATATAAACAAATTAAATTTTTAATTCATCACATTCTTCAATTTCAACCCAGAAACTTACTCTATGGCAAAATTACCTTTTTACCCCTAACTTTGCATATTTTTACATTTTAGTCCCTAGGCTCGTATAATGAAATACATACATTCCTTTGATTTCCCAAGCCTAGCAAAATTATATTCTAGCTTATAACAGCCCAAATTTTCCTTTATTTCACTTTTCTACTACCCACTTTCACATCTTTTACAACTTGGTCCCTTTTTAGGTGTTTTCATGGAAAACCACTTAACAAAAGATGTTTATCATACATCAAACTTTTATGTTCCTCCATTAAACACCAAAATACAAACATGTCACACATGGGTAAGTTTTTGAACATGAACCCTAGCTTAAAATAAGGGTAGAAATGGCTATAACATGCTTCAAGGATCTTAAAAATATAAAGAACATAAAAAACCGGGGCTAGGGAGCACTTACTATCAAGCTTGAAAGTTGAAGAAAACCCTAGCTATGGTCCTTAGAATTTTTGGAACTACCTTGAAGAAGATGGACAAGATTTTCACTTTGTTTTCCCTTTTATTTCTTTTATTTACTAAAAGACATAAATGCCCTTAAGGCCTTTCTTTGAAATTTTACCCATGCATGCCCATTTTTGTCCAAATTTTTAGAACTTGGTCAAATTACTATTTGAAGACCTCTAATTTATAATCCAGCTCAATTTCATGCTAAAAGCTTCTAGAACTCTAGTTTTGCATATTTTGCAATTTGGTCCTTAATGTCAAATTGAGCATCTTAGGCATAGAATTTCTCCATGAAATTTTTACACAGCATACATTCTCATCCTAGACCTCATAATAATCATAAAATAATTATTTCTATTTCGAATATGTTGTGTCGAAACCACTATTTTGATTAGGCCCTAAATCAGGATGTTACAACTTTCCCCCTTTAGGGATTTTCGTCCCTAAAAATCTTACCAGTAAAAAATTTTGGGTATTGGTGTTTCATAGTCTCTTCAGGCTCCCATATAGCCTCTTCAACTCCATTCCTTTGCCACAGTACTTTCACGAGAGCAATATTCTTATTTCTCAATTGTTTGACCTCCCGAGCTAATATCTTAATTTGTTCTCCGTAAGTCATATCCGAGCAAATTTCAACCTCGGTTGGTGAAATTATATGTGAGTGATCAGATTGATAACGACGTAACATGGACACATGGAACAAATCATGGATTCTTTCCAACTCTGATGGCAAGGCCAACCGATATGCTACCGGTCCAATCCTTTCAGTAATCTCATTCGGCCCTATAAAATAAGGACTTAATTTACCCTTCTTACTAAATCTCGAAACCTTTTCCGAAGGAGACACCTTTAAAAATACCTTATCACTAACTTGATACTCAATTTCCTTTCATTTCAAATCAGCGTAAGATTTTTGCCTGTCAGAAGTAGCTTTCAAACTATCACGAATAATCTTAATCTTTCCTCGGTCTCCTTAATTAAGTCGACCCCATGAATCTTGTTTTTTTAAAGCTCAGTCCAATATAGGGGTGTTCAACATTTATGCCCATATAAAGCCTCGTAAGGTGCCATTTTCAAACTTGATTGATAACTATTATTGTAGACAAATTCTATAGACGGTAAGTACTTTTCCCAACTGCCTTAGAATTCAAGAATACAACACCTGAGCATATCTTCCAAGGTTTGAATCATTCTCTCAGATTGGCCATCGGTTTGTGGATGGAAAGCAGTATTAAAATATAACTTCGTACCCAAAGCTTGTTGTAACATTTTCCAAAATCAAGAAGTGAACCTTGGATCTCTATCCGAAATAATCAATAATGGTACTCCGTGAAGTCTCACAATTTCAATAATGTATAGCTCAGCTAACTTATCAAGTGAGAAATCGGTTCGTACCGGTATAAAATGAGCCGATTCAGTCAACCTGTCTACTACGACCCAGAAAACATCTTTTTTCTTTGGAGTCAAAGGCAATTTGTCACAAAGTTCATAGTAATACAGTCCTATTTCCATTCAGGAATCATGATAGGTTGAAGTAACCCTGAAGGCACTTGATATTCGGCCTTTACCTATTGACAAATCAGACATTTCGATACGAACTCTGAGATATCTCTTTTCATGCCATTCCACCAATACGATTTATTTAAATCATTATACATCTTTGTACTACCCGGGTGGATTGATAAACAACCGCTATGCCCCTCACATATAATATACTGAATCAAATCAGTGTTATTCAAAACACAGATGCTACCACGAAGCCTCAAGCGACCATCGAAGTCAATCTAAAAATTCGGTTCACTGCTAGACTCGCATTGAGCTCTTTTAGCTTGTAACTATTTATCGACTTTCTGCCCATCACAAATCTGTTGAAGAAGGTCGGTCTAGCTCTCAACTCTGCTAGGATTGAACCATCATCAAACAAAGCCAGCTGGATGCCCATAGCTCTCAATATAAACAATGATTTCCTACTCAAAGCGTCGGCAACTATATTCGCCTTACCCGGATGGTAATCAATCACAAGCTCGTAATCTTTGAGTAATTCGAGCCATCTACATTGCCTTAGGCTCAAATCCTTTTGAGTCATCAAGTACTTTAAACTTTTATGATCAGTGAACACCAGGCACTTCTCACCATATAAATAGTGTCTCCAAATCTTTAACGTAAAAACAATGGCGGCCAATTCTAAGTCATGTGTTGGGTAGTTCTTCTCGTGAGGCTTCAATTGCCTTGAAGCGTATGCTACCACCTTACCCTCTTGCATGAGTACACATCCCAAACCATGCAAGGACGTATCATTATAAATCACGAATTCTTTACCTGGCTCGGGTTGTACCAAAACTAGTGCTTCGGTCAATAATGCCTTTAGTTTCTTAAAGCATTGCTGACACTTTTCTGACCACTCAAACTTAACATCTTTTTGGAGCAACCAAGTTATTGGAGTGGCGATCATAGAAAATCCTTTAACAAATCGTCTGTAGTAGCCAGCCAAGCCTAAAAAGCTTTTAACTTCTGTCACGTTCCTCGGCGGTTTCCATTCTACGATGGCCATAATCTTACTCGGGTCAACTCTAATGCCATCACCTGAAATGATAAGTCCCAAAAGCCCAACTTCTTTAAGCCAAAATTCACTTTTGCTAAACTTAGCATTCAGTTGTTTATCTCTCAAAGTTTGCAAAACTGTCCTCAAGTGTTCAGCATGCTCGGATTCATCATAAGAGTAAATCAGTATGTCACTAATAAACACTACATCGAACTTATCCAAGTATGGTCAGAAAATTCGGTTCATTAAGTCCATAAATACTGCGAGAGCATTCATTAGCCCAAATGATATAACAAGAAATACATAGTGACCATACCTTGTTCGAAAAGCAGTTTTGGGCACATCTGATTCTTTAACTCGCAGTTGGTAATAGCCGGATCTCAGGTCTATCTTTGAAAATACTATTGCTCCCCTTAGCTGGTCAAACAGATCATCAATCCTCAGCAACGAGTAATTGTTCTTGATTATTACCTTGTTGAGTTGACGATAATCAATGCATAGTCTCATAGAACCATCCTTCTTTTTCACAAATAGTACCAGTGCACCCCAAGGAGAGAAACTAGGCCTTGCAAAACCCTTATCTGTCAATTCTTGTAACAAAGACTTTAACTCTCTTAATTTCATCGGAGCCATCTGATACGGAGCAATCGTAATAGGTGCTGTTCCCGGCACTAGGTTAATGCTAAATTTAACTTCTCTAACAGGAGGTAATCCTAGTAACTCATCCAGAAACACATCTGGGTACTCGCATACTACTGGCACTGATTCAACTTTCAATTCGGATTCCTTAGTATTCAACACATAAGCCAGGTAGGCTTCACATCCCTTTCTCAAGCATTTCTGAGTCGACATAGAGGAAATTACAACGGATGGTATGTATGACTCATCTGGCTTAAGCCAAAGAGTTTTTCCATTTTCACACCTCAATTCAATGACTTTTTGTCTACAATTTACTATAGCTTCATGTAGTGTCAACTAATTCATACCTAAAATAACATCGAACTCATTAAATGACAACAACATTAAATCGACTGGAAAATAATGGCCTCTAATCATTAAAGGTCATTTATTGCATACCTTGTCAACTAGCACATGTTTACCTAACGGATTTGACACATTAATCACGTATTTCGTAAAATCTACAGGTAATTCTTTACTAGACAACATTTCATGCAGACATACGAATGGGTTGACCCCAGGTCAATTAAAGTGACAACAGGGATGTCATAAAGAGAAAATGTACCCATAATGACATCAGGAGCTGAGGCTTCCTCTCTAGCGCGTATAGCATAAGTTCTTACCGAGCCTTGAACCTCTGATTTTGCAGCGGGGTCCTTTGTAACACTACGACCACCACTGGCACTTCTGGGGTATCTTGGAGGTCTACCTCGAGAGATAGGAGCATTCAGTTTTGGGTTGGGCTCAACCTCTTATCATCCAGCACTCTCCAAAATGAAACTTGTTACAACTGTTACACTGCGGCTTTTGGTTTCCCACACTCCCCACAATAGTTGTCATGGGAGATGAAGACCACAGATTAGGGTGCTTAGAGGTTCTTGTTTTACTCGAATATCCCACTGATGAATTGGAGCATTCCTGGTGGCTTCTCAACTTCTTTCTGGAAGATGTATATGTCTTGCCCATGAATCTCCTGCTCGAAACTCAAGCCTTGCTCTCTGCTTGTTTCTTTTTATTACTTAGCTCTTCAGCTTTCTTGGCTCTGTCAGCCAACACTGCAAACTCTCTTATCTTAAGGATCCCAATCAACAGTTTAACATCCTCGTTTAATCCTTCTTCGAAGCGCTTGCACATTTTTGCTTCAGTTTGAACCCACTCTTGAGCATACTAGCTCAGTCGGACAAACTCCTGTTCATATTCTGACACAGTCTGATCTCCTTGCTTAAGTTCTAGAAATTCCTTTCTCTTCTAATCCAAGAACCTTTGACTAATATACTTCTTTTTAAATTCAGCTTGAAAGAACTCCTATGTAATATTTTCTCTTGGTGCTACTGATGATACAATCTTCCACCAGTGGTATGCAGTATCTTTCAGGAGAGATACCATGCACTTCAAACATTCCTCAGGGGTACATGATAGTTCATCAAGAAATCGCACGGTCATCATCAATTGTAGCCCTAAACTCTTTAGCCCTATATTTCCTCAGTTTATCTATTGGGGCTTTACCAATTCTTACTAGTGCCATACCTTGTGGTACTTCTTCTTCAGATCAGGTAGGAGGCGGGGGAGGTCGTGGTATAGCAGGGTTGGTTCTCAAGTACTCACCAAACCATTCATCCATTATTTTGAAGAAGGATTCCTTTGCCTCTTCCCAGCCCCTAGACATAGGTCTCCTACTACTACCAAACGTGGCTTGTTGTACGGAAGCTGGAGCATGGCTCTCGACATCGTCAAACTCATCTCAGGCTTGGTTGGAAGACATTTACTATAGACAAATACATTTAAAATGGTTAGGAGATGTCACACTATCATAACTTGTATAATGACATGTATAGCTAGACTCGATACCTGCTACATTAGTCTAAGAATCGACTAAACTATAGCTCTGATAGCACAAAATGTAACACCCCTTACATGTACCCGAGGCCAGGACAAGGTACGAGGCATTACTGGACATACATACAAATGTTCATGCAAAATCGGGCTATAAAATATCTTTTAATTTAAAAGTCATTCAAACATATGCGAAACATCCCTTGTATGGACCTACGAGGTCCAAAACATGCATTAGAAATAGTTCGGGGCCAAACCGGAAACTTTAGAAAAACTTGGGAAATTTTCTGTAATACAGAGTTACATGCTCGGGTGCACTTGACACGCCCGTGTCCTCAGGCCGTGTAACTCTCTAACTATGATGTCATCACCAAAATAAGGTCACACGACCGTGTCACGCGCTCGTGTGGCCAGCCTGTGTCGCCAAATAAAATTAAATGATTTTTAATAATATAGTAAAGACTTCACACGGCCAGAGTATGCGCCAATGTGGTTAGGCCGTGTCTTTCACACGGTCAAGACGCACGCTCGTGTGTTTACTACTGGGCATTTTGACTTGTAAAATTTTAATGCAGGGGACACATGACCGAATAGCACGCCCGTGGGATAGACTATGTATCACACACAGTCTAGACACACGCCTGTGTGTCTACTCGTGTGGACAACTTCTAGGCTATTTTCCAAGCCATTTGTCACCTTAAAGACTTCCTCACTTATACATGTTCTCAGCATACAACAAAACACATTTGATTACTCCAATATCCAATTCCATGATTAAAATCTATGCCCCTAATGCTATTTAGCACCATCTCAAATATGCAAGCTTCTTTCAATGTTTTCATACCAATATGCAACCATTAGGTTTATAACCCCTTTTTCCAACTTTACCCATTACTACTTTGTTATGGTCATTTTGTATATATATATGTATATTATGGTTTAGTTATAAATCAACATACCATCATTCACATCCTTCATTCTCAGACATCCACACCGACATAGACACATTGCATGCATACATGATTAATAAGGGTTACAACCCAATAGAAAAATATGAGCCATATTTTATGGTCATATACAAAATGATTCATCAACCATCATGAGCCATTACACTTGGCTAATTTAAATGACACATATAACCGAAAGATAAATTACCCTATACATGCCATTATATCAAAATGAATAGTTCTTTTATAGCCAAAACGAGATTGTCGATAGTGTGATCAAACTCCCACCGCCCTCCAAGCTTTATGAGTCTGAAAGCTCTATAAGATAGGGAAAGGTAAAAAGGGGTAAGCATTAAATGCTTAGTATGTTCGTATAACAAAAAGTAAACTTACCGGTCATTTCAAAAACATAATCACAATGAGCCATATTAAACCTCAATTATAAGTAAATTTCCCTAAACACATATACTCAATGAACAAGTTAGTCACATAATTTCCAAGATCCATAGATGAGCTCATCACATCATTTACATATTCAAATTCGTGTTTCTCATGTCATTTATAAATATTTTATTGGTGAATCATTGAATTCCCGATGGATATTTCATCACTTAGTACGCTCTAGGTGTACTATTTTATTTACTGTTAATTTATATCTAGTAGTACCCTATTCGGTACACTCTCAAGCCACATCTCTTACAGTAGAATTACCCGTCCAGGCTAAATTCTGGCTGTACCATGTACTTTAAGGGCTTTGTTGGATTACCAGTCCAGGCTAAATCCTTTATATGACAGGGAATTCCCTACAGAGTCTAATTTGGGTTAGCAGTCCAAGCTAAATCCAGTTAAATAGGATTACCAGTCCAGACTAAATCCTAATTGAAATGTGTGCTTGATAGGCTCGTTTCAGGATTACCCCTCTGGGCTAAATCTTTTCCATAATGGGATCAATGGATTACCCATCCAGGCTAAATCCTTTCTGCAACACATGCAGGATCCCATTTCTCATGAGAAGTGATCTATCCATCGGAATTCCATATTCAAACTGACTCTAACCCATTTTCAATCAAATTCGTAATTATGACATTTTCAAACAATTCATTATTTATGCATTTCACATTCAATTCAACACAAAAATTAAAGTCAACATGCATAGACATCCAATTAGGTTACACAAACTTACCTAAATGATGTCTCGGGTTTGGATTTTGACTATTCCAAAACCTTTTGTTTTCCACGATCTTTTTTCGAAATTGGTCTTTCCGAGTCTGTATAAACAAATTAAATTATTAATTCATCACATTCTTCAATTTTAGCCCAGAAACTTACTCTATGCAAAATTACCTTTTTACCCCTAACTTTGCACATTTTTACATTTTTGTCCCTAGGCTCGTATAATGAAATACATGCATCCCCTTGATTTCCCAAGCCTAGCCAAATACATTCTAGCATATATCAGCCCACATTTTCCTTTATTTCACTTTTCTAATACCCACTTTCACATCTTTTACAACTTGGTCCCTTTTTAGGTGTTTTCATGGAAAGCCACTTAACAAAAGATGTTTATCATACATCAAACTTTCATGTTCCTCCATTAAAATTCAAAATAAAAACATGTCACACATGGGTAAGTTTTTGAATATGAACCCTAGCTTAAAATAAGGGTAGAAATGGCTAGAACATGCTTCAAGGATTTCAAAATTATAAAAAAAAAAGGGGCTAGTGAGCACTTACTATCAAGCTTGAAAGTTGAAGAAAACCATACCTATGGTCCTTAGAAGTTTCAGCACTACCTTGAAAAATATGGACTAGATTTTCACTTCTTTTTCCCTTTTATTTCTTTTATTTACCAAATGACATAAATGCCCTTAAGGCCTTTCTTTGAAATTTTACCCATGCATGCCCATTTTTGTCCTAATTTTTAGAACTTGGTCAAGTTACAATTTGAGGACCTCTAATTTATAATCCAACTCAATTTCATTCTAATAGCTTCTAGAATTCAAGTTTTGCATATTTTGCAATTTGGTCCCTATTGTCAAATTGAGCATCTTAGGCATAGAATTTCTCCATGAAATTTTTACACAAGCATAAATTCTCATCCTAGACCTCATAATAATCATGAAACAATTATTTTTATTTCAGATATGTGGTCTCAAAGCTACTGTTTTGACTAGGCCCTAAATCTGAATGTTACAGTTGTTGCATTGATTGATCCTGGATCGACCCATTCTTATGTTTGTGTGAAATTGGTAACTAGTAAGAGTTTCACTTTTGAGTTTATTGAGTTTGTGATTAGAGTGTCAAACCCCTTAGGAAAACATGTATTAGTTGATAGAGTTTGCAAGAATTGTCCCTTGATGATTCGAGGTCATTGTTTTCTGACTGACTTAATGTTGTTTCCTTTTGATGAATTCGATGTTATTTTGGGTATGGATTGGATGACACTGCATGATGCCATAGTGAACTGTAAGAGAAAAATTATTGAACTAAAATGTGAAAATGATGAAACTCTTCGGATTGATTTAGATGAGTCGGGTGAGTTACTTGTTGTGATTTCTTCGATGTCTGCCCAAAAATATGTAAGGAAAGGTTGTGAAGCTTATCTTGTTTATGTGTTGAATACAAAGATGTCTGAATTGAAAATTGAGTTAGTGTCGATAGTTTGTGAATATCCGGATGTGTTCCCAGAAGAGTTGCCTAGGTTACCTCCGATTAGAGAAGTTGAGTTTGGTATTGATTTAGTACCAGGGACCTCACCGATATCTATTGCTCTGTATAGAATGGCTCCAACTGAATTGAAAGAATTAAAAGCTCAGTTGAAAGAGTTGATGGATAAGGGTTTTGCGAGACTGAGTTTTTCTCTCAGGGGTGCTCTAGTGTTATTTGTAAAGAAGAAAGATGGATATCGACTACCGACGGCTCAACAAGGTGACTATAAAGACAAGTATCCCTTATCAAGGATTGATGACTTGTTTGATTAGTTTAGAGGAGCAACGGTATTCTCGAAAATTGATTTGAGATCTAGCTACTATCAGTTGAGAGTTAAAGAGGCAGATGTGTCGAAAACTGCTTTCAGGACAAGGTATGGGCACTATTAATTTCTTGTTATGCCTTTCGGACTAACTAATGCCCCTGTTGTTTTTATGGACTTGATGAATAGAATCTTTCGACCATATTTAGATAAGTTTGTGGTTGTGTTCATCGATGATATCTTGATTTATTCTCGAGATAAGTCTGAGCATGCTGAGCACTTGAGAACTGCATTGTAGACTTTAAGAGATAAGAAGTTGTTTGCTAAATTCAGTAAAAGTGAGTTTTGGCTCTGAGAAGTCAAATTTTTGGGACATATTGTTTCAGGTGATGGTTTCAGGTTGATCCAAGTAAGATTTTAACAGTTTTTGATTGGAAACCGTCGAGAAATGTATATGAAGTTAGAAGCTTTTTGGGTTTAGCAGGTTATTACCGATGTTTTGTGAAAGGATTTTCAATGATTGCTACTCTTATGACCAAATTGTTGGAAAAAGATGTCAAGTTTGTCAGCAAAGTTTCGAGAAGTTGAAAGCATTATTGACTGAGGCGCCGATTTTAGTGCAACCTAAATCGGGGAAAGAGTTTGTGATTTATAGTGATGCGTCACTAAATGGATTAGGATGTGTGTTGATGCAAGAGGGTGAAGTGATAGCTTATATCTCGAGACAGTTGAAACCACATGAGAAGAATTATTCGATGCATGATTTGGAATTAGCCGCCATTGTGTTCGCTTTAAAAATTTGTAGACATCATTTGTACGGTGAGAAATGCCATATCTTTACTGATCATAAGAGTTTAAAATACTTTATGACTCAGAAAGATTTAAACTTGTGGCAATAGAGATGGCTCGAGTTACTGAAGGATTATGAGCTAGTAATTGATTACCACCCGGGTAAGGCAAATGTAGTTGCAATGCGTTAAGTAGAAAGACTTTGCTTGCTTTGAGAGCGATGAATACATGGCTGACTTTGTCCAATAATGGTTCGATTTTAGCCGAGTTGAGAGCTAGGCCGTTATTTCTTCAACAAATTTGTGAAGCTTAGAAATGTGACAGTAAATTGCAAGTCAAAAGTGTTTTTTGTGAATCGGGTAGTGATACAAATTTTTATATTGGATTCGATGATTGTTTGATGTTCTGAGGCAGAATTTGTGTACTGAAAAATGATGAACTTATTCAAAAAAAATTCATGAAGCACATAATGGTTGTTTATCTATACATCCGAGTAGTACAAAAATGTATAACGATTTGAAGAAATTGTATTGGTGGTCAGGTATGAAACGAGATATTTCAAAGTTTGTTCCGAGATGTTTGATTTGCCAACAAGTGAAAGTCGAACACCAAGTGCCTTGGGGTTTACTTCAGCTAGTGATGGTGCCCGAGTGGAAATGGGATAGGATTACGATAGATTTTGTGACGGGTTTGCCTGTGACTTTGAAAAAGAAAGATGTCATTTGGGCTATTGTTGATAGATTGACGACATCGACTCATTTTACATCGGTACGTACAGACTATTCCCTTGATAAGTTAGCTGAATTGTATGTGGCCAAAATTGTAAGATTACGTGGAGTACCTATTTCTATTATTTCGGATAGAGATCTGAGGTTTACTTCACGATTTTGGAAGAACTTGCAAGAAGCTTTGGGTACGAAGCTAAACTTTAGTACCGCTTTTCATCCGCAGACTAATGGTTAGTCTAAGAGAGGGATTTAGATTCTTGAAGATATGCTCCAATGTTGTGTTCTAGAATTCGAAGGTAGTTGGGAAAAATGTCTACCATTGGTCGAATTTGCTTATAACAATAGTTTTCAGTTGAGTATAAAAATGGCTCTTTATGAAGCATTGTATGGCCGCAAGTGCCAAACACCCTTGTTTTGGACCGAACTTAGTGAGAAATAGATTTACGGGGTTGACTTGGTTAGAGAAACCGAAGAAAAAGTAAAGGTAATCCATGATTGCTTGAAAGCAGCTTTAGATCGACAGAAGTCATATGCGAATTTGAAAAGAAAAGAGATTGAGTTTCAGGTTGGGGATAAAGTATTTTTGAAAGTAACTCTGTGGAAGAAAATTCTTAGATTTGGTCGTAAAGGCAAGTTGAGTCCACGTTTCATTTGGCTGTATGAGGTAATTGAAAGAATAGGGCCTATGGCATATCGGTTAGCTTTGCCGACAGAGTTGGAAAGGATCCACAACTTGTTTCATGTGTCTATGTTGCGAAGATATCGATCAGATCCATTGTATGTGATTTCACCGACAGAGGTTGAGATTCGACCAAATATTGTAACAGCCTAGTTTTAGCTAAATCGAAACAGTGGTTTTGGTTACACAAATCCGAGGTCAAAGTTTATAGGAAGTGATTATATATGTGTGAAAATTTCGTGAGCTAATTTTACCGTTTAATGGCTCAATCTGAGAAAAAAGGACTAAATCGCGTAAAATGAAAAAAGTGGCATTCTATATGTTAAATGTGCTTAATTTTCATGGCTTAATAAATGAAAGGTTGTTATGATGATATTAGACCATTGATATTGGAATTTGACATAAATGGGCTTAATATCATGAAATTTAATGGCTTTTAATTAAGATTAAATTAGTAAAAATGTCAATGAACTTATATTAAATAAAACAAAGCTAAAATAAGCTTTAAAATTATCATCTTCAACCGAACTTGAATGAGAGAAAACTCAATTTTTACGGCTCATATATTTGGCACTTGCATAGCTTGATTAAGGTATGTCCTTTGCTTACGTTTTTGTGATCGTTGCTTTGAGTATTAACCAGCCTGTACCTTAATTTTTGAATTTTTTGATGATTTTATGAAGTGCCATTATTGAATCTATGTGCTTTGTGATGGTTGACGATGAAAAATGGAAGATAAATGATAGATTAATATGTTTTGTTAAGTGATTTTTTAGAGAAAATACAAATTAGGGATTAATTTGTGAAAAGATGAAAATATGAGGATAAAAGTGTGAATAAATTAAAGATATGGGCTACTAAGAGCATAAGGGTAATTCGGCCAAGCAAGGGTCTTATGGAATTTTGTGAATTTTGTGTATTTATGAAATAGGGACTAAATTGAATAAATGTGGAACTTTAGGTGCTAAAGTGTAAAAATGCCCAAATATGTGCTTGTGGACTAAATTGAATGTGTTGATGAATAAAAGAGTTAATTTTGAATGTATATAGATCAATAAAGAAAGAAATCAGATTTAGATTCAGGAAAATCGAAGGTTATTGAATAATCGATCTAGTCCCTCTATTCTGACTACGAGGTAAGTTCATATGCAAATAAACGTCTTTAAATTGAATTATACATGTTTAATGGTCATTGAATTGTTATGAATGTTGAACAAGATATAAGAAGCAAAAATCAACAGAGTTACGACATCTGAAATTCCCGTACGAACCTTAGGAATAGTATAAGATACGAATGTCATGACATTGGGATTACCGAGATGTGATTACATGTAAGACCATGTTTGGGACATTGGCATTGTATTGTGATTACGTGTAAGACCATGTCTAGGACATTGGCATCGTTATTCAATTTCGTGTAAGACCCTGTCTGGGACAGTGGCATCGATAAGTGATAACATGTAAGACCATATCTGGGATATGACATTGTACGAGCTTTATGTGATTTCTGAGTATCCTTAACGATTTCGAATGGTTCAACGGGCAAAGTCAAGTCGAGAAAGAATGTGTGAATAAGTTAAGTGACTCAGGTACGTACAATATTTATACGAGTATTAAAAAAAGTATTTGATGAATTCAATTATGATATTGAATATGTGTACAATGAGAAAGGTTTGTGAACTATTATGTGTTTAGCTATGCTTAGCACATTTGAATTGATATACAAATGTTCTTACGATGACTTTATTTGTATATGGCTTACTAAGCTTTTAAAGCTTACTTTGTGTGTTCTTTCCCTATTTTATAGATTATCGAAGCTAGCTTAGACATCGGGGATTATTAGAAGCATCGTCACACTGTCGATCATCTTGTTGATACTTTTAAAGCTTTGTATATATGGTATATGGCATGTATAGGCTAGTATTATCTGGGTATGTTTTGAGTTATGGTATTAGCCATGAGATTTGGCTTGTAAATGGTGGTGTGTATGGCCATTTAAGTTGGCATGAATTATGTGTTTGATAAGTGATATATGTGATGTATGTATATATATGGCCTTATGTTTTGGCTTATTTTGTGATGGTTATATATTTGCTTGTGTAGCTAGTTGACAATTGGTGTATTAATGTTTGGAAAATGGCATGTAGTGGCTTGATTATGAGATGATGATATGGTATGTTTTGTGACAGGAAATAGTAATTAAAATGATGAAGAAATGTATTTAGATGTTATGTAAATTTGATGATTTTGGCATATTGATTTGGTATGTTTTCGCCATGGATTTGAGTAGTTAAGAGGATGGTTTCTAAATGGCATGAATTGTATATGGATTGGCATGTTTTGGCTGCCTAGAAATGTATTGAAATAGTACCATTTTGGTTGCTAGGTGTGCATGAGGAAAGGGTGGCAAATTGGCTTTGGAAATAGCCTATTTTTGTCCACACGGGTAGAGATACGGACGTGTGTCTCAGCTGTGTACGAACATGGTCATGCTACACGGCCGTGTGTCCCCTAGGGTAGCCCTTCGAATTAAGACAGTATACCCTACAGGTTTGGCACGGCCTAGACACATGGGCGTGTTTATTGGTCATGTGTGGTACACGGGCTAGCACATGTGCGTGTGGCTAGCCATGTGATCCAAGTTTGTAACCCCTCTAGATTTCCCACGGTCTTGGCACACAGGCGTGTCTCTAGCCGTGTGGTGTAAGTCAGTATGTATGCCTTATTTTCACACGGCCTATGGCACGGGCGTGTCTGGTAGCTGTGTGAGGCACACAGCCTGTTCACACAGGCGTGTGACCCTTGAATATTTTAAAATTTTATGTGTTTCCTAAAGTTTGCAAATGTTATCGGTTTATTCTTGAACCTCTTCCAAGCATATTTTAAGGTCTTGTAGAGCCTTATAAGGGATATTGTGATTATATTGATCGATGTTTATATGACAAAAAAAGTATGATTTATGTTGTGATTGATCAGTAATGCCTCATAACCCTATTCTTGCTACGAATATGGGTTAGGGGTGTTACATTTAATTGGTATTAGAGCTACGGTTTAGTTAATTCTAGGACTAATGTAGTGAGTGTGAGTCTAGCTATACATGCCAAATATATAAATTGTGATAGTGTGATGATTCCTGACAGCTTAAAAATGTGTTTTCATATAGTAAATGGATCCCGAACGAGCAATAGCTGATGATGTAGAAAGTATTGCACCCGCTCTCGTTAAAGGGGCAGCGCCGACTGATTCTAGGCCGATTTCAAGTGGTCAAGGGGGAGAGGCTAAGCAAGCCTTCTTCCAGATGATGAGTGAGTGGTTTATGGAGTTCGTTCGAACAAATTTGGCTGCTCAACAACCTCTACCCCCACCTGTTCCTCAATAAAACCCCGCTATTCCTCAAGTTATGGATTTGACAAGGTTGAACAAGTCGCCAGTGGATAAGATTCGTAAACACAG
This sequence comes from Gossypium longicalyx, assembly GCA_025698465.1. Taxonomy (NCBI): domain Eukaryota; kingdom Viridiplantae; phylum Streptophyta; class Magnoliopsida; order Malvales; family Malvaceae; genus Gossypium; species Gossypium longicalyx. The sequence continues at coordinate 43,804,723 of CM046996.1, read as the reverse complement.
GGCTGAGGAGTTTCGGGCTATTGTTGATGATGATGTTGAGAGAGCTAAGACTTGGCTCGAGAGCACGATCTGAGTTTTTGATGAATTTTCTTATACTCTTGATGAATGTATCAAATGTGTGGTATCTTTACTTGGAGATATTGCATACCATTTGTGGAAATCGTTGATACGGTGGTTCCTAAAGAACAGGTTACCTATGAATTCTTTCAGTCTGAGTTCTGAAAGAAGTATATAAGTCAGTGATTTCTCGATCAGAAGCATAAAGAGTTTCTAGAATTGAAACAAGGCCAGATGATTGTTACCGAGCATGAAAGAGAGTTTGTACGTTTAAGCAAGTATGCTCAAGAATTTGTGTCTATTGAGGAGATCATGTGTAAACGGTTCAGTGATGGACTGAACGAGGATATAAAATTATTAGTCAAGATTCTTGAATTAAAAGAATTTGTTGTTCTAGTTGAAAGGACTTGTAAAGTCGAAGATCTTAGTAAAGAAAAGAGAAAAGCTAATTTTGAAGTAAGAGATTCGAGAAAAACATCAACTAGAAAATCTTATCAATCTACATCGAAGAAATTCCAAGACTTGTTTAATCATTCTAATGCATCGATAAGATATTCAAGTAGAGATCGTTAAAAGCAACCTGTGAGTTCTAAAGCTCAAGCTACATCTATTGCTAGTGTTGGCAGTGTGAGACAAAATCAACCCGAGTGTAAACATTATGGAAAATGGCATATCGGTGATTGTAGATTGAATGATCGAGACTATTTTAAATGTGGATCATTAGATCATTTCATTCGTAACTGTCCTGAGTTGGCTGAGTAAGATACAGTACAAAACACGAGGCCGAGTAACACTACAGCTAGAGGTAGACCACCCAGAAATGCTGTAAATGTAAATGGTAGTCAGAGAATGACCAAAGACTTTGCTGTGAGGTCTGAAGCCAGAGCACCTGCACGAGCCTACGCTTCTTCGCGAACATCTCTAGATGTTATTACTGGTACTTTTACTGTTTATGATACTAAAGTTATTGCATTGATAGATCCAGGATCAACTCATTCATATGTATGTGTGAATTTAGTATCCAGTAAGACTTTGCCTATAGAGTCTACTAAATTTTTAATTAGAGTATCGAACCCCTTAGGCATGTGTGTGTTGGTTGATAAAGTGTGCAAGAATTATTCGTTAATGATTCGAGATTTCTATTTTCTGGCCGATCTGATGTTATTACCATTTGATGAATTTGATATAATTCTGGTTATGGATTGGCTAACATTGCATAATGCAATTATGAATTGTAAACGAAAGATGATTGATATGAGATGTCAAAATAATGAGATTATCCGGATTAAGTCAGATGATCTAAATGGCTTGCTATCAGTGATTTATTAATGTCAGCTTAAAAATATGTGAGAAAGGGTTGTGAAGCTTATTTTGCTTATCTGCTTGATACAAAAGTGGCTAAAAAGAAGATAGAACCAGTACCAGTTGTGTGCGAATATCCGAATGTGTTTCCTAAAGAGTTACCGAGTTTACCACCGATCCGAGAGGTTGAATTTGGTATTGAGTTAGTACCGGGAACAACGTTGATATCAATAGCTCCGTACAGAATGGCTCTGACAGAGTTAAAAGAATTGAAGGCTCAGTTGTAAGAGTTAACAGATAGAGGTTTTGCTAGACCGAGTTTCTTGCCCTGGGGTGCTACCGTATTGTTTGTGAAAAAGAAAGATGGCACGATGAGAATGTGTATAGACGAACGATAGCTCAACAAAGTGACGATCAAGAATAAGTATCCTCTGCCCAGAATAGATGATTTGTTTGATCAATTGAAAGGGGCTATAGTGTTTTCGAAAATAGATTTGAGATCGGGTTATTACCAGTTGCGAGTTAAAGACTCTGATATGCCGAAGACTGCATTTAGAACGAGATATGGTCACTATGAATTTTTAGTTATGCCTTTCGGACTAACGAATGTACCTGCCATTTTTATGGACTTAATGAACTGAATTTTTAGACCATACCTAGACCGATTTGTTGTTGTATTCATAGATGATATTTTGATTTATTCTTGAAATAAATCTGAACATGCTGAGCATCTGATAATTGTACTACAGACTCAGTGAGACAAGCAGTTATTTGCTAAGTTCAGCAAATGTGAATTCTGGTTAAAAGAAGTTAGTTTTCTAGGACATATAGTTTCAACCATGAGTATCCGAGTCGATCCGAGTAAAATTTCTGCAATAATAGATTGGAAGCCTTTGAGAAATGTTTTTGAGGTCTACAGTTTTCTGAGACTAGTAGGATATTATAGAAGATTTGTAAAAGCCTTTTCGATGATTATGACTCCGTTGACGAGATTGTTTCAAAAAAATGTAAAGTTTGAATGGTCCGAGAAATGTCAGAAAAGTTTCGATCAGTTGAAAGCTTAATTAACAGAGGCACCAGTATTAGCTCAGCCTGAATCGGGTAAAGAGTTTGTAGTGTTCAGTGATGCATCGTTGAATGGTCTGGGTTGTGTTTTGATGCAAGAAGGCAAAGTCATAGCTTATGCCTCGAGACAGTTGGAGTAGCATGAAAAGAATTACCTGACGCACAATTTAGAGTTAGCAACCATTGTGTTTTCGTTGAAGATTTGGTGCCATTATCTGTTTGGTGAGAAATGTCATGTTTATTCTGATCACAAGAGTTTGAAATATTTGATGACTCAGAAAGATTTGAATTTACAACAACGAAGATGGCTAGAATTGCTAAAAGATTATGAGCTAGTGATTGACTACCATCCAGGAAAAGCAAATATTGTTGCTGATGCTTTAAGCCGAAAATCTTTGTTTGCTCTATGTGCAATGAACACTCAAATAGCTTTGTGTAATGATGGTTCAATTGTGGCTAAGATGAAAGCGAGACCATTATTTTAATTGTAGATTTGCGAGGCTCAGAAAGTTAATAATGAAATATTAGGAAAACGAGATCAATGTGATTCGAATCCTGATTCAGAAATTCAAATTGATGCTGATGATTGTTTAAGATTCAGAGGCCGAATATGTGTTCCGAGAAATTCAGAGTTGATTTGGATAATTTTGAATGAAGCACATAGTAGTTGTTTATCTGTTCATCTAGGAAGCACAAAAATGTATAATGACTTGAAATAGCTCTATTGGTGGTCTAGTATGAAATGTGATATTTCAGAGTTTGTTTCTAACTATTTGATTTGTCAGCAAGTTAAAGCTAAGCATCAGGTACCATCTGGTTTATTACAAACTATCATGATTCCCGAATAGAAATGGGATAGAATGACTATGGATTTGTTTTGGGTTTGCCCCTATCTTGAGTAACTGGGTTGTTGTTGATTGATTGATAAAATCGACTCATCTCATTCTGGTGCGTATGGATTATTCGCTTGACAAGCTTGTTAAGTTATACATTTCAGAGGTTGTTTGATTGCACGGGGTACATATTTCTATTTTTTCAGATAAAGATCTGAGGTTCACATCGAGGTTTTGGAAGAGACTGCAAGATGCACTAGGTACAAAGTTGCATTTCAGTACCACATTTTACCTACAGACGAATGGTCAATCCGAGCGAGTTATACAGATACTGAAGGATATGTTGAGATGTTGCATTCTTGAGTTTGAAGGTACGTGGGAAAAGTATTTGCTATTAGTTGAATTTGCCTACAATAATAGCTTTCAATCAAGTATAAAGATGGCACCATATGAAGCTCCATACGATCGTAAATGCCGAACACTGTTGTACTGGACTGAACTTAGCAAAAGTAAGGTTCACGGGGTTGATCTGATTAGAGAGACAGAAGAAAAAGTTAAGATAATTCGTAATAGTCTGAAAGTAGCGTCAGATCGTCAAAAATCATATGCAGACTTCAAAAGAAAAGACATTGTATTTCAGATCGGGGATAAAGTTTTTTTAAAAGTCTCACCATGGAAGAAAATACTTAGATTTCGTAGAAAAGAAAAGTTGAGCCCGAGGTTCATCGGACCTTATGAAATTATTGAGCGAGTTGGACCAGTGGCATATCGGTTAGCATTACCATTAGAATTAGAGAAGATTCATAATTTATTTCATGTATCGATGCTACGAAGATGCAAATCTGATCCCTCGCATGATATTTCCCTGACTGAAGTTGAGATTCAGTCAAATTTATCATACAGTGAAGAACCAATCCGAATTCTAGCTCGTGAGATCAAAGAGCTGAGAAATAAAAGAATAGCATTAGTGAAAGTATTATGGCATCGACACGAGGTAGAAGAAGCTACGTGGGAACCCGAAGATGCTATGAGAAAGCAAATCCAAACCTATTCACTAGTAAGATTTTCGAGGATGAAAATCCCTAAAGGGGAGAGTTGTAACAACTCGGTTTTAGCTAAATCAGAACAGTGGTTTTGGAACAACAAATCCAAGGTCAGAAAATTATTTTAATATTATTTTTGGTGTTTATCGCATGTGACTATATATGTGTGAAAATTTCGTGAGCTAATTTTATTGTTTAAAGGCTCAATTTGAGAAAAAAAACTAAATCGCGTAAAATGAAAAAGTGGCATTCTATATGTTAAATGTGCTTAATTTCCATGGCTTAATAAATGAAAGGTCCTTATGATGATATTAGACCATTGATGGTGGAATTTGACATAGATGGGCTTAATATCATGAAATTTAATGGCTTTTAATTAAGGTTAAATTAGTAAAAATGTAAATAAACTTATATTAAATAAAACAAAGCTAAAATAAGCTTTAAAATTATCATCTTCAACCGAATTTGAATGAGAGAAAACTCCATTTTTAGGGCTCATATATTCGGCAATTGCATAGCTTGATTAAGGTATGTTCTTTGCTCAGTTTTTGATGACTTCTACATTTTTGTGATCGTTGCTTCGAGTATTAACTAGCTCGTGCCTTAATTTTCGAATTTGTTGATGATTTTATGAAGTGCCATTGCTGAATCTATGTGCTTTATGATGGTTGATGATGAAAAATGGAAGATAAATGATACATTAATATGTTTTGTTAAGTGATTTTTTAGAGAAAATACAAATTAGGGATTAATTTGTGAAAAGATGAAAATGTGGGGTTAAAAGTGTGAATAAATGAAGGATATGGGCTACTAAGGGCATAAGGGTAATTCGGCCAGGAATGGGTCTTATTGAATTTTATGAATTTTGTGTATTTATGAAATAGGGACTAAATTAAATAAATGTAGAACTTTAGGTGTTAAAGTGTAAAAATGCCCAAATATGTGTTTGTGGACTAAATTGAATGTGTTGATGAATAAAAGAGTTAATTTTGAATGTATATAGATCAAGAAAGAAAAAAATTAGATTTAGATCGGGGAAAATTGAAGGTTATCAAATAGTCAATTCAGTCCCTCTATTCAGACTATGAGGTAAGTTCATATGCAAATAAATGTCTTTAAATTGAATTATACATATTTAATTGTCATTGAATTGTTATGAATGTTGAACGAGCAATTACGAGCAAAAATTGATAGAGTTACGACATCTAAAAGTCCCGTACGAACCTTAGGAATAGTATAGGATACGAAAGTCATGACATTAGGATTATTGAGATGTGATTACATGTAAGACCATGTCTGGGACATTGGCATTGTATTGTGATTATGTGTAAGACCATGTCTGGGACATTGGCATCATTATTCAATTTCGTGTAAGACCCTGTCTGGGACAGTGGCATCGATAAGTGATAACATGTAAGACCATATTTGGGATATGGCATTGTACGAGCTTTATGTGATTTTCGAGTATCTTTAATGATTCTGAATGGTTCAATGGGAAAAGTCAAGTCGAGAAAGAATATGTGAATGAGTTAAGTGACTCAGATACGTACAAGATTCATATGAGTATTGAAAAAAAAAGTATTTGATGAATTCAATTATGATATTGAATATGTGTACAATGAGAAATGTTTGTGAACTATTATGTGCTTAGCTATGCTTAGCATAATTGAATTGATATGCAAATGTTCTTATGATGACTTTATTTGTATATGGCTTACTAAGATTTTAAAGCTTACTTTGTGTGTTCTTTCCCTGTTTTATAGATTATCGAATCTAGCTCTGACATCGGGGGTTATCAGGAACATTGTCACACTATCGATCATCTTGTTGGTACTTTTGAGGCTTTGTATATATGGTATATGGCATGTATAGGCTAGTATTATTTGGGTATGTTTTGAGTTATGATATTAGCCATGAGATTTGGCTTGTAAATGGTGGTGTGTATGGCCATTTAAGTTGGCTTGAATTATGTGTTTGATAAGTGATATATGTGATGCATATATATATGGCCTTATGTTTTGGCTTATTTTGTGATGGTTATATGTTTGCTTGTGTAGCTAGTTGACAATTGGTGTATTAATGTTTGGAAAATGGCATGTAGTGGCTTGATTATAAGATGATGATATGGTATGTTTTGTGACAAGAAATAGTAATTAAAATGATGAAGAAATGCATTTAGATGTTATGTAAATTTGATGATTTTGGCATATTGATTTGGTATGTTTTCACCATGGATTTGAGTAGTTAAGAGGATGGCTTCTAAATAGCATGAATTGTATATGAATTGGCATGTTTTGGCTGCCTAGAAATGTATTGAAATAGTACCATTTTGGTTGCTAGGTGTGCATGAGGAAAAGGTGGAAAATTGGCTTTGCAAATAGTCTATTTTTGTCCACACGGGCAGAGACACGGACTTGTGTCTCAGCCGTGCGCGACACATGGTCATGCTACATGGCCGTGTGTCCCCAGGGGTAGTCCTTCGAATTAAGGCAGTATACCCTACAAGTTTTGCATGGCCTAGACACACGGGCATGTCTATTGGTCGTGTGTGGCACATGAGCTGGCACATGGGCGTGTGGCCGGCCGTGTGACCCAAGTCAGTTGCCCTTCCATATTTCCCACGATCATGGCACACGGGCATGTCTCTGACCGTGTGGTGCAAGCTAGTATGTATGCCCTGTTTTCATACGGCCTGTGACACGGGCACATCTGATGGCTGTGTGAGGCACACGGCCTGTTCACATGGGCGTGTGACGCTTGAATGTTTGAAAATTTTATGTGTTTCCTAATGTTTGCAAATGTTATCGGTTTAGTCCCGAACCTCTTCCAAGCATATTTTAAGGTCTCGTAGAGCCTTATAAGGGACATTGTGATTATATTGATCGATGTTTATATGAAAAAAATGTATGATTTATGTTGTGATTGATCGGTAAGGCCTCGTAACCCTATTTCGACTACGGATACAGGTCAAGGGTGTTACAGATATGACTTATGGTGAAGAACCGATCAAGATTTTAGCTCGGGAGTTAAACAGTTGAGAAATAAGAGTATAGCCCTAGTGAAAGTTTTATGGAAACAACATGAGGTCGAAGAGGCTACGTGGGAACTAGAGGAGGCTATGAGAAAATAGTACCCCAAACTTATTTTCTGGTAAGATTTTCGGTGATGAAAATCCCTAAGGGGGAGAGTTGTAACAACCGATTTTGGGCCTAGTGGAACAGTGATTTCGAGACCACGAATCTGACGTAGTAAAACTTGTTTTTATTACAATTTTATGGTCTATAGTTTTATGGAATGATTTCGTGAAAATTTTGTTCGAAAATTATGACGTCTTAGCACTCAATTTAGCAAAAAGGATTAAATTGTAAAAAGTGCAAAAGTTGGGTTCTACATGCTAGAGGTGTCAAATTGCTATGAAATTTTAAATTGAAGGTCTTTAGTTGGTAATTAGACCATTTGTTAAGTTAGTGGACAAAAATGGATATGGGGTAAGGGAAATTTCATGTTTTATAAAAAGGGCATTTTGGTAATTTGTCAATTAAAGACAAAATAAGTAAAATAAAAGCAAATTTAGTCCATATTCTTCTTGCTTGGCTAAAAATTGAAGGGGGAAGACATAGCTAGGGTTTTTCCACTTTTCAAGCTCGTTTGTAAATTCATTTTTGTCCCGTTTTTAATGCTCTTTACACTTTTGAAGTCGTTATCACTCGATTTATCCATTTCTACCATTAATTTGAGAAATGATTAAGTCCTAGGGTTTTACCCATGTTACATATGTGTGTATTTTGATGTCTAATGGTAGAAAATGTATGTTTGTTATATGATAAACAATTTTTGCTAGGTGATTTTTGATGAAAATGTCAAAAAGACCTATTTGTAAAAAGGTTATAAAATGTGTGTAAAAGTGTGATTAAATGAAAAATGTGGGCTGTTATAAGCATGAAAGTGGTTGGGCTAGGCTTGGATCTTGAATCAATTGAATAGATTTCAATTTACGAGCCTCGGGACCAATGTGTAAAATTGTTAAAGTTTAGGGGCAAAAAAGTAATTTTGCCATAATGTGATGTTTTAAATGAATTGAGTAATGTGAATAATAAATGATTTAAATTTGCTATTTTAGATTAAGAGAAACGAGGTTCGGACCTAGATCGGGGGAACAACAAAGTGTTTGACGATTAGGTCCCATTTCTACTATTTTTGTACCGCGGTAAGTTCGTATGTAATTAATGCATTATTTTAATTATGTTTTAAAATGCTTTATTATTGTATGAATTGTGATTGACCCTTGGATGTATTCAATAAAGTTTCGAAAAGCGTAAAATCCCGGTTAAACCTTAGGATTAGATAGGATACAAATGTCATGACATTAGGGTTTTTGAGACTACGTGTAAGACCATATCTGGGATATGGCATCAATATGAGACTTTGTCTAAGACCATATCTGGGATATGGCATCGATATAAGGTTTCGTGTAAGACCATAGTTGGGCTATTGCCATCAATACGAGATTACATGTAAGACCATATCCGAGATATGGTATTGGTACAGTATCGCTTGTACGGGACTCTCGAGTATCCTTTGGTATTCCAAGTGGTTCAACGGGTAATTTAACGAGAATTTCAAAGATGAATTGTGTGTAAATCCAATTCGAGATGACTCAAATATGTACGTAAAACTCATGCGTAATGAGCTCGTTATATGATGAACCCTCGGTAAGGGTATGATTGAGTAAGTTTGACTATGAGATTTATAATAACATTTATGTTAATTTTACTTCATGTAAATTGTATGTTAAATATGTGTTTATGATGCTTATTATTTGCATAGGAACTTAATAAGCTTTAAAGCTTATTCCCCTTTCTTTTCCCTTCTACTATAGTGTCACCAAGCTAGCTCGGATTTGGGGATCATCGGAGACTCCATCACACTATCAACTGATTATTTTAGGTGCCAATGAATTCTGCATTTTGAGTTATGGCATGTATAGAAATTTGGTAATTTGTTATGTGTCATAATTAATTTGGCCAAATGTGTTAGCTTATGTTGGTTGATAATTAATTTTGTAAATGGCCATTGAAATTGGCTAATATTGGTTTAAGTATATATGCGTATGATGATGTTTTCATGAATGTGGGAATTTGCATGGTTTAAGTTGATAAGTGTGTGATGCTCGTATATGATAAATGGTAACATGTGAATGATGTGTGGATGTCTTAATTTTGGCTGATTTGGTTGTATGTATATTCTTGGATTGGTGTTGTATGTTATTGTGTAGGTATGTGTGTAATAGCCCAATTTTAGGGCTAGTCGGAACAGTGGTTTCGGGACCACGTATCTGACGTGGAAAAATCTATTTTTATTATATTTTTATGGTCTATAGTTTTATGGAACTATTCTGTGAAAATCTCGTTTGAAAGTTTTGATGTTTGGGTACTCAATTTAGTCAAAAGGACTAAATCATAAAAAGTACAAAATTGGAGTTCTATATGCTAGAGGTGTCCAATTGCTATGAGATTTTAAATTAGAGGTCCTTAGTTGGTAATTAGACCATTGGATAAGTTAGTGGACAAAAATGGACATGAATAGGTAAATTTCAAAGTTATACATTAAGGGTATTTTGGTCATTTGGTAAATAAAAGAATAAAAAGGGAAAATAAAGTCAAAATTGGTGTCCATCTTCTTCACTTTGGCCGAATTTTACAAGGAGACCATAGCTAGGGTTTCTTCAACTTTCAAGCTTGATTGTAAGTACATCTTAGCCCCATTTTTAATGCTCTTTACATTTTTGAAGTCCTTGTAACCCGATTCACCTATTTCTACCATTATTTTGAAGTAGGGTTCATGTTTAAAAATTTAACCATATGTGACATGCATGTATTTTGATGTTTGATGGAAGATATTGTATGTTTAAGGTGTGATAAACAACTTTTACTAAGTGATTTTTGGTGAAAATGCATAAAAATTGCTTATTTCTAAAAGTTGTAAAAATGGGTAATAGAAATGTGATTTGATGCAAAATGTGGACTATTATGAGCATGATTTAGGTTCAGTTAGGCTTAGGTAACAAAGAAAATGGATACATTTCATTTTACGAGCCTAAGGACTAAAATGTAAATATGTTAAAGTTTAGGAGCAAAAATGTAATTTTGCCATAAGTTGATTTTTTGGACACCATTAAGTAATGTGATAATTAAACAAGATAAATTTGCTATTATAGATAAAGAAAAATGAAGTTCAGACCTTGACCGGGGGAAAAACAACGTTATTAATGATTAGGTCCATTTCCTACTATTTTGTACCGAGGTAAGTTTGTGTGTAAATAGTGCAATGTTATATTATGTATTTAATGCTTAATATTGCATAAATTGTACGAGTGTTTCTATGGAACTATTCAATGAAGTTTCGACGATGAGATTTCGACAATGAGAAAGTCCTGGTTGAACCTTTAGGAATAGTTTAGGATACAAGTGACATGTCACTGGGAAACCATGAGTTATGTGATTTATATGAATCCGGGTGCTGGTCATGTATGTCCTACAAGTGGTTGGGTAGTCTAGCATGTGTTGCGGATACCTGACAGCTTGTGTGAGTAGCCCTTGTAGCTACGTCTTGATTGACAGCTTGTGTGGGCGGGCATGTGATTAGCTTGTGTGTGATCCCTATGTGTTATGAGATATGAGGTAGCATTGGCTACATATGTGGCACTTACGTGCAAGACTTTTCATGTATCCGATAGTATTCCAAGTGTTCAACGGGTAATCCGAAGAGTATGTCAAAGATGACAAAGTTTTATGACTATGTTACGAGTAGGTACAGGTCTGTATGTAAAACTCATGAGTATGGACTTTAGTATGAGATGAACTCTTGGTAAGAATGCTAATGAGTAAGGTGTGCCTAAGATACATGATGATATTTATGTTAACTTATGTTGAATAATTATATGATTAATGTATGATTAATGTTGCTTATTATTTACATACAAACTTACAAAGCTTTAAAGCTTACTCCCCTTTTCTTTCCATTTCTTATAGTGTCGCCAAGCTAGCTTGGGGATCGAGGGATGTCGGAGCTCGATTCTCACTATCGAATGATTGTTTTGGGTATACTTGGTTTCAATATTTTGAGTATGGCACGTATAGGGACTTGGTCATTTTGTTATGTGTCATATTGGTTTAGCCAAATGTGTTGGCAATATAATAGTTAATGATTCATTTTGTATATGGCCATTGGAAGTTGGCTAATATTAATCTTATAGGTCATTGGTGTGTTTATGTGATGATGCTTATCATGAAGATGAAATTGGCATGAATGGAAACGAAAGTATGTGATGTTTATGCATGATAGATGTTAGTATGTTCAAATGATGTATTGATATCTTGTTTGTGGCTGATTTGGTTGTATGTATATGCTTGAATTGGTGTTGCTTGTTGTTGTGTAGGTTGGTGCAAGTAAAGGTGGCAAAATGGCTTGGTAAATAGCCTTATTTTTGTCCACACGGATAGAGACACGGCCGTGTGTATTAGCCGTGTGAAGGACACGGCCTAGGGACATAGGTGTGTGTCCAGGGCGTGTGAAGTCTGCACCTATTTTATGAAATTTTCGAAAATTAAATTTGCCACATGGCCTAGCACACTGGCGTGTGGCTTGGCCGTGCAACTTCCTTTGGTACATGACGCCATAAATAGAGAGCTACTCAGGTTAGGGACACGGGCGTGTGTGACTACACGGCCTACCCACACGGGCGTGTCCCAAGCCACACGGGTGTGTAACCTTGTTTTGATGAAAAATTTTCTAAGTGTTTTAAAATTTTTTGAAAGTTCTCGGTTTAGTCTTGAACCGCTTCCAATGTATGTTTTGGGCCTCGTAGGCCCATATTAGGGACGATATGAATGTTTGTGAAAAGTTTTAAATTTGGGTGGAAATTTATGTTTCAGTTTTTAATGTTTGTTTGTGTTTAAGTACAGTAATGCCTCGTACCTTGTTCCGGCGTCGAATACGGGTAAAGGGTGTTACAATGTGCATGGACGGGTGGAAAATGGCTTGGTAAATAGCCTTATTTTTGTCCACACGGGTAGACACACGGGCATGTCTCTAGGCCGTGTGTGACACACGGCTTGCCCCATGGGCGTGTGTTCCGGCCGTGTGCCCCCTGCACCTTAATTGTTGCAAAACAGAATGCTCAGAATTGAGCACATAGGCAAAGACACAGGGATGTGTCTCAGCCGTGTGGATGAAACGGCCTCAGGCACGGGCGTGTGAAGTCTGTACTTATTTTATGAAAAATCATAAATTTTAAATCGACCACACAGCCTAGCACACGGGCGTGTGACTAGGCCGTGTGACTTCAATTTGTTCCTGGGTGACAAATAGAGATTTACATGGGTTAGGGACATAGGCGTGTGTGTGACCACATGGCCTGCCCACACGGGCGTGTCCCAAGCCACATGGGCGTGTGGCTCTTAAAACATGAAAAATTTTCTAAGTGTTGTGAAATTTTCTAAAGTTCTCGGTTTAGTCCCGAACCACTTCCAATGTATGTTTTGGGCGTCGTGGGCTCGTTTTAGGAACGATATGAATGTATATGAAAAGTTTTAAATTTGGATGGAGATTTATGTCTCAGTTTTGTATTATTGCTTGTGTATAAGTCCGGTAATGCCTCGTACCCTATTCCAGCGTTGGATACGAGTAAGGGGTGTTACAGTGTGAGTCTAAAACAAATGTAATTAAGTAGATTCGTACAGATGATCTTACTTATAGAAATCACAAATAATTCATGATAAATATGCACACCATATAAAGCAATACAATTCACAATTTTCACAACATCTATATATGTAAGACATGTACGGAAACGTGAAAAATGGAATTAAATCCCACCTAACCATCCAATCTCAACAACTCTGTCCATCCTACACACCAAATAGGGTTCACTAGGTCCTTCCATCCACTACTCACCAATTTCTAGGTTATGGTGGACCCGTCTAACCGATATGCCTTAAAGTGGTCGTAGGCCACTTGAGTGTTATGAAGTCAAGCTGCCAACAATGTTGTAGATTTACCGCCCAAATTAAAACAACGCAGTTTAACTACCGAATCAAACTTCCTTCTCTTCATAACAAAATCCCAACCATAATGCAACTGCAAATAATCTTACGCATGCGAATATACAAAATCAGACATGCTCATAATCAGGTTCCAATAACCCACAAACATACTTGTAACTAACACCAAATAATAGAATTAACAACATCCATAATTTTTAAATAACATATTTAATTAACTCATATACAAAATTTAGTGTAACAAATTCATATTAGCAACCTACACAAATAACCGAGTTTAAACTTGTGTGTACATAAATATATAAATCCAACCAGCAACACACCTATCTTAGTCATTCGATAATCAGTAATGGTGTTCCAAATATTCCTACAGAGACTTAAACATGCAAGGGATCGCTCAGGGTCGAAAATGAATCAATTTGCAAAAAAAACTAAAAACTACAAAAATAGGACCACACGACTGTGTGGAAGGGTTCAAACTGTGTGATAGGGGTACACGGTTGTGTGGCTAAGAGACACGATTGTGTGACTAAGATATACAGCCGTGTGCCTGAGATACACGACAATGTAGGTAGATCATGTAACTTTCTATGCCTATCTGACAATATTTCACAATAAGAAGTAGGGGAGACATGACCATGCCTCAAGCCGTGTGAAAACTCCTCAGGTTGTACGTGATAGAAAAATCCCCAATAGGGGTCACACGGTCGTGTAGCCAGTGTAACTCCCAAAAATTAAGTTAGAAGAAATAGCGTTGTGAAATCAATAGTTGTTATCTCTTGACTTCGAGTTTAGATTTTGAAATTTTGACAAGAGTTTAAATTTGGTTTGGTGGTTAAGTGTTGTGTTAGGGTGCATAAGGTTCTGGGTTCGAATACTGGTTCAATGGTTAAGCTTCTACATACCCTGTGGTCCTTGTATTCGAGTCCATGCGAAAGCAATGAGAAATTGTTTTGCTATGCTGCCTTGCGAGTTAGTTTCTACTTTCTAAAATTAATTAATTTTCAAAGAAAAACTTCCTCTTTTTTTTTTACGTTTTTTGTTTTCCTTCCATTTTTCTTTCTATCGTTTCCTTTTCTTCTTGGGTGGGATCTTCTTCCACCCTTAGTTTACTGTCTGATTCCTTTTGTATCTGCTATTCAAAGTTCTATTCTGCTGTAATTCTTCAATCGGATTGTGTAAGTGTTCTTTGTCAAGTTTTTCTATGTATGAGTTTTGATGAACGAAGTTATATTTTCCATAGGGAGTAGATTTTTTATTTGCACAAGCTTGTCAGGTGAAGATCTTAAGAATAACGCTTTTCCTCAACGATTTGAGTTTGTCTTTTGATTTACGAGAAAAGGGTTAAATGTCTAACTCTGTTTCAGATTTGGTGTCGGAGTCATTCGACGAACTTTGGTTTGGATGTTAATTCAAGTGTTTTGTTTCGTTTTATGTGTCCGATTTAGTCATTGTAATGTCATTTTTTTAGGTTTTAGGATTTTCTATGTTGCTTCTACGTGAAAACCGTATCAAGTGGGTACCCAAAACTCAAATTTTTGTAATTTGCAAACGTTGAAAAACATGGTCTCCTACGCCACATGCCTGTGTGTTAGGCCGTCTGGTAGATCGCGTGAGGCACTATTTAGAGTCACAAGGGCTAGGGACACAGACGTGTGTTCAAGCCGTGTAGTTCACTGTTTGTGACCATACAGCCATGTACGAGGCCGTGTGACATGCCATGCCAGTCACAAAGAAGGCCACACGGGCTAGAGACCCAGGCTGAGTGGATCTACATGGGCGTGGTGGTCAAAATTCTGAAATTTTCCCTCAGGCCATGAACATTTCCTGTCTAACACCCCTAACCCGTATTCGTCGCCAGAATAGGGTTACGGAGCATTACCGAACATATCTCATAAACAATCATATAATTCAAATTACAATTCTCATTCCAAATAAAAACCATTCAAATACAATCATATAGTCCCTAACACGAGCCCTCAAGGCCCAAAACAAGCATTAGAAGTGATTCGGGACTAAATCGAGTACTTAAGGAAATTTTGGGAAAACATAGAAAAATTTCAAAGTACAAGGGACACACGCCCGTGTCATAGGCCGTGTGGACATTTGAATTGGAATCACAAGGCCGTGTCCCAGCCTGTGTCCTACCCTGTGTAACTCTCTAACTTGGGTCACATGGCCAACCACACGCCCTTATAACTAACCCGTGTACCCTTCAAAATGGCCTCACACACCCGTGTGCTAGGCCGTGTGCAAACTGGAGGGTATATTGACTTATGCCACACATCCAAGCCACAAGCCAGTGTGCTAGGCCTTGTAAAGCTACTGACTTGTTTTCTAAATAAGTACCAGGGGACGCACGGCTGTGTCACCTAGCTGTGTGTCACACATGATTGAGACACACGCCCGTATCTTTGCCCGTGTTGACAAAAATAGGCTATGTTTCAAGCGACATTTCTCACCCAAAATGTTGTTGACCTAGGTTCAACAATGCACAAACAACTAATAAATAAATAGGCACTTATAACCAACCAATTTCAAGCCAAAATCATATACTACCAATACCAACAACCAAAATGCTCATAAGCATCCCAATTAGTCATTCAAATTCATACCATTTTCGCATCCAAAAATCACCTGAATGATCAATTTCATTTATGCATTTTTTTACCTATCATTTAACATGTTAACACATTCTCAATTTCAACCATTTTGTACTCAAAATACCAATTCACAACAAGGCATTCACATCGCAATTATAAAACAAATATCAAAGGTCATTTACACATATATACATAACGAAGTACACCAAAATAAGCCAAATCACATGGTTATACACATAACCAAAACATACATCATTTACATACCAAATCAATTGCCTATATACATTTCAAACATATAGGCCATATTAACCACAACACCGATACATGCCATATAATCAAGTACACAAGTCCAAAAGTGCCAAAATGATAGCGAGATAGTGTGATGAGATCTCCGACAACTCCCAGTCCGAGCAAACTTCGAAATCCCTATAAAACACGGAAAAGTAAACAGAGTAAGCTACTAAGCTTAGTAAGCTCATATGGCTAATAAGTATAACTCACCATTCATTCACAATTTAAGTAATATAAACAAAACATACTACAACTCCATTTATTCACAAGGCTAACATTTATTCATTCACATAGTTAATCATGAAACTCATAAATTTCATGTATTCAATGCTTATATAATTTACGTACATACCTACACTGATACTTATTCATTTCTTACCCTTTCATATCCTCAATATACTCGTTTAACCATTTGGAATAATATCAGATACTCAGGAATCTCATACCCTATGTGCCAATACATGGTCGAAACCATCTCAATTTCATATCTCATATAATGCTTACTCTCGAGCTATCACCGGGTCTGCTCACACAATCTGATGGTCAAAACATAACTACATGGTGCTGCTCACACAAGCTGATGAGTAACCGCAACACATGCCAGAAGACTCAGCCACCGGTAGAACGTACGGACCAACACCCAAAACACAATAACCTTTAATGACATATCATTTGTATACTATCTATTCCAAGGTTCAACCGGGATTTCATACGTAGCCAAATCTTCGTTGAATATTTCTGTGAAGTCGTATTCGTCAATAATGTAATAATAAAGCATTTACAACACAATTACATTAATGGTTATTAACATACGAACTTACCTCAATCACAAAAACGACGGAATAGGATCGACTAGTCCAATACTTTATCTTTCCCTCAATCTAGATCCGTTCGAGGCTTAACTTGATCTAAATAATCAAATTCAGTCCATTTAGTATTCATTCTATTCAATTTATCCCAAAATACATATTTTTACAAATTTACACTTTTACCCCTAATATTTTAACATCTTTACAATTCAGTCCCAATCTCATAAAAATGAAAAATTCATGAAATTCCATTTAAAAATTCATGAAATTCCATTTCAACCCATACTAGCCAAATTCTACATAGACTCATAGCAGCGCAAAATTTTCATTATTTCACACATTTCCCACAAAATTTTCACAATTATCAATTTAATCCCAAATTGATAATTTTATCAAAATTCACTTAACAAATATTGTTTATCTAACAACAATCATTCATTTTCTAACATCAAACATCAAAAAACATACACATTCATCAGTGGTAAAACCTTAGGCTTTTAACAATTTTACAAATTAGTCCTTGGGCTAGCTATATTAAGCTACAACGACTCCAAAAACATAGAAATTATTAAAAACGAGATCAAAAATCATACCATGCAAGGGACTTGAATAGCTGAATGTTTAAGCTCCTTCAATGGAGTTTGCTAGTTCTATTTTCAGTGGAAGATGAACAAAAAAATAAAGATGATATATTATTTCTATTATTTTACTATACTTAATTAATGAATTACAAATTTAACCTTTGTTTTTAACTTAAAATTCACCTATTTAATGTCCATTTTTGTCCACTCAAATAAACAATGTTCTATTTACAATATAAGCCCTCCAAACATTTAATTTCATAGCTATTAAATCCTTTTAACTAATAGAACTCCAGTTTTGTACTTTATGCGATTTAGTCTTTTTTATCGAATTGAGCATAACGATTAAATTTCTTAACGAAATTTTCATATGACTCAATTAACATGCTACGGACACTAAAATAATAATATAATAAATATTTCAACCTCAAATTTGTGGTCCCAAAACCACTGTTCCGATTTCACTAAAAATTGGTTGTTACAGTCTAGTTCGAATGCAGGCCTTCCGTAGGGCCAATAGGATCTATATTAAGCTATAAAACTCAAGAATTGTTGATCTGTTAGTGTATAATCTACTATTTATACATATAAATATTTTGAGTTATGGTAAGTATGATTGCTAATGAATAAGGTATCCCTGTTTGAGTGTGTTTAGGTAAGTGACTTATCCAGGTACGATCTGTATTCTATTAAGTATGATGGTACTCCCCTGTGTTACTCTGTTGATTTAGAAAATGTGATATCCAAATATGTTGAATTGATTGTTATCGATTCTAATTTATAGCCATATATATGACTTCATGGCAATCTGATGTGATCTATTGAGATTTGATAAATCTGTTTTACAAAGCATGAACTCCCATGCCTACTAATTCTACTATCCTACGATAGCATGACCTACATGCTTATCACCTTGACTCTGTATCTGCATGCCATAACATACTGCATGGGAGTTGGGGTGATGTGAAAGGAGGAATTTTCTAGTAGTTTAATGATATGCATTATCTAGTGGTTTATCCATAATTTTATTCTAGCAGCTTGACTGTAATATAATGGCTTGACCACATGTCTCTGATCTCGCAATTTTCACTAAAAATTCAAGTGGTACTATCCATAGTTATCTGTTGGTGTGATTGGGTTAGACGAGTTCTAGGGAACTCTATTTTGGTGTGTAGCAGAGTTGGGTAGGATATTTTCTGATAAATCTGCATTTTGATTTGTTTTGAAAAGAACATACTACATCGACATCGACATATATTTTCTGTTCTGTTCTGCTCTATTCTATTTGATTTGTTTTGATCTATTCTGTTCTGTTATGTTTTGTTCGGTTCTATTGCACTACCTTTGTTGAAATCTCTGTGATACTCTAGATCTATTTTGTGCTGGGTATCATTGTTTCTAAGTTCTCTACATCACTATGATTTATGTTATGATTTTTTTTTTGTAATTGAGTTTGGTTATACGCTGTGCTTGGTAGCTCACCCTTTGTCTTACCTTTATCTGTTCAAGGGGACATCTGACTGAGGTTTGGACAGCATACGGGAGCTCGAATTTTTTTTACACTGATGTAACTATGATTTGATCTTTGGGGTTTGTAATCTATTTTTGAACTTTCCATGCTTTTTGATAAACTCGTTAGTATCTGACAATTCCAAACATGAAACTACAAAATCGCTTAAATCAACTAAAAGGGATTTCTTGTTTTCAAAGTTAAAAATCTGAAAAGATTTCTGCTATAAGCCAAGTAAAGTTTTGAATGGTTTTTGAACACTTGTCGAAATCAGCTTTCAATATGTTGGTGTAACTCTTCTAGATTCAGTTTAAGCTTTTAGGTTGATTTTAAGGTGTTACATTTAGTGGTATCAAAGCCAGGTTTGCAAAACTCGGCCTGTGGTTTTCGGGTTCAGAACTCTTCCTAGAAAATGTATTAAGTGGAACTTCTAACTGACTTGGAGATATAGGTTTTTGAAAAGTGTGTGTTTAGATTTTTTTATTATTTTTGAGTCTGTAAATAGAGAATCTAAAACTCCGACATCAATCATGTAAGTATCTCTACCTTAGTTATATTAAATGAGTTAACACAAATCGTAGTGTTTTGATTACTTTGTCCTAGCTAAAGCTATGGAAATTCTTGAATCAAGTCCTCCTATCGGGGCAATGAGCCCAATCTGAGAAATTTTGAATTTGTTAGGATGCCTGAATCTGAGGGCAGTAATCAGAAGGTGTAGGGCGTTGTGGTGTCGGGTTATGTTTAATGATTTTTTAAGGTCGATAAGACTCAAATTGAATCTGTGGGTCAAGAGCCTATGATTAAGTGACCTTAGACAACAAGAAGAGTACAAGTGTTACTGATTAGAATCTGCAACCTAGGAACCAATTGTGATTTTTGTGATGTGTTAGTGTGATAATTTGAGTTGGTGAATAGGTATTGGTTGGAAATATTGTCTGGTTTTGTATTAACTTTGAGTTGCGCAGTGACAGCATGATGATCTGTATAAATAGGAGCATTTCAAATTCTGTGCTTTAAGAACTGATGAGACTATGGGAATTTTAAGGATGAAATTCTTTTAAAGGAGGGAGAGTTGTAACATCCCAAAAACCAGGTTAGAAGAAATAGAGTTGTGAAATCAAGAGTGGTTATCTCTTGACTTTGAGTCTAGATTTTGGAATTTTTGACAATAGTTTAAATTTGGTTCAGTGGTTAAGTGTTGTGTTAGGATGCGTGAGGTTCTAGGTTCTTAAACTATTTTTTGAAAATTTGCTATTTTGATTAAACCCCTATCTTTGGACATATGGGTTATAAGTTATTTCCATTCAGATGATAGCAGGAATGAGTTTACCGGTTCAATGGCTAAGCTTTTGTATACCATGTGGTCCTGTGTTTGAGTCTATGCAAAAGCAATGAGAAATTGTTTTTGTTATGCTACCTTGCAAGTTAGTTTCTATTTTCTAAAATTAATTAAGTTTTTCTATTTTCTAAAATTAATTAAGTTTCTTTCAAAGAAAAACTTCCTCTCCTTTTTACGTTTTTTGATTTCCTCCCATTTTTCTCTCTGCCATTTCCTTTTCTTTTCTTCTTGGTTAGGATCTTCTCCCACCCTTAGTTTATTATCTAAATCCTTTTGTATCTGCTATTTAAAGTTTTGTTGTGTTGTAATTCTTTAGTCGGACTGTGTAAGTATTCTTTGTCAAGTTTTTCTGTGTATGAGTTTTGATGAACAGAGTTATATTTTTCGTAGGGAGTAGATTTTTTATTTGCACAAGTTTTTTAGGTGAATATCTTAAGAATAACGATTTTCCTCAATGATTTGAGTTTCATGTTTCTATTTAGGAGAAAGGGTAAGCGTCTAACTCCGTTTAAGATTCAACGTCAAAGTCTTTCGGCGAACTTTAGTTTGGATGTTAATTCAAGCTTTTTGTTTCATTTTATTCGTCTGATTTAGTTATTGTAATGTCATTTTTTTTAGGTTTTAGGATCGTCTCTATTGCTTCTACGTCAAAATTGTATCAGGTGGGTACCAAAAACCTGAATTTTTGTGATTTGCCAACATCGGAAAACATAACCTCCGACACCAAACGACCGTGTGCCAGGCTGTGTGAGGCACTGTTTAGAATCACACAGGTGTGTGTTTAAGCCGTGTAACTCACTATTTGGGGGCACATGGCCATGTGCGAGGTCGTGTTATAGGCTATGTGAGTTACTAAGGGGGCCATGCAGGCATGTGCTAAGTCGTGTGGGCCACATGGGCCAGACACCCAGGCCGTGTGGATCCACACGAGCATGTTAGTCAAACATTAGAAATTTTCCCTAAGGTTGTGAACGTCGTCTGTTTTGAATGTAGGCCTTTCGTATGGTCTATAGGATCTGTATTAAGATATAAAATTCATGAATTGTTGATATGTTAGTGTTTAATCTACTATCTATATGTATGACTTTTTTGAGTTAAGGTAAGTAAAGATGATTGCTGATGTATAAGGTACCCCTATTTGGATGCGTTTAGGTAAGTGACTTATCCAGGTACGATTCGTATTATGATAAATAAGATGGTACGGCTCTGTGTTACTTTGTTGATTTGGAAAATGTGATATCTGAATATGTTGAATTGATTGTTATTGATTCTAATTTATAACCATGCATATGACTTCATGGCAATCTGATGTGGTCTGTTGAAATTTGATAAATTTGTTTTACAAAGCATGAACTCCCATGCCTACTAGTCCTGCTAGTGTACGGTAGCATGACCTACATACTTATCATGTTGACTCTGTATCTGCATGCCATGACATACTACATGGGAGTTGGGGTGATGTGCAAGGAGGAAGTTTTTAGTAGTTTAATGATCTGCATTATCTGGTGGTTTATCCATAATTTTGTTCTGGCAGCTTGATTGTAATTTAATGGCTTGACCACATGTCTCTGATTTGGTAGTTTTCATTGCAAATTTAGGTGACACTATCCAGAGTTATCTGTTAGTGTGATTGGGTTAGACAAGTTCTAAGGAACTCTATTTTGGTGTGTAGTGGAGTTGTGTAGGATATTTTGTAACACCCCTAACCCGTATCTGTCATTGGAACAGGGTTACGAAACATTACCAGAGTTTACAAAATAATTACAGTAAATTTGGGTCAAATACTATTCATATTCGAAACTAATTATATCCAATCACAATGTCCCTTAAATGGACCTTTGAGGCCCAAATTAAGCATTAGAAACAAGTCGGGACTAAATTGGAAACTCAAAAATTTTTTCGTGAAATTTCAAAATTTTTCTTATGTACAGAGGTCACATGCTCGTGTAAGTGGGCCATGTGAGACACGCCTATGTCATAGGCCGTGTGGGAATTTGAACCATGTCCCAGCCCTTGTCTATACCCGTGTAACTCTCTGACTTACATGCCTGTGTGCTGGGCCGTGTGATCAATTTAATTTTCAAAAATTAGGTGCAGGTTTCACACAGCCAAGACACACACTTGTGTTCTAGGCCGTGTGTCTCACACGACAGAGACACACGTCCGTGTCTCTTCCTGTTTGATCAATTCTGAGCATTCTATTTTTAAATTTTAAGGTTGTAGGGGACACACGGCCAAACTACACGCCCAGGTGCCAGGCCGTGTGTCACACGCAGTCAAGACACATGCCCGTGTGTCTACCCATGTGGACAAAATAAGGTCATTTCCTAGCCTTATTTATCACCCAAATTTTCTTTCAACCTATTATATGTGTTTACCAACCAATCCAAGACATATAAATCAAGCTAATATTCATGTTTTATACATGACATGTTTACTCATACTTTCAAGTATTCATTTTACCCCCTTTTTAGTTCATAACCTTATCCAAGTATGACTATATCTAAATTTCCAATCCAAGCATACTCACATACCAAAAATGATATAACCTCATATATATATTAAACGTATTATCACTAGCCATTCCAAATGGCTAGTTACAACCAAAACATTTGCATACCCTTACTTGTCACCATTAGCCTATACATGCCATTATACCAAAGTAAGTTTCTTATTTATACCAAAACAAGCTGAAGGATAGTGTGGTGATGCCCCGATCACTCTCTAACCTTTACAAGCTTCCAAGTACTATAAAACAGAGAAAAGAAAACCTAGTAATCATTTAATGCTTAGTAAGTTCGTATAACAAGAATTTAACTTACCAATAATGTTCATATTAAATAAGCATATCGATAACATGCATCCCAACAAATTGGCCAATTGCCTAACAACATACACTCAATC
Source organism: Gossypium longicalyx (assembly GCA_025698465.1). NCBI lineage: Eukaryota > Viridiplantae > Streptophyta > Magnoliopsida > Malvales > Malvaceae > Gossypium > Gossypium longicalyx. The sequence continues at coordinate 43,781,324 of CM046996.1, read as the reverse complement.
TGTAGCAGCCCTTACCCATACCCGAGATCGGGATAGGATACGAGGCATTATCGAACACATACATGGTCATTTATGCAAAAAATTTAGGCTATAAAATTTTTCTTTAAAACAACTTCATTCATACATACATAAATTATCCTTAATATGGGCCTACGAGGCCCAAAATAGTCATCGAAAAAGGATCGAGACTAAATTGAGAACTTTTAGAAAACTTTGGGAAATTTCCCTAATACATAGCCAAACACCCATGTGAGACAGGGGACACGCCCATGTCCTCTGGCCATGTAACTTTCTGATGATGTCAGCATCAATTTAGTGTCACACAGCCGCATCACACAACCATGTGGCCAGACCGTGTGGTCAATTAAAATTAAGTGAATTTTTCATAAAAAGGTGTATACTTCACATGGCCAGAGTTCAAGCCCATGTGGGTAGGCTGTGTCCCTCACATGGCTAAGACACATGCCCGTGTCTTACCCCGTGTGTTTACTGCTGAGCATATTGACTTGCAAAATTAGGGTGCAGGGGACACACGACCATTCAACACATCCATGAGGCAGATCGTGTGTCACACACGGTCTAGACACATATCCATGTGTCTGCCCGTGTGGACCACTTGAATGCTATTTTCCAAGCCATTGGTCACCCTTTTACATCTATACACACTCATATCTTTCATGAACACTTAACATGGTATATAATTATACTTAAACATCCTTGACATGATTCATACATGTAAACCTTATTACACTAGTTCAAGTTACACTTCTTGTATTGGGGTTATCATTAGCACATTCCACATTTTATTCTTAGGCCATGATATAACCATATACCATTTTATGCCATAACCATTCTCAAGTTATTGGGCCTCATTTTACACATCCATTCATGCTAGGCTATATAATCACATCATCAGAAACATTTAAACTTAAACATGTATATTTAGTAGGGTTACCACCCATATCAATATGAGCCACATCTCATGGCCGTCTACAAAATGAATTAGCATATCTTCATAAGCCATTTCTTTGGCTGACCAAATGACACATATAACAAAATGATGAAAAATCCTATACATGCCATTATATCAAAATAAATGTTTCTTTATACCAAAATGAGACTTCTTGATAGTGTGATCAAGGCTCCTACCGTCTTCCAAGCTCCACGAGTCCACGGGCTCTATAAAATAGGGAAAAATGAAGTGGGGTAAGCATTGACGTGCTTAGTAAGTCCATATAACAGGAAAGTAAACTTACCAGTTATTTTAACATACAACCATATTAAAAAGGCAATCCATCAAGTATAGAGTATTTTCCCTAACACATGTACTCAATCATCAAGTTAGAAACATATCAATATATGATAATAAACAATTAGTAGATGAGCTCATCATAACAAAAATCTAAATTCCACTTCTCATACTAATCCTGTTGAATTTCTCGGAAACTCAATGGAGATTCTTTAGTACACTTATGGCGTACAAAATTATTTATCATCAATTCATATTAGTGACCTTTTCAATGAGTGAACTTCTGTGAACCTCATTCTTTTATGGAGATATTACCAGTCCAGGCTAAATCCCCCGTAGTATAAACTCATAGAGTAATGTCGGGATTACCAGTCCATGCTAAATCCCTTGCAACAACAAATACTCTAATGAGCTTGGATCTGAATTATCAGTCCAGGCTAAATTCAGATTCTAATTCGGATTGCTCGTCCAGGCTAAATCCATTTAAAACACATATTCTTCGGGAGGCCAGATCACATAAGGAACACCCGTCCGGGTTAGATCCTTTTACCATCAATTCATTTTCAAGAATTCCATCAAATACCTTTTTCATTCAACCGGGATATTTAGATCCTTTTTAAATCAATACAATCATGTTTCATGAATTATTATACATTGAGTATCCAAATTTATATCACATTTAAGAATATACATTTAAGTATTTTAAAAGTATTACTTCGGGTTACATGAACTTATTGGGAAGATGTTTTGGATTTAGATTTCGGTTATTCCGAAACCTTTTGTTTTCCACGGTCAACCTCCGAAATTGGTCTCTCGGGGTCTATATAAACAAAATAAATTAATATTCTATCTCATTATACAAATTCAGCCCAAAATTTCACTCTTGGGAAAAATAACCACTTTACCCCTAAACTTTCACATTTTTACAATTTGCTCCTAATGCTCGTAAAATGAAATGCATGTATTTTCTTGGTTACCCAAGCCTAGCCGAATCTATTCTAAACTCATATCAGCCCACATTTTTCTCTATTACATTTCTACCATCCATTTTGTACCTTTTACAAATAGGTCCTTTTTTAGTGTTTTCATCAAAAATCATCTAGTAAAAATGTTTATCTAACATCTAACTTTCATAATCCTCCATAAATCATCAAAGAAAAATCATCTCATGCATGGGTCAAATTTCTAACATGAACCCTAGCTTGAAATATGGGTAGAAATGGATAGAGCATCTTACAAGGATCTCAAAAATATAAAGAACGTTAAAAACGGGGCTATGAGTCACTTACTATCAAGCCTGAAAATGTTAAAACCCTAGCTTATGAAACCCTTGCAAATTTTGGCAGCCACAAGGAAGAAGATGAGTGAATTTTGCTTTGATTTTCCCCTTTTTATTTTATTTATTACTAAATGACCAAAATGCCCTTCCTTACTAAACTTTCAAAATTTTCCATCCATGCCCATTTTTGTCCAGAAACTTGGAATTTGGGAAAATTGCTATTTAAAACCTCCTAAATAATAATCCAAAGCAATTTCATACAAATTGTTTCTAGAACACAAGTTTTGCAATTTATTCGATTTGGTCCCAAGTTTTTAAATTGGGCACCTTACACCTAGATTTTCTTTATGAAACTTTCACACATGCATGCTTTCATGTCTTAGACCTCAAAACAATCATAAAACAAATATTTTTATGTCGGGTTTGTGGTCCTGAAACCACTATTCTGACTAGGCCCTAATTTGGGATGTTACACAATCAAACAGATTAGTCATGAATTTCTAAATACTTTTCAGGTAAAAAAAAATGATGATGAGCTCATCAGATAAGAACTTCCATATATATAATCCTTTCATATCGTATTTTCACATCAACTCATACATTTCCATAACAAGCCATCTCAAGTTCAGTTTAGACATGTTAAAACTTTACTTGTTGAATTTATTTGAAATATCGATGGATACATCAGTAGTACACTCTAAATGTACAAAATTGTAAATCTGTCAATTCATATCCAGGGGTACCCAATTAGGGCACATAATTAGGAAGCACTCTCTCGAGTCGTGTAACAGGATGCTCATGTGAGCTATGTATCAAGAAGCTTATCTGAGCTAAACATGAAACTCATAAGAATTTTAATTAGAAAGCTCATTGAACTTAACAGGTAACTCCGAAGAGTTATTATCAGAGAACTCCAGATAGCATAACAAGGAGTTCAAGTGAGTCATGCCAGGAAGCTCATAATAGCCTATATCAAGACGCTCACGAAGAGTTGTGTTTGTGACCGCAATAAATGCTAGATCACAACTGATTGAATCGTGTAACAGGACACTCACAAAGAGCTGCGATAGTGCGCAACACATGTAGGATCACTACCGATCTGGATGCTCGTAAGAACTCTATAATGGGAATGATCGAGAAGGCTTTTAACAGGATGCTCGTCCATGCTATAATGTTCGGAACATATGAAGGACTATAATCAATACGGGAAAATATTGTATCCATCGCATTTCATTATTCAAACGGGACTTGTCATTTATCGAACAATATCTGGCATGTAATTAAATTCATACATTAAACATTTATGCAATTCACACAAATACAACATTCGATTCAAACACATTAATATGCATAATTAAATTACACAAACTTATCTCATCACTTGTTCGTATACAAAAATCTACTAATCAGAAACATTTTGTTTTTCTCGATCCAATTTTGTATTTGGTCTTTCCAGATCTATATAAATGAATTTAATCATCAATTTATTACATTTCATACTCAATTTAATTCAATTCACATCCTAGGCAAAATTACCATTTTGCCCCTGTACTTTTCATAAATGATAATTTAGTCCCTAAGCTCGAAAAATGAAATTCATGCAATTTAATCATTATTTCATGCCTAACCAAATTTTATTTGTTACAATAACAACCATGAATTTAAAAAAAATCAGATTTTTTCCATGGGTTTTACTATTTTTCAATTTGGTCCCTAAATCATAATTTCATCAAAATTCACCTTGCTAAAGTTGTTTATCTATCAACAACCTTTCATTTCTACCATAAATTTCAAAATTTCAGCATTTACATCCATGAAAAAAATTTATACTTTGATATCCTTGCAAATTAATCCCCAAAGTAGATAGATTAAACTATTACAAACTCGAAAATATAAAAATTACTAAAAACAGGACAAGAATGCTTACCCAATTAAGCCAAGAAAGCTTGCTTGAATGTTTTTCTCTTTCCTAGGGTTTCTATGTATTTTAATTTGGGGTGAAGATGAAATAAGATGATATTAAACTATTATTATCTTTATTTATTCTAAATTCCAATTTAGTCCTTTTCTTTTTCCAATTTTCCATGGATGATTCATTAAAAATATCTACTAACTCCATTTAATGGTCTAATTGTCATATAAGGAACTCAAGTTTTAAATTCCATAGCTAAATTAATCCTTTTAGCTACTAGAATTGAACTTTGCATAAAATGCAAATTGGTCCTTTCTAGAATTAAACATGAAATCGATAAAATTTTTTTATCAAAATTTTCGTATATCTTTTCAATCATAATGCATACCATGCAACAACATTAAAATAAAATTTTTTTATGACTCGAATTTGTGGTTCTGAAACCACTATTCCGATTTCACTGAAAACGGGCTGTTACGTATTTTCTGATAAATCCATATTATGATTTGTTTTGAAACGAACATACTGCACCGACATCAACATATATTTTATGTTTTTGTTCTTCTCTATTTGATTTATTTTGTTCTATTTTGTTTTGTTTGGTTCTATTATATTACCATTGTTGAAATCTCTATGATACTCTAGATTTGATTCGTACTGGGTATGATTGTTACTAAATTCTTTGCGTCACTATGATTTGTATGTTATGATCTGTTTATTTGTAATTTAGTTTGTTTATACGCTGTGCTTGGTAGCTTACCCTTTGTCTTACCTTTATCTATCCAAGCGGACATCTGACATAGGTTTAGACGGTGTATAAGAGCTTGGATTATTTTTGCACTGATGAAACTATGATTTGATTGTTTGTAATCTATTTTTGAACCTGCCATGCTTTTTGATAAACTCGTTAGTATCTGACAATTCCAAACACGAAACTACAAAATTGCTTAAATCGACTAAAAGGGATTTCTTGTTTTCAAAGTTAAAACTCTAAAAAGATTTCGTTACAAATCAAGTAAAGTTTTGAATGGTTTCCGAACACTTGTCGAAATCAGCTTTCAATATGTTGGTGTAACTCTTCCAGATTTGGCTTAAACTTCTAGATCGGGTTAGGGGTGTTACAGCCAGCCCGTGCGACTCACCCCAGGCTGTGTGACAAGAGAATTAACCGAAATTCTAAAATGGCACACGACCATATAGACTACCTATGTGCGGCATACGCCCATGTGGTTCAAAAACCATCCAAAATCTTGTTGCAAATAACGAAAATTAACCAAAAAATCACCCCTAATTAGGAATGTTCAAGAAACACATCTGAAACAAGCTTCCAAAGCTCTAAGTATTGGCCAAAGCACCTATAGAAAACTAATTTGAAACTTGATTACACAAACATACTAAACATATAAGGAAATTGACCATACAGTATAAAAGGAACGAAGGAAAATCGATCTAAAAGAAACCCAAAGACAACACTTACTTGCTTCTTGTTGACTGAAAATGTGGACGAATGAATGAGACTAGAGAGATGACACAAGATTACTAGATCTGCGAGTAAAGTAACAGTGAAGCAAAAAAGAAAAATCAAAGAACAAGGAAGATGGTGGGAAAAAGAAAATACAATGGTAAAAAGAGTCAAAATCTGAAATTGGAAGAGAAAGACTAACGTGTGAGAGAGTGAGGGAAATGGGAAAGGATTTTGGGGATTATTTCTTCTAAAATTAAAATCCCACTAAATCCCAAACTAACCACCTATCAGACTCTAGAGTTGTAAATTGAATTAATCTCATCTAATTGGACTGCATTGGAGAATTAGCAAAAACAATATTCTCATTTGCATAAGTAGGGATTCGAACACAGGACCAAAGAGTATACAAAAGCTTAACCACAAAACAAACAAGTTCATTCTTGTATCCAAAATGAATGGAAATACTTAAAAGCCCAATAGTAACCACTAACTCACTTACAAAACTTGATTCTCTAACCCCATTTTCAGGATGTGTGTAACACCCTGAATTTTGGGCCTAGAAGTAATGGGACTTGAGTTTGGGATTGGTTAGAAGGCGGATTAAATAAATTAAATGTGTTTAAATATTTAATAATTGCATGTTTAATTGTTAAGTAATTTAGGAAGGGTTGGTAGTGTAGGAAAAAAAGTCCTGGGATCGATCCAGGGCTTTAGCAAAATTTTACATTTTTTTTTCTAAAAGACCCTGAGCATTAGGTGAAAGGCTTATTAATAAGGCCTGGTAAAATCTGACACAAGAAAATGCTTGGCCTAGTGGCAAAAGGCATTGGTAGCAAGTAGGAAGTCCGGGGTTCAAGTCCTGGCCTTGGCGAAAATTTTTATTGCGCCTATGATTAGTAGGAAAGCTAGCGTTTTGGCATTATAAATATGTTTGGTGGAAACTTGACACAAAGGATGCGCTTGGCCTAGTAGTATGATGGCGTTAGGAGTAAGGAGGGGTGCTGGGTTCAAGTCGCGGCATGAGCAAAAGTTGTAGTGTTTTTTTAAACAACCTGGAGATGGGCAGAAAGACTTTATAATTAATTGAGGAGGAGAAACGAAACAAATAAGGTAGGTGCCGTGGTGGCAAGGGACGTATAGCACAGCCAAGAGATTGGGGGGTACGAGTCTGAATGGCAGCAAATATTTTTAGGAAAACCTAGTTGCGGGTTAATAGGCCTTAAAAATAGTTAGGGATGGAATATGGTACAAGAGCGCCTAGGGGGCAGTGGCGTGAAGCATGCTATGGATCTGAGAGGTTGCAGGTTTGAATCCCAAGCCTGGCTAAGTTTTAAATTTTTATTCTTTAAGGAAACTGAGGCTTAGGCATATAAGCCATATAGTTAATTGTGATCGAATGGTAGCATAAGATAGGTGGCGGTGCAGTGGCCAGCAGCGTGTTGGAAAGTTGGAGGGCTAGAGTTTGAGTGGCTTCATGCGCAAAAGGGAATTTAATTTTGCTGCTCAACGCAAGAAAGGATTCCCATTTGGTGGAAGTAATTTGAATGCAATTCAAATTGGAATTGTTGGCTAAAATCAAGGTTACGGTGGAGATAAGGATAAGGATTAAGTGTGGATATGATGGTGATAAAATTAGAGAGATTGAAGGGAATTTAACTTGACGAGTTTAAGTCGATTGGGGAGTGTAGGTTTGTATTTTTTTATACATAATTATGTCGTATGGGCAAGTAAGGGCATTTTTTGTTTTTGTGTGCTTCAGTCGCATATTCTTGGGGGAAATTTCTTCCAACCTCTTGACTCTTTTTTTTTTTTGCAAATACCTGAGTAATCTCAAACCCTTAATCTCCTCTTTTTTTTAAGCCAAACTCTTGATCTTTTCTTCCCTATTTTAATCGAATCAACCTCTTCCCTCTTTCACTTAGCCGGTTGCTTCTTTTTCATTTAAAAGCCGATTCATACACTTTGGGGGTTGATTTCTTGTTGGCAAGCGATCTCGCGATCGGTAAGTAAGTTAGATCTTCTTCGGCTTTTGTTAAATATTTCTAAGTTTTTTCGTTTCTACACTCTTAAAAGTCAATTTTTCTTTATCCTTTTCAATACCATTACTTTCGTTAACTTATGGTTTCTCCATTTATTTCTCTTTCTCCCTCTCATTCAAGAGTGTAATCGCTGGCTAAGTATTAGCTGATGGAAAAAGGGAGTTCTAGCAGAGAGGTTGGGATAGAGGCTCCCAAGTTTAAGTGACATAAGGCGTCAGCCGTTAGGGACTTTCTGCCTAGATGCGAAAGGGGGACTACTTTAGATTTCAAGTTACGTAGGCAGATCGCAGCCGATCAATCTAGTCAAGGCAAGTATAGGTTGTTCTTCGATAAGTAGTAAATTTATTTTGAATTAATGGGATGTGACTAATGGAGTATAATGTTGAATATAGTTTCAGGCGATTATGAATACTTAGTACTCCAAGTGATAAGGTGTGTCCTTTTACCCTATGATAGCTTGATATAAAGTCGAAGGTGTGTACATACACTGCACACACACAATAGATTGACAAATCCTCAAATACCGAAAAGTCGAAATACCGAAAAGCTGAAAGTTTGGCTACAACAAACTTACGAGAGCATGAACACTCGTGAGGGGGAAACCGATAGGTTATTTGAGACCCTATGGGTGATTCCATGGACTTGGGCTGTGTTTTGGCCAACCGAGCCAGAATGGGCTAAATGGGTCGATAGGTTGTAGGGCCCATATAGGCAAAATTGGCAATTTGATACTGAGTGATGAAAAATCGTATGAAAGCATGATATGAATGTGATTTGGGCCTAATGGGCCATATGAAAGTGATTTGGGCCTAATGGGCCATATTAATGTGATTTGGGCCTAATAGGCCATATGCGTGTATATAGACTTGTTTGGGCTTTGTAAGGGGTTTGGGACCTAGTATCTGATAATTGCTTAAATAGAAATAATACTTAATTAATTAATAAATCGTGACCGTGGATAAGTCATAAGGTTAAAGTGTGGTAATGGATATATGCATGTCTAGGATTGGATCTAGGGAGAGCTTGGTACTTAAGCGGTCTTAATGACTCACCTCCTCTTCTCTGGAATCCTACCTGATGCATAGTATCCGTTCACTTTAGTCATCGAGGACTTGTCAACGGGCCAAGGTAAGTAATAAACTCATAACAAAGAGAAATTACCGAAATGCCCCTAAGGGCAAAGATAAATAAAATACCCCTATGTGTTGAATGTAAGATTTATGGATGTTACCTGTGTACTTGCTGCATTCATATGATACTTTGTTTAGGATGCATATAGATTGGGAATTGTGGACGGAGGAAGTATATGAGGATCGCATGGTTGCTTGACGACTGTGGATCCACCGACGACTATTAAGCCCAATATTTGATTAGCAGCTTGCTGCAATGAAGGTAGTACCGCAACCGGGCTACTATTGATGTGTATCAGATGGGTGGGTTGATATTTATATCCCCACATGATGTGTACCGAGGGACGGAGTTGGTGTGTAGCGGTTGGATTATTAGGGTGGGTTGCACAACATTGCATGTATGATATTATTGTGATATTAATGCGATGTGGACTCCGGCACAACTGATGCTAACAAAGATCACCGTTATTGAATTGGGATCAGGCCCAGAATGACTAATGATTGCTTTATACTCATTGAGGGTTGTACACACTGAGTTTTCAAAACTCACCCCCCTCCTTTTAAAATTTTTAGGTGATCCTCAATAGGCGGTTCGACGGATGGGGGGCCTCGGACGTGGCCCACTAGCAAAAAGTTTAGACTTAGTCTTTTATGTAATTTTTAATATTAGGATTATTATTTTTTTATGCTTTATATTTATTAGAAGTAGAACATGGTTTTCCTAAATCATAACTGTTTTTAAATACTACGTTTCCGCAACTCAATTTTTAAATGACAAGTTTTCATAGATCATCTGTTTTAAATAAAGCTTTCGCAACTGAAAAGAGAGTTTACAAAGTAATTATCATCATACAAGAAGGAATAGTTTTTTTTTTAAAAAATACACCTCGCTTCGAAAGCGACAAATACAACTGAATGTTACTTAATTTTCTCTTTTGAAGGGTTTCAATGAAAATAAGGTTTTCGATAAAAACACTTTAATGTGACACGCTGGATCCGGCCATAACGTCCGGGCCGAGTTTGGGGTGTTACAATGTGGCTTTTAAAATTTGGTTGAATTGGACTTGTGAGTCCAATTTAATGAGCTTCTTGTCTACATGGAGTAAAATTAACTTGTGTGATATTAATTAGCTCCCACACTTGTTAATTCAATGGTCCCACTACAACAATTCAAGCACAAAAATTACTATGTAACATAAGATAGTTAAATTATGCAAAATTAAATACATAAATTCATAAAATTTCATACTATACTAAAATTATGCCTAATGTCTCAAAATGAAAAAAATTACCCAATTAAATATCCAAATACTCGGGATTAACATAAATTCTAAGTAAAAAGGTGATATAAACAACTATAGAAAATCTATATAATTTAGAGTTTACACACCCCCAAACTTAATCCATTACTCATCTTGAGTAATGTTTCATGCAAAGCAAAATTTAGGGCAATCTTGCATAATATTTACAAAGAATCAACTTTTCATAAACACATGCAACAATAAATTTATGCTCACAGTCTCTTTTTTGCTAATAAATTACTCACAGACATATATTACTCCATAATTTTATGTTACGTATAAGAAGATGCTATCCTAAGTCAGAATTTGCATGCATTCCAAAGTCGTATATAAACTTCACCACTAAAAGAATCTTTCTTATCTAATTAGACAAAACAATCATAAGGTTTAATTATTGGTTTTCATATGTTGCACCTAGTAATTTCTCTCCACTAATGTAGTCGGCATAATTATCAAAATCAATATGTCTTTCATAAGGTTGTAATGGGGCTAGGATCAAGGCAGGGATAAAGAGAATCGTTTTAGGCTAAATCATCTTAACCCTGAATTTTACTTGGATCTTTTTGGGGTACAACCTTCCTACTAATAGTTTTTAACACCCTTAAACTTAGTTTGAAGCTTATGCTCAACAATACATCTCAATACTTGAGTAGAGATATATTTATTTTACTTTAATTTTTCCATATTTCCAATAATCCTTTTGCTGGTTATGCATAAATTTCCAAATATCCATCATAGTTGAAAATTTCGAATTATTCATAGTGTTTGAAGAAGTTGGCATTGGAATGGTCAACTCAGGATTAACACTTATGTAACGCCCATAACCCGTATCTGTCGCTGAAACAGGATTACTGAGCATTACCAGACAAACAGAATAGTAAACTATTCAAATCATATATTAATACAAACATAATAAAATTTCATTTATATATATTCATAATGTCCCTTAATCGAGGCCTTGAGGCCCTAAAAATACTATAGAAACAATCCGAGACTAAATTGGAAACACTTGGAAAATTTTAAGAAAAAGTTGAAAATTTTAAACTGTAGGGGTCACACGACCGTGTGGTCAGGCCGTGTGACTCACACGGCAAAGACACATGCCCATGTCTCAGGCCATGTGGACATTCAAAATAAGGACACACAGCCGTGTCCCAGCCCATGTAACTCTCTAACTTGGGTCACACGGCCAAGCCACATGCTCGTGTGCCAAGCAGTGTACCCCTCAAAATGACCTCACACACCCCTGTGTGCTAGGCCATGTAACTACCTGACTTGTATGCATTGAACCTACAGGGGACAGACGGCTGAGACACACACCCTTGCCTCAAGCCGTCTGGCCTCAAAATGAACCTTAAAACACAAGTTTACCATTTCAAGTTTACTTGGACCTTAAAAAACTCAAGTACCAATCAAAACACCAATTCAAAATGACATTAATCGGGTAAAAAACACATAAAAACCAACCTAACATGTGCCTAACCAATGTACCTTCATTGGTACCACAAGTATATACAATTCCGCAACAAAATAAGCATCAATTCAATTCAATTCATCAAATCATTCAAGCAATACCTATTCAATATACCTAACCAAATTACCACAATTACAACATTTCAAACACATATATATTTCACACATACTAGCATAACAACTATACTTCATTCACATACAATGTGCAAGTTGGTTATTAGCACAAATATCATTCATAACATTTATATAAGCCAAACATTAACCAAAACCGAACAAAATCCTATACACGCCATATAATCCGAATTAAAAATTTTAAAAACTACCGAGATAAGTTGGATAGTGTGACTTGAGTGCCAATCCGATCGTCCAACCTTCTGAGAATCTACAATTACATTAAACAACACAAGTAATCTTAATGAAGCTTAGTAAGTTTGACGAGTTAAATGATAAATCTTACGGTACTAACTATAATAATTCAAACAATAATAATCATCCAAGAAAACTCTTTGTCATTCACAACTTCAATCGATAAATACATCCGTATTCAGATCAATACGAAATAAATAACATATCTTTTAAATTCATTAAACAAATTACCTTACCAAGATTTTCCATTCGAAGAATGACTTACAGGTAAGAGTACATCGTCAATAGAAGCTCATAGAGTTGGTCCACTAGAACACGCTAATAGAAGCTCATAAGTGCTGAACAGAAGCTCGAAAGAGCTTAATAGAAGCTCGTGAGAGCTGAACAAAAGCTCGTAAGAGTTGATCCACCCAAATCACGCTAAACAGAAAGCAAAACATGAGAGTTCACAACAAATGCAAAGCCCCAGTTTACTTGGGTAATATGCCAATATCTCCCTCTAATACCATCTCCAGTTCAAACCCCCGTCATACACCAAAACACGAATGTACTCAAATCTCGTGTTCAATTCAAATCGAATATCCAATTCAATATTATAATTCAAGCAATAATTCATTTCCAAAAATAGAATATGTACAAACTTACCAGGACTGAATTGTAGTCATTGAGAGATTTAAGGACTATTTCGCTATTTTTCCTTTTCCACGAGTATCTATGATATTTTGATATAAAATGTAAAATTCTTTATTTATTAGCATATATTTCAATTCCAAACTATTTTACAATTAATGCCCTTTTATTTTTCAAAATTACATAATTACCTTAAACTTTTACCATTTTTTCAATTTAGTTACTTAACCCGAAATTCATGAAATTAACCATTTTTCTCAAATCAATATTTTATCCAAATATACTAGGCCCTCCAACAGAAAACATCAAATTCACTATCCAACCCTAATATTTTGACATTTTCACAATTTAATCCTAAAAATCAAATTCTAACAAAATCTCTTTATAAATTCAGCAAATAATATAATCAAAGTTACAAATACATGATATTCATAAAAAAAAATCCAATATTCAACAATGGAAACTTCCAAAAATTTTAAAAGAATAAAAATGAAGGTACGGGCTAGCTGGACCTAGTTGCAACGATCTCAAAAATATAAAAAATATAAGAAACTGAATCAAATAGACTCACATGCAAGAGTATAAAGTGGATGAACATCCAAGTTAAGCTTCCATGGTGTTTCAGTAATGAAAATTAGAAAGATGAAGAGAAAATGTCTTTTTCTTCTTTTAATTTTGTTTTAATTTCAATAGATTAACAATTATGCCATTATCACTAAATTTTCTTTCATTTTAAGCTCTAATTGTCATCCCACTCATTATTTATGGCTTAATTATCACTTAAGCCCTTCCACATGTATTAATTAAATCATCTCATCACCTATTTGCTTTAATTTGTAAGTTTTGCACCTTTTAAAATTTAGACATTTTTTATTTAATTAACTATCTAAACGTTAATATTTTCAGACTAAAATTTAATACGACTTTAATAACTCTATAAATATTCTAAAAATTATAATTACAAGCCAACACGATGGAAATTTGTGGTCCCGAAACCACTATTCCGTCACCACTGAAAATTGGGCTGTTACAACTTAGCTCAACTGGTTCGACAACATTTGGCTCCACTCTCAGTTCAGAGTTGTCTGGTTCCTTTTCAAATTTTTCTTCTTTTATTTCATCTACTGAGTCAGCTTCTGTTTTAGATTTGGTTGACGACTCATTGAATTCTTGTTTGTTCAATTCTTTCGGCTCAATCTGGTTCAACTGTTCAACATTCTCCACAAATCTTTTAGGATCATGCCTTGTTATGCAACCTTGAACATAATGGCCCTTCAAGTTTTTTTTTATTTAACTTGGGCCCTCAAACAAAGTGATGTAGTCAATGCTTGAAAGTAGGCACTTTCTACCATTTTCCTAGCACAATCTTAGATTTCTTTGAGAATAATTTTCCCAACATTGATAGACCTTTCAATCATAATTGCATATAACAAAAGCATTGGTTCCATCGAGATGGTGGAACTATGTGAGATAGGCATGAAGCTATATCGAAAAAAGTAGAACCATACCTTAGCCACTTGTTTTAAGTACTCCCTTCAGCAAGAATGATTGTCGTACTTTCTTATAATCCATTGGGATCCCAAATTTATAACGATATTAAGTACTTGTTTAAGAAAATCCCAATTGATATTTGTCATCATGGCAGAGTACTCATCTTCTTCAACATTAGGTAAGTTAAACAAATAATTAATAGATTTAGAATTAAGAGGAACCTTCTTTTTACGAACAAAAACCTCATAAACATATGGCATAGTTAAATTGGCATAGAATTCTCGCATTAATTCCTCTTCAGGTAGTGACCGTGCATCACAAAATTGATTCCAATTCAAGGCATCAATTGTTTTTTGAATTGAAAAAGGCACAATCATCTTGTCATTGCTCTCCAAATTGAAACCTTTTTCTGGCATCATGGGTTGAATTTTGAAGATGGAATCAAATCTTTGCCTTGCTTCCTCATCTTGAATCACAATTGGATTTTTAGTAGAAGTCTTTGAAGATCTAGTTCTCTTTTGAGATATGATAACTTTTCTCAAAAGAAAATAAAAATTTTGATTTTCTAAGATGTAGGTTGCGGCAATAAGGAGCTTGCAGTGATGATAAAGTTACGATGATAGAAAGGGTTATTACGATGAAAGGTTTGCAGTATCGATAGTAGGGTTATACGCCATGGAAGAAAATTGGGCAGGAGTTTTTAGGATTTGAAGCCGACAGCAAAAAGAAAGAAAAGAATATAGGTTCAAGGTGAATGTTAATTTGTTTAGGTGTTGTGGAAAATATGATGGTGGTAATGGGTTTATATAGTAGTAGATTAGGGCAAACTTTTAGCAAAATTTTAGCTAAAATAATGACTTGAGTGAAAAGGTATAGAGGGAAATAAAAGTGACAGTAAATTTAGGGTTTTGGAGGGACCTATGGATGACAATAAATGGGTATTTTCCTACTCTTCACTATTTTGGGCCTTGAGTCCAAATTGCAATTATTTCATATACTTGAAATTTTAAATTGAACTAAAAAATAAACCGATTAGTACTTGGGTCAACTTGACCCTTTTATTGAACATAAACTGATGAAATAAAAATAAAAATTGAAAAAAATGAAAAATTCCTATTGGGCTAATTAGAAAATTTCTTCTTGAAAATTTACATCAAATTAAATTGCCAAAAAAGGTTGGAGTGGTCATAAATGGTCTCACTTAAGTTCCAATCTCCTTAGACAGAATTAATTTAATGTACTAATTCAATAATTTTTTTTCTAATTGTGCCATTTATTAAAAATAAAAATTAAAGGACCATTAAGTTGAGTACGGTCTCAGCTCGCTCAACATTATTATTCTAAAAGTGATTGAGACGATAACTGCTAACTTTAAATGTACCTCTCTTTTTATCTTGTAATTCCACTACTCCATATGGTTAGACTTTGTGAATGGTGTATGGTCCTTTCCATCAGGATTTGAGCTTTCCAGGAAATAAAATTAGCCTTGAATAAAACAACAAAACTTCTTGACCTTCTATGGATTCCCAAGGTTGTAGACATTTTTCATGTCATCTCTTAATCTTTACTTTGTACATCTTGGCATTCTTGTACGAAAACAACCTTAACTCCTCCAACTCGTCAAGATATAACATTCTTCTTTCACTGGCTTTCTTTAGATGCAGATTTAATTGTTTCAAGGCCCAACAAGCTTTATTTTCCAACTTAAGCGGAAAATGACATGTCTTTCCAAAGACTAACCGATAAGGAGTCATTCCTAACATTGTCTTAAAAGTTGTTCAATAGGCACATAGAGCATCATCGAGCCTTCGGTACCAATCTCTTCAATTAGGTCAAACCACATTTTGAAGGATTCCTTTGATCTCATGGTTTACCAATTCAACTTGCCCATTTGACTATGGATGATAGGCAATGGAAATTTTGTGTTTCACATCATACTTGTCAAGCAACCACTAAAGCCATTTATTTACAAAGTGAGATCCTTCATTGCTAATTATAGCTCTCAGAGTCCCAAACCGTGTGAACAAATACTTATGTGGGAATTTCATGACTACCTTAGCATCGTTTGCTGGGTATGCCTCGGCTTTCACCCACTTGGATATATAGTCAACCACCACTAGGATGTACCTATTACCATAAAAAGGAAACGAGCCTAAAAAATCAATGCCCCAAATGTCAAATAATTCTACCTATAAAATGGTTGTCAAGGGAATCTCGTTCGTTCTTGATATGTTCCCAGTCCTTTGGCATCTATCGCAATTTTTCACGTATACGTATGTATCCTTAAACACTATAGGCTAGTAAAATCCAGCTTGTAAGATCTTTACTGCAGTACGAGAACCATCAAAGTGTCCCCACTTGGAGATGAATGGCAGTGGTATAGGATCTCATCAATCTCACTTCCAACTACGCACTTTCTAATTATATTATTTACACATTGTCTAAACAAAAACAACTCTTCTCAGAATTAATACTGACTATCATTAAGGAATTTCTTCCTTTGCTGGTATGTCATTCCAAGAGGCATTATTCCACATGCTAAATAATTGGCAAAATCAACAAACCAAGGAGTTTCATGGATTTGATTTACCTAAAAAATACACTCATTTGGAAAATTTTCATTAATTGGAACAAGTGAATGAGTTACCTCATTTTGTTCCAACTTCAACAGATGTTCAACTAACTTATTTTCAACTCTCTTTCTATCTTGGTTCTCAAGGTCAAATTCTTGAAGTAAGAGTATCCACCAAATTAACCTCGATTTAGTGTCTTTTTTTGAGAGGAAATATTTAATGGTCGTATGATCAGTAAACATTGTGTCTTTTGTACCTATAAGATATGAATGGAACTTGTCAAAAGTGAAAACTATAACAAAAATTTATTTTTCACCATGTAATTAAGTTGGGCTCCTATCAAAATTCTACTTGCATCGAAGATAAGATGAAGCACTTTGTAGCACTTTGTTTCTTCTTCGCCCCATCACAGCTCCCACAGCAAAACCACTTGCATCACACATCAACTTAAAAGAAAAGTTCAAATCTGGTGTAATGATTATTGGTGCTGAGATTAACCAATTTTTTAATTCCTCAAATGTTTCGAAGCATTCTTTTTTGAGCTTAAAATTGATGTATTTCTCTTATAGCATACACGAAGGCTTGGAAATTTTTGAAAAATCTTTGATAATCCTTCGATAAAAATAAGCATGGCCTAAGAAACTTCTAACTCCTTTCATAATGATTGAAGGTGGTAACTTTTCAATTACCTCCACATTTGCTTTGCCAACTTCGATCCCTTTTTCTGGAAATTTTCTGTCCTAAGGCAATCCTTTTCTTAGCCATAAAGTGGCAATTCTCCCTATTAAAGAGAAGATTTATCTCCTCGCATCTCTTCAGTACCTTAGTCAAATTACTCAAACAAACATCATAAGTGTTGCCAAAAACAAAAAAAATAAAAATCATCCATGAATACCTCAAAAACATTTTCAACCATAATAATAAATATTGCCAACATGCATCATTGAAATGTGGAAAGTGCATTACATAAATTGAAAGGCATTCGCCTAAAAGAAAATGTACGATATGGGCAAGTAAAAGTTATATTGTGTTGGTCTTTCGGGGCTACAACTATTTGATTATATCCCGAATATCCATCTAGGAATCAGTAATATTCATTACCTGTCAGTCGGTCCAACATCTGATCCATAACAGTTAGCAGAAAATGATCCTTATGAGTGGCCTTGTTCAATTTTCTATAATCTATACAGATTCTCCAACTGTGATTGTCCTCATCAAGATCAACTCGTTATGTTCATTCTTAATAATTGTGATTCCACCTTTCTTTGGTACACACTGTACCGGAGTTACCCATGAAATATCTGAGATAGGATAGATAATCCCTACATCTAACCATTTGATAACTTTCTTTTGAACCACCTCTTTCATTATTGGATTGAGTCTCCTTTGCCTATTAATTCTAGCTTGCTTGCCCTCCTTTAAGATAATCTTTTGCATATAAAAGGACGGGTATATTCCTTGAATATCAACTAAGTTCCAACCGATCACCTTTTTAAATTTCTTTAAGCTTATGATCAACTGCTCCGATTGGTGTTCTATTAGTTCTATTGAAACAGTCACAGGAAAAGTATCTTAAGTTTGGGTGGTTCCTCAACTTACAACTTTTGTTGAATTCCTGAGCTTCCAACTCTAATGGATCAAATCGTACTGGTTGAACATAGTCTTTCGGATTAGCTTTCATCAAAGCCATACTTTCATTACCTTATTCATCTTTCAATTAGTCTTCTACAAAATTATTCTCCCATTCCATAGAAACTAAGGTTTTTAGCTCCTCCATAACTAAACATTCCTCTGTTGGTCAAGAAATTCCATCGCTTTAAAAACATTAAATGTTACTTGGTCGTTTTGAACTTTCATGGTGAGTTCACCTTTTTGTACGTCTATTAATGTTCTTCCCGTGGCTAGGAAAGGTCTCCTTAGGATGATCAACACTTCCTTATCTGCTTCAAAATCTAAAACAATAAAATCAGTAGGAAAAATAAACTTATCTCCATGTACCAGAACATCCTCGATCTTTCTTTCTGGGTATGCTAAAGATTGATCCGCCACTTCAACTGTCACAGTTGTTGGTCTTACTTCACCTATTCCCAACATCTTGAAAATAGATTTTTGTATCAAGTTGATGCTTGCTCCAAGATTGCATAAAGCTTTACCACAGTAAGATTCTCTAATATTACAAGGTATAGCAAAGCTTCCAACGTCTTTCATTTTTAGAGGTAGCTTGTTTTGTAGGAACGCACTACACTCATTTATTAATGCTACGGTCTCGAACTCACTACTCATTTATTAATGCTACGGTCTCGAACTCACTAAGCCTCTTCTTCTTGGACAGAATGTCCTTCATGAACTTGACATAATTGGGCATCTTTTCTAAAGTTTCTACCAATGATATATTGATGTGAAGCTACTTTAGAACATCCAAAAACTTCTTAAATTACACATTTTGCTTCTGTTGCTTGATTCTTTGTGGATATGAAGGTGTTGGAACCTTGGCTTAGACTGGAAAACTTTTTTGAGAAATTCAATCTACATCTGAAGAAGGTGTTAGCTTATCAGAATTCACTAGTTTAGATTTTACCTCTTCAGACTTTGTAGAATTTGGATCTTTTGGTGTAGGAATTTCAACTGTTGGTTGATCTTCCTCTTCCTTGGTAGTTCATCTTCAACCTTAACTACCTTCAGTTCCAAATTTTTACCATTTCATAAAGAAACTACCTTGCAGTGCTCCTTACCCAAATTCCTTTGATTTTTTGTGTCACTCGACAAGGATCCTTACCCATTTGATTCTCTAAATTTTTCGGTGTTTCTGCTTGGCTTTGGATTAAGGCTTCATTTTTAGCTATGTACGCCTTCAACAAGTTATCCAAATTGTTAGACGATTCAGGTTGCGATGGTTTTTGAACTTGTTGATTGAACCCTTGAGGTTGATTTAATCTATGCTACATGTAGTTGTTGTTTGGTCCATCTCCTTGGTTACTCTAAGAAAATTTTGGATGGTTTTGTCATGAAGGATTATAGAAGTTGGACTATGGTCCTTGTCCATTTCTATTTTGGTTTTGATTTTCTACGTAATAAACAGACTCAGGATTTGATGGACAATTCTCGAAAGAATGACTATCCCCACAGTATACACAAGAAATAACACCAAAGTGACTTAGTGGCTAAGCTGCAACATGATTTAAGCCATTAATATTAAACTATTTCAACATTGAAGAGATAAAAGATACCTGAGCTGAGAATGAAGTAAGGGCATCTACTTCCTGCACTTTGGCTACTCGTATTCCTGAAGTTGCTCAAATTTTTAGCCACTGGTAATTGTTATTGGCTATTCTCTCGATGATCTTGTAAGCCTCATTATAAGACTTTAATAAGAGAGCATAATTTGCAAAAGCATCTACCACCTACCTTGTGTGTGCGTTGAGACTATTATAAAATGTCTCTAGCTGGATGAAATATGGAATCCCATGGTAAGGGCATTTGCATAATAATTCTTTGAATCTTTCCATTCCTTGTATAGGGATTTGTCATCCAGTTGTTGAAAAGTGCTGATGTCATTCTACAACTTAGCAATTTTGCTAGGTGGGAAATACTTTACTAAAAAGCGTTCAACTAATTCTTGCCAAGTAAATATTGAATTGGGTGGCAATGAATTAAGTCATGCTCGTGCTCGATCTCACAACAAGTATGGAAACATCTTCAACCTCAATGCGACTTCAATTGTAACATCCCAAAATAGGGCTTAGTCGGAATAGTTGTTTTGGGACCACAAATCTGACATTAAAATATTTATTTTATGATTATTATGAGGTCTAGAATATGATAATATGCATGTGTTAAGATTTCATGAAGAAATTCTTTAAGTAAGGTGTCCAATTGGAAATTAAGAACTAAATTGAATAAATTGCAAAACTTGGATTTTAGAAGCAATTTGTATAAAATTGCTTTAGATTATAAATTAGAAGGTCTTAGAGAGTAACTTTCCCAATTTCTAAGTTTTTGGACAAAAATGGGCTTACATGGATGAAATTTTAAAGAAAGGGCTGAAGGGCATTTTGGTCATTTGGCATTTAATGAAATAAAAAGGGAAAAATGAACCAAAATCAGCTCATTTTCTTCTCCATGCTGCCGAAACTTCAAGGGACTCCATAGCTAGGGTTTTCAACATTTTCAAGCTCAATAGTAAGTGCACCCAAGCCCCATTCACTACAGGGAAATAAGGTTTTAGTGGCGTTTTTAGTGGCGTTTTAACAAAAAACGCCGCAAATATTATACATTAGCAGCGTTTCACTAAAAACACAGTAAAAAACTGATCAATAGCAGCATTTTTGGCCCAAACGCCACTAAAAACTGATCAATAGCGGAGTTTTTTGCCCAAACGCCACTAAAAACTGATCAATAGCGGCGTTTTTACGTGAAACGCCACTAAAAACTGATCAATAGCGGCTTTTTTGCCCAAACGCCACTAAAAACTGATCAATAGCGGCGTTTTTACGTGAAATGCCACTAAAAACTGAGTAACAGCGGCATTTTTAGTCCAAACGCCACTAAAACTGATCAATAGAGGCATTTTTGGTCCAAACGCCGCAAAAAGTTGAGCAACCATTTTTTAGTAGGGTAACCGACACTCGTTTTGATTTGATCTAATTTAATTTTCATATTATTTTCTTTTTTTGTTTTGAATTCGATTTAATTATTTTGGTATTTGAAGCTAACTTTATAAAAAATATAAACTACACCATTCATCACTTAGCTATGAGAAAGTTTCATTTTAGTTACTTAATTATGAAAAGTTACAAATTGATAACTAAAATATTTAGAAGTTTCCATTTAAGTTACCAAGCTGTTAAAATCAACGTTGTATGGCTTTCTGTAAACCCTTAAATCTTAAACATTAAACCATAAACCCTAAATTCTAAAACATAAACCATAAACACTAATCCATAAACTCTAAAACCCTAAACCCCCCCCAAAAAAAAATCATATGGATGTTGATGTGTATATACATAGATATTAATGTAAAAGCTTATGTTTATAATAAATTGTGGAAGCAGTACTTAATATTGATTAAATTTATTTTTGGGTTTAGGGTTTAATATTTAAGGTTGAAGGCCTATGGTTTAGGGTTTAATGGTAGAATATATTTTAAGTTTATGGTTTAGGGTTCAATGGTATAGTATGTTAAGTTTATGGTATGGGTCGAGTTTATGGTTTAAGGCCGCTTTTCTCACAAACGCCGCTAAAAGTCTTGATCTTTTGTGGCATTTTTTTCAGATAAATGCCACAAAATTTGGCAGCGTCTCCTATAGCGGTGTTTTTTACGGCGCTTGGGAAAACGCCGCTAATAGTTTTTGCGATGCTTAAAAGTGCCTTTAAAGGCTAAAAAAACGCCGTTAAAAGTCTATTTTCTTGTAGTGATTTTTAATGTTCTTTGTATTTTTGAAATCTCGATAGCTTACTCTCTCCATTTCTACCCATATTTCATGCTAGAGTCCATATTTATAAAATTACCCATGCATGAGTTACTTGTATGTTGATGATTTATGGAGGGATATGAAAGTTGGATGTGTGTTAATCATCTTTTCCTAATTGATTTTCATGAAAAAACCCTAAAGGGACCTTTTTACAAAAGTTGTTAAATATGTGGTAGAAATGTGAAAATAATGGAAAATGTGGGCTGCCATAAGAGGGAAAAGTGTTTGGCTAAGCTTGGGTAAGATAGAAATTGCATGTGTTTCATTATACGAGCCTAGGGACTAAATCGTAAAAATGTGAAAGGTTAGGGGCAAAATGGTTATTTGGACCGGGGGTGAAATTTAGGCTCAAAAAGTATAATGTGAGGTGTTAATGATTCAATTTTATTATTATAGACCCCGAGGAACAAATTCCGGAGGTCGACCGAGGAAAGCAAAAGGTTTCAAAAAAACCGAAACACAACACCGAAACGAGTACCAAGTAAGTTCGGATAACTTAAAGTAAACTCAAAATGTGTTGAATTATAAGATTTATGAATGCATGATGATCGCATTTATTAATGGCATGAAATCATATGAAATGCATCTTTGACAATGATTTGTTAGAAAATGTCTCAGTTAGGGGTAATCCGATGATCTCAAGTATGAAAAGGATCTAGCCCGAACGGGTGTTGCTTGAGTGATCGATCCGCCTGAAGAATATGTGTGCATTATGGATTTAGCCCGGACGGGTAATTCGATTAGGGTTTGAATTTAGCCTGGACTGGTAATTCAGATCCGAGCTCACTAAGGGTGTTTGTCGTTATAAGGGATTTAGCCTGGACTGGTAATCCCGACATCATTCTATGAGTTTATGTTACGGGGATTTAGGCTAGACTGGTAATCCCGCCGTAAGATGTGAGGTTCGTAGAAGTGCATACCTGAAATGATCTTTCGTATAATTTGACGGTGATTGGATAATCCATCGAGATTTCCTAGAAACTCAACGAGACTAACACGAGGTATATGTACAAATGACATGTTGAATGATGAGCTCATCTAAGATAAATTACACAGTGTTTTGTTATGTGACTAACTCATTGATTGAGTGCATGTGATAACGAAACCATTTTCATATTCGTTGGTTTCATTATCTAATAAGTATGCATGCTAAATAATCAGTAAGTTTACTTTCCAGTTATTCGAGCTTACTAAGCATGTAAATGCTTACCCCTCTCTTTTTCCCTGTTTTCAGAGCACTTGCAAAGGTTGGAAGACGGTTGGAGAGTCTACACACTATTAATTAATTCAGCTTTGGTATATAGACACTTATGTTTTGTTCAATGGCATGTATAGAACTTTTAATTATTTTGTTATATGTGTCATTTGATTTGCCAAAATGAAGGCATGTAAAGTTATACTATTGTTTTTGTATATGGCCATAGAAATTGGCTTATTTTGAAGCAGGCTATGACCTACAAATCTATGCATGTTTATGTTCATATGTGATGGCTTGGTTATAATTGGCAATGAGATGTAAAAATGAGTCAATTTTGAATGTGTCAATGAGACATGGAATCCCATTAAATACAAGATGGGAATTAACCTAGCATGTATAAAACTGATAATATGAGGTTCTCATGCAATAAGGTCTATCATGATCTTATACGAGTGCATAATTTGGCCTTATCATGTGTAAAAGTAACCTATAAGGGTGATTGGTTGGTAGAGAGTGGCCAAAGGCTTGGAAAATAGCCTAATGGGTGTGTGGTATGGCCGTGCCTCCCCTGCACCTAGATTTTTAAGTCAATGTTATGCACGGGCTAGGCACACGGGCGTGTGTCTTGGCCGTGTGCCCCTAATTGTATGATGAGTTTGAAGTTAGTGTCGCACACGGGCTGAGTGCACGGGCGTGTCCCAAGCCACATGGGCGTGTGTGACCACACGGCCCCACCGCATGGGCGTGTTACACTTCAAAGTAAGGGAAAATTTTCTAAGGTGCCAAAAGTTTATCGAATGTTTTCGATTTTGTCCCATACTGCCCCTAGGTGTGTTTTAGGCCTCGAAGGCTTGTATAAAGGATGAGAGGTACATGTTTGAAAAGTTTTAATTTTGGGCAAAAATTCTGTGACCCAAGTTAGCTTGTTTGTGAATATGTAATCCCGGTAATGCCTCGAACCCTATCCCGGCGTCAGATACGGGTGAGGGGTGTTACATTTAGTGGTATCATAGCTACGGTTTAGTTAGTTCTAGGACTACCGTAAAGAGCACTGAAGTTCGCTATACATGCCATTATATGAACGTTGATAGTGTGATATCTCCTAACTATTAAAAATTGTTTTTGAATATAGTAAATGTCTTCCAATCAAGCACAAGATGAGTTCGAGGGAGTCAAGAGCCATGCTCCAGCTTCCGTACAACGAGCTGTATCTAGTAGTAGTAGAAGGGTTATGTCTGAAGGCCGAAAAAAGGCCCGAGTCGCCTTTTTCAACATGATGGATGAATGGTTTGGGGATTATCTGAGGAATCACCCCAATATACCATGACCTCCCCCGCCCCCTAACCAACCTGATGAGGATTTGCCACGAGGCATGGCACCAGTAAGAATTGGTAAGGCCCCCGTAGATAAGCTTAGAAAGTATGGGGCCACGGAATTTAGAGCTAAAATTGAGGATAAAGCTGAGAGAGTCGAGTTCTGGCTCGAGAATACCACGAGGGTATTAGATGAATTATCATGCACACCTGAGGAGTGCTTAAAGTGTGTCGTGTCCCTCTTGAAGGATATTGCATACCACTGGTGGAAGACTGTATCTTCGGTGGCGCCAAAGGAAAATATCACTTGGGAATTTTTCCAGGCAGAGTTTAGGAAGAAGTATATCTGTCAAAGGTTTTTAAACTCGAAGGGAAAGGAGTTCTTGGAACTCAAACAAGGGAATAAGACTGTAGCAGAATACAAAAAGGAGTTTGTAAGGTTAAGTCAGTATGCAACTGAGTGGGTCCAACCGAGTCTGAAATGTGTAAACGCTTCGAGGAGGGTTTGAATGAGGAAATCAAGTTGTTAATTGGGATCCTTGAAATACGGGAGTTCGCCGCATTAGCTGATCTGGCCAAGAAGGCTGAGGAACTTAATAATGAAAGAAAGCAAGCAAAGAGAGAGGCCCGAGTTGCGAGCAAGAGATCCAGCAGTAAGACGCTCTCATTTTCCACAAAGAAATCAAGGAGCCAACATGAACACCCCACTTCACCTGTAGGATATTCAGGTAGAACGAGAGGCTCTAAACGACGAAATCAAAAGTCTTCCTCCCCGATGGTGACTAGTGTGAGGAGTGCAGATGACCAAAAGCTGAAGTGTAAGAGTTGCAACAAATTCCACTTCGGAGAGTGCCGAATAAAGAGCAGTGCATGTTTTAGATGTGGTTCTCTTGACCACTTTCTCATGGACTGCCCAGAGTGAATTAAAAAAGAAGTGGAAGTAACCCCGAAGTCGAGTGCTCCCATGGCACGAGGTAGACCTCCAAGATACCTTGGAAATGCTAGTGGCAGTCGCGTTGTAGCCAAAGACACTACAAAATCAGAGGCTCAAGCGCTGGCAAGAATGTATGCAATACGCACTCGAGAGGAAGCCTCTACTCCTGACGTTATTACGGGTACTTTTTCTCTTTTCAATACATGTGTTTTTGCTTTAATTGATCCGGGATCGACGCATTCATGCATTTGCATGAGATTGGTGTCTAGTATATGTAAGAGTATGCCCAAAGATCAATCACGAGATGGTTGTAATAACATACTTGGTTTATCATGTTTATTAATATAAGGCATTGCCATTATTATTCCAGTTTCTTTTCTGTGTGCATAAATAAACTATTTTATAATAATGTCCTGAGAATAATATGATTATTCTCAAAAGATCCTTAGTCAAGTATTGTTATTGGCTAGGACAATAATAATGCATCAAGACTAACATGTAGTTGATTGATGATAAAGAGTTGTCATTGATATGGAGTGTCAGAATCAATGCATGAATATGTGTGTTAGAGAACAACATATTGGGTGACCCGCTATGAGTATGTTTCTTGGATTATTATGTAATTGTCACAACATTACTCATAGTGATTAATATGTATATGATTCTCATACTTGAGATCATCTTTATCCCAACATCGTGAGTTGTATATTTTGATCTGATCAAACCAACACCGTGAATCAGGTTGTTTTATAAAGATCGATGTTGGATATACCACAATCTATGTTGAGGATATAGTTGATCAATATAGGATAAGTCCCTCCTACATAATGGGAGTAATATCTCGTGCCACTTGATTGAGTAAGGCTAGAAATGCATGGCCATGCTCAAATAAGTTGATATGAGATGTCATACTTATTTGTGTATCATAGTCTACTCGAGGTATCAAGAAACATGGGATGGACTATGCAAGTGTGACTATTCCATGACTTGTGTCCATTCCAAAGATATAGGACTTAAGGATGAATGCATGAAAGGTTAATCACAAAAGGTTATGTCGAATCATGACTTCTTGTAACTTAGGTAGCATTGATGCATTGCTAGATGCCACTCATTGTTTGTAACATTAGAATCGTTCTAATATTATCGCTAACGTTACAAGAACCTATAGGTCACACCCTATGGTTGAAATGAACAAGGTAAAACATAGTTGGTATATTACTTGGTTGTCACATGAATTAAATTAATTATAGAATTAATTTAATTGGGCAATCAAATTGTTGAACATCTTTGTTCATGTACAAGGATGTTGTACACATAATCGAACATAATTTTATTGATATATGAATTTAATTGTATATAAGTTTAAATAAATATAGTTTACCGAAATCTTTATTATAATTAATGTAATTATAATTTTTCGGTTAAACATTATTATATTTATTTGAATGATAATTATTATGTTCGGATTAATTTTAATGAATTAAAATTCGTTATAAATATATACCAATTAAGAGGGAGTTATATATAAAAAGGGTAAAAAAACCCTAAAAAGAATAGATATATAACTAGCCCGAAAATATGAAAGTGGTCTAGCAGCCGTTTTAGCAAAATACTCTCTGAAAATAGTTTTCTGAGATTTCTACCGTTCATTGTCAATCGGGTGGACTACGTAGAGACCGACATCGGAAAAGGTTGCGGCTTGGTTCGATAGTGGTTTAGCATTCCTGTTGCCTAGGCGTCGCTGTCTACTCAAATTGAAATTTCAGTAAATTCGAAACCTTTTTATCACCCCGATTCGTTCCTTACACATGGATCCTTGGTTTGGATCGCCGGTTTTTAATTTTTCGCTGCGCCTTGGAGGCACCGGTGTTCCAACAGTATGAACATACCTATTGAGCCTACGGAATTTATTATTAAATTGTCGAACCCACTAGGCAGATCATTTCTGGTTGATAAAGTTTGTAAGAAATGTCCTTTGACAATTCATGATCAATGTTTTCCGGCTAACCTTATGTTGTTACCTTTTGATGAGTTTGATGTAATACTTGGTATGGATTGGTTTGCCCTGCATGATGTAATTGTAAATTGTGGTAGCAAGTATATTAAATTGAAATGCCCAGATGGTAAGATTCTACGGGTTGATTCAATAGATTTAAGCATATCGCCAGCTGTAATCACGACAATGGTTACTCAGAGATATATGAGAAAAGGGTATGAAGCCTACCTTGCATTTGTATTGAACACTAAGGAAACAAAGTTAAAGATTAAGTCTGTGCCGATAGTATGTGAATATCCAGACGTATTCCCAGAAGAGTTACTCGGATTACCTCCTGAAAGAGAGATAGAGTTTGGTATTGAATTGGTGCCAAGAATAGCTCCCATCTTTATTGCTCTATATAGAATGGCCCCAACCGAGCTGAAAGAATTAAAAGCACAGTTGCAAGAGCTGACGGATAAAGGTTTTGCAAGGCCAAGCTTTTCATCTTAGGGTGCCCCTGTATTGTTTGTAAAGAAGAAAGATGGTTCAATGAGACTATGTATAGATTACCGAACAATGTAACTATCAAGAATAAGTATCCTTTCCCAAGGATCGATGATCTATTCGACCAATTGAGAGGAGCCACAGTATTCTCTAAGATAGACTTGAGGTTTGGCTACTATCAGTTACGTGTTAAGGAATCAGGCGTGCCAAAGACAGCTTTTAGAACAAGATACAGCCACTATGAATTTCTTGTTATGCCATTTGGATTGACGAATGACCGGCCGTATTCATGGACCTAATGAATAGAATCTTTCAGCCATCTTGGATAAGTTTGTCATTGTATTCATTGACGACATCTTGATTTATTCCAAAGATAAGGCAGAGCATGCGAAGCACTGAGAACTATGTTACAGACCTTACGGGGAAAACAACTGTATGCTAAGTTTAGGAAGAGTGAATTTTGGCTCCAAGAAGTTAGATTTTTGGGTCATATTGTTTCGGGTGAAGACATCCGAGTTGATCCAAGTAAAATCTCTGCTATTGTTAAATAGAAACCGCCTAAAAATGTAACCGAGGTTAGAAGGTTAGAAACTTTTTGGGCTTAGCCGATTACTACCGAAGATTTGTGAAAGGATTCTCCATGATAGCGACTCCAATGACGAGGTTGCTACAAAAAGACGTTAAGTTTGAATGGACAGAAAAGTGTCAGCAGAGTTTCAAGAAGTTAAAGACATTGCTGATAGAAGCTCCTGCTTTAGTATTACCTGAGCTGGGAAAAGAGTTTGTGGTCTACAGTGATGCATCCTTGAACAGACTAGGTTGTGTACTTATGCAAGATGGCAAGGTGATAGCCTACGCTTCACGGCAGTTGAAGCCATATGAGAAGAACTATCCGACACATGATTTAGAGCTCGTCGCTATTGTCTTTGCCTTGAAAATTAGAGCCATTATTTATATGGTGAGACTTGTCGTATATTCACAGACCATAAGAGTTTGAAGTATTTGATGACTCAAAAAGAATTGAATCTGAGACAGTGGAGATGGTTAGAACTAATTAAAGATTATGATCTGATCATTGACTATCACCTAGGAAAGGCGAATGTGGTCATAGACGCATTAAGTAGGAAATATTTGTTTGCATTGGGAGCCATGGATGCTCGGTTAGCATTGATTGATGATGGTCGGTCTTGGCAGAGCTGGAGGCTAGGCCAACATTTCTTCAGGAAATCTATGATGCTCAAACTGATGATAGAGACTTGTAGGCTAAAATGACTCAATGTGAGTCGGGTATTGAATCAGATTATCGGATCGGTCCTGATGGATGTTTGATGTTCAGAGATAGAGTTTGTGTGCCTAAAGATGATGAGATTATTCAAAAAATCTTGAAAGAAGCACATAACAGCCGTTTGTCTATTCATCTGGGAAGTACCAAGATGTACAATGATTTGAAGAAAATATACTGGTGGAACGGCATGAAAAGAGATATTTCCAAATTTGTATCGAAATGCCTGATATGTCAACAAGTTAAAGCTGAACATCAAGTACCTTATGGTTTGTTACAACTTGTAATGGTCCCCGAATGGAAGTGGGACAAAGTTACTATGGATTTTGTGACAAGATTTCCATTGACTCCAAAAAAGAAAGATGATATATGGGTGGTGGTGGATAAGTTGACAAAGTTGGCTCATTTCATTCCAGTAAGAACAGACTACTCTCTTGATAGATTGGCCGACTTGTACATATCTAAGATTGTAAGAATACACGGGGTATCGCTGTCGATTATTTCAGATAGTGACTCGAGGTTCACTTCGAGATTCTGGAAGAAGTTACAGGAAGCCTTGGGTACAAAGTTGGATTTTAGTACGGCTTTTCACCCACAGACCGATGGTCAGTCTGAGCGGATGATTCAGATCCTTGAGGATATGTTACGGTGTTGCATCCTCGAATTTCAGGGTAGCTAGGAAAAGTACTTGCCATTGGTAGAATTTGCCTACAACAGTTTTCAAACAAGTTTGAAAATGGCGCCTTACGAAGCCTTGTATGGTAGAAAGTGCCGAACTCTATTGTACTGGACAGAACTTAAGGAAAGTCAGGTTCATAGGGTTGATCTGATCAAAGAAACTGAAGAAAAGGTTAAAGTGATACAAGACAGTATAAAAGCAGCATCAGATAAGCAAAAGTCATATGCTGATCTAAAAAGAAAAGAGATTGAATTCCAAGTTGGAGATACAGTATTCTTAAAAGTATCTCCATGGAAAAAAGTGTTGAGATTTGGTCGGAAAGGCAAATTGAGTCTGCGATTTATCAGACCGTACGAGATCACTGAAAGAGTTGGACCATTAGCCTATCGTTTGGCATTGCCACCCGAATTGGAAAAGATTCACGACGTGCTCCATGTATCCATGTTAAGCCGATATCGACTAGACCCTCTCATGTGATTTCACCAACAGAGATTGAGGTTAGACCAGACATGGCTTATGGAGAGGAACCGGTCAAGATTTTGGCTCGTGAGGTTAAATAGTTGAGAAATAAAAATGTGGCTTAGTAAAGGTTTTATGGCATCGACATGGTGTGGAAGAGGCTACATGGGAGCCAGAAGAAACCATAAGAAACCAATATCCGAACCTGTTTACTAGTAAGACTTTCGAGGATGAAAGTCCCTAAGGGGGGAGAAATGTAACATCCCGAAATAAGGCCTAGTCAGAATAGTGGTTTCGGGACCACAAATTCAACATTAAAATATTTATTTTATGATTATTATGAGGTTTAGAATATGAGACTATGCATGTGTTAAGATTTCATGAAGAAATTCTTTGAGTAAGGTGTCCAATTGGAAATTAGGGGCTAAATTGAATAAATTGCAAAATTTGGATTTTAGAAGCAATTTGTATGAAATTGCTTTAGATTATAAATTAGAAGGTCTTAGAGAGCAATTTTCCCAATTTCTAAGTTTTTGGACAAAAATGGGCTTACATGGATGAAATTTTAAAGAAAGGGCTTAAGGGCATTTTGGTCATTTGGCATTTTAATGAAATAAAATGAGAAAAATGAACCAAAATCAGTCATTTTCTTCTCCATGCTGCCGAAACTTCAAGGGACTCCATAGCTAGGGTTTTCAACATTTTCAAGCTCAATAGTAAGTGCACCCAAGCCCCGTTTTTAATGTTCTTTATATTTTTGAAATCCTGATAGCTTACTCTCTCCATTTCTACCCATATTTCATGCTAGGGTTCATGTTACTTGTATTTTGATGATTTATGGAGGGATATGAAAGTTGGATGTGTGTTAATCATCTTTTCCTAGGTGATTTTCATGAAAAACCCCTAAAGGGACCTTTTTGCAAAAGTTATTAACTATGTGGTAGAAGTGTGAAAATAATGAAAAATGTGGGCAGCCATAAGAGGAAAAAGTGTTCAGCTAAGCTTGGATAAGATAGAAATTGCATGTGTTTCATTATACGAGCCTAGGGACTAAATCGTAAAAATGTGAAAGGTTAGGGGCAAAATAGTCATTTGGACCGGGGTGAAATTTAGGCACAAAAATTATAATGTGAGGTGTTAATGATTCAATTTTATTGTTATAGACCCCGAGGAACAAATTCCAGAGGTCGATCGAGGAAAGCGAAAAGTTTCAGAATAACCGAAACACAACACCGAAACGAGCACCTGGTAAGTTCGGATAACTTAAAGTAAACTCAAAATGTGTCAAATTATAAGATTTATGAATGCATGATGATTGAATTTATTAATGGCATGAAATCATATGAAATGCATCTTTGACAATGATTTGTTGGGAAATGTCTCGGTTGGGGTTAAAAAGGGAATTCGATGGATGAACCATGGTTGACATGTGAATTGAGATCCTACATGTGTTGCAGAAAGGATTTAGCCTGGACGGGTAATCCAATGATCCCAGGTATGAAAAGGCTCTAGCCTAGATGGGTGTTCCTTGAGTGATCGAGCCTCTTGAAGAATATGTGTGCGTTATGGATTTAGCCCGGACGGGTAATCTGATTAGGGTCTGAATTTAGCCTGGACTGGTAATTCAAATCCGATCTCACTAAGGGTGTTTGTCGTTATAAGGGATTTAGCCTGTACTGGTAATCCCGACATCACCCTATGAGTTTATGTTACGGGGGATTTAGCCTGGACTGGTAATCCCGCCATAAGATGTGAGGTTCGCAGGAGTGCATACCTAAAATAATCATTTGTATGAATTGATAGTGATTGGATAATCCATCGAGATTTCCTAGAAACTCAACGGGACTAACACGAGGTATATGTACAAATGACATGTTGAATGATAAGCTCATCTAAGATAAATTACACGATGTTTTGTTATGTGACTAACTCATTGATTGAGTTCATGTGATAGGGAAACCATTTTCATATTCGTTGATTTCATTATCTAGTAAAGATGTATGCTAAATAATCGGTAAGTTTACTTTCCAGTTATTCGAGCTTTCTAAGCATGTAAATGCTTAACCCTCTCTTTTTCCCTGTTTTCAGAGCTCGAGGACTCACAAAGGTTGGAAGACGGTTGGAGAGTCTACACACTATCAACTAATTCAGCTTTGGTATATAGACACTTATGTTTTGTTCAATGGCATGTATAGAAATTTTATGTATTTTGTTATATGTGTCATTTGATTTGCCAAAATGAAGGCATGTAAAGTTATACTATTCTTTTTGTATATAGCCATGGAAATTCGCTTATTTTGAAGTAGGCTATGACCTACAAATCTATGCGTGTTTATGTTCATATGTGATGGCTTGGTTATAATTGGCAATGAGTTGTAAAAATGAGCCAATTTTGAATGTGTCAATGAGACATGGAGTCCCCTTAAATACAAGATGAGAATTAACCTAGCATGTATAAAACTTATGATATGAGGTTGTCATGCAATAAGGTTTATCATGATCTTATACGAGTGTATAATTTGGTCTTATCATGTGTAAAAGTAACCTATAAGGGTGATTGGTTGGTAGAGAGTGGCCAAAGGTTTGGAAAATAGCCTAATAAGGTTCACACGGGTAGACACACGGGCGTGTGTCTAGGCTGTGTGTGACACACGGCTCAGCCCCATCGGTGTGTGGTATAGTCGTGCATCCCTTACACCTAAATTTTTAAGTCAGTGTTGTGCACGGGCTAGGCATACGGGTGTGTGTCTTGGCAGTGTGCTCCTAATTGTATGATAAGGTTGAAGTCAGTGTCGCACACGGGCTGTGGGCATGGGCATGTCCCAAGCCACATGGACATGTTTGACCACACGGCCCCACCGTACGGGCGTGTTACACTTCAAAGTAAGGGAAAATTTTCTAAGGTGCCCAAAGTTTATCAAAAATTTTTGGTTTTGTCCCATACTGCCCCTAGGTTTGTTTTTTGCCTCGAAGACCTGTATAAGGGACGAGAGGTACATGTTTGAAAATTTTTAATTTTGGGAAAAAAATTGGTGACCCGATTTAGCATGTTTGTGAATATGTAATCCCAATAATGCCTCAAACCCTATCCCGGCATCGGATACGGGTGAGAGGTGTTACATCAATTACACTGGCTATCTTAAAGGAATCGCTCACCTACATGAGCAATCGAAGGTGAAGGTGTGTATCTTCTATAGGCATTCCACTAATTTGGCCTATTGTTTGAAGCATCTGAAACATCACGTACTTCTTTATAGCTTGATCCCTATCATCAACAATAAGGATTAAATTACAAACATTAGTGGCTCCATTCCCTTGAACATCAATTTGAATTTCAATGTCCAATTCTGTGGCTTGTCTTTGGGATAATCTTTCTTGTCTTCTTTTCTAAATGTTTGCTCGATTTCAAGGTCTATAGGGAGTAAATTGATTATTCGATCTATGCTCATAAAAATCTAAAAATAAATCTCAAAAAAATTTAATTAATTAAAAAAACTAAACAAACCAAGTTACAAGAAATAATTTCACAAATAATGATTAAATCAACAGTCCTTGGCAACGGGGCCAAAAACTTGTAACGCGTAGGTTTGTGCAAGTATACATAGTCGTTATCAAGTAATAAGTAAGTATAAGAATTATCATCTCTACAATGACTGTGTTTAAATCAATAATTGTAAAAATTACTATTCATAAATTGGTTAAGTAAAACACAATAATTTTGAGTGATGGATGTTAAAATTAAATTAATTAACCTAAATGCAAATGAGATGAAATAAAATCAAAGCTGATGGTTTAGCAGCAATTTCACAAGTTCAACAACAATAACATGAATAAGTTAGAATAATTACAGCACTTGACTCAATTCATTTTCATCATGTTTAACAATGTTCGGAAAATATTCCATGGCAACTTGATCGTTCATTAATTGGGAATCTCATATAAGTTCAATTGAATCTTATACTTAGAAAAATATGCATAAACCAACATCATACTTTAACTAAGGATTCTTTAGAATTTATGTGAAGTAACAAGGATTGATTAGGTTTGAAACAATTTAATCACATAAACCTAAAGTTATGCAAGGTAATAAGTTCTCTTAGTCTATTACGAACCACCAATTTATTCTAATTAGGTTATAAATTAAGCATGCACCTTCCAATTATCATGTCCATTAGTTATCATCTGATTAGATTGACTAACTAATTCTCATGCAATTAAACATATTTTAATGCATGAAATACATAATGATTTTAATTGGAAGCATGAACAATTGAGGCATAAAACAATAAAAACATGAATTAAATGAATTTTATCCAGTCATCGCAATTATTCTATCTAAACAAATTTAGTTAATCATTGTCCATCGAAAAACATCACAACAATTTGCAAACATGTTGAATAACTAAGAAAAAAATTAAAGAATAGGAAAGAAGAAACTCTTGATGATTTTGGTGATTCTCTGAAGACTGATCGTGGTGGCTTCCTCCGATTCTCGTGATTGCTCCTTTGTAAAATGATCCTCAAGGTGGCCGGCCAAGAGTGGTTTTCCTCAAGGTAAATGGTAGCTAAAGGAGGTGGAGAAATGGTCGACTTATGCGTGGAAGAGAGGGAAGAAAATGTGAGAGAAAGATGAGAGGAATGTGAATTGAGAGATGAATGAATGATGAGGGATGTGTGACTGAGAAGTGAGGGGTGGTATTTATAGTAGAGGGATGGCAAAGGAGTTTCCTAAGAATAGCTTGAAGATCCCTTGGTTCTCTCCATTGTCTCAATATGAACAAAAATCACCCAATTAAATATCCAAATACTCAGGATTAACATAAATTCTAAGTGAAAAGATGATAAAAACAACTGTAAAAAATCTATATAATTTAGAGTTTATATAGTGACACCAACATGTGGATGTCACAACACCGATCCTTAATGAGGCAAAATTCATAAAGGGTATTTTTTAGTCCTGTCACACCCCAAAATATAGAGGGTTAATTGAAATAATTAACCAAGAAATAAGACATAGGTTAAATGGTTAGGTGGTAGTGCATCTATCCTAGAGTTCCTAGGTTCAAACCACTTCTCTCCCATTTCTCTTCTTTTTAATTTCAGCAAAATAGCATAAAAGCCACACTAAAATATATATTGTTAAGAGTGAAAACTTATAAGAAATAGGCCTAGGCCTAATGGTTACACACTTGCTTCTCCCTCCTTGCATATCAAGTTCAAGCCCTCCAAATCCCCCTATCTTCCCTTTTATATTTGGCAGCCAAGGTAAATTACCATGCAACCCTCTAAAAGTTTGAAAACCCTAGGTATTTAGCCTATTTTCCTAATTACAATTGAATTTTAGCTTTTTTTTCCAAACTAAACTGAATTTTTGTTTTCTTTCTCCTATTTCTTCCCCATTTTCTTTGTCATCATCTTCTTTGCATCATATTTTCTCTCTAATTGCTGAAATTATTTTTGTTCCCTTGATCAAAAGCAAATTCCCATTTGAATCATTTTTCTACTAGTTTTCAATTTTTCCATTGAAAGCACATGTTTCTTTTCATCAAAGAGCGGTAAGTACATCTCGATTCAAAGATCAAATCTTGTAAATTTTGTAGTAGTAATGAACGACATATATCTTTGTTCAATCAACCAATCTTTTACGGATTCTTGCCCAAATCTTGATTAAATCTTGTCAGCCTTAAAATCAATTTTTAACCTATGTATAAATGTCATTTGAAGAACCTATTTTAGGTGCATCAGACTAAATTTGATTGAATGGGACGTCGTTTAGGCTTGTAGTGAAAGATATATGTTATTTTACAAGTGAATTAGGACAAACTATGCCTAGGATTAGGGCCACACGGTCTACCACATGGGCGTTTGGACCACATGGGTGGACCACACGACCTCTCACATGGTTGTGTGCCACTAGAACCCTAGTATAGTTCAAATCTCACACAACCAAGAACCCTTCACACAGCCTACCATATAGTTGTGTCTCTCTTATAGCATAGTTTTGCAATTTCCACAAGGCCACAATTTGTTTCATGGTCTGGCCACATGGTTGTGTCCACATGTTCTGTAGCACACAACCATGTGTCCCTTAATTGACAGTTCTGCCTAGAATCATATAATTGGTTTAGTTTAGTCCCTAAGTAGTCCCTAAACTATTTTTAGAGTTTTATTTCTCTCAATTGAACACCTAATAATATGAGTATTAGAATTTATGATTTAAATATCTGAATTATTACTGCATATGCATGTTATGTGAATAAATTATGCTTGTTGCATCTGTATTACGAATTGTGTGACCAACATACCATTAAATAGAACACATGATAAAGCATGTATTTTGCTTTCGAATTGATTTCAGATAAGCATATTAATTGCTACCACATTGGTATGATATAAGCATATTAAATGCTACTAGCTTGATCTATTATAAATATGTCACATTACATTGCATGGGGTGGGACGATGTGAACGGAGGACAATTGGTAGTTTATCTGCAAATTTGCTTTGTACCCACAGCAAGAGGCAGATACCATTTCCAAGTTATTTGATGTGTATCCATTGCCAGAGGTAGATTCCCTCTATAGGTTATTTTCCGTACAATCCATAGCCAAAGGCAGTTCCCATCTACGAGATTTTTTTTGTGTCCACGACCATTTGTAGTTAATTTGGAATCCAATGGTGGTAAAATCACAACCTGATGTGTTGGTGGATGGAGTTCGGGGAACTCCCATTATGGTGTGTAGCAGTGCGGTAGGAAATTTCATGTTAAACTGAAACTGTATGGCATTCACAAAACATGTGCATACAAAACTAGGATTTCTGATATGATAGATATATAGATATATTTTTTAGTGATATGAAATATCGATATTCTAAAATTGCTATTGTGAATTATTTTTATGTGTTGTACTTTCGTATGCTTAATCGTTTGCACTAATTTTCTTATGATTGAATTCACAATAAGCTTTAAAGCTCACTCCCCCTTTTATTACTATCTCTATAGATAACGCACTAGGTTAGGACATGGACACGACATCCAGAGGATCTCAGCTTGGTTTTGATTTACTAAAATACTTTAGGTTTATTATTTGATATATTTTTTATTCAAAGACATGCTTTACTTTTGGACTATGGCATAAGATATAAAATTTGGGTTTTCTTTTATTATATCATGCATGGCCTTTAATTTAATTTAATTTTTTTTTTACAAAATGTTGAAATAAAGGTTTAATTAATTATGCATAAAACATATATTTTATCAAAACTAACTAAACATCACTTTTCCACTACTAAATTAAAAATAAATTGTGAGTAATAAACAAATCGGTTATTAACTAAGTTTTTTTTATGAATTTACCGTTACATGAGAAAGTTAATCTAAATCGAGTTTTGATAGCTCATGAGTTTCCCAAAAATAGACTAAACTTTCATCTAAAAATAAATAAATGTATTAATATGACTATTTCTAAAACCTCTGAAATCTTATTAGGTCATCTCGGTGGCCAATGTAATATTTCAAATTTGGGCCTAACGTCTAGGCCGGGTTGGGGAGGTTACATTTGGTGGTATCAAAGTCTAGGTTTTCTAAACTTGGACTATGGAAATTTGAATAAGTCTGCATGCATACATTTCAAAGGGGTATTTTGAGAAAATAAGCCACAAGTTTTTAAAATATTAGTTTTCTACAAGAAATTGAATCTAAGACTCTGATGACGATCCTACTGTAGTTACTGTTATTTTAGATAAACTGTAAAACTTAGATTGTGAACACTTAGGAGAAATAACTAATGCTTGAACTTTTGTTTGAAAACTCTAGATATACTTTAGATCTTAAACTTTCATGAATATAATGAACAGTCAAGGTAGACGTGGTAGGGGTAGGCTACATAGGACTACACCTGTAGAGCTACCTACTATTTAGGGGGAAAAACTGATCCTTAAGGACGAGTACATTGAGAATTCTACCACCAATGGTGGTAAAAACTATGAAACCAATGATGACATAGTGAAAGAGGCGATATGGAGGGTTTGCTAAGGGTTGTTGGAGCCCAAACTGGATCGAGGAGCCATAGAATCATTGCAAAGAGACTCCGATCAAATTGGACAACTACTATGGTGGAATATAATAAACAATTTAAAGATTTTGTTGGAACGACTACTACTATGGTAGAATACTGAATGGAGTTGATAAAAAGGATTCTAGAGGACCTAGACTGTACTCCAGAGCAAAAGCTGAAGGCCATTGTGTCATTGCTTAGGGAAGAGGCCTATCATTGGCGACAGTCTGTTGTAAGGGGTACACATGCTAAATGTATAACTTGGGAATATTTCTAGGAAGCCTTTCAAAAGAAGTAAGTGGGAATTAGGTATGTAGAGACCTGTAGATTTGAGTTCATCGAGTTAAAGCAGAGATATAAGATAGTGTCAGAATATGAGGCTAAATTTCTAGGACTCAGGTGCTATGCTTAAAGAATGGTCGCCACAAAACGGGACAAATGCGTGAGGTTTATAAATGGTTTGCGTTTCAACCTCAAAATTTAGGTTGTTCCACACTAGAAATAGATATTTGAGACCCTAATGGAGATAGCCAAAATTGTAGAGGAGATTAAACAGGTGGAATATGAAAAAAAGAGAAAAGTAAGGTCTCAGCTAGAAGAGTTTCTGTTTCCACTGGTTCAAACATTCGTCTTATAAAATGAATCAGAGAGGGTAGACCGCAGGAAAAGGTTGTAGTAACTAGCTCTATGGACGAGGTAAACAATTGTAAGTATTGTGGAAAGCGTCATCTGGATGAGTGCTAGAAGAAATTGGGAACTTGTTTTAAATATGGGTCGATGGAGCATATAAAGAAGGAGTGCCCTTAACGAACTGACCAGACGCAAGCTCCGGCCCAAAATCAAAGACTACGCTAGTTACCTTCGAAGGGCCATGATCAGAATAAGGCCACGAATATCGTAGCTACAGGTGCAAATCAAGCCGAGGCTAGATAACCTGCCCTCATTTATGTTGTTAGGGGTCATGAGGATAGAGATGCGTCTGATGTTATAACAAGTATTTTTACCGTTCATTTTGTCTCATACTTTCCCTTAGCTGACATAGGATCCACCCATTCATATTTTTCTTTTAATATGTCTGAAAAATTAGTTGCTAGGGTAGAGGAAACCACTACTGATGTTACTATAGTAAGCCCCTTAGGACAATCGGTTATTGTAAATAAAATCTATATGAGATGTCCATTTTAGGTTCAACGGGTAATGTTTCTATCAGATCTTATGGAGTTACCTTTTGGGGTGTTTGATTTGATTCTAGGTATGGATTGGCTAGTAGAACACCAAGTTTAGCCTAGATTGTCTATCTATGTGAGTAACCCTAAAAATGACAGAAGGTAGGTAAATTATTATGGTTGGGGAGTGGCGAGATTATTTATCCAATGTAATTTCTGCTATGGTCGCTGAGAAGTTAGTTCAGAAAGGATGCAAGGCTAACTTATGTCATAGATGGGAATGTCGATAGCTCTGACATAGAAAGAATTCGAACTGTTAAAGAAATTTCCAGATGTGTTTCCCAAGTAGTTACTAGGGTTCCCTCCAGATCGCAAGGTAGAATTTGGAATCAAACTATTTTCAAGAGCCGCTACATTGTCCATTGCTCCCTGCAACATAGCACCTAAAAAGCTTCAAGAATTGAAAATTCAACTTCAGGTGCTTTTGGATTGTGTGTTTATTAGACCCAATGTTTCTTCGTGGGGAGCTCCGATCTTGTTCATCAAAAAGAAAGATAGTTCTCTAAGGTTTTGCATAAACTATCGGAAGTTGAATAAACTCACTATAAAAAATAAATATCCTTTGCCTAGGATAGACAACCTATTTGATCAATTCCAAGGTGCAACGATGTTTTATAAGATAAATTTAAGATCGAGGTACTATCAACTAAAAGTAATGGAGGTAGATATGCCCATAATTGCATTTAGAACCCGATATGACCACAATGAATTCCTTGTAATGCCTTTTGGTCTAACCAATGCTCCGACCATCTTCATGAACTTAATGGCTGAGTGTTCTAACCCTTCCTTGATCAATTTGTCTTTGTATTCATCAATGACATCTTAGTATACTTAAAGATGAAAATCGATCATGACAAACGCTTAAGAAAGTCTTGTAAATCCTTCGAGGAAAGACACTATATGCCAAACTAAGTAAATGTGAATTTTGGCTTAAGGAGGATATGTTTCTAGGACAATGGTATCTACAAAGGGTATCGAGGTAGACCTGGAAAAGGTAAAGGCCATCCTAGAATGGAAACAACCTAAGAATGTTTTCGGAATCTGAAGTTTCCTTATTTTAATGAAGTACTATTGTAGATTTGTTGAAGAGTTATCTTTGATTTTCACACTCCTAACCAAGTGTTTGAGGAAGAATGTTCCTTTTAAATGGATGGGGAATCAACAAGCGAGCTTTGAAAAGCTAAAGGTTGTGTTAACCCAAGCTTCTATGTTAATTCAACTTGAGTCAGGAAAGGAGTATGTGGTGTGTAGCGATGCATCCTACACTAGCCTTGGATGTGTGTTGATGCAAGGTGGTAAAGTAGTTGCCTATGTGTTGAGGGAGTTGAAGCAACATGAGTGAAACTACCCCACTCATGACTTAGATTTGGTAGTAGTGGTATTTACACTAAAAATTTGGAGGCACTACTTGTATGGTGAGAAGTGCTACATCTATACCGATCATAAGAGTCTCAAATACCTTCTTACCAGAAATAATTGAATCTAAAGCAAAGGAGGTGGATAAAACTATTAAAAAGTTAAGATTATGTAATAGAATATCACTCCGGAAAAACCAATGTAGTAGTAGACGCTCTAAGTAGAAAATAGGTGACAAATTTAAGAGTAATGTTTGGCAGCTTAAGTTTAGTGGACAATGGAGGCTTCCTAGCATAACTACAAGTGAAACCCATCTTAGCCAATGAGATCAAGGCTAAAAAACCTTTAGACATATACTTATTTTTGTGGATTAAGTAGGTGGAGGATGACAAAATTGAAGATACCGAGTTCAATGATGATGGTATTTTATGCTTCCGATGGAGGTTTTGTGTGCCAAATGACAAAGAGCTAAGACATACCATACTTCAAGATACGCAAGCTAGCTCTTATGCTATGCATCCTGAAGGAAATAAGATGTAACGGGACGCAAAGGAACTATACTGGTTGTAACAGCCTGTTTTTAGGGTTAATCGAAACTGTAGTTTTGAGACCAAAAATCTGACGTTAAAATATTTATTTTAATATTTTATTATGGTTTACAGCATGATAAAATTATTGTGTGAAAATTTCATAAATAAATTTTACTGTTTAAAGGCTTAATTCGCTAAAAAGGACTAAATCGTGTAAGACGTAAATAAGCTAAAAGCATTAAATAGTTATGAAATTTCAAAGTTGAGGGTTTTAGGTGGTAATTAACCCATTGGAATTATGAATGGACAAATATGTGCTTTATTAATGAAAATTACAAGGCTAATAATAAGGTTATAATGGTAATTATGAAATAAATTAAGTTAAATAATAAAAACATGGTGTCATCTTCACCATTTAGTTTCCACCACCGAAAATGTAACACCCCTATCCCGTAACAGTCACCGGAATAGGTAAAGGGCATTACCAGATAGACATAACATTTCAGACCGATTTAGAATCACAGATATCAAATAACATTAATACATAAGCAATCATCAACAATTTGTCCCTTATGAAGGTCCACGAGACCTAAAACATACTTTAAAGGACAGTCGGGACTAAACCGAACACATTCATAAATTTCAGAACTCAGAAAAATTTTCAATTCTGTTGAGGTCACACGCCCATGTGACTAGGCTGTGTGCCTCACATGGGCACCAAACACGCCCATGTGATCCAATCGTGCCAAAACAGAGTATATATACTGACTTGAGCCCACAGCCGTATAACATGCCCATGTGTCTTAACTATGTGATCTTAAGAGGTTACTGCTTTGCATACATGGCTACAAGACACGCCCATGGTCCCTGGCCGTGTGGCACAATGCAGGCTTGGTTTAAGCCAACTTGCCACCCCCTTATGGGTCATTCCTACAAGCAATATTAAACAACATTTATACCAAAACTTTCAGCCAATTCCATGCTCAAAACATGCTTCATTATAACTAAATCATAATTATTCAATAACCTATTCAAATCCATATCATAACAAATTAAAAATCTTATTACAACAACATGCCAAAATGCTCATTTGAAAGCTCACATATGGCACCTCGTATCCCATTCTTAAACTTACCATTTTCTTAACTTGACATATTTCAAAATGACCACCACATACAAGGCTATATAACCATTACAAGCATACACAATTCGACATCACAAACCATTTACCAAAACTAAGCACAAACATACCATTTATTAGCCACTCTCATGGCATAACATATATACATTTCAAAGCTTAAATACATAGACATTCTAGCCTATACATGCCATACTTAAATATATTTACACTTTCAAAAGTAC
This sequence comes from Gossypium longicalyx, assembly GCA_025698465.1. Classification (NCBI taxonomy): domain Eukaryota; kingdom Viridiplantae; phylum Streptophyta; class Magnoliopsida; order Malvales; family Malvaceae; genus Gossypium; species Gossypium longicalyx. Next base: position 43,738,067 of record CM046996.1, on the reverse strand, counting down.
CAAATTAAGGTTTGATAGTCTGGTGAAAATCCTTGACGGTCCCCGAGCTTGCAGTAGCTTCGATATCTATAAAACAATGCAAACACACACAATGTAAGCTTTCCAAAAGCTTAGTATGCTCGTACTATAATCATTAACAATATATAAAACATAACACATCAACACATAAGTATTTACATATTTTCAATCCATATCACCATATTAATTCCATGATTTCAACACATATAATCTCATCTACCACGTAGGTATCATACATACCTGAAGCTATCCGTACTTCTTCACTTACATACTCAGCTTTCATTGAATATTAGAAGACTTTCAGTCGATCATTCGTACTTTAAACATCCGTACACTTACTGCCGTAAGGGTTAGCTGGAACTAAAATGATTCCACACACTTAGTGCCATTTCAATTAATCGAAGCTAAGTCGGTATCGCACACTTAGTGCCTTATATAGATGAAGCTATTTCAACTCGCACACTTAGTGCCATTTGTAGCCAAAGCTAAATTAAACCGCACACTTAGTGCTAATCATAGTCAAATATCATTGTACCCAAACTGTAATAAAATATCTATACAATTTATGCATTGTTTCGCATTAATACATAACTTTAACATCATTTATCACGTACGAACTTACCTTATACTCAGAATTGTCGATTTGAATTGTTTACTCGATAGCCTTCGACTTCCCTCGATCTAAATTCGAATTCCTCCTTTCTTGATCTATTTGTATTCAAAATTAACCCTTTTTATTCACCAATTAATTCAATTCAATCCATAAACACATATTTAGGGCATTTTTCCAACTAGTCCTCATATTTTCACATTTTGACACTTTAATCCTTATTTCACAAAATCACAAAATACACATAATTTGCATATACACAAGCTTAGACGAATTCTCCTAGCTCTCATACAAGTCCAAACATTTCATTTATTTTACATTTTAGTCCCTCAAAAATAACATTTTTACAATTTAGCCCAAATTGCTCAAATTCATAAAAAATCCAAAGACAAAACATGTAAACCCAACATCAAGCTTTCATATTTCACCATTTAACAACACAAAACTCATGAATTCATCCATGGCATATTTCAAATTCATCATCAAAATCAGAAATTGAGGCATGGGCTTGCTAGAGCACTTAACAATGATCACAAAAACGTAGAAATTATCAAAAATCGAAACAAAAACATACCAGAATTAAGCTTTCAATGTGCCGAAACCCTTAAAGCTTTTATTCTTTATTTTTGTTCTTCAATTTCGGTGGATGAACACAAATTATGGCATCATTTTCTAATTCGTTTTCATATAATTTACTTTAATATGTATTTTACCGTATTACTCATGCATTAAAACATTGATATGCCAACAACTAATGTCCACTAATGTCATTTAATCAAAAGTTTGGTCAAATAACAACATAAGGACCTCACAATTATAAAGACAAGTCAAATAAGCACTTTTAACATCTAGCACATGGCTTTTACATTTTACGCGTTTAGGTCTTTTTTGCAAATTAAGTACACAAACAGTTAAATTTTTACATGAGACTTTCACACATGCTAATTCACACATTATAAGCACGAAAAATAATATTTAAATATTTTTCTAACTCAGATATGTGGTGCCGAAATCACTGTTCCGACTAAGGTTAAAACCTGACTATTACAATTCTCCCCCTTTGGGATTTTCGTCCTAAAAAATCTTACCGTTAAATAGATTTGGATATTGCTGTCTCATTGAATCTTCAGGCTCCCACGTGGCCTCTCCAATACCATGTCGATGCCACATCACTTTAACTAATGGAATTTTCTTATTTTGTAACTCTTTAACTTCACGAGGTAAGATACGAATCGGCTTTTCTTCGTAAGTCATATCAGACTGAATTTCAATCTCAGATGAAGGAATTACATGCAAAGGATCGGATCTGTATCGTCGAAGCATTGATACATGAAATACATTATGAATCTTTTCCAGCTCTGGTGGTAACAACAATCTATAAGCAACCGGCCCAATACGCTCGATAATATCATATGGTTCGATGAACCTTGGACTCAACTTGCCTTTTCTACCAAACTGAAGCACTTTCTTCCACGGAGACACTTTCAAAAACACCTTGTCACCGATCTCAAACTCAATGTCTTTTATTTTCAAATCCGCATATGATTTTTGACGATCAGAAGATGCTTTCAAACTATCTCAGATTACTTTTACTTTCTGTTCGGTTTCTTTTATCAAGTAAATACCGTGAATCTTATTTTCGCTGAGCCCGGTCCAATACAAAGGTGTATGGCATTTGCGACCATATAAAGCCTCGTATGGTTCCATTTTAATGCTTGACTAAAAACTGTTATTATACGCTAATTCAATCAAAGGTAGATATTGTTCCTACGTACCTTCAAACTCAAGAATGCAACATCTCAACATATCCTCGAGTATCTGAATAATTCGCTCAGATTGGCCATCCGTTTGCGGATGAAAAGCAGTACTAAAGTGCAATTTATTACCTAATGCATCTTGCAACTTCTTCCAAAATCGTGATGTAAATCTTGGGTCTCTATCTGACACTATCGACAATGGCACACCATGCAATTTAACAATATCAAAAATGTATAACTCAGCTAATTTAGCAAGTGAGTAAATTGAAATAAAATGAGCTGATTTCATCAATCGATCAACTACAACTCAAATTGTATCTTTCTTTCTCGGAGACAGGGGCTGAAACAAAATCCATGGTCACTCGATCCCATTTCCACTCCGGAATCATAATCGGTTGTAACAAACTAGATGACACCTGATGTTCTGCTTTAACTTGTTGACATATCAAACATTTAGAAACAAAATCAGAGTTATCTCTCTTCATTCCAGACCACCAATAATGTTGTTTCAAATTATTATACATTTTCGTACTACCCGGATGCACAGATAAACAACTACTATGAGCTTCACTCAGAATCATTTAAATTAACTCTTGATTTCTCAGAATACAAATTCGATCTCAAAATCTCAAGCAATCATCTTTATCAACTTTGAATTCTAAATCAGACTCTACATCACACTGAGCTCGTTTAGCTAAAATCTCATTATCAACCTTCTGAGCTTCAATAATCTGTTGTAAGAACAAAGGTCTTGCTTTTAATTCAGCTAAAAATGAACTATCATTAGACAGAACCAAATGAGCATTCATTGCACACAAAGCAAACAATGATTTTTTACTTAAGGCATCGGCAACAACATTTGCTTTTCCCAGATGATAATCTATCACAAGTTTGTAGTCCTTTAGTAGTTCAAGCTATCTTCTTTGCCGCAGATTCAAATCTTTTTGAATCATCAAATACTTCAAACTTTTATGATCAGAGTATACATGACACTTTTCACCGAACAAGTAATTTCGCCAAATCTTTAGAGTAAACACAATCACAGCTAATTCAAGATCATGCGTCGGATAGTTCTTTTCATGCGGCTTCAACTTTCTCGAAGCGTAAGCAATGACTTTTCCTTCTTGCATTAGAACACATCCCAAACCAATTAATGAAGCATCACTGTAAATCACAAATTCTTTACCTAATTCAGGTTGTACTAATACTGGAGCTTCAGTTAACAAAACTTTCAACTGATCAAAGTTGTTCTGACACTTTTCAGACCACTCAAACTAAACATCTTTCTGAAGCAGTTTTGTTAACGGAGTTGTGATCATCGAAAAGCCTTTCACGAATCTTCTATAATAACCTGCAAGTCCCAGAAAACTATGGACTTCAGATACATTCCTCGGAGGTTTCCAATCCAAAATAGTAGAAATTTTACTCGGATCAACTCGAATACCAGAGGCTGATACAATATGACCCAGGAAACCAACTTCTCATAACCAGAACTCACATTTACTAAATTCTGCATACAACTGTTTATCTCTCAAAATCTGTAATATTAACCTCAGATGCTTGGCATGTTCAGATTCATCATATGAATAAATCAATATGCCATCAATGAATACCACAACAAATTGATCTAAATACGGTCTGAAAATTCTATTCATCAAATCCATGAAAATAGCAGGCGCGTTAGTCAATCCAAAAGGCATAACTAAGAATTCATAGTGATCGTACCTTGTTCTGAAAGCAGTCTTCGAAATATCTGAGTCTTTCACTCATAACTAATAATAGCCTGATCTTAAATCTATTTTTGAAAACACAACAGCTCTTTTCAACTGATCAAACAAATCATCAATTCAAGGCAGGGGATTTTATTCTTGATAGTCACTTTATTCAACTGACAATAGTCAATACACATTCTCATTGTACCGTCTTTCTTTTTCACAAATAGAACCGAAGCACCCCAAGGTGAGAAACTCGGTCTAGCAAATCCTCGATCGGTCAACTCTTGCAACTGAGACTTTAATTCTTTCAATTCAGTCGGAGCCATTCTATATGGAGCTATTGAAATCGGAGTAGTACCAGGTACCAATTCAATTCCAAACTCTACCTCTCTAACCGGAGGTAATCCCGGATGTTCTTTAGGAAACACATCAGGGAACTCACAAACAACAGGCACAGATTTAACTTTCTTTTCTAATACTCTCGAATCAATCACATATGTAAAATAAGCTTCACAACCCTTTCTCACAATACTTAAAGCTTTCATCGAAGATATCACAGTAGATAATCCATTCAAATCACTAGATTCAATTCTAACTATTTCATCATTCTTGTATCTCAAATCAATAGTTTTCCATTTTCAATTCACCACAGCATCATGCAAAGTTAACCAATCCATACCCAGAATTATATCAAACTCATCAAAAGGTAATAACATCAGATCAGCCGGAAAACAATTGTCTCGAAACATTAAAGGAAAATTCTTGCAAACTTTATCAACTAGAACACATCTACCTAGGGGGTTCGAAACTCTAATTACAAATTCAGTAGACTCTATAGGAAAAGTCTTACTGTTCACTAAGTTCATGCATATATATGAATATGTTGATCCAGGATCTATCAAAGCAATCACAGAAGTATCATAGAGAGTAAATGTACCCATAATCACATCTAGCTTAAATGTACCCGTAATCACATCTGGCGATGAAGCTTCCTCGCGAGCTCTAATAGCATAGGCTCTGGCAGGTGCACGAGCCTTAGATCTCATAGCTGTGTCTTTCGTTTCTCTCTAACTACCGCTCACATTTCCCAAATTTCTGGAAGGTCTACCTCGAGAAACATTACCACTCTGCCTTAGATTCTGAACATTATCTTTTTCAGCTAAATCTGGGCAATTTTTTATAAAATGATTTCTTGAACCACAAATATAACAAGCTCGATTAATACTTTTTTCCCAACATTCACCGAAATGTCATCTTCCACACTGATCACACTCAGGCTTTTCATTCTTTACAGTATCAACACTGGCAACAGATGTAGCTGATGTTTTGAAATTCGATTGCGATCTAACACGATCCCTGGTCGAAGGTCCCATACTAGTCTTTAAACAACTGCTATTATCTCTAAACTTCTTGGATCCAGATTGAAACGATTTGTCCGAAGATCTCTTTCGTACCTCTTTAGCTTCAAAATTAGCCTTTATTTTCTCTTTCCCAAGATCTTCAGCTTTACATGCTCGTTCAACAAGCACTACGAATTTTTTGATTTCCAGGATCCCAACTAGCAAACGAATATCTTCATTCAAGTCGTCTTCAAATCTCTTACACATTATTGCTTCTGTAGATACGCATTCACGAGTATAGTGACTCAGCCTTACAAATTCTCGCTCATATTCTGTGATAGACATTCGGCCTTGTTTAAGCTCAAGAAACTCTTTGCATTTTTGATCAATGAATCTCTCACTGATATATTTCTTCCAGAATTCAGTTTGGAAGAAATCCCAGGTAACTCGTTCACTTGGAACCACAGATGTCAAAGTCTTCCATCAATGATACGCCGTATCTCTCAAAAGAGAAACAACACATTTTATGCATTCCTCAGGACTCAAAGACAACTCATCAAACACTCTTATTATGTTCTCTAACCAGAACTCACCTTTTTCAGCATCATCCTTTGTTGTAGCTCGAAACTCTTCAGCCCCATGTTTTCTAATCTTATCAACTGGTGGTCTACTCAACTGTGTCATATTTACTGGTGGTATAACAAAAGTTTGAGGGGGATTAACTGGGGGTGGAGGTTGTTGTACAGCCAGATTGGTTCTAATAAATTGGGTGAACCAATCATTCATCATCCAATAGAAGGCTTGTTTATCCTCACCATTACGGCTACTCGTAGCCGGTCGAGAATCAGCTTGCACTGTCCCTTGCGATTGAGCAGGCGCATTGATTTCAACATCGTTTGCTACAGCTCTATCGGGATCCATTGCTATATAAAAGCACATTTCAATGTCAGGATTCATCACACTATCGCAGCTCATATTTATAGCATGTATAGCTAGACTCACATACACTATGGTAGTCCTAGAATCGACTAAATCATAGCTCTAATACAAACTAAATGTAATACCCCTATCCCGTAACCATCTCTGGAATAGGTAAGGGGCATTACCAGACAGACAGAACATTTCAGACCGATTTAGAATCACCAATATCAAATAACATTAATACATAAGCAATCATCAATAATTTGTCCCTTATGAAGGTCCACGAGACCTAAAACATACTTTAAAGGACAGTCAGGACTAAATCGAACACATTCATAAATTTCAGAACTTAAAAAAAATTCAATTCTATTGAAGTCACACGCCCGTGTGACCAGGCTGTGTGCTTCACATTGGCACAAGACATGCCCATGTGATCCAACCGTGCAAAAATAGAGTATATATACTGACTTTCTCCCACGGCCAACAGACACGCCCGCGTGCTATGGCCGTGTGATACTTAGCTAGCTACTGACTTGAGCCCACAGCCATATAACACGCCCATGTGTCTTAACCGTGTGATCTTAAGAGGTTACTGCTTTGCATACACAGCCACAAGGTATGCTCGTGGTCCCTGGACGTGTGGCACAATACAGGCTTGGTTTAAGCCAACTTGCCACCCCTTTATGGGTCATTCCTACAAGCAATATTAAACAACATTTATACCAAAACATTCAGCCAATTCTATGCTCAAAACATGCTTCATTATAACTAAATCATCATTATTCAATAACCTATTCAAATCCATACCAAAATGCTCATTTCATAGCTCACATATGGCACCTTGTATCTCATGCTTAAACTTACCATTTTCTTAACTTGACATATTTCAAAATGATCACCACATACAAGGTGATATAACCATTACAAGCATACACAATTTGACATCACAAACCATTTACCAAAACTAAGCACAAACATACCATTTATTAGCCACTCTCATGGCATAACATATATACATTTCAAAGCTTAAATACATAGACATTCTAGCCTATACATGCCATACTTAAATATATTTACACTTTCAAAAGTACCAAATTAAGGTTCGATAGTGTGGTGACGATCCTTAACAGTCCCCGAGCTTGCAGTAGCTTCGATATCTATAAAACAATGCAAACACACACAAAGTAAGCTTTCTAAAAGCTTAGTAAGCTCGTACTATAATCATTAACAATATATAAAACATAAAACATCAACCCATAAGTATTTACATATTTTCAATCCATATCACCATATTAATTCCATGATTTCAACACATATAATCTCATCTACCACATAGGTATCATACATACCTGAAGCTATCTGTACTTTTTCACTTACATACTCAGCTTTCATTGAATATTAGAAGACTTTCAGTCGATCATTCGTACTTTAAACATCCGCACACTTAGTGCCGTAAGGGTTAGCTAGAACTAAAATGATTCCACACACTTAGTGCCATTTCAATTAACCGAAGCTAAGTCGGTATCGCACACTTAGTGCCTTATATAGATGAAGCTATTTCAACTCGCACACTTAGTGCCATTTGTAGCCAAAGCTAAATTAAACCGCACACTTAGTGCTAATCATAGTCAAATATCATTGTACCCAAACTGTAATTAAATATCTATACAATTTTTGCATTGTTTCACATTAATCATAACTTTAACATCATTTATCACGTACGAACTTACCTCGTACTTGAAATTGTCGATTTGAATTGTTTACTCGATAGCCTTCGACTTCCCTTGATCTAAATTCGAATTCCTCCTTTCTTGATCTATTTGTATTCAAAATTAACCCTTTTTATTCACCAATTAATTCAATTCAATCCATAAACACATATTTAGGGCATTCTGTAAACTAGCCCTCATATTTTTACATTTTAATACTTTAGTCCCTATTTCACAAAATTACAAAATACACCAAATTTGCATATACACAAGCTTAGTCGAATTCTCCTAGCTCTCATACAAGTCCAAAAATTTTATTTATTTCACATTTTAGTCCCTCAAAAATAATATTTTTATAATTTATCCCAAATTGCTCAAATTCATAAAAAATCCAAAGATAAAACATGTAAACCCAACATCAAGCTTTCATATTTCACCATTTAACAACACAAAACTCATGAATTCATCCATGTCATATTTCAAATTCATCATCAAAATAAAAGATTGAGGCATGGGCTTGCTAGAACACTTAACAACGATCACAAAAACGTAGAAATTATCAAAAACTGAAACAAAAACATACTCGAATTAAGCTTTCAATGTGCCGAAACCCTTAAAACTTTTATTCTTTCTTTTTTTTCTTCAATTTTGGTGGATGAACACATATTATGGCATCATTTTCTAATTTATTTTCATATAATTTACTTTAATATGTATTTTACCATATTACCCATGCATTAAAACATTAATATGCCAACAACTAATGTCCACTAAAGTCATTTAATCATAAGTTTGGTCAAATAACCACATAAGGACCTCATAATTATAAAGCCAAGTCAAATAAGCACTTTTAACATCTAGCATACAACTTTTACATTTTACGTGTTTAGGTCCTTTTAGCAAATTAAGTACACAAACAGTTAAATTTTTACACGAGACTTTCACACATGCTAATTCACACATCATAAGCACAGAAAATAATATTTAAATATTTTTCTAACTTGGATATGTGGTCCCGAAACCACTGTTTCGACTAAGGTTAAAACTGGACTGTTACAGAAAATGCATGAAGAAAAATAGCCATGGATGAAGTTATATTCGGCAAACTTTGAAGATCAATTGGTGAGTGGTTTTTGCTCAGTTTTTAATAATTTCTATGTTTTTGAGATCGTTACTTCGTAATCTAGCTAGCCCGTACCTCCGATTTCGAAATTGTTAAATATTTTAATAGTTCCATTGTTGAGCTCATGTGTTCTTTGATGTTTAATGGTGAAATATGAATATTTGATGTTAGATTTTCATATTTTATAAAGTGATTTTTGATGAAAATGCAAATTAATGATTAAATTGTGAAATATTAAAATTATGTGGTTAAAAGTATGATTATTTGGAAAATGTGGGTTGTTAAGGCAATAATAAGAATTCGGTTAAGCATGGGTAGGATGAAATTGCATGAAATTGTGATTTTATGTGATAATGACTAAATTGCAAAAATGAGAATTAATAGGGGCAAAAGTGTAATTTTGCAAAAATGTGTAAATTGTGTTAAATTTAATGAATTAATGATTAAATAAGTAAATTTTGTTATTATATAGATTGAGAAAAATGATATTCGGATCTAGAACAGGGGAAAACAAAATATCGGATTAGTCGACCTAATTCGTCATTACAGCGAACGAGGTAAGTTCGTATGCTAATAAGCATATTTAAATTGTGTTATAAATGCTTATTTATCATTGAATTAGATTGAATTATATATGTTTCATTATCATTGAATTGCTATGAATGTTGAATGAGCCAATACGAGTAAGAATCGACGAAGTTACGACATCCGAAAGTCCCGTATGAACCTTAGGAATAATATAGGATACAAATGTCATGACATTAGGATTACCAAGATGTGATTACATGTAACACCATGTCTGAGACATTTCCATTGTATTGTATAATTACGTTAAGACCATGTTTGGGACATTGGCATCGTTATATGATTTCGTGTAAGACCTTGTCTGAGATAGTGGCATCGATATGTGATAACATGTAAGACCATATCTGGGATATGGCATTGTATGATCTTTATGTGATTTCCAAGTATCCTTAACGATTCTGAATGGTTCAATAGGCATATTCAAGGCGAGAAGGAAAGTATAATTGAATTAAGTGATACAGGTTCATACAGAACTTATATGAGGATCAAATGAAGGTAATTTGGTAAGTTTTTAATGTATCTTGTATATGAAATGAGAAATATTTATGTATAAGTATGTTTCATGCTAAAATATGTTTATTTGACTAGAATGAGGTATGAATTGAATGATATGTGAGATATGAGTTATAGTTGTTTTAACTAAATATACATATGGCACATAGTGTGCGAAACATCGTTATTTGATAATTCACTTGGCTAAAGAAAAGGTGATGGTAATTGAATTGAATAAAGTTTAGATATATAATTGCTTATGCATATGAAGATGTGAATGAATTGATAAGAAGTATTCAAACCATATGTGTTTTGAATGAATAAACTCATGAAAATCTTGATTAACTATGTGCATGAATTTGAGATAGAATGATGCAACCATATGAATTATATCATGTTTTGAATAATGGTTTTAAATACAGTTATTTAATAATATGAGTTTATTACCATACGAGCTTACTAAGCTTTATAACTTACTTTGTGTTATTTTTCTATATTTTATAGTGATTCAGACGTTTGCTCGGGTTGGAAGTCGGTGGAGATCGCATCACACTATCAAATTTTTTATTTCGATATTTATACACTTGTGACTTAGTTATATGGCATGTATAGGCTTGAGTTTTTTTTTATAAAGGTTTTGGTGATGTATTTGGCCATTTTATATGGCTTATTAATGACTTATGTTTGATGTGTAATTTGCTTTATGTAATGGCATAATTTGGTATGGTTGGTGATGGTTCAAGATGATCATTTGGTTAATTGGTATATGATAAGTATTTACTTATCAAAAGCATGAATTTGGACTTAATAAATGAATGGCTAATAAGTGATTTATGAGTCAAGATTTGCTTGTGATAGATGGTAGTAAAAACACATATTGAAATAGGTTGTATTGATGAGTATGATATGTACTTAGGTATATGATTGAATAGGTAAGTAATGAGGAATGAATCATGCTAGTTAGTATGTGTTTGAATATACAAATGGTATTTATTTGAGTAGTGAAATAGTTGAAGATGAAATGGCATGATTTGTATATGAATTGGTATGTTTTGGTTGCCTAAAAGTGCATTGAAGTGGTACCATTTTGGTGGCTAGGTGTGCATGAGGAAAAAGTGACAAATTGGCTTAGCAAATAGCCTATTTTTGTCCACACAGGCGTGTGTCTCAACTGTGTGCGACACACGGTCATGCTACACGGCCGTGTGTCCCCTCAGATACCCTTCGAATTTAAGTCAGTATACCCTACAAGTTTGACATGGTCTAGACACGCGGGCTTGTCTACTGGCCGTGTATGGCACACGGGTTAGTACACGGGCATGTGGCTGGCCGTGTGACCCAAGTCAGTAACCCCTCCAGAATTCCCACAGACATGGCACATGGGCGTGTCCTTGGCCGTATGATGCAAGCCAGTATGTATGCCCTATTTTCACATGGTCTGTGACACGGGCGTGTCTGGTGGCCGTGTGAGGCACATGGCCTATTCAGACGGGCGTGTGACCTATGGATTTTTGAAAATTTTATAAGTTTCACAAAGTTTGCAAATGTTATCAGTTTAGTCTCGAACCACTTCTAAGTATGTTCTGAGGCCTTGAAGAGTCTCGTAAGGGACAATATGATTGTGTTTTCATAATTATGACTATGAATGTTTAAAGTATGTAATATTGATGTGATTTGATCAGTAATGCCTCGTAACCCTATTCCAGCGACGGATATGGGTTAGAGGTGTTACACTGGTGGTTGGATTGAAGCGAGATGTTACAGAATTTGTAGCCAAGTACCTAACGCGTCAACAAGTAAAAGTTGAACATCCGTTCCCTTTTGGGTTGTTACAACCAATCAATATACCGTAATGGAAGTGGGAACGAATAATAATGTACTCTATTAGTGGGTTACCCTTAACACTCACTAAGATTCAATTTGAGTGATAGTAAAGTGGTTAATTAAGTCAGATCATTTTTTACTTGTCGCCCAGACTATTTTTTGCAAAAGCTAGCTACGTTGTATATTTCAGAAATTGTAAGACTTCCTAGAGTGTCAGTATCAATAATATCAGATCGAGATCCCCATTTTACATCTCAATTCTAGAAAATACTTTATGAGGCACTAGTTACTTGTTTGGATTTTAGTACTACATTTCATTCGCAAACTAACGGACAATCCAAACAAGTCATACAAATATTGGAAGATATGCTAAAAGGCTGTATCATAAAGTTCCAAGGTAGTTGGGAAGAACATTTGCCTGTAGCAGAATTTGCCTATAACAATAGCTTCCAATCGATTATACAAATGACACCCTATGAAGCTTTGTATGGTCGAAAGTGTCGAACACCACTATGTTGGATCGAACTGGGAGAAAGGAAATTTTTGGGTCCAAAATTGATACAAGAATCTTGAGGGAAAATAAGGTTAATGTAGGATAGATTGAAAGCGGATTCAGATAGGCAAAATTCATATATGGATTTAAAGATAAAAGATATTGAATATAGTGCCGAAGATTAAGTCGTTTTGAAAGTGTCCCCATGAAGAAATGTGTTAAGGCTTGGAAGAAAGGGCGAGTTAAGTCCTAAGTTCATTAGACCTTATAAAATCCTTAAGAGAGTCGGTCTAGTGGCATATCAATTAGAATTACCTCTAGAGCTGGACCAAATTCATGATGTCTTCCATGTCTCCATGTTGAGATGATACCGGTTCGACCCTTCCCATATCATACCAATTGAAGGGATCAAAGTGAGACTGGATTTATCCTTTAAGGAGGAACCCATAAAAGTTCTAAATCGTGAGTAGGAAATGGATCCTACTTGTCAAGCTTCTATAGTGGAAGCATGGCACTAAAAAGGCCATGTGGGAACCGGAAGATGCATTCTGCCAATAATATTCTCATCTATTTGAACCAGATAAAATTCAAAGACAATTTCTTTGAAGAGGGAAGAGTTTTCATGACCCAAAATATTAGGATTAATTGAAATAATTAACCAAGAAATAAGACATAGGTTGAATGGTTAGGTGATAGTGTATCTATCCTAGAGTTCCTAGGTTCAAACCACTTCTCTCCCATTTCTTTCTTTCTTTCTTTCTTTCTTTTTAATTTCAACAAAGTAGGATAAAAACCACACTAAAGTATATATATTTTTAAAAGTGAAAACTTAACAATAAATAGGCCTAGGCCTAATGGCTAGACACTTGTTTCTCCCTCCTTGCTTATCAAGTTCAAGCCTTCTAAATCCCCTTTTTTCCCTTTTATTTTTAGTAGCCAAGGTAAATTACCATGTAGCCCCCTAAAAGTTTGAAAAACCTAGGTATTTAGCCCCTTTTCCTAATGACAATTGAATTATAAATTTCTTTTCCAAACTAAACTGAATTTTGTTTTCTTTCTCCTATTTCTTCCCTATTTTCTTTTCCATCTTCTTATTTGCATCATATTTTCTCTCCAATTGTTGAAATTATTGTTCTTTCCTGGATCAAAAGCAAATTCCCATTTGAATAATTTTTCTACCAGTTTTCGATTTCGCCATTCAAAGCATCTATTTCTTTCATCTAAGATCAGTAAGTACATCTTGATTCAAAGATCAAATCTTTTAAATTTCATAGTAGTAATGAACAACGTAAATCTTTGTTTAATCAAATAATCTTTTGAGAATTCTTGCCCAAATCTTGAGTAAATCTTGTCAATCTTAAAATCAATCATTAAACAATGTATAAATATCATTTGAAGAACCTATTTTAGGTGCATCGGGTCAGATTTGATCGAAAGAAACGTTGTTCAAGCTTCTGTGTTCTTTTACAAGTGAATCGAGACAAACCGTACATAGGATTAGGCCATATGGTTTGCCACACAAGTGTGTGGACCACACAGCCTCTCACACGACCATGTACCTCTAGAACCCTAGGATATTTTAAAATTTGCACGGCCAAGAACCCTCCACATGGCCGTGTCTCCCCTTTAAAATAATTTGCAATTTCCACATGGTCACAGTCTGGGCACATGACCATGTAGCCCCTCCGTGGCCTATAACACATGTCACGGCCTGGCAACACGGTCGTGTGTCCCTTAATTTATAGTTTTTCCTAAAATTTTATGATTGGGTCAGTTTAATCATGAAATAGTCCCCAAACTATTTTTAGATTTTTATTTATCTGAAATGAACCCCTAAGAATTTGAGTATTGGAATTTGTTATTTGAATGTCTGAATTATTACTATATATGCATGTTGTGTGAATAAATTATGCCTATTGCATTGTATTATGGATTGTGTGAACAAAATGGCTTATTTTATCGTTAAATTGAACACATGATAGAACATGTCTTTTGCTATCAAATTGATTTAAGATAAGCATATTAAATGCTATTGGTTTGATCTGGTATAAGTATGCCACATAGCATTGCATGGGGTAGGATGATGTGAACGGTGGAAAATTGACAACTTATTTGCAAATTTGTTGTGTATCCACAACCAAAGGAAGATTCCATCTATGGGTTATTTGCTGTGCAATCTACAGCCAAAGGTAGATTTCATCTACGAGATTTTTGTTGTGTACCCACAACCAGAGACAGATTCCATATGTAGGACTTTCTTTTATTCTCTTGTAGAAAATATTTTTATTCTTGTTTTATTTCTTCTTGTTTATTGAAGACTTTACAAATAATAGTTGATGAAACTATTGCACTTTTTTAGAATTTCATCAATTAAATGAGCATTTCTTAAACTCTTTACTTTTATTTTATACATATTATGTGCTTGATAGAATGCTTGTTTGAAATTAGATTTTGATTACGTGCTAAATTTGGTGTTGGTTGATTGATTAATTATTTGTTAGATTAAGTTGATGTTTATCCTTGATTGGTTGGTTGTTTAATTATATCGAAATTCTTAATATGCTAGAATTGACATCTCTAGTGGAAAATTTAGATAAACAAGATTGAGAGGAGAGTTTATCCTTGAGACTTTGACATAATTGTACCCAATAGTGAGACCGAAAGGAGAGCTACTTTCCTAAGTGAGATCGAGAGGAGAGCTTAGTTAGCAAACGATTAACGAATCAACCTTTTTTATATATATATAATTTGCATAGTCTAAGGCAACAGGAAGAAAAATTAGTTTTTCATATTTTTTTACACTAATAATTTCCAACTCGATTAAATTAGTAATTGCTTAGCTCATAGTTAACATGATAAACACATTTACCAATTTCACAGTCACTTAGGTTCGATCCTCGAAATACTTTCATATTTTATTGTAAATTTCTAAATTTCAACTTTACACTATACGCTTGTAGTTAAAACCAATTTTCAAATTATTAAATATTTTAATTATTTTCTGCACAAGTAGTAAAATGGTCAAGTTGTTGGCACCATATTTGAGGATTGTAATGGTGTGAATGTGTGTTTTCAAGTTAATTGGTTGCTAGGAAATATTGATTGAAAAACTAGGGGATTAGATAGTGCTTTTATTTTCCTTGTATTTTATTTTCTTTTTGTGCTTGATCTTTGGTCTGCCTTGTTGAAAATTGTGTTTATTCATGTCTCACAATGGTTATTGGTGGACAAGTGACCATTTCGGATATGATGATTGGTCAAGTTTGGCAAATGGAGATTTAACGGCCAAATGGAATTATGGTGGTGGTTATGGAGGCCAACGGCATTCTACGCCTATGCGTATGATTCGTATGGATATTTTAATGAGATGGTTAGCTACAATTAGGGGTGGAATGTTAGTTATTTGGCATATGATCCATATCCTCAATATAACTATCTAGATGGGGTGCAGATTACAAGGATTTTACGGAGGATCTATCACTTGTTGCACGAGTTAAAATATCGGATGATGAGATTTCTTTATGCTAAGATACCATGTCACTCATGTCTAATATGATGGTGCAATTATTTGAGGCTGTTTGACACCGAGTTGAGGTAACGTTTCAGCTAACGAGTAGTCAAGTATGATATTCTCAGACCTGATGAGGAAGTGATGAGTTGAACATGAATGTTCAACAAGAGTTTATGGGAGATTACATCGAGGATTTGAGTGTGGAAGAAAGTATCTCCATTCTAATTGATGTAGGAGTAACCAATTATATCATTTTAAATATTTTTTATTTTTTATAAAATTTATCACATTTATAAATGAGAATTTTAATTTTATTCTTAAATAACTTTACTTAAGAAAATTGAAATAAAAATTTGATTCTGTTAAAAGATTTTTGTAAAAATAAATTTACATAATAAATAAAATGGTTAAATTTTATGTTGAATTACTATATACTTAAATTATTTTTTTCATTAACCAAAAAGAGTAAAAAAAGAAAGAAATTATATTACTTGAGTTTTATGTAGTCAAAAGCATGATCTTCGAGAATATTTGAAGGGGGGTAAAATACATTTTATTGTTAATCATATTATTACATTAACATTAGAATAATGCTTTATTTTTATTATTAAATTTAAATATTAAAATTTATTAAAAATAAAATAATTCTCTGCACCCATATTAAATTATACTTTAACTACGATTTAAAATTATTCAATTTTTATCTTTAAATTTTTTTTTTCAAATTTGAGTTCAATAAGACTTATCAATGCATTAACATTCAACATTTAGGTATTTTCATTCAATTAGCAGTTAAAATATCTAGAAATATAAAACTTTTATGGTTTGATTTTTTTTTGTTATAATATTTTAATGATAATAATGTTGAATATATTTTAATTAGTTTTAAAAAATAGAATAATTTTACTTTACATATAATCAAGGGCGAAGTCAAGGGGCTGGCATGGGCCCTGACCTCCCTTAAGTATAAAATTATTTTTTAAGCCTTTAAATTATCTTAAAATTTTTAAATTAGTAAAGGTAAAATTACACTTTAGCCCCCTAAAATTATAAAAATTTTATTTAATTTTTTACAAATTATAAAGATATAAACTATAAAAAATTAAAATTTTATTCTGCCCCTAAAAGATTTTTCTAGCTTCACCCACTACAGGAAAACAGACTTTTAGCAGCCTTTTTTTGTGCCTTTAGCGGCGTTTTTAGGCGCCGCTAAAAAACGTCGCTATATGTAACGCCGGTAAAATTAGCGGCGTTTGTTTGAAAAAAATGCCGCTAAAAGTCCTGGTCTTTAGCGGCTTTTTTAAAAAAGCACCGCTAAAAGTCCTGTTCTTTAGTGGCGTTTTTAAAAAAGCGACGCTAAAAGTCCTGTTCTTTAGCGGCGTTTTTCTAAAAGCGCCGCTAAAAGTCCTCGTCTTTAGCGGCTTTTTTAAAAGGCGTCGCTAAAAGTCCTGGTCTTTTAGCGGCATTTTTTAAAAAAGCGCCACTAAAGACCAGGACTTTTAGCGGCGCATTTAAAAACGCCGCTAAAGACCAGGACTTTTAGCGACACTTTTTAAAAAAATGCCGCTAAAGACGAGGACTTTTAGCGGCGCTTTTTAGAAAAACGCTGCTAAAGAACAAGACTTTTAGCGGCGCGCCGCTAAAGACAGTGACTTTTAGCGGCGCTTTTAGAAAAATACCGTTAAAGAACATAACTTATAGACTCGAGCCTTTAGCGGCGCTTTTATAAAAAAAAAGCCGCTAATTTGCCCAGTTTTGCAATATGCATTTTTGCACTTCTATCCAACCCTCCTGCAAGAAATTCAACCAAAAACAGCAAATATACCATGAAATCCAACCAAAACCCGCAAATTTAAATAATACAAAATTATACGAAAAATATATTATATAAATTGTAAATGAATATTCAAAATATTCTTATAATAATATAGTTACAAGAAAACAAATGTCTAAGATGGGGGATTTTGAAATTCTTTGGAACATAGTCATCATAGATCAAGTCAGTGGCTGGAGTTCATTGTATTTTTCGTTCGCTCGCCTCCTCATTCGCCGCCTCCGCCTCCCGCGTTGCTGCCTCCGCTCTAAGTTGAGAAATTTGCTCATCTGTGCTAGCTTGTATATGAACTATCTGATCTTTTAGCCTCTGAACTTCAGCTTGACTTTGACTCCTGGAAGGCATGTATTGGTGCGAGGTGAATCCAAAATATTGGGTCGGGTTAACACCAGATCCTTGAAATCTAACCTGACCATACCTTTTAGGACCCAAAACTTCATTAATAATTCTGTTATCAATATCCTCAAAATTTACAAAACTATCAGTCCAAGCAGTCGCTTCATACTCTGCCTTCTTATCTTTTAGTTTCTCCTAATAAATCAGTTAAAGAGTTAGAAACGAAATATACAATAAAAAGGAATACAACATAACATTATTTAAATTAAAGTAATAAAAACGACGACTTAAAACATTATAATTAAATGTTATAAATATTTATTATGAATCAAATTTTATTAAGTAAATATACCATAATTTCTGCAGCCTCATATGTCATCGGAGTTCCATCTTTTTTCCTGTGCGTAATGTCAAAAAGCTGAAGGCGTCCAACTTTTTGACCAGACGAGGCTTCCTACAATATAGTAGTAAATATTATTTAATAGTAAAAAGTCATTAATGCTTGATAGAATTAATAAATCCATAGTACCGCGGCCTGAGCTACACAAGCAAAACTTCTCGATCCTGCCGTATGCGTAAATTTTTGTTTTTGCCTGCTGCTTGTTCCAACTCGCTCACGGTCCTACATAATGAAATTATTATTACGTATATAGTAAATACTATAAACCGAAAAATTTATAAGAGTTTGCAAGTACATAATACCTCTCCTTTCTTCGAATTCCAAAATCGAACCGCATCTTCCCATTGGTACCTCAGCATTCCCGGTGGGACATTTTGCAATTTTTCTTCAAGGCTTATGGGTTTTTTAAAATATTCTTTTTTCAAAATGCTTTTATGGTCTCTCCATTTTTTACCCAATGCCTTCTTAATATAGGCATCAGAGACCTCTAAAGCAAACTTCTCCTAAAAAACACAAGTTTAGGAAGTAAATATAAATGAAACTTAAACCAAAGTATTATAAATTACATTAACGTTTTGTTACCTTAATATTAGATAGAGCTTGATTTTTATTGCTATCGGGCATGTTATGCCATGATTAAGTAGTTGATGGGCAACATATTGGCATTTCGTGCTATAATGCCCAAATAGCATGCTAAAAGTCGAGCTTCTTGTCCAACAGTGACCATGGTGTTTCTAGTTACTTTGACACGCTCGATGTAACTTAAGTTATATAAATCATAGGAGCGCACGTCCTCGACTCCTCTCTGCGCCCCACCATTTTCAGCTGAAAAATAATATATTATTACTATTTGAAATTTAAAAATAAATCAGTAATAAAATTTAATACAATTTGTAAAATAAACTTAACATTACTTTGAAATTCCACAGACTCGTCAAGTGTCTCTGGCACGCTTGAAGATCCAACAACTATCTCGCTATTCAAGACTTACTTCTTACGAATTTGTAGTATTCTGTACAATACTAAAATCTCTTAATCTTCTTCTAGGCATTTTTTCCTGCAACACATAAAATAGTTAAAATTTTAGTAAGAAATAACAACAATAGTAAATATAAAATAGTTAAATTATACAACATGACTAATGTTAAAATTATAACATTACATATAAATAAAAAATCATAAAATCTTACTACATCATAAATCGTAAATATCTTCGTCCACATCTGATTGAACCCATTGAAATTGTGTACTAGTACTAGGGATATCTTCATTTAAGTTTTGTTCTGGAAAAGGCAAAGTTTCTGATCTTTCAACGATGTCATCTCTACTTTCATTGCCCATGTCAAACAAGTCTCTAGGGGTGTTTCGGAGTACACCGTACCAACCCTCATCAATTGGATCTTTCGAGTAAAAAACTTGTTTAACTTGAGAAGAAAATACATACGGCTCGTCTATCAAATGTTCTCCAGTGTGAATTAATCGAGAGAAATTCACCATTGTAAAACCAAACTGGTCATTTTTAATTCCGCGAGCAGTATTAGCATCAGCCCAATCACATCGAAATAATACAACTTTCCATTTTCCATAGTAATCCAACTCAATAATGTCGGTTAGAAGTCCGTAATACTCCACATTTCCTCGACAGATTATCTTGTCCCTAGCACTAGCGTAACTTGTAATTAAAGAATTAACAACTACTCCACAATTTTGAGTTCTCCTCAATCTCTCGCGATATTTGGTATGAAATCTGAATCTATTCATGATAAAGCCACTATATCTTTTACTACTCAATTCGGACCTTGGGAAAGCCATTTTTAACCGTCATTAACGACATTCCCACTCCAAACCTATTGAATCAAAAGTAAATTGAGTAATTGTAAATGTTATGAGAAAACATTATTATTTGTCAATAAAATGTTGAGTTGCATACCGTTTGGCTTAACCATTCATGAAAAGATTCTGCGAATAACCTATTAATCTCGCGATGTTGTAATCTTCGTGAGCGTGAACGAGATCTTAAGATTTGTTTGTACTCACTATGTTAAAAACATGTTTAATTCGTTAAAAATAAACAAATCAAAAAAGATGAATATTTATCATATTCTAGAACTTACTTGCGTAATTGTTCAAGTGCATCGTGGTGGAAAAGAACATATCTGTGTACTTGTATCCAAGATCGGTCATCTAATTCTGCAATTTCAACTTTGCCGATTGGTTCTCCATAACTTTGAAATAAATAAGTTTCGGCCAAGTTAGGATCATTGAGTCCAGCATTTCTACTTGGTCTATTCAATCTTGTTTCAACATTTTCTAAATATCTAGAGCAGAATGTCATACACTCCTCGCCTTAAGTAGCCTTCACAATTGATCCTTAGGATAACGCTTATTACGGCAATAAGACTTCAATTTGCTTAGGAACCTAAACACCATAAACAACATTATCAAAACTGGTAACTATAGGTATAAAGGTGAATGTCTTCGAAATAAATTAGCACCTTTCAATTGGATACATCCAACGATAGAAAACCGGCCCACCAATTATTGCTTCACGAGGGAGATGAATGACAAGGTGCACCATAATAATGAAGAAGGAAGGTGGAAAGATCTTCTCCAAATTGCATAATGTCAAAGCGGCTCGATCTTGTACTTTTTCAAGTTCTTCAACATTCAGAACTTTGTCACAAATTGCTTTTATTATATTCGACAGTTCAATTATACAGGACGTTACCTTCTTTGACATACAGCATCGTAAAGCAACTGGAAGTAGATCTTGCATCAAGATGTGATAGTCATGTGATTTTAATGAATATAGTCTTCGATCTTTAAGACTTACACATCAAGATATATTTGATGCATATGCATCCAGAACCTTTATATCCTTCAACACTGTGCAGAACATTTCTTTCTCTTCCTTTGACATTGCAAAAATTGTAGGCGGCAACCAATATTTTCCATTAGGAAGTACTTGGGGATGAAGATCACGCCTAATTCCCATGTGAACTAAATCAAGTCGACTCTGAAGATTATCTTTTGATTTACCATCGACGTTCAAAATTGTCCGGATGATGTTCTCGCAGATATTCTTCTCAATATGCATCACATCAAGATTGTGGCGTAATATGTGATGCTCCCAATAAGGCAAATCAAAGAAAATACTTCTTTTCTTCCACAAGTCCGCCTCATTAGGGTCATCTTCCTCGTCAGATTCATCATTAGATTCATCCCTCGATCATCTATTTGTTTTCCTGTTAGATGGTTGATTCAGCTTCCCGTAACTGAAATCCATATCTTTTAACATGAATAAGATTTGAGATCCAATGGTCCGCTCAGAGCTTTTTCAACTCTTTCACAGTCAAATAAAGCCCCTCAAATCTATAGCTATGATTTTCATCTAACCACCGAAGCGATGCCCCATATAGCGAGAACTTTTTCCCATTATATAACCACCACTGTGAACATGTTTGAGCAGCACAACAAGGACAAGCATAACGTCCTCGGTACTCCAACCAGGTAAATTCGCATATGCCGGAAATCATTAATTGTCCACGACAAAGCAAGCACGTAGGTAAAAGTTCTCCTTTCTCAATACATCATACGTCTCAACACCCGCCCATAATTGTTTTAACTCTTCAATAAGTGGCTGCAGATATATGTCAATATCATTTAAGAGCCTTTCTCTCCGGGGATAATCATAGATAATATCAAAGAAGATTGCTTCATGCAGAGCCATGGAGGCAAATTATAAGGAACAAGGACCACGGGCCAAGAAATCGCATGCGAGGTGCTCATGATTTTAAAAGGATTAAATCCGTCGGATGCTAACCCGAGCCTTACACTCCGAGGATCACTTGCAAAGCTTGGAAATTTATTGTCAAATGATTTCCATGCTAAAAGAATCTGCAGGATGCCTTAATAATCCATCATCTGATCGTTGATCATGATGCCACGTCATAAACTCGACTGTCTTTGACGACATGAATAGCCTTTGAAGCCTTGGGATTAGCGGGAAATATCGCAAAATCTTGTTTGGCTTCCTTATTGACTGTGGCCCATATTCATCCTCATTAACATCTTCTGCATCTCTATTCATCCAACGAGATTTACTGCAAACATGACAAGACTGTTGATTTCTCCGATCACCCCAATACAACATGCAATCATTTGGGCAACTATGGATTTTGTTGTACCCAAGGCCCAAATATTTTATCACTTTCTTCATGTTTTTACATGATTGAGGGATTTTTGCAAACGGGAACATTTCTCTCAAAAGCTCTAACAGTATTGTTAAAGAGTTTCCGGTCCACCCTCCCAAACATTTTAAGTGGAAAAGGCGAATACAGAATGACATTTTTGAAAATTTTGATCCCTCATAAAGTTCTTCATTCATTTCACCAAGTAACGTGTAGAACTTCGCCGCTTCTTCATTCGGTTGTTCATCCGGTACACTTCTTCTCGTTTCCATAAAAGTATTCCCACCGATATTATAATCATCGGATGCAACATAGTTTGGTGGAAATGATTGGAAACCTTCACTCCGCATATTAAATGCATCCCGCATCATACCTTCCATGTCATCTTCTCTAACATACTAACGGTAACCACTATAAGGATAACCTGGATTAATCGTCGAAGAGGCTCCACTAGGTGTACACTCTCCATGGAAAATCCATTTTTTATACCCGCGAATGAAGCCATCAACAATTAGATGTTCGTAGACAACTTCACGATAATGCCAATAGATATTGCCACACTTCTTACACGGGCAAAGAATCATATTCTCTTGGCTTGAATTGTGAAATGCAAAATCTAAAAAAGATTGCACTCCATTTTGATACTCGTTGCTTGCCCTTGAGAAATTCATCCAAGTCCTATCCATTTCGTAGTTGTTGAAGTCTAAAGTTGGCAATAAGTTACACGGGTAAGTTGTTTATTATGTAAGTCTTGATATGATATATATTTATGTTTTATGTAAGTTATGTAGATTATGTAAGTTATGAAATTTGAACTTTAAACTATATGCTTTTAAGGAAATTATTAGATTAAACTACATGTATTAGTTAAGTTATGTAAGTTGTTATGTACGTTATGTGAGTTATGTAAATTATGTAATTTATGTGAGTTATGTAAGTTGTTATGTAAATTATGTAAGTTATATGAGTTATGTAAGTTATGTAATTTATTTAAGTAATGATCAATATTAATACTATTTTGATAAAAATTAGTTATAACTTTTAAAGACATTTAAAATTATTAAATATTAAAATCAAACATTATTTATATAAAACAATTGTAATTTGAATATAATAATATCAAAAAGAATCGTAATTTAATTTTTATATTATAATATATTTAAACAATGATCAATATTATTGTATTGATAAAATTATTTATAAGTGGCCCTTCAATCGTTGAAATTTTTATATCTTTTTTAAGGTCGATAGAATTATTTATAAGCTCCATAGAACCTTTTTTGAAATCTTTTTTTTTATACAAATACCTTTAAAAATATTAAATATTAAAATCAAACATTATTAATATAAAAAAATAGTAATTTGAATATAATAATATCAAAAAAGAATTGTAGTTTAATTTTTATAAGTAAATTGGAAATAAATTAAGGTTATATAAATATTCAATTGTAAATGAGCTCGATAGAACTTTTTTCAAGTCTTTTGAATTTTTAAGATTCATCATACGTGGCGTTGTTACACCTAGGGAGGATCCATTATATCTTACAGGTCGATATAAGGCAACCCGTCAGGTTTCCAGCCTATATACTTTGAATCTTTAAAATATTTTAAATAAGGTTGGAGAGAAGGTCAACTATTGTTGTAATTTTAATGGACAAGCAAGCTACATGGTAATAAAATTAATTCATACTTATTCATACTTAAGTTGAATCAAATAATAATTAAGTTGAACCAAATATAAAAACTTATTCATACTTATTCATACTTCAAATAATAATTAAGCTACAAGAATCAGGTCTGGTCCAATGTCTAAGTCCACACTCAACCACTTATTGGTTATCACTAAATTTATTTTAATAACAAAATCAAAATTACAAAGATGCAAACTTAGTTATATTAACAATTAATATAAGGTGAACTTTAAGACCTAAAAGATTAAGACCATTACAAACTCATGTACCGGCTTTTACAGAAAGAGCAAGGAATCACTACAATATTTGTTCACATTTACCAATGTTAAATGAAACTGGTTAATTCAGTTTTTTATACATAATCAACCTATTGATCAACATTCAGTAGTAATTGATCCATCGGCTTTGGTTTTAACCAATTTAATCAAATCCACTTGATTTTGGTCAAATTAATAATTTTCTTGTTTAAAATAAATTAAAATTGATAAGTCATATGTTCATTTTATATTATAAATATTTAAAACAAATTGAAAATAATATATAATAAGTGAATTCCCCGCTTTGATTATAAATTTTAATAAATAATAAGTAACCAACTTACTCATTTCGATTGAGCTTTGAACGCAACATCAACAAAACTTAATAGATTTCAATTGAATTTTTGCTCACATTAATAATAGCAATTTATAAACATTAAGGTAGGATTATCGATTTAGTTATAATTTTAACATTAAGTTTATGTCTGTTGTATCTTATAGAGATTAATTTTTTTAATCGATGCTCACGAATTTCTCTTAACAATAGGGATAGGGATAAAAGCTTTAATTCTTTCATTACGTTTATGTGTGTTGTATAGTTTATAGTTTATAGACATTAAGTAATGCATTACTTATGATTATACCTATAATTATATTACAACCACTTATTCATACTTATTCAATTGAAATAATTTAATTTAATTTAGGGTTTTTAGATATGAAAGTTTTATACGATAATTAAATTTTAGAAATTTTTATAGATTTTTCATATTATATATATTAATTTATTTAAAATGTTTTCAAGTTTAACTAATCATAGTTAGACACGTGTCATATATGTATGAGTAAAAATTGTTAACATGGAGTACATGGTCCCCATTAATCTGTTTCCTTCAGAGAGGGACTAATTTGTTCAGTTGCAAAAAGTACAGGGACTTTTAGGGGCATTTATACAAAAGAAAAAGAGGGTTTACATTGGTTGTCAAAGTTTAATACAAGATTCTCTTACAAGGCTTTTAGTTAGTTACCAACATTGGACATTTTACCTTGTCATGTGCTTTGCTAGGATCAACCTATTTGCA
The DNA here is from genome assembly GCA_025698465.1 of Gossypium longicalyx. NCBI lineage: Eukaryota > Viridiplantae > Streptophyta > Magnoliopsida > Malvales > Malvaceae > Gossypium > Gossypium longicalyx. Next base: position 43,712,179 of record CM046996.1, on the reverse strand, counting down.
CAATCTATCATCCTGTTGTTGTCTAAAAGAAAAGTCCCTAACAAAGGTCAAGAAATTTTTGGGATACTCATTTTTTGGACATGGTATCCATTACTTGTCTCTTTCTCACCTAATTGGTACCAAAGAGTAATGTTTGTGGTTGTAAGTTTTCCTGTGATCGGTATCCAACATGTTCAGTTCTGTTTGAACCATTTCTCGTCGAGTGTTTACGTCGGCCTGCCAAACGGGAATGATTGGTTCGAGAAACAAACAAACGGGAATGTTTTTTTTTCATTTTATTTTACATCAAAGAGACAAGTTGATTGGGAAAGTGGACCCTTGAAAGGGGCATTGCCAGCATAGAATGTGGACCAATGCTTGAGTTGGCAAGCATGGCTCCTCTTACATTTGTTGTTTGGATGTAACGAAGGTGTTGTTTTTGTCAATTTTATGTTTCTTAAATATTAGTACTTTTAAAGTTTATGGGACAAAAGTAACACAAATATCTTATATTAAGATGATAGATCCAAAAAAAAATATGAACAAGCCTAAAATGAGCTTAAGTTAACTATTTATAAATATAAACGGATTTAGGTAAAATTTTAGACTGATTATATAAGTCAAATTAAATTCGAACAAGCATAAATTACATTAATATCATACTTAAACTTAACTCAAACCAAACTTCACCTATAAACACGAGACTACATGAAATTGTTTAATTGTAAAGATACGTCTTAATTTTGATGAATTAAATTCAGATAATTTTATAAGTTTTTTATAAAAGCAATTTTTGTTCTTGTTTTTTTGAGGGAAAATAATTTTATTCATGTTAGCAGTTTAATTTATTAAAATATTTATTTAGTACAACTTTATTGCTGTCCTTTAATTTTGAAACCGCTTTTGCTTTTACTTTTAAGTTTAAATTTTATTATTGTGGTTAAGTTTAGTTTATATATTTTTTAATTTCATGTATTTTGGTTCTTATATTTTTCAAAATTTAAAATTTCAGTCAGACCTAAATAGTAATAGTTAATTGTTTAGTTAAATTATGTTGTTAATCTTGTACCATGCGTAAAGCTATAAGTTTGGTCAATGCTTTCCATTTCGATCATTCTTAATTCTTGTATTTTTTAAATTTTGAAATTTTAGTCTCGAGATATATGATAATTGTTAAAGTCATTAACTAGCATTTTTTGTGTGTGAGTATTATGTGGAATAACAAGCTAACATGGTATTAAATATGTGACACGTGTACATTCTATGTGGAATAGCAAAGCCTTGTAAGAGATGTTGAATCTTTCATCATAAACATTAAAAACATAAAAGGAAAAACATGTTGAAAGAAACATAAATGTTAGGGAAGACAATGTTTACCTTGATTGAATTGGAAATGTTTTCTTGAGGGTTTATTTGGAGATGCTTGGGATTGATCTCTAATAATGTCGAGAGACTTCCCTACTCATTGCATTTGAAGAACAGAAGTCTGTTTTTGGTCGACAAAACAATCAAATGAGTAAATAGCTCTTACAAGGAATTGCTATAGCTCTTACAAATAAAGTAAATAGAAGTAATATAAGCACAGGAAATAGCGTAGTATTATCTGATTCATGAGGATAAGAAAAAGCTTTCTTGTACCCAAAATTCGTAATAGTTTAAATGAATTTGAATTAGGGCTAATTCATTAATTAAATTTAAAGTTTAAAAACCTTGTTTTCAACTTTTTCAATGTATGCTGAGAACATTTTTAATGAAAATAATTTTTTATTAATTTTAAATTTTAAATTTTCAAAAATAAATTTCAAAATTTTTAACCAAACAAATTAAGGATCCTTAATGTTTTCTATTTTCCAAAAACAAAAACAAAATGATATTTGTTTCTTGAACCCAAAAGTAACCTTAGTGACTGGGGTTGGGCTGATGCACATGCAAGATAATTGCAAGCACTTAGAATTGGTTAGGATGAAGCACATGCAAAGTGATTGAAATTCATAATCTTTCCTTTGGATAATGCTGATAATTTGCTAAATTAGTAATAATGATCAAGTAAACCATACAAGTAATAGCCTAAAAGGAGAAAAAAGGGTAACCATATGATACAAGTAATCAAAGCACTAAGTAACGGTTGAATAAGCAGAGCATATAAGTAAGCTAGACCTACATCCTCTCTCTCTCTCTCTCATGCCGTAATGGTCATGTCAGTCCGGTGCGGTCCCCATATTCTTAACTTCAAATGTTCATACTGTCATTTCTCAAAAAGTATTAAATTATATTTCATTTGAAAAAGCCAAAACCAACTAGAAAATCTAAATCATCTTCTCGAAGGACTTTTCTAATTAAAGATGATTTTGATAACCAAGTTCTGTTTGACTGATAACTATCTTCTCTAATTCATACACTACTCTCTCTGTTTTTTTTTCTACAACAATTTCAAATTTTAAGATGAAATACAAACGAGAAAGAAGTGCAAACTGAAAAGATGATAAATTTAAAGAATAATAGAAAAAAAAAACGTAAGAAAGGTTTGAATATTACCTGGGGAGATCTGGAGAGTGAAGTGGAATCGAGGATTTGAGAGAGAAAGAGAGTTAAAAAAAGAAAGGAAGATTGATTGAGAAGAAACACCAAGCTCAGGCCTTGAATCGGTGAAATATGAAGGAAAGCAACTTAGGGTTTGATTTGGGGAAACTGAGTGTATAGGGGAAACTCTGTTTTGGGAAAAAAAAATACTAAGTATCGGGGCTTACTTGGGATAAAGAGTATGAAAAAAAAACAACGCCGTTCAACCTATTAAAACTCAAAAATTTGTGGCGTTTTTATTTAAAACGCCGGTATAGGTCAACTTTTAGTGGCGTTTTTTATTACAAACGCCACTATAGCTCATTTTTAATATGTTTTTCATTTTTAACAAATATTTTTCTATGCTTTTTTATTTCAAATTTCCCTGCTGAGATTATCATTTTTTTGAAATTTTTTATTTACCTTTGTAACTAAAATATTAAATTTTAACTTTTAAAGTTTTTAATTCCAAAATTAAACCCTAAAACCTAAACCCTAAACCCTATACCCTACACCCTAAGTCCCAGACCCTAAACCCTATACCCTAAATCATAAAACACTAAAAATAAAATCTTATTGCTTACTAGCTAAAACCCTAACCTTAAACCCTGATAGCATAACCCCTAAATCCTTGAACAGTGCTAAGACCCTGACCCTATACCATAAACCTTAAACCATAAACCCCAAACCCTAAACCCTAAATAATAGACCCTAAACCCTATTTAACCCCTAAATTATAAATCATAAACCATAACCCCTAACCCTAACCTCTATCCCTTAAACCCTAAACCACAAAACATAATTCATAAACCATTAACCCTTAACCCCTAAACTCTTAACCCCTATCCACATAACCCTTAAACCTTAATATCGATAAACACTAAGATCTTAAACCTTAAACATTAAACCCCAAATAATAAACTTTAAAACACTAAACCCCTATCCTCTATCCTCTTAACCCATATAAACCCCTAACACCTAACCCATAAACCAACTTAAACCCATATATATCCCTTAATCCTAACCACTAACCACTAACCACTAACCCTTAAACCCTAAACCCCTAACCTTCTAAATTATAAACCTCAAACCCTAAATCATAAAACATAAATCATCAACCCTAAATCATAACCCTTAAACCCATAACCCCTAAACCTATAAAAATATTAAATGTAAAAATCAGTTTAAATAGAAATTATTAAATTCATTTAAAAAATAAGTTAGACTGAAACATTTAATACCTGAGTTTGGTCTAGTCCGTTTTCAACTTCATAATATTTTATATATATACTATGTAATTTTATAATTTATAAAAAAATAAATTTATACTAAATGTATAATAGTAGTCTAATATAAACATTAAAATAATATTAAGATAACTATATAAAAAATTTAAATAAATAAAAAATATTAAATTAAAATGACATAATTATTACAAAAATTAAAAATATAATATGATTGGACTTAAAATAGACTTAGGTTAATCATTTGCAAGTATTAGTGGGCTTTAACAAAATGTTAAACCTATAATTTAAACCCTACTAAAAATAAATTCAAACGAATATAAAATATATGATATTATATTTAGCAATTGCGGCGTTTTTGGGAAAACGCCGCTACTGCCAATGAAGCTCATATAAAATGATGTCGTTTTTCTTGACATCTTAGTGGCGTTTTGTAAAAAATGCCGCTAACGTTTGATCTATTGCGGCGTTTTTGGGAAAACGCCGCTACTGCCAATGAAGCTCATATAAAATGACGTCATTTTACTTGACATTTTAGTGGCGTTTTGTCAAAAACGCCGCCAACGTTTGATCTATTGCGGCATTTTTGGGAAAACGCCGCTACTGCCAATGAAGCTCATATAAAATGACGTCGTTTTTCTTAACATTTTAGTGGCGTTTTTTCAAAAAACGCCGCTAACGTTTGATCTATTGCGGCATTTTTGGGAAAACGCCGCTACTGCCAATGAAGCTCATATAAAATGATGTCGTTTTACTTGACATTTTAGTGGCGTTTTGTCAAAAACGCCGCTAACGTTTGATCTATTGCGGCGTTTTCCCAAAAACATCGCTACTGCCAATGAAGCTCATATAAAATGACGTCGTTTTTCTTGACATTTTAGTGGCATTTTGTCAAAAACGCCGCTAACGTTTGATCTATTGCGGCGTTCCCAAAAACGCCGCTACTGCCAATGAAGCTCATATATAATGACGTCGTTTTTCTTAACATTTTAGTGGCGTTTTTTCAAAAAACGCCGCTAACGCTTGATCTATTGCGGCGTTTTTGGGAAAACGCCGCTACTGCCAATGAAGCTCATATAAAATGACATTGTTTTTCTTAACATTTTAGTGGCGTTTTGTCAAAAACGCCGCTAAGGTTTGATCTATTGCGGCGTTTTTGGGAAAACGCCGCTACTGCCAATGAAGCTCTTATTAAACGACGTTGTTTTGATTAACCTTTTAGCGGCGTTTTGGTAAAACGCCGCTAAAGGTCGACCTATAGCGGCGCTTTTTCAAAAAACGCCGCTAAAACTCCATCTATTCGATTTTTCCGGCGTTTTAAAAGAAAACGCAGCTAAAAACGCCGTGAAAAGTCTGTTTTGGTGTAGTGGCCCGTGCATATAATTAATGAATTACAAGAAAATAAACAAATAAAATCAGGTGGGTAACATTAAGAACAAATTAAGGTGAATTACATGGGATAGCATAGCAGGCAACATAATTGCCCATGCTTTAATTAAAAAAAAAAAGAAAAAGAAAAGAAAACCCTACAATCCTGCACAATTTCCGGCCGAAAATGCGTTTTAATTTTGGTTAATCTGGTGATTATTACATGCAAAAGTAAGTTTTAAAAAGGAACTCAAAGTTTTTTTTTTTTTTATCAAAAATGGAACTCAAAGTTAATAACAATCATTTGGTATACAATTGAAGAAATTTTAAATAAAGCTAAGGGCGGCTCTTTGTTTTCCCATTTGAACTAGCATTGTTGTTTGCCTTTTAAGGACTGTATGATGTTGCCTTCGGCTTTGGCAGCAAGAGTCTAGTTAGAATAGGAATTGTTTATGGTTTAGTCGATTGGGCTTCACTCTGCTTAGCTTTTAAGTATAATATTAACATCATCTTTTTCTTGTTTAATTTTAATCACTTCGGATTTATCATTACAAAAAAGTTTACACCTATTTTAAATTTTCTTTTCACAAAATACATCTTTTAATTTAGAGTTTAAATTATATTAAGATATCCTAAACATCAATTTTTAGACTTCCAATAAAAATGTATCAATTGATATTTTTTAAAAACAATTTCTAATTAATATTATGTATTTTCTAAGATCAATTCTTTTTAATAATATTTTAACCCTGATTAGTACTGATTAATTAAATAAAATTAATTCAAAAAATTAAATAAAATTAACAAATAGTCTTAGTTTGTGTTTTTTTCAAAATAAAAAATAGATTAATTTTATTAATTTTAGAGGTTTTTTATCACATTAATTTGATGTGGCATGTTATTATTGGATGCCTAAAAAGTGATTTTTTTAGGATCATACTAATCTAAGTTGAACACTTTAATTTAATCTTCAATTTTTTTTTCTTTTTATATTTTCAAAAAATAAATAAATTGTTTTTAATGTTTATTCTATAATATTATTTCTTTTTATTTTTATATGATACAAATACCATAATCATATATATAATATAATAAGGTACACAAACTCGCGGCAAGTGACACAGTTTTTCATTTTCTATATATTTTTAAGTATATCATTTAATTTTTTATTATCCATTTAAATTTCTATAGTTTTGAAATTTTATTTATTTTTCTTACCAAATTATCCTTTGAAAATATTTAAAAATATAAAATAATTACATAATACTATTTTTATTTATCTAAATCTATAAATAAAAGTACTATAAGTAACGTGATAAACTTATAAATAAAAACTGGACAAAGGAATATATTTACTACAAAGAAAATATAATTTGGAAAATAATATATTTAATACTTAAATATGGGTTAGCAATAAAAATTGGATGTCTAAATATATATTACTCAATACTATAAATAAAAATTAAATGTCAAATTAAAATAATTTTAATTATTGTTTATAATTATGCATTGCACAAGTATTAAATCAAATTATTAAAATTTTAATATTAAATATATATATTTTTAAAAAGATAGAAAAGTTATAGAATAATTTAATATGATTGGGTTTAATTAATATCATAAAAATATAAATTTTAAATTATTAATAATATAATATTGATGTTTAATAATTCTTAATAATTTGATTTAAATATGATATAATTAAAATATTTAATATATTAATAACTGGTATTAAAAATAACGTATTATTGTCTATAATATTGCACGGTTATGAAATATAATATATTAATAATGCTGATGCTTAATTAAAATATTTTTAATTATTTTAATATTTTTAAAAAATAAATCTTAAAATTAAATTATTTTAATTATAAATCATGATTATATATTTTAATTATTTAAAATTTACTAACATCTTAATATTATTTATTTTATTATATATTTTTGTACAATCATAAATAATTTATTTAAAATTTACATATTTAATATATTATCGAAATAATATATTAACAAACTATAAATGATCTAAATAATCTAAGTTATTAATATTCGATTGGAAACTGTTATTATACACAAATTCAGATAAAGGTAAATAATGTTCTCAACAAGATTCAAATTCAATGACACAGACTCAAAGCATTCTTCTAGCACTTGAATAACACACTCTAATTGACTATCAGACTGAGGATGAAAAGTTGTACTGAAGTTTAACCTTGTACCCAATTACTCGTGCAATTGCTTCTAAAATCTCGAAGTGAAATGAGGGTCTCAATCGGGTAAGGTCAAGATCGACGCTTCTGTCAACATGGCCTTCAACTTTTCAAAACTCTCTTAGCACTGGTCATTCCACACAAATGAAACATTCTTTTTTAGGAGATTCGACATGGGCAAAGCTATTTTAGAGAATCCATTTACGAACCTCCTGTAATAAACAGCTAAGCTTAGGAAGCTTCGAACTTCCAACAATTTTTTTGGTGATTTTCTCAAACCCCAAAAAAGGGCCTAGGAGTTTTAAAGGTATTTTGGGAATTTTAGCCTTAGAGTGTTTAGAATTTTGCGACATGATTTATCGCTAATGTTTTTTATTATGGTTATTAGAAAATTAAATCAATTTTTAAAAATGAGTTTTAAATACCTTTAATTTTTAAGATAGAACTAATGTGTAAAAGAGACAAAATTGAGAGTTCTTATGAAGCAATTTAACTAGATTTCAAAATTCAAGCTAAAAAAACCTCTCTTCTCCAAGTTATTTCACCTAAAAACTACCCAAAATTTGTGTTTGCCATCCCTTGATTCTCTCTTGCTATTTCAATCAATTTTGAACTCTAAATCCTAATTCCTTTTTATTTCTATCATCTCTTAAGTTATAAACCTTTATAAAAACCAAGAAAAGTAGTCAAAACGCCATAGTTTCCTCCATTATCAAGCTTGTGGATTTTTCAGGTCTTTTTTTCGTCATCTAAGGTAATGATTTGATTTCTTATGAGTTTCTAATGTTATCTAGTCTTTAAAATTGAATAATTAGCCATTAAACCACATGTTTTAAATAAAAACCAAAAATTGGGTCGTTAATGGTGAGTTTCAGGATTTTGAGTAAAAACTTGGTTTCAAAGTATTTTTCAATTTGTTTTAACATTATTAGAAGTTTTCTAGGCTTACTTTAAAGTTTTGTTAAGGATTTCTAAGGATTTAATGAATTTTCATGAAAATTACCATAAACATGTCAAAATTTTTTATACCTTAAAACACATAGTTTTGAGTAGTTTAAAAGTTGAGAATTAGTCGTACGTGAATAATTAGATGATCTGAATTTGTTTCAGGCAACAAGATTAAGTATAGACCGAGATATTTTAGTTTCATGTTTGTTAGTCGAAATTTCAGTTTCATGAGGTATATAGTTTAGGCTTGTATTTTTGGTTGGTTTAAGTGAGTCTTTGAATGAATATTGATTGTGTGTATATTGTGTGGTTAATATGTGTGAAGCATCAAAATCATTGGAACCTTCTTCGAGCAAGGTGAAAGGCAAGGAAAAGCTAGTTTAAGCTTTCAGCTTCTCGGCTAAAGTGAATTTGGTGAGTGTTTGGAATTGCTACTTGTAGACATGATTCCTAGTGTTGATTAGGAGCTTAGTAATAGCCTAATCCGCTATCCTAAGTTCCAAGTGTAAGTTTTCTATTTTCCTTATTTTATTTTTGGCAAATTATGTGAATATGTGAATAACTATGAATTGATTATTATGATACAATATTGTGAATTGTATTGTATTGTGGGTATATTAAATATGTCAAATGACAATAAAGATGTTATGTTAGTGATATAAAGATGTGCAGTGAAAGTGTGCAAAAGCTGATAAGTATGTATGTGTTGCACTGTGGAATATGATGCTAGTGTAATAGGTTTTTGTATGTGATAAACTGATTTTAATGCACTCATATGTTGATGGATATATGATGGCTTAATGAGCATTATTGTGGCACTTTAAGTGCAATTAAATGTGAATTCAATAAGCATGCATTATGTACAAGTTTGTGATGTGAATTGATAAATATGAACAGAGATGATGCGCATTAAATCAATAATTAAAAATGTGTAATTATGATGTGGATATATTGGCCTTGTGACCTTATGAGATCGTTGGATATGGTTGGCATGCTATAGGATTAAGAGTACTCACCTATATGTGTTATATGATTTAGGCATTGAGGCCTTGGGACATATTGGAAAGATAAGAGAATGTGAGCTAAGCTCCATTCAATGGGACATGTTTGGTGTGTTTGAGAGTGTTAGCTTAATGCTTCACTTTTGGGATATGTTTAACTCTATGAGTCATTCAGAGTGTTAGAGATCTGTGTAACCGATGTGTGGTGATAGAGCCTACTTTTATGTTTCATGGCCTCAATGAGCATAGCCTCAATTATCTTTAAATGTATATATGTATAATGTGATGTATGCCTAAATGAGTATGTGGTCGCTATTCAAATTATATTTTAAATGTAAACTTATATGTTGTAATAACACAATGTGAGATGGATGCAAAAACATGTGAATAATATGCTAAATGAGTCTATTTAAGTTTAATGAAAATGTTAGCATGTCTTCATAGTAAAATTGCGTATGTAATTGTGGTTTAGGTCATTTGCATATAACTTGTGAATGCTTGTGAATATATAAGTTCAACTTGATGAATTATTGTTAAATGAACTAATGAAGCATGAATATGTAATGCTGACTTGAATGGAATATGGTTGTGAATGAGTTGTAGTACGCTCTTGATGAACCTTTGATATTGTGTGTACAATGTGGTTATCCTAAGCATTCACTGAGCTTGTTAAGCTCACCCACTCCCTTTTTAAACTTTGTAGATTAGTTGTGTGCCGGTGTGAGTGGTGTGGCTATCTGAGGGGTGATCCAAACAAGTCTTTTCTTTTAATAGATGTTTAATTATTGAATATGTTAAGGCAATGTGGTGGACATATATTGATATTTACTATGTTATTATGTTGGTTATTTAGATATGATTCGATGTTTTGAACTAATTATATTGACGTTATGATGATTTTTAAGATTTATAATTGTTGCATGTTTATCTGGTATAAGTATAGACAATTGGAATGCTCATATATGTTGTATTTTTTTGGTCTGAAGTAGATGTATCGATATTCGTATGTTAAAAATGATACCTCTGAAAATTTCGTGGAGCAAAAAGTCAGTTTTGCTAGTTGGTATCAATATTTTATCACGCGTGTCGATACTCAGGGTGAAATTATTGACACTTGTTCAGTGGTATCGATATTTTCCGATAGTTGGGTTTTCGAACGAGAAACAGCAAGTTAGCTTGGTACTGATTTTCCAAGTGGTATTAATACCACTTGAGAGAATTATCGATACAACATGCATAGTATCGATACATACGTGACATATTTGTAAAAATGGGTAAATGATTCTAAAGCATGATTACTTGATGTTATAAGCTTGTTTGAAGTATAATTAACATGTTCTATTGATAATCATCATGTGTTTGTTATAAAACTCGTATAAATGCCATGAAAAAAATGATCGCATGAAATTTGATAATTGTTTTGTTACATATGTCGGGCTGGGTATGAGGTATTACATTTGGTGGAATCAGAGTTCTAGGCTCATTAACTCTCAGACCTAGGTGATTGTTGTGTGTTTGGAGTTTCGAAACTCATGAGTTAAAATCTCTCTATTTTCTTGAAATTGTTGATATGACTCTGATTGAATTGCATGAGATTGATTGAAATGTTTTGATTGAATTGTATGTGGGGTAGGAATGGTAACACATTGCCTTTAATACTAAAGTTTGCTTGCAGGAACGAGACTTGGATCATTTCCCCACCACTCACACCTTATTTTTTATTAGTTTGTTTGTATGCTAGATTATTAGATATGCCTCCTAGACATGTTAATGTGAGAGCTAGTGTTCAAGAGGATGGTGCATCCTCCGTACCTCATGTGCCTCCGTGTAGAGTGAACATACCTGATGAGAGCGTAGGCCCTCTGATGGTAGCAATAATTGGAGCGTTTAAGCTAATTTTTACTGTTAACCCTGCTTCTGCATCTGCCAATCCTACACCTATGAACTGTGGGTTATTGCTTGAATGTCTTAGGGCGTTGGGTGGTAAAGAGTTTTCTAGGGTTAAAGGGACTGATCTAACCGTAGTTGAGTACTAGTTGGAAGGAGTGGAAAGGATCCTCGAGCAGATGTCCTGTTCTAATGAGGAGAAGTTAGGTTGTGTCATGTCCTTACATGACGGTAAGTTTCATCATTGTTGGAATATTGTTAAGAGAGGTACTACTACTAATCATTTGACTTGGGAACATTTTCTTAAGGTTTTTAAGAGAAATTTTATAGGTGAGCAGTATATGAAAACTCGTAAGTGGGAATTTCTAGATCTTGCTCAAGGTAATTTGTCAGTGGTTAACTATGAGAATGAGTTTGTGCGACTTAGTTAGTATGCTCCTAAGATGGTTCTTTTCGAGAGGGACCACTGTAAGAGGTTCCTATTTGGGCTTAATCGAGAAATTCGGGTTTACTTGGAAGCTCAAAACGTGGAGATGGTTGATGAGTTAGTTGAGAAAACCAAAGCTGTTGAGGAGACTTTGGTTGAATTGCCTCGTTCCGTAGTTACTGAATCTAGTAAGGGAACTTCTGATGGTGTATCTAACCAACTGCCTAAGAGAAGGTATGATACTTAGGGTTCTAATGGGAGTATACGACATGAGATTCAACCAAGTCAGTCTAAGTAGTAAGATAGTGTTGTAATTAGTACTGGTGGTTCGACAGATGGTTCTAGATGGCTGTTTTGTTCGCATTGTGGGCATAGGCATCCTGGAAAGTGTTGTAAGTTGACAGGTGAATGTTTTAAATGTGGTTCTAAGGAACATTTTTTGAGGGATTGTCTAAATAGAGTAGAGGTTTCACAAACTCAAAGTTTGGCACATGTTTTTGTGGCTACTAGAGGCGGCGGTCATGGTGGAAGTAATGGAAGACCGGTTGGGCGGCAGATTGTTGGTCATACTATTGCTGCTCAAGTTGAGTCTAGAGGTTCAGCTCAAGTTTATACCATTAGGGAACAACAGGTTCAAGATTCGATCAATGACATTTCAAGTATTTTTGTCTTCTGATCAATTCCTTTATTTTTATTGGTAGAATTAGGTTCTATGCCTTCGCAAATTTTGAGTAATTTAGCTAATAAGTAGAGAATTTCGTTAGGGACTATTGATTTAAGAAAAATGGTTATGAGTTTTATAGATGAGTGTGTCATAGTGAATAGAGGGAATTGTTAGCAAAATTATTGTAGAATAGTTCATGGTAATGAATAGAATCATTAAAGGAAATAGTGGGAAGTTAGAGAGAATGGGAATCAGAGTGTGTAGCGAAAGTGTGATAGTTAGTTCAAAAGTAGAAATAACATATCTTGTGATTAAGCAAGTGATGTATCAATAGGGAATTTCGAGGAGGAAATTCTTTTTAGAGGGGGAGAATTGTCATACCCCAAAATAAGGCCTAGGATTTTTAGGGGTATTTTGAGAAGTTTAGCCTTAAGAGTGTTTGGAATTTTACGACATGATTTGTCGGTTATATTTTTTATTATGGTTTTTAAAAAATTAAATCAATTTTTGAAAATGAGTTTTAAATAGAACTAATTTTGAAGATAGGACTGATTTGTAAAATAGAAAAAATTGAGAGTTTTTATGAAGCAATTTAACCAGATTTCAAAATTCAAGCCAAAAAACCTCTCTTCTCCAAGTTATTTCACGTGAAAATTACCAAAAAATTGTGTTTGCCATTACTTGATTCTCTCTTTCTATTTCAATCAATTTTGAACTCCAAATCCTAATTCATTTTGATTTCTATAATCTCTTAAATTATAAACCTCTATAAAAACCAAGAAAAGCACCCAAAACACCATAGTTTCCTCAATTGTCAAGCTTGTGAGTTTTTCGGGTTTTCAATCAATCGCTCCATTTTTCATTATCTAAGGTAATGATTTGATTCTTTAGGAGTTTTTAATGTTATCTAGTCTTTAAAATTGAATTATTAACCATTAGATCTGATGTTTTAAATAAAACCTGAAAATTTGGTCGTTAGTGGTAGATTTCGAGATTTTGAGTAAAAACATGGTTTCAAAGTGTTTTCAACTTATTTTAATATGATTAAAAGGTTTCTAAACTTACTTTAAAGTTTTGTTAAGGATTTCTAAGGATTTAATGAATTTTCCTGAAAATTTCCACCAACATGTCAGAAATTTTGATACCTTAAAACACGTAGTTTTGAGTAGTTTAAAGGTTGAAAATTAGTCGTAGGTGAATAATTAGATGAACCAAATTTGTTTTAGGAAAAAACATTAAGTTTAGACCAAGATATTTGAGTTTCAAGTTTGTTAGTTGAAATCTCAGTTTCTTGACGAATATAGCTTAGGCTTGTGTTTTTGGTTGGTTTAAATGAGTCTTTGGTTGAATATTGATTGTGTATATTGTGTGATTAATATGTGTGAAGCATCAAAACCATTGGAACCTTCTTCGACAAAGGCGAAAGGCAAGGTAAAGCTAGTTTAAGCTTTTGACTTCTTGGCAAAAGTGAATTTGGTGAGTGTTTGTAATTGCTACTTGTAGACATGATTCTTAGTGTTATTAGGAGCTTAGGAATAGCCTAATCCTCTATCCTACGTTCCGAGTGTAAGCTTTCTATTTTTCTTGTTTTATTTTTGGCAAATTATGTGAATATGTGAATAACTATGAATTAATTATTATGATGCAATATTGTGAATTTTATTGTATTATGGGAATATTAAATATGTCGAATGACAGTAATGATGTTGTGTTAGCGATATAAAGATGTGCAGTGAAAGTGTGCAAAAGACGGTAAGTATGTATGTGTTGCATTGTGGAATATGATGCTAATGTAATAGGTTTTTGTATGTGATAAACTGATTTTAATGCGCTCATATGTTGACGGATATATGATGGCTCAATAAGAATTACTGTGGCACTTTAAGTGCAATTAAATGTGTATTCGATAAACATGCATTGTGTATGAGTTTGTGATGTGAGTTGATGAATATGAACAGAGATGATGTGCATTAAATCAGTAATTAAAATATGTAATTATGATGTGGATATTTTGGCTTTATGACCTTATGAGACCGTTGGATATAGTTGGCATGCCATAGGATTTTGAGTACTCACCTATATTTGTTATGTGATTTGGGCGTTGAGGCCCTAAGACATGTTGGAGAGATAAAGGAATATGAGCTAAGAAAAATTATCTTAAAATGTATATATGTATAATGTGATGTATGGCTAAATGAGTATGTGGTTACTATACAAATTATCATTTAATTGTGATCTTATATGTTGTAATAAAACTATGTGAGATGGATGCAAAAACATGTGAATAATATGCTAAATGAATCGATTTAAGTTTCATGAAAAAATTAGTATGTCCTTATACTAAATTTGCATATGTAATTGTGGTTTGGGTAGTTTTCATATTACTTGTGAATGCCTGTGAATATATAAGTTAAACTTGATTAATTATTGTTAAATGAATTAATGAAGCATGAATATGTAATTCTGACTTAAATGGAATATAGTTGTGAATGAGTTGTAGTATTCTCTTGATGAACATTTGATATTGTGTGTACAATGTGGTTATTCTGAGCAGTCACTGAGCTTGTTAAGCTTACTCTCTCCCTTCTTAAACTTTGCAGATTAGTTGTCTGCCGGTGTGAGTGGCGTGGCTTTCTGAGGGGTGATCCAAGCAAGCCTTTTCTTTTATTGGTGTTTAATTATTAAATATGTTTTGGGGAACAAGGCTGTAACATCCCAAATTAGGACCTAGTAGGAACAGTGGTTTCAAGACCATGAATCCGACGTAAGAAAATTTAGTTTTATTATATTTTTATGGTCTACAATTCTATGGAATTGTTTTTTGAAAATTTCGTCCGGAAATTTTGACGTTTGGGCACTCAATTTAGTCAAAAGGACTAAATCGTAAAAAGTGTAAAAGTTGAGTTCTACATGCTAGAGGTGTCCAATTGTTATGAAATTTTAAATTGGAGGTCCTTAAATGGTAATTAGACCATTGGTTAATTTTTTGGACAAAAATGGACATGAAATGGGTGAAATAGAATATTTTTAAGTTAGGGGCATTTTGGTTATTCAGTAATTAAAATGAATTAAAAACAAAATTAAAAGCCAATTTTTGTCCATCTTCAACCCCATGGATGAAACTTGCATGGAGAAGACATAGCTAGGGTTTTTCAAGCTTCCAAGCTCGATTGTAAGTCTGTTCTAGCCCCGTTTTTAATGATTTTTACGTTTTTGAAATCCTCGTAACAAGATCTACCTATTTCTACCATTTATTTGAGTTATGATGAAGGTCTAGGATTTGAACCATGTTAGAAATTTGTGCGTTTTGATGTTTAATGGTAGATTATGCATTTTTATTGTTGGAGAAATGACTTTTACTAAATAGTTTTTGGTGAAAACGCTAAAAATGACTAAATTATAAAAGTTATAAAATTTGTCATAAAAGTGTAATTTAGTGGAATTTTTGGGCTGCTATAGTTATGAAAATGATTCAGCTAGGCTTAAAGTGAAAAAAAATTGAATAAAAATAATTTTATGAGCATAGGGGAAAAAGTGTAAATATGACAAAGTTTAGGGGTAAAAATGTAAATTTGTAAAAATATGATATTTGGGTCAATTTGAATAATGTGAATAATAAATGAGCTATATTTGAAATGTTAGATCAAGAAAATTGAGATTCGGGCCTAAATCGGGAAAGTTCGAAATTATAGACTAAATTAGAATAGTTAGTCGTAATTGCATTTAAGGTAAGTTAATGTGATTAAATAAGCATGATATTTATGTTATTGTTTTTACACTTGAAACCTATTTTGCTATGGTTGTATTGATTTACATGTTAATGATATTGTGTATGGTAACGTGATGTACCATGAAGTAATCGATAGCTCAAATGTCGATAACATGTGATGGGATGATTGAATATAATGAAAATTTGATGGTGTAACACCCCGAATTTGGGCCTAGAAGTTTTAGGCCTTGAGCATAGGAGCGGTTGAAGGCAGCTTATAATATTTTTTTGTGCATGTAAATTTCGTTAATAAAGGCTTGTTTTAGTGGTTAAGTGTGCTGAGAAGTGTTGGAGAAGTCCTGGGTTCAAACCTGGACTCTAGCAAAAATTTTGGTTTAAGGTGAATAAAACCTTGGGTGTAGTAGGTAGGCCTTAAGAATATTGTTGGAGAAATTGTGCCACAAAAAGCCTTGTGGTCTAGTGGCAAAGTAGCGCCACATAAGAGGCAGGAAGGTGGCGTCATAGAGTTAGCAAGGAGGTCCAGGGTTCGAAACTCATGGCAATCAAAGAGCATTTATTTTGCTAATAGGGGGCGACAAGAGTTGGTGTTGAATTTAAACTCTGATGATGGAGGGATCCCACATCGGGAAGCTAACATAAGAGTGGATGCAAAGCTGGCTTTAAATAGAGAAAACCATGAGGAAAGTAAAGGTACCTTTCTTGGTTGATCCCTTTCGCTTTATGGCGTGCTCGTTTGGGTTGGGCATCGGCTAAGAGTTCTCAGAGCGCGGATTAACTCCAGTCTCCTATCAGGTGTGTATTTCTCACTACTCTAGCTGTAGGATGGCTACTTCGGGCTGCGATGGGGCGAAAGGGGCCATGTTGGCCCAATGGACCTACTGGCCCATTGGATAAGTTGTTTGATTGTGTAGTAAATATTGGACTAGACTAGGTGAATCTCAAATCTGTGGCTAGATTTGGGCTAAAAGGGCCACACGCGCGTATGGGCCCATTTGGGCCGAGAATGGGCTTTAGGCCCATTCGTATTGTTATCCTTGTTTAGAATACTTTAGTTTATCGAAATACCCCTGTAGGGTAGAATTACTGAAATACCCCTGTAGGGTAGAATTACCGAAATACCCTTGTAGGATAGAATTATTGAAATACCCTTGTAGGGTAAAATTACCAAAATACCCCTGTAGGGTAGAATTACTGAAATACCCCTATAGGGTAGAATTACTGAAATACTCCTATAAGGTAGAATTACTGAGATACCCTTGTAGGGTAAAATTACTGAAATACCGCTGTATGGTAGAATTACTGAAATACCCCTGTAGGGTAGAATTACTGAAATACCCCTGTAGGGTAGAATTACCGAAATACCCTTGTAGGATAGAAATACCGAAATACCCTTGTAGGGCAGAAATATCGAAATACCCTTGTAAGGTAGAATTACTGAAATACCCTTGTAGGGTAGAATTATCGAAATACCCTTGTAAGGTAGAATTACTAAAATACCCCTATAGGGTAGAAATACTGAAATACCCTTGTAAGGTAGAAATACCGAAATACCCCTGTAGGGTAGAATTACTGAAATACCCTTGTAGGGTAGAATTACCGAAATACCCTTGTAGGGTAAAAATACCAAAATACCCCTGTAGGGTAGAATTATCGAGATACCCTTGAGGGGTAAAATTACCATTTTGCCCCTAGGGTGTTAAATGACTATTTTGCCCTTGTGGGCAAGTGATTGACTTGGACTGTGTGGTTGACGGATTTGATTGTGAATACATGTTGGTGATATGAATGACTTGACTGTGATTGTTTGATTCAAATATGGGCATGACATTCTGCATACATGACATGTTGCATGGGCTGGGTTATATTGATGGAGGAAGCGTTCTGGTGGCTATGCCACAAATATCTGTGCTGGTGGCTCTGCCACAATATTTGTATCTGTTGACTCTGTCACAATATCTGTTCTGGTAGCCATGCTGCAAATTCTATGGTGTGTAGTGGATGGGTGGGTCGAGTTGTCTCCCCACATAGTGTAAGGTTGGTACGGGGGTGTATACGGATGGATATGGGTTGGGATTGCATTCACATTCTGATTCTGATTCTATTACCCGACATCGATTCGATTACGATTACTCACCTAATTCGATTCTCGATTTCGATTCGATTCTTTCACCTGATTCTGATTCTGATTCTCATTTTGATTCTAGTTCTGATAATGTTTCTTATTTTGTAATGGGCTAAGGCCCATCTGGTATTGTTTGTTATAATGGGCTAAGGCCCAATTGATACTGAAACTGTAAGTAGGGCTGGGGCCAGACTTTTAATTCTTTTATATGACTGACTGTTCCTTTTATATAGTAGGGGATTTCACACTGAGTTTTTGTAAACTCACCCCGTTTATTAACCTTTCAGGTAATTTCCAGTCTCAGATGGATCGGAGCTGCGAGGGTCTCGGAGGAAGCCACACACACTGTTTATGTTACAGTTTTGATTATGACTTTTAAATTTTTTATGTGGGTTGTAGTAAAACCGTTGTAATTTTCTAGATTTCAAATTTGGAATTTTATTTATTGTTCTTATAATTGCTAGTATTAGAACACGGTTTTCCAAAGCAACTACTGTTGTTCAAAACATCACGTATCCGCAATTGTTTTTAAATTAAGCTTCCGCAACTGCCAAGATTTTTACAAAGCTATTAAGAATGTTATTCAGCTGAGGATTTCTAACAGGTTTAAAAAAGGTATAAGTTTTTAATTATTAAGAAGGGTTTTTAATAGAAACATGGTTTTCGAAAAAACACTTCAATGTGACATGCCAAATTCGAGCCAAACTTCCAGGCCGGGTTTGGGGTGTTAAGATGGAACATGATATTTCTTTGAAACAAGTAAATTTGTATGTAAATAATATATTATTTTTACTTATGTTATAATATTTTGTTATTATATGAGATGTGGTTGTATATTGAATGATCACTTAATGTAAATTATGAATTTAAGTTGATTATGGATGAATTGGTAAAATGTTGAAAAGTGAGGAGTTTCCTGGTTGCACCTTCGGAATAGAAAAGATATGAATGATCCGCTGTGAGAACACATGTGTAGTACTCTGTGTAGGCTACTATGTTTCTAAGATGGTTTTAGGTCACATGTGTAGTACTAAGTGCAGGCTACTACGTGTACCAGATGATTAGGTCGCATGTGTAGTACTAAGTGCAGGCTACTATGCGTACCTGATAGCTTCGATCACATGTGTGGTACTAAGTGCAGGCCACTATGTGTAAGAGACGATTTTGGTCACAGATGTAGTACTAAGTGCAGGCTACTATGTGCACCAAGTAGCTTCAGTTACAAGGGTGGTAATATGTGCAGGCCACTGTGTATCTATTATTATTCCGATGAGTTCAACGAGATATTGACTAAGTGAAACTACATGTGATCATGTAATGACTAGTGTAATTGAATATGACTATGTGATGAATAAGTGCAGGTATATGTGTGTGAAAATTTATGAGCAATGTGCTCGATAGTTGAGTGAACTTTCGGTAAAATGGAACGGAGTAAGTGAGATTATGTAAGAGTGAAATTTGTAATAAAACAGTTTTGGATAGCAGTAGTTGTGTGACTTTGAAAAATCACCAAAAATGTTTGAAATTGAATTAGAAGTTTAATAATATATGAAATAAAATCTTATTGAGTATATTTTCACATAAAAGAAACGGTGAAAGTAAAAGAATTTTGTATTCTATGATATTTGAATTTTTTTGAGACAGGGTCAGAATGATTTTGGAATCCCCTATTTTGATTTGGAAAAATCATTAAAATTTATACAAATATAATTATGAGTTATAATTTATATGCTTAAAATCCTAAATGAGTCTATTTTCGAAAGTTACAAGCAAGAACATTATCCAAATCTTGTACAAAGAGATAATTAATTTTTAGTGCAGAGGGTTCAAAACTGTCAAACTGCGAAACAGGGTAGAATTTAAAGAATAAACTGTACTTATTGGATAATCCAAAAATTCTTAAAATTTTATGATAAGCAGATACATGAGTCTAGTTTCAGGGAAAATTAGTGGATCTTGTTTTGAAGTTCCGCAACTCAAGTTATAAGTAACTGAGTGACTATGACTTGATTAAATAGCTTAACTTGAACATTAGTAAAAGTGCAATTATGAATATTTTACCTTGGAATCATGTTGTAAGAATTGATGGAATCATGTTGATAAATTGCTTATTATTTTCATATGGACTTACTAAGCTATATATCTTACCCCTTCCTTTTCATTTCTTTAGTGTTGTTAGGTTAGCTCGGGGTTGGAGATCGTCGGAGGCAGCACCACACTATCGAGTTATTAGTAGGGGATATCGATAAGTCTTAAGCATCTTCAAGTGAGTGGCATGTATAGGAGCTTAGTTATTGATATGTGTTCTTATGATTTAGCCAAATGTATTGGCTTATATTGATTCATTGTATATAGCCATGAGATATGACTTATAATGTTTTGGCTTGTAAGCCTAATTATCCTTGCCATGTGTTGATACTTTGTGATATGATTATAATTGTCTGCCATGAATGAATAGTAAATAACATATGCGCTAGGACCATCGGGGTGGTCATGGCTATGGAATAAACGCGTAAATTGGCATTAAGTTGATAATGATTGAACATGGACATTTGTTGAATAAGTAGAGATTAATTATTGGGTAATATGTTATGGTTGATTGTTAAAAATGTGCTTTAGTGAGGCATGCTAAATCATTAAAATGATGCTATGATATGTGTGTTTAAAGTATTTAAGTATGTGAAAGATTAAGGCAAGAAAAAGGCTTGGAAAATAGCCTAAGTGTTGACCACACGGGCAGAGACATGACCGTGTGCCTCAGCCGTGTGGAGGACATGGCCTTAGCACACGGGCGTGTGACCCTAAATGTTTGCTAACATCATAAACAGAGAGTTACACGGGCTGAGGACACAGGCGTGTGAGACCACCCGGCCTACCCAAATGGGCGTGTGACTCTCCAAACATGAAAATTTTCTAAGTGTTGTAAAAATGTTCGTGAGTTCTCGGTTTAGTCCCAAACTACTTTTAATGCATGTTTAAAGCCTTGAAGGCTCGTGTATGGGACATTTTGCATGTGATTGAATAATTCTTAAATGATTGAAATTTTATGGCCCAGTTATACATATATGTGCATGTTTAAGTTCGGTAATACCTCGTATCCTGTCTCGGCATCGGACACGGATAAGGGGTGTTACAAAGGCAATATGGTGGACATATATTGATATTTACTATGTTATTATGGTTGTTACTTTAGAGTTAATGCTTTTAAGATTTATGAGACTTGGTGCTTGATTGTTCACATGTTTATTTAGATATGATTTGATGTTTTGAACTGATTATATTGACGTTATGAAGATTTTTAGGAGTTATAATCATTGCATGTTGATTTGGTATAAGTATGGATGATTGGAATGCTCATATATGTTGTATTTTTTTGGCTTGAAGTAGAGGTTTCGATATTCATATGTTAAAAACGATACCTCTAAAAATTTTGAGGTGTAAAAAGTTGGTTTTGCTAGTTGGTATCGACATTTTATCACGAGTATCGATACTCGGGGTGAAATTATCGATACTTGTTCAGTGGTACGATATTTTTCGATAGTTAGGTTTTCGAACAAGAAACAATAAGCTAGTTTGGTACTGATTTTCTAAGTGATATCAATACCAGTTGAGAGAATTATCGATACAACATGCATAGTATCGATACATACGTGACATATTTGTAAAAATGGCTAAATGATCCTAAAGCATGATTACTTGATGTTATAAGCTAGTTCGAATTATAATTAACATGGCCTATTGATAATCATTATGTGTTCATTATAAAACTCGTATAAATGCAATGAAAAAAATGATCGCATGAAATTTGATAATTGTATTGTTGCATATTCATTTGACGGTGATGTAGTGTCCTGGTACTAGGGCTCGGCAACCAGACCGGGTATGGGGTGTTACAGATTTCCATTGTAGAATGGCTTCAACATTTCTGGGATTAACATGGATTCCTTTGACCGAAATGACTTGCCCAAGAAAGATAACTTTTGATAACAAAAATTAAAATTTGCTAAGCTTCCCAAATAGTTACTTTTCAAGCAGTACTTGCAACTCAATTCTTATGTGCTTATCAAGCTCTACCTCTAACTTCGAATCATCAATGACCACAACTACAAACTAATACAAATACAAATGAAAAATATGGTTCATGAGATCCATGAATGTTGTAGGTGCATTCGTCAACCCAATTGACATCATTAGAAATTCATAGTGACCAAATCGCGTACAGATTGTTGTTTTTGGGACGTCACTATCTTTCACCTTAAGTTAATAATACCTCGATCCCAAATTGATCTTAGATAAGACTGATGCACTTTTAACTTATCAAACAAATGGTTCATGAGATCCATGAATGTTGTAGGTGCATTCATCAACGCAAATGATATCACTAGAAATTCATAATGACCAAACAGTGTATAGAATCTTGTTTTCGGCTTGTTACTATCTTTGACCTTTAGTTTATAATACCCCGATCTCAAATTAATCGTAGATAAGACTGATGCACTTTCAAAAATCAAGCAAAGTGTTGATACATGATAACAAATATTTGTTCTTGATTATAATCTTATTCAATTGTCGATAATCAATACAGAGCCGCATCAACCATCTTTCTTTTTAACGAACAATATTGGAGCTCTCCAAGGCAATATACTGGGATGTATAAAGACATGGTCCAGGAGACCTTGCAATTGAATTTTCATCTTTTTTAACTCCATTGGCACCATACAGTACGGAGTAATAGACATAGGAGTTGTACCCATGTAAAACTCAACTGCAAATTGAACCTCACGATCAGGAGGAAATCTTGACAGTTCCTTAAGAAACACATCTGGAACCCACATACTTTACAAATTTTGCTTATGTAGCTTTTATTTGATTCCGAGTTAGTAATATAAGTTAAATATACTTCAAAGCCTTGATTCAAAAGCTTATTAGCTTGAACTGATGAAATGATACGAGTAGAATTACTTGATCCGATGCCATTGACTTCAATAATTTCACTTTCTGGACTTTGGACTGAAAGCTTCTTTCTAAGATAGTACAAAATCCCACTATGCTCGGTTAACTAGTCTATTCCCAAAATTACATCAAAATCACCAAATAGCATGATCAACAAATCAGCTTGGAACAATTTATTCTAGATCACTAATGGGCATCGCTTGCACAGTTGATGAGCGAGTAGAGTTTGTCCCAAAGGACTATAAACAACTATTGCTACTTTTGACATCTCAGGTTTCAAATTCACCAATTTCATGAAGCTAGAGTTAACATATGAATTCATAGAGCTAGGGTTGATTAAAGCATGAACGAGTGCAGAATATAAAAAAATACTTGTTACAACATCAATAGCATCACCCTCTTCTTGAGTTCAAACCACTTAAGCTCAAGCAGGTGGCCTAACTTTAGATTGTTGGACAATAGAACCAGTTTCTCTTCTCTAACTACTCCTCGTTATAGAACTACCACAACTATTTCCCCATTCTCTAACTACAGGAATGGATCTCTGAGTACTAAGAGTAGTGTCATTATCATTTCTCAGAGATTTTCGACAAAGTATTCTTAAGACCCATATTAGAAGCAAGCCCTTATCAAATTCCAACATTCGCTTCTGTGATTCTTCTTGCAATGTTCCCAATTCAAAATATCCTAATCTCTCATGGGACATCTAGTACTACCCATTGTTGAATTTGGTGCCCTGAGTGCAATATTGATAAACCATAATATATACATATTTTTATCTCATGCTCGACATATTTTTGGATAATTTATCATAAGATTTAGTGAATTTGATGCTCCTGATCCTTTAAATTCATGTTTTATACTTAAGCGAGCATAGAAAGGTGAAAATAGCAAGAAATGGGCCAAAAACGGACAAAATGGGCTTACCTCAGTATTCCACACGGCCTAAGCACTTCCACACAGGTAAACCACACGCTCGTGTGAGGCACACGGGCAGGCCACACGCCCGTGTGTCATGGCTATGTTGACTAAAAACCAACTCAGAATTACATACAGCTTGACGACCTTCACACGGACGTGGCACACGGTCGTGTCTCGATCGAGCCCAAGTCTAATTCTACTCAGAAAAGGCTAATTTTGAGGGTTTTGAAGCATTCCAAAGTCTATATAAACACCTTAGAAGAGAATCAAGGGGGACACGTAGAGTAGGAGGCAGAAAATACTCAAGGATAACCATCGGAATCAGCTCGGAAGCAGGATCTACTTCAAGACTGAAGATCTCCATTCAATTTTCTTAGAAGTTCTTTGGGTTTCTTTATGTTTTGTTGTTTTCCCAATTTTGAGATGTTTTCCACTATTATGAACTAAACTCCCTAAATACCTAAGGGAGATGAAACCAAAGACGAATCTTATTACTATTTGAATTATATGATAAACACTTGTTCTTATTCTCAATTGTGAGTTTTAACCATTGCTTTAATATTCCAGAATATTAATTCAGGTTTTTGATGTGCTTATTCAGTGGAGCAAAAGTCCCTGTTTAAGAGTATATTATTCATAATTAAGTGAAGTTGCATGCAATCCTAGAGATAGGACGACATAAATCTGTCGGATTAGAGTCAAATCTAATAAGAGAATCCATAGATCCAGTTAATGTGACAATAGGGATTTTAATTAGAAAGAGATTTTGATTAATCAACCTAGATTCAGTTGTTTTTAGTCTCAAAAGAGTTATTAACATAAATTAGAGATTTCTATGGAGTAATTCAAGTGAATAAATCGTCTAATTCAGAAGTGATAAGTGAAGTCTAGGTGGATTCTTCATTGGGTATTGTCTTCTCCATCAGTTTTCTAAACAGTATTTTCCAATTTTTATCTCTGTCGTAATCTTAGTTAATTAGATAATTAGTCTTAGTTTAAATATTCACTTAATTGTTAGGCTAGATAATAAAAAGATAGTAATTACTAGTACTTTTAGTCCTCGTGGATACGATATTTCCGGTCTCACGATAACTATACTACTGTTCGATAGGTGTTCTTGCCTTAGTCAAATTTTTAGTTAGTTTCACGACCATCAAGTTTTTGGCACCGTTGCCGAAGACTAAAATATTAGGAATGCTTGATTTCTATTACATTAGGCATTTTTACTTTTATTACAATTTACTTTTTGTTTTTAGTTTAATTTTTCTTACTAATTTTCCTTTTGTTTACTTCTGGAAGGTATCTCTAGTTTATGACTAGAAGGAACCCGTCAGGACCTTTGCTTTTTGATAGTGAGATCGAGAGCACAACTCACAGAAACTGAAGAGAAATAAGGCGAAGCCTACAATACATAGAGGAAGGGTGAGAGGACGATATCCATGCTACAACTGAGGAGATGGCTGAGAATCAGAATAATCCGCTACCTTCTGTAGTTGCCGTGAATCCAATATGTCAGAATCTTGCTCCTCATACTATGTATGATTATGCTAAGCCCAATTTAATAGGAACTGAATCGAGTATAGTTAGACCTGCTGTTGCTACAAATAATTTTGAATTGAAACCTAACAAGATTCAAATGATACAACAGTTTGTTCAGTTTGATGGTTTGCAGGATGAGGATCCAAACACTCATTTAGTAAATTTTTTGGAATTCTGCGACACCATTAAGATTAATGGTGTTTCTGACGATGCCATTCGCCTTCGGTTATTTCCCTTTTCATTGAGGAATAAGGCTAAACAGTGGTTAAACTTGTTACCGAGAGGGTCAATCACCACTTGGGAACAAATGACTAAAAAATTTTTGCTTAAATATTTTCAGCCGGCCAAAACGGCTAAATTAAAGAATGATATCTCTTCTTCTGTACAAATGGATTTAGAAACACTTTATGATGCATGAGAGAGATAAAAGAATCTATTAAGAAGGTGCCCTCACCATGGGTTTCCTCTTTGGCTACAAGTTCAAACTTTCCACAACGGTTTGAATCCCTCAACTAGACAGATGGTTGATGTAATGGCTGGTGGAACCTTAAATAAAAAAACACCTGAGGAGGCTTATGAATTTATTGAAGAGATGTCACTGAATAACTATCAGTGGCAAGTCATGAGGATAAAGCCTAATAAAGCAACTGGTGTTTTCAACCTCGACGCGGTCACTATGTTATCGAACTAGGTAGAGCTTTTAAATAAAAAAATTGATGGTTTATGTGTCTCTATGCAGGTACATTTGGTGATGCAGTGTAACACAAGTGGAGGAGGAATAAATGATACAGAATGCCTAGCTTACGACCCTAGTATTATGAGCGAGCAAGTCTACTCTATGGGTAATAATTCTAAACCTCAGAATAACCCCTATAGTAATACTTACAATACAGGTTGGAGGAACCATCCCAACTTCTCTTGGGGTGGTCAAGGCAATCAAAGACTACAACCCCCTCTAGGCTTTTAACCACCTTACCTGTAGGAAAAAAAGCTAAACCTTGAGGAGATGCTAACAAAATTCATCTCGATGTTAGAAGCACGTTTCCAAAACACCGAGACAACGTTTAAAAATAAGCAAGCATCGATTCAAGGTCTTGAGAATCAAATAGGACAGCTTGCTAAATTGATCTCAAAAGACCACAAGGTAGCTTGCCCAGCAACACCGAGGCTAACCCAAAAGAGTAGCTTCATGCGATTACTGTTCAATATGAAGAAGGGTTAGTTGATCCTAAACCAGAACCAAGGCAAGAAATAGTGGTAGTCAAAATAAGGTGGATGAAATCTAGAACAAACAAAAATCGGTAAGCAGAGATTATACACCTCGCGTGCCGTACTCTAAAGTGACAAAGAAAGACCGCACAGATGAAAAATTTGGTAAGTTTATTAACATCCTAAAAAAATTACATATTAACTTACCGTTTATTGAAGCTCTTTCACAGATGCCCAACTCAGTGAAATTTTTAAAAGAGCTCTTGGCTAATAAGCGAAAATTAGATGATGCATCGCATCTGGAATTAAACGCGGTTTGCTCAGCCATTTTACAGAATAAGCTACCTAATGTGTGTGATAAGTTTTAAATTTATAATTGATCGTACTTTAAAACTAACTATTATCACGATAAAGGCAAGCGCACCTATTGAACAGTAGTATAGCTTATAGCAAGACCGGAATGTCGAACCCACAGGAACTAGAAGTACTAGTATTAACCTTCTTTTTATTATCTAGCCTAAAAGTAAGGGGATTTGATTTATCTAAACTAATCAACTAAACTAAGATTGCACAGGAAGTAAATTCGGGAAAATACTTTTGGGAAAACTGATTGATTTGGACAATACCCAAGGAAAAATCCACCTAGACTTCACTTGTTACTTGACTCTGAATTAGACGATTTATTCACTTGACTCGATCCATAGAAATCCCTAGTTTATATTATTATCTCTCTCAAGACTAACAACATCTAACCCTAGGTTGATTACCCTAGGTTGATTAATTGAAATCTCTTTCTAATTAAAACCCCTAGTGTTGCATTAACTCGATCTATGGATTCCCTTATTAGGTTTGACCCTAATCCGGCAGATTTATGTCACCCTATGTCTAGGGGTGCAATCAACTCTGCTTAATTATGCTAGATCTACTCTTAGATAGGGACTTTTGCTCCTCTGGATAAGCACATCAATACTTGAGTCAATATCCTAAAATATTAAAGCAAGAATTAAGAACACATAATTAAGAACAAATCAGGTATTTATCATATAATTCAGAAAATAGTAACAAGATCCATTTTAGGCTTCATTCCCCTTAGGTATTTAGGGGATTTAGTTCATATTTGTAAAAGAAAACATCTCAGAAGAATAATAATAACAAAACATAAAGAAACCCAAAACCCCTTGAAGGAAATTTAATGGAGATCTTCAGTCTTGAAGGAGAATCTGGCTTTTGAGATGGATCAATCGGCATTCTTCGAGTAATTCATTGCCTTCTACTCCGTGTCTCCTTTTTAATCCTCCTCTAGGGTGTTAATATAGGCTTTAGAATGCCTCAGAACCCTCCAAAGTGCCCTTTTCCAAATAGAACTAGACTTGGGCCCGACAGGGACATGGCCGTGTGTCATGCCCATGTGAGGTGGCTTAGGCCATATTAGAGTCTGTTAAATAGACACCGGCATGTGGGCTACCTGTGTGAGGAAGTCCAGACCGTGTTAGAGTCTGTTAATTAGACATGGGCGCGTGGTCTACCCGTGTGAGGAAGTCCGGTCGTGTCGATTTCAACGTTGCCCCATTTTCTCTGTTTTTTGGCCCGTTTCTCACTTTTTTTACTCTCCTATGCTCTCCTAAGTAGATTTCTGACGATTATAAATTATGCTTTTATATAGTAAATGGATCTTGATAGAGCCACGATAGATGACGTGGAAAGTAACGCATCGGCTCCCACTAAAGGGATCGCGCCAGTAGAAAGTGAGCCTGTAATTATGGTCCAAGGTGGAGGGCTAGAGAAACCTACCTCCGAATGATGGACGCTTGGTCACAGAGTTTGTTCATGTGAATCCGAACACTCCACCTCTCCCACCTCCTCTAATTCCTCAATATACCTCGGTAGCTCCGTAATACGCAGACATGTTTAGAAGAGAGAAGCCTCTAGTGGATAAGATCCGAAAACAAAGGGCTGAGGAATTCCGGGCTTGTATAGATGATGACCTGGAGAGAGCAGAGTTTTGGCTAGAAAATACCATTAGGGTATTTGATGAACTATCATGCACACCTGAAGAAGAGTACGAGAAATACGCAGTGTTACTTCTACGGGATTTGGCTTACCAGTGGTGGAACACTCTCGTGTCTGTCGTACCGAGAGAGAGAATCATGTGGGAATTCTTCTAGGAGGAATTCCAGAAAAAGTATATTAGCCAAAGATTCATAGACCAAAAGAGGAAGGAATTCCTAGAGATAAGGCAAGGTCGAATGTCAACGATGGAATATGAACGTGAGTTTGTGAGGCTTAGTAAGTATGCGCGTTAGTGCGTATCCACAGAAGACACCATGTTTAAAAGGTTCAAAAATAGCCTCAAAGAAGATATTCGAGTGTTTGTGGGCATCTTAGAGCTGCGGGAATTTGTAGCACTTGTTGAAAGAGCCTGTAAGGCTGAAGAGCTGATTAAAGAATGGAGGAAAGCGACTTTTGAGTCGCGAGATTCAAAGAAGAGATAGATAGGGAAATCACATCAATCCTCGTCTAAAAGATCGAAAGAGTTCATTACCTAATCGAATGCTTCGATGAGGTATTCAAATAGTAACAAGAACCGGCAGAACACAACTTCTAAAGCCCAGTCCACTTCAGTCGCAAGTGCTGGTAGCACTCGGCCAAATAGGCTAGAATGCTCACAATGTGGTAGGCATCATTTTGGTGAGTGCTAAGGGAATGAAAGGGGCTGTTTCAAGTGCGGATCATTGGAACACTTCATCCGTGATTGTCCTGAATTGGATGAGAGAGAGAAAATAAGATATGAAAGCGAGTAGTGCTCCTTTGAGGGGTAGGCCACAAAAGAACCCCGGAAGTGGGGCTAGCAGTAGAAGCATGCCAAGAGATGCTGCGGTGAGGTCCGAGGGTAGAGTGCCTACAAAGACTTATGCTATTCGAGCTCGGGAAGAGGCAGAGTCTCCTGACGTGATCACGGGTACCTTTTCTATCCATAAAATATCTGTTGTTGCTTTAATTGACCCGGGATCTACTCACTCTTATATTTGTATGAAATTGATACCTCGTATGATTATACTAGTAGAGTCCACAGAGTTTGTAATAAAAGTGTCCAATCCTTTAGGCAGACATGTACTGGTGGACCAAGTAAGTAGAAATTGCCCTTTGACAATTAGAGGTCATTGTTTTCCAGCTAACTTGATGTTATTACCGTTTAATGAGTTTGATGTAATCCTTGGGATAGATTGGCTGACTGCTCATAATGTTGTGGTGGACTGCGGGAAAAGGATAATTGAGTTGAAATGTAAAGATAGAAATGTTCTTCGAGTTGGACCAGATGGGTCATATAATCTGCCTGTAGTAATATCGTCTTTAATTACCGAGAAATATTTGAGGAAATGACATGAGACTTATCTAGATTTTGTGTTGAATACTCAAGTGTCTGAGTTGAAGATTGAATCAGTACCAGTGGTTTGTGAGTCTACAGACGTGTTTTCGAAAGAATTACCCGGATTGCCTCCGGTGAGGGACATTGAGTTGGTCCCCAGTACGACACCCATCTCGATTTCTCCGTATAGGATGGCTCTAACGGGGTTAAAGGAGTTGAAAGCATAGTTTCAAGAGCTAACGGACAAGGGCTTTGCAAGACCGAGTTTTTCACCATGGGGTGCTCCAGTACTCTTCGTGAAAAAGAAAGATGGGTCGATGAGATTATGTATCGACTATAGACAGCTCAATAAAGTAACAGTGAAGAACACGTATTTTTTGCCAATGATCGACGACCTGTTTGATCAGTTAAAGGGAGCCACAGTATTTTCCAAGATTGATCTAAGATCCAGATACTACTAGTTAAGAGTAAAAGAGCAAGATGTACCAAAGACTACTTTTCGGATGAGATATGGGCATTAAGAGTTCCTCGTCATGCTCTTTGGTTTAACTAATGCCCCGATGGTGATTATGGATTTGATGAACAACATTTTTCGACTGTATCTAGATAAGTTCATCGTCGTCTTTATCGATGACATATTGGTTTATTCGCGTGATGAGAGCGAGTACACGGAGCATTTGAGAGTTGTGTTGCAAAATTTGACAGATAAGCAGCTTTACGCCAAGTTCAGTAAGAGTGAATTTTGGCTTAAAGAGGTCGGATTTTTAGGACACATTGTGTCGGATGACGAGATTAGAGTTGACCCGAGCAATATCTCGACTATTATTGAGTGTAAACCGCCGAGGAATGTGACTAAGGTCCAAAGCTTTTTAGGATTGGCTAAATATTACAGATGGTTTGTAAACGGATTTTCTATGATAGCTACGCCGATGAAAAGGCTACTACAAAAGGATTTCAAGTTTGAATGGATAGAAAAGTGTCAACAGAGTTTCGAGAAATTAAAGACTTTGTTGACCGAAGCCACAGTGTTAATGCAACCGGAGTCAGGCAAGGAGTTTGTGGAATATAGCAATGTCCCCTTGAATGGTTTGGGGTGTGTGCTTATGCAAGAAGGGAAGGTCATAGCTTACGCTTCAAGACAACTGAAGCCACATGATAAGAACTACCCGACGCATGATTTAGAGTTGGTTGCCATCATATTCGTGTTGAAAATTTGGAGACACCATTTATATGGCGAGAAATGTTGGGTATTCACCGACCATAAGAGCTTAAAGTACTTGATGACTCAAAAGGAGTTGAATTTGCGACAACGCCGATGGTTAGAGCTGTTAAAGGATTACGAGTGAATAATAGATTACCATCCAGGAAAAGTGAACGTCATTGCCGGTGCATTGAGTAAAAAATCGTTATTCGTGTTGAGAGCAATGAATGTCACTATGGCTTTGTCTGATGATGGTTCAGTTCTATCAGAGATGAGAGCTAGACCGGCATTTCTTCAAGAGATCCGAGAAGATCAGAAAGGTGATGAGAAATTGCAAGCCAAGAGAACTCAGTGTGAGTCAGAAATTGAATCAGATTTTTGAATTGGTACCGATGGATGTATAATGTTCAAAGACAGAGTTTGTGTACCCAAGGACAATGAACTTATTCAGAAGATTCTGAGAGAGGCACATAGTGGTTGTTTGTCCATCCACCCGGGCAGTGTGAAAATATACAACGACCTTAAGAAAATGTATTGGTGGTCGGGTATGAAAAGAGATATTTCAGAGTTTGTGTCTAAGTACCTAGTGTGTCAGCAAGTGAAGACTTAACACCAAGTATCTTCGGGTCTACTTCAGCCTATCACGGTCCCTGAGTGGAAGTGGGATCGGATCACTATGGATTTTGTAACGATTTTTCCCTTGACCCTGAAGAAAAATGATGTTGTTTGGATTGTTGTGGATAGGATAACAATGTCGACACACTTTATACGTGTGCATACCGACTACTCCCTTGAAATATTAGCCGACTTGTATGTTTCTAAGATAGTGAGACTACATGTAACACCCCATACCCGTGACTGACGCCGGGGCAGAGTATAAGGCATTATTTAACTTGGTCTCAAGCATTCAAATGACTTCAAGTCATCGAGACTCGATCCAAATTAAAACTTTTTCGATTTCTACTTTAAACTACTTATTATGGGCTTACGTGCCCCAATTTAACCGTCGACATTTATTCGGGACCATTCCAGGCCCTTAAACCATCCTTAAGAAATTTGCCTTTAAAACAGGGCACACGTCCGTGTGAAAGGGTAACACGCCCGTGTGACCATATCGACATGGCCGTACTGATAGCCCGTGTGGCTCACACGGCCTAAGCCCTCTTGGACACGCCCATGTCCTACACCCGTGTGGAATTAAATTCTAATTCACACATACAGGGGTTTTCACACTGCCAGACACACGCCCGTGTCAATGGCCCGTGTCTCTCACATGGCCATGACATGCCTGTGTCTTAGCCAGTGTGCAAAAACTTGGGTATTCTGTTTCTGACGTCAGCATCCCTAAAATGTCACACGGCCATGGCACACACTCGTGTACTAGGCCGTGTCCTCCACACAGCTAAGACACATGGCCGTGTCTCTGCCCGTGTATTTAATACCATGCATACTGACTTGAAACTTTTATGTGCAGGGGATACACGACCGGACTACACACCCATGGGGCTGACCGTGTGTCACACACGGCCTAGACACATGCCCGTGTGTCTACCCGTGTGGACATTATGAGGCTATTTGCCAAGCCTCAATGCCACCCTTACATACCTATTTTCATATCAATACCAAAAAAGCAAAATTTCCAAAATCAAACCAGCCATAATAGACATTCATTCAACCATGAAGATGCATCCTTTATAAACCCAACATGAAAGTTAGCCGTCCTTCAAGGCTTAATGCAAAGTGTGGGATCCATCCCAAACCAACAAATTTGGCCATTTCACAAAACACAAAGTAATAAGGTCTAGCCCTATACATGCCATACTCAAGAATATAAATCCAACTATACCGAACGTTTCGACTGATAGTGTGATCGATATCTCTGACTTTCGGTGATCCTTGAGCTAATTAGGCGGCACTAAGAGGAAATGGAAATGAGAGGAAGTAAGTGTAAAGCTTAGTAAGTTGAAAATAAATAAATATACAACAACAAATTCATCAATGATTATCATGCTCATAATACAAAGGTATGCATAAGCACACTTACTTATTACCATCCATACAAGTCGTATATACTATATTGAGCTCATTTCTCATACGTAGCAATTAGGTACCTGTACCACTCACAACATGGTTATACTTTCCTATTTACCTCACAATTGTAATTTTCACCATTGAACCATTCGAAACTCTACCGGATATTTCATGAGCCTCAAACATGGGGTAAGGTGCCAATGTGGGACATGGTCTTACATTGGCTATCATCTTCGAGGCCGATGCCATGTCCCAGACATGGTCTTACACTAGCTGTCGCATACCCGTGTCGATGTCATGTCCGAGATATGGTCTTACACTGACACGCCTCGTAGCCGATGCATGTCCCAAACATGTCTTATACTGGCTTATGTCCCGAGGCCGATGCATGTCTCAGATATGTCTTACATGGCACTCGTCTCAATGTCGATGCCATGTCCTAAACATGGTCTAACACTGGCTCTCTTAATGGGGCCAATGCATGTCCCAGACATGTCTTATACTAGCTCACATAAGTGCCCAAATGTCACGGCATAAATATCCAGTTTATTTCCTATGGTTCCACGGGATTTCTACTATCACAATTATCATTATGCATTCTCAATTTACAGTCAACCAATTCATGCCGTATCAATCAAATGAAAATTCTAACACATATAGTAGCAATGTAGTTGTATTATTTACATACAACTTACCTGGGATTACAAAATGTACACGACTAGTCAGTTTAGTTGATTTGCTTGGCCTTCCCCCAGTCTAGGTTCGGATTTGAAAATTCTTGATCTATATTAGCAAAATGCACTCATTTAGTCACTAAACACGATTAGGTAATTTAAAATTCACATCTTGGGTAAAATGACCATTTTGCCCCTAGACCTTGGCAAAATGACCATTTTGCCTCTATGCTCGAAAATCAGTTTTTATCTAATTTCTTTGTATCTCAAGCCTAGCCAAACTCTTTTTACTCTTATAGCAACCCCAAATTTTCACTATTTCACACACTTATCACATATTTTGCAACTTATGCAAAACAGCCCCTTTAGGTGTTTTCCATAAAAACTCCTTCACAAAAGTTATTTATAACATAGCTAGGACTCATATTCTTCCATAAAATTTCAGAAAACACCTTAAATACTCTCATGGAAAAACCCTAAACTTTCAACCATTTTGCAAAGATAGTCCCCTCATTTGAAAGCTCATGCTTCAAGGGTCTCAAAAATGCAAAAATCATCAACAAATGGTAGGAAAATCACTTACTTGAGAGGACTTAAAGTTGCTGAAATTTTTGAAGCTCAAAACCCTTACAATGGCTAGAAAAATTAGTGGGAGTGAAGAGAAAATGAAAGAAAAAGATGATAGCTAGGCTTAGGCATTATTTTAATACACCTTATGTCATCAACCTACCTAATATTGACTTTTCAACATTTCTCTCTACCATGGCTGGCCAAGCTATCATAATAGGGTCTTATTGCCCGTTAAAATCCTCCAATTTGATTCTCTTACAATTTAACACCCTTAACTATAAATTTAGGACTTTTGCACTTTATTCGATTTAGTCTTTTTTTGCAATTGGGCTCTCAAACGTCAAAATCATCTTACCAAAATTTTCATGCACCAATATATTCATGCTAGAACATCAAAATAATAATAAAAAAATCTTTTTAACTTCGAATTTGTGGTCCTGAGACCACTATTGAGACTAGGCTCTAAATCGAGCTGTTACATTTCTCCCCCCTAAGGGATTTTTGTCCCCAAAAATCTTATCAGCGAATAATTTCGGGTACTGCTCTCTCATAGACTCCTAGGGTTCCCATGTGGCTTCCTCGACTCCATGTCTATGCCACAAAACTTTTACAAGTGCTATACTCTTATTTCTCAACTATTTGACTTTCTGGGCTAAAATCTTGACTGGCTCTTCGCCATAAGTCATGTCTGGAAGAATCTCAACCTCTGTCGGCTCAATCACATGTGAAGGGTCTGATCTATATCGATGTAGCATGGACACATGAAACACGTCGTGAATCTTTTCCAATTTCGGTGGCAAATCCAATCGGTAGGCAATTGGCTCTACTCTCTCGGTAGCCATATAAAGTCCTATAAAGCGAGGAATCAGCTTGCCCTTTTTACCAAATCTAAGAACTTTTCTCCATGGAGATACTTTTAAAAATACCTTATCACCAACTAGAAACTCAATTTCCTTTCGTTTCAAATTCACATATGATTTCTGTCTATCTGAGGTGACCTTCAAATAGTCACAAATCACTTTAATTTTCTCTTCAGTCTCTTTGACTAAATAGACCCCATGAATCTAGTTCTCTTTCAACTCAGTCTAGTATAAGGGTGTTTGACACTTCCGCCCATACAAAGCCTCATAAGGCGTCATTTTCAGACTTGTCCGATAACTGTTATTGTAGGCGAATTCAACCAAGGGTAAGTATCTTTCCCAACTACCTTGAAACTCAAGGACGCAACACCGAAACATATCCTCTAATATCTGAATTACTCTCTCTGACTTACCATCTATTTGCGGATGGAAAGTTGTGCTAAAACTCAGCTTTGTTCCCAATGCCTCTTGTAACATTTTCCAAAATCTCGAGGTAAATATCAAATCTCTATTTGAAATAATTGATATGGGTACTCCGTGTAGTCTCACAATTTCGAAGATATATAAGTCGGCTAATCTCTCAAAGGAGTAGTCGGTACACACCGGTATGAAGTGTGCCGACTTTGTTAGTCTATCCACAACAATCCAAACAACATCCTTTCTCTTTGGGGTTACCGACATACCCATCACAAAATTCATAGTGATCCGATCCCACTTCCACTCGGGGACCATGATAGGCTGAAGTAGACCCGAAGGTACTTAGTGTTCAGCCTTCACTTGCTGACACACTAAGCACTTAGACACAAACTCTAAAATGTCCTTTTTCTTAAGGTCGTTATACATTTTTACACTGCCCGGATGTGTAACACCCCTCACCCATATCCAACACCGGAACAGGGTTTGAGGTGCTACCAAACTTAAACTCAACCATTCTTAGGAAATCGGGCCATGAAATTTGATCACTTTAAAACTTTTCATTTCATATACAATTTGTCCCATAATAGGGCTTATGGGTCCCAAAACATACATTCAAGGTGCTTCGAGACCAAATCAAGGGCTCAAGAAAAACTCGGAGAACTTCATGCTTTAAGGCTCCACATGCCCATGTGGGTATAGGGCACACGCCCGTGTGCTAGGGACACGCCCGTGTCCCGCACCCGTGTGACTAATTTAATCCCACAATTTTTCATAAAATAGGTGTAGACTTCACATAGCCTGGACACACACCCGTGTCCTTTGCCCGTGTCCTTTCACATAGCCATGACACGTTCGTGGCGTAGCCCGTGTGCAAAAACTTGGGTATTCTATTTCTGACGTTAGCATCACACGACCATGGTACACGCCCGTGTACTAGGTCGTGCCTTTCCACACGGCTGAGACACACGGCCTTGTCTCTACCCGTGTGACCCTTACCATGCATTCTGACTTGAAATTTCTAAGTGCAGGGGACACACGACCTTCTCACACGCCATGGGGCTGTCCGTGTGTCGCACACGGGCTAGACACACGCCCGTGTGTCTATCCGTGTGGACAATATAAGGCTATTTACCAGGCCTAATTGCCACCCTAGTATGCCTATTTCCATGTCAATACCAACCAATACCGAATCAAGCATGATAGACATTCATTTAACCATGAAGATGCATCTATTATAGACTCAAAATGAATGATATCCTCATTCAAGGCTTAATGTGAGTGTGGAATCAATTCTAAGCTAACACGTTTGACCAATTCTCAAAGACACAAAATAATAATATCTAGTCCTATACATGCCATAATAAAAAATATAGATCCTACTATACTGAGTATTACGACTGATAGTGTGATCGATATCTCTAACTTCAAGGGATCCTTGAGCTAGTTAAGCGGCACTGAAAGAAAAGGGAAAGGAAAGACAGTAAGCATAAAGCTTAGTAAGTTGCATATAAATAAATATACAACAACAATTTCACCATTAGTAATCATACTCATAGTTCAAAGGTAAGCATAAACTTGACTTACTCATTACTGACTACTCAAGTCACATTTTCTAATTTGAGCTCATTACTCATGCATACCAACTAGGTACCTGTACCACTCACAACATTATTATACTTTCCTTTTTAAATCACTTTCATAACCTTTAAAGTTGAACCTTTTGGAATACTACCAGATATTCCATAAGCCTCAAACATGGGATAAGTTGCTAAAGCCATGTCCCAGACATGGTCTTATACTAGCTCTCGTATATATGTGCTGATGCATGTCCCAGACATGTCTTACACTTGCAAAACTCTTAGCCGATGCATGTCTCAGACATGTATTACACTGGCTATCGTCATCGAGGCCGATGCATGTCCCAGACATGTCTTACACTAGCACTCATCTCAATGCCGATGCCATGTCCCAGACATGGTCTTACACTGAGTTTTCTTGGCTTGCAACTTCTCATCATCTTTCTGAGCTTCTTGGATCTCTTGAAGAAACGTTGGTCTATAATTATGATGTATGAATATGTAGCCTTACCAATGTGGTGGAAATGAATTAATATAGTGTGATAAACTTAGTATCGTTAATTTACACTAAAATAGTTTGACAGCAACCATAGTCCGACTTTGAAAATACACTAAAAATAGTGAAAAATGAGTTAGAGGCTGAATAAGATATGGAATTAAAGACTATTGAGCCTAGATTCTTATAAAAAAAACCAAGGAAAAGAGTTTCCTATAATGAGATATTTTAAGTTGTGTGAGATAGAATTAGAATGAATTCGAAATCCCCTGTTCTGATTTGAGAAAAATATTATAAATTGTAAAAAAAATACTATGAGTTATAATTTATATTTTTCGAATCCTTATTGAGTCTATTTTTAAAAGAAATTGATGAGAACATTATTCAAGTTCTGTGATATGAGATAATTGAAATTTAGTGTAGAAGGGTCGGAACTATTAGATAGTGAGTTAGGGGTAACTTTGAGAAATAAAATATACTATTTGGCTAAACCAAAAATTCTGGAAATTTTATGATATAAAGGTACATGAGTTTAGTTTCAAGAAAAATTAATAAAACTTAATTTTGAGTTTCGTAGCTTCGGATATAAATATTGTATTGACTATTATACAAGAAGAAAGCTTATCATGAACTTAAGAATATGTTGGGAACATTGATGAAACATGTTAATGAGTTGCTTATTTTTTTCATATGAACTTACTAAGTATAAAGCTTACCCCCCTTCCTTTCCCATGTTCTCTAGTGTTGCTAGGTTAGCTTGAGTTGGAGTTCGTCGGAGATATTATCACACTGTTAAGCTATCGCTATTGGTGTAAGTGATTTCAAGTACTTTGAGTCTATGACATGTATATGAGTTTAAATATTTGAGTATGTGATTTTTTTAGCCAAATGTATTGGATTATTTTGATTATGGGGTTGTAAACCCATTTTAAATATGCATGCATGTGCTATGGTCTTACGTGATGAGTTTATGATGATTATGACATGTTGATAGCTATAACATTAATATGGTAAAGATGAAGGTAAAATCTATGATATTGGTTGCATGTGAAATTGTCATGATCATGACATGTTAGGAATGTTTAAGTGCCAAATTTTTCCGTGTTGTATGCTATTGTTTAAGTAGTGTGCATGTGTTGTGAGGGTGAAAAAAAGACTTGGAAAATAACCTTGTATTTGTCTACACGGGTAGACACACGGGCTTATGTCTAGGCCATGTGTGACACACGGTCCGCCCCCCATGGGCGTGTTGTCCAGCCGTGTATCCCCTGCACCTAAGTTTTTTGAAGTCAGTATGTATGGTAGTGAGTACACGGGCAAGAGACATGGCCATGTGTCTCAACCGTGTGAAGGACATGGCCATAAGACAAGGGCGTGTGCCTTAGCCGTATGGCTTCAATTTGTTCATGACCAAATTGGCAGAATGTCCAGGTTTTTAGACACGGGCATGTGCCCTATACCCACACGGGCGTGTGGAGCCTTAAAGCATAAAATTCTTCTAAGTTTTTCTTAAGTTCTCGGTTTAGTCTCGAACCATCTCTAATGCATATTTTGGGCCTCGTGAGCCCGTTTAAGGGACAAAATGTATGTGAAATGAAAAGTTTTAAATTGATCAAAATTTTACGGCTTGATTTTATATAGTTGGTTGAGTTTAAGTCCGGTAGCACCTCGAACCCTGTCCCTACATTGGATACGGGTGAGGGGTGTTACATTATCTCGAAGAATTCTTTCCTCTTTTGATCCATGAATCTTTGGCTAATATATTTTTTTCAGAATTCCTCCCGAAAGAATTCCCATGTAATCCTCTCTCTCGGTATAATGGACATGAGAGTGTTCCACCACTGATAAGTCGAGTCCCGTAGAAGTGACACGGCATACTTTACGCACTCTTCAGGCGTGCATGACAGTTCATCAAATACCCTGATGGTGTTTTCTAGCCAGAACTCTGCCCTCTCCAGATCATCATATATACTAGCCCGAAATTCCTCGGCCTCTTGTATTCGGATCTTGTCTACCGGAGGCCTCTCTCATCTAAACTTGTCCGCACCTTGCGGAGCTACCGGGGCATAATGAGGAATTGGAGGAGGTGGGGGAGGTGGAGTGTTCGGGTTCGCATGAACAAACACCGTATACCAAGCATCCATCATATGGAGGTAGGCTTCTCTAGCCCCTCCATCATGGCCCATAGTCACGGGCTCACTCTCTACTGGCGCAGTCCTTTCTGCGGGAGCCGACGCATTACTTTCCACGTCATCTGTCGTGGCTCTATCAGGATCTATTTACTATATGAAAACATAATTTATAATCTTCAGAATTCATTACACTATCAATGTACATCTATGGCATGTATAGCTAGACCGTACTCTCGCTAGGTTAGTCCTAGAACCGACTAAACCATAGCTCAGATACCACTAAATGTAACACTCCTCACCCGTATCCAACGCCAGAATAGGGTTTGAGATGCTACCAAACTTAAAATCAACCACTCTTAGGAAATTAGGCCATAAAATTTTGATCAATTTAAAACTTTTCATTTCATATACAATTTGTCCCTTAATAGGGCTTATAGGGCCCAAAACATACATTCAAGGTGGTTCGAGACTAAACCGAGGGCTCAAGAAAAACTCAGAGAATTTCATGCTTTAAGGCTCCACACGCCCGTGTGGGCATAGGGCACATGCCCGTATGCTAGGGACACGCCCGTGTCCCGGACCCGTGTGGCAAATTTAATCCCACAAATTTTCATAAAATAGGTGCAAACTTCACACGGCCTGGACACATGCCCGTGTCCTTTCACACAGCCATGACACACCCGTGGCGCAGCCCATGTGCAAAAACCTGGGTATTCTATTTCTAACGTCAGCATCAGACGACCATGGTGCACGCCCGTGTACTAGGCCGTGCCCTTCCACAGGCTGAGACACACGGCCGTGTCTCACCCGTGTGACCATTACCATGCATTCTGATTTGAAATTTCTAAGTGTAAGGGACACGCGGCCTTCTCACACGCCCATGGGGCTGTTCGTGTGTCACACACAGCCTAGACATACACCCATGTGTCTACCCATGTGGACAATATGAGGCTATTTACCAAGCCTTATTGGCACCCTAGTATGCCTATTTCCATGTCAATACCAACCAATACTGAATCAAGCATGATAGACATTCATTTAACCATGAAGATGCATTTATTATAGACTCAAAATGAATGATATCCTCATTCAAGGCTTAATGTGAAGTGTGGAATCAATTCCAAGCCAACACACTTGGCCAATTCTCAATGACACAAAATAATAATATCTAGTCCTATACATGCCATAATAAAAAATATAGATACTACTATACCGAGTATTATGACTGATAGTGTGACCGATATATCCAACTTCAAGGGATCCTTGAGCTAGTTAAGCGGCACTGAAAGAAAAGGGAAAGGAAAGAGAGTAAGCATAAAGCTTAGTAAGTTGCATATAAATAAATATACAACAACAATTACACCATTAGTCATCATACTCATAGTTCAAAGGTAAGCATAAACCTGACTTAATCATTACCGACTACTCATGTCACATTTTCTAATTTGAGCTCATTACTCATGCATACCAACTAGGTACCTGTACCACTCACAACATTATTATACTTTCCTTATTAAATCACTTTCATAACCTTTAAAATTGAACCTTTCAGAATACTACCGGATATTCCATATGCCTCAAACATGGGATAAGTTGCCGAAGCCATGTCCAGACATGGTCTTATACTAGCTCTCGTATATACGTGCTGATGCATGTCCCAGACATGTCTTACACTAGCACAACTCTTAACCGATGATGTCTTAGACATGTCTTACACTAGCACTCATCTCAATGCTGATGCCATGTTCCAGACTTTGTCTTACACTGGCTATCATTATGTGGTCGATGCATGTCCCAGACATGTCTTACACTAACACACAAATAACCTGAATGTCATGGCATGAATATCTGGTTTGTTTCCTAGGGTTCCAACGAGATCTTTCTATTATCTCAATCATTAATAAGCATTCTCAGTTCACAATCTAGCAATTCATACTATATCAAATCGATAACAATTCGAATATACGCATTAACAGTGTAGTTGTATTATTTACATACAACTTACCTCGGTTTACAAAATGTACTCGACTAGTTGATTTAGTCGATTTGCTTGGCTTTCCCCCGGTCTACGCTCGGATTTGGTATTTCTTGAACTACAATAACAATATGCACTTAATAAGTCACTTTATCAACCTAGGCACTCAACAATTCACAATTAGGCTAAATGACTATTTTGCCCCTAGACTTTTACAAAATGACCATTTTACCCCTCGGCCTGAAAATCGATTTTTATTGAATTTGTTTATTTCTTAGACTAGCTAAACCTCTTTGACTCTTATAGAAACTCCAAATTCCTACTATTTTGCACATTTATTATCTATTTTGGAACTTATGCAAAATAGTCCCTTTAGGTGTTTTCATGCTAACACCTTTCACAAAAGTTGTTTATAACACAACTAGGACTCATATTCTTCCATAAAAACTCAGAAAATATAATAAATCCGTTCATTTCAAAACTCTAAAATCTTAATCATTTTGCAAAATAGACCCCTCATTTGGAAGCTCGTGCTTTAAGGGTCTCAAAAATGTAAAAATCATCAAGAAAATCATCAAGATCACTTACATTATGAGAGGAATAAGTTGCTGAAAATTTTTAGCTTTCAAAACCCTCCTATAGATGGTAAAAATCGGTGGAGAAGAAGAAAAATAAAGAGGAAATGGCCTTTGTTTTATTTAATTTAGAACTAGTCAAAATTGGTGACCAAACACCACCTAATTTTGACTTTCCCATCAATTTGTCTCCTATGGTTGGCCACCCTAGTCTTTAAGGGTCTAATTGCTTTTTAAAGGCCCTCAATTTTAATTCTCTAGCTATTTGGCACATTTGGGTACTAAAATGTAACTTTTTCCTTTTATGCGATTTAGTCCTTTTTCGCAATCGAGCTCACAAACATCAAAATTAACTCACCAAATTTTTCATACACTAATATAATCATGTTATAACCTCATAATTGTAATAAAATAAACTTTATAACTTTGAATTTGTGGTCCTGAGACCATTGTTCTGACTATGCCCTAAATCAGGCTATTACATTTCTCGTCCTTAGGGATTTTCGTCCTAAAAAATCTTACCGATGAATTAGCTTGGATACTGCTCTCTTAGAGACTCCTCGGGTTCCCATGAGGCTTCCTCGACCCCATGTCTATGCCACAAAACCTTCACAAGTGGTATGTTCTTATTTCTCAAT
The DNA here is from genome assembly GCA_025698465.1 of Gossypium longicalyx. Taxonomy (NCBI): domain Eukaryota; kingdom Viridiplantae; phylum Streptophyta; class Magnoliopsida; order Malvales; family Malvaceae; genus Gossypium; species Gossypium longicalyx. The sequence continues at coordinate 43,668,905 of CM046996.1, read as the reverse complement.
TGTTTAACTTCTCGAGCTAAAATCTTGACCGGCTCCTCACCATAAGTCATATCCGGAAGAATCTCAACTTTAGTTGGAGCAATTACATGCGAAGGGTCTGATTTGTACCGGCGTAACATGGACACATGAAACACATCGTGAATCTTTTCTAACTCTGGTGGCAAGTCCAATCGGTAGGCAACAGGCCCTACTCTCTCAGTAATCTCATAAGGTCCTATGAAACGGGACTCAACTTGCCCTTTTTACCAAACCTAAGGACTTTTCTCCACGGAGAAACTTCCAAAAATACTTTATCACCGACTTCAAACTTAATTTCCTTCCGTCTCAAATTCGCGTAGGATTTTTATCTATCCGAGGCGGTTCTCAGGCAGTCACGAATCACTTTAGCTTTCTTCTGAGCCTCCTTGACCAAATCGACCCCGTGGATCTGATTCTCTCTCAACTCAGTCCAGTATAAGGGCGTTCGACACTTTTGCCCATATAAAGCCTCATAAGGCGCCATTTTCAAACTCGACTGATAGCTGTTGTTGTAGGCGAATTCAACCAATGGCAAGTATTTTTCCCAACTTCCTTGAAATTCAAGAACACAACATCTCAACATGTCCTCTAAGATCTGTATCACTCTTTTCGACTGTCCGTCAGTTTGCCGATGAAATGCCGTGCTGAAACTCAACTTCGTTCCCAAAGCCTCTTGTAAATTTTTTCAAAACCTTGAGGTAAACCTTGGATCTCTATCTGACACAATTGACAATGGCACTCCATGAAGCCTCACAATCCTAGAAATATATAAGTCAACGAATTTCTCGAGGGAATAATCAGTACGCACTGGTACAAAATGTGCCGACTTAGTTAGTCTGTCGACAATAACCCATACTGTATCTTTCTTTTTCAGGGTTACAGGTAATCTGGTCACGAAGTCCATAGTGATACGATCCCATTTCCACTCAGGGATCATAATAGGCTGAAGTAAATGCGAAGGTACTTGATGTTCAACCTTTACTTGCTGACACACTAGGCTCTTAGAAACGAACTCAAAAATGTCTCTTTTCATACTTGACCACCAATATATTTTCTTAGGGTCGTTGTACGTTTTCGCACTACCCAGGTGAACGGATAAACAACCACCATGTGCCTCACTCAGAATCTTCTGAATAATTTCATTGTCTTTGGGTACACAAATTCAATCTTTGAACATTATACATCCATCGGTACTGATGCAAAAATCTGATTCCATTTCTGACTCACACTGAATTTTTTTAGCTTGCAATTCCTCATCACCTTTCTGAGCTTCTCGGATCTCTTGAAGAAAGGTCGATCTAGCTCTCAACTTGGCTAGGATTGAACCATCACTAGCTACAGTCAACTGAGTATTCAAGGCTCGTAAGGCAAACAACAACTTCCTACTCAAAGCTTCGGTGACTACATTCGCCTTTCCCGGATGGTAGTTGATAATTAATTCATAATCTTTTAACAGCTCTAACCATCAACGTTGCCTCAAATTCAATTCCTTTTGAGTCATCAAGTACTTTAAGCTCTTATGGCCGGTGAATACTCGACATTTTTCTCTATACAAATGATGTCTCCAATCTTCTTGGTATGACGCTTCTGACCGCTAGCTCCAAATCATGGGTCAGATAATTTCTCTCGTATGGTTTTAGCTGTCTTGAGGCATAGGCTATAACCTTGCCTTCTTGCATGAGTACACACCCTAAACCATTTAAGGATGTGTCGCTATAAATCACAAACTCCTTGCCCGAGTCTGGTTGCACTAACACTGGGGCTTCCTTTAATAAAACTTTTAATCTCTCAAAACTTTGCTGGTATTTTTCCGTCCATTCAAACTTGATGTCTTTTTGCTACAGCCTAGTCATCAGGGTAGCTATCATAGAAAATCCATTTATAAAACTGCCTGTAGTATCTAGCTAAACCCAAGAAGCTTCGGACCTCTGTTACATTCCTCGGTGGTTTCCATTCCACAATAGCGGAGATCTTGTTTGGATCAACTCAAATTCTGTCTCCCAACACAGTGTGTCCTAAAAACCCGACCTCTTTAAGCAAAAATTCACTCTTGCTGAACTTGGCGTATAATTGTTTATCTCTCAAGGTTTGCAACACAACCCTCAGATGCTCAGCGTGCTCACCTTCATCACGCGAGTAAATTAATATGTCATTAATGAAGATGACGACAAACTTATTCAAATACGGCCTTAAAATGTGATTCATCAGATCCATAAAAATTGCCTGGGAATTGGTCAAACCAAAAGGCATGGCGAGGAACTCATAATGCCCGTATCTTGTCTGAAATGCAGTCTTCGGCACATCTTTCTCTTTAACCCTTAGCTGATAGTAGCCAAACCTTAGGTCGATCTTAGAAAACACGGTGGCTCCCTTTAACTGATCGAACAAATCATCAATCCTTGGAAAAGGATACTTGTTTTTCACTGTCACCTTGTTGAGTTGTCTATAGTCGATGCATAGCCTCATCGACCCATCTTTCTTCTTAACAAAAAGTACCAGAGCACCCCGTAGGGAATAGCTCAGTCTCGCAAAACCCTTGTTTGTTAACTCTTGCAACTGTGCTTTTATTTCTCTCAACTCCGTTAGAGCCATCCTATACGGGGCGATCGAGATGGGTGCCGTTCTAGGAACTAATTCAATCTCAATCTCAACTTCTGTCACTGGAGGTAATCCAGGTAACTCTTTTGAGAACACATCTATGAACTTGCAAACTACCGGTACTGATTCAATATTTAACTCTGACTCTTGAGTATTCAACACAAAAGCTAAATAAGCCTCATATCATTTTCTCAAAAATTTCTCAGCAATTAAAAACGATCCTATTACGGGAAATTTATTTGACTCATTCGGTCCAACTCGAAGAGCATTTCTGACTTCACATTTCAGCATAATTTCTTTCTTTCCACAGTCCACTACAACACTATGGGCATTCAACCAATCCATCCCGAGGATTACATCAAACTCATTGAACGGTAATAACATTAAGTTAGCTGGAAAACAATAACCTCTAACTGTTAAATGACAATCTCGACACACTTGGTCTACTAACACATATCTACCAAAGGGATTGGACACTCTTATTAGAATTTTAGTAGACTCCACTACATGTTCATTCAAGGAATCAATTCTATACAAATATAGTAGTGGGTAGACCCCGGATCAATTAATGCAACAACAGATATATCATGGATAGAAAAAGTACCCGTGATCACATCAGGAGACTCTGCCTCATCGCGGGCACGAATAGCATAAGTCCTTGCAAGCGCTCTACTCTTGGACCTCACTGCAACGTCTTTTGCCGCACCCCTACTACTAGCCCCACTCTCGGGGTTCTTTTGTGGTCTACCCCTCAATGGAGCACTGTTTGCCTTCATTTCTTGCTTTCTTTCTCTCTCTTCCATCTCAGGGAAATCGCGAATAAAGTGGTCTAGTGACCCACACTTATAGCAGCCCCTCTCATTCCCTTGTCACTCGCCAAAATGACGCCTACAACACTGCGAGCATTCTGGCCTATTGGGTTAAGTGCTACTGACACTTGCGATCGAAGTGGTCTAGGCTCTCAAACTTATGTTTTATCGGTTCTTATTTCTATTTGAGAATCCGACCGAAGTATTTGATCGGGTAATGAATTCCTTTGACCTCTTAGCAGAGGACTGTTGTGATTTCCCCATCTTTCTTTTCTTTGAGTCTTGCGACTCAAAAGCCACCTTCCTCCTTTCTTTAATTAACTCTTCAGCCTTACAGGCTCTATCAACAATGGCTGCAAAATCCCGTAGTTCAAGAATGCCAACAAACACTTGAATATCCTCATTGTGGCCATCTTTAAACCTCTTACACATGATGGCTTCTGTAAATACACACTCCCGTGCATACTTTTTGAGCTTCACAAATTCCCGTTCATATTCCATTACTGACATTCGGCATTGCTTTAACTGTAACAACCCAATTTTGGGCCTAGTCAGAATAGTGGTTTCAGAACCACTATTTCGAGGCTGAATAAAATTATTTTGATGTTATTTTATGTGATATAGCATGTTTATAAAGGTGAATAAAAATTTTGGTATATTAATTTTAGCGATTTCTAGTCCAATTTCGAAAGATGACTAAATTGCGTAAAAAGTAAAAGTTGTGTTTTAATACCTAAAGGTGTTAAATTGCCTTGTATATTAAATTGGGGGGTTTTTAATGTGAAATTAGGCCATTGAAAGAGTGATGGCCGACCATGATACAAGGAATTAAAAGGTCAAATAGGTTAGGTAAGTGTTGGGTGACTTATTTGACAAATAAGTAATAAAATAAAGAAAAGAAAATATCATCTTTTATTCATCTTCTATCCACCGATTTTTCCAGACAAGAAAAGGGTTTTGAAGCTAGAAAGTTTCAGTAAAGAAACTTCCATGCTAGTAAGTGATTTTTAATGCCTTTCTTGATGATTTTTACATTTTTGGAACCTCTAAAGCATGAGCTTTCAAAAGAGGGGGCTATTTTGCAAAATGATTAAGAGTCTAGGGTTTTGCCATGAAAGAATATGTGTTGTTTTCTGAGTTTTTTTGGAATAATATGAGTCTTAGATGTGTTATAACCAACTTTTATGAAGGTAATTTGCTTGAAAACACTTAAAAAGGGTTATTTTGTAAAGTTGTAAAACAAGTTGTAAATGTGTGAAATAGTTGGAATTATGAGTTGCTATAGTTATGAAAATGGTTTTTCTAGGCTTAATGAGTAAGAAAATGTGATAAAACTCATTTTACGAGCCTAGGGGCAATTTGGTAATTTTGGCAAAGTATAGGGGCAAAATAAAAAATTTTGCCAAAATGTATCATTCGATTAATTTGATTAGTATATTGTGTTAATAAGTTAAATGTGATGTTATAGATGATGAGAAAATGAGATTCGAGCTAAGAATGAGGAAAAATGAGAAATTAATGTTTAGGCCTCTTTTACCAATTTGGTGTCGAGGTAAGTTCGTATGACTAAATAAGCATATTATTCATGTTATTGTTAATATACTTGAATCTATCTTGCCTCAATTGTATTGAATTATATGTTGATGATATGGAGTATGATGAAAGTGATGCCAAAAGTTAATAACATTCATATGATGGTAGAATACATTAGAAATTCAATGGAATATGATATTCCATTGAAATGAGTAAGTTGTATGTAAATAATACAACTACATTGTTATTATATGTGTTTAAATTGATATAGCATGAATTGTTTGGTTGTGGAAATGATTATGTATGATGGATATTGAGATAGTAGAATTCCCATTTGAACCTTAAGAAACAATCGAATATTCATGCCATGACATTCGGGTTATTTGTGTGTCAGTGTAAGACATGTCTGGGACATGCATCGACCACATTATGAGAGCCAGTGTAAGACCATGTCTGGGACATGGCATCGGCACGAATATGTGAGAGCTAGTGTAAGATCATGTCTGGGACATGAGGTCGACCTCGATCTCAATAGTCAGTGTAAGACCATGTCTGGGACATGACATCGACTTGATGGATGTGCCAGCGTAAGACCATGTCTGGGATATGGAATCGGCATTAAACCCTATATTTGAGGCTTAGTGAATATCCGATAGCTTTCCAAATGGTTCAATGGTAAGAGTTACGGTTTAAGCTAAATAAGAAAGGTTATGACCATATTGTGAGTGGTATAGGTACTTACATGGAATTGATGAAATGTGAATTCAATCCATGTTATATGATTAGTAAGGAATGAAAATGAACATGTTAAGTAACACAGGTATGTATGCCAAGCTCATGAGAAATGATTTCAGTTTATGATGCACATTTGATGAAGATGTAAATAGGTAATTCATGCCTATGAGAATGATTTTGTGATGACCTTGTGATTATAGGTCTATAATTATGATGTATGAATATGTAGCCTTACCAATGTGGTGGAAATGAATTAATATAGTGTGATAAACTTAGTATCGTTAATTTACACTAAAATAGTTTTGGACAGCAGCCATAGCCCGACTTTGAAAATACACTAAAAATATTGGAAAATGAGTTAGAGGCTGAATAAAATATGGAATTAAAGATTATTTAGTCTAGTTTCTTATAAAAGAAACCATGTAAGCAAAAGAATTTCCTATAATGAGATATTTTAAGTTGTGTGAGATAGAGTTAGAATGAATTCAAAATCCCCTGTTCTGATTTGAGAAAATCATTATAAATTGTAAAAAAAATATTATGAGTTATAATTTATATTTTTAGAATCCCTAATGAGTATATTTTTAAAAGAAATGGATGAGAACATTATTCAAGTTCTGTGATATGAGATAATTGAAATTTAGTGTAGAAGGGTCGGAACTATTAGATAGTGAATCAGGGGTAACTTTGAGAAATAAAATATACTATTTGGCTAAACTAAAAATTCTAGAAATTTTATGATAGAAAGGTACATGAGTTTAGTTTTAATAAAAATTAACAGAACTTAATTTTGAGTTTCGTAGCTCCAGATATAAATATTTTATTGACTATTATACAAGAAGAAAGCTTATCATGAACTTGAGAATATGTTGGGAAGATTGATAAAACATGTTAATGAGTTGCTTATTGTTTTCATATGAACTTACTAAGTATAAAGCTTACCCCCCTTCCTTTCCCATGTTCTCTAGTGTTGCTAGGTTAGCTTGGGTTGGAGTTCGTCGGAGATATTAGCACACTGTCAAGCTATCGCTATTGGTGTATGTGATTTCAAGTACTTTGAGTCTATGGCATGTATATGAGTTTAAATATTTGAGTATGTGATATTGTTTTAGCCAAATGTATTGGCTTACTTTGATTATGGGGTTGTAAACCGATTTTAAATATGCATGCATGTGCTATGGTCTTACGTGATGATTTTATGATGATTATGACATGTTGATAGCTATAACATTAATATGGTAAAGATGAAGGTAAAATCTATGATATTGGTTGCATGAGAAATTTTCATGATCATGACATGTTAGGAATGTTTAAGTGCCAAATTTTTTCGTGTTGTATGCTATTTTTTAAGTAGCGTGCATGTGTTGTGAGGGTGAAAAAATGACTTGGAAAATAGCCTTGTATTTGTCTACATGGGTAGACACACGGGCTTGTGTCTAGGCCGTGTGTGACACACGGTCCGCCCCCATGGGCGTGTTGTCCAGCCGTGTATCCCCTGCACCTAAGTTTTTTGAAGTCAGTATGTATGGTAGTGAGTACACGGGCAAGAGTCACGACCATAAGACACGGGCGTGTGCCTTGGCCATGTGGCTTCAATTTGTTCATAACCAAATTGGCAGAATGTCCAGGTTTTTAGACACGGAGGTGTCCCTAGAACACGGGCGTGTGCCCTATACCCACACGCGTGTGGAGCCTTAAAGCATAAAATTCTTCCAAGTTTTTCTTAAGTTCTCGGTTTAGTCTCGAACCATCTCTAATGCATATTCTGGGCCTCGTGAGCCCGTTTAAGGGACAAAATGTATGTGAAATGAAAAGTTTTAAATTGATCAAAATTTTACGGCTCGATTTTATATAGTTGGTTGAGTTTAAGTCCTGTAGCACCTCGAACCCTGTCCCTGCATTGGATACGAGTGAGGGGTGTTACATTATCTCTAAGAATTCTTTCCTCTTTTGATCCATGAATCTTTGGCTCATATACTTTTTTCGGAATTCCTCCCGAAAGAATTCCCATGTAATCCTCTCTCTCGGTGCAATGGACACGAGAGTGTTCCACCACTGATAAGCTGAGTCCCGTAAAAGTGACATGACATACTTTACGCACTCTTCAGGCGTGCATGACAGTTCATCGAATACCCTAATGGTGTTTTCTAGCCAGAACTCTGCCCTCTCCAAATTATCATCTATACTAGCTCGAAATTCCTTGGCCTCTTGTCTCTAGATCTTGTCTACCGGAGGCCTCTCTCTTCTAAACATGTCCGCACCTTGCGGAGTTACCGGGGCATAATGAAGAATCAGAGGAGGTGGGGGAGGTGGAGTGTTCGGGTTCGCATGAACAAACTCCGTATACCAAGCATCCATCATACGGAGGTAGGCTTCTCTAGCCCCTCCATCATGGCCCATAGTCACGGGCTCACTCTCTACTAGCGCAGTCCTTTCTGTGGGAGCCAGCGTATTACTTTCCACGTCATCTGCCGTGGCTCTATCAGGATCTATTTACTATATGAAAACATAATTTATAATCTTCAGAATTCGTCACACTATCAATGTACATCTATGGCATGTATAGCTAGACTATACTCTAGCTAGGTTAGTCCTAGAACCGACTAAACCATAGCTCTGATACCAGTAAATGTAACACAACTTACCGTATCCAACACTAGAACAGGGTTTGAGGTGCTACCAAACTTTAACTCAACCACACTTAGGAAATCAGACCATAAAATTTTGATCAATTTAAAACTTTTCATTTTATATACAATTTGTCCCTTAATAGGGCTTATAGGTCCCAAAACATACATTCAAGGTGGTTTGAGACTAAACCGAGGGCTCAAGAAAAACTCAGAGAATTTCATGCTTTAAGGCTCCACACGCCCGTGTGGGTATAGGGCACACGCCTGTGTGCTAGGGACAAGCCGGTGTCCCGCACCCGTGTGGCAAATTTAATCCCACAATTTTTCATAAAATAGGTGCAACTTTCACACGGCTGGGACACACGCCCGTGTCCTTTAACACAGCCATGACACACCCGTGGCGCAGCCCATGTACAAAAATGTGACAGCCCTAATTTGACCCTAGTTGGAAAGTGGTTTCGAGACCATAAAACCGAGTCAAAAAATTTTCTAAATGCTCTTTTCTATGTCTATTAGTAGTGAGAATGCATGTGTGAAATTTCATGTTTTAAATTTTATCAATTGAATGTGGAATCATAAAAAAAAGGATTTAAATGATTAAAGTTAAAATATGCTAGGAATAATATGGGATGACCGAAATAAACATGAATCAAAATTTAAGGCTTTGCATGGCTAATTGTCCAAAATAAAACTAGTGGCCAGCCAAGCTCATAATTATGGGCATTATATGCATGGTTTAATATTATTATATTAAATAGTGGTGAGAAATATGTAATAAAAAAATGTGTTAAATTAATGAAATGAATAAAACAAAGAAAAGAAATAAAAGTATTCATCTTTTGATTTCTTTGGCCGAAAATTCTAAGAAGAGAAGGGAGGGGAAACGAGCATTCGACTACTCCTTTCTTGATTAAGGTATGTTTGATGTGTTTTGAAAGAAATTACTTGTGTATTTTAGGATAGTTTCTTAGTTCCTCCATGACCCGTGTGCAAATTTTCATTTTGGTAGCTTTGGGAGCAATCGGTCATGAGAGGATTTTTTTTCATTTAGAAATGATACTTTGATGTTTTATTTTGAATTAATAAAAGTACTCCATTCGGTTGAAATTATAAACGTATGTTAAGTTTAAAAAAAAAGTTTGAATTTGTAAATGTGAAAATTGAGTGTGCTTGTGTTATAGCCGAATATACCTTGAAAATTATAATTAAGAAATTCTTATGATATAAGCTTGTAAATTGAAGTTATAATTTGTTCTTGTAGTTTTAAATGGTTAAATACTATTCGGTTATAGCCTTTATTTTTCATGAAGAAATCCAGTTAAATGTATATGTGCCTATGTTATGGCCGAATGTACTAAGGGTGGATTAATATGGAGTTTAATGTTATATTGATTCGGGTTTGATAGTTTTTGAAAAAAATAAAAATAAAATTTTGTGTATCTAATTTGAAATGGCCGAATGGATTATATAAAGTGATTTAAGATTTTGGATGCCTTGTTTTGTGGCATTCGATTTTGATAAAAAAAATAATTGTATCGGGGATTTTAGAGATGTGAATTGGTAGGTGATATGTATTTAAATTGTTTATTAAGGTGTTGGCTATATGGTTAAAAATGTGCACATGAAAGTATAATAGGTCAAATGAATTTTACGTTTCTATATGTATGATTTAGTTGATGGTGTGATATATTAGCATACTTGGATATTGATGTTTGTGTCTCGTGTTAATATGATAATCGGCCATAAGCATGATTAAATGGTTCGGTCATTGTTTGGCATAGGTGAAACCTATATGAATTTGTTACATTCGATCATAAAATGGAATTAAATATGAAGGCTAAGTTTGAGTAGTTAAGGCCGAATGGGTTATAGATTAAACATAAACGGATTTTATGCATATGAGTATGTATGTATTTGTGTGTGCGGCATTGATGATAAATGGAAATTGGTAATGTGGTAAATGTTTAATAAGTTGACATTCGGAGTTAGCTATATGTCTTGGAGCTATAGTGTAATTTAAAAAAAATAATAAAAGTATATGATATTAAAGCATGCATTATATATATGCATGTGTATACGCGGTTGTGCATAAATATGAGTAAATGACTAAACTGTGAGAGTCATATATAGGTATATATATATATGCCTTATGTATGTACCTTGTGCTTATAGAGACATTCAGGAATATGGTTAAATTCATGTGTAAGGAAGCATGATAAGTTATGTGCATCTTTGCTTGTGTATGCGAATTAGATATAGATTAAATAAGCATTAAATCGAGTCATGGCATATTTTATAAAATATAATACATATTGAAGTTATATATGATTGTCAAATGTGACTATTAAGAAATAAAGTTGAGTAAGTAATTAAACAAATCTATTTGTTTTGATTAAGCTCAAGAGCAAAGAGGATCAAAATCAGATAAGGGAAAAGAGAAAGCAATAGAGTAGCCTTTCCGCAACCGTTCGAGTATATCTGAGCTAAGTTTTGAGTAGTCACCTTTAGTATATAATTGATGATGCCTTGATATGTGTATATTAGATGAATTGTGACCCTTTTTGGTTCTACTTGAATTAAGTTGTGTGATAAATAATTTATGTATATGACTTATAATCGAATCGTCACTATGAGTTAAGCTTGAATGGTGAAACGGATATATGATATTTATGTGTGACTTTTGAACCGAAATGTAAATGATGGTGTTCATATAGAGCTTATATCCGAATGTAGCAAATGACTACTAATGTGATATGTTGAATGAGATGTGTTAACATATGATTAAATATGCATGATATTTGATGTGTATCCGGGTTTAAAGACCCGCAGCTATATCTTTGGAATTATATCGGGCTTAAAGACCCATGAGCCGTCTTTGGAATTGTATCCGGACTTAAGACCCACGAGAGCTTCGTCTTTGGTACTATATCAGGACTTAAGATCGCGCAGCTTCGTGCTTGTACTATATCGGACTTAAGGTCCGCAGCTTCAGATCTTTGGTACTATATCCGGGCTTAAAGTCCCGTAGGCTTTGTGTTGGTGATTGAAATCGGGGATTTAAACCTAGTAGGCTTAACGCTGGTGATTCGAGTAAGATTATGAATTCGAAAGTTCGAGGTAAACTGCTGTTGACTTTGTATGATACACTATAATAGTCAGGTACGTATTATGTACTCATATGTGTATTGATTATTTTTTTAAAGTGAATTATTGGTATCAAGGAACGATATATGTGTGTGAATGATTACTATATTTGCGAATATGTGAATGACCTATTCGGTCGATGTTTGTCATTATATGAAAGTATGTGACCTAAATTAATTGTATGAGCTATAAAGTAAAGTAAAGTATGTGCTGAAATTACTTTGTGTATTAATATATTTATATACACATATATTCGGCCAATAGGCTTTTTTTTAATTGGTGTACTTGTGTATATTCAGCCAAGTGAATTGTAATTAGAATATTAGTGTTGTGATACTAATTGCTCATTTTAAATGACAAGTTTTAATTGTTTGTATTGCTTAAAACTTACTAAGCTTTGAAAGCTTACTCTGTTCTTTATTTATCAACTTGTTAGATTGCTGATTTTGGCCACCGACTCGGGGATCGTCAGCAGTTCATCACACTATTGATCTTTTTGGGTACAGTTATATTTTGGACTCGATATGGCATGTATAGGTTAGGCTGTTGATAACGATGTTTGGAAATTCTAAATATTCTGGCCATACGAAAATGGTGTATAATTTAAATATCAGTATGTATTTCAGCTTGATATCTGTTTATGTTTATTTATAATGTGAATGAGATGATTAAATGTTTAGTTCGGTAATACCTCTTAGCCTTAATCCGGCGATCGGATTCAAGCTAGGGGTGTTATGTTTTATTGGTATCAGAGCTACAGTTTAGTCGGTTCTAGGACTAATGTAGCGTCTATGAGTCTAGCTATACATGCCATATAGTGTTAATACGATAGTGTGTTGATTTCTGACAGTTAAAAACGTGTTTTCGTATAGTAATGGATCCTGATCCCGATCGAGCGGTAGCTGATGATGTAGAGAGTGTAGCGCTTGCTCCCGCACACGGGACAACGCCGATGGACTCTCAACCTATTGCGAGCAATCAAAATGACGAGGCTAGACAAGCCTTTTATAATGTGATGAATGATTGGTTTAACCAATACATTCGAAATAATGCGGCTGCTCCACAACCCCCACTTCTGACAAATACACCCCCTGCACCCACAATACCTCCGATAATTGATCAGATGAGGTTGAACAAGCCCCCAGTTGACAGAATTCGAAAGCACGGGGCTACTCAATTTAAAGCTACAGACAGTGATGATGCCGAGCAAGCTGAATTTTGGTTGGACAACACTATTCGAGTACTTGATGAACTGTCTTGTACACCCGATGAATGCCTAAAATGTGCTATATCTTTGCTACGTGATTCTGCCTACTATTGGTGGAATACATTGGTTTTTTTTGTGCCCAGAGAGCAAGTGACTTGGGAGTTCTTCCAAACCGAGTTTAGAAAAAAGTATATCAGCCAGAGATTCATCAATCAGAAACGGAAGGAATTTCTTGAACTTAAACAGGGTTCCATGTCAGTTACTGATTATGAACGAAAATTTGTAAGGCTTAGCCGGTATGCCCGAGAATGTGTTTCTTCAGAAACTATTATGTGTAAACATTTCGAAGATGGATTGAACAAAGATATAAAACTATTTGTTGGCATTCTTGAAATCAGAGAGTTTGTAGTACTTGTCGAGCGAGCTTGCAAAGCTAAAGAGCTTAGTAAAGAGAAAAGAAAAGCTGAAGATGGAGCTAGAGAGTTCCGTAAAAGATCTTCGGGAAAGCCCTTCCAGTAGTCACTGAAGAAATTCTGAGATGATTCGAGCCGATCTAAGAACACTTCGGGCTTTTCCAAATGAGACTGTGATAGACCCCTTGTGAGTACGCGAGCCACTTCAGTTGCCAGTGTTGGAAATGATCGTCGGGATAGGACCGACTGCAAGTTTTGTGGAAAATGGCATTCGGGGAGTTGTAGATTTCATGACCGCTCCTGTTATAAGTGTGGATCAGCTGACCACTTTATCAAGGATTGCCCGAGATTGTCTGAGCAGAATGTGAATCAAAGTGGGAAACCGAGTACTGCTACAGCTCGAGGTAGACCACCTAGGATTACGGGGAATGCTAGTGGCGGTCTGAGAGGGTCTAGAGATGCTATGACCAGATCCGAGGCTCGTGCTCCTGCTAGAGCTTATGCAATTCGCGCACGTGAGGATGCTTCTTCACCTGATGTTATTACCGGTACTTTCACTCTCTTTGATACTGTTGTGATTGCATTGATTGACCCTGGTTCTACTCATTCATATGTATGTGAGACTTTAGCATCCAGTAAGACTCTACCTGTTGAGTCTACTGAGTTCGTGATTCGAGTGTCGAATCCATCGGGTCGATATGTGGTAGTCGACAAAGTGTGCAGGAAATGTCCCCTGATAATCTGAGGTTCCTGTTTTTCGGCCGATTTGATACTTTTACCGTTTGATGAATTTGATGTTATTCTCAGTATAGATTGGTTGACCGTACATGATGCAGTTGTGAATTGCAAAAGAAAGACTATTGATTTGAGATGTGCAAATGATGAGATAATTCGAGTTGAGTCTATTGATTTGAGCGGGTTACCAACGGTAATATCCTCGATGTTGGCTCAGAAATATGTAAAAAAAGGGTGTGAAGCATATCTTGCGTGCGTACTTGATAGTAAAGAGTCAGAAAAGAAACTTGAATCAGTGCTAGTGGTTTGTGAGTATTCAGATGTTTTTTCTTGAGGAGTTACTGAGATTACCACTTGTTCGAGAGGTAGAGTTTGGCATTGAACTTGTACCTGGGACTACACCAATTTCGATAGCTTCGTATCGTATGGCACCAATCGAATTGAAGGAATTGAAAGCTCAGTTGTAAGAGTTGACAGATAGAGGTTTCGCTCGACCGAGTTTCTCACCTTGGGGTGCACCAGTATTGTTTATGAAAAAGAAAGACGGAACCATGAGAATGTGCATCGACTATCATCAATTAAATAAAGTGACAATAAAGAACAAATATCCGTTACCACGTATTGATGATTTGTTTGATCAGCTGAAGGGAGCCTCAGTGTTTTCAAAGATAGGTTTGAGATCGGTTTATTATCAGTTGCGAGTTCGATATTCAGATGTGCCTAAAACTGCTTTCAGAACGAGACACGGTCACTACGAGTTCTTAGTGATGCCATTTGGGCTCACTAATGCCCCTGCGGTATTTATGGACTTGATGAATTGGATCTTCAGACAGTATTTGGACCGGTTTGTAGTTGTGTTTATAGATGACATTTTAATCTATTTGTTAGATGAAACCGAACATGCCGAGCACCTGAGATTAGTGTTGTAGATTTTACGGGACAAGCAGTTATATGCTAAGTTTAGTAAATGTGAGTTCTGGTTGAGAGAAGTTAGCTTTTAGGGGCATGTGGTATCCGCATCGGGTATTCGTGTTGATCCAAGTAAAATATTAGCCATACTTGATTGGAAGCCTCCTAGAAATGTTATTGAAGTTCGAAGGTTTTTGGGACTTGCCGGTTACTACAGACGGTTTGTAAAGGGTTTCTCGATGATAGCCACACCAATGACGAAGCTACTTTAGAAAGATGTTAAGTTCGAATGGTCAGAAAAGTGCCAGAAAAGTTTCGACCAACTGAAAACCTATTTGACTGAAGCTCCAGTGTTAGTGCAGCCTGAATCCGGTAAAGAGTTTGTCATTTACAGTGATGAGTCCTTAAATGGGCTGGGTTGTTGATGCAAGAAGGTCGAGTTGTAGCTTACGCTTCGAGGCAATTGAAGCCACATGAGAAAAACTATCCGACCCATGATCTCGAATTAGCTGACATTGTATTTGCTTTCAAAATATGGCGACACTACTTGTTTAGAGAGAGGTGTCATGTATATTTGGATCACAAAAGCCTCAAATATTCGATGACTCAAAGAGATTTGAATCTGAGACAAAGACGTTGGCTTGAATTGTTGAAAGATTATGAGCTTGTCATTGACTATCACCCAGGAAAGGCTAACGTGGTTGCCGATGCTTTAAGTCGCAAGTCACTGTTTGCTTTCCGAGTGATGAATGTACACTTGTCCGTTTCATCCGATAATGTGTTAGTAGCAGAATTAAAAGCCAAACAGTTATTGATTCATCCAATATGTGAAACTCAGAAAATCGATGATGAATTGGTTGCTAAACGAGCTGAAGGTGTTTCGAATGTGGATTCAGAGTTTCAAATTGATGACAATGATTGTTTGAGGTTCAGAAGCCGATTGTGTGTTCCAAGAAATTCGGAACTTATTTCGATGATTTTGAGCGAAGCTCATAATAGCTGAATGTCGGTTCATCCTAGTAGCACGAAAATGTACAATGATCTAAAACGTCAGTATTGGTGGCATGGTATGAAACGTGATATATCTGAATTTGTATCGAAGTGTATAATTTGTCAACAAGTGAAATCAGAACATCAAGTGCCTTCAGGGTTACTTCAACCGATCATGATACCCGAGTGGAAGTGGGATCGAGTTACGATGGATTTTGTGTCTGGGTTACCTTTGTCACCGAGCAAGAAAGATGCGATATGGGTTGTTATGGATAGATTGACTAAATTAGCTCATTTCATTCCCCTACGTACGAATTTCTCACTTGATAAGTTAGCCGAGTTGTATGCCTCTCAGATTGTTAGATTACACGGGGTACCTATTTCTATTGTGTCGGATAGAGATCCGAGATTCACATCACGATTTTGGAAGAAATTGCAAGAAGCATTGGGTACCAAGTTGCATTTTAGCACCGCTTTTCATCCCCAGACCGATGGTCAATCCGAGCGGATAATTCAGATACTCGAGGATATGTTGAGATGTTGCATCCTTGAGTTTAGTGGTTCATGGGAACAGTATTTGCCTTTGATTGAATTCGCTTACAACAATAGTTTTCAATCAAGCATTAAGATGGCACCTTACGAGGCTTTGTACGGTCGTAAATGTCGTACACCGTTATTTTGGACCGAGCTCAGTGAAAGTAAAATCTTCGGGGTTAATCTGATTAAAGATGCTGAACAGAAAGTAAAAGTCATCCGTGAAAGTCTAAAAGCAGCTTTAGATCGTCAGAAGTCGTATGCGGATTTAAAACAAAGAGACATTGAGTATCAGGTCGGAGACAAAGTATTTCTTAAAGTTTCACCTTGGAAAAGGTGCTCAGATTTGGTCGTAAGGGCAAATTGAGTCCGAGGTTCATCGGGCCGTATGAAATATCCGAACGAATTGGGCCGGTAGTATACAGATTGATTTTGCCCCCTAAACTTAAAAGGATTCACAATGTTTTTCATGTTTCGATGCTTCAACGTTATAGATCCGATCTATCGCATGTAATTAGTCCATCAGAGGTTGAGATTCGATCTTATTTGAGTTACGAAGAAGAACCGGTTCGTATTTTGGCTCGTGAAATAAAAGAACTACGAAATAAGAAAATCTCATTAGTGAAAGTACTGTGGCTCAAACACGGGGTTGAAGAAG
The DNA here is from genome assembly GCA_025698465.1 of Gossypium longicalyx. Taxonomy (NCBI): domain Eukaryota; kingdom Viridiplantae; phylum Streptophyta; class Magnoliopsida; order Malvales; family Malvaceae; genus Gossypium; species Gossypium longicalyx. Next base: position 43,651,992 of record CM046996.1, on the reverse strand, counting down.
CGACTTGGGAGCCATAAGACTCAATGAAAGAACGTTATCCTAACCTTTTCGCTGGTAAGATTTTCGAGGACGAAAATTTCTAAGGGGGGAGAGTTGTGACAGCCCTAATTTGACCTTAGTCGAAAAGTGGTTTCGAGACCACAAAACCGAGTCGAAAAATTTTCTAAATGCTCTTTTCTATGTCTATTAGTAGTGAGAATGCATGTGTGAAATTTCATGTTTTAAATTTTATCAATTGAATGTGGAATCATAAAAAAAAGGACTTAAGTGATTAAAGTTAAAATGTGCTAGGAATAATATGGGATGACCGAAATAAACATGAATCAAAATTTAAGGTTTTGCATGGCTAATTATCCAAAATAAAACTAGTGGCCGGCCAAGCTCATAATTATGGGCATTATATGCATGGTTTAATATTATTATATTAAATAGTGGTGAGAAATATGTAATAAAAAAATGTGTTAAATCAATGAAATGAATAAAACAAAGAAAAGAAATAAAAGTGTTCATCTTTTGATTTCTTTGGCCAAAAATTCTAAGAAGAGAAGGGAGGGGAAACAAGCATTCGGCTACTCCTATCTAGTCTTGATTAAGGTATGTTTGAAGTGTTTTGAAAGAAATTACTTGTGTATTTTAGGATAGTTTCTTAGTTCCTCCACAACCCATGTGCAAATTTTCATTTTGGTAGCTTTGGGAGCAATCGGTCATGAGAGGATTTTTTTTTTCATTTAGAAATGATACTTTGATGTTTTGTTTTGAATTAATAAAAGTACTCCATTCGGTTGAAATTATAAACGTATGTTAAGTTTAAAAAAAAAGTTTGAATTTGTAAATGTAAAAATTAAGTGTGCTTGTGTTATAGCCGAATATACCTTGAAAATTATAATTGAAAAATTCTTATGATATAAGCTTGTAAATTGAAGTTATAATTTGTGCTTGTAGTTTTAAATGGTTAAAGACTATTCGGTTATAGCCTTTATTTTTCATGAAGAAATCAAGTTAAATGTATATGTGCCTATGTTATGGCCGAATGTACTAAGGGTGGATTAATATGGAGTTTAATGCTATATTGATTCGGGTTTGATAGTTTTTGAAAAAAATAAAAATAAAATTTTGTGTATCTAATTGGAAATGGCCGAATGGATTAAATAAAGTGATTTGAGATTTTGGATGCCTTGTTTTGTGACATTCGGTTTTGATAAAAAAAAATTGTATCGGGGATTTTAGAGATGTGAATTGGTAGGTGATATGTATTTAAATTGTTTATTAAGGTGTTGGCTATATGGTTAAAAATGTGCACATGAAAGTATAATAGGTCAAATGAATTTTACGTTTCTATCTGTATGATTTAGTTGATGGTGTGATATATTAGCATACTTGGATATTGATGTTTGTGTGTCTCGTGTTAATATGATAATCGGCCATAAGCATGATTAAATGGTTCGGTCATTGTTTGGCATAGGTGAAATCTGTATGAATTTGTTACATTCGGTCATAAAATGGAATTAAATATGAAAGCTAAGTTTGAGTAGTTAAGGCTGAATGGGTTATAGATTAAACATAAACGGATTTTATGCATATGAGTATGTATGTATTTGTGTGTGCGGCACTGATGATAAATGGCAATTGGTAATGTGGTAAATGTTTAATAAGTTGACATTCGGAGTTAGCTATATGTCTTGGAGCTATAGTGTAATTTAAAAAAAAATAAAAGTATATGATATTAAAGCATGCATTATATATATGCATGTGTATACGCGGTTGTGCATAAATATAAGTAAATGATTAAATTGTGATAGTCATATATAGGTATATATATATATGCCTTATGTATGTACCTTGTGCTTATAGAGACATTCGGGAATATGGTTAAATTCATGTATAAGGAAGCATGATAAGTTATGTGAATCTTTGCTTGTGTATGCGAATTAGATATAGATTAAATAAGCATTAAATCGAGTCATGGCATATTTTATAAAATATAATACATATTGAAGTTATATATGATTGTCAAATGTGACTATTAAGAAATAAAGTTGAGTAAGTAATTAAACAAATCTATTTGTTTTGATTAAGCTCATTAGCAAAGAGGATCAAAATCAGATAAGGGAAAAGAGAAAGCAATAGAGTAGCCTTTCCGCAACCGTTCGAGTATATCCGAGGTAAGTTTTGAGTAGTCACCTTTAGTATATAATTGATGATGCCTTGATATGTGTATATTAGATGAATTGTGACCCTTTTTTGTTCTACTTGAATTAAGTTGTGTGATAAATAATTTATGTATATGACTTATAGTTGAATGGTCACTATGGGTTAAGCTTGAATGGTGAAACGGATATATGATATTTATGTGTGACTTTTGAACCGAAATGTAAATGATGGTGTTCATATAGAGCTTATATCCGAATGTAGCAAATGACTACTAATGTGATATGTTGAATGAGATGTGTTAACATATGATTAAATATGCATGATATTTGATCTGTATCCGGGTTTAAAGACCCGTAGGCTATATGCTGGAATTATATCCGGGCTTAAAGACCCGCAGGCTTCATGCTGGAATTGTATCCGGACTTAAGATTCGCAGGCTTCGTACTGGTACTTTATCTGGACTTAAGGTCCACAGGCTTCGTACTGGTACTATATCCGGGCTTAAAGTCCCATAGGCTTTGTGTTGGTGACTGAATTCGGGGTTTTAAACCTAGTAGGCTTAACGCCGGTGATTCGAGTAAGATTATGAATTCAAAAGTTCGAGGTAAACTACTATTGATTTTGTATGATACATTATAATAGTCAGGTACGTATTATGTACTCATATGTGTATTGATTTTTTTTAAAGTGAATTATTGGTATCAAGGAACGATATATGTGTGTGAATGATTACTATATCTGCGAATATGTGAATGACCTATTCGGTCAATGTTTGTCATTATATGAAAGTATGTGACTTAAATTAATTGTATGAGCTATAAAGTAAAGTAAAGTATGTGCTGAAATTACTTTGTGTATTCATATATTTATATACACATATATTTGGCCAGTAGGCTTTTTTTTAATTGGTGTACTTGTGTATATTCGGCCAAGTGATTTGTAATTAGAATATTAGTGTTGTGATACTAATTGCTCATTTTAAATGATAAGTTTTAATTGTTTGTATTGCTTAAAACTTACTAAGCTTTGAAAACTTACTCTGTTCTTTATTTCTCTGTTTGTTAGATTCTTTGATTTTGGCCATCGACTTCGGGGATCGTCGTAGATTCATCACACTATCGATCTTTTTGGGTACAGTTATATTTTGGACTTGATATGGCATGTATAGGTTAGGCTGTTGATAACAATGTTTGGAAATTCTAAATATTTTGGCCATACGAAAATAGAGTATAATTTAAATATCAGTATGTATTTCAGCTTGATATCTGTTTATGTTTATTTATAATGTGAATGAGATGATTAAATGTTTAGTTCGGTAATACCTCTTAGCCTTAATCCGGCGATCGGATTTGGGCTAGGGGTGTTACAAAAAACCTGGGTATTCTGTTTCTAACGTCAGCATTAGATGACCATGGTAAATGCCCGTGTACTAGGTCGTGCCCTTCCACAGGCTGAGACACACAGCCATGTCTCTCCCATGTGACCATTACCATGCATTCTGACTTGAAATTTCCAAGTGCAAGGGACACGCGGCCTTCTCACATGCCCATGGGGCTGTTCATGTGTCACAGACAACCTAGACATACACCTATGTGTCTACCCATGTGGACAATATGAGGCTATTTACCAAGCCTCATTGCCACCCTAGTATGCCTATTTCCATGTCAATACCAACCAATACCGAATCAAGCATGATAGACCTTCATTTAACCATGAAGATGCATCTATTATAGACTCAAAATGAATGATATCCTCATTCAAGGCTTAATGTGAAGTGTGGAATCAATTCCAAGCCAACACGTCTGGCCAATTCTTAAAGACACAAAATAATAATGTCTAGTCCTATACATGCCATAATAAAAAATATAGATCCTACTATACCAAGTATTATGGCTGATAGTGTGATTGATATCTCTGACTTGAAGGGATCCTTGAGCTAGTTAAACAGCATTGAAAGAAAAGGGAAAGGAAAGAAAGTAAGCATAAAGCTTAGTAAGTTGCATATAAATAAACATACAATAGGAATTTCAACATTAGTCATCATACTCATAGTTCAAAGGTAAGCATAAACTTGACTTACTCATTACTGACTACTCAAGTCACATTTTCTAATTTGAGCTCATTACTCATGCATACCAACTAGGTACCTGTACCACTCACAACATTATTATACTTTCCTTATTAAATCACTTTCATAACCTTTAAATTTGAACCTTTTGGAATACTACCAGATATTCCATAAGCCTTAAACATGGGATAAGTTGCTGAAGCCATGTCCCAGACATGGTATTATACTAGCTCTCGTATATATATGCTGATGCATGTCCCAGACATGTCTTACACTTGCAAAACTCTTAGCCGATGCATGTCTCAGACATGTCTTACACTGGCTATCATCATCGAGGCCGATGCATGTCCCAGACATGTCTTACACTAGCACTCGTCTCAATGCCGATGCCATGTCCCAGACATGGTCTTGGCTTACAACTTCTCATCATCTTTCTGAGCTTCTTGGATCTCTTGAAGAAATGTCGGTCTAGCTCTCAGCTCTGATAGAATTGATCCATATTCAGACAAATCCATATTTACATTCATTGCTCTCAGTGTGAATAACGATTTTCTACTTAATGCATTAGCGATGATGTTCGCTTTTCCCGGATGGTAATCTATTACCAAATCATAATCTTTTAACAGCTCTAACCATCGGCGTTGCTGTAAATTCAACTCCTTTTGAGCCATCAAGTACATTAAGCTCTTATGGTCAGTAAATACCCAACATTTCTCTCTATACAAATGGTGTCTCCAAATCTTCAATGCGAACACTACAGCCGCTAGTTCCAGGTTATGGGTCGGGTAATTTCTCTCGTGTTGCTTTAGTTGTCTCAAGCCATAGGCTACAACCTTGCCTTCTTGCATGAGCACACACCCTAAGCCATTCAAGGAGGCGTCGCTATATATCACAAATTCCTTGCCTGACTCTGGTTGCACTAACACTGGTGCTTCAATCAATAAAGCCTTCAGTTTCTCAAAACTTTGTTGATACCTTTCTGTCCATTCAAACTTAGCATCTTTTTGTAGCAATCTTGTCATCGGCGTAGCTATCATAGAGAATCCATTTACAAACTGTCTGTAGTATTCGGCCAAACCTAAAAAGCTTCGAACTTCAGTTACATTCCTCAGTGGTTTCCACTCTACAATAGCCGAGATCTTACTTGGGTCAACTCTGATCCTATCACCCAACACAATGTGCCCTAGGAATCTGATCTCTTCAAGTCAAAATTCACTCTTACTGAACTTGGTGTAAAGTCGCTTATCTCTCAAAGTTTACAACACAACTCTCAGATGCTTCGCGTGCTCGCTCCCGTCACGCGAATAAACCAATATGTCATCGATAAAGATGACGACTAACTTATCTAGACACAGTTTGGAAATACGGTTCATCAAGTCCATAAACACCACCGGGGCATTAGTCAAACCAAAGGGCATGACGAGGAACTCATAATGCCCGATCTTGTCTGAAACGCAGTCTTTGGCCCATCTTGCTCTTTAACCCTTAGCTGATAATAGCCAGACCTCAAATCGATCTTGGAAAATACAGTGGCTCCTTTTAATTGATCGAACAAATCATCGATTCTTGGTAAATGATATTTGGTCTTCACTGTTACTTTTTTGAGCTGCCTGTAGTCGATGCATAACCTCATCGACCCATTTTTCTTCTTCAAAAAGAGTACCAGATCACCCCACGGTGAAAAATCTGTCTAGTGAAGCCCTTATCTATTAGCTCTTGTAATTATGCTTTCAACTTTTTCAACTCTGTTGGAGCCATCCTATACGGAGCAATCGAGATGGGCATTGTACTAGGGACCAACTCAATTCCAAAGTCTACTTCCCTCACTGGAGGTAATCCGTGTAATTCTTCCAAAAATACGTTTGTAAACTCACAAACTACTGGCACTGATTCAATCTTCAACTCAGACACTTGAGTATTCAGCACGAAAGCTAGGTAAGCCTCATATCCTTTTCTCAAATACTTTTTAGCGGTCAAAGACGATACTATTACGGGAAATTCATCTGACTCATTTGGCCCAACCTGAAGAACATTCCCGTTTTCACATTTCAACTCAATATTCTTTTTCCCGTAGTCTACTACCACACTATGAGTAGTCAACCAATCCATCCCAAGGATTACATCAATCTGATTAAACAGCAACAACATCAGGTTGGCCGGGAAACAATGACCCCTAATTATCAAAGGATAATTCCTACACACTCTGTCCACTAGTAAATGTTTGCCTAAGGGATTGGACACTTTGATCACAAACTCAGTGGACTCTACTAGCATACTCATACGAGGTATCAATTCTATAAAAATATAAGAGTGGGTAGACCCTGGGTCAATTAAAGCAATAGCAGATATGTCTTGGATAGAAAAGGTACCCGTAATCAAATCGGGAGACTCTGCCTCTTCCCGGGCATGTATGGCATAAATCCTTGCTGGCGCTCTGCCCTCGAACCTCATTAAAGAATTTCTTGGTATGTCTCTACTATTAGCCCCACTTCTTGGGTTCTTTTGTGGCCTACCCCTCAAAGGAGCACTACTCGCTTTCATATCTTGTTTTCTCTCTCTCTCATCCAATTCAGGACAATCGCAGATGAAGTGTTCCAATGATCCGCACTTGAAAAAAACCCTTTCATTCCCTTAGAACTCGCCAAAATGACACCTACCAGTGAGCATTCTGGCCTATTTGGCCGAGTGCTACCAACACTTGCGACTGAAGCGGTATGGACTTTAGAAGTTATGTTCTGCCGGTTCTTGTTCCTATTCGAATATCCCATCAAAGCATTTGATCGGGTAGTGAACTCTTTCGATCTTTTGGATGAAGACTGATATGATTTCCCCATCTGTCTCTTCTTTAAATCTCGCGATTCAAAAGTCACTTTCCTCATTTATTTAATTAGCTCTTCGGTCTTACATGCTCTTTCAGCAAGTGCTACAAATTTCCGTAGCTCTCACTCGGATATCTTCATTGAGGCCTTCCTCAAACCTCTTACACATGGTGGCTTCTGTAGATACGCACTCCTGCGCATTCTTGCTGAGCCTCATAAATTCCCGCTCATATTCTGTCACCGTCATACGACCTTGCTTTAACTCTAGAAATTCCTTCCTCTTTTGATCTATGAATCTTTGGCTAATATTCTTTTTCTGGAACTCTTCTTGGAAGAATTCCCAAGTGATCCTCCCTCTCGGTACGACTGATACGAGACTATTCCACCACTGATAAGCAGAGTCTCATAGAAGTGACACATCACACTTTACACACTCTTTAGGGGTGCATAACAGTTCATAAAATACCCTTATGGTATTTTCTAGCCAAAACTCTGCTCTCTCTGGGTCATCATCTATACTAGCTCAAAATTCCTCAGCCCCTTATTTTCGGATCTTGTCTACCAGAGGCTTCTCTCTTCTAAACATGTTCGCACCCTGCGGACCTACCGGGGCATACTGAGGAATCGGAGAAGGTAGGGGAGGTGGAGTGTTTAGGTTCACACGAATGAACTCCATGTACCAAGCATCCATCATATGGAGATAGGATTCTCTAGCCCCTCCACCGTGGCCCATAGTCACAGGCTCAATCTCAACTGGCGCGGTCCCTTTGGCGAGAGCCGGCGTATTACTTTCCACGTCATCTGTCTTGACTCTATCAGGGTGCATTTACTATAAAAAACATAATTTATAATCGTCAAGATTTGTCACACTATCATTACACAATTATGGCATGTATAGCTAGACTCGTACTCTCTCTAGGTTAGTCCTAGAGCCGACTAAACCGTACTGCTGATACCACTAAATGTAACACCCCATACCCATGACCCGCACTGAGGCAGAGTATAAGGAATTACCTAACTTGGTCTCAAGCATTCAAATGACTTCAAGTCACCGAGACTCGATCCAAATTAAAACTTTTTCGATTTCTACTTTAAACTTCTTATTATGGGCTTACGAGCCCCAATTTAACCGTCGACATTTATTTGGGACCATTCTAGACCCTTAAACCATCCTTAAGAAATTTGCCTTTAAAATAGGGTACACACCCGTGTGAAAGTGTAACACGCCCGTGTGACCATATCGACATGGCCGTGCTGATAGCCCGTATGGCTCACACGGCCTAAGTCCTCTGGGACACGCCTATGTCCCACACCCGTGTGGAATTAAATTCTAATTCACACCTACAGGGGTTTTCACATGGCCAGACACACGCCCGTGTCAATGGCTAGTGTCTCTCAGACGGCCATGACACGCCCGTGTCTTAGCCCGTGTGTAAAAACTTGGGTATTCTATTTCTGACGTAAACATCCCTAAAATGTCACACGACCATGGTACACACCCGTGTACTATGTTGTGTCCTCCACAAGGTTGAGACACATGGCCTTGTCTCTGCCCGTGTATTTAATACCATGCATACTGACTTGAAATTTTTATGTGCAAGGGACATACGGCCGGACTACACACCCATGGGGCTGACCGTGTGTCATACACGGCATAGACACACGCCCGTGTGTCTTCCCGTGTGGACATTATGAGGCTATTTGCCAAGCCTCAATGCCACCCTTACATACCTATTTTCATATCAATGCCAAACAAGCAAAATTTCCAAAATCAAACCAGCCACAATAGATATTCATTCAACCATGAAGATGCATCTTTTATAAACCCAACATGAATGTTAGCCATCCTTCAAGGCTTAATGCAAAGTGTGGGATCTATCTCAAGATAACAAATTTGGCCAATTCACAAAACACAAAGTAATAAGGTCTAGCCCTACACATGCCATACTCAAGAATATAAATCCAACTATACCGAAGGTTTTGATTGATAGTGTGATCGATATCTCTGACTTTCGGTAATCCTTGAGCTAATTAGGTGGCACTGAGAGGAAATGGAAAGGAGAGGGAATAAGTGTAAAGCTTAGTAAGTTGCATATAAATAAATATACAACAACAAATTCATCAATGATTATCATGCTCATAATACAAAGGTATGCATAAGCACACTTACTTATTACCATCCATACAAGTCTCATATACTATATTGAGCTCATTTCTCATACGTACCAATTAGGTACCTGTACCACTCACAACACGGTTATACTTTCCTATTTAGCTCACAATTATAATTTTCACCATTGAACCATTCAGAACTCTACCGGATATTTCATGAGCCTCAAACATGGGGTAAGGTGCCGATGCCATGTCCTAGACATGGTCTTACACTGGATATCATCTTCAAGGCCGATGCCATGTCCCAGACATGGTCTTACACTGACACGCCTCGTAGCCGATGCATGTCCTAAACATGTTTTATACTGGCTTACGTCCCGAGGCCGATGCATGTCCTAGACATGCCTTACACTGGCACTCATCTCAATGTCGATGCCATGTCCCAATCATGGTCTTGCACTGGCTCTCTTAATTTGGCCGATGCATGTCCCAGACATGTCTTATACTAGCTCACATAAGTGACCCAAATGTCACGACATAAATATTCGGTTTATTTCCTAGGGTTCCACGAGATTTCTACTATCACAATTATCATTATGCATTTTCAATTTACAGTGAACCAATTCATGCTATATCAATCAAATGACAATTCTAACACATATAGTAGCAATGTAGTTGTATTATTTACATACAACTTACCTCGAATTACAAAATGTATATGACTAGTCAATTTAGTCGATTTGCTTGGCCTTCCCCCAGTCTAGGTTTAGATTTGGCAATTCTTTATCTTTATTAGAAAAATGCACTCATTTAGTCACTAAACACGATTAGGCAATTTAAAATTCATATCTTGGGTAAAATAACCATTTTGCCCCTAGATCTCGGCAAAATGATCATTTTGCCCCTTTGCTCGAAAATCAATTTTTATCGAATTTCTTCGTATCTCAAGCCTAGGCAAACTCTTTTTACTCGTATAGCAACTCTAAATTTTCACTATTTCACACACTTATCACATATTTTGCAACTTATGCAAAATAACCCCTTTAGGTGTTTTCAAAACTCCTTCACAAAAGTTGTTTATAACATAACTAGGAATCATATTCATCCATAAAATTTAAAGAAAACACCCTAAATAATCTCGTGGAAAAACCCTAAACTTTCAACCATTTTGCAAGATAGTCCCCTCATTTAAAGCTCATGCTTCAAGGGTCTCAAAAATGCAAAAATCATCAACAAAGGGTAGGAAAATCACTTACTTGAGAGGACTTAAAGTTACTAAAATTTTTTATGCTCAAAACCCTTACAATGGCTGGAAAAATTGGTGGGAGTAAAGGGAAAATGAAAGAAAAAAGATTATAGCTAAGCTTAGGCATTATTTTAATACACCTTATGTCATCAACCTACCTAATGTTGACTTTTAAACATTTCTCTCTACCACTGCTGGCCAAGCTATCATAATAGGATCTTATTGCCCTTTAAAATCCTCCAATTTGATTCTCTAACAATTTAACTCCCTTAACTATCAATTTAGGACTTTTGCACTTTATGCGATTTAGTCCTTTTTCACAATTGGACTCTCAAACGTCAAAATCATCTTACCAAAATTTTCATGCACCAATATATTCATGCTAGAACATCAAAATAATAATAAAATAATATTTTTAACTTTGTATTTGTGGTCTCGAGACCACTGTTTCGACTAGGCCCTAAATCGGGCTGTTACACTACATGGGGTGCCCATACCGATTATTTCAGACAGAGACCCAAGATTTACCTTGAGGTTTTGGAAAAAGTTTCAAGAGGCATTGGGAACAAAGTTGAGTCTTAGCACTGCTTTCCATTCACAAACCGACAGTCAGTCAGAGAGAGTAATTCAGATATTAGAGGACATGTTACGGTGTTGTGTCCTTGAGTTCCAAGGCAGTTGGGAAAAGTATCTACCCTTGGTTGAATTCGCCTATAATAACAGTTATCAGAAAAGTCTGAAAATGGTACATTGTGAGGCTTTGTATGGGCGAAAGTTCTAAACGACCTTATATTGGACCGAGCTTAGGTAGGGTCAGATTCACGGGGTCAAATTAGTCAAGGAGACTTAAGAGAAAGTTAGAGTGATTCGTGACTGCTTGAGGGCTACCTCGAATAGACAAAAACCTATGCGGATTTGAAACGAAAGAAAATTGAGTTTCAAGTCGGTGATAAGGTATTTTTAAAAGTATCTCCGTGGAGGAAAGTCCTCAAATTTGGTAGAAAAGGCAAGTTGAGTCCTCGTTTCATAGGATCTTATGTGGTTACCGAGAAAGTAGGGCCAGTTGCCTACCAATTGGATTTGCCACTGGAATTGGAAAAGATTCATGACGTGTTTCATGTGTCCATACTACATCGATATAGATCAAACCCTTCGCATGTGATTGAGCCGACAGAGGTTGAGATTCTTTTGGACATGACTTATGCTGAAGAATCGGCCAAGATTTTAGCCCAGGAAGTCAAACAGTTGAGAAATAAGAGTATAGCACTTGTGAAAGTTTTGTGGCGTAGACATGGAGTCGAGGAAGCCACATGGGAACCCGAGGAGACTATGAGAGATCAGTACCCGAACTTATTCACTGGTAAGATTTTCGAGGACAAAAATCCCTAAGGGGGGAGAAATGTAATAGCCCGATTCTGGGGCTAATCAGAATAGTGGTCTTGGGACAACAAATCTGAAGTCAAAGAAATTATTTTATTATTATTTTGGAGTCATAGCATGTTTATATTAGTGCATGAAAATTTGTGAGCTAATTTTAATGTTTGTGAGCCCAATTGCGAAAAATAACTAAATCACATAAAATGCAAAAGTCCTAAATTGATAGCTAAAGGTGTTAAATAGTTAGAGAACCAAAATTGGGGGTCTTTGAAAGACAATTAGGGCCTAAGTTAGAGCTTGGCCGGCCATGGGAGACAATTTGGTCAAAAAGTCAAAATTAAGAGCAAATTTTGTGGCTAATTGATTAAAATAGAAATAAAATAAGAAAAAAAGATGATATCACATTTTCATCTTCTTCACTACCACCAAAAATATCAACCATTTTAGGGGTTTGAAAGCTTCAAATTTCAGCCACTTATCCCTCTTGCAAGCAAGTAATTTTCATGAGTTTTCTTGAAGATTTTTACATTTTTGAGACCCTTGAAGCATAAGCTTTCAAATGAGGGAACTATATTGCAAAATGGTGGAAAGTTTAGGGTTTTCCATGAGAGCATTTAGGGTGTTTTCTAAAATTTTATGGAAGAATATGAGTCCTAGCTATGTTATAAACAACTTTTGTGAAGGAGTTTTAATAGAAAACACCTAAAGGGACTATTTTGTATAAGTTGTAAAATAGTTAATAAATATGTGAAATAGTGAGAATTTGAAGTTGCTATAAGAGTAAGAAGGGTTCAACTAGGCTTGAGATCCGAAGAAATTTGATAAAAATCAATTTTCGAGTATAGGGGTAAAATGCTCATTTTGCCAAGGTCTAGGGGCAAAATGGTCATTTTACCTAAGATGTGAATTTTAGATTGCCTAATTGTGTTTAGTGACTAAATGAGTGCATTTTGCTATTATAGATCAAGGTTTACCGAATCCAAACCTAGACCGAGGGAAAGCCAAACAAATCGACTAAACTGACTAGTCGTGTACGTTTTGTAATCTGAGATAAGTTGTATGTAAATAATACAACAACATTGTTATTTTATGTGCTTGAAATATTATAACATGAATTTCTTGATTTTGGAATTGAGAATGTGTAACGATAAATGAGATAGTAAAATTTCCGTTGGAACCTTAGGAAGTAAATCGGATATTCTTGCAATGACATATGGGTTACTGTGGGCTAGTGTAAGTCATGTCTAGGACATGCATCGGCCACATTATGAGAGCTAGTGTAAAACCATGTCTGAGACATGGTATCGGCATTGAGACGAGTGCTAGTGTAAGACATGTCTGGGACATGCATCGGCCTCAAGACATAAGCTAGTGTAAGACTTGTCTGGGATATGCATCGGCTATGAGATGTGTCAGTGTAAGACCATGTCTAGGACATGGCATCAGCCTCGAGGATGATAGCTAGTGTAAGACCATGTCTGGGACATGGCGTCGGCACCTTACCCATGTTTGAGGCTTATGGAATATCTGGTAGTGTTCTGAATGGTTCAACGGTGAAAATTATGATTGTGAGTTAATAAGGAAAGTATAACTGTGTTGTGAGTCATACAGGTATCTAATTGGTACATATGAGATATGAGCTCATTGTATAATATGTGACTGGTATGGATGGAAATGAGTAAGTTATGTTTATACCTACCTTGGTATTATTGAGTATGTTGATTATTGATAAACTATTGTTGGACACTTACTTACATGCAACTTACTAAGTTTTTATGCTTACTCCCTTTCCTTTCTGTTTCTTTACAGTGCCGCCCATCTAGCTCAAGGATCACCAAAAGTCAGAGATATCGATCATACTATCAACCGAAGCATTTGGTATAGTTGGATTTATATTTTTGAATATGACATGTATAGGACTTAGACTTTATTATTTTCTGTCATTGAGGTTTGGCTACATGTATTGGCTTGGGTTGGAAACCCTTCAGTTTGTATTAAGCCTTGAATGATGGCTAACATTTATTTTGAGTTTATGAAAGATACATTTCCATGGTTGAATGAGTGCCTAATGTGTCTGAATTGGTTATATGAATTGTACTTGTTTTGGTATTGGTTGGCATTTGTATGAAGCTAGGTATGTAAGGGTGGCAATGAGGCTTGGTAAATAGCCTTATATTGTCCAGACAGGCAGACACATGGGCGTGTGTGACATAGGGTCTACCCCATGGGCGTGTAGTCTAGCCGTGTGTCCCCTGGACATAAAAATTTCAAGTCAGTATGCATGGTAATAAACACACGGGTAGAGACAAGGCCATGTGCCTCAGCCGTGTGAAGGACACGACCTAGCACACAGGCGTGTGCCTTGGCCGTGTGACATTTTGAGCATGCTGACGTCAGAAACAAAACGTCCATGTTTTTGCACATGGGCGTGTCGTGGCCGTGTGAGGGACACGGTCCATTGACACGGGCGTGTGTATGGCCGTGTATAAACCCCTGTAGGTGTGAATTAGAAATTAATTCTACACGTATGTGGGACACGGGAATGTCCCAAGGTGCTTAGGCCGTGTGAGCCACACGGGCCATCAGCACGACCATGTCAAAATGGTCACACAGGCGTGTTACCCGTCCACACGGGCATGTGTCCTATTTTAAAGGTAAATTTCTTAAACTTGGTTTAAGGACTAGGAATGGTTACGAATAGTTTTCAATGATTGATTTGGGGCTCATTGGTCCATAATAAGAAGTTTAAAGTAGAAATAGAAAAAGTTTAAATTTGGATCGAGTCTCGGTGACTTGAGATTGGTTGTAAGCATGATATTGAGTTAGGAAATGCCTTGTACTCCGCCTCGGCGTGGGTTACGGGTGTAGGGCGTTATAGTAACATTCAAATTTTTGTGGAAGTTATTGGGTTGTAGAAGTGCCCAACCCACAGTAAGTGCTTAGCGTGATCTTTATTATCAGGTATACAATGTAATATTTCAAGTTAGAAAATTTTGAAGATGAAATTTTATTAAAGGAAGGAGAGTTGTAACACCTTATTTTAGCAAATCCAAAATTTAGCAAGTAAACCGAAAATAATCTGAGTAGCATAGTGTTATCCACCCGATTGATACTTTTGGTGTATAGGTTAGGCACATAATTGATGTTATAGTATTATGAAAGGATTGTGTTCTGAATGTGTTGTGTTGTATAGAAGAAGAGATTGATAAAAATAATGAGGATTTTTGGGTGAATTAGGTTATCGCCAAAGGTATTGTTCAACCAGTTTATTGAGTTATCAAGTTAGTTACGTACTAACAAGGTAGTTGGGATGGAACGAAGGGTTGGACAAGAAATATAAAATATTGAATTTCCATGTACAGTTGTAAACCATTTTATTAAGGCAGTCTTGATAGTTTAAGACATGTGTCAGGTTACAATTAGGGTTTAGGTTATTTATATATATACTCAAGTTGGAAAGTGGAGTTTTTCTTCTTTCTTCCTCAAAAAGTATTGTTACTTGAATCTTAAAGAACTTACAATGTTTTTTTCTCCCTTAAGTTAGGGCTGTAGATATGGGTCTTTGTTAGTGTTACTCCATGTCAAGGTAAGTTTTACGGCTTTACATGTTTTGCTATGAAAGATAAGGAACTAAGGCTTTATATGAGGGATTATTTGGGTTTATGTTGATGGAAAATGGGCTAAGAATAAGCTTTAATGGCGCTCTTCCGTTTCTTACGTAGTGGTAGCTGTAGTTTCTTGTTGTATCTGTAGCTTGAGCTACTATTTGTGGATGTCAGGTGAGTCATAAACTAACTTCTGCATGTATATCATTTATGTTAGATGTTTCTATAGAAATCGAATGAAATATGAAACTGATATAAAAAAAGTATAATATGAGGTTATACTATTGTATGAATGTTTGTTGGGTCTTACATGTGTAGTTCGTATAGAATCTGACAAGTTAAGTATGTGATAAGTATTCTAACGATGAAGTATGATTGTTTGAGAGCAAATAGAATGTATGTGATGAGATGTGAGTTAGTCAGGTGTTGTTAATGGATCAAAGTGTGAAGTCTTAAATGGTGTCAATGCATGAATAGTCAGTCATGTGAGTCTGTGTCTATTCACCACGGTGGAGTCCAAAGGGGTCTGTCAGGACTTTAAACATGATCTTTAAGAGGAAAAGTGTCACACCCCAAAATACAAAATAGGGCTTGGAAGTTTTAGGGGTATTTTAGAAAGTTTGGCCTATATGAACTCAAAATTTCATAAGTTTGGTAACTGATAATATTTTTTACTATTGTTTTCATAAATTCAAGTTAATTTTTGAAAATGAGTTTTAAATATCCTTGATTTTGAAAATAGGATTGAATTGTAAAATAGTCAAAACTAGGAGTTTTTATGAACCAATTACACCAAAATTTTGAAATCAACCTAAAATCCCATTCAACAACTTTGTTTCACATTAAGTTTTGCTCCTCACTTGCTTGTGCTGCTTTTGCTCTCCTCTTGCTTTTCTAATTTCTTTTGATATTCAATTCCTAATTACCTTTGAATTTTAACACCTTTGAACCGTAAATCTCCATAAAAACCAGGAAAATCACCCAAACCTCACCATCTTTATCATCTTCTCCAAAATGTGAGTTTTTCAGATTTGCGTCAAAGCTCATTTTTCTTCCATCGAAGGTAACCATTAAACTTTCTATGAGTTTTAAATGATATGCATTCCCTTAAACTGAATTTTTAGCCATTGAAACACATGTTTTAAATAAAAGTCGAAAATTAGGTCTTTAATGGTGAATTTTGGGTTTGTGGATAAAAACTTGGTTTTAAAGTGTTTTCAACTTGTTTTAACATGATTAGAAGCTTTCTGAAGTTACTCTGAAGATTCGTTAAGAAATTCTTGAGATTTAATGAAATTTCGTCATAATGGCCAAAACTTGTTGAAATATTTCAATACCTTAAAAAGTGTAGTTTTGTGTAGTTTATATAAATAGTTGTAGATGAATATGTAGATGAACGTAATTCGTTTTGTGTGAAAAGATTAAGTGTAGATCGAGATATTCAAATCTAAAGTTTTCTATGCTGAAAGTTTCGGTTAAAAGATAAGGTAGCTTGGGCTTATGTTTGTGACTATTTTAATGAAGTTGATGACTAATTGTTGAATGTGTGTTTCTCTGGTTTGTCTTGTTGAAGCATCAGAGTCAATAAGACCTTCAACAAGTAGAGATAAAGGGAAAGAAAAGCTTGTCTAAGTTTTTGATTTTTCGACAAAAGCGAATATTTTGGTAAGTGGTTAGATTAGCTGCTCATAAGCGGTTCATTGTATTATTTGGGAATTTAGAGGTAGCCTAAACCCCTTTTCTAAATTTCGAGTGTAAGAGTTCCTTTACCTATGCTAAATATTTCATAAATATGTTTATGAATTGTGATAAAAAGAGTTATGATGTGAGAAAATATGAACATGTTGTGATGAATGTTGTGACAGTAAATATAAGGGTATGTTATACATGCCATGTGACAGTATGTATAAGGTGCAAATGATATGGTTATGCAGATAATATGTATGAATAATCAGTAAAGTAATATTTGATGACAGTATGAATATTCTGGCCTTGTGACTTAATGAGACTGTTCGATTTAGTTGTCATGTCGTAGGATTGTGAGTAATCACTTATATGTGTTATGATATTTGGGGCGTTGAGGGCCCAGTGACAGTTTTTTGAAAGATAAGGGAATGGGAGCTAAGCTCCATTCACCGAGATATGTGTGTTTGGTGGGTTAGAAAGTGTTAGCTATAAGTTACACTTATGGGATATGTTTGACTCTACGAGTTTATGTGTGGTGTGTTGCAGATCCGTGTATCCGATGAGTGATAATAGAGCTCACTTTTATGTTTCATAGCCCAAGTGCCAAATTATTTTAAAAAGTGTATATATGTGTAATGTGATGTATGCCTAAACGAGTATATGGATGCTATGCAAACTATTTTAAATTGCATTTAAATGGAATTCTATATGACTATATGTGATTAATATGTATCGGAATATATCTTCTTCTATAAATGTGTAAAAGGGGTACATGAAAGATGATTAGATATCTAAATTATGGCACTAAGTTGAAAACGTTTTGGAAAAATGCTATAAGTTGATTGGTTGATGCATGATAACTTGTTTGCGTAGTGGTTATTCTGAGCATTCACGAAGCTTGTTAAGCACACCCAATCCTTTTTAACCATTGCAGATAAGAAGTGCTAGCGTGATTAGTGTGGCCTTCAAGGAAGTGATCCAAGCCGCTTATTTAGCTTCTATTAGTAGGTGTTCTATGCTTATTTATGTTTAGGGAATAAAGACAATGTGATAGACCAGTGGTAGATTTTATATCAATTTATTAAGACGTATTGGGAATTATTTTTATATTGCATACGTTTGGGAAGCTTGTAAACTTAGACATGGTGTTTGGTTTATTGTTTAGACATTTTGATGCATATGTGACTAGGTGAATGAAGCATGATGTTTAGGGACTAGTTTGTACGATTTAAATGCTCTTATATTCTAATTTTTGTAACCCGAAGTAGAGGTATCGATATTAAGGCTTTTAGAATGACACCTCTATATTTCTTAATGTACAGAGAGTCAAAATATCAATTTGGTATCGATACCTTAGCCCGAGTATCGATACTCGCAGTGTAATTACCAATACCTTGCAAAACGTACCGATATTTTTTGATGTTCTGAAATTTGGCAAGAAACAAAATGCTAGTTTGGTATTGATTTTCTAGGTGGTATGGATACCACTTAAAGGAAATGTTGATACCATAGAGGCGGTATTGATACCTACATAACATTTTTGGGATAATTTGCTATGTGGTCCCTGTGCTCGAGATATGTACATTCTATGTTTGTTTGTTGTATGTTACTATGCTTAAATGCTAAACTAAGCTTGTATGACTTGGCATTCTCATAAATGCTAGTATAACTAAAGAAAAATGAAACCACATGTATTTCAACTCTGATAATTATAATGAAATTGACGTGAGACAGTGGTGTGGCATCGTGATATTCGGCCTGGCGTCTAGATCGAGTATGGGGTGTTACAAAAAGTCTATGGCCATGGCATTTTTCAAAAGGAACTAAAGGAAGGTTATTACCCAATGAGGTTTTATGTGTGTCCTAGGACGATGGTGGGAAAACCTCACATAACGTAAGTTTAGGAAAATCCATGTCATAAACACGTTAGGAAAGAAATCCTTTATGACGTAGTATGAAAAGAATGCCTTTGTCAAGCACTCTTAAGAACTGCCCTCGTGGTGAACTATGAATAGATCACCTTAGTGGCATGTTCTATTTGACTTCTAGTAAGGTGTATTTTCTAAGTCAAAGTGTTGTGGACTGTCAGGAAATTTGGTAAGTTATGAATCTTAATGTCTCTCTCTATGGTAAGATATGAGTTAGTTCTAGTAGATCAGTAATATATATATATAACTATGATAATGTATTGATATGCTCTGGAATAAAAGTTGAATGAAATCTTAAGGGATTTTTATGAAAATGAGATGTATATCTGTATGTAGAGAAGGATGTCTGTTATTATGATCTGTGAGTATGAAAAGTAAGGGTTATCACATCTTCTTCCCAAATTATTCTGAATCTGAGTTAATGTTGTTTTGAATTATGAGATTTTATGTAGCATGATATGAAGTTCATCTGGATGTTGTAAACGGTGAATTATCAGTATGATTATGTGCATGGAATTAGATTAGGGTAGGTCTAAGATTGAACCATAGGTATGAAATGTTGTGTAATTATTCCCCATGTATATGTATCTGCCCAAGATGATGTCAACGAGTAGTTGACTTGAAATATAAGATTCATGAATTGAATAGAAGGATTTTCTCAGTAACAAGATATGGAAGATTAAGTATGATAAGGGTATGATAATTGACGCATATGAGAGTGATGAGACCGTAAGGTATTAGCCGTAGCAAATGGCGCAGAGTAGAAGTCGATCCATGGAAAGTCCTAAATTATTGCAAGACTCCACCAAGGTACTGCCAATGAGCTCACTGAGTACTTCTGTACTTATGAGGTTATTACTTCTCTTTAGGTTTGTTGAGAAGTAGCTTCGCCAATAGGGACAACGTTATGCCAAGCTTGTGGCAGATTGGGCTATTATACATATAAAGGACTGGTTACACAACTTTGAAATTTGCCTTTTAAGTCTATGTTCAATAATTTTCTAACTTGTAGAAATCTGAATCAAATGAGTTGTAATAAGATGTTTAACATGTACTCCATTTAGAATATTTATAGGTGTTGAGATTTTCTTTTGGGATTTCAAATACCTATTATAAAATAAATGAAAAATTGTAAATTGCTTCTTGTTAAAAAATTTTATCGTCTAATAACACCCAAGATTCAGACTCAGTAAATCGAATTGGGTGGAGGGAGTTATAAGGAAGATGTAATGGTTACCATTAGATGAAATAGGATCATACTGGGAGAAAAAATATTATACCAAACAGATTAAGGATATCCTATGAGAGAAACAAACTTATGACAAGGTCATTGGACAAGCATTAATCGAGTTGCTTTCATAATGGTATGTCATTGGGGAGAGCTTAATCACGATACTATAGTGGAATGACTTCGTGACTAAATGAGTTTATAATTAATAGGCAAAAAGTTGAATCTTAATTATAAATAATTTGAGCCTTAGTTACATATGTCCAACCAGTCCTTCCGCTAACTCATTGAAACCAGAAATGAATTGTGTGTTTGAATTGAATTGAATTGAATGAATAGAAATATAGAAATGGAAAACATTCAAAAATGATTATGGTTTTCTCTGAAATGGAGAAATGGAATCACTTGGAATTTAGTGTTTTTTTTTTTCTCAAAAAGGAAATGGAAATGAAAATGAAAATGAGAAATGATTCATTTGCAAATGAACATGGATTACACAGAAATGATCGGAAGAATAAGTTTATGTTTTTGAGCTATTTCAAAGCTCGAAAATGAAAATAAACCATTCAATCATAGTGAATAAGTTGAATGGTGAAAAATTAAATATATTTTCTTAAAAATTTTACAAGGGGTAAAATCGTCATAATTTTATTGGGGGTAAAATTGGTATGAGAAAATTACTAAATATAAATATTGAATTTTATTTTTGGGAAATTGAAAAATAAATATTAAGTTGGGTCAAATTATAAAGTATTGAGTTAAAATCCCAAAAAGTACTTGTAATTGGACCCGATATGGAAGAGGCCTAAAAGCCTTTTATGTTAATAGGGTGGATGACTAACCCTAGTTAAATTAACTAGGGTTGTCACCACCTATAATCCTAATTAGACAAGAAGTTCACTTTTCTAGTTGAAATAAGCTTCTCTAATTCAACAAGGGTTCTCTACTTATAAATAGATGACACCGGTAAAGCTATTTAAACAACTTTAAGATACTGTTACTCTATCAAAAAATAGAGAGAATTTATTCTCAACTATTAAATATATTTTTTTGGAATAACAATTCTACTAGTTTCTATTTGAGAAGAGAATTCGTCTTCCCAAATAAAAGAAAAGAATTACTTGTTTTGTGTTTTGATTCAATTGGTTCGAGCCCATACACGAAACAGTTCATAGTACGAGAATAGCAGAAAAGATCGTTTGGTTGAAAGCCCAGAACAATAAGGATTCGTCTATCCAAAACAAATGTATGCTTTCGATCTAGGGTTTATTGCTATAAATATCAAAATTTCTAAATCAATTGTATCCCCATCGACAAGTATATTCCCTAGTTTAGTTAATATTATGAAACTCCCTAGGCTTCTAAATTTTCTTGGTGCCTAATTAAGGACTAATATTATGAAAAATGAATTCATGCTAAATGGGTCCTCCTTTTTACAGTTATCAATCTATTTCCTAAATGGATTCGATAGTTGTGGTAATTTTTCTATTGGGGTCATAAATGTTAACATCTCACAGAATGATTGAGGTAAGGTTGAGAGACTTACTTCTTCCTCTATGTCATTGTGGTGAAACTGATGTTATCAGAAAAGTGAATTCGTGGGCTGACTTATTATTATCTTCAACTATCAATTCTTCCGTGAGCTCTATCTCATTTTAGACATCAGTGTGCACTGTATTCTCTTTTATGAATTCACTTAGTCCTTATTGGTTGTTTTTCCCCAGTAGGGTTGCTAGCTACTCTAGATTTTGCCTTCCCAAGATACAGTTTGGCTTTGTGTTTGATAAAACTCGTGGCAAGATTCTTCTTTATCAGTGCCCCTGTTGCTGTCCTACAATTTTTTTGAGATTTCTCCTTTAAGCTGACTCAGTTCTAGCATTAACAGTTTCTGATTTTCCTTAATTTTCCATTCTTCAAAATTTCATCATCTGACCACATGTAACCAAAATAGCCCATGATACTACTAGATTGATTTTAGTTGTTATTACTGTAGGTTTCCTGATACAAACTCACTTTGGTGATGATTCAAGTCGTTTAGGTTGCCCGATCATAAAATTAAGTAAGAACAAGTTGTTTCGAAAATGGCTAAGGAAGGATTAAAAGATAGGTTCAAAACAAAGGGTTTAAGGATAGTTTGGTGATGGATGGATGAATTTGGCTAAGGCCAAGATTGAACCAACAGTATAGGTAAAGGTTGACCCGAATCTTAAATGGCACTTAGATGAAATCAGCTTGTAGAGATAAAGAACCTTGACCCGCTATCTATAAAAGATAGGAACCGCAGGTATAGGTGAATGCCACACTTATGAAAGTGATAAGCTTAAAAGAAAGACGGGATTGACGCCATAAGAGTTGTCTTCATAAGTCAATTCAGTCCAAAAAGAACTATGAGAGTTGAACACTCACAAAGTAATATAATATTCATAAAATGTTTAGAAAGTCCTTACAAAGTGAAATGAGCTAAGTATTTATAGTTCACTACATAAGCTAGCTGAATGGACATTTTAGTGAGCTGAATGGTCAGCTCTAATTCAGTTCAATTAAGCTGAAAAATAACTATTGGACTCTTCAACACATCTCTTGACGTATTCTGCACCTTAGTGACGCCAACAGCCTTTTCCATTGATAATTCCAATGAGCTGATTTTAAATGAGTTCATGAAGGAGTTGAATTATCTTGGGAAGTGATCAGTCAGGTTAGTGTGAACAAGCTAAGATGCTACCTTGAAAAGCCGAATGGGCATGCAGCTCATAAAGGCAGCTTGGGCAAATGAATGGTCGTCCAAATGATCATCCGAATTTGAATTGCCATTTATGTGTGAACTCAAAAATTGTATGGCCAAAAAGGTTTGAACATGATTATTTAGCTGAAAAACATGTGTGAAAACACTTGATGCCTTGCTGAACCCAAAATGGCTCTTAGGAGGTTGTGTTTAGCTCATAATGGTGCCATACGAACAGCCAAAGGAAGCTTCCTAGTAGCAGCCAATGTGAACAACTTAATGTCGTCCATTCCCAATTCCAACAAGACACATTAAACACAACTTAGACATATTTAATTGGTCTAAAATAAATCATTTATTAAAAATGTCCAAAACTAAGACACGTTAAAATGCCTATTTAATATGTAATAAACTAAGATATATTTAAAACCTATAGTTAAAATGTTCAGCTTAAGACACATTAAAATAACTATTAAACAACTACTAAATATGTATCAAACTAAAAATAACTAAACATTATTAATGTTTGTTCCAACAACTAATTAGCTCAAAAATGAAAACTAAAATTCAACTTTGAGTAAGCTCATGGGACGCTTGTTGAGCTGATCCACGAATGGTCGATTAGTCCCACAACCTCTTTTCCCTAATCTCGATTGATATAACTTAAAATATCTTCTTAGAACTTCTTAGCTCAGGATCGAGTGATGAAACCGAAAGGCAGCTCAATGGGTTCGACAGCTAGCTCCTTGGCTATGCTTGCATCACTGCCCCCTCTTCAAGGTGATTTGTCCCCAAATCGTCACCTACATCAAAAGGGGATACATCAGAATCGTTAAAGCTAACACTAACTCCATACTCACCCGAAAGATCTAACTGATAAGAATTTCCATTGATCCTTTCCAAGACTTGAAAAGGACCGTCACCCCTCGATAGTAGCTTAGATCTCCTTTGTTTGGGAAATCTTTCCTTACGCATATAGATCCAAACCCAATCATCGATTTCGAATACGACTCTTTTGCATCCCTTGCCCACCTTATGAACACATTGCTCGGTCCTCCTCTCAATATTTTCTTTAACTCTTTGTTGAAGTTCTTTCACAAATTTAGCCTTTCACATGTACTAGTTGGTTAGAAGGCAAAGGAACTAAATCCAAAGGGGTTAAAGGATTGAAACCGTATACTAATTTGAAAGGAGAATGCTTAGTAGCTGAATGAACTGATCGATTGTGGGCAAATTCGATGTGTGGCAAGCATTCCTCCCACGTATTTAAGTTTTTCCTAATGATGGCCCATAGTAAGGTCGATAAGGCCCGATTGACTACCTCCGTTTGACCATCCATTTGGGGTGGTACGTTGTGGAAAACAAAAGCTTGGTGCCGAGATTGCCCCACAAGGTTCTCCAAAAATGGCTAAGAAACTTGGCATCTCAATTGGAGACAATGGTCCTCGGCACTCTATGCAACCAAACGATTTCCTTAAAAAACAAATTAGCAATATTTAAAGCATCGTCAGTCTTATGGCATGCAATGAAATGAGCCATTTAGAAAATCTATCTACAATGACAAATATAGAGTCTTTTCCACTTTTGGTTCTAGGTAAAATCCATAGTGATATCTACCCACAGTTCTTTTGGAATTGGTAATGGGGTATACAAACCGTGTGACTTGACTCACGATTTAGCTTTCTTACAAGCAATACATTGTTCACACTTCCTCATCATGTCGCGTTTCATCTTAGGCTAATAAAAATTTTCTTGAAGTATAGCCAAAGTTTTGGCTATGCCAAAGTGGCCTATAAGTCCTTTGTTGTGTGCTTCATTAACGAGCACTTCTCGAATAGAACCATAGGGTATGCATAATTTACCTTCGCGAAATAGGTAGCCATCTTGTTGATAATACCTTTCATGAACACCTTGTATACAAGACTTATATATCTCACCAAAATCAACATCAGTTTCATAAAGATCTTTTAAATATTCAAACCAAGAATTTAGAATCTAATTGATTAATGAGTGCATACCTCCGTGACAACGTGTCAGCAATGATATTTTCTTTACCTTTCTTGTATTTGATTACGTAGGGAAAAGATTCTAGGAACTCCACCCATTTAGCATGGCGCTTGTTCAACTTGTGTTGTCCTTTAAGGTGCTTCAAGGCTTTATGATCCGTATGTATAACAAATTTTTTAGGCCACAGATAGTGCTGCCATGTCTCCAAAGCCCGAATCAAGGCATACATCTCCTTATCATATGTAGTATAATTGAGAGTAGCCCCATTAAGTTTCTTGCTGAAATATGCAATAGGCCGCCATCTTGAGTCAAGACCGCTCCGATTCCTATCCCTGAAGTGTCACACTCAACTTCAAAAGTTTTGTTAAAATCAAGCAGAGACAACAAAGGGGCGTTAGTTAAACATTACTTGATTTTATTAAAAGAAATTTCTTGTTCATTAATCCAATTGAGTGGAGAATTTTTCTTTATAATACCTGTTAAGGGGGCAGCTAAGGTACTAAAATTTGGTACAAACCTCCTATAAAAACCTGCTAGTCTATGGAAACTCCTTACTTGGCTGATGTTCGTAGGACGTGGCCAATCTTGAATCATTTTGATTTTATTTTGATCGACTTCGAGTCCATCAGCACTCACCACAAATCCTAAAAACACAAATTTATTAGCACAAAAAGAGCATTTCTTAAGATCAGCAAAGAGAACTTCCTTACGCAAAACTTCCAACACAGCACGCAAATGTTGAACGTGGTCTTCCAAAGATTTGTTGTATATTAAAATATCATCAAAGTAAACCACACAAAACTTACCAATGAAAGCACGCAATACATGGTTCATTAAACACATAAATGTGCTAGGAGCGTTAGTAAGACTGAACGACATTACTAGCCATTCATAAAAACCATATTTTGTTTTGAAGGAGGTCTTCCACTCATCTCCCTCCCGCATGCGAATCTAGTGATAGCCACTCTTTAAGTCAATTTTTGAGAATAGTTGGGCTCTACTTAGCTCGTCGAGCATGTCATCGAGTCGAGGGATGGGGTGGCTATACTTGATGGTGATCTTGTTGATGGCGCGGCAACCGACACACATGCGCCACGAGCCATCCTTTTTTGGCACTAGTAAAACGAGCACCGCACATGGACTCAAGCTTTCTCGGATGTAGCCTTTCTCCATCAAGTTAGTAACTTGTCTTTGCAACTCCTTACTCTTTTCGAGGTTGCTTCGATAGGCTAGCCAGTTCGGGATCGTTGCTCTAGGCACGAAACTGATTTGATGTTCAATGCCTCAAATGGGAGGCAAACCACTCGGCACTTCCTCCGGGAATACGTCTTCGAATTCCTAAAGCAAGGAAACAACAAAAGAGGGTATATTTTCATCAAGCTGGTTAGTTTCAAAAAGACATTCTTTGTACATGAGTACAAGAATGGGCTTTCTCATCAAAAGCAACTTTCGCACTTCTCTTTTCCTCGCAAAGACACTCATTTTTCCATTCTCACTCTCATTTTGTTTTTCTTTTTCCACTTGAGCTTTTAAATTATTTTTCTTATTTTTCGCTCTCTTTTTTTCTACTTTCTTTTCTTTTTTTTCATTCTTTTTTTCTTGTTCTTTTTCTTTTGATTTTTCTACAGATTGTTTCATCTTGATTTGATCCTCATACACTTGTTTTGGGGTGAGGGGTGCTAAAGTTACATTCTTTCCTAGGTGTTTCAACGTCTATCGGTTTGTATATTTGTCATGGATTACACATTGGTCAAATTTCCAAGGACATCCCAAAAGAAGATGTCCCGCGTGCATTGGCACCACATCGCACACCACCTCATATCGATACTTACCAATTGAAAACGCCACTACAACTTGCTTAGTTACTTTGAGTTCACCACCATCATTGAGCCATTTCAATTTGTAGGGGTTTAGATGTTTAGTCATGGCTAAACCAAATTTCTCCACTAGCATGCAGCTTGCGACGTTGGTGCAACTTCCTCTGTCGATTATCATGCTTCACACCTTGCCTTGGACGTGGCAACGAGTGTGGAACATGTTTTCCCTTTGCTACTCGTCTTTAGCACTTTGAATGCTTAAAATTATTTTGACAATGAGAATCTATAACACCCCTAACCCGTATCTGTCGTCGGTTTGGGGTTAAAAGGCATTACCGATCAAATCACTGCTTCCGAACATTCACATATTCACACAGGTCATATTAATATATATAAAGCAAATGGCTGATCAAATTTCGAACATACATTGTTATTAATAATAATGCATTTACGAATCATATCTTAAAGTCATACAACATATATATATTTCGAATCATAAGCGCGTCACCTTAATGGTATTTGATTACGTAATGAAAATCAAACATTTTTCTTCACCACTCTATTAATATGCATATTGAACCAAATAAATCATATCATATGGCTTTTTGTATATTAACATATGCGATAATATCAACTACACAAAATGGTCAAGTTTAACTTTTAAACATACTAGTCATATATGCATATAACTTATCAAGTATAACCCAATTCGCATGCTAAGTAATATGCCTATCCAATCAATTCATTATATAATCAGTCATGTAAATTAACTTCCATATAACAATTAAAAACATACATATTCTTCCCATTATAAATCGAACCTAGATAGCCAAATACCATGGCCTAACATACAACCACTTATATAAATAACACAAAGTGGTACAAATTTAATCACCATTATCAAACCATTTCCAAACCAATTCATCAATGCAATCATACCATTACAAACCAACTCAAAATAACCCTATCTAATAATCGAATACCTATAGCATTGCTTAGTTCTCACATAGAAAATACAACTAAATTCATTATTAATATATATAACTAAACACTTAACCACATGATTTAATCACCATTACAAATCCTAAAATAGCTTATAACCATCATCTATATTTACATCACATAAACTGAAATAACTATTACATCATCTTTAATATACTTAGCATTTTACCTATTTAATCAAGCCAAATCTCAAGACCATTCCATCACACAAATTATACCATAAATCATACTTACAAATTAAGTTAATACATGACCGAAAATCACCATCATTAACATCATTAACAAACCACAACCAAAACACATCCATCATCCATATACCAAGCTTACCAAAATAAACTAATCATAAGCTATATATATATATCATTACATCATATCGAATTCCACCATGACCAAAATTACTTAAACATTAGATCATTAGCATTAAGATCAAGCCATTTTCGCATGGCAAAATATATACAAATTTCAAGATCAACCAAAACAAATACTAGCCTATACATGCCATAGGCTCAAAGTTCAAACTTTTAAAATACTGAAACAATGATCGATAGTGTGATGGATTTCCTTGACAATCCCTGAGCTTATAACTAGCTTCCAAAATTTATAAAACAACGAATGTACACACACACAGTAAGCTTGAATAGCTTAGTAAGTCATAAGCAAATAAATAATTTCAACAACATACATAATTCAATTAAACTAGGCCGAATCAAGCAATCTTAACCACATATACATCTATCATTCTTGCAAATTCTCATGCTTGCAAATTCATATAATCATGTAAACACTTTAGCTACCTTTACTTTCATGAACATTTAAACCTTACTCGTACCTGAGCCATTTAGTTTAATTTCACATTCGGTCTCGTCTTAACATTGCCCGTTGAACCATTTGAAATCAATAAGGATAATCGGTTAACTCGAAAAGCTCATACAATGCCAACGTCCCAGATGTGGTCTTACATATAATCGAATATCGATGCCACTGTCCCAGACAGGGTCTTACACGTAAATCTCAAATTGTTGTTAACGTCCCAGATGTGGTCTTACACGAAACCACATTTCCAAATCCTATGTCATGATATATGTATCCTAACTATTCCTATGGTTCGTACAGGGCTTTCGAACGTCGTAATTCGATCAATTCATGCTCGTAACAAATCATTCCATGCTAAATTCAATCCAGCAATGTAGTTATACATACATACAATTCAATTAAGCTATGTACAAAATAAATACATTCAATTTAACATCATTTATTCACTTACGAACTTACCTCGTACGGAGACGAGCGGACTGAAATGACTAATCGACAACTTTTGACTTCCCCCGTTCCAAATCCAATTTCTTCTTTTTTTGATCTAATTTAATACAAATTTAACTTATTTAATCACATATTTACTCAAATTCATCCAAAAAACACATAAAAGGGAAATTTGCACTTTAGCCTATAACTTTTTACATTTTTCACAATTTAGTCCTTATTTCACAAAACACAAAATATTCAAAATTTCACCAAACTCAAGTATAGCTAAATTTTACTAAGGTTCATAGTAGACCATTTATTTTACATTTTGACCCCTCAATTTACAAAATTCCCAATTTAATCCTAAATAGGCATTTTTACTAAAAATCACTTAATTAACCATGATAATCTATTAACACATATTTATTTTTCATCATCAAACCACATAAACAACAAGTTATGAACAATGGCAAATCTCAAATTCATCATCAATTTTGAAAATTCAAGCATGGGCTAGCTAGTACTCAAAGCAACAATCTCAAAAACGTAAAAATTATCAGAAACCGAGCTAAACAAATACCTTAATCAAGCTTGGACAAGGCCGAACCCTGAGAACTCTTTTTCTTTTCTTTTTCTTTCAAGTTTAGGCAAAGATGAACACATGCAAGCTTATTTCATGTTTGTTTTATTTTATTACTAATTATTTTACAATTACCAATTTAACATTAAAGAAATAATATGAAAACTATATAATAAATGCCTAATGATGTCCACTCCCTTGTATAAAGGCCTAATTTCAATTTAAGGGCTTTAAAATTAAGAAACCATAGCTAATAAGTACTTTAACAATTAGAAAGCCACTTTTTCAAATTTCGCGATTAAGCCCTTTTATCAAATTAACTAACCAATCGATAAAAATTAAATCACAAAATTTTCAAACACATCAAATAACATGGTGTACACATCAAAAATAATATTAAAATAATTTTACAACTTCGGATTTGTGGTTCTGAAACCACAATTTTGATTTAGCTAAAACCAGGCTGTTACAGCATCTCACCTGCAACGGGATACTCTAGTTCTTCTTTTTCGTCGGTGGGATTTTTAGGCTCTTTCTCCCTTTCTTCTTCAAACTCGATTTCACCGTTTGGCCTAACCACCATAACTCGATGATTGGGACATTGACTTGATATGTGTCCCCTCCCTTGGCACTTAAAACATTTTATATCCCAAGATCAATTAGGGACAGGATTGTTCTCACCTTTACTTGTCTCACCACTTGGCTGATTGGGCTTGGTAGCTACTACGGGCTCTTTGGAATGAATAGGGGCTTTGTTAGTTCCTTGACTCCACTTAGTTGTAGAGGAAGTGGAATAAGGATGGCTGACTCCCTTTTGTTTTAATTGCTTTTCAACCTTATGGTCATATGGACCATGTCCATCACTTCGACATAGTGTTGTAATTTCACTATGTTGGCGATATCGCGGTTCAAACCAGTGAGAAATCTAGCCATTATTACCTTACGATCTTTCTCGATGTTGGCTCGGATCATGGCCACTTCCATTTATTTATAGTAATCCTCAACACTCCGGTTGCCTTGGGTAAGGTTTTGCAACCACTGGTACAAGTCTCAGTGATAGTAAGATGGAATAAAATATTTTCTCATGACTGCCTTCATCTAGGCCCACGTCGAGATGGGTCTCTCCCGTTCCTTCTACGGCTTGTCACAAGTTGATCCCACCATACAATAGCGTAATTTGCGAATTCTATGGCCACTTTCTTGCTCTCCGAGTAATTATGGCACTCGAAGACAAGTTCAATTTTCTTCTCCCACTCTAAATACGCCTCAAGTCATTTTTCCCTTGGAATGGGGGTATGGCCATCTTAATGTTCTTAAGGCTATCGTCTACTCGTTCTCTTTCTCTCGGAGGCCAATTCTGTTGGCCTTGTCGCCTTCCACTTTGAGTCGAGGCTTGATCACTCTCCATGTCACTTGGATCATAAGGGTCATCTTCGTTGAACTTTGCACATCCTCACTCCCTTCTCGAATTTTGAAGAGCTCTTTCTTGCTAGCCTCATTCTTCAACACGGTCTAGGAGTTCTTGGATGGGTTCGAGCTTTTTATCGAACATGCATTCCATTTCACGCATAAGACCTTGGAGTGTTAAGTAAGGCACTCCTCCACCAACAACATTTCGAACGGGACGCATACCACCACCGTCCAGTGAATTCCTTTCCAAACTCCTAGACATGTATTTAATCACACAAAAAATCTCACAATTTATCTCACAAATAAATTTTCACACCTTTTGGCTTTTATACACTCTAATAGTCTCAAAGCACTATTTGCCTTTTTCCACTCAAGTTCGCCTCTCTAAGTTCTCAATGGACTACTTAGACTTAACAACAATCGTTGTGGAATTGGTTTGCAAAAGTGATGTTTAGTTTTGGGTAGGAATTGATGTTAGGACAAAGGTAGGCTAGAAACAAAGTGAAGGGGTTTCAAGTGTGGCCAAAATTGGTAGAATGGTAATGAACTAGAATCAGGCAGAAAAAACTATTATGAACTAACTTCTCTACTTCTTCTTCTTTTTTATATTTTCGTAACCCTTTTTTTAATATTCACGAATTTGTACTACAAATATATATATTCTCTTTTTTTTCACAAATTTTTTTTCAAAATTTTTTTCAACTAATTACAACCCAAGAATGCTAAAAACATCGATACTTACTTAATTTTTACCAGCTCTGATATCAAATAATACGAACTCGCCTCAGTGATGATTTGAGTCATTTAGGTTGCTCGATCGTAAAATTAAGTAAGAACAATTTGTTTCGAAAATGGCTAAGAAAGGGTTAAAAGATAGGTTCAAAACAAAGGGTTTAAGGATAGTTTGGTGATGGATGGATGAATTCGGCTAAGACCAAGATTGCACCAATGTTATAGGTAAAGGTTGACCCAAATCTAAAATGGCAGTTAGATGAAATCAGCTTGTAGAGATAAAGAACCTTGACCCGTTATCTATAAAAGATAGAAACCACAGGTATAGGTGAATGCCACACTTATGAAAGTGATAAGTTTAAAAGAAAGACAGGATTGACGCCACAAGAGTTGTCTTGATAAGTCAATTCAATCCAAAAAGAACTATAAGAGTTGAACACTCACAAGGTAATATAATATTCATAAAATGATCAAAAAGTCCTTACAAAGTGAAATGAGCTAAGTATTTATAGTTCACTACATAAGCTAGTTGAATGGACACTAAGTGAGCTGAATGGTTAGCTCTAATTCAGCTTAATTAAGCTAAAAATAACTATTGGACTCTTCAACATATCTCTTGAAGTATTCTATACCTTGGTGATGCCAACAAACTTTTCCATTGATAATTCCAGTTAGATGATTTTAAATGAGTTCATGAAAGAGCTCAATTAGCTTAGGAAGTGATCGATTAGGTTGGCGAATAAGATAAGATGTTGCCTTGAAAATTTGAATGGGCATGCAGCTCATAAAGGCAACTTGGGCACATGAATGGTCATCCAAATGATTAGCCAAATTTGAATAGCCATTTATGTGTGAACTCAAGAAATTGGATGGCCACAAAGGTGTGAACGTGATTGTTCAGCTGAAAAACAAGTGTGAAAACACTTGATGCCTTGCTGAACTCGAAATGACTCTTGGGAGGTTGTGTTCAGCTCATAATGGTGCCATATGAACAACCAAAGGAAGCTTCCTAGTAGTAACCAATGTGAACACCTTAATGTCATCCATTCCCAATTCCTACAAGACATATTAAACACAACTTAGATATATTTAACTGGTCTGAAATAAATCATGTATTAAAAATGTCCAAAACTAAGACACATTAAGATGCCTATTTAATATGTAATAAACTAAGACATATTTAGAACTTGCATTTAAAATGTTCAGCTTAAGACACATTAAAATAACTATTAAACAACTATTAAATATGTATTAAACTAAAAATAGCTAAACATAATTAATGTTTGTTCTAGCAATTAATTAGCTCAAAAATGAAAACTAAAATTCAGCTTTGAGTAAGTTGCATGGGACACTTGTTAAGCTGATCCACGAGTGGTCGATTAATCCCACAACCTCTTCTCCCCAAGCTTGATCGATATAGCTTGAAATAGCTTCTTGGAACTTCTTATCTCAGGATCGAGTGATGGACCTAAAGGCAGCTCAATGGGTTCGACAGCTAGCTCCTTGGATATGCTCGCATCATTTCCTCATTTTCATAAGTGCTTGTTTGAGATTTCGTGAAGGAAAGAAAAGTGTTAGTAATGAAAAATAAATAATTAATGAAAATGAAGTAAAAATCAAACCTATAATATAGATATTTTCTAATTATTCTGTTACGTGCAAAAATTAAAATTAATCTAGTGACGTTGTTTCCTTAGCAACAGCGCCAACAACTTGATCGCCACTGGATGTACTAACGTCCAGAGTAAGAAACCTACACAAAATATATGAAATAAAGGGTACCCATAAGTATACGAGTTAGGTTGTAATATAGTTACAACGAAGTAAATGAGTACTCTGAGGATTGTACCCAAGGGAGACGAGAACTAAATTAATCCTAATATAAACACAAATACATCTAATTAGTACTTTATATAAATTATAGTATGAATAAACATAAAGAGAGATTTTTGAGATTTTAATAAAAATATTGTCACATCCCAAAAACCAAGTTAGTAGAAATTGCGTTAATAAACTGAGAGAGTGGTCGCCCAAATTTTATTTATTTATCATTTATTTTAGATGATCTTTTGATATTAATAAATATCAAGTATAGTGGTTCAGTAGTGGTGGAGCTATCCATAAAGACTTGTGTTCGAATCCCTTCCCTCAAACTATTTACTAAGTGGTGCAATTTTTGCCTAAAACCTTAGCAAATGTCAGACCATGTTTTTAAAATAAATGTTGTAGGAATTAAAATAATGAGATGAAGTGGTTAAGTGCTTTTAAGCTATCCTAGAGGTTTTAAGTTCAAGTCCCCTTGTTCTCATCATTTTATTTAAATTTTTTAACACAATTTCCATTTGCATAATGTGCTTATTTTCGACCTAATTGTTACTATGTTTAGGAGGATTTCCTTTCCCTCTTTATGAGTCAAACTTACCATATGTTGGGAAACATGATCCCCTTTATGCTCTTATGTTCTCTTTCCTTTCACTTCATTCTTGCCTATTTGTTATGATTCATTGAACCTCGTCACAGTTGACCAAGTTTACCATAACCATTGTTCTACCTCCCTCATTCTCCCATATTCTCTTTTTTTTTTCTTCATTTTCTTTCACCTCTATTTTCTCTCCATTTGAAAAAAACCACCACCCATTTTCTTTAACTTTTACTTTTCTACTGTAACAACCCATTTTTAGTCAAATCAGAATAGTGGTTTTGAGACCACAAATATAAAGTCAAAATATTTATTTTATTATTATTTTAAGGTGTATAGCATGATAATATGTTTGTGTGAAAGTTTCATTTAGAAATTTTATCTTTTGATTAGTCAATTTGATAAAAAGGTCTAAATCGCGTAAAGTGCAAAAGTGATGTACTAATAGTTAAAGGTATTAAATAGCTATGGAATATTAAAATGGACGTACTTATGTTGTAATTAGACCATTATAATGGTGGGTAGAAATTTTTGGACATTTATTAAGTGATTTGTATGTTTAATTACAAATGTTAAATTTGTAATTCATTAATTAAACACAAATTAAGTAAAAATAAGCCAAATTTTTTCTCCATTCCATCTTCTTCCACCGAAAATAAGAAAAAAACACATCCATGGGAGCTTTCTAGGGTTCAGACACTTCATGATCTAATTGTAAGTAAGTTTTTGTCCCATTTTTGATAATTTCTATGTTTTTGAAATCGTTGCAACTAGGTCTAGCTAGCCCAGGGGCTATTTTGCAAAACTGTTAAAGATTTTGAATGTTTCTATTGATGAATACATGAGTGTTTTGATATTTAATGATAGTGTAATGCCCCAAAAGTATGGGGTCTGTAATTTTACTTGGCTTAGCATAATTTCCATGTTTGCTTGAGTGATTAGTTGATTTAAGTGCGTTAGGGGGTGTTTGAGTAGTCCTAGGTTCAAGCTTTGGCTTTTGCAGTAATTCTATTTTTCCTCTTAAAAAGAACCTGAGCATTGGCACTTAGGCTTTATGAATATTTGTGGTCGCTTATTATCAAATGAAGCCTTATGGCTTGGTCGCATAAGGCATGCTTTGGCTTTAAGAAGGACTGGGGTTCGAATCCTATGAGCTGCAGAAGGCGCCATTTTGCTGCATGGGGGTGGCAAGAGTTTGTGGCAAACTCAAACTCTGCCGTGTGGGAATTCGAATTGGTCTTTGGTTGTTGGGAGAAGATTATGGAGGAATAAGTGGAGTGATATGGGGAGTTTTTCAAGGAGTTGGTGGGGGAGGAGTGTTGTAGCCGAATTGGGCAGCATGTAGGAGCAAAATTGGCTAGGGGAACTTTTTTGCCATTTTGGCATTTTGGTCTTGTTGTAGGAGCTGAATTCTCCCTCTTCCACTTTTGGGTTTTTGCTTTTTGGGGCTTTTTAGGGTAAAATCTTTCCTTGTGCCGAATCTTCCTTCTCTTTTCAGCCTTAACCGATTATTGTTTTACCAATTACTTTTTCTTCCCACTTTATCTGGTACTCTTCATTTTGACAACTTAACTCTACTTCTTCCTCATCTATTCTTTTGGGGTTAGCCGAACATCTTCTTGATCTCTACTCATCTTCTGCTTGCTTTTAGTCGCGAGTTTTCCTTTTGGAGTCTTAGGCGGGTACTCTCATTGCTAACCGAAACTTCCCCTGCTGGTTTAAGGTAATTTATTCTTGATGTGCTTAATCTCTAGCAAAAAGCTGAACCTTGCTTTTGTTCTTCAATTTGTGTGTTGTGGTTGTGTCGTTCTTTCTCATCTTTTATCTTAGGGTGATCTCCCTTCTTAACCTTCTACTCTATTGTTGTGCGCTAGGAAGGCGTACTTGGCGTCGGGCGCTTGACAGTGGTGGTTGCTGCGTTAGGCCGAATATTGCCACTACATTCTCTTAGTCTATGTTTCGGTAAAGGATAAGTTGTTTGCAATCAAGTTAGGTGATTTAATGGATGTAGTTATTAATGCAGATCGTAGACAACTGGGTTGTGAAGGAAGTGGTGGTTGGAGCCGATTTGTACTATCAAGGTAAGCAACGTGGTATGTAGTGTTTAAAAGGATGTCTTTGTTTGGTTAACACAAATGACTAAGACTGTTGTGGAACATTGGGTTGTGTAGGTTGGGCATGTGGAGTGCGCTGTTCTTCTCCAAATCAGGTGTGTAGTTGTTCACCCAACCATACTCTATAATCAATGGCGAGCGTGAGTGTGTAACCACACCAAGGCAGGGTAGACCGGCAAAAGATGGAAAGCTGGAGTTTCGACATTTGTAATCACACGAGCGTGCGAACGTTCGCAAGGTTAATCAAGCCACATACTTTGGGCGATAGACCGTCGAGGCCACTACGAGAGCTCTCGTGGGCTCGGGCCGTCATGGGTCACTATTGGCCGGAATGGGTCGTGTGGGTCTGATGGGCTCGAAGGCCCACGCATAGTAAAAACTCACGAAAGATGATAAATGTTGGACTGGGCTATGAAATTCACATAGCCATGGCTAGATTTAGGCTAGAAGGGGACACACGAGTCTGTGGGCCCATTTGGGTCGAGTAATGGGCCTTAGGCCCATTTACACAGTTTTGGTCACACAAGTTGTCTGAGCCGTTCATGACAACTGTAGACCTACTGAAGGGTCATTATCTGTACTGTGACCCTAAAATCAGTTAAATGACCAAAATATCCCTGAGGGGAAAAATTACTGAGTTACCCCTAACTGATGGTGAGACATTTATAATGCTAGTGGTAGGTTATTTGATGTGTGAATGACATTTTCATGATGGGTTATGAGTATGATATACTGAATACACGTATTATTTATAACACAACATCTGCATGGGGTGGGTTATGATATGGAGGAAGTACTGTACTGGTGACTACATCACATATGCTATTACTAGTGGTTTACCACGCTTACTGTTACTAGCAGCTATGTTGCGTTATCACTGTTACTGGTAGCTATGCTGCGTTAGCATTATTACTGGCAGCTTTGCTGCAATCTTGGTGTGCTGGTTGGGTGGGTCGATTGATTTCCCAATAGGTGTGTTGGTTGGTACGGGTGGTGTGCTGGCTGGTATGGGATGGGTTGCATTATGCATTTATACTGATACTGTATTGGGCTTAGGCCCACATAGCTACTATTTAAGGGCTAAGGCCCAGATTGTACTGATACTGAAAAAGGGCTTTGGCCAGACTGTACTGATACAGTGTTATGCACTATTTGTATGTTATTAGGATTACACACTGAGTTTTCGTAAACTCACCCCGTTTCTAACTGTGCAGGTAATCCCTAAACTCTGATGGTTTTGTGCTGCGAGGGACTCGGAGGCGGCCACACTACTGTTCTGTTTCTTTTAATTGCAATTGGATTTCGTTTTGGGTTTAATTTATGTAATAAGGCCGTTGGTGGGTTTTTAAGTTTTAATTTGGATTTTGATTTCTTATACTAAACTGCTAGACTAGGAAAACACGAGTTTTTAAATAGCATGATTTTCTAAGGAACACGACCTTCCAATAACGAAGATTTTAAAAATACTTTCACGGTTTTAAATGATGTAATATACCAAAGGCGAACTAATTGGTAAACGGTTTGACGAGAACTTTAGTTAAGTAATAAAAGGTTTTAGATTCAGTAATGGATTTTTACCAGAAGGATCAATCTTTTTGAAAAATAATCTGATATGACACACCAGATTCGGCCATAACGTCTAGGCCGGGTTTGAGGTGTTACATTTAGTTGTATCAGAGCCAGGTTACAAAACTCGGCTGTGGTGTGGGTATCTGAAATTGGTTTTGAAATTTTGGTTTTGAAAATTTTTTTTCAAATAGAACTTAAAATGTTTTTGGGATGATGTTACTGAAAGTGTGCCACACCAAGTCTCCGGCGCCAAATCTATAAGTTCTCTGCTAAGATTTACTGATTTAAGTTGTGATGTGATGCTGGAAAACTGTTATAGATGGTAGCATTAAATTTCTGGTTAGAGTAAACTAAGACTTTAGAAGACTGATATTGGTTGTGGGACCTCGATCTGCGGAAACAAAACTCTAAATGTTGTTCATCATAAAATATCTTTTAATAATAAACTAAAATTATAAACTGATAGCACAAAACTTTTAAATACAGATAAAGCAAATATCGATATGAGTGCTAGGGATACTCGTGGAAGGGGTACGCGAGGTCGTGGTAGAGGCCGGGGAGGTGACAGGGCTGGGTCTTCAGCGTCGGGTCACATGCCTGCTAGGGAGACACCAGCTTCACCACTAACTGAGACTGGGTCTCATGATCGGGCAATTGGGGATGATGCCTTGTCTCAGGCGATGCTGCGAGTTCTTAAAAGGGTCGCTGGATCGAGTTCGGGATCAGTGGCCCGGGGGTCAATTTCTGAGCGACTCTGATCCAATGGGGCAGAGATTTTTAGGGGCATTTTTGGTGTAGCTCTGAATGTGGCAGAATACTGGCTAGAGGCTACAGAGCGAATAATGGATGATCTTGACTATACTATGGAACAAAAATTGAAAGGGGCAGTGTCGTTACTACGAGATGAGACTTATCAATGGTGGCTTACTGTGAGGGAAGGTACACAAGCTGACCATCTGACATGGGATTTCTTTAAGGCGTCTTTCCAAGGGAAGTATGTGGGCGCAAGTTATGTGGACGCCCGAAGGAAGAAATTTCTGAGTTTGACCTAAGGGAACAAGACTGTGGCGACATATGAGGCAGAGTTTTTACGGTTGAGTCGTTATGCTCGTAGGATAGTAGCAACTGAGTACGAACGCTGTGTGCGTTTCGAGGATGGTCTTCGTGATGAGTTGAGAGTTTTAATAGCTCCACAGAGGGAGCGAGACTTTGTTGCTTTAGTGGAGAAAGTAAGGATTGCTGAGGATGTGAAGCGCTCGGAGCACTAGAATCGTGAGAAAGATAGGGGCAGTGGTAAAAGGGACTTTGGGTCCTCTGGTTCTGCAGGTAGGCCTGTTAAGAGGGCCAGATTTGGTGGGCGGCGCGAGTGGAGATCCTGTTGTTCTTTGCAAGACCGACCATGACCTGTGGCCGACTCGTGGAGAGATCTCATTTGGGCGAGCGCTGGAAAAAGATTAGAGCATGCTTTAGATGTGGGTCTTTAGATCATCAGGTAAGAAATTGCCATCAGAAGCCTACTCAGATGCAAACAACAGGACAGGGTTATGTTGAGCCTATGAGAGGTAGTCAGCCACCGAGAGGTCGTGGATAGGCCAGAGGTGGAAATGGGTTTGGACGGGGTCGTAGAGCACCGGGTAGAGGCACAGGCAACACTGAGGCGAGACAACCAGCCTTGGTTTATGCTACTCGTCGCCGAGAGGATGGTCATGCCCCTGATGTTATAACTGGTATGTTCTTGATCCATAATTCACCCTTTTTTGCTTTAATTGATGTTGGATCTACGCATTCGTATGTTGCGTGTACTGTGTCCGGGATGTTGAGTATTCAGTCTGAGAGCACTGCTAGTGAAATGACGGTGGTGAGTCCACTAGGGCAATCAATTAGGGTGGATAAGTTATTCAAGGATGTGCCTTTGGAAGTTCAAGGGGTCGTTTTTCCTGCAAATTTGATGGAACTGCCATTCGGGGAATTTGATATTATTTTAAGCATGGATTAGCTAGTGAAGTATCGTGCGAAGCTGGATTGTGCTGCTAAGTGGTTGGTGTTGAGGACTGCAGAGGATGGGGAGGTGAAGGTAATAGGGGAACGAAGAGATTTTTTTGTTTAATGTAGTATCGGCGTTAAGAGCTGAGAAGCTGGTTCGTAAGGGTTGTGAGGCTTTTCTGGCTTATGTTAGCAATTCTGAGACTAAAAGTCTTTCTGTTGAGGATGTTAGAACTGTTAAGAAGTTTTTGGATGTTTTTCCGGAAGAGCTTCTAGGCTTGCCTCCAGACCGTGAGGTCGAATTCGGAATTGACCTCCTACCTGGAACAGCTCCAGTGTCTATCGCCCCGTATAGGATGGCACCAAAGGAGCTAGTGCAGTTGAAGGCCCAAATTCAAGAGCTGTTGGATCGAGGGTTCATTTGACCTAGTGTGTCTCCGTGGGGAGCACTAGTATTGTTTGTGAAGAAGAAGGATGGGTCCATGCGCATGTGCATTGATTATCGTCAACTGAATAAGCTGACAATCAAGAACAAGTACCCTTTACTGAGGATTGATGATCTGTTTGACCAGTTACGAGGAGTTGTCGTGTTCTCTAAAATAAATCTTTGATCTGGGTACCATCAGCTAAGGGTTAAGGAAGCTGATGTGTATAAGACAGCGTTTAGAACTTGTTATGGTCATTACGAGTTCCTGGTGATGTCGTTTGGGTTAACGAATGCACCAGCTACTTTCATGGACATGATGAACCGAATATTTCAACCCTATCTAGATTGGTTCGTAGTAGTGTTCATAGACGATATTTTAGTGTATTCGAAAACCGAGGAGGAGCATGATGAGCATTTGCGGATTGTTCTTCAAATTCTGAGACAGAAGCAGTTGTACGAAAAGTTTAGTAAGTACGAGTTTTGGTTGCGAGAGGTGACATTTTTGGGTCACGTGGTGTCTGCTGAAGGGATTAGGGTCGACCCTCGAAAGATTGAAACCGTGTTAGAATGGAAACCACCAAGGACTGTATCTGAAATTCAAAGTT
The DNA here is from genome assembly GCA_025698465.1 of Gossypium longicalyx. Taxonomy (NCBI): domain Eukaryota; kingdom Viridiplantae; phylum Streptophyta; class Magnoliopsida; order Malvales; family Malvaceae; genus Gossypium; species Gossypium longicalyx. The sequence goes on along the minus strand of CM046996.1, from coordinate 43,611,143 downwards.
TCTTGGGTTTAGCGGGGTATTACAGACTTTTTGTGGAAGAGTTTTTAGTGATAGCTGCACCTTTGACTACGTTATTGCACAAAGGGGTGTCGTTTGTCTGGACTGATAAACAGCAAGAGAGTTTTGAAAAATTAAAGAAAGTTTTAACTGAGGCTCCTGTTTTGATACAGCAAGAGTCTGAGAAGGAATTTACTGTTTACAATGATGCGTCACACATTGGATTGGGATGTGTGTTGATGCAAGAAGGGAAGGTGGTTGCTTATGCGTCGCGGCAACTTAAACCTCACGAGGCAAATTATCCCACTCATGATTTGGAGTTAGCAGTAGTGATGTTTGCACTAAAAATTTGGAGGCATTATCTGTATGGGGAAAGAACGATTATTTATACAGACCATAAAAGCCTCAAGTATCTCCTTACTAAAAAGGAGTTGAACCTTAGGCAACGGAGGTAGATTGAGTTGCTTAAAGATTACGACTACTTAATTAAGTACCATCCAGGCAAAGCTAATGTGGTAGCTGACGCACTGAGCCATAGAGTTATCTCTAACTTAAGAGTAATGTTTGCTCGCCTTAGCCTGTTCGAGGATGGTAGTTTGTTAGCTGAACTGCAAGTGAGACCGACTTGGACTGATCAAATTAAGGAGAAACAATTGTTGGATGACTCGTTAGTTCCTCGTTTTTAGCAGGTGGAAAAAGGTGAGACTTCAGATTTTGGACTGAATGGGGAAGGGGTATTATGTTTTCGTGGCAGAGTGTGTATACCGAATGATTCTGGTTTGAGGTAGTCTATTCTACGTGAAGCACATGGTAGTCCTTATGCCATGCATCCTGGTGGGAACAAGTTATATCGAGATCTCCGTGAGTTGTATTGGTAGCCTAGATTAAAATGCGAAGTTACCAATTACGTAAGTAAGTGCTTGACGTGCCAGCAAGTTAAGGCTGAGCACCAATTACCTTCTGGATTACTACAGTAAGTTAGGATTCCACTCTAGAAGTGGGAGAGGGTAACTATGGATTTTGTGAGTGGGTTACCCTTGACACCTTCTAAGAAAGATTCAGTTTAGGTGATTGTAGACCAACTGACTAAGTCAGCTCATTTTATACCTGTCCGCACTAATTATTCATTACAGAAGTTAGCCAAGTTGTATGTGGCTGAGATTGTAAGATTGCATGGTGTACCGGTGTCGATCATATCTGACAGAGATCCTAGGTTTACGTCTCAGTTCTGGAAGAAATTACATGAGGCTTTGGGTACACTACTGGATTTCAGTACTACGTTTCATCCTCAGATGGATGGACAATCTGAGAGAGTAATTCAGATATTGGAAGACATGTTAAGAAGTTGTGTATTGGATTTGAGGGGCAGCTGGGAGGATTATTTGCCGTTGGCAGAGTTTACGTATAACAACAGCTACCAGTCCAGTATTCGAATGGCACCGTACGAAGCGTTAGATGGTTGTAGGTGTCGCACTCCTACTTGTTTCGAATCAATCAGGTTAGGTTAGCGATGAATTACAGGGCGAGTTAATTGCGTCTACGAAGACAAGGTAAAGTTGATTCGAGGTCGGTTGAAAGAAGCGTTTGATAGGCAGAAGTCCTATGCAGACTTGAAACGTAAAGAAATTGAGTACTATGTGGGGGATTATGTTTTCCTTAAGGTATCACCGTAGAAGAAAATTATGAGGTTTGGACGAAAGGGCAAGCTGAGCCCTAGATTTATTGGGCCTACTTAGGCGGGTAGGACCGGTTGCGTATCAACTTGAGTTGCCTCCGAAGTTGGAAAGAATTCATGACGGGTTTCACATTTCCATGCTTAAGCGGTACCGTTCTGATCCCTCACATGCAGTGCCAGTCAAAGAAATTGAAGTTAGGCCCGATTTAACTATTGAGGAGGAACTAGTGCAGATCTTGGAGCGTGATGTTAAGGTACTGAGAAAGAATTCTGTTCCACTAGTCAAGGTGCTTTGGTGCAATCACGGCGCAGAGGAGGCCACATTGGAACCAGAAGAGGCGATGTGGCATCAATACCCTCATTTATTCTGACTAGGTAAATTTCGAGGCCGAAATTTCTTTAAGGGGGATAGAATTGTAACGCCCCAAAAGTATGGGGTTTGTAATTTTGCTTGGCTTAGCATAATTTCCATGTTTTCTTGAGTGATTAGTTAATTTAAGTGCGTTAGGGGGTGTCTTAGTAGTCCTAGGTTCAAGCTTCGGCTTTTGCAGTAATTATGTTTTTCCTCTTAAAAAGAACCTGAGCATTGGCACTTAGGCTTTATGAATATTTGTGGTCGCTTGTTACCACAAGAAGCCTTGTGGCTTGGTGGCGTGAGGCATACTTTGGCTTTAGGAAGGACTGGGGTTCGAATCTCATGAGTTGCAGAAGGCGCCATTTTGCTGCATGGGGGTGGCAAGAGTTTGTGGCAAATTCAAACTCTGTCGTGTGGGAATTTGAATTGGTCTTTGGTTGTTTGGAGAATATTATGGAGGGATAAGGGGAGTGATATGGGGAGTTTTTCAAGGAGTTGGTGGGGGGAGGAGTGTTGTAGTCGAATTGGGCAACTTGTAGGAGCAAAATCGGCTAGGGGAACTTCTTTGCCATTTCAACATTTTGGTCCTGTAGTAGGAGCCGAATTCTCCCTCTTCCACTTTCGGGTTTTTTCTTTTTGGGGCTTTTTGGGGCTTTTTGGGGTAAAATCTTTCCTTGTGCGGAATCTTCCTTCTCTTTTTAGCCTTAACCGATTATTGTTTTCCCAAATACATCTTCTTCCCACTTTATCTGGTACTCTTCATTTTGACAACTTAACTTTACTTCTTCCTCATCCATTCTTTTGGGGTTAGCCGAACATATTCTTGATCTCTACTCATCTTCTGCTTGCTTTTATTTGCGAGTTTTCCTTTTGTAGTCTTAGGCGGGTACTCTCATTACTAACCGAAACTTCCCCTCCTGGTTTAAGGTAAGTTATTCTTGATGTGCCTGACCTCTAGCAAAAAGCTGAACCTTGCTTTTGTTCTTCAATTTGTGTGATGTGGGTGTGTCATTCTTTCTTATATTTTATCTTAGGGTGATCTCCCTTCTTAACCTTCTACTCTATTGGTGTGCGCTAGGAAGGCGTACTTGGCGTCGGGCGCTTGACAGTGGTGGTTGCTGCGTTAGGCTGAATATTGCCACTACATTCTCTTAGTCTCTGTTTCGGTAAGTGGTTCTCAAGGGTAAGTTGTTTGCAATCAAGTTGGGTGATTTAATGGATGTAGTTATTAATGCAGATCGTAGACAACTGGGTTGTGAAGGAAGTGGTGCTTGGAGCCGATTTGTACTATCAAGGTAAGCAACGTGGTATGTAGTGTTTGAAAGGATGTCTTTGTTTGGTTAACACAAACGACTAAGACTGTTGTGTAACGTTGGGTTGTGTAGGTTGGGCATGTGGAGTGCATTGTTCTTCTCCAAAGTAGGTGTGTAGTTGTTCACCCAACCATACTCTATAATCAATGACGAGCGTGGGTGTGTAACCATACCAGGGCAGGGTAGACCGGCAAAAGCCGAAAAGCCAGAGTTTCGACATTTGCGACGAGCGTGTGAACGTTCGTAAGGTGAATCGAGCCACATGCTTTGGGCGACAGACCGTCGAGGCCACTGCGAGCACTCTCGTGGGCTCGGGCCATCGTGGGTCGCTATGGGCCGGAATGGGCAGTGTGGGTCCAATGGGCTCGAAGGCCCATGCATAGTAAAAACTCACGAAAAATGATAAATGTTGGACTGGGCTATGAAATTCGCATAGCCATGGCTAGATTTAGGCTAGAAGGGGACACGCGAGTTTGTGGGCCCACTTGGGCCGAGTAATGGGCCTTAGGCCCATTTACACGGTTTCGGTCACACGAGTTGTCTGAGCCGTTCGTGATGACTGTAGACCCGCTAAAGGGTCATTATCTATACTGTGACCCTAAAATCAGTTAAATGATCGAAATATCCCTGAGGGGCAAAAATTACTAAGTTACCCCTAACTGATGGTGAGACCTTTATAATGCTAGCGGTAGGTTATTTGATGTGTGAATGACATTTTTACGATGGGTTATGAGTATGATATACTGCATACACGTGTTATTTATAACACGACATCTGCATGGGGTGGGTTATGATATAGAGGAAGTACTGTACTGGTGACTACGTCACATATGCTTTGCGGTGGTTTACCACGCTTATCATTACTAGCGGCTATCTTTGCGTTATCATCAAGCATGGTAGCTATGCTACGTTAGCATTATTACTGGCAGCTTTGCTGCGATATTGGCGTGCTGGTTGGGTGGGTCGATTAATATCCCCACAGGTGTGTTGGTTGGTACGGGTGGTATGCTGGCTGGTATGGGATGGGTTGCATTATGCATTTATACTGATACTGTATTGGGCTTAGGCCCACTTAGCTACTGTTTAAGGGCTAAGGCCTAGACTGTACTGATACTGAAAAAGGGCTTTGGCCAGACTGTACTGATACTATGTTATTCACTATTTGTATGTTATTGGGATTACACGCTGAGTTTTCGTAAACTCATCCCGTTTTTAACTGTGCAGGTAATCCCTAAGCTCTGATAGTTTGGTGCTGCGAGGGTCTCGGAGGCGACCACACTACTGTTCTGTTTCTTTTAATTGCGATTGGATTTCGTTTTGGGTTTACTTTATGTAATAAGGCCATTGCTGGGTTTTTAAGTTTTAATTTGGATTTTGATTTCTTATACTAAACTGCTAGACTAGGAAAACACAAGTTTCTAAATAGCATGATTTTCTAAGGAACATGAGCTTCCAGTAACGAAGTTTTTAAAAATGCTTCTGCGATTTTAAATGATGTAATATACCGAAGGCAAACTAATTGGTAAACGGTTTGACGAGAACTTTAGTTATGTAATAAAAGGTTTTAGATTCAGTAACGGATTTTTACCGGAAAGATCAATCTTTTTGGAAAATAATCTGATATGAAACACCAGATTCGGCCATAACGTCTAGGCTGGGTTTGGGGTGTTACAGATAGATTATGAATGTTTGATGACAGTTATACAAGTTTTGTTAAGTGATTTTTAGTGAAAATGAAAATTTGGGATTAAATTGTGAAATAGGAAAACTTTGAGTTTAATATGTGAAATAAATTAAAAATATGGGCTGCTAAAGACTTATATGTAATTCGGCTAGCATGAGTTAGAATTGAATTTCGTTAATTTGTGTTTTAAATTGTAAATGTTGTGAAATATTAGGGGGAAATGTGTAAAAGTGCTTTAAAGTGAATTTTGGACTAAATTGAATAGTGATATGATTAAATAAGTTGAGTTTGATATTATATAGATCAAGAAAATTGAAATACAGATTTAGATCAGGGAAAGAACAAAGTTACAGAATAGTTGACTCGTTTCGTCATTTTAGCATCCGAGGTAAGTTCGTATGTTATAAGCATTGTTATAAATATGTTTTAAATGCTTTGATATTGCATAAACTATGAATATGAGACTACGAACACATTTGACAATGATTCGACAATGATTCGGCATTTGAAATCTAGGTTGAACCTTAGGAATAGATTTGGATACTAATGACATGTCATTAGAGGACTAATGTGATTATGTGATCCGAGTGCTGGTCCTGTACATCCTACTGGTGGCTGAGTATACCGGCATGTGTTGCGGATACTTGACAACTTGTCTGAATAATCCGCTTTGATTGACCATCTATTTGTGGGTGAAAAATAGTACTGAAGTGCAATTTTGTACCTAGAGCATCTTGCAATTTCTTCCAGAATCGTGATGTGAATCTCGGATCTTTGTCTGACACTATAGACAATGGCACACCATGCAATCTCACAATATCAGAAATGTATAACTCAGTTAATTTATCAAGTGAGTAATTTGATCGAATCGAAATAAAATGAGCTGATTTTGTCAAATGATCAACTAGAATCCAAATTGCAACTTTCTTTCTCGGAGATAGGTGCAAACCCCAAACAAAATCCATTGTCACTTGATCCCATTTCCACTCCGGAACCATAATCGTTTGTAATAAACTAGATGGTACCTGATATTCAGCTTTAACTTGCTGATAGATTAAACATTTAGAAACAAATCCAGATATATCTCTTTTCATTCCAGACCACCAATAAAGCTGTTTCAGATCATTAGACATTTTTGTACTACTCGGATGCACAGATAACTGACTATTATGGGCTTCATTTAAAATCATCTGAATTAACTCTGGATTTCTCAGAACACAAATTCAATCTCAGAATCTTAAACAATCATCTTTGTCAACTCTGAATTTTGAATCAGTCTCTACATCACACTGAGCTCGTTTAACTAAAACCTCATTATCAATTTTCTGAGCTTCGATAATCTACTATAAGAGCAAATGTCTCGCTTTTAATTCGGCCATAACTGAACCATCATCGGATAGAACCAATTGAGCATTCATCGCACGTAGAGCAAACAATGATTTTCGACTCAAAGCATCAGTAACAACATTTACTTTACGCGGATGATAATCTATCACAAGTTCATAGTCTTTTAACAATTCAAGCCATCTTCTCTAACGCAAATTCAAATCTTTTTGAGTCATCAAATACTTCAAAGTCTTATGATCGGAATAAACGTGACATTTCTCACCAAACAGATAGTGGCGCCAAATCTTTAAAGCAAACACAATCGCAGCTAATTCAAGATCGTGTGCTGGATAGTTCTTTTTGTGTGGCTTCAATTGTCTTGAAGCGTAAGCAATGACTTTGCCTTCTTGAATTAAAACACATCCCAAACTGATCAATGAAGCATCACTGTAGATCACAAATTCTTTACCCGATTCGGGCTGTACCAATATTGGAGCTTCAGTCAACAGAGTTTTCAACTGATCAAAGCTGTTTTGACACTTTTCTGACCACTCAAATTTCACATCTTTCTAGAGCAGTTTTGTCAACGGAGTCGCAATCATAGAAAAGCCCTTTACGAACCTTCTATTATAACTAGCTAGTCCCAAAAAACTACGGACTTTAGAAACATTTCTCGGAGGCTTCTAATCCAAAATAGCTGAATTTTTTCTCGGATCAACTCGGATACCAGAGGCTGATATAATATGACCCAGGAAACTAAATTCTCGCAGCTAGAATTCACATTTACTGAACTTCGCAAACAACTTTTTATCTCGTAGAATCTATAGCACTAATCTCAAATGCTCAGCATGTTCGGATTCATCATGCGAATAAATCATTATGTCATCAATGAATACAACTACAAATTGATCTAAATACAGTCTGAAAATTCTATTCATCAAATCCATAAAGATAGTAGGTGCATTAGTCAATCCGAAAGGCATAACTAAGAACTCATAATGGTCGTACCTCGTCCTAAAAGAGATTTTCGGAATATCTGAGTCTTTTACTCGCAACTGATAATAGCCTGATCACAAATCTATTTCTGAAAACACAGCAGCTCCTTTCAACTGATCAAACTGATGATAATCACTTTGTTTTTTATAGTCAGAGGCAGAGGATACTTATTTTTTATAGTCACTTTGTTCAACTGATGATAATCTATACACATTCTCATTGTACCGTCTTTCTTTTTCACAAACAGAACATGAGCACCCCAAGGTGAAAAACTCGGTCTAGCAAATCCTCTATCAGTCAACTCTTGCAACTGAGACTTTAACTCTTTTAGTTCGGTCGAAGCCATTCTTTACAGAGATATCAAAATCAGAGTAGTACCAGGTACTAATTCAATGCCAAATTCAACTTCTCTAACTGTAGGTAAACCCGAAAGTTCTTCAGGAAAAACATCAAGGAACTCACATACAACAGGCACTGATTCAACTTTCTTTTCTGACACTCTCGAATCAATCACATAAGCAAAATAGGCTTCACAATCCTAACTCACAATACTTAAAGCTTTCTTTGAAGATATCACAGCAGGCAATCCACTCAAATCACTAGATTCAATTCTGACTATTTTATCATTCTTGCATCTCAAATCAATAGTTTTCCATTTGCAGTTCACAACAGCATCATGCAAATTTAACCAATCCATACCCAAAATTATATCAAATTCATCAAAAGGTAACAGCATCAAATTAGCCGGAAAATAAGTGTCTTGAAACATTAAAGGACAATTTTTGCAGACTTTATCAACCAGAACACATCTGCCTAGGGGGTTCGAAACTCTAATTACAAATTTAGTAGACTCTACAGGCAAAGTCTTACTGTTCATCAAATTCATACATATATACAAATGCGTTGATCTAGGATCTATCAAAGCAATCACAGAAGTATTATAGAGAGTAAATGTACATGTAATCACGTCTGGTGATGAAGCTTCCTCGCTAGCACAGATAGCATAGGCTCTGGTAGGGGCACGAGCCTCAGATCTAATAGCTGTGTTTTTTGTTCCTCTTTGACTACTACTTACATTTCCAATATTCTTGGAAGGTCTACCACGAGAAGCATTATTGTTTGGTCTCGGATTTTGAACATTGTCTTTTTTAGCTAAATCTGGGCAATCTTTTATAAAATTATTTCGTGAACCACAACTGTAACAAGCTCAATTATTACTCTTTCCCCAATATTCTCTAAAATGTTGTCTTCCACACCGACCACACTCAGGCTTTTCATTCTTTGCATTACCAACACTAGCAACAAACGTAGCTGAAGCTTTGCAGTTCGATTGCGATCTAGCATGATCCCTATTTGGATGTCCCTCATTAGCCTTTGAATGGCTATTATCATATCTGAACTTCTTTGACACAGACTGAAATGATTTACCCGATGATCTTTTTCGTACTTCTCTAGCTTCAAAATCTATTTTTCTTTTCTCTTTCCCGAGATCTTCAGCTTTACATGTTCGTTCAATGAGCACAATAAATTCTTTAATTTTCGGAATCCCGACCAACAAACGAATATCCTCATTTAGACCGTCTCCAAATCTTTTGCACATTATTGCTTCCATAGATACACATTCACGAGCATACTGACTTAATCTTATGAATTCTCACTCGTATTCTGTGATAGACATATGGCCTTGTTTAAGTTCGAGAAACTCTTTGCATTTTTGATCGATAAATCTTTGACTAATATATTTCTTCCGAAATTCAGCTTGGAAGAAATCTCAAGTAATCCGTTCACTCGGAACCATAGATGTTAAAGTCTTCCATCAATGATACGTTGTATCTCTCAGAAGGGAAACAACACATTTTATGCATTCTTCAGGATTTAATGATAATTCGTCAAACACGTTTATCGTGTTTTCTAACCAAAACTCAGCTTTTTCAGCATCATCACTCGTTGTAGCTCGAAACTCTTCGGTCCCATATTTTCTAATTTTATCTACTGGTGGTTTACTTAACTAAATCGGATTCACCGATGGCATAACAGGAGCTTGAGGAAGATTAACCGGGGGTGGAGGTTGTTGTACAGATGGATTGGTTCTAATATATTGGGTGAACCAATCATTCATCATCTAATAGAAGGCTTTTTTAGCCTCACTATCACAGCTACCTGCAACCGGTCTAGAATCAAATGGTGCCGTTCCTTGCGTAGGAGCAAGCGCATTGCTTTCGACATCGTCCGCTACGGCTCTTTCAGGATCCATTTGCTATATAAAAGCACATTTCAATGTCAAGATTCATCACACTATCGCAGTTCATATATATGGCATGTATAGCTAGACTCACATACGCTATGGTAGTCCTAGAACTGACTAAACTATAGCTCTGATACCAACTAAATGTAACGTCCTTAACCTGTATTCATAGCCAGACTAGAGTTAAAGGCATTACTGAACAAAACAAAGCAATTAGTTTTCATTTCATAAGCATCATAGCATCATAATTCAAACATCAATACAAAGTCCCTTATATAGGTCATAGCGACTTTAAACATGCATTTGAAAATGGTCAGGACTAAACCAGGCTTATACAAAATTTTTCCAAAAATTTAAATATTTCTCAAAGTTGTACAGGTCACACGCCCGTGTGAATAGGCCGTGTGCCTTACACAGCACTAGACACGCCCGTGTGTCTAAGCCATGTCAAAATAGGGCATACATACTGAATTGCTCACACGACCTCAAGACATGCCCGTGTGTCTTGGCCATGGTCGACACTGACTTGGGTCACATGGCTAGCCACACACCCGTGTGCCTTGGCCGTGCTCGAGCCTGATTTACAATCGTAGGGTACCCAAGGGACACATGGTCGTGCAACATGACCATGTGTCGCACACAGCTGAGACACACGCCTGTGTCTCTGTCCGTGTGGACTAAAATAGGCCATTTGAATAGCCAATTTGCCACCCCAATTTGGGTCAACCATCAAGCAAAGGAACAAGCATATATGCCCATTCAATTCAACCAAATCCAATACCAAAACATAAGCCATTCATATCATATAATAGTCACCCAAATCCATACTCATAAGCCTTACTAATTTATGTCAAAACATATGTCAAAAGCATATCAAGCATTTCTTTCCATAAATCATTCAATCTCATGCTAAAACTTACCAAAACTTACCAACATTTATAATTTCTTTTATCTCACTAAAACATACCTCATTTATGCATTAGCATCACATACCATCAACCATTATCAACTATGAGTTCAAACACAATCTAGCCAATCACATGGCTAAACATATACTTTACAAAACATAATCTCACAACTACTAGCTTATACATGCCATACTTTAATATATACATTTTCAAGTACCAAAATGAGATTGATAGTGTGGTGACAATCCTTGACGATCCTTGAGCTCCCTGTAGCTTTGATGTCTATAAAACAATGTAAACACCCACAAAGTAAGCTTTCAAAAGCTTAGTAAGCTCGTACCAAAAATCATAAACTGTATATATAAAATATTAAACATCAACACATAAGTGTTTCTAAATTCTCAAATTATCTATCAATTCTTATGCTAACATAATTCATATGTTCATACTAATCCAATGAACTTCACATACATAATATCATCTACGATATAGGTATCGTACATACCTGAATTTTCCTGTACTTATTCATTTCATTCTTACATTCCGTTCAGTTATTTTAATACTTTCCGTAAATTATTCATGCTTTAATCATCCGCACACTTAGTGCTTTAAAGGTTAGCCGAAGCTAAAACAATTCTGCACACTTAGTGCCATCTCAATTAACCGAAGTTATATCAATATCACACACTTAGTGCCTCATACAGTCAAAACTAATTCAAATTGCACACTTAGTGCCAAATATCATTGATTTATCATTGTATTCATCCAAATATATATATATACAATCCATGTATAATCAAAGCATCAAAACATACTTACAACATCATATTTTACGTACGAACTTACCTCATTCTTGGAATTATCGACTCGAATTGTTTACTCTATAATCTTCGATTTCCCTCGGTCTAAGTCCAAATTCCTCTTTTCTTGATCTATATGTATTCAAAATTAATCATTTTATTTACCAATTCATTCAAAATAATCCATAGACACATATTTAGGGCATTTTGCAAACTAGCCCTCACATTTTCACATTTCGACACTTTAGTCCTTAGATTACAAAATCACAAAATACAAATAATTTGCTTGGACACAAGATTAACCAAAATTTCATAGCTCTCATATAAGTCCATACATTTTATTTATTTCACATTTAGTCCATCAAAATAACATTTTTACATTTTAACCCAAATTACTCAAATTCATCAAAAATCCAAAGACAAAACATGTAAATCCAACATTAACCTTTCATAATTCACCATTTAACATCACAAAACTCATGAATTCATCAATGGCATCTCATAAAATCATCAACAATTTCATAAATTTTAGCATGGGCTAGCTAGAATACTTAACAATGATCACAAAAACATAGGAATTATAAAAAACCGAAACAAAAACATACCTCAATTAAGCCAAGATGAGTGCCGAAACTTAAAGCTCTTCAACTTAGGTTTTTCTTTCCTATTTTCGGTGGATGAACACTAAAAATTATGGATGAAATATGTTTGTCTTATTTTATTACATCATAAAACACTAATTACCTATTTACCCTTGTAATAAAACATTAATACGCTATCAACTAATGTCCACTAATGTTATTTAATCATAAATTTGGTCAAATAACCACATAAGTACCTTACAATTATAAATTCAAGTCAAATAGGCACTTTTAACAAGTAGCAAGCAACTTTTACATTTTACGCGATTAGGTCCTTTTTCAAAATTAAACACACAAACGATTAAATTTTCATACAAAATTTTCACACATACTAATTCACATATAATAAGAATGAAAAATAATATTAAAATATTTTTCTAACTTGGATTTGTGGTCTCGAAACCATTATTCTGACTAGGGTCTAAACCAGACTGTTACATTTCATCGTGCCAATACTTGTAATTCTACATGAAGCATTATTTCCCATCAAAACAACACTTTCAAACATTGTTTCATATGTTGTAAACCAATCCCGATTAGGACTCATGTGAAAAGTGTAACTAGAATTGAGGATCTACTCCACACTTACTTTTCAGTTGTCAACAGAAGCAACTAGGAATTCATCATTATTGTAGCCTTCTACTACATCAGCTACACCAGATTGTTCTGATTGCTTTCCCTTTTGATTCATAGCCTCCTTTTTTATTTTATTCTGGAAGTTATAGCAGTCAGACTTAATGTGCCCTTTCTTTTTACAAAAATTAGAGGTTTTGCCTCTGTTTGAATATTTCAATCTACCTTTTGATTTACCATCAGGATTTCGTTCTTGTGTCCTCCCTCGATTATTGTAAACTCTAAATTATATAGGTTTTTTCTAGTAGTTTTTACCACCTTTTTACTTAAAAATAATACTAATCTTGAGTATTTGTCAATTAATTAAGTGAATTTTTATTATATTCTGAAAATGGACATGAATTTATAAAATATGCAAATTTGTGCTTTATTATGTTAATTTTGTGCATAAATTAAATTATTTCATGTTATTTATTAATGTGCTATATTTAATTAATGCAGTGGAACCATGAAGTTGATTTAATAAAGAGCTTATTATAATTTTTGCATGGATATGAGATTCTACCTTACTTGGATGGCAAAACCATTCAAATTGGGTCATAAAGATGTTGCTTTGACCTAGTGTAAAAATGTGCTACATGGTGGACAAGTTTGACTATTAAATGGGTCAAGAAACCATCCAAATAAGGGGAAGAGAAACCCAATTCGAAAAGGATATTTGGGCAGCCAAAAATCAAATTTTGGATAGTTATTTGAAAGTCCCTACATTAACACACTATGTTTGTTCAAGAAATCGTTCACCCCTTGTATGATTCAAGCATGCTTTTATGCTTGAACCAAGCAAGCAACTCACCCTACTTTCTACATATTATGGTTGGACAAAGGTGGGAGAAATCTAAGAGATCTTTGATGCCAAATTTAGTAATTTCCTTCACCAACCTCAAGTATAAATACTTTCCCCTATCTCACATTTTAACCATCCCTCATTCATCCTTCATGTAACATTTCTCTTCAATTCTTTCTTTCCCTTTCCTCATTCCCACGCATAGCATCCCATAATTCCTTTCTTTTTTAGCTACCAAAACCTTTATAAAATAATATCTTGGCCGGTCACCATGAGGAGTTATTAGCAAATGAGCAACACGAGGACGGGAAGAAACTTCTCAAATTGAAGTTAACATTGTTACTGATTTGAACAGAGTTTATTCTTCCTTTACTTGTTACTTTGACTTTAATCATGTTTGCAATGGCTTTGTTATCTTGACAGCAACTATAGTAGCTTAAAGTTGTTTAGCTAGGACGATTGCATCAATTCAATGAAGTTTGTTTAAATCATGTTTATAGTATTTGTGCCTCAGTTATTCATGTTTTCAATTAAACTCAAGTATGTATTTCATTCATACGCAATTGGATACAGTGGAATTAGATGAGCAATCCTAACTAGACGATGGCTAATGGACACAATAGTTGAAAAGTGCATGCTTAATTTAGATCCTAACCCGACTAAATTAAAGGTTCATAATAACTTTAACGAGCTCTATTATCTTGCATATTTTTTAGGTTTATGTGATTAAATTGTTTCAAACCTAACCTATCCTTGTTACTTCACATGAATTCTAAGAAACCCTTAGTTTAATATAATTAGTAAAACGCATGTTTTACTAAGTAAAAGATTCTGAAAGGACTTAATTTGGTTTCAAACTCATGGAATATCAAGTTGCCGGGGAACATGAGAAAAATTAATTAAGTTGAATGATGTAATTATTCTAGCCTATTCATGTTATTCATTGTTGAAATTTATGTTGTTGCTGCTAAATTCTTCTCATACATTTTAATTAATTATCATACTTAGAATAGAATTGCATTAGGGATCACCCTATATCTAGATAATTTAATTTAGTTTAATCATCCATCAGTCGAAATATTGTGTTCTGATCACCAGTTTGTAAAACTTTAATTTTGCAATTAATTTATTAACATACACTGTCCATGTGGAGACGATAACTCTTTTACTTATTACTTGATAAGGACTGTGTACACTTGCATAGAGCTACGCATTACAAGTTTTTGGCGCCGTTGCTGGGGTCTGTTTCCTAAATCATTTTTTGTGAAATTATTCTTTGCAATTTGGTTTTTATTTAATTTTTAAATTTACTAATTAATTCTTTATTTTTTATTCTTTAATTTTTTTGTTATTTATTTTCAAGAGTTTATGAGCATAGATCGAATTATCAATTTATTATTGGTAGACCCTAAAATCGAGCGGACATTTAGACAAAGAATACGTGAACGATTAGCCTAGAGACAAGTCAAAATGAACCTTGGAAATCAAAATGATTGACAATGAAATAGAGCCAATCATATGCGTAATCCCCCTTATTGCTGATGGTAGGGATTGTGCCATAAGATAGTACGTTGCGCCGCTCTTTAATGAGTTAAATCCAGGAATTAAGAGGCCGGATATCGAGGCACCCTAATTTGAATTGAGACTAGTGATGTTTCAAATACTGCAAACGATGAGCCAATTTAGTGGAATGCCCACGAAAGATCCACACCTTCACATTCGATTATTCATAGAGGTGAGTGATTCATTTAAAATAGCCGGTGTGACTGAATATGCACTACAGTTTTAGTTGTTTCCATACTCATTGTGAGATCGAGCACAACCATGGCTCAATTCTTTGTCACCTAGCTTAATTTCTTCTTGGCAAGAATTAGCAGAAAGATTTTTTGTTAAGTATTTCCCACCTAGCAAAAAAGCTAAGTTGCGAAATGGGATCACCACTTTCTAGCAATTGGAAGATGAGCCCTTGTGCGAGGTGTGAGAGAGATTCAAAGAATTACTTCTTAAGTGTCCTCATCATGGGATTCTACACTACATCCAGTTGGAGACATTTTATAATGGTCCCAATGCGCACACAAGATTGATGGTAGATGCTTCTGCGAATGGTGCTCTCTTATCAAAGTCTTATAATGAGGCTTACAAAATCATCAAGAGGGTCGCTAGTAACAACTATCAATGGCCGACAAATTGAGCAGTGTTAAGAAGATGTGTAGCTAGAGTTTATGAAGTCGATGCATCTACTCTACTCTCAACTCAGGTATCATCTATCTCTTCAATGTTGAAATAGTTTACCACTAACGGTGGGAATAATTTTTCAGCTCAAACACTGAGTCAGTTCAATATAGTTTCTTACGTATATTGTGGGGATAGCCATTCTTTTGAGAATTCTCCATCAAATCCCGAGTCATTTTATTAAGTAGGGAATCAACACCAAAATAAAAGTGGACAAGGACCACAGTCCAACTTCTACAATCCTTCATGGCGAAACCATCCAAACTTTTCTTGGAGTAACCAAGGAGGAGGACCAAACAACACCTACATGCAGAATAAACCAAGTCAATCCCAAGGGTTTAATTAACAAGCTCTAAGAAAGACACTATTTTTTAGTTTGATAAAGCATGCTTGGAAGCTTTTGAAGAATTAAAAAGTCAGCTAATCTCAGTCCCAATAATCATTACACCTGATCGAAACTCTCCTTTTGAGTTAATGTGTGATGCAAGCAATTTTGCTTTTGGAGTTGTGACGGGTCAAAGAAGGAACAAAGTATTCCACCCTATCTACTATGCAAGCATAACTTTGACAAGAGCCCAACTCAATTATACGGTAATTGAAAAAGAACTCTTTGCTATAGTTTTTGCATTTGACAAGTCTTGTTCTTATCTCAAAGGTACGAAAGTCATTATTTTTACTGACCATACGGCCATTAAATACATACTCACAAAGAAAAATGTTACACCAAGGCTAATTAAATGAATACTTTTACTCCAAGAATTTCACCTTGAGATCCAAGACAGATAAGGTGTTGAAAATCAAGTAGCTGATTATTTTTCGATAGTGGAACAAAACCGAGATAACACATTCACCTGTTCCAATTAATGAGAATTTTCCAGATGAGCATATCTTCGAGGTAAGTTAAATTCATGAAATACCTTGGTTTGTTAATTATGCGAATTATTTATCATGTGGAATAATACTTCGAAAAATGACATGCCAACAAAGGAAGAAATTCCTTTACAATAGTTGGTATAATTTTTGGGATGATCCAATTTTGTTTAAACAATGTGCAGATAACATAATCAGGAAGTGCGTAGTTGGAAGTGAAATTGATGAGATCTTGTATCACTTCCATTCATCTCCGAGTGGGGGGACAATTTGGTGGTTCTCACACTACTGTGAAGATTTTACAAGTAGGATTTTTTTGGCCTAAATGATTCAATCAAGAATACTTTTAAGAATATCTCTAACAATTTTTTTTCCTGAGTTCCCAAATCATATCTTCGAGTCATGGAAGGAAGAGGATGATTATGCAAGCGAGAACGAGGATGCAAAGGAGGAAGACAAGAGGGATAAGTCAGATAAGGAAAATGGGGGAATTTCTTGTCCTTAGTATTTATTTTTAGGTGTTTATTTTTATTTCTCAGTTAGTATTTTACTTTTTCATAATAAATAGGAAATTGCAAACATGAATAAAATATGCTCAATGCTTTTTCATTAGAAAAAAGTGAAGTGATGTGGTAATAGGAATGAACATGTCTAGGATTTGATTGTTAAGAAAGACTTAGTACTTAAGTAGTCTTTATGACTCACCTCTCTTTTCTTACAACATTACCTAGTGTTCAGTTTTCATTTATTACTTTATTTTTGTAATGAGGACATTGCTTTTTTTAAGAGGGGGTAAAGCAAAATTTCCAAGAATTTTTAAAATTTTCAAGTATGTTTTAATCTTTTCACATAAGTATGCTGAAATAAATGAATGTTCAAAGGAAATTTTTTGTTCAGAAGTTAGTTCAAATGCAAGCATGATTTTTTATTTTATCTAGGTTATTTTTATGTTATCTTAAGTTATGGAATGCTTGTATGCTCTCTAATCTTATGTAGTACTTGCAATGAAAATTTATTTTCCTTGGAAATAGACATGTATGAAGGCTTAGTCTTTAGAATTGACTTAGTAACTTTCTCGAGGCGAAATCCTAGGAGGCGTAAGAATATAAATATGATATAGGCACGTTTTCTTTGGATTGTTTGAGCCTTTCAAGCCCACCTTATTATATTGACTTTTGAAACCTTATTTTTGAGCTTAATGGCCTATTTATTGCAAAGTACCTACATCATAAGCCATATTACCATATTTTTAAGTTTATCCTCTTTTGTGCACCTATCTTAATTAAATTTGTCTTGGTGATTGAAATTTGGAGGAAAAATTCAAAAAGACGTACATGCTCATAAATAAAAAAAAGAGCAAGTTTGCTCATATTCTGAAAAAGATTAATGAGTATGAGTTTAAAATAAGTTTGGGGATGTTTCAAAGACCTTTTTAAAGGAAGGTTGTGTTGCAAAAAGATCCAAGACAAAGTTAGGGTTAAGATTACTGAAGCTAAAAATTCATTTCTCTACCTTTAGCCTAGCCTATTACAACCTTATAAAAGACCTATTGATTTGATAATTATACCAACTACATTAGTGGATAGAAATTTCTACGTTCAACATATGAAGACCACTAAATAAACCTTTATAATTATCTTTTCTAACTTGATAGGGAATGTGTATTTAATGGTGAATGTTACATATGACTTTGAAATAAACGCATACTATGACTTATGTTGGCATTTCCTTATACGTAGTGTAAAATTTTGGAATAATGTTTGCATCTGAGCTACTTACCAATAAAGAGTTTGTGAGCATGATTTTGTTGATGCATGATTATGTGCAAAGATTGATGCTACTTAAACGTATTGTAAGTTTGCTTTAACAAAATTATTTCTTTGCATGAAACATTACTCAGGGCAAGCAATATATTAAGTTTGGGGGTGTGTAAACTCTAAATTATATAGGTATTTCTAGTACTTTTTACCACCTTATACTTAAAAATAATATTAATCCAAAGTATTTATTAATTAATTAAGTGAATCTTGCTTATATTCTGACAATGAATATGAATTTATAAAATATGCAAATTTTTGCTTTATTATGTTAATTTTGTGCATAAATTAAATTATTTCATGTTCTTTATTAATGTGTTATATTTAATTAATGTAGTGGGACCATGAAATTGATTTAATAAAGACCTTATTATAATTTTTACATTGACATGAGCAATTCTACCTTACTTGGATGACAAAACCATGCAAATTGGATCATGAAGATGTTTTGACCCAATGGAAAATGGTGCTACATGGTGGACAAGTTTGACTATTAAATGGGTTACAACGTCTTTAGAATTTAATCCTTAGGCTCTCGTAAATGGAAATTTATGCAATTTTATCCCTAACCCATGCTAGTCGAATTTATTATGAACACATATCAACTCATACAAATCATTAATTCACAATTTTACCATGTACTTTTACTATTTTTACAATTAAGTCCCTCATTGACATTTTCATCAAAAATCACTTTACAAAACTTGTTTATTCATAAATAAGGACTCATAATCTTTCATTAAACTTTATAAATCATACAAACATGTTTATGGAAAAACCCTAATCCTTTAACTATTTTGCAAATTAGTCCTTGGGCTAGCTAAATTAAACTACAACGATCCCAAAAATATAAAAATAATTAAAAACGGGATGAAATTATACTCACCTGCAATGGATACTTCTAGACGAACCTAGCAAGCTTCCATAGATGTATTTATTTTGGTTTTTCAGTGGAAGAAGATAGATTAAAGATGATGGGTTTTATTTTTCTTTTAATTGATGGGTTTTATTTTTCTTTTAATTTACTTTCACTTATTTATTAATTTACTTAATAAGGTGTCCATATTTGTCCACTCAAAATAATAATGGTTTAATTACCATTTAAATCCCTTACATTAAATTTGTATAGTGATTTAACATCATTAGCTACTAGAACTTCATTTTTGCACCTTTTATGATTTAGTCCTTTTCATGAAATTAAGCATGCAAACGGGAAAATTTCTTAACAAAAATTTTATACGACACTACTAACATACCATAGACCTTAAAATAATAATAAAATAAATATTTTCACGTCGGATTTGTGATCCCGAAACTACTATTTTGATTTTACTGAAAACAGGTTGTTACACTCGGGCTTGGCAAATGGGTCAGATAAAGGGTGTTACAAACCAATCATTTCTTATTTTTTCAATAACTAAGAAGAAGCTCGTTGAAATTATTCTTTTTATCAATAAACAAACCTATAACTTCATGCCTATGATTTAGCTTACCGATAACATTAAGAATGAGAGAGACCTAATTCTAACAAACAAACATATACAAGCGAGGATTATTTATATTAGATTGCATGTCCACACAACATAAATTGCAACTGACAATGTTGTTCGTCACAAGCATTAGATTCAATTAAACAATTGCAGATTCAACTATCCAAATTGGCAATGCAAATATTTTAAGTTATCAAATATGAGCCATATATTCAACAAACCTAAATTTTTGTAATTAAAATAGAAGACATTCAAATACTAAATAACAAAAAAAAAAAGATGAAGAGTAATTAGTTCTCACAAATTTTGGAATCAAACTTTGATGTTCCTTTAACTAAGGGTTTAGCAATCCATGAACAAGAAGAACATAGAAATAAATAAAGGTTGCAATAAGCTAAAACAATTTGATGAAAGTTGAAGTTAATAACCCTCCACTAAAAGATCTTATTTATAAATTTTAATTGACCAAGATTAGGTTTACAATAGTTGTGAAACACCCCTAACCCGTCTCCGTTGCCGGAATAGGGTTACGGAGCATTATCGAAGTTTCTAATTCAAACGGACAGAAATTTCAAACATTTCATATCATATGAATAAACATAATAAACCAATTTAAAACATGCATATGGTCCCTTGTACGAGCCTTCGAGGCCCAAAATACGTGTTAGAAACAAGTCGGGACTAAATAAAAAACTCAAAGAATTTTTCAAAAAATAGTGAAAATTTTCAACACTGCAAGAGTCACACAGCCGTATGGCCAGGCCGTGTGACTCACATGGCCAAGAGACTCGCCCATCTCTCAGGCCGGGTGGGCATTCGAAGTAGAGATACACAGTCATATCCCAGCTTGTGTCTGTGCCCGTGTAACTCACTGACTTGGGTCACACGGCCAAGCTATACGCCCGTGTGCCAGGTCGTGTACCCTTTGAAATAATCCCACACACCTGTGTGCCAGGCCGTGTGCTAGGCCATGTTATAGCTTGACTTGTAACCCTTTGAAAACTACAGGGGACACACGGCTGTGTAACCTGGCCGTGCGTCACACACGGCTGAGACACACACCTGTGTCTCTGCCCGTGTTGACGAAAATAGGCTATTTTGCAAGTCATTTTTCTCACCAACTAGACATGTACCTACAATCACCATTACACATACTTACAAGATATAATAAAGCACCAAAATTAAACATATACTAGCTTCATATATATGGTATAATCACATACAACCAATATGCCCTTAGGCACCTCAAATGACAATATTAAAACATATACAAATATGAACACAAATTGATCAATTGATTAACAAAGGCTCGACCAAGTCTATACCATATTATGTCACTTGTTTTATCTTTCAAAAACATACCAAAAGGTACCAAAACACCATATTCACCTACACCATAATGACACTTACCATTTCCATATTTGAACTATCATACCATCATCCATAATAAAGCTATTCACATACATGTCAAACTATACCATTATATCATCAAAATACCAAAACTCAACCAAGTCAAATGGCCAGTACAACATTCAAACACATAGGACAAACTAGCCAAAATACCTATACATGCCATTATAACCAAAATTAGACGTCCGAAAGTACCAAAAGAATCAATGGATAGTGTGATATAGCTCCGTCAAGCTTCCAACCCGAACGAGCTTCTGATTCACTATAAAACACAAAAATAAAATAGAGTAAGCATTTAAGCTTAGTAAATTCATGTAACATAGAATTTAACTTACCATTTAGTCTTAAAATAAGTAAGTAAACAAGCATATCGCAATTCAATTTGGCCAAATGCCTAAGCACATATACACCAACCATGTTAGCCATGTAATTGCATATATAATCCGATAACCATAGATGAACAAAACCATTGATCAAGTTCCATATACATGTATCATCTATTTCATTTTTCCATATATCATATAACAAAATTTTCATGTAATACACATGTATACCTGTAATAGTTCGTATCGGACTCTTATCATTTCGTATTAGAACATTGCCCATTGAACTGTTGGATACCGGGATAGCTTATACATAGTGTGCTAGCTCATATAACTGTAATCTGTCAATTCATGTACATATATGCTAATACAAGCTGTGAATCGGTATGCCACTTGTAGATCGATATGCTCTCATGAGCTGTGGGTTGGAACGTAGGTATACGATGCTGCTCACATGAGCTGTGAAGTATTCGCAACACATGCAGGACTTCAGCCATCGGTAGGACGTTTAGGACCAGTACCCAAATCATGTAACCCTAATGACATGTCATCTGTACCCTACAGATTTTTAAGGTTCAAACGGGACTCAGTATTTGTTGAACTTCGTTGGATATGCAACCATGTATATTTATAACAATTCACAATTCGTAAATAATTCAATATAAAACATATAAACAAATTTAATCACACGAACTTACCTCGACGAATATTCGTAAATATGAAGGTAGTTAATCCGAGACTTTCTCTTTACCCCGATCTAAAGTCGTACAAGGTCTGTCCTGATCTATACAGATAAACTTAACTCAATTTAGCCCAAAAACATATTTTAGCAAAATTACCATTTGCCCCTATACTTTTAATTCTTTACAATTTAGTCCTTAGCTCACAAAAATGGAAATTTATGCAATTTCACCACAATCCACTATGGGCAAACATCAACTAAGTCCCTAGCATGCCCTATATTTCATTTATTTCACAATTTCACCATGTATAATTTTTTTTTATTTTTGAATTTAGTCCTTATTTGACAATTTTACCAAAAATCCCTTTACAAAAGTTGTTTATCTAACAACAACCATTCATTTTCTAACATGGAACTTCAAAACTCATGTATATGAATTAATGGTAAAACCCCAATAGTTTAACAATTTCATAAATTAGTCCCCGGGCTAGCTAGATTAAGCTACAACGATCCCGAAAATATAGAAATCATTAAAAACGAGACAAAAATGCATACCTAATTAAAGAAATAAGGATGGCTGAATGTAGCTTCAACACTGGCTACTCCTTTCTTCTATTTTTAGTTGAAGATAGAAATGAAAGATGAAAGCTTTATTTTTTTTTTATTATTTTATCATTTAATTATCTATTTCCTTATTTAACCTTTAAAATTAATCAAATTTACACAAATGCCAAGCCATATATTCCACTATTATATTTATAGTCTAATTACCATATAAGGACTCTTACTTTAAGGTTCTATAGCTATTCAATACTTTAAGCTACTAGAACTCAACTTTTGCACTTTACACAATTTAGTCCTTTTTATCAAATTGAGCATGTAAACGGTAAAATTTCTTAACAAAATTTTTATACGGTACTACTAAACTACTGTAGAAAATAAAATAATCATAAAATAATTTTTTTTGACTTCAGATTTGTGGTCCCAAAACCACTATTCTGATTTCACTGAAAACGGGCTATTACAACTCTCCTCCCTAAAGGGATTTTTTTCCCAAAAAATCTTACCAGAAAAAAGGTTCGGATATTGCGTTCTCATAGCTTATTCCTTTGGTTCCCAAATGGCTTCTTCTATTCCGTGTTCTTTCCAGAGAACTTTTACTAAAGCTATGTTGTTGTTTCTCAATTCTTTCACCTCTCATGCTAAAATTCTGATCGGTTCCTCACTGTACGACATATCAGGTTGAATCTCGACATCCGTCGAGGAGATAACATGTGAAGGGTTAGATCGGTACCATCGTAACATAAACACGTGAAAGACATTATGAATCTTTTCTAATTCTGACAGCAAGGCTAATCGATATGCAATAGGTCCAATTCTTTCAGTAATCTCATACAGCCCGATAAAATGTGGACTTAGCTTTCATTTGCGACCGAATCGAAGAACTTTCTTCCAAGTTGATACTTTTAAAAATACTCTATAGCTGAATTGGGACTCTATGTCTTTACATTTAAAATCTGCATATGATTTCTGATGATCTGAAGCTATTTTAAAACTATGTCGGATCACTTTTACTTTTTCTTCGATCTTGTAAATCAAATCAACCCCGAGTATCTTTTTTCATTGAGCTCGGTCCAGTATAACGCAGAACTTACGACCATATAGATCCTTATACAGTGCCATCTTTATGCTTGATTGAAAACTATCGTTGTATACGAATTCAACCAACGGTAGATATTTCTCCCAATTGCTTTCAAACTCTAATACACAGCAACGAAGCATATCTTCAAGAATCTGAATTACTCGTTCAGACTGACCATCTGTCTGAGGATAAAATGCAATACTAAATGCAACCGTGTACCAAAAGCTTCCTGTCACTTTCACCAAAATCATGATGTAAACCACCAATCTATATCCAAAATAATGGAGACTGGCACTCCATGTAATCTAACAATCTCAGAAACATACAACTCAGCTAATTTATCAATGGAGAAATCTATATGTACCTAAATAAAATGTGCAAACTTCATCAATCGATCAACGATAACCTAAATGGCATTTTTTCTTTCTCAGAGATAGGGTAAACCCAATAGGAAGTCCATAGTAACTCGATCTCATTTCCACTCTAATATCAACACTGGCTACAATAATCCAAAAGGTACCTGATATTCAGCTTTAACTTGCTGAAATACTAAGAATTTAGCTACAAAGTCAAATATCTCATGCTTCATTACTAGCCACCAATACATCTATTTTAAATCACTGTACATTTTATTACTCCCTAGATGAACAGATAAGCTATGTAATAGCTTGATTTTGGGCCTAGTCGGAACAATGGTTTCGGGACCACGAATCTAACGTAGTAAAACTTGTTTTTATTACATTTTATAGTCTACAGTTTTATGGAATGATTTCGTGAAAATTTCTTTCAAAAATTTTGACGTTTGAGCACTCAATTTAGTTAAAAGGACTAAATTGCAAAGAATGCAAAACTTGAGTTCTATATGCTAGAGGTGTCTAATTGCTATGGATTTTTAAATTGAAGGTCCTTAGATGGTAATTAGACCATTTGTTAAGTTAGTGGACAAAAATGGACATGAGGTAAGAAAAATTTTATGTTTTAAGTTAGGGGCATTTTGGTTATTTAGTAATTAAATGAATTAAAAGGCAAAAATCAAGCCAAAAACCTTGTCCATCTTCTCCCCCTTGTGCCGAAAATTTGAAGAAAGACATAGTTAGGGTTTTCCAACTTCCAAGCTCGATTGTAAGTCCGTTCTTGTCCCGTTTTTAATGCTCTTTACATTTTTGAAGTCGTTATCACTCGATCTACCAATTTCTACAATTAATTTGAGAAATGATTAAGGTCTAGGGTTTGACCCATGTTAGAAATATGTGTATTTTGATGTTTAATGGTATATTATTCAAGTTTGATGTTTGATAAATGACTTTTGCTAAGTGATTTTCGATGAAAAT
This sequence comes from Gossypium longicalyx, assembly GCA_025698465.1. Lineage (NCBI taxonomy): Eukaryota > Viridiplantae > Streptophyta > Magnoliopsida > Malvales > Malvaceae > Gossypium > Gossypium longicalyx. Next base: position 43,585,989 of record CM046996.1, on the reverse strand, counting down.
GCCTAAAAGGACATATTTGTAAAAAGTTATAAAATAAGTAGTAAAAATGTGAAAGAATGAGAAATGTGAGTTGTTATGAACATGAAAATGTGAGCTGTTATAAGCATGAAATGGGTTCAGCTAAGCTTGGGAATCGAAGAAATTGAATCTATTTCAATTTACGAGCCTAGGGACCAAAGTGTAAAAATGTCAAAGTTTAGGGGTAAAAATGTAATTTTCCATAATGTGATTTTTTTAACTAAATTGAGTAATGTGAATAAAAAATGTGTTAAATTTTCTGTTAAAGATCAAGAGAAACGAGGTTCAGACCTAGATCGGGGGAAAAACAAAGTGTTTGACGATTAGGTCCCATTTCTACTATTTTTGTACTGAGGTAAGTTCGTATGTAAATAATAAAATGTTTACATATTTTTTAAATGCTTTATTATTGTATGAATTGTAATTGACCCTTGGACGTATTCGACAATGTTTTGACAAGAGTAAAATCTCGATTGAACCTTAGGAATAGATAGGATACAAATGTCATGACATTAGGGTTAATGACACTATGTGTAAGACCATATCTAGGATATGGCATCAACATGAGATTTACATATAAGAGCATATCTGGGATATGGCATCGATATGAGACTTCGTGTAATACCATAGCTAGGTTATTGGCATCGATACGAGATTACATGTAAGACCATATATGGGATATGGCAATGGTACAGTACTGTGTGTACGAGATTCCCGAGTATCCTTTAGTATTCCAAGTGGTTTAATGGGTAATTTAATGAGTATCTAAAAGATGAATTATGTTTAAATCCAATTCGAGATGACTCAAGTATGTACGTAAAACTCATACGTAATGTGCTCATTATGTGATGAACCCTCAGTAAGGTTATGATTGAGTAAGTTTGACTATGAGATTTATAATAACATTTATGTTAATTTACCTCATGTTAATTGGATGTTAAATATGTGTTTATGATGCTTATTATTTGCATAGGAACATACTAAGCTTTAAAGTTTACTCCCATTTCCTTTCCCTTGTCTTATAGTGTCATCAAGCTAGCTCGGGGACCGGAGACTATCGAAGATTCACTCACACTATCAATAATTATTTTGGGTACCAATGAATTCGACATTTTGAGTTATGGTATGTATAGGGACTTGGTCATTTCGTTATGTGTCATAATTAATTTGGCCAAATGTGTTGGCTTATGTTGGTTGATAATTCATTTTGTAAATGGCCATTGAAATTGGCTAATATTGGTTTAAGTATATATGCATATGATGATGTTTCCATGGATGTAGGAATTTGCATAGTTTAAGTTGATAAGTATGTGATGTTCGTATGTGATAAATGGTAACATGTGAATGATGTGTGGATGTCTTGATTTTGGCTGATTTGGTTTTATGTATATGCTTGGATTGGTGTTGTATGTTGTTGTGTAGGTATGTGCATGGAAGGGTGGCAAAATGGCTTGGTAAATAGCCTTATTTTTGTCCACACAGGTAAACACATGAGCATGTGTCTAGGCTGTGTGTGACACACGGCTTGCCCCATGGGCGTGTGTTCCAGCATTGTGTCCCCTGCACCTTAATTGTTGCAAAACAGAATGCTTAGAATTGAGCACACAGGCAGAGACACAGACGTGTGTCTCAGTCATGTGGATGACACGGCCCCAGGTATGAGCGTGTGAAGTCTGCACCTATTTTATGAAAAAATATGCAAATTAAATCGACCACACGGCCTAAGTACACGGGCGTGTCCTAAAGCCACACAGGCATGTGACCTATGTTTAGTGACAAATTTTCTAAAGTTCTCGGTTTAGTCCCGAACCACTTCCAATGTATGTTTTAGGCCTCGTAGGTTTGTTTTAGGGACAATATGAATGTCTATGAAAAGTTTTAAATTTGGATGGAAATTTACGTCTCGATTTTGTACGATTGCTTGTGAATAAGTCCAGTAATGTCTCGTACCCTATTCTGGCGTTGGATACGGGTAAGGGGTGTTATAAGCTACTACTATGAGCCTCGTGCAAGATTCTCTAAATGAGCTCTAGATTTTTCGGTACACAAGCTCTACCACTAAACAATAAGCAACCATCGGATCCTATCTGAAATTCTAAATTAGAAGTTGGCTCATACAGTACCCGCTTAGCTAGCAACTCAACATCATATTTTTGAGCTTCGTAGATCTGTTGTAGAAACATCAGTCTAGCTTTCAACTCAGCTAAGATTGAACCATCGTCAAATAATTTTAGTCTTGTGTTCATCGCTCGTAGAGCAAATAAAGACTTTTTACTCAAAGCGTCAACAACTACATTCGCTTTTCCCGGATGATAATCAATGATCAACTCATAATCTTTTAACAATTCGAGCCATCTATGCTGCCTCAAGTTCAAATCTTTCTATGACATTAGATACTTTAAACTCTTTTGATCGGTAAAAATATGAAATTTTTCTTCGAACAAATGATGTCGCCAAATTTTCAATGCAAACACAATAGCTGCTACCTCTAGGTCATGAGTCAGATAATTCTTTTCATGTGGCTTTAACTATTTGGAAGCATAAGCTATTACTTTTCATTCCTGCATTAAAACACAACCTAAACCATTTAAAGATGCATCGTTTAAAATTACAAATTTTTTACCCGATTCAGGCTGAACCAAAACTTTTGCCTCGGTCAACAGAGCTTTCAACTGATTGAATCTGTGCTGACATTTCTCAGACAATTCAAATTTCACATCTTTCTATAAAAGTCGCGTCATTGGTGTAGCTATCATTAACAACCCTTTGACGACTCTTCTGTAATAACCAGCTAGACCTAGAAAACTTCTAACTTTAGATACGTTTCTCGACGGTTTCAAATTAACAACTGTTGAAATTTTACTTGAGTCAACTCTGATGCCTTTAGTCGATATTATATGTCCCAGAAAACTAATTCCTCAGAGCCAAAACTCACATTTGCTAAATTTGGCAAACAATTGTTTATCTTGCAAGGTTTGCAACACTATTCTCAAATGTTCAACATGTTCTGATTCATCTCGTAAATATATCAGAATGTCGTCAATAAAAACTACAACAAATCTGTCCAAATACGGTCTGAAGATTCTGTTCATCAAATCTATAAATACTGCAGGTGCATTAGTTAAACCAAACAGCATACAAGAATTCATAGTTTCCTTACCTGGTTCTAAATGCAGTTTTCAGCACGTCTGAATCTTTCACTTGTAGTTGATAATAGCTAGATTAAGCTACAATGATCCCGAAAACATAAAAATTATTAAAAACTGGATAAAAATGCATTCCTAATTTAGGAAATAAGGATGGCTGAATGTAGCTTCAACAATGGCTACTCCTTTCTTCTATTTTCAGTTGAAGATAGAAAAAAAATGAAAGCTTTATTTTGTTTTATTATTTTATCATTTAATTACCTATTTACTTATTTAACCTTTAAAAATAATCAAATTTACACAAATGTCAAGCCATCGTGTTCCACTATCATATTTATGGTCTAATTACTATATAAGGACTCTTACATTAAGGTTCTATAGCTATTTAATACTTTTAGCTACTAGAACTCAACTTTTGCACTTTATGTGATTTAGTCCTTTTTATCAAATTAAGCATGTAAACGGTAAAATTTCTTAACAAAATTTTTCTATGATACTACTATCATACTGTAGGAAATAAAATAATCATAAAATAATTTTTTTGACTTCGGATTTGTGGTCCCAAAATCATTGTTCGATTTCACTAAAAACGGGCTATTATAAGTTGTGTGAGCTAAAAGTCTTGAAAATGACGAAAATATCCTAGTTTTTCAGAGTGAGGATGGTCAAATTTGATGCACAAGCCAAAGCAGGATTTGGGGCTCACAAATGCTTATGTCATGGCAAAAAATCCTCTTCCTCTAACTTGGCCCTAGCACCAACTCTCAAAGTTCTGGTTCACACGTATTTTTCTATTATTCTATATTTTTCTCTATTTTAACTATATACTTTCCTTCCAGCAGTCCTTGAACTAACATCCCAAGCTTGAATGTAACCGATCAAAGTTTCAAAAAACCTAATTAATTAATAAATGCTAAATCATATAAAGCTAAATCATAAATAACTAAAAATGTTTGTCGAAACCATTTTTTTGAAAAAGAGATTTTGAAAATGAAAATGGGAGTCGCCACTGATTTTTTCGGTGTGATCAGATCACCTAGTAATTCGGTTGTTTTAATAAAATATTTTGATTTATTAAAACAACGATTTTGGTCTATGAAATTCGAGAAAATAGGTTCGGGAGCCGGTTACGTACGAGGAAGGATTAGCACCCTTGTAACGCCCAAAATTGGTACCTAATTGATTGATTTATGTCCTAATGTCGAAATTTGAAAGCTCGAAAAGAATTACGATCCTTTTATGTTAATATAGATTAAAAGAAATGTTTGAATAAATTAAAACGAACATTAAAGGCCTTCTTGTTTCAAGATAACAAAATGACACACTTCTTAAGTTAGGACACGACATTTGAACCCTTGAAAATGAGCTTGCCTTTATTTTTTATTCGAGGTTTTATGCATGTTAATTTAAAAGGATATTCAGTTGTTTAAGTCTACTGAGAAAAATTGAAACCCTATAAGTTAGGGCACGGCTTTCTCGAGTTTTTAAACACCGAATATTGCCTTTATTTCATTTAAAAATCACATATTTTGAAAGTTGAAGGAATATTTGCTATTTAGGTTTAACGAGAAAATCGAAACCCCGTAAGTTAGGGTATGATTTCTCAAAATCCCCAAAAATGCGAAGTAAATACTTTAAAAAAAAATTATTTTGAGTAATAATAGGTGTAACATTTAAACAATGCGTATTTTGTTTTATTTAAAACGGTGATATGTGAATAAAATTGCCGCGCAAGTAAGAATGAATATACTAATAAAAACAATTTAATAAAATTGCATATTGTACACTAATTTAACAATATAAGTAATCAAAGATAAATGAAATAAACAACAATAATAATAACATAGTGTGCACATACTAGGACAATACAAACTAAAAAAAATAAAAACAGAGACATAAATGAAATAAATACATAAATAGATGTAATAGAAAGTAGTTTAAAAAAAATGAAAATAAAGAACTAAATTAAAATATAAATGAGATTAAAGGTATAATTTGTAATAAAATATAAGTAAATGATAATAATAATAATAATAATAATAATAATAATAATAATAATAATAATAATAATAACAATAAGAGTCATATATGTACAAGTAAAGAAAATAAATAATCTAATTTTTAAAAGTATAAAAGGAAGGTAATACACAAATGGATGAATGATAATAAAATAAAATGGTGATAATAATAAATGCATAACAAAACAAATAATGAAAGAAAATAAAAGGAGTGAAACGACAATTAATAATTGAATTGTGACAGCCCTAATTTGACCTTAGTCGGAAAGTGGTTTCGGGACCACAAAACCGAGTCGTAAAAAAATAAAAATAATAATAATAATAAAAATAATAAAATAAAATAATTAACCATCATATTCGATGCTTATTATATGTGAATGTGCATATGTGAAAGTTTCATACTGGAATTTTGTCAATTGTATGTGAAATTATTAAATAGGACTTATGTGAGAAAATTTTGAAATGTGATAGGTAAATTTATAAATGGTTTATTAATGCATGTTTTAAAGAGTTTGGACTTGCATGTCAAATGTCCCTTTTTGTTTATAGTGGCCGGCCATGTTAATGTTTATGACAATATATATGTATTATTTATTAGTTTTAAGGAAACTAAATGGCTTTATAATTTTTATAGTATTGATAAATAAATAAATAAATAAATAAGGTGAAGAAAACAAAGTTTCATCTTGTTCTTCTTGGCCGATTGAAAAGAGAAAAAAAGGGGCAAAACATTCGGTCATCTTAAGCTTGAAACAAGGTTAGTAAATTATGATAAATTTTGAAATGGTAGCTTATTTTAGGTTAATTACTAAGTTCCTTACTTAACCCATGTTAAAATTTTGGAATTTAGTAATGATATGAGTATACGGCTACAAATTAATTTTATAGAGAATGAATGTTGTTTTCAAGTTTTAATGAAAAATTTGCAAATGGGTGATGTTTGATATAGTTTAATGTTCATATTAGTAGTTGAGATGATAGAAAAATTCGGCTTGTGTAGTTATGAAACTTGCCGAATGTGAACTAGTGTAATCTTTGAGTAATGTTTGTGTGTTAAAGTAGTTGATGGCTTAGGTAGTATCTATAAGTGATTCGGTCATGGTTTTTGCATGAGTATAAAATGTATATGTTTTGGAAATGGGAATTTGGATTGATTTTATTACATGTATTATAAATTATGTTCGGCTGTGATAGTATATTAAAGTATAATTAATCCGTTTCGATAGTATTATACAAGTGATAAATAACAAAATAAGTAGAAGTGTATTGGTTAAATAAATATGATTATTAATTGACAAATGTCGTATGTAGTTTGTGATTAGTTTAATGACTAAGCAATGCGTTTTGTTTCGTTAAGGTTAAGTATGTGTTTGGTATATTATTAAGTGCATATCATGTATGCATAAGATTTGATTTGGCTGAATTTAAGTGGTAAACTTTATATTAAACTTATTTTAAGGATACGGTCATAATATACACCTTTAACATGAATACATGTAAATTCGGTCATGAAATGGAATTGAATATGAAGCTTAAGTTTGCATAGTTAGGGCTGACTAGGTTATATATTAATCATAAATGGATCATATGCATATGAGTATGTATGTAGTTGTGTGTGGCATTGTTGATAAATGGCAATAAGTAATGTGGTAAATGATTAATTTGTGATAGTCATATATAGGTATGAATATATGTATATGTATCTTATGCATGTACCATGTACTTATAGTGACAATCGGATGTATGGTTGAATTCATGCATATGAAAACATGACAGGTTACATGAATCCTTGTTTGTGGATGTGGATTAGATATTGATTAAATAAGAATGAAACCGATTCATGACATATTTTATAAAATATGTTATGTATTGGAAGTTTTATATGATTGTCACATGTGGTTACTAAGAAGTAAAATTGAGTAAGTAATTTAAATAAATCTATTTTGTTTTAATTAAGCTTAAGAGCAAAGGGGGTCTAAATCAGATAAGGGAAAGGAGAAAGCAGTCGAGTAGATTATCCGCAACTGTTTAAAATATCCGAGGTAAGTTTTAAGTAGTTTCCTTTAATATATATAATTGACGATGCCATTATAAGAGTATAGTAGGTAAATTGTGATCTTTGGCTTGCACTTGAATTAAGATGTATAATAGATAATGCATGTATATGACTTATAGTTTGATGGCCACTTTAAATTTAAGATTAAATGGTGAAGAGAATGAGTGATATGAGATATAACCATTGAGCTGAAATGTGAATGATGATGTACGTCTCGAGTTTATATTCGAATGTAATATACGACTATTAAGTGATAAGATGACTGAGATGTGTTAAAATATGATCAAATATGTATGAGATTGAAAATCTATCCTGACATGAGGTCCGCAGGCTATATGCTGGAAAAATATCCGAACATGAGATCCGCAGGCTATATGCTAGAAATATATCCGGACTTGAGGTCCGCAGGCTACGTGCTGGAAAAATATCCGGGTTAAAGACCCGTAGGCTTATGCTAGTAATGTATTCTGAGCTCTAAGATTTGACAAAACCGAGGCCAGTAAGTTAAGTAAGATTGCGACTTCGAATGTCAGTGGTAAACATCGTTGCGTAAGTATTATATATTTTACATGTTAAGGTTCGTGTTATGTACTCATATTTGAATTGATTTCTAAGTGACTTACTAGTATCAAAGAACGATATATATATATATATGTGTGTGTGTGAATGAATTCGGTATTTGAGGATAAGAAAACAATATAATTGGTTATTGTAAGTCATCATATGAAAGAACGTAATTAAAGGTATTAGTATAATCTTTGTAAATAGTGAAATATGTACAAAGAGTTTCTTGTGTATATATATACAAATATATTCGGCCAATGGGTTTTTTAACTAATGTGCTAGTGTATATTTGGTCAAGTGAATTACAATTAGAATACAAGTTTTGTGATTCTCAATGTTCAATTTTAATGACAAGCTTTAATAGTATAAATTGCTTAAAACTTACTAAGCCTCGAAAGCTTACTCTATTTCTTATTTCTCTGTTTTATAGATTGTTGACTTTGGCCACCGACTCGGGGATCGTCAGCAGTTCTTCATACTATCGATCTTTTTAGTACAGTTATATTTTGGACTCGATATGGCATGTATAGATTAGGCTGTTGTCGAAAATGTTTTTGTAATTGTAAATATTTTGGCCATATGAAAATGGCATTTATAACTTAAGGTTCAGTATATATATTCAGCTAAATTTCTGCTTCTATTGCTAATTTTTTGAATGAAAAATTAAATGTTTAGCTCAATAATTCCTTATAGCCTAAACCGGCAATCGGTTTTAGGCTTGGGGTGTTACAAAGTGACTATGTTGGGTTGATGTTTATGTATTAATGGATTCTTGGTTTGAGAAATGTACGTTGTATGTTGTGACTTGATAAGTAATGCCTCGTAACCCTATTCCAGCGATGGATACGGGTTAGAGGTGTTACATTTTATTGGTATCAGAGCTATGGTTTAGTCGATTCTAGGACTAACGTAGAGTGTTTGAGTCTAGCTATGCATGCCATATAGTATTAATACGATAGTATGATGAATTTTGACAGTTAAAAATGTGTTTTTGTATAGTAATGGATCACGATCCCAATCGAGTGGTAGCTGATGATGTTGAGAGTGTGGCGCCTGCTCCCGCGCATGGGACAGCGCCGATGGACTCTCAACCTATTGCAAGCAATCAGAACGACGAGGCTAGATAGGCTTTCTATAGTGTAGTGAATGATTGGTTCAACCAATACATTCGAACCAATACGGCTGTTCCACAACCCCCACTCCCGAATAGTACACCCCCTGCACCTACAATACCTCCGGTAACTGATCAGAAGAAGTTAAATAAGATCCCAATTGACAAAATTTGAAAGCACAGGGCTACTGAATTTAAAGCTGCAAATAGTGATGATGCCGAGCAAGCTGAATTTTGGTTGGACAACACTATTCGAGTACTTGATGAACTATCTTGCACACCCGATGAATGCCTGAAATGTGCTACATCCTTGCTATGTGATTCTACTTACTATTGGTGGAACACATGGGTTTCTGTTGTACCCAGAGAACGGGTGACGTGGGAGTTCTTCCAAACTGAATTCCGAAAAAAATATATCAGTCAGAGGTTCATTGATTAGAAACGAAAAGAATTTCTTGAGCTTAAACAGGGTTCCATGTCAGTTATTGATTATGAATGGAAGTTTGTCAGACTCAGTAGATATACTCGGGAATGTGTATCGTCTGAGGCTATTATGTGTAAACGTTTTGAAGATGGGCTGAATGAAGATATAAAGATGCTTGTTAGCATTCTTGAAATATGAGAGTTCGTAATACTTGTCGAGCGAGCTTGCAAGGCCGAAGAGCTTAGTAAAGAAAAAAGGAAAGCTGATGTCGAAGCTAGAGAATTTCGTAAAAGATCTTCAGGAAAGTCTTTTCAGCAATTATCAAAGAAATTTCGAGATGATTCAGGCCGATCAAAGAATATTTTGAGTTTTTCCAGACGAGAGCACGATCGACCCCCTGTGAGTACACGAGCCACTTCAGTTGCTAGTGTTGGAAATGATCGTCGGGACAGGACAGAGTGCAAGTATTGTGGTAAATGGCATTCGGGGAGATGTAGATTTCATGACCGTTCCTGTTATAAATGCGAGTCAGCCGACCATTTTATTAAAGACTGCCCGAGATTATCCGAGCAAAATGTGAACCAGAATGGGAAACCGAGTATTACAGCACGAGGTAGACCACCTAGGAATACGGGGAATGCTAGTGGCGGTCAGAGAGGGTCTAGAGATGCTACAACCAGATCCGAGGCTTGTGATCCTACTAGAGCTTATGCTATACACGCACGCGAGGATGCTTCTTTGCCTGATGTTATTACCGGTACTTTCACTCTCTTTAATACTGATGTGATTGCTTTGATTGACCCTGGTTCTACTCATTCATATGTATGTGAGACTTTAGCATCCAGTAAAACTCTACCTGTTGAGTCTACTGAGTTCGTAATCCGAGTGTCAAATCCCTTGGGTCAATATGTGTTAGTCGACAAAGTGTGCAGGAAATGTCCCCTGATAATTCGAGGTTCCTGTTTTCTGGTCGATTTGATGCTTTTACCGTTTAATGAATTTGGTGTTATTCTCGGTATGGATTGGTTGACCGTTCATGATGCAGTTGTGAATTGCAAAAGAAAGACTATTGATTTGAGATGTGCAAATGATGAGATAATCCGAGTTGAGTCTACTGATATGAACGGGTTACCAGCAGTTATATCCTCGATGTTGGCTCAGAAATATGTCAAAAAGGGGTGTGAGGCGTATCTTGCGTACGTATTTAATAGTAAAGAATCAGAAAAGAAGCTTGAATCAGTATCAGTGGTTTGTGAGTATTCAGATGTTTTTCCCGAGGAATTGCCAGGGTTACCACCCGTTCGGGAGGTAGAGTTTGGTATTGAACTTGCACCTCGGACTACACCAATTTCGATAGCACCGTACCGTATGGCACCAACGGAATTGAAAGAATTGAAAACTCAGTTGCAAGAGTTGACAGATAGAGGTTTTGCTCGACCGAGTTTCTCACCTTGGGGTGCACCAGTATTGTTCGTGAAAAAGAAGGACGGAACCATGAGAATGTGCATCGACTATCGTCAGTTGAATAAATTGACGATAAAGAATAAATATCCGTTACCGCGTATTGATGATTTGTTTGAGCAACTGAAGGGAGCTTCAGTGTTTTCAAAGATAGATTTGAGATCGGGTTATTATCGATTCATGAGTTCGAGATTCGAGATATACCTAAAAGCGCTTTCGTAAGCGAGATACGATCACTACGAGTTCTTAGTGATGCTGTTTGGGCTCACTAATGCCCCTGCAGTATTTATGGATTTGATGAACCGAGTTTTCAGGCAGTATTTGGATCGATTTGTAGTTGTGTTTATAGATGACATCTTGATTTATTCATACGATAAAACTGAACACGCCGAGCACCTGAGATTAGTGTTGCAGATTTTACAGGATAAGCAGTTATATGCTAAGTTCAGTAAATGTGAGTTCTGGTTGAGAGAAGTTAGCTTTTTGGGACATGTAATATCCACATCGGGAATTCAAGTTGATCCGAGCAAAATTTCAGCCATACTTGATTGGAATCCCCCGAGAAATATTACTGAAGTTCGAAGCTTTTTGAGACTTGTTGGTTACTACAGACGGTTTGTAAAAGGTTTATTGATGATAGCCACACCAATGATGAAGCTACTTCAGAAAGATATTAAGTTTGAATGGTCAGAAAAGTGTCAGAAAAGTTTCGACCAACTGAAAACACTTTTGACAGAAGCCCTAGTGTTAATGCAGCCCGAATCTGGTAAAGAGTTTGTCATTTACGGTGATGCGTCCTTACTTGGGCTGGGTTGTGTGTTGATGCAAGAAGGTCGAGTTGTAGCTTACGCGTCGAGGCAATTGAAGCCACATGAGAAAAACTATCCGACTCATGATCTCGAATTAGCTGCCATCGTATTCGCTTTGAAAATATGGCGACACTACTTGTTTAGAGAGAGGTGTCATGTATATTCGGATCACAAAAGTCTCAAATATTTGATGATTGAAAGAGATTTGAATCTGCGACAAAGACATTGGCTTGAGTTGTTGAAAGATTATGAGCTTGTCATTGACTATCACCCGGGAAAGGCTAACGTGGTTGCCGATGCTTTAAGTCGTAAATCACTATTTGCTTTACGAGCGATCAATGTACACCTGTCCGTTTCATCCGATAATGTGTTGGTAGCAGAATTAAAGGCCAAACCATTAATGATTCATCAAATACGGGAATCCCAGAAAGTCGACGATGAATTGGTTGCAAACGAAATGAATGTATATTAAATATGGAATCAGAGTTTCAAATTGATGACGACGATTGTTTGAGGTTCAGAAGTAGATTGTGTGTTCCAAGAAATTCAGAACTTATTTCAATGATTTTGAACGAGGCTCATAGTAGCCGAATGTCAATTCACCCGGGGAGTACGAAAATGTACAACGATCCAAACGCGTCATTTTGGTGGCTGGTATGAAACGAGACATTTCTGACTTTGTTTCGAAGTGTTTGATATGTCAACAAGTGCCTTCAGGGTTACTTCAGCCGATCATGATACCCAAATGGAAATGGGATCGAGTCACGATGGATATTGTATCTTGGTTGGCATTGTCGTCAAGCAAGAAAGATGTGATCTGGATTGTTGTTGATAGACTGACAAAGTCGGCTCATTTCATTCCTGTACGTACGGATTTTTCACTTGACAAGCTAGCTGAATTGTATGTTTCTCAGATTGTAAGGTTACACGGAGTACCTATTTCTATTGTGTCGGATAGTGATTCGAGATTCACATCACGATTTTAGAAGAAATTGCAAGATGCATTGGGTACCAAGTTGCATTTTAGCACCGCTTTTCATCCCCAGACTGATGGTCAACCCGAGCGGATCATTCAGATACTCGAAGATATGTTGAGATGTTGCATCCTTGAGTTTAGTGGTTCATGGGAACGGTATTTACCTTTGATTGAATTCGCTTACAACAATAGTTTTCAATCAAGCATTAAAATGGCACCTTACGAGGCTTTGTATGGTCTTAAATACCGTACACCATTGTTTTAGACCGAGCTTACTGAAAGTAAAACCTTCGGGGTTGATTTGGTTAAAGATGCTGAGCAGAAAGTAAAAGTAATCCGTGAAAGTCGAAAGCGACTTGGATCGTCGGAAGTCGTATGCGGATTTAAAACGAAACGACATTAAATATCAGATCGGAGACAAAGTGTTTCTTAAAGTTTCACCTTGGAAAAAGGTGCTCAGATTTGGTCGTAAAGGCAAATTGAGTCCGAGGTTCATCGGGCCGTATGAAATATCCGAACGAATTGGGCCAGTTGCATACAGATTAATTTTGCCCCCTGAAATTGAAAAGATTCACAACGTTTTTCATTTCTCGATGCTTCGCTGTTACAGATCCGATCCATCACACATAATTAATCCATCAGAGGTTGAAATACAATCTGATTTGAGTTATGAAGAAGAACCGATTCGTATCCTAGCTCGCGAGGTGAAAGAGTTGCGAAACAAAAAAATTCCGTTAGTAAAGGTGTTATGGCTCAAGCACGGGATTGAAGAAGCTACTTGGGAACCCGAGAACTCTATGAAAGAACGATACCCAAATCTATTTACTGGTAAGATTTTCGGGGACGAAAATTTCCTTAAGCGGGGGAGAGTTGTGACAGCCCTAATTTGACCTTAGTCGGAAAGTGGTTTCGGGACAACAAAACTGAGTCGTAAAAAAATAAAAATAAAAATAAAATAATAAAATAAAATAAAATAAAATAATTAACCGTCATATTCGATGCTTATTATATGTGAATGTGCATATGTGAAAGTTCCCTACTGTAATTTTGTCAATTGTATGTGAAATTATTAAATAGGACTTATGTGAGAAAATTTTGAAATGTGACAGGTAAATTTATAAATGGTTTATTAATGCATGTTTTAAAGAGTTTGGACTTGCATGTCAAATGTCCTTTTTTGTTTATAGTGGCCGGCCATGTTAATGTTTATGACAATATATATGTATTATTTATTAGTTTTAAGGCAGCTAAATGGATTTATAATTTTTATAGTATTGATAAATAAATAAATAAAAAAGGTGAAGAAAACAAAGTTTCATCTTGTTCTTCTTGGCCGATTGAAAAGAGAAAAAAAGGGGCAAAACCTTCGGTCATCTTAAGCTTGAAACAAGGTTAGTAAATTATGATAAATTTTGAAATGGTAGCTTATTTTAGGTTAATTACTAAGTTCCTTACTTAACCCATGTTAAAATTTTGGAATTTAGTAATGATATGAGTATACGGCTACAAATTAATTTTGTAGAGAATGAATGTTGTTTTCAAGTTTTAATGAAAAATTTGCAAATGGGTGATGTTTGATATAGTTTAATGTTCGTATTAGTAGTTGAGATGATAGAAAAATTCGGCTTGTGTAGTTGTGAAACTTGACGAATGTGAACTAGTGTAATCTTTGAGTAATGTTTGTGTGTTAAAGTAGTTGATGGCTTAGGTAGTATCTATAAGTGATTCGGTCATGGTTTTTGCATGAGTATAAAATGTATATGTTTTGGAAAAGGGAATTTGGATTGATTTTATTACATGTATTATAAATTATGTTAGGCTATGATAGTATATTAAAGTATAATTAATCCGTTTTGATAGTATTATACAAGTGATAAATAAAAAAATAAGTAGAAGTGTATTGGTTAAATAAATATGATTATTAATTGACAAATGTCGTATGTAGTTTGTGATTAGTTTAATGACTAAGCAATGTGTTTTGTTTCGTTAAGGTTAAGTATGTGTTTGGTATATTATTAAGTGTATATCATGTATGCATAAGATTTGATTTGGCTGAATTTAAGTGGTAAACTTTATATTAAACTTATTTTAAGGATATGGTCATAATATACACCTTTAACATGAATACATGTAAATTCGGTCATGAAATGGAATTGAATATGAAGCTTAAGTTTGCATAGTTAGGGCTGACTAGGTTATATATTAATCATAAATGGATCATATGCATATGAGTATGTATGTATTTGTGTGCGGCATTGTTGATAAATGGCAATAAGTAATGTGGTAAATGATTAATTTGTGATAGTCATATATAGGTATGAATATATGTATATGTATCTTATGCATGTACCATGTACTTATAGTGACAATCGGATGTATGGTTGAATTCATGCATATGAAAACATGAATGAGTTACATGAATCCTTGTTTGTGGATGTGAATTAGATATTGATTAAATAAGTATGAAACCGATTCATGACATATTTTATAAAATATGTTATGTATTGGAAGTTTTATATGATTGTCACATGTGGTTACTAAGAAGTAAAATTGAGTAAGTAATTTAAATAAATCTATTTTGTTTTAATTAAGCTCAAGAGCAAAGGGGGTCTAAATTAGATAAGGGAAAGGAGAAAGCAGTCGAGTAGATTATCCGCAACTATTCAAAATATCTGAGGTAAGTTTTAAGTAGTTTCCTTTAATATATATAATTGACGATGCCATTATAAGAGTATAGTAGGTAAATTGTGATCTTTGGCTTGCACTTGAATTAAGATGTATAATAGATAATGCATGTATATGACTTATAGTTTGATGGCCACTTTAAATTTAAGATTAAATGGTGAAGAGAATGAGTGATATGAGATATAACCATTGAGCTGAAATGTGAATGATGATGTACGTATCGAGTTTATATTCGAATGTAATATACGACTATTAAGTGATAAGACAATCGAGATGTGTTAAAATATGATCAAATATGTATGAGATTGAAAATATATCGACATGAGGTCCGCGAGCTATATCTTTGGAAAAATATCCGGACATGAGATCCGGAGCTATATGCTAGAAATATATCCGGACTTGAGGTCCGCAGGCTACGTGCTGGAAAAATATCCGGGTTAAAAACCCACAGGCTTATGCTAGTAATGTATTCTGAGCTCTAAGATTTGACAAAACCGAGGCCAGTAAGTTAAGTAAGATTGCGACTTCGAATGTCAATGGTAAACATCGTTGCGTAAGTATTATATATTTTACATGTTAAGGTTCGTGTTATGTACTCATATTTGAATTGATTTCTAAGTGACTTACTAGTATCAAAGAACGATATATATATATATGTGTGTGTGTGAATGAATTCGGTATTTGAGGATAAGAACACAATATAATTGGTTATTGTAAGTCATCATACGAAAGAACGTAATTAAAGGTATTAGTATAATCTTTGTAAATAGTGAAATATGTACAAAGAGTTTCTTGTGTATATATATACAAATATATTCGGCCAATGGGTTTTGTAACTAATGTGCTGGTGTATATTTGGTCAAGTGAATTACAATTAGAATACAAGTTTTGTGATTCTCAATGTTCAATTTTAATGACAAGCTTTAGTAGTATAAATTACTTAAAACTTACTAAGCCTCGAAAGCTTACTCTATTTCTTATTTCTCTGTTTTATAGATTGTTGACTTTGGCCACCGACTCGGGGATCGTCAGCAGTTCTTCATACTATCGATCTTTTTAGTACAGTCATATTTTGGACTCGATATGGCATGTATAGATTAGGCTGTTGTCGAAAATGTTTTTGTAATTGTAAATATTTTGGCCATATGAAAATGGCATTTATAACTTAAGGTTCAGTATATATATTCAGCTAAATTTCTGCTTCTATTGCTAATTTTTTGAATGAAAAATTAAATGTTTAGCTCAATAATACCTTATAGCCTAAGCCGGCAATCGGTTTTAGGCTTGGGGTGTTACAAAGTGACTATGTTGGGTTGATGTTTATGTATTAATGGATTCTTGGATGAGAAATGTACGTTGTATGTTGTGATTTGATAAGTAATCCCTCGTAACCCTATTCCAGCGATGGATACGGGTTAGAGGTGTTACATTTTATTGGTATCAGAGCTACGGTTTAGTCGATTCTAGGACTAACGTAGAGTGTTTGAGTCTATCTATGCATGCCATATAGTATTAATACGATAGTATGATGAATTCTGACAGTTAAAAATGTGTTTTCGTATAGTAATGGATCACGATCCCAATCGAGCGGTAGCTGATGATGTTGAGAGTGTAGCGCCTGCTCCCGCGCATGGGACAGCGCCGATGGACTCTCAACCTATTGCAAGCAATCCGAACGATGAGGCTAGATAGGCTTTCTATAGTGTAGTGAATGATTGGTTCAACCAATACATTCGAACCAATACGGCTGTTCCACAACCCCCACTCCCGAATAGTACACCCCCTGCACCTACAATACCTCTGGTAACTGATCAGAAGAAGTTAAATAAGCCCCCGATTGACAGAATTTGAAAGCACAGGGCTACTGAATTTAAAGCTACAGATAGTGATGATGCCGAGCAAGCTGAATTTTGGTTGGACAACACTATTCGAGTACTTGATGAACTATCTTGCACACCCGATGAATGCCTGAAATGTGCTATATCCTTGCTATGTGATTCTACTTACTATTGGTGGAACACATCGGTTTCTGTTGTACCCAGAGAACAGGTGACGTGGGAGTTCTTCCAAACTGAATTCCGAAAAAAATATATCAGTCAGAGGTTCATTGATTAGAAACGAAAAGAATTTCTTGAGCTTAAACAGGGTTCCATGTCAGTTATTGATTATGAATGGAAGTTTGTCAGACTCAGTAGATATGCTCGGGAATGTGTTTCGTCTGAGGCTATTATGTGTAAAAATTTTGAAGATAGGCTGAATGAAGATATAAATATGCTTGTTGGCATTCTTGAAATACGAGAGTTCGTAATACTTGTCGAGCGAGCTTGCAAGGCCGAAGAGCTTAGTAAAAAAAAGGAAAGCTGATGTCGAAGCTAGAGAATTTCGTAAAAGATCTTCAGGAAAGTCTTTTCAGCAATTATCAAAGAAATTTCGAGATGATTCAGGCCGATCAAAGAATATTTCAGGTTTTTCCAGACGAGAGCACGATCGACCCCCTGTGAGTACACGAGCCACTTCAGTTGCTAGTGTTGGAAATGATCGTCGGGACAGGACAGAGTGCAAGTATTGTGGTAAATGGCATTCGGGGAGTTGTAGATTTCATGACCGCTCCTGTTATAAATGCGAGTCAGCCGACCATTTTATTAAAGACTGCCCGAGATTATCCGAGCAAAATGTGAACCAGAATGGGAAACCGAGTATTACAGCACGAGGTAGACCACCTAGGAATACGGGGAATGCTAGTGGCGGTCAGAGAGGGTCTAGAGATGCTACAACCAGATCCGAGGCTTGTGATCCTGCTAGAGCTTATGCTATACGCGCACGCGAGGATGCTTCTTTGCCTGATGTTATTACCGGTACTTTTACTCTCTTTGATACTGATGTGATTGCTTTGATTGACCCTGGTTCTACTCATTCATATGTATGTGAGACTTTAGCATCCAGTAAGACTCTACCTGTTGAGTCTACTGAGTTCATAATCCGAGTGTCAAATCCCTTGGGTCAATATGTGTTAGTCGACAAACTGTGCAGGAAATTTCCCCTGATAATTCGAGGTTCCTGTTTTTCGGTCGATTTGATGCTTTTACCGTTTAATGAATTTGATGTTATTCTCAGTATGGATTGGTTGACCGTTCATGAGGCAGTTGTGAATTGCAAAAGAAAGACTATTGATTTGAGATGTGCAAATGATGAGATAATCCGAGTTGAGTCTCTCGATATGAGCAGGTTACAGCGATTATATCCTCGATGTTGGCTCAGAAATATGTCAAAAAGGGGTGTGAGGCGTATCTTGCGTACGTATTTGATAGTAAAGAATCAGAAAAGAAGCTTGAATCAGTATCAGTGGTTTGTGAGTATTTAGATGTTTTTCCCGAGGAATTGCCAGGGTTACCACCTGTTCGGGAGGTAGAGTTTGGTATTGAACTTGCACCTAGGACTACACCAATTTCGATAGCGCCATACCGTATGGCACCAACGGAATTGAAAGAATTGAAAACTCAGTTGCAAGAGTTGACAGATAGAGGTTTTGCTCGACCGAGTTTCTCACCTTGGGGTGCACCTGTATTGTTCGTGAAAAAGAAGGACGGAACCATGAGATTGTGCATCGACTATCGTCAGTTGAATAAAGTGACGATAAAGAATAAATATCCGTTACCGCGTATTGATGATTTGTTTGAGCAACTGAAGGGAGCTTCAGTGTTTTCAAAGATAGATTTGAGATCGGGTTATTATCGATTCATTGAGTTCGAGATTCGAGATATACCTAAAACTGCTTTCAGAACGAGATACGGTCACTACGAGTTCTTAGTGATGCTGTTTGGGCTCACTAATGCCCCTGCAGTATTTATGGATTTGATGAACCGAGTTTTCAGGCAGTATTTGGATCGGTTTGTAGTTGTGTTTATAGATGACATCTTGATTTATTCATACAATAAAACTGAACACGCCGAGCACCTGAGATTAGTGTTGCAGATTTTATAGGATAAGTAGTTATATGCTAAGTTCAGTAAATGTGAGTTCTGGTTGAGAGAAGTTAGCTTTTTGGGACATGTAATATCCACATCGGGAATTCAAGTTAATCCGAGCAAAATTTCAGCCATACTTGATTGGAAGCCCCCGAGAAATATTACTGAAGTTCGAAGCTTTTTGGGACTTGTTGGTTACTACAGACGGTTTGTAAAAGGTTTATTGATGATAGCCACACCAATGATGAAGCTACTTTAGAAAGATATTAAGTTTGAATGGTCAGAAAAGTGTCAGAAAAGTTTCGACCAACTGAAAACACTTTTGACGGAAGCCCTAGTGTTAGTGCAGCCCGAATCCGGTAAAGAGTTTGTCATTTACAGTGATGCGTCCTTACTTGGGCTGGGTTGTGTGTTGATGCAAGAAGGTCGAGTTGTAGCTTACGCGTCGAGGCAATTGAAGCCACATGAGAAAATCTATCCGACTCATGATCTCGAATTAGCTGCCATCGTATTCGCTTTGAAAATATGGCGACACTACTTGTTTGGAGAGAGGTGTCATGTATATTCGGATCACAAAAGTCTCAAATATTTGATGACTCAAAGAGATTTGAATCTGCGACAAAGACATTGGCTTGAGTTGTTGAAAGATTATGAGCTTGTCATTGACTATCACCCGGGAAAGGCTAACGTGGTTGCCGATGCTTTAAGTCGTAAATCACTGTTTGCTTTACGAGCGATCAATGTACACCTGTCCGTTTCATCCGATAATGTGTTGGTAGCAGAATTAAAGGCCAAACCATTAATGATTCATCAAATACGGGAATCCCAAAAAGTCGACGATGAATTGGTTGCAAAACGAGCTGAATGTATATTAAATATGGAATCAGAGTTTCAAATTGATGACGACGATTGTTTGAGGTTCAGAAGTCGATTGTGTGTTCCAAGAAATTCAGAACTTATTTCAATGATTTTGAACGAGGCTCATAGTAGCCGAATGTCAATTCACCCGGGGAGTACGAAAATGTACAACGATCTGAAACGTCATTTTTGGTGGCCTGGTATGAAACGAGACTTTCTGACTTTGTTTCGAAGTGTTTGATATGTCAACAAGTGCCTTCAGGGTTACTTCAGCCGATCATGATACCCAAATGGAAATGGGATCGAGTCACGATGGATTTTGTATCTGGGTTGCCATTGTCGTCAAGCAAGAAAGATGCGATCTGGATTGTTGTTGATAGACTGACAAAGTTAGCTCATTTCATTCCTGTACGTACGGATTTTTCACTTGACAAGCTAGCTGAATTGTATGTTTCTCAGATTGTAAGGTTACACGGAGTACCTATTTCGATTGTGTCGGATAGAGATTCGAGATTCACATCACAATTTTAGAAGAAATTGCAAGATGCATTGGGTACCAAGTTGCATTTTAGCACTGCTTTTCATCCCCAGACTGATGGTCAATCCGAGCGGATCATTCAGATACTCGAAGATATGTTGAGATGTTGCATCCTTGAGTTTAGTGGTTCATGGGAACGGTATTTACCTTTGATTGAATTCGCTTACAGCAATAGTTTTCAATCAAGCATTAAAATGGCACCTTACGAGGCTTTGTATGGTCTTAAATACCGTACACCATTGTTTTGGACCGAGCTTACTGAAAGTAAAACTTTCGGGGTTGATTTAGTTAAAGATGCTGAGCAGAAAGTAAAAGTAATCCGTGAAAGTCTGAAAGCAGCTTCAGATCGTCAGAAGTCGTATGCGGATTTAAAACGAAAAGACATTAAATATCATATCGGAGACAAAGTGTTTCTTAATGTTTTACCTTGGAAAAAGGTGCTCAGATTTGGTCGTAAGGGCAAATTGAGTCCGAGGTTCATCGGGCCGTATAAAATATCCGAACGAATTGGGCCAGTTGCATACAGATTAATTTTGCCCCCTGAACTTGAAAAGATTCACAACGTTTTTCATGTCTCGATGCTTCGATGTTACAGATCCGATCCATCACACATAATTAATCCATCAGAGGTTGAAATACAATCTGATTTTAGTTATGAAGAAGAACCGATTCGTATCCTAGCTCGCGAGGTGAAAGAGTTGCGAAACAAAAAAATTCCTTTAGTAAAGGTGTTATGGCTCAAGCACGGGATTGAAGAAGCTACTTGGGAACCCGAGAACTCTAGGAAAGAATGATACCCAAATCTATTTACTGGTAAGATTTTCGGGGACGAAAATTTCCTTAAGCGGGGGAGAGTTGTGACAGCCCTAATTTGACCTTAGTCGGAAAGTGGTTTAGGGACCACAAAACTGAGTCGTAAAAAAATAAAAATAAAAATAAAATAAAATAAAATAAAATAATTAACCGTCATATTCGATGCTTATTATATGTGAATGTGCATATGTGAAAGTTTCATACTGTAATTTTGTCAATTGTATGTGAAATTATTAAATAGGACTTATGTGAGAAAATTTTGAAATGTGATAGGTAAATTTATAAATGGTTTATTAATGCATGTTTTAAAGAGTTTGGACTTGCATGTCAAATGTCCGTTTTTGTTTATAGTGGCCGGCCATGTTAATGTTTATGACAATATATATGTATTATTTATTAGTTTTAAGGCAACTAAATGGATTTATAATTTTTATAGTATTGATAAATAAATAAATAAAAAGGTGAAGAAAACAAAGTTTCATCTTGTTCTTCTTGGCCGATTGAAAAGAGAAAAAAAGGGGCAAAACCTTCGGTCATCTTAAGCTTGAAACAAGGTTAGTAAATTATGATAAATTTTGAAATGGTAGCTTATTTTAGGTTAATTACTAAGTTCCTTACTTAACCCATGTTAAAATTTTGGAATTTAGTAATGATATGAGTATACGGCTACAAATTAATTTTGTAGAGAATGAATGTTGTTTTCAAGTTTTAATGAAAAATTTGCAAATGGGTGATGTTTGATATAGTTTAATGTTCGTATTAGTAGTTGAGATGATAGAAAAATTCGGCTTGTGTAGTTGTGAAACTTGACGAATGTGAACTAGTGTAATCTTTGAGTAATGTTTGTGTGTTAAAGTAGTTGATGGCTTAGGTAGTATCTATAAGTGATTCGGTCATGGTTTTTGCATGAGTATAAAATGTATATGTTTTGGAAATGGGAATTTGGATTGATTTTATTACATGTATTATAAATTATGTTAGGCTATGATAGTATATTAAAGTATAATTAATCCGTTTCGGTAGTATTATACAAGTGATAAATAAAAAAATAAGTAGAAGTGTATTGGTTAAATAAACATGATTATTAATTGACAAATGTCGTATGTAGTTTGTGATTAGTTTAATGACTAAGCAATGTGTTTTGTTTCGTTAAGGTTAAGTATGTGTTTGGTATATTATTAAGTGTATATCATGTATGCATAAGATTTGATTTGGCTGAATTTAAGTGGTAAACTTTATATTAAACTTATTTTAAGGATACGGTCATAATATACACCTTTAACATGAATAAATTCGGTCATGAAATGGAATTGAATATGAAGCTTAAGTTTGCATAGTTAGGGCTGACTAGGTTATATATTAATCATAAATGGATCATATGCATATGAGTATGTATGTATTTGTGTGCGGCATTGTTGATAAATGGCAATAAGTAATGTGGTAAATGATTAATTTGTGATAGTCATATATAGGTATGAATATATGTATATGTATCTTATGCATGTACCATGTACTTATAGTGACAATCGGATGTATGGTTGAATTCATGCATATGAAAACATGAATGAGTTACATGAATCCTTGTTTGTGGATGTGAATTAGATATTGTTTAAATAAGTATGAAACCGATTCATGACATATTTTATAAAATATGTTATGTATTGGAAGTTTTATATGATTGTCACATGTGGTTACTAAGAAGTAAAATTGAGTAAGTAATTTAAATAAATCTATTTTGTTTTAATTAAGCTCAAGAGCAAAGGGGGTCTAAATCAGATAAGGGAAAGGAGAAAGCAGTCGAGTAGATTATCCGCAACTGTTCAAAATATCCGAGGTAAGTTTTAAGTAGTTTCCTTTAATATATATAATTGACGATGCCATTATAAGAGTATAGTAGGTAAATTGTGATCTTTGGCTTGCACTTGAATTAAGATGTATAATAGATAATGCATGTATATGACTTATAGTTTGATGGCCACTTTAAATTTAAGATTAAATGGTGAAGAGAGTGAGTGATATGAGATATAACCATTGAGCTGAAATGTGAATGATGATGTACGTATCGAGTTTATATTCGAATGTAATATACGACTATTAAGTGATAAGATGACTGAGATGTGTTAAAATATGATCAAATATGTATGAGATTGAAAATATATCCTGACATGAGGTCCGCAGGCTATATGCTGGAAAAATATCCGGACATGAGATCTGCAGGCTATATGCTAGAAATATATCCGGACTTGAGGTCCGCAGGCTACGTGCTGGAAAAATATCCGGGTTAAAGACCCGCAGGCTTATGCTAGTAATATATTCTGAGCTCTAAGATTTGACAAAACCGAGGCCAGTAAGTTAAGTAAGATTGCGACTTCGAATGTCAGTGGTAAACATCGTTGCGTAAGTATTATATATTTTACATGTTAAGGTTCGTGTTATGTACTCATATTTGAATTGATTTCTAAGTGACTTACTAGTATCAAAGAACGATATATATATGTGTGTGTGTGAATGAATTCGGTATTTGAGGATAAGAACACAATATAATTGGTTATTGTAAGTCATCATATGAAAGAACGTAATTAAAGGTATTAGTATAATCTTTGTAAATAGTGAAATATGTACAAAGAGTTTCTTGTGTATATATATGCAAATATATTCGGCCAATGGGTTTTGTAACTAATGTGCTGGTGTATATTTGGTCAAGTGAATTACAATTAGAATACAAGTTTTGTGATTCTCAATGTTCAATTTTAATGATAAGCTTTAATAGTATAAATTGCTTAAAACTTACTAAGCCTCGAAAGCTTACTCTATTTCTTATTTCTCTGTTTTATAGATTGTTGACTTTGGCCACCGACTCGGGGATCATCAGCAGTTCTTCATACTATTGATCTTTTTGGTACAGTTATATTTTGGACTCGATATGGCATGTATAGATTAGGCTGTTGTCGAAAATGTTTTTGTAATTGTAAATATTTTGGCCATATGAAAATGGCATTTATAACTTAATGTTCAGTATATATATTCAGCTAGATTTCTGCTTCTATTGCTAATTTTTTGAATGAAAAATTAAATGTTTAGCTCAATAATACCTTATAGCCTAAACCGGCAATCGGTTTTAGGCTTGGGGTGTTACAAAGTGACTATGTTGGGTTGATGGTTATGTATTAATGGATTCTTGGATGAGAAATGTACGTTGTATGTTGTGATTTGATAAGTAATGCCTCGTAACCCTATTCCAGCGATGGATACGGGTTAGAGGTGTTACATGAATGCAAGAATTAAAATGAATATATGAATGAATAATATATAAATGACTAAATAAGTAAGTGAATAAATAGACAAATTAAAAAAATAAAAAAAATGAGCTTAATTGCAACTTAAATGGAATTTAAAGGAAAGATTGAATAAAATAAATAATAAAGGAGTTGAAAATAAATAAATAAATTAAAACCAACAGATTTGGGACTTAATCAGGATAAAAATGAAATGAAAGGTGAAAGCTATAATAAATAAAAAAATAAGGACCAAAGTCAAAAAGCGCGAAAAGGCCATGGACCGAATGGGAAAAATATCCCCCGCTCCTAAAACGACGCCGTTCTTTATGGGACTAAATCGAAACAAAGTTGAAATTAAGGGGGGAAATTAAAAGCAAAGAAAAACTAGATTAAAACATAATAGAAATATAGAAGGACCGCGTGCGCAATTATCCCAAAAGTTGAGAAACGCGTGGATTCCCTGGCGGGTCGGGTCGGGTCGCGCATGTCGGTCAAGGCGAAACGGTGTTGTTTTGGGCGTTTTACGCTTGCCCCAAAACGACGTCGTATGGGGGCACTATATAAAGCCAAAATTTTTTAAAAAAATTCATTTCATTAGTGCCTTAAGAAAAAGAGAGAGAGGGGGTTTCTCTGGCCTGGGTGATTTCTGGCCACCGGACCGCTGTCCGTTCGTCTATCGGTGACCAGCGCATACGATGGTCAGATTACAAAAAGGGGCCTTTAAGGCTGTTTTGCCTTCCCCAAGCCCGATTCAAGGTCCAAAACCCTAATACCTCAACAGAAATGCCTCGAATGGGTGAAGGGCCTTTCGGCCTCCGACCACCCTTCATCGAGGGTGGCTCCCTCACCTCCTCCCCTCTGTTCGACGGTGTCAATGTAAAATGTGAGGTTTTCTTGCTTTTTCTTTAAAATAAACACAAAAAGAATAAAAAAATGATAGAGATAAAAAAAACCACCTTGCAAATGTTCAATTTCGAGCACTGTTTTTTGTATTTTTGATTTCTTAGTGTGCGTAGTCGAATACAATCAAAATCAAAATGGCTTGATAGCCGAATGAAAGAAAAATGGAGAAAAAATACAAAAATCACTCATTTGTGCTTGTTGTCTTATTGTTGTTTGTCTATTTTTTCGCAGGTACGGAGGCCAGTTGGCGTGGTGGTACATGGCACTCGGCGTGGGGCGTACAGAGGCGTGGTGACTGCTGAAGCGCTGGAGTGGCGCAGAAGGGGTTGAGGCTAGGGTTTCTGTTTGGCTGAACCTAGGCTTAGGTTTTGGGACATTGGGCCTGGTTTAGTTGTTGGGCTATCGGGTTTTGTTGTAATGGACTGATAGACTCTAATCTATTTTGGTTTTTGTTTTGTTATTTAATCATTTCATGGGCCTGAGAAAATTGGGTCGTTTGTAGCTGTCCCTCTTTGCTTATTGTCGTGTAACGAGAATGAAGCAAAGACCTTTAAGAAGGACAAATCTTGCCCGGTCTCTGAATCTCGCCCCTGTTTAGGTGCTCCTCTTCTTCAAGTAGTCTTGTTCTAATCCACTCCAACTTCAGAGAGATGAGACTTGTAGGTTCGACTTACTCCAATGTAATTCTTGGGAGAAGAGATTTGTAGCTTCGATCTACTCCGCTGGAACTTCAAGGAGATAAGAATTGGTAATTTCAACCTGCTCCACTGTAACTTCAGGGAGATAAGGTTTGTATATTTTTATCTTGCTCTACTACAACTTCAGAGAGATAAGGATGGTGGCTTCGATCTGCTCCACTACAACTTCAGAGAGATAAGATTTTTGATCTTCAGTCTGTCCCATTGCAACTTTAGGGAGATAAGACTTTAACTTCAACCTACTCCACTGCTACTTCAGGGAGACAAGGTTTGCTATGATCTGCTCTACTGCAACTTCAGAGAGATAAGATCTATTTATTTATAGCTTCAATCTACTCCACTGCAACTTCAAGGAAATAAGATTCGCTATCTTTAGTCTGCTCCACTACAACTTCAGGGAGATAAGACTTTAAAGGCTTCAATCTACTCCACTGCAACTTCAGAAAGATAAGATTTTCGAATATAACTTTAATCCATCCCACTGCAACTTCAGGGGTATGGGATTTGTGGATTCACTGATCTTGCTACACCGTCCTCTAGGGAACATGACCTGTAGAATCGATTTCATGGGCCTATGTTTATGCCAAATGATTAGGATGTCATGATCAGAATGAATCAAGTGCTTCTAACTAGATGTGTATAAATGACATTTGCATGAGTGCAGAATGTCATGAGAATGATCCTTTTAATATTTGGGTTGTCATTACTCGCTGTTCATCAAGGTTCTGTTACTGATACGCTACTGTGCCTTCTTACTCAGTTGGTATCTCTGACAAAAGATTTGAAGAGATAGTCGTAATTTGGACTATCCTTCCTCCAATGTTTCCAATTTGGGTTAGTTCTGACTAGTAGTACTGTTTCAGGTTCTTGTACCACTTAGAAACTTTTCAGAGTAATATGCAGAACTTCTTTTATGTGAATATTATAAGTCCAATGATCATTGTTTCAATGAAAAATGCTTGAAAAGACTATCACAATGAACAAGATAGAATCTTATTGAGAGCAAGGCTTGAAGTGGACAAATTAATTAGGGTAGCAAATTTTGCTAAAGTGCAAAATGAATAAGATGAAAATAGATACCCCAAATATCGCAGTACAAGCTTCTCTGTTCAAACTTCTTGAAGACCATTTCGAGCTAGATATGTGTTTAGGAGATCTAAAGTATTTTTTGATGCCTCAAGACGTAACGCTCCTCCTTCTTGTTAAATCAGAAAGGACAAGACTACCACATGCCCTATTTTGAAATTTGAGCCGCCTGTTTTCGGGTTTTCAACTCAAAACCCCTTTGGTCTCAAAGTGCCCTTTGTGGGTTTTCGCCTTGGCCTCTCCATTTTCTTCTTCTCTTTTTTTTTTTTAAAAGGTCTCAAAGCACCCTTTGCGGGTTTTCGCCTTGGCCTCTCCCTTTTTAGGTGAAATACTTCTTAACGGAATCCGAATTCACAGGATTGGGCAAGTTTTTACCATCCATCTCGGCTAGAATCAATGCTCCTCTGGAAAATGCTTTCTTTACCACATAAGGTTCTTCCCAGTTTGGCATCCATTTCCCTCTGAAATCCTTTTGTATTGGAAGAATCTTTTTCAAACCAGATCTCCCTCATGGAATTCCCTTGGATGAACCTTTTTATCATAAGCTCGCATCATTCATTTTTGGTACATCTGACCATGACGAATAGCCCTTAGCCTTTTTTCTTCAATTAAATTCAACTGATCGTATCGAGACTGGATCCATTCTGCTTCATCCAACTTCACTTCTGACAAAACTCTAAGGGAAGGAATCTCGACTTCAATGGGTAAAACTGCCTCCATTCCATAAACTAGTGAGAAAGGCGTTGTCCCGGTAGTGGTCCTGACAGATGTTCGATAAGTATAGAGGGCAAATGATAGCTTCTCATGCCAATCTCTATAAGTTTCAGTCATTTTTCCCAAAATCTTCTTGATATTCTTATTAGCTGCTTCCACCGCGCCATTCATTTTTGGGTGATATGGCGACGAATTGTGGTGTTTGATCTTGAATTGACTACAAACTTCCGCTATTGTGCTATTGTTCAAGTTCAATGCATTATCCGATATGATTCTCTCTGGTATTTCATACCGACATATGATCTCCTTCTTCAAGAACTTGCTGACCGCCGATTTTGTGACATTGGTATACGAACCGACTTCCACCCATTTAGTGAAGTAATCAATGACCATGAAGATGAATCGATGCCCGTTGGAAGCTTTTGGCGATATCGGCCCAATCACATCCATGCCCCACATAGAGAAAGGTCATGGGGAAGTCATAACGTGAAGAGGCGAAGGAGGCACATGAATCTTGTCTCCATAGATTTGGCACTTATGACATTTCTTGGCGTAGTTAATACAATCTTCTTCCATGGTGGACCAGCAATAACCAAATCTCATAATTTTCCTGGCCATCGTAAAGCCATTAGCGTGTGTCCCACAGACGCCCTCATGGACTTCTTCCAAGATTTTCTTAGCCTCTATAGTGTCCACACATCTCAATAACACTTGATCCTTTCTTCTTTTGTATAGGATCTCCCCATCCAAGACATAATCGATGGCTAGTCTTCTCAGTGTCCTTTTATCATTCTCAGTTGCCTGGTCTGGGTATTCACGATTCCTCACATATCGCAATATATTGTGATATCAGGGGTGATCATCTTTTTTTTCTTCTTCGCCAATGTTCCAGCAATGAGTCAGGGCCTCATAAATACTCATTTGAATAGGTTTCATGTCCTCTTGTTTATTTATTTTGATCATAGAAGCTAAGGTAACCAAGGCATCAGCCATCTGGTTTTCATCTCGCGAGAGATAGTGGAAAGTGACGTCATCAAACTCCTCAATTAACTCCAAAACTATTTTTTGATAATTAATCAATTTGGGATCTCTCGTCTTCCATTCACCTTTAAGCTGATAAATTACTAGTGCAGAATCTCCATACATGTTTAGCACTTTGATCTCTCATTCATAGCTGCACGGATACCCATGATGCATGCTTCATATTCTGCCATGTTATTTGTGCAATCGAAATCCAGTTTGCTTGTGAAGGGATAATGGTCTCCGTTTGGGGACACCAAAACTGCCCTAATTCCATTACCTATTGCATTTGAGGCTCCATCAAAATTTAACCTCCAAGGGTGGTTTTCTTGAGAGTCATTTTCAGTGGCTGCCACATACATCAAGTTTTCATTCGGGAAATCAAAATTTAAAGGCTCATAATCTTCTAGAGCTCTACTGGCTAGAAAATCTGCTACTGTGCTTCCTTTTACTGACTTTTGTTCACATAGACTATGTCAAATTTGGAAACCAGAATTTACCATCGGGCCATCCTGCCGTTCAAAGTTGTTGACTCCATCATGTATTTCAGAGGATCCAGTTTCGGGATAAGCCAAGTGGTGTGATACAACATATACTGTTTTAGCCTTCAGATTGTCCAAACCAAAGCGCAACACAACTTCTTTATTGGTGAGTACCTAGTCTCACATTCAGTAAACTTTTTACTAAGATAGCAAATAGTCTTTCTTTCCTGCCCGACTCATCATGCTGGCTGAGTATGCACCCCATGGAATTCTCAAATACTGCTAGATACAGTATCAATAGCTTATCTGGGTTGGGTGGCATCAGTATTGGGGCACTAGACAAGTACTATTTGACCTTATCAAAAGTCTTTTAGCATTCTTCGTTCTATACACCTGCGTTGTGTTTCTTAAGGAGACGAAAAATAGGGTCACATTTCTCGGTTAGTTTTGAAATGAACTGAGCTATGTAATTTAGTCTTCCCAAGAATCCTCGAACTTCTTTTTGAGTACGCAGTGGAGGAAAATCTTGTATGGCTTTGACTTTATCTAGGTCGATCTCGATCCCTTTCTTACTAACCACAAATCCTAGCAGCTTTCCAGACCTGGTTCCAAAGGTACATTTTGCTGGATTGAGTTTTAGCTGAATCTTTCTCAATCTTAAGAACAATTTCCTCAGGACTTGTACAAGCTTCTTATCTGTTTGGGACTTTGCGATCATATCATCAACATAAACTTTGATTTCTTTATGCATCATGTCATGGAAAAGGGTTACCATGGCCCTTTAGTATGTTGCTTTTGCATTTTTTAGTCCAAATGGCATCACCTTGTAGCAAAATGTTCCCCACATGGTTACAAAGGTGGTCTTCTCCATGTCTTCAGGATACATCTTTATCTAATTGTATCCTGAGAAACCATCCATAAAGGAGAATAGTGAGTAACCCGCTATGTTGTCTACCAAGGTATCAATGTAAGACAGTGGGAAGTTATCTTTTGGGTTGGCTTTATTCAAATATCTGTAGTCTACACACATTCGCACTTTTCCATCCTTTTTAGGGACATGGACGATGTTGGCTACCCATTCTGAATATTTCACCACCTTTAAAAATCTAGCGTCGAACTGTTTTTTGACTTCTTCTTTTATTTTTAACAAGGCGTCTGGCCTCATCCTTCGAAGCTTTTGTTGAGCTGGCTTACATTCTTCTTTTATGGGAAGTCGATGCATCACTATATTAGTATTCAACCCGGGCATATCTTAGTATGACCATGCGAAGACATCTCTGAATTCTTAAAGTAATTCAATAAGGTATTGCTTCGTTTCTGCATTGATACCAGCTCCGATTTTCAACTCTTTCTCTTCTCCCAAGCTCACAATTTTTATCGACTCTTTGTGAGGTAGGATTTTTTTCTCATCTTGTTCTACCATACTCAACAAATCAGGAGATAGGTTACAACCTAGATCATCTTCAAAGCCCTGGGACTCATCCATACACATATCTTGCTCAAAAGGAGACTCTGAGTTATTAGCATCGTCGCTCATATCATTGATATCTAGGGACCTATTATGGGAGTGAAGGAACAATCCAAGGAATGAAAAAATCTAAGAATAATTTATTTGCATGGTATGATTATAAATGAAGAATAAAAGAATACTTGAAGGAAAGTCCAAAGAATAAAAGAATCTAAGAATAATTATTGGTGTAATGTAATTATGAATGGAAAGAATGAAAAATATTTGCTCAAAATGATAGCAAAGATGCATTTTATTGAAATAACAACTTTGAACATAAGCCTATTTCACAAAAAGGATTCTTATTACTCCTAGGCCTAGAGCAGTAAGTGTGTTTTGAACATTACTCAGTGTTAGTTCTAAAGACTACAAGAATCTCTTCCACAGTCTAATTGTCCAGAACACTTCCCGGCTCATAAGGTTGAATGGCCGACAAATTTTCTTCTCCAGTCCCTTCTTTGTATGTGGCGTTGATGTCCAAATTTTCCAACATTCCTTCTATGGTTTCCTTTCTTGGCGTGCCCCGCTCAGGGTCGATAATTCCTCAAGATACAAAAGTTTTTGATATATGGAGAGAGATCATTGGTTCCTATTTGATCTCCTCCCCATTTAACTGTGCTTTCCTTCTCTCTTGCTTCTTTTCTAGTTCCTTCTTTCTTTGTCTGGCATCCGAATTAAATCCTAAGCCGAAGTGGTCTTGTTTGTCCTTCAATATCGGTGCCTCAACCTTTCCTTGGAGGTGTCTCTCAAGTCCTATTCCCAGTAAGCCCTTTTCCTAACAATTAGCTGCAAGCCCATTCTTGTAGTCCTAGATATCTTTGGTATTGGGATCCTATTCCCTTCAATAACGAATGTCGCATTCACAAATTCCAAAGACTGAAAGGAACATTCGGTTGCTTTATCGTTTGCCTCTAGATACAAAGCGTCACTGGTCACTACTGCAATGATGTCCTCTTCGACATTTATCGTCACTAGCCACTAATGTTCGTGAAACTAACTAAAAATTCGACTAAGGCAAGCACACCTATCGAACAGTAGTATAGTTATGGTGAGGCAAGAAATATCGTATCCACGAGAACTAAAAGTACTAATTACTATCTTTTTATTATCTAGCCTAACAATTGAGTGAATGTTTAAACTAAGACTAATTATCTAATTAACTAAGATTACGACAGAGATAAAAGTTGGAAAATATTGTTTAGAAAACTGATGGAGAAGACAATACCCAAGGAAGATACCACCTAGACTTTAATTATCACTTCTGAACTAGACGATTTATTCACTTGACTTCATCCGTAGAAATCCCTGGTTTATGTTAATAAATCTTTCGAGACTAAAAACAACTGACTCTAGGTTGATTAATCAAAATCTCTTTCTAATTAAAACCCCTATTGTCGTATTAACTCGATCTATGGATTCCCTTAATAGATTTGACTCTAATCTGGCAGATTTATGTCGTCCTATCTCTAGGATTGCATGCAACTCCACTTAATTATGAATGATCTACAATTAAACAGGGACTTTTGCTCTACTGAATAAGCACATCAAAAACCTGAATCAATATTCTAGAATATTAAAGCAAGGATTAAAACTCACAATTAAGAATAAGAACAAGTATTTATCATATAATTCAAATAGTAATAAGATTCGTCTTAGGTTTCATCTCCCTTAGGTATTTAGGGAGTTTAGTTCATAATAATGGAAAACATCTCAAAATTGGGAAGAACAACAAAACATAAAGAAACCCAAAGAACTTCTAAGGAAATTGAATGGAGATCTTCAGTCTTGAAGTAGATCCTGCTTCCGAGCTGATTCCGATGGCTATCTTTAAGTGTTTTCTGCCTTCTACTCTACGTGGCCCCCTTAATCCTCTTCTAGGGTGTTTATATAAACTTTGGAATGCTTTAAAACCCTCAAAATTAGCCTTTTTCAGAGTAGAATTAGACTTGGGCTCGACAGGGACACGGCTATGTGGCACGCCCGTGTAAAGGTGCGCAAGCCTTGTGTAATTCTAAGTTGGTTTATAGTCGACACGGCCATGACACACGGGTGTGTGGCCTGCCCGTGTGCCTCACACGGGCGTGTGATTTACCCATGTGGAAGTGCCTAGGCAGTGTAGTATACTGAGATAAGCCCATTTTGTCCGATTTTGGCCCATTTCTTGCTCTTTTCACCCTCCTATGCTCACCTTAGTATAAAACATGAATTTAAAGGATTAGAAGCATTGAATTCACTAAGTCTTATAATAAATCATCCAAAAATATGCCAAGCATGGGATAAAAATATGTATATATTATGGTTTATCAGCTGCCCTTCCGTTACCAATTTCAGCTTTTGGTGCAGCGATGAAGGCACCACTCCTGTTGAATGTATCCAGGGCCTTCCCAATAAGTAGTTGTATGAAGGCTTAATATCCATTACCAAGAAATCCACCTCGTATGTGTTTGGTTCAATCATGAGGGGTATTTCAATTCTGCCCATTACCCTCCTCTCTGTGCCATCGAATGCCCTCACTATAATCTGGCACACTTTTATGTGAGAGCAGTCTACAGGAAATCTGTTCAGGGTGGATAATGGTAGAACGTTCAAGGCTGATCCGTTGTCAATCAGCACCCTCGGTAGCGTATACCCCTTACAGTGTGTGGTGATGTGTAGAGCTTTTGTCGAGCCCATGCCACCGGGTGGTATCTCGCTATCATTGAAGAAGATAAAGTTATCAGCAGTTATATTGCTAACCAAGCGGTCTAGCTTTTTGACAGAGATATCATTGGCGACGTAGGTTTTGTTTAAGACTTTCATCAGTGTGCTGCGATGAACCTCCAAACTTAGGAGTAAGGCTAGCACCGAGATACGAGTTGGTTGTTTACGCAGCTACTCTACAACACTGTACTCACTGTGCTTTAGAAATTTCAAAAATTCTTTAGCCTCTTCTTCATTGATCAGCTCATTAACAGGAAGTTCAGGTCTGGCTGGCCTTTCTCTCTTCTATTCGACCGCTATAGCTTTTCCTTTTGTGGGTTCCACTCTCGCGTCCGCTGTATCGTAGCACCTTCCACTACACGTATAGGATCCCATGTCTTGGTCTTTCCATGAAGTATCAACCGAGTTATCTTTCCCCGTAATTGTCACGTTATAGTCGTAATTCCATAGGACCCTCTTACTGTCTTTATAGGGAAAGGCCGCAGGTTTTTATATTATAACTTTTGGTGGCATTCACACTTCCGCTTCATTATTTTTGGGTCGTGATATGATGTCCACAGGGTAGTTGACTTTCTGGATCTGCGCCATTGATTCTTCTTCTGATGTGCATATATTTCCCTCTTCGGGGCTTTCTGCTTCTTCGTAAAACTCTATTTCTTTATTGTTTATCATTTCCTGCACTAAGGCCCTGAACTCCACGCATTCTTGGATTTCATGCCCTACCTTGTTATGGGATTCATAGTATTCCACTTTTCTTCAAGTCTCTTCTTCGAATCCAACACTATTAATCCTTTTTTCATCATTTCCTTCCAAACCCGTTTCAAAGAGGTTTTAATTTCAGCAACCTCATATTTGACCTTCTTGCTCCCACTTTTGTTTATCCCATTTACCCCTTGGTCGGTATGATTGGGCAGCAGGTTTCCTGCTACATTGGGTGCGGATGGGTCGTCAAACTTTACAATCCCTATTTTAATAAATCTTTCAATTAAATTTTTGAACGCAGTACAATTTTCAATTGAATGCCCAGTGATTCCAGCGTGGTATTCACACTGAGCATTTACATCATACCATTTGGGATATAGGGGTTACATCGGCTTTAAGTAGAAAGGAGATACCACGTATGCGTCAAATAGATTCTGATACAATTCCCTATAAGTCATGGGTATAGGCATGAACTGTAGCCTTTCTATATTCGCTCTCGCATTGGATTCTTGTCTTAGGATACTTTGATGGTTGGAGGTTACCGCCTTCGGTTGGTTTACAGTGAGTGACTTGGTAAGACCTTTGTTGTATGTGCTCATGTTGTTCACCTTATTTTTCCTTTTCCTTGGGGCTGACCTTTTGGTACTTTCCCTTGCCTCTATTTTGCCACTCATTTTCACGGTCTTGATCATTTTGTCAGTCATCACTATATCTGAAAAGCTTTTAGTGGTGCTCCCCAACATATGAGTGATGAATAGAGCCTTTAAGGTATTGATGAATAGCATGGTGGTCTCTTTTTCTAGGAGAGGTGGCTGGAATTGCATAGTAACCTCCCTCCACCTTTGGGCGTATTATCGGAAGCTCTCATTCGGTTTCTTTTCCATGTTCTACAATGTGAACCTATCCGAGGTCATATCCGTTATGTGACTATATTGTTTCATGAAAGCTTGAGCTAGGTCCTTCCATGAGTTGATCTTGGTACGGTTCAATTGGTTGTACCATTTGGATGCTGCCCCAACTAGACTGTCTTGGAAGCAATGAATCAATAGCTGATCATTGTTGACTTACCCAGTCATTCATCTACAAAACATGGTAATATTAGCCTCGGGGCAGCTAGTCCCATTATGCTTCTCGAATTCAGGAGTTTTGAACTTGGGGGGAAGCACTAGGTCTGGAACCAAGCTCAAATCCTTAGCATCGATTCCACAGTAATAGTCAGCACTTTCCATCGCTTTGAATTTTCCTCTAACCACTTGTATCAGTCTTTCAATTATTTTGGAAACTCCACTCTCGCTCTTTCGGCTTTTACCATGTCATCCAGATCTGGGACAACGGGATTAGTTGGGTTATCCCCTGGATTAGAGCCTGAGCCCGCTTGATAGTTGATTGCCATTGAAACACCAACTTGAAATTGTTAGGGCCTGATTGTAAATGATGGCCTTCACGTGCAGACCTCAGCTTATGTTTGAGCATATTTCGGGGTAAAACCAGGATGGTAAAGAGGATCTTCATTGTCATCTCTAACATTGACCATAGGGTTTTTTCCTTTCTCTTGTCCACTAGTCAGCAGTTGTGTTAGCTAGTTCATCATGTTCTTTTGTGATTCCAAAATTTGGTCCTTCATATCTTGCTGGATTTTAGCCAATTGCTCTTCCATTTGTGCTTGCATCTGTTCTTGCATCTCCTTCTACATTTGTTCTAACCTTTCTAGTCTTTTATCCATCGCTTTGGTTTTTCTTCGGGTACCGTAAGGATGCGTACTTAGTAGGTTTTTGTCGGTTTCCAGATTACTGAAATAAGTTTTTAATTAATTAGGATCTCTTTGTGAAAATTAATGCATATGATGCGATGAAATGCAAATGCATGAATGCAGAAAAAGGCATCGACTCTGATTCAATTTCATTTAGAACAACTTTATTAGAAAACAAAACTCTTTACATAGAAATGGATTACAGATACGACCTAACCCTAATGCTTAAAGTTTTCACTTTCTTAAGCAACCAAACCAATTCCTGGCCCCAATCTGATTCTAACTCATATTTCACACTCAATACATCTGCTTGAACTGCTAAAGTCTATAGATGGTTGGCCACCTCTCGAATCTGGGCCACAGCCTCACCTATAATGTAGTCTCTGTACCTAATTTGACCTTGAGATCGATAGAGTTGCTCATTACACCGCTCATTACTTGCTTCAAGGAGCTCAACCCGCAGCTCACTATTTTGTAGCGCAATCTCGAGTTCTTCAACCTTCCCTTTCAGCTCCTCAATCTTATACAAACTCGCCTTCAACTCTATTGCAAAATTACAGCTACGATGCTGATGAAGTGATTTTTCCAGTTCCGCTATTCTGGCTCTTAGTCTGACCTTCTCATTTTGGGCCTCTGACAGACTCTTCTCTAAGGCTTCTTTTTGACCTTGGGTGTCTTGGTATTTTCTCTCGCATCGATCAGCTTTGGTCTTCTCTTCTTGGATCTCATGTCGACATTGTTCAGATGTTTTCCCAACCCCGTGGTTCTCATTGATAGGCGCAACTTCTTATAATCCTTTTTTAGGCTATCCAAATCTTCCTCGGCCTTATTCTTTCTTTTTTTTCATTTCTCGGTCTCTAATTTCTGAACATCGACATTTAGCCTCAAATGCATCTTCTCCTCTTCTAGTTGCTCTATCTTCTTTCCGAGCTCTGAATTCTTTCTTTCAAAATCTTGCTTTATGATTTTTAACTTGTAGATACTCTTCTATCGACCGGGCATTTTCTTAATTTGGCTAGGGAACATTGTTGTTGATTCTTTTACTTCGCCACCCATTATACTCAAGAGTCGTTATCATTCCTACTGTCAATCTCTTCATTCGGTGAGTCTGGTTCCAAGCATTGGACATTTCTCGTACCTTTTTCTTATAATTATCCCCCTTGTACAGAAACTCGCACCGTGCTAGCCCATGGGTCGCTGGTATGAACTGTCTCGATAGGTACAGTTGCAACACAAGCAAAGGGGCATATCCTATGGCTTTCCAATTCCAAGTGGAGGGACCCAATCAAAATCCCCACATTAGTATAAGATCTCGTCGGGAACCAACCAAGGGGCTCTCCACTCGACATCCTCTTCTTGGAGATTTTGGAGGATTGCCATCCATCTTTCCTCTGATATGTCATCCTGTCTTAGTGTAGCCACTATTTCCTTTAATGGTGAGTAATTCTCAAAGAACACCCAATATGACACCTTGTCTACCTTCTAGAAATGGCTATGGAACCAAGCTAGTAGCAGTTGAGCACATCCTATGAATCGACCCTCACCAGCTCTTCGGCACGCATTCAAGGACCTAAATTTTTTGGCTAAGATTGCAGGAATCGGTGTAACTCTCTTATCCAGTCAGTCAAATAGATCAAAAACTGCCTCATCTACATGCCCCAATGCATTAGGGAAAACCACTAACCCGTAGATACTTAAAGGAAAAACATCTACTCTCTTCTTCACGTGTGGGTGTGCCAAAATCAAGTCTCGTAAACTTTTCCAAGGAATGTATTTGCTTTCTCCTATCTGTTTGATCCTAGCCATAACCCACTGCTCACTCATTCCAGTGATATTCATCAATTTCTTCACAAAGGTCAGAACATTAGCGGCTTTAGAATAGGCCTTGTCAACCTGAACCCTTGGGCAACGAAGTAGGGCGGTATATTCTTCCACTGTGGGTACCAAATCTACACTCCCGAAGGTGAAAAAACTGTAAGACAGATTCCAAAATTGGGCCAAAGCCCGAAACGAATGCTTATCTATCTTGACATTGAGTAAGTAGGGGAGATCACCGTAATTGTCATAAAATAGCTGTTTGACTTCATCACCCCATTGGGCCCACATCTCTTTCAATTCCCGAAGATCATTCTGTGTCACGCTAATGCGAGTGAAGTCCCATAACTCTAACGTATAACCCGTGGTCAAGCTATCTCCCTTTTCCAATTGCATTTTCTCTAACCATATACGGATAGCCGCATTATCCTCCACTTTATCAAGAAATCTGTTCTCCATGACAAGCTCTCTATTTAGTAATCGAACTTGAACCAACACCCTTCTTATGATGAAATGCCATGCAATCACAATCAAAACAACACAAGTTAGTAAAATTCATGAAATTAAAGCAAGCAAGAAATAACAAGCAGAACACCTATTCGGATGACCGCTAATGGTTTGGTATGGCTCTACCTAGGGTGGGCTCTTATGGGTCACTACATGTGGTTTGGTTCTAAAGATAGGGTATTTGAACCAGCAAATTCCTCGATTCTCACCCATTATAGGCTCATATAGATCGAGTTCGGTTTAAGGGAATACATTTCCCTATGGCTATACAGAGATGAAAATCTCACGAAGACATAGGTACGGATGTATCCCGGAAGCGATCTACCACCCTATACGAAGGTGAAAACCTCACAAAGGACTTGTTTCTCACTCCCACTTAAAGGGTAAGACCGAGCGGTCATGCAATGCAATATGCAAAAAATATTTAAAGACTCGAACCAATAAAGCAGGTATTATGACCAAGATCACAAGGAAAATAGATGAAATGCAATGAAAGGATCGTATTTTAAATCGAATTTTCAATTTTCAATGAAAAGACACAAATTAATCAATTTACGGCTTGACTCTCTCAGTCCTCAGCGGAGTCGCCAAGCTATCGAAACCATTTTTTTGAAAAAGGGTCGACTTGATTTTGAAAACGAAAATGGGAGTCGCCACCAATTTTTTTGGTGTGATCAGATCACCTAGTAATTCGGTTTTTTTAATAAAATATTTCGATTTATTAAAATAGTGATTTTGGTCCACAAAATTCAAGAAAATGGGTTCGGGAGCCAGTTACGTACGAGGAAGGATTAGCACCCTCGTAACGCCCAAAGTTAGTACCTAATTGATTGATTTATGTCCTAATGTCGAAAGTTGAAAGCTCCAAAAGAATTTCAAATACGATCCTTTTGTGTTAATATAGATTAAAAGAAATGTTTGAATAAATTAAAATGAACATTAAAGGCCTTCGCATTTCGAGATAACAAAATGTCACACACCGTAAGTTAGGACACGACATTTGAACCCTCGAAAATGAGCTTCCCTTTATTTTTTATTCGAGGTTTTATGCATGTTAATTTAAAAGGATATTCGGTTGTTTAAGTCCAATGAGAAAAATTGAAACCCCATAAGTTAGGGCACGGCTTTCTCGAGTTTCTAAACACTGAATATTGCCTTTATTTTATTTAAAAATCACATATTTTGAAAGTTGAAGGAATATTTGCTATTTAGGTTTAATGGGAAAATCGAAACCCCATAAGTTAGGGTACGATTTCTCGAAATCCCAAAAAATGCGAAGTAAATACTTTTTAAAAAAAAATTGTTTTGAGTAATAATAGGTGTAACATTTAAACAATGCGTATTTTGTTTTATTTAAAACGGTGATATGTGAATAAAATTGCCACGCAAGTAAGAATGAATATACTAATAAAAATGATTCAATAGAATTGCATATTGTACACTAATTTAATAATATAAATAATCAAAGATAAATGAAATAAACAACAATAATAATAACATAGTGTGCACATACTAGGACAATACCAACTAAAAAAGTAAAAACAGAGACATAAATGAAATAAATACATAAATAGATGTAATAGAAAGTAGTTTAAAAAAAATGAAAATAAAGAACTCAATTAAAATATAAATGAGATTAAACGTATAATTTGTAATAAAATATACGTAAATGATAATAATAATAATAACAATAAGAGTCATATATGTACAAGTAAAGAAAATAAATAATCTAATTTTTAAAAGTATAAAAGGAAGGTAATACACAAATGGATGAATTATAATAAAATAAAATGGTGATAATAATAAATGCATAACAAAACAAATAATGAAAGAAAATAAAAGGAGTGAAACGACAATTAATAATTGAATGCAGGAATTAAAATGAATATATGAATGAATAATATATAAATGAGTAAATAAGTAAGTGAATAAACAGACGAATTAAATAAAATAAACAGACGAATTAAATAAAACATAAAAAAATTAGCTTAATTGCAACTTAAATGGAATTTAAAGGAAATATTGAATAAAATAAATAATAAAGGAGTTGAAAATAAATAAATAAATAACAAATTTGCAAAAATAAATTAAAATCCAACAGATTTGGGACTTAATCAGGATAAAAATGAAATTAAAGGTGAAAACTATAATAAATAAACAAATAAGGACCAACGTCAAAAAGCGCGAAAAGGCCAAGTACCGAATGGGAAAAAT
Source organism: Gossypium longicalyx (assembly GCA_025698465.1). Lineage (NCBI taxonomy): Eukaryota > Viridiplantae > Streptophyta > Magnoliopsida > Malvales > Malvaceae > Gossypium > Gossypium longicalyx. The sequence continues at coordinate 43,545,171 of CM046996.1, read as the reverse complement.
ATCCCCCGCTCCTAAAATGACGCCGTTTTTTATGGGACTAAATAGAAACAAAGTTGAAATTAAGGGGAGAAATTAAAAGCAAAGAAAAACCAGATTAAAACATAATAGAAATGCAGAAGGACCGAGCGCAATTATCCCAAAAGTTGAAAAAAGCGCGGATCCCCTGGCAGGTCAGGTCACACACGTGGGTCAAGGCGAAATGGCGTCGTTTTGGGCTTTTTTGTGCTTGCCGCAAAACGACGCCATATAGGGGCACTATATAAAGCCAAAAACATTTTAAAAAATTTATTTCATTAGTGCCTTAAGAAAAAAAGAGAGAGAGGGGGTTTCTCTGCCCTGGGTGATTTTCGGCCACCAGACCGCTATCCGTTTGTCTGCCGGCTAATGTTGCATATGGCGGTCGGATTACAAAAAGGGCATTTAAGGCCATTTTGCCTTCCCTAAGCCCGATTTAAGGTCCAAAACCCCGATACCCCAACAGAAATGCCTCAAACGGGCGAAGGGCCTTTCGGGCTCTAACCACCCTTCATCGGAGGTGGCTCCCTCACCTCCTCCCCTCTGTTCGATGGTGTAAACATAAAAGGTGAAGTTTTCTTATTTTTTCTTTAAAATAAACACAAAAAGAATAAAAAGAAAAAGAAATGACAGAGATAAAAAAAACCACCTTGAAAATGCTCAATTTTTAAACAATTTTTTTGTATTTTTGATTTCTTAGTGTGTGTAGTCGAATACAATCAAAATCAAAATCAAAATGGCTTTATAGCTGAATGAAAGAAAAATGGAGAAAAAATACAAAAATCGCTCCTTTGTGCTTGTTGTCTTGTTGTTGTTTGTCTATTTTTTCCCAGGTACGGAGGCCAGTTCAGGTGGTGGTACGTGGCGCTCGACGTGGGGCATACGGAGGCGTGGTGGCTGCTGAAGCGTTGGAGTGGCACGGAAGGGGTTGGGGCTAGGGTTTCTATTTGGTTGAACCTAGGCTTAGGTTTTGGGCCGTTGGGCCTAGTTTAGTTGTTGGGCTATCGGGTTTTGTTGTAATGGACTGATGGACTCTAATCTATTTTGGTTTTTATTTTGTTATTTAATCATTTCATGGGCCCGAGAAAATTGGGCCGTTTACAATGTTAATGTATGCAAATGTGACACCAATTATGCGATTTAAGCTAAGATATGATATTTTGCTTGAGAATCAATGAAAAGTAAAATAATAAGGCCTAAAATATATAAATATTGATCATTCAATACATTTTAAAATAAATACGATTATATTTTTATCTTCAACTAAAATAGAACTCCTTCATCAAAGGTATAGGCACTAACCTTGGCATCCATATCCACACTTAAGTTTTCAAAAGTAGAAAATAATCAATTTTTTCATTGATCGGATGTTCAATCCTAAATAGATATGCCAAAGTCAATGAACCATAAGAATTTACCTATCGTGTGAAATGACTCTAGTAGAGAAAGATAAATGTAATAGACCTTGTTGCTAAGCTTTTCTAGATACAACATTCTTCCTACTATCCAAAGCATATAGGCTTTGGCATAATGATCCATCTCCTCCACAATTGCATTTGCTAGAGTGCCAGGAACGAAAAGTCTCTCCAACTATGTGCATTTCACATGTTTCCCATCTAGTTCTTTCTCTGTCACACATGGTGCAGCACCCAACAATTGATAACACTTTAACTTTTCATCAATGCTACCAGCTTCTATTACTGCCTACCCATAGATTGGAAGGCCAGTTATTAAAGCAACATCATCTAGTTTTATATTCGTTTTCGGACATGGAAAATGGAATGTATACGTTTTTTGCATTCATCTTTCCAACAAAGTGGAAAGCAACTTTGATATCATTTCAAACATTATTATTATAGACACTGCAATTAAATTGACACTCTTCAAGTGGTGTTGGATACACCCATCCGAATTTGGGAAGTTTAACTTATGTTGTGCATGAACAACTTCATCTCTTTGTTGTTTAAAATCTCATAAAAATGATATTTAATTTTGTAAAATCTTTAAAAAATATATTTTCATAATAACATAATAAAAAAATTTGAGTTGGATATTTTACCATATTGACAAATGATTTTCTATATTTTTTGAAACCTTAACACGACTTATTTATTTCTTAGAAAGAAGTAGAAAATGAAAAGAAAACCTTTTTTTTTCAAATTAGGAAAGTTTGAGAAGTTTTTAATGGGAACGGGAAAGGATATTGAGACTAAGTGTTGAGTTCCTTATATTAAATGAGTTGGTTGAGCCAATGAGAAAATAAATACTCAAGTTAAAGTTCACTAGCTTAAACTCAACATTTATAGGTTTCAAGGTCTTGGTCTCTTTACTTAAAAAGTTAAAAATCAAATTTTCCTACTTTCTTTTAAAAAAAAAGAAAAACTCAGTCCAATAATTAAAATCGTTATTTTTTTATAAATTTTTTTTGTTAACTTAGAATTTTGATTAGCTTGCCCTTTTATGATGTGACATATGATGCAAATAAATATGTTAAATTGAAAATTTTGGACAAAAATCATCAACAATGGTAATGATTTGATTAGGATTTTTAAATTAAAAAGATAACAAGATTACTTTTTTAACTTTTAAAGCACAATGACCAGATTTCAAATTATATATAAGTACAAGGATTAACAACAAATTTTAATTATATATATCATATGTATATATATAACTAAGTAGGCTCCTAGACGACATAAACAACCTAATTTTTTGGACACATTTCATATTTATTATGTTGAAACGTGGCAATAAGTTGTTTATATATAATGTCTATTTTTGTTTATAAATTAATACAAAATAATAATTTAAAATTATAAAATTTTTAAAATTAACAATAAAATCAAAAAATAATAAACTTTCAAACTTTAAATGTTTTATTCTTAAAAAACTTCAAACGTTTTTCGTTTTAAATTTGTTTTAATAAGTTTTAATTTAAGATTTAAATTTAATTTAATTGATATAACATTTTTCAATAAATAAAAAATCATAGAATAATTTTAAAATATAATATAATTATACTAAATTTAAATAATAACATATTAATTACCCAATTGTTAATATTTTTTTAGTTTGGTCACCTAATTAATTGAAAAAAAATTAGCCCATTTATGTTAAGTGTCATTAAATCTTTGACATAGTAGATAAAAAATTGATATAATAATAAATTTAACCCTCAATTTTTACATATTATATGGATTTGGTTATAATTTTAAAAAAATTAACCCTTAAAAATTACAAATGGTCTCAATTTGATCCTCTTCCACTTTCTCTATTGCCACTACCATCATTAGCTCCACCTCTAGTTTTCTCCAAAAAACGAAAAATTTTCTTTTTTTCTCTCCACGTTTTTTCTTTCTTCTAAGTTCACAAAACACCCCAAAATTTATATAGACAAACCAACAAATCCAATGACCAAATATCAATAAATAACATAATATATGTGAACCTAAAGATCTAAACTTTCAAAAGACAAAAATCAAAATGTTTCATGAAAACGGGAAATAGAAAGTGTTTTTTTTTTTCAAAATACCATTTAATTCAGACATGAAAACTAAAAACAAAAACAAAATAAAGAAAGACCAAAAGTTTCATGGTTTTTTTTCAAAATCCTAGATCCAAAAAAGTTTTAACAAGAGAAGTGAAGAGAGTAACAACCTTCAATGATAGTTTTTGGATTTTAGCACATTTAAGAACAATATTATAATCCGTAATCTCATCAACCCGATTTAGACGTTATAGTTGAATTATGAAGGTCACACTAGCCATTGAAATGGCTCACTTAAACATTCAGTTTCGAAAAATGTTATACTTATGCCTCATTAATCCATATTTCAGGCAAACACCAATTTCTTCCAACACTCACTCGTGGCGTTTATTATTGTAACACCCCTAACCCATATCCGTCGTAGGAATAGGGTTATGGAGCATTACCAGATAAACGTAACATAAAAACATACATTTTCAAACATTAACATAAACATAGCATTAATCATTCATTTACATGCATATCGTCCCTTAATCGAGCCTTCGAGGCCTTAAAAATACTTTAGAAACAATTCGGAACTAAATTGAAAACATTTGAAATATTTCAAAAAAAGTTGGAAAAATTGAACTGTAGGGTCACACGCTCGTGTCTCAAGCCATGTAACATTTGAAATAGACCACACGCCCGTGTCCATGCCTGTGTAACTTTCGAAGTTGGGTCACATGGCCAAGACACACGCCCGTGTGCCAAACTGTGTAACTATATGACTTGCAAACCTTAAAACCTACAAGGGACACACGACTGAGTCACACGCCTGTGTTTCAGGCCATGTGGACATGAAATTGGCCTAATTCAAGTCATTTCCATCACCATCCCAAACATGTACCTCCAAGTATTTTGTGCATAACTTAAAAGCTTCAAAACCTTACCAAAACATACATGAAATGACCAATTCAAAAGATCAAATCCATACAACCAATATGCCATACAAGGCACCTCAAAAGCAAACATACAACATACCTAAACATATGCATATTTGACCATATTTCATTCATACACATCTAATTCAATACCTTTCCAAAACATAACCTATCTTTACCATTTTGAAACTATACCATCACATACCAAATTGGCCATCAAAACATGCATCAAAACTTAGTTATATTAACACATATCAACAAGGCACCAAAAGTACCAAAAGTGCGTCAATCCAAAACAACTTATACATGGCAAACTTATCAACTAACATTCAAACATAAGTCCACCTATACATGCCATTATAACATTGGCCAAAACATCAAAAAACTATCAATATAATCAATAGATAGTGTTATAGATCTCTGACAAGCTTCCAAATCGATCGAGCTTCTGATTAATTATAAAACATAGGAAAGAAAACTATGTAAGCATATAATGCTTAGTAAGTTCGTAGCATTTCAAGCATAACATTAAAGTCAAGTATGATATAATCCGACCATAAGCTTGGCACAAGCCTAAACACTATCAACAAAACATATTAGTGTATTAACACACAATTCACTTGAATTATCATAAGGTAAGCTAGGTGTAAGTGAATATACTACTTCTGAATTCATCCTTTTCATGAATATAGATATACTTTCATTGAACATTCCCATTTCAAACCTTTTCATAGATTCAAGACAAAGTTCATTTGAACACTTACCATTCATTTCCTTTTCATGCGCGTTGAACCATTTAGAATAATATCTAACACACAGGGAAGCTCACACGAAGTGTGCTAAACATATAACCTTTCCTTTTTCTTTTATATTATTGCTAACATGAGCTGTGAAATAGGCCTACTCACACGAGCTGTGGGTCAGAATGTAAGCTACGGGATGCTGCTCATACAAGCTATGTAGTATTCACAATAGGACCTCAGCCATTGGTAGGACATTCAAGACCAGCACCCAAAACATGAAAACCCTAATGACATGTTATTTGTATCCTACGAATTCCTAAGATTTAAACAGGACTCGATAATCATCGTGATATCGTTGGATAAACATCATTTAGATACATGGAAAATAATGCATGAACATACAGGTCAATATAACATTAAAACATTATTTAATCATACGAACTTACCTCGACAAACAAAGTAAAAATACATAGTCGATCAATCCGAAGCTTTCACTTTTCCGTGATCTAAATCCGTCGAAGGTTTATCTTGATCTAAATTGATAAATTCAATTAATTATATACTTCTACTATTCAAGTCAGCCCATATTTCATATTTTTGAAAAATTATAATTTTGCCCCTAACATTTTAATTTTTTTATAATTTAGTCCTTAAGCTCATAAATTGAAATCTAAGCATTTTTATCCTCATTTCATGCTAGTCGAATTCACTAGGGACAACTCATACAACTAACCATTTCATGAATTTAACTTAAACTTTTATCATTTTTACAAATAAGTCCTTAAATGACAATTTCATCAAAAATCCCTTTATAAAATTGTTTTATTTAACAACAAGGATTCAAATTCTTCCATTAAACTTCAAGAATCATAGAAGAACATTCATGTAAAAACCCTAAATCTTTAACAATTTTACAATTTAATCCTTGGGCTAGCTAAATTAAGCTACAATGATCCCGAAAACATAAAAATCATTAAAAACAGAATAAAAAACAACTTACATGGAAAGGATGTTCTTAATCGAATCAAAGAACCCTAAAATGGAGATATTCTCTCTGGAAAAATCGGTGGAAAAAGATGAATGGAAATAGAATTTTGTTTTGTTAAATTTTAACCTTTTTACCTAATTACCAAAATAACCTTTAAAAACTTTACTAATTTGAATAAAACCATGCCATGTATGTCCACTAACCACATAAATGGTCTAATTATCATCTAAGTCCACTCACATTTAAAATTCATAGCTAATTGATACCTTTAACTAATAGAACTCTACTTTTGTACCTTTTACAATTTAGTACTTTTCATAGAATTAAGCATGCAAACGTTAAAATTTCTTAACAAAATTTTAATATGACCTTGCTAACATCCCATAGATATTAGAATATTAATAAAATAATAATTTACCCATTGTATTTGTGGTCCCAAAACCATTTTTTTGATTTCACTAAAAACATGTTGTTACAATTATAATACTTAAAGTTGAGAGTCTCACCCCTAGAATTACCTACCGCAGCCTCTTCTATTATGTGACATTGCGAGAGAACTTTCACTAAAGTTATGCTTTTATTTCTCAATTCTTTAACCTCTCAAGCTAGAATTCTGATTGGTTCTTCACCGTACGTCATATCTGGTTGAATCTCAACATCAACAAGTGAAATCATGTGTGAAGGATCTGATTGATACCATCGTAACATAGATACATGGAATACATTGTGAATCTTTTCTAACTCTGACGGTAAGGCTAACCTATAAACTATCGACCCGATTCTCCCAAAGATCTCATACGGCCCGATAAACCGCAGACTAAGCTTTCCTTTACAACCAAATCGATGAACTTTCTTCCTGGGCGATACTTTCAAAAACACTTTGTCACCAAATCAAAATTCGATGTCTTTTCATTTTAAATGCGGAAAGGATTTTTGTCTATCCAAAGCTACTTTCAAACTATCTCATATCAGTTTCACCTTTTCTTCAGTTTCTCGAATCAAATCAACCCTGAAAAGCTTTTTCTCACTAAGCTTAGTCCAGTATAACAGAGTTTGACACTTTCGACCATACAAAGCTTTATACGATACCATTTTAATTCTTGATCAATAACTATTGTTGTACGAAAATCTAACTAATGGTAGAAATCTCTCCTAGTTACCTTCGAACTCTAGAATACAACATCGAAGCATATCCTTGAGTATCTGAATTACTCGCTCAGACAGGCCATCGGTCTGAGGATGAAATGTGGTACTAAAATGCAGTCAAGTATCTAAAGCTTCGTGTAACTTGCTCTAGAATCGATACCTAAATTGCGGATCTCTATAAAAAATAATAGAAACTGGCACATCGCGCAATCTAACAATCTCAGCCACATACAACTCTACTAATCTTTCAAGTGAAAAATCTATACGCACTAGAATGAAATGCACGAACTTCATAAAAAAATCAACAATGATTGACACATCATTTTTCTTTCTCGGTGATAATGTAATAGCCCGATTTAGACCCTAGTAGGAACGGTGGTTTCGAGACCACGAATTCGAGTTAGAAAAATATTTTAAAATTATTTTCTGTGTTTATTACGTGTGACTTTGTGTGTGTGAAATTTTCATGATTTAATTTTGTCATTTGAGTGCCTGATTAAATAAAAGGACTTAATCACGTAAAATGAAAACTTGATAGTTTAAAGCATAAGGGCCGAATTATTAGTGGCTTTTTAAATTGGAGCATTTATGTTGTAAATAACCCATTGAAATTTGTAATGGCCGGTTGTGCCCTTGTTTAATATATTTTAGTTATTAAATGGTAAAGGTTAATTAGGTAAAATAATCATAAGTTAACATATATGATATAATATATGATAATTAGAATAAGCTTTCATTTTATTTTCTCTTGACCGAAACCAAAATAAGAAAGAAAAAGAAAATAAAACCTCGTTTCGACACTTCCAAGCTTGATTCAAGGTAAGTTCTAGCTCGATTTTTGATAATTTTTACGTTTTTGAGATCATTGCTAAATAATCTACAAGACCCATGCTTGTATTTTTTATTTTGATGAATATTTTGAGTTATGCCATTTATGAGAGCTTGTGAATTTTTTTTATTTGATGATGAAATATGAAAGATATGTTTTAGATTACCAAGTTTTGTATTGGAGTTTTTGATGATTTTGAGTAATTAGGACTAAATTACAAAAACAATAATTTGAGGGACTAAAATGTGAAATAAATGAAATATATGGACTTGTATGAATACTAGGAATACTCGGCCAAACATGGGTATATTGAAATTTTGCATATTTTGTGTTTTGTACAGTAGGGACTAAATTGTAAAAAGTGTAAAATGTTAGGGTAAAATGGTAATTTTCTCATTTATGTGTTTTTGGACTAAATTGAATATGCTTAGATCAAGAACCAAAGAAATCAAATTTGGATCGGGGGAAAACGAAAGTTGTCGACTAGCTGTCTCGTTCTGTTTTACATGGTCCGAGGTAAGTTTATAAGCAAATAGACGTACTTAATTTTAATTAAATGCAAAGTATGTATGCTGAAATAAAATATATGATTTTATATATGCTATTGTCGAATGTGTGAAAGCTTGGTAACCATGTTCATACGTTCGTTTCAACCGAGTTACGACGTTCGAAAGCCTTGTATGAATCGTAGGAATAGTTAGGATACATATGTCATGACATAGGATTCTGATATTTGTGTGCAAGTAAGACCATGGCATCGATATGTGATTTTGGTATATGTGTGTGAGTAAGACCCTATCTGGGATAGTGGCATCGATATGTGATTACATATGAGACCATGTTTGGGACGTTGACATTGTACGATGTGTGTAATAATCCGAGTGTCCTATCCAATTCTGAAAGATTCATCCGGCATCGATAGGTTGTGATTGAAAGTGTAAAATGACTTAAAACGACCAGGTATGAATTAGTTTGCTACCTAACTAAAATAAGGTAAGTAAGTAATTTTGTTATTTGTTTTAAATCATGTGAGATGCATATAAAGGATTTTTGTGACCATGATATATGTGTTTGGTATTATGGAATTGGTTTTTGAATAAGTATATGCAAGATCATGTATATTCGGCCATATAGATAATATATATATACAATATGGTATATTATGATTTTGAGCTCATGTATATTAGTGTATGTATATTCGGTATAAATATTGACATTTTGGCTTGAAGGTTGATTGATAAGTAATTATTTGGATTATATTAACATTCGGCCAAGGTGGTGACTGTGTATGAAAAATGCATTATTTATGAAACATGATAGTTGCAACTAAATGTAATAACTATATTATATTATAATTTAGTTTAATTAAGCTGATAATATCAAATGGTGGTTTAGTTTCTTATGACTTACTAAGCTATAATAGCTTACTATGTGTATATTTTCTTCTTTTTTATAAATTTTGGATTCAAGTTACAAGCTCAGGGATCGTCAACAAAGTTCATCATACTATCCACCGTCTCGATATTTAAATAGTTGAATTTGAACTATGGCATGTATAGGCTAGAATGTGTTTTGAAATGTTGAATTTTGGTTATGTATAACTAAAGCCAAGCGAAAATGGCTTTACTTCTAAGTTTAGTTTTGATTATGTTTGATTATGGCCTAAACTATTTGGTGATAATGCTATGTGTTGTGAATGAATGGCATAGGTGATATATGATATATGTTTTGGTAATGGTTGAGTAGTGACATGTGTTTAAGCATGGAAATTGATTAATGACTTGGATGAGGTATGAATATATTGGTCGTAATATATATATGCATATATCCTTTGGTATGTTTGGTTGTTTTAAATGTGATTCATATTAAAATAAAGTATGTACGAAAATTCGGTTGACATGCTATTAAGGTATTAATATGTGGTATAGCATTAATATTTATTTGGTTATATTCGAACATGAGATAAGTTTGTTTGGTATGATTATTACACAGCATGTATGAGATGTGTTTTGAGTAGGTTTTAAAGAATAATCAGTTATGTTTCAGGGTTGTTAGGATTGATATTAGGATATGTGTTGTTTGCTTTATTTGGTACTTGGGAATAGTTAACTAGTTTCAGCTTAGTACCGAAATGTAACAATCATCCTATGCATGCATGTAATTGAATGGGTTTTAATTGTTTAAATTTGGTTGTGATAGATATATAACAAATGAACCTAATAATAATAATTTGTATATGTTGTTAGGATTTATTAAATTATATTACATTATGGTTTAGCAAATGTGATTAAAATAGGCAAATTTTAGCAAGTCTGCATTCGGTCATGGCTTGTTAAATGTTGTTATTATTATTTTATATAATATGTATATTGATTTGAATGTTTGAAGTGCATAGATTTGTAAAATGATTGGGTTTAGTTGTAAGTGAGTAATTGTTTAATTAAACTTGCATTCGAATAAATGCACTGAATAATAACCAAATGAATAGCAACTTGTGCAATGGTAAACTAGGAAAACAATATGTGTTTTTATGTGAAGTATAAGGGTCTAACTTGTTATTAAGTGAATGTCGAATATGATATGACTTTATTTAAATGATTATATGTAGTAGATTTTGTATATTCCATTTGTGTATAGAACACAGTATGCGATTAAAATGTAATAAAGTTTGAATGTCTGCACATTTTATAAGTTGAATTAAAAAGTATATTCAATTATGTGATATTAGTAATCGCAACAACTATTGATGTTGATAAATAATTGTTCTTTAAAGTTTTTACAAGTGTACTCATGTTAATGCTTGGATTTGTGCTTTGATTGGTAATACCTCGTAACCCTAATCTGGCAATGGATACGAGTTAGGGGTGTTATATTTTATTGGTATCAGAGCTACGGTTTAGTCGGTTCTAGGATTAACGTAGCGCATGTGAGTCTAGCTATACATGCCATATTATATACTGTGATAGTGTGATGACTTCTGACATTTAAAATGTGTTTTCATATAGTAAATGAATCCCGACAGAGCTATAGCTAATGATGTCGATAGTGTAGCACCTACTCTCGCGCAAGGGACAACGTCTGTTGATTCTCAACCGATTTCGAGTAACCAGGAGGGAGAGGCTAGACCAGTATTTTACCAAATGATGAATGACTGGTTTACTCAGTATATCCAGACTAACCTGGCTATACAACAACCTCCACCCCCGACTAATCCATCTTTGATGCCTACTGTACCTCAAGTAAGTGATTCGTTGAGATTATATAAGCCACCTGTTGATAAAATCAGAAAACACAGGGCTGAAGAGTTTAAAGCTACTGATGATGATGATGCTGAGTGGGCTAAGTTCTGGCTTGATAATACTATCTGTGTGTTTGATGAGCTGTCCTGTACCCCAGATGAATGTTTGAAATGTGTCATATCTTTGCTTCGAGACACAACATATCACTGGTGGAATACACTACTATTAGTGGTTCTGAAAGAGCAGGTGACCTGGGAATTCTTTCAAACTGAGTTCTGTAAGAAATATATCAGCTAGAGATTTATTGATTAGAAGCGCAAAGAATTTCTAGAGTTGAAACAGGGTCGCATGATAGTGACAGAGTATGAGCAAAAATTCATGAGACTCAGTCGGTATGCCCGAGAGTGTGTTTTGACCGAAGCTATAATGAGTAAAAGATTTGAAGATGGGCTGAATGAAGATATTAAATTGTTAGTTGGCATACTTGAGAAAAAAGAGTTCGTAGTACTTGTTGAGCGAGCCTACAAAGCTAAAGAGCTCGGGAAAGAGAAAAGAAAAGCTGACTTTGAAACTAGGGATGTACGTAAGAGACCATTCGGTAAGTCATTCTAGTGGACATCAAAAAAGTTTTGAGATGATTTTAGCCGTTCTAAAGCTACAGGTTATTTCAAACGAGATCGGAATAGACCACCTGTGAGCTCGAGAGCTACCTCAATAACTAATGTGTGTAATGTCAGGTCAAATCAACCCGAGTGTAAATATTGTGGTAAAAGACATCCCAACAGTTGCAGATTGCATGATCGAGCCTGTTTTAAATGTGGATCGATGGATCATTATATTCGTGAATGCCCAGAGTTGGATGAAGAAAATCCAGTACAGAATACGAAATCAGGTAACACTGCAGCTCGAGGGAGACCACCCAGAAATGCAAGTAATGTGAGCGGCAGACAAAGAGGGACTAAAGATACAGCAATTAGATCTAAGGCTCGTGCACCTGCCAGAGCCTATGCTATACGCGCACGCGAGGAAGCTTCGTCCCCAAATGTCATTACTGGTACATTTACTCTTTATGATACTAATGTAATTGCATTGATTGATCCTGGTTTGACTCATTCTTATGTGTGTGAGACTTTAGTATTAGTAAGACTCTGCCTGTTGAGTCTACTGAGTTTGTGATTAGAGTGTCAAACCCATTGGGCCGGTGTGTTATGGTTGAGAAAGTGTGTAAGAATTGTCCTTTGATGATTCGAGATCTGTGCTTTTCGGCTGATTTGATGTTGTTGCCATTTGATGAGTTTGACATAATTTTTGGTATGGACTGGTTAACTTTACATGATGCTGTTGTGAACTGCAAGAGGAAGACTATTGATCTACGGAGCCAGAATGATGAGGTTATTCAGATTGAATCTAGTGATTTGAATGGTTTACCAGCAATGATATCTTCGATGCTAGCTCAGAAATATGTGAGAAAAGGGTGCGAAGCTTATTTTGCTAATGTGCTTGACAGTAAAGTGGCCGAAAGAAACATTGAATCAGTTCCTGTTGTGTGAGAGTATCCGAATGTGTTTCCTGAAGAATTGCTGGGTTTGCCACCTATTCAGGAAATAGAGTTTGGTATTGAGTTAATGTCTGGGATGACTCTGATATCCATAGCTCTGTATAGAATGACACCTACTGAATTAAAAGAATTGAAAGCTCAGTTGCAAAAGTTGACAGATAGAAGTTCCGCACAACCGAGTTTCTCACCCTGGGGTGCGCCAATGTTATTTGTGAAAAAGAAAAACAAAACTATGAGAATGTGCATTGATTATAAATAGCTCAATAAGGTCACTATAAAGAATAAATACCAGTTGCAATGGATTGATGATTTGTTTGATCAACTGAAAGGGGCTACAGTGTTTTCGAAGATAGATTTAAGATCAGGCTACTATCAGTTGCGAGTTAAAGACTTCGATGTGCCAAAGACTGCTTTCTGAACGAGGTATGGACACTATGAGTTTTTGGTTATGCCTTTTGGATTTACTAATGCACTTGCTATTTTTATGGAATTGATGAATCGGATCTTCAGACAGCATCTGGATCGGTTTGTAATTGTGCTCATAGATGACATTTTGATCTACTCCCGAGATGAAACTGAACATACTGAACATTTGAGACTTGCGTTGCAAACTTTGCGAGATAAAAAGTTGTATGCAAAGTTCAGTAAATGTGAGTTCTAGTTAAGCGAAGTCGTTTTTTTGGGCCATGTTGTATCAGCATTGGGTATTCGGGTTGATCCGAGTAAAATTTCAACTATACTTGATTGGAAACCTCCGAAGAATGTTTCTGAAGTCTGAAGTTTTTGGGGACTTGCTGGTTATTATAGATGATTCGTGAAAGGTTTCCCTATGATTACAGCTTCGATGACAAATATATTGCAGAAAGATGTTAAGTTCGAGTGGTCAGAAAAGTGTCAGAAAAGCTTTGATCAGTTTAAAGCCTTTTTGACCGAAGCTCCAGTGCTAGTTCAGCCAGAATCGGGTAAAGAATTTATTATCTATAGTGATGCATCTTTAAATGGTTTGGGTTGTGTTTTGATGCAGGAAGGCAGAGTTATAGCTTATGTCTTGAGACAGTTAAAGACACATGAAAAGAACTATCCGGCACACGACCTAAATTTGGCAGCTATTGTGTTTGCGTTGAAAATTTGGCATCACTATCTGTTTGGTGAGAAATGTCATGTTTATTCTTATCACAAAATTCTAAAATACTTGATGACTCAAAAAGATCTAAATTTGAGACAACGTCGATGGTTAGAATTGCTAAAAGATTACAAGCTTGTGATTGACTATCACCCGAGAAAGGCTAATGTTGTTGCTGATGCTCTAAGCCGGAAATCATTGTTTGCTTTGCGTGCAATAAATGCACATATGGCTATGTCTGATGATGGTTTGATAATAGCTAAATTAAAAGCAAGACCGCTATGTGTTCAAAAAATTTATAATGCCCAGAAGGTTGATAATGATTTGCTAGCAAAACAAGCTCAATGTGATTCAAACGCTAATTCAGAGTTTAAAGTTGATTCTGATGGTTGTTTGAGATTCAAAAACCAAATATGTGTACTGAGAAATTCAGAATTGATTCAGATGATTTTGAATGAAGCTCACAGTAGTAGGTTATCTGTTTTCCCAAGTAGTACAAAGATGTATAATGATCTGAAACAACTGTATTGGTGGCATGGTATGAAACGAGACATTTTTTACTTTGTTTCGAAATGCTTAGTCTGTCAGCAAGTAAAAGCCAAGCATCAAGTACCTTCTGGATTGCTTTAGCTGATCATAATACCTGAGTGGAAATGGGACAGAGTCAAGATGAATTTTGTATCTGGATTACTGTTGACACCGAGCAAGAAAGATGCAATCTGGGTTACTGTGGATAGATTGACTAAGTCGGCTCATTTTGTTCCGATTTGTTCAGATTACTCACTTGATAAGCTAGCTGAATTGTATGTTTCCCAGATTGTGAGATTACACAGGGTACCTATCTCTATTGTTTCGGATAAAGATCCGAGGTTTACATCACGGTTTTGGAGGAGAATGCAAGATGCATTAGGTACAAAATTACATTTCAGCACTATTTTCCATCTGCAAACAGATGGTCAGTCCGAGAGAATCATTTAGACACTTGAGGATATGTTGAGATGTTGCATTCTCGAGTTTTAAGGTACATGGGAATGATACCTACCCCTGATTGAATTTTTGTATAATAATAGCTTTCAGTCGAGTATCAAAATGGCACCTTATGTAACACCCATTACCCGAGACCGTCGCTAGAGTATAGCACGAGGCGTTACTTGACTTAACTTACTAATTCGGGGCATAAAATTAGCTTTTAAAATTAATTTATTTACATTCATTCAATATGTCACTAACAAGGGCCCTCGAGACCCTAGAACATACAATGGAAATGGATCAGGACCAAACCGGGAACATTAAAAATATTTCGAATACTTAGACAAATCAAAACAATTTATTTCATTATTCCTTATAAAACTTCCCACCTGCATCATAGTCACTAAATAAATCATAACTCGAGTCACAAAACTCGAAATTTAAATTCGGTAAATTTCCCTGAAACTAGACTCATATATCTTCTTACTAATTTTTTTCCAGAATTTTTGGTCTAGCCAATTAGTACATTTTATTAGTTAAAGTTTCCCCTATTGCACTGTTTGACTACTCTAACCTCTCCTCACTACAAATCAGTTTTCTCCCTGTACAGAATTGAAATAACCATTCCGTTTGTTTCTCTTGAAATTAGGTTCACTAAGGAATATATAAATATAAACTATAACTCCTAATTCTTTTTGTACAATTTTTAGTGAATTTATAAATTCAAAACAGGGGATTCAGAAATTGCTCTGACCCTGTCTCACTAAAATTCAAATATCTTTTAATATACACTTCTTTTGCTTACTCTGTTTCTTTCATATAAAAATAGACTCAATAAGCTTTAATTCTATTTCTCATCATAACATAATTCCATTTCTACTATTCTTGGTGATTTTTCAAGATCACATCACTGCTGCTGTTCAATACTGTTTTAATGTTAATTTCACTTTTTCATGATTTCTTTGTATTAACTACCATTTAGGCATACATAACACTGAAACATGTTCTTCATTAGTCATTTCAATAGCTAATCATTATCAAATATTTACATACCATTATTTAGCCATATCATAAGGACATACACACAAAATGGCTAAGTCTATATACATGCCATAAACTAGAATGTTTGTAAACGAATATACCCATTTGGTAACTTGATAGTCGATAGTGTGAAGTGATCTCCGACAACCTCCAACCCGAGCTTGCTTTTAAGTACTCTGAAACATGGAAAAGTGAAATAAGTAAGCTTATAAAGCTTAGTAAGTTCACATGTAAAATAATAAGCATTAGTAATGAATTTAGCTTACTACTATGCTGTCATAATTTGCTTAAATAATGTTTAGTTCTTACTTTCCCATCTTACTCATCAGTAACCTTACCAAAGGCTCAGAATACAAAAGGCACCTTACTTAATAGCTTGCTTACATACCTGCAACATCTCACTCAACACATGAGTACTCTTTCATAATATAGGCATATTGCCAATCATGTCATAAAGTGTCACAAGCATAACTGAAAACTCATCACTTACTTAATACTTGATAATCTCAATTACTTACAATCTCAACATTAAATAAGCCTTAAATGCATACATGTACTCTTTCTTCAAGTTCTCACCTTGTCGTTTCTTTGACTTACTCTTTGGAATACTTGGGAACCTTTTCCTTTTTGAACTTACCATTGCCATGTCTTGACATGGTCTTACGTGGTATCCTTGCCTTATGAACTCATCAATTCCATGCCTTGGCATGGTCTTACATGGGACCTTTGCCTTATAGTAACTCATCAATGCCATGTCTTGACATGGTCTTACATGATTTCCTTACCTTATAGAACTTATCAATGCCATGCCTTGGCATGGTCTTACATGATATCCTTATCTTACCAAATGCCATGTTCCAAACATAGTCTTACATGGTATCCTTGTCTTACCAAATGCCATGTTCCAAACATGGTCTTACATGGTATCCTTGTCTTACCAAATGCCATTTTCCAAACATGGTCTTACATGGTATCCTTATCTTAGTGCTAATGCCACATCTTGATATGGTCTTATATGGAGTCCTTAATGAATGCCGATGCCATGTCTTGACATGGTCTTACATGGGATCCTTGCCTTACCAATGCCATGTCTTGACATGGTCTTACATGGTATCCTTGACCGTAAATTCCTCCTTAAATGCCATGTTATGAACATGTACTTTTCCGTCAATTATTCCTTAATTTCCATGGTACAACCTTGGACTTTGAGATATCAATGCCTTTCCAAGTCATAGCTGAAACAAACTTGCTCAAATTCTCAAGGTTAGTCGCATAACTCAATAATAACAATACTAATAACAATAATTGCATAATAATAAAATGCTATTCAACTTACATACTTACATTCTCAATCTCATCATATCATCAACTTAACTTATTCACATCAAACTATTCTATTCAATACTTTCTTGTTATCATACAAAGCCATAATACAAAATATGGTCTTACATACAAATTATACAAGTTCTCTTTCCAATATCAAATTATTATCGAACATTAATCATTATATCAGAAACTAAATACTAAAATATTTATGGCCAAAATATCAATTTATCATTCAAATTTGTATAATTAAATGCTTATTAAACATATGAACTTACCTCGATACCAAAACGACCATTTACCAACTTTTCTAATTTTTTTTATTTTTCTCCCGTTCTAGGTCAAAATCTCACTTTTCGGGATCTAAAACATCATATTTCACTTATTTAATTAATGTACTATTCAAAACATTCCCTAACTCAAACTTTTGCAAAATTACAATTTTGCCCCTAAACCTTCGCAAAATTACGATTTTGCCCCGAGGCTCGGAAATTAAAATTTATCCATTTTTCTTATGTTTTATGACTCATTGAAAATTTTTCCCTTCTATGGCAACATCAAATTTCCACTCTATCATGTACTTATGAATATTATGTATTTTTACCGATTATGTCATTTTACTCGTTTTAATCGCTTTGCAAAAGTTGTTTAACATAATTTCAAGCTTCATATTCTACCATAAAACATCAAAATAAACACATTTAACCTATGGGTATTTTTCCAAATATGAACCCTAGCATGAATTATTGCTAGAATAAGCTAAATCAAGTTACTGGGACTCCAAAAACGTAAAGAACATTAAAAACGAGGCTAGAACAAACTTACTATTGAGCTTGGAAAGCATAGAAACCCTAGCCATGGCTTCCCCCATGCTATATTCGGCCTCCATGAAGAAGATGGACCAATTTTGGCTTTATTTTCCCTTTTTAATTTTTTTAATTACTAAATGACCAAAATGCCCTTAAAGGCTTTTCTTTCAAATTTATCCTATTCTTGCCCATTTTTGTCCAAACATAGATATAATGGTCTAATTATTAAATAAGGACCTCTACTTTAGGAACCCGTTTCAATTAAATCCCCTTTATTATCTAGAACACACATTTTGCTAATTTTACAATTTAGTCCTAATTATCAATTTAGGCACTTATACATAAAATTTCTTCACGAAATTTTCACACAATTATTCAATCAATGAATAAACCTTAAAACTTGATCGGAATAAATTTTTTTTTACCTCAGATTCATGATTTCACAACCACTATTCCGTTTAGACCCTATTTCGAGATGTTACACCTTATGAAGCTTTGTATGGTCGTACATGTCGTACATCATTGTATTGGACTGAGATCAGTGAATATAAGATACACGGAGTCGATTTGATCAGAGAGACTGAACAGAAAGTGAAAGTGATCCGAGAAAGTTTGAAAGCAGCATCAGATCGTCAGAAATCGTATGCGAACATAAAACGAAAAGATATAAAGTTTCAGATCAGAGACAAAGTATTTTTGAAAGTCTTTTCATGGAAGAAAATACTCAGATTCGGTCGTAAAGGCAAATTGAGTCTAAGATTCATTGGGCCGTATGAGATTATAGAGTGTATCGTACCGGTTGCTTATAGACTGTTGTTGCCACCTGAGTTAGAAAAGATCCACAATGTATTAATTATTTCAATGATTTGAAGATATCGATCGAATCTCTCACATGTGATTAGTTCATCTAAGATTGAGATTAGGCCCGATATGACATATGAGGAAGAACCAATTCGCATTCTGGCTCGTAAGATTAAAGAGTTACGAAATAAGAAAATTTCGTTGGTTAAAGTACTATGGCATAAACATAGAGCTGAGAAGAAACATGGGAGTCAGAAGATACAATGAAAGAGCATTATTCGAACCTATTTACCGGTAAGATTTTCGGGGACGAAAATCCCTAAGGGGGAAGGGTTGTAACAACCTGATTTAGACCCTAATCAGAACGGTGGTTTCGGGACCAAGAATTTGAGTTATAAAAATATTTTAAAATTATTTTCTGTGTTTATTATGTGTGAATTTGTGTGTGTGAAATTTTCGTGATTAAATTTTGTCGTTTGAGTGCCCGATTAAATAAAAGGACTTAATCGCGTAAAATGAAAACTTGATAGTTTAAAGCATAAGGGCTGAATTGTTAGTGGCTTTTTAAATTGGAGCATTTATGTTGTAAATAAACCATTGAAATTTTTAATGGCCGGTTGTGCCCTTGTTAAATATATTTTAGTTATTAAATGGTAAAGGTTAATTAGGTAAAATAATAATAAGTTAACATAATTGATATAATATATGATAATTAGAATAAGCTTTCATTTTATTTTCTCTTGACCACAACCAAAATAAGAAAGAAAAAGAAAAGAAAACCTAGGTTCGGCACTTTCAAGCTTGATTCAAGGTAAGTTCTAGCTCAGTTTTTGATAACTTTTATGTTTTTTAGATCTTTGCTAAGTAATCTACAAGACCCATGTTTGAATTTTTTATTTTGATGAATATTTTAAGTTATTCCATTGATGAGAGCTTGTGATATTTGTTGTTTGATGATGAAATATGAAAGATATGTTTTAGATTAACATGTTTTGTATTTGAGTTTTTGATGATTTTGAGTAATTAGGACTAAATTGCAAAAATAATAATTTGAGGTACTAAAATGTGAAATAAATGAAATATATGGACTTGTATGAATACTAGGAATATTCAGCCAAACATTGGTATATTGAAATTTTGCATATTTTGTGTTTTGTGTAATAGGGACTAAATTGTAAAAAGTGTAAAATATCAGGGGTAAAATGGTAATTTTCCCATTTATGTGTTTTTGGACTCAATTGAATGAAAATATATTTGAATGAGCTTAATTTGAATATTTTTACATGAAGAACCAAAGATATCGAATTTGGATCAGGGGAAAATGAAAGTTGTCGACTAGCTGTCCTGTTCCGTTTTACATAGTCTCAGGTAAGTTTATAAGCAAATAGACGTACTTAATTTTAATTAAATGCAAAGTATATATTCTAAAATAAAATATATGATTTTATATATGCTATTGCTGAATGTGTGAAAGCTTGGTAACTATGTTCATGCATTCGTTTCAACCGAGTTACGACGTCCGAAAGCCCTGTATGAACCTCAAGAATTGTTAGGATACATATGTCATGACATAGGATTCCGATATTTGTGTGTGAGTAAGACCATGGCATCGATATGTGATTCTGATATATGTGTGTGAGTAAGACCCTGTCTGGGACAGTGGCATCGATATGTGATTACATGTAAGACCACGTCTGGGACGTTGGCATTGTACGATGTGTGTGATTATCTGAGTGTCCTATCCAATTTCAAAAGGTTCATCGGGCATCGATAGGTTGTGATCGAAAGTGTAAAATGGTTTAAAACGACCAGGTATGAATTAGTTTTCTACCTAACTAAAATAGGGTAAGTAAGTAATTTGGTTATTTCTTTTAAATCATGTGAGATGCAAATAAAGGATTTATGTGACCATGATATATGTGTTTGGCCTTATGAATGAATGATATGAATATTATGGAATTGGTTTTTAAATAAGTATATGCAAGATCATGTATATTTGGCCATATAGATAATATATATACAAGATGTTATATTATGATTTTGAGCTCATGTATATAAGTGTATGTATATTCGGTATAAATATTGACATTTTGGCTTGAAGGTTGATTGATAAGTAATTATTTGGATTATATTAACATTCGGCCAAGGTGGTGACTGTGTATGAAAAATGCATTATTTATGAAACATGATAGTTGCAACTAAATGTAATAACTATATTATATTATAGTTTAGTTTAATTAAGCAGATAATATCAATTGGTGGTTTAGTTGCTTATGACTTACTAAGCTATAATAGCTTACTGTGTGCATATTTTTTTCTGTTTTATAGATTTTGGATTCAAGTTACAAGCTCAAGGATCATCAGCAAAGTTCATCACACTATCTACCGCCTCGATATTTAAATAGTTGAACTCGAACTATGGCATGTATAGGCTGGAATGTGTTTTGAAATGTTGAATTTTTGTTATGTATAACTAAAGCCATGTGAAAATGGCTTTACTTCTAGGTTTGGTTTTGATTAGGTTTGATTATGGTCTAAACTATTTGGTGATGATACTATGTATTGTGAATGAATGGCATAGGTGATATATGATATATGTTTTGGGAATGGTTGAGTAATGACTTGTGTTTAAGCATGGAAATTGATTAATGACTTGGATGAGGTATGAATATATTGGTCGTTATATATATATGCATATATCCTTAGGTATGTTTGGTTCTTTAAATGTGATTCATATTAAAATAAAGTATGTATAAAAATTTGGTTGACATGCTATTAAGGTATTAATATGTGGTATAGCATTAATATTTTTTTGGTTATATTTGAACATGACATGTGGTATGATTATTACACAACATGTATGAAATGTGTTTTGAATAGGTTTTAAAGAATAATTGGCTATGTTTCAGGGTGGTTAGGATTGATATTAGGATATGTGTTGTTTCCTATGTTTGGTACTTGGGAATAGTAACTAGTTTCAGCTTAGTACCTAAATGTAACAATCATCCTATGCATGCATGTAATTGAATGGGTTTTCATTGTTTAAATTTGGCTATGATAGTTATATAACGAATGGACCTAATAATAATAATTTGTATATGTTATTAGGATTTATTAAATTATATTACATTATGGTTCGGCAAATGTGATTAAAATAGGCAAATTTTAGCAAGTTTGCATTCGGTCATGGTTTGTTAAATGTTGTTATTATTATATTATATAATATGTAGATTGATTTGAATGATTAAAGTGCATAGATTCGTAAAATGATTGGGTTTAGTTGTAAGTGAGTAATTGTTTAATTAAACTTGCATTCGACTAAATGCACTAAATAATAATCAAATGAATAGCAACTTGTGCATTGGTAAATCAGGAAAATAATATGTGTTTTTATGTGAAGTATAAGGGTCCAACTTGTTATTAAGTGAATGTTGAATATGATATGACTTTATTTAAATGATTATATATAGTAGATTTTGTATATTCCATTTCTGTATAGAACACAGTATGCGATTAAAGTGTAATAAAGTTTGAATGTCTGCACAGTTTATAAGTTGAATTAAAAAGTATATTCAATTATGTGATATTAGTAATCGCAACAACTATTGATGTTAATAAATAATTGTTCTTAAAATTTTATGCAAGTGTACTCATGTGAATGTTTAGATTTGTGCTTTGATTGGTAATACCTCGTAACCCTAATTCGGTGACAGATACGAGTTAGGGGTGTTACAAATAGAGGTAATCCCGATACGAAATCCATCGTGACACGTTCTCATTTTCACTCTGGAATCATTACTGGTTGTAACAAACCAGAAGGTACCTGATGGTCAGCTTTAACTTACTTTAACTTGCTGACAAACTAAACATCTCAATACGAACTTGGAAATCTCTCATTTCATACCTGACCACCAATACATTTGTTTCAAATCACCGTATATTTTATTGCTACTAGGATGAATAGGCAAGCTACTACTGTGAGCTTTCTGTAAGATCATTTGAACAAGATCAGAATTTCTCTGCACACAAAATCTACCTTTGAAATACAAACTATAATCAAAACCGACATGAAAATCTGAATCAGGAGTCATCTCAATCTGTTTTCGTTTAGCTATCAACACATCATCACATTTCTGAGCTTCACAAATCTGTTGCAAAAACGTCAATCTAGCTTTTAATTCAACTAAAATTGAACCATCATCAATCAATGTTAACCGTGTGTTAAAATCTCACAAGGCAAATAAAGATTTTCTACTAAATGCATCAGCAACAACATTAACCTTTCCCAGATGATAATCAATAATCAAATCGTAATCTTTCAATAACTTGAGCCATCTGCGCTGTCTCAAATTCAAATCTTTTTTGCGACATCAAATACTTAAGACTTTTGTGATTTGTGAAGATGTGACATTTTTCTTCATATAAATGGTATCGCCAAATCTTCAAAGCAAACACAATAACTACAAGCTCTAAATCATGGATCGGATAATTATTTTTGTGTGATTTTAACTGTCTAGAAGCATACGCTATCACTTTTCCCTCTTGCATCAAAACACAACCCAAACCATTCAATGAAGCATCACTATAAATAAAAAATTCTTTACTGGACTTTGACTGAACTAATATAGGTACCTTGAACAATGCTTTCAACTGATTAAATTTTTGCTGACATTTTTTGGACCATTTGAATTTAACATCTTTTTGCAACAATCTCATCAATGGTGTAGCAATCATCGAAAATCCCTTGATGAATCTTCTATAATATCTGGCTAAACCCAGAAAACTTCTGACCACATATACATTTCTCGGAGACTTCTAGTCTACCACAACTGAAATTTTACTTGGATCAACTCTGATGCCATCGGCTGATACAACACGTCCCAAAAATTCGACTTCTCGAAGCCAGCACTCACATTTACTAAACTTAGCAAATAGTTTTTTTTTTGCTTAAAGTTTGCAAAACAATTCTCAAATGCTGGACATGCTCGGTCTCATCTTATGAATAGATCAAAATATCATCAATAAACACAACAACAAATTTGTCTAAATACAGTCTGAATATTCTATTCATCAAGTCCATAAATACAACAGGTACATTAGTCAAACCAAATGGCATCATAAGAAACTCATAATGTTTGTACCTGGTTCTGAACCCAATTTTCGACACATCTGAGTCTTTAACTCGTAACTGATAATAACCAGAAAGAAGATCGATCTTTGAGAATACTGTCACACCTTTCAACTGATCAAACAGACCGTCAATATGTGGCAATAGATATATATTCTTGATCATGATGTTTTTGAGCTACCGATAACTGATACATAACCACATGGATCTATCCCTTTTTTTTAACAAATAACACAAGAGCACCCCAAGGATAAAAGCTGGGTCTAGAAAAACCCCTATCTCTCAACTCTTGCAACTGTGCTTTCAGTTTTTTCAACTCAGTAGGTGTAATTTTATAAGGAGCTATCGATATCGGAGATGTTCCCGGCATTAACTCAATAGCAAACTAAACCTCTCTGATCGGCAGTAATCCTAGAAACTCTTTTGGAAACACATTTGTATACTCAAATACCGTAGGAACTAATTCTAACTTCAACTCAGAAACTCTAGAATCAAATATATAAGCAAGATATGCTTCACAGCCTTTTTTAACATATTTCTACGCCGACATAGCCAAAATAACATTAGATGCACTATCTAATCTATCTAATTCAATCTGAAGCTTTTCACCGTTCTAACATTTCAATACAATATGCTTTCATCTACAATTTAGAACAGCATCATGCAGAGTTAACCAGACCCTACCAAGAATCACATCAAACTCATGAAAGGGTAGTAACATCAGATCAGCCAGAAAGTTACAACCCCGAATCATCAAAAGACAGTTTGTACAAGCTTTATCAACTAATAGATACTAACTTAGGGGTTCGTTACTTTAACCACAAACTTAGTAGACTCGACAGGTAATTTCTTATCTGACACTAAAGTTGTGCATACATATGAATGTGTTGACCCCGGGTCAATCAAAGCAGTAAAATCAGTATCAAAGATAGAAAATGTACCAGGGATAACATCTGGTGTTGAAGCTTCCTCTCGAGAACGGATCGAATAAGCTCTAGCCAGCACTCCTGCCTTAGATATCACAGTAGAGTCTTTCATCCCACTATGGCTGTTACCCGCATTTCCAGTGTTTTTAGGGGGTCTCCCTCTCGCAGTTGTATTGCTCAGTCAAGTAGCTTGATCTTTTTCTTTGTCAGACCTTTCAAGGCAATCCTTGAGATAATATTAATACGAGCCACATTTAAAACATGCATCACCCTTCAGTCTACATTCGCTGAAGTGTCGTCCATTACATTGCTGACATTCGAGCTTGTTGTTTCTAACACTGCCTACGCTTGCTACAGATGTAGCTGGAGGTTTCGAGCTTGCATGTTGTTTTCCTCTATCTTTACCTGAATAACCCACTGAAGCTGCCGAACAACCAAGATATACTTTTGACTTCTTCGATGGCGATTGGTATGACTTTTTCGCTGATCTTTTTCCTGAATCACGAGCCTCATAATCGGCTTTTCTCTTTACTTTACTTAATTCTTAGACTTTGTGAGCTTTGTCAACCAGAACTACAAATTATTTTAATTCAAGGATCCCGACAAATAGCTTGATGTCTTCGTTTAACCTGTCTCCAAACCGTGTGCACATAGCAAATTCTACCAGTATACATTCTCAAGGATACTTGCTGAGTCGAACAAATTCTCTTTCATATTCAGATACTGTCATCTGGCCTTGTTTCAGTTCAAGAAGCTCTTTACATTTCTTATCAAGAAATCTCTGGCTTACATATTTCTTTTGAAACTCAGTCTGAAAGAATTCTCAGTCTACCCGTTCTCTCGGCACAACCGAAACTAAGGTGTTCCACCACTAATAAGTTGAATCTTTCAATAATGATACAACATAATTCACGCATTCTATTGGTGCACATGATAATTCATCAAAAGCTCTACTCGTATTTTCCAACCAAAACTCTGTTTTTTCCGGATCATCTTCAAATGTACCTCTAAACTCTTTAGCCCCATATTACGAATTTTATCAACTGGTGGTTTGCTCACTCCTACTGGTTCCAAACCTTGAGGAACTACAGGAACTGATTGAAAAATAGGTGGGGGTAGAAGTCGTTGAGCCATTAGGTTCATTCATATGAACTCAATGAACCATTCATTCATTATTTGCAAGAAGGCTTCTTTAGCCTCTCATCCCTAGCCCTCAGATATAGGCCTACTTCAACTAGATGTTGCTCCGTGAACGAAGGCTTACGCTTTACTTTCAACCTTATCAGAATCAACTCGGTTGGATGACATTTTATCTATATGGAAACATAGTTCAAATCAAGTCAGGAGTTATCACACTATCACTGGTTATATAATGGCATGTATTTCTAGACTCGTACATACTACGTTTAGTCCGAGAACTAACTAAATTGTAGCTCTGATACCACTAAATGTAACACCTCCTAACTCATATTTGTTGCTAAAATAGGGTTACAGAGCATTACCGGATAAACGTAACATAAAAACATACATTTCCAAACATTAACATAAACATAGCATAAATCATTCATTTACGTACACATTGTCGCTTAATCGATTCTTCGAGCTCTTAAAAAAACTTTAGAAATAATTCGGGACTAAATTGAAAACATTTGGAATATTTAAGAAAAAGTTGGAAAAATTGAACTATAGGGGTCACATGGACGTGTGACTCACATGGCTAAGACACATGCTTATGTCTTAGGCCGTGTAACATTCAAAGGCACGTGTCCCATCCCGTACCCGTGCCCATGCAACTTTCAAAGTTGGTTTAGACGGCCAAGCCACATGCCTGTCTACTAAGCCATGTAACTCTCGAAATGACCACACATTGTAACACCCCTTACTCGTATCCAACGGCGGGACAGGGTTCGACGAATTACTGGAATTAAACGTAACAAACATACAAAACTGAGCCAGAAAATTTCATCCAAATTTAAAACTTTTCAATCACATACAAATTGTCCTTTAAAAGGGCCTACGAGGCCCAAAACATACACCGGAGGCGGTTCGGGACTAAACCGAGAACTATTGGAACCTTTTCAACACTTAGAAAACTTTCTTGTTTTGGATAGTCATACGCCCGTGTGGGTAGGCCGTGTGGTCACACACACCCGTGTGGCTTGGGACACGCCCGTGTCCTCAGCTCGTGTAACTCTCTGACTATGACATCATTAGCAAAAAGAGGTCACACGACCACAACACATGCCTGTACGCTTAGGCCATGTGGCGAATTAAATTCTCGAAATTAAGTGCAGACTTCAAACGGCCTGGGTACACGCCCATTCCCTAAGGTCGTATCCTCTACACGGTTGAGACACACGGCCGTGTCTCTGCCCGTGTGTTTACTACTGGGCATTTTGTTTTGCATTAATTAGGGTGCAGGGGACACATGGCCAGACCACACGCCCATGGGGCATATCGTGTGTCACACACGGCCTAGACACATGCCCGTGTGTCCAACTGTGTGGACAATTTCTAGGCTATTTTCCAAGCCATTTGCCACCCTTGAACACTCACCTACCTACACTATCTTTATGGCTTGGAATATGGCACCTTTAGTTACTCAAGCATTCACATACATAGTTGATTTATAACTTGGTAGTGTCAACATATCACATACTTAAACCCTTAGACTTTCATATAGCATTCTACACCAATTTCATATCTATTCATCATTATACCACATTTATTATCATACTTATTAATCATATTTCATACATTAAATATACATGCCATCCATCACACTCATTAACATAATCAACCACAAGCAACCACATCAAGCATAACACATTTGTATGCATGCACAAATGATTAGGGTTATAACCCAATAATCAATATGAGCCACCTCTCACGGCCATATACAAAATGAATCACAATACCATCATGAGCCAACACATTTGGCTATTCAATATGACACATAGCAAAAAGGCCAAGTGCCTATACATGCCATATTCAAAATGTTGAATCTATCTATACCAAATTTTCCAATTGATAGTGTGATTGAAAACTCCGACGTCCTCCGATCCCCGAGCAAGCTTGGTGACACTATAAAAAGAAAGGAAGGGGGAGGTAAGTTTTAAAGCTTAGTAAGTTCACATGCAAATAATAAGAAACATAAATCATACAATTAACATAAGGCAAAGTTTCATAAATGTCATCAAGTCTCATAAGCATAACTTTCTCATATGCATTCTTACCACATGTCTATAGCATACCGAGATCTTTAATCATGAGTTTATGTACATACCTGTACCACTGTGATCATAATACTTACTTTCTTGTCTTTAACGTGTTCATTAAGATTACCCATGGAACTTCTCTCTGAACTACCCTTTAAACACTTGGAATACTATCGGATACATTGAAATCTCGCACCTAAGTTCCCCATATGTAGCCAACGCTACCTTATATCACATATCACATGTTGCTCACTCTCGAGCTACTCATGGGTCTGCTCACTCGAACTGTCGGTCAGGATGTAGATACACGGGTTGCTCACACAAGCTATCAAGTATCCGTAACACATGCCAGACTACCCAGCCACCAGTAGAACATACAAGACTAGTACCCGGAATGCCAAAACAAGTGTAACATATATCATGAACTCAGACCACAACTCAATGAGCTCAGATCACATAGTTCCTAGTGACATGTCACTTGTATCCTAAACTATTCCTAAGGTTCAAACGGGATTCTTCGATATCACATTTCTATTGAGCTTGCTTGTAATGTCGATTTCAATATCCATAGCACCAATCACATACTCATGGAATAATCAAAGCATAATTCATAATAAAATTAAAGCATTAACACATGGTACAACATCACATTAATTATATATATACTTACCATACATGCAATATTAAAGCATTTAAAGTATGGTACATGTTGCATAATTTGCAAATGAACTTACCTCGGTACAAAATGATAGAAACGAGCTTAATCCTCGTAAACTTTGTTTTTCCCCCGATCAAGACCCGAATCACGTTTTTCTTGATCTATAATAACAAATTTAACTTGTTCAATACATACATTATTTAAAATTGTCCCATAATTCATACTTTGATAAAATTACATTTTTACCCCTAACTTTTCACTTATTTATACTTTAGTCCCTAAGCTCGTAAAATGAAATGCATGCATTTTCTTGGTTACCCAAGCCTACCCGAACCTATACCATGCTTATATCAGCCCACATTTTCTTTTATTTCACATTTTTACTACTCATTTTTACACTTTTTATAAACAAGTCCTTTTTAGGTGTTTTCACTAAAAATCACTTAGTAAAAGATGATCATCACACATCAAACTTTAATAATCTTCCATTAATCATCAAAATACAAACATGTCACACATGGTTCAAATTTCATACATGAACCCTAGCTCAAAATATCGCTAGAAATGGATAGATCATGCTTCAAGGACTTCAAAAATGCAAAGAATATCAAAAACGGGGCTTGGGAGCACTTACAATCAAGCTTGAAAAGTTGAAAACCCTAGCTATGGAACCCATGCAAATTTCGGGACACTAGGAGGAAGATGGACACAATTTTGACTTGATTTTTCCCTTTTTATTCTTTTATTTACCAAATGACAAAAATACCCTTTAAGCCATTCTTTCAAATTTTTCCTATCCATGCCCATTTTTGTCCAAATTTTTAAAACTTGGTCAAATTGCTATTTAAGGACCTCTAATTAATGAGCCAATGTAATTTCATGCTTGAAGCTTTTAGAACACAAGTTTTACAACTTATTCAATTTAGTCCCTAACGTCAAATTGGACACATTAAGCATAGAATTTCTTCATGAAAATTTCAAACAAATATGAAATCATATCATGGACCATCAAATAATCATAAAATAATTATTTCTATTTCAAATTTATGGTCTCAAAATCACTGTTCTGACTAGACCCTAATTTGGGATGTTACACACACGCCCGTGTGCCATGCTGTATGTTTGGCCGTGTAACTTTCTGACTTGCAAACCATAAAACCTACAGAGGACACACGGTCATTTCGCATGGCCATGTGTCACACATAGCTGAGTCACACGCCGGTGTCTCAAGCCGTGTGGACATGAAATAGGCCAAATTCAAGCCATTTCCATCACCATCCCAAACATGTACCTACAAGCACTTTGCGCAAAAATTCAAAGCTTCAAAACCTTACCAAAACATGCATGAAATGACCAATTCAAAAGACCAAACCCATACAACCAATATGCCATACAAGGCACCTCAAAAGTAAACATACAACATACTTAAACATATGCATATTTAACCATATTTCATTCATACACATCTAGTTCAATACCTTTCCAAAACATAACCTATCTTGACCATTTTGAAACTATACCATCACATACAAAATTGGCCATCAAAACATGCATCAAAACTTCGTCATATTAACACATATAAACAAGGTACCAAAAGTACCAAAAGTGCATCAATCCAAAACATCTTATACATGTCAAACTTATCAACTAACATTCAAACATAAGTCCACCTATACATGCCATTATAACTTTGGCCAAAACATCAAAAAACTATTGATATAATCATTGGATAATGTGATAGATCTCTGACGAGCTTCCAAAACAATCGAGCTTTCGATTATCTATAAAACATAGAAAAGAAAACTACGTAAGTATATAATGCTTAGTAAGTTCATAAAACATGAACATAACTTACCATTTCAAGCATAACATTAAAATTAAGCATGATATAATCCAACCATATGCTTGGCGCAAGCCTAAACACCATCAAAAACACATGTTAGTGCATTAACACATAATTCACTTGAATTATCATGAGGTAAGCTAGGTGTAAATGAATGTACTAGTTTGAATTCATCCTTTTCATGAACATAGATATACTTTTATTGAACATTTCCATTTCAAACCTTTTCATAGATTCATGACATAGTTCACTTGAACATTTACCTTTCTTTTCTTTTTCATGCTCGTTGAACCATTCAGAATAGTATCGGATACAAGGGGAAGCTTACACAAAGTGTGCTAAACATATAACTTTTCCTTTTCCATTACACCGTTGCTCACACGAGCTTTGAAATGGGCCTGCTCACACGAGCTGTGGGTCGAAATGTAAGCTACACAATATTTGTAACACGAGCTATGGAGTATCAGCAACAAATGCAGGACCTCAACCATCAGTAGGACATTCAATACCAGCACCCAAAATATAAAAACCCTAATGACATGTCATTTGTATCCTACGAATTCCTAAGGTTCAAACGGGGCTCAATAATCATCGGGACATCGTTGGATAAACATCATTTAGATAATGAAATATAATTCATGAACATACAGATCAATATAACATTAAATTATTATTTAATCATACAAACTTACCTCGACAAACAAAGCGTAAAAAAGTAGCTGATCATTTCGAAGCTTTCGCTTTTTTGCAATCTAAATCCGTTCAAGGTCTATATTGATCTAAATAGACAAATTCAATTCATTTAATACTTCTATTATTTAAGTCAATCCATATTTCTTATTTTTGCAAAATTACAACTTTCCCCTAACATTTTAACTTTTTACAATTTAGTCCTTAAGCTCATAAATTGAAATCTAAGCATTTTTGTCCTTATTTTTATGCTAGTTGATTTCACTAGGGACATCTACCAACTCATACAACTCATAATTTTATGAATTTAACTTAAAATTTTATCATTTTTACAAATAAGTCCCTAAATGACAATTTCATCAAAAATCCCTTTACAAAACTTGTTTATTTAACAAAAATGATTCATATTCTTCCATTAAACTTCAATAATCATGCAAGAACATTCATGGAAAAACCCTAAATCTTTAAAAATTTTACAATTTAATCCCTGGGCTAGCTAAATTAAGCTACAACGATCCCGAAAACATAAAAATCATTAAAAACGGAATAAAAAACCACTTACATGCAAAGGATGTTCTTAGCCGAATCAAATAACCCTAAAATGGTGATATTTTATCTTTAAAAATCAGTGGAAGAAGATAAATGGAAATAGAATTTTGTTTTGTTATATTTTAACCTTATTTACCTAACTACCAAAATAGCCTTTAAAAACTTTAACAATTTCAATAAAAACATGCCATGTATGTCCACTAACCACATAAATATTCTAATTACCATCTAAGTCCACTCATGTTTAAAATTCATAGCTAATTGATACCTTTAACTAATAGAACTCTACTTTTGCACCTTTTACAATTTAGTCATTTTCACATAATTAAGCATGCAAACGTCAAAATTTCTTAACGAAATTTTAATACGACCTTACTAACATCCCATAGACATTATAATATTAATAACATAATAATTTATTCATCGAATTTGTGGTTTCAAAACCACTGTTCTAATTTCACAAAAAAATAAGTTGTTACAATTATAATACTTAAAGTTGGGAGTCTTACCCCCAGAATTACCTACAGCAGCCCCTTTCTGCAGTTTATTTTCTTTGACTCTTTTTATAGGACAAGAATTTGAACCAGTAGAACCAAAATTTCTCTTAGTAAGGGTCTTACTTTTCTCCAATTTTTCACGTTCCACATGTTTGATCTCTTCCACAATTTTGGTTTTCTCCAATAGGGTTTCAAACCCATTCTTGGTGTGGAGCAACCTAAATTTTGAGATCATAACATAGCACATTTTCGAACCTCACACACTTATCCTGTTCTATGGCAACCATACCCTGAGCATAGCTGCTAAGCCTTAGGAATTCAGCCTCATATTCAGCGACAGTCTTATCCCCTTTCTTTAACTTGATGAATTCGAATCTACAGGCCCCCCACGTACTTAGTGCCCACATACTTCTTTTGGAAGGCTTCCTAGAAATATTCCCATGTCAAACATTTAGCCTGCATACCCCTTACAACAAACTGCCACCAATGGTAGGCCTCTTCCTTTAGCAATGGCACAGTACCCTTCAATTTTTGTTCCGGAGTACCAATCTAGATCCTCTAAAATCCTCTCTGCCTACTCCATCCAATACTCTGCCACAATAAGAGTCATTCCAACAACACCTTTAAATATTTTCGCCCCATTTGATCGAAGCCTCTCCGTAATAGATCCAAGGTTCCCCGATCCAATGATTGCCACCAGACATGTGAATGTCTAGACTGGAAATACTATAGCAAAATAGATAAAATATTGAACAACATTGTCCACAAGTATATGGGTCAAATTGTAATATAGAAGAATGTTACAACGAAACACTCCGGGAAGTATTCCAAGGATCATACCTAAAGGAGATTGAATTAAATCAAAATTAATTCTCTACACTACTAAGTTTAAATAGTAACGATTTAAAATTATATTACAGAAAAATAAAATAAACATCAATTAATCTAATTAACCTAAAAATTAATTAAACTAAAAATAATCCAATTTAACAATCGAAAATAATCCAATAAAACAAGTAGGAGCTTAACTCACTTCAGTGATCCTAATTAACTGTAAAACTCGAGTTTTATCAAGTTAGCTATTAATTAACTAATTATTTCCTCTGGTCTCTAACTAATTAACTAATAGACCAATATACGCTTACTTTTTAGCCTCACTTTCTTGATCGGGATAAATTATAAGGTACTCAGTAAATTTATCTCTCGATCTCATTTATTCTAGATTACTTTCTAAAGGCATCACTCCCAAGGGTTTAATCGCACATGATTTAAACCAATTAACATGGATTTCAACCCTCGTTCATTCATTAATTATTCACACATCCGTTTGTTAAACTCCCTAAGAAATTAGTTACTCATGGATTTAAATACAATAATTCCTATACTCATATTTAACATGAAAAACAACAAATTAAATAAAAGTAAGGAGTATAGAAAGAAATCCATGTCGATATTGATTGAATCTCTGAAGCGAAATATCCTTTAATAGTTGCGAAGATCACCTTGATTGCAATTGGAATCAACAACGAAATAAAGAAAAACTAATATATTAAAGCCTTGGATTGAAATCGAATCCAAGTTAAAATAGTAACAAAAATATAATAAGGACTAAATTGAAAAGAAAATAAAACTAAACTAAAAGCCTAAAATACTAAAATGGCTCATTCGGCCAAGCCTCTTCAAATTGAGACTTAACATTCTTATTTATAGAGTTTGTGCTTAGACCTAATTAGGGTTGCTAAACAACCCAAAATTCTAATTAAGATATATTCTGCGGACTAAAAATACCTCTAATTAAATTTTCATGTTCGTCACTAGATGTCGCGACACCATAGGACTAGTGTTGTGACACTGTCTTTATTTCCTGGGTATTTTGGCTTTGAAATTTGATGTTGCAACACCACTTCTCGATGTCGCAACATTGCAGTCATCCCTCACCTTCTAAGCCCGAAAATAGTGTCTTACACACTAAATAAAGCCATTAGATCATCCCTAGGCCCATAATGGCACATTAGGTCATAACATAACTCAAATTTGCATAAAAATGTTTATTTTGCATAAATTAAATACAAAGCAATAAAAGCTAAAAATGAAATAAAAACATATAAAAATGTTATAAAACAAACTCGTTAAGTGTAAAAAAAAAAAACCTTAATTTGCCACAACGAATTGTGGTAGATTAAACTCCCCCACTCTTAAGAAAAAATGCAACATATAAATTTATTTTAATTAAAAGTAAAAATAATATTTTTATTAAATAAGTTTAATTTTTAAGCATACATAAATATCTTGTGAAAATCTTACCGAAGATCTTCAAAAATGTATACGAAAAATATTAATAAATAGAATAATATTCAAAATGAAATATTAAAATTAATAAAAGGACTAAATTGAAATTAAAAATGAGTAAAAATGCATGAAAATCACTAATAAATTTTGGATTTTGAACGCAATTTAAACCGTTTCATTCATTTGGAATAAAAAAGAAAAAGAAAAAGAAGAAAGATCCGATTTTGTGGATCTTATGAGTTGCAAGACAACAAAAATCTGTTTAAGAATTTGAATAATATGAAAGTAATTATTATATATCTAATTAACTATATATTTACTTTAAATATAAAATTCTAAAAATAAATATTTTTTGTTTATTAATGTTAAGTTAATATTAAATACTGAATAATGGGAATACTGAATAAATTATATTTAAATATTAAAAAACTACATCGTATATGTTTATTTTTATTTTTGAGTATTACGAAAAAAAAAACTACATTGTAACAATATTTACAACTAATATTTTGATAATTGCATTGTAAAAAAAAATATTTGATAATTGCATTCATAAAATTGCTTAATTTTTATCTTTAAAACTTTGGGTAAAAATTAATATATTTAAAAATATACTTAAATTATCTTCAAAAATGAATATTCAAAAATTTTATGTATCCTTAGTATTCAAAATATTTTATAAACTACAATTTTTGAATAAATTATCTTTAAAAATGCATACAATTAAAAATATTTAAAATATAGTTTTTTTAAATATTTAAACTAAAATTTTTGAACATTAATTTTTGAAGATAATTTAAAATATTAATTTTTATCAAAAAAATTTATAATTTTCATTTTTTAGAAATAATTAATAATATGAAGCTATTTTATCTAAATCCAATTTAAAGTTATAGGGATAAATATTTAAAAATCAATTAAATGAAAAATGATTTTATCTAATTAAAATTTTGTTTTAAATCTAAACCTTTTTTATTTAATGGATAATCACCAAAAATAATAACTTTATGTGTAAATAAAAAATTGTTTAAAAAATATTATATTTTTATGCATTTTATTTAATTAATGATAAAAAATAAAACAATTAAATATAATGACACGTATAAATAATTATAATAATATTAAAATATTAAACAAATTATAAAAATATTAATATTTTATTTCGTTTATAGTTTCAATATTATAACACCCCCAACCCAATCCGATTTGTCAAATTTGGATCTTGGGCATTACTTACGAATACAGGCACAAACTTAGTCTACTTGTACAACTTTTGCTAAGTGATTTTTGGTAAAAATATAAAAAATGACCTATTTGTAAAAAGTTGTAAAACGGGTGTTAAAGTGTGATTAAATGAAAAATGTAGGTTGCTATAAGCATGTATAAGGTTCAGCTAGGCATGAGTATTGAAGAAATTGAGTACATTTCATTTTACAAGCCTAGGGACTAAATTATAAAAATGTTAAACTTTAGGGGCAAAAATATAATTTTTTCATAATGTCATTTTGGGCTGATTTGAATAGTATAATGATTAAATAAGTTAAATATGATATTATAGATCAAGAAAAACGAGGTTCAGAACTAGAACGGAGGAAAATAAGTATTTGACGATTAAGTCATTTTCATCATTTTTATACCGAGGTAAGTTCGTATGTAAATAATGCATTGTTTTAATTATGTGTTAAATACTTTATTATTGTATGAATTTTGATTGACCCTTGGACGTATTCAACAAAGTTTCAACAAGTGCGAAATCCTAATTGAACCTTAGGAATAGATAGGATACAAATGTCATGATATTAGGGTTACTGAGATTACGTGTAAGACCATATCTGGGATATGGCATCGATATGAGACTTCGTGTAAGACCATAGCTGGGTTATTGGAATCGATACGAGATTACATGTAAGACCATATCTAGGATATGGCATTGGTACGATACTGTGTGTACGAGATTCTCGAGTATTCTTTAGTATTCCAAGTGGTTCAATGGGTAATTTAATGGGTATGTCAAAGAAGAGAAAGAGCATGTAAGTATTACGAATTGGTACAGGTATGTACCTAAAGTTTATAAGCATTAACTTCATGAAATTGTGAGTTCATGATTTCCACGAGAATGATTTTGTGAAAACCTTGTGATTATTGGTCTATACTTGTGATGTATGAAATTCATGATAAATTCGGTTGAAGATCATATGATTGGCTTTTGAGCCAAATTGGGTTATGATATAGTGTGTTTTATTCACTTAAAATTGCGATTTATCAAATATGAGAATAAGGAAATATTGGCATAATTGCGTATTAAAATGGATATGAAAGTACTAGAAGGTAAAAGTTTAGGTAATTGAAAGATATTAAGATACAAGCATGGAAGTATGAATACACATAATCAATGTGCATGTTTACGATAAGGTTTGAAATGATTTGTTAATTTTTGTAATATGTTACAAAGGAGAGATAACAGTTGTTAGGCTAATGCCAAGATATGTTAAATTATGTTTGCAAATTGATAGATCAAACAATGTGACAAAATAAGTTATAACTTTGAGCTTTATAGTAATTTATATTATCTTGTATTTTTATTGTTGGACTCAGTATATGTTTGGTAAGAGTTGCTTATTATGTTCATACGGACTTACTAAGCTATATAGCTTACCCCCTTCCTTTCCAATGTTTTATAGTCCCGTCAAGCTAGCTCAGGTTGGAGATCGCCGGAGATCCTATCACACTATCAAGCTATCATTTTGGGTATTAATGAGTTCAAGTATTTTGAGTTTATGACATGTATAGGGACTCGGTCTTTTGGTTATATGTATTGGTTTGTAAAGATTCATGGCTTATTTTGTATATAGCCTTGGAAGTTAGCTAATGTTGGTTATGAGTATATTTATATTAATGTCATTTGTGAATATGGAATCTTGCATAATTTAATGTGGAAAGCTTGATGTTTTAAGCATGATTAATGATGGTACGAGAATGACATGTTATTGTCTTGGCTGTGATTGTTTGG
The DNA here is from genome assembly GCA_025698465.1 of Gossypium longicalyx. NCBI lineage: Eukaryota > Viridiplantae > Streptophyta > Magnoliopsida > Malvales > Malvaceae > Gossypium > Gossypium longicalyx. The sequence goes on along the minus strand of CM046996.1, from coordinate 43,507,372 downwards.
TTGCTCTTACATGCTTGAATTTGTGCCATGTGATGTTGTGTAGATGTGTGCAAGTGAGGATGGCAAAATTGCTTGGTAAATAGCCTTGTTTTTGTCTACACAAGTAGACACACGGGCGTGTGTCTAGGCCGTGTGTAACACACGGTCATCCCCATGGGCGTGTGATCCGGTTGTATGTCCCCTGCACCTAAATTGTTGCAAAACAGAATACTCAGTATCGTGTACACGGGTATGAGACACGGCCGTGTGTCTCAGCCGTGTGAAGGACACTGCCTGGGATATGGGCGTGTGCCCTGGCCGTGTGATTTCAATTTGTTCTTGGGTGACAAACAGAGAGTTACATGAGTTCGGGACACAGGCGTGTGTGACCATACGGCCTGCCCATGTTTTGGGCCCGATTTAGTCCCGAATCACTTCCAAAGCATGTTTTGGGCCTCGTAGGCTCGTGTTAGGGACTTTATGCTCGATTTCAAAAATTTTTAATTTAGACAAAAATTTATGACTCGAAAATGTTTGTTTACTTGTGTTTAAGTCTGATAATGCCTCGTACCCTATTCTGGTGTCAAATACGGGTAAGGGGTGTTACATTTAGTGGTATTGGAGTTATGATTTAGTCGATTCTCAGACTAGCCTAGAATGTGTGAGAGTCTAGCTATAAATGTCATATACAACCTGTGATAGTGTGATATCTCCCGACTCTGATGAAATTGTTTTGTTGAGATAGAGATGCTTTCCAACTGAGTTACTTTCAAAAATGCTAAAAAGTGATACTAAGACATTTGAAAACGTGCTTGTGATGAGTCAAAACTTGGAAAGGTATGAATAAAAGTTCATGATATGCACGTGATGAAGTACAAAATGAAATAACCATAAGTTAAGAAATATGGGTAAAATGTCATTGCTCCGGTTGAACATTATATTTCGATGGATTATGATGATTTTATGAAATGGATAAAATGTTATAAATGTTATGAAATGGATTTAGCTCGAACGAGTATTCCAGAGTAAGCCCTTTAGAGCATACGTTACTGAAATGATTTAGCCTGGACTAGCAATCCTGTTATAACATATGATGCTCGAGAGTGTGCTCTATGAATATGTGCCAAAAGGGGGACTTTTGAATATGAATTGACGGATTGTTGACATGCATACCTTGAGTATACTACCCGAATATCCATTAAAATTACAGTAGTTCAATGGAAATTATTCTTGAAATATGGAAAAGTGACACGCAATGAAAGTTTATATTGTGATAAGCAGCCATGTTTGTTTGGCATTCATATGATATTATGTGCCTAAATTATTTGATTAAGTGAATGCGATAAGTAAACTTACTCAAAATTTTGGAATGTATGTATAAGTGCACTTGTTTGAATAAGATAATTGGAAAGTTCGTGTAACATGAATATGTATGTTAGTTTGCTTGAAGTGAATTATATAACTGTGATGATATTATGATGATGATGAATGTTAAGTCACATATGTGTATATATGAGAGTCGAGTTAGAGGCTTTACGACCTCACCCCCTTACCAATGTGGTATTTTATAATGAAATTTCACGAGATTTATGTTGAATGAGCTCACAAGTGAGAGACTAAAGAGTTCAATAGTGGAATAAATGATAATGTGGTCAAAGTTGAGAATAGTTTGGCATGTGAATACAGTTTTGGAAAAGATGCCAAGTTATTCTAAAGATCATTCGGATTTTACAATGTCACGGTTAAAGAAAAAGTTAATCTCGACTAATCGACTCATTCAGGTATGATGTTTAAAGTACGTATTTGCTGAAATTTCTTCCGGATTGATTTTTGTTAGTGAACGGAATAATACGGGATTACTGATGACAAAATTAGTCAGAGAAATGATATTTGAATCGTAAAGATGTCTGAGTGTAACAGTTGTAATTGAATAGATTATGATGATCTCTCCTGGGTATTTTATATATTCATTTATCCACAGAGATATATGTGATTGTTCGTTTTTTGATGAAATTCTTATCGTATGAGAATGCCAGCTGATTATAATGTTAGATGAAAGCATTGTTGGTCTGGTTGGTTGATGATCAGCATATCTTATCTCTTTCCTTGGGGTTCTATTCTATTATGTTTGGAATAAAAGTTGATGGTGAAAATTTATGTGAGGCTATTCTTCTATTTCTACTAGATATTGTTCTATTATATATATATTTGGAAAAATATATTATCTCTGTTACAATTGATTCCATAGCGTGTAAGCATTGTTTTCCTTCTGGTTTTTTCTGAAGAATCATCAAGATCTTTATTATTCTTATATGAGTTATGTTATCGGACTTTCAGTATGGTATTGCATCTTGGATTTCTTTATCTCAGTTTTCTTATCATCTTTATTTCGTAAATTATCAATCTTGGCTCATCTTTAAAGTGTGTTCTTTGGCTTATGATAACTATGTCTATTATGGGTGTATTTCTGGCTCGATCATAGGAGCATGGTGATCCTGGTATCAGGGTTTCTCTAATTTTCGTGAAAGGAATTGACATCGGCAAAGGTATAGACAGTGGAAGCTCAAGCTAAAATTGTATGATGGTTTTCTTTTCTCAAGTAAGTTTCATTAACATCAATGAGTGCAATCAGGTTCTTGAGCTAATGCAGTTGTAAAGATCCTTGATTAGCATGTTAGGAGAATTATAAAAGATTGTATGCTTGAGTTATTTAACAGCATGAAGAAAGGAGTATTTCGATATGTTATTATTTGATAGTTGAGATCGATTCAATTATTTTTATCTGAGCGAGCTGGACAGTTGGAAGGTAATTTGAGTTATATGCATTTAAGTTTATCCTCAGGTAAGAAAATAAAATCTTGTATATTCATGGGTGAATAGATGGACAGTTTGAAGGAAGAATTCATATTCTAGAAAGTGTAATACAAAGATATACTTATTAGATTTATTCTAATTGAATGATGTTGTTATGAGTTAAAGTTGTTCCGATTGATAAAGTTATCACATTTGTGAAAGTTTGAATGGTCTGTTGCATGTTAGCAAAGTTGAAAACAATTGAAGGTGTTATTAACCGAAGCAATGGTTCTAGGTTTGTTTGAATTGAGTAAAGAATTCATGAATTTTCAACGATGCATTATTGAACGGATAGGAATGTGTTTTAATACAAGAACGTAAAGTGACAATTTATGCCTTCAAATGCTTAAAATCTCATTAAAAGAATTTTTTCGATGAGTGACTTAGATTCGACCATTAGTAAGTCTGTGTTGAGAAATCGATGACACCGTTTGTTCGATGAAAAACGTCATATGCTTCTTGATTCCAAGAGTATAAAGTATCTAATGTTACAGAAAAATCTGAAATTAAGACAACGTTGATGGCTTGAACTATTGAAAGATTGTGAATAGTTAATGATTAACTTTGGGAAAGTAGATATAGTTGTAGATGCTTGAATAGAAAGCCTTTGTTCATTTTGCGAGTGTTAGTTACATGATTAACCTTATTTGATGGAAGTTTGAATTTAGCTAAATTAAAAAGCTAAAGTGATATTTTCTTTGCAAGATTGAGAACCTCAGGAATGTGATAGTGAGTGGTAAACTAAATGCGTACAGTGTGAGATGACTTTTGATTTTTATTTATGTTATTATTACTCTGAGATAGAATTCACGCAATGAATTATCCAGAGCTTATGCAGAAATTGTTGTACGAGACTCAGTCGTAGCTCGTTTGTTCATTCAAGGAGTAATTCAGATCTTTGACTATATGCTCCAACACTGTGTTTTAGAGTTTAAAGGTGATAGAAAAAAAAGATATACAAAGTGGAATTGATTTGTGATTCTGAGGAAAAAGATGAAAGTGATTCATGAAAGTTGAAAGCAATTTCAGACCGATATAAGTAGTATACAAATTTGAAAATTTAAAATATTGGATTCGAGATCGATGATAGAGTGCTTTTGGTAGTATTTCCGTTGAAGAGGACTCTTCAATGAGGTAGAAGAAACTACGAGAACGTTACCCTAATCTCTTTTTTGGTAAGATTTTCGGGGACAAAAATCCCTAAGAGGGGAGAGTTGTAACAACCTGATTTTGGGTCCACTCGGAACAGTGGTTCCGGGACCACAAATCCAACGCAAAAAAAAATTATTTTTATTATATTTTATGGTCTATAGCTTTATGGAATGATTTCGTGAAAATTTCGTTCAAAAATTTTGACGTTTGGGCACTCAATTTAGTCAAAAGGACTAAATTGTAATAAGTGCAAAATGTGAGTTCTATAGGTTAAAGGTGTCTAATTGTTATGAAATTTTAAATTGGAGGTCCTTAAATGGTAATTAGACCATTAATTAAGTTGGTGGACAAAAATTGACATGGTTAGGTATGTTTCTAAAGTTTTTCATTAAGGGTATTTTAGTAATTTGGTAATTAAATGAATTAAAAAGCAAAAATAAAAGCCAATTTTTGTCCATCTTCCTCCCATGGCCAAAATTTCAAGAGGAAACCATGTCTAGGCTTTTTCAAGCTTCCAAGCTCAATTGTAAGTACGTTCTAGCCCTGTTTTTAATGATTTTTATGTTTTTGAAATCATTATAACATGATCTACCTATTTCTTGCACTAATTTGAGGAATGATTAAGGTCTAAGGTTTGAACCATGTTATACATGTGTGTATTTTGATATTTAATGATAGAAAATACATGTTAGTTGTTAGATAAACGACTTCGCTAAATGATTTTTGGTAAAAATGTCAAAAAGGGCCTATTTGTAAAAAGTTGTAAAATGGATGTTAAAGTGTGATTAAATGAAAAATGTGGGCTGCTATAAGCATGTATAAGGTTCGGCTAGGCATGAGTATTGAAGAAATTGAGTAAATTTCATTTACGAGCCTAGGAACTAAATTGTAAAAATGTTAAACTTTAGGGGTAAAAATATAATTTTTTCCATAGTGTGATTTTGGGCTGATTTGAATAGTATAATGATTAAATAAGTTAAATGTGATATTACAGATCAAGAAAAACGAGGTTCGAAACTAGAACGGAGGGAAAACAAGTATTTGACAGTTAGGTCATTTTCGTCATTTTTATGCCGAGGTAAGTTCGTATGTAAATAATGCATTCTTTTAATTATATGTTAAATGTTTTATTATTGTATGAATTGTGATTGACCCTTGGACGTATTTGACAAAGTTTCGACAAGTGCAAAATCCTGGTTGAACCTTAGGAATAGATAGGATACAAATGTCATGACATTAGGGTTACTGAGATTACATGTAAAACCATATCTGGGATATGGCATCGATATGAAACTTCATGTAAGACCATAGCTGGGCTATTGGTATCGATACGAGATTACATGTAAGACCATATCTGGGATATGGCATTGCTACGGTACTATGTGTACGAGATTCTCGAGTATCCTTTAGTATTCCAAGTGGTTCAACGGGTAATTTAATAGGTATGTTAAATAAGAGAAAGTGCATGTAAGTATTACAAAATGGTACAGGTATGTACGTAAATTTTATAAGCATTGACTTCATGAAATTGTGAGTTCATGATTTCCACAAGAATGATTTTGTGAAAACCTTCTAATTATTGGTTTATACTTGTGATGTATGAAATTCATGTTAAATTCGGTTGAAGATCATGTGATTGGCTTTCGGGCCAAATTAGGTTATGATATAGTGTGTTTTATTCATTTAAATTGTGATTTATCGGATATGAGAATAAGGAAAGATCGGCATAATTGCCTATTAAAATTGTTATGAAATTATTGGAAGGTAAAAGTTTAGGTAATTGAAATATATTAAGATATATGCTTGGAAATATGAGTACACAAAATCAATGTGCATGTTTACTATGAGGTTTGAAATGATTTGTTAATTGCTGTAATATGTTACAAAGGAGAGATTACTGTTAGGCTAATGCCAAGATATGTTAAATTATGCTTGCAAATTGATAGAGCAAACAATGTGACGGAATACGTTATAACTGTGAGCTTTATAGCAATTTATATTATCTTGTGTTTTTATTGTTGGACCTAGTAAATGTTTGGTAAGAGTTGCTTATTATGTTCATGCGGACTTACTAAGCTATATAGCTTACCCTCTTTCCTTTCTCATGTTTTATAGTACCGTAAAGCTGGCTCGGTTGGAGATTGCCGAAGATCCTATCACACTATCAAGCTATCATTTTGGGTATTAATGAATTCAAGTATTTTGAGTTTATGGCATGTATAGGGACTCGGTCTTTTGGTCATATGTATTAGTTTATAAAGATTCATGGCTCATTTTGTATATAGCCTTGGAAGTTGGCTAATGTTGGTTATGAGTATATTTATATTAATGTCATTTGTGAATGTGGAATCTTGCATAATTTAATGTGGAAAGGTTGATGTTTTAAGCATGATTAATAATGGTATGAGAATGACATGTTATTGTCTTGGTTGTGATTGTTTGGTTAATTTTACATGCTTGAATTTGTGCCATGTGATGTTGTGTAGAAGTGTGCAAGTGAAGGTGACAAAATGGCTTGGTAAATAGCCTTGTTTTTGTCCATACGGGTAGACACACGGGCGTGTCTCTAGGCCATGTGTGACACACGGTTAGTCCCATAGGCGTGTGATCCGGCCATGTGTCCCTTGCACCTAAATTGTTGCAAAACAGAATGCTCAGTATCGTGCACACGGGCATGAGACACGGCCATGTATCTCTACCGTATGAAGGACATGACCCCGGGACATGGGCATGTGCCCTAGCCGTGTGATTTCATTTTGTTCTTGGGTGGCAAACAGAGAGTTACACAGGTTTAGGACACAGGCATGTGTGACCACACAAGCGTGTCCCAGGCCATACGGACGTGTGACCCCTGTTTAGGCAAAAATTTTCTAAGTGTTGTAAAATTTTCTAAAGTTCTAGATTTAGTCCCGAATCACTTCCAAAGCATGTTTTAGGCCTCGTAGGCTCGTGTTAAGGACTTTATGCTCGATTTCAAAAAGTTTTAATTTGGACGAAAATTTATGACTCGAAAATGTTTGTTTGCTTATGTTTAAGTCCGGTAATGCCTCGTACCCTGTTCTGGCATCGAATATGGGTAAGGGGTGTTACGATAAGGGTTTATGCTTATAGGGTTCGCTAGAATGGCTATCCTTCATATTTCGCCACAGATGCTACTCTTTCATATTGCGCCATAAAGGCTACTCTTTCATATTTCTCCACAAAGACTACTCTTTCATATTTGGCCGTAAAGGCTACTCTTTCATATTTCGCCACAAAAGCTTTTCTTTCATGACGCATTTACGATATGGATTTGCCTAAATTCATGTTATGTGAGGTTTGTCCATCATCGTCCTGGAACATGCAGAGAATCTCATTAGGCAATCACTGTCTTTTAATTCCTTTCGAAAGGTGCCATGGCCATAGGATTTCCTTTTATAGTTCATGTTTAAAGTCCCAAGAAACCCCTTTATTACAACACTACGGTGAATAGACAAGAACTCACTTGACAGAACCAACCTGTATTGAAACAACCCTCATTCACCATTTAGATCACTAACTTACTCTTAATAGAACTTACCTCATAGCATATATCTAAGACACACATATATGATCAAACCTAAACATCTCAGATTCCATGCCATAACATGCATTCTATCCTCAACATTCATTCATATAGTTGCATGATAATCATACTATACTTTTCTAGCTTTAGTTTCATCGCTTAATTAGTTTCTACAAAGATATTTCATACGAATAATATTCATGTAAGAGTCAACTTAAAGACTCACATAACAACCATAGATAGCATCTTGAACCCCTGATCTAATCAGGAACTACAGCAACCACTACTTATAAAACATAATAACACCATTAAAACCCATTCGTAACATTTACCATCATCACAAGCCCAAATAACCCTTATATAAAGTTTTACTTCTTCATCTTACTATACGTGCACTTATTCTGACTTAATCTTTCATAACTTTAACAAACGGAGTCACAATACTTACCTTAAGATGGAGTAGTTACTAACCAAGAACCCGATTTTCAACTCCAACTTAGAGAGGAAGTAATACTTTAGGTTTTTCTTAAGATTTTGATAGTAGTGCTTCTTGAAGAAGAAAGTAGAAAACTCTCTCTTTATTTAACCTAATTATCCAATAATGTATTCTAAGTCTTTATTAGGACTTGAAAAATGTCACATCCTTACTGAATTATCTTATCCAAAGGTCTAAAACTTCTGAGAAACCTACTTAAGTATCCCCTTATCTTTTAATTATCCTGCTTCATATTTAATTGGTTCCTAACCAGCTTACCTTACAACTTAACTTGTATAGTATTACAGTAAAAAGGTGCAATATACTTCTGACATGAACTCATACACTCTATACTTTTTTACTTGGCCATTATATTATTCCAACTAACATAGAAATCTAACATAGAAACTTCATTAACTTAAACAGATAACTATATATGCTCACTTTATACACCGAAAGATGTACTTGGGTGAATACTACTCCGCCAATCATACTACTTTAGGACTATACTCCAAACCTTGTACTCATAAGAACTAGGGTGTTACAATATTTATTGATGTCCATGAAACCAACTAAAAATTTGATAAAAGCAAGTGCACCTATCAATTAATAGTATAGCTATGATGAGTATAGATATCGTTCCCACGAAGACTAAAAGTACTAGTAATTACCGTCTTCTTATTATTTAACCAACAAATTAGAGTGAATGATTAAAACTAAAATTAACTAAATTAATTAACTAAAAACAAGATTACTGTCTTTCTATTATTTAACCGACAAATTAGAGTGAATGATTAAAACTAAAATTAACTAACTAAAAATAAGACAAAGAACAAATCAGGAAAATAATCGATTAACAACCAAGGAGCAAAACAATGCCCAAGAAAGAATCCACCTAGACTGCATCTGTCATTATTAATCTAAATTAAACAATTTATTCACTTAATATTTTGATCCATAGAAATCCCTAAATTATGCTAATATCTCTCATCAAGACTAAGAGTAACTGGTTCTAGGTTGATTAATTGAAATTTCTTTCAAATTAAAACCTCTATTATCGCATTAACTCAATCTATGGATTCCCTATTAGATTTTATTCTAATTCGGTAGATTTATGTCGTCCTATTTCTAGGATTGCATGCAACTCCACTCAATTATGCTAGATCTACTCTTAAACAGGGTTTATTCCTCCTCTAAATTAAGACGTCAAATATGAATTAATAATCCAAAAATATTAAATTAGAATTCAACACACATAACTAAGAACAAGATTCAAGTATTTCTTGCGTAAAATAAAAATTAAAAGCATAATTCATCATAGGGTTCATCTTCCCTAGATATTTAGAAAATTAATTCATAATTACGAATAAAAACATCTTAAAGACAATATAACCACAAGAAATAAAGAAAATTATAATAAACTTCAAAGAAATTAAAAAGAAATCTTCAATCTGGGTGGAAATTTGCTTCAAAGTCAGCTTCAATGGTGTTTTCCGAGTTGTTTTCTTCAATATTCTCTGACGGCTCCCTTCTCATCTTCTTATATTTGGTATTTATAGGTTTTAGAATGCCCAAAAAACCTAAAAATTGTGTTTTTCTACATATTTGAAGTGTGAATCACGAAATCCACACAACTTGGCACATGGCTGTGTGGCAACCTGTATGGCTCACACAGTCATGTGTCTAGCCCGTGTGGCTCTTGAAATTTGCTCCAATTGTTTGATTTTCACTCCATTTTTGCTCGTTCTGCTCCCAAATGCTTTACTAAGTATAGAAACATGAATTTAAAGGATTAGGAGCATACAATTCACCATTTTGCATTGATTAATCATTCAAAAATGCATTAAGAATGGGATTAAAATATGTTACTTTTGACACTAATCAAATATCCTCACACTTAAGTGTTTGCTTGTCCACAAGAAAAATTCTCAACCCACAATAAAGTTTCATTTTTCTCAATTTTTCATTTTTATCAATAATGTCTCAAGATAATTTGCAAACAATCATGCATTGGTAATTCAACTAAAAGAAGACTAAAGGTTCAAGTAGTCCAAGCTAAATTTTTATAGCATAAAAACATACACTACAGTAAAACAAGTTTTTAGCGGCATTTTTAGTGGCGTTTAGACCAAAAACGCTGCAAAAGTTATACATTAGTGGCGTTATATCACTAAACGCCGCAAAATGATAGAGCTATAGCTGCGTTTATGATAAAAACGCCACAAAAGGTGAAGCATTAGCGGTGTTTATGATAAAAACACCGCAAAAGGTCAAGCATTAGCGGCGTTTTTAGCAAAAAAAAAACATTTTATTTTAGTGTTTAGGGTTTAAAATTTAAGATTTAAAGTTTATATTTTATAGTTTAGGGTTTTATGGTTTATGGTTTAATGTTTAGTATTTTGGGTTTAGGGTTTAAGTAAGCAATAAGATTCTTTTTTAATTACTTTTGTACCTTGCAATATATATAGGGTTTAGGGTTTATGGTTTACGATCGAGAGTTTAGGGTTTAGGGTTTAAGTTCTAGGGTTTAAGGACTAGAGTTTAGGGTTTAAGGTTTTAGTGTTTGAGAAGTTAAATTTTGTCAAAATCAATTTAGATAAATTCTATTAGCTGCAGAAAAGATTAAACTCGTGGATACAAACTCTTCGTATGGAAGTTTGGTTTCATTTTTTAAAATTATTTTTGTACACAATTATAAAATTTTACAAATTAAATATATTGTTTGAAGCAAAACAAACTAAATTTAAAGGAATTTAAGAAATAATTAAACTATAAAAATTTATTACTATCAAAGGCATTAGCGGCGTTTTAGACAAAAACGCCGTAAAAAACATTTTACCTTAAATAAAACGGCACCGTTTTAGGTGTCGTCTTTACTGGCACTAGCGGCGCTAGGTTAAAAACACCGCAATAGATTGTGCATTTTCGGCGTTTTTTGTAAAAATAGCCACAAAAAATTTAATTGAATCAAAACACTATCGTTTTAGTTGGCGCTTTAGTGGAATTAGCGGCGCTTCTTAAAAAACGCCGAAAATTTTTTTTTCATTGAACCCAAACGTCGTCATTTTAAGTGGCCAATTTTTTTGGAATTAGCGGCGCTAGATAATAAGCGCCACAATAAATCATCATTAGCGGCGCTTTTTAGGAAACGCCACAAAAAAATTAATTGAATCAAAATGTTGTCATTTTCTATGGTGCTTTAGTGGAATTAGGGCCGCTTTTTAAAAAACGCCGCAAAGAAATTTGTAATTGAACACAAACGTCGTCGTTTTGGGTGGGTAGTGGATTTAGCGGCGCTAGATTATAAACGCCGCAATAGATTAGCATTGGCGGTGCTTTTTAAAAAATGCCGCAACTCTCATTTTTTTTTCATCCATTTTATCCCCAGTTGTGCTCCAGATAGTTGGTATTTTTCCCCTTAACAAAATTTCCCCAATTCCCTCAATTCTCCCCTAATCCCTAAATTTTCACCCAAATCAAAATCTCAACCCATCTGTCGCTGTAGACTTCGACCCGACCACCTGCTGCATTGCCCTCAACTAACCCCTCTTCTGCATTGCCGTCGCCTTGACTCTCCACTGCCGCAGCCAATCAGTAAATTTCACTACTTTGTCGTCACTTTTCCAAGATTTAACATGGCTAGATTTTCCTTTAATTATGTTCTGTAAGTTGTGTATCATTGTTCTGGGTTTCTGATTGGTTGAAAGAATATGTGGGTTTCTTATTTACTTAACCTGTAGTATCAGGCTTTTTGCTTTATTGATTTTGTAAGGTTGAGGCAAATGTTGGGGTTTGTCAACATTTTCATATTTCTTTCCTGCATGTTGGTAACAGAATAAATGAACATATTTGCTGTCCTTGATGCTTGTTTTCTTATTCAGAGACGGAGTTAGAATTCGAGATTGCAATTTTTGATATGGATTCAGATATCCGCAAGTATTGGACGATATTTATTTATTAATTTTGCATATTGTAATAATCTTTGAATGTTAAAAGTATTATTTGTAGAGAATATTGTAATATCCATTATAATAAAAATTTTAAATATGTTATATAGACTTTATTTTGAATTATTCCTCTATGTTAATATGCTATATATATATTCAATTAGAGTGTCAATGTAAATTTTTTTAGTCTCGCCCAAATGATAGTAGTTAAATCTGTTTGGAGTTTTATTTTGCTATTAGTTTTGTATTATGTGTAAAGTTATAGATTTAAGTGTTGATTTTTCTTTCAAATATTGGATCGTTTTACTTAATTTAGTTTTGCCATCCAGATTTTTGCCATCAAGTTTTCTATTATCTGGCATCCAGTTTGCTTAGCCTCAATCCACATTGTCTCAGGTAAGACAGTTTCCAATCTTTGCATGCTTTGCCTTTTCATTATGAGTTTATGAGTTTACCAACATTTTTCTAGATTTACCAAAATATTTACAACTTTACCAATATTTTTATCCATTTACCAATTTTTATACAGATACACTAAAATATCTAATATTTTACTAGTCTTATTTTCGTAATAAGTGTTATCTAGAAGGATCAATTGCTGAAGGTTACTTGGCAGATGAGTGTTGACTTTCTGTTCTAGATATTTAGAAGATGTTGAAACAAGACTGAATAGACCAAGTAGAAATGTTGGGCTCACTGATCTTAACTTGGCCGAAACTTATTTACTTCAAAGTTATGGAGAACCAATCAATAAAGTTGAAATTACAGAATTAGATGATAGATCTTGGATACAAGCACATCGCTATGTTTTTTTTCACTACGATTCAATTGAACCATTACGTAAGTAAGTTCTAGAATTTGATAAATATTCATCTTTTTGATTTGTTTATCTTCTAACCAATTAAACCTCTTTTTAACATAATGAGTACAAACAAATCTTGAGATCTCGTTCACGTTCCCGAAGATTACAACATCAAGAGATTAATAAGTTATTCACAAAATCTTTTCATGAACGGTTAAGCGAAACGGTATGCAACTGAAGTTAATAAGTTACACATAATCACTATATTTTGTATCAAATAATAATGTTTTCTCATAACATTTATAATTACTCAATTTACTTTTGATTCAATAGGTTTGGAGTGGGAAAGACGTCAATGATGAAGTTAAATGGCTTTCCCAAGGTCCGAATAGAGTAGTAAAAAGATATAGTGCCTTTATTATCATTGGATTCAGATTTCATACAAAATATCGCGAGAGATTGAGGAGAACTCAAAATTATGGAATTGTTGTTAATTCTTCAATTACAAGTTATGCTAGTGTTAGGGAAGTAATCTTGTTGAAGGAAATGTAGAGTATTACAGACTTCTTACTAACATTATTAAGTTGGATTACTATGGCAAATGGAAAGTTGTCTTATTTTGATGTGATTAAGTTGATGTTAATATTGCTCGCAGAATTAAAAAAGATCAATTTGGTTTTACAATGGTGAATTTCTCTCGCTTGATTCGCACTGGACAACAATTGATAGACGAGTAGTATGTATTTTCTTCTGAAGTGAAACAAGTTTTTTATTCAAAAGATCCAACTGATGAGGGTTGGTATGTTGTAATCCGAAACACCCCTAGAGACTTGTTTGACATGGGCAATGGAAGTAGAGATGACATCGTCGAAAGATCAGAAACTTTGCCTTTTCCAGAACAAAACTTAAATGAAAATATCCTAGTACTAGTACACAATTCAATGGGTTCGCCAGGATATGGATGAAGATATTTATGAATTATGATGTAGTAAGATTTTACGATTTTTTAATTATATGTAATATTATAATTTAAATCTTAGTCTTGTTAAATATTTCAACTATTTTATATGTACTATTATTGTTGTAATTAGTTACTAAAATTTCTACTATTTTATGTGTATTGCAGAAAAAGTACCTAGAAGAAGATCACGAGATCTAAGTATTGTTTAGAATACTCCAAATTCAGAAGAAACAAATAGTGAACAATAGACTGCTATTGGATCTTTGAATGTTCCGGAAACACCTGACGATCCTGTAGAAATTCAAAGTAATGTTAAATTTAATTTACATGCGTGTTGACTTTTATTATTGATTTCTTTTTCAAATTCTTATATTATAATATACCATTTTTCAGCTGAAAGTTGTGGGACGTGCAGAGGTCGAGGACGTACGCTACTTAAAGATTTATACTAGTTAAATCCTATCGAGCGTGTCAAAGCATCTAGAAACAATCTTGGTCAGCCTGTTGGATCAAAAGCTCGACTTTTAGCAGGACATTTGGGCATTATAGCACGAAATGCCAATATGTTACCTATCAACTACGAATCATGGCATCAAATGCCTAATAGTAACAAAAATCAAGCTCTCAATAATATTAAGGTAACAAAACATGAATGAAATTTATAATACTTTGGTTTAAGTTTCATTTATATTTACTTTCTAAACTTGTGTTTTTTTAGGAGAGATTTGATTTAGAGGTCTCGGATTCTTATATCAAGAAGGCATTAGGGAAAAAATGGAGAGACCGTAAAAGCACTTTAAAAAAAGAATATTTTAAGAAAGATATAAGCCTCGAAGAGAAATTGCAAAATGTCCTGTCGTGAATGCTGAGGTACCAATGGGAATATACGGTTAGATTTTGGAATTCAAAGAAAGGAGAGGTATTACATACTTCCAAACTCTTATAATTATTTCGGTTTATAGTATTTACTGTATACGTAATAATAATTTCATAATGTAGGACCGTGAGCGAGTTGGAACAAGCAGCAGGCGAAAACAAAAATTCACGCACACAGTAGGGTCGAAAAGTTTTGCTTATGTTGCTGAGGCCAAGGTATTTTGAATTTATTAATTGTGTCAAATATTAATAAATATTAATTACTTTAAATTAAATAATATTTTTACTACTATATTTTAAGAACTCTCGTCTGGTCAAAAAGTTGGACGCCTTTAGCTATTGACATTACACATAGGAAGAAAGATGGATCTCCAATGACTTCTGAAGCTGGAGAAATTATGGTATATTTATTTAATAAAATTTGATTTATTTTAAATATTTATAATGTTTAATTATAATGGTTTAATTATAATGGTTTAATTTGTCGTTAGTAGTTTTAAATAATGTTAAGTTATGTTGCATTTGTTTTTATTATATATTTCATTTCTAACTCTTTGATTGATTTATTAGGAGAAATTAAAGGATAAAAAGGTAGAGTATGAAGCGATTGCTTCGAGTGATAGTTTTGTTAATCTTGAGGACTTTGATAACAAAATTAATACTGAAGTTTTGGGTCTTGAAAGGTATGGTCGGGTTCGATTTCAAGGATCTAGTGTTAACTCAACCCAATATTTTGGATCCAGCTCGCAGCAATACATGCCTTCGGGAAGTCAAGCTCAGGCTGAAGTTCAGAGGTTAAAAGACCAGATGGCTCAGATGCAAGGGAGCATAGTTGAGCAAATTACTCAACTTAAAGTGGAGGCAGCATCGAGAGAAGTAGAGGTTCAAAGAAAATATGAAGAACTCTAGCTACAACTTAAAGAGGAGGCAACTATGAGGGAAGCAAAGCAAAATAGAAAATACAATGAACTCCAGCTATAGCTTCAGAATATGATGAAGATGTTTTAGCAGTCACAGAATCCACCATCTTAGACGTTTATTTTCTTATTGTAAGAATGTTTTAACAATATAACTTTTAACATTACTGTAAGAATATTTTATTATTTCATTTATTAATTTAGATAATATATCTTTCATTGGATTTTTCAAGTATCATTTAGATTTGCTGCTGTTGGTTGGATTTGATGTTAAAGGAAGTTTGTATATGAATGAAGATAGGATATTAGAAATCTGCTAAAATTAGTGGCGTTTTTACTAAAAACACCACAAAAGAACATGACCTTTAGCTGCGTTTTTGTAAAAGCGCTGCTAAAGGTCATGTTCTTTAGCGGCGTTTATATGAAAAGCACCGCTAAAGGTTACGTTCTTTAGCGGTGTTTTTGAGAAAAGCAGCACTAAAGTCATGTTCTTTAGCGGCGTTTGTGTGAAATGCGCTGCTAAAGGTCACATTCTTTAGCGGCGCTTTCTCAAAAACGCTGCTAAAGGTCATGTTCTTTAGCGACATTTTTTTACATAAACGTCGAAAAATGTTAGCGGCATTGTCTTTAGCGGCGTTTTTGTGGCGCTTGTAAAAGCGCCTCAAATAGTTTTAGCGACGCTTAAAGGCCCAAAAAATGCCGCTAAAAACATGTTTTGCTGTAGTAATAGTTGTCTCCTCTATCTAAATAATTACCTTAAATTTAAAATCAACAAGAATTGATATCCTCACTAAAGATTCACTCAAAGTCTTTAAGGTTCAAATCAACAGTCAAACAATAAATGTCATTACCATATGCTTGCTTGAAAATCAATACTCCACCACTATAAAATAAGATGACACACCAATCAAGAAGTCATTAAAAGGTTGTAATGGGTCTTAGGTTAAGGGTATGGAAAAGACCAAAAAAATGGTTATAATCGATATTAAGTTGATAAATTACCAAATTAGAAAAACAATCAAATGTTGAATTAACAAAATTTACATAAAAAAGAACTACGGAATAAGAATGAGCTTTTCAACGAAAAATGAAACTAACAATTCAAGCTCAATCAAACTTTTTTTTTCTTTCTTCTTTTTTTTTGAGTTTTTTTAAATTTTTTTAGAACAAAATAAAAATTCAGCAATTCAAAAAAATGGAACATAGTTAGGCAACTAACCAAATCAAATCTAGACAATTAACAGGTTAATAAAAAAATGTGTCAGGATCAACGGGGCTTACTAAGGGTTAATTCAATAGGTAAGCTTTTTACAGGTTAAGTGGGTTAAAACCTAAGATCCTCTATCATCTTAGTATATCAAATCAATGGTGTGGTCTCGACATGCATAATCAAAGTAAATTCTAGAATAATAAATCTAGTTGACACACTCACAACCAAAACTAAAATGAGTACGAAAAATATATGCTCTATATGCTCAAAAGCTCACAAAAAAATGGTTTTGATGTCAAACTTACAAATTCAAATTTTCAAAATAATTATTCAGTTCAAGGAGACAACCTAAAATATAATTTCTGAAAAACAACTTATCATGCTTGACTCTTTCGTGTCTTAAAGACTAAATCAACCAATATCCAAATATCCACAAATAAATCCAAAACAACATCACTAAAAATTCTAAAAACCAAAAAAAATTCACTCTAATAGAGGGTATGAGAAAATTACTTAAACACAAAAAATAATTTAGGGATTTTATCACAACTCTATAAATAACCTCTCTACACTTAAGATGTACATTATCCTCAATATACAAATAGATATAAGCACAGACTAAGCATAATATCAAAAGAGAGGTGGAGAATTGAAACTGCCTTGAATATGTATGAAATCGCCAGGATAGAGAAAACTAGAATTGTGGCAATTCTAAATGTAGTGCATGTTTCTGAGCAAACTAATAAGAGAATAAACACAAATAAATAAAAAGATTAAGAAGTTACAAACACGAATAAAAAAAACTATCAAAATAAGAAAAATGAAAACATAGTTCAAAATGAAAATAAACTAAAGAAGTCACACAAATAAAAATAAAACAACCAAAAATAAAATAAATAAAGTAAAGAAAACAAAAACAAATTAGTGATTGTCGTCGTGAGAGGCGTCAGGATCATGAGGCGCGTGCTCAGAAGAAGAGATATGAAAATGTTGGTAGATTCGCTACAAATACACCTCAACGGTATCGAGTCGTACTGACTGCTACTGCATATGATAAATATCGGCAAGTTTGATTGAATGTGTAGGGTGCAGCAGTAGTAGGCAGTGGAAGAGTGGTACTAGGCATGGGTCGCGGTGGTGCTGGTGGTACTGGTTGTGGGGGATTATTATCATGGTGCTCATCATCCTCATGCTATTGATTCACTTGTAGCAACACCTACTGATCACTGAAAGGCCCAGGCTGACAAGTGATCATCCTTATGTGTTTCATACTATCCAAACCCTATGGTGTCATATCCCCAACCAAAGTAAGAGTACCAATCTAATCGAGTGTCTTGAAGAGGCCGAAGTAACGAGCTAAACGTATGACATATGGGCCCATACAAAGAGGTTCTCTGCATGATCACTCACTCTAGTTACGACAACACTGTGCTACGAAGTGGGCTAAATCAATCAGATGTTGCTCATGTATAATCCATAAGAAATATGTGTTTAAAGTGCCCACGACGGTTGTACTCTCCTTCCAGCCAATCAAAGTATGAGCTAGGATAGCATAAATGTATCACAAGGCTGGATGAAGGCATTGAGCCTTAGACTGGCTCGGGTTATATGGAATGCCAACATCAGTGCTCTCCAACTAGCAGAGAGAGGCTACATAATGGATTTTTCATGAAAGGGAGGAGAGATCTGTCGCTACTAAGAAATTATCGGAGCATAGGCTAAGAGTAACACCAGAACCTACAATAGTGAAATGTCAAGCGATACCCCTAAGACAAAATGTATAGCTCATGGATCATCCCCCGACGGTAGCACTAGCTGTAGGAAAAAATAGAGTAAAAATCCAATGTAAGTTCAATTATTTCGGCTCCACGATCAAGAAGAATCATTCCCATTGAGTCACGTTTAGTAAAGTATGAACTAGTGCAAATAGACCCACAGTCTGAAGGGCGACCCAATCAATGCACCGACCCAAACCCAGTGCTCTATCTTTTAGATGCTGGTACCTCTCTTCATAAGGTGGATGGTCAAAAGTAAGGTATTGGTGGTGGTCGATCGGCAATAAGGAAGATAAAGTCCTTGTAGGTTTTCTTTTCTTGGAATGAGTGGGGACTTACTCTTTCCTCGTGTGTTCAGTATTATGTACCAAACAGTGGGAGTTGATTTAGCAGACAACAGTGACATAGGGGAGGTACATACGATGGTAAAGGAATGAAGGTTGGAGACAGTAATGAATGGTGACAGGAGGACGGAGTAGGGGAGGACATGACGGTGAATAGTGAAGGATTGTTTAACGACAACAGATATGGGGGTTGTGTAGTCAACTGAGTGAGGGGAGAAAGGGAAAAGGGGAGTCAAAAGTAAGGGGTGTCGTGGTTGATCAATGAGGGGGGAAGGGGACAGAGATGTGGCGGGGACGGTGAAAGAGACCGGTGGTGAGTTTGGTCGATGGAAAGAAAAGGAAGGGAGAAGAAAGAAAAAATAAACTATGCGCAACGGACAGGGGGAATAGGGTTCAAAGTTGGAAGGGGAAGGTGGAGGGGTAAATGGCCCGTGATCGACGGCGAAGGTGTAGATTGGAAAGTAGAGTGGCGGCTAGGGTTGTCCTTAGAGGGAACGACAGTTGGTGTGTGAGGGAGAAAGGAAAAAGATGTTATGGTCTGTGTTTAAACAAGACACGATCATGTAAATGGCCCGTGTTGGGCCACACGGTCGTGTCTAATGGTCCGTGAAGGAATGTTAGCCCGTGTGTCACTCAAAATATAAAAAATAATTATGCCCAGTTTCCACATGACCTAGGACATGCCCATGTGTCCATGCTGTGTGTGATCATCCTTCGCTTCTCCCATGCCCGTGTGCGAAGCCGTGCAAGATACACGGTCTCACACAAGGCCGTGTCTTTAACCCGTGTAACTCACTGTTTTGAAATAAATTTGAAAAAATTCGCTCTAGTATACACACGACCTTAGACATGCCCATGTGTCCAGGCTATATAGATCACCCCAGACCATGTAACCCTTTTTTTTCAAATATATTTTTTCCTTTTTTAAGTAATAAAATTAAAAATAAATTGAATAAAAATTTTTTTGAAGGTTTTTTAAAATTTAATTAATTTATTTATTTTTTAAGGTTTTTTTTAAAAGAACATCAAAGTAAATAAAAATAAATAAATAATATATATAAAAAACACTCGGGTTACCTTCCAAGAAGCGCTTATTTAAAGTCTAAGCTTGACTTCCCTTTTTAGGCTCACAGTTACGTGGATCTTGAAGCTAAAGCTCCTCTATCTCGTTATCAGTTTTACTACCAAAATAAGGTTTGAGACGAGTATTGTTTACCTTGAACGTGCCAAATTCAAAATGTGTTACCTCAATTGTACCGTATGAAAAAACATTTAGTACTACAAATGGGTTCGACCTGCTTGACTTAAGCTCCGAAGGGAACATTCGTGGATCTAATTTGTCTAGAAATACTTTGTCCCCAACTTTAAATTGGTTCTGCCTCTTTACATGCACATCATGGCATTTCTTTGTTTCTTCATTGTGTTTTTTCGGTTTCTCATAAACATTCATTCACCATTTATCTAGTTTGTCAAGATGCACTATTCGCTCTTCACTTGTCACTCAGTTTCTGTCACCTTGAATAAAATATGGTTCCAACACGTTTTCATGGGGTATTTCTTGCAAAGAATGCTAAACCACATGATTACTAACATTAACAGAACAATTAGTATCATCTTGCTCACTAGGGACTCTCACAAAATCACATGCTTGAAGACTAATCTTTTCATCACCTATACGATGCACAAGTTCACCACTACCCACATCAATAATAGTTCTGGTAGTGTATAAAAATAGTCGACCTAAGATCATAGGTACCTCAATGTCCTTATTCATGTCTAATACAACAAACAAGGAATATAAATTTATCCACTTTTACAAGTACATCCTCAATAATACCCCTAAGATATCTAATTGATCTGTTTGCTAATTGAATACTCATCCTAGTGGGTTTGGGTTCCTCAAGAACAAATTGTTTAAACATATTATAAGGCATGACATTTATACTAGCCCTAAATCATCCAAAGCATTTTCAACATTCAAACTACTAATGAGACAAAGAATAGTAAAACTCTTGGGATCTTTAAGTTTGTTGGGTAGTTTGTTTTGAAGAATGGCTGAGTAAACTGCATTAAGCTCCACAGTCAATAAATCATCTAACTTCCTCTTGTTTGTTAAAAATTCCTTTAAAATTTTACATACTAAGGCATCTGAGAAAGGGTTTCAATAAACAGTAAGTTAATGTGCAATTTTTTTAAGAGTTGAAGAAATTTACAATATTGTTCATTTCTATGGTCCCTCTTTAATGTTGTTGGATATGGAATTCGAGGTTTGTATTCTCTAACCACCGATTTTCTCTTTCTTTCCTTAACCTCATCATTTTTCTTAATAGCTTTTAGTTTTAGTTTCTATTCAAGCTCGATAACCCTTCCACGCTTCAAACAGTGATTGCGTGAAGTTGCTCCCTTAGGTTAGTTTCAGTATTGCTAGGTAGGCTACCTTGTGGTCTTTTCAAAACTAATCTTGTAAGTTGTCCAATTTGATTTTCAATCTCTTGAATTGATGCTTGTTGATTTTTAAAGCTGTCTTAGTGTTTAGAAATTGAGTTTCTGACACCGAAACAAAATTTTCCAACATCTCTTCAAGGTTCAATTTCTTCTCTTGCTGATAAGGTTGCTGAAAACCCGGATAGAGTTGTAACCTTTGATTTCCTTGACCACCCTAAGAGAAATTTGGATGGTTCCTCCAACCTGCATTATAGTTATTGCTATAAAGGTTATTTTGAGGTCTAGAATTGTTACCTATAAAGTTGACTTGCTCATTCTCCGTGCTAGGACCGAAAGGTAAACATTCTGAATTAATCATCCCACTTTATTCGCATTACATTGCATCATCAGATTCACCTGCATAGAAAAAATTCAAACAATCAATTTTCTTATTCAGTGCTTTCGCTTGGCTTGACAACATAGTAACTGCATCTAGATTAAAAACACTAGTTGTTTTCATCGGTTTTGTTCTCATAGCTTGCCATTGATAGTTATTCAGTTTCATCTCTTCAATAAACTCATAAGCTATCTCGGGTGTTTTATTATTCAGTGTTCCACCAGCTATTAACTGCCTAGTCAAGAGATTCAAACCATTGTAGAAGGAACGAACTTAAAACCACAAAGATAACCCATGATAAGGGCACCTTCTCAATAGATTCTTAAATCTCTCCCATGCATCATATAATGTCTCCAAATCGATTTGAGCAAAAGAAGAGAGATCATTCCTTAACTTAGTTGTTTTAGCTGGTAGGAAGTTGTAACATCCCATTTTTCAGTGGTCTCAGAAATAGTGGTTTTAGGGCCACCAAATCTAACGAGTAAGTTTGTAAATATTATTATTTAATATTTATGAGTCGAGTATGGTTTTAAAAAGGTTTCTGATATGATAATTTATGTTATATAAATGATTTATTAAGTTCAGGTGGTAAGACCCTAAAGTCAAGTGGTTATAGAAAATAAGGTATCAGGACCTCGTTTCTATAAACCAAGTTGTAATTATTTAAACGATTTATTTTTAAGGTTGCCATTGATGAATCTATGTGATTTTAGTTACTAAATGATGAATTTGAAATGTTGGTTGATATTTAAAAGCATTTTGTTAAGTGATTTTGATGAATATTTTTTATTAGGGACTAAATTGTTGAAATAGTAAAAGTATAAAGATTTGATGTGAAATAGCTTTTTAAATTTATGTTTTAAATAGTTTTTTAAGTTTATATTTTAAACGCTATCATGTTATATTATCATATTATGTCTCGACAGAAAAATCCAACGAAGTATCGACGACCATCGAATATGAAAAGGGATAGTTTCGACTATCAACTATGAAAAGGGATGGTGATGACCATCAACTATGAAAAGGGATGGTGACGACCATCGATTAATGAAAAGGGATGGTGACGACTATCGATTAGTGAAAATGGATGGTGACGACCATCGAATATGAAAATGGATGGTTACGACCATCGTTAGTACACTTTGTGTAAGCTTTGGTAAGGATTTGATGAAATTCACTCTGATATTATGGAAAGGTATGAAGTATGTATATTCATAATTATGAAAAATATTATTTAAGTAATGTTATGTTTATGTGTCATATCTTACCATGTGATGATATTGCTAAGTTATATGCTTAATCACTAGCTTGTGGTCATGGTTAATGTTATATTTATGTCTTATGTGTTATGCAAATGAAATGGTAAGTGTTCAATATGAATTAAGACATGTATGCATGAAACTCATTGAAATGGTGATATATAGAAAATATGATATGTTATGAAGAATGATAAATCCAATAGGATCATGCACAAGTATAATGGTTATCCATGCTAATTTCACATGAATTATATTCAATTATGCTAGCATGTGTTGTTGTTGGTGTTTAGGCTTGTGTCAAGTTTATGATTAAATTATATCATGTTTAATCTTAATGAAATACATTGAAATGGTAAGTTCTCAATTGGTAACAAGCTTATGTTCATGAAAAGGTGGAATAAATCAAAGTATGTAATTTCTTATGAAATGGTTGATTATGTAGTTGATTCTAAAATAACTATTTTTAAATGCAATAGCTTGTAGTCATAATTGATGTTATGCTTATAACTTGTGTGTTATGCATATGAAACAGGTGAGGAAAGGTAATGAAGTGGTAAATTTATAGTTGAAATGAAATTTGATGAAAAGGGAGTAATGAATTTGAATGATGTACTATATGTGAGAAATTTACGTATGCTATGGATGAATATACTTATATCAAGGATAAATACACTAAGTCGGAAATTGATAGTGTTGTTTAGGCTTATGATAATGTTTGGGAACGGAATGAAAAGAAAGTAAATTGAAAAGTGTATAATCTTATAGAAAGGTTGATGATTATCTATTAAGTCCCATAAAATCCTATCATGTTATGATTGATAAATATATGTGACATTAATGAACTTATTCATTTGTGAGTTGATGATCATATCAATTTATGAATCTTATGGCATTGGCTTAGATTTATATTTATTTTATAAAAGTTATTATTGAAATGAAATATTAAGCTTAAAGTTTATACGAGCTTACTAAGCATTCATTGCTTATGTTGTTATTTTCCTTTACTTTACAAATTATCAGAAGCTCGATCAGGTTGAAAGCTAGTCGGAGATCCATTACACTATCCATTGAATTTATTGATAGATTTTGATGTTTTTAAGTTATGGTTATAATGGCATGTATAGTGTTTTGTGCTTGATGATATGGCCATTATGTTTGGCTTGTAAATATGGTTTATGATTGATGACATTTTGGCATTTTGGGCTTGATGGCTAATGTTGAAATGGTTTTGTGATGGTATGTTTTGAATGGCCAAATTGGTATGCTTGTGTGTGATATTGGCATGAAATGTTGCTTTGAATTTGTAAAACTTATGTTATTTTGATGCATTGATGGTTGGTGTGCTTTTGGCACTTTGATGCTTAATGGTTGGTGTTTATATGATCAAATTGATGCATGGTTTTATGGTCAAAGTGGTATGTCTTGGCATGTTAGCAAAGTGATCATTTAAGGCATGTTTTGGTATGTATATATATTGGATGTTGGAAACATTTGGTAATGGCTAGTTTTGTGTCATTTATATGGTTTTGATACATGAGAGAAATGGTCCAAATGGTAAAGTTAATTAGCTATGGCATGAACCTAATATGGTAAGGGTGGTATGTGTCAATTGTGGTATGTTTTGGTATGGAAACAAGTCAATTGATAAATGGTTAATTATGCATAAGTTTAGGTATGTTCAATGTATGTGTTTGAGATGCCTTTATGGCATATTGGTTGTATGAACAAATACCATAATGATCTAGTTTTATTATGCATGTTTTAAGTAAATTTTGAATGCTTGAATATAGGTGTAAATGGCATGTGTGTAAGCTTGTTTTGGGTGAGAAAATTGGCTTGAAAATGGCCTATTTCTTGTCCATACAGCCTAAGACATGAGTGTGTGTCTCAGCCATGTGTAGCATACGGCCACGCAACGTGGCCATGTGTCCCCTGTAGTTTTTAAAAGGTTACATTTCGAGAGTTACACTGCATGGCACACGGGCGTGTGGCTTGGCCGTGTGAACCAAGTCTGAAAGTTACACGAGCACGAACATGGGCAGGGACACGGTCGTGTGTCCCTACTTCGAGTATCCATACAGCCTGAGACACAGGTTTGTGTTTCAATCGTGTGTGTCACATAACCGTGTGACCCTTGCAGTGTAAATTTTTCCATCTTTTTCCATGAAGTTTTAAATGTTTCCTATTTAGTCCCAAATCGTTTCTAAAGTGTTTCTAAGGCCTTGAGGGCTCAAATTTGGGACATTACGCATATGTTTGATTAGATTTTGCAATGATTATGAAAAGTTGAGAATGAATTATTTTAGTTATGTTTTTACGGTAATGCTCCATAACCCTATTCTGGCAACGGATACGAGTTAAGGGTGTTACAAAAGTACTACAGCAAAAAGTTCTCGGTCATCTGATCCCAAGTCGTGATAGAACCTCGTGGCAATGAATTCAACCATTGTTTTTCCTTGTTCCTCAATGAGAATGGGAACAACCATAAGCGTATGACATTATTAGTAATGCCATTAATCTTGAAAGTGTCGCAAATATCTAGGAAGTTAGCCAAATGAGTATTCAGATCTTCATCTTGCAAACCATCAAACTGAACATACTGTTATACCATCTGATTGTGTTCGGCTTCAGCTCAAAATTGTTTGCATTAATGGTAGGTCTCACAATACTCGATTCAGTCCCAATCAGAGTAAGCTTAGCATAATCATACATAGTCTAATGGGCAGGACGTGTAGGAGGTAGCTAATTATTTTTATTATCACCCATCTCCATAGTAATATCCTTTTCCTCTTGATCGTCTACTAAATTCTATTTACTTTGCCTTACTTCTCCAACCTCTCTATGATTTCTACGAGCAGTCTTTTCAATCTCACTATAGAAAAGTAATGGATTTGACGGGTTTTCTTTGGTCATAAACCAAAAGAACCTACAAGAAGTAAACAAATAAATATAAAAATTAAATCAAAAACAAATATTAAAATAAAAAAGGGTTAAATTAATAGAAATAAAGTTTTCCTAATATTTTACTCCCCGGCAACGACGCCAAAAATAGATGTCCACGAAACCAACTAAAATTTGACAAAGGCAAGTGCAGCTATCAATTAATAGTATAGCTACAATGAGTACATATATCGTTCCCATGAAGACTAAAAGTATTAGTAATTACCGTTTTTCTATTATTTAACTAACAAATTAGAGTGAATGATTAAAACTAAAATTAACTAAATTAATTAACTAATAACACAACAAAGAACAAATCAGGAAAATAATCGATTAACAACCACGGAGCGAAATAATACCCAGGAAAGAATCCACCTAGACTGAATTTGTCATTATCAATCTGAATTAAACAATTTATTCACTTAATATCTTGATCTGTAGAAATCCCTAAATTATGCTAATATCTCTCTTCAAGACTAAGAGCAACTGACTCTAGGTTGATTAATTAAAATTTCTTTCTAATTAAAACCCCTATTATCGCATTAACTCGATCTATGTATTCCCCATTAGATTTGATTCTAATCCGGTAGATTTATGTCGTCCTATTTCTAGGATTGCATTCAACTCCACTCAATTATGTTAGATCTACTCTTAAACAGGGTCTATTCCTCCTTTGAATTTAGGATATTAAACATAAATTAATAATTTGAAAATATTAAATCAATAATTAAACACACATAACTGATAACAGGATCCAAGTATTTATTGTGTAAAACAGAAATCAAAATACAGAATTCATCATAGGGTTCATCTCCCCTAGATATTTAGAAAATTAGTTCATAATTGTGAATAAAAGCATATCAAAGACAGTGTAACCACAAGAAATAGAGAAACTCATAATAAACTTCAAAGAAATCAAAAGGAGATCTTTAATCTTAGTAGAAATCTACTGCAGAGTCAGCTTCAATGGTATTTTTCGAGTTGTTTTCTTCAATATTCTTTGATGGCTCCCTTTTCCACTTCTTATATTTGGTATTTATAGGTCTTAAAATGTCCGAAAAACCTAAAAATTACGTTTTTTTTCGCGTATTTGGAGTGCGAATCGCGAAATCCACAAGGTCTAGCACATGGCCGTGTGGCAGCCCGTGTGGCTGACATGCCTATGTGTCCAGCCCGTGTGGATCTTGAAATCTACTCCAATTGTCTGATTTTCGCTTCGTTTTCACTCGTTTTGCTCCCAAATGCTCTCCTAAGTATAGAAACATAAATTTAAAGGATTAGTAGCATAAAATTCACCATTTTGCATTAATTAATCATCCAAAAACACATTAAGAACCGGATTAAAATATGTTACTTTTGACACTTATCGTTTATCTATTATAATATTTTAATATAATAATTAGTACACATTATAATAGTTTTTAATTGTATTATTAAATATAATATAACACATTAACTATTATTAATGATTATAAATTAAATATAACTATAGTAATACACTTTAAATAAATATTGAAGCGCTGGCTGAAAGTATATATCAGTCGCCTCCACTTCAGGTTGTTCACTGGTCCCTTCCGTCGACATCTCTTGTCAAGACAAATGTTGGTGTCAGCTTTTCCCTTGCACAGAGAAAGGGCTGTTCAGGAGTAATCATTAGGGACGAACATGGACAAATTATGGGGGCTTGTAGTTGTCTTACCTTCCAATTGCCTATAGCTTTTGCAGCAAAAGCTCTAGCAGTGGTCCATGGGTTAAGGTTAGCTCTTGAGATGGGTTTCCTGTTAGTCATCCTGGAAAGTGATTCCAGGTCGGTCATCCAAAAGTTAACCGCAAGTTCGAAAAATTTATCAGGAATTAGTGCACTTATTTGGGAGGCAAAGGAGCTTTCAAAGCTATTTGTGGACTATCGACGGGAAGCTTTAATTTGGGGAATTTATCGATTTCTTTATTTCCCCAACTTCTCCCCTCAAGTGTTTTGTTCACCATCTATTCGCTGCTTTACTTGATAACTTAGCACTGGTTAGGGTCTCTCCATGAGAGAGGCCTCCTTAGACTGTATCTTTTTATTTCCTTCTATTAAATAAGGTAACTGACTTTTCTCTAAAAAAAATAACTATTATAATAATTGGTACTCATGCATGGGTTAAATATAATGTCTACACATTAAATAATCATTATTTTAATATATTAAATATGATTGTACCCCCATTGTTTTAGTTTAGTAAACATGATACTATATTTTAATAAAATATTTTTAATAAAAATATAATATTATTTTTTTAAAAATTTAATTATTTTAAAAATATTGTAATATATTATAAATAATAGAAATTAAATGTAAAAAATTGAAACGCGTCACTTGACGCTAATATAGATTATGTACCTTGTTATAATGTTAAAAGAATATTAAATAAATTATTAAAAAAAGAATATTAAATAAATTATTAAAAAAGAATATTAAATAAATATAATATAATTTATTTAAATTAATATTAAAAAAAACTATGGTAATTGAACGATGATTTTCGCAACAGAATGTAATTTATAATTTTTTTAAATTATGGTAAAGAATATTTAATGTTCAGTTTTATAATTTAATAAAATAAATAATTGAATTTTTTAATAAAAGTTAATACAGTTTATTTAAATTAATATACACAAAACACATGAAATTATTTATCATATAATTTAATTTTTATTATATACAAAAAAAAACCTATGATAATTGAAAGTTCAATTTTTATATCAAATTGTTAAAAGTAAATATAATATAATCTATTTAAATTAATATGTTCATTAAATACCAAAAAATATAATAATTAATGGATAATTAATTTGATTATATATTTTTTAGTTTTAATGCATTAAATCATAATATAATTGAATGTTCATAGTTTTAGTGTGAAAATGAACATATTATTATTATTATTATTATTATTATTATTATTATTATTATTATTATTAGGTTTTTAATTATATTATTATTATTTTAGTTCTAAATTATGATTTAAATGAACATACATGAAGGCCATAAATATCAATTAGGTTTTATCATGTAAAAATAATGTGTTTTTAAATATGATGAAAAACAATATGATTTATTAAAAAAAATTAATGGATAATTAAAAACAAAAAAATAAATAAATAAAACATAATTGCGTCATTTTTCGCAATTTTAGTTTGTATTTTACTGCATTATATATATATATATATATATGATAACAGTTAATATTCAATATACTTGTGCTATAATTTAATTTCAAAAATAAAAAAGGATGCCACATGTTTTATTATTTTAATATATTTTATTTCTTTCTCCTAGCTTTTGAAGTCTAATTTGTTTTTAAAAGAAATTAGTTGAGTGATGATATATCAAATAATTCCGGATGTAATAAATCAATACAGAAGGAGTGAAATTAATAATAGGTAGAAATGGTTTGATATCAAATATTGTGATGTGTTGTTTGTTAGATTGTGAATTATTTGATGAAGAATTATTGATGAGCTAATGTCTCCTAGAAAATAAATAAATAAATAAATTATAAGCGGAAAGGAAGGAAGCGTAGGTGAATTATTTGATATGGAAAATGGGTATTACGATTTAGTTGTTTGTTGTATCTCTGGCTCACAGACAAGGAGGGAAGGGGACATGATCTGTGTGTCTGACACTAAGCTAGCCCTGGCGGATGCATCATATCATGTCCCATTACACTTTTCAGCTATCAGTCCGAGAGAGGGAGAGAGCGTTTGATGCAATTCGGCCTTCATTAAATCAACACTGCCCGTTTCTCGTGAAAAAGGAATTGCTTCATCGAATCTATCCCTATGGCATAACCTCCCTTTTGCTGTTCCCAAACATACTACACTCTCTCTCCCTGCTTTACCCTTTACCCTCTTTTGCTTCGACTTGTTTCTTCAGAAGCATACTGAATCATCTTCTTTGATCTACCTAACAGCACCCCTTCAGTTCCTCCTTCACTCCATCTTCTCTTGCGTTTCTTTCTTCTCTCTCACTCTCCCACTGTAATCATTCCTCTGGTTTCCTTTCATCTTTACCTAAAACTATGGGGCTACTTGCTTCTCCATCACTACTAATTTTCTGGCAATATCTCTAATGGGATATGTTTGGCCTTTTTTGGGTTTTCAGTCTGGGAAATCTTCACTTTTTGTACGCTGACTGCGATGCTTTGACCAGTGAGAAAGTTGCTGTCTTTTGGGCTCCAACCTCACTGCTTTTTCCTCAAAAACTTGTTATTTGAAGAGGAGCTTGCTGCATTACAAAAGATAAGCTCAGATAATGGCATTTTTATACTTGTCATTTTTGGTGGTTGGGATTCTATCAGGACCAGTTCTTGTGGATGCTCAGCTCCATGATGAAGCTACATTGTTAGCCATTAAAAAGGAGCTGGGTGGTGTACCGGGTTGGGGTGACAACAGCACGGACTACTGCAATTGGGAAGGCATTCATTGTGGCTTCAACCATTCATTTGTTGAAAGGCTTGATCTTTCTAGGCGTATGCTTAGAGGTAATGTTACTCTAATATCTAATCTTAAAGCTTTAAAACACCTCGACCTTTCTTATAATAACTTCAACGGGCCGATTCCTTCTGCTTTTGGGAATTTATCCCAGCTTCAATATCTGGATTTGTCATTGAATAAGTTTGAAGGTTCTATTCCGTTGGAGTTGGCTAGTCTTAGAAACCTTAGATCATTGAACTTGTCAAACAACTTACTTGTAGGAGAGATACCTCAAGGATTCAAGGTGCTAGAAAATTTGCAGGAAATTCAGATTTCTAGCAATAGGTTGAGTGGTTCTATCCCACATTGGGTGGGCCATTTGACCAATTTGAGAGTTTTTACAGCCTATGAGAACCAATTAGATGGTGAAATTCCTGATAATCTAGGCTCCCTTTCTGAAATCAAATTGCTGAACCTTCATTCAAACCGGCTTGATGGGCCAATACCAAAGAGCATTTTTGGTATGGGGAAGCTGGAAGTTTTGGTTCTCACCCAGAATGGACTCACCGGTGATCTTCCTGAAGCAATTGGTAACTGCATTGGCCTCTCAAGCATCCGTATCGGGAATAACAAACTTGTTGGTGTGATTCCCAGGACAATTGGAAATGTTAGCAGCCTCACATACTTTGAAGCAGATAATAACAATCTCTCTGGTGAAATCGTCTCGGAGTTTGCTCAGTGTACTAACCTTACACTCCTAAATTTGGCCTACAATGGATTTACTGGAATAATCCCTCCGGAGATTGGACAACTTACGAATCTTCAAGAGCTCATTCTTTCTGGGAACAGTCTGTTTGGTAATATTCCAACATCAATTCTCGGGTGCAAGAATCTTAACAAGCTTGATTTAAGCAACAACAGATTTAATGGTACCATACCCAATGATATTTGCAATATGACAAGATTGCAGTACTTGCTCTTGGGACAGAATTCTATCCAAGGGGAAATACCTCATGAGATTGGAGACTGTGTGAAACTGCTTGAATTGCAACTTTGCAGCAACTATTTAACTGGAAGTATCCCTCCTGAGATTGGCCGTATTCGCAACTTGCAGATAGCTTTAAATTTGAGTTTCAATCATCTTCATGGTCAACTGCCACCGGAATTAGGGAAACTAGACAAGTTGGTTTCTCTTGATGTCTCCAGTAACCAGATTAGTGGTGATATTCCACCTGAATTTAAGGGTATGTTGAGCTTGATAGAAGTCAATTTCTCAAATAATCTGCTTGCTGGCCCGATACCGACATTTGTACCATTCCAGAAGAGTACAAACTCCAGCTTTCAAGGAAATAAAGGACTCTGCGGGGAGCCATTGAATTTCTTATGTTCTAACTCTATTGGTTCAGACCAGGTGAACTATCACCATAGCGTTTCCTACAGGGTTATACTAGCTGTTATTGGTTCAGGTCTTGCGGTGTTTGTATCAGTCATAATGGTGGTTCTGCTCTTTATGATGAGGGAGAGACAAGAAAAGGCATCAAAAAGTGTAGACATTGTAGACGAAGCAACTGACAACCAACCAACAATAATAGCAGCGAATGTGTTTGTGGAGAATCTCAGGCAGGCAATAGATCTCGATGCTGTAATCAAAGCCACTTCAAAGGATTCAAATAAGATCAACAGTGGGACTTTCAGCACCATTTACAAGGCAGTCATGCCTTCTGGGTCGGTTTTGTCAGTGAAGAGACTGAAATCAATGGACAGAACCATAATTCATCATCAAAATAAGATGATAAGGGAGCTTGAAAGATTAAGCAAGCTCAATCATGACAATCTTGTACGACCTATTGGTTTTGTCATCTACGAGGATGTTGCTCTTCTGTTGCATCAATATTTACCCAATGGCACACTAGCTGAACTTCTTCACGAGTCCTCAAAGCAGTCAGAGTATCAGCCTGACTGGCCCAGAAGACTATTGATTGCTATTGGAGTAGCAGAAGGATTGGCTTTCCTTCATCATGTGGCAATTATCCACCTTGATATCTCTTCGGGTAATGTACTTCTCGATGCAGACTTTAAGCCATTGCTTGGGGAGATAGAAATATCAAAGCTCTTAGATCCATCCAAGGGCACTGCAAGTATTAGTGCTGTAGCCGGCTCCTTTGGCTATATCCCCCCAGGTAAGTATCATAGCTCACAGTAGCATTATGGTTTAAAATTTAATCTAGCATTATGGTTTAAAATTTAATCTGTTTCTTTCCTTCGGCGTCACTATTTTGCATAATGGTTTATGTTTTTGGGTCCAGAATATGCGTATACAATGCAAGTCACTGCACCAGGAAATGTATATAGCTACGGGGTTGTGTTGCTTGAGATCCTCACCACCCGAATACCAGTTGACGACGATTTCGGGGAAGGAGTAGACTTGGTGAAATGGGTTCACGGGGCTCCGGTGAGAGGGGAAACCCCTGAGCAGATACTTGATGCAAAGCTAAGCACTGTTTCATTTGGTTGGAGGAGAGAAATGCTTGCAGCTTTGAAGGTGGCTTTGCTATGCACCGACAGCACACCTGCCAAACGACCAAAGATGAAGAAGGTAGTGGAAATGCTGCAAGAAATAAGGCAAAACTGATCAACAAGCTAAGATGTTTACATTCTGAAAGCATTTGGGAAGGGGTTTTTTTTTTTTTTTTTTTTTGGGGATGGCGTATGAGAATCGGGTTGAAACTGGAGAAAGTGGGAGTAAGTATTGCTAGATCAAAGGTCTCTGCTTTGTTTAGATTGGAATCTTTAGCAGTAAAAAAAAAAAAAAAATTGTAATCTCAGTTGGAGTGAGTCCTTGTTTATTGCTGAATACAGAAGAATTCCAAGTCATATTGCACAAACATGATTTCCCAATTTGTGTTACATATCATTTTCACCTTTATTGCGGTTGCACTTACCTACAATCACTAAGCTATATCCCAACACTTAGAATTGCTTGATTTGAATTGGAGACCATCAGTGTTACTTCGAACGTGGATATGTTGGTTTGGTTTAGTAGCAACATAAAACTACCTTACATATTCAATCTTTTCTATAACTGCTTTATTTCTGCGTCAAAGATTTTGCTTGAGAAGATACCGACAACAACATGCGTTCTAAACCTACTATAGAATTTATTTGGTGAATTTTCATCAAAAGTAAAAATTAAAAATTAAAAAAAAAAACAAAGAAAGAAAGTGAAAACAAAATCAACAAAATCAAAAGATATATAACAGATGCGTGTATTATTGTTTTTATGTATATTTTATTTTACATTCTTTTACATAATTAATCATAAAGTTCATAAAATAAACAAGCTTAATTAATTAATACGAGTTATCAACCTTTAAAAAAAATAGAATTTATCAAGAGTTATTAAATTCAAATACAAGTTTATGATGTTCCAAATTCATAGTTTAATTGTTTAAATTTTCACATAAAAAATTATTAATCATATTTTATTAAATAAAAATAATCTTCAATTAATAGAATTAAAGATATCAATTCAAAAAACTATTAATATAAAATATGATATCTTTAACTCCACTTGTTGAAACTATTTTCTTTTAAGAAAATATGATTAATAGATTATTTTTTATCTGAAATTTAAATACTTTATTGAAATAATATTTTAATTAAGATCATTTTTATTTAATAAGTCATATTTAATAGGCTTGCTTATATGAAATAACTATAATTTTACTTAAAATTTTAGACTATATTGTTATAGAGAATTAATTTAATAAAGAATGCACTTCATAATTTATTTAATTATAAGTGAAAAATTGTTATAGATGTTATGAATATCTTCTTAAGTGGAAGTCCATCATGATCAAGATAAAGTTTTAATATTCTTTAAATTCTAATTCTAATAGTTATTAGAGTTAGATCTTTACTTCTTTTATATTTCTTATGCCTATAAATAGAGACTATGATGAAGCATTGTAATCATCCCTTTTGATCAATAAAATACATCCTCTATTGCTTTCATATTTTCTTTGTTCTTTATTCTCTCCATCTCTCTTTATTTTATAATACGTTATCAGCACGATCTTTCTCAAAGTGATAGTTCCTTTTATTGACGATCAAATTTATCCTTCATGATTTTCAATATCTTTGACGGCAAGATGCAAAGATTTTACAAGAAGTTTCTTTTATTTAATGTTTCATATCTGATTATTATTTTTCATTCTTCTTTCATTGTATGTTATCATTGTTTTGAATAACTTATTTTACTTTTTGTTCTTAAGGATGGTGAAAGATTTGATACCGTTATCTATATGAAATCGAGAAGTAAGGTTCACTCTTAAAGTTTGTTTTTTGATATTTGCTTGGGGATAATCTCTTTTTCTTCATTACAAAGAATGTTTATAATCACTACTTCTCATCCATGGTAATTAAGTTAATCTAATCAACTTCTTTTGAAATTTGATTTGATTTCTATTAAAAAGTTCAATTTATATAATTCACTATCTATATCTCTATGAATTTATAAAACCCTTCACACATTTAGTTATTGGGATTTTGATGTCAAGATAAATATTTTTTCATTTTTAATAGAATTGATTGGTTTAATTTTGATTTTGATTAAGATATATGATTATTGCAGAATGTGAGTAAAAATACTTACTTGTCATGAACTTTGGGATATTCATTCTGTCTGTAATAATTTCATATCATTGTAAAATTTGAGATGAAATTATGTCATAAGAGGTGGAGGATAGAAAATGTTTATATTTAAACTTTTATAGCTATAAAGTTATTTTAATTTGACATTATAATATTTTATATTTTGTTGTGGTATGATATATAAAATATATATTATCTAACCACAATGATTTATTAGTGACATGAATTTAATATTTATTCCGTTTAATATATGTTATATTTATACCTATTCATTTTATTTTTATATGAATAAATAAAATTTTATTTAAAATAAATTAAGCATTCATTAAGATTATACAATAAAATGATTACATGCTCCTAAAAAACTAATATTGCATCAAACTATAAAAAGCTCTTTGAGAGCTTATATTTTAGCTCCTTATGATGCAAAATTTTATAAAATATAATATTATTTTTCAGATCAAGAAGATATATGTTGAATAAGACCTTCATGTGTTTTACATTAAAACCATATGTATAAATAACATGAGATACTCATGTATTTTTATTATATATATTCTCCGAAGGAATACATTACACTATATGATTGAAATATCTAATGTGCTCTTGTAGTAGCAATATTGTGAAAATGACTTTAACAGTATTTTCGAACGATCTCATATCTTCTAGTGGCTAAGCAAAATAATAAGCTACTGATGAAAAACTATGAAATTCTTCCCACTAGTTTTGCTTCATTTCCTGAAGTGAATGTAGCAGTACATAAAAATTATGAAAAATAAAAATATAGAGATCATGATTGTTGTTGTAATTGAGGATGTGATTAGAGACGGTCGTTAGTAGGAGAGCCACTTAAGTGGCTAATGTAACGCTTCGAATTCGAGTCAATCCATCTCGGTCGGGTTTGGGGTGTCACAGTTATTATATAGGTATGTGAAGTTTCGATTAGGAAATTTTAATATTTAATTAGTTAATTAATTAAAAAGGACTAAATCATTAAAGTCGAAAAATCTAATCACTATTGAGTTATAATGGTTAAATAGCTTGGCTAGTGGATGTGTGAGGACTTATGAAGTAATTATACCATGTTTTATTTTAGTGGACGGTTAAGGCATTTAATTATGGATTATATATGTTATATTATAAGTTAAATAATAATAAAGTAATAAAATAAGTAAAGTTAAAAATAAGAAAACATAAAGAATTAGTGTCTTCTTCTTCTTTTAATTTGAGCATCGAAATCACCATAGGAGAACTTGGGAAGCTTTCATTGTATGTAAGTGAGTTCTTGATCTGTTTTTTGTAAATTTTATGTTTTTGAGATCATTACGATTAGGTTCAACTAACTCGTAACTTCGTTTTCAAAACTGTTAAAGATTTTATATTTTTCCATTAAAAAATATTAGCTGTTTTTTATGTTAGATGAAAGATTTATAATTTTGGTTGTC
Organism: Gossypium longicalyx; assembly: GCA_025698465.1. NCBI lineage: Eukaryota > Viridiplantae > Streptophyta > Magnoliopsida > Malvales > Malvaceae > Gossypium > Gossypium longicalyx. The sequence continues at coordinate 43,470,961 of CM046996.1, read as the reverse complement.
AAATATGATTATTTTATTAAGTTATTTTTAGTAATTTTAGTGTTGAAGGGCTAAATTATTAAAATAGTAAAATTTCGTGAAATTCTTGTGAAAGTATGTTATATATAGACTATATAGGATTAAGAAGAATTTGACTAGCATGGTTTGGGATTAAATGTGTTCAATTTGAGAGTTTTGGATTTAGGGATTAAATTGGTTAAAATGTAAAACTTAAGGGTACAAGTGTAAAATATTGATTAAAGTTCAAATATGTATAATTAAGTGTTTAAATTATTTGGATTGGTTAATTGAATGAAGTTATCATATTTAGATCAAGAATTGGATCGTATGAAGAATAATTGGGAAACAGGGGAAATCGCAGATTAGTCCCTACGAGTCAACCATTAGCATATTCTAGGTAAGCTCATGGAATTATTGTATAAGGTTATATGTTTATAAATTATATTGTTTTCTATTTGTTTAAATAGAGTTTTTATTTAATATTTAGTAACGAAATTTAATTATGAATTGTATATAACTAAATATAAAGTAAAAGTGTACTATTTGAAAGTTGAGAAATGATTGTGAAATATGAATAATATTATCTCGGAATGGGTGAAATAAATATATGGTACATGTACAAATATTGTGGAAGTGCCTCTGATTTTGTTAATAAGATGAACTCAGTTTAAATGCCCTTTGAACGTAGTAAACGATTAGGGTGCAATTGGCATGCCAATAGGGTTAGAACACGTGCTTATACAGGATTGCATTTTGATGCCTCTATTTGCACTTCGGTGCCTCTTACGCATCTTTGATGCCTCTGGTGTGGTGTAATTACCTGAGTATTCGAGTCAAGTTACTATAGTTCATTGGGCTATATATTAGTTGACTTAAAACTTATTTATTTGCTCAATACTCTTGAACAATCAAATTGCTACTATGTGATAAATAGCACTACAAAATGTTTTTGTATAAATATTGATAAGTACATTGAGATATGGTAATTGATAGAATTTGGTTAGTTCTTTTGAAAAGTATCATTTATGTTCTATATGATTATATACTAATGCGGTGAGATCTAGCATTCCGTTATTAGGAATTAGAAATTTATCATCTTAATTATCTATTTTGTTTATGGTAAGTTGATACTGAAGTCATGAATATTTGGAGATGATATGTTTAGATGACTATGGAGATGCTAGGTGATGGAATTGAATAATTAATGATTATGTGTTTAAAAGTTGTTTGTAACAATATTGAAATGAATGGAAAGTGTCACACCCCTTACCCGTATCCTATGCTGGGACAGGGTTCGAGGTGTTACTGGACTTAAAGACATGCATACAAACATTTTCAGATCATAAAATTTAGCTCAAATTTAAAACTTTCAAACTTCCTCTTAACGTCCCTAAGATGGACCTACGAGGCCCAAAACACACTGTGGAAAAAATTCAGGAATAAACTGAACACTTTTGAAAACTTTAAAAAAATTTCAATGTAAACAGGGGCACAAGCCCATGTGGAAGGGCGACACGCCCGTGTGTCCTCTTAACATTGCCCTATTGAAGGCCAGTGTAGCTCACACGACTTGAACCTATCGAGACACGCCTATGTCCCTATCCCATGTAGATTTATTTCTCAATTCGAACCTACAGGGGTTTTCACACGGCCTGGCACACACCCGTGTCCATGGCTCATGTCCCTCACACGGCTATGACACGCCCGTGTCTTAGCTCGTGTATTAAAACCTTGACATTCTATTTTTGAGGTTATCAACCATTTAGGAGCACACGGCCAAGGCATATGCCCGTGTGCTAGGCCATGTGGCAAATTTAATTTTGCATTTAAGGTGCAGACTTCACTATGGCCGTGTCTTCCACAAAGTTGAGACACACGATCGTGTCTCCTCCCGTGTGGTTACTATTGGGAATTTTCTTTTGCCAAATTTAGGTGCAAGGGACACATGGCCTGACTGCACGCCCATGGGGCAGACTGTGTGTCACACATGGCCTAGACACACGCCCGTGTGTCTGCCTATGTGGACAAAAATAAGGCTATCTACCAAGCCTTTTTGCCACCTGTACTTGCACCAACCTATACAACATCAAACATATCCAATCCAAGCATAAACACATACCCAAAACAGCCATAACCAAACATCCACACATCGATTCTAAGCTATTTTCTATCACATACAACATCTCCTACTTATTAATACAAACCATGAAATAACCACTTCCATGAAAATTCTCATTAAATGCATTTAGCAATAATAATTATTAGCCATCATCCATGGCCTTATACAAAATGAATCAACCTTCATGACAAGCCAACATATTTGGCTGAAACAATATGACACTTAGCAAAATGACCAAGTCCCTATACATGCCATACTCAAAATGATAAATCTAACTATACCAAATATTCTGATTGATAGTGTGATCGAGCCTCTGACGTCCTTTGATCCTCGAGTTAGCTTGGCGATGCTATAAGAAAAGGGAAGAGAAAGGGAGTAAGCATAAAGCTTAGTAAGTTGTATGTAAATACGTAACAACATCAATTATGCATCTTTAAACATATAGCATATTATAAACCAGCACAACATTCTTGATTTAACAATGGTAGATTTACTACATATTTTCACATCACAAGTATAAGCCAAAGATTTCAAGATCATCCCCAAAATCATTCTCATAGATAGAACTTACTCAATTTCATCTTTACCATTAAGGCATCATAACTAAGCTCATATCTCATGAATTTCGAGTAAGAACCTGTACCACTCACAACATGATTATATCCTTTCATATCTTTATCATAAGCTTAAAATAACCCGTGGAACCATTTGAAATACTAAAGGATACCCGATAAGCCTCACATAAGAGGGTAAATTGCCGATGCCATGTCCCAGACATGGTCTTACACTGGCTCACATGTCGAGGCCGATGCCATGTCCCAGACATGGTCTTACACTAGCACACATATCAACGCCGATGCCATGTCCCAGACATGGTCTTATACTGGCTCTCATAATGTGGCCGATGCCATGTCCCAGACATGGTATTACACTAGCACACATATCAACACCGATGCTATGTCCCAGACATGGTCTTATACTGGCTCTCATAATGTGGCCAATGCCATGTCCCAGACATGGTCTTACACTAGTACACATATCACCCAATTGTCATGGCATGGATATCCAATCTATTCCTAAGGTTCAACTGGGAGTTTTTACTACGTCAGTTTCCATCATGCATATTCACAATAATAATCAAACACTTTATGCCATATTAATTCTTCAATACATAATAATAATAAAGTTGTATTATTTACGTACAACTTACCTTGGTATACAAAAAGTGGGTGACTAGATTGAATTAGTCTACTTGCTTGGTCTTCTCCCAGTCTGGGTCTGGACTCCATTTTTCTTGATTTATAATGAAAAATTCACTTATTTAATCACTACATTACTCAAGACAATCTATAATTCATACCTAGGAAAAATTACCATTTTGCCCCTAGACTTCACATAATTACGATTTTGCCTCTAGGCTCGTAAAACGATTTTAATCAAATTTCCTCCTTTAACAAGCCTAGACGAACCTTTATTACTCTTATAGCAACTCACAATTTTCAATTATTTCACACATTTACAACCTATTTTATAAGCTTCACAAAATGGTCCTTTTAGATGTTTTCATGAAAACCCCTTTCACTAAAGTTGTTTATTTAACAACCATGATTCATTTTCTTCTATAAAAATTTAGCAAAAAACATGAATAATCTCATTTCAAAACCCTATACTTTTAACCATTTTGCAAAATAGTCTCCTCATTAGCTAGATTAAGCTATAAAGGTTCCAAAAACACAAAAATCAACAAAAATGACCATCAAAATCACTTACTTGCAATGGATAGAAGTTGCTGAAATTTTGAGCTCTCAAAATCCCCTCTTTGCTAAAATTTTCGGTGGAGAAGAAAAGAAAATGAAAAATATGATAGCTAGCCTTTTAGGTTAATATTTTATAATCAATTAAGTCACTTAACATTTGACCATTCCATGAATTAAGGCTCCATGTCCAGCCACTAATAAATTTTTGGTCTATTTACTCACTAAGGACCTCTAATTTAATGCCTCATAGCCATTTAACACTTTCAACTAGTAAAACAAATCTTTCGCACTTTATGCAATTTAGTCCTTTTTCGAAATTAAGTAATCGCTAAAATTAGTCCACCAAAATTTTCATGCACTCATATGATCATGCTTTAACACATTAAATAATATTAAAAATAATTTCTCCGGCCTCAGAATAGTGATTTCGAAACCACTATTCTGACTAGCCCTAAAATTGGGCTGTTACAGAAAGTTTATAATTATATGTATGAAACGCATGCTTTGTAAATTCGATGTTGGTGACAAAGTTAAGTGTAAAATATCAAAGAATGATTTGTTTTTATTTGAACTATTGTGGTTTATGAATTGCTCAATTGAAAGTTTTGATATTGACATTATGTTATTTTGGAAACGATTGTCAGGTTTAAAAATTTAATGCTCTTTTAGTATTTATTTATAGATTGAGGTAAGTTGATTTGAATCTTTAGTTATGGACTTACTAAGCTTCTTAAGCTTACCTATTTTCATTTTTGTTTTTGTAGTTAACGTTTTGAGGAACTAGTCGGACAAATCAATTTCAGAGCTTACACTATCCAACCCTTTTTTGGTAGTTTTGCTTTGGCTATTTTAGTTTGTGGCATGTATATAGGACTTGATGTTGTCAAGGTTATCTTGTTAGTTCGATTTATAGTTAAGCTTATGTGTTTATGTTTTGATAGATTATGTCTCATATTGATATCGTTTTGTATGGAAATGTTTTGTGTACTTGTTGTTAGGCATTATTTTAGCTTAGTATCTGTTGTAGTAATTGAAATGTGGTATGGTCAATTTGTTAGGTAATTAATATTAATGGTCATATTTGATTTGTCTTTGGTATATGATATTTGGTAATTGGAAGTTTTATTTGTTAAATTGAATATCATGTATATGGTAGTGAAATTCTTAGATGATTTGCTTATTGTGTAGTTGAGGTGTTAATAAGGACACATTGGTTAGGCACATAAGTGTGAATTTTGGTATAATTTAGGTGTGTTAAATGTGTTTTTGAAAAGGTAATTTTGGTTGGAAATAGTATGGTTTGGTGTTTAAGTAATGGTGTTTGTTTTGGCTTGAAAATGGAGTCATTTAGGGGCACACGATCTGAGACATGGGTTGTCACATGGTCGTGTGTTGCACACGGCTGTGTGTTTCAAGTAAATGAGTTGGCCACACGGCTGTGTGATCCATACTTTGATTTGTACACAGTTGGCCACACGGCCATGTCCTTGAGCCACACGACCTGAGCTCTGTCACACGGCTTGGTTAGAAAGCCATGTGACCTTTGTTTTCAAAAAAAAATTTCAAGTTTTCTATTTTAATTCTGATTAATCCCTAATTGTTTACAAAATTATTTTTAGGTTCCGAAAACTCAATATAAGGCTTGTAAATGTATTTATATTATGAATAATGTTAACTTTAGATTTATTGTTTGTAAGGTAATAAATGTATGATTAAATGATGTTAAATGTTTCGATTTGTACTGTAGTACTATATATCCCTAATCTGATATTGGAGATGAAATAAGAGTGTTACATTTTGTGGTATCAAAACTACGATTTAGTCGATTCTAGGACATGTATTGAGTTTAGTATATATACATGCCACAAATACCGATGATAATATGATGCTTTTGATCTAATCTAACCCTGTTTTCTTTTAATTTAAAAGATGTTGGCAGATTTTAAATCATGTCGTTATTGTTGAAATCAAAAGAAATGTTCTAGCTCACGAACAAGGAGCGAGTATTTAGCATGCCAGTTCTGTAAATGTTTGAAAAACAGTAAAAAATGTTCTTTTGGCTTAATAGATTATTGTATTAATGAAATTGTTATGAATTAATCTTGTGGCTCCACAACCTTCATCCCCTTTCTATGCCTACCCCAGCATCATGTGGTCCTCAAAGTTCCCCTCTTGTATGTATATCTAGATTTCCCATGGATGAGATTCATAAATGTAGGGCCAATGAGTTTAGAGGTAAAATATATTATTATTTAGTTAGGGTGAAATTTTGGTTAGAAAATGTTTAGAGAATATCTAATGAATTGGTATGTTCACTTGATGATTACTTAATTTGTACAGTATTATTATTGAAGACAAAGTTTATTAGTGGTAGTACGCTATTAGATATTGTATCAAAAGAGAAAGTTAATTAGAATCTTGTCCGAACTAAATTCAGAAATTAATATGTCAATAAATGATATTTGGAATAGAAAAGAAAGAGTTTCCTCAGCTAAAATAGGAAAACAAGGCTATATCAAATTATGAATGAGAGTTTGTACAATTTAGTTTGTATACTCGTGAGATTGTACCGACTAATTATTGAGATGTGTACTTGTTACAAAGATGGACTAATTTTCATAAACTAAAATGTTGGTTGAAGTAATGGAAATATGGCGAATTCTTGATTTTGTCTGATCGAGCGTAATAAATGGAAGAGATCTATGATAGTAACAAAAAGATTAAAATGAAATTTCGTGACTCTAGTAAAAGAAATATATCTAAATTGTCTTCAGCTCCACTCTCAAAGAAACCAGGTACTCTTGGCCATAGTGTCATATTGTCTGGATTCACCAGAAGAAATAAGTCGAGGCAGAATGATTCAAGATTCTAGTAGACACTGGAAGTCAATATTGGCAGTGTCCGGAACGTTGATAAATTTTGTTTGTGATCATTGTGGAAAGTTCTACAGGGATGTGCGTCGAGTTATGACTGGAGCCTGTTTTCAATGTGGATCTACCAAACATTTAGTGAAGGGTTGATCAAAGAAATCAAACATTTTTTAAATCAAGTTGTTTCACAAATATCCGTCTCTTAAGGAGGTAGACGACTAGGATAAAGTAGTAATACTGGAACTTACACCATTCGAGCCAGATAGGAGACTTCTGTCCCAGATATATTAACCGGTAACATGTAGCATGGGCTGGTTGACTTTGCATGATGATAAAGTAAATTATAGTAAAAAATGAATCTTTTTGAGATATCAGATTTAACGAATTAATTACTGTTGAGTCAGACAGACCTGATTGTGTTATAAATATTATATCTATGATTTCCACTCAGAGAATGGTTTATAAAGAATGTATGTCGCAACACCCTTTAGCTGTGTCGTGATGTTAAAGGCAGTCTCAAGATTTCTCCGTTCTACTCCTTATGCTGCATATCGAACCTTAGGTGTTGCGACATAGTGACCAGTACCAGTTTAACACACCTTCTAATGGTCTTCTGCACACTTGCAAAGTTCATTAGCTCACCTCGGTCTTCATTCAGCCCCAAAGGTCAATAAAAGACTCAATTTGCACATTTTATTGAATTTAGTTAAACTTACTAACACGTAATTAAAACCTAATGGTAATTCTTGTTTTCAAGCTCCTAAAGTGCAAAAATTAGTTTAGTCTACTACACCGAATTACAGTAGGTTGAACTCTTTGCTTGTCCTCAAGCAACACAAACAAGAAATAGAAAAGATGACCCTTGAGCAAATAAGAATATGAGTCCTTGTTGTTAAATAAACAAGTTTTGTAAAGTATTTTTTAATAAAATTATCATTTAGGGACTTATTTGTTAAAGTAGTAAAATATCATGGTAAAATTGTGAAATGATGATTTGTATAAGTTGATATAAGTCCCTAGGTAATTCGGGTAGCATGAAATGTGGATGAAATTGCATAAATTTCAATTTACAAGCTTAGGGACTAAATTGTAAAGAACTTAAAATATTAGGGGCAAAATGTAATTTTATAAAAGTATGAATTTTGGACTAAATTGAATAATATGAGTATTAAATGGACTGAATTTGATTATTTAGATCAAGATAAACTTCGTACGGATCTAGATTGAGGAAAAGCTAAAGCCTCGGATTTGTTAATCTTGTTTTGACATCGTTGTAATCAAGGTAAGTTCGTATGTTTAAATAAAGTTTTAATGTTATTTTGATATTTATGAATTGTGCTATATATCATGTAATGAAATTACGAGAATCCAACGATGTTTCGACGATTATCGAGCCTCGTTTGAATCTTAGGAATATATAGGATACAAATGACTGAGGTCTTACATTTGTTACGGATCCTCGTCGAGTGTTGGTCTTGAATGTCCTACCGATGACTGAGGTCTTACATTTGTTACGGATCCTCGTCATCCTATGTGAGTGGTATCGTGTAGCTCACATTTCGACCGTCAGTTTGTGTGAGCAAACCCATTTTATGGCTCAAGTGAGCAACGATGTAAAGGAAAAGGAAAAGGAATGGTTTCGACCATATGTTTATCACACTTTGTGTGAGCTTTCTCATGTATCCGATATTATTCTAAGTGATTCAACGAGCATGTAAAGGGAAGGAACGGTAAGTGTTCCAATCGGCTATGTTATGAACGTATGGAAAGGTATTAAATGATAATGTTCTAGGAATGTATATTTATGTTATGGAAAGTATAAAATAAATGGTACTATGTTCATGTAAATCTATCTTACCATGTGATAGTTTAATTAAGTTATGTGTTAAAGCACTAACATATGTTGTTGTTGATGCTTAGGCTTGTGCCAAGCTTGTTGTTGGATTATATCATGCTTAATTTTAATGTTATATAATGAAATGGTAAGCCATGTTCATGTTTTACAAACTTACTAAGCATTATATGCTTACGTAGTTTTCTTTCCTATGTTTTATTGATTATCAAAAGCTTGATCAGTTTGGAAGCTCGTCGAAGACCTATCATACTATCCAGCGAATATATCAGTAGTTTCTGATGTTTTGGCCAAGGTTATAATGGCATGTATAGGTGGATTTATGTTTAGAGCTTGGGTTGAATGCTAATGATTGGTTTTGGCATGTATATGTGTTATTATGGTTGGTACACTTTTGGTACTTATTGCATCTTGTTGATGTTTGATAATATAGTTAAGTTGACGCATGTTTTCAATAGTCAATTTGGTATGTGATGAAGTAGTTGTAATGTGGTCAAGTATGGTATATTTGAGATGACTATGAACTAGATGTGTTTTTATGAAATATGGCCAATTATGTATAAGTTTAGGTATGTTAGTTTGATAGTGATTGAGGTGCCTATATTGCATATTGGTTGAATGGGATTTGGTAACTTGAATTGGTCATATTATGCATATTTGATATGTTTTGATGCCTTGGTTAAGGGTGCTAATGGCTTGTAGGTACATGCCTGAAGTGGGTGAAGGAAATAGCTTAATTTTGGCCAATTTCTTGTCCACACGACCTAAGACACGGATGTATGACACATGGTCGTGTGTCCCCTGTAGGTTTCAAAGGTTTCAAGTTAGGCAGTTACACGGCCTAGCACACGGGTGTGTGAGGCCATTTCGAGTGTTACACGGCCTGGCACACGGGCGTGTGGCTTGGCCATGTGACCCAAATCAGAGAGTTAGATGGGCACAGACACGGGCTGGGACATGGCCGTGTGTCCCTATTTTGATTATTACACAACCTAAGACACAGGCGTGTGTCTCAGCTGTGTGAGTCACACGGCTGTGTGACCACTGTAGTTTAAAAGTTCTAACTTTTTCTTCAATGTTTCAAATGTTTCCGTTTTAGTCCCGAATCATTTCTAATGTGTTTCTAAGGCTTCGAGGGCTTATTTAAGGGACGATATGCATGTATATTAATGGATTATGCTATGTTTATATTAATGTTTGGAAATGTATGTTTTTGTATTACATTTTTACGGCAATACTCTGTAACCCTATTCCGGTAACAAATATAGGTTAGGGGTGTTACAAAATAATTGATTTACCAAATTTGACCTCAAACATCTAAGTTTCATGCATTACAAAGTATACAAGCATTAAGGGTCTCGCCTATAGTAATCCATCAACAAATCATACAAGTAGTTTGATTATCCTAATAGACTATAAACAGCATGATACATCCCACAATTTTACTATTAGTGGTGCAAAAAAAAAAAAGTGAAATAGTCAAGTGGTTAAGTGCTCCTAAGCTATCCTAGAGGTCTTAAGTTCAAGTCCCCTTGTTCTCATCTTTTTATTTAATTTTTACACATGTTCCTATGTGCATTATATGCTTGCCGTCCACCCCTTTTGTTACCAAGCTTGACTTGATCCGGCTCGGTAGGTTGAGACGAGTCTATGTAAGTTGCCCGATCGTTGACGAGAAGTTTCGTTCGGTGTTGCGAGAATGGAGTATTTTGGCTAAAATAATGAAATAGGTTCAAAAGGCTAGAAGGTAGTTAGGATGATTCAGCTAACAAGACACAAATGATGAAAGATAACTGGATGGGCTCGGTAAGATAGATAAGATGGAAGGCGGAAATGGATAGTGAACTTAAACGTCAAGATCGATTCAACACTATAAAGAGTGTCACCCCGGTTCTTATATTGTTTAAGGTGGAAAAATGGGTTGGTAGAAGGATAGGTGAACGCCACACCAAAAGGTTGGTGATAAGTTCAAAAAGGTAGTCGGGTTGATGCCACTAGTACATGAGATAAGTCACTCGAGACTCACACGAAATAGAGAGGAAGAAACCTCACAAGAACAAAAGTTCATTCAAAAAAATGGCCAAAAGTCCTTTACATCAGAAATGGGCTAAATATTTATAGCCTTAGATGAGATAACCGAATGGACAAAATGACTAGCTTAAAGGCTAAGTAATTTGGCTATGAAGAGGCTAGAATAATCTAGAACAAGTTCCTTGAATTGCTAAGTCTAAATTCAGCTGAATGGAGCTTCAATGGGTAGCTTATTGATTAAGTAATATAACTTGGATGAATATGAAGACTTGGTAGCTCATTGGCCTTGTCTAGGTTCGGCTATAGCCTTAAATAGGGCATTGATGTTGTCTTGTTTGGCCAAATGATTATGAGCCTTAAAGAGGGTCCTTGAATAGCTTTTAAGGTGTGAAAAGTCAGCCCTGAAATGTCCCTTGTGTGTGAACATGTCTAGCCGATTGGTCACTAGGTGTGAACAGTTTGATGAGGAACTTGGGGAGTGGTTCGGACACCTTAGGGAATTTAAGATGCTGGTGTCTCTTGGCCGAATAGTCACCTTAATATACCATGGATTAGCCCTCCATTCAATGAAGATAAGCGTAAATGCATCCTAGCATACCATGAACCAAGCCGTACATGTACTTGCATTAAGTGCTCTTCTTCACATTTGGCTGCACCTATACACCAAATGAACACATTAAATCCAAGGCATATTCGGCTGAATCATATTTAAGCATCATCTAGAAGACTTAAATAACATACTAACCTAAATTAATCACACTTAATTATGGATTAGCTAGTATAATAAATTTGGCTAGGTCAAACATGTGAAAACAATTAATAAACTGATTTGGGACATGAGTTGTATTAAATTGAATAAAATAAAACTAATAATTAGTTTATTAAAATGATAAAAGAGTGAGCTAGAAAGAAACTAAATCGAGCTCAAACGAGCTGAATTAAACTTAAGTGAACTGAAGTCAGCTTGTACTAAGGTGCAAGCTTTCATTAATAAGTTGATCTGAGCTTCTCCATCATTAACAAGCTTATATTCATTCCAAAGTTGCGAGAATAAAGCTAAAATAGTTTCTTGAAGTTGCTTAGCTCAAGCTCGAGTCATGGGACCTTTAGGGAGCTCGATGGATCAAAATTAGAACTTGTTTAGCTCAAGCCGTTTCTTCACTTGAAAATATTTCTTCTTACGCGGCCCTTCTTAGACGAATGGGGTGAATGGTCTCACGTAGACTTTTTCAAATTGACTCACCATATTCAGCAGTAGAGATGGCAAATGAATCAATTGAAATGGATAGCCATAAGACAACAAGAAGTTATCCAAACGAACATATAGATCATGCATAATCGTACAAGTATGATTCATGTAAAAGGGCAGATTCAAAACACCATTTTTATAGTCAAATGAGCAAAACGTCTTACATGTCAACGCCTAATCAAATGATCGAAACAGAAATGAATATGTTTTAAGGAATTCAAACATCTCAAATTGCTTCCACAAGTCATTGTTTAAATAAATGGAATGCGAGCAATGAATCAAGAAATGTAAGTCTTCATCATAAACAAGTAAATGAAAAGATTCACATGATTCAGGGTTCCACATTCTTGAACCTTGCAATCACCGTTTGACTATATTCTAGCCAACAAATTTATTAACATCATATTTCCCAAAAGCAAGAATCTTCTTATCATCAACCAAAACAAATATATCAGCATCAATCAAAGTAGAACAATTAACCACAGTAGGATCCAAGTAATTTTCAAACACCAGAACATCAACAAGGTTTTTGTCATCATCTGAATAAAGTAGAGATGTCTTAAAATTTTCAGAAGTCATACCTTGTTTACCTTAGGTAGCAGGAAATCAAAGATCGATTTTACCTTTTTCGATCAACTCAAACCTTCTCTCCTAAAAAATATAGTATAATCGAAACTCCTTGCTCGAATTAACATGAGATGATGAAGAAACATGAAGACATTGGTTAATCAAAACACTTTTATTTTTCTCACTCACTCACTTTCTTTTTCTTTTTCTTTTTCTATGTTCTTGTTTTCCTCACAACTCCATTTCTTTTCTCTCGATTTTTCTTCTTTTCTTTCTTTTTCACTTTTATTTTCTTCTTTTTCTCTCATTTCCTCCATAGATTGTTTCAAACATTGTTGGTCCTCCAAAACTTGTTGTGGCGAGAGAGGTGCCAAAGTAACGTTCCAGCCTTGGTGCTTGAAAGTGTATTGGTTGGCAAATTCATCATGTTTGACTCTTCAGTCAAACTGCCATGGCTTTTCAAGTAGTAAATGTCCCGCATGCATAGGCACCACATCACATAGGACTTCATCATGATACTTTCCAATTGAAAACTGAACAAGAGCTTGTTTAGTCACCTTTAATTCGACACCTTCATTGAGCCATTGCAACTTGTAAAGGCTCGGGTGTATAGTAGTTGGCAAGGCAAGCTTCTCCACCGTGAGCGTGCTGGCTACATTTGTACAGCTACCCCCGTCAATAACCAAACTACATACCTTTCCTTGAACGTGACAATGAGTATGCAACAGGTTTTCACGCTATGGTTCACTTCCGGTGCTTTGGGTGCTTAGGCTTCTTTTCACCACAAGCATTTCGCCTTCCACCGCATACTCTAACTCTTCATCTTCATCAATAGGACTATCGATTTCATTTTCATTCTCTTCGTCTCCTTGTCCGATTCTATGTCTCTGTTAGGTCGAAGCACCATCGCACTCCGATTTGGGCACTAGCTTACGATGTGACCTCATTCGAGACACTTGAAGCACATAATGTCTCTTGATCAGTTTTGGGAACCTTCAATGGCCTTACCTTTTCTGGTTTCGGCCATGGGCTTGATTGATTTTACCGGCACCATAGGTTCTTTTGTTTGGCTTGTCGAAGATTTTTACTTGCACCTTGGCTCCATTTGGACGCATTGGAAGTCGAATAACCCCGAACAGTGCCTTTCTTTTTGAGCTGCTTCTCAACCTTGATTGCCATGTGCACCATATCAACAATCTCCACATAATGTTGCAACTCCACGACGTTGGCTATCTCGCGGTTAAGACCGGCCAAAAATCGAGCCATAGTCGCCTCTCGATCTTCTTGCACATCCGCACTTATCATGGTGACTTCTATTTCCTTGTAATAATCCTCCAAACTTTTCGTCCCTTGGGAGAGATTTTTGTTCTTTTGATAAAGCTCTCAGTGGTAATATGAAAGAATAAGCCTCCAGCGCATCACAGACTTCATCTTGGCCCACGTGCTGATAGGGCACTCGCCATTTCACCTCCGGCTCGTGGTAAGTTGGTCCCACCAAATCATGGCAAAATCAAAAAATTCAATCGCTGCCAACTTGACTTTCTTGGCCTAGGAATAATTATGGCATTCGAACACAAGTTCGATTTTCTTTTCCCACTCTAGATATGCCTCCGGGTCCGAATGACCTTGGAATAGAGGGATCGTTAACTTGATACTTTTTAGGCTGTCATCGTATCTTTTTCGATCTCGTCAGCCACGATGATGTTGATCTTTTCTCCTGTCACTTACATTAGAGCCTTGGTCACTTTCGGCTTCACTCGGTTCAGACAACTCATCTTCTTAGACTCGTTGCCTGCCTCGATTCCTTGGTGGACTTTGGGGCATTCTCCCCCGTCGGACTCTTCCCTCCACGTGGTTAAGTCATTCTTGTATCGACTCCAACCTACGATCAAACAATCGTTCAACCTCGTAGTAGTGCTTGTAAATTCAAGTCCGACACATTCCGAACAAGTTGCCTTTCAGCCATATTTCTTTCACGGCTTCTAGACATAAGAATTTAATAACCTTACTACAAAATCTTATGATTCACTTGAAAGAAAATAAATGATTTAGCACTCACACTCGTGTTTGCACTCGATATAAGGCTTTTTCTTCTCTCTAATGTACTCACACACTCGTGCCTTTTACCACTCAACTCTTTCTCTCGTGATTTCGTATTTCGTCTTGTTTAGACTTATTTGCTGCTTTGGGGTCAGTTTCAAAGTGGTTACAAGGGATATATTGTAGTAGGTGTGTGGTAGGCTGAAATAAAAGAAATTTCGATTTAAGTGTGGCGTTGGGGAGGGTAATTGATGGCAAACGATAGAAAATTCAAACTTGCTGGATCGGAAATACAAAGATGAATGAATAACTTTCAACACTTTTTTTTTATACTCGATTTTTTTTTAACTTCATATACTTCTTTTTTTTAACTTCAAATACAATTGAATGAATACAGGAGAACTTTTGAATTCAACTTGATTTTTTTTAATTCGAAACTTTTTTATACGAACCTACTTCGGGTTTACTACGAACGTCAGTACTTCTTGATTTAGTAGCTCTGATACCAAATGACATGATCCGGCTTGGTAGGTTGAGTCAAGTCTACGTAAGTTGCCCGATCGTCGACGAGAATTTTCATTCGGTGTTGTAAGAATGGAGTATTTTGGCTAAAACAATGAAATAGGTTCAAAAGGCTAGAAGGTAGTTAGGATGATTCATCTAACAAGAAACAAATGATAAAAGATAACTGGATGGGCTCGGTTTAACAAAGAAAGATAGATAAGATGGAAGGTGGAAATGGATAGTGAACTTAAACATCAAGAGCGATTCAACACTATAAAGAGTGTCACCCCGGTTCTTATATTGTTTAAGGTGGAAAAATGGGATGGTAGAAGGATAGGTGAACGCCACACTAAAGGGCTGGTGATAAGTTCAAAAAGGGACAAAATGACTAGCTTAAAGGCTAAATAATTTGGCTATGAAGAGGCTAGAATAATCTAGAACAATTTCCTTGGATTGCTAAGTCTAAATTCGGTTGAATGGAGCTTCAATGGGCAACTTCTTGACTAAGTAATATGACTTGGATGAATGTGAAGACTTAGTAGCTCATTGGCCTTGTCTAGGTTTGGCTATGGCCTTAAATGGGGCATTGATGTTGTGTTGTTTGGCCGAATGATTATGAGCCTTAAAGAAGGTCCTTGAATAGCTTTTGAGGTGTGAAAAGTCAGCCTTGAAAAGTCTTTTATGTGTGAACATGACCAGCCGATTGGTCACTAGGTGTGAACACCAAGTGTGAACGGTTTGATGAGGAACTTGGGGAGTGGTTCGGCCACCTTGGGGAATTTAAGATGCTGGTGTCTCTTGCCTAAATAGTCACCTTAAGATACCATGGATCAGCCTTCCATTCAATGAAGATAACCGTACATGTATCCTAGCATACTATGAACCAAGCCGTGCATGTACTTGCATTAAGTGCTCTTCTTCACATTCGACTGCACCTATACACCAAATGAACACATTAAATCCTAGGCATATTCGGCTGAATGGTATTTAAACATCATCTAGACAACTTAAATAACACAATAAGCTAAATTAATCACACTTAATTATGGACTAGCTAGTATAATAAATTCGGCTAGCTCAAACATGTGAAAGCAATTAATAAACTGATTTGAGCTAGGGAATTCAAACATGAGCTGTATTAAATTGAATAAAATAAAACTAATACTTATTTTATTAAAATGTTAAAAGAAGTGAGCTGGAAAGAAACTAAATCGAGCTCAAATGAGCTAAATTAAACTTAAGTGAGCTGAAGTCAGCTTGAACCTAGTGCAAGCTTTCATTAATGAGCTGATCTGAGCTTTTCCATCATCAACGAGCTTATATTCATTCCAAAGTTGTGTGAATAAAGCTGAAATAGCTTCTTGAAGTTGTTTAGCTCGAGCTTGAGTCATGGGACCTTTAGGGAGCTCGATGGGATCGAAATTAGAACTTGTTGAGCTCCGGGGTGTGGTCACGTCAAAGCTAGGAGGATTCCTATCCTTTTTAAAGAGTTAAACTTACCATATGTTAAGGTAACATGGTCCCACTTCCATGTCTCTCTCTCTTTCCATTTCTTCCCACTATTGCCATAGAAGTGGTTCATTGAACCTAGACTGGGTTGACCATCCTTTCCCCTCACTCCCTACCTCTCATTATTGTCCCCTCCTCCCTCTTTCCTATTTTCTCACTTTTCCTCTCCTTTTCTCATCCATTTTTCTCCCTTTTTACTAGCCACCACCTTTTCTTCTTCCTTCATATTGCTTCTTCCCTCCACCATGACCAAACCCATCACCACAAACCACCGTGCCTCTTAACCACCGTAACTCCTCCTCCTCCTCTTTCTTTTCTCATCACCGCCATGACCATCACCACGTGCCACTGCGAATTTCTCTTCTCTTCCATCCCTCCTCATTTTGTCCCAATAATTCACCCTTGTTTGTGTCAAACTCTCATTATTTTTTTTACTTTATCCTTTGTCAGACTGTCGCTTCTCTTGTCATCAGACCACTGTCACTGCCGGTGGTTGGGTTTTTCCTCTTTTTCTCTCCTCATTTTCTTCCCATTCTTTTTATTATGGTTAATCTTATACCCTCTTTGCTTTAATAATTCTTTTAATCACCCAACTCTTTGATCTCGTATCTATATCGATCTATCGACCATCCTGAATTGATTAAGTTGTGTAAGTGTGGGTTATCTTATCATCAACTTCTCCTCTTAGTGTTTTCCTCTCTTGGCCGAATGGTATATTAGCCATGGAAGTTATTTTATTTATTTATTTACGTGTTAATATTATTCTTTATGCTCTTTGAAGGTCCAATTGATAATAATTGGAGAAATCCTTAACTTTGGATCGAAAATCATCGATTCGAGTGTGCAAAACATGGGGTAAGTGTATGGCGAGATTTTAAGTGACTAATATTTAGTAAGAAAACATCTTCAATGGATCCTAATGAAAATACTTTTAGCCTCGAATAATAAAAAGTGTGATTTGAGCCGTTCATATGACCTTAGAGGGCCAAATTAGGCCTAAGGGAATGCTAACTTGTTTAGTAAGTGTGTAAGACACCATTCGAAGGCATGAGAACACGAGACTGGTCGCCATGTTGCAACACGGAGGTTCGACATCACAACATAGTGAGAAAATACCAAAATCGCAAGACTGCCTTCGGCGTCACAACATAGCCAGAGGATGTCGTGACACAACCCTAAATATGAGCTTAAGCCAATCAAACTACCATCAATGTCGTGACATAGGGTAGAAGATGTCGCGATAGTAGCCCTATACGTGACGAATAAATGAGTTGAGGGCGTTTTGGTCTACACAATGAACTTTAATATAAAAACATCAACCAAGCTAGGGATAAGGATGATGGCCAAGCCTAAAGCTATAAATAGGCCTCGTCAAACACTTGAGAATCATCTTTTCTGTATTATAGAACTTTTCTTTCGGTTTGGGTTTTAGTTTTTAGTTTCTTTTGTACTTAAGATTTCTTTTTAGTTTATTTTCATCTGTGTTCTTCAGAGAATTTGATTTGTGGATTCAACAAACTCTTTGTGGATTTCTGCACTTCAATATCAATACAATTCAAGATTTCTCTTAAACTTTTACTCTTGATTTATTCTTCATGTCTATTTTCTTTTTCAAGTTTATATTATTTATAAGATCCATGAGGAACTAATCTTCTTATAGGGGATTAGCAAGTGGACATGGGAGTAATTAATTTTTATGTAGGGATTCTTAGCGGAACAACTGGTTGGGATAAGAAATCATAGCATGAAATAATAACCATGGCTAGCCTATGAGTTTCGGTGAACTAATGAACGAGTTTTTTCTATTGTTGTGACTTTGTCACTATTTTTTTTCAATTTTTTTCTCACTCAAGAATGCTTTTTGGCTTTTCAGGTACTTTTTCTACTCTTATTACTTCTATTTTTTGGATTTCTCTTTTGTTTTGCACGTTCGACCTAACCTATAGCTCTCATATCAGACTAATATTTCCTATTTCACTCTATTTTTACAACCTCTTCCATGATGTATCTACTTAACCCTCAATACTTATGGCCAAAACGTCTATAATCGTGTAGTGCAAGACCAAAGAAAAAGGGCAAATACAAATTGATGTTTCCAGGCTTGGGGCTTGTAATGTGGCTCATCAAGAAGTGTCAATAGGTTCAAAAATTGGTATTAAGGGTGAAATGTAATTACGACAAGTTTTTGGCTCTAAATGTGTTCTAAACAATGCCTTAGGTCATCCCTAAATATCTCAATCTTACACAAATTTAATCAACCAAACAAATACAAGTTCAACTATTTATCATTCGTACTAGCATGTTCGTTTCCTTGTATTTTCTTTATCACTTAGTACAAATGATAGCTTAATACCTATTTACAGTGTAACATATAAAACTTTAGTAATCTAATAATAAAAAATTTAAAATCTCCTATCATCATGGCAATAACACAAGCAACCTATGTACATACTTCTAACCATTCACTTGTATTTCTACAAGCAAATGCATGCCAAAGGACAATAAAACTCAAAGAAAATGTAAAAGTTTTAAGCAAATTGTCTATCTTACCCCCTCCCCCACACTTTAGTTGACACATTATCTTCAATGTGTAGCCCAATAATAGATAAGAAAAGAAGTTACCCGATTGATCGTTCAATCTAATTGCTAATGGTGGGTGCTTCCTCCTTTGATCATGTTAGCTTGAATTATTTATGTCTCCTTCGTGTTGGGTTCCTACATAGAAAATTTAACAAAATACAACAAAAAAATCTTTGAAAAGTAACAAAATAAGAATGTTTAATCCTCCTCTGAATCATTTAGGGATGATAGTGTCACTTCTCTATAGGGGCTCTGCCCTTTCCCTTGACATCTATTTGGTGGGAGCTCCTACCCATAGAAGGTACTTGATGAGTTAGGTTTCATATGACAGGCTCTTTTGGTGTAGAAAATTACAGTTGAAATGTCGCTTCGTAATCGTCCTCCATTTCAGGGCACTCTTAAGCAGCACTTTCCTCCTCAAGATTGGCCCCATTATTCTAATGAGTTGGAGTCGGCCTGAACATATCTGGGGGGTAACTTGGAGCGCGTAACCCATTCATCCTTGTGAATTCTTGAAGTACCTGGCCTAATTCTTGCATCCATTTGGTCATCCCGTCGAGTTTCGCTTCAATGGTTCCACTAGCTCCTTTTTTTAACCTTCATTGAATCTTTTTTTAACTGATGCTGGTATGTCTATCTTCTTCTTCCTTTTTTGATTCCATTCAATAATTTGCTACCGTTGAAGCTCAATATACTGTGTACATAATGTATCTCTAATGATACTCCTCGTAGGTTTCATGAATTACTCATTGTCGTTCAGTGGCACTTCTGTCTAGCGGCATAGAGCCGTTACGAGGTGAGGGAAAAAAAGCCTAGGTTTTTGGCTTTGCACACACCATTTCATATCTCGAAAGATCCAGTTCCCTACACAAATTTGTTTTTCCTATAGAATACCATATAACAAAATAATTGAAATACATTAACATTAAATACATTCAATGTGGGTGCAATTCTAGTGTCAATGAATTGCATCCACATCTTAGCAATAGGAAACATAATGGTCAGATTAAAGTTCTTGGGAAGCTCGGTATTTAGCCTATAATTCCAACTACCCCTGCCTTGTGTAAGATATTTTATAACATCTTCCATGTCAATTTTTTGAAATCTCTCTAGATCTATACTATCAATAAAATATTTTTCATAAAATGGGATGTTTAAAATTTATAGATATCATTAGGAGAAATTGGAACGTCTTCTCCTCATACTTCAACGTCAGTGATTACTGCATTATAGCTTCTCTTAATTATTTGGTCCTTAAAGGATGCATAAAATTCCTGAACCACAGGTATGTTTGCATTATTCATAGGAGTAACGCAAAATTGCTCCCATTGATGATAATGAATGTAACAGTCTGATTTTGGGCCTAGTCGGAACAGTGGTTTTAGGACCACGAATCCAACTTAGAAAAAATTATTTTTATTACATTTTCATGGTCTAAAATTTTACAAAATGATTTCATGAAAATTTCATTAAAAAATTTTGACGTTTGAGCACTCAATTTAGCAAAAAGGACTAAATTGTAAAAATTGTAAAAGTTGAATTCTATATGCTAGAGGTGTCTAATTGCTATGAAATTTTAAATTGAAGGTTCTTAGATGGTAATTAGACCATTTTACTTTAATTTTGACAAAAATATACATGAGGTAAGAGAATTTTAATGTTTTGAGAAAAAGGGCATTTTGGTCATTTAGTAATTAAAAGAATTAAAAACCAAAAATCAAGCCAAAAATTTAGTCCATCTTCTTTTTTACCACTTTTCAAGCTCGATTGTAAGTCCGTTATTGCCTCGTTTTTTTAATACTTTTTACATTTTTGAAGTCGTTATCACTCGATCTATCTATTTCTACCATTAATTTGAGAGATGATTGAGGTATAGGGTTTGGACCATGTTAGATATTTAGGATTTGAACCATGTTAGTATTTGTATATTTTGATGTCCAATGGTAGATTATGCAAGTTTAATGTTAGATAAACAACTTTTACTAGGTGATTTTTGATAGAAATGTCAAAAGGCCCAATTTGTAAAAAGATTTCAAAATGTGTGTAAAAGTGTGATTAAATGAAAAATGTGGGCTGTTATAAGCATGAAAGAGGTTCAGCTAGGCTTGGATCTTGATGAAATTGAATAGATTTCATTTTACGAGCCTAGGGACTAAAATGTAAATATGTCAAAGTTTAGGGCCAAAAATGTAATTTTGCTATAATGTAAGTTTTGGAATGAATTGAGTAATTTGATTACTAAATGAGCTAAATTTTCTATTATAGATCAAGAGAAACAAGGTTCAGACCTAAATCAGGGGAAAAACAAAGTATTTGACGATTAGGTACATTTCCTACTATTTTTGTACTGAGGTAAGTTCTTATGTAAATAGTGCATTGCTTCCCTTACTACTAAACTTTCCAAAAATTCCATCCATGTCCAATTTTTGTCCATAAACTTAGAAATTGGTAAAATTTCTATTTAAGAACTCCTAATTAATATTCCAAAGTAATTTCATACTAAAAACTTCTAGAATGCAAGTTTTGCAACTTATTCGATTTAGTCCCTAATTTCAAATTAAGCACTTTATGCATAGAATTTCGTCACGAAATTTTCACACAATCATGCAATCATATCATAAACCTAAAAATAATTATAAAATAATTATTTCTATCTCGGATTTGTGGTCATGAAACCACTATTTCGATTAGGCCTTAATTCGGGATATTACAACTCTCCCCCCTTTAGGGATTTTCGTCCCCGAAAATCTTACCAGAAAAGTGGTCTTCACTTTTAATCTCATATTCGGTGCCGAAGAACTTTCACTTAGACTGTACCTCCACTACATCTCTTTAATTTCTCATATGATCTGTAAGCTTACATCTCAACTCTCAACTGTTCTTAAATTTTCAACCCTTCTCAGTTTCCCATGATATCATGACATAAAACCCAGATCTTAACTTGATTAATGGAGACCGGAATTCCAAGAAATCCAACAATCAAAGAGACCTGAATTTCCATGAATCTGATGAGTAGGAATTCATTCAATACAGATATGATTTATAGATCTCGCCAAACATTTAACAATAGGATACATCACATTTTTCTCTTTCTGCCATGGAAATAATTCTGATATGGCCTCAAGAATAATCCTTCTCATTTCCATCCCAATATCAACACTGAAAAGGATAATTTTGATAGATCCCAATGCTCGGCTTTAACCCCTTTAACAACTCCGATTTTATGTAACATCGAATGCTCTAAACTATCACATTACCTCACCGTCTTGAAACACATCACAATTCATACAACAGTACATTATTGAAAGTCAGGAAGTCTTTACTCAATGTAGACTAGTCTAGTTCAGACGTTTCGGTTACCAATATTCTCATCTATCTGAACTTTGTCAACATGTAATAAACTTTTCAGCTTTCACCAAATGAAAACATTATCATTCGTAGTGACTTTAATTAATATCAAATTTTTTCTAATAAATATACACTTCTCGTTCAGACTATTTACTCTTTTATCCGTACAAAATGAAATTCTATTATCAGACTTGGGAAAAATAATCCTGAAATAATGGTCACATGAAATCTTTCAAATAGATAATTCACCATACCGACCTGAAACTCGCGCTTTTATCACTTATGCCTTTATCGATGTCAAATCCTTACAGAAATTAGAAAAAAAAACCCAATACTAAAATCACCACATTATCAAGATCAAATTAGAAGTATAGTCATATTTGACATGATTATCACGAGCTGAAGAATGCACTTCAAACACGAGTCATAATTAACAAATTATGGAACAAAGATAATAAGAAAACCGAATAAAGAAATCCAAAATAGAGAAATCCGAATAAAAAAATCCGAATAAAGAAACCCAAGATACGATACTATCTTGGAGAATCGAAAACCAAGCCGGAGAATCGAAAACCAAACTCATAGAGAAAATACGGAATACCCGATAATTCTTCAAAGAAAGAAAGTCCAAAAGAAAACATCATTTAATCCCATGAAATCAAATATAACAAGAACAATATATCTTCCCATACATATATATCGGATGAAGCATCAAGTAGAAGAAACATAATCATAATATCATATGTATTCTCTCATCAATTCTTATCGAGACGAAATGAAATAGAATACCCGATGAAATAGAGCAATATAAATTATAAACCGTCGGACTACCAATGCTTTCATCCAACACCGGACTAAACGACATTCCCATATAACAAGAATTTCTTGAGAAGATCAATAGCCATAGAAATATTTTCGAGAACGGGTAAACACATAGAACATCTCAAAAAGAGATGCTAAATCTGTCCGATCATAACTATCACACTCAGATAGTTCACATTTCAAATATCATTTCCCCAACTAGTTTCTGCCACAAATTTCATATTAAACCATTCACTAAAGAAGGCGAGTTACGAATAAATTTCGATTTACACTTTTCTCGACCTTGCACTGAGTAATTCGGTTTACCAAGGAGAATTCCTTTTCTAACTGGAGCAGTGCATAATTCCAATAATCTTTACGTCAATCCAATACTTTATCGCTCGACTTTACTTATCAGCTCATTTTCAATCTCTCGATCATACTTATAATTATTCTATCATTGAACTCTTTGGGTTCTCAACCGGAAACTTATTCAATACAAATCTCATGAAATTCCATTATAAGTACCATTTCGGTAAGGGAGGGGTTTTAGGACCTCGACTCGACTTTCTTATACATACACATATGACACAACTTCCATCATCATAGCAACATCATCAAAATCATGTCATTCATTCATGTTGGCTTACACCAATTTTCCTATTGTCCCATTTAGACAATATATTTATGCATACATTTTATGTTTTCTAGATAGCTTTACTTATCCATTCATTTAATTAAATTAAGTCATGCTCATGACATCATATAAGGCCACACAAACATAAATATTTGCACCACAATCATAACTTTCATTTCGTGCATCATCATGTACATATCATTACAATCATATAATTCAGTCCAACAATTTAACATAGATAAGTTCATTTCATTATAATCCTTTATCTCATAAAAATTATATATCATTAGCATTCATCAACATTCGATGTCCAAATCAAAACAAGGACATTTTCATTCGTATCATAATATTATGACTTTTATTCATACCTCTACTACTTTCTATTTATTTCGTTCATCTTATCAAGTAAGCCATATACACTACATCATATGGGCATTAAGCAAATATGAATATTTATCACATATGTATCATAAACCTTTATTCATACTTTTTTGAACCGATACTTATCATAATCATAATTTTACTCAAATACCTTCACATAACATTGAACATGGTCGGCGCAGCTCGGTTGAAGAGTACCCTGTCTAAATAAGACGGTACTCATACGCGTCGGAAGACATCACACTATCACAGATCAGTGGCATGTATAGCTAAACTTTTACACATGCTAGGTTAGTTCGAGAATCGACTAAACCTACTCTGATACCACAAAATGTAACGCCCCATACTCGAGACCATTTCCGGAGTCGAACATGAGGTGTTAACAGACTTAATTCATTGCTTAAACAGCTCAAACAATTTAATTTTAGAAATTCCAAACAAGCTGGCTAACTGCGTCATAGTCGCTTAAAAATTCATATCTCGAGTTCTGAAACTCAAAATCCAATTCCGTAAATTTTCCCTGAAACTAGACTCATATATCTATTTACTAATTTTTTTCTAGAATTTTTGGCTAGGCCAATTAGTATAGTTTATTAGTTAAAGTCTCCCCTGCTTTGTGGTTCGATCGCTCGACCTCTATGTATTACTTAATCGATATCTCTCTGCATGCAATTTCAATGACTATGAAGTTTGTTTCTCTTAAAATACTCAATAAGAAATCTGTACATATAAATTATGACTTCTAATAATTTTTATACAATTTATGGTGAATTTCAAAGTCGAGTCAGGGGATCCGTAAATCGCTCTGCCTGTTTCACAAAAATTTAAACATCTCACAAAATATAACTCATATACCTGTTTCGTTTCTTCCATATGAAAATAGACTCATAATTCTTCAATTCCATTTTATTCATCATCTAATTATATCTCTACTATTTTTAATGATTTTTCAAATTTACATCGCTATCATTGTTCGAATCTATTTTATGGTAAATTTTACCTATTTCATGGTTTCCATGGATTAACTAGCAATTTGACATACATAACACCAAAAATGATCATAATTAGCCATTCCAATGGCTAATCATTACCAATCATTTTTATACTACTCAATAACGATATCATAAGACCATATATACAAAATGATTATAATGCTATACATGCCATACTCAAAATATACAAGCCATTATGCCAAGATGATATACGGATAGTGTGAGCTTGCCTCCGACCGTTCTGATTTTCGAAATGGCTTGTCAACACTACAAGGAATGAAAAGGAGGAGTAAGCATAAATGCTTAGTAAGTTCACATGCAAATAGCAAGTAACATAACCATATAAGCAAACATAAAACATCATTTGCATAATCATCACCAAGACATTCATATCATATTTTCATTTATCATCTCACCATATTGTTGTTATATCGATTTTTCAACCCGAGGGTTAAGTACATACCTGTTCAAAGTATCCATTTCACAATACTTACAAATACGTCCCTTTCATCTCGAGTATTCCTCCATTTGAGTAGAACTTTACCCGTTGAACACATCGGAATATAATTCGGATACATGGAAAGTTTGCACATACGTGCCACATATGTAGCCAAGCTACTATGTAACCCGCTCATAAGCGAACTCGGACTCAACTCAACGAGCTCGGGCGTTCGCATCCATAAGTGAACTCGGACTCAACTCAACGAGCCCGGATGCCTAGTTACATCTCACGAACTCGAACTCAACTCAACGAGTTCGGATGCCCAAATATCCCAGTGACATGTCACTTGTATCCTAATCCATTCCTAAGGTTCAACGGGACTTTTTTCCCAATCATGTGTCTCAACCATCTTCTACGGAATACCGATACCGATACTCGGTAGTATTTCACATTTTCCAAGTATATCACATAATTTGACATATTATCAAAAAATTATCACGAGTATAATATTTCATAATAATTATCATATCATTTAAATAACTTAAAAACATTTAAAATAATAACTATGTTACCAACATTTACATATGAACTTACCTAGTATGTGAAAATGGCTACTTTTACCATTTCGTCCACAACTTGGTATTTTCCCCATTTTAGCTCGAATTTCAGTTTTCCTTACTCTATCATTTAAAATATAGTCTAATTAGGACTCACATTATTCAAATTGACCCAAAATCATATTTTGGAAAAATTACAATTTTGCCCCTAAACTTTTGCATATTTACACTTTTGCCCCAAAGCTCGTAAATTAAACTTCAGCCTATTTTCTTATGTTTTATGACATGCTGATCATTTTTCCCTTCTATGGCAACATCAATTTCTCACTCTAACATATACTTATGACTATTAGGTATTTTTACCGATTAAGCCCTTTTTTCTCGTTTTCACTTAAAACCGAGTAGCACAAGTTGTCTAACATAATTTAAAACCTCATATTCTATCATAAAACACCAAAATACACAAATTTCACCTATGGGTATTTTTCCAAATACAAACCCTATGTTAAATTATTGCTAGCATAAGCTAAATCGAGCTACCGGGACTCCAAAAACGTAAAGAACTTGAAAAACGGGACTAGAATGGACTTACAATCGAGCTTGGAAGCTTGATAAACCCTAGCCTTGGTTTCTCCTTGCTATATTCGGCCGTGGGGTTGAAGATGAGCAAAATTGGCTTTTAATTTTGTATTTTAATTCATTTTACCCCTAAATGACCAAAATGCCCTTACTACTAAACTTTCCAAAAATTCCATCCATGTCCAATTTTTGTCCATAAACTTAGAAATTGGTAAAATTTCTATTTAAGACCTCCTAATTAATATTCCAAAGTAATTTCATACTAAAAACTTCTAGAATGCAAGTTTTGCAACTTATTCGATTTAGTCCCTAATTTCAAATTAAGCACTTTATGCATAGAATTTCGTCACGAAATTTTCAGACAATCACACAATCATATCATAAACCTAAAAATAATTATAAAATAATTATTTCTATGTCGGATTTGTGGTCACGAAACCACTATTCCGATTAGGCCCTAATTCGGGATATTACATATGTATCTATATATAAATTTGACCTAACTCTTTCTTCAAATTTATTTAGGCTATGAAATTAACTACTATTACGTGGTTAACCCATTCTATACGTACAATGGGGTTCGTACATCACCCTCCGTAATTTAATTTCATACTCTTAAAGCTTGATTACACTTGTGTGGTTGCATTTTGTATGCATAAGTGTCCTACTTCGCCCTTTCCTTGGTACAGCCCTGGTATCATCCCTCTCGGCCTCCTTCATACTTGAAAAATGAAATGCACAGGTGTAAGTTTGATAGAACTTAGTGAGGCTACCCCTTTTTTACCTGTATTCAAATCTCAACTTTTCTTTCTTAGAATCCACCCAATCAGCGTTGTCCTCAATTACTGCCACGAAAATCATTCTTCACTCTGTATCGTGAAGGCATACTTCCTTGACAACTACAGAATCTTCTCTTGTCTCCAAAAACTTCAGACACTCGCTTGATCAATAGACATCCATGAAGGTCCACTTAACTTAGATAGCCACAGAGGTGTCCATACATCATTAGATAGCCACAAGGGCTTCCACAAATAAAGATAGTCATAGAGGTGTCCTTTACAGATTTGCCACAAAGGCATCTTCCCTAACATTCGCTGTGAAGGTGTCCTTTAACAAAAATAGCCATGACTTTATATTTAGCGGATTCAGCCATAAGTGCTCTCATAAAACAGATCATCCTCAAAGGCTCTTATAAAACAGAATTAGCCACTAAGGCTTTACTTTATCAGAATCAGCCCCGCCTGACTCCTTTTTAATAGAGAACAACAACAAAGGCTTCCATATTTAGGTAAATGGCATTTTCGATGAGTCTAAACTCAACATATTAAGGTTTTCCCTTTATCGATTGGTACTGGACGAACCGTGACTTTTTCTCCACATGACGCCATAGTCCCAGACTAGGTCTTACACTATGTGTTCTTCTGTCCCCATATGATTCCATAGCCACTATGAATATGGTCCTCACTTTCCCTTATGATGCCATTATAACAGCCCATTTTTCAATGAAATAGAAACAGTGGTTTCGGGACCACAAATTCGACCCAAAAATATGATTTATTTTTATTTTATTATATGGTTCGTAATATGGTGATATGTCGTGTGAAAATTTTGATACGAAAATTTTATCGATTTAGTGCTTAATTACGAGAAGGACTAAATCACATAAAATATGAAAGTTGAATTCTAGTAGCTATAAGGATCAAATAGCTATGGAATTCAAAACTAGAGGTCCTTATATGGTAATTAGACCATTAAGAATAGTATGTAGATTTTTCTTGGTGACTCATCCATGGAATTATAGAAAAAGGGCAAGGACTAAATTGGGAATAGCAAAATACTTAATTAATTAACAAGATGATAGAAGGAATCATCTTATTTTATGTTATATTCAACCTAAAACACATGGAAACCCTAGAAGAGAGAAAAGAAACTTTCAATGCCTAATTGGGTAAGTTCTCTTGTCTCGTTTTTAGTAATTTTGGTATTTTTGAAACTGAGATAACTTAATCTCTCTATTTGAGAGATTAATTTGAAAAGTTATCAATGTATGAAAATGGGTCATGGATGTATATGCTGAAAATTATAAATTTATGGTAGAAAATGAAAGATTATTGATAGATAAACAACTTTTACAAAGTGATTTTTGATGAAAACATGATTTAGGGACTAAAATGTAAACTTGTAAAATTTGATGAAAAATTCTAAAATTTTATGAATACATGTGCTGTAAAATTTGTAATGGGGCTTTGGTTAGGCTTGGAATAGGGAGTAATTAGCACAAGTTTCATTTTTCGAGCCTAAGGACAAAATCAAAATTTATGGAAATGTTAGGGGTAAAATGGTAATTTTTCCTAAGACATAAATTAAGTCCATTTAAATATGAAATGTGTGAAATTGATGGTTAAATTAATTTATATAGATCTGGACAATACTAATTGAGGTTAGATCAAGGAAAAGAAAGAGTTTCGGATTAGTAGACTTTTTATGCGAACAAGTGTCGAGGTAAGTTCGTGTAACTTAATCGGGCACGTAATATGTTTAATTGAATGTTGTATTGTATGTAATGTGATTTAAATTGATGTGCTTTGCTTGTATACTATGATGGAGAATTTGATATAATGCTTTAAATGGTGATAAAGGGTTAAGTCCCAATTGAATGTTGAATTTCAATGATTATATGCACTTTCCCGAAACTAATAAGGTCCTGCATTTGTTGCAGTCGGAATTTAGCTCGGACAAGTAATCCCATTGACCATGTTATAGAAAGGATTTAGCCCAGACGGGTAATCCCGATATAATACCTCTTGAGCATACGTTATGATTAGGATTTAGTCTGGACTAGTAATCCTAATCAAGCTCCTCTGAGCTTACGTTATATAAAGGATTTAGCCTGGACTGGTAATCCTGTTATACGATATGTAGCTCGAGAGAGTGTTTCTTGGTTAAGTGCCCTAATGGATACCCTTGAATAAGAAATTGATGGATTATTGTATCGTACACACCGAGTGAACCAGTTGAGTGACCATCGAAAATTCAATGATTCAACGGACATAAAACCCTTGACATGACATGAAAATCTTGAGATGAAATGATAATGACTTGAAGAATATTGCTTGATGAGCTCATCTATGTTACTTGATTGATATGAAGATTTTGGTGACTAACTTGTTTTATTGAATGTATGTGATTAGGCAATTTAGCCAAATGGATGGAAACTTGACATTGTATGCTTAGATTTAACAAAGAGGAGTGGTAAGTTTAGTTTCTGTTATACAAACTTACTAAGCATGTAATGCTTACTCCGTTTTATTTTTCCCCAATTTTATAGTCTCGAAAGCTTGTGAAGGTTGGAAGATCATTGGAGCATCGTATGTAACACGCTTATCCATATTCAATGCCATAACAGGATACGAGGCATTACCGGACTCACATCACAAGCAAACATACAATTCCGAGTCATGAATTTGTGTCCAAATTAAAACCATTCGTATTTAATCATAAAGTCCCTAATACAAGCCTACGAGGCCTGAAACATACTTCGGAAGTGGTTTAGGACTGAACTGAGTAGTTAGGAAATTTTTACAAAACTTAGAAAATTTTTGCTATGAACAAGGGTCACATACCCGTGTGGCTTAAGACACGCCCATGCGGGCAGGCCGTGTGGTCACACACGCCTGTGTCCCTAACCCGTGTAACTCTTTGTTTTGCAATGCATGAACAAATGAATGTCACACGGCCAAGTCACACGCCCGTGTGCTAGGCCGTGTGGGTAATTAAATTTTCATTAAATAGGTACAGACTTCACACGCCGGGATACACACTCGTGTCTGATGTCGTGTCCCTCACACGGCTAAGACACACACCCGTCTCTTTGCCCGTGTGTACAATTCTGAGCATTCTGTTTCTCAAAATAAAGGTGCAGGGGACACACGACCAAAACACATGCCCATGAGACAAAATAAAGGCTATTTACCAAGCCAATTTCCACCCTCATTCACACATACACATACACCAATTCAATCGTACAAAACATAATATATTTAGGCAACCAAAACACCCACAATTATGACCAACACATGCCAATACAATAGGAACATTTATCATACTCACAACATTTATTATGCCCTAAATCAATCATACAAATTTCACATTCATTAAGCCTTAATTTACTACTTTCAAGACATTTAATTGTGCACTATTTATCATCTCATCAATATATCACATTTTCCAAACATTTCACATTCATGCTATGAATCACATTCCATCATTCACCAAGCATACCATGACCATATCACCAAATACATTGGCACATATATGAATATACTTAGGCTTACGACCATGTTAGCCAAAATAAGCCAATTTACACGGCCAAATATCAAATCAAGCCTGTGACAATTACAAGCCAATACATTGGCTAAAATCATAATAACACATATAACAAAATGACCAAGTCCTTATACATGCCACACTTTCAAAATGCTAAGATCATCAATACCTAAAAATGAGAGTTTGATAGTGTGATTCGAATCTCCCACGATCTCCAATCCGAGTTAGCTTGGCGACACTATAAAACATGGAAAGTAAACGGAGTAAGCTATATAGCTTAGTAAGCTCGTATGCAAGAAATAAGCAACCTTACCATGCATATAACATTTAAATATTATAACATAATTAAATGAAAATTTACTGTAGTCTCATGATCATAACTCATTCCACCACAAAACTTACGCCATATTCATTGTTTTAAGCATTTAATAAACATGGGCTTTATGTATATACCTGAACCATCTCGAAATGAATTTACACATATTCTTATCTTTGATATACCAGTGAACCACTTGGAATAATAATGTCAGATACTTGGGATTTTTGGACACTAAGTGCCACATACGTAGCCAACACTACATCAATATCATATCACATAATCGCTTGCTCTCGAGCTATCTACGGGCCTACTCACATAAGCTGTCAGTCAAGACATAACTACGCAGTGCTGTTCACACAAGCTGTCAAGTATCCGTAACATATGCTGGTATACTCAACCATTGGTAGGACGTACAAGACCAGCACTCGGATCACATAATCACAGAACACATAATGACCCCTAGTGACATGTCACTTGTATCCTAATCTATTCCTAAGGTTCAACGGGACTTCTTACTTGCCGAATCGTCATCGAACTCGTTCATAGAATTATAATCATTCACATAATCAAACATACAATTCTTGCAATACTAAAGCATTTAATTACAATTATTCTAAAGTTTATTTTTAACATACGAACTTACATCGGTACAAAATGACTAATAGTTCAATTTAGTTCACAACCTTGTTCTTTCCCCTGTCTAAACTCGAACTTTATTTTTCTCGATAATCGAGCTTGAAAGCTTGGCCAAAACCCTAGTTATGGCTTCTCTTCAATTTTTGGCTAAGGGGGGACTAAATTGAGAAGATGGACACTTTTATTTGATTTATTTTGTCTTTATTTACCAAATGACCAAAATGCCCTTAATGCCAAACTTTGAAATTTCACCTAACCATGTCCATTTTTGTCCAACTAAGAGTATAATGGTCTAATTACCATTTAAATACCTCCAATTTAAAATTTCATAACAATTAGAAATCTCTAGCTTCTAGAACACATATTTTGCACCTATTGTAATTTAGTCCTATTAGTCAAATTGGACACTCTATCGATAAAAATTCTTAATAAAATTTTCACACAATCATTCAATCATACTCTAGACCTTAAAATGATAATAAAATTAATATTTCTACTTCAGATTTGTGGTCCTGAAACCACTATTTTGATTTGACCCAAAAATGGGTTGTTACTTCGTCACACTATCAACTGGTCATTTTGGGTATACTTAGTAAAAACCATTTTTGTATAATGGCATGTATAGGACAACTTGGCCAATAGTGGCTTGAAAATGATGTTTTGTAATCTAGCCATTGGAATAGCTAGTAATGGTTATTTTGGTATGATTAAGTAGGTTATTATGATATACATATACACATGTGTTATGTTATGAATATGTTATCAAAGTTTGCTATTGCTTAAGTTAATCCAAGGTAAGCTTATAACCACCTATGCATGTAGTGATATGCCTTGTTGAATGATGAAGATTGCCCAATTTTGAATGCTTGAATTGGTTGGTTTTGGATGTGTGTTTCAAGTGCAGGTCTTGGGTGAAAATTTGGGTGAGAAATGAAGCTAGAAATGGCTTCATTTTGTTCACACAGGCAGACACACGGGCATATGTCTAGACTGTGTGTAACACATGGCCTAGTAACATGGGCATGTGGTTAGGCCATGTGTCTCCTGTACCTTAATTTAGAGAAATAAAATGCTCAGAATTGGGCACACGGGCAGAGAAACGGGCATGTGTCTCAGCCATGTGTGCCACACGGCCTAGAACACGGGCGTGTGTCTTGGCTTTGTGAAACCTGCACCTAATTTCAAATTGAATTAATTAACCATGCAGCCTAGCACATGGGCGTATGGCATGGCCGTGTGTGCAAGTCAGAGAGTTACATAGGGTCGAAACCAGCCTCCAACATAGGTGTGTCCTAGGGTCACACGGGCGTATCCCTTGGACCACACGGGCGTGTGGCCCCTGCACCTTGGAAAAATTTTATAGTTTCGTGAAAAATTCTTGGAGGTCTCAAATAAGTCCCAACTAAATTTTAATACTCGTATTGGACCTCGAGGGCCCAATCAAGGGGCATTATGAATGATCTCGGTAAATGAATAGTAATTTACATAAGTTATTTGTAAATGTTTTTTAATGTTCTGGTAATACTCTAAAACCTTGTTCTGGCGATAGATACGGGCTAAGGGTGTTACATTTAGTGGTGTCAGAGCTACGATTTAGCTGATTCTCAGATTTGACGTAGTAAACACAAGTTTAGCTATACATGCCATTATATAAATTGTGATAGTGTGGTGACTCATGATCATTTTAAATGTGTTTTTCATATAGTAATGTCATCCAACCAAGCTAGAGCTGGATCCGAGGAAGCTGAGAATAATGCTTCAGCTTCAGTTCAAATAGTTACTTCTGCGTTTGGTAGTGAAAGGCCCGTGTCTAAGGGCCAAAGTGAGGAGGCAAAACATGCCTTCTTTCAAATGATGAATGAATGGTTTACCTAGTATCTGAGAACAAACCCTGTTGTACAACAACCTCCCCCACCTGCTCCCCAACCGATTCTTGAGGTACCTCAGGGTGCCGAACCTATTAGAATTGGTAAGCCTCTGATAGATAAAATCTACAAACACAGGGTAGAAGAATTTAGAGCTACCGTAGATGATGATCCGGAAAGGGCTGAGTTTTGGTTAGAAAATATTATCCGGGTTTTTATGAACTATCCTGCACACCTACCGAATGTCTGAAATGTACAGTACCTCTACTGAAAGATACAGCTTATCATTGGTGGAATACCATAACTTTAGTAGTACAGAGGGAGAATGTCACATTGGAGTTCTTTCAAGCTAAATTCAGGAAGAAGTATATGAGTCAGAGGTTTATGGATCAGAAAAAGAAAAAATTTCTAGAGCTCAAACAAGGAAACATGATTGTATCCAAATATGAATGAGAATTTGTTCAGTTGAGCAAGTATGTCAGAGAATGGGTTCTAACCGAGGCTGAAATGTGTAAACGCTTTGAAGAGGGTTTAAATAAAGACATCAAATTGCTAATTAGAATTCTCGAGATAAAAGAATTTGTAGTGTTAGCTAATCGAGCCTACAAAGCTGAGGAATTGAGTAAAGAAAAGAAACAATCTGAAAGAGAGGCTCAGGTTTCGGGAAAAAAGTCTATGAGTAAGTCACAATCATTTGCTTCTAAGAAATTAAAGAAGTATTATGATTGTGTGACCACCTCTATGGAATATTCTGGAAGAGAGCGGGGCTCTGAACATTTTAACCCGAGGTATTGATCTCCATCTGTGACCAGTGTGGGTAGTGTTGGTAATCCCAAATCAAAATGTAAACATTGTAACAAGTTTCATCATGGGGAATGTCGGTCTATAAGTGGAGCTTGTTTCGGATGTGGTTCACTTGACCATTTTCTTAGGTATTGTCCCAAAAGAGTTGAAAAAGAAATAGAACCAGCTCCGAGGCCGAGTAATCCTATCTCGAGGGGTAGACCACCTCGCCATCCAGACAATGTTAGCGGTAGTCGAGGTACTATCAAGAATACAACAGTTAGATCAGAGGCACGAGCACTTGCAAGGACATATGCTATTCGTGCTAGAGAAGATGCCTCTACACCAGACGTCATTACCAGTATATTTTCTCTATTTGATACTGATATTACTGCTTTGATTGATCCTGGTCCCACACATTCATACATATGCACGAACTTAGTGACTGTTAAAATTTTACCTGTTGAATTCACTAAATTTATGGTTAAAGTTTCAAACCCCCTAGGCCAGTATGTTTTGGTGGATAAATTCTGTAAGAACTATCCATTGATGGTAAAAGGTTATCGCTTTTCGGCTAACTTGATGCTATTTCCATTTGATGAATTTGATGTGATTTTGGGAATGGATTGATTAACCCAATATGATGCAGTGGTAAACTATAAATAGAAATATATTGTATTGATATATGAGAATTGTGAATTGCTTCGTGTTGAATCTGATAAACTAGATGGACTACCTAATGTGATTTCAGCATTGTCAGCACAGAAATATGTTAGAAAGGGGTATGGTGCTTATCTTGTGTATGTGATGGATACTAAAGTATCCGAGTCAAAGATTCAATCAGTACCAGTAGTATGTGAATTTCCTGATGTATTCCCAAAAGAGTTACCTAGTTTACCACTGAATAGAGAGTGGAATTCTCTATAGATCTTGTTCCGGGTACAACACCTATATCTATAGTACCTTATAGAATGGCTCCTACGAAATTGAAAGAGCTGAAAGTATAGTTACAAGAGTTGATTGACAGAGGTTTTGCTTAACCTAGTTTCTCACCATGGAGTGCGCTGGTTCTATTTGTAAAGAAGAAGGACGGATTGTTAAGGCTATGAATTGATTACAGACAGCTCAACAAAGTTACAATAAAGAACAAGTATCTATTGCCTCGTATTGATGACTTGTTTGACTAGTTAAAATGTGCCACTGTATTTTCGAAGATTGATCTCCGTTCTGGTTATTATCAACTATGGGTAAAAGAATCGGATGTGCCAAAGACAGCTTTAAAACCAGGAATGGACACTATGAGTTTCTTGTGATGCCATTCGGCTTGACAAATGCACCTGCAGTGTTTATGGATTTGATGAACATAATTTTTAGCCCATATTTAGACAGGTTTGTGGTGGTATTTTTAGGTGATATCTTGGTTTACTCTTGAGATGAAAATGAACATGTTAAACATTTAAGAATAGTGTTACAAACCCTGTGAGAGAAACAATTGTACGTCAAATTCAATACATGTGAATTTCGACTATAGGAAGTTAGTTTCCTTGGGCATATTGTGTCTGCTGAAAGTGTCAGGGTAGACCCGAATAAAATTTCAGCCATTGTTAATTGGAAGCTACCGAAGAATGTGTCTAAATTTTGAAGTTTTCTAGGACTAGCTGGTTATTATCGGAGATTTGTAAAAAGTTTTTCAATGATAGCTTCACCGATGACTCGTTTGCTACAAAAAGATGTAAAATTTGAGTGGACTAATAAATGTCAGCAGAGTTTTGATAGATTAAAAGCTTTATTGACAGAAGCTCCAATGTTAGTTCAGCCAGAACCGGGTGAGGAATTTGTAGTTTACAGTGACGCGTCATTGCATGGTTTAGGCTATGTTTTGATGCAAGATGGTAAAATAGTAGCTTATGTTTCAAGACAGCTAAAGCCACATTAAAAGAACTACCCGACACATGATCTTGAATTGGCAGCCATAGTGTTTGCATTGAAAATCTGGCGGCATTACTTGTTTGGGTAAAAATGTCACATATTCACTGATCATAAAAGTCTAAAATAATTGATGTCATAAAAAGATTTGAATTTAAGACAGAGCAGATGGCTTGAGTTATTGAAAGATTATGAGCTTGTGATTAAATACCATCTGAGGAAAGCCAATGTAGTGGCAGATGCCTTGAGCAGAAAATCCTTGTATACTCTGTGAGCAATGAATACCCGATTATCATTGTCTAATGATGGTTCAATCATAGCCGAGTTAAAAGCTAGACCAATGTTTTTGCTACAGATCTCTGAAACTTAGAAAAATGATAGTAAGTTGCAAGCCAAATAGGTGTAAAGTGAATTGACTCCTGACTCAGAAATTCAGATCGGGACCGATGATTGTTTGTTATTCAGAGGTAGAGTATGTGTATCGAAAGGTTCAGAACTAGTACAGAATATTTTGAATGAAGCTCACAATGGTAACATGTCTATGCATCCTGGTACTAATAAAATGTATAATCATTTGAAAAAGATGTACTAGTGGTCGGTAATGAAATGAGATATTTTTGAATTCATATGTAAGTGTTTGATATATCAGCAAGTAAAGTTTGAACATCAGTTGCCTTCTGGACTATTACAGCCAGTTATGATACCGAAATGGAAATGGGAAAAAATTACCATAGACTTTGTAACGGGATTACCCCTATCTCCAAAGAAGAAGGATGCCATTTGGGTAATCATTGATCAGTTGACAAAGTCTACACACTTTATTCTGATATATATGGATTATTCCTTGGATAGATTTGCTGAATTATATGTTTCTGAGATTTTCAGATTGCATGGAGTGCCTGTTTCCATTTTTTATATAGGGATCCTCGGTTTACATCTTGATTCTGGAGCAAATTACAAAAAGCTTTGGGTACTCAGTTACACTTTAACACTGCATTTCATCCCCAAACAGATGGTCAATCTAAACGGGTAATACAGATCTTGGAAGATATGCTTCGGTGTTGGGTACTTGAGTTTGAAGGTAACTAGGAAAGGTATTTGTCTTTTGTTGAATTTGCTTATAATAACAGTTATCAGTCTAGTATTAAAATGACACCATATGAAGCCTTGTATGGACGCAAATGTAGAACTCCATTGTATTGGACAGAACTCAGTGAGAAAAAGTTACACGGAGTTGACTTGGTCTGAGAGAACAAGGAAAAAGTGAAGGTAATTTGAGACAGCTTGAAAACAGCCTCTAATCATCAAAAGTCCTACGCTGATTTGAAATGAAAAAAATAGAATTTCAAGTCAGTGACAAAGTATTCTTGAAAGTGTCGCCTTAGAAGAAAGTTCTCCAGTTTGGACGCAAAGGAAAACTAAGTCCATGGTGTATTGGACCATATGAGATTACAGAAAGAATTGGACCGGTTGCTTATGTGTTAGCTTTACCACCAGAGCTTGATCCAATTCATAATGTTTATCACGTGTCTATGCTGCGACGGTATCGATCCAATCCTTCACATGTTATCTCTCTAACAGAAGTAGAGATTCAGCCTGATATGACATATGTTGAAGAACCAATCAAAATCTTAGCTTGGGAAACAAAAGAGTTAAGAAATAAAAAGGTAGCTTTAGTAAAAGTCCTTTGGCAACAACACGGTATAGAAGAGGCTACCTGGGAGCTAGAGGATATTATAAGGAAGCAATACCCAGATCTTTTTACTGGTAAGATTTTCGAGGACGAGAAGCAATACCCAGATCTTTTTACTGGTAAGATTTTCGAGAACGAAAATTCTTAAGGGGAAGAGTTATAACAGCCTATTTTTCAGTGAAATCGGAACAATGATTTCGGGACCACAAATCTGACCCAAAAATATGATTTATTTTTATTTTATTATATGGTCCATAATACGGTAGATATGTTATGTGAAAATTTTGATACGAAAATTTTATCGATTTAGTGCTTAATTACAAGAAGGACTAAATCGCATAAAATACAAAAGTTGAATTCTAGTAGCTATAAGGATCAAATAGCTATGGAATTCAAAACTAGAGGTCCTTACATGGTAATTAGATCATT
This sequence comes from Gossypium longicalyx, assembly GCA_025698465.1. Classification (NCBI taxonomy): domain Eukaryota; kingdom Viridiplantae; phylum Streptophyta; class Magnoliopsida; order Malvales; family Malvaceae; genus Gossypium; species Gossypium longicalyx. The sequence continues at coordinate 43,432,169 of CM046996.1, read as the reverse complement.
AAAAATAGTATGTAGATTTTTCTTGGTGACTCATCCATGGAATTATAGAAAAAAGGTAAGGACTAAATTGGAAATAACAAAATACTTAATTAATTAAAAAGAAGATAAAAAAATCATCTTATTTTATGTTATCTTTAACCTAAAACACATGGAAACCCTAAGAGGGAGAAAAGAAACTTTCAAGGACTAATTGGGTAAGTTTTCTTGTCCCGTTTTTAGTAATTTTGGTATTTTTGAAACCGGGATAGCTTAATCTCTCTATTTAAGGGATTAATTTGAAAAGTTATGAAGGTATGAAAATAGGTCGTGGATGTATATGCTGGAAATTAGAAATTTTTGGTAGAAAATGAAAGATTATTGATAGATAAACAACTTTTATAAAGTGATTTTTAATAAAAACATGATTTAGGGACTAAAATGTAAACTTGTAAATTTGATGAAAAATTATGAAAAATTATGAATAAATATGCTATAAAATTTGAAATGGGGCTTTGGTTAGGCTTGGAATATGGAGTAATTTGCAAAAATTTAATTTTTCGAGCCTAGGGACAAAATCAAAATTTATGGAAAAGTTAGGGGTAAAATGATAATTTTGCCTAGGACGTAAATTGAGTCCATTTAAATATGAAATGTGTGAAATTGATGGTTAAATTCATTTATACAGATCTGAGCAACACTAATTCGAGGTTAGATCGAGGAAAAGAAAAAGTTTTGGATTAGTAGACTTTTTACGCGAACAAGTGTCGAGGTAAGTTCATGTAACTTAATCGGCCATATAATATGTTTAATTGAATGTTGTATTGTCTGTAATGTGATTTAAATTGATGTGTTTTGCTTGTATACTATGATGGAAAATTTGATGTAATGCTTGAAATGGTGATAAAGGGTTAAGTCCCGATTGAATGTTGAATTTCGATGATTATATGCGCTTTGCCGAAACTAATAAGGTCCTGCATTTGTTGCAAACGGGATTTAACTTAGACGAGTGATCCCATTGACCATGTTATAGAAAGGTTTTAGCCCAGACAGGTAATCCTGATATAATACCTCTCGAGCATACGTTATGATTAGGATTTAGCCTGGACTGGTAATCCTAATCGAGCTCCCCTAAGCTTACATTATATAAAGGATTTAGCCTGGACTAGTAATCCTATTATACAATATGTAGCTCGAGAGAGTGTTTCTTGGTTAAGTTCTCTAATGGGTACCCTTGAATAAAAAATTGACGGATTATTGTACCGTACACCCCGAGTGTACCACTTGAGTGGCCATCAGAAATTCAATGATTCAACGGACATAAAACCCTTGACATGACATGAAAATCTTGAGATGAAATGATAATGACTTGAAGAATATTGCTTGATGAGCTCAACTATGTTACTTGATTGATATGAAGATTTTGGTGACTAACCTGTTTGATTGAATGTTTGTGATTAGGAAATTTAGTCAAATGGATGGAAACATGACATTGTATGCTTTAATTTAATAAACAGGATTGCTAAGTTTAGTTTCTGTTATACAAACTTACTAAGCATGTAATGCTTACTCCGTTTTATTTTTCCCCTGTTTTATAGTGCTCAAAAGCTCGTGAAGGTTGGAAGATCATTGGGGTATCATCACACTATCAACTAGTCATTTTTGGTATACTTAGTAAAAATCATTTTGGTATAATGGCATGTATAAGACAACTTGGCCAATAGTGGCTTGAAAATGATGTTTTGTAATCTAGCCATTAGAATGGCTAGTAATGGTTATTTTGGTATGATTAAGTAGGTTATTATAATATACATATACACATGTGTTATGTTATGAATATGTTATCAAAGGTTGCTATTGCCTAAGTTAATCTAAGGTAAGTTTATAACCACCTATGCATGTAGTGATATGCCTTGTTGAATGATGAGGATTGCCCAATTTTGAATGCTTGAATTGGTTGGTTTTAGATGTGTGTTTCAAGTGAAGGTCTTGGGTGAAAATTTAGGTGAGAAATGGAGCTAGAAATGGATTCATTTTTTCCACACGGCAGACACATGGGCGTGTGTCTAGACCATGTGTGACACACAGCCTAGTAACATGGGCATGTGGTTAGGCTGTGTGTCCTCTGCACCTTAATTTTGAGAAACAGAATGCTCAGAATTGGGCACATGGGCAGAGACACGAGCGTGTGTCTCAACCGTGTGAACCTGCACCTAATTTCAAATTGAATTAATTAACCACGTGATCTAGCACACGAATGTATGGCATGGCTGTGTGTGCAAGTCAGAGACTTACACGAGGTTGAACATGTCCTCCAACACGGGCCTATCTCAGGGTCACACAAGCATGTCCCTTGGACCACACGGGCGTGTATGCCCTGCACCTTGGAAAAATTTTCTAATTCTGTTAAAAATTCTTAGATGTCCCGAATAAGTCCCAACTTGATTTTAATTCTCGTATTAGACTTCGAGGGCCCAATCAAGGGACATTATGAATGATCTCGGCAAATGAATAGTAATTTACATAAGTTATTTGCAAATGTTTTTGAATGTTCTAGTAATACTCTGAAACCCTGTTTCAGGGACGGATACGGGCTGGGGGTGTTACAGCCATAGCCCAAGACTAGATCTTACACTATATGGTCTTATTGCCATGGCCATTGTCTCTCCATATCAGAATTCGTGTTTATTGTCCCAATAGACTCACATGCAAGCCGACTCTTTATGAAGACATATGCAACTCGTGCAACTTATCCATACAAACTCCTAATGTAGAGACTCCATCATGCTTTCAAGTGTGTTTATGCATAAACATACCTCTCAATATAACAGGGACTTATCATTCAGTTCATGCTTTCTTTACATTTTCGACCTACATGTTCTTTTTTTCATAACAAAGGCATATCCTCATTCAAGCATTCATCTTTCACAGAATCAATATATCATACTTGCATAGCTTACGTTTTCACTTCATAGATTAGCCATCCAAAACTGACAAGATTCATCAAGTAAACATGCAAGTAATAGTCAGTTTAAAGACTCACACACTTATGCATTTATATTTTCAAACATGCAATTTCAACTGTTTATGGAGAGACAATTTTGTTTCAAGCACATTCATGCATACATATACTTTTCATATCAAAAGCATCTCACACTTGGATATTTTCCTTCATGCTTTCATCACATACATTCCTTTTAAAACAGAGGCATAACATTATGCAACATCGCATGCACTATCATCAATCATTCGTCTTCCTCGTAGTACAAAATAGTCACTTATAAAAGAATTAAACATAAAAATATGCAAACATATGAGTGACACATGCAAGAGTCTTTGTAGAGTTTCGTGAGACTCTCACCTTTAAGCTCATACTACTTTTACCAACAGTTTCAATGTAACAACCCGTTTTTGAGTCAAATCAGAACAGTGGTTTTGGGACCACAAATCTGAGGTCAAAATATTTATTTTATTAATATTTTAATGTTTTTAGTATGAATATGTGATGGTGTGAAAGTTTCGTGAAGTAATTTTATCGTTTGGTTAGTTAATTTGATAAAAAGGACTAAATCGCGTAAAGTGTAAAATTGGTGTTCTATTAGCTGCAGGTATCAAATAGCTATAGAACCTTAATGTAAAGGTCCTTATATTGTAAATAACCCATTAATATCTTAATGGAAGATAGTAGAGTGGTATTAGGTGTAATTACAAATGTTTTTAAAGGTTAATTTTGGAAATTGGTTATTAAACATAAATTAAATAAAACCAAATTAAAAGCTTTCTTCACTAATTCTTCTTCAACCTAAAATGGAAGGTTAATATGGCCATGGAAAAAGCTAAATCAAAACAGTGGTTTCAAAACCACAAATTTGATGTCAGAAAATTATTTTAACATTATTTTTGGTGTTTACAGCATGATAGTATGTATGTGTGAAAATTTTGTGAGCTAATTTTATCGTTTAATTGCTCAATTTGAGAAAAAAGACTAAATCGCATAAAATGCAAAAGTTGCATTCTACTTGTTAAAGGTGTTAAATAGCCATGATTTATTAAGTTAAGGACCTTATGTTGTAACTAAATTGTGAGTGGACAAAGATAGACATTAATATGATGATTTTAAATGGTTTAGTAAAGGTTAAAATAGTAAAATGGTTAATTAATGATATATTAAATAAAACAAAACATAAAGCCATTCTTATTATCATCATTTTTGGTCGAATGAAGCATGAAGAGAAGCTAATTTAGGGTTGAAACATTCGGATACTTCAAGTTTCAATTGTAAGCCCCTTTTTGCTCGGTTTTTAATGATTTCTATGTTTTTGTGATCGTTGCATCTAGTACTAGCTAGCCCAGGGGCTAATTTGCAAAACTGTTAAAGATTTTAGATGATTCCATTGATGAATATATGAGTATTTTTATGTTTAATGATAGATTATGAATATCTGATGTTAGTTAAACAAGTTTTGCTAAGTGATTTTTGGTGAAAATGCAAATTAGGGGCTAAATTGAGAAATATTGAAAATGTGGTTGAAATGTGAAATAAATGAAATTTTTAGGCTGTTAAGGACTTATATGTAATTCATCCAAGCTTGGGTTTAAAGAAATCATGTGAATTTTGTGTATTTGTTAAATAGAGACTAAATTGATTAAATGTGTAAGTTTAGGGGCTAATGTCTAAAGTGTGTATTTTTGGACTAAATTGAAAGAATATGTGATTAAATAAGTCAATTTTGAATTCATATTGATCAACAAAGAAAGAATTCAGATTTAGATCGGGGGAAAAGCAAGGTTATCAAATAGTCGACCCGATACGACAATTTCGAATATGAGGTAAGTTCGTATAATTGAACTTAAATGTGTATCTTTTCTATTTGATGGATAAAATTGAGATAGTATTTATTCTATTGGATAAATGTTGAGATATTAAATGAAATGTACGGATTGAGTAAGGCAAGTTGCCGAATAAGACCATAGTTGGGCTATGGCAATCGAATAATAAGACCATAACAAGGTTATGGCATGTGAATGAAAGACCACGGCAGGGCCTTGGCAATGTATGTGTCAGATCATAGTTGGACTGTGGCATCAAAAAACCGATGAATTTGTATTGTAAGCATTGGTAAACTAGAGCGGTTTGATAAGAGTATTGATGAGAAATAGAAACGTATCGGTACAGGTATGTACGGAAAACTATTCAAGGATCGAGTTAGATGAAGTTGAGAACTCATGAATCATAATAGGGATAAATTCTATGATAGCTCATGATTTGATGTTTTGAATGTTTATGATATTATCCATTTTGAATTGCTAATGAATGTTGAGATTATTTCATGTTCACATATGGGCTTACTAAGCTCATAGCTTACTTTGTTTAATTGTTCTATGTCTTATAGTTTTACGAAGCTAGCTCAGATCCAGGAATCGTCAGAGACTTCATCGCACTATCGATCATCTTGTTGGTACTTTTGAAGTTATGTATATTTGGTATATGGCATGTATAGGCTTGTGTCTATTTGGTTTGTTTGATGGATGTGTATTTGGCCATTTGTGTTGGCATAAGATGATAAACTTGATGATGTTATATGAATGTGCAATGGTTCTATTTTAATGTTTGGTAATAGATCTATATTGAATAAATGTGGTTGAAGTGATTATGTATATTTGAATTGGTTTAGTTAGATGAATTATATATGTGAATTATGCTTAGTAAAGCAAGATAAATTGATTGGTATTTGAATAGGTAAATGGTATAAATTTGAGTATTGAATTTAGTTGAAATGGATATGGTATGATTATGTATTGGTTGATGAACTTTGGCTGCATAATTGTGACTTAAAATGGTACCAATTGAGTTTACTTAGGTATGTGCAAATAAGGTGGCAAATTGGCTTTCTAAATGGCCAATTTTTGTCCACACAGGTGTGTGTCTATGCCGTGTGCGACACACAGTTAGGTTACACGGCCGTGTGTCCCCTGGTGTTGAAATTGAATTGAAGTCAGTATGCTCCATATGGTCTCACACACAGGCGTGTGACTGGCCGTGTGGTATAAGTCAGTATACCCCCTAAATGGCACAAGGCCTAGCACACAGGCATGTGTGGCCATTTTGAAGGGCACCCGGGCTAGATGCACGGGCGTGTGGTCAGCTATGTGACTCAAGTCAATATGCTCTCCAGTTTTCACAAGGCCTGGCATACAAGTCTGTCCTTGACTGTGTGATGCAAGTCAGTATGTATGCCCTGTTTCCACATAGCCTGTTTACACGGGCGTGTGACCTCTGTTTATATGAAAAAAAATTTAAGTTTTCCAAAATTATCGTATGTTATCGGTTTAGTCTCGAACCATTTCTAAAGCATGTTTAAGGCCTCGTAGGTCTTTATAAGGGACAATGTGGTTGTATTGAATGATGCATGAGAATGAATGCTATATGTTGTGTATTGGTCGGTAATACCTCGTAACCCTATTCTAGTGATAGATACAGGTTCGGGGTGTTACAGAAAATAGGTATGTGATTTTCGTCCTATTTTTAATGATTTCTACGTTTTTGAGATTGTTGTAGCTAGGTTTAGCTGGCCCAGGGACTATTTTGCAAAACTATTAAAGATTTTGAATGATGCCATTGGTGAATACATGTGTATTTTGAAGTTTCTTGATAGATGATGAATGATTATTGATAGATATGCAAGTTCTGTTAAGTGATTTTTAGCGAAAATGCAAAATTGAGATTAAATTGTGAAATGTGAAAACTTTGGTGAAATGTCTATTATGATTCTTGAGTGGAAGTGGGATAGAGTAATAATGGATTTCGTATCGGGTTTGACCTTATCTTTCAAAAAAGAAAGATGCGATTTGGGTTGTTGTTTACAGATTGACAAAATTAGCTCATTTCATTCCGGCACGTACAGATTTCTCGCTTGATAAATTAGCTGAGTTGTATATTTCTGAAATTGTGAGATTACATGGTGTTCCCCTATCTAATGTTTTGGATAGAGATCCAAGATTTACTTCGCGATTTTGGAAGAAATTTCAAGAAGCTGGGTTCAAAGCTGCATTTTAGTACTGCATTTCACCCGCAAATGGATGGTCAATCTGAATGAGTTATTCAGATACTTGAGGATATGTTGCATCGTTGCATTCTTAAGTTTGAAGGTAGCTGGGTGAAATATCTATCGTTGATTGAATTTGCTTACAATAATAGCTTCCAATCGAGTATAAACATGGCACCGTACGAAGCTCTATACGGTCGTAAATGTCAAACACCATTGTAGTAGAGTGAGCTCAGCGAAAATAAGATTCACGGGGTTGATCTGATCAGAGAGATTAAAGAAAAAGTGAAAATAATTTGCGATAGTTTGAAAGCAGCTTTGGATCGACAGAAATCATACGCAGATTTGAAATGAAAAGATATTGAGTTCCAGATCAGGGATAAAGTGTTTTTGAAAGTGTCGCTTGGAAAAAGATATTGCGGTTTCATCGGACCGTATGGAATTACTGAGTGAGTTGGGCCAGTGGCATATCGGTTGTCCTTATCGTCTAAGTTAGAAAACATACATAAAGTGTTTCACGTTTCTATGCTACGTCGATACAGATCCAATCCGTCACATGTGATTTCTCTGGTAGATGTTGAGATACAGACTGATTTGACGTATAGCGAAGAACCAGTTAGGATTTTAGCTCGTGAAATCAAAGAATTGAGAAATAAATGCATAGCCCTAGTGAAGGTTTTTTTGGCATAAACACGGGATCGAGGAAGCTACGTTGGAACTCGAGGAAGCTATGAGAAAATAGTAGCCTAACCTTTTCACTGGTAAGATTTTTGGGACGAAAATCCCTAAAAGGGGAAGAGTTGTAATAGCCCGTTTTTTGAGTCAAATCAGAACAATGGTTTTGGGACCACAAATCTGAAGTCAAAATCTTTATTTTATTAATATTTTAATTTTTTAGTATGAATATGTGATGGTGCGAAAGTTTCGTGGGGTAATTTTATCATTTGGTTAGTTAATTTGATAAAAAGGACTAAATCGCGTAAAGTGTAAAATTGGTGTTCTATTAACTAAAGGTATCAAATAGCTATAGAACCTTAAAGTAGAGGTCCTTATTTTGTAAATAACCCATTAATATGTTAATGGATGATAGTGGAGTGGTATTAGGTGTAATTACAAATGTTTTTAGAGGTTAATTTTGGAATTGGTTATTAAACATAAATTAAATAAAACCAAATTAAAAGCTTTCTTCATTAATTCTTATTCAACCAAAAATGGAAGGTTAATATGGCCATGAAAGAAGCTTGTTTTGGCCAACCTTAAATTGTCAATAGGTATGTGATTTTCGTCCCGTTTTTAATGGTTTCTACATTTTTGAGATCATTGTAGCTAGGTCTAGCTAGCCCATAGACTATTTTGCAAAACTTTTAAAGATTTTGAATGATTCCATTGATGAATATATCTGTATTTTGAAGTTTCTTGATAGATTATGAATGATTGTTGATAGATATGCAAGGTTTGTTAAGTGATTTTTAGTGAAAATGCAAAATAGGGATTAAATTGTGAAATGTGAAAACTTTGTGGTTAAAATATGAAATAAATGGAAAATATGGGCTTCTAGGGGCCTTATGATAATTTGGCTAAGCATGGGTATTGTGAAATTTGCATGAATTTGTGATTTTATGCATTGAGGACTAAATTGTAAAAATGTGAAAGTTTAAGGGTAAATGTGTAAAATAGCCCTAATGTGTATTTTGGATTAAATTGAAGAGAGAGATGATTAAATAAGTTAATTTTGAATATATTTAGATCAAGAAAAGTAAAATTCAGATCTAGATCGGGGAAAAACAAAAGTTATTGACTAAACGACTTATTTCGTCTTTTTCACATCCGAGGTAAGTTCTTATGTGATAAGCATTGTTACAATTATGCTTTAAATTTTTTGATATTCCATAAATTGTGATTATGAACTTATAGTCATGTTTGACGATAATTCGGATATATATATGGCACTTAGTGTGCGAGACCGAGATAGCTTCGGCTATGTAAGGCACTTAGTGTGCGAGATTATAATAGCTTCGGCTATGTATTGGCATTTAGTGTGCGAGATATCGAGTATTCGACAATATTCCGAAAAAGTATGAGTTCATTACAAAATTGTACAGGTATGTATATGTAAAGTATGAAATTCAAATAGAAGAAATTATGAATTTGCATATAAACATATTATTGAGTATATGGAAGGTTTGTTGTTATCATGAATTATAGGTTATATGTATCAAATTGATGATTTTTATATTATTTGTTGAGTATATTCCTTACGAGCTTACTAAGCTTTATAGCTTACTCTATTTATTTTTCCGTGTTTATAGATAACTTAAAGCTAGCTCGGATTCAGGGATCGTTAGAGACATCGTCACACTATCCAGCCATCATTTTGGTACTTTTGAACTTATAGTTTGGTCATATGGCATGTATAGGGACTTTGGGTATTGATATTGACCATTTGGAATGGCTTGTAAATGATTATGTTTTAGTTTGTATATATATATATTGTCATGTGAGTTGGTTTTGGATGGTGAATTTGATGGTGTATATAAGTGTGCAAATGGCTTTTGTTTTGATTTGGTAATTAACAGATATTGTATGAATTATGGTGGATTCATGATACTCATTTATATTAAGAAATTTTGAATGTCAATAGGTGATGAATTGAGAGTTGGTATGTTTGTGGAATTGAGCACAATAATGCATATTTTGTAAATGGTCATTTTGGTATTTTGAGAAGATAAGGATTAGCATGAAATTAGATAGCAATATATGGTATTTGTGGCTTGTATTGGTTGGTGTTGGAATTGGTATAAATCATGCTTGATAGGAATTGAAATATATGCCTATTGATGTTATATTGTATGCTATTTGAGAGGTATAGGTGTATCTAAACTTGGGTGGCAAATTGGCTTTGTAAATAGCCTATTTTTTTTGTCCACACAAGCAGAGACATGGGCATGTGTCTCAGCCATGTGTGACACACGGTCATGTTACAAGATCGTGTGTCCCCTATTGTGGTTTTGAAATGAAGTCAGTATGCTCCACATGGTTTCACACACGGGCATGTGACTGGCAATGTGGCACAAGTCAGTATGTACCATGTAACACCCCTAACCCCGTAATTGTCATCGGAATAAGTTAAGAGGCATTACCGGACTTGTAACTCAAACCAAAACAATCATATATCAATCATCATCTCATTTCAGTAATTATCATTCAATAACATTCAATATGTATTTAAGTCGAGCATATGAAGCTTACAACATACATTCGGGATTAAATTAGTAACATTTTAAAATTTTGGAAACTTAGAAAAAATAAAAACATTTCAAAAGTCACACGCCCGTGTGAACTGGCCGTGTGCCTCACACGGTTAATAGACGCCCGTGTCTTAGACCGTGTGAAAATAGGGCATACATACTGACTTGTGTCACACAGCCGAGGACACGCCCGTGTTCCAGGCCACATGAAATTAGAGAGTATACTGACTTGGGTCACACGGCTAACCACACGCCCGTGTGTCTAGCCATGTGCCCTTTGAAATGGTCACACACGCCCGTGTATTAGGCCGTGCCAAAACTATAGGGTATACAAACTTATCAACACGACCAAGCCACAAGCCCGTCTGCTAGGCAGTGTGCCATTTAAGGGGGTATACTAACTTGTAACACATGGCGGGTCACACGCCCGTGTGTGAGGCCGTGTAGAGCATACTGACTTCAATTCCATTTCACACCAGGGGAAACACGGCCGTGCAACATGACCATGTGTCACGCACGACTGAGACACACGCCTGTGTCCTTGCCTGTGTGGACAAAAATAGGCTATTTGTCAAGCCATTTTGCCACCCTATAAACATAAACATTCACAAGCATAAATAACCACATTTTTACAACTCAATAGGAAACCAAAATAACCATTTCAATACACATTATTTGCCATATCAAAACCTAACAACTTCATAACCAAATACCTATTTAACATCATGCATAATCCATTCATTTAACACCTACATATCAAGACTTCACTCGCATAATTTCATTCCATCATTACCTTGCCAAAACATACCATAATTGTAACATCCCGAATTAGGGTCTAGTTGGAACAGTGGTTTCAAGACCACAAATCTGAAATAGAAATAATTATTTTATGATTATTTGATGGTCCATGACATGATTGCATGTTTGTGTGAAATTTTTATGAAGAAATTCTATGCCTAAGATGTCCAATTTGACTTTAGGGACAAAATTGAATAAGTTGTAAAATGTGTGTTCTAGAAGCTTTAAGCATGAAATTGCATTGGATTATTATTTAGAGGTCCTTAAATGGCAATTTGACCAAGTTCTATAATTTTGGATAAAAATGGGCATGAATAGAAAAATTTTGAAAGAAATGCCTTAAGGGCATTTTTGTCTTTTGGTAAATAAAAGAATAAAAAGGGAAAAAGAAAGCAAAATTTGTCCATCTTCTTCTTGCTTGTGCCAAAATTCCAAAGGTCACCATAGCTAGGGTTTATTCATCTTTTCAAGCTTGATTGTAAGTGCTCCCTAGCCCCATTTTTAATGTTCTTTACATTTTTGAAGTTATCATCAACCGATCTAGCTATTTCTACCATTATTTTGAGCTAGGTTCATGTATGAAATTTGACCCATGTGTAACATGGTTGTATTTTTATGTTTAATGGAGGAATATGAATGTTTGATGTGTGATAAACATCTTTTACTAAGTGATTTTTAATGAAAACACCTAAAAAGGGCTTGTTTGTAAAAGGTGTAAAAATGAGTAGTAGAAATGTGAAAAAAAGAAAATATGGGCTGATATGAGATAGAATATGATTCGGCTAGGCTTGGGTAACCAAGAAATTGCATGCATTTCATTTTACAGGCCTAGGGACTAAAGTGTAAATAAGCGAAAAGTTAGGGGTAAAAAGGTAATTTTATCAAAGCATGTGTTTTGGGTTGATATCAGCAATGTATGTATTGAACAAGTTGAATTTGGTATTATAGATCAAGAAAAACGTGATTCGGGTCTTGATCGGGGGAAAAATAATGTTATCATTTTTGTATCGAGGTAAGTTCATTTGCAAATAATGCAACATGTACCATACTTTGAATGCTCCTATATTGCATGTATTATAAATACTTACATAATTGATATGTTGTTGTATTATGTGTTTATTGCCTAAATTTTTCATGAAATATACTTTGATTATTTCATGAGTATGTGATTGGTGCCATGAATATTGGAATCGACATTATGTGGTATCAAAAAAATCTCGTTTGAACCTTAGGAATAGTTAGGATACAAGTGACATGTCACTAGGAATTATGAAATCTGAACTCATTGAGTTGTGGTCTGAGTTCATGATATATGTGACATCTGAACTCATTGAGTTATAGTCTGAGTTCGTGATATATGTGACACATGTTTTGGCGTCCGGATACTAGTCTCATATATTTTATTAATGGCGAAATAGTCCGGCACGTGTTGCGGATACTTGACAGCTTGCATGAGCAGACCCGTGAGTAGCTCGTAAACAAGCAACATGTGATCTGGGATATGAAGTAGCATTGGCTACACATAAGGAACTTATGTGAAAACTTCCGATATATCCGATAGTATTCTGAGTGTTCAACGGGTAGTTCAAAGAAGTTTTATGAGTAATCCTAGCGATTGCATCAAGACACGAAAGTAAGTTATAATGTACAAGTGGGCACAGATATGTACATCGAATTCATGTGAATGACATGAAATATGATGAGCTTGTGGTAAGAACATGTATTTATACATATGTGAGGAATAAGTTTATGAGAATTGATAAAATGCATTATTTAAGCTTGTTTAAGTTACTTTTTATTTGCATGTGAACTTACTAAGCTTTATGCTTACCCCCTTTCTTTTCCATCTCTTATAGTTTCGCCAAGCTAGCTCAGGGATCGGAGAACGTCGGAGACTCGATCACACTATCAATTGAACATTTGGGAATAGTTAGCTTTATCATTTTGGATATGGCATGTACAGGGACTTGGCCTTTTTGTCATGTGTCATATTGATTAGCCAATGTGTTGGCTCATGATGTTATTATGATTATTTTGTATATGGCCATGAGAGGTGGCTCATATTGGTTATTTTGGGTTGTAACCCTAATTATTGATGCATGCATGCAAATGTCCATATGCTTTAATGTGGTTATAGTTGTTTAGGGTTAATGAGTGTGATGGATGGCATGTATGTTAGGTGTATGAAATTTGATTAATGTGTTTGACGATAAATGTGGTGCAAATGTATAACTTGAAAATAGGTTAGTAATGATAATTGTCAAATATGAAATTGGTGTGGGATGCCATATGAGAGTATAATAATTTGGATAAGTGATATGTTGACCTTGTCAAGTTATAATTAAACCATGAATGTGTTTGCTTAAGTGATTAAAGGTGTCATATTGCATGCCATGAAGTAGATCTAAGTCTGTGAATGCTTAAGGGTGGCAAATGGCTTGGAAAATAGCCTAGAAATTGTCCACACGGTTAGACACATGGGCATGTGTCTAGGTCGTGTGTGACACACGATCCGCTTCATCGACTTTTGATCCGGTCGTGTGTCCCCTGCACCCTTATTATGCAAAATAGAACACCCAATAGTAAACACACAGGCAGAGACACGGCTATGTGAAGGACACGACCATAGGACATGGGCGTGTGCCCAGGCCTGTTGTGAAATCTGCACTTAATTTTTGGAATTTACTTCGCCACACGAACTCAGCACACGGGCGTGTGACTTGGTCATGTGACATTATTTGCTTGATGATGTCATAGTTAGAGTTACACGGGCTAAGGATAGTGCGTGTCCCATATCACACGGGCGTATGTGACCACATGGCCTACCCACACGGGCGTGTGACTCTCTAAACAAGAAAATTTTCTAAGTGTTAAAAAGGTTCTAAAAGTTCTCAGTTTAGTTTCGAACTACATCCGATGTATGTTTCGGGTTTTGTAGAGCCTTATAAGGGACAATTTGCATGTGATTGAAAAGTTCTAAATGGGGATGAAACTTTATGGCTCGATTTTGAATATTTATTTACGTTTAAGTCTGGTAATGCCTCGAACCCTATCCCAACTTTGAATACGGGTAAGGGGTGTTACATTTAGTGGTATCAGAGCTATAGTTTAGTCAGTTCTCGGACTAACGTAGCATATGTATGAGTCTAGCTATACATGCCGTATATATATTATGATAATGTGACGACTCCTGACGATTTAAAAATGTGTTTTCATATAGTAAATGGATCCCGATAGAGCAGTGGCAGATGATGTTGAAAGCAACGAGTCTACTCCGCTGAAAGAGCAGTGTCGTCTAACAGAAGACCCACGACTGTTAGTAGAGGAGAAGGAGGCAGAGAAGCCTTTCTCCACATGATGGATGCCTGGTACACGGAGTTCGTTCGAACGAACCCGAACGCTCAACCTTCTCCACCCCCTCCAAATCCCCAACTCGTACCTCAAGTGCCTCAAGGTATGGATTTTGTGAGGTTTCATAGAACCCCAGTTGATAGAATCCGAAAGCAAGGAGCCGAGGAGTTTAGGGCCAATGCCGAAGATGATCCCGAAAGGGTAAAATTTTGGCTCGAGAATTCCATTCGGGTATTCGATGAGCAATCTTGCACACTTGATGAATGTTTGAAGTGTGCTATTTCCTTGTTGAGAGATGTGGCATATCATTGGTGGAAAACGCTAGTTTTGGTGGTACCAAGAGAAAGGTTTACATGGGAATTCTTTCAAGAAGAGTTCCGAAAGAAATACATTAGTGAGTGATTCATCGATTAGAAGCGTAAGGAGTTTCTCGATTTGAAACAAAGCCGCATGTAACAGCCCGGTTTAGACCCTAGTCAGAATAGTGGTTTTGGGACCATAAATCTGAGTTAGAAAAATATTTTAATAATATTTTCTGCGTTTACAGTATGTGTATAAGCATGTGTGAAAGTTTTGTATAAAAATTTGATCGTTTTTGTGCTTAATTTTGAAAAAATGACCTAATCGCATAAGATGTAAAAGTGGCATTCTATTTGATTAAGTGTTTATTCATTGTGGCATTCTATTTGATTAAGTGTTTATTCATTGTGGCTTTCTAACGCAAAGGTCCTTATGTTATTATTAACGCATTGAAAAGGTTAATGGACATAAATGGCCTAATGTTAATGTTTTGATAATGTTTCATTAAGGGCAAAATTGGTATTTAGTTAATAATTATTAATTAAAGTAAAACAAAAGCATGAAATTAGGCCATTTTCAATTCATCTTTGCCAAAAATCAAAAAGAAAAAGAAAGAACAAGAGCTTTTAGGTTTCGGCCATGCTAAAGCTTGATTAAAGGTTCGTTTTTGATCCGTTTTCGATAATTTCTACTTTTTTGTGATCGTTACTTTGTGTTTTATCAAGCCCATGCCTCAATTTCTGAATTTGATGATGATTTTGAGTTGTGTCATTGCTGATATTATGAGTTTTATGAAGTTTGATGATAGTATATGGAAGCTTGATGTTGGGTTAACATGTTTTGTCTTTGAATTTTTAATGAATTTGAGTAATTCGGGCCAAATTATGAAAATGAGAAATTGAGGGACTAAAATGTGAAATAAATAAAATATATGGGCTTATATAAAATCCAAAAAAATTCGGCTAAGCATGTGTAAAAGGAAATTTTGTGTATTTTGTGATTTTATGAATTAGGGACTAAAATGTCAAAATATGAAAATGTGAAGGCTAATTTGTAAAATTCTCTAAATATGTATATATGGATTGAATTGAATGATTTGGTGAATAAAAGAGTTAAATTTCAATATGTTTAGATCCAAAACCAAAGAAAATGGAAGTAGATCGGGGAAAGTCGAAAGTCGTCGAGTAGTCGATTTCATTCATTCGAATCCGTACGAGGTAAGTCGATATACAAATAAATATGTTTGAATCAATTTATTTATGCTTATATGCTATTGAAATGAAATGAATGGCTTTGGAAGATGAATATGTGAAATTGTGAAAGCATCAATAGTGTTTCGACGTCCAAAAAGCCCTATACGAACCATAGGAATAGTTAGGATACATATGTCATGACATAGGATCTAATAGTGTTTTCGTGTAATACAACTTTTGGGATGTTGGCATCGACTTATGAATTACGTGTAAGACCATGTCTGGGACATTGTATCGTATTTGATTTCTTGTAAGGCCCTGTCTGGGATTGTGGCATCGATATTTGATTACATGTAAGACCACATCTGGGTCCTTTCCATTGTACGAGTTTTTCGAGCTATCTAAGTATCCTTATTGATTTCGAATGGTTCAACAGGCATTCTGAGAAAATGAATAACTATGTGAACATGTATCCGATTCAGGTACGTTTGAAATGTATATTAAGATTGAGAATGAAAGGTAAGCATATGTATATATGTGTAAACATATGAAATATGTTTGTCTTATGTGAAAATGTGATATACATATGAGAAAATGGTTATGAGTATTTGAGCTAAATGAGAAATATGAACTTGACATTGAGTTATGCCATGATTCATAAAAATGATTTGTTTATAGTTGTGATTTGTAATAAGTTTATTTGTATATGGCTTACTAAGATTTGAAAGCTTACTTTGTGTGTGTCTTCAACTATTTTATAGATATTGAAGCTATTGGAAGCTCCGAGATCATCGAGGATCATCACCACTATAACACCCCAAAAATATAGGGTCTATAATTTTGCATGCTTTAACACAAATTTCATGTTTACTTTGTTGGTTAAGTGAATTGGGTGTGTCTGGGGATGTCTGCGAAGTCCTGGGTTCAAGCTCCAACTTTTGCAGAATTTTTTATTTTTTCTCTTAAAAGAATCTGGAGGTTGGCGCATGGGCTTTATAAATAGTTGTGGTTGTTTTGTGTCACAAAAAGCCTTGTGGCTTGGTGGTAAGTTGTGTGTGGAGCAATTGTGAGGGCATGGGTTTGAGTCCTAGGTGTTGCAAAGGGATTTTATTTTGTGCTTCAGTGGCGTGAAAGGTGGAGTTCGATACAAACTTTGTAGAGCTGGTTAGAGACTCGGTCAAAAGGGATATGGATGAAGGTTGGTGGGGATTTGAAAGAGGAAAAAGTGGTCAGATAGGTGGATAAAATCGTGGAAGGTAGGTGGCTAGGTGTTGGTCGAATTTGAGACTCCTTGGGAGTGTGTACTCGGCACTTTGGGGAAATTCTTTGGGGGAAATTTTCTCTTCTCTTGGTTGTGTCAAATAGGTATAGGGGTAGGAAGGCTTTTTCATTTTTGTTTTCGGTAACTTTTCTTTTGAGTCGTGTTGTGCTCCCTCTTGGGTTTTGGTACGTTTCTGACCTTTCGGGACTTCTTTCTCCTGACTTTATTTTCCAATTATTTGTGCCGAATACAAGGGTGGGTGTCAAACTCTTTTGAACCTCTTCTTTTTCACATTCCCTCTCTTCCGAATTGACATTATTCTTCTTTTCTCTTCTTCTCTAAAGCCAAATATCCATATTCTCCTCTCTCAAATCGTGTTCCTTTTACTGTAGTCGAATCTTCTTTACTTTCTTCTCCCCTTTCTTTCAAACGACTTTACCCTAGTCGATCGTATCATCTAGCCCTTGTCTCTTGTGGTTTCGGCTATAGTGAGTGTTTCACTCTTTTCTTTCTCCCCTCTCTACAGTGTAAGTTTAACTGTGTTGGTCATACAAGTACGCTGGCGGTAACCTTCTGTGAACTGATTCTATTGTTGTGGTTCTCTGTCGGATTTGGGGGAAAGTGCTACTTTAGCGGTTGTGGTTTCTATTCACTCTTTTCCCTTTTGCGGCATCTATGGCTCTCTATAACCTTTTTTCTTTTTCGATTAACATTTTTAGGGGACTGACGACGCTAGTTCAACTTGGTGAACCGATTGTGTATCATTCTTAGGGAGCGGGTTCTCAACATTTGTGGTAAGTAGCTAAAGGGTTGGTTACCCATTGGTTAAGGACCAATTTTGGGGATGTAAAGCTTTTGAACAAGTAGTAGTTGAAAGACTAATTGTAAGCGAGTTTGATTGTAGGTTTGGCATTTGAAGATTTTTGAGAGGTCGCGAAAAAGGTGTGTAATCATACACCCAAACTCTTGCTACTGCCAAAACGTTGAAAAAAGGTGTGTATTCACACCATGACGTTGTTGTGAATTGGCAAAAGCCGAAAAATCGACAAGCCAAAACTTTGGCATTTGTGGCCTCACGAGCATTCGAACACCCGTGTTGTAAACTGAGCCCACAAATCATGGACGACAGGCTGTAGAGGCTGTCACGAGCATTTTTGTGAGCTTGGACCGTTTGGGCCTTGTTGGGCCGAGATGGGCTGTGTGGGCCCAATGGGCTCGTGGGCCCTACATGGATAAAGTTCACGATAAGTGACAAATAATGGAGTGGACCATGGGGTTTGCATATTCGCGATTGAAATTGGGGCTGTTTGGGTCATACGAGCATGTGGGCCCACTTATAATGGGCCTTTGGCCCATGTACACTATTTTCATCGTGCAGGCTATCGGAGTCATTCAAGATGATTGCAGACCTTTTGAAGGGTCAATTATCTGTACCGAGACCTCAAAATTAGTTAAATGACCAAAATAAGTAATTTTACCCCTAAGGGATAGAAATGACCATTATACCCTAGAAGTAGGTTGATTGATGAGTGTATGATATATGCATGACTATATCTGAGTATGAAACCTTGCATACACGTAATATTTATGACATAACATTCTGCATTTGGGTTGGGATTCTGATTCAGAGGAAGTACTGTAGTAGTGGCTTTGCCACGTTTTACTATTCTAATGGCTCTGCCACGTATTTTGACATTAGTGGCTACGCCACGTTTACTGTAATTAGCTGCTTTGCTGCGTTACTATTAGCATTTTCGTTGCGATTTTGGTGTCCTGGCTAGGTGGGTCGATTTAATCCCCACGTGGGGTGCTGGTTGGTACAGGTGGTGTGTTGGTTGGATTGGGTTGGGTTGTATACCTGCATTGTAATTATACTATTTTGGCATTGTCCCCCACTGCCACTGTATAGGGCTTAGGCCCAGACTGCACTATTACTGAGTAGGGTTCAAGCCCTGACTGATACTATATGCTCTGTTTACCATTTGACTGGTAAGGGATTACACACTAAGTTTTCGTGAACTCACCCTTCCTTTGTACTGTGCAGGTAATCCTCAGCCTTAGACGATTTGGAGCCGCGAGGGACTCAGAGGTGGCCACACGATCGTAGACTATTAGATTGTGATTTAATTTATTCAAAGATTTTATATTCGAGTTTTAATTATGTAATAAGGCCATTTGGGTTTTTTTTAAACTTTTAATGGGCTTTTGATTTCGTATTTCAAACTGCTAAAGTAGGAACATCGAGTTTTCAAAATAATAACGTTTTCAAATAAAAAACTGTATTTTAAACCTTAAAGTTTTCAACTAGAGAAGCTTCCGCGGTTTTACTCGGGTTAGGTAATCAAAGATAACAAACGTTTTGATAAGTCAATTTCAGTTGTATCATGAAATTTACCGAGTGTACTCAGGCATTAAAAATTAAATGAGTTTAACTTAAAGACGGCTTTCACCAACAAGTACAAGATTTTGCAAAACACTATGATGTGACACATCAGATTCGGCCATAACATCTAGACCGAGTTTAGGTGTTACATTTAGTGGTATCAGAGCCAAGTTACAAAATTTTACTGTAGAATGGGTTTTTGTGGATTTGAATTTTAAATGTTGTATTTGGAAATGTGGCACACTGAGTCTCTAGTACCAAATCTATAAGTTTTCTAACACTGTTTATTATTAAGAACTGAAATGTATTACTGAAGGACTACTATAGGTAGTAGAATTACACTAAAACTCTGTAGTTAAATCAAATTGAGACTATAGAAGACTAAAAACTGTAGAAGATTCTGTTCTGCGAAAACAAACTCTAATTACTATTGTTCATAACATATTGTTAATAATTATTGAAATTATAAACTGATTCATAAGACTTTAAAATAGACAATTCGCTATCGTTATGAGCACAAGAAATACTCACGGAAGGGGTACACGAGGCCACAGTAGAGGCCGAGGAAGTGCTAGAAATGGGTCTTCAGCATCAGGTCACATGCCGGCTAGGGAGGCACCAGCCCTGCCAGTAACTGATATAGGGTCTCATGACGAAGCAGCTGG
The DNA here is from genome assembly GCA_025698465.1 of Gossypium longicalyx. Taxonomy (NCBI): domain Eukaryota; kingdom Viridiplantae; phylum Streptophyta; class Magnoliopsida; order Malvales; family Malvaceae; genus Gossypium; species Gossypium longicalyx. Next base: position 43,411,948 of record CM046996.1, on the reverse strand, counting down.
GGATGATGCTTTATCTCAAGCAATGCTACGAGTTCTTGAAAGGGTTACTGGAGCAAGTACTGGACTGTAGGTAGAGGGTCAATTTCTGAGCGACTCCGGTCTAATGGAGCAAAAATTTTCCAGGCTATTTCTAGTGCATCCCCAAATGTGGCGGAGTATTGGTTGGAGGCTACCGAGCGGGTATGGATGACCTTGACTGTACTTTAGAGCAAAAATTAAAATGAGCAGTGTCTTTACTACGTGATAAGGCCTACCAATGGTGGCTCAATGTGAGAAAAGGTACACAAGCTGACCGTTTGACATGGGATTTCTTCAAAGCAGCCTTTTTAGGGAAGTATGTGGGCGCAAGTTATGTAGATGCCCGGAGGAAGAAATTTTTGAATTTGACCTAGGAGAATAAAACTGTGGCGAAGTACGAGGTAGAGTTTATGCGGCTGATTCGGTATGCTCGCGGGATAGTCACAACTGAATATGAACGTTGTGTGCGGTTTGAAGATGGCCTCAGAGAGGAGTTACGTATACTGATAGCTCCGCAGAGGGAGAGAGACTTTGCTGCCCTTGTTGAGAAAGCAAAAATTACTGAGGATGTGAAGCGCTCTGAGTGCCAGAACCACGAGAAAGATAGGGGCAGAGATAAAAGGGATTTTTGACCCTTGGGTTCTTCTAGAAGGCCTATAAAGAGGGCCAGATTTGATGGTCCAGTTTGAGCAGTTCCTGGTATTGCTGCAAGACTACAACCTTGCACCGATTTTGGGAGAGCTTACCAGGGTGAGTGTTGGAAATGAACTGGGGCATGCTTTAGGTGTGGGTCTATGGATCATTAGGTTAAGAATTGTACTCAAAGGCCTACCTAGAGGCAAGCTATCATGTTCAGCCTGTGAGAGATGGTCAGCAGCCACCGAGAGGCCGTGGGCAGGCTAGAGGTGGAAACGGGTTTAGACGAGGTCATGGAACATCAGGCAGAGGTGTTGGTAAGACTGAGGCAAGGCAGCCAGCCTTGGTCTATGCTGCTCGTCATCGAGAAGATGGTGACGCCCCTGACGTCATAACGGGTACGTTCTTGATTTATAATTTACCATACACTGCTTTAATTGATATTGGGTCTACACACTCATATGTTGCATGCACTGTGTCCAAGACGCTGGGTATTCAGTCTGAAAATACTGTTAGTGAAATGACTGTGTTGAGTCTACTGGGACAATCGGTTGGGGTGAGTAAGTTGTTCAAAGATGTGCCCTTAGAGGTCCAAGGGGTGGTTTTTCTGGCAGATTTGATGGAACTGCCTTTTTGGGGAATTTGATATTATATTGGGCATGGATTAGCTAGTGAAACACCGTGCAAAATTGGATTGTGTTGCTAAACGTATGGTGTTGAAGTCTACGGAGGATGAGGAGGTGACTGTGATAGGGGAGCGAAGAGATTTTCTGTCTAATGTGATTTCTATGTTAAGGGTCCAGAAGTTGGTTTGCAAAGGTTGCAAAACGTTCTTAGCTTATGTTAGTATTCTCGATTCTAAAGGTTCTTCTGTGGGAGAAGTCAGAACTATTAAAGAGTTTTTGGATGTATTTCCTAAAGAGCTTCTGGAGCTGCCACCAGACCGTAAGGTTGAATTCGGTATTGAGATCCTACCCAAAGGCTCAAAATGGAGTATTTCAGCCTTATTTGGATCGGTTCGTAGTTGTGTTTATAGACGACATCTTAGTGTATTTAGGAACCGAGGAGGATCATGATGCACATCTTCGAATTGTCTTACAAATTCTTAGGGAAAAGCAGCTTTACGCAAAGTTTAGCAAGTGTGAGTTTCGATTGCGAGAAGTGACATTTCTGGGTCATGTAGTGTCAGCAGAGGGAATTAGGGTGGATCTTCAGAAAATTGAAGCTGTAATGGATTGGAAACCACCAAAGATGATATTCGAGATTCGAAGCTTTCTGGGTCTGGCAGGGTATTATAGACGTTTTGTTGAAGGATTTTCATTGATTGTTGCACCTCTGACTAAGCTACTGCGTAAAGGAGTACCGTTCAATTGGACTGATAAACAGCAAGAGAGTTTTGAGAAACTGAAGGATGTTTTGAGTAAGGCTCCTGTTTTGATCTGACGAGCACGGGAAGGAATTTATCATTTCTGATGATGCGTCGCACATTGGATTGGGTTGTGTGTTTTTGTAAGAGGGTAAGGTGGTTGCGTATGCGTCTTGTTAGCTCAAGCCTCACGAGGCAAATTACCCCACTTATGATTTGGAATTAGCTGCGGTGGTATTTGTAACCCCCCAAAAATCCTAAAATCCTGAATTTTCTTTATTTTCGATTTTGATAAAAATTGTGTTTAATATTCTTATCCAAGCGATAATTTTAGTAGGTCTTAGCTAAGGTTGAGTTCGAATTAAGAGGTAGAAGAAATTATAATTTAATTATTAAAAGAATCAGGGATGACAAATAGGTGGGCTTTTGAATAAATGAAGAAACAATTGGACACAAAAAGAGCCTGTGGTAGAGTGGCTAAGTGACGCCACATAAGGTGTAGTGAGGTGGCGTTAGTAGCTAGCAAGGGGGTCCAAGGTTTGAATCCTATCTTAGTATTTTTAGAGTTTAATTTTGGCCTTCTAGAAGGATGAAAGTGGCGTGAAGATGAACTCTAAGGGGAGTGTTCAGGAGAGAAAATTAAGGAAAAAATCATGGGGTTATCAGGGAGAAAAACGAGGAGATGAGAAGGGAAAAGTGATGGAGCCAAATTGGGAATTGAGCATGAAAAATTCAATTATAAGGACTATAAATAGAGGTCGAATACAAGGTTGCCAGGCTACTGTCGAAATTCTTCTTCACCTTGTTGCCAGAAACCCCTTTCTCCAAAAGCCGAAAACCCTTTTCTTTTCAAGATCCAAAAAGCCAAAAACCCTTTTGTTCTTTTCTTTCTTTTCTTTCTGCCGATTTCTATTCTCCTCTATACAATCTTCTTTGTCGATTTCTTCTACTACTCTTCTTCTTTAATCTGTACCAAATAAACCTTATTCACCATACTTAGTTTGAAAAGCTGAAAAACCGAATCTTCTAAGGGCCGAATACTTTTTGACCGAATCTAGTGTAAGTATTGCTCTTCCAATCGGTTTTCTTAGTTTAGTATCGATTATTGTCCCTCACTCTTTCTAATCAACTTTGGTAGGGAATTAGTATCGGATCTTGGCTTTTAGCTCTCTGCCGAATTGCTCCTTAAGGTGTTGCAGTTTTGGTAAGTATTCTTCTCCTATTGGCTAAGGTGGCCGAATGGTCATAGTTATGGTAAGGAGACTTGTGTTGGATACGAGTCACATATTATTCAGGTTTTAATAGTTAAGATTTGTGCCAATCTAGAAAATACGTGATCAAGGAAAAAGCGATTAAGGATTGGGCTCAAGGTAAGGTTAAGTTGAGGTTTCAGCTTTTGAGTAAATAAGTATTAAGCATGCGATTAATTGAAGGGTGATATCATTTGTAGGTTGGCGACTAAGGGAATCACAGCACGTTTGCTTACCAGGTGTGTACATACACTGCACACACACAATGATTCGGCAAAAGCCGAAAAGCTGAAAAGCTGAAAAGTCAAAATGCCAAAAAGTAAAATATTTGGCTATGGTAGTCTTCCGAGTGCGCGAACACTCGTAAGAGGGAAACCGATAGGTTGCCTGAGGGCCACGGGCGATTCCGTGGACTTGGGTTGTGATTAGGCCATATGGGCCAGAATGGGCTAAATGGGCCTGATGGACTGTTGGGCCCATAATAGGCAAAAACTGAATATTGATGCTATGTGATAGGAATTTGCATGTGAGCATGAATATGAAAGTGGTTGGGCCTAACGGGCCATATAAATTTGATTTGGGCCTAATGGTCCATATACAGGTGATTTGGGCCGAATGGGCCAGACGAATATGATTGGGCTTAATAGGCTAGATGCAGGTATGTGAAATTGTTAGGCTTTGTAAGGGGATTTTGGGCCTAGTATATTATATTCACATGAGACTTAATTAATAAATTGCGACCGTAGACAAGTCAAAGGGTTAAGGTGTGACAACAGGTATATGTATGTCTACGATTGGATTTAGGGAGAGCTTGGTACTTAAGCGGTCTTAATGACCCACTTCCTCTTCTCTGGAATCCTACCTGTTGCATAGTATTCATTCATCTTAACTCACGAGACTTGTTAACGGGCCAAGGTAAGTGAAAATCGTAATTAAGGGAAAAATTATCGAAATTCCCCTAAGGGCAAAAATGACCAAAATACCCCTAAGTGTTAAATGTAAGTTTTGTGGATGCGGCATGCATACATATGATATTCTGCTTAGGTTGCATATGGGTTGGTAATTATGGAATGGAGGAAGTATATGAGGATCGCATGGTTGCTTGACAATCGTGGATCCACCGACGGCTTTTAAAGCACAATATGTAAATGAAGGTAGTTCCGCAATCGGGATACCATGGTGTGTGGGTTGGGTGGGTCAATATTTATATCCCCACATGGTGTAACGGGGGACGGAACCGGTGCGTAGCGGATGGATAATTTGGATGGGATTGTATTGCATGATTGATGAATGATGTTTTTTTTTTGAATGCTTGTTTTTGCCGAGGGTTGTACACACTGAGTTTGTGAAAACTCACTCCCTCTTTTATTTTATTTTTAGGTGATGCTCAGTAGAAGGTTCGATGTTTGGAAGGACTCTGGGTGGCCAGCTAGCAAGATGATTCGGACTTGGGTTTTTTCCAAGCATTTAGGTTTTTACTTCTTTTTAAGTATGTTCTAGACCAGATTGTAATAAGGTTTTCATTGTGTTATTATTACTTGAATTATTATTTTCAATGTAATTACAAGAAGTTGAACATGGGTTTTTTAAATTATAGTATGTTTTCTACATTTCCGCAATTAAATTTTTAAATGATAAGTTTTCTTAAATCAAATGTTTCAACAAGGTTTTTGCAACTGAAAGGTGTATTTTTTTAAGTTAATGAAGGCTTCTTTTATTTTAAGAAGAATTTTCAATGAAAATACGATTTTCGCTAAAACACTTCAATGTGACACACCAGATTCGGCCATAAAGTCTGGGCCAGGTTTGGAGTGTTACATTTAGTGGTATCAGAGCCCAGGTTGCAAAACTCAGGCTGTGAAGTGGTCCTTATTACTATTTGGTTTCTTTTTTCGTTTTAAAAAAAATTTGGATCACACTGTTATGTAAAAGGGAAAAACTTGCTGAGCGGCACACCGAGTCTCCGACGTCGAACCAAGTAAGTACTTTTATTTTTAAGTTTGTTTAAATTATTATAAAGTAGATAGTTAGAGGGCTACTTTAGATGATGGTTAGAATGGAACCAAAGCCAGCAGGAACTTGAAACCGTAGAGGATTTTCGAAAACGATATTCTCTTTAAATATTTTCATAAAACATCTGTGTAATTATTAAACTAACTAAAACATCATAAAATTTCTAATCCAGATAATACGCAAATTGACGATGAGTGCTAGAAGAGGTGCAAGAGGCCGTGGTCGAGGCCGCGGAAGTATTTGGGCTGAATCGTCGACATCGGGCCATATGCCCGATGTTGGAGTAGAAGAGGCTCAAGTCTCACCGGTGGCTGGGAATGGACCGTATGATCGGGCTGTGGGAGAAGATGCATTGTCGTAGGCAATGCTAAGGATTTTGGAAAGGGTCGTTGGGCCCAATAATGGCAATGAAAATCGGGGGTCCATTCCAGAACGACTTCGATCGGACGGGGCTGAGATCTTTAAGGGCGTGGCTCCTAATGTGGCGGAATATTGGTTAGAGGCCACTAAAAGGATAATGGAGGATTTGGACTGCTTACCGGAACAAAAGTTGAAAGGAGCAGTGTCACTGTTTAGGGAAGAAGCCTATTAGTGGTGGTTGACGGTGAAAGAGGGCACCCAATCGGAGCGGTCACTTGGGAGTTTTGCAAAGCTGCATTCCAAGGGAAGTATGTGGGTGCAAGCTATGTGGATGCTAGAAGGAAGGAGTTCCTAAACTTGACCTAAGGAAACAAATCTGTGGTGGAGTATGAAGCGGAATTTCTACGCCTTAGTAGGTATGCAAGAGTTATGGTGGCAACAGACTATGAGCATTGTGTTAGGTTTAAGGATGGACTTAGAGATAGCCTTAGGGTATTAATAGCTCCACAAAGGGAATGATTTTTCTTGGAGTTGGTGGAGAAAGCAAAGATGGTGGAGGAGGTAAAGCGCACTGAGCGCTTAAATCGAGAAGAAGAAAGGGGTAGGAATAAAAGGAAGGCTGAGAGTCCGGGTGTTGGACAGATGCTTAGGGCTAGGGCCAGAGTTAATGGCCCAGTTAGAGCAGAGCCCCCTACTGCTAATCCAGGGGTGCCACCTTGTGCTGATTGTGGGAGAAGGCATAGAGGCAAGTGTTGGAAGAGAATGAGAGCATGTTTAGCTTGTGGGTCTATGCACCATAAGATCAAGGATTGCCCCCAAATGTTAGGTCGAGAGCCAGTAGTGGGCTAAGCTGGTGCTTAGCCACCAAGGGGTGGTCAGCTGCCGCCAAGGGGCCGTGAGCAAGCCAGGGGTGGTGACAGCAATGGACGTGGACTTGGAGTACTAGGCAGAAATGCAGGCCATGCTGAGGCGAGGCAACCAGCTTTGGTTTATGCTGCTCGTCACCAAGAAGGCGAATATGCTCAAGAAGCGAATACTGGTACGTACTTTATCCATAGTGTGCGATCTGTCTATTTTGAAATTAGAAATAGAGTGCGTAGAAAAAGCGTAGAGGTGTAACTTAAGCGATGCGGCGTCAATATCCTCAACTGTTTAGATCAGGTAAATTTCGAGGACGAAACTTCTTTTAGGGGGTAGAGTTGTAATGCCCCAAAAATCCTGAAATCCAAAAATCCTGAAATCTTGAATTTTCTTTATTTTCGATTTTGATAAAAATTGTATTTAATATTCTTCTCCAAGCGATAATTTTAGTAAGTCTTAGCTAAGGTTGAGTTCGAATTAAGGGGTAGAAGAAATTATAATTTAATTATTAAAAGAATCAGGGCTGACAAATAGGTGGGCTTTTGAATAAATGAAGAAACAGTTGAACACAAAAAGAGCCTATGGTGGAGTGGCTAAGTGACGCCACATTAGGTGTAGTGAGGTGGCGTTAGTAGCTAGCAATGGGGTCCAAGGTTCGAATCCTAGCTTAGTATTTTTATAGTTTAATTTTGGCCTTCTAGAAGGATGGAAGTGGCGTGAAGATGGACTCTAAGGGGAGTGTTCAGGAGAGGAAATTAAGGAAAAGATTAAGGGGTTATCAGGGAGAAAAATGAGGATATGAGAATGGAAAAGTGATGGAGCCGAATTGGGAATTGGGCATGGAAAATTCGGTTATAAGGGCTATAAATAGGGGTCGAATACAAGGTTGTCAGCCTACTGGCAAAATTCTTCTTCACCTTTTTGCCAGAAACCCCTTTCTCCAAAAGCTGAAAACCCTTTTCTTTTCAAGATCCAAAAAGCCGAAAACCCTTTTGTTTTTTTCTTTCTTTTCCTTCTGTCGATTTCTATTCTCCTCTATACAATCTTCTTTCCCGATTTCTTCTACTACTCTTCTTCTTTAATCTGTACCAAATAAACCTTATTCACCATACTTAGTTTGAAAAGCCAAAAAAACGAATCTTCTAAGGGCCGAATACTTTTTGACCGAATCTAGTGTAAGTGTTGCTCTTCCAATCGGTTTTCTTAGTTTAGTATCGATTATTGTCCCTCACTCTTTCTAATCAACTTTGGTAGGGAATTAGTATCGGATCTTAGTTTTTAGCTCTCTGCCAAAATGCTCCTTAAGGTGTTGCGGTTTTGGTAAGTATTCTTCTCCCATTGGCTAAGGTGGCTGGATGGTCATAGTTATGGTAAGGAGACTTGTGTTGGATACGAGTCACCTATTATTCAGGTTTTAATAGTTAAGATTTGGGCAGATCTAGAAAATACGTGATCAAGGAAAAAGTGATTAAGGATTGGGCTCAAGGTAAGGTTAAGGTGAGGTTTCAGTTTTTGAGTAAATAAGTATTAAGCATGCGATTAATTGAAGGGTGATACCGTTTGTAGGTTGGCAAATAAGGGAATCGTAGCATGTTTGCTTACCAGGTGTGTACATACACTACACACATAAAATGATTCGGCAAAAGCCGAAAAGCTGAAAAGCCAAAAAGTCAAAATGCCAAAAAGTCAAAAGTTTGGCTACGGTAGTCTTGCGAGTGCGCAAACACTCGTAAGAGGGAAATCGATAGGTTTCCTGAGGGCCACGAGTGATTCCATGGACTTGGGTTGTGATTTAGCCATATGGGCCAGAATGGGCTAAATGGGTCTGATGGACTATTGGGCTCATAATAGGCAAAAACTGAATATTGATGCTATGTGATAGGAATTTGTATGTGAGCATGAATATGAAAGTGATTGGGTCTAACGGGCCATATAAATTAGATTTGGGCTTAATGGGCCATATACAAGTGATTTGGGCCTAATGGGCCATACGAATATGATTGGGCTTAATGGGTCAGATGCAAGTATGTGAAATTGTTAGGCTTTGTAAGGGGTTTTTGGGCCAAGTATTATAATATCCACATAAGACTTAATTAATATATTGCGACCATGGACAAGTCAAAGGGTTAAGGTGTGGCAACGAGTATATGCATGTCTAGGATTGAATCTAGGGAGAGCTTGGTACTTAAGCGGTCTTAATGACCCACCTCCTCTTCTCTAGAATCCTACCTGATACATAGTATTCGTTCATCTTAACTGACGAGACTTGTTAATGGGCCAAGGTAAGTGAAAATCGTAATTAAGGGAAAATTACCGAAATACCCCTAAAGGCAAAAATGACCAAAATACCCCTCGGTGTTAAATGTAAGTTTTGTGGATGCGGCATGCATACATATGATATTCTGCTTAGGTTGTATATGGGTTGGGAATTATGGAATGGAGGAAGTATATGAGGATCGCATGGTTGCTTGACAATCGTGGATCCACCGATGGCTTTTAAATCCCAATATGTAAATGAAGGTAGTTCTGCAACCGGGCTACCATGGTGTGTGGGTTGGGTGGGTCGATATTTATATCCCTACATGGTGTGACGGGGGACAGAGCCGGTGTGTAGCAAATGGATAATTTGGATGGAATTGCATTGCATGATTGATGAATGATTTTTTTTTTTTGAATGCTTGTTTTTACCGAGGGTTGTACTAACTGAATTTTCAAAAACTCACCCCCTCTTTTATTTTATTTTCAGGTGATGCTCAGTAGAAGGTTCGATGTTTGGAAGGACTCTGGGTGGCCAGCTAGCAAGATGATTCGGACTTGGGTTTTTTCCAAGCATTTAGGTTTTTACTTCTTTTTAAGTATGTTCCAGACCAGATTGTAATAAGGTTTTCATTGTGTTATTATTACATGAATTATTATTTTCAATGTAATCACAAGAAGTTGAACATGGGTTTTCTAAATTATAGTATGTTTTCTACATTTCTGCAATTAAATCTTTAAATGATAAGTTTTCTTAAATCAAATGTTTCAACAAGGTTTTTGCAACTGAAACGTGTGTTTTTTTAAGTTCTGTAACACCCTGAATTTGGGTCTAGAAGAATTGGGCTTTGAGTCTGGGTTTGGATAGAAGAAAACCTGAATATTGAGAAGTTTTAAATATTACTAGTGTTTAATATATATATATATTGATAAAATATTTATGTTATTACTAATATTTTAATTCTTAAATAAATTTAGAAGTATTTAAAGTGTGGGAAAAATTTGATCCAAGACTCTAGCAAAAATTATTATTTTTGCTTCTTTGGGATTTGGGCATTAAGGTTTATTAATAAATTGGGCTAGAATTGGACATAAGGAGGAGTCCGGCCTAGTGGTTTAAGCGTGTTAAGCAATAGGAAGGAGCAGGGTTCGATTCCTGCGTGCGCAAATGTGGGTCTTTATTTTAGAAAACCAAGGGTCGTCGCAGTAGGCCTTATTAATTGTTCGGACTAATTCATGTCACAAGCGGCATCCGCCCGGTGGCTAAGGGCGTTAGGAGGCGTGGGATGTGCACAGGTTCAAGGCGCGCGCGCGCGCAATTTGGGTTTTTTAATATGGATCGCGGCTAGAATAAAGGTTAAGAGGAGTTGCAGTATAATTTAACACAAGGAGCGTCAGGGCAGTGGCGATGGCGATAGCGTGCTAGGCCTCGCCAAGAGGTTATGGGTTCGATTCGTGGGAAGGCCAATTCTCTTTTTTATTTTAAGCGGGTGGAGCTTCAGCAGTAAGGTTTATAATTTATTGTGACCATATATTAGTAAGGAAGGAAGCCTGGTACAGTGGCCAGCAGCACGGGCGTGGGCGCAAGGCAGACGGAGGTCTGGGGTTTGAGCTGTAGTTCGCACACGCAAGGTTTGGATTTTTGCTGCATGCGTGTGGGAGAGTAGTAGAGTTGGACTAAAACTCTTCCCAAGCAGCAGACTGAAGCGGTCAAACAGTGGATAAGGCTGCTAGGTGGTTGGATGAATTTCAAATGCTTAATTCATGGAGCAAAGGTAGGGAATTTGAAATGAGAAAGAATTTTTAATAAGCGTTAGGTACCATATTTGTTCTTTTAATTTTGGCTTTTATGAATTATTCCCTTTTTGTTCATCTTTCCTTCATCAATAATAATCGAACCTATCTTCTTCTACTCTTCTTTTCTTTCTTTTCTTTCTTTTCTTTTATCTCATCTCTTCCTTCTTTAATTTCCTTCAAAGCCGAATTTGTACTGTCATCTCCTCTTTTCTATTTTTCTATTTTCTCTTTTTCATTATACTAAAATCTGAAACGTTCATACTTTAGTGATTCGGGAATTAATTTCTAATTCTATTCTCTACTTGCATTTTAAGATTGGATTCATTGTGGATCTGAGATTGGGGAAGTGTTTGAAAAGCTCTTGACAAGTACATCATTGGTGGTAAGTTCTCGTGGCCTTAATCAATTCAGTATTATAGAGGTTAAGAAAAGCCAAAACCCCTATAGTTTAGGGAGGTGGCCGAATGTGAGTAAAGGTCTTATTGAGTTTTTCTTTTAAATCTTTTTATGGTTTGTATAGTAGAGGAGCAGCAAGGCGTGGTGTCGACTTGGATTAGTTTGGATCATCGGAGAAACTAGAGCTAGTTATCAATTTCGGCAAAGGAGAAAACGTGTAGGAGATTTCGTCGAGGAATATCACAAACCAGGTGTGTAACTGACACCCCTTCTTAGTCTAGATCGGCAAAAGCCGAAAAGCCGAAATGCTGAAAAATCGGTATTTTGTGGACTTGTGAGTGTGCGAATGCTCGTGAGGTAAATCGATTAACGTTTCTGGTAAACTACAGTGTTTAGACCGCAGAGTGCAAGATTTTTGTGCCTTCAATATTTTTGGGCTTAATGGGCCAAAATTTGGATAATGGGCCAGCGGGCCCAATTCGGTAAGAACCCTCGGTAAATGTTTTTGTTAATACGTGAAAAGTGAGTATATGCATGAAAACCCTAAAATAGATAAATTACTGAAATACCTTTATAGGTGAAAAATTTACAGATTTACCCCTAGGAGTGGAATTACTAAGATACCCCAAGGGTTAAGGTTGACCGAAATGCATGTTTGACTGTTGTTATTCACTGCATGCCATGTTATTATTATCTGATGCATGGGACTGGGATATTGATGGAGGAAGTACTGAAAGTGGCTCGTCCCACGATTGGAGGCTTTGCCTCAATTTATCGATAACCAGGCAGCAATGCCGCAAGCTGTGGAGTGTAGGGTGGGTGGGTTGAGCTATTCCCCACATGGAGTGTAGGGCTGCTTCGGGTGGAGTTTAGCGGTTGGTTATAGGCTGGGTTGGGCTTGCATACATGAATATGACTGCTCTATTCTGGAATGGGCCTATGGGCCATACTGTTATCTAAAAGGGGGCTAAGGCCCAGTTTACTGTATTTTGAAAAGGGCTTCGGCCCAGTACCCACTGTTAACTGAATGGGCTTAGGCTCAACGGGCTTGAGCTGACTTGGGCTTTGAATGGGTTTTCTTACACACTGAGTTTCCAAACTCACCCCCTTCCTTAACCTCGCAAGTGGGCCTTGATGTGGGTGACTTGGAGCTGGAGGGGATTCAGAGTGGCCATGGTGATCGCTTTTGGGCTTTGAAATAAGTGACTGATTTTTCTTAATTTATTTTATTTACTATTTAATCTTGGGTTGTAATAAGGCCATTTTAACTAAATTTTCTTCTTTGTTTTTCGGGGATTATTTTTATTTTCAATAACTTTAAACTGGTTGATAATAATTCAAATGGGATAGACATAGGGCGCGTTTCCAAAATGATATTTGTTTTTTTAAAATAACACGACGTCACGATTATTCGATTTAACAAAGATAATAACTACTCAAAGGAATTTCAACTCGATACAACCAGAGTGTGGCAATGGTTGTGAGCATGTCTAGGATTGGATCCAATCGAAGAGCTTGGTACTTAAGCAGCCTTCATGGCTCACCTCCTCTGTTGTGGATACCTACCTGGTGCCCAGCTTCCATTCACTTTAGCTTAACAAAAGATGATTTTTAACACTAAAATGAAACATGGGTTTTTAACTTCAATGTGGCACATCGGATTCGGCCATAACGTCTGGGCCGAGTTTGGGGTGTTACATTTAGTGGTATCATAGCCAAGTTGCAACAACTCGGCTGCGGATCGGGTCCGAAAATCTTTCCGAAAACTTAGGCCCAAGAAGGGTATTTTTGGAAATGGTATTGGGAAGTTCTTTTCAAAGATGTTTTACAAGGTGTACATGTTAAAATGGTTCAAGTTTTTCTTGATTTTAAAACGGGGCTAAAATCAAGAGTTTCAAAACAAGGGTGTTACAAGGGTGTTTCAAAATCAAAATTTTAAACTTCTATTTTCTGTGATCAAAAACATGGTTTTTTTGGTTTTAGAATGGTTTGGAGAAAGAAGTGGCACTGAATCCCCGGCACCAAGTCTGTAAGTATTCCTGTTACTCATACTACACTGTATTAAGATATTACTGTAGATAGAACTGAGACCATATCATGACATTATAGCTAGGGCAATACTAAAAAAACCCTAGAATACTGAGACTATAATTAAGCTATGATTCTGTGAAAATAGAAACTCTAAAATACTATCTCTGCATAAGACATATGAATAAATGGTAAAATTTTTGAGACCTTTGCCGTTATTTGATATATGTACGGGTAATGTAGAGTATTGATATGGATCCTGAGGGTAAGCAAAGTCTGCCAACTTCGGGTAGCGGCAACTCGGAGCTTAGGACTGAGGCACTGGCCGAGTTGGTAAGGAAAGTGGTAGAGGAAGTATTGGATACCAAAATTAAGGAAATCAGGGAAACATTTCAAACAGGGTGCTTGGAGTGTAAGAAAAGGAAGGATCCTAGTTCTCAGAGAACAGAGCCTCGTTCTGTGAAACATGTTAAAAGACGACCAAACTTTCCAACCTGCAAGAACTGCAACAGGCGTCATCCGGGTGAATGCCATAGGAAGACAGGAGCATGTTTGAGATGTGGGTCCAAGGAGCATCGAGCTCGGGATTGCTAAGTTTATATTATTTAAATATGTGTTACGAGTTGTATACGTGCTTGATAAACGTTTCTTTACTTTGGTAATAAAATATTCTAGGTCGTACTAAGAATTATTTTTTTTAGAGTGCGCAGTAGAAGCATAGTGGTTTGACTTGAGTAATACGGTTAGTTGGTAGTTTGAAATTTCGAGGACGAAATTTCTTTAAGGGGGTGGAGTTGTAACACCCTGAATTTGGGTCTAGAAGAATTGGGCTTTGAGTGCAGGTTCGGATAGAAGAAAACCTGAATATTGAGAAGTTTTAAATATTACTAGTGTTTAAATTATATATATATTGATAAAATATTTATGTTATTACTAATATTTTAATTCTTAAATAAATTTAGAAGTATTTAAAGTGTGGGAAAAATTCGATCCAAGACTCTAGCAAAAATTTTTTTTTGCTTTTTTAGGCGATTTGGACATTAAGGTTTATTAATAAATTGGGCTAGAATTGGACATAAGAAGGAGTCTGGCCTAATGGCTAGGCGTGTTAAGCAATAGGGAGGGAGCAGGGGTTCGATTCCCTGCTTCCACAAATGTAGGTTTTGATTTTAGAAAAAAAAAACCAAGGGCTGTTGCAGGTAGGCCTTATTAACTGTTCGGGCTAATTCATGTCACAAGCAGGCATCTGGCCCAGTGGCTAAGGACGCTAGGAGGGCGTGGGATGTGCCTGGGTTCAAGGGGCGGCATGCGTAATTTGGGTTTTTTAATATGTAGATCGCGGCTAGAATAAGGGTTAAGAGGAGTTACGAGTATAATTTAACACAAGGAGCGCTCAGTGGCACGATGGGCGATGAGCGTGCTAGGCCTGCCAAGAGGTTATGGGTTCGATTCCAAGGGAAGGCCAATTCTCTTTTATTTTTAAGCGGACTGGAGCTTCAGCAGGTAAGGTTTATAATTTATTGTGGCCATATATTAGTAAGGAAAGAAGCTCGTGCAAGTGGCGGCAAAGACGGGCGTGGCGTAAAGCGAGACGGAGGTCTGGGGTTCGAGCTACAGTTCGCACACGCAAGGTTTGGATTTTTGCTGCATGCGTGTGGAAGAGTAGTAGAGTTGGACTAAAACTCTTCCCAAGCAGCAGACTGAAGCGGTCAAACGGTGGATAAGGCTGCTAGGTGGTTGGATGAATTTCAAATGCTTAATTCATAGAGCAAAGCAAGGGAATTTGAAATGAGAAAGAATTTTTAATAAGCGTTAGGTACCGTATTTGTTCTTTTAATTTTGGCTTTTATGAATTATTCCCTTTTTGTTCATCTTTCCTTCATCGATAATAATCGAACCTATCTTCTTCTACTCTTCTTTTCTTTCTTTTCTTTTATCTCATCTCTTCCTTCTTTAATTTCCTTCAAAGCCGAATCTGTACTGTCATCTCCTTTTTTCTATTTTTCTATTTTCTCTTTTTCATTATACTAAAATCCGAAACGTTCATACTTTAGTGGTTCGGGAATTAATTTCTAGTTCTATTCTCTACTCGCATTTTAAGATTGGATTCATTGTGGATCTGAGATTGGGGAAGTGTTTGAAACGCTCTTGACAAGTACATCATTGGTGGTAAGTGCTCGTGGCCTTAATCAATTCAGTATTATAGAGGTTAAGAAAAGCCGAAACCCCTATAGTTTAGGGAGGTGGCCGAATGTGAGTAAAGGTCTTATTGAGTTTTTCTTTTAAATCTTTTTATGGTTTGTATAGTAGAGGAGCAGCAAGGCGTGGTGTTGACTTGGATTAGTTTGGATCATCGGAGAAACTAGAGCTAGTCATCAATTTCGGCAAAAGAGAAAACGTGTAGGAGATTTCGTCGAGGAATATCGCAAACCAAGTGTGTAACTGACACCCCTTCTTAGTCTAGATCGGCAAAAGCCGAAAAGCCGAAATGCTGAAAAATCGGTATTTTCTGGACTTGGGAGTGTGCGAATGCTCGTGAGGTAAATCGATTAACGTTTCTGGTAAACTACATTGTTTAGACCGCAGAGTGCAAGATTTCTGTGCCTTCAATATTTTTGGGCTTAATGGGCCAAATTTGGGATAATAGGCCAGCGGGCCCAATTCGGTAAGAACCCTCGGTAAATGTTTTTGTTAACGCATGAAAAGTGAGTATATGTATGAAAACCCTAAAATAGATAAATTACTGAAATACCTTTATAGGTGAAAAATTTACAGATTTACCCCTAGGAGTGGAATTACTAAGATACCCTTAGGGTTAAGGTTGACCGAAATGCATGTTTGACTGTTGTTATTCACTGCATGCCATGTTATTATTATTTGATGCATGGGACTGGGATATTGATGGAGGAAGTACTAAAAGTGGCCTGTCAACATACTGGAGGCTTTGCCTCAATTTATCGATAATCGAAGCGAATGCCGCAATGTGGAGTGTAGGGTTGGGTGGTTGTTTATTTATTCCCACATGGAGTGTGTAGGGTCGCCGGGTGGAGTTTAGCGGTTGGTTATAGGCTGGGTTGGGCTTGCACATATGAATATGACTGCTCTATTCTAGAATGGGCCTATGGGCCATACTGTTATCTGAAAGGGGGCTAAGGCCCAGTTTACTATATTTTGAAAAGGGCTTCGCGCCAAGCATACCTCGTGATAATCAGATGGGCTTAGGCTCAACGGGCTTGAGCTGACTTAGGCTTTGGATGGGTTTTCTTACACACTGAGTTTCCAAACTCACCCCCTTCCTTAACCTTGCAAGTGGGCCTTGATGTGGGTGACTTGGAGCTGGAGGGGATTCAGAGTGGCCATGGTGATCGCTTTTGGGCTTTGAAATAAGTGACTGATTTTTCTTAATTTATTTTATTTACTATTTAATCTTGGGTTGTAATAAGGCCATTTTAACTAAATTTTCTTCTTTGTTTTTCAGGGATTATTTTTATTTTCAATAACTTTAAACTGGTTGATAATAATTCAAATGGGATAGACAGAGGGCGCGTTTCCAAAATGATATTTGTTTTTTTAAAATAACACGACGTCACGATTATTCGATTTAACAAAGATAATAACTACTCAAAGGAATTTCAAATCGATACAACTAGAGTGTGGCAATGGTTGTGGGCATGTCTAGGATTGGATCCAATCGAAGAGCTTGGTACTTAAGCAGCCTTCATGGCTCACCTCCTCTGTTGTGGATACCTACCTGGTGCCCAGCTTTCATTCACTTTAGCTTAACAAAAGACGGTTTTTAACACTAAAATGAAACATGGGTTTTTAACTTCAATGTGGCACGTCGGATTCGGCCATAACGTCTGGGCCGGGTTTGGGGTGTTACAAGTTAATTAAGGTTTCTTTTATTTTAAGATTGGTTTTCAATGAAAACACGATTTTCACTAAAACACTTCAATGTGACACACCAGATTCGGCCATAATGTTTGGGCCGAGTTTGGGGTGTTACAGTATTCGCACTGAAGATTTGGAGACATTACTTATACGGTGAAAGAACTATTATTTTCACAGATCATAAAAGCCTCAAGTATCTCCTTACTCAGAAGGAGTTGAATCTTAGGCAACAAATATGGATAGAGTTGCTTAAGGATTATGATTGTTCAATTGAGTACTACCCTAGTAAAGCTAAGGTGGTAGCTGACGCACTGAGTCATAAGGTTGTATTTGATTTGAGAGCAATGTTTACCCATCTCAGCCTGTTTGATGATGGTAGCTTGTTAGCTAAACTACAAGTGAGACCGACTTGGACTGATCAAATTAAGGAGAAACAACTACTGGATGAGTCGCTAGCTCCTCGTTTTTGACAAGTTGAGAATGGTGAGACTACAGATTTTGGGCTGAATGGGGAAGGAGTATTATGCTTCCGTGGAAGAGTATGTATACCGAGGGATTCTGATCTGAGGCAGTCTATACTGCAAGAGGCGCATAGTAGTCCATATGTTATGCATCCTAGCGAAAATAAGTTATACCAAGATCTTCATGAGCTGTACTAGTGGCCAGGGTTGAAATGCAAAGTTACTGATTATGTGAGTAAGTGTCTGACATGCCAAAGAGTTAAGCGAGCATCAAGCGCATGCAGGTTACTACAACCAGTTAAAATTCCACTCTGGAAATGGGAGAGGGTAACCATAGATTTTGTGAGTGGGCTACCCTTAACACCTACTAAAAAGGATTCGATATGGGTGATTGTAGACCGTTGACAAAATCTTCCCATTTTATACCAGTCCGCACTGATTATTCATTACAGAAGTTTGTCAAGTTGTATGTAACCGAGATTGTGAGACTGCATGGTGTACCAGTTTCTATCATATCTGACAGAAATCCTAGATTCACATCTCAGTTCTAGAAGAAGTTGCACTAGGCTTTGGGTACAAGGCTGGATTTCAGCACTGCGTTCCACCCTCAGATAGTGGGCAGTCAGAGAGGGTGACTCAGATACTGGAGGACATGTTAAGAAGTTGCGTAATTGATTTCAGAGGTAGCTTGGAGGATTATTTGCCGTTGGCAGAGTTTACGTATAACAACAGCTACTAGTCCAGTATTCGAATGGCACCGTACGAGGCATTATGTGGTCGTAAGTGTCTTACTCCTACCTATTGGACTGAGTTGGGTGAGCGGCAAATTTTGGGGCCAGAATTAATTTCTGATGTAGAAGACAAAAGTTTTATGCAGACTTAAAGCGTAAAAAGATTAAGTATTCTGTAGGGGATTATGTCTTTCTTAAAGTCTCACCATGGAAGAAAATTTTGAGGTTTGGGCGGAAAGGCAAGCTTAGTCCTAGGTTTTTTTAGACCTTACCGAATACTTAGGCGTATGGTACGGTCGCTTATCAGCTTAAGTTGCCTTCAAAGTTGGATAGTATTCGTGACGTGTTTCATGTTTTAATGCTGAGGCGGTACCTTTCTGATCCCTCGCACATTGTATCAGTTGAGGAAATTGAGGTTAGGCCAGATCTAACTATCAAGGAAGAGCTGGTGCAGATATTGGATCGTGACGTTAAAGTTTTGAGAAAGAAATCGATTCCACTGGTTAAAGTGCTTCGGCATAACCACGATTTAGAGGGGGCCACGTGGGAACTAGAGGAGTCAATGCGACAATAATACCCTCACTTATTATGATCAGGTAAATTTCAAGGTCGAAATTTCTTAAAGGTTCTATAATTTTGCATGCTTTGACACAAATTTCATGTTTTCTTTGTTGGTTAAGTGAATTGGGTGTGTTTGGGGATGTCTGCGAAGTCCTGGGTTCAAGCTCTAGCTTTTGCAGAATTTTTTATTTTTGCTCTTAAAATAATCTGAAGGTTGGCACACGGGATTTATAAATAGTTGTGGTTGTTTTGTGTCACAAAAAGCCTTGTGGCTTGGTGGCAAGTTGCGTGTAGAGAAATTGAGAGGGCATGGGTTCGAATCCCAGGTGTTGCAAAAGGATTTTATTTTGTGCTTCGGTGGCATGAGAGGTGGAATTCGATACAAACTCTGCAGAGGTGGTTGGAGACTTGTTCAAAAGGGATATGGATGAAGGTTGGTGGGGATTTGAAGAAGGAAAAAGTGGAGAGCTAGGGGGAGAAAATCATGGAACGTGGGTGGCTAGGTGCTGGCCGAATTTGAGACTCCTTGGGAGTGTGTATTCGGCACTTTGGAGAAACTCTTTGGGGGAAATTTTCTCTTCTCTTGGTTGTGCCGAATAGGTATAGGGGCAAGAAGGCTTTTTCATTTTTGTTTTCGGTAACTTTTCTTTTGAGTCGTGCTGTGCTCCTTCTTAGATTTTGATACGTTTTCTAACCTTTTGGGACTTCTTTCTCCTGACTTTATTTTCCAATTATTTGTGCCGAATACAAGGGTGGGTGTCAAACTTTTTTGAACCTCTTCTTTTTCACATTCCCTCTCTGTCGAATTGACATTATTCTTCTTCTCTGTTCTTTTCTGAAGCCAAATATCTCCTCTCCCAAATCGTGTTCCTTTTACTATAGTCGAATCTCCTTTACTTTCTTCTCCCCTTTCTTTCAAGCGATTTTACCCTAGTCGATTGTATCATCTAGCCCTTGTCTCTTGTGGTTTCGGCTATAGTGAGTGTTTCACTCTTTTCTTTCTCCCCTCTCTGCAGTGTAAGTTTAACCGTGTTGGTCATACAAGTACGCTGGCGGTAACCTTCTGTGAATCGATTCTACTATTGTGGTTCTCTGTCGGATTTGAGGGTAAGTGCTACTTTAGCGGTTGTGGTTTCTATTCACTCTTTTCTCTTTTGTGGAATCTATGTCTCTCTATAACCTTTTTTCTTTTTCAATCAACATTGTTAGGGGATTGACGGTGCTAGTTCAACTTGGGGAACCGATTGTGTATCTTTCTTAGGGAGCAAGTTCTCAACATTTTTGGTAAGTGTTGCTAAAGGGCTGGTTACCCATTGATTAAGGACCGATTTTGGGGATGTAAAGCTTTTGAACAAGTAGTAGTTGAAAGACTAACTGTAAGTGAGTTTGATTGTAGGTTTGGCGTTTGAAGATTTTGGAGAGGTCACAAAAAAGGTGTGTAATCGTACACCCAAACTTTTGCTACTGCCAAAACGTTGGACAAAGGTGTGTATTCACACCATAACGTTCTTGTGAATCGGCAAAAGCCGAAATGCCAAAAAGCCAAAAACTTCAGCATTTGTGGCCTCACGAGCGGGCGAACCCCATGTGGTAAACCAAGCCCACAAATAAAAGACGACAGACTGTAGAGGTCGCCACGACCGTTTTCATGAGCTTGGGCCGTTATGGGCCTCGTTGGGCCGAGATGGGCCGTGTGGGCCCAATGGGCTCGTGGGCCCTACATGGATAAAGTTCACGGTAAGTGACAAATAATGGAGTGGACCATAGGGTTTGCCTAGCCACGACTGAAATTGGGGTTGTTTGGGCCATACGAGCATGTGGGCCTACTTGGGCCGAGTAATGGGCCTTGGGCCCATGTACACTGTTTTGGCCATGCAGGCTATCGAAGTTGTTCGAGACGACTGCAGACCTTCTGAAGGGTCGATTATCTGTACAGAGACCTCAAAATTAGTTAAATGACCAAAATACCTTTGAGGGGTAAAATTACTATTTTATCCCTAAGGGATGGAAATGACCATTATACCCTAGAGTTAGGTTGATTGATGAGTGTATGATATATACATGACTGTATCTGAGTATGAAACCTTGCATACACGTAATATTTATGATATGACATTATGCATTGGGGATGGGATTTTAATTTGGAGGAAGTACTGTACTAGTGGCTTTGCCACGTTTTACCGTTCTAGTGACTTTGCCACACATTCTGACATTAGTGGCTATGCCACGTTTACTGTTATTAGCAGCTTTACCATGTTACTATTAGCAGCTTCGCTGCAATTTTGGTGTGCTGGCTGGGTGGGTCGATTTAATCCCTATGCGGGGTACTGGTTGGTACGGGTGGTGTGTTGGTTGGATTGGGTTGGGTTGGGTTGCATACTTGCATTATAATTATACTGTTTTGGGCATAGGCCCCCACTGTCACTGTATAGGCTTAGGCCCAGACTGCACTGTTACTAAGTAGGGCTCAGGCCTAGACTGATATTGTATGCTATGTTTACAATTTGACTGGTAAGGGATTACACACTGAGTTTTCTAAACTCACCCTTCCTTTGTACTGTGCAGGTAATCCTCAGCCTTAGATGATTTGGAGCCGCGAGGGACTCAGAGGTGGCCACACGACCGTAGACTATTTGATTATGACTTAATTTATTCAAAGATTTTATATTCGGGTTTTAATTATGTAATAAGGCAATTTTGGGTTTTTTTAACTTTTAATAGGCTTTTGATTTCGTATTTTAAACTGCTAGGGTAGGAACATCGAGTTTTCAAAATAATAACTTTTTCAAATAATAACCTGCATTTTAAACCTTAAAGTTTTCAACTAGAGAAGCTTCTGCAGTTTTACTCGAGTTAGGTAATCAAAGATAACAAACGTTTTGATAAGTCAATTTCAGATGTATCATGGAACTTACCGAGTGTACTCAGGCATTAAAAATTAAACGAGTTTAACTTAAAGACGGCTTTCACCAACAAGTACAAGATTTTGCAAAACACTATGATGTGACACATTAGATTCGACCGTAACGTCTAGGCCGGGTTTGGGGTGTTACAACCACACTATCAAATTATATTTTGGTACCTTTTGAAAATGTGTATATTAAAGTATGGCATGTATAAGCTAGAAATATGTCAATATGTTTTTGAGTTATGAATATTAGCCGTGTGATATGGCTTGGTTTTATGGATGTGATTATAAATGAATTTCGGTATATGTTTTGTGTTAAAAAATGGTATGTTTTGATGCACTCTTGAATGACCAAATGAATTGGTCAATTTGGTAAGTTTTGGTATTGCTTAATTGAGAAATTGATATGATTATGAATCATATGTTTTGGTATGATTTTGGCTTGTGATTTAGCATGATTTGGTATAGATTACAAGCATGAAATTTGTTGATAATGATATGGCATGAGTGGTGTATGTTTTGGTTGTGAATTGGTTGAAATTTTGGTACAAAATGTTTTGGTTTTGATGTTTTTAGGGAGAACCCTTAATGGGTGGCAATTTGGCCTTGTAAATGGCCTATTTTTTCCCACACTGGCAGGGACACGAGCGTGTGTCACTACCGTGTTACTCGAAGGCCATTTCGAAATGAGCCTAGGCAGACCATACGATCGTATACACGGGCGTGTGCCAGGCCGTGTGGCCAAGTCAGTTTCGAGCACAGGCTAGACACATGGGCGTATGATTGGCCGTGTGACCCAAGTCAGTAGCCTCCCTAATTTTCACACAGCCTGGCACACGGGCGTCTCTTGTGGCCTTGTGGACAAGTTAGTATGTATGCCCTGTTTTGCCATGGCCTAGACACACGGGCGTGTCTAATGCCGTGTAAGGCACACAGCCTACTCACACAGGTGTGTGACCTTTATAACTTTAAAAAATGTTTAAGTTTCAAAAAAAATTTGTATGAGCTCGGTTTAGTCTCGACCCCTTTCTAAAGCATGTTTAAGGTCTCATTGACCTAAGAAAGGGACTTAATATTGATATTTGATTATGATATGTCAAAGTTTGATTATGAATTGTTCGTGAAATGTTTTGATATGTCTGGTAATGCCTCTTAACCCTAGTCCGGCGATGAATACGGGTTAGAGGTGTTACACTTGGTTGGTATCAGAGCTACGATTTAGTCGATTCTAGGACTAACGTAGCGTAAGTGAGTCTAGCTATACATGCCATATTTGTAAACTGTGATAGTGTGATGAATCCTGACAATGAAAATGTGTTTTTATATAGTAAATGGATCTCGAACGAGCCGTAGCTGATGATGTTGAGAGTAATGCGCCTGCTCCTGTGCAAGGGACAGCGTCATCCGACTCTAGACCTGCTATTAGTAGTCATAACTGAGAGGCTAAACAAGCCTTTTACCAAATGATGAACAATTGGTTCACCCAATATATCCGAACTAATCCGACTGTACCACAACCTTCACCCCCACTCAATCATTTGCAAGTCCTTGTCATGCCACATGCTAATTCGATTCAGTTGAATAAGCCTTTGGTTGACAAAATTAGAAAATATGGGGCCTAGGAGTTCCGACCTACTACTAATGATGATGCCGAGAGAGCTGAATTCTAGTTAGAGAATGCGATACGAGTGTTCGATGAATTGTCATTAACTCCGGACGAATGTCTTAAATGTGCTGTGTCACTTCTAAGAGATACGGCATATCATTGGTGGAAGACACTGATATATGTAGTTCATAGAGAACAAGTCACCTGGGATTTCTTTCAAGCTGAATTCCAAAAGAAATATATCAGTCAGAGATTCATTGATCAAAAACGTAATGAGTTTCTTGAATTGAAATAGGGTCGTATGTCTGTTACAGAATACGAGTGAGAATTTGTGAGATTGAACCTGTACGCACGAGAATGTGTTTCAACCTAAGCAATCATGTGCAAGAGATTTAAGGATGGTTTGAATGAAGATATCCGTTTGTTAGTCAGGATTTTAGAAATAAAAAAATTAGTAGTGCTTGTTGAATGAGTGTATAAAGCTGAAGAGCTCGGGAAAGAGAAAAGAATAGCTAATTCAAAAGATAGAGATGTGAGAAAGAGATCTACCTTGTTGAATGAGTGTATAAAGCTGAAGAGCTCGGGAAAGAGAAAAGAAGAGCTAATTCAAAAGATAGAGATGTGAGAAAGAGATCTACAAGTAAATCATTTCAGTCTACATCAAAGAAATTCTGAGATGATTATAGTCGTTCAAAGGCTAATGTTCGGCATTTGAGTAGAGATCGTGCTAGATCACATTTGAGCTTTAGAGCTCCAGCTACTTCTGTTGTAAGTGTTGAAAATGTCTGATCCGATCAACCCAAGTGTAAAAACTGTGGTAAAAGACATCCCGGCAATTGTAGATTGTATGATCGGGCTTGTTTCAAATGTAGAGCTTTAGATCATTTTATCCTTGATTGTTCCGAGTCTGTTGAGCAAGAGATTGTGCAAAATCCAAGACCGAGTAACACCTCAGCTCGAGGTAGACCTCTCAGAAATATAAGAAATGTGAGTAGTAGTCAAAGAGCAACTAAAGGCACCACTGTTCGATTTGAGGCTAGAGCACCTGCCAGAGCCTACGTTATTCGAGCTCGTGAGGAAGCTTCATCTCCAGATGTGATTACGGGTACATTTACTCTTTATGATACTTCTGTGATTGCATTGATAGATTCTGGATCAACGCATTAGTATATATGCATGAATTTAGTGAACAGTAAGACTTTGCCTGTAGAGTCTACTAAATTTGTAATTAGAGTATCGAACCCCTTAGGCAAATGTGTTTTGGTTGATAAAGTCAGCAAGAATTGTCCGTTAATGTTTCGAGACATTTGTTTTCTGGCTTATCTGATGTTATTACCATTTGATGAATTTGATATAATTCTGGGTATGGATTGGTTAACTTTGTACGATGCTATTGTGAATTGCAAACGAAAAACTATTGATTTGAGATGCAAGAATGATGAAATAGTTTGAATTGAATCTAGTAATTTGAATGGGTTACCGGCTATTATTTCGTCAATGAAAACTCTGAGTATTATGAGAAAGGGTTGTAAAGTTTACTTTGCTTATGTGATTGATTCAAAAGTAACAGAAAAGAAAGTTGAATCAGTGCCTGTTGTCTGTGAATTCCCTAATGTGTTTCGTGAAGAACTTCTAGGATTACTTCTGATTCGAGAAGTTGAATTTGGCATTGAGTTAGTACCGTGAACTACTACGATTTCAATAGCTCCATATAGCATGGCTCCGACCGAGTTAAAAGAATTAAAGTCTCAATTGCAAGAGTTAACTGATAGAGGATTTGCAAGACCAAGCTTTTCTCCTTGGGGTGCTCCTGTTCTGCTTGTGAAAAAGAAAGATGGTACGATGAGAATGTGCATTGATTATCGCCAGTTGAACAAAGTGACTATCAAGAACAAATATCCTCTGCCCAGAATTGACGATTTGTTTGATCAATTGAAAGGATCTACCGTGTTTTCAAAGATAGATCTCAGATTGGGTTATTATCAGTTGAGAGTAAAAGATTTAGACATTCAAAAAACTACTTTCCGAACGAAGTACAGCCACTATGAGTTTTTAGTTATGCCTTTCGAATTAACAAATGCACCTGCTATCTTTATGGATTTGATGAACAGGATTTTTAGATCATATTTAGATTGATTTTTTGTCGTATTTATTGATGACATTTTGATTTATTCGAGTGATGAAACTGAACATATCGAGCATTTGAGAATAGTGCTACAGACTTTGCGAGATAAGTAATTGTATGCGAAGTTTAGCAAATGTGAATTCTGGTTACGAGAAGTCAATTTTCTGGGACATGTTGTGTTAGCATTTGGTATCCGAGTTGATCTGAGCAAGATTTCAGCTATTCTAGATTGGAATCCTCCGAGAAATGTTTCTAAAGTCTGCAGTTTTCTGAGACTTTCTGGTTATTACCGAAGATTCGTAAAAGGCTTTTCTATGATTGCAACTCCGTTGACGAAACTACTTCAGAAAGATGTGAAATTTGAATGGTCTAAAAAGTGTTAGAAAAGATTTAATCAGTTGAAAGCCCTATTGACTAAAGCTCCAGTGTTAGTACAACCAGAATCGGGTAAAGAATTTGTGATCTACGGTGATGCTTCATTGAATGGTCTGGGTTGTGTTTTGATGCAAGAAGGAAAAGTTATAGCTTATGCCTCGAGACAGTTAAAGCCGCACGAAAAGAACTATTCGACACACAATCTAGAATTAGCAGCCATTGTATTTGCTTTAAAGATTTGGCGCCACTATCTGTTTAGTGAGAAATGTCATGTGTATTCTGATCATAAAATTTTGAAATATCTGATGACTCAGAAAGATTTGAACCTACGATAGAGAATATGGCTAGAATTGCTAAAAGATTACGAGCTTGTTATCGATTATCATCCGGGAAAAGCAAATGTTGTTGTTGATGCTTTGAGTCAGAAATCATTATTTACATTACGTGCTATGAATGTTCAATTGTGTATATTTGATGCTAGTTCAGTTTTAGTCGAATTGAAAGCAAGACCGTTGTTTTTACAACAAATTATTGATGCTCAAAAAGTTGATAATGAGATTATAGCAAAACGAGCTTAGTGTGAATTGAATTCTGATTCTGAATTTTGAGTTAGTACTAATGATTGTTTGAGATTTCGAGATAGAATTTGTATACTGAGAAATCTAGAGTTGATTCAGATGATTATAAACGAAGCTCATAACAGTCGATTATCTGTACATCCGGGTAGTTAAAAAATGTATAATGATTTGAAACAGCATTATTGGTGGTCCGGAATGAAAAGAGATATCTCCGACTTTGTTTCAAAATGTTTG
This sequence comes from Gossypium longicalyx, assembly GCA_025698465.1. NCBI lineage: Eukaryota > Viridiplantae > Streptophyta > Magnoliopsida > Malvales > Malvaceae > Gossypium > Gossypium longicalyx. The sequence goes on along the minus strand of CM046996.1, from coordinate 43,385,497 downwards.
ATCGGTCAGCAAGTTAAAGTTGAACATCAAGTGTCATCCGATTTGTTACAACTGATTATGATTCTAGAGTGGAACTGGGATAGAGTGATAATGGATTTTGTTTCAGGTTTTCCCCTATCATTGAGAAAGAAAGCTCCGATTTGGGTTGTAGTTGACCGATTGACAAAATCAGCTCATTTTATTCTAGTACGATCTGATTTCTCGCTTGATAAATTAGCTGAGTTATACATTTTTGATATTGTGAGATTGCACAGGGTGCCATTATCTATTGTGTCAAATAGAGATCCGAGATTCACTTTACGATTTTGGAAGAAATTACAAGAGGCATTCGGTACAAAATTGCACTTTAGTATTGCTTTTCACCCGCAAATGGATGGTCAATCTGAGCGGATAATTCAGATACTCGAGGATATGTTGAGATGTTGCATTCTAGAGTTTGAAGGTACGTGGGAACAGTATTTGCCCTTGATTGAATTCACCTATAATACTAGTTTTTAATCGAGCATTAAAATGGCACCGTACGAAGCCTTATATGGTAGAAAATTCCGTACACCATTGTATTGGACTGAGCTAAGTGAGAATAAGATTTACGGAGTTGACTTGATAAAAAAACTGAACAAAAAGTAAAAGTGATTTGAGATAGTTTGAAAATAGCTTTCGATCGTCAGAAATCTTACGCAGATTTGAAACGAAAAGATATTGAATTTGAGATTGGTGATATAAAAATTTTGAAAGTATCTCCGTGGAAGAAAGAACTCCAATTTGGCAGAAAAGGCAAATTGAGTCTGAGGTTCATCGGGACGTATAAGATTATCAAGCGTATCAGGCCGGTTACTTATTTATTGTTGTTGCCACCTGAGTTAGTTTCATGTATCGATACTTCGACGATACAGATCTGATTCCTCGCATGTAATTTCTCTGTCAGAGATTGAGATCCAGTCTGACATGACCTACGAAGAAGAATTGACCCGTATCTTAGATCACGAGGTTAAAGAATTACGAAATAAGAAAATTTCATTAGTTAAAGTATTGTGGCATAGACACGATGTTGAAGAGGCTACGTGAGAGCCTGAAGATGCTATGAGACAACAATATCCGAACTTGTTCAACAAAAATATTTTTAGGGACGAAAATCCCTAAGAGGGAGAGTTGTAACATCCCGGTTTAGACCCTAGTCAGAATAGTAGTTTCTGGACCACAAATCTAAGTCAAAAAATATTTTAATATTATTTTTCGTGTTTACAGTATGTGTTTAAGCATGTGTGAAAGTTTCATGTAAAAATTTGATCGTTTGTGTGCTTAATTTTGAAAAAAGTACCTAATCGCATAAATTGTAAAAGTGGCATTCTATTTGATTAAGTGCTTATGTTGTTATTAACCCATTGAAAAGGTTAATGGACATAAATGGCCTAATGTTAACATTTTGATAATGTTTTCATTAAGGGCAAAATTGGTATTTAGTTAATAAATATTAATTGAAGTAAAAAAAAAGGCATGAAATTAGGCCATTTTTCATTCATCTTTGCCAAAAATCAAAAAGAAAAAGAAAAAACAAGAGCTTTTAGGGTTCGGCAATGCTATAGCTTGATTAAAGGTTCGTTTTTTATCCGTTTTCGATAATTTTTACATTTTGTGATCGTTGCTTTGTGTTTTATCAAGCCCATGCCTCAATTTCTGAATTTAATGATGATTTTGAGTTGTGCCATTGTTGATATTATGAGTTTTATGAAGTTTGATGATAGTATATGGAAACTTGATGTTGGGTTAATATGTTTTGTCTTTGAATTTTTGATGAATTTGAGTAATTCGGGCTAAATTGTGAAAATGAGAAATTGAGGGACTAAAATGTGAAATAAATAAAATATATGGACTTATATAAACTCCATGAAAATTCGGCTTAGCATATGTAAAAGGAAATTTTGTGTATTTTGTGATTTTATGAATTAGGGACTACAATGTCAAAATGTGAAAATGTGAAGGCTAATTTGTAAAATGCTCTAAATATGTATATATGGATTGAATTGAATGACTTGGTGAATAAAAGAGTTAAATTTGAATATGTTTAGATCAAGAACCAAAGAAAACGGAATTAGATCAGGGAAATTCGAAAGTCATCGAGTAGTCGATTCCGTTCATTCGAATCCGTACGAGGTAAGTCGATATACAATTAAATGTGTTTGAATTAATTTATTTATGCTTATATGCAATTGAAATGAAATGAATGGATTTGGAAGATGAATATGTGAAATTGTGAAAGCATCAACAGTGTTTTGATGTCCGAAAAGCCCCGTACAAACTATAGGAATAGTTAGGATACATGTGTCATGACATAGGATCCGATATGTGTTTTCGTGTAAGACCACGTCTGGGACATTGGCATCGACTTATGATTTAAGTGTAAGACCATGTCTGGGACATCGAATTCGTATTTGATTTCGTGTAGGATCCCAGATAGGGACAGTGGCATTGATATTTGATTACATGTAAGACCACGTCTAGGACGTTGGCATTGTACGAATTTTCCGAGCTATCCAAGTATCCTTATTGATTCCGAAAGGTTCAACGGGCATTTCGAGAAAATGAATGACTATGTGAACATGTATCTGATTCAGGTATGTTTGAAATGTATATTAAGATTGAGAATGAAAGGTAAGCATATGTATATATGTGTGAGCATATGAAATATGTTTGTATTATGTGGAAATGTGATATACATATGAGAAAATGGTTATGAGTATTTGAGCTAAATGAGAAATATGAACTTGACATTGAGTTATGCCATGATTCATACAAATAATTTGTTTATAGTTGTGATTTGTGATAAGTTTATTTGTACATGGCTTACTAAGCTTTTGAAAGCTTACTTTGTGTGTGTCTTCAACTATTTTATAGATATTGAAGCTACTAGAAGCTCGGGGATCATCGAGGATCATCACCACACTATCGAATTATATTTTGGCACCTTTTGAAAATGTGTATATTAAAGTATGGCTTGTATAGGCCAGAAATATGTTAATATGTTTTTGAGTTGTGAATATTAGCCATGTGATATGGTTTGGTTTATGGATGTGACTATAAATGAATTTTGGTATATGTTTTGTGTTCGAAAATGGTATGTTTTGATGCAATCTTGAATAACCAAATGAATTGGTCAATTTGGTAAGTTTTGGTATTGCTTAATTGAGAAATTGATAAGATTGTGAATCATATGTTTCGGTATGATTTTGGCTTGTGATTTAGCATGATTTGGTATGGATTACAAGCATGAAATTTGTTGATAATGACATGGCATGAGTGGTGTATGTTTTGGTTGTGAATTGGTTGAAAATTTGGTACAAAATGTTTTGGTTTTGATGTTTGTAGAGAGGACCCTTAATGGGTGGCAATTTGGCCTTGTAAATGGCCTATTTTTTCCCACACGGGCAGGGACACGGGTGTGTGTCACTACCGTGTTTCTCGAAGGCCATTTTGAAATGAGCCTAGGCAGACCACACGATCGCATACACGAGCGTGTGCCAGGCCGTGTGGCCAAGTCAGTTTCGAGCACGGGCTAGACACACGGGCTTGTGACTGGCCGTGTGACCTAAGTTAGTAGCCTCCCTAATTTTCACACAGCCTCGCACACGGGCGTGTCTTGTGGCCTTGTGGACAAGTCAATATGTATGCCCTGTTTTGCCACGGCCTAGACTCACAGGCGTGTCTAAAGCCGTGTAAGGCACACGGCCTACTCACACGGGTGTGTGACCTTTATAACTTTGAAAAATGTTTAAGTTTTGAAAAAATTATATACGAGCTTGGTTTAGTCCTAACCCCTTTCAAAAGCATGTTTAAGGTCTCATTGACCTAAGAAAGGGACTTAATATTGATATTTGATTATGATATGTTTGACTCTTGATTATGAATTGTTTTTGAAATGTTTCAATATGTCCGATAATGCCTCTTAACCCTAGTTTGGCGACGGATACGGGTTAGGGATGTTACACCGCTTGTCAGTTACTGAGTGCGAAAGAGAGTTTGTTCACCTCAATAAATATGCTCGAGAGTGTGTATCCTCCGAGGCTAAAACATGTAGAAGGTTCGAAGACAGACTTAATGAGGACATTAGAGTGTTAGTGGTTATTCTTGAGCTGAAGGAATTTGTTGTGCTCATTGATCAGGCTTCTAAAGCTGAGGAGCTGACCAAGGAGAGGAGAAGAGCCGAAGCTGAGGCTAGAGATATAAGGAAGAGACCGATGAGAAAGTCACTTCCGTCTCAGTCTAAGAAATCCAAAGATATGTATTCTCATTCTCATGTGTCGGCTAGGCATTCGTACAGAAACCGTAAGAAGCAAAATTCGGGTTTTAGATCTCAGGCTACATCAGTGGCTAGTAGGGGTAATGATAGAGCTCCCAGACCCGAGTGCCAACAATATGGTAGAGGTCATTTTGGTAAGTGTAGGGTGAGCGATGGATCTTGTTTCCGATGTGGTTCTCATGACCACTATATCAAAGACTGTCCTGAGATGGTCGAGAAAGAAAAATTTCAGAGTACAAGGCTGGGTAGTATGGCTACAAAAGGGAGACCCTTGAGAAATGCTGGTAATGGGGCTAGTAGTAAAAATTTAACAAGGGATACGATAGTTAGATTCGAAGCTAGAGCTCTAGCTAGGGCTTATGCTATACGCGCACGTGAGGACGCATCTTCTCCCGATGTGATTACGGGTACTTTTTCTCTCTATTACACTTCTGTTATTGCCTTGATTGACCCTGGTTCTACACATTCATATGTGTGCATGAAATTGGTATCTAGCATGAATATGCCTATTGAGTCTATGAAATTTGTGATTAAAGTGTCAAACCCGTTAGGCAAGCATGTTTTAGTTGATAAGGTATGTAAGAAATGTCCTTTGATAATTAGAGATCATTGTTTTCCGGCTGACTTGATGTTATTGCCATTCGACGAATTTGATGTTATATTGGTCATGGATTGGTTGACACTTCATGATGCTATAGTGAATTGTAGAAAAAAAGTTATTGAATTGAAATGTGAAAATGGTGAAATTCTCCAGGTTGAATCAGATGAGTCAGATAAGTTGCCAATTATGATTTCTTCGATGTCTTCTCAGAAATGTATTAAAAAGGGATGTGAGGCTTATTTGGCTTATGTGTTAAATACGAAAGAGTCTGAATCAAAGATTGAATCAGTGCCTGTTGTATGTGAGTATTCGGATGTGTTCCCGAAAGAGCTACCTGGACTACCTCCTATTAGGGAAGTTGAGTTTGGCATTGAGTTAGTCCCTGGTACAGCACTATCTCGATTGCTCCATATAGAATAGCCTCAACTAAATTGAAAGAACTGAAGTCACAGTTGCAAGAATTGACCGACAAGGGTTTTGTGAGATTGAGCTTTTCACTGTGGGGTGCTCTGGTATTATTCGTGAAAAAAAATACGGATCTATGAGGTTATGTATAGATTACCGATGGCTCAATAAAGTAACAATTAAGAACAAGTGTAACAGTCTGATTTAGACCCTAATCCGAACGGTGGTTTTGGGACCACGAATTTGAGTCAAAAAATTATTTAAATATTATTTTTCGTGTTTATTATATGTGAATTTGCATGTGTGAAAGTTTCGTATGAAAATTTGATTGTTTGTATGCTTAATTTAATAATAGGACTTAATCGTGTAAAATAAAAATTTAGTGGTTATTGGTGAAAGGGCCGAATAGTGGTTGTTCTTTTAATTTGGAGGCTTTAAGTTGCAAATTACCTAATGATATATTGTAATGGATGGTAAAATACAACCATTATATGGTTTTGTTATTATTTTATAAAGGTTATATATGTAATTTGGTTAATAATGTTATATAACATAAAACATAAAATCAGAATGATTGGTTTACTCAATATATTCGGACTAATCCGGCTGTATAACAACCTCCACCCCCGAATAATCCATCTCTGATACCTGTGGTACCTCCGATGATTGATCCAATGAGATTTAACAGGCTTCCTGTATATAAAATCAGAAAACACGGGGCTGAAGAGTTTAAAGCTAATGATGATGATGATGATGCTGAGAGGGCAGAGTTGTGGCTTGATAATACTATCCGTGTATTTGCGAGCTATCTTGTACTCCGGATGAATGTTTAAAGTGTGCGATATCTTTATTATGAGACACCGCATATCACTAGTGGAATACACCGCATAAACTACTCAAGTAATCCATAAATATTATAGTAATATATATCATGAGAGATCGGTACAAAACCATGTTTACCCTCCATCTAATTAACTAACAAAAGATTACCTTTGTCGAAACACAAGTAAAAATAAACCTAACACAAGAATATATATTTTTCTTGAAAGTGTATATATGCATATTACAATGTCACGTTATAAATCCAAACATTATCCTGGCAACTATCAAGTCACAAGGCAAGTCATTTCATCATAAGCAAAAATAGCTATACAAGCATGTACCAAATCTTAAGTTAGCTAAAACCATTTCATCCAAATCTATCTTATAACCGAATATACCTATATATATATGAAATAGTCTTCAAGACTAATCATGTAACAAAACATACCTCACAAGTATAAGTCTTTAACCACATTTAAACCTATACAAAATATAAATCTTTCATGTCGTATAATGAACATACCAAAACAACATAATTCATGTTCGAATATAACCAATTAACATTTAATGCCAAACCACATAATAAAACTTACATTGAGCATAACTACCGAATCCTCTTGTGTATATATGATCTTATTATGAATCATGTTCAAACAACCAAATATATCTAGGTTTATATATTAAAGCCAACACATTCAAAGTTCATCCAAGACATTAACCAACTTAAATGCACAACCATGCACATATCGCAACATTACTTTTTAAAGCGTAAAATACCATAATAAAATAAATGCAAACCATAGGTAACCATAACCGATCCTAGGCAAGATGGTTAAGCCATTTTCACATGGCATATATATACATTCATTTCCAAAATATTTAACCTCAAAACCAGCCTATACATGCCATAATTCAAGTTTAGTTTAAGGTACCAAAGCTGTAGATAGTATGATGAACTTGGTTGACGATCCCCGAGCTAGCAACTTGACTTCAGAATCTATAAAACAGAGTAACGTAATACACAAAGTAAGCTACCACAGCTTAGTAAGTCATAAGCAATAAACAGCTCAATAACATATTTGATTGATGTTAACTAAATGAAATGCATTAACATTATTAACCACCTAAGCCGAATACATATACTATCATTTAATACAATATAAATCAACTTCCAAACTAGTAGCCAAACTAACCAGACATCCATTTACTCTTTTATGCAACTTAAGAATCATCAAATGTCATCCCATGTATAAATAATACCTAGGTAGCCGAATACACAAATTATATGTACACATGTTAAGTTACATTTCAGTACTACACAAATTGTTCATTCATACACCGAATACACATATCCAAATACACATGGAATCCTCATTTGCATTGTACAAGATTTACAACACATAACTATAGTACTTTCTTACCTTATCTTAAGTAGACATCAAGTTAACTCATACCTGACCATTTAGCTCGTAATATACAATCCATACGCAGTTAACCTTTGCCCGATGAACCATTCGGAATTGGTTAGGACACTCGGATAATCACATAAAAGTACAATGCCAATGTCCCAGACGTGGTCTTACATGTAGCCACATATCGATGCCACTGTCCCAGACAGGGTCTTACTCGTAAACACATATCAGAACCACAAATCGATGTCATTGGCTTACTCACATACACATATCAAAAATCCTATGTCATGATATATGTATCCTAGCTATTCCTAAAGTTCATACGGGGCTTTTGGACGTCGTAACTCGATCGGAATGAACTCAGTAACGTAGTAACCAAGCCCTTTTATATTCGGCTATATCAAACATAAATTCTAATATTTTATAACAGCATGTACAGTTTATATTTAGCTACAATTAAACATGTCTATTTGCTTAAAAACTTACCTCGGACGTCGTAAAATGGAACGGGGCTGCTAGTTGACAACTTTCGTTTTTCCTCGATCCAAATCTAATTTCTTTGGTTCTTGATCTAAACACGTTCAAATTAAGCTCATTCAAACATATTTTCATTCAATTTAGCCCAAAAAACACATAAATAGGAAAATTTCTATTTTACCCCTGACATTTACAATTTTTACAATTTAGTCCCTATTGCACAAAACACAAAATACACCAAATTTCTCCACACCCAAGCTAGGTCGAATATTACCCATGTCTATACAAGCCCATATAATTCATTAATTTCACATTTTAGTTCCTCAAATTATTATTTTTGCAATTAAGTCCTAATTACTCAAAATCATCAAAAATTCTAATACAAAATATGTTAATCTAAAACATATCTTTCATTTTTCATCATCAAACAACAAAAATCACAAGATATCAACAATTGCACAACTCAAAATATTCATCAAAATCAAAAATTCAAGCATGGGTTTTGAAGATTACTAAGCAACGATCTCAAAAACGTAGAAATTATCAAAAATCGAACAAATATGTAACCTTGATTGAGCTTTAAAAGTGCCGAACCTAGCCTTTGTTTTTTTTTCTTTTTCTTTGTCTTAGTTTCGGTGTATGAACAAGGAAAAATGATATGAAATAAACTTAATTATATGATAGTTTATAATATATTATTTCATTTCCAAATTTAACCTTAATTATAACATTATATTATTTCATTTAAATGTCCTTAGCCGTCCAGCACTATATATATTGGGCTAATTTCATCATAACTACTCTCATTTAGAAAGCCATCGACAATTAAGCCCTTTACAAAATAAACTACCCACTTTTTAATTTACGCGATTAAGTCCTTTTATTTATTCGGACACCTAAATGACAAAATTAAATTACGAAAATTTCACAGATATAAATTCATACAAAATAAACAAAAAATATATTTTTTAAATATATTTTTGACTTGAATTCATAGTCCAAAAACCACCGTTCCGATTATGGTCTAAATCAGGATGTTACAACTCTCTCCCCTTAGGAATTTTCGTCCCCGAAAATCTTACCGGTGAATAGGTTCGGATAACGTTCCTTCATTGTATCCTCTAGCTCCCATGTTGCTTCCTCAACTCCATGCTTATGCCACAATACTTTAACTAACAAAATCTTCTTATTCTGTAACTCTTTAATCTCACGAGTCAAAATACGAATCGGTTCTTCTTCGTAGGTCATATCAGGCTGAATTTCAATCTCAGACAGACTAATCACATGGGAAGGGTCAGATCAATATCTCCAAAGCATCAAAACGTGGAATACATTGTAGATATTTTCTAACTTAAGTGGCAACGATAATCTGTAAGCAACTGGCCCAATACGCTCTATTACCTCGTACGGTCCAATAAACCTCGGGCTCAATTTGCCTTTGCGACCAAACCTGAGTATTTTCTTCCACGGTGAGACTTTCAAAAAGCCTTTAACTCTGATCTGAAACTTTATATCTTTACGTTTCAAGTCCGCATAAGACTTCTGACGATCCGATGCTGCTTTCAAGCTTTCACAGATCACTTTCACCTTTTGTTGAATTTCTCTAACAAGTCAACCCCATGTATCTTATTTTCACTGAGCTCAATCTAGTACAATGGCGTACGGCATTTACGACCATACAAAGCTTCATAGGGTGCCATTTTGATACTCGATTGATAGCTGTTATTATAAGTAAATTCAATCAGAGGTAGATAACGTTCCCACGTACCTTCGAACTCGAGAATGTAACATCTCAACATATCCTCAAGTATCTGAATGATTCGCTCAGACTGGCCATCTGTTTGCGGATGGAAAGCAGTAGTGAAATGTAATTTCATACCTAGTGCATCTTGCAATTTCTTCCAAAACCGCAATGTAAACCTCGGATCTCTATCCGAAACAATAGATATAGGCACACCATGTAATCTCACAATCTGAGAAACATACAATTCAGCCAGTTTATCCAGTGAGTAGTCTGTACGTATTGAAATAAAATGAGCTGATTTAGTCAATCTATCAACAATAACCCAGATTGCATATTTCTTGCTCGGTGTCAACGGTAAACCAGATACAAAATCTGTCGTAACTCTATCCCATTTCTACTCAGGTATCATGATAGGCTGACGTAATCTTGAAGGCATCTGATGTTCAGCTTTTACTTGTTGACAGACTAAACATTTTGTAACAAAGTCAGAAATGTCTCGCTTCATACCATGCCACCAGTAAAGCTGTTTCAGATCATTATACATCTTTGTACTACCTGGATGAATAGATAATCGACTACTGTGAGCTTCATTCAAAATCATTTGAATCAACTCTGAATTCCTCGGGACACATATTCAGTTTCTGAATCTCAAACAGTCACCAGCATCAACTCTGTACTCTGAATCAGCATCCGTCTCACACTGAGCTCGTTTTGCAATCAATTCATTATCAACCTTCTGGGCGTCCCATATTTGTTGAACAAATAACGATCTAGCTTTCAATTCAGCCACTATCGAACCATCATCAGACATGGCCAAATGTGTATTTATTGCACGCAAAGAAAACAGTGACTTTCGGCTTAAAGCATCAGCAACAACGTTAGCCTTTCCCGGGTGATAATCAATCACAAGCTCGTAATCTTTTAGTAATTCTAACCATCGTCATTCTCTCAAATTCAGATCTTTCTAAGTCATCAAGTATTTCAGGCTTTTATGATCTGAATAAACATGACATTTCACACCGAACAGATAGTGACGCCAAATTTTCAATGCAAACACAATTGCTGCCAGTTCCAGGTCATGTGTCGGATAGTTCCTTTCATGCGGTTTCAATTGTCTTGAGGCTTAAGCTATAACTTTGCCTTCCTGCATCAGAACACAACCCAAACCATTCAAAGATGCATCACTATAAATTACAAATTTTTTACCCGATTCTGCTGAACTAGCACTGAAGCTTCAGTCTAAAGGGCTTTCAACTGATCAAAACTTTTCTGACACTTCTTTGACCACTCGAACTTAACATCTTTCCGCATTAGCTTTGTCATCGGAGCTGCAATCATAGAAAAACCTTTCACGAACCATCTGCAATAACCAGAAAGTCTCAGAAAGCTTCGAACTTCAGAAACATTCTTCGGAGGTTTCCAATCCAGTACAGCTGAAATTTTGCTCGGATCCACTCGAATACCTTATGCTGATACCACATGGCCCAGAAAATTGACTTCATCTAACCAAAACTCACATTTACTGAATTTTTCGTACAACTATTTATCTCATAAGGTCTGCAACACAAGTCTCAAATGTTCGGCATGTTTAGCTTCATCTCGAGAGTAGATCAGAATGTCATCTATAAACACAACCACAAATTGATCCAGGTACAGTCTGAAGATCCGATTCATCAAATCCATGAAAATGGCAGGTGCGTTAGTGAGCCCGAAAGGCATAACCAAAAACTCGTAGTGTCCATACCTAATTCTAAAAGCAGTCTTTGGCACATCTGAATCTTTAACTCACAACTAATAGTAGCTTGATCTCAAAACTATCTTCGAAAATACTGTAGCCCCTTTCAGTTGGTCAAACAAATCATCAATCTGTGGCAACAGATATTTATTCTTTATAGTTACCTTATTAAGCTGTCTGTAATCAATGCACATTCTCATAGTTCCATCTTTCTTTTTCACAAACAACACAGGCGCACCCCACGGAGAGAAACTCGGTCTCGAAAAACCTCTATCTGTCAGTTCTTGCAACTGAGCTTTCAATTCTTTTAATTCTGTAGGTGCCATTCTGTACGGAGCTATGGATATCGGAGTCATCCCAAGCATTAACTCAATACCAAACTCTACTTCCCGAATAGGCGACAAACGTGGTAATTCTTCTGGAAACACATCCGGATACTCACATACAACAGGTACTGATTCAATGTTTCTTTCAGCCACTTTACTGTCGAGCACATAGGCAAAATAAGCTTCATACCCTTTTCTCACATATTTCTGAGCTAACATCAAAGAAATCACTGCTGGTAAACCATACAAATCACTAGATTCAATCCGAATAATTTTATCATTCTGGCTCCGTAGATCAATGGTCTTTCTTTTGCAGTTCACAACAGCATCATGTAAAGTCAGCCAATCCATACCCAGAATTATATCGAACTCATCAATTGGCAGCAACATCAAATCAGCCAGAAAGCACAGATATCGAATCATCAAGGGACAATTCTTACACAGTTTAGCAACCATAACACACCGGCCCAAGGGGTTTGACACTCTAATCACAAACTCAGTAGACTCAACAGGTAGAGCCTTGCTGAATACTAATGTCTCACACACATAAGAATGAGTAGAACCAAGATGAATCAATGTAATTACATTAGTATCATAGAGAGTAAATGTACCAGTAATAACATCCGGGGATGAAGCCTCCTCCCGTGCACGTATAACATAGGCTCTAGCAGGTGCACGAACCTCAGACTGATTGCCGTATCTTTAGTCCCTCTCTGACTGCCACTCATATTACAAGCATTTCTAGGAGATCTACCTCGGGCTGTAGTGTTACCCGATCTCGTATTCTGCATCGAATTTTCCTCAACTAACATTGGGCAGTCTCGAATATAATGATTTGTCGATCCACATTTAAAACAGGCCCAATCATGAAACCTGCAACTGTCGGGGTGTCGTTTACCATGGTGTTTACACTCAGGCTGATTGGATTTGACATTACCCATACTTGCTACTTAGGTAGCTCTCGAGCTCACCGGTGGTCTACTCTGGTCTCATCGAGAATAACCCAAAATGGCTTTTGAATGACTGAAATCATCTCAAAACTTCTTTGGTGCCGACTAAACTGACCTGCTGAATGATCTTTTACTCGAATCTCTTGCTTCAAAATCAGCTTTTTTTTTCTCTTTCCCGAGCTCCTCAGCTTTACAGGCTCACTCAACAAGTACCACAATTTCTTTTATCTCAAGTATGCCAACCAATAGCTTAATGTCTTCATTCAGCCCATCTTCAAATCTTTTACACATTATGGCCTCAGTAGAAACACACTCTCGTGCATACCGACTGAGTCTCACAAATTTTCGCTCGTACTCTGTCACAGTCATCTGACATTGTTTCAGCTCCAGAAATTCTTTACGCTTCTGGTCGATAAATCTCTGGCTAATATATTTCTTACAAAAATCGACCTGAAAGAATTCCCAGGTCACCTGCTCTCTCGGAACTGCGGATACTAGGGTATTCCACCGGTGGTATGCTATGTCTCAAAGTAGGTATATAGCACATTTTAAACATTCATTAGCAATACAGGATAGCTCATCAAACACACGGATGGTATTATCAAGCCAGAACTCAGCCCGCTCAGCGTCATCTTCATCGGTGGCTTTAAACTCTTTAGCCCCACGTTTTCTAATTTTATCGATAGGTGGTCTATTCAATTGCAACGGATCACTTACTTGAGGTATAGCAGGCATCGAAGATGGATTAATCGGGGGTGGAGGTTGTTGTGCAGCTGGATTAGTCCAGATATATTGAGTGAACCAGTCATTCATCATTTGCTAGAAGGCTTGTTTAGCCTCACTTTCTAGATTACTTGAAGTCGATCGAGAATCAACTTGCACTGTCCCTTGCATGGGAGCAGGCGCTACACTCTCGACGTCATCAGCTACAGCTCTGTCGGGATCTATTTACTATATGAAAACACATTTCAAATGTCAGAAATCATCACACTATCACAGTTTATAATTATGGCATGTATAGCTAAACTAACACACGCTACGTAGTCCTAGAACTGAATAAACTATAGCTCTGATACCAATAAAATATAACACCCCTATCCTGTACCTGTGGCCCAATTAGGGTTATGAGGCATTATCGACTAACATATATCTCAGATCAACTTCTATCATAAATTAACTAATATAATATTAAATCAACTATCATGCTTCAATTTAATGTTACATAAGATTATAAAATTAAAATAATCAAATAATGCCGACAAGGAAACATGCAACATCTTTTTTTAAAAACTTTTATAACCTTTGAGCAGTATATGTGTAAAATGTTTTTTAATTATACAAGTATCATACGCATACCATGAGCAAGCAACCACGGATTATTTTTTTTTACAAATAAATAGATAGCCTATAATAGTCTTTGTTAATCTATTTGTGACGTTTTCATATCATGAAAAAATATTCATAACAATAGCTCAACCAAATAAACTACTCAAGTAATCCATAAATATTATAGTAATATATATCATGAGACATCGGTACAAAACCATGTTTACCCTCTGTCTAATTAACTAACAAAGATTACCTTTGTTAAAACACAAGTAAAAATAAGACTAACACATGAATATATATTTTTCTTGAAAGCATATTTATGCATATTACAATGTCACGTTATAAATCCAAACATTATCCTGGCAACTATCAAGTCACAAGGCAAGTCATTTCATCATAAGCAAAAATAGCTATACAGGCATGTACCGAATCTTAAGTTAGCTAAAACCATTTCATCCAAATCTATCTTATAACCGAATATATATATATATATATATATATGAAATAGTCTTCAAGACTAGTCATGTAACAAAACATACCTCACAAGTATAAGTCTTTAACCACATTTAAACCTATACAAAATATAAATCTTTCATGTCGTATAATGAACATACCAAAACAACATAATTCATGTTCGAATATAACCAATTAACATTTAATGCCAAACCACATAATAAAACTTACATTGAGCATAACTACCGAATCCTCTTGTATATATATGATCTTATTATGAATCATGTTCAAACAACCAAATATATCTAGGTTTATATATTAAAGCCAACACATTCAAACTTCATCCAAGACATTAACCAAATCTAGGTTTATATATTAAAGCCAACACATTCAAACTTCATCCAAGACATTAACCAACTTAAATGCACAACCATGCACATATCGCAACATTACTTTTTAAAGCGTAAAATACCATAATAAAATAAATGCAAACCATAGGTAACCATAACCGATCCTAGGCAAGATGGTTAAGCCATTTCCACATGGCATATATATACATTCATTTCCAAAATATTTAACCTCAAAACCAGCCTATACATGCCATAATTCAAGTTTAGTTTAAGGTACCAAAGCTGTAGATAGTGTGATGAACTTGGCTAACGATTCCCGAGCTAGCAGCTTGACTTCAAAATCTATAAAACAGAGTAACGTAATACACAAAGTAAGCTACCACAGCTTAGTAAGTCATAAGCAATAAACAACTCAATAACATATTTGATTCATGTTAACTAAATGAAATGCATTAACATTATTAACCACCTATGTTGAATACATATACTATCATTTAATACAATATAAATCAACTTCCAAACTAGTAGCCAAAATAACCACACATCCATTTACACTTTTATGCAACTTAAGAATCATCAAATGTCATCCCATGTATAAATAATACCTAGGTAGCTGAATACACAAATTATATGTACACATGTTAAGTTACATTTCAATACTACACAAATTGTTCATTCATACGCCGAATACACATATCCAAATACACATGGAATCCTCATTTGCATTGTACAAGATTTACAACACATAACTATAGTACTTTCTTACCTTATCTTAAGTAGATATCAAGTTAACTCATACCTGACCATTTAGCTCGTAATATACAATCCATACGCAATTTACCTTTGCCCGATGAACCATTCGAAATTGGTTAGGACACTCGGATAATCACATAAAAGTACAATGCCAACGTCCCAAACATGGTCTTACATGGAGCCACATATCGATGCCACTGTCCCAGACAGGGTCTTACTTGTAAACACATATCAGAACCACAAATCGATGCTATTGGCTTACTCAAACCCACATATCGTAATCCT
Organism: Gossypium longicalyx; assembly: GCA_025698465.1. Classification (NCBI taxonomy): domain Eukaryota; kingdom Viridiplantae; phylum Streptophyta; class Magnoliopsida; order Malvales; family Malvaceae; genus Gossypium; species Gossypium longicalyx. The sequence goes on along the minus strand of CM046996.1, from coordinate 43,369,561 downwards.
ATGTCATGACATATGTATCCTAGCTATTCCTAAGGTTCATACGGGGCTTTCGGACGTCGTAACTCAATCGTAACGAACTCAGTAACGTAGTAACCAAGCCTTTTTATATTCAGCTATATCAAACATAAATTCTAATATTTCATAACAGCATGTATATTTTATATTTAGCTACAATTAAACACGTCTATTTGCTTAAAAACTTACCTTAGACGTCGTAAAATGGAACGGGGCTGCTAGTTGACAACTTTCGTTTTTCCCCGATCCAAATCTGATTTCTTTGGTTCTTGATCTAAACACATTCAAATTAAGCTCATTCAAACATATTTTCATTCAATTTAGCCCAGAAACACATAAATAAGAAAATTATTATTTTACCCCTGACATTTACAATTTTTACAATTTAGTCCCTATTGCACAAAACACAAAATACACCAAATTTCTCCACACCCAAGCTAGGCCGAATATTACCCATGTCTATACAAGCCCATATAATTCATTAATTTCACATTTTAGTCCCTCAAATTATTATTTTTGCAATTAAGTCCTAATTACTCAAAATCATCAAAAATTCCAATACAAAATATGTTAATCTAAAACATATCTTTCATTTTTCATCATCAAACAACAAAAATCACAAGCTATCAAAAATATCACAACTCAAAATATTCATCAAAATCAAAAATTCAAGTATGGGTTTTGAAGATTACTAAGCAACGATCTCAAAAACGTAGAAATTATCAAAAACCGAACAAAAATCTAACCTTGATTGAGCTTTAAAAGTGTCGAACCCTAGCCTTTGTTTTTTTTATTTTTCTTTGTCTTAGTTTCGGTGTATGAACAAGGAAAAATGATATGAAATAAACTTATTTTATGTTTATTATATGATAGTTTATAATATATTATTTCATTTCCAAATTTAACCTTAATTATAACATTATATTATTTCATTTAAATGTCCTTAGCCATCCAGCACTATATATATTGGGCTAATTTCATCATAACTACTCTCATTTAGAAAGCCATCAACAATTAAACCCTTTACAAAATAAACTACCCACTTTTTAATTTACGTAATTAAGTCCTTTTATTTATTCAGACACCTAACCAACAAAATTAAATTACGAAAATTTCACTGATATAAATTCACACAAAATAAACATAAAAAATAATTTTTAAATATTTTTCTGACTTGGATTCGTGGTCCCGAAACCACCGTTTCAATTAGGGTCTAAATTGGGCTATTACAAAAGCACGGTTGCAAAAGTTAACAGATAAAGGTTTTGCACAACTGAGTTTCTCTCCCTGGGGTGCGCCAGTTTTATTCATGAAAAAGAAAGACGAGACTATGAGAATGTGTATTGATTACCGTCAGTTAAAAAAGATGACTATAAAGAATAAATATCTGTTGCCACGGATTGACGATCTGTTCGATCTGTTGAAAGGGGCTTCAATGCTTTCGAAGATAGATTTGAGATCGAGTTATTATCAGTTGCGATTCAGAGACTCCAATGTGCCAAATACTACTTTTTGAATGAAGTACGGACATTATGAGTTTTTGGTTATGCCATTCGGACTTACTAATGCACCTATTGTTTTTATGGATTTGATGAATCAGATCTTCAAACAGTATTTAGATCGATTTGTGGTTGTGTTCATTGATGATATAATGATCTACTCCCGTAATGAAACCGAACATGCTGAGCATTTGAGACTTGTGTTGCAAACTTTACAAGAAAAATAGTTGTATGCGAAGTTTAGTAAATGTGAGTTCTGGTTACACGAAGTTAGCTTTCTGGGACATGTTGTTTCAGCATCAGGTATTCAGGTTGATCTGAGTAAGATTTCAGCTATACTCGATTGGAAACCTCCGAGAAATGTTTCTGAAGTCTGAAGTTTTCTAGGACTTGCTGGTTACTATAGACGACTTGTGAAAGGTATCTCTATAATTGCAACCCCGATGATGAAGCTGCTGCAGAAAGATGTTAAGTTTGAGTGGTCAAAAAAGTGCCAGAAAAGTTTTGATCAGTTGAAAGCCCTTTTGACCGAAGCTCCAGTGTTAGTTCAGCCAGAATTGAGCAAAGAATTTGTTATCTATAGTGATACATCTTTAAATGGTTTGGGTTATGTTTTGATGCAGGAAGGCAAAGTTATAGCTTATGCCTTGAGACAATTAAAGCCACATGAAAAGAATTATCTGACACACAATCTAGAATTGGCAGCTATTGTGTTTGCGTTGAAAATATGGCGTCAATATTTGTTCGGTGAAAAATGTCATGTTTATTCCGATCACAAAATCCTGAAGTACTTGATGACTTAGAAAGATCTGAATTTGAGACAACACCGATGGTTAGAGTTGCTAAAAGATTACGAGCTAGTGATTGATTATCATCCGGGAAAAGCTAATGTTGTTGTTGATGCTCTAAGTCAAAAATCCTTGTTTGCTTTGCGTGCAATGAATGCACATATGGCTATGTCAGATGATGGTGCGATAATAGCTGAATTGAAAGCAAGATCGTTATTTGTTCAAGAAATATGCGATGCCCAAAAGGTTGATAATAAGTTGTTAGTAAAACGAGCTCAAAGTGATTCAAATGTTGATTCAGAGTTTTGAGTTAATGCTGATGATTGTTTGAGATTTAGAAAATGAATATGCATTCTGAGAAATACAGAGTTGATTCAAATGATTTTGAACGAAGCTCATAACAGTCGATTATCTGTTCACCCAGGTAGTACAAAGATGTATAATGACCTAAAATAGCTCTATTGGTGGCATGGTATGAAACGAGACATTTCTAACTTTGTTTCAAAATGTTTGGTCTGTCAGCAAGTAAAAGCCGAGCATCAGGTACCTTCTGGATTGCTACAGCCTATTAGGATACCTGAATGGAAATGGGATAGAGTCACGATGGATTTTGTATCCGGTTTACCATTGACACTGAGCAAGAAAGATTCAATCTGGGTTATTATAGATAGATTGACTAAATCTGCTCACTTTGTTCTAGTTCGTATAGATTACTCGCTTAATAAGCTGGTTGAATTGTATGTTTCTCAGATTGTGAGATTGCATGGTGTGCCTATATCTATTGTTTCGGATAGAGATCTGAGGTTTACGTCATGGTTTTGGAAGAAATTACAAGATGCATTAGGTACTAAACTACATTTTAGCACAGCTTTCCATCTGCAAACAGACGGTCAATCCAAGTGAATCATTCAAATACTTGAGGATATGTTGAGATGTTGTATTCTCAACTTCGAAGGTACGTGGGAATGATACTTACCTTTGATTTAATTTGCATATAATAATAGGTTTTAATTGAGTACCAAAATGGCACCTTATGAGTTATACGGTCGTAAATGTCGTACACCATTGTACTGGACTGAGCTCAATGAAAACAAGAGGCACGAAGTCGATTTGATCAGAGAAACTGAATAGAAAGTGAAAGTGATTTGTGAAAGTTTGAAAGCAGCGTCAGATCGTCAGAAATCATATGCCGATTTGAAACAGAAAGATTGTAACGCCCCAATTTTTGGGATTTTCGGGATTTTTGTGATTTTTGATGAATTTTAGAATTTCTGTGTTTTGACTGTACAATGTAGGTCTGAGTATGTTAGTGGGCCTTTAGAAGGCCCAAGAGTAATTTTAACCCGAGGCAATTTCAGAATTTTCAATTTTAGAGAGAGAGGGTTCTGGCGTTATGGGCTTTTAAAATAAGGGTGGTAAAATAAGCCACAAGAAGATCTGTGGTAAAGTGGCATGTGACGCCACATAGGTGTTTGGGGAGTGGTGTGTGGATGTTTAGGGGGAGCCAAGGTTCAATTCGCAAGGTAAGTTAATTAGGGTATTTATTTTTGTGTACAGGAAAGGTAGGTATTGGAACATAGGTGGAACTCTGCTGGGAGAAGTTTGAGATGTTCAGGGGATTGAGTAAGGGAGAGATAAGGGAGGAAATTTAGGAGCTGATCAAGGAGCTTAGTGTTGGCCAAATATTGGACTCTTGAGGAACAAGATTTGGCCGGCCAAGGGTCTCTAGTATAGGCAAATTCGGCTAGGTCTCTGAAGTAGCAATTTCAGCATTAGGGAAGTTTTGTGCCGTTTCTTTGTAGCTTTTCCTTTAGGGTTTCGATTTGGTCTTCTTTTGGCTTGTCGAAATAAGGTATTGTGCTTAGGGCTTTTCTCTTTTCCCTTCCATTTTACTAGTATCCGAAACTTGGAACACCTCATAACTCTCTGTGCCTTTTTCCCTTGCCATAACCGAATACTACTTTCCTTCTCACCTTTCTTTCTTCCATCTTTTCCATTTCCCCATAGCCGAACCTATACTCCCCTCTCTTTTGCCACTTTCAACAATTTCTTTTCTCCATTGTTCCTCAATTTGCCGAATCTACCATCCTTTTCTTTCTCTTCTTCTCTTTATTTATTCCCCTCACATCTAGGAGGCCGAATCTTACTATAGCCGAACCTCTTTCCCTTTTTCTTTAAGAAGTCGAAACCTTCATATCTGTGGTATAGGAAGCTGAATCTTTGGCTACTTGAACCTGTTTCTTCTCGTAACCATGGTAGATCGAGATTAATATCATAGATAGGAACACTCTTTTGGGCAGAACAACGATTGGTAAGTATTCGAACAACTTTTGTTAGTTACTTATGCTTTAAGGTAAAGCCGAAACCCCTTAAAGGTGGCTAATGTTTGAAATAAGTGCATATTGGCCTCTTTCTTTTGGTTTTGTATGCGCTAGAGTGGACAAGGGGGACATTCAGCAAAGGGCTTTGAAGGCTAACACTGTTGGACATCTAGATCTAGTCCATATTTCGGCAGAAAGGTAAGAACTTTAGGAACTAAGGCAATGTTGGCCGAGTATGGTAAGGAGATTAGTACGTATTTTGTTTTTGATATGTATTCTGACGTATTAGTAACTCGATTGTAGGTAGCTCGTGTGTGGATCTTGCCAACGTATCGTTACAGATCAGGTGTGTAAACGACACCCACTTATAGACTAGATCGGCAAAAGCCGAAAAGTTGAAACGCCAAAGAGCCGACATTTTGTGGACTTATGAGCGTGCGAGCGCTCGTGAGGTAGTTTTTTGTTAATCCCAGTAATCTCAAGCGGTAAGCTTGCAGAGTGTGCAATTTCGTGCACTTCGGTATATTTGGGCTTAATGGGCCGAAATCGAGTTAATGGGCCAACGGGCCCAATTCGGTAAAAATGCTCGATAAGTGTTTCTGTTAATACGGTAATGGTTTTAATATGCATGAAAATGCTAAAATAGTAAATTTACTAAAATACCCCTAAAGTATGAAAATTACCATTATACTCCTAGGTGTAAAGTGACCGTTATACCCCTAGGGTTAATTTTGACTGGAATGCATGATATTCTGATTATGTATGTTGTATGCCATGACATGTATATCTGTTGCATGGGATATGGGTTATATTGATGGAGGAAGCGTTCTGGTGGCTCTGTCACAATATCTGTTCTGGCAGCCATGCTGCAAAATTTTGTGGTGTGTAGTGGATGGGTGGGTCGAGTTGTCTCCCCACATGGTGTAAGGTTGGTACGGGGGTGTATACGGATGGATATGGTTTGGGTTTTTTGCATACATGATATTTCTGTTTTGTACTTGTTATGGGTCTATGGTCTTCATTCTAAATTTTGTATAGGGCTAAGGCCTAACTTAATCTCTTTCTGTGGTTTGAACTGATTTGGACTATGGTTGGGTTATTTTACACAATGATTTTTCCAAACTCACCCCCCTTAATTTCATCCATGCAGGAAATCCCTAACTATAGTGGACTTAGAGCTATGAGGGATTCGGAATGGCCACCTATTCTGCAAATTCGATTCTCTTCATTTGTTTTGACCAGCCTTTACTTACTTTAACTGTTTAAGGATTTTTAAGTTGTAATAAGGCCACTCGTAAATTTTATGGTTTTCTTAATTGTTTTACTTATACTCGATTTAAACTGTTAGATTCAGGCTGTGTGGGTTTTGTTCAAAATTAATAAACGATTTCAAAATACAACGAGCGTAACAAATGGATAACCTAAAGACTTAATTAATCGATGTTCTTTTCTTAGTCAATAATTAACCATTGTTTTACAAAATCACCCTGATTACCATAAACAAAGAACACAATCAACCGTAAGTCAATGTGACACGTCAGACTTGGTTGTAATGTCTGGGCCGGGTTTTGGGTGTTACAAAGATATAGAGTTTCAAATTGGAGATAAAGTCTCCTTGAAAGTCTCGTCGTGGAAGAAAATACTCAGATTTGGTCGTAAAGGCAAATTGAATCCGAGATTTATTGGGCCGTATGAGATTATCGAGCGAATTGGGCTGGTTGCGTATAGATTGTTGCTGCCACCTAAGTTAGAAAAGATTCATAATGTATTTCATGTTTCGATGCTTAGACGATATAGATATGACCCCTCGCATGTGATTAGTCCATCAGAGATTGAGATTCAGTCAGATCTGACTTACGAGGAAGAACCGATTCGTACTCTGGCTCGTGAGATTAAAGAGTTGTGAAATAAGAAAATTTCGTTGGTTAAAGTATTGTGGCATAAACATGGAGTTAAGGAAGCAATGTGGGAGCTAGAGGATGCAATGAAAGAGTGTTATCCAAACCTTTTCATTGGTAAGATTTTCGAGGACGAAAATCCCTAAGGGGGAGAGTTGTAACAGTCCTATTTAGACCCTAATCAGAATGGTGGTTTCGAGACCATGAATCCGAGTTAGAAAAATATTTAAATATTATTTTTCGTGTTTATTACATGTGAATTTGCATGTGTGAAAGTTTCGTAGAAAATTTGATTGTTTGTATGCTTAATTTAATAATAGGACTTAATCGCGTAAAATAAAAATTTAGTGGTTACTGGTGAAACGGTCGAATGGTGGTTGTTCTTTTAATTTGGAGGCTTTAAGTTGCAAATTACCTAATCATATATTGTAATGGACGGTAAAATACAACCATTATATGGTTTTGTTATTATTTTATAAAGGTTATATATGTAATTTGGTTAATAATGTTATATAACATAAAACATAAAATAATTAAAAGCCATGGTTCTTATTTTGCATGATCGAATATGAAGAAAAGAAAAAAATAAACAAGAGTTCCTTAGGTTCGGTCGTTGTTGGAACTTGATTAAAGTTAAGTTTTAGCTCGGTTTTTGATAATTTTTATGTTTTTGAGATCGTTTCTTTGAGTATTATCTGACCCATGCTTAAATTTCTGATTTTTATGCATATTTTGAGTTATGCCATTGATGAATATTTGAGCTTTGTGATTTTTGATGATGAAATATCAAAAATATGTTTTAGATTAACATGTTTTGTATTGGAGTTTTTGAAGATTTTGAGTAATTTGGACTAAATTGAAAAAATAATAAATTGAGGGACTAAAATGTAAAATAAATGAAATATATGGATTAGTATGAGCATAAGGAATATTTGGCCTACTATGATGTGGTGAGATTTCGTGTATTTTGTGTTTTGTGCAATTAGGACTAATTTGTGAAAGTATGAAATATCAGGGGTAAAATGGTAATTTACCCATTTATGTGTTGTTGGATTAAATTGAATGAAATTGTGTTTAAATAAGGTTAATTTGAAATTGTATATATCAAGAACAAAGGAAATCGGACTTGGATCGGGGAAAAGTAAAAATAGTCGAATAGTCGATTTATAACGTTCGTCGATATCCGAGGTAAGTTTTTAAGCAATTAGGCATCATTTATCTTGATTGTAACTTAGTTTAATATGTTGTTATGGAATCTATAGATTCATAAAAGAGTTAGCCGAATGTGTCTGAGTATAGAAATATTGTATTTGAATTTAATTCGACAGGGTTATATCATTTAAAAGTTCGTATGATTTATGTGGAATATATGGAGTTTTTGTTATATGAATTGTGTATGAGACAGCATTATAATAGTGATATTCGGACTTTGAGCCTAGCAAGCTTTATGCTAGTGAATGTAATCGAGCTTTATGCCTAGCAGGCTTATTGCCGGTGAAAAATATCAGACCTTAAGTCTAGCAGGCCTTGTGCCGGTGTGTGATTCAGGCTTATGCCTAGCAGGTTTTATGCCAGTGATTTATTTCAAGTCTATGTCTATAAGAATTCACATTGATATAGAAATTGAGCAAGTAAGTTGATCTAAATGACTTCTATATTCGACCACATAGGTATGTACATATGTGATGATATATTAAACTTGTATATTCGGTTACATGTGAGGTTATATTGAATTTGTATATTTGGCCACATGTGATGTTTTATTGAACTTGAACATTAGGTTACATGTGATGTTATATTGAACTTATATATTCAGCCATATGAGATGATATAATGAACCATATAGGTAAGTATATATATGTGGTGTTATAATTGACCTTGAACATTCAGCCAAGGTAACTTATTTGTGTTAAAGAATAACATGTATGATACAATTCGTCTTGTTTGAAATGTTTTGATTATTCATTTGAGTTGTTTAATTTGCTTAAGGCTTACTAAGCTAAGTTAGCTTACTTTGTGTGTTTTTGTTACTCTATTTTATAGATTTTGGTTGTAAGTTACGAGCTCAGGGATCGTCATCAAAGTCATCCACACTATCGTCAACTTTTGGTATTTTTAAGAGTTTATTTTCAAACATATGGCATGTATAGGCTATATTGCTATAAATTTCAGATACGTTTGAAGTGTTGTATATATTATGCCATGCGAAAATGGCTAATTTGATATATAAGTATTTGTCGTACTGATCATGGTTTTTGTGTGTGCTATGTTTGTTTATAAGTTATGCTCAAATGATGGTTTCATTTGTTTTGATTTGTTCGGCAATGATATATATATAAGTATGAATATTACTTGATATGTTACTAATGCTTAAAGATTTGGCTATGACTTGTATGTGATATTAATGATTTAAATTGGTTGATAAATGTATAAGCTAAATGTCAATTTTAGGTAGTGGAATTATTGAATTGGTATTAGTAATGACCTTTGTCATTTTGCATTATAAGTAGTAATGATATGGTTAGATTTGGTTTTGTTCTTTTGAAAAGTATTAAATCAATGTTTGATATGTTATATGAATATATTTGTGATATATTTGATTGAAGTGTAAATTTACCATTAATATGTGAAATTGTTTCTAGGTGAGATTATTTGCATGAAATGTGATTGAGTAAAGTTGAAAGTGGTTATTAAAATAAACATAAGTAAGAAACATGATTTCATTCGACTACAATTTAGTAAAGTGACCAAATGAATAGTAATTTAAGTTAAAATAAATTATGCTATTTCTATTATGCAAAATAGGCATATATGAATGGATATATATATTTGATGGTTAGACCATTCAATGCTCTTGTATTATATGCCGAATTATGCTTTGAATATGCTATTAGTACGAACTGTGATATGATCGGTAATGTCTCATAGCCTAATCCTGCGACGGATATGACTAGGGGTGTTACAACAAGTATTCTTTGCCAAGGATTGACGACTTGTTTGACCAATTGAAAGGAGCGACATGGCTTTCAAAGATAGACTTGAGGTCCCGTTACTACCAGCTGAGAGTGAAAGACTCGGATATGCTGAAAACTGCTTTTCGGACGAGGTATGGTCATTATGAGTTTCTTGTCATGCCTTTTGGTTTAACAAATGCTCCTACTACACTTATGGATTTGATGAACCATATTTTCCGACCGTATTTGGATAAATTTGTTGCCGTTTTTATTGATGACATATTGATTTATTCTTGCGATGAATCCGAGCATGCCGTACACTTTAGGGCTATTTTGTAAACCTTGAGAGACAAGAAGTTGTATGCTAAGTTTAGTAAAAGAAAGTTTTGGCTTCGAGAAGTTGGATTCTTGGGCCACATTGTTTCGGGTGATGGTATTAGAGTAGACCCGAGTAAGATCTCGACTATTGTTAAATGGAAACCACTAAGGAATGTAACTGAGGTTAGAAGCTTTCTAGGCTTGGCCAGTTATTATAGATGGTTTGTTAAAGGATTCTCCATGATTGCTACTCCAATGATGAAGTTGTTACAGAAAGATGTTAAGTTCGAATGGACAGAAAAGTGTCAACAGAGTTTTGAGAAATTAAAGGCATTGTTGACTGAGCCCCGATTTTGGTACAACCCGAGTCAAGTAAAGAACTTGTAATTTACAATGATTCTTCCTTGAATGGTTTGGGATGTGTACTTATGCAAGAGGGTAAGGTCGTAGCTTACGCTTCGAGATAGTTGAAGCCTTACGAAAAGAACTATCCGTGTAACAGCCCGATTTAGACCCTATTCGAAACAGTGGTTTTGGGACCATGAATCCGAGTCAAAAAAATATTTTAAAACTATTTTTTTGTGTTTATTATGTGTGAATTTATATGTGTGAAATTTTCGTGATTTAATTTTGTCGTTTGAGTGCTCGATTAAATAAAAGGGCTTAATCGCGTAAAATGAAAATTTGATGTTTTAATATGTAAGGGCCGAATTGAACTTGTCTTATTAATATGAAGCATTGATAATGCAATTAGACCATAATTATATGGAGTGGGCAGTAGTGACCTTATGTTAAAATAGTTTTATATTTATGTTTAAAGGTTAAATATGTAAATTGAATAATATGTTATTATATGTTATATTAAAACATAATTAAAAACCATTTGTTCATTATTTCTCTTATGACCAAATAACAAAAAGAAAATAAAGAAAAAAAGGTTAGGATATTCGGCCAACGCTAAGCTTAATCAAGGTATGTAACTAGCTGAGTTTTTGATAACTTTTACGTTTTTGAGATCATTGCAGTGTAATGTACAAACTCCATGCTTGAATTTCTGATTTTGATGAATATTTTGAGTTATTCCATTGATGAATATTTGAGTTTTGTGATGTTAGTTGATGAAATATGAAAGATATATTTTGGGTTGATATGTTTTGTATTAGAATTTTTGATGATTTTGAGTAATTAGGGCTAAATTGCAAAAATAATAAATTGGGGGACTAAAATGCAAAATAAATGAAATATATGGACTTTTATGAACATGGGTAGTATTTGGCCTAAGCATGGTGTGTGCAAATTTTGCATGTTTTGTGTTTTGTGCAATTTGGACTAAATTGTAAAAAGTGTGAAATGTTAGGGGTAAAATGGTAATTTTCCCATTTATGTGTTTTTGGACTAAATTGAGTGAAAATATGTTTGAATGAGTTTAATTTGAATATATTTAGATTAAGAACCAAAGAAATGGGATTTGGATCGGGGGAAAACTAAAGTTGTCGATTAGTCGTTTCGTCCTAATTTTCATCATCCGATGTAAGTTTATAAGCAAATAAATGCTGTTAATTTTGAATATATAAGCTTTAAATGCATAATCAAATTTTATGATTATGTATACATAATGACCGAATGTGTATATGCTTGGGAATTAAGCTTACGAGTTCGATTCAACTGAATTACGACGTCCGAAAGTCCTATACAAACCTTAGGAATAGTTAGGATACATATGTCATGACATAGGATTTTCGATATGTGTTTTCGTGTAAGACCACGTCTGGGACGTTGGCATTGATATATGTGGTTACGTGTAAGACCATGTTTGGGACATCGGTATCGTATTTGATTCATGTAAGACACAGTCTGGGACAATGGCATCGATATGAGATAGCATGTAAGACCACGTCTGGGACGTTGGCATTGTATGATATATGTGATTATTCGAGTATCCTATTCAATTCTGAATGGTTAAACTGGCAATGATAGTTGTGATTAAATGTGTAAAATGAGCTAAAGTGATCAGGTATGTGATAGCTTATTCCCTATTTGAAATAAGGTAAGTAGGTTACTTAGTATGTGTTTTAATTCATGTATAATGTAAATGAAAAATGTATGTGCATATGGAAAGTGTATTCAGCCTTTTGATTATATCATGTGAATATTTATGAAATGATTCATGGATATACATATATGTGGGTTTATGTATATTCGGTTATATAATGGTACTATGGTTTTGAAATTGAATATTACATTGATAATAAATACATGTATATTCGACCATGAATAAGTTTATTTGTGAAAATATATGTTATACAAGAAATTATAAGCTTGAGATTTAATGTGATTATGATAGTGTAATTTGGTTTGGTTTAAATAAGTTGATTATGACATTTAGTTGTTTCTTTACTTATGACTTACTAAGATATGATAGCTTACTGTGTGTGTTTATGTTTTCCTCTGTTTTATAGATTTTGGAGTCAAGTTACAAGCTCGGGGATCGTCAGCAAAGTCCATCACACTATCGACTATTTTTGGTATTTTATCAAAACTTGAACTTATGGCATGTATAAGCTAGGTTGTTTTTGGTCAATTTTGAAGTATGTATATATTAAGCCATGCGAAAATGGCTAATATGTTATGTGAGTATATGAAACTTTAGTAAATTTTATATGTGTTATATGCTTAGGAAATGGTTGATGATTTTGGATTTATATGTGGTTGATTCGGCTATGGTTATGCATAGATAAAAGTATATGTGAATTTGGTTGTTATGTTTGACTAAGGTGTTATTATGTGAATTGGCATTAAATGATATTTGGTTATGTTCGAACATGGTAGGAGTTTATTTTAATATGTTTATTATATGGTATGTAAATTTTGTGTTTTGGATATATATATTTGGTTAATGACTTAATGTTGAGAAGTATAATTTGTAATATGAATTGGTTTGGAAATTGATTATAATGTACTTGTGTATTCGGTTATATGATGAAAATATATGTGATGGTTATAATCAACTTTATGATTCGGCAATGATGGATATGTATATGATTCAATATTTGCTTCATATGTTTGGTTGCTAAATGGCAAGTAATGAATATGTTATATAATTGTTTTGGTTGATTATATGTGGTATTACTTATGTGCATTTGTTTATGTTTAGACCAAACGTGGAAATAATGCTTCATGGTATACATGTGATGTTTTAATATGTATTTCGGTTTGAGAAATAATATAACTTGGTATAGTTATATTGAAGTTATTTTCTAATAACCGAATGTTGGCTAATAGTTTAATAGTGAATATGTAATTATAAGCATATTAATAAGCATGCAAAACAAGTGTACTTTTGGTTTATATTTGTACTCAAAATGGTTCATTTTGTTTTAGTAATATACGTATGAATTATGAATTGTAAAGGAAGTGTATTTGGCTCTGTTGTGATATTAACTATTATCTTTTATGATAATGAATATTTTGCCATGTTATAAGGTGATATGGTACAATATATGAATGTATATTGATTATGTTTTTAAAAGCCAATGCCGCATATAATTTATATAACTTATAATTTTTATTGATATTTGTTTTATGATTTTAAATTATGTATTTAATGTTTAAACATATTTATGTTTTAGTTATGTGATATAACATATGTGTATATGTGAGTGTTAAAAATTTTGTGTTTTGTCTGGTAATACTTCGTAACCCCATTTTGGCGACGGATACGGGTTAGGGGTGTTACAATCTGACACATGACTTAGAGTTGGCCGCCATAGTGTTTGCTTTGAAGATTTGGTGACATTATTTATTTGGTGAGAAATTTCATGTCTATACCAATCATAAAAGTCTTAAGTATTTGATGACACAAAAGGATTTGAACTTGCAGCAACGAAGATGGTTGGAACTGCTAAAAGATTATGAGCTTGTGATCGATTACCATCCGCGTAAGGTGAATGTGGTCACCGACGCTTTAAGTAGGAAGTCATTGTTCACCTTGAGGGCTATGAATAAACGACTAACCCGGTCCTATGATGGTTCGATTCTAGCTGAGCTGAGAGCTAGACCAACTTTTCTTCAACAAATTTGTGATGCTCAAAAAGTGGATAAAGAGTTACAAGGTAAGAGAATTCTGTGTGAATCCAGCAGTGAACTGGATTTTCTGAGTGACTCCGATGGTTGTTTGAGATTTCGTGGTAGGATTTGTGTTCTGAAAGACACTGAGTTGATTCGAAATATTTTACATAAAGCACACAACGGTTGTTTGTCAGTTCACCCAGGCAGCACAAAGATGTATAATGACTTGAGGAAAATGTATTGGTGGAATGGTATGAAAAGAGATATCTCAGAGTTTGCATTGAAGTGCTTAGTTTGTCAGCAAGTAAAGGTTGAACACCAAGTACCTTCAGGTTTACTTCAACCCATCATGGTCCCCGAATGGAAATGCGACCGGATTACTATGGATTTTGTGATAGGGTTGCCTTTAACCCTGAAAAAGAAAGATGCCATATGGGTTATTATCGATTGACTGACTAAATCGGCTCACTTTATTCTGGTACGTACCGATTTCCCACTTGATAAGTTAGTCGAATTGTACATTGGTGAAATTATGAGACTTCATGGAGTACCCATATCGATTGTACCAGATAGAGATACGAGGTTCACATCACGGTTTTGAAAAAGTTACAAGAAGCTTTGGGTACAAAGCTGAATTTTAGCACTGCTTTTCATCCGCAGACTGATGGTCAATCTGAGCGAGTAATTCAGATCTTAGAAGACATGCTCCGAAGTTGTGTATTGGAATTCCAAGGTAGTTGGGAAAAGTACTTACCGCTAGTGGAGTTTGCCTATAACAACAGTTATCAGTCGAGTTTGAAAATGGCGCCTTATGAGGCACTGTACGAACGTAAGTGCCGAACACCTTTGTATTGGACCAAGCTGAGAGAAAATCATATTCACGGAGTTGATCTAGTCAAGGAAACGAAAGAGAAAGTAAAGGTGATTCGTGATTGTTTGAAAGCTGCTTCGGATAGACAGAAATCTTATGCGAATTTGAAATGGAAGGAAATTGAGTATCAAGTCGGTGATAAAGTATTTTTGACAGTGTCACCATGGAAAAAGGTTTTGAGATTTGGCAAGAAAGGCAAGTTGATTCCTCATTTTATAGGACCGTATGAGATTACCAAGAGAATATGGCCAGTTGCTTATCGGTTGGCTTTACCATTAGGGTTGGAAAAGATTCATGATGTATTTCATATGTCTCTGTTACGCTGCTATAGATCAGATTCTTCACATGTAATTTCACCGGAGGAGGTTGAGATTCGACCAGATATGACTTATGGTGAAGAACCAGTTAAGATTTTGGCTCGAGAGGTCAAACAATTGAGAAATAAAAGCATTGCCCTGGTGAAAGTGTTATGGCAAAGACACGGAGTTGAAGAGGCTACTTGGGAGCCCGAGGATGTAATGACCTGAAATTTACGGGTATTCGAAATCGTGTTTTTGGCTTACTAACTCAGAAAATCGGGGTCGTAAATATTTATTAGAAATATTTACGAAGCTAGTTGAGTGATTAATTAGATTTTAGCTAAGTGAATTAGCTTGAATTAAGGTTAATTTAGTGTAAGGACTAGATGGAATATAGTGTAAAAGTTTAATTATAGACTAAAGAAAAGTGAAGAGACTAAATTAGAAAATAAACCAAAAAGGGGACAAATGTGTGGTATAAATTAATACATTTGTAATAATTGTATTTATACAAATGTAAAATACATATGTATTTACTTATATTTTATGTATAAGATATATAATATATAATATATTATTATATTAATTAATAATTAATTAAAACATAAAATAAAGAAAATAAAGAAACAGAAGAAAAAGAAACAGAAGTGGAACGAAATTGGGGAAAGAAAGAAAAAGAAAAGGAAAATTTAGGGTTTTAAAGCTTGAAGCTTAATTTGGTAAGTCAATTAAGTCTATTTCTTTATAATTTTGATGTTTTTGGAGTCCTAGAGACAAATATTACTTGATGTAAGTGGAAATTTTGAAAGTTAATATATTTTAGACATGGGTTATGATGAACAAATTGTTGAATTAGGGATTTAATTGAATAAATTTCAAGTTAGAAATTGATTAAGGGGTTAAATTGAAAAAGAAGCTATAAGTTTTATGTTTGAGGCACTAAATTGAAAGAAACTTGAGAGTAGGGTTCTACCATGAATATTTAATGGTTAAGGTGAATATGGTAGAAAATTGAATAAAGATAAAGTATGAAATGAGTGATAAAAGTAAAAGTGTTAATTAGGATTAAATTGAAAATTGAGGTTTGAATTGAATAGAAATTTAATTATTTATTGTGAACTATTATTGTATTAATAGTATAAAATGTTTAATTTCCGTAGCTAAGGTAGTACTGGAGACATCGACAAAGAAAGGAAAAGAGAAAGTTGACGAGGAGTAATCCGAAAAATTACGGTTCGTATTTTTATAAACTCAACTTAAAAATTATATTTGTATTTATTAGATAAAGGTAAGTATTACTATCATTGTATTGAATCAAATTGAGTTGTGATTATTTTAATTGCAATGTATATTGGCTATTATCTGAAAATTTAAGTGAAATAAATACCCTATTAACAGTGTCGGGCTAGGTTGGATATAATTGGCATGCCATAGGATTGGAAGTGTACAGGGATACTTCGACCTTGGGTCGATGAGGCACTAATAATGTCGTACGGTTACTCTAACTTTGTGTCGATGAGGCACTTCGTGTATCGTACTGTTTCTATTACTTCAGTTTAATCCGATAAGGTACTATGTACCGTACTGCTACTGTTTATTTCGGCAAAGCCGATGAGGCACAATATGCTTTACTGGTGTGTTGGTTGGATCCGTGTATCCGCCAAAGTCCGAATTATGTTAATAGGGGTAAATTTATTGTATTCACAACTGAATGACTGTGCTACTGTACTGAAAATCTATTGTTATTGATTGATACATAATTGAATTGAATGTTTCATGGAGAAAGAACTTTAAATATAAGTAGTGCTATTAGATTAGAAGTTAATAGCTTAAATGCATTTTGTGTTAATAATGATTTAAGTGTTGGTTTATAGAAATACCACTGAGTGCATACTCAGTGCACAGTTTGTTTAGGTATGCAAAGTTAGGTACAAAAGCGACTAACAACTCAGCATCCAAGACAAGCCCGAACTCAAATACTTGGTGATGTATCTTATTTTGAGAAATGGCATGTACCTAAGTTGTCTTTTGAGGATATTTTGAGTATGAATGTTATTAGTGTAAGAATGATAAAGGTTTATATGTATAAAGACCTATGTCATATAATATGGTCTTTTGAATGATACCAAAGTATATTGTCTAAAGGTTCTATGTTAAACAGTTACTAATACACTCAAGTTAGATCGTAACATTGATGATTCTAATGTGAAATAGATGTATTTAATCATGTTTTGGACTGGTTGAAAGATTGAATTTTAAGTTGTTTGTTATTAAAGTTTACAGGGTTGGTAAATTTTGACTTTAAGGTTTATTTTGAGTCCACACGGCCTGGCACACGGACGTGTGATCAGACCGTGTGAGACACACGACCCTTACACGGACATATGAGTAGTCCGTGTGTCCCCTGCATCTAAAATTTGATAAATAGAATGTTTAGGTATGGTCACACGGGTAGAGACACAGGTGTGTGTCTCAGCCGTGTGAAGTACACGGCCACAGTACAAGGGCATGTGCATGGCCGTGTGAAAATTGCACTAGGTTCAAATTGAAAATAAATCCACATGGGCTAAGCACACGGGCGTGTGTCTTGGCCGTGTAAAACTAGTTTGTTCATGAGCAACAAGTCAGAGAAGTACACGGGTAGAGGACACGAGCGTGTCCTAGCTGTGTGTGTCACACGGGGTGACAACACGAGCGTGTCTCTAAACCACACGGGCGTGTGGTACTATTCATGAAAGGAAATTTGAAAATTTTATGAAAATTTTTATAAGCTTCCAATTAAGTCTCGAATCATTTCTAATCTCTATTTTGAGTCTCGAAGGCTCATAAAAAGGACAGTAAGACAAATTTTTGAGATATTTAATAATTATTTGTGTATTGTTTATGTTTGAACTGTAGTGACTAGTAATACTCCGTAATCTTGTACCGGCGACGTTATAAGGTTAGGGGTGTTACATTTAGTGGTATCAGAGCTATTCAAGTTTAGTCGATTCTAGGATCAAATTGAGTGTAGAAATGAGTCTAGAGGTACACGATATTATTGAGTTAAATTTGAGTCGGGATTGGATGCTGATATAAATATATACTGAATTATTGTTATTTTTTTATAGTTAAAGATGTCTGGTGAAAATATTGAAGAAACTGATCAAGAAATGTATAATGAAGAGGATGAACCATATGATATGAATGAATCAGAATCTACAACACCTAGTGTAAACCCAGTAGGTAATCAACTGCCAAATGTTGAAATAAGTGATACTAGAGAAAGAGAAAATACAGAAATACTTAGAGTGATAGTTGATGCTCTTCAAAGAGCAGTAGAAACTACACCTACTATAACTCCTACCCCTCAACTCGACGAGCTTCTATTAAAGAGTTGTGGAAGTATGGTGCTACCGAATTTCTAGGATCAAAGGGAGTTGATCCGTCTATAGCTGAAAATTGGATAGAGACTACAAAGAGAATTCTGAAGCAACTTGAATGTACCCCACAAGAAAGTTTATTGAGTGCCATTTCTTTGTTACAAGGAGAAGTGTATGTATGGTGGGAAACGGTAACTCAACATGTATCGGAGAAACAGATAGGTAGGGAATTCTTTCTAAGAGAATTTCAAAAGAAATATTTGGGAGAATTATATATGGAAGACAGAAAACAGGAGTTCTTGATGCTGAAACAAGGTGAAATGTCTGTAGCGGATTATGAACGGGAGTTTTTGAGATTGAACAGATATGCAATTGAATTTGTACTGACTGAAGCTGACAGATGCAAACGGTTTTTACGAGGACTACATGATAAATTATGATTACAATTGGTGC
The DNA here is from genome assembly GCA_025698465.1 of Gossypium longicalyx. Lineage (NCBI taxonomy): Eukaryota > Viridiplantae > Streptophyta > Magnoliopsida > Malvales > Malvaceae > Gossypium > Gossypium longicalyx. The sequence continues at coordinate 43,350,715 of CM046996.1, read as the reverse complement.
CCTTACGAATTACTGAATTTGCAGATTTAATTAAGAGAGCCAAAATAGTTGAGCAAGTGTTGGGGTTAGACAAAAAGCCTAAAATTTCTCGTTTACTTGGGTAACATCCCGGAACTACAAGCTCTAATCCACAACCTAAAAGATCAAAAGAATTTTGAAGCAGCGAAAGATTTGGTTCTAGATCAGATAGAAGTGACAGAAATCGTGGTAGACAGATGACAGTTTCCACTAGTAGCGTCAAAGGGCCATCTAGGAATACTGAAATTCTAGAATGTCAACATTGTGGGAATAAACATCAGGGTGAGTGCTAGAGATTAACGGGAGGTTGTTTTCGATGTGGATCCACTGATCATTTTGTAAAAGGCTGTCCAAAGATTGATAAAGCAACACCAACGGTATCACAGAGATCTGAATCTGCTTCCAGAGGTCGAGGGTCAAGCAGAGGTAGTTCAGTCTGTAGAGGAGCTGCTAGAAGAATAAGTGAAGTTGCCACTCAAAATTCGGAAGTTAGAGCTCCAGCCCGAGCATATGTTGTAAGAACTCAAGAAGAAGGAGACGCGCACGATGTGGTGACAGGTATATTTCTATTACATTCAGAACCTATTTATGCTTTATAAGATCCGGGGTCGTCACATTCTTATGTTAATACAAAACTAGTTGAGACGGGAAAATTAAAACCTGAATTGTCTAGAGTAACAGTGGAGGTGTCTAGTCCTCTAGGGCAAACAATATTTGTGAATCGAGTATGTCGAAGAAGTCCATTAATGATTCAAGATAGAACTTTACCTGTTGATTTATTAATTATTCCATTTGGCGACTTTGACATTATACTAGGTATGGATTGGCTATCAGAACATAGAGTAATATTGGACTGTTATAAAAAGAAGTTCACTGTTCAGAATGAAAGTTGTTATTAGATTGAAGTAAATGGTATTCAGACCAATGGAACAGTTCGTATTATTTCAGCAATCAAAGCTAGTAAGCTTCTTTATCATAGTTGTGCTACGTTCTTAGCATATGTTATAAATTCGGATTTGGTGTAAAGTAAATGTAGTAAAATCCGAACTGTATGTGAATTTCCTGACGTATTCCCTGAAGAGCTACCTGGATTACCTCCTGACTGGGAAATTGAATTTGTGATTGAAGTGTACCTGAGTATAGATCTAGTGTCAATACCTCTATATCGTATGTCACCAACTGAGTTGAAGGAGTTGCAGGTACAGCTGCAAGATTTATTGGATCGAGGTTTTATACGACCTAGTACATCACCATGGGGAGCTCTAGTGTTATTTGTTAAGAAGAAATATGGTTCGATGCGATTGTGTATTGATTATCGGCAATTAAACAAGGTGACAATTAAGAATAAATATACGTTACCTCGTATTGATGATTTGTTTGATCAATTAAAAGGAGCTTCTATGTTCTCGAAAATTGATTTAAGATCAGGCTATTATCAGTTAAAGGTGAAAGAAAACGATGTACCAAAGATAGCGTTTCGAACACAGTATGGCATTATGAATTCTTGGTAATGCCATTTGGGTTAACAAATGCTCCGGCTGCTTTTATGGATCTTATGAACCGAATTTTTTAGCCGTACTTGTGTAACACCCCTATCCCGTAACCATCGTCGGAATAGGTAAGGGGCATTACCAGACAGACAGAACATTTCAGACCGATTCAAAAATTACAGATATCACATAACATTAATACATAAGCAATAATCAACAATTCATCCCTTATGATGGTCTATGAGACCTAAAACACACTTTTAAGGACAGTCGGGACTAAACCGAACACATTCATAAATTTTAGAACACAAAAAAATTTTCAATTCTGTTGAGGTCACACACCTATGTGACCAGGCCATGTGCCACACATGGGCACCAGACACACCCATGTGATCCAACCGTGCCAAAATAGAGTATATATACTGACTTTCACCCACGGCCAACAGACACCCTCGTGTGCTATGGCCGTGTGATACTTAGCTGGCTACTGACTTGAGCCCACGGCCATATGACATGCCCATGTGTCTTAACCGTGTGATCTTAAGAGGTTACTGCTTTGCATACACGACCACAAGGCATGTCGGTGGTCCCTGACCATGTGGCACAATGCAGGCTTGGTTTAAGCCAACTTGTCACCCCTTTTTGGGTCATTCCTACAAGCAATATTAAACAACATTTATAACAAAATTTTTAGCCAATTTCATGCTCAAAACATGCTTCATTATAACTAAATCATCATCATTCAATAACCTATTCAAATCCATACCATTTGCTAGCCAACTCTCATGGCATAACATATATACATATCAAAGCTTAAATACATAGACATTCTAGCCTATACATGTCATACTTTAAAAATTTACACTTTCAAAAGTATCAAAATGAGTTTGATAGTGTGGTGGCAATCCTCCCGAGCCTTCAGTAGCTACGATAACTGTAAAACAGATAGAAATCACATAGAGTAAGCTACAAAGAGCTTAGTAAGCCTAATACAACTAGTCTAACTATTAAAGCATATAAAGTAAAAGTCAATAGTAAAAATTCATAGCCATTTCACAGAGTAATTCATGAGCCTAACCATGCTCATTTGCTTGTATACATGTCATGTTTCATTTCCATGATTTCGTACATACCTCGTATTCATTATTTCACAGAAATAGAATCTTTCATATTTAAAAATTTAGTACGATACAAACGTACCTGTATAGATTATACATTTCATATTTTCAGTCCCATATCTCAACGATACAGATACTCATAAACGGGTACAATGCGGACATCCCGGACGTGATCTTATATGTAATTCAGTATCGATGCCTCTGTCCCAGACAGGGCCTTACACGAAACTAGATATGATGCCGATGTTTCAGACATGGTCTTACACGTAAATCTCAAATTGAGGCTTGTGTCCCAAACACAGTATTACATGATATTTCAGATTAATGTCAACGTTATTTTAGAAGCGTATAGAGCTTTTCAGATACTAGCATATTATCGAAGTTTACTTAAAATTTAATCATCAGGCTCTTAAGGCCGTCCAATATAGATTGTGCAGAATTTAGTCAATTTAACACGTAATTGTAATTTGACTTACCTCGTACGGATTTCGAATGGAAACGAGTCGACTATTCAACTATTTTGGACTTCCCTCGATCTAAGTTTGATTTTCTTTGTTCTTGATCTAATACAATTCAAATTCAACCATTCAATCATTCATTTCATTCAAAATAATCCATGAACACATATTTAGAGCACTTTGCATTTTAGCCCTTACATTTTCACACTTTGACAATTTAATCCATTTTTCACAAAATCACAAATATGCAAAATTCACCATGACTATAGCTTGGCTGAATATACATAGCTTCCATACAAGCCCAAATAACATATTTAATTCACAATTTAGTCCTTCAAAACCTCATTTTCACAAAATAGCCCAAATAGCTCTATTCCATCAAAAATTCAAGAACAAAACATGATAACCTCACATATATCTTTCATAATACATATAAAAACATTACAAAGCTCATATAATCATCAATGGAACATTTCATAATCTTTAACAGAAACAGAAATTAAGACATGGGTTTTGAAGAACACAAAGCAACGATCACAGAAACGTAGAAATTATCAAAAACCGAACAAATTTCATACCTCAATCTAGCTACCAAAGTGCCAAATGTATAAAAGCTTCAAACCTTACTTTTTTGCTGATTTTCGGCTATCATGCATGATAAAATGGCTTCCTTTCATTTTATTTTATTAATCATAACATTAAAAATTAGTTTACCATTTTACCCTTAATGAATTAACATAAAATTTTACCTAACACATGTCCTTTTATGACAAAATGCACTATCAATGGTGAAATTGGCATGCAAGTGCTTCACACTTTCTTTTTATAGCAATTTAATGCCTTTAACAATTAGCGTGCAACTTTTGCATTTTACGCAATTTAGTCCTTTATCATAATTAAGCACAGAAATAGAAAAATTAAATCATAGAAACTTCACAGATATAAATTCACATATTACAGACACAGAAAATAATATTAAAATATTTTTCAAAATCGGTTACGAGGTCTTGAAACCACTATTTTGACTAGGGTCTACACCGGGCTGTTACAACTTGGATCAATTTGTAGTAGTCTTTATTGATGACATTTTGGTATATTCAAAGTCTAAATCTGAACATGATCAGCATCTTCGAATTGTTTAGCGAACATTACTGGAGAAACAATTGTATGGGAAAATAAGTAAATGCGAATTTTGGCTATCAGAGGTAGTATTTCTTAGTCATATGGTATTGGCAGATGGAATTAGAGTGGACCCAAAGAAAATTAAAGCAATTGTACAATGGAAAACTCCTAAAAATGTGTCAGAGGTACATAGTTTTCTTAGATTGGCTGGATATTATCGAAGGTTCGTGAATGGATTTTCGAAAATAGCTTTACCAATGACGAAATTATTGCAAAAGAACGTTCCATTTGTTTGGAATGATCAGTGTCAGAAAAGCTTTGAAGCATTGAAGCAGATGTTAATGGAGGCACTAGTTTTGACTTTTCCAGAGTCGAGAAAAGATTTTATTGTATATAGTGATGCTTCTTTAAATGGTCTCGGTTGTGTCCTAATGCAAAGTGGAAAGGTGATAGCTTATGCTTCACGGCAATTAAAACTGCATGAACGTAATTATCTGACTCACGATTTGGAACTAGCAGCTGTGATTTTTACTCTGAAGATTTGGAGACATTATTTATACGGTGAGAAATGCTACATCTACATTGATCATAAAAGTCTCAAGTATCTTCTGTCACAAAAAGAGTTCAATTTGAGACAACGTCGGTGGATAGAACTTCTAAAAGATTATGATTGTGTTATTGACTATCATCCGGGTAAAGCTAACGTGGTAGCTGATGCATTGAGTAGAAAAGCTGCAATTGAATTACAAACGATGTTTGCATAGCTCAGTATTAGTGATGATGGAGGTTTATTGGCTAAACTAAGAATTAAACCAATGATGTTCGAACAAATCAAGTCAGCTCAGTTAAAAGATGACAAGCTAATAAATAGAAAAGAAATGGTTCAAAGTGGTGTAGCAAAGAATTTCAGCATTGATGAACATGATTGTCTGAGATTTTGTAATCAGATTTGTGCTGCGAATGTTTTAGAATTGAAAGAGTTAATACTCTGAGAAACACATGACAGTCCATTCGCATTACATCCTAGAGGAACAAAAATGTACCGAGATTTACGGGAATTGTATTGGCGGCCAGGTATGAAGAGGGATATAGCGGAATTTGTGGCTAAATGTTTGACATGTCAACTAGTTATAGTAGAGCATCAAGTTCCGACTAGTTTACTTCAGCCTATTAACACTCCTAAATGAAAGTGGGACTGCATCACAATGGATTTTGTAAAAAGATTACCATTGTCATCAAGTAAGAAAAATGATATATGGGTGATTGTTGATCGGTTTACAAAGTCAGCTCATTTTATAGCAGTTAGAACGGATTGGTCACTTTAGAAACTTGCAGAAACATACATTCGAGAAATTGTGAGGTTGTATGGTATTCCTGTATCGATAATTTCAGACTGGGATCCACGGTTTACATTGAGGTTTTGAAAACAGTTACATGAGTCTCTTGGTACTCGACTTTATTTTAGCACAGCTTTTCATCCACAGACCGATGGACAATCAGAAAGAGTTATCCAGATTTTAGAAGATATTCTTCGAGCTTGTATCATTGATTTTGAATCAGGCTGGGAATGTTATCTACTGTTAGCCGAATTTGTATATAATAATAGTTTCCAATCAAGTATTCAAATGGCACCGTATGAAGCTTTATATGGTCAAAGATGTCGGTCACCAGTGTGTTGGATAGAATTGAATGAGAAGAAAGTGATTGGACCAAAATTGATTCAAGAAACAGAGGGTACTGTCAAGAAGATTCAAGAAAGACTGAAAGTAGCTTTTGACAAGCAGAAATCGTATGTAGATTTGAAACATCGGGACATTGAGTATTTAGTTGGGGACAAAGTATTTCTCAAAGTTTCTCCTTGGAAGAAGATTTTGAGGTTAGGTCGGAAAGGTAAACTAAACCCACGATATATCGGACCATATGAGATTGTGGAAAGAATTGGACCGGTTGCTTATCGATTGGCTTTACCTCCGGAATTACAAAAGGTTCATGATGTTTTTCATGTCTCTATGCTCAGAAGATATCGATCAGATTCATCTCATATTATTTCTATGAAAGAAATTGAAATTCGACCTAATTTGTCATATAAAGAGGAACCGATTGAAATACTAGCCCAAGAGGTAAAAGAATTACGTAACAATCGGTTTCCCTTACTAAAAGTATTATGGAAAAGTCATAATACTAAAAAGGCAACATGGGAACCGGAAGATGCGATGAGATCTCAATACCCCCATCTCTTTTCAAGTAAATTTCGAGGACGAAATTTATTAAGGGGGGAGAAATGTAAGGACCCAAAATTTATGGGTATTAGAAATCGTGTTTTTGGCTTACCAACTTAGAAAATCGGGTTCGTAAATATTTATTAGAAATATTTATGAAGCTAGTTGAGTGATTAATTAGATGTTAGTTAAGTGAATTAGCTTGAATTAAGGTTAATTTAGTGTAAGGACTAGATTGAATATAGTGTAAAAATTTAATTATAGACTAAAGAAAAGTGAAGGGACTAAATTAGAAAATAAACCAAAAAGGGGACAAATGTGTGGTATAAATTAATACATTTGTAATAATTGTATTTATACAAATGTAAAAATATATATGTATTTACTCATATTTTAAGTATAATTAACATATTTAATATATTATTATATTAATTAATAATTAAGTAAAACATAAAATAAATAAAATAAAGAAACAGAAGTGGAACGAAATTGGGGAAAGAAAGAAAAAGAAAAGGAAAATTTAGGGTTTTGAAGCTTAAAGCTTAATTTGGTAAGTCAATTAAGTCTGTTTCTTTATAATTTTGATGTTTTTGGAGTCCTAGAGACAAATACTACTTGATGTAAGTAGAAATTTTGAAAGTTAATATATTTTAGACATGGGTTATGTTGAACAAATTGTTGAATTAGTGATTTAATTGAATAAATTTCAAGTTAGAAATTGATTAAGAAATTAAATTGAAAAAGAAGCTATAAGTTTTATGTTTGAGGCACTAAATTGAAAGAAACTTGAGATTAGGGTTCTACCATGAATATTTAATGGTTAAGGTGAATATGGTAGAAAATTGAATAAAGATAAAGTATGAAATGAGTGATAAAAGTAAAAGTGTTAATTAGGATTAAATTGAAAATTGAGGTTTGAATTGGATAGAAATTTAATTATTTATTGTGAATTGTTATTGTATTAATAGTATAAATCGTTTAATTTCCATAGCTAATGTAGTACCGAAGACATCAACAAAGAAAGGAAAAGAGAAAGTTGACGAGGAGTAATCCGAAAAATTACGGTTTGTATTTCTATAAACTAAACTTAAAAATTATATTTGCATTTATTAGATAGAGGTAAGTATTACTATCATTGTATTGAATCAAATTGAGTTGTGATTATTTGAATTGCAATATATATTGACTGTTATCTAAAATTTTAAGTGAAATAAATACCCTATTAACAATGTCGGGCTAGGTTGGATATAATTGGCATGCCATAGATTGGAAGTGTACAGGGATACTTCGACCTTGGGTCGATGAGGCACTAATAGTGTCGTACTATTTCTTTGACTTTCTGTCGATGAGGCACTTCGTGTGTCATACTGTTTCTGTTACTTCGATTTAATTCGATAAGGTACTATGTATCGTACTACTACTGTTTACTTCGGCAAAGCCGATGAGGCACAATATGCCGTACTGGTGTGTTGGTTGGATCCGTGTATTTGCCAAAGTCCGAATTATGTTAATAGGGGTAAATTTACTGTACTGGACAACTGAATGACTATGCTACTGTACTAAAAATCTACTGTTATTGATTGATACATAATTGAACTGAATGTTTCATGGAGAAAGAACTTTAAATATAAGTAGTGCTATTAGATTAGAAGTTAATAGCTTAAATGCATTTTGTGTTAATAATGATTTAAGTGTTGGTTTATAGAAATACCACTGAGTGCATACTCAGCGTACGGTTTGTTTCCGTGTGCAGGTTAGGTACAAAAGCGACTAACAACTCAGCATCCAAGACAAGCCCGAACTCAAATACTTGGTGATGTATCTTATTTTGAGAAATGGCATGTACCTAAGTTGTCTTTTGAGGATATTTTGAGTATGAATGTTGTTAGTGTAAGAATGATAAAGGTTTATATATATAAAGACCTATGTCATATAATATGGTCTTTTGAATGATACCAAAGTATATTGTCTGGAGGTTCTATGTTAAACAGTTACTAATACACTCAAGTTAGATCGTAACATTGATGATTCTAATGTGAAATAGATGTATTTAATCATGTTTTGGACTAGTTGAAAGATTGAATTTTAAGTTGTTTGTTATTAAAGTTTGCAGGGTTGGTAAATTTGGACTTTAAGATTCATTTTGAGTCCACCGGCCTGGCACACGGGCGTGTGATCAGACCGTGTGAAACACATGGCCCTTACACGGACATGTGAGTAGTCCGTGTATCCCCTGCATCTAAAATTTGAAAAACAGAATGTTTAGGTACGGTCACACGGGTAGAGACACGGGCGTGTGTTTCAGCCGTGTGAAGTACACGGCCACAGTACACGGGCATGTGCATGGCCGTGTGAAAATTGCACTAGGTTCGAATTGAAAATAAATCCACATGGGCTAAGCACACGGGCTTGTGTCTTGACCGTGTAAAACTAGTTTGTTCATGAGCAACAAGTCAGAGAAGTACATGGGTAGAGGACACGGGCATGTCCTAGCTGTGTGTGTCACACAGGGTGACAACACGAGCGTGTCATAAAGACACACGAGCATGTCTTTAAACCATACAGGCATATGGTACTGTTTATTAAAGGAAATTTAGAAATTTTATGAAAATTTTTATAAGCTTCCAATTGTGTCTCGAATTGTTTCTAATCTCTATTTTGGGTCTCGAGGGCCCATAAAATGGATAGTAAGACAAATTTCTAAAATATTTAATAATTATTTCTGTATTGTTTATGTTTGAACTGTAGTGACCAGTAATACTCCATAATCTTGTGCCAGCGATGGTATAGGGTTAGTGGGTGCTACAGAGGAGGCCATGAGGAAACAGTACCCAAACCTTTTCATTGGTGAGATTTTCGGGGACAAAAATCCTTAATGGAGGAGAGTTGTAACATCCCGAATTAGGGTCTAGTCAGACCAGTGGTTTCGAGACCATAAATTAGAAATAGAAATGATTATTTTATGATTATTTGATGGTCCATGACATGATTGCATGTTTGTGTGAAATTTTCATGAAGAAATTCTATGCCTAAGATGTCCAATTTGACTTTAGGGACCAAGTTGAATAAGTTGTAAAACTTGTGTTCTAGAAGCTTTAAGCATAAAATTGCATTGGATTATTAATTAGAGGTCCTTAAATGGAAATTTTACCAAGTTTTAAAATTTTGGATAAAAATGGGCATGAATAGGAAACATTTGTAAGAAAGGCCTTAAGGGCATTTTTGTCTTTTGGTAAATAAAAGAATAAAAAGGGAAAAAGAAAGCAAAATTTGTCCATCTTCTTCTTGCTTGTGCCGAAATTCCAAGGTCACCATAGCTAGGGTTTATTCATCTTTTCAAGCTTGATTGTAAGTGCTCCCTATCCCCGTTTTTAATGTTCTTTACATTTTTGAAGTTGTCATCAACTGATCTAGCTATTTCTACTATTATTCTGAGCTAGGGTTCATGTATGAAATTTGACCCATGTGTAACATGGTAGTATTTTGATGTTTAATGGTGGAATATGAATGTTTGATGTGTGATAAACATCTTTTACTAAGTGATTTTTAGTGAAAACAGCTAAAAGGGGTTTATTTATAAAAGGTGTAAAAATGAGTAGTAGAAATGTAAAATAAAGGAAAATACGGGCTGATATGAGATAGAATATGATTCAACTAGGCTTGGGTAACCAAGAAATTACATGCATTTCATTTTACGGGCCTAGAGACTAAAGTGTAAATAAGCAAAAAGTTAGGGGTAAAAAGGTAATTTTATCAAAGCATGTGTTATGGGTCAATATGAGCAATGTATGTATTGAACAAGTTGAATTTGGTATTATAGATGAAGAAAAACGTGATTCGGGTCTTGATCGGGGGAAAAATAAGGTTTACAAGGATTAGGCTCGTTTCTATCATTTTTGCATCGAGGTAAGTTCATTTGCAAATAATGAAACTTGTACCGTACTTTAAATGTTCCTATATTGCATGTATGATAAATACTTATATAATTGATACGTTGTTGTGTTATGTGTTTATTGCCTAAATTTTATCATGAAATATACTTTGATTATTTCATGAGTATGTGTGTAACATCCTGATTTTCGGGTTTTTTTCGCGATTCTCGATATTTTAGTAAAGATTCTAAATTTTGGTATGTGGTTGTGAAATTCATAATTTGAATATGTAAATGGGCTTATGGAAGGCCCATGTGTTGGCCAAAACCCGGTAGAAATTTTTGAATTTTTGACTTAAGAGTTAGGGGTTCTGGCTAGATGACCTTATGTAAAGTCGTGGATAAAATGTATCACAAAAGAGCCTCTAGTAAAGTGGCTAAGTGATGCCACTAGGGAGCTATAAAGGTGGCGTGGGAAGCATAGAGGAGGAAGACCTGGGATCGATTCCCTGTGATGGCAAAAAGGATGCTAATTTTTATGCTTTGAGCATGCAAGAGTTGTAGCTGAATGGAACTCTTTGGGGGAGAGTTTGAATCAGTCAAATGCATGGATTGAGGAGGGATAAGGGGAGAGATTTTAGGGATTTGATATGAAGATAGATTTGGCCGAATAAGGGAGATTGGAGGGGGGATTTTCGGCAGAGAGGTTTAGTTAGGGATTTTCGGCACATAGGTATTTTTGTGCCGTTTTCTCCCTAGAGGATTAGTCTTTTTTCTCTCTTTTTCTTTTGCAGCCGAATCTACCATCTCTTCTTCCATCTTTTCTTCATTCTCCTTCTTTCAAACCAGCCCACTATTTCCCTTCATTCACCATTGATTCTTTCCTTTATCTCTACTTCTGTCGAAATACCGCAAAAAAAAAGCCGAAATCAGTGAAGATAGGGGGTGCTGATTCTTTGTGACCAGCAACCTTTTCTTTCCTTTTCAAATTTTTAGCGTTCAATTCCTTTACCTTTTAGGCGTACGGATTCTAGAGAAGAAAGACTGTGGTAAGCACTCAAACTCTAAACGATTCCTAGAGTAACTTTTGGCCAAAAGCCGAAACCCCTCTAGTTTAGGGAGGTGGCCGAATATGGGTATAGGCCTTATGGGGTCTTCTTTTAATATTTTTGTGGTTTATTTAGTGGAGGAGCAGCAAGGTGTAGTGTCGACTTGGAATAGCTTGGATCACCGGAGTGGCTAGACCTAGTCATCAATCGCGGCAAGGTAAGATTCCTAAGGCCATTATGGATGGTGGCCGAATGTGTAAGTATTAATATTAGATGATTTTTGGTTTAGTTCAATTATGGGAAGCTGATTATTAACGATGGATTATAGGAGAAATCGTGTAGGAGATCTCGTTAAGGAATATCGCCAAACAGGTGTGTAACGAACCCTCTTTCATAAGCTTAAAGCGATAAATGCCAAAAAGCCGAAATGTCGAAATTCGGGCATTTCGAGGACTTGTAAGCAAGCGAACGCTCACTAATTAGTTAGAATCGATGAGATGATGATCGGGAACAATGGAAACGGTAAGAACGGGATTTTTGGCATTCACGGTAAGTTGGGCCTCGAAGGGCTAAAATCGGGCCCAATGGGCTTTCGGGCCCATTTGGGTAAAATTGGTAGAAACTGAAAACCTGTTAAATTGCGCGATAAGACTGGTAACACCAATATGGAATATAGGCTAAATGGGCCTAGATGAATAATCGGCTATGTAGGGCCCATTAGGGGTTTTTAGCCCAATAACTCAGTTTCGTTAAAAATGGGCCAGATTCGCGGTTAAAACAAACGAATAGTTAGTAACTGATAATGAACATGGAAATCCCTAATATTTGGTAGGATTACGGAATTACCCTTATAATATGAAAATGACTGTTTTGCCCCTAGGTAAAAATGACCATTATACCCCTAGGGTTTAATTATGAACTTGTTACATAGGATTTTGATGTACATGATATGTATGATATGCACATGATATGTATGATATGCACATGATATATATATGATATGCACATGATGAATTCATAAATATTAGATGATTTTTGGTTTAGTTCAATTATGGGAAGCTGATTATTAACGATGGATTATAGGAGAAATCGTGTAGGAGATCTCGTTAAGGAATATCGCCAAACAGGTGTGTAACGAACCCTCTTTCATAAGCTTAAAGCGATAAATGCCAAAAAGCCGAAATGCCGAAATTCGGGCATTTCGAGGACTTGTAAGCAAGCAAACGCTTACTAGTTAGTTAGAATCGATGAGATGATGATCGGGAACAATGGAAACGGTAAGAACGGGATTTTTGAATTTAAAGTAAGTTGGGCCTCGAGGGGTTAAAATCGGGCCCAATGGGCTTTCGGGCCCATTTGGGTAAAATTGGTAGAAACTGAAAACCTGTTAAATTGCGCGATAAGACTGGTAACACCAATATGGAATATAGGCTAAATGGGCCTAGATGACTAATCGGCTATGTAGGGCCCATTAGGGGTTTTTAGCCCAATAACTCGGTTTCGTTAAAAATGGGCCAGATTCGCGGTTAAAACAAACGAATAGTTAGTAACTGATAATGAACATGGAAAATCCCTAATATTTGGTAGGATTACGGAATTACCCTTATAATATGAAAATGACTGTTTTGCCCCTAAGTAAAAATGAACATTATACCCCTAGGGTTTAATTATGAACTTGTTACATAGGATTTTGATGTACATGATATGTATGATATGCACATGAGATGTATGATATGCACATGATATGTATGATATGCACATGATATATATATGATATGCACATGATGAATTCATAAATATATTGGGTTGGGTTTTTTATATGGATGGAGGAAGTGCAAAAAGGGCTTATGCCCTAGTTATTAAAGGGCTTATGCCCTAGTTATGATAAAGGGCTTATGCCTCAATTATTAAAAAGAGGCAAGGCCTCCAGTTATATGATGAAGCAGCTATGCTGCCAGTGGAGAGTTTTGGCTGGGTGGGTTGAGTTATTCCTCACATGGAGAGCTTGGTTGGTACGGGTGGAGAGTAGCGGATGGTGGGTCGAGTAGTCTCCCCAAATGGGCTTGCATTCATTCTTTCACTGACATTACATGTGATATTGAAATGGGCCTATAGGCCATACCGTTTATAGTAAAGGCTTCAGCCCAGTAATATGAATTATGAAAAGGGCTACGGCCCAGTACATGTTGAGATTGGATTTGGGCTTAGGCCCAACAGGCTGTTATTGTTTTGGGCTCTAAAAGGGGCTTGTTGCACACTGAGTTCCCAAGCTCACCCCCTTTCCTTAACCTTGCAGGTGAGCCTTGATGTGGGGACTTGGGCCGGAGGGGATTCAGAGTAACCACGGTGATCGCCTTTGGACTTTTAAATAAGCGTTGGTTTTCATTAAATTTCCTTTGATTACTATTTATTTTGGGGTTGTAATAAGGCCATTTTAACTTTCCTTTTATTTCTTTTCGGGATTATTTTAATTTTAATAACTTTAAACCTAGTTGATAACTATTCAAATGGGCTAGACTTAGGACGAGTTTTCAAAACAATACTTGTTTTCAAAATATCTCAACGCCAGGATTAATCGATTTATCAAAGACGTCCGCTTAAACAAATTTAAACTCGATATAACAAAGTGTGGCTATGGTTGTGGGCATGTCTAGGATTGGATCCAATCAAAGAGCTTGGTACTTAAGCAGCCATCATGGCTCACCTCCTCTGTCTCGGATACCTACCTGGTGCCCAGCTACCATACACTTTGTTAACTCAACAAAATATATGGTTTTTAAAACACTAAAATGGAACGTGGGTTTTCAACTTCAATGTGGCACATCAGATTCGGCCATAACGTCTGGGCCGGGTTTGGGGTGTTACATTTAGTGGTATCAGAGCCAGGTTACAACAACTCGGCTGTAGATCGGGTCCAAAAATTTTTTTTCGAAGGGTTAAAAATCAAGAGTTCCAAAATAAGGGTGTTTTTAAATGAAAATTTTTAAATTTCTATTTTCTATGACTAAAAATATGGTTTTTGAGTTTTAAATAGATTGGAGAAAGAAGTGGCGCACTGAATCCCTGGCACCAAGTCTGTAAGTATACTCTTTTTACGTTATGTAATAATGATATGATGTTATGAATAGAATTGAGACCCTACTATGATACTTTAGATAGGGTAGAGCTGTAAAACGGTAGAAATGAGACTGTTGCTAGGCTACGACGATATGAAAACAATCCTTGAACTGCTATATTTCCATAAGATATTTTCTTAATAAATAGTGGAACATTTTACTAATACCATAAAATTCGTAATTAGATACGAGTACAAGAGGAACTCGTGGACGAAGCCGCGGACGTGGTCGCGGAAGGGTGCAAGCTGAATCTTCATCCTCAGGGCATAGGCCAGCTGAGGAGGCATCCGTGCCACAAGCAACCGAGACTGGGTTATATGATCAGGCTACGGGGGATGATGCCTTGTCCCAGGCCATGTTAAGGGTTTTAGAAAGAGTGGCTGGAGCTAGCACTGGGACAGTGAATAGGGGATCCATCTCTGAGCGACTCCGGGCTAACGGAGCAGAGGTTTTTAGGGGCGTATCTGGAGTAGCCCCAAATGTGGCTGAATATTGGCTAGAGGCAACAGAGTGGATTATGGATGATTTAGATTGTTCTGTGGAGCAAAAGTTGAAGGGGGCTGTGTCGCTGCTACGAGACGAGGCATACCGGTGGTGGATTACTGTAAGGGAGAGTACCCCAATTAAACGAGTAACCTGGGAATTGTTCAAAACTGCTTTTAAGGGGAGATATGTGGGAGCTAGCTATGTGGATGCTCGTCGAAAGGAATTTTTGAATCTGACTCAGGGTAATAAGACTGTCGCGGAGTATGAGGCGAAATTCTTGAGGTTGAGTCGACATGCTAGCGGGATAGTTGCGACCGAATATGAGCGCAGTGTTCGATTCGAGGATGGCCTTCGCGATGAGCTTAGGGTGCTGATAGCTCCACAGAGGGAGCACGATTTTGCTGCATTGGTAGAGAAGACTAAAATAGCGAGAGAGTAAAACCGACCGAGCGCGGAATCGTGAGAAGGATCGACCCGGATTTAAGAGGATTCGGACCCTCGGGTGCTGCAGATAGAAATGTCAAAAGAGCTAGAATGGCGGAACCAATTCGAGCAGTTCTAGTGAATACTTTTAGATCGCAGGCTTGCAGGGATTGTGGCAGAGCGCATATGGGGAATGCTTTGAAATGAACGGTGCATGTTTTCGTTATGGTCAAAGGAACATAAGTTCGAGAGAATGTCCTCGGAGAAACACTCGGGAACTAGCGGCAGAACAAAGGGATGTCCAATCACAACGAGGAGGACCACCACCACAGAGGGGTCGTGGGTAAGGCAGAGGTGGCAACGGTAATGGACGAGGATGTGGGGCACCTGGCAGGGGTGCTGGACATGCTGAAGCTCAACAGCCAGCGTTGGTTTATGCTGCATGACGTCATGAGGAGGGTGACGCTCCTGATGTTATAAGCTGCACGCGTTCTTCATTCATAGCAAGCCTTAATCGCTTTAATTGATGTGGGTTCCACTCACTCATATGTTGCTTGTGATGTATCTGGGGCATTGGGTATGCTTCCTGAGGAGACTGTGAGTGGGGTATCAGTGATAAGTCCTTTAGGACACTCGGTCAAGGTAGATAAACTCTTTAGGGCGGTGCCTCTAGAGACACAAGATAAGATATTTGAAGGGATTTGATGGAGTGCCATTTGGGGATTTTGATCTTATTTTGGGTATGGGTGGCTAACTATGCATAGGGCAACGTTGGATTGTCTTCAAGAAGAGAATGGTGCTAAGAACTCATCAAGGATGAAGAGATAATTGTCATAGGGGAGCGAAGGAACTACTTGTCCAATGTTGTTTCCGCTTTAAGAGCCGAGAAGTTGATTCGGAAAGGTTTTGAGGCGTTTTTAGCATTAGTGAATCAAGTTGAACCAGAGGGGACGACTGTGGAGTCAGTTAGGACCATCAAGGAATTTCAAGATGTATTTCCGGAGGAACTTCCCGGATTACCTCCGGACAGAGAATTCGAGTTTGGAATCGACTTGTTACCTGGAACAGCCCCTGTGTCCATTGCGCCTTATAGGATGGCACCAAAGGAGTTGGTAGAATTGAAAGCTCAAATTCAGGAACTGTTGGATAGAGGGTTTATACGACCAAGTGTTTCCCCGTGAAGCACTCGATCTTTGTTCGTAAAGAAGAAAGATGGGACCATGCGGATGTGCATTGACTATCGGCGATTGAATAAAGCGGCGATAAAAACAAGTATCCCTTGCCAAGAATCGACGATCGTTCGACCAACCGAAAGGAGCCTCGGTATTTTCTAAGATTGATCTTGGTCGAGGATAGCATCAGTTGAGAGTCAAAGAAGTGGATATTCATAAGACGGCATTCAGAACTCGATATGGTCATTACGAGTTTCTGGTGATGCCTTTTAGTTTGACTAATGCACCAGCAGCTTCCATGGATTTAATGAATCGGGTTTTCCAGCCATACTTAGATCGATTTGTAGTCATTTTTATTGATGATATCTTGGTGTATTCGGAAACGGAAGAGAAGTATGATGAACATCTTCGTGTTGTGCTGCAAGTGTTAAGGGAAAAGCAACTTTATGCAAAGTTTAGTAAGTGCGAGTTTCAGCTAAAGGAAGTAACTTTCTTGGGGCATGTTGTGTCTGCCGAGGGAATCAAGGTAGACCCTCGAAAGATTGAGCCAATTCTGGAATGGAAGCCACCAAGGTCGATGAATCGAAATCAGAAGTTTTAGGGGGGTTGTGTTATTATCGAAGGTTTGTGGAAGGATTTTCTGTGTTGGCGGCACCGTTAACGAAACTTTTAAGGAAGGGAGCACCATTTGTTTGGACAAATAAGCAACAAGAGGCTTTTGAGAAGTTAAAGAAGGTTCTGACAGAAGCACCAGTGTTGATTCAGTAAGAGTCTGGTAAGGATTTCACTGTGTACAGCGATGCGTCACATGTCGGTTTGGGCTGCGTGTTGATGCAAGAGGGTAAAGTGGTCGCTTATGCTTCACGACAGCTTAAGCCTCATGAGGTAAACTATCCTACGCATGACTTGGAGTTGGCAGCGGTGATTTTCGCACTTAAGATATGGAGGCATTACTTGTATGGGGAGAAATGCATCATCTATACGGATCACAAGAGTCTTAAGTACTTGCTGACTCAAAAGGAACTGAACCTCAGACAGCGAAAGTGGATAGAGCTGTTAAAGGACTATGACTGTTCGATTGTGTACCATCCAGGTAAGGCAAATGTCGTGGCTGATGCATTAGGTCGAAGGACTGTGGCAGAATTGAAGGCAATGTTTGCTCGCCTAAGTTTGTATGACGATGGAAGCTTATTGGCAGAATTACAAGTGAGACCAACTTGGGTGGAACAGATTAAGAAGCAACAGTTGGAGGATGAGTCGTTGGTTCCTCGGTTTCAGCAAGTTGAGAAGAGGGAGAATCCAGACTTTGGGTTAAATAGCGAGGGAGTTCTTTGTTTTTGAGGAAGAATTTGTATGCCGAAGGACTCGAACTTGAGGTTGATGATTTTAAAAGAGGTACATAATGGACCTTGTGCTATGCATCCAGGAGGGAGTAAGTTGTATCGAGACTTACGAGAGCTATATTGGTGGCCTGGGCTTAAGCGAGAAGTGACCGAATTTGTGGGGAAATGTTTGACGTGTCAACAAGTGAAGGCCGAGCATCAACTGCCTTCAGGATTATTACAACCAGTAAAGATACCACTTTGGAAGTGGGAAAGGGTAACGATGGATTTTGTAAGTGGGTTGCCTTTGACACCCTCCAAGAAGGACTCGGTTTAGGTAATTGTGGATAGGCTCACGAAGTCTGCCCATTTCATACCTGTCCAAACCGATTACTCACTACAGAAGCTGGCCAAGTTGTATGTGGCGGAGATAGTACGGTTACATGGGGTGCCGATGATCGATAATTTCGCGAGAGATCCAAGGTTTACATCTCGATTTTGGCAGAAGATGCATGAGGCGTTGGGAACGCGATTAGATTTTAGTACGGCTTTTCACCCTCAGTCGGATGGGCAGTCAGAGAGGGTCATTCAGATTTTAGAAGACATGTTGAGAGGATGTGTTATCGAGTTTAGAGGCAGTTGGGAGGACTATTTGCCATTGGCAGAGTTCGCGTATAACAACAGTTACCAAGCAAGTATCCAGATGGCTCCTTATGAGGCACTATATGGGCGAAGGTGTCATTCGCCCACTTGTTGGACAGAGTTGGGACAAAGGCAAGTCCTTGGGCCAGAGTTGGTAACAGATACCGAAGACAAGATTAAGGTGATCAGGAATCAGTTAAAGGAGGCAGCGGATCGACAAAAGTCTTATGCCGATCTGAAGCGTAAGGATATTGAATATGCAGTTGGGGACATGGTCTTCTTGAAAGTTTCGCCTTGGAAGAAGATATTGAGATTTGGTAAGAAGGGCAAGTTGAGTCCACGGTTTATTGGGCCTTATCGAATTATTAAACGGATAGGGCCGGTGGCTTATCAGCTAGAGTTACCTCCAGAACTGGATCGTATTCACGATGTTTTTCATGTGTCCATGCTAAGGCGATATCATTCTGATCCAACTCACATCGTGCCAGTTACAGAAATTGAAGTACAGTCGGATCTGACTTTCGAAGAAGAACCTGTGCAAATACTTGATCGCAACGTCAAGGTGTTGAGAAGGAAGTCAATCCCATTAGTGTAAGTACTTTGGAGGAACCATGGCAAGGAAGAAGCTACTTGGGAGACCGAAGAGGCAATGCGTCAGTAATACCCTCAACTGTTTGGATCAGGTAAATTTCGAGGCCGAAATTTCTTTAAGAAGGGTAGAGTTGTAACATCCTGATTTTCGGGTTTTTTTCACGATTCTCGATATTTTAGTAAAGATTCTAAAATTTGGTTTGTGGTTGTGAAATTCATAATTTGAATATGTAAATGGGCTTATGGAAGGCCCATGTGTTGGCCAAAACCCGGTAGAAATTTTTGAATTTTTGACTTAAGAGTTAGGGGTACTGGCTAGATGACCTTATGTAAAGTCGTGGATAAAATGTATCACAAAAGAGCCTCTAGTAAAGTGGCTAAGTGACGCCACTAGGGAGCTATAAAGGTGGCGTGGGAAGCATAGAGGAGGAAGACCTGGGATCGATTCCCTGTGATGGCAAAAAGGATGCTAATTTTTATGCTTTGAGCATGCAAGAGTTGTAGCTGAATGGAACTCTTTGGGGGAGAGTTTGAATCAGTCAAATGCATGGATTGAGGAGGGATAAGGGGAGAGATTTTAGGGATTTGATATGAAGATAGAGTTGGCCGAATAAGGGAGATTGGAGGGGGGATTTTCGGCAGAGAGGTTTAGTTAGGGATTTTCGGCACATAGGTATTTTTGTGTCGTTTTCTCCCTGGAGGATTAGTCTTTTTTTCTCTCTTTTTCTTTTGCAGCCGAATCTACCATCTCTTCTTCCATCTTTTCTTCCTTCTCCTTCTTTCAAACCAGCCCACTATTTCCCTTCATTCACCATTGATTCTTCCCTTTATCTCTACTTCTGCCGAAATACCGCAAAAAAAAGCCGAAATCAGTGAAGATAGGGGGTGCCAATTCTTTGTGACCAGCAACCTTTTCTTTCCTTTTCAAATTGTTGGCATTCAATTCCTTTACCTTTTAGGCGTACGGATTCTAGAGAAGAAAGACTATGGTAAGCGCTCAAACTCTAAACGATTCCTAGAGTAACTTTTGGCCAAAAGCCGAAACCCCTCTAGTTTAGGGAGGTGGCCGAATATGGGTATAAGCCTTATGGGGTCTTCTTTTAATATTTTTGTGGTTTATTTAGTGGAGGAGCAGCAAGGTGTAGTGTCGACTTGGAATAGCTTGGATCACCGGAGTGGCTAGACCTAGTCATCAATCGCGGCAAGGTAAGATTCCTAAGGCCATTATGGATGGTGGCCGAATGTGTAAGTATTAATATTAGATGATTTTTGGTTTAGTTCAATTATGGGAAGCTGATTATTAACGATGGATTATAGGAGAAATCGTGTAGGAGATCTCGTTAAGGAATATCGCCAAACAGGTGTGTAACGAACCCTCTTTCATAAGCTTAAAGCGATAAATGCCAAAAAGCCGAAATGCCGAAATTCGGGCATTTCGAGGACTTGTAAGCAAGCGAACGCTCACTAATTAGTTAGAATCGATGAGATGATGATCGGGAACAATGGAAACGGTAAGAACGGGATTTTTGGCATTCACGGTAAGTTGGGCCTCGAAGGGCTAAAATCGGGCCCAATGGGCTTTCGGGCCCATTTGGGTAAAATTGGTAGAAACTGAAAACCTGTTAAATTGCGCGATAAGACTGGTAACACCAATATGGAATATAGGCTAAATGGGCCTAGATGAATAATCGGCTATGTAGGGCCCATTAGGGGTTTTTAGCCCAATAACTCAGTTTCGTTAAAAATGGGCCAGATTCGCGGTTAAAACAAACGAATAGTTAGTAACTGATAATGAACATGGAAATCCCTAATATTTGGTAGGATTACGGAATTACCCTTATAATATGAAAATGACTGTTTTGCCCCTAGGTAAAAATGACCATTATACCCCTAGGGTTTAATTATGAACTTGTTACATAGGATTTTGATGTACATGATATGTATGATATGCACATGATATGTATGATATGCACATGATATATATATGATATGCACATGATGAATTCATAAATACATTGGATTGGGTTTTTTATATGGATGGAGGAAGTGCAAAAAGGGCTTATGCCCCAGTTATTAAAGGGCTTATGCCCCAGTTATGATAAAGGGCTTATGCCCCAGTTTACCGAAAAGGGCTTATGCCCCAATTATTAAAAAGAGCCAAGGCCTCCAGTTATATGATGAAGCAGCTATGCTGCCAGTGGAGAGTTTTTGTAACGCCCCCACGCCCGAGACCATCGTCGGAGTCGAGTATGAGGTGTTACTAAACTTAATTTAACATTTTAAGAACTTTAGATTATTTGTTTCTACATTCACAGCTTTTTAGCTACTTACGTTACAGTCACAAGGAAAATCATATCTCGAGTTACAAAACTCGAAATCAAGATCTGTAAATTTTCCCTGAATCTAGACTCATATTCCTATCTACTAATTTTTTTCTAGAATTTTTGGTTGGGCCAATTAGTACAGTTTATTAGTTAAAGTTACCCCTGTTTCAGGGCTTGACTGGTCTGACCTCTGTTTACTACGAACCACTTTTCTATCTGTATAAAATTCATATGAATATGAGATTTATTTCTCCTGAAACTAGACTCAATAAGGATTCTGAGAATATAAAATACACCACCTAATTATATCTATACAATTTATGGTGAATTTCTAAAGTTGGAACAGGGGATTCAGAAACTGCTCTGACCCTATTTCACTAAAATTCAAATATCTTCTAACATATAATTCTTTTACCAGTTTAGTTTGTTTCATGTGAAACTAGACATAATAAGCTTAAATTTAATATTTAATCCATCACCAAATTCAATTTCTATGATTTTTAGTAAATTTTCAAACTCACGTCAGTGTTGCTGTAATATTCTGTTTATGGTAAATTTCATCCTTTTTATGAATTTTCATGAACTAGGTAACTTATTAACTTTCCATAACATCAAACATATTCTAAACTAACCATTTCCATAATTTATCATTATCAAGCACTTCCTCAACCATTTCATCACCATACCTTAAGATCATTTACACATAATAAGTATTTTGCTATACATGCCATACTTGAATTTACAAGCCATTTTACCGAAAAGTTCTTCCGAATAGTGTGACTGAGTTTCCGACCAATCCCGACTCCTGAGCTGGCTAGTCCAAAACTACAATGAGTAAGAAAGAGGGGGTAAGCATAAATTCTTAGTAAGTTCATATGCAAATAATAAGTAACATAACAAAGCAATCATACCAAACAACATTAGCATGGTATCACCAAAACATAAATCTCATTTCTAATCATCATTCATCAATTTACTACCTTATCGTTATTGTATCAGTATTCAACCCAAGGGTTACATACATACCTGTCCCAAGTATTCCATTTCACATCACTTACCAATACGTCTCTTTTCATCTCGAGTATTCCTCCATTTAAGTAGAACTTTACCCGTTGAACTCATCGGAATATAATTCGGATACGTAGGAAGTTTGCACATAAGTGCCACATATGTAGCCAAGCTACCATGTAACCCGCCCATAAGCGAACTCAGACTCAACTCAACGAGCTCGGGCGTTCGCATCCATAATGAACTCGGACTCAACTCAACGAGCTCGGATGCCTAGTTACATTTCACGAACTCGGACTCAACTCAACGAGTTCGGACATTCGCATCCATATGTGAACTCGGACTCAACTCAACGAGTTCGGATGCTCAGCCATCTTAGTGACATGTCTCTTGTATCCTAATCTATTCCTAAGGTTCAAACGGGATTTTCCTCGAACACATATCCTTGCTTAGTCTTCCGTAGAATGCACAGGAACCAATACTCAGTAACAATTATGTTTAACAAGTAATTCACATAATTTGCATTTTATTGAAATTAACCACAAAGCATATATTTCATGATAAAAATCAGCATATCACATAATTGACATCAATGACTTAAAAATAACAATTATGCTACATTATTTACACATGAAC
Organism: Gossypium longicalyx; assembly: GCA_025698465.1. Classification (NCBI taxonomy): domain Eukaryota; kingdom Viridiplantae; phylum Streptophyta; class Magnoliopsida; order Malvales; family Malvaceae; genus Gossypium; species Gossypium longicalyx. The sequence goes on along the minus strand of CM046996.1, from coordinate 43,327,650 downwards.
TTACCTTGACACCGAAATACAAAGGTTTTGCAATTTAGTCCACAATCTTTTCTTTTCCTCGATTGGAGTCGTTTCCACGTCTTTCTTGATCTAAAATAACACATTTAACTTATTTAATACTCACATTATCAAATTAACCCTTAATTCAAATTTTAACAAAATTACAATTTTACCCCTAAACTTTTGCATATTTACATTTTTGCCCCTAGGCTCGGGATTAAACTTTATTCCTTATTCTTATGTTTTAAAACATGCTGATCACTTTTCCCTTCTATGGCAACATCAAATTCTCACTCTAACATGTACTTGTGACTATTAGGTATTTTTACCGATTAAGCCCTTTTACTCGTTTTTGCTTAAAATCGAGTAGTACAAGTTGTCTAACATAATTTAAAACATCATATTCTATCATAAAACATCAAAATACACAAATTTCACCTATGGGTATTTTTCCAAATATAAACCCTAGGTTAAATTATTGCTAACATAAGCTTTATCGAGTTATCGGGATTTCAAAAACATAAAAATCATTAAAAGCAGGGCTTGGAATCACTTACTATGAAGCTTGAAAGTTGAAGAAACCCTAGCTATGGAGACATGGAGCATTCGGCAGCAACTAATGGGGAAGATGACTATTTTGTGTCATTTTTCCCATTTTATTTCATTAATTATCCAAATGACCAAAATGCCCTTAATGCCTTTCTTTGAAAATTTTCATGTACAAGCCCATTTTTGTCCAAAATTTTAGAAATTGGTCAAATTGCTATTTAAGACCTCCTAATTAATATTTCAAAGCAATTTCATACTAAAAACTTCTAGAATGCAAGTTTTGCAACTTATTCGATTTAGCCCCTAACTTCAAATTAAGCATTTTATGCATGGAATTTCTTCACAAAATTTTCACACAATCATGCAATCATATCATAAACCTCAAAATAATTATAAAATAATTATTTCTATCTCGGATTTGTGGTCACGAAACCACTATTCCGATTAGGCCCTAATTCGGGATATTACAGTTTTGGCTGGGTGGGTTGAGTTATTCCCCACATGGAGAGCTTGGTTGGTACGGGTGGAGAGTAGCGGATGGTGAGTCGAGTAGTCTCCCCAAATGGGCTTGCATTCATTCTTTCATTGACATTACATGTGATATTGAAATGGGCCTATGGGCCATACCGTTTACAGTAAAGGCTTCGGCCCAGTAATATGAATTATGAAAAGGGCTACGACCCAGTACATGTTAAGATTGGATTTGGGCTTAGGCCCAACAGGCTGTTATTGTTTTGGGCTCTGAAAGGGGCTTGTTGCACACTGAGTTTCCAAGCTCACCCCCTTTCCTTAACCTTGCAGGTGAGCCTTGATGTGGGGACTTGGGTAGAGAGGATTGAGTAACCACGGTGATCGCCTTTGGACTTTTAAATAAGCGTTGGTTTTCATTAAATTTCCTTTGATTACTATTTATTTTGGGGTTGTAATAAGGCCATTTTAACTTTCCTTTTATTTTTTTCGGGATTATTTTAATTTTAATAACTTTAAACCTGGTTGATAATTATTCAAATGGGCTAGACTTAGGATGAGTTTTCAAAACGATACTTGTTTTCAAAATATCTCAACGCCACGATTAATCGATTTATCAAAGACGTCCGCCTAAACAAATTTAAACTTGATATAACAAAGTGTGGCCATGGTTATGGGCATGTCTAGGATTGGATCCAATCAAAAAGCTTGGTACTTAAGCAGCCATCATGGCTCACCTCCTCTGTCTCAGATACCTACCTGGTGCCCAGCTACCATACACTTTGTTAACTCAACAAAATATATGGTTTTTAAAACAGTAAAATGGAACTTAGGTTTTCAACTTCAATGTGGCACATCAGATTCGGCCATAACATCTGGGCCGGGTTTGGGGTGTTACAATGTGATTGGTGCCATGAATATTGGAATCGACATTACGAGCAAGCTCAAAATAAATATGGTATCGAAGAATCTCGTTTGAACCTTAGGAATTGTTAGGATACAAGTGGCATGTCACTAGGAATTATGAAATTTGAACTCATTGAGTTGTGGTCTGAGTTCATGATATATGTGACATCCGAACTCATTGAGTTATGGTCTGAGTTCGTGATATATGTGACACATGTTTTGGCATCCGGGTACTGGTCTCGTATATTTTATTGATGGCAAGGTTGTCCTGCATGTGTTGTAGATACCTGATAGCCTGCATGAGTAGACCCGTGAGCAGCTTGTAAACAAGCAACATGTGATCTGGGATATGAAGTAGCATTGGCTACATATAAGGCACTTAGGTGCAAACTTCCAATGTATCCGATAGTATTCCGAGTGTTCAACAGGTAATTCAAAGAAGTTCTACGAGTAATTGTAATGATTGCATCAAGACATGAAAGTAAGTTATAATGTGCAAGTGGGCACAGGTATGTACATCGAATTCATGTGAATGACATGAAATATGATGATCTCATGGTAAGAACATGTATTTATATATATATGAGGAATAAGTTTATGAGAATTGATAAAATGCATGATTTAAGCTTGTTTAAGTTGCCTTTTTATTTACATGTGAACTTACTAAGCTTTATGCTTACCCCCTTTCTTCTCCATCTCTTATAGTTTTGCCAAGCTAGCTCAGGGATCGGAGAACGTCGGAGACTCGATCACACTATCAATTGAACATTTGGGTATAGTTAGCTTTATCATTTTGGATATGGCATGTATAGGGACTTGGCATTTTTGTCATATGTCATATTGATTAGCCAATGTGTTGGCTCATGATGTTATTATGATTATTTTGTATATGGCGATGAGAGGTGGCTTATATTGGTTATTTTGGGTTGTAACCCTAATTATTGATGCATGCGTGCAAATGTGCTTATGCTTTAATGTGGTTATAGTTGTTTAGGGTTAATGAGTGTGATGGATGGCATGTATGTTGGGTGTATGAAATTTGATTAATGTGTTTGACGATAGATGTGGTGCAAATGTATAACTTGAAAATAGGTTAGTAATGATAATAGTCAAATATGAAATTGGTGTGGGATGCCATATGAGAGTATAATAATTGGGATAGGTGATATGTTGACCTTGTCAAGTTATAATTTAACCATGAATGTGTTTGCTTAAGTGATTAAAGGTGTCATATTGCATGTCATGAAGTGGATCTAAGTCTGTGAATGCTTAAGGGTGGCAAATGGCTTGGAAAATAGCCTAGAAATTGTCCACACGATTAGACACACGGGCATGTGTCTAGACCGTGTGTGACACACGGTCTAGCCCATGGGCGTTTGATCCGGTCGTGTGTCCCCTGCACCCTTATTATGCAAAACAGAATGCCTAGTAGTAAACACACGGGCAGAGACACGACCATGTGTCTCAGCCGTGTAAAGGACACGCTATAGGACATGGGCGTGCGCCCAGGCCGTGTGAAGTCTGCACTTAATTTATGGAATTTAATTCGTCGCACGACTTCAGCACACGGGCATGTGACTTGGTCGTGTGACCTTATTTGCTTGATGATGTTATAGTTAGAAAGTTACATGAGCTGAGGACACAGGTGTGTCCCATGTCACACGGGCGTGTGTGACCACATGGCCTACCCACACAGGCATGTGACTCTCCAAACAAGAAAATTTTGTAAGCGTTAAAAAGGTTTCGAAAGTTCTCAGTTTAGTCCTAAACACTTCCGATGTATGTTTCGGATTTTGTAGACCCTTATAAGGGACAATTTGTATGTGATTGAAAAGTTCTAAATGGGGATGAAACTTTATGGCATGATTTTGTATGTTTATTTATGTTTAAGTCTGGTAATGCCTCGAACCCTGTCCCGGCTTTGAATACGGGTAAGGGGTGTTACAATAATTGAACACTTAATTCAACCAAAACATACTACCAAAATAAGCCAATTCACATGGCTTAACTTATACACAAAAACATACCAAAGTCATGATATTAAGCAACATAACTATCATCTCTTAAACTAGCCTATACATGCCATATTTACAAATATCCACAAGCTCAAAAGTACCAATCAGAAATTGGATAGTGTGATGTGCAACTCCGACTTGTCCGAAACGAGCGAACTAACGAGCCTCTATAAAACATAGAAAAAGAAACAGAGTAAGCTTTATAGATTAGTAAGCTCGTATAATTCAGAATTAAAATTACCCTTTATACATAATCAAAGCAATACTAAAATGCAACCAATTCAATTAACCAACACCTAATCACAAGTATTCATCATATGTTAGTCATTGTAAAAATACATGAAACTGTCCATTAATACAATACTTTGTATCATTCCAAATTCACATATCATACATATAACATCAATAACACTTATAACCCGTAACTTATCCGTATAAACAGTATTTAGGCCCGTTGAATATATTAGGACTTCAAAGGATACTCGAGTGAACAATGTCAGTAATCCGTCAATTCATTATCATATATGCTCTTTCAAGCCATGATCGATAAGCTCCTCCTGAGCTGATGAACAGTAAGCTCTATTGAGCTGAAACGGTAAGCTCCAATGAGCTGATAATAATAAGCTCTTCCGAGCTGATATATCGATAAGCTCATACAAGCTATGGTGAGTCCGCAACAAAGGCAGGAGCTCGACCAAAACGGTAATCTTAGTATCATGTCACTCGTATCCTATGAATTCATACGGTTCAAACAGGCTCGGTAACATATAAATAATATCAATAAAGCATTCATACTTCAAGTATTTCAATTATACATATTCATTTCAATAATTATAAGTATAGAAAAGTTTGATTCTAATTATACGAACTTACCACGGATAAAACTATCGGCTATTCGTCCACTTTTTGTTTTCCCCAATCTAGACCCGGTATTTGCTTATCTTGATCTAATGAACTAGAGAGCTTGGCCGAATACACATGCATCCATGGTCTTTCTTTCTTTTAAATTTTCGGTAGAAATAGCTTAGTAAAGATGAAAACCTTGTTGTTTTTATTATTTTACTTATTAATTCATTAAATTACTTTAATAACCTTTGTTTTAAAACATTTAAATTACATATTATAATCCGATAAATGTCCATTACCAATAATAATGATTTAATTACATCATAAGTACTTCTAATTTAATAAATCATAGCTATTAGGCACATTAAACTAATAGCATACAAGTTTTACGCTTTACGCATTTAGTCCTTTTTACCGAATTAAGCATTCAAACAATAAAATTTCTTAACGAAACTTTCACATAATTAATCTATCATGTTGTTGACCTTATTAAAATAATAAAATAAATATTTTGACTTCAAATTTGTGGTTCTGAAATCACTGTTCTGATTTGACCTAAAAAAAGGTTGTTATATACCCCCTGTTTTCACACGGCTTGTGACACAGGCGTGTCTGGTGGTCATGTGAGACACACGGCCTGCCCACACAAGCGTGTGTCCCCTGTTTTAAGAAAAAAATTGTTAAGTATCAAAAAATTTCTCTAACTTCTGGTTTAGTTCCGTATTACTCCTAATGCATGTTTAAGGCCTCGTAGGCTCGTTTAAAGGACATTATAATTGATTATGATTAAATTGATAAATTGTATATGAAATGTATGTTTAAGAGTGTTGTAAGTCTAGTAATGCTCCGTAACCCTATTCTGACGGTGAATATGGGTGAGAGGTGTTACATTCAGACATCAAGTCTGGGCTTCCATCGAGTAAATTGGAAGCCCCTAAACGATAAATCATAAGAACTCATCAAGATCTATTCATCTAGCTTATTTCTTTACATTTTAAGCACCAGAATTTCTAAGTAAAACTTTGACATACTTGCTTAACCAAGCCATACAGATTTGCTCTTAGCTAGCATAGCATGTAAGATCGTGAATCTTACCTTGACAAAGGGCATCTCAGAGCTCAGATCCATTTCCTAGCCTCAACTTAAGTGTCTCTTCTGGTTTTCTTTAACCTAAGTTGAAATGCTCATCGAAGAAGGAAGAGGAACACTCTCATCTTTGTATTTGATACTTTTAGATTTATACAGCCCCTATCCTTATGATAACTTGACACTTGTTAAAATCCTAACCATTCAGTCGTATGGGTGGTTCACAGCTATAAGGAGACGAGTATGATAATCCATTCGCACACCCGTCTTTGTACATGTGCACTTAACACATGGTTTGTTCCTTACTACTTCCTTATAATGCAACTATAATCGTAAGTCAGACAAACTTGGCATATATTGCCCTTCAAGGTTCCTAGCTTTTTTAAGCATTATCTTTTATTACTCACACGCCTATTTTCCTTACGGTTCCGCCATAGGCATCATTAGTAGAGTAGAACCATATCCCTTTATTTATCGCCCGACTTGTTCATGCAATGAAGGCTTCGCCAAAAGGGCGTACTCATAGACTAATTTCGTAGTCAATTACAACACTTTACTTAGAGCATATTCTCTAACTCTTTCTTCTTTGGACCCTACCCGATTTCAAGAACTTTGTTGGGCGGGGTATTACACCTATGATAGATAAGATTAAAGGTTGATTAGAATAGAGGAATAATGACTTTAACCTTGTTGGATATAGGCAACAAAAAGAAGAGAAACAGCAACCCCCTAATGGTGACTCAAGGGACGCCACACAACCACAATTGGCACAACAAGGGGCTGTTTTTTGTATGGCACCAAAAGGGGAATTTAAAGGCTAGTTAGGAACTATTTTTAGGCTTGAAAAATAAAGGAAAAGAAGGTTGGAAACAATAGCACAAAATAGCAATTAAAGGCTCAAAAATGGCATCCAACGAAGGGGATTTAACTGTAGCAAACACCACTAATGGCGGTGGCTCTAGGGCTGCTTTGGGGTGATTTGAAGGAAATGTTTAAGGGTTGAGTAGGGCTGATTTGAATAGAAAAAATAATATTCAAACCCAGAAAAAATAAAAACATAACAAAAATAGGAGAAAGATGAGGGAAATCGGCACTTACAGAAAGAAGGGAAATGCAACATAGCAGAGGTTGATGGGGGCGGCACAGTGAAGGAGAAAGGAAGAAAAGAAAAAGAAAACGAGAGAGAATGAAGGGAGAAAAAGGGTTGAAAGACTACAGCAAAGAAAAGATAAGACAAGGCTGAAAAATAAGTGAAAATGTTGTATTTATACCGAGGTTAACTAGGCTAGGCAGCACAAAAATAGGAAAAGGGAAACAAATCTAGCAAAAATTAACAATTTACAAGGGAAGGGAATCGAACTTGAGTCTCTAAGTCAATTACACTATCTCCTTATTTTCTCTTAACCATTAAGCCAATAGCTCATTCTTAAAAAAAATACTAAAAATTAATAATTAAAAGAAATTCGAGATGTTACACATCAATCTTTATGATTCAATCACTTCTTGTTCACTAATCTTTGAATTCAAATCATCATATCCTCTTACCTCTAGGTTATTCTCACAATCTTTATCGCTCTTCTTTACATTTTCACAACTCTTTTCTTAAACTCTATAATATATTTTACAATTTCCATCACAATTATTCACTCACTCATCCCAAAATCCTTTTAGGAATGGGGTTGAATACTTGAAAATGTTAGGATTCGTAAATGTTTTAAAAGAATCCTCAAATCCCTATTTAGATTGGACAGGAGTGATGTCTCCTGGTCTTTCCCTTTAGGTTATACTAACTCTACAGTGCCAGTAGAGCCTCGAGGTAACTATTAGCAATCAGAGTTCATCTTCCTCTACACCTTCATGACCCTAACTAATTCAAATCTTAAATTAAATAGTCTAGTTTAACTCTTTTACGAATTCCAACATTCTCAAACTCTACCACAATTATATTAGGAATTTAAATTTTTCTACCACTTTACATCTTATATCTCTCAATTCACTATAATTAGATATTAAACAACATAGTTATCATATTTCACTCTATAACTTCCACTTTTTCATCAGTCTATCAACCATTTCTCTTTTTCGAACATTCACTATCTCAAATTCGAACTTTTCTTTTCTTACAAACTTATATCATCACTGAATACATTGAAATTATTATATATCGCTAGCAATTTAAATCACACTTTATAACTACATCAAATCTCATAATCTCATCTCATCATACTAAATCCCTATATGGCATGTACTTCTAGTCTCATGCACGACCCTAAGATTAGTAGACCTAGGCTTTGATACCACCAAATGTAACACCCCTTACCCGACCGATTGAGGGGTCAAGGTTCTAGAATGTTACATTCATTGCCGAAACAACTACAATATCATATTATCAATAAACATTCATATTGCATTTAGAATATGATTTTCTAGCTTATTTGAGCTTAAAATGAGCTTCCGTAATCTTTCTTGCTGACCAAAATTTGATTCGGGATAAATGGATGAAGACTCAAAATAACGGGAGCTCAACGCAACTACCAAATCTTATCATCATGATGTCAATAGCTCATCGTGACTACGCGAATTTTCACAACACGATGTGACCTAGCTCATCACAACGTTAAGGTATTTCTCATCACAACATCACTTTCTAAGTAGCCTCGTCACGATGTCAATATCCCATTATCGCAAAGTCAATCCTACAAGTCACAACCTGCACTTTTTTCACTCTTTCTTACTTAAAACAACTTCTATGACCCACATAGCCTCCACATATCCAATGTCATATAATTTTCTACTAACCAACAGTAAACACATTTAAATCTAACTCAAACAACTTCTTACATATTCAAAAGAATAAGTTGACATTCTAAAATAAATTCCCAACCAACTTCATTCTTTAATTGTAAAACATACCTAATAAGTTCCTAAGTACATGCCAAGACTAATAACCAAAATTTATAATTCATACTTCCTTCAAAACTTGAAGAGTGATAAGATGAGTTGGGGTTGATCTACACCTTAACTTTGAAATGATCTATACCTATGCATTTAAAAGAAATCACATTAAGCTCATAGGAGCTTAGTAATAACAAGAGTGATACTATATATATTTTTATTTATTTAGAATTTGCTCATTTTATACACATTTATATACATACATAGACATGTTTATAGTATACAAACATTAGTTTCCATCCTTACGCACGATTTTTGGCTAATTAAAGACTATACTAAAGCATTATTTTAACCAAATACAATCCACTTACCATTATTACCCGATTGTCACTTACCTTTTTATTCAATTGCCCAAATGTAGACAAAATAGAACATGGTATGATATATCGAATAAACGATAAAATGCATCAAAGTGCCGCTATTTTTCACATGAACGTGCAAATATCACTTTGCACTGAAGTACCATTCACTTGCACCGTAGTGCCATTATCACTTGCACCATAGTGCCTCTACAACTTGCATCATAGTGCCACCATCACTTTGCACCATAGTGCCTCTATCACTTTTCATATTGGCATACCAATTATATTATACTTACATACTTCATTTTACTGTTTCTCAACAATGAAATAATTCAAGCTTTACTATTTTTACAATGAAGTCATTACTTAAATAAAATTAATGATCTTTAAATTGTCTATTGACATTCACCATATTAAAATTTCATATTTCTCTTAGATATTTTATATTGACATCTATTACATTTATCTAATGTAACACCCTATACCACGTCTGGTCACTATCCCTAGCTACAATGTGTTATAGCTATAAAACCTTAATATAATTCATATTTTAAATAAAACATAACCAAAATAAATCATCATCAATCAGTTCCATGCTTTTTAATCGAATTGAGACCTAAGTCGAGCATACAAAACTTTTAAAACAAACTAGCATCAATTTTGGGTTAAATTGAAACTTTTAGAAATTTTGAGTGAAAAGTGTAATCAAGGGTCATAAGACCGTGTGGCCAGGCCATGTGACAAAGGCTAGCCCGTGTGGCCCAAACATGGTCGTGTGGCTACTCCACAGGCTCATGTTCTTAGATCGTGTACGATTCGAAGTTAGGGTCACACGACCGCTCGACTATGTCATTAGGTCATGTAACTCACTGTGATCATGTGGACAAATCCTGCACAAAAATTTAAAGGATCACATGCCCATGTCATTTGACTGTGTAGGGCACACGACCGTGTCATTTGATAGTGTGGGACACATGGTCATGTGGCAGTCCGTGTCACAGGCCATGTGTACTAAAACTACCTTAAAAAATAAGCCATTTCACATCCAAATGCTTGGAATCCAAGCAAAGCAATAATCAACAATAAATCTCATCCAAAATATGCCTAAACAAGCCAAAACATACCAATTCACAATCAACCTATGTGCCTAACCAATATGCCTTCTTTGGCACCGTAATTCAAACATCAAAATAAACTATAAGAAACTACCATAATCACATATTTCATAATAGCTTAATCATACCAACTTACCAACATCCACTTTACCAAGCACAACATTCTTACTCAATCACACATAATGATCATTCTTACTCAAGCAACTCCTAGTTGCTAATAACCCCGACCTTATTTTCCTTAGTGAAACAAAAATGAGTGCTAATGATTTTTGTCTTGTTCAAAACAAGTGTAGAATGTAAAATGGTTTAGCCGTAAGCTCTGAAGGCTGTAGTGGTGGCCTTGCACTGATATAGAGAGAAGGGTGGATGTTTCCATTCAAAGCTACTCAAAACACCACATTGACTCTATTGTTCGGTTGGAGAATCATAATAATATTAGTGTCACGGGCTTTTACGGGCATGCGAATCCAAACCTTAGAAGTAGTTCATGGGAAATGTTAAGAAAGGTTGGAGTTTGGTCAGGCAGGATTGGGTGGTTGGAGGGGATTTAACACTATTTTGAATGAGGTAGAAAAAGATGGTGGTCATAGGAAGGTGAAGGCGTAAATGAATGAGTTCGAAGACATTATGGATGATTTGCCTCTCGTGGACATTAAACCCATTAGAGGGTGGTTTACTTGGGTCAATAATAGGAGTGGTGATAGCTTGATAAAGGAAAGGTTAGATAGGTTCTTAACTTCGGTTTCCATGATTAAGAAGTCTCCCTTTATGGTTACCAATGTGGTGCGTCAAACTCAATCTGACCATGATGCTATTCTTTTGGACATGTGGGGTCGGAAGCCTAAAGATTATCCCAAAGATCATAGGTTGTGCCTCAGATTTGATGATTGCTAGGCTACTGACAGAGAGGCTAAAAGTGTTATTAGTAGTGCTTGGAATAGGGACACATTGAACTATGTTGATAAGCTTGAGAGGGTTCGCTCAGTTCTTGGCCTTTGACAACATGATAAATATGGTAAAATGAATAGAGATATTAGGAAATTAGAGAAAAAAATTGACATGGTTATTGATTCTGCTTGAAGGGATGATAGTGCGATTACCTTAAGGGAGACTCGTTGTAGGCTTGGCCATCTTTACACTAGGGAAGAGAAATATTGGGCTCAAAGGTCTCGATCTCAATGGCTTAAGGAGAGGGATAGGAATACAAGGTATTTTCATGCGAGAGCCACTGGTTGGTTAAAGAAAAATAATATTTATAAGCTCAAATATGTGAATGGGACTTGGGTGACTGACAATAAGGACATTTGCAATGTGGCTAAAGCTATTTTTGGAGATTGTTTCGATCAAATGGTCAAAGCATTAATAACCATGATATGGGGTATATCTAGGAGTGTGTCACTACGGAAACAAATGAGTGGCTTACTATGGACTACACGGAGAATGAGGTTACTCAAGCTATTAAACAAATGGATCCTCATAAAGCACCTGGAGTCGACGACCTCTCGGGGAGTTTTTTCAAGCATCACTGGGAGACAGTGGAAAATGATACTATCTGGTTCTGTTTGGATGTTCTTAATGGAAAAAAAAAGATATTTCTAGCCTTAATAAAACTATGATCAAACTTATTCCTAAAATTTAGGACCCTTGTGATATCACTAACTTCTGACCTATTAGCTTATGTAGGTTCATCTACAAGATCATCTCAAAGGTTCTAGCCAACTATCTCAAAGTCACCCTTCCTAGCTGTATCAGTCAAAATCAAAACACCTTCGTCCCAAGGAGAATGATACACGATAATCTTCTAATCACGCACAAGCTTTTACACTACCTTCATAGTTCCAAAAGCGGCCCTAATAAAGGGTTTGTTGTCAAGCTCAACATGAGTAAAGCATACAATCGTGTGGAATGGAATTTTTTTTGAGATGGTTATGAAGAAAATGGGGTTTGCTGAGAAGTGGACTAACAAAATAATGGGTTGTGTTCGGTCGATAAGATATTCGGTTAAATGCAATAATATTTTATCAGAAATAATAATTCCTGAGAGGGGACTCCGTTAAGGGGATCCCCTCTCCCCTTATTTGTTCTTATTTTGTAAGGAAGCATTTTCGAGGATGCTTATTCATGCACAAGGTAAAAACATCTTAAGAGGAATTCAGGCTAGTATAAACGGCCCTAAGATTAATCACCTTTTCTTTTCCGACGACACCCTACTTTTTGTGAGAAATAAAAAAAAAGTGATGTTGAGAGTCTTGTTAATATTCTAAAGGTTTTTGCTAATGCCTTAGGTAAAGAGATTAATTTTGAAAAGTCAATGGTTTTTTTTAGTCCTAACACTCCTAGGGTACAAAGACATACTTTTGGTGATCTTCTTTGCATAAAGGTGGTGGAGAAATTGGACAACTACCTTAGCCTTCCCCTTCCAATTGGTAAAAAGAAAACAGTGGCATTCTAGGAGATTACTAATAGGTTTTCATGCAGGATCAACAGTTGGACCAAGAGGCTTCTATCCTTTGGTGGAAGAAGTTTTCATCAAAGCGGTCCTCCAATCTATTCCAACGTATGCGTTATCGATTTTCTTGGCTTCTAAAGGTGTGATAGAAGACATACAAGCAAAGTTAAGTAGAATGTGGTGGTCGGTCAAGGAAAAGGGCAAATTCTGGATGATACTTCCATGGAAGACCTTGTGTCACCCTAAGGGAATGTGTAACACCCCTTACCCGTGTCCAACACCGGGACAGGATACGAGGCATTACCAGACTTAAACACTAGCAAACATACACAACCGGCCATAAAACTTCATTCAATTTAAAACCATTCATACACATGCAAATTGTCCCTTATATGGGCCTACGAAGCCCAAAACATACATCGGGAGTAGTTCAAGATTAATTCTAAAACTTTAGAAAAACTTAAAAAAAATTTCATGAAACAGGGTCGCCCATGTGGGTAGGCCGTGTGGTCACACATGCCTGTATGGCGTGGGATACGCCTATGTCCTCAGCCCGTGTAACTCTCTGTTTATGATGTCATCAACACAAATGGGGTCACACAACCAAGTCACGCACCCGTGTGCTCAGACCGTGTGGCGAATTAAATTCTAAAATCAAGTGTAGACTTCACACGACCTAGGCACACGCCGATGTCCTAAGGCCGTGCCCTTCACACGGTAGAGACACACGCCCGTGTCTCTACCCATGTGTTTACTACTGGGCTTTTTTTTTGCATTAATTAGGGTGCAGGGGGCACACGGTCGAATCACACGCCCATGGGGTAGACCTGTGTCACACATGGCCTAGACACACGCCTGTGTGTCTACCTGTGTGGACAACTTTGAGGCTATTTTCCAAGCCATTTGTCACCCTTAAATGCTCATTCACTCATACATTTTTATGGCATGCAACATAGTATATTTATTCACTCAAATACTCATAAACTTGGTTAATTCATGACTTTGTAATGTCAACATATCACCTATCCAAACCATCATGCTTTCATATAGCATTCCACACCAATTTCATATTTATTCATCATGGTAAACCTACTTCCAATTTACTCAATTATACTATAGCTTTGGTCATACTTATTAACCATGATTCATTCACTTAGCATATATGCCATTCATCAGACATTTCATCCACAAGCAACCACATCAAGCATAACACATTGCATGCATAATTAATTAATTAGGGTTACAACCCAAATAATCAATATGAACCATATCACATGGCCATATACAAAATGAATCAAATATTACCATAAGCCAATACATTTGGTTGGATCAATATGACATATAACAAAAAGACCAAGTCCCTATACATGACTTACTCAAAATGTTGAGACTAACTATACCCAAATGTCCAGTTGATAGTGTGATCGAGTCTCTGACGTCCTTCAATCCCCGAGCTAGCTTGGCAATAGTATAAGAAAATAGAAAAGAGAGGGGAGTAAGCATAAAGCTTAGTAAGTTCACATGCAAATAAATAGCAACATAATCATATATAAATATATATAAATACCATTGACATAAAATAGTTTACATATGTGTCATAATAAATTCATAGGCATAACATAAATTTGTAGACATAACTTACACATTTTCAATCTTACTAAAAGTTCATCACATACCGAGCTCATTTATATGAGTTTTTCGTACATATCTGTACCAACTCGTAACACATTGTCATATTTTCTCATCATTGACTTACTTGTCGAATAACTCACAGGTTTACCTGTTGAACACTTGGAATACTATCGGATACACGGAAGACTTGAACATAGTGCTTCAAGATTGCGACATGCTACCTCATATCACAATCACACATTTCTTGCTCTCGAGCTAATCACAGGCCTGCTCACGCAAGCTGACAGCCAGGATGTAACTACTCGGGCTGCTCACACAAGCTGACAGGTACCCGCAATACATGCCGAGCTACCCAGCCACCGGTAGGACATACATGACTAGCACTCGGATTCACATAGTCACATATACACATAATCTCATGAGCTCATAATCACATAGTTCCTAGTGACATGTCACATTGTATCCTTGATTATTCTTAAGGTTCAAACGGAATTTTTCTCGATATCACATATTTGTCGAACTCATTCACCATGTCATGCTCATAGACTATAACATTGTTCATACCCTTGTCATAATAATTGATCATTGAGACTCATACATTAATAAAATATTAAAACATGATATATCATTGCATTGTTTACACATGAACTTACCTCGGTACAAAATATGGACAATTAATTCGATTTAGTCTAAAATCTTGTTCTTTCCCCGGTCTAGTTCTGGACTCCGTTTTTCTTGATCTATAATAGAAAATTCAGCTCATTTAATCATCACATTATTCAAATCAGTAAAAAAGCTATATTTAGGCAAATTATAGTTTTACCCCAAACTTTCATATATTTGTAAATTAGTCCCTAGGTTCGTGAAATGAAATGTATCCATTTTCTTTGTTACCGAAGCCTAGCCGAACTTAACCCATACTCATATCAACCCACAATATCCCATTAAAACACACATCTTACTACTCATTTTAGACCTTTTACAAAAAGGTCTTTTTTAGGTGTTTTCATGAAAAACCACTTAGTAAAAGATGTTTATCATACATCAAACTTTCATATTCCTCCATTAAACATCAAAATACATGCATGTCACATATGGGCCACTTTTTAAACATGAGCCCTAACTCAAAATAAGGCTAGAAATAGGTAGATCATGCTTCAAGGATCTCAAAAACATAAAGAACATTAAAAACGGGGCTAGAGAGTACTTACAATCGAGCTTGAAAGTTGAAGGAAAAACTCTAGCTATGGCTCTTCAAATTTTTGGCACACACATGAAGAAGATGAACACAATTTTGACTTACTTTTTCTTTTTTATTCTTTTATTAACCAAATAATAAAAATGCCCTTAAGGCCTTTCTTTCAAATTTTTTCTATTCATGCCCATTTTTGTCCATAAAATAGAAATTGGGTAAATTGTTATTTAAGGACCTCTAATTAATAATCCATGGCAATTTCATACTTAAGGCTTCTAGAACTCACATTTTGCAACTTTTTCAATTTAGTCCTAAATGTCAAATTGGACACTTTATCAATGAAATTTCTTCATGAAATTTTCACAAAAGTATGCAATCATATTATAGACCTCATAATAATCATAAAATAATTATTTCTACTTCAAATTTATGGTCTCGAAACCACTATTCTGACGAGGCATTAATTTGGAATGTTATAGAATGGGAGGTCTTGGCATAAGGGATATTTGGCTATTCAATTTGGTTCCTATTTGGCGTCAAGTGTGGAGGCTTATAAGCAACAAAGATACCCTTTGCTTTAAAGTGTTGTCTTCAAAGTACTTTCCTGATAGTAATATATTTCATTCCAAAAGAGTTGACAAAGCTTCTTTTACTTGGTCCAGCATTACGGCTGCGGCGGAAGCTCTTAAAGATGGTTTCGGTTGGTAGGTTGGAAGTGGTGACTGGATTAACATTCGGGTTGACAATTAGGGGGTGGAAGGTTTAAATGGTGGTGCTCTTAATGTTAATATGCTCAACCCTAATGAAAGTAGTGTTAGATATCTTTGGCTTGGAGATTTTATATGCTGGAACATTGATAAATTTTATAAGCTTTCCGGGCAAGAGTGGGGTGACAAAATTTGTAACTTACCTATTGAGGGTGAGGGCTATTACGACAGAACAGTGTAGTTTCACAACCCTCATGGTTGTTTCACTTTAGAATCTACTTATTCCTGGTTACTTTTGAAGGAGATGGGGTTTGGTCCTCATAAGTTCTTTTGGAAAGCCCTATGGAAACTCGACACTATCCCTAAGGTTCGGGTGTTTACTTGGCGTGTGGGGCATGAGATCCTCCCTACGAACGTTAAAATTACTTTCATTTGGCATGGCTTGGTGTAGAGGTGTCCCAAGTGCTGGGCTGAAGACGAGACCATCATACATGCACTAAAAGACTACCTTACATCTCAGGCAATCCTCTCTATAGGTGGTTGGAATGCGAGCACTATTTCGAAGAAGTATAGTTGTTGTATTGATTGGATAAAAAATATGATGAGAGTTCTTGACAAAAAAGCTATGGCTGACCTTATGACAACTTTATGGAATTTTTGGAACAATAGAAATAAATACATTTTCAAAGGTAAAGAATAGGAGGCGCAGGTCATCTGGGAAAGGGCCAGCACCCTTAGCAAAGACTTTCGCATCTGTAATCTGATGAAGGAGTCGTTGCTTTCCCTGAACCTTGCTGTTAAGAAATGGGTAAAATCTCCACAGGGTTTTGTAAAAATAAATTTCAATGCTACAGTGGGTGTTAACAAAATTGGGTATGGGACAATCGCTAGGGATGATGAAGGCTTTGTGTTGAGGGGTGGAGGGAGCTTCATAGAAACGATGATGTTGGGGGGAGAAGCTAAGTGTTATGCTTTTGAGGCAAGTATTAAGCTGGCATGCCAGCTGAATATTAAAACGGGTTTCCTTTTTGAGACAGATAATGCTGGCCTTGTTAACAAGTTAAGGAACCATAGTACAGATGTCACAATCATCAACGCGCGAATTAAGGCGTGTAAAGAAGCCTTCACAATTTCAAATCAACTGATTTAATTTGGTCCAAGCGATCTTGTAATGTAACTGTTGACTAAATTAGTACGAAAATGTGCAATGAGGCTAAAACTTGGTTTTTTTATATAGATTACCTATTGGATATCCATAATGCTGTAATTCGTGATGTTACTTAATAAATGAGTTGACCATTGTGGTCGTTTTTTGTTCAAAAAAAATAATACATGAACATAATGTCAGATCAATGATCATAATTCACCTATCTCAATCAATCGAGACAATTCAACTTGTAACATTCACACCATCAATTCATCGTATTATTAAATTGTGATCTGATACTTAAACAATCAATTGACCCAAAGAACAATAATAAATCATTTTGGATACGCGGAAGAGAAATATCTAAACATGTCAACTCTAAGACTTTAATCGACAACTCAAGCTTCAGAGAGTCCGAAGCACATGCTTGACCTTAAGCAATCAATACGGAGTACCCGATATAATTATTCACCGGCTCAAAGCCTGCTAGGACATGTTAATTTAATTTAATTTCTCAAAAAATGTCAGGGATGTTACAAAGCTATTCTCACTTTTTTAAGGAAACGTTATAACTTGTTCATCTCAGCTTCTTCAGAACACCTCTTGCGTGCTATTTTTATTTTTTTATATGTAGCTTATTATTATAAATTTTTTTAGAAAAACGTTATAGCACGTTATTCTTATTTTTTTAAAGAGAAAATATTCTCATGCTTTTCTGTATGTTTTTCCTTGACACACTTCTTTTTATGCATGAATTTTTTTTTTCTCTTCTCTCATCAAAACAAAAGTTCATGCAATGGGCAACAAAGTGAGAAATTCATTTTTTTTTTCCTACATAACATGAATACTACACTCATCTTGCATGAGAATTTTTACTAAGAATTCTCATTCATTGGGAAAAATGTAGATACTCAGTTTTGGCTACTAGCATTTTTATCTTTTCCTTAAGATAAAAAAAATATTATATTTCCAAAAATTGTGCTACCAAGTGTATCTCATCTAGAGCAACCACTCTTATTTATAATAGTTGTTTAATACAATTGTTGTTCGTGAATAGTTATCTCTAGAATTATTATATTCAAAATAGGGTTTTAGTTAGAACATTATGATCTAATGTAATTGTTATTTGAGAACAACTCCTGTCAAGAACAGCTAAAGTTTGAAATAACTCTTGTTTAGAATAGCGATGTTTCAAGAATAACTATGTTTAGAACTACCATTGTTTGGAACAACTTGTTTTTTATACAATAAGAGTCATTATTTAGAACAAGCTTTACCAAGTAAAACATTACCATAGAAAAACTCTTATTCGAAACAACCTCTACATTAAGAACAACTATATTGAGAACAACTCATGTTTGGAACAAGTCAAAGTAATCATTATTCAGGAACAGCTCTCAATCAAGATCAACCATTATGTTGCGTTTTAAGAGATGTTCTGCGAAAGATGTTTCATATGGCACTGTTTCACCAAAATAGAAGTGGAAGTAACCTCAGAATATGGTAGAGTTCTTAGGCTATCTTGGCTTTTGGGATGTTCCAAAGAGCTTGGCTTGGTGGATTAGATATGGAAGTAGTTAAGAATTCTTCTCTTAACTTTTTCTTGTAATGCTGAGTAATTTTCCCTCCTTTCAAAAACATAGTAAATTCTTCTTCACTCTTCACCATCACCAACACCTTTCACTATCCCTTCTTAATCATTAATACAATTGTAAATGAAAAACATCTATCATTATTCTCATTAATTATCAACTTTGTAACTCCTATTCTTGAAACAATGTAAATAGGAGCTTTTCATAACCGATGAAAAAACTTTAGCTAAATAATAATATGTATGTCAAATATTGGTATAGAGAATAATAGTCATATGGCACATATGAATTCTAACTCTCAAAGCTCTCTTTAAAATTCTCTTTTAACTTCTTTGTTAAGTTTGAATCCACTCTAATCTTCCTCTCCACTTTCTCCCAATACATTTCGTTCACTTGTTCTCCATCAAAAGAACCTTTATAGAAGTTATATACAATTAATTTTTTTTATACAATATTAAAGGCAAGAGAGAGGAGTAACACGATTTGCACGCATGCCAAATGGGCGTATATCTAAAAAATTAGTTATTGTTTAAGTTTACATATTTATATTTATAAAAATAATCCAACAAAAAAATTATTTAATTTGATACGGGGATACAATCTTCATAACATGCAACCTGATTTCTACTGCCAATATTACACAACTCTTGGAGGAAAATTTTTCTAGACTTGTTTAATAGCCTAAACTAATTTAAAAATCCTTTTATTATTGCTTTAATGATAAGAAATCCAAAATTTTAGGAAGCCTCAAATGTCATTCAACCAAAAATGGGGTGAGAAGGCAATTGATACAAAGAACGAAACATCCATTTTCTTATTCATATTTGAAAATTGACGGCCTCAACTACAGTAACCAATCATTGTATAATATAAACTAAAAAAAATGGCCAAAGAAAGGCGAACTATTCAAAAATAATGAACTCAATAAAATAATTAATGGGTTCAACTTAGAACCCATAGTTTTCTTTTTCCCCTTTCCCTGCAAGAGTAAAGATCCCCCAATTCATGCATAAAAAATATGCTCATAACAATTACCTTCCTCCTCTTGGTATTTAAACTATACCTGGAAACAATTCTGTGATCTACATGTTCCTTTTAGCAGTTTATTCCACACTGTTCGACATCCGGTCCAGTCACCTTGGTAGTAAACGGATCAATCCGAACCCATAAAAGTGAGAAGATGGAAGCAAGGAGAATAGCCCACACAACAACAATGGTTGGCATCCGATTTTGCCGTCCCATTAGACCCTTAAGGAATGGATACAAATGAATGATCACCCAAAATGCAAAGAACAGTTTCCCAAAGAGAGGGCCCCAAGATTGATAACCGCTGTTGATAGCATAGGAGACTCCAGCAACCACTCCGACAAGATTAATTATGAGGAGAGTAGTTGGAGGAATGAGTAGGGTAGTCCACTTGAACATATAGAGTTCTGCGAAATCCCCATCTTCATCAGATGCTTTTGAAGTGACAGTAAAATTGGTATCAATGCCAGCAAGGACTTTTAGAAGACCCTGGAACACAGCAAACAGGTGGGCGGATACACCTCCAATAACCCAAAACTGTTCATTTCTCCACCATTCATCGATCCCTACCCCACTCCACCTCATCTCCAATATACCAGTGGCAAAGATGGAAAGAAAGAGAGATATGAACCAGATACTTGCAATGTTACTGATCTGCAATATAGGACAACTCAGAAATTAATCCCCACCTGGTTTCCAGTCAAAAAATCAATTATAATTTCTTAGTTTGAAAAGCTATTAATTATTCATAAACTTCGGTGACAACAATTGGAAATTTTGTGATGTCTCTTAATAAGTTCTTCTGAACAATGTCCGAGCAAAATGACACATCATATGGCAAATTAAAGTTTATAAAGTGGCAAGTGATAGGTTAGTTCAGCACTGACCAAGCAATCAATTTTTTTTTCCATGAGGCTGAAATTGACATTGTACTTACCTGTGGAATAATAAATTTTCCAGTCAGCAGACAGACTGCAGGCAATGTGCAGTAGGCTAGAAGGGGAATGGCTGTAATTGGGTATATCGTGGTGTTAACATAAGCAAACCTCTCAAGCCATTTCAACCTTCCACTATACCCATACCATATCGGGCAATGGCGACTGAATAGAATTTCAACTGAACCTAAAGCCCATCGAAGCACTTGATTCAAACGATCTGAAAGGTTAATCGGAGCGGATCCTTTAAAGGCAGGGCGCGGTGGCATGCAATAGATTGATCTCCAGCCACGAGCATGCATCTTAAATCCTGTAAGAATATCTTCTGTAACTGAACCATAGATCCATCCTATCTGCAAAACATAAATTTAAAGCCTATAAGATGGAACAAAATTGACAAATCTGTGTCAATAATTCAAGAAAACTGCTCCATCTATCATTGATTCACCTTAAAGCCTTAAACAAAGAAAGAAAATAAGAGGGAATACTAGCTTCCTATCCTCCAAAAGATTTATTTAGTAAGTTACTTTCAAGGAATAAAGCAGAAAGCAAATGAATGATTTTCTCCTCGAAAACCATATCCTTATGCTCAAAAAATAATTTCTTATAAGTTTTATCTCATTGTTGAAAGGTCCGGTCCATTTCTGATTTGTCACATCACAGATACCAGCTAAATGTCTATGTTCTCAAACAGAAAAAGGGAAACTAAAAAGAGGTGAAAAGAGAAAAGGGCTACACACCTCGCTTCCCCAATCAGTTTTGTCCTCATATCCACAGCTAATGACATGAATAGCTTCTTTAAGGAGGGATTCTGGAGTTGCAGACTGCGGAACACCACCATTTTCCATAAGTGTTGAAGCAACAAAAACTGCTGATTGACCGAACCTTTTTTCTAGGGTCATCTGTGACATAAGATGTGAGTTCTCATCATCGAATCCAGCACCTACAAACAAAATGCAAATAATTCAATATCACAACTTCAAAATTTGTGTTTCATAAGTAAAACCAATACACCATAGTTGCATTATTTATGATCAAAACTCAAAAGTAAAACCAACACTAGCATGGACAAAAGTCAACATAAGAAACACATCGGGCATTACTAACAGACATTAACCAAATATTTCATGCAATTTGTAGAATACTGAACAGAAATAGTTAGCATATTTCTGCTTAAGCACAAAGTATATAGGGTGGAATAATATAACCCTTAATGAGAAAATAGTGTCGAACAACTCCACAATGCAAACTTCCAAAATAAGGGTTTGTATCACAGAAAACAGAACACAGCTAAGAACAAATATATATGTGTATATATATATTCATTCTAAATAAGTAGAGGGACTGTTGAAAACGAACAGCAAAGATAGAAAATCATACCTTCTACCCCTTCTATATCTTCTAGATTATATATTGGCACAGTTGAATTCACATGCTTTCCTGATTTCTTATTGCTAGAGTCCTTTTTACTTGACTTGGAACTCTTCTTTTGCGATCCACCAAAGCATGAAGAAAACAGCCCTGGTTTTTTATGCTTGGGCTTGAGAGGAGGTTCATAACCATACAGAGCTGTTCTGTTGAAGACACACCCCGTACCCACATAGACAGGGCCTTGAATTCCATCCAAGCCTCTTAAATTTATCTAAGAATTCATTTAAAATTAAAAGAAAAGAGGAACATTAAATTAACAATTATGTGACTAAGGATGATAAGTTGGGATGCAACAAGTTCATGGAATAGCTGGTCAAAGGAGCTTACATCGAAGAAAACAGTGTTACGGTTGGCATAACGATCATTTTTATCTATTCCATCAAATCTTTGGGGAAACTGAACGTAACAAACTGACTTTCCAAGATTGGGATCCATCAAGAAACACATAGCTTCTCTCAATGCCTTGCTGTTGTTTATGTAATGATCACAATCAAGATTCAACAAGAATGGTCCATTGGTGAGAACTGCCGAAACGCGCACCTGATATTGATAAACAGATTCTTAAGCTGCATATATGCCTAAAAACAAGAATATCTAAGACTAAATTACTGACTTATTTTGCCAAAAAAACAAAAGTTACTGTCTACTTACAAGTGCATTCATAGCACCAGCCTTTTTGTGATGCTGAAATCCAGGACGTTTCTCACGAGACACGTAAACTAATCGTGGAAGCTCATTACCATCAGAATCAAGTCCTCCACTATGACCTAAGAAAACCTGCCAATTGTGAAGAAAAAGACATGAGCTTCAAACCAGGAAGGGAAGCCAATACCATCTTCCTGGTGTCATGAAAATCATAATATACACACAAGGAGAATAAATCTAAAAATGCAGAGATATATGTAATAATAAAAATAGAGCAACAATAACTCGGCTTTCAGAATTGTCTGATCCGAATATTTAGCATATTAGACATGCATTCAGATATGCTCAACATCTTCATAGCTCAAAAGAAAATTCTTGCTTCTGAAAACTAATTGCTATACATTAAGAATCTGAACCAATCATTTAGAAAGCCCTTCCAATTCTAATTGCACAAACCTGGATCATTCCTGGATGATCCCTTGTGTTATTTCCTGGCCAAGGAGTGCCATCTTGCATGATCCATCCTTCATCAGGAACTCTTTGTGCTTTAGCAACAAGTCCATTAATGCGAACTTTAAACTCTTCATATTCTCTCTACATCAAAAGTATAATTGTTGTGTAAAACAATGTAAATACCTAGTAATGTATCACCAGCATTAAATGAAAGTAGAATTTTCTACCTTCATAGCTCTCCGTTCCTTGACAAAATCAGGTTGAACCTTATCTTTTAGGTAATCGATCTTTAGGGCAAAGTACCATTCTGGAGCTCGTGGTTCAATGCTGTATTTCTTGCAGAAAGGAACCCATTTTCTGGCAAACTCTGACGTTTCAGATAGAGCTTCAAATGTTAACATAGCAGCTCCATCATCTGAAACATAGCATGAAACTTTATCGACTGGGTAGTCAACTGCAAGTATGGATAGAACGGTATTGGCTGTGACTAGTGGCGGTTCCTTTAAAGGATCAACAGTACTGACAAAAATGTCAACAGCAGCCAACTGGGATGGTTCTCCTTCTCGGTCATATCTGTGAATTATCCAGAAATTGGGAATCAAAATTCATTAGGACTTCAAACAGTTTTGCATCGTCCAAGACCTCAGAAGTAGAGTAACTACCTCAAGGCCAGCCTGTCAAGATATGTTTCACGGTTCACAGGAAGCCATTTAGGGAACTGATCCAATATCCATGATATTGCAAACCATATCTCACAAATCACAGATATCAACCACAACGCATAGGCATTGGGAACTGGATTTGTTATACGATAATGCAGGAAAATGCTGAGAATAACAAGCCGCAGGACAATGACCATCCTATAAGGATTAATTCTAGAGGAAGGAATTGAGACTTTCCTCGATAGAGGCTGGCGGGCTTCATCATTTCTGCATTACAGAAATATAGAGAGAGAGGATTAACAAGAAATAGTATATAATTTATATATACATATATCAACTATTATTATCTAATATATGAAAGCAAGCCTAAAGGACAAATCAGAGTCCTAAAGGACAAATCAGAGTCTCGAGAAAAACTCAGCTGAAACTGGAAACTACTCAAAATATACCACCAGAGATTACCATGATAGCACAAAGCCTGGAAGTGCTTCCATTATAGAATCAGTTATAATGTCTATTTCTTTGTGTAAGACTATTATACTGTGTACGATACTGCATAATGTAATATTTGTATACACATAAACAGTTCACCCTAATGGAGAACATAATGGAAAAATCAATTACTTTTAAAGAATATTATAGATAGCATCTATTTATCAAGCTGAATTATATCCTGTGTATTACTTTCTTGTTTCTATTTTAGTCAATTAGAAGAAAGAAGTTCATTAATGCATCAACATCCAGAGAGGAGAAAGAACTGGAGAACAAAAGGCAGAAATAGAGAGAAAAGAAATTGTAAGTTGGGATGAAATAAAAGGGTAGAATAATGCTCTGCAGCTGATAGAGATATGCTCACATTGAATGAACAGGAATACATAATAGTGAATCAAGTGAGATGCTTACAGTATAGAGTCATCCATAACTACATCAGTGCTGGCATCAAAATCCCCACCTCCCCTGCCTTCAGAAGGGGCATTACTAACACTCATCGGAACTGCATTCTTCTCTGGCTTTATCTTCCAACCATCAATCCTCTCCTTCCAGGCTACATTGCCAAACCCTAATGACCCAAACTCTCTTGCCGGATCAACCAACCTAATATTACCTGCGGAAAAAAAATAGTTATCACTTCATTGTAGCATCCAACAGCTAAACCAAAATTGATGTCTTCCACATGATGGATTCACTCCATACCCTTTCCCCTGATCCCACTTTCAGGAGAGGCCATTGAGGTTCTTGCAGGAGATGCAGCAGACAGCTCCCCAGAAACCTAGAACCAGAAAAAAAGTTCTTGTTAATTGTACTCTCAGAACTCTGAAAACAAGAGAAGCAAGAAAATATTCCTCAACCTACCAAGCTGCCATTGGTGAGAAAAGGAATATGGTTAAGAGGAACTTCTCTGTCGTAGATGGGGGGTGCCATGTCTGACCCTCGGCTATAATTCGTATCCCAACTCAGTGTTCGCTCTGCCTTCTTATACCTCTCACCTTGGGTACGTGATGTTTGATTTGAATTATTTGCTACATTATTGGCAACAGCATCTTCCACTTCTTCCCCACCAATAGCAGGGCTTCCTAAAGATAAAGAAGAACAAAATAAACATCACTCTTGAATATTTGGTACTAGTGGAAGAATAGCATAAGACAGATTAAAGTTATGATGATTTAACCTTTATGCCTCTTGTACTTGGTCTTGCATTGAGTACAAGACTGGGTACCATCTTTCCGCTCGTATTCATAACATGGACGGCAAACAGGAAATGCACAAATATGGCAAGCAACAAAGGATTCACCATCAGCATTTGAGCCAACATTATCACTGCAGATCTGGCAAACTCGTCCCCCAATTTTACCAGATTTCGCCTTAAAGCAATGAAACTAAAATTCAGTTTTTTTCCTCTGGGAAAAAAAATAAAATATATTTATAGATAATCATTCCAAAATAAAGCAAAGAAGTCCCAGATTTAGAAATTATGAAAGAAAAGTGGGGCACTTCAACTTTAATGGAATTTGGGAACATATAATCACATTATTAATTAAATTCTACTAATAAATGGGCATTGTATAATAATGAATCAAACAAGTATAATGAAGCTTAAAACAGGACCCAGATTCCAGAACCTAACAAAACAAATAATCTAAACCAAATCCAGAAAAATGTAAAAGAACTCAAACAAGCAGCAACCCGTTTAGATCTTTAAGTTAACTAGCAAGTGAAGGCAGATTCTTAACAATGCAAAAATAATAATAAGAAGAAGAAACAAAAATAAGAATTCAAAAGGAAGATTTATTTGCAGCCCAACTCTAGAGATCCAAACGAGTCAAACAAAGATCAAACTTTGGATACAAAAATAACATAAAAAAGATAGAGGCGAACGATATAGCCAAATCAAACAGAAAGGCACTGACCACTGAATCTGCTGTTGCATCCATTTGGTCTCTAAAAGGACCAATGCCAATGCCAATGCCAATGCCTACTAAAATTGCAATTCAAATGCAGCCCCCAGATCAAGAAATTACCCCCAAAAAGACTAAATCTTCAATGAAATCAAACTCCACCCAAAATAAATAAAATTAAAAAGAAATGTGATACATTGGGGTCTGGAATACCGCTCTATCCCAGCAGACCCAATCTTCAATGAAATTAAATTCAACCCAAATTCAAAATTTCTTTAAAAAAAAAATGTGATACAAATGGGAGCTGTAACGCCACTCTACCTCTTCCTATAAGAAGAAGCTGGCAGGGAAAAGAAAAAAAGAAAAAGGCAAATGGGGGTATAGATCACACCCACACTAGAGAGTGAAAGAAAGGTAAACTTATTAAGGTCACATATCCCCCCACTTAACATTAACTTTTGCTATAATTCAGAATTCACTGCTATATCTTGAGATTTATCAAATTTTAATTCTAATTCTAAGTAAGAATAAGGTTTTTATTTAAATATGTATCTATCTATTGAGATTTGAGATGATATCATTTATTAAAATATTATTATATAGTTAATATTTAACCAATTTAAAAAGTAAATACACATTATAGAGGTTTTAAATCTCTATATCTTTTGGTGATTGTAGTGAATAAAATTTATTCTTTTAAATAAGAAATAATTAATTGTATGTTTCCTAATAAAGCTGAAGATGTATTATGGATTTAGGCTTTTCTGGATCAGCATTTATTTTTATTAGGTGTGTTCAGGATTTCATTTACAATATTTAATTTTATCTTCATCTTTATTTTTATATTAATCACATATAAACACCTTTAATTGATAAATTGTACTTTAAATTATTTTATTGTTACCTAAATCTTAACATCATTAAAAGAAATTAATTGAGTAATTATATTATGTCACATCAACACTTTTTTTTATAATTTATATTAATATTAATTAAAAAATAAGTATATTAATATTAAAAATAAAAAATATTTTCCCTCCCTAATGCTTGCCTCTCTCCTTCCTCTCCCCCACTCTGAAAGCTTTTACTGATGCCACCCCGAGTCAGAAACCAAAACCTGTCAAAGGCATCTTAATAGCCATAGTGTATTCGAATTTTCAAAGGATTTGTCAAAACACACCATCTTAAAGTGACAAAACTTGTTTCTTCAATTGACATAAACCAAGCAAGTGATGAAACTTGTTCCTGACTACTATGATAGTCGGCTTTCGTTTACCATAGTAGTGCCTGTATTCTTCGAACAGATCGCGCATCTCCAAGGCCTCCTCAAAATAGTTGTCTTGGTTCATGTGGATAGTTTGAAAAGCATCACCACGGATCAAGATAAAGGCATAGTTTTTATTAGATCTGATCAACATCGGGTTAGATTTGAGTTGTGTTGATAAAAAATTTTAGGCTCGTTTTCTAAATCTAAATCGGTTTAGAAATAAATTTAAAATTTTTTTCAAGTCTAACTCAAATAAAAAATATTAAACCCAAGCTCAACACACCTGTATTAAATATATAAACACAAATTTAAAAAATATAATCCATCAAATACACTAAAAACTTTAAAATAAATATTTTTCAACAAATTAAAAATGTATTAAAAAAAGTTTTTATACTTGAATAACATTAAGATAGTTACAAGTTATAACTTAACAAACAAATGACTTTAAAATAGTAGCAAAATTAATAATAAAATAAGAGTTATACAATATTCAAACGATAACAATAAAATACTAATAATATAATAACAAAACGACATTAAACTACAGCAAGGAAAAAATTTTAGGTAAATTTGAGTCAGGCCATTACAAAAAAATATCTTCCCCGAGAATTAACTCATTCTAAACGGACTTTATTTTTTGTCTAAATTTATTTTTTAAATTTATATTTTTATCTAAATTTTTTCACTTTCCAAATAAACTTTCAAATTAGCACGGCTCATGCAACTCATGATGAGTTTTAGTTTTAGTTTTAATTTTCTAACTTGGTCTCTCCAAACTTCAAAGGACTAGGCAATTTGACAATGGGGGAGAGAGAGGGAGGAGAACGATGGTGGGAGGGAAGGGAGTCGGGCGGGGGTGGAGGGTGGGAAAATATTATTTTTATTTTTTAATATTTATTTTTAATTAATATTATATTAATATAAAATTAGAAATTAATTGTTAATGTGTCATGATATAATTGGCCAATTGGTTTTTTCTTTAATAATGTTAAGATTTAGAATAGTTTAGATAGCGGTGGAATAATTTGAGTTAGGAGTGAGCAAAATTCG
The DNA here is from genome assembly GCA_025698465.1 of Gossypium longicalyx. Taxonomy (NCBI): domain Eukaryota; kingdom Viridiplantae; phylum Streptophyta; class Magnoliopsida; order Malvales; family Malvaceae; genus Gossypium; species Gossypium longicalyx. The sequence goes on along the minus strand of CM046996.1, from coordinate 43,298,818 downwards.
ATTCGACTCGAAAAAATTGAAAAAAATTTAAATTTCGAGTTAAACGAATCGAATTATTTAAGTTAATCGAATTATTCGAGTCAACTCGAATTTTTTTCGAATTTCGAGTTCGAATCGAGTTAAGTTTTCGAATTCGAATAACTCGAATAATTCGAATATCAAATTATAATATTTTACATTTTTACCCTAAACTTCCAAACCTTTTTATTTTTCCCTCAAAACTTTTACTCCTTCTCACTTTTTCCCCAAAAACTTTTACTCCTCTTCCATCCCAACCCCTCAATCTACCCAAAATCCATTTCCCACCACAATTTTACTATCCCATTTACTTTTTCTCAAAATTTTACTCTAAAAAACCCTCAAAATTTTTGTTTTCCCCCAAAATTTTTACCCACTCTCACTTTTCCTCTAAAATTTTTACTTACTTCCCATCCCACCTCTCATCTACCCCAAACCCATCTCCCTCCCAACCCAATTTTTTTTTAATATTTTCCCTCCAAAATTTTATTCCTCTCTATTTTACTTTCCCTCAAATTTTTTATTCCTCAAATTTTTTTATTTTCTCCCTAAACTTTTACTTTTCACCCTTTACTCTCAAATAAAAAATTTAAATTATCCAAAAAATCACTAAATATAAATAGTAATAATTTTATTTATATCTACTATTTATATTATTAAATTAAATTTCACATTTTATATTCTTTATATTATTAAATTGTTTAGTCATATTTAAATATTTATATTAAAATTGAATTATTAATTATGTCATTAAATATTGATATTAAAATTTTATATTGGTATCAATTTCACATTTTATCTTTAAAATAATTTTTATTAAAAAATAACATTTTTACATTTAATATATTTTTTAATTTCAAAATACATAGTGACAAAAATTTGAAGATAATTGAAACAATTAAGCAAGCAAAGAAGCTAACCCATATATAAAAGTTTAATAAATAAATTATGAGGTGATGAAAGTTAATAAAAATTTTGATTAAGGTGGACAAATTTTATTACGATAGGTGACAGTGGTTACAAAGACCCAAAATTATTTTTAAAAATTTAACTCGAACAAATATATTCGATTCGAATTCCATCTCACTCGACTCGATTTGAGAAAATTTTAAATCAATTTAGGATGATAAAATATGATTTGTCAACTCGATTAACTCGAAATTTTTTTATTCGATTCGATTCAATTCGATCGAGTGCTCACTCCTAATTTAAGTATCACTCTTGATAAAAAAATTAAATACTAAATTGAGAAAAATATGTGCAAATTATCAATTAAACTTTCTTTTATATTTGTCTTATTTCTTCCACGTAATATGACTAAAACAAAAAAGATAAACTACTTAATTAATTACTCAACTTTTTAAATTCTTTTAATTTTGGTGGCCAACATTAAAAAAAATTATCATTTTAATCAATTCACGTGATGACTTTTAACTTTTAGCTTTTTTATTTTTACTCTCATCTTCCTCAGCAACTTACCTGTAGTATATGAAAAATCACAAGCTGATTTCTACTGAAGATTAAACAAGCAGGGCTGTTATATGACCATGAAGAGCTGATGGGGGAATTCAAAAAAAATTCTTCAAGTTGGGAGATTAATTTCATGGAATCCGAAGAAAGATGAGATGGGTTTGGTTTCATTCCAAAAAAAAAAAACGGCTATTTGGGTGGGTTGATTTTATTTGAGCTCTATGCAAAAGCTTCAACCTTTTAACATAATTATGAATCCTTTCATACATGTAAGATTTTAAAGATGTTTGAGAAAAAAGTGAAAGGATCGAATCACATTGATGTATTTAGTTGCCCAATTGTTCTTTTCTATATAAAAGTATTGGTAAAATTTTCAAAAGGTTAGCAATTATTTGCAAGTAAAGCTCACGAGGGAGTAGGTCAAAAAAAAAAAATTATTGAAATGATATGTGAAAATTTTGATAAGAAAATTTTATTGATTATGTGCTTAATTACGAGAAAGATTAAATCACATAAAATGTAAAAGTTAAATTCTAGTAGCTACAAGGATTAAATAGCTATGGAATTCAAAACTAGAGGTCCTTATATGGTAATTAGACCATTAAAGAAATATTTTGGTGACTCATCCATAAAAAATTAAAAAAGGGCAAGGACTAAATTGGAATTTGAAATAATTTAATTAATTAAAAGATGAAAAAGAAAATATCATCTTATTTACTCATCTTCTTCCCCAAAAAATACATGGAAACCCTAAGAGAGAGAGAGAAGAAACTTTCATGGCTTAATTGGGTAAGTTTCCTTGTCCTGTTTTTAGTAATATTGATATTTTTAAAACCGGGATAACTCAATCTATCTATTTGAAGGATCAATTTGAAGAGTTATCAAAGTATGAAAATTAGGTCATGGATGTATATGTTGAAAATTAGAAATTTATGGTAGAAAATGAAAGGTTGTTGATAGATAAACAACTTTTACAAAGTGATTTTTGATGAAAACATGATTTAGGGACTAAAATATAAAGTTGTGAAAATTAATGAAAAATTCTAAGATTTATAGAAAATACGTGTTGTAAATTTTATGTTGAAATTTCGGTTAGGCTTGGAATAGGGAGTAAATTGCATGAATTTCATTTTCCGAGCCTAGAGACAAAATTGGAATTTATAGAAAAGTTAAGGGCAAAATGATAATTTTGCCTAGGATGTAAATTGAGTCCTAATGAATATGAAATGTGTGAAATTGATGATTAAAGTTATTTATATAGATTTGGACAACACAAATTCAAGGTTAAATTGAGGAAAAGAAAAGGTTTAGAAATAGTAGATTTTATACACAAACCAGTGTCGAGGTAAGTTCGTGTAACTTAATCGAGTATGTAAATATGTTAACTTGAATGTTATGATTGTATGCAATATGAATTGTATTTATGTGAATATTATAAATGTGTGAAATTATTACATGTTCAGAAATGTTGGAAAAAGGGTAAAGTCTCATTTGAATATTGAATTTCGATGGATAAATGTAATTGCCTTATAAAATGACGTCATGCATTTGTTGCTGACGGGATTTAACTCGGACGAGTAATCCTATTGATCTCATTATAGAAAGGATTTAGCCCAGACGGGTAATCCTGATATAATCCCTCTCGAGCATATGTTACAATTAGAGTTTAGCCTGAACTTGTAATCCTATAATACGATATGTGGCTCAAGAGTGTGTTCTTTGATTAAATTCCCTAAAGGATACTCTTGAATAGGAATTGACGGGTTATTGAATTGTACACCTCAAGTGTACTATTTGAATATCTATCGAAATTACAACAATGGGTAAAACTCTTGGCATAATTAGAGAATTGTGAGATGAAATGATAATGTCTCGAAAGAATATCGCATGATGAGCTCATCTATGTTTACTTGATGTATATGAAAGTTTTGTGAGAAACATGTTTGATTGAATGTATGTGTTTAAGCAATTTTGCCAAGTTGATAGAAAACATGATATTGTATGCTTAGATTTAATAAACGAGATTGGTAAGTTTAGTTTCTATTATACGAACTTACTAAGTATGTAATGCTTACTCTGTTTTATTTTTCCCTCTTTTATAGTGCTCGAAAGCTCGCAAAAGTTGGAGATCATTGGAGCATTATCACATTATCCACTAGCCTATTTTGGGCATATATAGTAAAGTCATTTTGGTATAATGACATGTATAAGCTAACTTGACCATAGATGGCTTGAATATGTGGTTTGTAATCTAGCTATTGGAATGACTAGTAATGGTTGTTTTTGATATGCTTGTAATGTCATACTATGGTAGCTATATACATGTTAAATGGTTGTTCAAATTATGCCTAACATATGGAATGTTCCAAGGTAAGATTATAAACATGTATGCATGTAATGATACGCCATGTTGAATGATAGAGTTTGCTTAATTTGAATGCTTGAAATGGTTAGTATTTGGATGTGAGTTTCAGTGCAGGTCTTTAATGTGATTTTGGGTGAGAAATGAAGTTGGAAATGACTTCTTTTTGTCTACACAGGCAGACACATGGGCGTATGCCTAGACCATGTGTGACACACAGCCTGGTACATGGGCGTGTGGTTAGGCCGTGTGTCCCCTGCACCTTAAATTTGAGAAACAGAATGCTCAGAATTGAGCACATGGGTGGAGACATAGGTGTGTGTGTCAGCCTTGTGTGCTACACGGCCCAGAACATGTGCGTGTGTCTTGGCCGTATGAAACTTGCACCTAATTTCGAAGAATTTAATTAACCACACGGCCTAGCACACAAGCGTGTGGCATGGCCGTGTACACAAGTCAGAGAGTTACACGGGGTCGAACACGGCCTGCAGCTCGGGCGTGTCCCAGGGTCACACGGGCATGTCCCTTGGACCACACGAGCGTGTGAGCCCTGTAACTTAGAAAATTTTTGAAATGTCGTGAAAAATTCTTAAAGTTTCCGATTAAGTCCCGACTTGATTCTAATGCTTATATTGGGCCTCGATGGTCCATTTAAGGGACGTTTTGAATAATCTCGAAAAATTAACAGTGAATGACATGATTTATCTGTAAATGTTCTGAAAGTTTCAGTAATGCTCTATAACTCTGTTCTGGCAACGGATACGGATCAGGGGTGTTACAAATATAGAAACCAAATTATGTTAGAAATTAAAGTATAAGGATTAAATCTCAAATTTAAGCATAATAGAAGAAACAAAATAAAAAATTAATCATTTTTCATAAAATGAAAATAGAAAAAAAGAAGGTCCAAATTTAAGCATAATAAAAAAATTAAAATTGAAAATTAACCATTTTTTCATAAAATGAAATAAAAAAGAGCTAGAAATTTTGTGCCACATGTTTTAAGGAGGAAGATCCTCCTTTAATATATAGGTATATAGATGTTAATCACACACTAAGTATTTTCATTTTTCCAATCTATTCTTTAGATAACCACTTAATAATTTGATAAATAAAATCTTTACTTTTAATTTTCTTTTCTTTAAACCCTTAACTCCAATAGACCTAAAATTTTAAATCTTAAATCCTAAAAAATAAAAATTATAAAAATTTAATTGAATAATTTTGCCTTTATTCTTGATAATCAAAATCTAAATGAAACAATAATGGTTAAAAAAAATCATTTAAAGGTCCCTTCAAATTTCACTAATGCTTCAATGTAGTAAGATTTTGATCTTTTTTAAGAGTTATTTCGTCCAATCTCACTACACCTCCATTGGAAATGCTTTCGTGCCAAATATTTGTACACATAAATTTCAAATCAAATATTGATTTGGAAAAACTAGATTCAAATTTTATTTATAACTTTAAAAAGAAGTTACAATCTCTAGATTTCTTTATTACAAAGAAAACTCATTTTATTCTTCTCTTTAGTAGAGCTCGATCCAAGAGTTGTTTAAATTTGATCTTGAAAGGATGTGTGTTGTTTCAAGTGTCAATAATAGTAAGCAAAAAAGTGAAGGTTGTATGAAGATTTCACCTAGTGAACAAATTTCAAACTAGGAGATGTATGAGATATTATGGTGTTATGGTGAGGCTTATATATATGGGTTTACAGTGAAAGAGTTTAATACATTGCCAAAAGGTTGTCTTGTGCATGGAGTCATGAATGATTAAATGAGATAAACTTTGATCACTGACAGTTACTATAATATCTTGAATTAGGGCCTAATTGGAATAGTGATTTCATTACCACAAATCCGAGATAGAAATAATTAATTTATAATTATTTTGGGTTTTATGATATGATTGCATGATTGTGTGAAAATTTCGTGAGGAAATTCTATGCATAAAGTGCTTAAGTTGAAGTTAGGGATTAAATCGAATAATTTGCAAAACTTGCATTCTAGAAGTTTTTAGTATGAAATTACTTTGGAATATTAATGAGGAGGTCTTAAATAGAAACTTGACCAATTTCTAAAATTTTGGACAAAAATGGGCTTGTACATGAAAATTTTCAAAGAAAGGTATTAAGGGTATTTTGGTCATTTGGTAATTAAAAGATTAAAAAAAGGAAAAAGATGGCAAAATATGTCCATCTTCTTCATTAGGACGAAAATTAAAGGGTTCTCCATAGCTAGGGTTTGTTTCAAGCTTCCAAGCTCCATAGTAAGTGATTCTAAGCCCCGTTTTTAATGTTCTTTACGTTTTTGGAGTCCCGGTAACTTGATTTAGCTTATGCTAGCAATAATTCAACCTAGGGTTCATATTTGGAAAAATATCCATAGGTGAAATTTGTGTATTTTGGTGTTTTATGATAGAATATGAGGTTTTAAATTATGCTAGAAAACTTGTGCTACTCGGTTTTAAGTGAAAACGAGTAAAAGGGCTTAATCGGTAAAAATACCTAATATTCATAAGTACATGTTAGAGTGTGAATTTGATGTTGCTATAGAAGGGAAAAATGATCAGAATGTCATAAAACATAAGAAAATAGGATGAGGTTTAATTTACGAGCCTTGGGGCAAAAGTGTAAATATGTGAAAGTTTAGGGGCAAAATGATAATTTTGCAAAAGTTCGTACTAAGGGCTGTTTTGATGAATGTATGTATTAAGTAAATTAATTTGGTATTATAGATCAAGAGAAACAAGATTCAATTCGTGATCGAGGGAAAAACAAAGTTTACGAGGAATAGGCTCGATTGCTAATATTTTGTATCGAAGTAAGTTCATGTGTAAATAAGGTAACACAATTTTTATTTTAAGTGATTTAATGTTATTTATATAATATGATACTTATTATCATGAAATATTATGCTTTGTGAATTATTATTTGGTAATATGCAAATTATGTGAACAACTTGATAAGTATGAGATGCTAGCAAGTATTGGTTTCTACATTTCGAAGAAGGCGATCAAAATGTGTAATTGAGAAGAATCCCGTTTGAACCTTGGGAATAGATTAGGGTACAAGTGACATGTCACTAAGATGGTTGAGTTGAGTCCAAGTTCGTGAGATGTAAGTAGGCATCCGAGCTAGTTGAGTTGAGTCCGAGTTCGTTTATGGGCGGGTTACATGGTAGCTTGGCTACATAGATTTCAAAAACTATTGAGCTTGTTTAGCTATGAGTATAGCACTTACGTGCACACTATCCGCGTATCTGAAATTTTATTCCAATGTGTTCAACGAGAGAATCCTAAGAGAATAAGGAGAGTACTTAAAACGAAAGTGATTGACGATCAATTTGTTGAAGAGGTGAAAATGGACAGGTATGAGTTTAATCCTTGGATTGAGAATTTGGTAAGACAAAATTGTGGTAAGATAGTAAGTATTCTTATGACATGAGTGTCTTAATGATGTTTATGTTGGATTGCATGATCATGTTACTTGTTATTTGCATGTGAACTTACTAAGCATTTATGCTTACTCCCTCCTTTTCATTCATTGTAGTTTTGACAAGCTGGCTTGAGAATCGGGATAGGTCGAAGGCTCGTTCACACTATCCGAAGACCTAAATTGGTAAAAATGGCTTGTATATTTTGAGTGTGGCATGTATAGCACTATACTCACTTTGTGTAAATAATCTTATGATATGGTTATGGTTTGGTAAGAAAATGTTTGGAAATGATTAGCCATTGGAATGGCCAATCTAGATCATATTTGATGTCATGTATGTTTAATGTGTTACTTAGTCCATGGAAAACCATAAAATGGTGAAATTGGTTATAAAGCAGAATCACACAATGATAGAGTGACGTGAATTGGAAAAATCACTAAAAATAGTAGAAATAGAATTAGATGATGAATAAAATATGTAATTGAAGCCTAATGAATCTATTTTCATGTGGAAGAAACAAAATAGGTAAAAGAGTTGTATTTTATAAGATATTTATATTTTTGCCTCTAAGCAATAATATTGGCTACGCTACAAGGCTTATTGGAAAATTTCATAGCTTAATCATAATATTTCTATCAGACACTAATACATTGCTTCACTCGCTCTATATACATAATGGCCCGTCCCACCATTCTTTCCGGCACAACCCTGTTATCGTCCCTCCTAGCATAGTTCCATCTCAGCTTACCTGTGACATAAAAGCACAGAGGTAAGTTCATGAGAACTTAATAAGTAAACCCTCTTTTTACCTAAATCTTATTCGAGAACTATGTTGTCAATCTCCTTTGTTCTTATCCTTCTCTTGACTGTAGTTTTTACATCCTTAAGATTCCATTCATTGCGCCGTTGGTGTCATGCTTCATTATGAGATCATAACTTGTTATTCCTATCACTGTTACCTTATTCACATTTTTCATTTTTTTCTTTTGTGATTTCTTAACCATTCCTGTTTTAGAGGGCCTTACAAACAGAATAACTTTGGCTCACCACTCACGTTGGCGCACTCTAGTTTCGTTGTTCTTACCATGTTACTATACTGGGTTAGCCATAACACTTCTTATGGAGCTTTTCTTTCAAAGTTTCCCATACTTATTGTTTCTTCAAAATACTTCATACGCTGTTTATCAGGGTTCACCATGGGTTCCTTTCTGTAATACTCCTAACCCGTATCCGTCACCGAAATAGGGTTACGGAGCATTACGAGAATTTACGTTTCAAAACTATCAAGAATTTAAAACATTTAATTCATAACATCAATCAATGCAAAACCAATCAATGACATATATATTGTCTCTTATACAATCCCTCGAGGCCATAAAAACACATTAGAAACAAGTCAGGACTAAATTGAAAACATATAGAATTTTTAGGAAAAAAGATGAATTTTTTTAAACTACAGGGGTTACACGGCTGAGACACACGCCTGTGTCTTAGGCTGTGTGGGTAATCGAAGTAGGGACACACGGTCCTGTCTGTGCTAGTGTAACTCTCTGACTTGGGTCACACGGCTAAGCCACATGCCCATGTACTAGGCCGTGAAATTCTCGAAATGCAACCTTTAAAAACCTAGAAGGATACATGGCCGTGTCGCATGGCCGTGTGTCACACAAGGCTAAGACACACTCCCGCATCTTAGGCCGCGTGGATAAGAAATAGGCCAATTTCAAGTCATTCCTTTCACCCATTTCAAGCTCACACCTACAAGACATTTGCATATACAATCAAGCTTTTAAACATACCAAAGCATGCATGTTAAGACCAATTCAATAGGTTATTTATCCATACAACCAATATGCCAAAAGGCACCTCAAACATAATTCATCAACTCAACCTAAACATGTGCACATTTACCATTTATCAACTAATTTGTTTCCATGCCAAAACATATCACAATTTATACAAATCAACCATACCATATTAGATTCATGCCATATCTAAATAACCTTACCATGTTGACCATTCCTCACATGCATCATAACCAACTAAATGAAACAAACCAACCATTCCCAAATGGTACCAAACAACCGACATTTATATACCATCTTTACAAGCCAAACATAACAACATCTCATCAAACACAATTCACCTATACATGCTATTATAACCTTGATGAAGATATCAAATCTACCGATATAATCGTTGGATAGTGTGATAGATCTTCGATGAGCTTCCATCCCAATTGAGCTTCCGATAATCTGTAAAGTAAAGGAAAATAATTACGTAAGTAATGAATGCTTAGTAAGCTCGTATAAACTATAAACATAAGATTCCATTTTACTATGAGCTTTATAGATTAAATATAAACCTATACCATTGCCTTAAGATTTATCAACTATATAACCATCAATTCATAAATGAGTAAGAATATCAACATCATATATATATTTCAATCCTAACATCATAGGATTTTATAAATCATTATACACTATCATTAACTTTTTCATAAAACTATGAATTACTTCCTTTACTTACTTTCCATTTCATTTACTAAGCATAAACTTAAATAACAACATCAATTCACTAGTTAGTATATTTATTCACCTCAGGTAAGTTCATCTATAATATACATAATTTCTCATATATATAAATACACCATTCAACTCATTAATCCCTTTTTCATCATATCACATTTCAATAATGATATTACCGTTTCATTACTTTTTTTATCTGTTTCATTTGTATAATACCAGACATAAGCATAAACCTCAATCATAATCTCAAGCTTGACATAAAGCCTAATCACCATCATCAATACACAAGTTAGTGCATTTATGTATATAACTCATTTGGGGTCAATCACATGATAAACCTTTTATAAGAAAATACACCTTTGAATCTTACCACCTTTTCATGAACATAAGCATATTTCCATTTGGTCACTTACCATTTCAATGTATATCATTAATATTAAACATGACATAATGCAACCATAAGCTTAGTATAAACTTAAGCATCATCCACAATCTCAACTGATGAATTATTTATGTTCAAATCAATATTCAATAAATAACAAATCTTTTGAATTCATTAAATAGATTATATTATTGAGATTTTCAACTTGAAGAACGGTTTTCGGATAGAAGTACATCATTATTCCACCCAAAACACACCCGAAACTCACATGAGCCAATCCCTCCAGCACACCAATGCTCAGAAGAGCTAATCCAACCAACACACCAATACTCATAAGAGCTAATCCAACCAAAACACCGATGCTCATAAGAGCTAATCCAACTATCACACCAGTGCTTATAAGATCTAATCCAACCAGCACACCAATAGATAGTATAACACAAGAGTTCGCAACAAATGGTGAACCTTGGTTTACTCGGGTAACATGAATATACGTCACTCCACAACCTTCTACACTCCAACCCCCCTTAACACACCAAATTATGACTATACTCTATCCCGTGTTCAAGCCAATCCGAACATCAATTTCAATTACATTACTCAAATAATCATTCAATATCAACAAATATATTTACCTAATATGTCATGATATAAAAGTTAACAATTCATATAGATATTAAATTTTTGAACCGTATGAACTTACCTGGCTAAATTGCAGAGATGTCAAAGTATAGGGGCATTTTGATAATTTTCCATTCTCCTTGATTTTCCACTCGGTCTTGATCTAAATTAATAATTTCATTCAATCTATCAATTTAGACAGTAAAATAATGTATTTTATGCAATTTAGTCATTTTTGACATTTTTACAAATTTGGATTTTTCTGACATGAATATATTTTTCTGACTCGGATTCGTGGTCCCAAAGGTCTAAATCGGGCTGTTATAATAGTTTAGGCTTAAGGTTGAAAGTGAACCAATACTATAAGACAGTATTGACCCAAAACTTATAACAACACTTAAGGTGATTAGAAAGATAGGTAAACCGTGACCCACTATCTATATGGAGATAGAAACCAATCGGTATAAGGGTGAACGCCATACTTGTTAGAGTGATAAGTTCAAATGAATCAAATTGACACCACAAGAATAACTTAATAAGTCAATTGAGTCACAAAAGAACAAAGGGAGTTGAATAACTCACAATTGGTATAATGTTCATAAAAAGAGTCAAAAGTTGTACCTTCAAATGTTTACAAAAAAAAACTATTTATAGGCTCTAAGATGCCTATTGAAATTCGGCATCTATGGTGTTCACACACAATTAAAATGTTCACACTTCAATAATAGATTTGGTTGTTGAATGCTTCTCCAAATCCGAATAGACACATTCCTTCCCCAAATCTATTCATGAATGCTTAGTCAAGAAGAAAGCGTCAATTCCATGAATGATCAGCCCTATATCTTCCTTCACTCCCCTTAGCCGTACATGAATGTGAAGGTTCCATGCATGTCCCTTAATTCTTGCATTAATGACATTGTAGATGCATGGATGAGTCAATGATTCTTCAAATTCATTCCCCAAGCTGATGCATGAGCATTGTTGTTCAATGTGCAGAATTAATGTAGCTTCTCCTCCTTTGGACGTGCATGTATGCTGAGCATGGAAGAAAACTCCATATGCCTTGAATGTTCATATATCTTGCATGGAACATGCACCTTCAATTAATTAGACGCATTAATGATGGACTGGTTCATGAATTGCAGCATGTATCTTGTAAATTCGTTCCTCCCATTATGCATGCATGTTGTTAATTCAATAAGCTGAATTTATGTGTCATTTCCTCCCTTGGACGTTCATAACTTTATCCTTGTATGTATAGAAGTTGATTGGTCAAAGTGAGGTGTGAACATGGATTGATTCCACCTTGGGAAGTCAAATGTGTAGCTGACATTTTATTGTTGTTCCTTAAACAAGCTTGCTATCCAGCCAACCTACAAGATGCATTTAAAGTCAGCTTAAATTCACTAATAAGACATGATTTAACATCATTTAATTTATCTAAACTTTAGACACAATTTATGATGTCTGAACAAGACACATTAAAATGATATACTAAGTAAGACATAATTAATAGGCTTAAGACACATTAAAATGTTGTACTAAATAGGACACAATTAGTAAAATTATGACACATTAAAGATGTTCAGATTAATGCATATTTAAGCCCAAATTAATTTATGACACAAATTAAAGACTTAAATTATAGTAACTAAAATAACTAAAAATAAATGAATTAAAGTCCTTATTTTCCAGCAGCCAAATTAACAAACTGAAATTAAAAGCTTTATTTTGCACTTGGGCCCTTTGTGCTTGGGCCAATTCCGATGTCGTCGAATTGTATCATGACATGATGCGGCCAGGATCGCATCAAGACCTATGTGACTTAAGCATTCCCTTTACATGATCCTCTTGAATTGCTAATAATTAACTTGTTGAATGTCTTTAATTCACATTACTGTATCTATATGATTTATATTGATGGTAACATAATTGAGTATTTGGTCATTTGGATTACCTCTAGATTTGTTAGTCCTTTTAACTTAATGAACTAGGTAGATTTACTCTAGGAGTTTTCAAGTTATTGAAACATCAATCATAAGTTGCATGTGAGATGGGGTCGATACAAATTTAATATTTGCTTTCCAAGTTTCTTAGTGTTTAACATAACCCAAGGGACATCTTTTGCATGTTTGTTGTGTTTAGAATTGCTTTTGCTTGAGGACAAGCAAAAAGGTAAGTGTAGGGATTTGATCTGTCATGAACTATCATGTCTATTTGTATCTATTTGCACTTATTTTAGCATGTTTTCTAGAAAAATTGAGCCATTTTCATGGTAATTTATGTTTTTAGAGTTTAAGCATTAAAAATATGGTTTTTAGTAGTTTTTATGTTATTTTATATTTAATAAAGATTATGTGGTTATGTAGGATGAATCAGGAGTTGAAGATGCAACTTCAGGATGAAACTATAGCAAATGTCATGACAACACAACATGGAAATTGTGACACCAAAGAAAAATGCAAGGAAGGGCCAAAATAGACTCCACATTGTGACAAAACGTACCTAACATTGCGAAATCGTGATGAATTCCTGTATGCGTTGACTTCGATATTAAGGGAAATTCATGGTCATTTTCCAATTTTAAACCCTAATTGTTGTATTAAACGAATGGGCAATTTGGTCTTTGGATTCCTTACCATATAACCAACATTTTATTCAAAATTAAGGAAGTTGTTCAGTAGTTAGTAGATTAGTTTTAGGTTAGGTTTAGTTTTAGGTTAGGTTTTCCCTTAGGAAAATGTTAGTAGAGTAATTTTGTATTATTTTCTTTTTATTTTGATATTTTATTTTATTTTTATTTTTAATTGAATTTTCTATTGTCTATTAAAATCTACATTCGGTGACGATTCAATATTTCGCTATCAACCAAATTTTATTAATGAGAATTTTCTCCACTCAATCACTTTTATATTTTATTTGTTGTTCATTTGATTTAGCGCTTGTAAAATAATGAGATTGATCTTTGGGATGAATTTTTTTAATAAACTAATTATTTAGTTAAGTGTTTAATTCAATTCATTTGGGTTGTTATTTGATTTCGCCAAATTGCTAATATACTAGAATTGATGCCTCTAGTAGATCATCTAGACAAATGAGATCGAAAGTAGATTTTGCCATGTATCGATTTGGTAGATATACCTCTAAGTGAGGCCAATAGGGTAACTTAGATTGTAATCCTTAAATAAGAATTGACTGAGAGGGTATTCCTAAGTAAGAGTAGTAAACAATTCAGTTGGGTTAGGAATTTAGCTTAATTAGTAATTAATTAATTGATTTTGCATTGTTTAATTGAGAAATAGGAATTTGTTTAGTAGTTAGTAAATTAGGATTAGTTTTATTTCAATATGATTCTGTATTCGCACTACTAATTTGTAACTCGATTAGATTAATACTTGGTTTTGAATAATTAATTTAATAACAACATTTACCAATTTTGACAATCCCTTGGGTAAGATCCTCAAAATATTTCTGTATTTCATTGTAAATTTAAAACTATATTACAATTTGACCTGTACGCTTGTAGTACGCCGCACTTCTATATGTTTAATTGCATTGTTTATCTACCTTGATGCACACACACCTATGGGCAATTAGCCAACTATCATTCAATTACAAGATAATTTTTCTTTCTTTTAAGAAATCTCTTTAGTGAAATCAACATGACAACGTTTCCTTAGGGCAAGTCCATTTCATGCCATCACAAGAGGTTATCGGTGGAGGCTGTGGGTCTTATTTATGGACATTCTCTTACTCAATCTTTTAAAAACATGCAAGGTTTTTAATGTCTGGTTTCAATCATGAATGATTAATAAATGCATGACAAGTACATGTGACATGTTTTTCCTAAATTATATGGAATGCTTATCATACATATACATGAACATACTTTACAGTCAATTTAAATATCATCATGTTATCACAGAAAAATATAAAATGAAATGACTTTGACTAGCAAAAAATTTCATGATTCCATCCTAGAAAATAGAAAAAAATAAAATTACAATTATTACCCCAAAGCATACTTTGGGTGTTCTCGGTGAAACAAATATCCTACTTTTTAAGGTTTTTCCCTAAAACCACAAATGACTTGAAAAACAATGAATGGATCTCTTGATGAACTTTTATAGCCACCATAGACTTCCACTACTACCATGATTGATGTTGTTGTCACTGTTGCCAACGCTAACCACCGTTGACCATTGTTGAGCCACCGCCACCAATCACTATCGTCGAACCACTGAAAACCTTCCATCATCGAACCACTATCGGTCTTTTACCAATTGCCTATGTTGGGTTTGCATTGTCTCGATCAGTCTAGGATGCATCTCGGTTTTTCAGGATTTCTCAAAAAAATTCAGTTACTTAATACTTATGTTTATTTCTGACTCATATGAATTATTCTAAAAAAATAAATAAAATAATTCCTACATGGAGATGATAGTCCACGATCTAATTACATATCCCAAGAAAATTATAATTATAATTACAACCACTTTAAATTCCAAGAATCATAATTTTGGTCAAATTACTTTATTATATAAATAATAAAAATAATAAAAATACATTCATTTACATACAAAACCCTAAACATGGTTATAAATATAAGAATGTCACATCTTATCAAAAAGTAACCAAGCATGAAGAAGAGAGAAATTTCGATATCGATTTATACTATAAACATAACACAACCTGACTCTATTACCAATTTTTGTAATATATTTGGTTTAAAAAATGGTTTTCTGTCACAGCAAAAAATAAAAAATTTGAAAATCGAGCTTTGTGCAAGAAGTACCTATGCTTTATGCGAGACAGATCTTAGACATTCCTGATTTTCAACCGAATGACCTTTTTCGCTATTCTCACACCACCAATTGCTTCGGGTGTGGGCTCGAACAATCACAAATCAAACATAGAACTATATATATATATATACTTACTTTCAGTAGGAAAGTAAATCTCTCTCTATAAAAACCGCTAAAATTGTTATTTCTTAAAAATTGAATAAATACTTAGAAAATAAATTCTAAATATTTTTGGGCAAAATAACAATATCTCAAAATTGTGTTTTTATCCCTACCAGTGCCGTCTATTTATAGGAAGAGGTTAAAAAATCATTGTTAAATTAGTAGAATACAAATAAATATTTATTTGATAGAAAAACAAGTCCCCTAGTTCTATTAGGAGAGAGGGGCAACTAACCTTAGTTAATTATATTAGGGTTGTCGTCCCTCATACACATTATGAGGGGTTATAGGCCTCTCATGTGTCGGGTCTAATTATGTGCTTCCTAGACTTTTAACCCAACATTTTATAATTTAATATAACCCAATACATGTTTTTTTTTATTTCCCCAAATAAATATTATTTATTAAATTAAATTTTTAATTAAATAATTTTTTCAACCAAATTCTAATTTTGTTAAAATCGTGGCAATTTTACCATAAAAGAATCTATGAAAATATATATTTAATTTCCATATTCAACGTATTCATAATGACCTATTAATTTAATTTAATTTTCAAATTACAATTATTTAAGTAAAAAATAATTTGAAAAATTTCAACTAATTCTCAAGTCCTTTCCATACTTAGTGAGAAACCACATTCATTTCTGTATTCTTTAACTTTATCATTTCTATCCATTTATGTTTATTTGATTCAACATGCAATTCATTTCTAGTTTCAACGAGCTAGCAGAGAGGCCAATTAGACATATGTAATTACAGCTCAAATGATTTACAATTAAGTTCCACCTTTTCCACTATTAATTATAAACTCATTTAGCCACGAAGTCATTCCATTATAGTATCATGATTGAGCTCTCTCCAATTACATACCATTACGAAAGCTACTTGATCAATGTTCATCCAATGACCTTGTCATAAATGTTCCCCATATAGGACATCCTTAATCTATTTGGAATAAATTCATTCTCCAAATATGATCATATTTTATCTCATGGTAACTCTTTCACTTTCTTTCATGAAAAGTCAATTACTATTGAAATAGTAATTAAGTCATTCATCACAAAGATAAATGACCTGTGCCTACGTTTACTATTCATCTTTCTCGTAATGCCAATAATAGTATATCATTTACCCATTTCATGGGCTATGAATTCCACTATTGTGAATGGTTGTAGATATTACAAAAGTCCTATACCCAACGCACCAACTTTTGGTTCATTATCTATTTGAACTTAGGCTTTTACTTACATCAAAGTATACAAGTCACGCATACATAGTCCACCATCCACTCAGTATTAAGGTATGCCACACTATGAATGTCACAAGTGAATAAATTTATGAACGAATTCAGGATCTATTTTACTTGGGTCCTATCTGATATGCTATCAGTCTAGTTAGCCACATTTATATCTCTATCTTTTGGGAGTCATCACTTTGATGCTTTTAGTCTCCCTAATTGGACATGATAGACAACATATTAGTCTTTTAATCAGTTTTCTCATTTCTAATTAAACTAAAGACATGTTTAGGTCCATCTACTAATAAAAATTATCTTTCCGTATTTGAATCCGACCACATAATACTGCTTAGTATTATTTAAATATTAGATAACTAGTGAGCTAATATTTGCTTACATTTTTGCTTTGTGTGCAAAATTCATTTATGACAATATACAAAGGGTATTAATGGAATTCATGGATAATTTTATTAAATCAATCTATTCGAAAAAAATATAAGTATACAAATGAATATACTAAACTTAGGGCATCTAATCCAATAGTAACTACATTGTGAAGTTCAGTTATTTGCTTGCAATAAAGTTGTTTTCTAGACTTGACTTCTTGTTTGATTCCAAACCTTGGTTGAAGAATTGGATTAGTTCCCTTCCCCCAAAGATTAAAGACTTTGTTTGGAGGTGCCTTAAGGATTATGTGTCGTGTAAAAGTAATCTATCAAGTAAGGGGGTGCCTTTTTATCTCTCTTGCATTAGAAGCGGCTTTGTCGAAAGTTTAGATCATTTGTTGCTTAAATGTCCTTTGGTTGTACTCCTATGGCAGTTCAGGGTGGGTTTGAATGGGCAATGCGTTTACATACGATTAGTGTAGAAATAACGGTGGCAGTGAAATTAGATACTGTAGAGTAAGACAAAAAGTAAACTAAACACATTACACCGCATCCTACCCGCCCATCCAAACCCATCCTTAGTGGTAGCTTTATTTCATTCTCATCTACATATTTGGGATTCATTCCCACCTTTTTTTTAGCTCGTACTTTGCCTGATGATTCGACGCTAGCAAGTAAAGGATCTTATGATGGGTGCATGAAGAGGATCTGATGGTCCAATTAGTTTACTGTCCATTACTCGGTGATTTGTTCTGTTATGCTTTCTTTAATCAATGATATTGTCGTTTTCTTTTCTTTTTCTTTTTCTTTTTTTTAAAAAGAAAAGCAGTAACTAACTTCTAAAATATTGTTTGATTTTACTTAAAACATCTATAAAATTTGTCATTTGTAAATTAAAGGTTAGTAAGTAGATATTTTCAAATGTAAAATTTGCAAATATTGATGTTGTGTGTGTTTTGAAAAAAATTAATTTTAAATGAATAAATATAAATTTTATCTTATGTTAATTAGATAAAAATAAATTTTAACAAATAGATAAATAATTAATTAGAGTGATAATTTTAAAAGTTCAAGTTATCTTTTTAATCTAATTTAATTTTTTATAATGAAAAAGTGTATATAATTTGAAAATTTTTATCATACTTGTCATGAAATGAAATTATCTTGTTTTATTCTCTCTTATTAAAAGATACAGAAATAATTATCTAGGGATAAATATTAAATTTATATATAAATTTAGGTGTAATATGTAATTTGATAAATAGATTTTAGTTTGGTGCGATCATACTCATAAAAATTGAATTGCGGTTCATATATATATATATATGAAATTTTAATTTAGATTCAATATACACTTTTAAAAAATGAATACATATATTAACTTTCATATTGAATTAATATAATTATTTTTGTAGACAATATATTAACTCTTTTTTTGAGATCAAATACATGAATCCTTTATTAGATAAAAAAAAAAAAGAGGCCTAAAACACAAACATAGAGTTTAAGGAAATTCGAAACAAAAATAAAACGACCCAAAAATAAAAGAAGAAAAAACCTGGATCCAAAGGGTTGCTTTAGAACCGTCCTCTAACCCAGCTGTTATCAAATAATTCCCCCGCTCCTGAAAAGCTACAAAAAGTCATAGGGAAATTGTAAGGACAGTCTTCATCATAATTACTTGCCATTATTTCCTTCATCAGAAAACAAAAAATGTCTTCATTACGCATTGGTTTGCCATCTCCCCATCTTTCCTTCTATTCTCGATTCAGTTTCTCTTTAGCTCTTCAGTACCTTCAAGCATTCATGGATTCTGTCCATCGCCTATCTGCATCCACTTCTTTCGCCACGAAAGAAGGAACTTCATTCATCAGATAAGTTGTTTCTCTCCTTTTCAGTCTCTCTGTAGCTAGAATATGACCAACCTTGTTTGATTCTCTATAGGTAAATCGAAAAACATAAGACCCGGAACTTGAACATAGTTGCTTTGAATCGTTGATAAAAACTTCCTTAGCTTGCAGTTTACGAATCATCGTATGTGCATCTCCTTCTATTTCAACCGCCTTCAGTCCCAAATTTAAACCTAGATGGATCACCTGGAGACACGCCATCGCTTCTATCGCAAAAATAGATGGTATATTCTCATGCATGACTGTTCTTGAACAAATAACCTCTCTTTTTTTTTTTCGTTTCGAACCACTAACCTAAAGCAAGACTCTTTCCTTTGCCTATTAAATGCAGTGTCGAAATTGATTTTAACCGTTGAACCAGTCAGAGTTGTCTATCTGCCCATGATGGGCCCACTCCCTGGTAAGTGATTATTCAAGCCATCAAGTTCCTTAAGGTAACTGAACAAGAAATCCACTAATTGAGAACCTTTTTTTTGCTCACCCTCGTGAATAAACTTGTTTCTCGTCGTCCATATCGCCCATATTGCACATGCTATCAATCTGCACTTAAAAAAGGAATTTGAATCAAATATGTTTTTAATCCAATCTTTCTACTTAATATTAGCATCTGTTATAGGCCAAGTAACATTTAGTTTCTCCCATGTCTCCTTTGATGTAGGGAATTCCCCAAACAAATGCTTCCTATTCTCTACTCCATTTTGGCATCTTCGGCAAGTAGCGGATCCTAGCATTCGTCTATAGTGAAGGTTGCTAAAAGTAGGCAGATAGTTACAGAAGATTGTCCAGTTTGTAATTTTAATCTTAAGAGATAGATCTAGGTTCCACAATTTTTTTTTGTAAAATATTCTATAGCTTTGTTGTCTTTGGGTTTATTCATCTTGTAAGAGAAATTTATGCCCACTACGTACAGAATACTCCCCTGTTGGCTCACCACGCCAGATGATATGATTTTCATGCGGATTCATAGATAAAGGAATGCATAAAATTCTTGCAGCTTCCTCCTCCGGAAAGGTATTTCGAATCATCTCAACTTTCCATTTTCTTGTGTTGACATCAATCAAGTCTGCAACTTTATTTAGGCTCAAAACAGAAACCATGTTTTGAAATTTGAAATTTTCATTGCCAGGGACCCAAGCATCACCCTATATAGTCACTTGCTTGCCATCCCTTATCCTCCAACCCAAACCCTTAAGAAGCCCTTTTGCAGCCCATAAGTTCTGCTAGGTAAAAGAAGGTAGATTTCCTAACCTGTAATTTAAGAAATCTATTTCTTTAAAATATTTGGCTTTCAAAGTTCACACTAGTAACGAATTAGGATTACGTAACAAACGCAATCTTGTTTGGTCAATAATACAACATTAAAATGTGAAAGATTTCGAAAACCTATACCTCCTTCTTCCTTAAGTGCACACAAAAACCTTCAATCGCACCAACGTATGCCTTTCTTCCCATGATTATTTTTCCATCAGAAAGTCCCTATTATATTCTCCATTTCCATATAAAAGGAGATAAAAGGACTTCGGCAATAGAAAGCAAAACATTGCGTATGTTAGAATTGCTTGCAAAATAGCTTTGATGAATACCTTTTTTCCACCTTGTGAGAGATGTCGTATGCTCCAACTATATATATTAACTTAAAATCATGTTAATTTTATAATGTTATTGGTGATTTGTGAAAATTGAATCAAATTAGAATTTGATATATAAAATCACACAAAATCAAAATTCATATATGATATTAATAATTAGATTAAAGTTGAAGTATGATTTTGATATTTATCCCTAACTATTTATTAATGAAATATTCTCATAAACCGGTGGTCCGGCGGGGCCTAATTCGAACATCTCAGACAAACCAGTATTGGACCAGTATTGGACCGGGTTAGGCCTACGGGTCAGCCGTCCATAAACAGGTATAGATTTTATCAGTTTTAGAGGGAAGCAAAAAGGCCTTAAAATCGAATGGCTCAAATTGGAACAACGCTTGGGCTCTCTTCCACATCTTCGTCTTTCATCAATGGCGGAGCTGGAGACCCACGCTCCCTCTCATCCATTTTCTCTTTCAGACCCCTTACTAAACTCACGACCGCAAAGTCTTCTTCTTTTACTAGTTGCAGAGCTTCATGGCAAGAGGTCTCTTTCTGTTCTTTCTTCATTAGGGTGCAAATTCTATCTGTTTCGACTTTTAATTTTATTGAAACAAATAACATTTTATTATGTTTGTTTTCAGCTGGTGGGAGTGCTGGTGTTTTCAGCAGTTCCTTTCACGGCGGTCAAAGCCATCGCTAATAGCCCTCTAGGCGAGGCCCTGCAGAGGCAATTGTTAAAGAGGAAGAAGGAAGCTCTTGCAAATTCTTCCAAGTTCCAGGCTTTAGCTCAGAAGGCAAGAAATGAGAGGTAATATTCTGCTTCTGGCTTAAAACTAATCCTTCGCTTATATAAGCTTGCGTTGCGAGTTTGAAACCAAATAAGAAATATACTTGAATTGTTAAGGTGCCTATAATAATTAAATATTATATATGGTTTTTTTAGGCAAAACTATAAAATTTCTACTGCACTAAGCTTATCTAAAATTAAAGGCAACCTTCTGGATATTAAACATTTCATTTTAGTTGATATGGTATATAAATCTGTTAATTTTGAATATCGGAGTTTTAAAGATTAAAGCTAATTGAATTAGAAAATATAGATAGCTTGGATATGTTTAGCCGGATTGGCAATGCCTATTTATAGGGAATGGTCTCAAAGCTTACTAAGCAACCCGTATGACACCTATCTATCGAGTGTCTTATGCTGGTTGCTATGCATGCAACCACTTGACGCCTAACAAGCAAGGACTTGCAATAGGGGTACAACAACTATGAACTTTGAATTTCTAAAAGGATAATTAAATGGTATGACAGAACACAATAATAAAAATACTCTTTTGTAAAAAAAATAAAAATGAAATTGATACTTTTCAAAATTATTTTTGAATTTAAAAACATCAATCTTAGAAAGCACTTATATGAGTGTAGATGTGTGGCACATTCTCTAGAGCATTCTTCAATTACAAAATCGATGAGAGGCCTAAATGTGCCATGTGGGTAGAGTACGTCCATATTATGGAATGATATGCATGCAATCTTTATCTTATTTTCTCTAACAAAAGAAGGGTTCTAAAGATTTATTTCATAAGGTTCTTGTAAACACTATCACTAGGTGATAGTTCAAGTTCAAGTTCGAGTACACAAGATGCATACCATTATGCATATCACTTTAGTTCACCAGTTCATTAATTTGAATGTGGGGATTGTTGTAAATAATTCAAATGAACCATGCACAAATACATAGGTTATTCATTTCAAACTGTGGCATTCTCCGACACACAAGCGAATAAATGTCAAGCGGTGGCATGCAAATCAATCACCATAGTCATATTGTTGTGTAGAATGCTTGAAACCATTGCCTGTAAATGGGTTCTGTTAATTCAGCTAAATGATACAAGCATTTTACTTTTCTTAGTTCAATAACTTTAGCATTCTTTCTCTATCTCTCATCATTTCCAGGTATTCAAAATTTATATCGTAGTATATGCCGCATCTTGTAAAGTTGGAGATTTAGCATAGTTCTTTTGATCTTTGTAGTTCTTGTGCAAGGTTATGGAGATTATTTATGGTTGAATCTTGGAAACTTGATATTATTATAGTGTTGCTTGCATAATTCGAAGACGGCAAAAATTGGTTTTAAGAATGATAGTCTTACTAGGGTTAAGCCTTTAAAGTTCTCTAATCTCTACTATCTTGATAATGTTTAATCATATTAATTAGGTTTATTATTTAATTAGAATCATAACACTATTTGTGTTTTTTTTTTTTTTGGTCTAGTTGAATGCCAATGATAATCTTTGGTGGAATGCTTTTGTGTCTGTAATGATATTAATTAGTGTGCTTTGTTTGCTTCATTATTCATTTAGAAGCCGGCTCAGATTTAATCTCCTTAGTTACATTTATAAATTAAAATTGTATTCATATTAAGTAAATATGTTTCTTATAGCATGTACCTCTGACTTTTTCAGCTTCTGGTATGGAGAAGACCGCCCTCGCTGGCTTGGTCCCATCCCATATGACTATCCTGAATATCTAACTGGAGAACTGCCTGGGGATTATGGTTTTGATATTGCAGGTCTGGGCAAGGATCCTGTGGATTTCCAGAAGAACTTTAAGTACGTCAACATTTCTTTCAATTCAATTTCCTCTGAAGTCATGGCTTTTTAAGATGTTTACAGTGAAAGTGACTGTGTTCAGTATGATGTAAATGATATAACACTTGTTATGACTTTAATTCCTAATAGGATTGTTGGGGTTAAAATATGCTTCAAGTCCTTGTACTCATTGTAAATTTGAAATTTAGCCCCTCTATTTTTATTTCAAGGAATTTGATTGTTAACATTATTAAAATTCTTTTGTTACACTCAGGTTCATTACAATGTTTATTTTTGTTACATGGCTACCAAGTGAGTATTTTTTTTATTTCAAAGTGTCAAACTAGTGAATGTAACAGAAGAATTGTAATAGTGTTAACAATTGGACTTGAATTTTGAAATCTAAAAAGTAGAGAGACTAAATTCTTTGAAATAAAAGTAGAGGGGGTAAATTCCAAATGTATGAAGATTATAGGGATTTGGGGTATATTTTAACCGAATATAGGGTACCTCTTCTAAACTTCATTCAGATGCTTGTATTATTATTGTTATTATTACTATTATTATTTTTTGGGGAGGGGGTGAAGGAGGTCAAAATAGTTCACAATGTTAAACACCAGTTCCATGGTGATAGGATTCCTCAGTTAAATTATCATGAAATTTAGTAGACGATGATGGTTTGAATTGAAGTAGATAGTTTTAATTATTAAATGATCAAATGCAATCTCTATTATGCAGTTTCGAAATTCTTCATGCTCGTTGGGCTATGCTTGCTGCCCTCGGTGTTGTGGTTCCTGAAATATTAGATCTGCTTGGAATCTCTCACTTTGCTGAGCCTGTTTGGTGGCGGGTGGGCTATTCGAAACTTCAGGTTGTTAATCTGTACCAGTTCATTAACTATCTTTTACAGATAATCTGGAATGTCTAAGTCTTATTTAATCTTAGGTAGTTCCCTTGGTTGCGACTTTATTGTCAAATTTTTAGTGCTAAAGGGGGTTTCTAGTTAATGCATAATCTGCTACTTTAAGAAGATATATGTTGCAAGGCTTTTCCTATATTCTAATATGTTTCATATACCGATTACCGTTTTAGAATATATGAAATTTTCATTGCTACATTTTTTTTGGTATGTGTGGAGATTCACTGCAACTGAGACTGTAGGAAATAGTCATTTTTCTTCTCAAAAAGATCACTTCAACCTATCCTAGAATCCAAACTTGAGAAATCTAAGTTGAAGTTTCAAATTTGTTTACTTAGAAAAAAACAACATATCAACATATCCGTTAAATGTGCTTGTTGATTTTTGTGAGGGAGAAACACTGGACTACCTTGGCATCCCGGGTCTACACTTAGCTGGAGGGCAAGGAGTGATTATCATTGCTATCTGCCAGGCCCTCTTGATGGTAATATCTTTTCAGCAATCTCATTGTTCTGATCCCTTGCCTTCATAAATATCATTTATGCAATAGTTGGGAAAAGAGAGACTGTTAAGGATTGTGCAATTTTATTTTTATTTTCATTTACACTTAAGGTGTGCTTGGTTGGGTGGAAATGTGGAAAGAAAACAAAATTTGAGTATGTTTAGTTGGGAAGAAAGGTGAAAAAAAGGAAATAGGAGAGATGATCATTTTCATTCTAAATATAAAAACCAATTCTTTCATATTGGAATGATGAGAGGAGAGAAAATAAGAGAGAGAGATGTGAATATTAGCTTAAACTTATGCATTTTTTAAATGTTTTACTTTTTTTCCATTTAATTTTTCAAGTCTACTAAGCAAATGACGGAAAGAAAATTACTTTGTTCATTCTTTTTTTTCATCTTTCCTACCAAGTACATCTATGGAAAGAAAAATTATATTTTTGATCTTTTTATTTTCCTACCCTTCAATTTTTTATCTTTCTAATTTTTTTTCCGCTCTACCAAGGAAAGATTTAATGTTTCAATAATTGGAGGTTTTGCCGGTTACTATTTGATTGCAATATAGGTTGGACCAGAGTATGCAAGATATTGCGGGATAGAGGCATTGGAGCCTCTGGGGATTTACTTGCCAGGCGATATTAATTACCCGGGAGGAGTGTTATTTGACCCATTGAAGCTGTCAAAAGACCCAGTAGCTTTTGAGGAGCTGAAGGTGAAGGAGATTAAAAATGGGAGGCTAGCCATGGTTGCTTGGTTAGGCTTTTATTTCCAAGCAGCTTTGACAGGTAAAGGTCCAGTTCAGAACCTAGTTGAGCACCTCTCTGATCCATTTCATAATAACCTATTTTCCCTTCTTAATTCCATGTCAAATACATAATTCTCAATACAGAATCATAGATATAAATACTTTGTAAACCACTTTTTAGTTTTATCTTACTATATATGTATGTAAATGACTATTACTTTCTTTCTAAATTTGACATGGGTTTGTATCTAGGGATGATAGAGATGGGATTATTTTATTTTATTTTATTGTTTTAATAAGCTACAGATGCAATTATAATAGTAATTATTAAAATGAACTAACTGATTAATAATCAAAATATATTTGAAAATAAAAATTAACAAATAAAAAAATTTGAAAAGAATTTATTACATGATAAGATTTGAATTTCAAAAATTTAAAGTTTTTGTGTATTTTTCCTATTAAACTAAGGTATTATTGGGAATGTTAATGATTTTTAAGTACAAGCATTTGAATTAATTTAAAATTATTATTCGAATAATTAAAATTAAAATTTAATTTCACCTAACTTTTTAAGTTTATTTTTTGAATGAATATAGTTGGATTTATTGGGAAACAAACTAATCCAAAATACATAGAAAGGCCAAAAGATTCGACCCAGACCCAGACCCAGTAAAATCATTACCTGAGGCAACATAAGTTAAATCCCATTAACCTACAAACTCTTCATTTTCCCGAAACCCCCCTTTCCTCTTCATTTTCCCGAAAACCTACAACTTCAGCAAAAACAGAACTAGAACGACTCCCATTAACAAGATAGCCCACTCCTTGGATGATCTCTTTCCACCATCTCCACGGCGTAATCAGGTACTCTTCCATTTTCGTTACTACGTTCTCCATTTCTTAAACCTTTTGCTAACAGATTTGCCACTTCATTCTTCATTCCTTTGCCATATAGAAACTTGCTTATCTAGAAATCCTGCTTAACTGTAAACAGTCTTTAATGATAGCACCGATCTCCAATTTATCTTCCTCTTTCATTTCTAGGTTTTTCTATTACTGATAGAGCATTCCCCTTTACCTCTATAGCCATAACCCCCAAATCCATCCCCATTTGAAGCCTTTGAACACATGCAATAGCCTCTGCAACAAAAATCGAAGGAGCACCCACATTTTAATAACCCTAGACCCCTTTGAATCCCGTACAACGATCCCAGAGCAAGGCCTATGTTCCTCCTTATTGTTGCGATATCAAAGTTGATTTCCACAAAGGGAATCTCCGGGTGGTTTCCACCTCTCTACCACCCTCGGTTTGACAAGTAAGTATATCTTCAGCCCATCCAATTCACTCAAATAGTTTCTTACAAAATCTGCTGTTTCTAACGCCGTTATTTTTTTCTCTTTTGCACCCATCTGTTTCTTGTTGTTCATATCGCCCACAATCCGCAAACAAAAAAATACGACACTGATTCAAGGAATTATTTTCAAACAACCAGGTAATCCAACTCAAAAAATCCATGTTTTCAATTGAGTTTGGCCACTTACAGTTTAAATGTTGCCAAAACTGTTTTGACACAGAACAATCTTGAAAGATATGTTCTCTAGATTCCACCGTTTTAGACAAACATGACAGATGGCATTTGTAGTTAATCTTCTGTAGTGTAGATGACTGATTGTAGGGATGAAATTCATGAAGCATCTCCATTTTGTAATCTTCAACTTTGATGGGAGATTAACTCCTCATAGTTTCTTGTAAAATTCCTTGAGTTCTATCTGGTTGTAAAATATATTAGCCTCCCTTGATGAATCATCTATTAAATCTGCCACCATCATATTATCAGAAATATTCTCACTATTTTGCAATCGGTAGTCTTCAAATCCCGGCTCCCATGCAACTCTTTCTGCTGGAATATTTTTTCCAGTTTCCACTCGCCAACACACTCCTTAGAGAAATCCTTTTGTCGCCCATGTACTCTTCCAAGTAAAAGAAGGTAGATTCCCCAACCTTGCTTTTAAGAAGTCCGTCGTTGGATGGCATTTAGGTTTTAACGTACAAGCAAGAAACGTAACTAACCTCCAACCTTGTTTTGCAAGGAACGATAAATTACATTGACGTAATGCCAAAAGTAGCCCTGTTTCGTCACTTTGGCCTTTTATTTTTTTTTTGGAGTTCTTTTTAACACTTAGTGTTTTTTTTGGTTAAATTGGTCTGTTTTTAACAGACATGTTGACGTGGCCATTAGTTGGCTAACTATCAACATAAATTGCTGGCATGGCTGTTTAAATGTACTTAAATGCTAACGTGGTGCTATTTTGTCTTATATGTCACATTAAAAAATAATTTTAAAATAATTATTTTTTTAAAAATTATTTTAAAATCATCATCATCCTCACCGTTTCATCTTCTCCATTGTTTTCTAAAAAATCTCATTGAAAACCTAAAAATCCTTTATTGAGCCTTGACCTTCCTTGTCTTCATCTTCTTTTTCGTTCGTTAGATGACCTCTATTTTTTAGTATGTATTTCCACTCACTGAGCTTTTTCTTCTCACCGATCTTATTTTCCATTTATCCTTGCCTGCTGTTTATATATTTCCTCAAATCTCTCATTGTTTCCATTTTTTAGTATGTATTTCCTCCAGACAGCCCTATCCTTTTTATCCTTGCCTGCCGTTCGTATACTTCCCCAAATCTCTCTTTGTTTCCATGTTTCTTTTTCAAATTAATTTTTAATAAATTTTGTAACACTTTAGGGTTTCATATCTCCCTCTTTCTGTCTCGTTCTAACAAATTCTTAAAGCTACAATAGGGCTGCCGATGAATCTACATAAGCTAAGGAAAGAATCAGAGGAATCCGCAACGCTGTCGAACTGTTTGTGGGTCAAAAATCTGTTGGGCGAGATGATTGATTCAGATCTGATGGAGTTGTTCCACAAATACACTAGATAGCGTCACCAATACTCTGTGAGAAGATACGCTTTTGTCTACTTTATGTGCATGGAGGATGCAAAGGCGGTGAAGGACGCTCTCCAAGGAGCCACTTTGCACGGAAGCCAAATCAGGATCGAGTTCGCTCGATTGATTCATTTCGTTCTTTTTTTCTTTTAAATTTCGTTAGGTTTTTCATCCATTTCGCAATTTTTGTATAATTATTCCTGTTTATATTTTGAAGGAAACGTAAGACAAATGATGTTTTTGGTCTTCCAAATTTGAATATTTACTTTTTTTGCACAAATTTTTTCATAACCTATTTGCCCTTTTCTCATGAAAACTCAAAATATTTTCTGGAACTTCAATGCATCCAAAAACATGAAACTAATGTGAGCTCAATCTGTTGTAATTTTTTTACCAATTAAAAATGAATCAAGAGTTAATTTGGTCATAGATGATGAAAACCAAAATAGGTTTATGGACTGAAATTTTGATGATGATGATGATTTTAAAATAATTAACAATGGAGAAGTAATAGTGATGATGATTTTAAAATAATTTTAAAAAATTTAAATTATTTGTTGATTAATATATAAGACAAAATAGTATTATGTTAACATTTAAATACATTTGGACCGCTACGTCAGCAGCTTATGTTGATAGTTAGTCAACTAATGACCACATCAGTATGTTTGTTAAAAATAGATTAATTTGATAATAATTAAGTGTTAAAGTGCTTCAAAAAACACATAAAGGGCCAGAGTGACCAAACAACCAAACGTTAAGGGCTGTTTTTGGCATTATGCTAATTAAATTTTGCTAAACATCGAAATCCAATACTTCCTTTCTCTTTTAATTCACATAAATTCTCCACTCACACCAATGGATTACCCTTTTGCCATGGCTTTTTTTGCCACAAAAAAATTGCAATAATACTTTCCAATTCTTTAAAAGTGTTTTTGGAAGTAAAAAAAAATGCCATCGTGTATGTTAGGATTGCCTGTAACACAAATTTTATAGAAACCTCTTTCCTTCCTTGTGACAAGAATTTTGTGCTCCAACTATCAATCTTGCTTTTCATACGATCTTTCAGTAGTTGAAAAGCAACTTTCTTTCCCCTTCTAACCATATTCAAAAGCCCTAAATACCTTTTTGAATTTGTAGAATTTCCCACATTCAACACCCGCGTGACAACTCCCTAACCTGCAAGCGTATTTGAGTTGTAAAATATTGTTGATTTTTCATAATTCACACATTGTCCCGATGCTTCCTCGTATTCTTTTAGAATTCCTTTTAAAACATTTGCCCCTTTTTTCGAAGCTTTAAAAAAAAGAATACAATCATCTGTGAACAATAAATGCGATATTTTTAGACTCCTACAAATTCTAGCATCCTCTAATAAGCCTTCATGTCTAGCCAATTGCGTAAGAATAGAAATGCTTCATTGCATATCAGAAATAAATAGGGACTTATGGGATTCCCTTGCCTTAATCCTTGTTGGTTGAAAATTTTGCCTCTCTTTCTTGTTGATCACTATTGAATACGAGGCAGAACTAATGCATCTCATAATAAGTTCCACCCATGGAATTACAAAACCCATCTGTAACAACATACGTTTTAAGAACGACCATTCAACACGATCATAAGCTTTACTCATATCTAGCTTAAGCACCATTGAACATTTTTCCCCCGTTCTTTTTTTGCTTAAACAAATGTAGATTTTTGTAAACAAGAAAAACATTATCTGTAATCAATCGGCCTGAAACAAAAGCGCTTTGAGCCTAATCAATGTTGCAATCTAAAACTTGTTGAAATCTATTTGCAACAATTTTAAAAATAATTTTGTATAATACTGTGCAAAGACTAATTGATCTAAAATTTGCCAAATTTCTAGGTTGAATGGTTTTCGGTAAAAGCACAATATTAGTAACATTAAGAGAGTTCATCGACATACCTCCATTCAATACCCCAAGGAATAAAAGACTCATATCCGGTCCAATAATATGCCAGTATTTTTGGAAAAAAATTGTTGGAAAATCATAAACTCTAACTGCTTTTGTTGGACCCATTCTACTCATCGTAAAAAACACCTCTTCAGTTGTATAATTTTCCAGTAGCATTTAATTCATATTTTCTGTTATACATCTGTCCACTCCCGAAAATACATGCTCCAAATTCTCGGTCCCTTTTGATGCAAACAAATTAGAAAAACAATTCCTAGCAATTTCCTCTACTCCTTCATTCGTGACTACATTGCCCTTCTCATTTTGCAATCCACGAATCCGATTTATGCGTCTTCGTTAGGATGCAAAATTATGAAAAAAATATTTTTATCCCTTAAACATAGCTAGTTTGTCCGAGCCCTTTGTTCCTAATATGCTTCATCCTTCTCTATCTCTAAATTAAGATGAGTTTTCATGTCAATTATTTCTGCCAAAATATCATCATTCCTTTCTAACTCCGAAAGAATTTCCAATTTTCTATTCAAACGCATAGATGCTTCAGTTCGCTTTCCTTTTATGCCCTTTTCCCATCTCACTAAATCTGATTTAAGAGCTACTAATTTATCTAGCATTGAACTCAAATTTTCTCCCCAAATCTGACAAATTTCCTCCACAGGATTCCTCTAAAACCCACTACGATTCAAATTGAAATCTCTTTCTTACCATTCTCCTATTCTCCTGATTCGTTTGTATTAGAAGAGGATAATGATCAGACACAGAATGTGGTGAATATCTAATCGAACAATCAGGGAACAGATTCATCCAACCAATATTTTCCACCCCCTAACTAACCTTTCACAAATATTTATTTCAGGTAAATTTCCTATTTCTCAAGTGAATAGTGAACCAATATAACCTGCATCCATCAATTGGCTGTCATCTAGCATCCTATGAAAATTCTCCATCTATGTCTCGTCACATGGCCCTCCCCCTATCTTTTTATAAGAATAAAGTATTTCATTGAAATCACCACAGACAATCCAAGGCATTCCTTGATCTTTTCCTAATTGACGCAAGAAGTTCCAACCCTCCTCCTTCTGACGTACCTCTAGAAATCCATAAAAACCCAATAGCCTCCATTGATCATCCTCTTCCTCCACCTAAATTGTAACATCCCGATTTTGAGCCTAGTCGGAACAGTGGTTTCGAGACTACAAATTCGACTTGATAAAATTTATTTTTATTATATTTTTATAGTCTATGATTTCACGGAATGATTTCATGAAAATTTCGTTCGAAAATTTTGACGTTTGGGCACTTAATTTAGTCAAAAGGACTAAATTGTAAAAAGTGTAAAAGTTGAGTTCTATATGTTAGAAGTGTCCAATTATTATGAAATTTTAAATTGGAGGTCCTTAAATGGTAATTAGACCATTGGTTAATTGTTGGAGAAAAATAAACATGAAATAGGTGTAACAAAATAGTTTTAAGTTAGGAACATTTTGGTAATCTAATAATTAAAAGAATTAAAAAGCCAAAATAGCCAAAAAAATGGCCATCATCTTCTCCATTAAGCTGAAACTTGCATGGAAACCATGGCTAGGGTTTGACCAAGCTTTCCAAGCTCAATAGTAAGTACTCCCGAGCCCCATTTTTAATGTTCTATGCATTTTTTAAGTCCCGGTAACTTGATTTACCTATTTCTACCATTATTTTGAGCTAGGATTTATGTTTTAAAATTGACCCATGAGTGACATGCTTGTATTTTGATGTATAATGGTAGATTATGCATGTTTATGGTTAGAGAAACGACTTTTACTAAGTGATTTTCGATGAAAACGTCCGAAAGGACCGTTTTGTAAAAGTTGTAAAATTGGACATAAAAGGGTGATTTAGTGGAAATTGGGGGCTGCCATAGTTATGAAAATGATTCGGCTAAGCTTAAAATGCAAGGAAATTTAATAAAAATCACTTTACGAGCCTAGGGGCAAAAGTGTAATTTTAATAAAGTTTAGGGGAAAAATGTAATTTTTCCAAAATTTGATTTTGGGTCAACTTGAATAATTTGAGTCCTAAATAGGCTATATTTGAAATGATAGATCAAACAAATTGAGATTCGGGCTTAAATTGGGAAAATACAAGTTTTGGACTAAAATGGTAATTTTGCCGTTTCCGTATTTGAGGTAAGTTCGCGTGATTTAATAAGCATAATATTCATGTTATTATTCTTATACATGAAATATATCTTGCTATGATTGTATTAAATTTGACGTTAATGGACATTTGATGGAAATTGACATTTTAAATGAAATGAATAAGTTTGTATGAAAGCTAGGTGATATGTTATTTTTATTGTATGGACTAATGCCCGAATGAACATGAAAATGTGTTGAATTGAATGTACATTGCATGATCATCTATGCATATTGATATACTTGATGAAAAGAGTAAATTTCGGTTGAATAAAAAAGGGATATCTGATGGATAAATAATTATTTACATGACACGAGATCCTGCAAGTGTTGCAAAAAAAGATTTAGCCCAGACGGGTAATCCATTGATCTCAATATAGAAAGGATCTAACCCGGACGGGTGTTCCTAAAGTGATCTAGCCTTCCAAAGAATATGCGTGCATTATGGATTTAGCCTGGACGGGTAATCCGATTAAGGACTGAATTTAGCCTGGACTAGTAATTCAGATTCGAGCTTATGAGAGTGTATGTCATTGTAAGGGGTTTAGCCTAGACTGGAAATCCCGAAAACACTCTGTGAGTTATGATACGAGGGATTTAGCCTGGACTGCTAATCCCGCCGTAAGATGCGAGGTTCGCGGGAGTGCATGATTGAAAATGATCACTTTTATGATTTGATGATAAATGGGTTATCTATTGAGATTTCGAGAAATTCAACAAAAATTTAAACGAGAAATGGAATGGAAATACATGAAATGATAAACTCATATATGCTTAGTATGATGTATACGATTGTCATGTTTGAATGAGTGGTTGTGCTAAGAGATAGCACAGGTACGTACTCGAAACCCATGAGCATGTGTTTGCCATGTGAAATGAAATGGACTTGTGATAAGAGTATAAGTGAATGAGTGATATTTATGAGAATAATTTCTATGACAAATTTGTGATGATTATCATTATGTTGCACTAAGACAGATTAGTATAATAGCAGCGGCCCGAATTTGAAAATCCACAAAAAATAGTGAAAATTGAGTTAGAGGCTGAGTAAAATATGAAATTAAAGCTTATCGAGTCTAGTTCCAGATAAAGGAAATGGTGTAAGCAAAGGAATCTCATATGATGACATATTTGAATTTTTGTGAAATAGGGTCAGAGTGATCTCGGACTCCCTTATATTAACTTTGGAAAATCATTAAAAATTGAAAAAAAATTATTATGGCTCATAATTTATATGCTTAAAATCCTCAATGAGTCTATTTTCAAGGGAAATAGACGGAAGCATCATCCGAGTCCTGTACTATGAGATACTTAATTCATAGTGAAGAGAGGTTGGAACTGCTAGATAGCAAAATATGGGTAAATTAAAAGAATAAACTGTACTGATTGGATAGACCAAAAATTTTGAAAATTTTGTGGTAAAAATATATGTAAGTCTAGTTTCTGGAAAAATTAACGGTTCTCAATTTAG
This sequence comes from Gossypium longicalyx, assembly GCA_025698465.1. Lineage (NCBI taxonomy): Eukaryota > Viridiplantae > Streptophyta > Magnoliopsida > Malvales > Malvaceae > Gossypium > Gossypium longicalyx. The sequence goes on along the minus strand of CM046996.1, from coordinate 43,264,611 downwards.
AGTCCCGTAGCTCTGGATAAAAATAATTTAGTGACCGTGACCCAGGGATATACAATGGATAAATCATTATTTACATGACACGAGATCCTGCATGTGTTACCAAAAAGGATTTAGCCCGGACGGGTAATTCGTTGATCTCGCTATAGAAATGATCTAGCCCTGACGGGTGTTCTTAAAGTGATCTAGCCTTTCGAAGAATATGTGTGCACTATGGATTTAGCCCAGACGGGTAATCCAATTAAGGACTGAATTTAGCCTTGACTAGTAATTCAGATCCGAGCTTATGGGAGTGTATGTCATTGTAAGGGATTTGCTTTGGGTGAAATCCCGAAAACACTCTGTGAGTTATGATACGAGGGATTTAGCCTGGACTAGTAATCCCACCGTAAGATGTGAGGTTCGCGGGAGTGCATGATTGAAAATGATCACTTGTATGATTTGACGGTAAATGGGCTATCCATCGAGATTCTGAGAAATTCAATGAAAATTTAAACGAGAAATGGAATGGAAATACATGAAATGATAAACTCATCTATGCTTAGTATGATGTATACGATTGCCATGTTTGGATGAGTGGTTGTGCTAAGAGATAGCACAGGTGCGTACTCGAAACCCATGAGCATGTGTTTGCCATGTGAAATGAAATGGACTTGTGATAAGAGTGCAAGTGAATAAGTGATATTTATGAGAATAATTTCTATGACAAATTTGTGATGATTATCATTATGTTGCACTAAGACAAATTAGTACAATAGCAGCGGCCCGACTTTGAAAGTCCACCAAAAATAGTGAAAATTGAGTTAGAGGCTGAGTAAAATATGAAATTAAATCTTATCGAGTCTAGTTCCATATAAAGGAAATGGTGTAAGCAAAGGAATCTCATATGATGACATATTTGAATTTTTGTGAAACAGGGTCAGAGTGATCTCAGACTCCCCTATCTTAACTTTGGAAAATCATTAAAAATTGTAAAAAAATGATTATGGGTCATAATTTATATACTTAAAATCCTTAATGAGTCTATTTTCAAGGGAAATAGACAAAAGCATCATCCAAGTCCCGTACTATGAGATAATTAATTGATAGTGAAGAGAGGTTGGAATTGCTAGACAGCGAAACATGGGTAACTTTAAAGAATAAACTGTACTTATTGGATAGAAATTTTTTTTTTGAAAATTTTATGGTAAAAATATATGTGAGTATGGTTTTTGGTAAAATTAACGGTTCTAAATTTGGAGTCCCGTAGTTCTGGATAAAAATAATTTAGTGACCGTGACTTAGTAAAACAACTTATCTAGATTTTGAAGAAAAAGAGGGAAATTGAAAGATAGCATATTACCATATTGCTTATTAGTTTTCATGCGAGCTTACTAAGCGTAAAGCTTACTCCCTCCTTTCTATTTCTTTTAGAGTTCTCAGGTCGACTTGGGGTTGGAGATCGTCAGAGACAGCATCACACTATCAAGCCAATACCCTTAGAGTATTGATACATATGTTAGAAATATCAAGTGAGTGGCATGTATAGGAACCTATTTCTATGACATGTGTTATTATGATTTAGCTAAATGTATTGGCCTATATCAAGCTATTGTATATGGTTATGAGATGTGGCTCATATTGGTTATGGTTTGTAAATCTACCTATCCATGTTAAGTTTTAATACTTGTGATGTGATCATATGATTATGCTTGTTGGATGTGCATGATTGGTGTTATGACATATGTGCATGATGAATGCTTTATGACCAGTCGAAATGGTCATAGACATGAAGTAATTGTATGATATTAAAATAAGATGAAAATGTTTGAGTATGCATGCTTGATGATTAAATAAAATCACTTGATAAGTTGATAATTATGAAAATTGGTGAAGGTGGTCATAAAATGACAAAGTCAATGAATATGGATTGTTACGTCTAGATTAATATTATACGTGTGTGTATCACATGTATGATAACATGCAAGTGCTATATTTGTGACCTAATTAAAGATGTTTAAGCGTTAAATGGATGCCATGTTGTATGTCCTTGATGATGTATAAATGTGTGAGGGTTTATGGTTGACCAAGGATTGGAAAATAGCCTAAGTGTTGGCCACATGGGCAGAGACACGACCGTGTGTCTCAACCCTGTGGGGAACACGGTCTTAGCACACGGGCTTGTGACTTGGCTGTGTGAACCTATTTCGTCGCTGACGTCATAAATAGAGAGTTACACGGGCTGAAGACATAGGCGTGTCCCAAGCCACACGACCTAACTAGAGATGTACATGGGCTGGGCTGGGCTTGGTTCGGGCCAGACTCAACTAAAAAATCATACCCATTTATTAGGCTCAGGTAGGGCGAGGCCCAAAAAATGGATTTAAAATTTTGCCCAAACCCGACCAGGATAAAAATACTAAAAACCAGGCCCGGTCCGGCTTGGGCCGCCCGTATTAATTTTTATATTATTTATATATATATAATACATTAAAAATACTAAAAACATCAAAATAAATATTTTTTAACAAATTGAAAATAAAATTTAAAAAATATATAGACTTAAATAACACTAAGATAGATGTAACTTAACAACCAAATGTCTCTAAAATAATAAAAAAATTAACAAATGCCTCTAAAATAATAATAAAATTAACAATAAAATAAGTTTTATATAATATCCAAACAATAACAACAACATAGTAGTAAGATAATAGTAAAATGGTAGCAAAATAGGGAGAAAACAATAAGAAAATAATATTCAAAAATAAAAAAAAGTGCAAATTTTTTTGTCCTTTAGTGAATTCGAGCCGGGCCGGACCCGGGCTAAAAATACCTTACCTGAGGCCCGACCCATTTTTTAAATGGGCCTTATTTTTTGTCCAAGTCAATTTTTCGGGCCTATATTTTTGCCTAAACCCTCTCACATTTCGGGCGGGCCTTCAGGCTGGGTCGGGTAACCCAGCCCATGAACATCTCTAGGCCTAACCCACACGGGCTTGTGACTCTCTAAACATGAAAAAATTTTCTAAGTGTTGTAAAATTTTTGGAAGTTCTTGGTTTAGTCCCGAACTATCAGCAATGTATGTTTTGGGCCTTGTAGGCCCGTATAAGGGACGATATACATGTATTTGAATGTTTTGAATTAGTTGAAATTTTATGACCCGATTTTACATGTATGTGTATGTTTAAGTCTGGTAATACCTCGTATCCTGTCCCAGTGTCGGATACGGGTAAGAGGTGTTACATTTAGTGGTATCAGAGCTATGATTTAGTCGGTTCTCGGACTAACCTAGCATATGTATGAAAGTCTAGCTATACATGCCACCGATTTGTGATATTGTGATGTCTCCTAACGCGCATGAGAGCCATTTTGTTTAGACAAAGGTACTCTCCAACCGAGCTACACCAACCATGTTGAATGTGATACTAAATTATTCGAGTAAAGTACAGTCGTGATGAACTGAAACTTGGAAAGGTACGAATGAGAATTCATGAAATGTGTACATGGTTGAATGAGGCTATCTATGATTAATAGATGATTCCATGATGTAAATGGTCGAATTGCTTGAGTGAAAGCATGTGTTCAAATAACTTGCCAAAAATATTGATGGGATGAATATTCATGTATATCTGTTTAGATGATTATGGTTGATAAGCTCGCATAGTTAAGTAACTGTGTTAAATCAATTGGATTGATTTATATGATTGTAATGACATGCATATGAAGATGTGAGAAGTCAAAGTTTCGAGTGTGATATGCTCATCCATGGTTGTTGGTTTTCATATGTTGTATGGTGCTTGACATGTTTAATTAAGTGAATGTGACGAGAAAAATTATCCAGAATTCATAAAAATGTGTGCATAAGTGAACTTGATTGAGTAAAATAAGCGAGAAATTTGTGAAATACATATGTGAATGATAATTTGCCTGAAGTGTATATAATGATTGCAATGATATGTACGTAATGATACATGAAATGAAAGTTGCAATTGTTATGTAAGTACCCATATTTGTTTGACCCTTATATGATGTTGCTATAATGATGAAAGTCATGTTGCATGTATATGTGTATGAGAGTCGAGTCAGAGGTCCTCCGACCCCTCCCCCTTACCAGATTGGTGTTCATAGTGGAATTTCATGAGATTTGTGCTGACTAAGTTTCCGGGTGAAGAACCAAAGAATTCAGTGATAAAATAATTATATGATTAGAGATGGAGAATGGGTTGATAAGTAAAGATAGAGTTAGAAAGAAATTTACTTTGGTAAATCGAATTACTCAGGCACGAGGTCGAGAAAATGTAATAATTGAGACCTCCTTTGAACTAGTTCTCTTAGTGAAAGGAATATTATGGAATTTGTGATGGCAGAAATAGTTAAAGGAATAATGTTCGAAATATGAAATGTCTAAGTATGGTAATTACAGTGAACAGTTTTTGACTGTCAATATTGAGATATTGTATGAGATTACTTGACCTCGAAAATGTTATTGGGGCTATCAAATCTCCGACAAATTCTTATATTATGAAAATGTTCTCTGATTTTAACTTTAGATGAATGCATTGTCAGTCTGATTGTCTTATGATCTGCATGGCTCTGTTTTTCTCTAGTATTCTGTTATATTCTGCCTGTTGGGAATCAATGAGAAATTGTGCATGGTGCCATGATTCTGTTTCTACCAATCATTGCTCTTTATGATTATATATATATACACGAGAAGTATATCGTTCTGGTCGTATTCGTTTTCAGTGAGTTAGAATGATGTCTTTCTAGATTTCTTTTCCTTGAGGAATCATCAAGATCTTTCATACCTTCTTATGAACTTTGTTCTCGGTTTTTCAATACGGTATCGTGATTTGGATTTCTATATTCGAGATTTCTCCGTATTGGGTTTCTCTATCTTGGTTTTTTGGTTATTTTTATCTTGTAACTTGTCAATCATGGCTTGCATTTAGAGTATGACCTCCAGCTTGTGATTGATAAATATATAGAATAAGTATGACTATACCTCTGAATTGATTCTAATAATGTGGTGAAACTTCAAGTCCCCATTTGTATGGTGGATTTCTTTTCTCAAGTAAGTTAATCAGAGTTAATGTATTCAATTGAGGTATCAGTATTACTTATGCTAATGCATTTGTTATGGTCTTCGATTAGCATGATAAGTGAATTTGGAATGATGCATGTTGTATTGTGCTGTTGACTAGAAGAGAGGATTTCTTGAAATATCAATTACGGATGAATAAGGTCAATTGGACTGTTCAATCTGTGTGGAATATATGTTTAGAATTTAATGAGATGTTCATGCTTGAGAATAAGACTTTATTTCTTCATGGGTAAAAAGATGAATAGTCTGATTGAGAAGTGTATGTTTCTTAGAGGACTTGGATACAATAGAAAGATCTGAGTATAAAAAGATGATGAAACAATCATTGTTGATCTTTGAGTATAAATTCTTGAAATGTTGAAAGTTTGAGGATGTATAGCAAGCATCATCAGATTTATTTTTGCTGTTTGGGCATTAGAATGGAAATAGAGAAAGTTAATATGGATTTTCTTATTTGGTTTATTCCTGTCCTTGAAAGAGGAAAGTGATATGTAGCGTGTTGTTAGATGTTATGAGATTTGTAAATTATGCTGGTATGCCCGAATGTCTTCTCACTAGATTCATAGAATTTCGTGTCTTTATGATTGTTGGATATCTTGGGATTTTAATCTTCACTAATCAGATTGTGATTCGGGTTCTACGTCTTGATATCTTAGGAAAGCTAAAGGAAGTTTTGGAATTTAAAGACAACTGAGAGTGGAGTTGGAAAACAAACGAATTGTAAAAAGGTTTTAGAGAGTATAAGGCCAAGATGAACTGACTAATTCATTATTCGAAATCGAAAAGATTCAAGCATGTGAGTAACTGAGTTATAATGGCATAGATCTGACCTTTGTGTATTTGAACATTGTCAGATAGAGGTTAAAAATTTAGCCGATGTGTGGCATGGCAATGAACCGCTTATGATTCTAGAATGAGGAAATAAAGAGAGAGGTAATGAAGACACGACTTGAATGAAAGTTCTTTGGCATTAATTATGAGATTAATGAGTCTAAGTGAAAACCAAACCCACTTTCCTAGTGAGATTTTCAAGGACGAAAATCCCTAAAGGGAGGAGAAATGTAACATCTCAATTTTGGGCCTAGTCGGAACAGTGGTTTCAGGACCACAAATTTGATGTGAGAAAATTTATTTTTATTATATTTTTATGGTCTATGATTTCACAGAATGATTTCGTGAAAATTTCGCTAGAAAATTTTGACGTTTAGGCACTTAATTTAGTCAAAAGGACTAAATTGTAAAAAGTGCAAAAGTTGAGTTCTATATGTTAGAAGTGTCCAATTGTTATGAAATTTTAAATTGGAGGTCCTTAAATGGTAATTAGACCATTGGTTAATTGTTGGACAAAAATAGACATGAAATGGGTGTAATAAAATATTTTTAAGTTAGGGGCATTTTGATAATCTAATAATTAAAAGAATTAAAAAGCCAAAATAACCAAAAATTGGCCATCATCTTCTCCATTCAGCCGAAACTTGCATGGACACCATGGCTAGTATAATATCCCGAATTAAGGCCTAATCGGAATAGTAGTTTCGTGACCACAAATTCGAGATAGAAATAATTATTTTATAATTATTTTGAGGTTTATGATATGATTGCATAATTGTGTGAAGATTTCGTGAAGAAATTTTTTTGCATAACGAATTTAATTTAAAGCTAGGGATTAAATCGAATAAGTTGCAAAACTTGCATTCTAGAAGTTTTTAGTATGAAATTGCTTTGAAATATTAATTAGGAGGTCTTAAATGGTACTTTGACCAATTTTAAGTTCATGGACAAAATTAGGACATGGAAGGAATTTATGAAAGTTTAGTAAGGAGGGACATTTTGGTCATTTGGATATTAAATGAAATAAAAAGGGAAAAATAACACAAAATTGGTTATCATCTTCCTTAGTTGCTGCGAATGCTCCCCTCTCTCCATAGCTAGGGTTTCTTCAACTTTCAAGCTTCATAGTAAGTGATTCCAAGCCCCGTTTTTAATGATTTTTACGTTTTTGAAATCCCGGTAACTCGGTATAGCTTATGATAGTAATATTTTGAGTTAGAGTTCATATTTGGAAAAATACCCATAGGTGAAATTTGTGAATTTTGATGTTTTATTATAGAATATGAGGTTTTAAATTAAGTTAGACAACTTGTGCTACTTGGTTTTGAGTGAAAATGAGTAAAAGGGCTTAATCGGCAAAAATACCTAATAGTCATAAGTACATGTTAGAGTGAGAATTTGATGTTGCCATAGAAGAGAAAAGTGATCAGCATGTTATAAAACATAAGAATAAAGAATTAAGTTTAATCCCGAGATTAGGGGCAAAAGTGTAAATATGCAAAAGTTTAAGGGTAAAATTGTAATTTTGATAAAATTTGAATTAAAGACTAATTTGATAATATGAGTATTAAATAAGCTAAATGTGTTATTTTAGATCAAGAAATACGTGGAATCGACCCCAATCGAGGAAAAGAAAAGATTGTGGACTAAATTGCAAAATCTTTATATTTTGGTACCAAGGTAAGTTCATGTGTAAATGTAGTAACATAATTGTCATTTTAAGTAATTTAATGTTATTTATGTGATATGATGATTAATATCATGAAATATTATGCTTTATGGTTATTATTGAATAATATGTAAACTATGAATTGCTACCGAGTATCGATTTCGATGTTTCGTGGAAGACGGCAAAGATGTGTAATCGAGGAAAAAGCCCGTTTGAACCTTGGGAATAGATTAGAATACAAGTGACATGTCACTAGGATGGTTGGGCATCCGAACTCGTTGAGTTGAGTCCGAGTTCACTTATGGATGCGAATGTCCGAACTCGTTGAGTTGAGTCAGAGTTCGTGAGATGTAACTAGGCATCCGAACTCGTTGAGTTGAGTTCGAGTTCACTTATGGATGCGAACGCCCGAGCTCGTTGAGTTGAGTCCGAGTTCACTTAGGGGCGGGTTACATGATTGCTTGATTACATATGTGGCACTTATGTGCAAATTATCCATATATCCGAGTTATATTCTGATGTGTTCAACGGGTAAAATTTCTAGTGAAATGGAAGAACACTTAAAATGCAAGTGACGTTTTGGTAAGTGTTGTGAAATGGACACTTTGGATAGGTATGTACTTAACCCTCGGGTTGAAAATAGATACTACAACGATAAGGTGGTAAGATGATGAATGATGTTTAGAAATGTGATATATGTTTTGGTGATACCATGCTAAGGTTGTTTGGTATAAATGTATTGTTATGTTACTTGTTATTTGCATATGAACTTACTAAGCATTTATGCTTACTGCCTCCTTTTTATTCACTGTAGTTTTGAATAAGCCAGCTCGGGAATCGGGACAGGTCGAAGGTTCGATCACACTATTCGAAGGACTTTTATTTTGGTAAATGGCTTGTAAAACTTAAGTATGACATGTATAGCAATATACCTACTTTGTGTAAATAATTTTATGTTATAGCGGTGATTTGGTTGAGAAAATGCTTGATAATGATAAGTCATGGAAATGGCTAATTTAGATCATGTTTGATGTCATGGAAGGTTAATAGGTTATCTAGTCCATAAGAACTCATGAAAAGATGAAATTTGCCTTAAACAGAACATTGCAGCAACACTAATGTGAGTTTGAAAATTTACTAAAAATCATAGAAATTGAATTTGGTGATGGATTAAATATGAAATTGAAGCCCAATATGTCTAGTTTCACATAAAATAAACAAAACAGGTAAAGGAATTATATGTTAGAAGATATTTGAATTTTAGTGAAATAGTGCCAGAGCGATTTCTGGATCCCCTGTTCCAACTTTATAAATTCACCATAAATTGTAAAAAAATAATTAGGAGGTTTATTTTATATTCTTGGAATCCTTATTGAGCCTAGTTTCAGGATAAACAAATGGAATAGTCATATAAATTTTTCACAGAGAGAAATAAGGTTTGCAGTAAACAGAGGTCAGTCCAGTCAAGTCCTGAAACAGGGGTAACTTCAACTAATAAACTGTACTAATTGGCCCAACTAAAAATTATAGAAAAAAATTGGTGAATAGATATATGAGTCTAAATCTAGGGAAAATTTACGGCTCTTGATTTTGAGTTTCATAACTCGAGATATGATTTTTCTTGTAACTGTGACGCATGTAGCTAGAAAGCTATGAATGTAGAAACAAATGATTCGAAGTTCTTAATTTGATAAATTATGTTCGGTAACACCTCAAGCTCGACTCCGGTGACGGTCTCTGACGTGGGGACGTTACATTTAGTGGTATCAGAACAGGTTTAGTTGGTTCTCGGACTACGTGTTGTATGTACGAATTTTGCTATACATGCCATATGTATAAATTGTGATAGTGTGACGACTTCTGACCTTTTTAAATGATTTTTTATATAGTAAATGGATCCCGATCCAGCTGTGGCAGATGAAGTAGAGAGTAATGCATGACTGGGCTGAAGAAGCGCGCCGACTGAAAATCCACCTCCTACTGTTGGTCAGGGAGGAGGAGAAAGGGATCGGGAAGTCTTTCTCCAAATGATGAGTGCATGGTACACTGAGTTCGTTCGTACGAACCCAAATGTACGACCTCCCCCACCTCCCCCAATTCCTCAACCTATACCCCCGATGGCTCAGGGTGTGGATATGATAAAATTTCAGAGAACTCCAGTTGAAAGAATTCGTAAACAAGGGGCCGAAGAATTTAGGGCAAATATTGATGATGATGCCGAGAAAGCAGAATTCTGGCTTGAAAATTCTATCCGGGTATTTGATGAATTATCTTGTACACTGAAGAATGTTTGAAATGTGCTATATCTTTGTTGAGGATTCAGCCTATAATTGGTGGAAGACTTTGATTTGGTGGTGGTACCGAAAGAGAGGGTAACACGGGAATTCTTTCAAGAAGAGTTTGGAAGAAATATATTAGTGAAAGACTTATTGATCGAAAGCGTAAAGAGTTTCTTGAGTGAAGTAAGGTAATATGACTGAGAATATGAAAGAGAGTTTATTCGATTGAGTAAGTATGCCAGAGAATATGTTCCTACAGAGGCCAAGATGTGCCGACGATTTGAAGACGGGCTCAACGAAGACATCAAGGTATTTGTTGGGATCCTTGAACTAAAAGAAATGGTGGTACTTGTCAATCGAGCTTGCAAGGCTGAAGAACTATTTAAGGAAAAGAAAAAGGTAGAATCTGAGACACGAAATTGGAAGAAAGGACCAATGAGTAATGCACCCTCACAGTAACCCGGAAAGTCAAGAAATATGAATCCTCGTTCCCAAGTTTCAGCTGGGCAATCATATGGGAATTCTAAGAAGCAAAATGTGGGTCCTAAGTCCTAGACTACTTCGGCAGCTAGTGTAGGGAACTCGAGATTTGTTAAACCCGAGTGCCAGCGGTGTGGTAGAAATCATTTTGGTCCGTGCAGAGCAAATGAATGTTTTCGATGTGGTTCTCCGGATCATTTTATTAGAGATTGCCCAGAGAGAGCTGAAAAAGAAAAATTTCAGTATACAAAAGCAAGTGGTGCGGATTCGAGGAAAGGTATCCAAGAAAAGTCGAGGAGTGAAGCAAGCGGTAAGAATGTAGCGAGAGATGCAGTGATTAGACATGAAGGAAGGGCTCCGGCTAGAACTTATGCTATTAAAGCGTGTGAAGATACTTCCTCACCCGATGTGATTACCGGTATATTTTCTCTTTATGATGTTAATGTTATTACTTTGATTGATCCCGGTTCTACTTATTCATATGTGTGCATGAAACTGGTGTCTAGTATGAATATACCTGTTGAGAACACAGAATTTATGATTAGAGTGTCGAATCCGTTAGGCAAATGTGTGATAGTTGATAAAGTATGCAAGAAATGTCCTTTAATGATTCGGGGTCATTACTTTTCGGCCAACTTGGTGTTGTTGCCGTTTGATGAGTTTGATGTTATTTTGGGTATGGATTGGTTGACATTGCATGATGCTATAATAAATTGCAAAGAAAATGTTATAGAATTAAAGTGTGTAAATGGTGAAACTCTGCGGGTTGAATTAGATAAATCAGAGGCATTGTTTAGTATGATTTCTTCAATGTCCGCTCAAAGATATTTGAGAAAGGTTTATGAAGCTTATATAGCGTATGTAATTAATACAAAAGAAGTTGAAAAGAAAGTTGAATCAGTGCCGGTTGTGTGTGAATTTGCGGACGTATTTCCAGAAGAATTACCGGGTTTGCCTCCAGTCAGGGAAGTAGAATTTGGTATTGATTTGATACCGGGAACTAATCCGATCTCGATTGCTCCATATAGAATGGCACCAACAGAGTTAAAAGAGTTAAAGTCACAGTTGCAAGAGTTGACTGATAAAGGCTTTGTGAGACCGAGTTTTTCACCTTGGGGTGCTCCTGTGTTATTTGTGAACAAGAAGGATGGTTCTATGAGGTTGTGTGTTGATTATCGGCAGTTAAACAAGGTGACAATCAAAAACAAGAATCCGTTGCCAAGAATTGATGATTTGTTTGATCAGCTAAAAGGAGCGACATGGTTTTCAAAGATTGACTTGAGATCTGGGTATTACCAGCTGCGAGTAAAAGAGTTGGATGTGCCTAAAAATGCTTTTAGAACAAGGTACGGTCATTATGAATTTTTAGTTATGCCATTTGGGTTGACAAATGCTCCTGCTGTGTTTATGGATTTAATGAATCAAATATTTCGGCCATACTTGGACAAATTTGTTGTGGTGTTTATAGATGATATTTTAATTTATTCAAAAGATGAGACAGAGCATGCTGAGCATTTGAGGATAGTTTTGCAAACTTTGAGAAATAAGCAGCTGTATGCTAAGTTTAGTAAAAGTGAATTTTGGCTCCGGGAAGTTGGATTTTTGGGTCATATTGTTTCAGGTGATGGTATACGGGTTGATCCTAGTAAAATTTCAGCCATTGTTGATTGGAAACCACCGAAAAATGTAACCGAAGTTAGAAGTTTCTTGGGGCTAGCTGGGTATTATCGGTGGTTTGTAAATGGATTTTCTATAATTGCTGCTCCTATGACTAGACTACTCCAAAAGAATGTTAAATTTGAATGGACGGAAGAATGTCAACAGAGTTTTGAAGAATTGAAAAAGTTATTAACAGAGGCACCAGTGTTAGTACAGCCCGAATCAGGTAAAGAATTTGTGGTGTATAGTGATGATTCTCTAAATGGTTTGGGGTGTGTACTCATGCAAGAAGGAAAAGTGGTGGCTTATGCTTCGAGACAGTTAAAACCTCATGAGAGGAATTATCCTACTCACGATTTGGAATTGGCTGCGGTGGTGTTTGCTTTGAAGATTTGGCGACATTATTTGTATGGTGAAAAGTGCCGGGTATATATCGACCACAAAAGTCTTAAGTACTTGATGTCACAAAAATACTTGAATTTGAGACAGCGAAGATGGTTGGAGTTATTGAAAGATTACGAGCTTGTTATTGATTATCATCTGGGAAAAGTGAATGTGGTTGCCGATGCTTTAAGCAGAAAGTTGTTGTTTGCTTTGAGAGTTATGAACACTCAGTTGAAAATGTCAGATGATGGTTCGATTCTAGAAGAGTTAAGAGCAAGACCGATATTTTTGCAAGAGATTTCTGAAGCTCAGAAAAATGATCAAGATTTGCTAGCCAAGAGAAAACAGTGTGAAGCTGATACGGGATCAGATTTCAGAATCGATTCTGATGGTTGCTTGATGTTTAAAAATTGGATTTGTGTACCGAAAAATGAGGAGTTGATTCAAAAGATTTTGCATGAAGCACATAATGGCTGTTTGGTGGTTCATCCGGCTGCATTTAAAATGTATAATGACTTGAAGAAAATGTCTTGGTGGAGTGGAATGAAAAGAGATATTTTCGAGTTTGTATCAAAGTGTTTAATTTGTCAACAGGTGAAAGCTGAACACCAAGTGCCTTCGGGATTACTTCAGGCTATTATGGTTCCTGAATGGAAATGGGATCGGATTACTATGGATTTTGTTTTAGGGTTACCATTGACTGTAGGAAAGAAAAATGCCATCTGGGTAATAGTTGACAGATTAACTAAGTCGGCTCATTTTATCCCGGTACGTATGGATTATTCTCTTAACAAGTTGGCTGAATTGTATGTTAGAGAAATTGTTAGACTACACGGAATACCATTGTCGATTATTTCGGATAGAGATCCGAGGTTTACCTCGCGGTTTTGGCAAAAGTTACAAGACGTGTTAGGTACGAAGTTAAATTTCAGTACTGCTTTTCATCCACAAACTGATGGGCAATCAGAGAGAGTAATTCAGATTCTTGAAGATATGCTTAGATGTTGTGTATTGGAATTTCATGGAAGTTGGGAAAGATATTTACCGTTGGTAGAATTTGCTTACAATAATAGTTATCAGACGAGCTTGAAAATGGCACCTTATGAAGCATTGTATGGTCGTAAGTGTCGGAGGCCATTGTATTGGACTGAACTCAAGGAAAATCAGATTTATGGAGTTGATCTAATAAAAGAAACCAAAGAAAAGGTGAAAGTGATTCGAGATTGTTTGAAAGATGCTTCGGATAGACAGAAATCTTATGCGGATTTGAAACGAAAAGAAATCGAGTTTCAAGTTGGTGATAAGGTATTTTTGAAAGTGTCTCCATGGAAGAAAGTCCTTAGATTTGGACGGAAGGGAAAGTTAAGTCCGTGTTTTATTGGGCCGTATGAAATAATTGAAAAAGTTAGACCGGTAGCATATCGGCTAGCATTACCACCTGAATTAGAGAAGATTCATGATGTGTTCCACGTATCTATGTTACGTTGGTATCGTTCGGATCCTTCACATATAATTTCACCGACAGAAATTGAACTACAATCGGATATGACTTACGAAAAAGAACCGATTAAGATTTTAGCTCGAGAGGTCAAGCAACTAAGAAATAAAAGTGTCGCTCTCGTGAAAGTATTATGGCAAAAGCACGGGGTAGAAGAGACTACATGGGAACTTGAAGAAACTATGGGAAATCAATACCCACACCTGTTTATCGGTAAGATTTTCGAGGACGAAAATCCTTAAAGGGGGGAGAGTTGTAATATCCCGAATTAGGGCCTAATCAGAATAGTGGTTTTGTGACCACAAATTCGAGATAAAAATAATTATTTTATAATTATTTTGAGGTTTATGATATGATTGCATTATTGTGTGAAGATTTCGTGAAGAAATTTTTTTGCATAACGAATTTAATTTAAAGTTAGGGATTAAATCGAATATGTTGCAAAACTTGCATTCTAGAAGTTTTTAGTATGAAATTGCTTTGAAATATTAATTAGGAGGTCTTAAATGGTACTTTGACCAATTTTAAGTTCATGGACAAAATTAGGACATGGAAGGAATTTTTGAAAGTTTAGTAAGGAGGGGCATTTTGGTCATTTGGATATTAAATGAAATAAAAAGGGAAAAATAACACAAAATTGGTTATCATCTTCCTTAGTTGCTGCTGAATGCTCCCTCTCTCCATAGCTAGGGTTTCTTCAACTTTCAAGCTTCATAGTAAGTGATTCCAAGCCCCGTTTTTAATGATTTTTACGTTTTTGAAATCCCGGTAACTCGGTATAGCTTATGATAGTAATATTTTGAGTTAGAGTTTATATTTGGAAAAATACCCATAGGTGAAATTTGTGAATTTTGATGTTTTATGATAGAATATGAGGTTTTAAATTAAGTTAGACAACTTGTGCTACTTGGTTTTGAGTGAAAACGAGTAAAAGGGCTTAATCGGCAAAAATACCTAATAGTCATAAGTACATGTTAGAGTGAGAATTTGATGTTGCCATAGAAGAGAAAAGTGATCAGCATGTTATAAAACATAAGAATAAAGAATTAAGTTTAATCCCGAGATTAGGGGCAAAAGTGTAAATATGCAAAAGTTTAGGGGTAAAATTGTAATTTTGATAAAATTTGAATTAAAGACTAATTTGATAATATGAGTATTAAATAAGCTAAATGTGTTATTTTAGATCAAGAAATACGTGGAATCGACCCCAATCGAGGAAAAGAAAAGATTGTGGACTAAATTGCAAAATCTTTATATTTTGGTACCAAGGTAAGTTCATGTGTAAATGTAGTAACATAATTGTCATTTTAAGTAATTTAATGTTATTTATGTGATATGATGATTAATATCATGAAATATTATGCTTTATGGTTATTATTGAATAATATGTAAACTATGAATTGCTCTGAGAGTATCGATTTCGATGTTTCGTGGAAGACGGCAAAGATGTGTAATCGAGGAAAAAGCCCGTTTGAACCTTGGGAATAGATTAGAATACAAGTGACATGTCACTAGGATGGTTGGGCATCCGAACTCGTTGAGTTGAGTCCGAGTTCACTTATGGATGCGAATGTCCGAACTCGTTGAGTTGAGTCAGAGTTCGTGAGATGTAACTAGGCATCCTAACTCGTTGAGTTGAGTTCGAGTTCACTTATGGATGCGAACGCCCGAGCTCGTTGAGTTGAGTCCGAGTTCACTTAGGGGCGGGTTACATGATTGCTTGATTACATATGTGGCACTTATGTGCAAATTATCCATATATCCGAGTTATATTCTGATGTGTTCAACGGGTAAAATTTCTAGTGAAATGGAAGAACACTTAAAATGCAAGTGACGTTTTGGTAAGTGTTGTGAAATGGACACTTTGGATAGGTATGTACTTAACCCTCGGGTTGAAAATAGATACTACAACGATAAGGTGGTAAGATGATGAATGATGTTTAGAAATGTGATATATGTTTTGGTGATACCATGCTAAGGTTGTTTGGTATAAATGTATTGTTATGTTACTTGTTATTTGCATATGAACTTACTAAGCATTTATGCTTACTCCCTCCTTTTTATTCACTGTAGTTTTGAACAAGCTGACTTGGGAATCGGGACAGGTCGAAGGTTCGATCACACTATCCGAAGGACTTTTATTTTGGTAAATGGCTTGTAAAACTTATGTATGGCATGTATAACAATATACCTACTTTGTGTTAATAATTTTGTGTTATGGCGGTGATTTGGTTGAGAAAATGCTTGATAATGATAAGTTATGGAAATGGCTAATTTAGATCATGTTTGATGTCATGGAAGGTTAATAGGTTATCTAGTCCATAAGAACTCATGAAAAGATGAAATTTGCCTTAAACAGAACATTGCAGCAACATTGACGTGAGTTTGAAAATTTACTAAAAATCATAGAAATCGAATTTAGTGATGAATTAAATATGAAATTGAAGCCTAATATGTCTAGTTTCACATAAAATAAACAAAATAGGTAATGGAATTATATGTTAGAAGATATTTGAATTTTAGTGAAACAGGGCCAGAGCAATTTTTGGATCCCCTGTTCCAACTTTAGAAATTCACCATAAATTTTAAAAAAATAATTAGGAGGTTTATTTTATATTCTTGGAATCCTTATTGAGTCTAGTTTTAGGATAAACAAACGGCATAGTCATATAAATTTTTCACAGAGAGAAATATGGTTCGTAGTAAACAGAGGTCAGTCCAGTCAAGTCCTAAAATAGGGGTAACTTTAACTAATAAACTGTACTAATTGGCCCAACAAAAAATTCTAGAAAAAAATTAGTGCATATATATATGAGTCTAGATTTAGGGAAAATTTACAGATCTTGATTTCGAGTTTCGTAACTCGAGATATGATTTTTCTTGTAACTGTGATGCAGGTAGCTAGAAAGCTGTGAATGTAGAAACAAATGATTCGAAGTTCTTAATTTGATAAATTATGTTCGGTAACACCTCAAGCTCGACTCCGGTGACGGTCTCGGGCGTGGGGGCGTTACAGCTAGGGTTTGGCCAAGCTTTCCAAGCTCAATAGTAAGTACTCCCCAGCCCCGTTTTTAATGTTCTATGCGTTTTTGAAGTCTCGGTAACTTGATTTACCTATTTCTACCATTATTTTGAGCTAGGGTTTATGTTTTAAAATTGTCCCATGAGTGAAATGCTTGTATTTTGATGTCTAATGGTAGATTATGCATGTTTATGGTTAGAGAAACTGTAATGCCCAAAATCCCGAAAACCTTGTTAAAATTGCGTTTTGTGTTTGTGACGTGAAAGTATGTTTGGCTTAGTGATTTAATGCTCTGGGAGTGTCTGTGAGGTTATGGGTTCAAGTCCTGGCTTGAGCAAAATTTTGGTTTTAATTTGAATAAACCTTGGTCGGTTGCTGGTAGAACTTTTAAATTAATGTGAGTAGGACATGACAAAGCGAGCATGCTAGCCTAGTGGTAGGTGGCGTGTGGAGTGTGCAAGGAGTCTGAGGTTCGAATCCCTTGTCGTGCATAAGGGAGATTATTTTTATTGCTTGCGTTGGGGAGGTAGTAGTGGTTGGCTGAAACACTGATAAGAGGGGGGAGTTTGATTCGGTCATGGAGGGTTGGTAGGAGGAAGTTAAGGAGAGATAGGAGGAGAGTTTTTAGGAGCGAACCAAGGGATTTGAAGTTGTGGGAAGTTGGCTGAATAGGGACTCTAGGCACTCA
The DNA here is from genome assembly GCA_025698465.1 of Gossypium longicalyx. Classification (NCBI taxonomy): domain Eukaryota; kingdom Viridiplantae; phylum Streptophyta; class Magnoliopsida; order Malvales; family Malvaceae; genus Gossypium; species Gossypium longicalyx. Next base: position 43,247,017 of record CM046996.1, on the reverse strand, counting down.
TGAATTCGGCCTAGGGGTCTTACACCTCATTTGGTCAGTTTAGCACTCTCGTTTTCCATTTTACGTTTTGGAGTTTTTCCCTTTTTTTTCTGAATAGCCATTTTTTGCCAAGGGTCTTGGGGGTACTTCTCATTTTGACCATTCGGGCACTTGCCTATTTTCATTTTTGGCTCTTCACAATAGTGTTTTTGATCAATCATTTTCTTTGCTTCTCTTTCTCAACTTTCGGGTTTGGTTCATATTTTCTTGACCGGCTGTTTTCTCCTATTTCCTTCGACCTTCTTTGCTTTTGTTCTGTGTTGGCCAAATCTAAGGTTCTTTGTTCTTTAAAGACGAACATCTTGTTTCTACTTTCCTTCTTTCTGCTCTTGGTTGAATTGTTCTTGGCCGAATATCCCTTTACCATTCGGGTGACTTCTAGCCTTGGGGTCTTGGCTAAGTTTTGGTAAGTTTTCTTCTTGGAAAATCATGACTTCTTCCTTTGTGGGCCGAATGTACCCTTCTCATTCATTCTCTTTTTCACCTAAATGATTGACTGGTAACATAGTGATTTTACTAGTTGTTGCAAGGGGTTCGATTTCAATAAGCAATGGTTGGGCCGATTACTTCTCCTTTACAAGTGGTAATTACTCTATCGGTAAAGGTTCAAGTTTTAGTTATATTTGTGTAGAATTATAGATGTTTATGATTAAGTTAACTATACTTGTGAAGGTAAAGCATTGGAAGGAGTACATGGAATTAGAGCAAGGGAAGGTTGTGATTACTGATTGGTAAGTAGATGTTTTGATTAAAGTGGTTTCAATATTATGGTATTAGATTAACAAGGGTTGAGACTAATGAGAGGTTGTGGTTGACCATAGGTTCTTGATCTCGAAGGCATTTCGGCTACAACTCCATAACAGGTGTGTGAACACTATCATGAGATGTGTGATAGCAAAAGCCAAAAAGCCAAAAAGTGGGCTGTCGACACCAAACAGTGTGTAAGGTCGCCCGTGTGGCAGGCCTAGTAGCAAAACGAGGCCGTGACATTGACGGAATGGTCATAATTAATTTCATTGGCCGAAACGATTTTGGGCCATTTTGGGCCGAACTAGGCTATGTGAGCCCCATGTAGAGAAATTGTATAAAATGTGGTAAATTGTGGGCCAAGTTGTGTGGATTACACGGCTGAGGCTATTTTTGGGCTATGTGGGCCATACGAGAGTATTGCTCTAAGTGGGCCGCATTATGGGCTATAGGCCCATTAGCACTGATTGACTGATAAGGTTGCACGGGTTGCTCAAGACGACTGTAAACCTACTGGTGGGTCGGTAAGTATACTTAGACCTCATACTGATGAAATGACCAATATACCTTTGTGAGGTAAATTGACTCAAATACCCCTGAATTATGTATGACTGTTTCTGAGCATGATATTACTGCATACATGTATGATTTTATAATGCATTACATGGGGTGGGATATATTATTTTAGAGGAAGTGTACTGAAAGGCTATAAGCCTATTACTGGCAGCTCTGCTGCAAATACTATTTTAGTACCAAATTCGGTACGATTTGGTGTATAGGGTTGGGTGGGTCGATTTTATCCCCACATGGTGTGTAGGGTTGGTACGAAGTTGGTGTGTAGCGGATGGATTGGGTAAGATTCTTTGTTTGCATATCAGATCGATATGAGTGAGGCCCGCACAACCATCAATTATTCTTGAAATGGGCTCGGGCCTAGTCTGCACATTATCTTCGAAAAGGGCTAAGTCCCTTAAATGAAACTGAAAGGGCTGAGGCCCAGATTGCGTTTACTCTGACTGTTTGCTATTATGGAATTTCACACACTGAGTTTTCGTAAACTCACCCATTTTTTAACTGTGCAGGAAATCCTCAGGCTTAGACGAATCTAGACGACGGAGGACTCAGAGGTGGCCACTCGACGTAGTTCTTTTAATATTATACTTCAGATTTTATTTTGGGTTTTCATTATGTAATAAGGCCTTTTTAATTTTTATTTTTATTTGGAAATTTTATTTACTTTATTTTACCTGCTAGTGATAAGATTCAGATTTTCAAGTAAACCCAAACAAATGATTTTCTGAACACATCATGCTTACGCAACACATTTTAAAAGCTTCCGCAACAAGTATCGTTTTAAAGTTTAAACAACAAACTTATAAACAATATTTTGCTAAGTTAACCTGTGTTTTTGCAATGAACCAAACACTCTAAATTTTTTTTGAGAACCTAAAGAAGTTTTTTTTTCACAGAATTCATGTTTTGGAGAAAAACACTCCTATGTGACATCAAAATTTAGCCATAATGTCTAGCTCGGGTTTGGGGTGTTACAGAAATGACTCTTACTAAGTGATTTTCGATGAAAACGTCCAAAAGGACCGTTTTGTAAAAGTTGTAAAATTGGTCATAAAAGGGTGATTTAGTGGAAATTGGGGGCTGCCATAGTTATGAAAATGATTTGGCTAAGCTTAAAATGGAAGGAAATTGAATAAAACTCACTTTACGAGCCTAGGGGAAAAAGTGTAATTTTGACAAAGTTTAGGGGCAAAAATGTAATTTTGCCAAAATATGATTTTGGGTCAATTTGAATAATGTGAGTCCTAAATAGGCTATATTTGAAATGATAGATCAAGGAAATCGAGATTCAGGCTTAAATCGGGAAAATTCAAGTTTTGGACTAAAATGGTAATTATGCCGTTTTCGTATTCGAGGTAAGTTCGCGTGATTTAATAAGCATATTATTCATTTTATTATTGTTATACATGAAATATATCTTGCTATGATTGTATTGAATTTGACGTTAATGGACATTTGATGGAAATTGACATTTTAAACAAAATGAATAAGTTTGTATGAAAGCTAGGTGATATGCTATTTTTATTGTATGGACTAATGCCCGAATAAATATTAAAATGTGTTGAATTGAATGTACATTGCATGATCATTTATGCATATTGATATAATTGATGAAAAGAGAAAATTCCGGTTGAATAAAAAGGGATATACAATGGATAAATCATTATTTACATGACACGAGATCCTGCATGTGTTACCAAAAAGGATTTAGCCCGGACGGGTAATTCGTTGATCTCGATATAGAAATGATCTAGCCCTGACGGGTGTTCTTAAAGTGATCTAGCCTTCCAAAGAATATGTGTGCATTATGGATTTAGCTCAGACAGGTAATCCAATTAAGGACTGAATTTAGCCTTGACTAGTAATTCAGATCCGAGCTTATGGGAGTGTATGTTATTGTAAGGGATTTAGCCTGGACTGGAAATCCTGAAAACACTCTGTGAGTTATGATACGAGGGATTTAGCCTGGACTAGTAATCCCACCATAAGATGTGAGGTTCGCGGGAGTGCATGATTGAAAATGATCACTTGTATGATTTGACGGTAAATGGGCTATCCATCGAGATTTCGAGACATTCAATGAAAATTTAAACGAGAAATGGAATGGAAATACATGAAATGATAAACTCATCTATGCTTAGTATGATGTATACGATTGCCATGTTTGGATGAGTGGTTGTGCTAAGAGATAGCACAGGTGCGTACTCGAAACCCATGAGCATGTGTTTGCCATGTGAAATGAAATGGACTTGTGATAAGAGTGCAAGTGAATAAGTGATATTTATGAGAATAATTTCTATGACAAATTTGTGATGATTATCATTATGTTGCACTAAGACAAATTAGTACAATAGCAGCGGCCCGACTTTGAAAGTCCACCAAAAATAGTGAAAATTGAGTTAGAGGCTGAGTAAAATATGAAATTAAATCTTATCGAGTCTAGTTCCATATAAAGGAAATGGTGTAAGCAAAGGAATCTCATATGATGACATATTTGAATTTTTGTGAAACAGGGTCAGAGTGATCTCAGACTCCCCTATCTTAACTTTGGAAAATCATTAAAAATTGTAAAAAAATGATTATCGGTCATAATTTATATACTTAAAATCCTTAATGAGTCTATTTTCAAGGGAAATAGACAAAAGCATCATCCAAGTCCTGTACTATGAGATAATTAATTGATAGTGAATAGAGGTTGGAATTGCTAGACAGCGAAACATGGGTAACTTTAAAGAATAAATTGTACTTATTGGATAGAAATTTTTTTTTTGAAAATTTTATGGTAAAAATATATGTGAGTATGGTTTTTGGTAAAATTAACGGTTCTAAATTTGGAGTCCCGTAGTTCTGGATAAAAATAATTTAGTGACCGTGACTTAGTAAAACAACTTATCTAGATTTTGAATAAAAAGAGGGAAATTGAAAGATAGCATATTACCATATTGCTTATTATTTTTCATGCGAGCTTACTAACCGTAAAACTTACTCCTTCCTTTCCATTTCTTTTAGAGTTCTCAGGTCGGCTCGGGGTTGGAGATCGTCGGAGACGGCATCACACTATTAAGCCACTACCCTTGGAGTATTGATACATATGTTAGAAATATCTAGTGAGTGGCAAGTATAAGAACCTATTTCTATGACATGTGTTATTATGATTTGGCTAAATGTATTGAACTATATCAAGCTATTGTATATGGCTATGAGATGTGGCTCATATTGGTTATGGTTTGTAAATCTACCTATCCATGTTAAGTTTTAATGCTGTGATGTGGTGATATGATTATGCTTGTTTTACGTGCATGATTGGTGTTATGACATATGTGCATGATGGATGCTTCATGACCAGTCGAAATGGTCATAGACATGAAGTAATTGTATGATATAGAAACAAGATGAAAATGTTTGAGTATGCATGCTTGATGATTAAATAAAATCACTTGATAAGTTGATGATTATGAAAATTTGTGAAGGTGGTCATCAAATGACAAAGTCAATGGATATGGATTATTACGTCTAGATTAATATTATACGAGTGTGTGTATCACATGTATGATAACATGCAAATGCTATGTTTGTGACCTAATTAAAGATGTTTAAGCATTAAATGGATGCCATGTTGTATGTCCTTGATGATGTATAAATGTGTGAGGGTTTATGGTTGACCAAGGCTTGGAAAATAGCCTAAGTGTTGGCCACACGGGCAGAGACACGGCCGTGTGTCTCAGCCATGTGGGGAACACGGCCTTAGCACATGGGCGTGTGACTTGGCCGTGTGAACCTATTTCGTTGTTGACGTCATAAACAGAGAGTTACATGGGCTGAAGACACAGGCGTGTCCCAAGCCACACGGGCGTGTGTGACCACACGGTCTAACCCACATGGGCGTGTGACTTTCTAAACATTGAAAATTTTTCTAAGTGTTGTTAAATTTCCAGAAGTTTTTGGTTTAGTCCCGAACCACCCCCGATGTATGTTTTGGGACTTGTAGGCCCGTATAAGGGACAATATACATGTATTTGAATGTTTTGAATTGGTTGAAATTTTATGACCCGGTTTTACATGTATGACCCAGTGATTATTTGAAAAACTTCTTATTTAAACCATGTCATTACCATTCCTTACCAAATCGAGGCCACCCTCGTGCCCTCAGCTGGAACGTCAATTCCATTCACAAAACCAAATCTCTTTCTAACCTTATCCATACGTACATTGTCCAACTTAGTCTTTATAAAGAAGACAATTTGGGGATTATATGTCATCAACATTTGCCGAAGCCTTCTTATAGCCTGTATACTCCCCAATCCATGGATATTCTAACTTAATATTTTTATGGCTTCTAGTCAGCATGCTTCTTAGCAGGTGTTGATAAAATATAAGAGTGAGTATTTGGTTGCTCTACAATAGATCATAATGAATCTTTACTGTCAGAAACATTAGGATCTAAAAAAACTGATTTGGGCCTCTTCTTACCATCCCCACTATTGATCAGGTTATCTTTTAACTTTTGTTTTTCATCCAACCCATTTTTTTGGAATAACCTTACATATTTAGTACATCTTGATTTGAAGAACCTTCCAAATTAAAACCCAAAATTGGATTAATATTTGTCCACAAATCCCTCCCATTTTCTTTCCTTAAATTCCTCTTTAAATAATGCATTAGGCGATTTGTTTCCTTATTCTCATCATCGCCTTCCTCCCGGAGTTAGACACTGTTCATGGTTATGGCCTTCCTTGATTGTGCTCTAAGATTCAGATTCCATCCCAACTCCAAATCATCCCTAGCATTGGTCAATCTAATTGGACAAAATTTGTCATTATGACATAAACGGCCACACAAAAAGCAAAAGAAAGTGAGCTTTTCATACCTAAAATTAACATAGACAAAATTTTAAGAACAAATCATTATCTTTTTTCTTATTTTCAATGATTTTCTGACATCCAGATCAAATTTAATCCTTAGAAAATTTTTAAACCCTTGATTCACCCGATTCGTGACATACTCCATGAAACGCCCGATAAAATTCCCCAATTGCTTTGCCACAGTTTTAAAAAAAACCCTGGCGGTAGATCTTGAACTTGAACCTAGAATGCCGAATACACCAAGTGGACTTATAACGAGTCTTCATTCTCATTTAAACAATGAATGATCAATAAATGACTGTTAAAAGTCCAAAGAATCCTTCCAATCACCTTTTTGATATCCATTTTGTGGAAGAATTTGAACAAAAAAAGGCCTATCACCCAGATTTGATACTTGAACACCTCTTAAAGGGTGCCACAGATTCGCCGTAGTATTATTTCAGATGGCTAGAAAATGAACAACACTTATCGTTAAGAAAAATCCAACCATATAGTGATCAAACGTTGACTTCCATATCCCTGGATCTATAGGCAGCAGTAAAGCCTCATCTTCCCCCTCTTCTAAATTCAGTTCCTCCTCTTTCTTCAGTGGCTAAAAATAACAATCCCACACAAGAAAACCAAAACTATAAAAATTTCCAGACAAAAATAACAGAAACAAATGCTCATATTTGAAAAACACAAAAAAACTCAATACGTGCTATTAAAGCAGACAAAACTCAATCCAAAAGGCAGACTTAATAGATATGAAAAAAATGTTTATAAATTATAAGTAAAAAATACTGTAACAATGATAATATATATTAAATTGATCTCAAGTCAAAGTTCAAAACCTCATCACTAAATTGAAATCTGAATTTAAATCATTTCAAAATTAATTTTTAAAAAAATTATAATATTTTAAAGAGAAATAAGAAAAAAAATTTCTTTCTTCCATCTTTCGCAACTAATAACAATTCATTTTTTGTTATAAAATATTTTAAGTTTGGGACTAAATTGAAATATTTAGAACATTTTTAAAATACTGAAAAAAATATCAAAAGATAAATAAGATTACTTGTTAAATCAAAAGGAAATAGCCTTCAAAATTAATGTGTATTCCCGTAACACGTAAAAGAAAAACATATTTTTCAGTTCTAGTTACTTTGAATTTGGATGGTTTTAGGCTTAACACTTTTTTGGTGTGGATTTTTTTTCCTTGTTTTTGGTACTTTTTCTTTGTGTGTAGCAATGTAGTATTTCTTGTAATCTGTTAAGGCAAGGTGTGCTAGTTGAAGTTGAGTGGCACTCAGTAGTGTCCATTGCAGATTGTCATCGAGGTAGTAAAACTACTTGCCATGTTTAAGTCGACAATTTAATGAAGAAAATCTTTGAATTAGTTTATGTACTGTTATATTGATGATAATATGGTCTATCTATAGAAACCAATCCTTGGCTATTGAAGATGGGATTGGTTTCGAGTAAATTAATGAAGCCCTTGGAATGTGAAGATTGTGTTTTTGATTTTTTGATACCATATTTTCGAGTAATTGTGCTTTGAATGTTAATGTTGTAATAACTATTTTCAATGAGTTGCTTTGTATTCATTTAAATTTCTATGTTAGAAAGCCATAATTTGATATATACTTTAAGGCTTGTCTAGGTTATATATGAGAGCACATTGAGAGTACTTGAATCTGTTCATTAAGGAATTGTATTGTTAGTAAGTCCAAACTAATTTGTAAACATTGAGTTTTTACTTCCAAGTTCTTAGGGGGAGAATTCGGAGGTGAGTATTCTAGTTTTTAGGTACATATGTGAGATCTCTATACTTGATAAGTTATAAATTGTGAGTCACTTGTCTGTGTGATTAAAGATAATGGAATTACCCAGTGAATTAGGCTCTCCAAATGTAGGCAAATTGAACTGCTTAAATAAACCTTGGTGTTCTTTCTATTTTTGTTTGCACAATTTTTGCATTGCCAAGGCATAGTGGCCACTACAATCAAGCATTTTCATAAATTGTTATGTTTCAGTAAACAAAAACTATAGGTAGAAATGATTTTTACTGGACCTTAACACTTAATGTATTTAGTGGTGAATCCTAGTGCCGTTTGATGACAATGGAAGGTTTTTCGATTACACGTCCCCCTATGCTAGAGAATGGTAACTATCCCTACTAGAAGGATAGGATGAAAGCCTATATTAAGTCTATTGATGAGAGGGTATGATGTTCTATTCTCACTGGCTGACAAGCTTCTAATATTGATATCGATGCTGTAAAGGTTCCTAAACCTGAAATCGAGTGGACTATTGATCTGTCGTAGTTTGATGTAGGAGATTAAACTTGCATATGAGGAGCTTGAATACTAGCATTTTTATTATATTTTAGTTGAGTTTTTAGAATTTCATTTACATTCAATAAAAAGTATAATCTAAGTCTTTTATTGATCTTAAGGGTTGAATGAGGCCTAAGAGTGAGCTAATATACTTTGTGAGTCAGCAGGAGACCATTAGAGGGTGTATCAACTCAATACTGGTCGCTGTATTGCAACACGAGGAGTTTGATGTTGCAACATAAGGAGCAAAGCACAAGAATCCTAAGACTGCCTTTAGTGTCATGACACACCCCTGAAGCTACCTTGAATACAAGCTTACTGCCTTCAATGTCACAGCACAGGCACTAGGGTGTCTCGACATCAGTCCTATACGAGAAATACTTATGAGCCAAGGATATTTTGGTCTCCACAATCAAATGTTTAATACAAGAGCGCCAATTGACCTAGGGTTGAGGATGACAACAACCCTAAATAAAAAAATAGGCCTATTAAACACTTGTTATAAACAACTTTGATACTTTATAATTTTCTTTATAATTTTAGTTTTAATTTTTCCTTTTTCTTAGGCTTAAGTTATTTTCAATTTTGATATTTGCATTTGTCAGGAGATCTGATTTGTGGAACTTGATCAACTCTTTGTGGATTTTGTGCTTGAATCAATATAATTCAGGATTCTCTTAAACCTTCGTCTCTTGATTTATTATTAATGTTTATCTTTCGCATAAAGTTTACTATGTTTCTTGAGATCCATGAGGAACTAATCCTCTTATGGGGGATTAGCGTGTGGAGATATGATTAATTGATTATTGTGCAGGCTTTTCTTAAAAACTTAAACCCTAGGCTTGACAATTTTAAAAAATCATTTAGGTGAGAATTAACCCAAAATTGGTATGGTCTACCTGTGAACACCTTAGCCCTTGAACCGATCTCGACTATAAGGATAAGAGATAAGTAGTTCTTACCGACTCGTTATTTTAGTGGAAGATCGAGAGATCCTACTAAGGTAATGACTAGTTGATTGAACAGAGAACCCGAAGCAACAGTAAGTTATGATTATTGAAGCGAGCTAATCACCCATGCTCAAATCTGATTCAATTTCCATATCAAAGTCTTTTAGATTATTTTATTCTTTGTAAAAATACCAAAAATATTTATTTATGTTTATTCATAATATAATTTATTTAAAGTACTAAATGACTATATTTGTGTTTAGGTTAGGATTAATTTAGTGCTTGCCTCTCTTGGGTACGATTCTAGGAGTATTCACTTCATTGTAACTATATTACTGTCTGACCCGTATGCTTGTGGACAACACCACCTATTTGATATATTTTGTGCATGATTTTTTCTCTGGATATTGGTATGTTTGGAGGCAGTTAAGTTGTTGTTGTTGTCGGGGAGGAAACATCACTAAATTAATTCTAATTTTTGCACATAATAGAATAATTACAAAATTTTTAAATTATAGATACGATTTTATCTTCTTATTGATGCTAACATCTTTTATTCTCTTTTTGTTTTAGTGTATGACTCCAACCACATATTCATAAAGAATAATTCGTAAGAATCGTCAACGGTAACAGTAGCAACAACATATGCATAACTAGCCACTTGCTGTAAGCAATTTACCACCGTGAGAGAAGCTGTTGTTAAAAAAAAATAACAATAATAACCCAAAAGACTTACCACCATAACTACCTGCAAATATACATATGATGCGCAATGAAAGAACCCTAAGGGACTATACGTTACTAAGTCTCAAGAAAGTATAACAAGGCCAGCCATCACAGCTAATAATTTTGAGATCAAACCAGCAATGATCCAGAATAATTAACAATGTAGAGACACAATAACAGAGGAACCAAATCAATATTTAAAATGATTCGCTCAACTTTGTGATACTTTTAAATATAATAGGGTCATCGATGACACTATTCATCTTCGCCTATTCCCCTTCTCCTTAGTAGATAACACTTTTTCTTGGTTAGACTCATAGGCATTAAGATTTATCATGAAATGGGATGAACTTGTAGGAAAATTCTTGCAAAAGTTCTTCCTTATTAGTAAAACGATTCTACTAAGGAGGGAGATCTAAACTTTTAAACAATTAGAAGGGGAAAGTTTCCATGAAGCTTGGGAGCACTTTAAAACATTAATTTAGTGATGCCCACACCATGGATTACCTGACTGGATATGATTGTAAATTTTCTATAATGGGCTGGATGCATACGCATGATCAGGACTAGATGGAGCCGCAGGAGGAGCCCTAATGAACATTACATATGGTGATACGTATGAATTAATAAAGAGTTTGGCAATGAATTCATACCAGTGGCCAACTGAACGTTACACATATGGTTAGAAGCCATCTACGGTCAAAGCTCTCCAAGAGTATGATAGATACCTACAAATTGTGGACAGACTCAATCGTATAGAGTCTTCAACCAGTGTGTCACCTATGTATGGAGGAGATAAATCTCTCTTCTATTATATCAATAATCTTATCAAGGACGTGAACTAAGTTGAGAATAAGGGTGGAAACCCATATTTGAATACTTAAAATCCTAGATAGAGAGACCAGTCGGACCTGAGATGGGGCAGAAGCTTCAGGAAAGGGCCAACCCGAATGACCATACTGTATGTGGTGAACGCTTTGGTCAAATTGAGGGGGAAATGTAGTTAATGAGGATAAAAGTGAAAGAGGTGTAATATGAGTGCACCAGTTCTATGAAAACCTTGACTAGACTCGAAGACCAGATGAGCTAACTGATGAATATGATGGGAGACATTAAAAGACAAATTTACACTGGTATTCCTAGCAATACTGAAGATAATCTTCGAAGGGAAGGGAAGGAGCATGTGAAAGTAATTGTGCTCTATTTGGGAAAAGTACTGAGTAATTTAGAGACCCTAACACAAGAGGAACCAAAGAGAACGCCAAAGATCTTTGAGACTCCTAAGAAGCTGACGAAGAACCGTAATAGGAGGAGATAGCCAAGCTGCTAGCTAAGTCGAAAGATGAACCAGTTAAAGAACCCATAAGTTTTCTGAACTTATTTAAAATGTTAAATATTAACTTGCCTCATATTGATTTAATTGAAAAAATCCCCAAGTACGCCAAATTCCTAAACGAAATTATGTCTAAGCATAGGAAAATTAAAACAGGAGAACAAGTTAACAAAAAAGCCTCATGTAGTGCAATTATATCAAAATAGGCTCCCCCAAAACTAAAAGACGCAGGAAGCTTTACAATCCCCATAGAGATAGAAGCTAGCATAAATTTAATGCCCTTATCTATATATGAAAAACTTGGGTTAGGGGACCTCAAAAACACTCAAATCATACTTCAATTGGCTAATAAATCTTTAGTGTATCTGAAAGGAGTATTGGAAGATGTGTTAGTCAAAGTGTGCAGGTTTATCATTCTAGCAGATTTTGTAATGTTAGACTTTGAAGAAGACAGTGAAATACCTATCCTGTTAGGAAGATCATTCTTAACAATATTAAAATCCACCATTGATTTGGAAAGAATGAATTAACCATGAAGATTAACGGTGAAATTAAAACTTTTAAATATGGTCACCAACAAGATCAGAAAAGAAAGGATTAGAGAGACCATGTTATGAAATATTTGTAAATATTCCTAATAACCTTGAACAAGGGAAGATGTCTCACGTGATTAGTGCAGGGCAGAAGCATAGGTATAAAGAGCGGGACAAGCAGAAGAAAGTGGAGTGCATAATGGATGCTAAACAAATACATATAGAAACAATTTAAGGAAAACATCCTCGTGCACATTACTTGCACTTGACAGTTCTAATTAAACTTTAATTTTATGTATATTATTATATATTTAACTGACTACTTAGACTGTAATTTTTATTTACATTGTGTTTTATAGGAACCGGGACACTTTGGAAGCGAAAATTTGGCTCAAAAAAAAGTTGGTGTTGTAACATGGAACCTTTGCGTCGCAACACCGCATCCAGAATCAAAGGCTCAAGAAAATCATCATGATGTCACGACGTATCATATTTGTGTCATGACATAGAAGACAGTTTACCCAGGATTCCAAAATCTTAGAATGTGTTGGGACATCGAACCTCAATGTCGCTACAATGGTAAACTGCTTGGGGTGTCGCGACATAGAATCCCTGTGTCACATCGCTACAATTTTCTGTAGGGTTAACCCAACTCGATTGCGCAACCTAGTAGCATAAATGATGCTTGAACTTATTTTAAGCATTAGTATAGCCATTATTTTAACCCTAAAACATATTATCAACCTTCTCTAAACTCTAAAACCCTCCTTAGCCTTTTTAAAACCTCTCAAATTTCAACAAACACTAAAATTTATTTTACTTTTCCTTATTATTCTATCACAAAATCTCTTCTTCTAATCTTATTCGGTGCAGAAGAAAACGAGAAGCATTCAATGGAACTACAAAAATCGAACATTATAAGGAATCCAAGAGAAGTTATACAAAGTTAAGTGTTCCTAACTCATGTTTTACTGTTCCATAAAAAAATTTGCCTTTTATTTTCTTAGTATTAGCCTAGTACACCATTGAATATGCCTCCAAGGAAATTTAGGAGAAATAATGAACTAAAATCGTCAATGATTCCAAACCTCTATAATTTCCTTAATCAAAATGTTGAGAAATATTTTCTAGAACTTTAGGGAAAAAAAATTATTCAAGAGAGGGGATTTGAACCATTGATGGTTCTTTGTCAAGATATTTGGCCTTTGGTCCGATACCATATATAGGAACGATTTTCTATGATTCCAAAACACTCTGCTGTGGTCCCTAGAGTTCAATAATTTTACATATCTTTGAGGGACCAAGAGTCTAAAAGGACTGAAGGCTTAACTTAGGAAACAGTACTGATGCAAGGGAAGGAAGTGCTAATTACCCCTCAAATCATTTACAAATTTAGAGTGCCTTATTCTATGAGAAAGACTTTGTTGAAGAAATTGATTTATATGCTTTATAGACATAAATATGGACAATGTTTAAACTATCTATCAGAAGGAAGGGATGAATGGAAGTGTCGCCTAGGTACTGATATCCCAACTTCGTTTAATCAAGCAATAATGTTTCCTGTATAAAAAATGTAGATTCAATTGTTGTGCAATTGTATTGCTTCTGCGTTGAATGTTTCTAATGTAACACCCCCTACCCGTATCCATCACCGGAATAGAGTACGAGGCATTATAGAGAAGCACGAAACACTTACAGATAATTTAAATACATTTTTATAACAATTTGTTTCGATTTCATACTATTTCATATTTAAGCTTTTTGCACCGAAGTATTTAAGATATCATCTTTATGCAAATAGCACACATGAGGTACATAAATTCCATAATTATGAATGAACACATTTATCAAACATATTCCACGTTTTTATATATATCATGGTTTCATATTTCCATGTATCAATTACCATCACTTCCTCGTATTTCAGACAAATACGTGTAACAATTCATAAATATGCAATTCATTAACTCTTCTTACCAATCATGATTTTAAATTGCCAAATCACTTATTGAGTGCAATTTCAATGTTCACTAAAATCCATCATATAAATTTGGATGTACGTATTCATCAATAAATTCCATGTACAGATATCATCATCTCATATTTCCACATACATTTACTTTCCACATTTACGAATTCAAATAGCATATACAAGACATACAAATGTATTTCAAGTACGTTTTCATGATATTTTGTTTCGAACTCAGATTATTTCATACTAGAAGTTTTCTCATTAACTCATTTGGAATACCAATTCATACGGATAATGTAACGCCCCCACGCCCGAGACCGTCACCGGAGTCGAGTATGAGGTGTTAGTAAACTTAATTTAACATTTTAAGAACTTTAGATTATTTGTTTCTACATTCACAGCTTTTTAGCTACTTGCGTTACAGTCACAAGAAAAATCATATCTCGAGTTACGAAACTCGAAATCAAGATCTGTAAATTTTCCCTGAATCTAGACTCATATTCCTATCTACTAATTTTTTTCTAGAATTTTTGGTTGGGCCAATTAGTACAGTTTATTAGTTAAAGTTACCCCTGTTTCAGGGCTTGACTGGTCTGACCTCTGTTTACTACGAACCACTTTTCTCTCTGTATAAAATTCATATGAATATGAGGTTTATTTCTCCTGAAACTAGACTCAATAAGGATTCTGAGAATATAAAATACACCACCTAATTATATCTGTACAATTTATGGTGAATTTATAAATTTGGAACAGGGGATTCAGAAACTGCTCTGACTCTATTTCACTAAAATTCAAATATCTTCCAACATATAACTCCTTTACCCGTTTCATTTATTTCATGTGAAACTAGACACAGTAAGATTCAATTTTACATTTAATTCATCATGTAATTCAATTCCTATGATTTTTAGTAAATTTTCAAACTCACATCAGTGTTGCTGTAATATTCTGTTTATGGCAAATTTCATCCTTTTTATGAATTTTCATGACATCAAACATATTCTAAACTAACCATTTCCATAATTTATCATTATCAAGCACTTCCTCAACCATTTCATCACCATACCATAAGATCATTTACACAAAATAAGTATTTTGCTATACATGCCATACTTAAATTTACAAGCCATTTTACCGAAAAGTTCTTCGGATAGTGTGGTGATCCTCCGACCAATCCCGACTCGAGTGGCTTGTCCAAAACTACAATGAGTAAGAAAGAGGGGGTAAGCATAAATGCTTAGTAAGTTCATATGCAAATAATAAGTAACATAACAAAGCAATCATACCAAACAACATTAGCATGGTATCACCAAAACATAAATCTCATTTCTAATCATCTTTCATCATTTTACTACCTTATCGTTATTGTATCAATACTCAACCCGAGGGTTAAGTACATACCTGTCCAAGTATCCATTTCACATCACTTACCAATACGTCTCTTTTCATCTCAAGTATTCCTTCATTTGAGTAGAACTTTACCCGTTGAACTCATCGGAATATAATTCGGATACGTAGGAAGTTTGCACATAAGTGCCACATATGTAGCCAAGCTACCATGTAACCCGCCCTTAAGCGAAACTCGGACTCAACTCAACGAGCTCGGGCGTTCGCATCCATAATGAACTCGGACTCAACTCAACGAGTTCGGATGCCTAGTTACATCTCACGAACTCGGACTCAACTCAACGAGTTCGAACATTCGCATCCATAAGTGAACTCGGACTCAACTCAACGAGTTCGGATGCTCAACCATCCTAGTGACATGTCACTTGTATCCTAATCTATTCCTAAGGTTCAAACGGGATTTTCCTCGAACACATATCCTTGCCGTCTTAGTAGAATGCCGGAACCAATACTCCTCAGTAACAATTATGTTTAACAAGTAATTCACATAATTTGCATTTTATTCGAAATTAACCACAAAACATATATTTCATGATAAAAATCAGCATATCACATAATTGACATCAATGACTTAAAAATAACAATTATGCTACATTATTTACACATGAACTTACCTTGGTACCAAAATACAAAGGTTTTGCAATTTAATCCACAATCTTTTCTTTTCCTCGATTGGGGTCGTTTCCACGTCTTTCTTGATCTAAAATAACACATTTAGCTTATTTAATACTCACATTATCAAATTAATCCTTAATTCAAATTTTGGCAAAATTACAATTTTACCCCTAAACTTTTGCATATTTACATTTTTGCCCCTAGGCTCAGGATTAAACTTTATTCCTTATTCTTATGTTTTACAACATGCTGATCACTTTTCCTTCTATGGCAACATCAAATTCTCACTCTAACATGTACTTGTGACTATTAGGTATTTTTACCGATTAAGCCCTTTTACTCGCTTTTTTGCTTAAAATCGAGTAGTACAAGTTGTCTAACATAATTTAAAACATCATATTCTATCATAAAACATCAAAATACACAAATTTCACCTATGGGTATTTTTCCAAATATAAACCCTAGGTTAAATTATTGCTAACATAAGCTTTATCGAGTTATCGGGATCTCAAAAACATAAAAATCATTAAAAGCGGGGCTTAGAATCACTTACTATGAAGCTTGAAAGTTGAAGAAACCCTAGCTATGGAGACATGGAGCATTCGGCAGCAACTAATGGGGAAGATGACTATTTTGTGTCATTTTTCCCATTTTATTTCATTAATTATCCAAATGACCAAAATGCCCTTAATGCCTTTCTTTGAAAATTTTCATGTACAAGCCCATTTTTGTCCAAAATTTTAGAAATTGGTCAAATTTCTATTTAAGACCTCCTAATTAATATTTCAAAGCAATTTCATACTAAAAACTTCTAGAATGCAAGTTTTGCAACTTATTCGATTTAGCCCCTAACTTCAAATTAAGCATTTTATGCATGGAATTTCTTCACAAAATTTTCACACAATCATGCAATCATATCATAAACCTCAAAATAATTATAAAATAATTATTTCTATCTCGAATTTGTGGTCACGAAACCACTATTCCGATTAGGCCCTAATTCGGGATATTATAGATAATACACTCAAGGTGTAGAAATCTATAATCACAAATGAACTCATTCATCAACCAAGTTTTATGCTCATGTCTCATCAACTCGTATTTCCTTATATCACATAATTCCATGTAATACTTACCAAACTTCTTCAAATTAGTGAACATCTTACGGAATTGAGTACTTCATTTTCTCGATGCCATAGTTCAACTATGGTCTTACACATCTTCACAAAATGATGCCATAGCCCAGCTATGGTCTTATACAGTAGCATATATCACACCGATGCCATATCCTAGATATGGTCTTATACGGAAATCACTTGTCACTTGTCACTTGTAGCCGAAGCTACCACTATTCACTGATCAGGTAGCCAGAGCTACCATTTTTCACTGATCAGGTAGCCGGAGCTACCACTTTTCACTGATCAGGTAGCAGAAGCTACCACTTTTCACTGATCAGGTAGCCAAAACTACCACTTTTCACTTTTCATTTGTCATTGATCAGATAAGTGTAGCCGAAGCTATCACTTATCACTTTCACTTGTCCTTGATCAGATAAGTGTAGCCGAAGCTATCACTTATCACTTGTTGCCATGGTCCAACCATGGTCTTTTCCTTCAATTCATCTTGTCATCGAATGAAATGCTCAATTTGATCATTTATTCAATTTTCATGCTTTTACATTATTCACGGTTTTATCATCAATACATATGAAATAACACATCATGAAATTCATAAAATTAACAAATAATCACTAAAATTTAGCCATATAAACTCACAGGTTCAATTCTTCTATTATGACGATAATCATAATTTCATAATAAATATTCCAAATAAAACATTATATCATTTCTAATCCAACACTTATCGATTATAATCGGGCATGTAATCAATTTATACACGAGTCATTCATATACTTTTCCTCCTCCTCCTCTCCATCCACATCCTTGGTATAAATAACACACTTGTAAGTAACCTTATCCATAATTTTCACTAATTACTTATGTGAATATTCAAGCTATCCACCCATGTCATAGTCACTAAATTATTTATATATAAAGCTACAGAACTCTAAATTAAGGTCTGCTAATTTTACCTGAAACTAGACTCACATATCTTCTTACCATAAAAAATTCATAATTTTTGGTTGGGCCAATTAATACGGTTTATTCATTGAAGTCTCCCCTGTTCTGCTGTCTGACAGTTCTGACCCTTCTTCACTAAAAATTAATTATCTCCTCGTACAGGATTCGAATAATGTTCCTGTTTATTTCTCTTGAAAATAGACTCATTCAGGATTCTAAAAATATAAATTTAATTCCATAATTATTTTTATCCAATTTTTTATGATTTTACAAAGTTAGAACAGGGGAACCCGAAATCATTCTAACCTTGTCTCACATAATTTATCATATCTCATGATTTACAATTCCATTGCTTACATCATTTCTTCTATAAGAAACTAGACTCAATAATATTTAATTTCATATTTTATTCATCCTCTATTTCCATTTCTAAAATTTTTGGTGATTTTTCAAAGTTAGACTACTGCTACTGTCCAAAACAGTTGTAGTGCAAAATGTTGATTTTCATTTTGCCCCAAATTTCACAATTCATACAATTCAGTCCTTGCTCAATTAACCCCTAAATTAAGATAATTTTCTCAATTAATACTTTTACTAGACATTATAAGTTATTTCATAACTATTGAAATTTAGAATTTCCACATAAAACTCTAACTTCAAACTCTTTTACACTTAGGTCCCAAACATTCACTTGCTATTCAATTCTTTCAATAAAATCAACATATAAACAATTTAAAGCTCTAATTCCATGCCAAATCATCATATACTTCCAGCAAATATTCATGGAAACTTTCAATTTCTTTCATAGAATCAAAAACTAATGAATTCAACAAGTGGACCTAGTTGTAAAAGTCACAAAAACACAAAAATTTTAAGAAATAATCAAGAATTGAACTTACTTGAAGTAAAAATATGAAAAACCAGCTTAGGGGAACTCTTCCATGGCATTTTTGCTGATGAGAATGCAGAAAAATAAAGAGAAATCTAGATAATTCCACTTTAGTCCTAACTTTATCAAGTAAATTTTGCAATTTTCCAATTTTACCCTTAATTCTCCTTATTTTCTTGCTGATTTCATGCCCTTGCCGTCCAGCCCAAACAGAACTTGGGTCTATTTTCCTTTTAAACCCTCTTTCTTTTATCATTTAAGCTATTTAATCATTTTCCAAAATTTTGCATTTGATACAATTTAGTCCTTTTTGTTCAATTAACTATCAGAACTTTAAAATTTCTTGACGAAACTTTAATACTAACTTACTAACACTCCATAAATATTTATAAAAATATTTATGGCTCGATTTAAAATTCCCGAGGTCTTGATACCTCGTTTTCGATTCTAATTATTTTAGTATTTATTTTTAGTACACTATTCACTATTTCAAAAATTTTCCTAACTTCACATTTAACTTATAATTCCTAAATTAATAATATTTCCTACTCATTTGTCAAATTTAGTGATCTCGAATCACTGTTCCGACACCACTAAAAATTAGGCTGTTACATCTAATGACAATACTTTTCAAGTGGTTTTGCTTTACACTATTTTACAGAAGAAACAAATATGCATCAAAACATGGATATACCAAAATATGAAACAGTGTTAACGACTAAAAAGTAAGAGTCTTCTTTCCCCACTTAGCGATGGCGTTATGCAAAAGAGCAAGCATTTTGTTAGTGTTCACTGAGCCCTCCATGAAGCCATCCCGAAGTATAATTGGAGACACTGTATACATAGTACACAGAGCTTCGGGAGAAACAAATAAATGAGTGGAACAAATGCCTATAAGGGAAGATGACTACTCTAGCCTGATCTTACAAGAAAGCAAAATCGATAACCCAATAGGAATTTGGCAAGAGCAATCATCCAAAGTTGGATTAAATGATACATTGGATGCAAGAATCAGACCCAATTTTTTAAGAATTTGCACAGTAAAACAACATTAGAGTACTAAATTATACATCGGATATGTTTGAGCCAATACATCCTGAGCAAGAAGAAGATGAGCATGAAAGTGAAGAAGAAAGTGAAGATGAGAAAGAAAAGGAGGACGAGATGGATTTTGAGAAAGATGATTAAACTTTTGTTTTTAAAAATTGTAATTGTTGGGATAATTTGTTTTAACTTTTATTTGTATGAGTAGATTGTTATTTTCTTTACTTTTCTATTTTAAGTTTCCTATGTAGGAGCCCTACATGGAATAACCATAACAATTTAAAACTTAAAACAATCAAAGAAATAAGCACCCACTAACAATTTACGAAACTACCATGATCATTTGGATAACTTCTTTCCTTATTTTTGCAAGGCTACACATTAAGGACAATGTGTTATCTAAAGTGTGTGGGGAGGGATAACCTAGAAAATTTGTTTCAATTTTTATGTTTTTCTTTTAATTTTTGTTGTCAAATGTTGCTTGAGCTTGTAGAAATATAATTGATTGGTTAGGAGCATGTATATAGGTTGATTAGATTTATTATAAGATTGGCAAGATAGTTGATGATTTTAAATTTTTTATTATTAGACTACTAAGTTATATATGCTACACTGTAAATAAGCATTGAGCAATTGAATGCACCAAATGATATAAAGAATATAGGGAAACGATCGTACTGGTATGTATGATAAATTGTTGAAATTGTGATTGTTTGGGTGATTAAATTTGTGAATATTGAAATACCTAGGGATGACCTAAGGCATTGTTTGGTATACACCAAAAGTCAAAAAGTTAACCCTATTTATTCATCCTTAGTTCCTATACTTGAGCCAGAAAACACTTTTTAAGGAACCTTCATACAAAAACCGAGGCAAAAATGTTAATTTGTATTTGCCCTTTTTCTTTGGTCTTGAATTGCATAACTATAGACATCTAACCATACGTATTGAGGGTTAAGTAGATGCATTACGGTGAAATTTTGTAAAAATAGAGTGAAATAGGAAGGATCGGTGTGATAAAGTGATTATAGGTTAGCTACTATGTGCAGCAAAAGAAAAATTCAAAAAGAAATTCAAAACGAGTAGAAAATGTTCTTAAAAAGTAAAAGCATTTGTGCATGAGAAATGTATTGAAAAAGAAGAAATAAAAGTGACGTCACTAAAAATAGAAAGGCTCATTCATTAGTGCACAAAAACTCGTAAGCTAGCCATAATTACTATATTATGCTATGATTTGCTGTTTGGAGAACTAATTAAGGTAAGAGGAGAAATAAAGCGGTGAGCGGGTATGGGTTGGTAAGAGGGAGAATAGGGAACAATACAATGAGCCAAACTATTTTTGTGCTTGAAATTATTTGATGCTTACTATTCTTGAATTCTATACATATATTAAGCCTTAGAATGTTACAAGTCGAAAAGCCCTATGTGATATAGGTAGACTTATTTATGAATTGATATCATACTAAATTCTTGCATTTATGACTGTTTGTATTCAGATAGGATAATCAAATTACCTGTATAACTTATTGATGGATCCATGCATTTGAAACCCTTAATGTTTATATGCTTTGTAATATACTAAATTTAAGTGCTTGATATCAAAAGTGGTAGGTCAGCTTTATATCATCCAAAATTATGTGTAAACATGAAACGCCCAATTATATGCTCTAAAGCTAACATTTGTACTATACTTGCCCAGGGGTCGCCTTTTAATTATTATTATTATTTTTTGCCTTGCTTGAGAATAAGCAATGACTTAAGTGTAGGGGAGTTTGATATGCTATAATTCAGTGTAGTAGATAAACTAGTTTTTGTATTTTAGGAGCTTAAATACAAGCATTTTTATTATGTTTTAGTTGCTTTTTTTAGAATTTTATTTACATTCAATAAAAAGTTTAATTTGAGTTTTTTTTATTGACTTTAGGGGTCGAATAAAGCCAAATGAGGCCTAAGAGTGAGCTAATATAGTTTGTGAGTGTGTAAGTGATCATTAGAGGGCATATCAACTCAATACTAGTCATTTGTTGCAATACGGGGAGTTTGATGTCGCAACATAGGGAGCAAAGACCACCTTCAGTGTCGTGACACAACTAAGGGATGTTGCGACACACCCCTGAAGCTACCCTGAGTACGAGCATACTACCTTCGATGTTGCAACACAGGCACTAGGGTGTCACAACATTGAAACAATACGAGAAATACTTATGAGCTAGGGGTGTTTTGGTCTACACAACCAAACGTTTAATACAAGAGTGTCAACTAGCCTAGAGTTGAGGACAACGACAACCCTAAATCTATAAATAGGCTCATTAAACACTTGTTATGAACAAATGTCATACTTTATAATTTTCTTTGTAATTTCAGTTTCAGTTTTTCCTTTTTCTTATGCTTTGGTTATTATCAATTTTGCTATTTGTATTTGTTAGGAGATCTGATTTGTGAAACTTAATCAACTTTTTGTGGATTTCGTGCTTCAATCAATACAATTCAAGATTCTCAGAAACCTTCATCTTTTGATTTGTTATTAATTTTTATCTTTTGCATAAAGTTTACTATGTTTTTTAGATCCATGAGGAATTAATCCTCTTATGCGGAATTAGGGAGTAAAGGTATGATTAGTTGATTGTTGTCAATGGTTTTATTTGCGGATCAACTGTTCAGGAAAGGAAGAAATTAAACTTAAGCTTGACGACCTTAGGAATTCTTCTAGGTGGGAATAAACCAAAAATTGGTATGGCTTATCCGTGAACATCTTAGCCTCAAATCCGTTTAGATTGTAAGGTCGAAGGATAAGTAGTTCTTGCTGAGTTATTATTTTAGTGGATGATCAAGAGATTCTGTTAGGGTAATGACTAGTTGATTGAACAAAGAACCTGAGGCAACAGTCAGTTACTGAAGTGAGCTAATCACCCATGCTCAGATCTAATTCAATTTCCATATCAAATTTCCTAAAGTTTTTCCCTTTATATTATTTTATTCTTTTATAAAAATACCAAAAATATATCTTTATATTTATTGGTAATATAATTTATTTAAAGTACAAATTAGCGCTTGACCATCTCCGAACGTACCAACGTCTAGAGTGTGAATACTACAACTAAAGATGTAGATTTGAGGTGGTGTCCGCAAGTATAATAGTTCAAATGAAGTGGGTAAGTACTCCGAGGATCGTACCCAAGGGATTTCAGTTTGGGTAAGATCGTTATCAAACCTATTACAAGAAATAATTACTAATCTACTTGAGTCACGAATTAGTAGTGTTAATATGGAAGCAAAATGATAATAATATTAATAAACTAAATAAATTTAATTAAACTTAAATCTACTCTTAAGTTCATGTATCGACTTCTCCTATCCTATAACAGCCTGATTTAGACCCTAATCAGACGGTGGTTTTGGGGACCACGAATCCGAGTCAGAAAAATATTTAAAAATTATTTTCTGTGTTTATTTTGGGTGAATTTATATTCGTGAAATTTTCGTGATTTAATTTTATTGTTTTAGTGCCCGATTAAATAAAAAAGGCTTAATCGCGTAAAATGAAAATTTAGTGGTTTAATGTGTGAGGGCCGAATTGTGTTTGTCTTTGTAATTTGAGGTATTTAATATGCAATTTGTCCATGATAGTAAGTAATGGATGGTAAAAGCCTTAAGTTATAATGGTTTTGTATTAATAAATAAAGGTTATATTTGTAAAATGTATAATAACATGAAATAATAAAACATAAAAAAAAAAGTGTTCATACACTTTGCATGACCGAATATAAAGAAAAAAGAAAAGAAATAAAGCTTCCATAGGTTCGACCATTGTTGATAGCTTAATCAAGGTATGTAACTAGTTCGGCTTTTTGATAATTTTTACGTTTTTGAGATCGTTGCTTCGAGTACTACCCGACCCATACTTGAATTTTTTATTTTGATGAATATTTTGAGTTATGCCATTGATGAGAGCTTGAGATTTTTGTTGTTTGATGATGAAAAATGAAAGATATGTTTTAGATTAACATGTTTTGTATTGGAGTTTTTTTATGATTTTGAGTAATTAGGACTAAATTGCAAAAATATTAAATTGAGGGACTAAAATATGAAATAAATGAAATATATGGACTAGTATGAGTATAAGGAAGATTCGGCCTAACTATGTTGTTGTGAGATTTTGTGTATTTTGTGTTTTATGCAATTAGGACTAATTTGTAAAAGTATGAAGTATCAGGGGTAAAATGGTAATTTTCCAATTTATGTGATGTTGGAGTAAATTGAATGAAATTGTGTTTGAATGAGATTAATTTGAAAATTTTATAGATCAAGAACAAAAAAAATCAGACTTGGATCAGGGAAAAACAAAAATAGTCGAATACTCGATTTACATCGTTCGTCGATATTCGAGGTAAGTCTTTAAGCAATTAAACATCATTAGTTTTGAATGTAACTTAGTTTAATATGCTGATTTGGAATTCAGGGATTTATAGCGGAGATAGCCGGATGTGATAAAGCATAGAAATAACGTATTTGAGTTTAAACTCGCTTGAGTTATAACATTTGAAAGTCCGTATGAACTATATGAAATATCTGAAATGTTCGATATATGGATTTTTTATGAGACAGCTTTAAAATAATGATATTCTGGCTTTGAGTGTAGCAAGCCTTGTGCTGGTGAATTTAATCGGGCTTGATGCCTAGTAGGGTTATTGCCGGTGTATAAAATCAGACCTTGAGTCTAGCAGGCCTTGTGCTGGTGTGTGATACAGGCTTAGGCCTAGCAGGTTTTATGCTGGTGAAATATTATAAGTCTATGCCTAGAAGACTTTAGGTTAATGTGATAAATGAATACGTTGAATGAGCTAAAACGATCAGATTTTGGAGATCGTTACATGCTCAAGGATCGTCAGTAAATTCAATCGCACTATCATTTATTCTCTGTACTTTTGAAAGTTTTAAATTCAAACTTATGGATTGTATAGGTTGAATGGTGTTTTGACATGATGAACCTTGGTTTTGTATAAATGCCATGCGAAAATGGCTTATTTAAATGCTCGAATTTGGTTTTGGTATAATAATGGTTTGAGTCCATTTTGGTTATTATGCAATGTGTCAAGGATGAATGATACTTGTGATATCTATTTGAGTGTTGAAGTTTGGTAAATTTGGATGTCTGCATTGGATTGACTCGGTTATGGTATACATAGATAAGAGACTATTTAAATTTTTGGTTGTTGTATTTGGTCAAAGTGTTATATGTGATTTGGCATTAAAGGTTGTTTGGCTATGTTTGAACATGATATAAATTTGTCTTGATATGTTCATTATATGGTATGGAAGATTCATGTTTTGTATACATAAATATATCTAATTGTAGTTAATGGCTTACTCTTGAGAGGTATAAATTGTAATAAGAGTTGGTTTGAAAATTATACAATAATGTATTGTGAATTAGGATATAAGATAAAGGTATATGAGATGGTTATGACTAACTTGTGATTCGGCATTTGCTTATATAAATATTTATGTATATGATGAATTGACTTGATATGTATCTCATCTAAAGGTATACTACGTAATAGGTAGGTAATATGTAAGATTATTTGCGTCTTAGGCAAAGTTTAGATGACCAAATTGATGATAAATAGGTTAGTTGTGTATCCGCATTTTTGGCATGTGAAATGAGTGCGTTTCAAATCGTTATTTGTGTTATAAAATGGTTAACTATAAATAAATGATTGAGTATAATTTTAGTTTGTGAATTAAACTTGATAAGTTTCGTTATTAATGTTCAATTATAGTTCATTTCTAATATGGTTAAAATGAATATAAGGTTTATTTGTTTAATGAAACATATTTGATTATTTGTGAAGGTATGAATGCCGTGTATGCTGATGATTGAATTGTCATGTGTTAGATTTTTATTTGATTGAATTTGTTCATGTTTCGAAATATGTCTTAAAATGTTTGATGTTTATTAGATATCCGAATTTGACTTGTATTTTTATATTATGAAATGATAAAATTTTGATTAATATTTATTTGGACATTCATAAATACATATGAATATGACTGGTGTGAATATTCAGAGTTGTGCTTTTGTCCAGTAATGCCTTTGGACCCTAATCCGGCGATGGATACGGGTTAAGGGTGTTACATACCCCTTGTTTCGACTATGTGAGTTCCTTTTGCCTAGATCAAATTGTTTTACCTAATTAATTATTGATGTAGTGTTCCAATCAATCAACTAGTCGAAACCTTAGCAGGATCTTTGATACGTCCAATAGAATAACGATTCAGCAAGAACTACTTATCTTCTGACCTTATAGTTCATATCGGTTCGGGTTAAGGTGTTCACGCATAGGCCATATCAATTTTGGGTTAATTCCTACCTAAATGACTTCCTAGGGTTGTTAGGCCTAGGGTTTAAGTTCTTCCTGTCCCAAACTGCTGATCCACTAAGAAAATTTATCCTTCAATAAATTAATAAGATTAGAACAGTTGAAATCATGTGAGATATGGATAAACCATAAATTGATTCTAATCTTTACACAAACATTCACTTAAACAGTGTTAAAGAAAGATATGTAAAAAAAGGAATAAAGGAAAATAGATGTTGATGGATTTATCGATGGCATGGCTCCAGAATAATCTCCACTTGCGGGAGTCTCACTTCAGAATAGGATCCTTTGATTACAAGAACATAAAATACCCTAAGTAAAAAATACGAATGAAATAAAAACACTATATTTTCTGGGTCCCTCTCGTTGTGTGTTTTAATTGATTATAATGACCTTTCTATAGGCTAAACTCAGAATATTAAAGTGATTTTGTCCTTGAAGTACTTAGAGTTTGAATAGGAAAAATACTCCTAAGTTCCCTCCAAAATGCATTTTTCACGTGAAGGTAGTTTTTGGGTTGTGCAGGGGTAGGATTGCAACATAGGCCTACAGTGTTGCAACATCGGCTTCCGGTGTCGCGGCATCGAGGGCAATTTCACTCCAAAACTTGTTTTTGGCTTCTGTCTTCAATGTTGAGACATCAACGTCTTGGTGTCGCGACATAGACATCAATTGTGGCCGGAATATGCATCTTTAGCTCCCGACTTAACCTTATTTAGATATAAAAAGAAATAAAAACAACTAGAAAGCATAGATTACTACTTTAAGTGTGAAAACCTAAATATATACTAAGATGTTTTGATTTAACTATTAAATAAGCTAAAGTTATGTGCAAAAAGGATAAAAATAATAGTGTAATTTGTGGCCGATCAATCCCCCACACTTAACTTGTGCTTGTCCTCAAGCAACCAAAACATATATAGTAGAAAAAGAAAAAATAAAATAAAATAAAAAATTTACACGAAAGTGACTTAATTTCTCTCTGTAAACAAGCTAGAGTTATTGAAGATGGATGTAAATAAGAGCCTCACACCTAAACACTCCCCCACACTTAACTTGTTGCTTGTCTTCAAGCAACCAAAACATATATATTATAAAAAGAGAAAAAAAATTAACACGAAAATGACTTAATTTCTTTCTTGTAATAAGCTAGAGTTAGTGAAGATGGATGTAAATAAGAACCTCACACCTAAACTCCCCCACACCTAACTTTTTGTTTATCCTCAAGCGAACCAAGTCTAGACATATAACATGCAATAAGAAGACGACCATTGGATTTTATTACTACTATGAAAATGATTGTCAAATATTAAAAGTATAACAATTCTTATTGCACATGTAACTTAATCTTGATAGTTTGATGCCTTGAAATTTTTTTAAAGCAAATTAGGATTAGTTTAAAAAATTACTTTACTAACAAATTAGAAGTAATTCCCATAACCAAATATTTAATAATATCACCACTAACATAAATCAAATAGATATATAGTAGACACAATCATGTGAATAAAAAAAAATATTGAGTATAAATGTTAGCAATTTTTGAATATTATGCACAGAGAATGCTTAAATCACATTGGTCTTCTAGGTTTGTAATATTATGAGGCTTAGGACGGTACGAGTTCAAAGGAGGATATGGCTCAAAACGGTTCAAACACTAGAAATAGTTAGACACAGTTCCCTTTCATCCCCTTAAATGTCCCATCCAATCTCACCGCCTTTTGTCTCCCTCTCTCTCCTAGGTACTATGGTCAGCTTAGCGAGTTTTGGTGCATTGATGACTGAGGTTTTTTTTCACTTTTGTGACTTTTTGTTTTGTCACTTGACTTTTTACTCTTTTTTCAATCACAGTGCTTTTATTTACGTTCTAAAATTTTCCTACTCGTCTTTACTTTTGACTTTTTCTAGATTTTTCTTTTTTGCACATTTATGCCCAACCTATAATCACTGCATCACATTGTTTCTTCTTTTTTGTAACTTTTTTTGAAACCACTGTATCTACTTAAACCCTTAATATCTACAACCTGACATCTATTTTGAAATGTATTAAAGGGCTAAAGATAGGGAAGAGTTCAAGTTTTATGTGTGGCCTTTGGGTTTCAATTTTGTTGGTACATCAAAAAGGAGTTATTAGACTTAAATAAGGAGACTCGGGATTCATAGCATTAAGGTATGATTATTTGAGAACTGACTATTCAAACAACGCCTTACGTCAACCCTAAGCATCCCACAGTACACAATTTCTTTCATGCTTCAAATTAAATCGAATGAATAATAATCAATTCAAACATTCATGTCTCTATGACTATCTACTTATATCTCATATGGCATCATCAAATATTCTTACTTAGGTACTTCTAATTTATTATGTAATTTAACTAGGTAACCTAATCAATTTCCCTTAAAAATAATCAAGTTATCTTATATCAATTAGAAATTTCATGCTTGTAAAAAACCATTACATGCTTTATTATCTTCAGCCGCTATTCATAATATTAATATAATCCAAGCTTCATACAACAATATATTTTTTAAAGTAAATAAATACTTAACTAAAACAAAGTAAAAACACACAAACTAATCCTATGTTTACCCCCCACACTTTAGAACATATATTGCCCTTAATTTAAAAATTAAAGTACAAACAAGAAAACTTCCCTGGGTAGGCTGATTTTATATTGTTATGATAATATCGGGATTTGTGTGTTCCAAGTGGACTGTGAAAAATAGAACATTGATAATGACAATGTATCACAAAGAAAAAGAAAGAAAAAAAAAAGAACACAGATTTTTATGTGGAAACCCTTTCGGGAAAAAAATCCTGGTCAGAGGAGAAGATAATTCACTATGTCGAATTTGAATGATTACAAGCGGGATAGACTTTGTCTCTTTATAGGTGTGTAAAACCATATTCTAATAAAAAAAATAGAAGTAATGCAATAAGGTTAAAACACCTTATTCAAATCAACGTTAAACAGAGGAAGTATACTTTTATTCAAACTTCTCTTGCACACTTATATTTTAGCACTTGTATTTTATTTTATCATGAATTTGGGTCACATCTCTAAAAATCTCCACCTTGACATGAATTCTTCAACGAACAAGTTCTTAATTGCAAACTCTCAACGAACAAGTTCTCCACCTCTTTCATAAAACCCTTAAGGGTTTAACTTTAATACTGAACACGACCAATTAATGTTTGGATAAAAATTCTTTCCGGAAGCGTCCTCTTTTGAGGACTCACAGAAATCCCTCGGGTGGTGCCACAATCTGTTCTACGTACAACAATGTGTTGAACTACTTCAACAAGTCTGCGCGTAAGATATCCAAAGATCGATGTTCAGACGGCGGTATCCACAACCCCTTTTCGGGCTCCGTAGCAAGAAATGATATATTCTGTTAAAGAGCGATCCTTAGCGTAAATTGCTTTGAATGGGTAAATCGATCATTTGTCCTTGGGGATCCGACATTAATCCTCTCATACCTACTAATTGGTGCACTTGAGATGCATTTCCTCTAGCTCCTGAAAAAGACATTATATGCAATGCTTAGACTTGGTTATGGGAAGTGACTTAGTCATCATATCTGCAAGATTTTCATAAGTACTAATTTTTCTCACAATAATATCACCACGAGAAATAATATCACGAACAAAATGATACCGAACATCAATGTGCTTTGTTCTCTCATGAAACACTTGATCTTTTATAAGGAAGATGACACTTTGACTGTCACAAAATACTGTACTGATTTGAAGGTCTTCATTGAGTTCACTTAAGAGTCCCTTCAACCAAATGACTTATTTACAAGCCTCAGTAATTGTCATGTACTCAGTTTTAATGGTAGACAAAACTACTGTAGTTCGCAAAGTGGCTTTCCAACTGATTGCATAACCACTGATTGTAAAGACATAACTTGTGAGAGATCTTTTTCTATCAAGGTCTCCAACAAAATCAACATCAACATACCCAATTTCTCCATCTCTAGTTCTTCCAAACTATAAATAAACATTAGTAGTACCTCGTAAGTATTTTAAAATCCACTAAACTACTTTCCAATGTTCTTTACCGGGATTCGCCATGTATCTGCTAACTGCTTTGACTGCATATGATAAACCTAGATATAAACAAATCATAGCATACATGAGAGATATCATTACACTAGAATATGAAACATGTGACATGTACTCAATCTCATCATCTGATTGTGGAGACAAAGTCGATGAAAGTCTAAAATGGGTTGCTAAAGGAATACTAACAGGCTTAGCGCTCTACATACTGAACCTGGAAAGAGCTTTCTCAATGTACCCCTTCTAACTTACGTACAATTTACTTGCTTTTCTATCTCTAAGAATCTCCATACCAAGTATCTTCTTTGCTGCTCTCAAATATTTCATCTCAAATTTTTCACTTTTTTGGGCTTTGATATTTCTTATATCTTCTTTATCTTTCGTTGCTATCAACATGTCATTAACATAAAGGATTAGATACACAAAAGAACCATCACTGTTTTTCTTAAAGTAAACACAACTGTCAAAGCTACTTCTTTTGAAATCATGAGAAGTCATAAAGGAATTAAACCTGTTGTACCACTACTTTGGTGACTGTTTCAAACTGTAAAGGGATTTTTTAACAAGCAAACATAGTCCTCTTTTTCTGAGACTATAAAATCCTCTGGTTATTGTATATAAATATCTTCCTCAAGTTTTCCATGCAAAAATTGTAGTTTTTACATCTAACTACTCAAGCTCCAAATTGTGCATGGCCACAATACCAAGCAAAGCTCGGCTATGCTTCACAACTGAGGAGAACACATTTGTGAAGTCTACACTTGGAATTTAATTGTAGCCCTTTGCAACAAGCCTTACGTTAAATCTAGGTACTTCAACTCCTAGAGTCCCTTCTTTTTAAACACTCATTTATAACGAACAAGCTTTTTGCCTTTAGGAAGTTTCACTAGATCCCATGTTCTATTTTTATGGAGTGATTTCATCTCCTCTTGCATAGCAAACATCCATTTTTCTGAGTCTTCACAACTAACCGCCTCAGAATAAGTAGATGACTCTTGGTTTGCATCTTTATCTTTAGCCACATTTAAAGCATAAGCAACTAGATTAGCCTTGGCATACCTTTTTGGAGGTTTAATCTCTCTTCTAGTTCTGTTTTTGGCAATAGAGTATAGTGGTGAAGAAGCAACTCTATTATGAATTTTTGTACTGGCTTGAAGAGTCAACTCTATTGTGGATTTTGGATTGAATCTGATGCTCCACCTGTTTTTGATATTCTTTATTAGGTAGCATAGTAGTTTCATAAAAAAACCATCTCAACTAATCACAACTTTTATATTTTTAGGACACCATAACTTATACCCTTTTACACCAATTTTATAACTAAGAAAAACGCATTTAATGGATCTTGGTTCTAATTTTCCATTATCAACATGAGCATACGCAGAACACCCAAAGATCTTTAAATCAGAATAATAGAAGGATTACCAGTTTGTACCTCTTGTAGAGTCTTTTTCTTGATAGCAGTAGATGGAGATCGATTGATAAAAAAATATATAGTAGAGACTGCTTCTGTAACAGCCTGATTTTGGGTCTAATCGGAATAGTGATTTCGGGACCACAAATCTGACGTAGTAAAGTTCAATTTTATTATATTTTTTATAGTCTACATTTTCACGGGATGATTTTGTGAAAATTTTGCTCGAAAATTTCGACGTTTGGGCACTCAATTTAATCAAAAGGACAAAATTGTAAAAAAGTGTAAAAGTTGAGTTCTACATGTTAAAGGTGTCCAATTATTATGAAATTTTAAATTGGAGGTCTTTAAATGGTAATTAGACCATTGGTTAAGTTGGTGGACAAAAATGGACATGGTTTGGTATATTTCTAAAGTTTTTCATTAAGGGTAATTTGATTATTTGGTAATTAAAATGAATTAAAAACAAAATTAAAAGCCAATTTTTGTCCATCTTCAACCCCTTGGCCGAATTTCACATGAGGAAGACATAGCTAGGGTTTTTCAAGCTTCCAAGCTCAATTGTAAGTCCGTTTTAGCCCCATTTTTAATGTTCTTTACATTTTTGAGATCCACGTAGTTCGGTTTAGCTATTTCCACAATTATTTTGAGCTAGGTTTTGTGTGTAAAAATTTACCCATGGATGACATGCACGTGTTTTGATATTTTATGGAAGAATATGAAAGTTTGGGGGTGTGATAAACAACTTTTACTAAGTGATTTTGGATGAAATTACATAAAAGGACCTATTTGTAAAAGTTGTAAAATTATGTGTAGAAAATATGATTTAGTGAAAAATGTGAGCTGCTATAAGAGGGAATATGAATCGTCTAGGCTTAATATTTGATAAAAATAAGTACTTTTCATCTTACGAGCCTAGGGGCAAAATTATAAATATGTGAAACTTTAGGGGCAAAAAATGTAATTTTTCTATAGTGTGATTTTTGGATTAAATTGAATAATGTGAGTATTAAATGAGCTAAATGTATTATTATAAATCAAGAATGATGAGGAATTGACCTTGATAGGGGAAAAGAAGAGGTTGTGGACTAAATTGCAAATTCGTCATATTTTGCACCGATGTAAGTTTGAATGTAAAGAATGCATCGCTTTTAGTTACATTATCACATTTTATTATATTTTATGAAATGTTTATGAATATTGAATGAAATTGACAAGTATCGAAAAGTGAGAAATTTCCCGATTAAACATTAGGAACATAATAGGATACAAGTGACATGTCACTAGTGACTCAAGTGTGGTACTATGTGAAGGCCACTTTGAGAAGAGATAGCTTGGTCACAAGTGTGGTACTATGTGAAGGCCACTTTGTGAAGAAAGATAGCTTTGGTCACAAGTGTGGTACTATGTGAAGGCCACTTCGTGAAGAAGGTAGCTTTGACCACAATGCTGGTACTATGTGCAGGCCACCGGGTATCCGTTATTATTCCAATGTGTTCAACGGGAAATGACTAGGTGTAATTGAATATGACTATGTGATGAATAAGTGCAGGTACGTGTGTGTAAACTCATGGGCAATGTGCTCGATAAGTGATCGAACTTTGGTAAGATTGATATGGAGTAAGTGTTACAATGAAAGTTACTATAAAGAAAACATGAAAGAATGAAATTTAGAAATAAAACAGTTTTGGACAGCAGCAGTTGTGTAAATTTGATAAATCACCAAAAATATTGGAAATCGAATTAAATATTATTGAGTCTATTTTCATATAAAGGAAATGGTGTAAGTAAAAGAATTTCATATTATGAGATATTTGAATTTTTGTGAGGCAGAGTCAGAATGATTTCAGAATCCCCTTTTCTGATTTGGGAAAATCATTAAAAATTGTATAAAAATAATTATGGGTTATAATTTATATGCTTAAAATACTTAATGACTCTAGTTTCAAAAGAAACAAACAAGAACATCATCCAAATCCCGTATGAGGAGATAATTAATTTTTAGTGAAGAGGGGTCGGAACTGTTAGACAATGAAATAGGGGTGAATTAAAAGAATAAACTGTACTTATTGGGTAAGCGTAAAATTCTGAAAATTTTATGGTAAGAATATATGCGAGTCTAGTCTCTATAAAAAATAGATGATCTTAATTTGGAGTTCCATATCTCTATATATAAATAATTTAGTGTCTGTGACGCGAATAGACAGCTTGTTTTGAACTTGAGTAAATAATGAATCTATGTGTAGTTATGATTGTATTATTTTGAAAATATATTTTGAGGATTTATAAAAGCATGTTAATAATTTTTTTATTATTTACATACCTACTTACTAAGCTATATGCTTACTTCCCTCTCTTTTCCCTTATTTTATAAAGTTACCAAGCTAGCTCGGGGTACGGAGATCGTCGAAGATCCATTCACACTATCATCATTCTTTTGGTATTTTGAAATTCATATTTTGAATTATGGCATGTATAGAGGACTTGGTTATTTTGTTATATGTCATAATTGATTTGGCCTAAAATGTTGGCCTTTAATATTTGATAACTCATTTTGTATAAGGTCATCGATGTTGGCTAATATTAGTTAAGTTATATGTTATGATAATGCATTTTGTGAGAGGCATGAGTTGGTTGAATGAGTGTGTAATGACTAAGTATGGAAAATTTGGCATGTGAATGGTTGTGTGAAGGACACGGTCATGGACACAGGCGTATGCCCCTATTTTCAAAAAAATTTTTTCCAATGTTTTCTAAAGTTCTCGATTTAGTCCCGGACCGCTTCCATAGTATGTTTTGGGCCTCGTAGATCCATATCAGGGACTTAGTGATAAAAATTGAAAAGTTTAATTTGGATGTAAAAATTATGTCTTGATTTTGTACCATTGCATGTGTATGTTCCAGTAATGCCTCGTACCCTGTTCCGACGTCGAACACGGGTAAGGGGTGTTACAGCTTCGGCCTAAAATGAGTTTGGTAAGTTGGCATTTGACAACATACATCGAATCTTCTCCATGATTGTTTTGATCATTCGTTCTACAACACCATTTTTCTGTGGAGTATGACGAATTTTCAAGTGTCTTACGATCCCTTCTGACTTGCACTGTAACACCCCAATCTCGGCCCGGACCTTATGGCCAAATCTGGCATGTCACATTGAAGTGTTTTATCAAAAACCTTGTTTTTATTGAAAACCCTTAAAGAGAAAAGTAACATTCAGTTGTGGAAGCTTTATTTAAAGCAGATGATCTTTAAAAACTTGTCATTTAAAAATTCAATTGTGGAAATGTAGTATTTAAAAACATTTATGGTTTAGGAAAACCATGTTCTACTTCTAGCAAGTATAAAGCATAAAAATAATAATAATCCTAGTTTGAAATAATATCCAGCGAATAGGCCTTATTACAATCCGAACTGAAATAACTTTAAATATTAGAAATGATATGCTAAAAAAAAAAGTCCAAGTCATGTTGCTAGTTGGCCACCTCGGAGTCCTTCCAACCATCGAACCACCTACTAAGGATCACCTGAGAAAAATAAAAGAATGGGTGACTTTTCGAAAACTCAGTGCGTACAACACTCAAAGAGTATTACGCAATCATCAATCACCATAATATCATACATGCAATGTTGTGCAACCCACCCCAATAATCCAACCGCTATACACCGACTTCGTCCCCCGGTACACATCATGTGGGGATATAAATATCAATCCACCCATCTGATACACATCAATGGTAGCCCGGTTGCGGTACTATCTTCATTGCAGCAAGTTGCTAATCAAATACTAGGCTTAATAGCCATCGGTGGATCCAAGGTTGTCAAGCAACCATGCGATCCTCATATACTTCCTCTGTTCCATAATTCCCAACCCATATGCAATCTAAATAGAATATCATATGAATGCAACAAATATACATGTAACATCCATAAATCTTACATTCAACACATAGGGGTATTTTAGTCATTTCGCCCTTAGGGGAATTTTGGTAATTTCTCTTTATTATGGGTTTATTACCTACCTTGGCCCATCAACAAGTCCTCGTTGGCTAAAGTGAATAGATACTATACACCAGGTAGGGTTCCAGAGAAGAGGAAGTGAGTCATTAAGGCTGCTTAAGTACCAAGCTCTCCCTAGATCCAATCCTAGACATGCATATACCCATTGCCACACTTTAACCCTATGACTTGTCCACAGTCACGATTAATTAATTAATTAAGTTTTATGTCTGTTTAAGAAGTTATCAGATACTAGGCCCAAAACCCCTTACAAAGCCCAAACAAGTCTACATACTTGCATATGGCCCACTAGACCTAACCTCATTCATATGGCCCATCGACCCCAATCACATTCATATGGCCCATCAGGCCCAATCACATTCATAGTCATGCAATCATATGATTTTTCATTACTTAGTATCAAATTGCCAATTTTGCCTATTATGGGCCCTACAATCCATCGACCCATTTAGCTTATTCTGGCCCGGTCGGCCCAAAACACGGCCCAAGTCCATGGAATCCCTCATGGAGCCTCTGATAACCTATAGGTTTTCACCTTTACGAGTGTTCGTGCACTCGTAAGACTATTGTAGCCAACTTCCGGCTTTTCGGCATTTCGAGATTTGCCGGCCTATTGTGTGTGTGCAGTGTATGTACACACCTGGTACTAAGACGTGTCGTGATCTCCTTAGCCACGAACCTACAAACGATTTCACTCAAGGATTAATCACACACTTACCAAATATGATCACCACAAATCGATAATCTCACCTTTGCCTTACCTTGAACGACAAGCCTTAACAGCCCTTCCTTGATCACTAATCACGAGTATTTCTTAAATCTACATCAATCTTAATCATTAAAACCTAAACAACAAATGACTCGCAATCATCTTGAGTTACTCTTAAATCATCCATGACCATTCGGCCAACCTTAACCAATAAATGAGGAACACTTACCCGAAACGCCTAAGGAGCGATTCAACAGAGATTTGAACTCTGAGATTCGATACTAATCCCCTACCAAAACTGATTTAGAAAAGGTGAGGGAGAGAAGAAATCAGTACCAGGAAGAATAACTAAAAGAACAAAGCACTTACACAAGAATCGGCCAAAGTAGAGGGAGTAGTGGCAGCACAGAGGGTCTTCAGCCAAAGAGGTATTCGGCTTTTGAGATTTGTATGGTGAAAGGGGTTATTCGGCACAAATAAGAAGAAAAGAAAGAAAGGAAAATCGGTAAGCAAGGAACAAGGAATTCAGCTTCTGAGCACTTAGAGAGAAAAAGTGTTTCGGTAACATAAAAATGAGGAATTTGGCTAAAGGAAGAGAAACAATTTCGACATTACCCTTGAATCCCCAAAATTGGCACCTATATATACTATAGCTAAATTTACCTATCCCCAAATTCCCAATTCGACTCCACCTCTCTACACCCATCATCTCCTAACTTTTCTCCCTGATAACTCCTTAATCTCTTCCTTAAATTTCTCCTCTCATCTCTTCCTTTAGAGTTCCCATCGAACACCACCATTGGCCATTCATTAAACAAAAATAAATCCTTCTTTTGAGCGAGGAGGGATTCGAACCCAAAACCTCATTGCCATGCATGTGACGCCACCTCTAAGCCCCACATGTGATGCTACTTGCCACTCCAACACAAGGCTCCTTGTGTCCAATTCCTCCTTCATCTATTTAAAAATCCAACTACTTGCCATCAAGGTTCTTTTAATCATTCAACTATAATCTCCTTCACCCCAATGTTCGAACTCAAAACTTAACCAAGGCCTATTATCACATAAATAACACTTGACTAGGAATATTAAGCACACTTTTTTTTATCAAAACCAAAAAAAAAGAAAGTTTGAGATTTTTGGGGCGTTACAACTTTACCCCCTAAATGAAATTTCGTCCTCGAAATTTACTTGATCCAAACATTTGAGGATATTGATGTCGTATCATTTCCTCAGATTCCCATGTAGCCTCCTCAGCCTTGTGATTACGCCAAAGCACTTTGACTAATGGGACAAACTTCCTTCTCAGTACCTTAACATCACGACCAATTATTTGTATGGGCTCTTCCTCAAAAATTAGGTCGAGCCTAATCTCGATCTCCTCAACTGACCCGACGTGTGAAGGATCTGAGCGATATCGTCTTAGCATGGAAACATGAAACACGTCATGGATCTGGCTTAGTTCAGAAGGTAATTCCAGCTGATAAGTGACAGGCCCAATCCGCCTCACAACCCAGTATGGCCCAATGAACCTTGGGCTTAGCTTCCCCTTCCGTCCAAACCTTAATACCTTCTTCAACGGAGAGACCTTAAGAAAAACTAAGTCCCCCACTGCATACTCTATCTCTCTACGCTTAAGGTCAGCATACGGCTTCTGCCTACCCGAGGCCTCTTTCAATCGATCCCGAATCAATTTTGCCTTACCCTCAGTATCTGCTACTAACTCAGGGCCCAAAACTCTTCGTTCGCCCAATTCCGTCCAACATGTTGGAGTTCGACACCTTCGCCCATACAGTGCTTCATGCGGAGCCATCCCAATACTTGCTTCATAACTATTATTGTACGTGAATTTGGCTAACGGTAAATAGTCTTCCCAGCTACCTCGAAACTCAATTACACATCCCTTCAACATATCT
This sequence comes from Gossypium longicalyx, assembly GCA_025698465.1. NCBI lineage: Eukaryota > Viridiplantae > Streptophyta > Magnoliopsida > Malvales > Malvaceae > Gossypium > Gossypium longicalyx. The sequence continues at coordinate 43,208,417 of CM046996.1, read as the reverse complement.
TCCAAAACTTGGATCACCCTTTCCGACTGCCCATCAGTTTGAGGGTGGAATACCGTACTAAAGTTCAACCTAGTACCCAACGCCTCGTGCAGCTTCTTCCAAAATTGCAAAGTGAAATGTGGGTTCCTATCATATATTATGGAAACTGGCACTCCATACAATCTTACAATCTCTGCCACATACAACCTAGCTAGCTTTCGTAACGAGTAATCGGTGCGGACCAGTACAAAATGAGTAGACTTGGTTAACCGATCCACTATAACCCATATCGAGTCTTTCTCAGTAGGCGTCAAGGGTAGCCTACTAATAAAGTCCGTAGTAATCCTTTCCCACTTCCAAAGTGGAATCTTTACTGGCTGAAGAAATCTTGAAGCCAACTGATGTTCCGCCTTCACCTTTTGACAAATCAAGCATTTACTTACGAACTCCATAACCTTGCGCTTAAGTCCAGGCCACCAATAAAGCTTACGTAAATTCTGATACATCTTGTTTCCGTCAGGATGCATAACATAGAGACTGCTATTCGCTTCCCACAGAATAGACTGCCTTAGATCATTGTCCTTTGGTATACACATCCTTCCACGGAAACACAACACTCCTTCACTATTTATCCCAAAGTCTGATGTCTCCCCATTTTCTACTTGTCTAAAATGAGCACCCAGAGTGTCATCCACTAACTGCTTACTCTTTACTTGCTCGACCCACACCAGCTTTACTTGAAGCTTAGCCAATAAGCTACCATCATCCAACAAGCTTAAACGGGCTAGCATAGCCATCAAGTCCGACTTAACCCTATGGCTCAATGCGTCGGCTACTACATTTGTTTTGCCAGGGTGGTATTTAATCGTACAATCATAATTCTTCAATAATTCCACCCACGTATACTGCCTAAGGTTTAGCTCCTTTTAGGTAAGGAGGTAATTCAAACTCTTATGGTCCGAATAAATTATGTACTTCTCTTCGTATAAATAATGCATCTATATTTTTAGCGCGAAAACCACAACAGCTAGTTCCAAGTCATGGGTTGGGTAATTCACCTCGTGAGTCTTAAGTTGGCATGACGTATACGCAACCAACTTTCCTTCCAGCATCAATACACAGCCCAAGCCCACATGCTACGCATCACTATATACTATAAACTCCTTTCCAGGCTCTGGCTATATCAACACCGGGGCCTCAGTTAAAACCTTCTTAAGCTTTCCAAAACTCTCTTGCTGCTTCTCTGTCCACCCCTTCCTCAACAACTTAGTTAAAGGTGCAGCAATTAATGAAAAGCCCTCAACAAACCGCCTATAGTACCCTGCCAAGCCCAGAAAACTTCAGATTTTCGATGTTGACTTAGGTGTTTTCCAGTCTAACACTGCTTCAATTTTCTGGGGATCCACCTTAATCCCCTCAGTTGACACCACATGTCTTTGAAAAGTAACCTTCCTTAGCCAAAATTTGCACTTACTGAATTTGGCATACAACTGCTTCTCCCTCAAAATCTGCAACACAATCCTTAAGTGTGGATCATCCTCATCCTCATTTCTTGAGTACACTAAGATGTCATCTATAAAAACCACCACGAACCGATCCAGGTAGGGCTGAAAGACCCGATTCATGAGATCCATGAAAGTGGCAGGTGCGTTCGTCAGCCCGAATGGCATCACCAATAACTCGTAGTGCCCATAACGAATTCTGAAAGCTGTCTTATAAACTTCTGCCTCCTTAACCCTCAATTGGTGATACCCCGAACGCAGATCAATCTTCGAGAAAACAGAAGCTCCCTTAAATTGATAAAAAAGATCCTCGATTCTCGGCAAAGGGTACTTGTTTTTAATAGTTAACTTGTTCAACTGCCGGTAGTCGATGCACATTTGCAACGACCCATCTTTCTTCTTCACGAATAACACCGGTGCTCCCAACGGAGACACATTTGGTCGGATGAATCCTCGATCCAACAATTCCTGAATCTGTGCCTTAAGTTCTACCAACTCCTTTGGTAGCAACTCAATTCCAAATTCTACTTCTCTGTTGGGCGACAACCCTGGCAGCTCCTTGGGAAAAACGTCAAGAAATTCCCTAACTGTTCTTAACTCCTTAACAGTAGGGCTCTTAGCCTCCGTATCACTAATATAATCCCAATGGGCTTCGCATCCCTTTCGTACCAACCTCTCAACTCTTAATGCCGAAATCACATTCGACAGATAATTTCGGTGTTCACCAATCGCCACCACCTCCTTATCCTCCGTCGTTCTTAACACCATTCGCTTTGTAGCGTAATCCAAGGTTGCTCGATGTTTCACTAGCCAATCCATACCCAAGATTAAATCAAAATCGCTAAATGAAAGTTCCATCAAATCCACTAAAAAGGTTATCCCTTAGACTACTAAGGGTACCTCCCTAAACAACTTATTCACTCCCACTGACTGACCTAATGGACTTATCACAGTAATCTCATTCGCAGTCATTTTAAACATATCACCTAAAGGTTCAGTCATATTGCATGCAACATATGAATGCATCGATCCGATATCAATCAATGTAGTGTAAGGTAAATCATGTATAAATAACATACTCATTATCACATCTGGGGCATCCCCGTCTTCTAGGTGACGAGTAGCATAAACTAAAGCTGGATGTCTCACCTCAGTATGGCCTACATTTTCGCCTGGTGCTCCACGTCCACATCTAATGCCGTTACCACCCCTGACCTGTTCACGGCCCCTTGGCAGCAACTGACCACCTCTTGGTGGCTGAACACCACCTCGGTCCACGACTGGCACCTGACCTGGCATTCTAAGGCAACTCTTGTTCCTATGCTCCATAGATCCATAAGCTGGACAAGCCCCCGTCCTCTTTCAACACTCGTCTACATGACCTTTCCCATAATCAGTACAAGGTGGCACCTCTGGATTAACAGCAGGAGGCCCTGCTCTAACCGGCCTATTAACTCTGGCCCTAGCCTTAAACCTTTGTCCAACACCAGAAGTCTCAGCCTCCCTTTTACTCTTACCCCTTTTTTTTCCCGATTTAGGCGCTCAGTACGCTTCACCTCCTCTGCTATCTTTGCTTTCTCCACTAACTCTGAGAAAACTCGCTCCCTCAGTGGAGCTATCAATACTCTGAGGCTATCCCTAAGACCATCCTCAAACCTAACGCAACACTCATAGTTCGTTGCCACCATAACTTTTGCATACCTACTAAGGCGTAGAAATTCTGCCTCATACTCCGCCACAGATTTGTTTCCCTGGGTCAAGTTCAGGAACTCCTTCCTTCTAGCATCCACATAACTCCCACTCACATACTTCCCTTGAAACGCAGTTTTGAAGAGCTCTCAAGTGACCTGCTCAAGTTGGGTGCCCTCTTTCAGCGTCAGCCACCACTGGTAAGCTTCTTCCTTAGGTAGTGACACTACCCCTTTCAACTTTTGTTCAGGTGAACAGTCTAAGTCCTTCATTATCCTTTCAATGGCCTCCAACCAATATTCAGCCACGTTAGGAGCCACACCAGCCACACCCTTAAAGATCTCAGCCCTATTTGATCTAAGTCACTCCGAAATTGACCCCCGATTTCTTGTGCCATTATTGGGCCCTGCGACCCTTTCCAAAATCCTCAGCATTGCCTGTGACAATACATCCTCCCCCGCGGCCCAACCATACGGTCCAGTCTCAGCCACGGGTGAGGTTAGAGCCTCTCCTACTCCAACATTGGGCATATGGCCCGATGCTGACGATTCAGCCCTAACACTTCCACAGCCTCGGCCATGGCCTCTTACAACTCTTCTAGCACTCATTGTTGATTCATGTATTATTTGGATTAAAAATTTTATGAATTTTTAGTTAGTTCCAATAATTACGCCGATGTTTTATGAAAGTATTAAAAAGAAAGTTGTTTTCGTAAATCTTCTACAGTCTCAAGGTCCTACGGGCTTCAGTTTCACTCCAACTAAAAGCCTCAATATAATCATCTAAAGTACAATATATCAAATTAAACAAACTTAATAATAAAAGAACTTACTTGGTTCAACATTGGATACTCGGTGTGCCACACAGTAAAATTTTTTTCCTAAACATTGTGATCCAAAATATTTTTTTTAAAACAAACCCAAATAATAAGACCCACTTCATAGCCCGAGTTTTGCAACTTGGCTCTAATACCACTAAATGTAACACCCTAAACCGGCCCAGACGTTATGGCCGAATCTGGCGTGTCACATTGAAGTGTTTTATCGAAAACCTTATTTTCATTAAAAACCCTTCAAGAGAAAAGTAAGTAACATTCAGTTGCGGAAGCTTTATTTAAAATAGATGATCTTTGAAAACTTGTCATTTAAAAATTTAGTTGCGGAAACGTAGTAGTTAAAAACATTTATGGTTTAAGAAAACCATGTTCTACTTCTAGCAAGTATAAAGCATAAAAATAATAATAATCCTAGTTTGAAATAATATCCAGCGAATAGGCTTTATTACAATCCAAACTGAAATAACTTTAAATACTAGAAATGATATGCTAAAAAAAAACAAGTCCAAGTCGTCTTGCTAGTTGGCCACCTCGGAGTCCCTCCAACTGTCGAACCACCTACTGAGGATCACCTGAGAAAAATAAAAGAGGGGGTGAGTTTTCGAAAACTTAGTGTGTACAACACTCAAAGAGTATTAAGCAATCATCAATCACCATAATATCATACATGCAATGCTGTGCAACCCACCCCAATAATCCAACCGTTATACACCGACTCCATCCTCCAGTACACATCATGTGGGGATATAAATATCGACCCACCCAACCGATACACATCAATGGTAGCCCAGTTGCGATACTACCTTCATTGCAACAAGCTGCTAATAAAATACTAGGCTTAATAGCCATCGGTGGATCCAAGGTTGTCAAGCAACCATGCAATCCTCATATACTTCCTCCATTCCATAATTCCCAACCCATATGCAATCTTAATAGCATATCATATAAATGCAACAGATATACATGTCACACTCATAAATCTTACATTCAACACATAGGGGTATTTTAGTCATTTTGCCCTTAGGGGTATTTTGGTAATTTCTCTTTATTATGGGTTTATTACCTACTTTGGCCCGTTAACAAGTCCTCGTTGGCTAAAGTGAATAGATACTATGCACCAGGTAGGATTCCAGAGAAGAGGAGTTGAGTCATTAAGACTGCTTAAGTACCAAGCTCTCCCTAGATCCAATCCTAGACATGCATATGCCCTTTGCCACACTTTAACCCTATGACTTGTTCACAGTCACGATTAATTAATTAATTAAGTTTTATGTCTGTTTAAGCAGTTATCAGATACTAGGCTCAAAACCTCTTACAAAGCCCAATCTCATTCATATGGCCCATCGACCCCAATCACATTCATATGGCCTATCAGGCCCAATCACATTCATATGGCCCATCAGGCCCAATCACATTCATAGTCATGCAATCATATGATTTTTCATTACTTAGTATCAAATTACCAATTTTGCCTATTATGGGCCCTCAGCCCATTGGCCCATTTAGCCTATTCTGGCCCGGTCAGCCCAAAACATGGCCCAAGTCCATGGAATCCCACGTGAAGCCTCTGGTAACCTATTAGTTTTCCCTCTTACGAGTGTTCACGCACTCGCAAGACTATTGTAGCCAACTTCCGGCTTTTCGGCATTTCAGCTTTTCGGCATTTCTGGATTTGTCGGCCTACTGTGTGTATGCAGTGTATGCACACACCTGGTACTAAGACGTGCCACGATCTTCTTAGCCACGAACCTACAAATGATTTCACTCAACGATTAATCATACACTTATCAAATACGATCACCACAAACTGAAAATCTCACCTTTGCCTTACCTTGAACGACAAGCCTTAACAGCCCTTCCTTGATCACTAATCACGAGTATTTCTTAAATCTGCATCAATATTAATCATTAAATCCTAAACAACAAGTGACTCACAATCATCTTGAGTTACTCTTAAATCATCTATGACCATTTGGCCAACCTTAACCAATAAATGTTACTTACCCAAAACCCCAAAATGCCTAAAGAGTGATTCGACAGAGATCTGAACTCCGAGATTCAATACTAATCCCCTACCAAAATCGATTTAAAAAAGGTGAGGGAGAGAAGAAATTGGTACCAGGAAGACCAACTAAAAGAAGAAAGCACGTACACAAGAATCGACTGAAGTAGAGGGAGTTGTGGCGGCACAGAGGGTCTTCAGCCAAAGAGGTATTCAACTTTTGAGATTTTTATATTCGGCACAAATAAGAAGAAAAGAAAGAATGGAAAATTGACAAGCAAGGAACAAGGAATTAGAATTCTAAGCATTTAGAGAGAAAAAGTGTTTCGGTAACAGAAAAATGAGGAATTTGGCTAAAGGAAGAGAAGTAATTTTGGCATTACCCTAGAATCCCCAAAATCGACACCTATATATACTATAACCGAATTTACCTATCCCCCTATATATACTATAGTAGAATTTACCTATCCTTAAATTCCCAATTCGGCTCTACCTCTCTACACCCCTCATCTTCTAACTTTTCTCCCTGATAACTCCTTAATTCCTTCCTTAAATTTCTCCTCTGATCTCTCCCTTCAGAGTTCCCATCCAACGCCACCACTGGCCATTCATTAAGCAAAAATAAATCCTTATTTTGAACGAGGAGGGATTCGAACCCCAAACCTCCTTGCCATGCATGCGAAGCCACCTCTAATCCCTACATGTGACGCTACTTGCCACTCCAACACAAGGCTCCTTGTGTCCAATTCCTCCTTCATCTATTTAAAAACCCAATTACTTGCCATCAAGGTCCTTTTAATCATTCAACTATAATCTCCTTCATCCCAAAGTTCGAACTCAAAACTTAACCAATGCCTATTATCACATAAATAACACTTGACTAGGAATATTAAGCACACTTTTTATCAAAACTGAAAAAAAGAAATTTTGGGATTTTTGGGGCGTTACATGCACAATTCATTAAATTCATCAGAATAAAACTCTAAGACATTATCCGTTTGGAGGTGTTTTATCTATTTTCCTATCTATTTCTCAATTATAGTTTTCCAAGACTTGAATGTGGAAAACACATCGCTTTTTTGCTTCAGGAAAAACACCCCAACTTTTTTGAAAAAATCATCAATAAGAGTTAGGATATAATTGGCTCCACCTCTTGAAGGCACTCTGGATGGTCCCCAAATATTTGAATGAATATAAGCCAACGTTCCCTTCGTGTTATGTATTCCTCTAGTGAATCAAACTCTTTTGCTTCCCAAAAATGTAGCGCTCACAAAACTTCAGTTTGCAAATTCCTTGCCTATCAAGAAGTCTCATTTTGCTAAATTTTTCCATGTCATTCTCACTCATATGCCCTAGGCGCAGGTGACAGCCTGAATTAGGGCCTAAACGGAATAGTGGTTTTAAAACCACAATTCTAAAGTAGAAAAATTTGTTCCGATTAATTTTTATAATTTATCGAGTGATTAGATGCATATGTTAGAACATCGATAGAAAATTTCATGAATTGCATCTCTAATTTGCCTATTAGGACTTAATAGCAAAAGTTGATAAATATGAGTTTTAGATGTTAAAGGATTTAATTGAAGAGCATAATTGAAGTAGAGGTCCTTAAATGATAATTATACCATTAGGTTTTCATGAACAAAAATGGACATACATAGGTAGAAATAACCAAAGTTTTTAATGAAGGGTATTTTAGTCATTTGGTAATTAAAAGATTAAAAAAAGGGAAAAATATGGCAAAATATGTCCATCTTCTTCATTAGAACGAAATTTCAAGAGTTCTCCATAGCTAGGGTTTGTTTCAAGCTTCCAAGCTCTATAGTAAGTGATTCCAACCCCGTTTTTAATGTTCTTTACGTTTTCGAAGTCCCGGTAACTTGATTTAGCTTATGCTAGCAATAATTTAACCTAGGGTTTATATTTGGAAAAATAACCATAGGTAAAATGTGTTTATTTTGATATTTTATGGTAGAATATGAAGCTTGAAATTGTGTTAAACAACTTTTGCTAAGCGATTTTATGTGAAAACGAGTAAAACGACATAATCGATAAAAATACCTAATGTTCATAACTACATGTTAGAGTGAGAATTTGATGTTGCCATAGAAGGGAAAAATGACCAGCATGTCATAAAACATAATAATTTGGGAAAAAAGTTTAATTTCCGAGCTTTGTGGAAAAAAGTGTAAATATGCAAAAGTTTAGGGGCAAAATCATAATTTTTCCAAAGTTAGAGTTAAGGACTATTTTGATAAATGTGAGTATTAAATCAGCTAAATATGTTATTTTAGATCAAGAAAGACATGGAATTGACCTTGATCGGGGAAAGGAAAAGATTGTGGACTAAATTGCAAAATTTCTTTATTTTGCACCGAGGTAAGTTTATATGTAAATAATGTATTGTTTTATTATGTTATAATATTTTATTTTGTGACATGTGAAATAAGTTTTAGTGTTGTTCAATTAATGGACACAAACGGTGATTTGTGGTTGATGAATTGAGATTAAATGAGGAAATCTCGGTTGAACCTTCGGAATGGAAAAACATGGTGCTAAGTGGATATACCACGGTTATACGTGTAATGTGGTGCTAAGTGGATATACCACAATTACACATATTGATACATGTAACGTGGTGCTAAGTGGATATGCCACGGTTACATATATTGATTCATCAACGTGGTGCTAAGTGGATATACCACGGTTAAACATGTAATGTGGTGCTAAGTGGATATACCATGGTTAAACATGTAACGTGGTGCTAAGTGGATATGCCATGGTTATACATGTTTATTTGAAAAGTGGCGCTAAGTGCGTATGCCACAATTACATGTTAGCCCAATAGTGTGGTGCTATGTGCATATACCACTACGTTGGACATTAATTACAGAAGGTGGATCTATGTGCTAAAACCACCAGATATTGTTACTTTCCGAAGTGTTCACCCGGAGAAACAAGTTTGCTAAATGAAATTTAACGTGAAACAAAAAATATGTGGGATAATACCGGAATATGAATATATGAGTTTTGAATTATGAGTTAGATATGTGATTGAATTTTTGATAAGATGAATATGGACAAGTATTATCTTGAAAGTTGATAATAAGAAATTTTAGTGAAGGAATGAAATTTGAGATAAATAGTCTAAAACAGCAGTAGGGGAGTGACTTTGAAAAATCACCAAAAATAGTATAAGTTTAAATATAAGTGGAATAAGATATGTAATTAAATCTTATTAAATATATTTTCATATAAAAGAAACAGAACAAACAAAGGAATTTTGTATTTTGAGATATTTGTATTTTTGTAAGATTGGTTCAGACTGATTTTGTGATCCCCTATTATGAGTTGTAAAAATCATTAAAAATTGTACAAAAATATTTAAGGAACATAATTTATATGGTTGAATTCCTTATTGAATTTAATTTCAGAATAAAGAAACAAGAACCTCATTTGAATTTGGTAGCAAAAGATAATTAAATTTTAATGAAGAGTGGTCAGAGTTGCTGAACCGCAAAACAGGGGTGACTTCAATGAATAAACTGTATTAATTGGCCAAACCAAAATTTTTAAAATTTTTATGGTAAGAAAAAATATTAGTCTAGTTTCTGGAAAAATTTATGGATCTTAATTTTGAGTTTCGTAGCTCCAGATAAAAATAATTTAGTGACTGGGACTCGAATAGACAGCTTGTACTGAACTGAAATAAATGATAAATGCATATGAGAAAAAAAATTGTGTAATTATGGTTACATATTTTGGGATCTATAAATGCCATTATTAGCTTGTTATCTTTATTATTTGCATATTACTTACTAAGCTTTTAGCTTACTTTGCTTCCTCTTCCTTTCTTGTTTTATTTTATAGTGAAATCAAGTTTGCTCGTGATTCGGGGAAAAGTTGTCGGAAGCTCACCAACGCTATCCATCCTTCCTTTTGGTATTTTGTAAACACATTTTGGACATATGGCATGTATAGAAGGCTTGAGTATTTTGTTATAAATTTTAGTAATATTACTTTAAAAGTTGAATTCTAACGTTAGATATTTCACTCGTATTTTGTTATCGGTATGATCTAATGTTAGTTACATTATAAGTTTATGATATATGTGAATTTAAATTTTTAAAAGATGATTGATCAATTGACGGATTTAAATTTAGATAGTCATTTTATGTCTTGATTTGCTATAATTATACGTACGTTGTTCTAGTAAAACTCATATTCTGTTTTAGTATTGAACATGGGTATGGGGTGTTACAGCGCATATGCCAAAGTCTAGTAATATCTTCATCTGACAAGGAAGAGGAAGAGGCAATTGCATTACCAGTAACCGTAGAATCCTGCAAAACATATAATTTGATAGTCTTTCTATGCCCATTCATCACAACGAGGAACCTTTGGAAATATTCAAAACCCCACTTTTAGCTGTGTATTTGTACCCTTTTGAATCAAAAGTACTCAACGAAATCAAATTTCTCTTCAATTCTGGAACATGTCGCACGTCACTAAGTGTTCTGACAACTCTGTCAAGTATTTTAACTTTAATCGTTCCAGCACCTGTGATTTTACATGAAGTATTATTTTCCATCAAAACAACACCTTTAAACACTATTTCGTAAGTTGTAAACCAATCCCAATTGGGACTCATATAGAAGGTGTAGCCCGGATCAAGGATTCACTCCTCGTTCACTTTAGAATTGTTGATAGAAGCAATTAGAAGTTCACCATCGTTGTAGTCTTCTACAACATTAGGTTCACCAGATTTTCTTGGTTGTTTGCTCTTTTGATTCGCAACCTCTTAGATTTAATGTGCCCATTCTTTTTACAGAAGTTACAAGTTTTACCTCTGTTTGAAGACTTCGATCTTCTCTTAGATTTATCACAAGAATTCTGTTCCTATGTCCTTCCACGATCATCATCAACATTTTGATCTTGATTTCATGAACAATGAGACCCTCTCCCTGAGATTCAGGTTTAACCACATGATGCTTCATCTTATCATAGGAGGTCAAAGAATGATAAACCTCATAAACTTTGAGAGACTTGTGACTATACAAAATCATGTCTCTAAAGGTTGAATAAGACAGGGGCAACGAACAAAGCAGAATCAACCTTAAATCTTTTTTATCATACTGAACCTCCATGGCCTCAAGGCCCAAGAGAATTTCCTTAAACACTATTAAGTGTTTGTGCACAGACGCACCTTCCTCCAAACGATGAGCATAAAGACACTGCTTCATATGCAGCTTGCTGGTTAGAGTTTTCGACAATCATAGCTGCTCCAGCCTCTTCCATAATGCAGCGGTGATCTTCTTCTTTATCACATCCTGCAAAATTTCGTTAGACAAATGTAGATGTAATTGTGTCAAAGCCTTTCTATCCTTACACTTCTTTTCTTCATTCATCAATGTAGAAGGCATCTTATATATCCCTAGCATGGCATCCTTCAAATCCATCTGCGCAAGAATTGCCTACATTTTAATCTGCCACAATGCGAATTTGGTGTTGTGATCCAACAGCGAAATTTCATACTTCAGTGACGCCATTATCGTGATCGAGATAAGCAATCCAGAAAGCTTTGATACTTGTGAAAAATAGAACGTCAAAATAACACAGATTTTTACGTGAAAATCTTTTCGGGGAAAAACCACGAGCAGAGGAGAAGATAATTCACTATGTCGAATTTGAATGATTACGAAAGGAGTACTATGTCTATTTATAACTGTGTAGAATCATATTCTAATCAAAATAAAATAGAAGTAATGGAGTAAGGTTAAAACACCTTATTCAAATTAACATTAAATAGAGGAAATATACTTCTATTCGAACTTCTCTTGCACACTTGTATTTTATTTTATCATGAATTTGGGTCACATCTCTAACACGGACGGAAGAGTACGTAAAAAAATTTCTACGAAAAGAAATATGAAATATAATGTAAAGAAAATAAAATTAAAAAGAAGAATAAAAAGAATAAGTGTTGATTATGGATGACAAAACATCTAAAAATATTCGGATGCACTTGGGCCTTTAATGTTGCAAGGTTGGGTTTTGTCTAAGATGTTGTGATGTTAGGGTGCGATGTCACAACGTCGAGCCCAATTTTTGGCTTCTTCAATATTTTTTATTTTGTTACTCCATGGCATCTACACATACTGTGGGAAAACTAAACACAACTAAGATTAAAAAATAAATAAAATAAAATAAATGAATAAAAAATAGAAATGAAACAAAATTTAAAACAGGATGTAGAAGTTCTTAAAAAAACTGGGGCGATCCGTGTTCCCATAATAGGAGAACCTCCAGCTAGTTCTCAACACTTTGATCCATCGTTTGTTTCATTTTCGATATATATGAACTAACTCTTTCTGTCGATTCCAATGATATTGTCTTATTTTGGATCGATGCGTCATCCACATTGCAAGCCATTTAGTACCAATCCGTGTAACGACTCGAAAGTTAGTTGTGTTAGAAGCGTACATTCTGGACTCTGATTCCATAAATTGGGCTCGTAAATATTTTTATTAAATATTTATGGAGTCATGTTAGAAGTAAATTAAATTTTGGTGTGGAAATTTTATTGAATGAATGACTATTTAGCATTTAGGGATTAAGTTGTTTAGGAAGTAGAAGTGTGATTTATATTTAATTAAAACTTAAACTATATAATAAAGGGACTTATAAAACATTTTGACCATTGTTCATTTAAATGGACGGCAACATGGCTTAAATTGTTAGTAAAGTTTGTTAAATTTCAATTCATTTTTATGGAATAAATAAGTAAATAAAGAACATAATATAATAAAGTAATAAAACTAGATGGTGGAACAAAAACCCCTTTTTTGTTTTTCCATTTTCATTTCATGGAGAGTCGAAATAGAGGGGGAAGAAGATAGAACTTTTGGCATTGGGGCTAAAATTGTTACAAGTTTCAATTGTTTACTAGATTTTAGTTCTTTTTACTTTAATTTTATGTTTTTGGAAACCCAATAGCATGAACTAGCATACCTATGATGAAATTTGTAGAATGACTGTAGTTAATCGAAATTACTATGGTAGAAAATCTAAGTTCTTAATATTATTTTTTAAAGTCCGAAGTAATGTGAGAGGATTTGTAAAGTCAATTCATGAAATTGTACATTGTGGACTAAATTATGGAAAATTTTGAAAATATGGGGTTAAATTGTTTAATTATGTGCAGTTCCAAGACTATTTTTGGAGGTTGTTCTTTTGCTAGAAATTTTGGGTTGAATTACTAAGTTTTAGTGAGCAATTAAAATATTTTGTGCCATGAGTTTTGTTAGTATTAGCTTTTAATGAGTTAAATGCTATTAATTAAATTAGCATGGTGTTAAGTTATAAAATTCAAGAATTTAGGGATTTTCAGTGAATTATATGTATAGTTGGTTAGCTATGAAAATTAGATGAAGATGTGATTAAGTTAATTTTGATGTTAATAACAGAGTTGAGTAATTGCCAATTGTTGAGGGTTAAATGTATAAATATGATTTAAGGGTAATTGATTGAATTGAAATAAATTATGGTATTCAAATAGAGTAATTGAATTAAATTGTTAAACTTAAATGAAGAGAAGAATAGATTGGGTATCAACTATGGAAAGGAAAAGGTCACTGAGTAGCTATCTCTGATCCTTAGCATTTGTCGTATTTTGGTAAGTTCGCAATCCTAGAACTCGAATGTAATTTATTTAATTTAATTAGATAATTATTAATTATTATTTAATTATGTTCTTAAAATATTAATTATTATTTAATTATGTTCTTAATTGTGTAATTGGATAATTTCTATTGAATGTATATTGATAAGATTATATAATTATATATATGAAATGTGGCATTATAGAATTAATCAATGTATGATTAATAGTCAATTGAGGTGAATGTGTATTGAATTATGTAATGTGATACTGTGGACTTGGAAGGGTGTAATTGATATTTTTGGTTATTTGACTAGCGCTGGGCACAATTATTTGTCGATTTATTCAACTAGTGCAGGTCACAACTATTGTCGGTTATCCGACTAGTGCTAGCTGCAATTATTTTTTGATTTATTTAACTAATGCAGGTCACAACTATTGTTGGTTATCCGACTAGCGTTGGGCACAATTATTTGTTGATTTATTCGACTAGTGTAGGGCACAACTATTGTCGGTTATTCGACTAGCGCTGGGCATAATTATTTATCAATTTATTTGACTAGTGCAGGGCACAACTATTGTCGGTTATCCGACTAGCGCTGGGCGTAAAACTCTATTACGATTAATCAGTCAAGCATTGGGTGCTAATAATGGGTTGGTTAATATTGAAAATGTTTTTCTGATCCCTTGATGATGGTTGGCAAATGAAAGATGGCTTGAATTGCATATGAAATGTCAAGAGGACTTACGGTGCACTATGTGGTAACTACCAATATAAATATATTAGATATGTGAATTGATGGAGTATTAAACTCTTATGTAGCTATTTAAATTAATCAATAGTTGATCATTCCTTTGTGTGTAGGTTAGGTACATATTTTGATTGCCGACTCAGCATCCTACATCAATCTTGAACTCAATGTTGGTGATGTATTTCTTTTTGTATGTCTTGGCATATACCTAGGATAATGATATTTAAGTAATGGTCTTTCGATATGTGGTCAAACCTAGTAATGGTTACTTGTATAGAATGTCATATAAGCTTTTGAGTTATATTTTGTCTTGAAACAAAAGCTTGTAAATGGTTATGAATGAAATAATCATGTTTGATAAACTTGACTCTTTTGAAGGTGTATAAATGTTTATGTGAATTGGTAAATGTTTTGTAAATGCTCTTAACTTGATTATGATGTAACAACATAGTTTTAGCTAAATCAGAATAGTGGTTTCGAAACCAAAAATTCGATGTCGAAAAATTATTTTTAATATTATTTTATGTGTTTACAACATGTTATTTAATATGTGTGAAAATTTTGTGAGCTAATTTTATCGTTTAATTGTTCAATTTGAGAAAAAGGACTAAATCATATAAAATGCAAAAGTTGCATTCTACTTGTTAAAGGTGTCAATTGGCCTTGGGATGGCCTTAAATGGTAATTAAACCATTTTAAAGTTTAATGGACATTAATAGACATCCATTATATGATTTTATATGTTTAATACTAAGGTTAATATGGTGAATTAGTTATTAAGTTATAATTAAATAAAACAAAAGCTAAAATTTGGCGTTCATCTTCTTCCTCAACTAAAATTAAGAGAAGAAAAACACCATTAAAGGGTTTCAAAGGTTCGGCCAATATCTAGCTTGATTAAGGTATAGTTTTTGCTCGGTTTTTGATGATTTCTATGTTTTTGAGATCGTTGCAGCTAAATCTAGCTAGCCCGTACCTTAGATTTTGAAACTGTTAAAGATTTTGAGAGTTTCCATTGTTGAATCTATGAGTTATTTGATGTTTAATGTTGAAATATGAAAACTTGATGATATTTTTACATGTTTTGTAAAGTGATTTTTAACAAAAATGTCAAATGGGGATTAAATTGTGAAATATGCAAATTGAGTGGTTGAAATATGATATAAATGAAAGTTTTGGGCTACTGGGGACCTATATGTAATTTTTCCAAGCTTGGGTTTAAAGAAATTATGTGAATTTTTTATATTTGTGAAATAGGGACTAAATTGATTAAATGTGTAAGTTTAGGGACTAATGTGTAAAAATGCCCAAGTGTGTATTTTTGGACTAAATTGAAAGAATATGTGATTGGATAAGTTAATTTTGAATTCATATAGATCAAGAAAGAAAGAATTTAGATTTAGATCGGGGGAAAAGCAATGTTATCAAGTCGTCTACCTTATCCGTCAATTCTGTATATGAGGTAAGTTCGTATAATTGAACTTAAATGGTTACCTATCTATTCGATGGATGAAATTGAGATAGAAATTATTATATTTGATAAATGTTGAGATATTAAATGAAATATATGAGTTAAGTAAGGCAAGTTGCCGAATAAGACCATAGTTGGGCTATGACAATCGAATAATAAGACCATAACAGGGTTATGCCATGTAATGAAAGACTACAACAAGGCCTTGACAATGTATGTGTAAGACCATAGTTGGATTATGACATCGGAATATCGATGAATTTGTATCATAAGCATTCATAAATCAAAGAGGTTTGATAAGAGTATTGATGAGTAATAGAAATGTATCGGTACAAGTATGTACGAAAAACTATTCAAGAATCGAGTGAGATGAAGTTGGGAACTCATGAATGATGATATGAATAAATTTGATGTTAGCTTATGAATTGATGCTTTAAATGTTAATGATATTATCTATTTTGAATTGCTAATGAATGTTGCGATTATTTCATGTTCACATATGAACTTACTAAGCTTTATAGCTTACTTCGTTTAATTTTCAATGTTTTATAGTTCTGCGAAGCTAGCTCAGATTCAGGGATTGCTAGAGACTTTATTGCATTATCGAATATCTATTTTGGTATTTTTGAAATCATGTGTAAATGGTATATGGCATGTATAGGGTTGTGTCAATTTGGTTTGTTTTATGGATGTGTAATTTGGCCATTTGAGTTGGCATAAAATGATAAACTTGATGATGCTTATGAATGTGCAAATAGTTCTACTTTTAATGTTTGCTAATAGACCTATAATGAATGAATGGGATTGAAATTGTTATGTATGTTTGGATTGGTTTTGCTAAATGAATTATACATGTGAATTATGCTTAGTAAAGCAAGTGAAATTGTTTGGTATTTGAATAGGTAAATGGTATAGAATTGAGTATTGAATTTAGTTGAAATGGATATGGTATGATTATATATTTGTTGATGAACTTTGGTTGCATGTTTGTGACTTCAAATGATACCAATTGAGTTTACTTAGGTATGTGCAAAAAGGGTGGCAAATTGGCTTTGCAAATGGCCTATTTTTATCCACACGGGCAGAGACACGGGCGTGTGTCTTAGCCGTGTGCGACACATGGTTAGGTTACATGGCCATGTGTCCCTTGGTGTTGAAATTGAATTGAAGTCAGTATGCTCCACACGGTCTCACACACGGGCGTGTGACTAGCTGTGTGGTATAAGTCAGTATACCCCCTAATTGGCACACGACTTAGCACACGGTCGTGTGTGGCCATTTCGTAGGGCACAAGGGCTAGACACATGGGCGTGTTGTTGGTTGTGTGGTGGCCCCGATACTCTCGGTTTCACACGCGGCACGGCACGGGCGTATCCTCAACCGTGTGATGCAAGTCAGTGTATGCCCTGTTTCGACATGGCCTAAGACACGGGCATGTCTACTAGTCGCGTGAAGCACACGGCCTGTTCACACAGGTGTGTGACCTTTTTATTATTGAAAAATTTATGTTTTCCAAAAATTTTTGTATGTTATCAGTTTAGTCCCGAACCACTTCTAAAGCATGTTTAAGGCCTCGTAGGTCTTTACAAGGGACAATGTGGTTATAATGAATGATGTATGAGAATGAATGCTATATGTTGTGTTTGAATCGATAATACCTAATAACCCTATTCAGGCAACAGATATGGGTTAGGGGTGTTACATTTTATTGGTATCAGAGCTATGGTTTAGTCGATTCTAGGACTAATGTAGCATGTGTGAGAGTCTAGCTATACATGACATATACACTCTACGATAGTGTGATGATTTCTAATAGCTTAAATTGTGCTTTCGTATAGTAATGGTTCCTGAACGAGCTATAGCAGATGATGTAGAGAGTAATATGCCAGCTCCCGCTCAAGGGACAATACCTATTGAATCTAGACCCGTGTCGAGTAGTCACAGAGGTGAGGCTAAAGAAGCCTTTTCCAGATGATGAATGAATGGTTCACGTAATACATTTGTACTAATCCGGCTGCTCAACAAACTCCACCCCCACCTATGCCTCAACAAATTCCTGTTGTTCCTAAGTTGTAGATCTCGTACAGTTAAACAAGCTGCCAGTGGATAAAATTCATAAACATGAGGCTGAAGAGTTTTGGGATACTGTTGATGATGATGCTGAGAAAGCCGAGTTTTGGCTCGAAAATACAATTCGATTATTTGATGAATTGTCTTGTACTCCTAAGGAATGTATTAAATGTGATGTATCTTTATTGAGAGACACTGCATATCAATGGTGGAATACCTTGGTGTCTGTAGTACCGAGGGAACGAGTGACTTGGGAAATCTTTTAGACGGAGTTCTGAAAGAAATACATAAGTCAATGATTTCTTGATCAAAAGCATAAAGAGTTCTTAGAGTTAAAACAAGGTCGCATGACTGTCACTGAGTATGAAAGAGAGTTCATACAATTAAGCAAGTATGCTGGAGAGTATGTGTCTACTGAGGAGATTATGTGTAAACAGTTCGTTGATGGGTTGAATGAAGATATAAAACTACTAGTTGGAATTTTAGAGTTGAAAGAATTTGTCGTTCTGGTTGAAAAGGCTTGTAAAGCTGAGGATCTTAGCAAAGAAAATAGAAAAGCTGATTTAGAAGCTAAAGACTCGAGAAAAAGATCAATGAGTAAGTCGTATCACTCTTCATCAAAGAAATTTCGAGATTTGTTTAGTTGATCAAATACACCAGTGGAATACTCTAGTAGAGATCGTGGGAAGCAAATTACAAGTTCAAAAACTCTAGCTGTGTCAGTGGCAAGTGTGGGTAATGTTAGATTGAATAAATCTGAATGTGGATGATGTGGAAAACGACATTTTGGAGAGTGTAGATTGAATGATAAGGCTTGTTTTAGATGTGGCTCACATGAACATTTCATTCGGGATTGTCCTGAGCTAGATAAGAAAGATAAGTCTCAGAATGTAAGATCGAGCAACCCTACTATGAGAGGAAGATCATTCTGTAATGCTGGAAATGTGAGTGGTGGTAGAGGTTCAACTCGAGATACTGTTACGAGATCCGATGCTAGAGCACCTGTCAGAGCCTATGCTATTTACGCTCGCAAAGAAGCGTCATCTCCAGATGTTATCACTGGTACTTTCACTCTCTATGATACTAATGTGATTGCATTGATAGATCCAAGATCAACTCATTCTTATATATGTATGAATTTAGTATCCAGTAAGACTTTGCCTGTAGAGTCTACTAAATTTGTGATTAGAGTATCAAACATCTTAGACAAATATGTTTTGGTTGACAAAGTCTACAAGAATTGTCCATTAATGCATCGAGATTTCTATTTTTTAGCTAATTTGATGTTGTTGTCATTCGATGAATTTGATATGATTTTGGGTATGGATTGACTAACGATGCATAATGCTATTGTAACACCCCTTACTCGAGTTCGACGCCGGAATAGGAATACAAGGTGTTATCGGACTTAAACACATACAATCATACATTTCCTAGTTATGAAATTTCGTCCCAATTTAAAACTTTTCACAATACCTTAATGTCCCTACTATGGGCCTGCGAGGCCCCGAGCACACTTGGGAAATTGATTCAGGACTAATTTGTGCACTCTAGAAAACTTTGTAAAATTTCAAGTAGATAGGGGCACACACCCGTGTAAATTTATTTTTCGATTCAAACCTACAGGGGTTTTCACACGGCTTAGCTCATGCCCGTGTCCATGTCCCGTGTCTCCCACACGGCCATGACACGCTCGTGTCTCAGCCCATATGCAAAAACCTTGACAGTATGTTTCTGACATTAGTAACCCCTTAAGGGCACATGGCCAAGGCACACGCCCGTGTGTTAGGTCGTGTCCTCTACACGGTTGAGACACATGGCCTTGTCTTTGCCTGTGTGTTTACTATCATGCATACTGACTTGTAAAATTCAGGTGCAGGGGACACATTGCTGGACTACATGCCCATGGGGCAGACCGTGTGTCACACACAGCCTAGACACACGCCCGTGTGTCTGCCCGTGTGGACAAAAATAAGGCTATTTACCAAGCCTTTTTGCCATCCTTACTTGCATCAACCTACACAATATCAACCAAAACCAATCCAAGTATAACACATATAACCAAATCAACCACAACCATGAGAAATTTGCATCGAATGCATTTAATAATAATTAATATTAGCCAACATTAATGGCCTATACAAAATAAATATCACATCCATCATAAGAGCCAACACTTGTGGCTAAACTAACAAGACAATAAACAAAAGATTCAAGTCCCTATACATGACACAATCAAAACATTTAAACTAGCTATACCAAAAGCTTCAGGTGATAGTGTGATCGATGCCTCTGACGCCCTTGGATCCCCAATACTAGTTTGGCAGCACTATAAGAAAATGAAAAGGAGAGGGAGTAAGCATAAAGCTTAGTAAGTTGCATATAAATAAGTAACAACATCAACCATACATATTATAAATCAACACAACATTCTTGAGTGAACATGGGTAAATATCACTACATGCTTATATATATATCACAAGTATAAACCAAAGATTTCCATATCGTACCAAGATCATTTTCATAGCTAGAACTTACTCACGACATTCTTACCATCAAGGCAACATAACTAGACTCATATCTCATGAGTTTGGGATAAGAACCTGTACCACTCACAACATGATTATATCATTCCATATCATTGTCATAAGCTTTTAAAATAACCCGTGAAACCATTTGGGATACTAAAGGATATCTAATAAGCTTTACACAAAAGGGTGAATTGTCGATGTCATGTTCCAAACATGGTCTTACACTGGCTTACATGTTGAGGCCGGTGCCATGTCCCAAACATGGTCTTACACTAGCTTTCGTCTCAATGCCGATGCCATATCCCAGACATGGTCTTACACTGGCTCTCATGTTGTGGCTGATGCCATGTCCTAGACATGGTCTTACACTAGCGCACATATCAATACTGATGCCATGTCCTAGACATGGTCTTACACTGGCTCTCATGTTGTGGTCGATGCCATGTCCCAAACATGGTCTTACACTGGCTGTCATATCGTGGCCGACGCCATGTCTCAGACATGGTCTTACACTGGTACACATATCACCCAAATGTCATAGCGTGGATATCCAATCTATTCCTAGGTTCAGTCGGGACTTTACTACATTGAATTTCATCATGCATTATTCATAAGAAATTTCAACCATATAACACAAAATTAATCATCCAACACATAATAATGGTAAATTTGCCTTACTTACGTACAACTTAACTCGGTATACAAAAAGTGGGCGATTAGTTGAATTTAGTCTACTTGTTTAGCCTTCCCCCAGTCTAGGCCCGGATTTTGTATTTCTTGATCTAAAATGATAAAAATTAACTAATTTAATCATCATATTAATCAATGCATTTCATAAATCATATTTTGGCAAAATGATCATTTTTCCCCTAGACTTTCATAAAATTACGATTTTACCCCTAGGCTCGTAAATCGATTTTTATTAAATTTTCTCACTAACCAAGCCTAGCCAAATTCTTTATATACTAGACGTAACCCACAATTTCCATCATTTCACACATTTACCACATAATTTATAACTTATGCAAAAATGGTCCTTAGTTAGGGTTTTCATGATAACTACTTCACAAAAGTTGTTTGTTTGACAACCATGATTCGTTTTCTTCCATAAAAATTCAACAAAAAACATGAAAAATCTCATGTAAAAACCTTATACTTTCAACCATTTTGCAAAATAGTCCCCTCATTAGCTAGATTATGCCACAAGGGTCCCAAAAGTACAAAAATTATTAAGATAGGCCATCAAAATCACTTACTTGTAAGGGTAAAGAGTGCCTGAACTTTTGAAGCTCTAAAACCCCTAAAATGGCTGATATTTTCGGTGGTATGGACAAGAGATGAAAAAGATGACAACCCCTTTCTTTTTGTTTTATTTCTAGTCAAAATTAAGCTACTAACTTCACCTAATTTTGACTTTTCTACTCCTATTTGTCTCTATGGCCGACCACTCTTATTAAAATGGGTCTATTTGCCTTTTAGAGACCCCCTAATTATGATTCTCTAGTTATTTAACACTATTTGCTAGAAAAATAAAACTTTTGCCCTTTATGCAATTTAGTAATCTTTCATAATTGAGCATGCAATCACTAAAATTATTTCACCAAAATTTTTATGCACTCATATAAACATGCTACAACACATAAAATAATATTAAAAATAATTTCTCCAACCTCAGGTTAGTGGTTCTGAAACCACTATTCCGATAAGGCCCAAAAATTGGGCTGTTACAGCTATAGTGGATTGTAGACTAAAGACAATTGAATTGAAATGCTAGAACAATGAGACTATTAAAATTGAATCTGATGATCTGAATAGTTTGCCAGTTGTGATCTCGTCTATGTTAGCACAGAGATTTGTAAGAAATGGATGTGAAACTTATTTTGCCTATGTACTTGATACAAAAGTAACAGAAAAAAGATTGAATCAGTACCAGTTGTGTGCGAGAGTATCCAAATATATTTCTCGAAGAGTTACCAGGTTTACCACATATCAGAGAGGTTGAGTTTGGTATTGAATTAGTACCGGGTACAACGCCAATATCAATAGCTTTGTACAGAATGGCACCGAAAGAGTTAAAAGAATTAAAAGCTCAGTTGCAAGAATTGTCAGATGAGGTTTTGCCAGACCGAGTTTTTCTCCTTGGGGTGCACTAGTGTTATTTGTGAAAAAGAAAGACGTCACGATGAGAATGTGTATAGAATATCGATAACTCAACAAAGTGAAGATCAAGAATAAATATCCTTTGCCACAGATAGATGATTTGTTTGATCAGTTAAAAGGGGCAACAGTGTTTTCAAAAATTGATTTGAGATCAGGTTATTACCAGTTGCGAGTTAAAGAATTCGATGTGCCTAAGACTGCATTTAGAACAAGTTACAGACACTACGAATTTCTTGCCATGCCTTTCAGACTAACCAATGCACCTGATGTTTTTATGGACTTCATGAATCTAATTTTCAAGCCATATTTAGACTGATTTGTAGTTTTATTTATTGATGACATTTTGATCTACTCTCGTGATGCATCTGAACATGCCGAGCATTTGAGAATCATATTACAAACTTTGAGAGAGAAACAGTTGTTTGCAAAGGTTAGTAAATGTGAGTTTTGGCTACGAGAGGTTGGTTTTATGGGACAGATAGTTTTAGCCGCGGGTATCCGAGTTAACCCTAACAAAATATCAGCAATTATAGATTGGAAGCCTCCGAGAAATGTATCCGATGTCCGTAGTTTTTTGGGACTAGCCAGCTATTATAGATGATTTGTGAAAGGTTTCTCGATGATTGCGACTCCGATGACGCGATTGCTTCGAAAAGATGTTAAGTTTGAGTAGTGAGAAAAGTGCCAGCAGAGCTTTGAACAGTTGAAAACATTATTGACAGAGGCACCAGTGTTAGTTCAGCCTGAGTCGGGTAAAGAATTCGTAGTTTTCAGTGATGCACCATTAAATGGCCTGGGTTGTGTTTTGATGTAGGAAGGCAAAGTTGTAGCTGGCAGTTGAAGTCTCACGAAAAGAATTATCTGACGCACGATCTAGAGTTAGTCGCGTAGTGTTCGCATTGAAAATCTGGCATCATTATTTGTTTGGTGAGAAATGCCATATTTATACTGACAAAAAAATCTTGAAATATCTGATGGTTAGAATTTGCGACAGCAGAGATGGTTAGAATTTCTAAAAGACTATGAATTAGTAATTGACTATCATCTAAGAAAGCAAACGTAGTTACTGATGCTTTGAGCTGAAAGTCCTTATTTGCTTTACACGCGTTGAATACAAAGTTAACAATGTCTGATGATGGTTCGATAATAGCCGAGTTGAAAGCGAGATCGTTATTTTTACAACAAATCTGTGAAGCTCAAAAGTTTGATAATGAAATGCAAGCAAAACGAATTCAGTGTGAGTTGACTCCTAATTGAAAGTTTCGATTAGATTCTGATGACTTTTTGATGTTTCGTGATAGAATTTGTGTACCAAGAAATTCTGAGCTTATTCAGAAGATTCTAAACAAAGCAAAAAATAGTTATTTATCAGTTCATCCGAGAAGCACGGAAATGTATAATGATTTGAAATAGTTTTATTAGTGGCATGGCAAGAAAAGAGATATCTCATAATTTGTTTCAAAATGTTCGCTTTGTCAGCAAGTCAAAGCTGAACATCAAGGGTTGTCAGGTTTATTACCGCCTATTATGATCCCAGTGTGGAAATGGGATAGAGTAACAATGGATTTTGTATCGGGTTTGCTCTTATCTTCGAGAAAGAAAGATGCAATCTGGGTTGTTGTTGATAGATTGACAAAATTAGCTCATTTTATTCTGGTACGTACAGATTTCTCACTTGATAAATTGGCTGAGTTGTATATCTCAGAGATTGCTCAATTGCAAGGAGTGCCATTATCTATTATTTCAGATAGGGATCCGAGATTCACTTCACGATATTGGAAGAAATTGCAAGAAGCTTTAGGTACAAAGCTGCATTTTAGCACTGTATTTCACCCTCAAACGGATGGTCAATCCGAACAAGTTACTCAGATACTTGAGGATATGTTGTGATGTTGTATTCTTGAGTTTGAAGATAGCTGGGAGAAATATCTACTGCTGATTGAATTTGCTTACAGTAATAGCTTCTAATCGAGTATGAAGATGCCACCATATAAAGCTCTATACGGTCATAAATGCCGAACACCATTGTACTGGACTAAACTTAGTGAGAACAAGATTTACGGGATTGATCTGATCAGAGAGACTGAAGAAAAAGAGAAAGTAATTCGCGATAGTCAAAAAACAGCTTCGAATCAACAGAAATCATACGTATACTTAAAAAGGAAAGATATTGAGTTCCAGATCGGGGAAAAAGTGTTCTTGAAAGTATTGCCGTGGAGAAAGATATTACGATTTGGCCGAAAACGAAAATTGAGTCCGCTAGTCATCGGACCGTATGAGATTATCGAGCGAATTTGGCCAGTAGCATATCGACTATCTTTACCGTCTGAGTTAGAGAAAATACATAATGTGTTTGACGTGTCGATGCTTAGACGATATCGATCTAACCCTTCACATGTAATTTCCCCGAACGAGGTTGAAATTCAGTCTAATATGTCATATGTTGAAAATCGATTCAAATTTTATCTCGATACCGGGACAGGGTTCGAGGCGTTATTGGTAATTCACTTTTACAAACTTACTAAGTCTAGTCACCGAACTTCGCCCAAATTTAAAACCTTTCAAACATGTACACCTTGTCTCTTACACAGGCCCTCGAGGCCTAAAACACACCTAGGGGTAGTACGAGACAAAACCGAAAACATTCGATAAACTTTGAGTACTTTAGAAAATTTTCCCTTATTTTGAAGTGTGACACGCCCGTGTTGTGGGGCCGTGTGGTCACACACGCCCATGTGGCTTGGGAAACTTCCGTGCCCTCTACCCGTGTGCAACATTAACTTCCAACCTCATCATTCTGTTAAAAACACATGGCCAAGACACACGCTCGTGTGCTTAGCCCGTGTTCTATACTAACTTAAAATTTCAAGTGCAGGGGCCACACGGCTATGCCACACACCCATGGGGGTGAGCCGTATGTCAAACACGGC
This sequence comes from Gossypium longicalyx, assembly GCA_025698465.1. Lineage (NCBI taxonomy): Eukaryota > Viridiplantae > Streptophyta > Magnoliopsida > Malvales > Malvaceae > Gossypium > Gossypium longicalyx. Next base: position 43,182,836 of record CM046996.1, on the reverse strand, counting down.
CTAGACACACACCCGTGTGTCTACCCGTGCGGACCTTATTAGGCTATTTTCCAAGCCTTTTATCACCCTCTATTAATCAAATATTCTTATGAGTTACTTTAGTGCATGTTATGACCAAATTATACACCTATGTATATATATAAAACTTTGATTAACCTCATTGCATGTAAACCTCATGTCATTGGTTTCATACATGATAAGTTGATTCTTGTCTTGCATTTTAAGGATTTCCATGTCTACTTGACATATTTAAGATTGGCTCGTTTTTATAACTCATTGCCAATTATAACCAAGCCAGCATATGTGAACATAAACATGCATAGATTCGTAGGTCATAGTCTACTTCAAAATAAGCCAATTTCCATGACCATAAACAAGAAGATAAGTATAACTTTACATGCCTTCATATTGGCAAACCAAATGACACATATAACCAATTATACAGAGTTCTATACATGCCATTGAACAAAACATAAGTATCTATATACCAAAGCTAAGTTAGTTGATAGTGTGTTGATTCTCTAACCGTCTTCCAATCTCTACGAGTCCTCCAGCTCTGTAGGACAGGGAAAAGAGAGGGGTAAGCATTTACATGCTTAGTAAGCTCAAATAACTGGAAGGTAAACTTACCGATTATTTAGCACACGTCCTTATTGAATAATGGAACCAACAATAAGAAAATGGTTTCCCTATCACATGCACTCAATCAGTGAGTTAGTCACATAACAAAAAACAATGTAACTTATCTTAGATCAGCTTATCATTCAACATGTCATTTATACATATACTTCATTTTAGTCCCGTTGAGTTTCTAAGAAATCTTGATGGATTATCTAATCACCGTCAATTCATACAGATGATCATTTCAGTATGCACTCCCGCGAACCTCATATCTTACAGCAGGATTACTAGTCCAGGCTAAATCTCCTGCAATATAAACTCATACGGTGATGTTGGGATTACCAGTCCAGGCTAAATCCCTTATACGACAAACACCCTTAATAAGCTTCGATCTGAATTACCACTCCAGGCTAAATTCAGACCCTAATCGGATTACCCGTCCAGGCTAAATCCATAATGCACACATATTCTTCAGGAGGCTCAATTATCTAAGGAACACCCGTCTGGGCTAGATCCTTTCTATATTTGAGATCAACGGATTACCCGTCCAGGCTAAATCCTTTTTGCAACACATGCAGGATCTCAATTCACATGTCAATCATGGTTTATCCATCAAATTCCCTTTTTAACCTCAACTGAGACATTATCCATCGAATCATTATCAAAGATGCATTCCATGCATTTTCATGCCATCATTAATGCAATTATCATGCATTCATACATCATACAATTATGCATATTATGAGTTTACTTTAAGTTATCCGAACTTACCTGGTACTCATTTCGGTATTGTGTTTCGGTTATTCCGAAACCTTTTGTTTTTCTCGGTCAACCTTCGGAATTTGTTCCTCGGGGTCTATAACAATAAAATTAAATCATTAACACCTCACATTGTACTATTTTAGCCAAAATTTCACCCCCGGTCCAAATGACCATTTTGCCCCAAACCTTTCATATTTTTACGATTTAGTCCCTAGGCTCGTATAATGAAACACATGCAATTTCTATCTTACCCAAGACTAGCCGAACACTTTTCCCTCTTAAGGTAGCCCACATTTTCCATTATTTTCACATTTTTACCACATATTTATTGACTTTTGCAAAAAGGTCCCTTTAGGGGTTTTTCATGAAAATCACGTAGGAAAAGATGTTTAGCACATCTCTAACTTTCATATCCCTTCATAAACTATCAAAATACAAGCAACTCATGCATAGGTAAATTTTTAAACATGAACCCTAGCATGAAATATAGGTAGAAATGGAAAGAGTAAGCTACCAGGATTTCAAAAATACAAAGAACATTAAAAACAGGTTCGGATATTGGTTTCTTCTGGTTCCCATGTAGCCTCTTCTACACCATGTCGATGCCATAGAACTTTTACTAAAGCCACATCTTTATTTCTCAACTGTTTAACCTCTCGGACCAAAATCTTGACCGGTTCTTCTCCATAGGTCATGTCTGGTCTAATCTCAATCTCTGCTGGTGAAATCACATGAGAGGGGTCAGATATGTGAAACACATCATGAATCTTTTCTAGTTTAGGTGGCATTGTCAAACGATAGGCTACTAGTCCAACTCTTTCAGTGATCTCATACGGTCTGATAAATCGCGGACTCAATTTGGCTTTCCGACGAAATCTCAACACATTTTTCCATGGGGATACTTTTAAGAATACCCTATCTCCAACTTGGAATTCAACATCTTTTCTTTTCAAATCAGCATATGACTTTTGCCTATCCGATGCCTTTTTTTAAACAGTCTCGTATCACTTTAACTTTTTCTTTAGTTTCCTTAATCAAATCAACTCCATGAATTTGACTTTCTTTTAGTTCAGTCCAGTACAATGGAGTTCGGCACTTTCTACCATACAAGGCCTCATAAGGCGCCATTTTCAAACTCGTTTGAAAACTATTATTATAGGCAAATTCTACCAATGACAAGTATTTTTCCCAGCTACCTTGAAATTCTAGGATCGAACATCGTAACATATCCTCAAGAATCTGAATCATCCGCTCAGACTGACCATCGGTCTATGGGTTAAAAGCCATAGTAAAATTCAACTTTGTACCCAAGGCTTCTTGTAACTTTTTCCAAAATCTCAAAGTGAACCTAGGGTCTCTGTCCAAAATAACCGACAGCGGTACCCTGTGTAATCTTACAATCTCAGATATGTACAAGTCGGCCAATCTATCAAGAGAGTAGTCTTTTCTTACCGGAATGAAATGAACTGACTTTGTCAACTTATCCACTATAACCCATATAGCATCTTTCTTTTTTCGAAGTCAATGGCAATCCTGTCACAAAATCCATAGTAACTTTGTCTCACTTCCATTCGGGGATCATTACAGGTTGTAACAAACCTGAAGGCACTCGATGTTCAGCTTTAACTTGCTGACATATCAGGCACTTCGATACAAATTTAGAAATGTCTCTTTTCATGCCGTTCCACCAGTACATTTTCTTCAAATCATTGTACATCTTGGTACTTCCTGGATGAATAGACAAACGGCTGTTATGTGCTTCTTGCAAGATTTTCCAAGTAAGTTTTTCATCTTTGGGTGCACATAGTGCACATACTCTATCTCTGAACATCAAACATCTATCAGGATCGATCCGATAATCTGATTCAATGCCCAACTCACATTGAGTCCTTTTTGCCTGCAGGTCTCTACCATTAGATTGAGCATCATAGATTTCCTGAAAAAATGTCGGCCTAGCCTCTAGCTCTACCAAGACCGAACCATCATCGAGCAATGCTATCCGAGCATCCATGGTTCTCAATACAAACAAAGATTTTCTACTTAACACGCCGGTGACCACATTCGCCTTTCTCGGGTGATAGTCAATGATCAAATTGTAATCTTTAATTAGTTCTATCCATCTCCGCTATCTCAGATTCAATTCTTTTTGAGTTATCAAATACTTCAAACTCTTGTGGTCTATGAATATATGACAAGTCTCACCATATAAATAGTGCCTCCAGATTTTCAGGGCAAAGACAATGGCGGTGAGCTCTAAATCATGTGTCAGATAGTTCTTCTCGTGTGGCTTCAACTACCGTGAAGCATAGGCTATCACCTTGCCATCTTGCATAAGTACACAACCCAGTCCGTTCAAGGATGCATCATTGTAGACCACAAACTCTTTTTCCGACTCAGGTAATACTAAAACAGGAGTTTCAATCAGGAATGTCTTTAACTTCTCGAAACTCTGCTGACACTTTTCTGTCCATTCAAACTTAACGTCTTTCTGTAGCAACCTCGTCATTAGAGTTGCTATCATAGAAAATCCTTTCACAAATATTCGGTAGTAACCGGTTAAGCCCAAAAAGCTTCTAACCTCGGTTACATTTTTAGGCGGTTTCCATTCAGCAATAGTAGAGATTTTACTTGGATCAACTCGGATGCCTTCACCCAAAACAATATGACCCAAAAATCCAACTTCCTGGAGCCAAAATTCACTCTTGCTAAACTTAGCAAACAATTGTTTTTCCCGTAAAGTCTGCAACACAGTTCTCAGGTGATTCGCATGCTCTGACTCATCCTTAGAATAAATTAAGATGTCATCAATGAACACAACGACAAACTTATCCAAGTATGGTAGAAAGATCCTATTCATCAGGTCCATGAATACGGCCGGTGCATTCATCAATCCAAATGGCATAACCAGAAATTCATAGTGGTCGTATCTGGTTCTAAATGCTGTCTTTGGCACATCTGATTCCTTAACACGTAACTGATAGTAGCCAGACCTCAAGTGTATCTTAGAAAACACAATGGCTCCTCTCAACTAATCGACTAGATCATCGATCCTTAGGAAAGGATACTTATTCTTGATAGTTACATTGTTCAGTTGTCGATAATCTATACATAATCTCATTGAACCATCTTTCTTCTTTACAAACAATACGAGGGCAGGCCGAGGTGAAATGCTTGGCCTTGCAAAGACTTTATCCGTCAGCTCTTGCAACTATGCTTTTAATTCTCTCAGCTCGGTTGGCGCCATTCTGTATGAAGCAAAAAAGATGGGAGTTGTTCTTGGCACCAATTTAATACCAAACTCAATTTCTCTCTCAGGAGGTAATCCGGGTAATTCTTCCGGAAATACGTTTGGATATTCACATACTATCGGCACAGCCTCAATCTTCAACCCTGTTTCCTTCATGTTCAACACAAACGCAAGGTAGGCTTCGTACCCTTTTCTCATATATCTCTGAGCAACTATTGCCGTGATTATAGCTGGCGACGTGCCCAAATCTCTTGAATCAACTCGTAGAATCTTACCATCTGGGCATTTCAATTTAATATACTTGCTACCATAATTTACAATTACATCATGCAAAGCTAACCAATCCATACCAAGTATTACATCGAACTCGTCAAAAGGTAACAACATAAGGTTAGCCGGAAAACATTGACCATGAATCATCAAAGGATAATTCTTACAGACTTTATTAACCAGAACTGATTTGCCTAGTAGGTTCGACACTTTAACAACAAATTCTGTAGGTTCAACGGGTATGTTCATATTAGACACCAATCTCATGCAAATGTATGAATGCGTCGACCCCAGGTCAATTAAGGCAATAACACATGTATTGAAAAGAGAAAAAGTACCCGTAATAATGTCAAGAGTAGAGGCTTCCTCTCGAGCACGTATTGGGGCTCGAGCCTCTGATTTTGCAGTGTCTTTGGCTGCGACTTGACTGCCACTAACACTTCCAAGGTGTCTCAAGGGACTACCTCGTGCCATGGGAGCACTCGACTTCGGAGTTACTTCTACTTCTTTTTCAATTCGTTCAGGACAGTCCCTGAAAGTTGTCAAGAGAACCACACCTGAAACACGCACCGTTCTTTATTGGGCACTCTCCAAAGTGAAATTTATTACAACTCTTACACTTCGGCTTTTGGTCATCTACACTCCCTACACTAGTCACCATCGGGGAAGAAGACTTCTGATCTCGTCGTTTAGAGCTTCTCACTCTACCTAAATATCCCACAGATAAAGTGGAGCATTCATGTTGGCTCATTGATTTCTTTATGAAGAAGGGGAACATCTTACTGCTGGATCTCTTGCTCACAACTCGAGCCTCTCTCTTCACTTGCTTTCTTTCATTATTGAGTTCCTCGGCCTTCTTGGACTGATCAGCTAATGCAGCGAACTCCTGTATTTCAAGGATCCCAATCAACAGCTTGATTTCCTCATTCAAACCTTCCTCAAAGCCTTTCTGACTCGGTTTGAATCCACACAGTTGCATACTAACTTAACCTTACAAACTCCCTTTTGTATTCTGCCATAGTCTTATTCCCTTGTTTGAGTTCCAGGAACTCCTTTCGCTTCGAGTCTAAAAACCTTTGACTGATATACTTCCTCTTAAACTCTACTTGGAAGAATTCCCAAGTGATATTTTCTTTTGGCACCACCGAAGATACGGTCTTCCACTAGTGGTATGCAGTATCCTTCAAGAGAGACACGGCACACTTTAAACACTCCTCAGGTGTGCATGATAATTCATCTAATACCCTTGTGGTATTCTCGAGCTAAAACTCAGCTCTCTCAGCATTATCCTCAATTTTAGCTCTATATTCCTCAGCCCCATACTTTCTAAGCTTGTCAACAGGGGCCGTACCAATTCTTACCGGTGCCATACCTCGTGGCAAATCCTCATTAGATTGGTTAGGGGGCGGGAGCAGTCGTGGTATGTTGGGGGGATTCCTTAAATAATCCCCAAACCACTCATCCATTATGTTAAAGAAGGCGGCTCGGACCTCTTCCTGGCCTTCAGACATAACCTTTCTACTACTACTAGATATAGCTCGTTGTACAAAAGCTGGAGCATGGCTCTCGGCTCACTCGGACTCATCTTATGGATGATTGGAAGACATTTACTATATTCAGAACAAATTTAAATATTTAGAAGATATCACACTATTAACGTTCGTATAATGGCATGTATAGCGAACCTCAATACCCTCTACGATAGTCTTAGAATCGACAAAACCATATCTCTGATACCACTAAACGTAACACCCGTCACTCGTACTCGACGCCGGGACAGGGTTCGAGGCATTACCGGTAATTCACATTTATAAACTTACTAAGTCTGGTCACCGAACTTCGCCCAAATTTAAAACCTTTCAAACATGTGCACCTTGTCCCTTACACAGGCCCTCGAGGCCTAAAACACACCTAGGGGTAGTACAGGACAAAACTGAAAACATTGGATAAACTTTGAGTACCTTAGAAAATTTTCCCTTATTTTGAAGTATGACACGTCCGTGTTGTGGGATCGTGTGGTCACACACGCTTGTGTGGCTTGGGACACGTCCGTGCCCTCTACCCTTATGCAACACTAACTTCCAACCTCATCATTCTAATAAAAACACACGGCCAAGACACACGCCCATGTGCTTAGCCCGTGTTTTATACTAACTTAAAATTTCAAGTGCAGGGGACACACGGCTATGCCACACACCCATGAGGGTGAGCCGTATGTCACATACGGCCTAGACACACACTCGTCTGTCTACCCGTGCGGACCTTATTAGGCTATTTTCCAAGCCTTTAATCACCCTCTAGAGTTACTTTAGTGCATGTTAAGACCAAATTATACACTTATGTATATATATAAAACTTTGATTAACCTCATTGCATGTAAACCTCATGTCATTGGTTTCATACATGCTAAGTTAATTCTCATTTTGCATTTTAAGGATTTCCATGTCTACTTGACATATTTAAGATTGGATCGTTTTTATAACTTATTGTCAATTATAACCAAGCCAGCATATGTGAACATAAACATGCATAAATTCGTAGGTCATAGCCTACTTCAAAATAAGCCAATTTCCATGGCCATATACAAAAAGATAAGTATAACTTTACATGCCTTCATATTGGCAAACCAAATGACACATATAACCAACTATACAGAGTTCTATACATGCCATTGAACAAAACATAAGTATCTATATACCAAAGCTGAGTTAGTTGATAGTGTGTTGATTCTCCAACCGTCTTCCAATCTCTACGAGTCCTTCAGCTCTGTAGGACAGGGAAAAGAGAGGGGTAAGTATTTACATGCTTAGTAAGCTCAAATAACTGGAAGGTAAACTTACCGATTATTTAGCATACATCCTTATTAGATAATGAAACCAACAATATGAAAATGGTTTCCCTATCACATGCACTCAATCAGTGAGTTAGTCACATAACAAAACACCATGTAACTTATCTTAGATGAGCTCATCATTCAACATGTCATTTATACATATAATTCATTTTAGTCCCATCGAGTTTCTAGGGAATCTCGATGGATTATCCAATCACCATCAATTCATACAGATGATCATTTCAGTATGCACTCCTGCAAACCTCTTATCTTACGGCTGGGTTACCAATCCAAGCTAAATCCCCCACAATATAAACTCATACGGTGATGTCGGGATTACCAGTCCAGGCTAAATCCCTTATACGACAAACACCCTTAATGATCTCTGATCTGAATTACCAGTCCAGGCTAAATTCAAACCCTAATCAGATTACCCGTCCGGGCTAAATCCATAATGCACACATATTCTTCGGGAGGCTCGATCATCCAAGGAACACCCGTCTGGGCTAGCTCTTTTCTATATTTGAGGTCAACGGATTACCTGTCTGGGCTAAATCCTTTCTGCAACACATGCAGGATCTCAATTCACATGTCAATCATGGTTTATCCATTGAATTCCCTTTTTAACCTTAACCGAGACATTTTCCATCGAATCATTATCAAAGATGCATTCCATGCATTTTCATGCCATCAACAATGCAATTATCAGGCATTCATATATCATACAATTATGCATATTATGAGTTTACTTTAAGTTATCCGAACTTACCTAGTACTCATTTCGATATTATGTTTCGGTTATTTCGAAACCTTTCATTTTCCTTGGTCGACCTCTGGAATTTGTTCCTCAGGGTCTATAATAATAAAATTAAACCATTAACACCTCACATTGTACTATTTGAGCCAAAATTTCACCCCCAGTCCAAATGACCATTTTGCCCCTAACCTTTCATATTTTTACTATTTAGTCCCTAGGCTCGTATAATGAAACACATGCAATTTCTATCTTACCCAAGCCTAGCCGAACACTTTTCCCTTTTAAGGCAGCCCACATTTTCCATTATTTTTACATTTCTACCACATATTTATTGACTTTTGCAAAAAGGTCCCTTTAGGGGTTTTTCATGAAAATCACCTAGGAAAAGGTGTTTAACACATCTCCAACTTTCATATCCCTCCATAAACCATCAAAATACAAGAAAATCATGCATGGGTAAATTTTTAAACATGAACCCTGGCATGAAATATGGGTAGAAATGGAGAGAGTAAGCTACCGGGATTTAAAAAATATAAAGAACATTAAAAACGGGGCTTGGGAGTACTTACTATTGAGCTTGAAAAGCTTGGAAATTCTAGCTATGGAGACTCCTCAATTTTTGGCTGAATGAGGGAGATGAATGGCTGATTTTTGCCTTCTTTTTCCCATTTTATTTCAATAAAATGCTAAATGACTAAAATGCCCTTAAGCCCTTTCTTTAAAATTTCATCCATGCAAACCCATTTTTGTCCAAAAACTTAGAAATTGGGAAAATTTCTCTCTAAGACCTTCTAATTTATAATCTAAAGCAATTTCATACAAATTGCTTCTAGAATCCAAGTTTTGCAATTTATTCAATTTACCCCCTAATTTCCAATTGGACACCTTACTCAAAGAATTTCTTCATTAAATCTTAACACATGCATATTCTCATATTCTAGACCTCATAATAATCATAAAATAAATATTTTGATGTCGGATTTGTGGTCCCGAAACCACTATTCTGACTAGGCCCTATTTCGGGATGTTACAGGGTTGAAGAAGCTACATGGGAACCCGAACCTATTCACTGGTAAGATTTTCGGAGATGAAAATCTCTAAGGGGGAGAGTTGTAACAGTCAGGTTTTAGCTAAATCAGAACATTTGTTTTGGAATCACAAATCCTATGTCAAAAAATTACTTTAATATTATTTTGTGTTTACAGTATGTTATTTAATATGTGCGAAAATTTTGTGAGCTAATTTTATCGTTTAATTGCTCAATCAGAGAAAAAGGACTAAATCGCGTAAAATGCAAAAGTTGTATTCTACTTGTTAAAGGTATCAATTGGCCTTGGTTTTTAAATATGATGGCCTTAAATGGTAATTAGACCATTTTAAAGGTTAATGGACATTAATGGACATCCATTATATGATTTTATATGTTTAATACTAAGGTTACTATGGTAAATTAGTTATTAAGTTATAATTAAATAAAACAAAAGCTAAAATTTGGTGTTCATCTTCTTCCTCAACCGAAATTAAGAGAAGAAAAACACCATTAAAGGGTTTCAAAGGTTCAGCCAATATCTAGCTTGATTAAGGTACGATTTTTGCTCGATTTTTTATGATTTCTATGTTTTTGAGATCGTTACAGCCCTATCTAGCTAGCCCGTACCTTCAATTTTGAAACTGTTAAAGATTTTGAGAGTTTTTATTGTTGAATGTATGAGTTATTTGATGTTTAATGTTAAATATGAAAGCTTGATGATAGTTTTACATGTTTTGTAAAGTGATTTTTGACAAAAATGTCAAATAGGGATTAAATTATGAAATATGCAAATTAAGTAGTTTAAATATGAAATAAATGAAATTTTTAGGCTATTAGGGACCTATATGTAATTCAGCCAAGCTTGGGTTTAAAGAAATTATGTGAATTTTGTGTATTTGTAAAATAGGGACTAAATTGATTAAATGTGTAAGTTCAGGAGCTAATGTGTAAAAATGCCCAAGTGTGTATTTTTGGACTAAATTGAAAGAAAATGTGATTGAATAAGTTAATTTTGAATTCATATAGATCAAGAAAGAAAGAATTCAGATTTAGATCGGGGGAAAAGCAAGGTTATCGAGTCGTCGACTCGATCCGTCAATTTCGTATACGAGGTAAGTTCGTATAATTGAACTTAAATGGTTAGCTATCTATTCAGTGGATGAATTGAGGTAGAAATTATTCTATTTGATAAATGTTGAGATATTAAATGAAATGTATGAGTTGAGTAAGGCAAGTTGCCGAATAAGACCATAGCCGGGCTATGGCAATTGAATAATAAGACCATAACCGGATTATGGCATGTGAATGAAAGATCATGGCAGGGCCTTAGCAATGTTTGTATAAGACCATAATTGGACTATGGCATCGGAATATCGATGAATTTGTATCGTAAACACCTATAGATTGAAGAGGTTTGATAAGAGTATTGATGAGTAATAGAAATGTATCGGTACAGGTATGTACGGAAAACTATTCAAGCATCGAGTTAGATGAAGTTGAGAACTCATGAATGATGATATGAATAAATTTGATGTTAGCTTATGAATTGATGCTTTAAATGTTAATGATATTATCTATTTTGAATTGCTAATAAATGTTGCGATTATTTCATGTTCACATACGAACTTACTAAGCTTTATAGCTTAGTTTATTTAATTTTTGATGTTTTATAGTTCCATGAAGCTAGCTCGAATTTAGGCATTGTTAGAGACTTCATCACACTATCGAACATCTATTTGGTATTTTTGAAATCATGTGTATATGGTATATGGCATGTATAGGGTTGTGTCAATTTAGTTTGTTCTATGGATGTGTAATTTGGGCATTTGAGTTGGCATAAAATGATAAACTTGATGGTGCTTATAAATGTGCAAATAGTTCTACTTTTAATGTTTGGTAATAGACCTATAATGAATGAATGAGATTGAAATGGTTATGTATGTTTGGATTGGTTTTGCTAAATGAATTATACATGTGAATTATGCTTAGTAAAAAAAGTTAAATTGTTTGGTATTTGAATAGGTAAATGGTATAGAATTGAGTATTGAATTTAGTTGAAATGGATATGGTATGATTATATATTGGTTGATGAACTTTGGCTGTATATTTGTGACTTAAAATAATACCAATTGAGTTTACTTAGGTATGTGCAAAAAGGGTGACAATTTGGCTTTGCAAATGGCCTAATTTTGCCCGCACGGGCAGAGACACGGGTGTGTGTCTTAGCCATGTCCGACACACGGTTAGGTTACACAGCCATGTATCCCCTGGTGTTGAAATTGAATTGAAGTCAGTATGCTCCACACGGTCTCACACACGGGCGTGTGACTGGCCGTGTGGTATAAGTCAGTATACCCCCTAATTGGCACACGACTTAGCACACAATCGTGTGTGGCCATTTCGTAGGGCACACGGGCTAGACGCACGAGCGTGTGGTTGGCCGTATGACCCAAGTCAATATACTCTCCAATTTTCACGCGACCTGGCAAACGGGCGTGTCCTCAGCCATGTGATGCAAGTCAGTGTATGCCCTATTTCCACATGGCATAAGGCACGAGCGTGTCTACTAGCCTTGTGAAGCACATAGCCTGTTCACACCGGTGTGTGACCTTTGTATTATTGAAAATTTTATGTTTTTTGAAATTTTTTGTATGTTATTGGTTTAGTCCCGAACCACTTCTAATGCATATTGAAGGCCTCGTCGGTCTTTATAAGGGACAATGTGGTTGTAATGAATGATGTATGAGAATGAATGCTCTATGTTTTGTTTTGATCGGTAATACCTCATAACTCTATTTCGGCAACAGATACGGGTTAGGAGTGTTACATATGAAATGGTTAAAATTTGTTTGAGGTGCCTTTGAATGTCATATTAGTTAGGTAATGGATGAATGAAATATTTGCTTGTGTTTAATGAATTAAATGTGGTTTAAATGAGGGCACATTGGTTAGGCGCATAAATTGCTTGTTTTGCTTGTGTGGGAAGTTTTTTTTGCTGGTGTGTATAAGGATGTTTTATGCTTGGTTTGTTACCTAAGATAGGTGTGATTTATGCCTTGTTTAGGAAGCATATTTGGGTACACACTATCTGAGACACGAGCTATCACACGGCCTACCCATATAGTCGTGTGTCTTAATGTTTTTAGGTGCAAGGTACACACGGTCTGGCACATGGCCGTGTGTACCAAAATAGTTTCAAACACAGTCTTGCACACCGCCTACAACACGACTGTGTGGCCCAACATCGAATACACGCATGGGCAGGCACACGACCGTGTGACTTTAATTCGAATATAAATACAGCCAGCCATACGGCCTGGGACAAAGCTGTGTGTTTGGACTTCGAATGTTCACACGGTCTCGGCTATGACACACGGTTTTGCCACACGATCGTGTGTCCCCTGTTTTAAATTGTTTTTTATTGTTTCATGACTTTTCCATTTTGAATTGACCCAAGAATGCTTCCAATCTATTTTTAGGGCCCTATAAACCCAGTTTAAGGCTCGTAAATGTATGTTTAATGTGAATTGATAATTTGTAAATTCAATTGAATATATGTTTTGTAAGTAGTTTTAAATGTTTGAAAAGTTATCATAATAGCTCGTGACCTCAATCCGGCGATAGAGATGGGTTAGGGGTGTTTCAATTCGAACCAACCCCAAATCGTTTTTGGGGTATTATTGCCTTAAGCTTCCTCCCTTCTATGTTGCCTGAATTTTTGGTCACTCGAGCTTTGTTTCCTTTTTCAAATGAGAATGAGTTGAACTCATTGATCTTTTCAACTGGTAACTTGTCTATTATGACTAGAAACTGTATCGCCTCCTCTACACTTTCCTTCAAAATTAGTTTAAGTTTTATGTTAGTGGTTACTTGTACTATTATGGTTGTTTCTACTACGTCAATTGGATCGGAGACCACTTCGGTCATATTCAATTCATCTCTATGTTCTCCGGTTCCAAACTCTTGTTGACAATTATTGTCTAATTCAGGGTGGTCAACGATAAAACAAGAGTCTTCTGGATCAAGGATGGGAACATCATGCATGACCTCTTCCCTTGGAGGTTGCGCCCAAGATATTTCTTGGAGCATTTTCCTCATCTGTTCCATCATGTCTAACATGTTTGATAATCTTTCAAAATTGGATGGCTCAGCAGTTTTACATGAAGGAATCTTATGCAGATCATAAAGAGATTCATCTGAGTGTCTGGGTATATCATTGTCTTTGTCATACGAATCATAAAGAGGTTCGTATGAGTACTCATTATCCTCACACCCTTTATCATTGCTCCATTGGTTTGTCGCGGTTCCGTTTGACCAACCTATTATGTGATTTCATTCCTCATCCCAAGAAGTCCATTCATCACTAAACCACCTATAATCAAAATTTTCCATAATTAAATTGTCTAGTCAACAAGGTGAATAATAAAAAAATAAGTAAATAAATTTTGAGAATAAAAATAACACAGTTAATGAAAAAAAATTAATACACTATCTAGCTCATTCGTCTTTTGACTAATATTATTCACAAGTAATTGATTCAATAATAATGATCATCGTCGCAATCCTTGGCAACGGCGCCAACAACTTGACCGCCTCTGAATGTGCCAACGTCTAGAGAACGAATACTGCAATTAAATATGTAGATCTGAGGCAGTGTCCACAAGTATACGGGTTAGGTTGTAATATAGTTACAACGAAATAGGTAAGTACTCCGAAGATCGTACCTAAAAGATTGCAGTTTGGGGAAGACTATTATCAAACCAATTACAGGAAATAATTACTAATCTACTTGTCACGAATTAGTAGTGTTAATATGGAAGCAAGATGATAATAATATTAATAAACTAAATAAATTGAATTAAACCTAAATCTACTCCTAAGTTCATGTATTGGCTTCTCCTATCCCTTCAGCCTATATCTAATAATTTTACCTAATTAATTATTGATGTAGGGTTCTAATCAATCAACTAGTCGAAACCGTAGTAGGATCTTCCGATACGTCCACTAGAACAATGAGTTAGGAAGAACTACTTATCTTCCGACGTCACAGTCTAGACTAGTTCGGGTTAAGGTGTTCACCGATAGGCCATACCAATTTTGGGTTAATTCCTACCTAAATGACTTCCTAGGGTTGTCAAGCCTAGGGTTTAAGTTCTTCCTCTCCCAAACAGATGATCCATTAAGAAACTTTATCCTTCAATAAATTAATAAGATTAGAACAGTGTAAATCATGCGAGATATGGATAAAGCATAAATTGATTCTAATCTTTACACAAACATTCACTTAAACAATGTTAAAGAAAGAGATATAAAGAATAGAATAAAGGAAAAGAGATGTTCATGGATTTATCGATGAAAGCGTGGCTCCAGAACAATCTCTACTCGCTGGAGTCTCACTTCGGAATAGGACCCTCTGGTTACAAGAACATAAAATACCCCAAGTAAAAACTAAGAATAAAATAAAAACCATAAATATATTTTTTGTCTCCCTCCCATTGTGTGTTTAACTTATTACAATGACTTTTATATAGTCTAAACTCAGACTATTAAAGTGCCCAAGTTGTCCTTGAAGTACTTAGAGTTTGACTAGGAAAAATACTCCTAATTTCCCTCCAAAATGCATCTTTCAAGTGAAAGGACTTTTTGGGCTGCGCAGGGGCGGTGTTGCAACACAGGCCTGTAGTGTTGCAACATCAGCTCCCATTGTCACGACATCGAAGGGTTGTGTCGTGACATCTAGGGCAGTTTCATTCTAGATCTTGTTTTTAGCTTCTATCTTCGATGTTGAGACATCAGTGTATTGGTGTTGCGACATAGGCATCAATTTTGACCCGAATATGCATCTTTAGCTCCTGACTTGACCTAAAAGCCCGTGTAACCTTATTTAGACCTATAAAATGTAATAAAAACTACTAGAAAGCATAAATTACTACTTTGAGTATGAAAACCTAAATATATACTAAGATGCTTTGATTTAACTATTAAACAATCTAAAGTTATGTGCAAAAATGATATAAATAATAGTGTAATTCATGGCAGATCAGCTTATTTGTGCTTAAGTTAGGATTAATTTAGTATCACGTCCCTTGGGTACAATCGTCGGAGTACTCACCTGCTTTTTTGTAACTATATTACAACCTAACCCGTATACTTGTGGACACCACCTATTTGATATATTTTGTAGAGGATTCTTACTCTGGACATTGGTATGTCTGGAGGCAGTCAACAACTAAAGAAAATAGAGTTTCCAATGCAAACTCTAAGGTCCTATATTCCATATTTTGTGGTATTGATATGCAAGAGTCCAAACATATTTCCAAGTTTAAGACTTTAGAAAGGTAATACGTTGAGTGGTAGGAGATTTTTATGCTAAACTGTACAACCTATTTAGTAAGGCATTCACCCTTGGAGAAGGGTACTCCAACTCAAAACCGATGAGAAAAGTTTTAAGGTTATTACCTGAAGGATTCTCAATTAAAGTGATTACAATTAAAGAGGCTAAAGATCTAGATAGCTTGAAGATTGATGAGTTTATAGAGTCCCTACTAACTTTTGAGTTGAACTTAGATGAACCTAAGAGGGTTAAGTCAAAGGGTAAAAAAAGTATTACACTTTAAGCTATTGATGAAGTGCCAATTCCCAATGCCTCTACAATAGAAAAACTTTAAGAGCTGATTACTTTTCCTACTCATAACTTCAATTAAGCCTTTTAAGAAGTAAGCTAAGAGGTTCAAGAAATTTGAAACATCAAATAACACTCCTAAGTGATAGAAAAGATCTGGTTTGAAAATGATTTTCTATTATAGCAGAAAATTTAAAAATTTAAAAATTAAACTGATTTGTGATATTTATAACAATAAATTTTCCCCGAAAAATATCTGTTCTTTGTGCAAGATAAATCCTAGACATTCTTGACTTTCAACTAAATGATCATCCCTACTATTCTCGTACCATGAATCCCTTTGAATGTGGGCTTGAACAATTACGAATCAAATAGAACCAGAAATAATTTTCTTACTTTCAATAGGAAAGTAAACCTCTCTCTTAATAGAAATTAGTAGAATTATTGTAACGCCCCAAAAATCCCGAACTCAAAAATCTCGAAACCCAAAAATCCCGAAACCCAAAAATCTTGAAATCTCGAATTTTCTTTATTTTTGATTTTGATAAAAATTATGTTTAATATTCTTATCCAAGCGATAATTTTAGTAGGTCTTAGCTAAGGTTTGAATTTGAACTTAGGGGAAAAATGACATCAAAAAGCCTTGTGGAGGAGTGGCAAAGTGACGCCACTTAGGGAGTAGGAAGGTGGTGTTAGTAGCTAGCAAGGAGATCCAAGGTTCGAATCCTAGCTTAGTGTTTTTAGAAGTTTAATTTTGGCTTTCTAGAAGGATGGAAGTGCCATGAAAATGGACTCCAAGGGAAATGTTCAGGAGAGAAAATTAAGGAAAAGATCAAGGGGTTATCAGGGAGAAAAACGAGGAGATGAGAAGGGAGAAGTGATGGAGCCAAATTGGGAATTGGGCATGGAAAATTCAGCTATAAGGGCTATAAATAAGGGCCAAATACAGAGTTTCCAGGCTACTGCCGAAATTCTTCTTCACCTTATTGCTAGAAACCCCTTTCTCCAAAAGCTGAAAACCCTTTTCTTTTCAAGTTCCAAAAGCCGAAAACCCTTTTGTCTTTCTTTCTTTTCTTTCTGTCGATTTCTATTCTTCTTTGTTTCACTTAGCCTATTTCTTCTTCTACTCTTTTTCTTTATCTTTGCCAAATAAACCTTATTCACCATACTAAGTTTGAAAAGCCGAAAAGCAAAATCTTCCAAGTGCCAAATACTCTTTGACCGAATCTAGTGTAAGTGTTGCTCTTCCAATCAGTTTTATTTGTTTAGTATCAATTATTGTCCCTCACTCATTCTAATCAACTTTGGTAGGGAATTAGTATCGGATCTCGGATCTTAACTCTCTGCCGAATTACTCTTTAAGTGCTTGCGATTTTGGTAAGTATTCTTCTCCCATTGGCTAAGGTGGTCGAATGGTTATAGTTAAGGTAAGGAGACTTGTGTTGGATATGAGTCACCTATTATTCGGGTTTTAATAAGTTAAGATTGGTGCAGATCTAGGAAATACGTGATCAAAGAAAAAGCGATTAAGGATTGGGCTCAAGGTAAGGTTAAGGTGAGGTTTCGGTTTTTGAGTAAATAAGTATTAAGCATGCAATTAATTGAAGGGTGATATCGATTGTAGGTTTGGGCTAAGGAGATCGCATCACGCTTGCTTACCAGGTGTGTACATACACTGCACACACACAATGATTTGGCAAAAGCTGAAAAGCCGAAATGTTGAAAAGCTGAAAGTTTGGCTACGGTAGTCTTGCGAGTGCGCGAAAACTCGTAAGGGGAAAACTGATAGGTTTCCTGAGGCCCACAGGCTATTTCGTGAACTTGGGTTGTGATTTGGCCATATGGGCCAGAATGGGCTAAATGGGCCCGATGGGCGGTTGGGCCCATAATAGGCAAAAACTGAATATTGATGCTATGTGATAGGAATTTGTATGTGAGCATGAATATGTATATGACTGGGCCTAACGGGCCATATAAATGTGATTTGGGCCTAATGGGCCATATATAGGTGATTTGGGCCTATGGGCCATACGAATATGTTGGGCTTAATGGGCCAGATGCAGGTATGTGAAATTGCTAGGCTTTGTAAGGGGTTTTTGGGCCTCGTATATGATATCCACATAAGACTTAATTAATATATTGCGAACGTGGACAAGTCAAAGGGTTAAGGTGTGGCAACGGGTATATGCATGTCTAAGATTGGATCTAGGGAGAGCTTGGTACTTAAGTGGTCTTAATGACCCACCTCCTCTTTTCTGGAATCCTACCTGGTGCATGGTATTCATTCATCTTAGCTCACGGGACTTGTTAACGGGCCAAGATAAGTGAAAACCATAATTAAGGGAAAATTAACGAAATGCCCCTAAGGGCGAAAATGACCAAAATACCCCTAGGTGTTGAATGTAAGTTTTGTGGACACGACATGCATACATATGACATTCTGCTTAGGTTGCATATGGGTTGGGAATTATGGAACGGAGGAAGTATATGAGGATCGTATGGTTGCTTGACAATCGTAGATCCACCGATAGCTTTTAAAGCCCAATATGTAAATGAAGGTAGTTCCGCAACCGGGCTACCATGGTGTGTGGGTTGGGTGGGTCAATATTTATATCCCCACATGGTGTGACGAGGGACGGAGCCGGTGTGTAGCGGATGGATAATTGGATGGGATTGCATTACATGAATGATGAACGATGAATGATGTTTTTTTTTTGAATGCTTGTTTTCTTCGAGGGTTGTACACACTGAGTTTGCAAAAACTCACCCCCTATTTTATTTTATTTTCAGGTGATACACAGTAGAAGGTTCGATGTTTGGAGGGACTCTGGGTGGCTAGCTAGCAAGATGATTTGGACTTGGGTTTTTTTTAAGCATTTAAGTTTTTACTTCTTTTTAAGTATGTTCCAGACCAGATTGTAATAAGGTTTTCATCATGTTATTATTATTATTATTTTCATTGTAATTGCGAGAAGTTGAACATGGGTTTCCTAAATTATAGTATGTTTACCACGTTTTCACAATTAAATTTTTAAATGATAAGTTTTCTTAAATCAAATGTTTCAACAAGGTTTTTGCAACTGAAAGGTGTGTTTTTTTTAAGTTAATTAGGGTTTCTTCTATTTTAAGAAGGGTTTTCAATGAAAACACGGTTTTCGCTAAAACACTTCAATGTGACACACAAGATTCGGCCATAGCATCTGGGCCGGGTTTGGGGTGTTACAATTATTGTTCCCATATAATATAATTAGAAATAAATTCTGACTATTTTTTGGTAGAATAAAAATATTGTAGAAAACTCTACCAATACCATAGTTGATACTTATATATTGACAAAAGTGTCAAGGTCATCTTAAAAAAAAATTTGGGCGTGACCACTCTCAGTTCATTGACCTAATTTTAACTAACCCAATTTTTGGGATGTGATAACTTTTCCCTTCTTAAAAAGAATTTTGTCCTCGAAATTCCTATTGTCAAGCCAATTCACTTACCCACAAAATTCATAACTCTTCTTTCTAAACTAACTACCACGTTTCCGCTTCGCAACTCTAATTCCAATGTGGTTCCAATACTTCACCTTAAATCTCCAATAGATTACCTATTTACTTACACGGTTTGTCTCAAGTGACTATCTATAGAAATATCACTAACGATTTCATCATTCCTAAATTCTCAATTTCACATATACACTATTAACAATAAACATTTAAGTAATACCAATTTTCAATCAGTGCAAGGTACAATTATAATGGATTGTAAAAGTACCTTCATTGATGTCAGATGTGTCTCGACACTCTTGACGCCTAATAGCATAAACTAATCTCTGATTCTATTTCTGAGTTGAAGCTTACATTTAAACAGGATGACATCATGGACATAACACAATGCTTTGCGGGCCCACTTCTCAAGCATGTTCCTGACTTTTCCAATACTCATTCGAATGGTGTTTAATACAATACTTACAAACAAAAATTTTTAACTGATCCTATAGAACCTCCATTATTAGCTTCTATAACATTCTGTTGTGGCTTGTCATTTCTAGCCCCCTTCAATTGTCGCGAATATGGGTCAATATAACTAGATTTCCTGTTATTTCGTACTTCATTCTTTTCCTTTCTCTTGCATTCCAACCACTTACTCCCTTTTAATATCTTGTTCTTCTTAACCGTAATTTCAAAAACCCTTTCTAAAACTCCCATCATTGCTTGGGATATTACATCATCCCTAGTCTCTTAATTTCTGCCTTTAGCAGTACACGCACTAATGATGTCATTTGTCTTAAGGTTAGGCACAAGTTCTTGAAAAAGCTAACAAATA
Source organism: Gossypium longicalyx (assembly GCA_025698465.1). NCBI lineage: Eukaryota > Viridiplantae > Streptophyta > Magnoliopsida > Malvales > Malvaceae > Gossypium > Gossypium longicalyx. The sequence continues at coordinate 43,162,377 of CM046996.1, read as the reverse complement.
ATCCTGAGCTACTCGACATTGCACACCGCAAAATCACATGTCACGAGTTTGCATATCTTGGGTTTTCATATCGCTTTCTTGAGTCTAAAATTTTATGTTAATCTATAGTTCAAAAATAAAACGTCTAATTATTTCCTGGGTGTTTATAGTCTGAAGTTTACAGTTTTAATCTATAATTTTAAACAGTACAATCTTAATGTTCATTTACAGTTTAGCAGTAACAATACTAACTTAGGAACGACATCGGAGTTCTTAGATTTAACTATCTTTTGAAAGTCGTGAAAATTTTCTTGTGGCATGGTTCTCAAAATACCCCTTTCAAATATGCATGCAGACTCAAAATAAAAATCCACGGTCTGAGTTTTGAATCGGGATCTGATACCACTAAATGTAAACTCTCAAACTTGGCCTAGACATTATGACTAAATTTTGGAAGCCACATTAGAACTGTTGAAAACATTTACTTGTTAAAAACAACTAGGTTTCAATTGATTTTACAAAAATTCTAAAATATAAATACCGAGAAATTTTTATTTTTGAAAAACACTTATTAAAACACGAATATTTGAAAATTCCATTATTATTTCGGAATATCATTTTAAATCATTAAAATTAAGAAGTTGTAATATTTTTAATTATTCCTTAAATATGATTTTGGTAAAAATCTTTCGCAGCAGACTTTTGAAAATACTTAGAAAGTCATAAATTTATAAGTTTATTTGAAATCAAATAAAAATTGTAAATAAATTAAATAACAACAATTTAAAATATTTGTAAGCCCATCAAACATGCATGCTTGGCAGTTTAAAATTAAATAAAGTAAAAGAAATAACCCAATAAAAGTTCAATGTCCAATGTCCAAAATAACAACCCAATAATTCATAAACCATTTATTAAAAATCCATACGAGAGACCCTTTTGTATGTCGAATCCAAGTTTTATCTACGTGAATCACCTGAAAGGGTTATGGAACTAAATGGGTAAGCTTTTAAAGCCCAGTGTGAGTCTGATGACAAATTAAATAACAATAAACACATACTTATCATACAAAATAACCAATATTTATGCACCTAATCATGGCAATGCAATTTTTGTAAAACAATTATGCAATTTCTTTTTAAAACATCCTACCATGTTACACACCAAAAGGAGTTACCCAGAACTCATCCATCCATAACACTCCAATTAAGTCATTTCGGGTTGTCCAACAATAATGACCACCACCCTGTGTTGCCCGGTAACGATGGCTTATCAATTTGTAGTTAAACTACCATATCAAATATATTGTGGACAAAGCTACTGAAATCTCAAGCAAGCTGCCAATACACATAGTTGTAGATAAACCACCAATATTTTTAGATTATTAAACTGACACATCTTCCTCCTTACAAATGTCTCAACCCCATGCATGTGATATGGCCAGAAAAAACACATTTTCACTTTATTACTGTAACATCCCGAATTAAGACTTAGTTGGAACAGTGGTTTCGAGACCACAAATTCAAGATAGAAATAATTATTATAAGATTCTTATGAGGTCTATGATATGAATGCACGCTTATGTGAAAGTTTCATGAAGAAATTATATGCATAAAATGTCTAATTGAATTTTAGGGACCAAATTGAATAAGATGCAAAACTTGCATTCTAGAAGCTTTAAGCATGAAATTGTTTTAGATTATGAATTAGAGGGTCTTAATTAGCAATTTGACCAATTTCTAAAAGTTTGGACAAAAATGGACATGTATAAGAAAATTTTGAAGGAAAAGCATTAAGGGTATTTTGGTCATTTGGTAATTAAAAGAATAAAAAGGGAACGTCAAAGAAAAAATGTGCTCATCTTCTCCAAGTGCTAGCCGAAAATTGCAAGACACCATAGCTAGGGTTTTGTTTAACATTTCAAGCTTGATTGTAAGTGTTCCCTAGCCCTGTTTTTAATGTTCTTTATATTTTTGAAGTCTTTGAAGCATGATTTACCCATTTCTGGCTATATTTTGAGCTAGGGTTCATGTATAAAATTTGACCTATCTGTAACATGCATGTATTTTGTTGATTAAATGGAGCAATATGAATGTTTGATGCATGATAAACATATTTTACTAGGTGATTTTTAGTGAAAACACCTAAAAAGGGGACTTGTTTGTAAAAGTGTAAAATTGGATAGTAATAATGTGAAATAAAGGAAAATATGGGCTGATATGAGCATAGTAAAGGTTCAAATAGGCTTGTGCAACTAAGAAAATACATGCATTTCATTTTACGAGCTTAGGGACTAAATCGTAAATAAGTGGAAAGATAGGGGTAAAAAGGTAATTTTACCAAAGCATGAATTATGGATCGATTTGAGTAATGTGATTAATAACATGTTTAATTTGGCATTATAGATCAAGAAAAACATGAACCGGATGTGACAATGTGGTATGTTATGTTGTGTTAACATTATGTGATAATTATTTTATTGCTTATTATGTATGCTATGTCTAATGGTACTATTGTAAGCATGAATGATATTATGGTCATTATCCACGACGTCACGAGCAAGTGCAATAGAGGTGCAATGTGCAAGTGAGAAAAACTCCGTTTGAACCTTAGGAATGGTTTAGGATACAAGTGACATGTCACTAGGAATTAAGAAGTCCGAACTTGTTGAGTGGTCCAGGTTCGTGATATATGTGGCATCCGAGCTCGTTGAGTGGTCCGAGTTCATAATGGATGCGATACATGTGATTGAGTTTTGGGCAATGGTCCTGTGTGTCCTACCATTGGCTAGGTAATCCTTGAGTGGTCGAATACCTGACAGCTTTTATGAGCAGCCCGTGTAGTTACAACTTGATCGATAGCTTATATGAGCAAGCCCGTGAGCAGATCCATTGCGAGCATTGTATGATATGAGGTAGCTCCGGCTACGTATGTTTATGTTGCACTTATTTACAAGTTTCTGTGTATCCAATAGTATTCCGAGTGTTCAACAGGTATTATAATGGATGATGCGATGAAAGTCCCAAGATGGGGATGGTAATGAAGGTAAAGTTATTTGATATGCTACGGGTATGTACAGGTACGTACGTTATACTCATGAGTGATGTCTTGTTAAAGGATGATATGTGACGAGAAAGTACATTCATACATATATATATATATATGAATACTTGATAAATAAGGTAGAATGCTTGAATGATGAATAATCTTGGTGGTTATGTTATTATGTCTTGTTTGATTATGGTTTACTAATATTGCATATTATTTGCATGTGGACTTACTAAGCTTAAATGTTTACTCCCTTCTCTTTTCCATCCTTTGTAGTTCCGCCAAACTAGCTCGGGGATCAGAAGTTGTCGGAGCATTCGATCACCCTATCAAAAGAATATTGGGTATAGTGAATTTGCTATTATGAGTATGGCATGTATAGGGGACTTGGTCATTTTGTGATATGTGTCATGCTATTTGGCCAAATTGTGAAGGCCTATGATGTTGATGATTCATTTTCTAATAGCAATGTGATATGACTCATGATTGATTCTTGGGTTGTAATATCTAATTGTTCATACATGCATGTGTTGGTGCCTTGATGATGTGCTAAGTGGTTTGTGTGATGGATATATGATGAGATATTGTCTTGATGATGTGGAATAAGATTGCCTGGTGAATGTATGAAGATGTATGGATTAAATACTAGGAGATAAGGAATGGTTTAATAACCTAAGATGACAATAGTTATAAATCTGCAACTTGAAATTTTGATAATTAAGTTGATATGCATGAAGTTTGTATAGAATGCCTCCAAATGGCGTGATTAAGGGAATGTGCAATAGGATGATATTATAAAGATGTGAAAATGTTATGGTGTTGAATAATGAGTGTCTAAGTATGTCATGTTGCATGCTATGAAATATGCTTAAGTGCATGAGTGATTAAGGGTGGCAATTGACTTGGAAAATAGCCTTCAAATTGTCCACACGAGTAGACACATGGGCATGTGTCTAGGCCGTGTGTGATACATGGTCTGTCCCACGGGCATGTTGAATAGCTGTGTGTCCCCTGCACCCTAATTTTGCAAGTCAGTATGCTTAGTAGTAAACACACGGGCTAAGACACAAGCGTGTGTCTTGGCCGTGTGGGAGACACAGCCTACCCATATGGGCGTGTACTCTAGCCATGTGAAGTCTGCACCTTTTTTATGAAAAATTCATTTAATTTTAATTGGCCACACGGTCTGGCCACACGGGCGTGTGATACGACCGTGTGACCCTAAATTTATGCTGACGTCATAGTCGGAGAGTTACACGGCTGGAGGGCACGGGCGTGTCGAGGGCACACGGGCGTGTCCCCTATCTCACACGGGCGTGGGGATCTGTATTAGGGAAAATTTCCCAAACTTTTCTAAAAGTTCCTGATTTAGTCCCGATCTTTTTCTGATGGCTGTCTCGTTGGCCCATATTAGGGACAAATTATGTATGTATGAATAAAATTGATTTGAAGAAAAATTTTATAGCTCGTTTTTGCATGAATAACTGTGTATGTTTTCGGTAATGCCTCGTACTCTGTCTCGGCGTCGGACACAGGTAAGGGATGTTACAATTACAAAATATCACTTTAGGCATGTGAAACATGTTCATCAATCATTTAACATATAGTATTGTTGGAACACCGGTGCCTCCAAGGCACAGCGAAAAATTAAAAATCCGGCGATCCAAACCAAGGATCCATGTGTAAGGAATGAATCGGGGCGACGCCTAGGCAACAGGAATGCTGAACCACTATCGAACCAAGCCGCAACCTTTTCCGATGTCGGCCTCTACGTAGTCCACCCGATTGACAATGAACGGTAGAAATCCCAGAAAACTATTTTCATAGAGTATTTTGCTAAAGCAATTTGCTAGACCACTTTCATATTTTCGGGCTAGTTATATATATATCCTTTTTAGGGTTTTTTTACCCTTGCTATATATAACTCCCTCTTAATTGGTATATATTTATAACGAATTTTAATTCATTAAAATTAATCCAAACATAATAATTATCATTCAAATAAATATAATAATGTTTAACCGAAAAATTATAATTACATTAATTATAATAAAGATTTTGGTAAACTATATTTATTTAAACTTATATACGAACTAAATTCATATATCAATAAAATTATGTTCTGATTATATGTACAACATCTTTGTACATAAATACTATGTTCAACAATTTGATTGCCCAATTAAATTAATTCTATAATTAATTTAATTCATGTGACAACCAAGCAATATACCAACTACGTTTTACCTCGTTCATTTCAACCATAGGGTGTGACCCTATAGGTTCTTGTAACATTAGCAGTAATATTAGAACGATTCTAATGTTACAAACAATGAGTGGCATCTAGCAATGCATCAATGCTACCTAAGTTACAAGAAGTCATGATTCGACATAACCTTTTGTGATTAACCTTTCATGCATTCATCCTTAAGTCCTATATCTTTGGAATGGACACAAGTCATGGAATAGTCACACTTGCATAGTCCATCCCATGTTTCTTGATACCTCGAGTAGACTATGATACACAAATAAGTATGACATCTCATATCAACTTATTTGAGCATGGCCATGCATTTCTAGCCTCACTCAATCAAGTGGCACGAGATATTACTCCCATTATGTAGGAGGGACTTATCCTATATTGATCAACTATATCCTCAACATAGATTGTGGTATATCCAACATCGTCTTTATAGAACAACCAGTTACGGTGTTTGTTTGACTGTATCAAAATATACAACTCACGATGTTGGAATAAAGATGATCTCAAGTATGAGGATCATATACATATTAATCACTATGAGTAATGTTGTGACAATTACATAATAATCCAAGAAACATACTCATAGCGGGTCAGTCCAATATGTTGTTCTCTAACACACATATTCATGCATTGATTCTGACACTCCATATCAATAACAACTCTTTATCATCAATCAACTACATGTTAGTCTTAATACATTATTATTGTCCTAGCCAATAACAATACTTGACTAAGGATCTTTTGAGAATAATCATATTATTCTCAGGACATTATTATAAAACAGTTTTTTTATGCACACAGAAAAGAAACTGGAATAATAATGGCAACGCCTTATATTAATAAACATGATAAACCAAGTATATTATTACAACCATCTCGTGATTGATCTTTGGGCATACTCTTACAAGTATCACATAGGCATGTATGCCATGTAATTCACATATTGTCTCGATGTATTAAACATCACATTTTATTTATGATGTATAATCCATTATGCAATAATATCACATAACATGAGAATGAAAATAACATACTTTTCAAATCAGTGATAATCATAACCACACAACATACTTTCCACAAACTAGTTGGTTTTGAGTCACTTACTTGGTATAATATTTATCGATAGGTTTAATCTCCCTTTTTGGAATACTTTAAGTATTCACAAATACAATAATTGTAACACCTCCTACCCATGTCCAACGCCGGGACAGGATACAAGACGTTACCGAACTTAAACATTCACAAACATGCGAAAATCGGGTCACAAAATTTCCTTCCAAATTAAAACCAGTCAAATATATTCATAGTGTCCCTATTATGGGCCTATGAGGCCCAAAACATGCATTAAAAATGGTCTGGGACTAAACCGAGAACTTTAGGAAGTTCTGCGAAAACTTAGAAATTTTTCTCATAAAACAGGGTCACACGCCCATGTGGACACAAGGGCACGTCCGTGTGTCATCAACACGTCCTGTCCTCAGGCAGTGTAACTCTCTGTTTATGACGTCAGCACACAATTTGAACCACACGACCAGGCCACACGCCCGTGTGCTAGGCTGTATCCTCCACACGGTTGAGACACATGGCCGTGTCTCTGCCCGTGTAGCTAGCACTTAGGCTATTTTCCAAGCCTTCATATTACCTATAAACCCTTACAACCTTATACACATTAAAGCCACAAATCATGGTTTCACTTTAGTGATTAATCACTCTTTATCAAGACATATTCGTAACATTTACATGTCCTCTTACATGCAATGCATCTACTTATGAACTACCAAGTTTAGATTCCTTAATTCATATCCATAAGACTTGTCATATTGATGACCACTTTTACCATTATACTATGGTTACAAACTTATCCATCAAGCACTCATGTTCAACCCTTATCACGTTGTTTTTATAACGTATAATTACTTCATGACTATGACCACCCCAATTCGTCATAGAGCATACATCCAACACACATACCATATTACCAAATATGCATGCCAAACAACATGTTCAAATTATCCATCGTATGCAATAAAACATGACATAATTAGATAGACTTACAGTATGAGCCACATCTCATGGCCATATACAACAATAGCTCGATATTGACAAATACATTTAACCAAATCATAATAACTCATATCATAGAACTAGGTCTCTATACATGCCACTCACTTGATATCTCTAACATATGTATCAATACTCCATAAGTATTGGCTTGATAGTGTGACGCTGCCTCTGACGATCTCCAACCCCGAGCCGACCTGAGAACACTAAGGAAACGGAAAGGAGGGAGTAAGCTTTACGCTTAGTAAGCTCGCATGAAAACTAATAAGCAATGTGTTAATATGCTATTTTTCAATTTCCCTATTTTTATTCAAAATTCAGATAAGTTGTTTTCTCGAGTTACAATCATTAAATTATTTTTATCTAGAGCTACAGGATTCCAAATTAAGATCTGTTAATTTTATCAGAAACTAGACTCAAATATATTCTTACCATAAAATTTTAAAAATTTTTGGTCTTGCCAATAAGTACAGTTTATTCTTTAAAGTTATCCCTATTTCACTATCTAACAGTTTTGACCTCTCTTCACTACGAATTAATTATCTCATAGTACGGGACTCAGATAATGCTCCCGTCTATTTCTCTTGAAAATAGACTCATTAAGGATTTTAAGAATAAAAATTATAACCCATAATCATTTTTTTTAAATTTTTAATGGTTTTCCAAATTTAAGACAGGAGAGTCTGAGATCACTCTGACCTTGTTTCACAAAAATTCAAATATCTCATCATATGAGATTCCTTTACTTACATCATTTCCTTTATCTGAAACTAGACTCAATAATATTTAATTTCACATCTTACTCAACCTCTAACTCAATTTCCACTATTTTTGGTGGATTTTCAAAGTCAGACCGCTGCTATTGTACTAATCTGTCTTAGTGTAACATAATGATAACCATCACAAATTTGTCATAGAAATTATTCTCAAAAATCTCATTCATTCATTTGCACTCTTATCACAAGTCCATTTCATTTCACATGGCAAACACATGTTCATGGGTTTCGAGTACGTACTTGTACTATCTCTTAGCACATCCATTTAATCAAACATGACAATCATATGCATCATACTAGTATAATCTAAGCATAGATGAGTTTATCATTTTATGTATTTCCATTCCATTTCTCATTTAAATTCCCATTGAGTTTCTCAAAATCTTGATGGATAGACCATTTTCCGTCAAATCATACAAGTGATCATTTTCAAGCATGCACTCCCGCAAACCTCATATCTTACGACGGGATTACCAGTCCAGGCTAAATCCCCCGTAGTATAAACTCATAGAGTGATGTCGGGGTTACCAGTCCAGGCTAAATCCCTTGTAAACAAACACTTTTTATGAGCTTGGATCTGAATTACCAGTCCAGGCTAAATTCAGACTCTAATCGGATTACCCGTCCGGACTAAATCCATAATGCACACATATTCTTCGGGAGGCTAGATCACTTTAGGAACACCCGTTCGGGCTAGATCCTTTCTATACCGAGATCAACGGATTACCCGTCCGAGCTAAATCCTTTTCTACAACACATGCAGGATCTCGTATCATGTAAGAATGGCGTATCCATCAGATGTCATTTTTATTCAACTGGGACATTTTACCATCTTTTCATCAATACAATCGTTTCATAATATCAATCATGTTTTCATGGTAACAATTAACATACAATACATTAAACATCGAGACACATAATACATGGTAGAAATGAAACATTTACATTTCACATACTATCAAGGCATTAGAAATATCATACATTGTCACATTAATTATGTACTTACTAATCATGTATCATTATTCTCTTGAATTTCATGCATCATTGTTTCATATCATATTCTCACATCATGAACTCATTTCATCACCTTTCAATGTATTCACTCATGCCATTCATACAATAACAATAAGGATTTTTTATTTAAACAAGCATTGCATTATTATTGACACACGAATTTACCTCAGACCTGGAAACGACAATTTACCATTTTAGTCTATAACCTTTTATTTTCCCGAATCTCGAATTCCTTGATCTAACATTAAAAATATAGCTCATTTATTACTCACATTATTCAAATGGGTCCATAAATTATACTTTTACAAATTTTCATTTTGACCCCTAAACTTTTACTTATTTATGCTTTGGCCCCTAGGCTCGTAAAATGATTTTTATTCAATTTTCTCATTCTATAGGCCTAGCCGAACCATTTTCATAACTATAGAAAACTACAATTCTCATCATAACACCTTTTTATACCATTTTTACAACTTTTACAAAACGATCCTTTCGGACGTTTTCGTCGAAAATTGCTTAGTAAAAGTTGTTTATTTAACACCCAAAACTCATTTTCTACCATTAGACATAAAAATACAAGCATTTCACTCATGGGTAAATTTTTAAACATAAACCCTAGCTCAAGATAATGGTAGAAATGAGTAGATTATGTTACGGGGACTTCAAAAATGTAAAGAACATTAAAAATGGGGCTCGGGATCACTTACAAATGAGCTTGGAAGCTTGAACCAAACCCTAGCCATGGTGTCCATGGCTAGTTTCGGCTAGATAGAGAAGATGATAGCCAACTTTGGCTTATTTCCCTTTTTAATTCTTTTAATTATTAGATTACCAAAATGCCCCTAACTTAAAAATATTTTATTACACCCATTTCATGTCTATTTTTGTCCAACAATTAAGGACCTCCAATTTAAAATTTCATAACAACTGGACACTTCTAACATATAGAACTCAACTTTTGCACTTTTTACAATTTAGTCCTTTTGACTAAATTGAGTGCCCAAACGTCAAAATTTTTGAACGAAATTTTCACGAAAGCATTCCGTGAAATCATAGACCATAAAAATATAATAAAAATAAATTTTCTTAAGTCAGATTTGTGGTCTCAAAATCGCTGTTCCGACTAGACCCTAATTCGGGATGTTACAATAATAATATTTATATAAACATCAAAATTAATGTATATCTATTTTTAATTAATTTAGACCCACACCTGATAGTATATCCAAAGCAAATCACCACTCTAAAGAACGTCCACACTCGAATCTTATACAATGGAATACCGATATGTTATCAAAGTGACCTTCCATTAAAAGTCGTCTTTTTAAACATTTTGTGATATTACTCAATTTAACTAAATCATTCATTCCGAACTTACTCTTGTAAATAATCGATCGTAATGGTGATTTCATTTACAAAGTTAGGGATTTTCTAGGATGGTATCGGTCGGCCCTTTATCAAAAGTGAAATATAATACGTTGATACTTGAAGGAAAAATACACTATAATTATCTATCTACTTTCAGCCTAAAGGAAAAATTGAAGAGAGGGGATAGTGATTTTCATTCAACAATAATACTTTCTCTATCTTGATTGAATTGGAAGGATCAATAGATCACCGAGGTCTTGAATAGGGGAGGAAATTGAATGTAGAGAAAATAGTCATTTGGAAAGGAGAGTCAATAAGTAGAAGATATAAAATTAACTAAAAAGAAACAAACTGAAATAGGTGAAGAAACAAACTGAAATAGGTGAAATAAGATTTCGATTAGTATAACGAATGATAGAGATTGGAAAATGGTGAAGAAAAGTAGAAGGATCATTAACGCTGATGGAGGTGCGACTGTGGCGACGGTGGTCTGGTGAGAGGTAGGAGGGGAATATTAAAGGAAAATAATAGAAAAGTGGAGAGAAAAAAAGTATTATCAATGGTGGTGCAATGTGGTGGCCACAGTGGTGAATGGTAGCCCACTCTTCTAGAAGGATTATCTAGAAAGAGAATTGTTTTAAATGCATTTAGACAGATAAGCTAACATAGATGTTATTGGCCAAATTATTATTTCATTTTGTTCTCGCCTTATCTTTATCTTATTTATATTCTATTTTTTATCCATCTTCTAGAAAGGAGACGAATGAAACCAAAATTTCATGTTCAGTTTTGAATTAGAGATGTTACAAATAATGAATCAACGTTGACTATAACCCCTAGCCTTCCAAGCTAATGATGCGGGTTCGATTCCCACTACTCGCTCGGTATTCATATTCTATCTATTTGAATATTTATTAATTCAATTCAATGATGCATTAATGCTAATGCATCGTTGAATTGAATTAATAAATATGCAATTCCTAACAATACATTTTTTCACATGTTCTTTAGTTTTTCCAACCAAGAGAAAAGAAAAAACCGAACAAGAGAAAAAAAAGTCTAAATGTCAAAAAATCATAATGAAAAGCGTCCATTGTCTAATGGATAGGACAGAAGTCTTCTAAACCTTTGGTATAGATTCAAATTCTATTGGACGTAATTTAGAAACTATTTCTCTATAACCTATTAAGTTAGAATTTTCTATTTATAATTGTTCCTGAAGTCGAAAATGTTCCATTTGTTCCTGAATAGCGTCTTTCAAAAGTGTTTCTACTTCCTCAGTGAATGTCTTGGTATAAGATATGATTTATTGGAACTAAGGTTATTCATTTTTAAGTAAGTGCGTAACTCAATAAGAAACTTCCTTGTCCAATTTTTAATGAATCAATATAACCATTCGTTTCGGTATAAATAATACTTATCTGCAGTAAGAGGAGCTTATTGGGATTGTTTAAGCAACTCATGTAATCGTTGACCTCGTGCCAATTGATTCTGAGTAGCTTTATCGAGATCAAAAGTAAATTGTGCAAAGGCTTCTAATTCGGCGAATTGGGCCAATTCCTATTTTGATTTACCAGCGACTTGTTTTATAGCTTTAATTTGAGTTGCGGATCTTACTTTAGAGATGGAAATCCCCACATTAATAACAGGTCTGATTCTAACATTGAATAGATTGGCGAATAAGAATACTTGTCCATCTATAATGGAAATCAGATTAGTAGGAATATACACTGAAATGTCTCCCCACTGGGTCTCAACTATTGGTAAAGCAGTCATACATCCTTCACCTAACTGAGAACTTGATTTAGTGGCTCTTTCTAAAAGGTGTGAATGCAAACAAAAGATATCTCCCGGATAAGCTTCACGACTCGACGGTCTAGCAACGTTGAAGCAAAATAAATAGGAGGAGCGGAGGCAAAGAAGGAAGTCCGACGATGGGAATGGTCGTGGTTCAATTGGCAAGAGGTGGTGAAGGAACATGGAGGAGGTGTGGCAAAATGGGGAGAGTAAAAGATAAAAATGAAACAAAAGGTGAGATACACCTTGTCTAGGTTCAATAAACGAGACATACGAAAATGGTGAAGCAAAATGGCATGTTGAGGAGACAATGGAGCAAAAAGTGGATTATGGAAGGAGTTTAAGGAATGTTGACTAACCAAGAAAGGAAAAATCTTTACCCATGCATGACAACTAGCTTGGACGACAAAAAGGGTTTTAACCATGCTAAAGTTGGCAAAAATTAAATAAAATTTTTTAAGAAATATGGAGACTTGAACCTATAACTTTAAGGAAACTAATTAAGCTCTTAACCATTAGACTAATTCACTTACTTGTTAACATTTCTACAACAATGATTTTAAAAATATGAATGTGAAGGAGTAAATGCAGAAGTCGATGTTAGTTTATTGATCTGGCTGAACAAGGCTTTATTTATTGTTTTATCCATTTTTGTTGTGTTTTATGTTAGTGGACTGGGGCCAGTATTATGTGTTTGGGCTGTGCCTTTGGTTTTGGTTTCTATTAGGTTTATTTAATAATAATCAATTTTTCTACAAAAGCATTTAAAAAAATATTTTCCCAAAAACTATTTTAGGGAAATAAACATAATAAAAAACATAAAAAGAAGTGCATATGAGCAGTCTGTGCATGGCGAATTTAAATTTAAACATTTGTAATACTGAAAATATCTTATCACACTATTCCTGTAAAGTGTTCAATAAAAGTAATTGTCGAGTGTCAACACTATTTTCTAAACTGACATAAATCAATTCCAGAAGTTGCCGTGAGATTTCTTTTCAAACCCTAGAATGATTTAAAAAAATCTCAAAATTATATATAAATTTTGATTTAATATATTAGAACAGTAAATAATATCTAATATAAAATGAAAACTATAAATAAGGATCTATCATGTCAAATCATCAAAAATAAATTAAGAACAAAACTAGATGTAGAAGCATACTTAAATTCATCGATTTCTTGAAATCTACAAATCTTGAGTTTTTAATCTTTCAAATTAGCACACAAGTAATCTAAAGAATATAGCTCTCTTTTTTCTAAAGATTAGATATTAGAAAAGTTAGCTTGTATGTAATTTAGGGACCATAATCCTAATATATATAATTTTGGCACATTAGCCCTAATTCCTAATTAGCCCATCATTAATTAGAAATTGATTATAACTTAATTATTAGAGTATCTACACATATTAGACTCATATTTTATTTAATAATTAAAGCCTAATAAACCGTAACTAAATTAGATCACTTTTAATTTGGGCTAACCTATCATTATAGTAAATAATAACATATAATTACCCTTATTATATATGTGATACCTATATTTTCCAATAATCTCCCACTTGTGCCACATATATATATACTAATTACTCTATAATTACATGTCATTATATAACTTTATGAGCTCAAAATTTTACTATCATATCCAAAAGGTATTCCAAACAATCTCGTCCATTAATTATGTTAACATAGAACCAATGCGACTTTCGTTACATATATTGTAACTAAATCCATCCTTAATCATGTATATTAACACAACCAAATGACATAGATCAAGTATGGATATGTAGCATGGAAGTTACATGCAATATGATATGGATATGTAGCATGGAAATTACATGCAATATGATCTAAACATATCTATTTCCAACTAGTCCTTCTTAAATCTTAGTGAGATCAAACCTTACTAAAATCAAAGTGTGAATAAACCAAATAAATTTTATTTCTGTAGAAAATAAACTTAATATCCATAAACTGAAATAACTGAAAATGTGTCTATAAAATAAAAGTATTTAAAAGTACAAACTCCCACTAAAACCAAATATCCTTAAATGACGTTATACCCATATGAGCAGTGTGCTCTTATAAAATCTTAGGTGTAGTCCCTTAGTAAGCGGATTTGTAATCATAGAGTTTGTCCTAATATGCTTTATAAGTACTTAACCACTCTGAACTTTTACTTTAACAACCAGGAACTTAAAGTCTATGTGTTTTGACTTTGATGTGCTCCTGTTGCTATTGGAATAAAAGACTGCAATTTGTTTTCACAATTTGCACCATAGTGACAAAATATTGTATCCATATTTCATCAAATTTGAAGTTTGTATACCTGATGATCTCTAATTGATTAGACCTCTGATATGTGAGCATGTAATCTTTTGTTCTCTAAAAATACCTTATAACCCTCTTGGATGCTATCTAATGGTCCAAACTAGGGTTGTTTAAAATATCTGCCTAACATCCAATAATGTACACAATATTCCAATGTATACAAACTTGAACATACATTAGACTTCCCACTGCTAAAATGTAAAAAATCTTTTGCATTTTCGTAATCTCAAAATCATTCTTAGGGCATTGATTGAGACTATTCTTTTTATTGACAAATAGTATGTCATTAATATATATAAAATCATATATAAAACCTTACACCCACTAAACTTATGGTATATACAATTATTGACAAAATTCATCTCTAAACCGAATGAGATAATCATTTGGTAAAATTTGTAATACTATTGACGAGAAGTATGCTTAAACCTATAAATGAAGTTCTTTAATTTGCAAATCATTAACTTTACATCATCAGACACAAAGCTTTCTAGTTGCACCATATAAATGTATGATCAATGTTTCCATTGAAAAACCATTAACTTAATATTCATCTGACGCAGCTTAAGGTCAAAATATTCCACTAAAGCCATTATAGCCCTTTTTCTAGTGGGCCTTTTTAATGGCATTCGTTCTTGAGGTTGTTGAGTTTGTTCTTCTGGAGCAATTACCTCATCTTGAATACGAAGTTGTTCAACGTTGTCTTATTGAGGTTTTAGATTCACTTCTTAATCCATGATATGCATGAGAACCTAAACATCATCAAAAGTGATAGTAGGAATTGAGTTAGAATTCAAGTCCTCTTTAAAAGCAATGTCTCTAACCTTATTTCTCTATCCAAACTCAACATCCTAAAAGAATGTTGCAATTCTCGTATAAAAATATTTCTAATTTTGGGATCATAAAACTCATAGCCCTTAGATCTCTCAAAATTTCCTTGACCCTTATACTTTATAAACATTAAAGAAATCAGAAATGATGTCATTTCAACCTTACCATATTTAGCAAAATGTTTCTCAATTTCGTCAAGGAAACATTGGCCTGAGGAATCTTTTCAGATTCTTTACCCCTAAAGACTTCTAAAATATTGTGCTTCATAATCATTAGACTCATGCAATTTGAACAATCCTACCTCTCAAAACCCCTTTTAACATAAGGGGTGTTTTCCGCAGTGAGATGTGCGAGTTGTTCTTCCCTTAGTGTAATGTCTATGTTCATACAACCAAGCACTATAAGTGTCTTCTCCATTCACTGAAATTAGTCTCATTAAGTATGGGTATAGAATTTATGTTAGCAGATATTGTGGCTGTAACGCCCTAAAATTCTTATTCTTGTTATTACGAAAATGTGACACAACTGTGTATCTACTTCAGTGGTTAAGTGTTCTGGGTGTGTGTGAGAGGTCCCAAGTTCAAGCCTTAACTTTGGCAAATTTTGGTATTTTTCTGAATTAAGCATTATACTTGAGCAGTAGGCTTATATTTAAGTATTTGTAAAACCATAACAAAATAGGCCTGCTGGTCTGGTGGTTAAAATGTGTGTTGGTGTGTTGGAGGTCTAGAGTTCGAATCCTTGTGCGAGCGTGGGAGTCTATTTTTGCTTGTTTGACCGAGAGAGTTTCGGTCAAATAGGAATTCTGAGTAGTGGGTAGTTTGCTGGAGAAAAATAAGGGGAGTTGGGATAGGGAGTCATCAGAAGTTTCTTTTTATTATCTTTTTGCAAAAATTCGGCAACCTCTTCCCCTCTCCTTTTTACTTCGTTCTTCCTAATCCATTCCTTTCTTTTGTATTTGCAATGTTGATTGTACTCGCGCGGGTTTGGTAAGTTTCAGTAAGAGTAGTAAGTGTAGTTATTTTGATTTTGAGATATTGATTGATGGGTTTCGTTTTGTTTTTGGAGAAGGTTAAGAGCTGGAGTTATTTTATCAGTATTGAAGTGGTGTAGAAACACTGTTGTCGGTCAACGGTAAGGTTTTTGTTAGTTGGAAGTTAATCATCTCGTTGGATTTTCGATCAAGTTTCATTAGTGTCACTAAAATTGGGCTTGGAATACCGATTTTTAGGTTTTGGAGTGCTCATGGTTGCGATAGCATTGAAGATAAACCAGGTGTATACTTCATTGCACAGAAAACGAGGTTTCAGTAAAAGCCAAAAACCTCACTGTCGACGCTACACGGGCGTGTGGTCGCTTGTGTTGTAGGCTGCGTGACATAACATGGGCGTGTGATCGACGAGGCTAAGCCATACGCACAAGACATGCCTGTGTGATAGCCAAGTAGGCCGTGTGCAACACACAGGCTAGACTGATTTGGGCTGTATGGGCCACACGGGCGTGTGGTCCCACACGGGTAAATCACATGCCCGTGTGAAATTTTGGGCCACACGGCCAAGGTAAATTTAGAGCCCTGTAGGCCACACGGGCTTGTGGGCGAGCAAGCTACATTGGCTTGTAAGCCCATTTATCTGAAAAGATTCCTAAGGTTGCATGGATTGCCCAAGTCGACTGTGAACCTACTGTAGAGTCGGTAAGCATTACCTAGACTCCTAAATGTATGATCTGAGTGTATGTGATACATGATTACTGATATATGTATGTATACATATGACTGATGGTTGCATAAAAGCATCACATATTGTATGTTTGCATTGCATTGGGTTGGGATGATGGTATTTGGAGGAAGTGTACTGAAAGGCTTTAAGCCAAATATCTGGCAGCTCAGCTGCAAATTACTGTTTATGTGCCGCATTCGGTATTATCTGGAATGTAGGGATGAGTGGGTTGATTTAATCCCCACATGGAGTGTAGGGTTGGACAGAGATGGTGTGTAGAGGCTGGTTGGGTAGGAATTTGCTACTGAATATTCATGACTATTACTGATACTATGATGGGCTAAGGCTCTACTGCATACTTAATAATGTACTGAGATGGGCTAAGGCCTAAACTATTACTTGTACTAAAAAAGGGCATAGGCCCAAGACTGTTTTAACTGTGCACTGTGATTTGTTGTTGTTTGTTTTCTGTGGGATTACACACTGAGTTTACGTAAACTCACCCCTCTCTGTTTAATGTGTACAGGTAATCCCTAGACTTGACGGATCGATGTAGCGGAGGACTCGACAGTGGCCACACGTATTTTAAACTATTTTAATTTCAATTTTGGTATTTATTTCTTAATTATTTTTTGGGTTATTTTTATGTAAATTGAACTTTTTGGACTGTTTGCTTTTATTTCAAATTTTAGACTGTTTTCGTGGATTTGATAACTGTACAAACTCAACGTGTAACACCCCTTACCTGTGTCCAATGCCGGGACAGGTTACGAGGTATTACCAGACTTAAACACAAGCAAACATATAAAACCGAGCCATAAAATTTTGTCCAAATTTAAAACTTTTTAATCACATGCAAATTGTCCCTTATAAGGGCCTACGAGGCCCAAAACATACATTGAAAATGGTTCGGGACTAAACCGAGAACTTTCAGAACCTTTTCGACACTTAGAAAAATTTCTTGTTTTGGAGAGTCACACGCATCACACAAGCCCGTGTGGCTTGGGACACGCCCGTGTAACTCTCTGACTATGACGTCATCAACAAAATGAGGTCACACGGCCACAGCACACGCCTCTGTGCTTAGGCCATGTGGCGAATTAAATTCTCAAAATTAAGTGCAGACTTTACACAGCTTGGGTACACGCCCATGTCCTGAGGCCGTGTCCTCCATACGGTTGAGACACACGGTCGTGTCTCTACCCGTTTGTTTACTACTGGGTATTCTATTCTGCATTAATTAGGGCACAGGGGACACACAGCCAAACCACACTCCCATAGGGCAGACCATGTGTCACATACAGCCTAGACACACACCCATGTGTCCAACCGTGTGGACAATTTCTAAGCTATTTTCCAAGCCATTTGCCACCCTTAAGCACTCACACATTTAAACCCACTTCATGGCATTCAACATTGCACATTTATCATATGAAACATAGACATTTTATGTTTTTAATAAGTCAATGTATAACATATTCAAGTTAGTAGGTTTACCCAAGGTATTCCACACCAATTTCATGGATAATTATCTTTGCTATCCTACTTCCAAGTTATACATTTGTACCACATTTATTGCCCTACACATTAATCATATTTCATCCATTAAGCGTACATGCTATCCATCACACTCATTATCACAAACAATCACAAGCCTCACCACACATCCATCAAGCAACCACAACAAGTAATAACACATTTCATGCATGCTTAATTGATTAGGGTTACAACCTAAATAATCAATATGAGCCACCTCTCATGACCATATACAAAATGAATCATAACATCATCATGAGCCAACACATTTGGCTAATCAATAGGATACATAACAAAAAGACCAAGTCCCTATACATGTCCTATTCAAAATGTTGAATCTAACTATACCAAATTTTCTAATTGATAGTGTGATCGAAAACTCCGACGTCCTCCTATCCTTGAGCTAGCTTTGTGACACTATAAGGAAAGGGAAAGGAAAGGGGGTAAGCTTTAAAGCTTAGTAAGTTCACATGCAAATAAAATGCAATTTAAACAAGCATTAATCATACATTTAACATAATGAAAATAATCTTGCATTTTATATCAAATCACTTAAACTTATTCTTCGTATTTATATATATTCTTACCACAAATTTATCATATCCCATGATGTTCTCATGAGTTCGATATACATACCTGTGCCCACTTGCACATAACAACTTACTTTCTTGTCTTTGATGTATTCATCAAAACTACTTATTGAACTTCTCTTTGGACTACCCGTTGAATACTTGGAATACCATCGGATACATCAGAATTCTCGCACCTAAGTGCCCTATATGTAGCCACCGCTCATGAAATGAAATACATGCATTTTCTTGGTTACCCAAGCCTAGCCGATTCATATTCTAACTCATATCAGCCCACATTTCTTATTAAATCACATTTTTACTACTCATTTCTACATATTTTACAAATAAGTCCCTTTTAGGTGTTTTCACTAAAAATCACTTAGTAAAAGATGTTCATCACACATCAAACTTTCTTATTCTTCCATTAAACATCAAAATAAAAACATGTCACACATGGGTCAAGTTTCATACATGAACCCTACTTTAAAATATGGCTAGAAATGGATAGATCATGCTTCAAGGATCTCAAAAATGTAAAGAACATAAAAAACGGGGCTAGGGAGCACTTACAATCAAGCTTGAAAAGTTGAACAAAACCCTAGCTATGGCTCTTGGAAATTTCAGCTAGCACTTAGAGAAGATGAGAAAATTTTTGACTTATTTTCCCTTTTTATTCTTTTATTTACCAAATGACAAAAATGCCCTTTGAGCCTTTCTTTCAAAATTTTCCTATTCATGCCCATTTTTGTCCAAATTTTTAAAACTTGGTCAAATTGCTATTTAAGGACCTCTAATTAATAACCCAATGCAATTTCATGCTTGAAGCTTCTAGAACACAAGTTTTGCAACTTATTCAAATTAGTCCCTAACTTCAAATTGGACACTTTAGGCATAGAATTTCTTCATGAAAAATTAACACAATCATGCAATCATATCATGAACCATCAAATAATCATAAAATAATTATTTCTATTTCAGATTTGTGGTCTCAAAACTACTATTCTGACTAGACCCTAATTCAGGATGTTACACAACGAACAAATGGTTTTCACTAAAACAAAAGGTTTTTTTTTTTAAGATGGACGAGTTTACCTCATTAACTCGATTTTTCATAAATTAAATTATTTCTAAATCTTTCGCAACGAATTGAGTTTTAAAACAATTGAGTAAATAAGTAAGCGATTTTGGAGTAGACAAGAGTAATGAAACGAAAAAGGATTTATAGTAGAAACTTAGTTTTCAAACACCCTATCATGTGACATCACCAGATTTAGCCATAACGTATAGGTCGGTTTTGGGGTGTTACAGTGGCAGTAGAAGATGAATTAGCTGAATATAGAACAAAAAATAAATAAAAATAAGCTCACATCAATATTCATAAGTAAACAATAAATTCAGGATAATGGCCAAACTCATCTCAAGATACCAAACACAACATTAATATCAAGTCTTTGGACAGTAATACTAATAGTAAGCAGTACTCTTGTTGTAGTAATCAAACATTGAGAATAAATTATATCAAACAATGAATTAATCTTTGAACTAACATATTGCTCACATAAAGTACTTTATAATTGTCGCACATTTATCACCACAGATGTCGTTGAAATTCTACCAAAGATTAACTTATCTTTGGGTCAATTAATAAACGCATGAATCACAAAAATATATAATCATCTTGATATTTTAAATAAACTAATCTAGAAAAAAGATGTAACGTCCCTAACCCTATACCGTCGCCGAAACAGGGTTACGAGACATTACCAATCAGTACAGTCCAATTCCGGTCATTAATTAAAATAAATATTCACACATGTCCTAGTTTTAAGATGCCATCCCTTTAATGGGCCCTCGCGGTCCAATATGAACAGTAAATTCAATTCGGGACTAATTTAGAATCACTACAAATTTTTAGTAAATTTCAAAATTCATACTACATACCGTTGCCAACCATAATTTACTCATTTCATCAATACTTCTACAACCTAAATGACTCTCATAAAACATCCTAGGTACATGCCATTACCAATACTCAACATACTTTACCTCATTGAATTCAGGATCGCCCGGGATCTTCGATTCAACGATCTAACCTTAACTTAACCTGCGCACGGAAACAAACCGTACGCTGAGTATGGTATACTCAGTGGTATTTCTATAATCCAAACATTTAATAATATAATAAATACTTAAGATCATAATAACAATTACAATTATTCAATTATTTATTTCATAGATAAATTTCAACTACTTACCATATAAATTTTATACAAATCATATAATAAACACAATAACATAATTGTTCAATTCTTAAATAAATCCATTATTATTTACTCCATTCTTTCACTTACTATTCGGTATAGCTTTCCTTAATTTATTCACAATTCAATATCATTAAACTATATTCAACTATACACTTATCAATCATATTCCATTTTAATTCATTTCATTAATGATCAATTTCATTTATATCATATCAACTTACTATCACGATAGCTTTCACTATATACATACGATTCATATATTTCAAATCACATTTCAATTCATCAAGTGGCATCATATATCATCAATTCGAACTCAATCATTTCATGAACCTTTGGTTCATATTTTCAATTTCATATCTAAATTTTCAATTCTCAATTCAATTTCTCGTTTCATTTCAATAGCTTGATCAATCAAATTTATTCGATTTATCTTTCACTTATTTACCCCTATTAACAAACCGGACTTTGACGGATATACTGATTCCAACCCAAACACACCAAGACGGCACATTGTGCCTAAAGCGGTACATAGTACCTGATCAAGATATCACACACATAAAGTGCCTAAAAGCGACACACGAGGTGCCCGATACGACACACACGAGGTGCCTGAAATACGACACATAAAGTGCCTGATCGATAAAGCCGGCAAATCCCGTACACTTTCAGATCCTATGGCATGCCAATTATATCCGACTCAGCCCGACTAGTTAATAAGGTATTTCATTCACTTTCTCAATTTAATAATTCTTTCATCAATATACCATTCTGATAATCACATATATTCACCCATTTTCACTATTCATACAATTTCATTCAATTCAACAATATATTTCAATTATTCACATTAATTCATAATTCAATACAATTCATCGCATACCAAAATCAATCCATTCCAATTGTAAAACATCATAATTCTAACACTAACAATTGCCATATGTATATAAATATAACAAATAATGACTAAGTTCGGATTATAGAAATACAAACCGTAGTTTGTGAGCTAACTCCCGTTGACTTTGTCTTGTCCTTTCTTAGTCGAGATTTCCGGTACCACATTGACTACGAAAGTAATACAATTCATAATCATTAATTCATTACTAATTTATATCTTAAGTTATAGAATTCTAAATTAAGATCCGCTAATTTTTACTGAAACTAGACTCACAAATCTTCTTACCATAAAATTTTCAGAATTTTTCGTTTAGCCATTAAGTACAGTTTATTATTTAAATTCACCCCTATTCTGCTGTCTAACAGTTTCGACCCTTCTTCACTAAAAATTAATTATCTCACAGTACAGAACTCGGATAATATTCTCGTTGATTTCTCATGAAAATAGACTCATTAGGGATTCTAAAAATATAACTTTAAGCCTATAATTATTTTTCTCTAATTTTTGGTGATTTTCCAAAATCAGAACAGGGGAACCCAAATTCATTCTGATCTTGTCTCACAAAATTCATTATATCTCATAATTTACAATTCAATTGCTTATACCGCTTCTTTTATAAGAAACTAGACTCAATAAGGTTTAATTCTGTATTTTATTAATTTTCTAATTCAATTTCTACAATTTTTGGTGTTTTTTAAACTTAGACTACTGCTACTATCCAAAATAATCTTAGTACAAAATGTTGATTTTCTACTTTTAATTTTAATTTAATCCTAACTAAATTCACTTACTTTTCTATCTTAATTTATACTTTATTTCTACTCAATTTTTAACCAAACTTAGACATAATTATCTATTTTTCATCATAAAACCATAATTTTGAAATTCTTTCAATTTAGTCCTTAAAGCATAAAACTTATGAATCACTTTATAATTCAATCCTTATTTCATTTCTAACTTGAATTTCTATCAATTTAGCTCTTAATTCATCATTTTACTCAACATGAACACTATCTGGAAATCTAATAACTTTCAAAATATCAACTTAATTTCATCAAAATCTTGTTCCAAAGCTTCTAAAACATCAAAATTAAGTAAAAATGGCTAAATTGACTTACCTATTAAAATTTAAAACTTCAAAACCTTAATTTTCCCTTTTCTCCCTTTCTTTCTTTCTTTCCTTTCTTTCACCCCTGCTCTTCTCTGTTTCGTTTTGCTTTGTTTCTCTTTTTCATTTCTTTTATTTCATTTATTTCTTTGTTTTTATTATTAAACTATTATAATATTTATTATTTATACATGTGTATATTTATTAATACACATGTATTCATTTATCACCTTACACTTATCATAACTTTTATTTATTTATTTATTTATTTAATATAAAATATTATTAATATAATAAACTTTAATTATTATTATTTTACTTATATAAATAGTAAATACACATGTATAATACATGTGTACCATTTATATTTGTACACATTTAACTTATTTTAACCATACATTTGTCACCCCTTTTTGGCTTATTTGCTTCTTTTGTCCATTCACTTTTATTTATTCTATAATTAAACTTTCATTCTTCATTCAATTTAATCATTTTATCTAATTATCCTTAATTTAAGTTAATTCACTTCATTAAACTTTAAACTAATCACTCACTTAACTTCGTAAATATATATATATTTTAATAAATATTTACGAATCCATTTTTCAAAAACGGAGACCCAAAAATGTACTTTTTCGATAACTATAAAATTCGGGTCATTACAAAAGAGGTCACTTTAGCGACATTTTGTTTCAACTAATCTATTTAAAATATTAGACATCCTTAATTAAAACCTAAAGCCAAAATCTGAATTTATTTGTTTCAAAATATTTATCTTAATTTCATCTTTTAATCTAAGTAAAAGATAATAGTATATGTATGTATATATATTTATCCAAAAACAACATACAATGATGTTGGCAAATATAATAATAGTTGAATAAATCATAAATCATAAACAACCTCACATAAGACTTTAAATTTAAACCAAAATAATTTGAATAAATGTAAATTTCATCTTAAGATATTGGACACTCCATTAATATTTTATCTTTGGACAAAATATTAACTTGTAAGTGATATATTGGTGTAATAATCAAACATTAACAATAAGAACATGTCAAACCATAAATTTTCCCTTGAGCCAATTTATTGCTCACATGTAAAAAGCAAATAATTGTCACATGTTCATTACCATAGTTGCACATGTAATATTATTAACCTTCATTTGGGCCAATCAATATTAACATAACTTAAGTTACATGCACACAACCTTTTATATTTCAAAACAAAATAATTTATACAAAAAAAATCACTTTGGTGACTTATTGCTTCAATTAAGTTATTTTAAAATATATATAAACATACCAATATTCAAATTTAAAATTTACCCCATAGTCAAATGTCAAAACTATTTTTTTATTGTTTTATAGACTCTGAATAACCCAAAATAAGGTTGTTTTAATAATGCAATAAAAAAACCGAAAACCTTAATCTTTCACTAGTTTTTCTTTTTTTGTTCCAAAATCATATATATCAAAACCAAACAGAAATAATGTAGTGGTTCAAAGCCAAATAATTAACAAGCACATGTATTCATAAATTTGGCATGGACAAAAACATCAAATTAATTCACACATATACATGTTTTCATAATCAAACAGAAAAACTTACCTTGAATTTACCATGTAAATTCAAAGTTGTATATATGATTAAACAGATATTCACATGAATACTTGAAAAATATTTTCAAGCCAGTAAATCCAAAAAACAAAATCATAATAGTTGGCATATCCCACAATTCATACTGTAGTGGGCCAAATTTTCCCGGCCCGTTACAAATAAACCAAAAAAACCAAAACAAAATACAAGATAAATCAATAAACAAAAAAATTTTAAACCCAAGTTTTATAACAGTCCATTACATGGCCCAAACCAATTACATAACCTAGGCCTAAAACAAAGTCACAAGCCTAATAACTTAGCCCAAAACCCTAAATGACCCAAGACCCAAATACAGGTCCGATAGGCCCAGAAAATTACAACCCCAGAACCCTAGGGTTCTTTCTCCTGCGCCGCAGCCTTCACCAGGCAGCCAAGCCCCAGCACCCACCTCAGCCACCTCCGTACCCTCGTGCACAATCCCGTACGCCTCACGCCAAGGGCCAACACATAGCCCCGTACTCATACCTGCAAACAAACGAGGCAGAACAGCAGCAAATAGGAAAAAGAAGAGAAATATTGTAAATTTTATTTTCCATTTTTCTTTGGCTATAAAGCAGAAGTTTTGATCCTTGTAATTTTTTACACACACAAGCAATACATAAGCATATTCACAGAATATACACTCAAAAAATACACAACAAAAACACGAAAGTAGAGATCGAATACAGTGAAGTTGAATATTCTTCAAAAGGTGGCTCCTTTTTACCTTTACGCCTCTTTTTTTTCTTTTTATTTCGAAATCGACAATCTAAGAAATATAAAGGGAAAATGAAAAGGGGTTTACCTTGCTGCTAGGCCGTGGATCTTCTCTGGCTTCGCCAAAATCGAAGTTAAAAGGAGAGGATTTTGAGGCCAAAGAACAATGTGCCGAACTAGAAGCACGAAACGCCTTCTCGATGGCAGTTTTGGTCTTGGAATAGGGGCTTTAGGGTAGCAAAGAGTGGAAGAAGGAGGCTAGGGTTCTGCGGAGCGGGATTAAACGGGTTTTTATAGCAAATCGGGAACGGCGTCGTTTGAGCATATTTTGACAGCTCTAAAACGTTACCGTGCAGACCAAGCCCGACTCGATCCGGTCCTTGGGCCCTCAGGATCCGCGCAACATTGCGGTGAGGGGTTATTTGCAAGTTAAATCCCTCCCTTTTCACGCCGCGTTCAAATCTGCTCCTCTATGCTTTTTTTGTTTTTCTTTAAATTTTTCTTATAGTCTTGGCTTTTTTGCAATCTGGTCCGCACGTGCGTGTTGGGTTTGGGAGCCTGGAATGTTTCCAAATTGAGCCCCTCCGCATTTGCGCGCATCGCGCAACAGTCCCTTCTTTTATTATTTTGTTTTCAAATTTTCCCTTTTATTTTGGATTATTTCTAATTAAATCCTTTTAGTTCATAATCTTTTGTGTGTTCTTAATTAATTATTTTTAATTTTAAGTCATGACTAATCCATTGTGGTAAACCGTTCTTTTTTAGCAATCCTAGCATCATGTTCTGTACATTTTAAATATTTGTTTCATGTATATTATTGTGTATGTACGTATATATATTATAAAGTAATGTTAATCTACTTTTACACATAATGGTTTTTGACTCTATAAATATATCATTGCATTTGAATTTTTTTTTTTATTATTCAAATATGCTTTATACATGTTTCACATTGGATTTAAGTTATTTTGCATCCATTTATATTAGTATATGTATGTGATTCATACACGTTATTAAGTATGTATATACATTATCTATAAATTTGCATGTACTTACCTTTAGATACATACATTCTTTCTTTCGAATCCATGCGTGTATATATACATATATAAACCTTATGTATATTTTCATTAAAAAATAAATATACCTTGCACATATTAGTATGTTTTAATCCATTTTGTTTATGTACATGTATATTTTGTACTAAAGTTGGTTTCATTTCATATGTATATATACTATTATCAATTCTTTTTCCTCGTATTTTATATAATCCTACGAAACGCTTCTTTTAAGTTATTATCATATGTATATATGTATATATTAATGCTTATATTTGATCTAGATAGATATTATTTAATTTATGTATTTTACATAGTTTTCCTTATTATATATATATATAAGCACATTCTTAAAGCTATTATATAAACCAAATTTTTACGACTAATTTTGAAATATTTTAAATTGGATTAATACGTTTCTAGCTAGTTTTATAAGTGTTCATTTAAAAAAAATTCTTTAAAACGAAGGCGATATCCGATTCATGGCAATTCGTAGAATCGTGCCCTAACATGTTGGGTTGCAATTTCTCGATTGCTCAAAGTAATCGAAGGTCCCTTTAGAATTTCACCCGTGTCTTCCAAAAATCCTTTAAAATGAAGGCAATACTCGGTGTTTGACAATTCGGGAATCATGCCCTATCGTGCTGGGTTGTGATTTCTCGTTTGCTCAAAACACTCGAATATTCCTTTATGTTTTCACCCATGTTTATTAAAAATCTTTCAAAACGAAGGCGATGTTCGATGTTTGGCGGTTTGAGAATCGAGCCCTATCGTGCTGGGTTGTGCTTTCTCATTTGTCCTAAATAATCGAATGTCTCTTCAGAATTTCACACGTATTTTCTAAGATAAGGTGATGGTCAATGTTTAGAAATTCGAGGAATCGTACCCTACTGTGCTGGGTTTCGATTTTTTTGTTGGACTAAATAGTTGAGCATTCTTTTGTAATTCTCGAATTATAAGCTTCCAGACGTCGAAACAAAAAGATTTTGGCAACCAACTCGGGTTGCTCAAATGTTTTTAAAATAGAACCACATTTCAAAAAAAAATTTATTTTAGACATAAGGACAGTATCTAATCGATTTGGTACCAATTTTGGGCGTAGTGAGGGTGCTAATCCTTCCTCATGCGTAACCGACTCCCGAACCTGCTTTCTCAAAGTTCGTAGACCAAAATCATTGTTTTAGTAAATCAAAAAATGTTTTATTAAAATAACCAAATTCTTAGGTGATCTGATCATACCTAAACAAAAAGATCGGTGGCGACTCCATGCATTTATTTTTCGAAAGTCGATTACCCCCCTTTTTTTAAATATTAAAATATTTTAAATTGTGGGATGGTTTCGACAGCTTAGTGACTCCACTGGGGATTTGAGAGTCGAGCCATAAAAAATCGATTGTTTACTGTTCTTTTATAAAAAATCGAAAATGTATTTTTCAAAATCATGTACCTTCCAACTGCATTTGATTGTATGATTGTTTCAGTGCGAGTCTTGTAGAATAATGCTGCATTTCATTGCAGGGCCACTGCGGTCACACCTTCTAAGTGGGAGCAAGAAACTACGCTTCGTGAGGTTTTCACCTCCACATGGGCTAGTGGATTGCTTCCGGGGTACATCCGTACCTATGATTTCGTGAGATTTTCATCTCCGCATGGTCATAGGGAAATGTATCCCCCTGAACCGAACTCGATCTATATGAGCCTATAATGGGTGAGGATTGAGGAATCTGCTGGTTCGGGTACCCTTACTCTAAGAACCGAACTACATACAGTGAACCTTAGGAGCTATCCTTAGGTGAAGCCGCATCAAGCCTTAGTATTTACCCGTATATTGTGTTGAAATTATTGTTTATGTGCTTGCATTTTATCGCTATTATTTGATACTAACCTGTGTTTTGTTTTGATTGTCTTTTTGCATGACATTGCATACTAAAGGAGGTGTTAACTCATGTTCAATTACTAAGTTAGAAAGTTTGACATGGAGAATAAATTTCTTAGTAAAGTCGAGGATAATGCAGCTGTTCGTGCATGGTCGGAGAAGCTACAATCCGAGAGAGGGGATAGCTTGGCGGAAGGATATATCTCTGAGTTGCAGGATTTCACTTGCGTCAATGTGGTACAGAATGAGCTGCAAGAGTTTAGAGACATTTGGGCTAGTTGGGATGAAGGGACCAAGCAGTTGTTCTACAAAAGCTATGGTGACATATCTTACCTGCTAGACATTAGAGTGGATAAGCATTTGTTCCGAGCCTTGGTGCAGTTTTGGAATTCTGCGTATAGATGTTTCACTTTTGGAGAAATGGATTTAGTACCTACCATGGAGGAATACACTACTCTACTCAGGTGTCCAAAAATTCAGGTCCGAAAGACTTATGCCCGAGTTTTTAGTGGTCAGACTTTTGTGAAGAAACTGATGAGCATTTCTGGGATGAGCGAGCCTTGGGTCACCGCTCGGATTCAGCAAAAAGGAGATAGCAAATGTATCCCTTGGGAGAATTTACGAGATTTGATCTTGACGCATCCAGATGAAAGAAAGAGGGTCGATATATTTGCCTTAAGCATCTATGGATTAGTCATCTTTCCTAAGGCTTTGAGGCACGTGGACGAGGCAGTCATTGACTTGTTCGATCGCCTTGAAAAGGGAATCACACCGGTACCGACAATATTGGCAGAAACGTTCAGATCTTTGAGCTCATGTCGGAAGACAGGTGAGGGGCGATTCATTGGATGTGCTCAACTATTGTTGGTATGGTTTTATGGCCACTTTTGGAAGGTAGACAAGGTTTCTTATCGAGTCTTTTTCGAGAGTTATTCCCCGTTGAAAGAAGAGGCAGCTATACAAAGGAGAGAGGATATTTCAGAGGAGAAGTGGATGGATATTCTTCAGAATCTTAAGGAGGGGGATATCGAGTGGAAAGCTTACTGGATGGTTCCTGATGAGATCATGTACCGATGTGGTAACTTTGATTGGGTACCGTTGTTAGGAATTTGGGGAGCTACCGGGTATACTCCATTACTCGCGTTGAGGCAATATAAGTCGAGGCAGTTCGTACTCGCGACCCACGGACTTGCTCAAAGTGATTTCTCTTTTAGCGGTGCTCACTATAAGAAGAAAGTCCGAGAGCTATCGGATGCTTGGAAGCAAACTTGTTGGATGAAGAGGTTAGCCGTCGGTTCCATGGTCACACCCGAGTATAGCGAGTGGTTTAAGAAGAGGATTAATGATAATATTCCTAGGTCAAGCTTGGAGAATGCACGACCTATCGGGGAGCAATTATAAATCACCCCGTCAGAATTGGAGATTATAAGACAAGATTTCGAGAAGAAGAGTTCGGAGCTTGGGAAGAAGATTGAACAACTGGAGGAAGAGAAGATGCACTTAAGGTTGGACACTGATGTTCAGAGGTCAGAGGCCGAGAAGTGGAGGAAAGGAAAAACCAAGGCCGAAGAAGATCTAGATAGCTTAAAGACTGACTATAAGAAATTGCACCTATCCATGATAACTGCAGGGTTAGGAAAGACTTCTGAACAGTGGCGTCATGAAATTCGAGAAGAAAAGGCCAATATCGACCGGTGGGAAAGAAAATTCTCAGAATCACAGGCACGAAACGAAGATTTGGAGAAGAGTCTATCGGAGAGTAGAAATGAGCGAGGGGAATTGAGGGCTAGAGTGGCGGAACTCGAGAAGTCACTGCATCAGTACCGAAACCGCAACACCGCGATAGAGTTGAGGGCAAGCTTGAGCAAGATAGAGAAAATGAAAGGGAAAATAGAAGAGTTAGAGGCATCATTGCAAAACTGTGAGATTCGGATCCAGTTTTTTAAGGTAAACGAGGTCCGTTGGAAAGAGCAGCTTCACCATGCGCAAGGCCAAGTCAGAAACAGAGATTACCTTATGGAGGAAGCCATAACCCAGATTCGCGAGGTAGCTGACTACTTGCAAACTTTAGCAGTTCAGGCGGACACACTGAGCGTGAAGTATGAGTTGGAATCGGATCGCGGACAAGAGCTGGCCTCGTTACTCAAAAAAATTAGGACTTTGAGCGTTAGAGCGAAATTCTATTTGTAACTCGACTTTGTGTAAAAGATTTTATTTTTAAGTGAAATTTTCTAAGGGCAATTGAATCAAAATTGATGCCTCCTTTGCATTCATGCATCTGTATTACATCATATCATTATGCATTAAAGGCCATAAGAGTTTTCTAATTAATTAATTAAAAGTTATTTGATAATCTGAAACCAACGAAACCAACCAACCACGCACCCTCATGCGAGAAAAAATCAATGGATAAGAGACTCGAGAAATTGGAGCAAATGCAAAAAGACATGTAGGAACAAATGCAATCTCAGATGCAAGAACAGCTAGCCAAAATTCAGCGAGAGATGAAGGAACAAATGATGGAATCCTAGAGGGAGATGATGAGTCAGTTATCCCAACTGCTATTGGGAGGAACGGATAAGGGAAAAGGCCCCATGGATAAGATTGAAGAAACTAATGAGGATCTCCAATACCCCCTGGCTTCACTCCAACACATGTACCGATGAAGCCCGAGATTAATTTACTGAAATCATCTGTCACGATCATGCCCCAGCAGGTTCAGGTCGGAGCTTCAACAACGATGAACTTCCAAGCCGGCTCAGGCTCTAACTTTGTCAACAACCCGAACTATCCACCCGTTCCCGATTTGGATGAAGCTGTTGAAGAAGAAAAGGTGAGGATGGATTCGTAAAAACAATTAGAAGAACGGTGTAGATGGCTTGAGGAGAAATTCAAAGCCATGGAGAGCGTGGATCATCATCAAGGGATTGATGCCAAGGACCTAAGTTTGGTCCCAGATTTAGTCCTCCCCCCTAAATTCAAAATGCCTGAATTCGAGAAATACAATAGAACAAGCTGCCCTGAAGCCCACATCACCATGTTCTGCAGGCGAATAACGGGATATGTTAACAACGACCAGCTGTTAATCCATTGCTTTCAAGATAGTCTGGCCGGCGCAGCAGCTAAGTGGTATAACGAATTAAGCCGTTCTAAAATTAACTCATGGAAGGACCTGGCTCAGGCATTTATGAAGCAATACAATCATGTGACGGACATGACCCCTGACAGAATCACTCTCCAGAATATGGAGAAAAAGTCAAATGAAAGCTTCAGACAGTATGCACAAAGGTGGAGAGAGGTGGCCATACAAGTTCAGCCGCCACTTCTAGAAAAAGAGACAACAATGCTCTTTATTAACACCTTGAAAGCCCCTTTTATCACGCATATGTTAGGAAGCGCCACCAAGAGCTTCTCTGACATAGTGATGACAGGAGAAATGATCGAGAATGCTGTAAGGAGTGGCAAGATAGAATCAGGAGAGAGTGCTAAAAAGTCAGCCTCGAGGAAAAGAGACAATGAAGTGAACAACACGAGCACATTCAACAAGGGGCAGTCCAAGTCAATTACCGTAAATCAACCCAAAACGGTGACTACCAATCAACAAAGCTCTGTAAGACAAGAATCCAATGCGAGGAAGAACACAGAAAGGCCACAATTCACCCCTATACCCATGACGTATAGAGAGTTGTACCAGAACCTGTTCAACGCTCATGTAGTATCTCCTTTCTACTTGGAGCCAGTGCAGCCTCCGTATTCCAAATGGTATGACACAAATGCCCAATGTGAATACCACGCGGGAATTACCGGGCACTCAATCGAAAACTGTACTGCGTTCAAGAAAGTAGTCGAAAGACTCATTAAGGTGGGGATCGTGAGATTTGACGACCCAGCCACGCCCAATGTAGCAGGAAACCCACTCCCCGATCATACCAACCAAGGAGTGAATGGGATAAGCGAAGGCTCGAACAAAAAGACTAAGTATGAGGTGGCGAAAGTCAGGACCCCGTTGAGGCAGGTATGGAAGAAGATGGCCAAGAGAGGATTAATCGCGTCGGATTCGAGTAAAGAATCCGAAGAGGACAGAAACTACAGTGAGTTTCACGAAGAGGCAGGGCGTGAAATCCAAGATTGTGTGGAGTTCAAGGCCCTTGTACAGAACATGATAGATAACAAAGAAATGGAATTCTATGAAGAAGCTAAAAGCCCCGTAGGGGAAGATGTATGCGCATCTGAGGGAGAATCAAAGGCGCAGAACCAAACACCTAACTATCCCGTGGTGATCATTTCGAGACCCAAAAATAATGAAGCTGGAGTACAAATACCACCAAGGGTCATAATCCAAAGACCTGCAGCCTTCCCTTACAAAGACAGCAAAAAGGTCCCATGGAATTATGATTGCAGTGTGACGATGCAGGAAAAAGAGAGTCCGGTTGGCGCTTCAAGAGGGGATCAGGACAAAGGTTCCTATACACGTAGCGGGAGGCGTTACGATGCGGTGAATGAGGAGGTACAGCCCACAAAAGGAAAAGCCCAGGTGGTCGAAGAAATAAAAGGAAAAACAACCAAACCTGTTAACGAGCCAGTTAACGAAGAGGAGGCCAAGGAATTTTTAAAACTCCTAAAGCATAGTGAATACAGCGTGGTGGAACAGCTACGCAAACAACCAGCCCGTATTTCGGTGTTGGCTTTACTTCTAAGCTCAGAAGTTCATCGTAGCGCGCTAATGAAGGTCTTAAACGAGAAATATGTTGCCAATGATATTTCCGTTAACAAGCTAGACCGTTTGGTGAGCAACATAAGTGCCGACAATTATATCTTCTTTAATGCCGATGAGATACCACCCGGGGGCATGGGGTCGACTAAAGCCCTGCATATCACCACACGCTGTAAAGGGTATACGCTGCCGGGCGTACTGATTGACAATGGATCGGCTCTGAATGTCCTGCCTTTGACCACATTGAACATATTACCTATAGACAGCTCTCACATGAAGGAGTGTTAGAACATCGTGAAAGCATTCGACGGCACGGAGAGGAAGGTGATGGGTAGAATCGATGTACCTCTTCAGATCGGGCCAAACACATATGAGGTGGATTTCCTCGTGATGGATATCAAGCCCTCATACAATTGCTTGTTGGGGAGGCCCTGGATACATTCAGTAGGGGCAGTGCCTTCCTCGTTGCATCAAAAATTGAAGCTAGTATCGGAGGGGAGGTTGATAATGATCAAGGCTGAAGAGGATATTATTGCAACTGTGAGCAATAATGCGCCCTATTTGGAGACGGATGACAAAGCAATCGAATGCTCATTCCGATCTTTAGAATTCGTTAATGCGACGTTTATCACCGAAGGAAGCAGGATTCTGGTGCCGAAATTGTCCAAGACCACGAGGATGAGCCTACGGTTGATGGTTGGAAAAGAGGCCCTACCCGGAAAAGGACTTGGGAGACATCTTCAAGGAAGAGTCGAAACGCCGGTATTGAAAGAGAAGAGAGACCGCTTCGGCCTAGGATTTAGGTCGGACGCAAGACAGAGGAGAAAAGAGTTGGAGAAGAAGCAAGAAAGAAGAAAAGCACGGTTAACGGGGGAGGAGGTCAAATGGGAACCAATGACATTCCCCCATATATCGAAAACTTTTGTGTTTGGAGGAGTCATTCATCCTGAGAGAGGCACACCAATGAAAAAAGCCATAGAAGAAAGGTTGAAAAGCTTGGACATCAACGCCACATTCGAAGAAGAAACTGAAGAAAGAAATTTGTCGGGCATTTGCCCTTACACACCTGGAAGTGTTCTGGACAATTGGACTGCGAAAGAGATTCCTGTAGTTTTTAGAACGGATTCAGAGTAATGTCCAAAACACACTTATTGCTCTAGGCCTAGGAGTGATAAGAATCTTTTGTGAAATAGGCCGATGTTTAAAAATGTTGTTTCAATAAAATGTACGGTTATTATCATTTTGAGCAAATGTTCTCTCGTCCTTTCAATTTCATTCATAACCATACGAATGATTACTTTCGGATTTTTTTATTCTTGAAACATTCTTCTAAATATTCTTTCATTCGTCATTCATAATCATACCATGCAAATAAATATTTCGAATACTTTTGATTCTTTGTATCTGCCTTCATCCTCATAACAGGTCCCCAGATATTAATGATACGAGTGACACTGCTAGCGACTCAGAATTTCCTTTCGAGCGAGATGTGTGTATGGGTGATTTTCATGATTTTGAAGATGACCGAGGTTGTAACCTATCTCCTGATTTGCTGAGGATGGTAGAACAAGATAAGAAACAAATCCTACCTCACAAAGAATCAGTTGAAATTTTGAGCTTAGGAGAAGGACAAGAGGTGAAGATCGGAACATGTATCACTACGGAGACGAAGCGAGACCTCATTGAATTGCTTCAAGAATTCAAAGATGTCTTCGCATGGTCATACCAAGATATGCCAGGGTTGGACACTGACATCGTGGTACACCGACTCCCCATAAAGGAAGAATGTAAGCCAGTTCAACAAAAACTCAGAAGAATGAGGCCCGATGTCTTGCTAAAAATAAAAGAGGAGGTTGAAAGCGATTCGGCGCGGATTCACGAAGGTGGTAAAATACTCAGAGTGGATAGCCAACATCGTCCCCGTCCCTAAGAAAGATGGAAAAGTGCGAATGTGTGTGGATTACATAGATTTGAATAAAGCCAGCCCGAAAGACAATTTCCCACTGCCTCATATTGACACCCTAGTAGACAACACGGCAGGACACTCACTGTTTTCATTCATGGACGGTTTTTCCGGATATAACCAAATCAAGATGCATCCTGAAGATATGGACAAGACCACATTTGTAACCATGTGGGGGACATTCTGCTACAAAGTGATGCCGTTCGGACTAAAGAATGCGGGGGCAACTTATCAAAGAGCCATGGTAACCCTATTCCACGACATGATGCATAAAGAAATTGAGGTTTATGTCGATGATATGATCGCAAAGTCTCGGACGGAGAAAGAGCACATACAAGTCTTGAGGAAATTGTTCTTGAGATTGAGAAAGTTTCAGCTAAAACTCAATCCAGCCAAATGCACCTTCGGAGCCAAGTCTGGAAAATTACTTGGATTCGTGGTTAGCGAGAAAGGGATTGAGATCGATCCAAACAAAGTTAAAGCCATACAAGAGTTATCCCCACCGCGCACTCAAAAAGAAGTTCGAGGCTTTCTAGGAAGATTAAATTACATTGCTCGGTTCATTTCACAACTGACCGAAAAATATGACCCTGTCTTTCGCCTCCTTAAGAAACATAACCCGGGTGAATGGGATGAAGAATGCCAAAGGGCTTTCGATAAGGTCAAACAGTACTTATCCAATGCCCCGGTACTGATGCCACCTAACCCCGATAAACCATTGATATTGTATTTGGCAATATTCGAGAACTCCATGGGTGCGTACTAGGTCAGCATGACGAGTCAGGAAGGAAAGAGAAGGCCATTTACTATCTTAGTAAAAAGTTCACAGAATGTGAAACAAGGTACCCGCCGATAGAGAGGTTGTGTTGTGCCCTAATTTGGACAACCCGAAAGCTGAGGCAATATATGTTGTATCACACCACTTGGCTCATATCAAAATTGGACCCATTAAAGTACATGATGGAGTCAACAGCTTTGAATGGAAGGATGGCCCGATGGCAGATTCTGCTTTCTGAATTCGACATAGTTTATGTGAACCAGAAAGCAGTAAAAGGAAGTGCAATAGCAGATTTTCTGGCCAGTAGAGCTTTGGAAGACTACGAGCCTTTAAACTTCGACTTCCCGAATGAATACCTAATGTGTGTTGATACCACTAAAGAAGGTGCTCTGGAAGAACTTCCTTGGAAATTAAACTTCGATGGGGCATCAAATGCTGTCGGCAATGGAATCGGGGCCGTCTTAGTATCCCCAAACAGAGATCATTATCCATTCACTAGTAAATTGGATTTTGATTGTACGAATAACATGGCGGAATACGAGGCATGCATCTTGGGAGTCCGTACAGCCATAGAACGCAAGATTAAAGTGCTAGAGGTGTATGGAGACTCTGCGCTAGTGATTTATCAACTCAAGGGAGAATGGGAGACCAGAGACCCCAAGTTGATCGACTATCGAAAACTGGTCCTTGAACTAGTTAAAAAGTTTGATGACATTACCTTCCACTACCTTCCACGAGACGAAAATCAAATGGCTGATGCTTTGGCTACCTTAGCCTCCATGATCAAGGTGAACAAGCAAGAAGATATCAAACCAATCCAGGTGAGCATTTATGAAACTCCGGCCCACTGTTATAATATCGAAGAAGATGAAGAAAAAGATGACCACCCTTGGTATCACGATATATTACAATATGTGAAGAATCGTGAGTACCCGGACGAGGCAAGCGAGAATGACAAAAGGACGCTGAGAAGATTGGCCATCGACTATATCTTAGACGGGGATGTATTGTACAAAAGAAGAAAGGATCAAGTGCTACTAAGATGCGTAGACGTTGTAGAGGCTAAGAAAATCTTGGAAGAAGTCCATGAAGGCGTCTGTGGGACACACGCTAATGGCTTTACAATGGCCAGGCAGATTATGAGATTCAGGTATTATTGGTCCTCTATGGAAGGAGACTGTATCAATTACGCCAAGAGATGCCATAAGTGCGAAATCTACGGAGACAAAATTCATGTGCCTCCTTCACCGCTGCATGTCATGGTTTCTCCATGGCCTTTCTCTATGTGGGGCATGGATGTGATTGGACCAATATCGCTGAAAGCCTCCAATGGGCATCGGTTCATCTTTGTGGTTATCGACTACTTCACCAAATGGGTAGAAGCCGCTTCGTATGCTAGTGTGACCAAGTCAGTAGTGAGCAGGTTCTTGAAAAAAGAGATTATATGTCGATATGGAATGCCGAAGAGGATCATATCTAACAACGCATTAAACTTGAACAACAGTACGATAGCGAAAGTCTACAGTCAATTCAAAATCAGACACCACAACTCGTCACCATATCGCCCGAAAATGAATGGGGCAGTAGAGGCGGCCAACAAAAACATTAAAAAGATCGTGGGGAAGATGACCAAAACCTACAGAGACTGGCATGAGAAGTTACCATTTGCCCTCTTTGCTTATCGAACGTCGGTCAGAACCTCAACTGGGGCAACCCCTTTCTCTTTGGTCTACGGAATGGAAGCGGTATTGCCGATTGAAGTCGAGATCCCGTCTCTTCGAGTGTTGTCAGAATTAAAGTTAGAAGAAGCCGAGTGGATCCAGTCTCGATATGATCAATTGAACCTAATTGAGGAAAAGAGGTTAAGAGCTATCCGTCATGGTCAGATGTACCAAAAGCGAATGATGCGGGCTTATGACAAAAAAGTTCGCCCTAGAGAATTTCACGAGGGTGATCTGGTTTTGAAAAAGATCCTTCCCATACAGAAGGACTTTCGAGGGAAATGGATGCCTAATTGGGAGGGGCCTTACGTGGTGAAGAAAGCTTTCTCTAGAGGAGCATTGATTCTAGCCGAGATGGACGGTAGAAACTTGCCCAATCCTGTAAACTCGGATTCGGTCAAGAAGTATTTTACCTGAAGAAGAGAGGCTAGAGTGAAAACCCACAAAAGGGCGCTCTGAAAAAAAAAACGGAGAGGCCAAGGTGAAAACCCGCAAAGGGCGCTTTGGAACCAAAGGGGCTCTTGAGTTGAAAACCCGAAAATAGGCAGCTCAAATTTTAAATATGGGGCATATGGCAGTCTTGTCCTTCCAAAATCAACAAAACAGAAGAACATTACACCTTGGAGCATCAACAAAATATGCGGGATCTCCTGAACACACATTTGGTTCGAAGGAACCTTTGAGAAATTAGAATAGTGAAACTCGTGCTGCGATATCTGGGGCATCTTTTTCTCATTTTTTGCACCTTACCAGATTCGTTATCCTATGTATTCACATCAAACTTTGCTTAATAAAATGCCATTTGTCCATTATGATAATCTCTTTTGAGCAGTTTTGTTGAAATCGCGATTTTTGAACGTGTAATATCTACATAAAAGATGTTATGCATATTACTCTGGAAAAGTCTCTAAATAGTACGAGGACCTAAAACAGGGCCACTAGTCAAAACTAACCAGGTTCAAAATTGGAAAACATTGGAAAAAGAGTAGTCCAAATTAGAAACATTTCTTCAAATTTTTCGTCAAAGATAATAGCTAAGCAAGAAGACGCGATAGCACATCAATGATGGAACCCAGACGAATCATGAGCAATGATACCTTAAGCGTTTGAACAGGAATTATTCTCATAGCACTTCTACATTCATAATCATTCATTTAGTTAAGAGCACTTGATTCATTTTGATCATAGCATTCTAATTATCTGACATAAACACCACATCTGGTTAGGGACATTTGATTCATCTCGATCATAGCATCCTAATTACTTGATACAGGAAACCAATTTTACAAATCATGTCTTTGGAAGACAGTGTAGTGACGTTGGCGAATCCTACAGCTCCTGCTTCCTTGAAGTTGCAATGGAGTAGATCGAAGACGACGAATCTTGACTTCCTAAAGTTGCAGTGAAGCAGATTTAAGTCACTAACCTAGCTCCCTGAAGTTGTAGTGGAGTAGGTTGAAATTTTAGATCTTGTTTCCCTGAAGTTGTAGTGGAGCAGATCAAAGACGACGAATCTTGACTTCCTGAAGTTGCAGTGAGGCAGATTTAAGCCACTAACCTAGCTCCCTAAATTTGTAGTGGATGAAACATATTTAGACTATCGCCCTAGCTCCCTAAAGTTGTAGTGGAGTAGGCTGACGATTGCAGATCTCGTCTCCAGTGGAGCAGATCGGAGAAAACGAGCCTTAAACCCCCCTAAGTAGTAGGGCAACAGGCTGAAGATTGCAAGATTTCGTCTCCCTGAAGTTCCAGTGGAGCAAAATCAAGGTCACGATCCTTATCTCTCCGAAGTTGCAGTGGAGCAGGATAAAAACACAAGAACCATGTCTCCCTGAAGTTGCAGTGGAGCATACTGAAGCTACTTGAAGAAAAGAAGCGCCAAGAAGTCGAAGCTCAGCAGGCCCTGGCAAAATTAGCCCATTTATAGTCTTTGCTCTATTCTCGTTACACGATAATGAGCAAAGAGGGGCAGCTACAGTGGGCCAAATTTCCCCGGCCCGTTACAAATAAACCAAAAAAAACCAAAACAAAATACAAGATAAATCAATAAACAAAAAATTTTTAAACCCAAGTTTTATAACAGTCCATTACATGGCCCAAACCAATTACATAACCTAGGCCTAAAACAAAGTCACAAGCCCAATAACTTAGCCCAAAACCCTAAATGACCCAAGACCCAAATACAGGCCCGATAGGCCCAGAAAATTACAACCTCAGAACCCTAGGGTTCTTTCTCCTGCGCCGTAGCCTTCACCAGGCAGCCAAGCCCCAGCACCCACCTCAGCCACCTCTGTACCCTTGTACACAATCCCATACGCCTCATGCCAAGGGCCAACGCATAGCCCCGTACTCATACCTGCAAACAAACGAGGCAGAGCAGCAGCAAATAGGAAAAAGAAGAGAAATATTGTAAATTTTATTTTTCCTTTTTTCTTCGGCTATAAAGCAGAAGTTTTGATCCTTGTAATTTTTTACACACACAAGCAATACATAAGCATATTCACAGAATATACACTCAAAAAATACGCAACAAAAACACGAAAGTAGAGATCGAATACAGTGAAGTTGAATATTCTTCAAAAGGTGGTTCCTTTTTACCTTTACGCCTCTTTTTTTTCTTTTTATTTCGAAATTGACAATCTAAGAAATATAAAGGGAAAATGAAAAGGGGTTTACCTTGCTGCTAGGCCGTGGATCTTCTCTAGCTTCGCCGAAATCGAAGTTAAAAGGAGAGGATTTTGAGGCCAAAGAACGATGTGCCGAACTAGAAGCACGAAACGCCTTCTCAATGGCGGTTTCGGTCTTGGAATAGGGGCTTTAGGGTTTGGGTAGACGAAGAGGGTAGCAAAGAGCGGAAGAAGAAGGCTAGGGTTCTGCGGAGCGGGATTAAACGGGTTTTTATAGCAAATCGGGAACGGCGTCGTTTGAGCATATTTTGACAACTCTAAAATGTTGTCGTGCAGACCAAGCCCGACTCGATCCGGTCCTTGGACTCTCAGGATCCGCGCAACATTATGGTGAGGGCTTATTTGCAAGTTAAATCCCTCCCTTTTCACGCCGCGTTCAAATCTGCTCCTCTATGCTTCTTTTGTTTTTCTTTAAATTTTTCTTATAGTCTTGGCTTTTTTGCAATCTGGTCCGCACGTGCGTGTTGGGTTTGGGAGCCTAGAATATTTCCAAATTGAGCCCCTCCGCATTTGCGTGCATCGCGCAGCAGTCCCTTCTTTTATTATTTTGTTTTCAAATTTTCCCTTTTATTTTGGATTATTTCTAATTAAATCCTTTTAGTTCATAATCTTTTGTGTGTTCTTAATTAATTATTTTTAATTTTAAGTCATGGCTAATCCATTGTGGTAAACCGTTCTTTTTTAGCAATCCTAGCATCATGTTCTGTACATTTTAAATATTTGTTTCATGTATATTATTATGTATGTACGTATATATATTATAAAGTAATGTTAATCTACTTTTACACATAATGGTTTTTGACTCTATAAATATATCATTGCATTTGAATTTTTTTTTATTATTCAAATATGCTTTATACATGTTTCACATTGGATTTAAGTTATTTTGCATCCATTTATATTAGTATATGTATGTGATTCATACACGTTATTAAGTATGTATATACATTATCTATAAATTTGCATGTACTTACCTTTAGATACATACATTCTTTCTTTCGAATCCATGCGTGTATATATACATATATAAACCTTATGTATATTTTCATTAAAAAATAAATATACCTTGCACATATTAGTATGTTTTAATCCATTTTGTTTATGTACATGTATATTTTGTACTAAAGTTGGTTTCATTTCATATGTATATATACTATTATCAATTCTTTTTCCTCGTATTTTATATAATCCTACGAAACGCTTCTTTTAAGTTATTATCATATGTATATATGTATATATTAATGCTTATATTTGATCTAGATAGATATTATTTAATTTATGTATTTTACATAGTTTTCCTTATTATATATATATAAGCACATTCTTAAAGCTATTATATAAACCAAATTTTTACGACTAATTTTGAAATATTTTAAATTGGATTAATACGTTTCCAGCTAGTTTTATAAGTGTTCATTTAAAAAAAATTCTTTAAAATGAAGGCGATATTCGATTCATGGCAATTCGTAGAATCGTGCCCTAACATGTTGGGTTGCAATTTCTCAATTGCTCAAAGTAATCGAAGGTCCCTTTAGAATTTCACCCGTGTCTTCCAAAAATCCTTTAAAATGAAGGCAATACTCGGTGTTTGACAATTCGGGAATCATGCCCTATCGTGCTGGGTTGTGATTTCTCGTTTGCTCAAAACACTCGAATATTCCTTTAGGTTTTCACCCATGTTTATTAAAAATCTTTCAAAACGAAGGCGATGTTCGATGTTTGGCGGTTTGAGAATCGAGCCCTATCGTGCTGGGTTGCGCTTTCTCATTTGTCCTAAATAATCGAATGTCTCTTCAGAATTTCACACGTATTTTCTAAGATAAGGTGATGGTCAATGTTTGGAAATTCGAGGAATCGTACCCTACTATGCTGGGTTTCAATTTTTTTGTTGGACTAAATAGTTGAGCATTCTTTCGTAATTCTCGTATTATAAGCTTCCAGACGTCGAAACAAAAAGATTTTGGCAACCAACTCGGGTTGCTCAAATGTTTTTAAAATAGAACCACATTTCAAAAACTTTTTTTATTTTAGACATAAGGACAGTATCTAATCGATTTGGTACCAATTTTGGGCGTAGTGAGGGTGCTAATTCTTCCTCATGCGTAACCGACTCCCGAGCCTACTTTCCCAAAGTTCGTAGAACAAAATCATTGTTTTAGTAAATCAAAAAATGTTTTATTAAAATAACCAAATTCTTAGGTGATCCGATCATACCCAAACAAAAAGATCGGTGGCGACTCCATGCATTTATTTTTCGAAAGTCGATTACCCCCTTTTTTTAAATATTAAAATATTTTAAATCGTGGGATGGTTTCGACACATACAATAAACCATATCATCATAATTTAACCAAATATTTGGAACCATAAGATGCCAAAACCTAATATTATAGAACCAAACTTAAAACCAAATTATTTGAATATGTATAGAGTTTACATGAATTTGCACCAAAGCACCCTTAAAATTGAATATATAACCATAGCCAAAAAAAAAAATTTAACAACTTCAATTATATCCATCAAAACTTAATTTCACCAATTAAACTATAAAATATATCTTATTGAATAAAAGTTATAAACACATATTCACACAAACTATAATCATGCATTAATCCTCAAAATCATTTATATGCATATAATATATATACACACAATTATAATAATAGAAAAATAATACTAGCTTGCCTTACATATTTTATGTAAACTCAAATTTATTTTCATGACTAAAAATATTATTATAAAACTTCTTTATACACACAAATACTTAGAAAAAAAATCCATAACCACCAAATATAAAAAGAATCTCAAATTGTATAAAAGCCTTCATATGCACAACTACTTATGAAAATTCATAGCCACCATATAACAATATAACAAAACTCAAATCTATTATTCCTAATACTCAAAACATAAATTTCAAATATATTACTATAGATAATCAAAATTAAAAAATTGATTCTTATAGTTAATTCTTATAGTTTAACACATATTATTGCAATTGAAGAATAACATCAAACCAACTTTCATGAAATCAATAATACACAGATTCTTAGTTTTGAAAATTCTAGAATAATAAGTTTACTTAATTCCTCATTATCAATTAACAATGAAAAAAGATTGAAGCATAATTGAATCTAGAGAATCAACAAATAATAATTGAAGCTTTAGAATACTCAAAATATATATATGCCTGCGATTTCTTTAAAATATATAATAATCGACTAAAGAAAAAAGAAATATCCTGCATTCAATGCACTTCAAAACCAAATCTGATTCTCGTTTGTTTTATTAAACAGAAAATATAACACAAGCAAAGCCTTTATATATATATATACATGTGTATCGCATTAAAAAAATACCAAACTAATACTGTTGAAACATTAATAATATATTCATATTTTAAATTCAATTGTTAGGGTTCAATTCCATTAAAACTTACCCTGATTCCTTCGATATTCAAAACTTTTTTTAATAGATGTTCCCTTTAAAACCAACACTTGTATAGTTTAGGTTTTCTGACTGAAAGTGAAAAGCCATGATAAATTCATATTAATACAAAAATTCAACATTGAACGAAAATCAAATTAAAAATAGCCCGAAAAAGATTGAATCATAATTAATCAAAACCTAAAAAAAAAATTATCTAGAATTTCAAAGATTCAACATTATATATAATTGAAATATCATATTTATAAAATCTGAAAAACGAATCAATCCAAACTAATAGAAAATCAAATCATTTTCAATGATTCAACATGACGAGGTTCGGATACCACTTGTTAGAATCATAAATAATATCTAATATAAAATTAGAACTGTAAATTAGGATCTATGATGTCAAATCATCAATAATAAATCAAGAACAAAATTAGATGCGGAAGCGTACCTGAATTTATTGATTTCTTGAAATCTACGGATCTTAGGGTTTTGATATTCCAAATTAGCACACAAGTAATCTAAAGAATGCGACTCTCTCTTTTCTAAAGATTAGATATTAGAAAAGTTAGCTTGTATGTAATTTGGGGACCATAACCCTAATAT
This sequence comes from Gossypium longicalyx, assembly GCA_025698465.1. Lineage (NCBI taxonomy): Eukaryota > Viridiplantae > Streptophyta > Magnoliopsida > Malvales > Malvaceae > Gossypium > Gossypium longicalyx. The sequence goes on along the minus strand of CM046996.1, from coordinate 43,117,616 downwards.
ATATAACTTTGGCACATTAGCCCTAATTCCTAATTAGCCCACCATTAATTAGAAATTGATTAGAACTTAATTACTAGAATATCTACACATATTTTACACATATTTTATTTAATAATTAAAGCCCAATAGGCCTTAACTAAATTAGATCACTTTTAATTTAGGCTAACCTATCATGATAGTAAACAATAACATGTAATTACTCTTATTATATATGTGATGTCCATATTTTCCAACATAATATGTAATTGTATACATGAATTTTAATTTGTTGCAATTATAAATGTGAAACTTTAATTGTAGTTCAAATATATACTTGAAACTTTAATTTTGATAATCATATACATTTTAAAAATAAATACATCAATTTATTTTTATATTAGATGAATATAATTATACTTATGTATGCAATATATAAATATAAAATGATATATCAATAATTGTGTTAATAATTTATAAAAATTAGCTCAAATCAAAATTTTATGTATAAAATTGCACAAAATCAAAATTCGTGCATACGATTACAAATTAAATCACAGTTGATATATAGTTTTATTTTTTATCAAAAAAAAATCATTTAAGTTTATTTGGACCTTTTTATCAAGAAACTAGAATGTAATTTGGTTATCTTGATAGGGGTGGTTCGTGAGTGAGATGGAAGCGGGAAACGGAGGTGGCAACAGAAGAAATAAAGGAGGGCTTGGGTTTAGATTGATAAAGGGGAGACAAAAGCCCGAGTCAGAATTAGGTTCAGAAAAATAAGCTTATGCCAGTTTCAAAAGCTCGTTACTATATAAAATATTAATAAAAACTTAAACATACATTTTTATATTAATATTTATATATTTTTATAAATCCAAATTCATAATTTTAATTCTCTAAATATGATTTGACAAAATAATAGTACACAGTTTTTAACTCATTAGACATCGATTTGAGATAATTGGGACCATTACCAGCACACCTAACACATATCTGAAATACAATTTCAAGTAAATGTCAGCTTTTTCGGTTAAAAAGAAAAAAAAGAACATCTATCATAAGCTTCAGCTATGGCTCTACATCAATCTAAATTGTATTAATATCTAATATATATATATAATATACCCATATAAATCATATATCTATTTCCAAACACTCTGAACCCAAATCTAAGTACATAAAACAAGCAAAAACAAATTGCAATTTCCAACGCATGAACCACCCTTGGCATGGCTCAATCCTAATAAACCCTAATTAAGGGTATGAAAAAGGATTTTTCTTTTAGACCCAAAAGAAGAAAAAAATAACAGCTAAAAGTAACACTGAAATCAACAGCCATTTTTCATTAGTAGAACTTTGTCAATGGTGTTTGGTCATCTAGGCTCATTGTTCATTTGCAATGATCCATCCTTCATCAATTTCAGACTCAGATTGTTGAACCTCTCTCGAGAATATTGCCTTGATACTTTTCTCCAATCCGTACCAGCCTTCATCATCACTGCAAACTCGTCATAACTTATTCTCCCATCCTGCAGTATATCCATCAAATATACTTTCAGCATGGTTTCATATGCATGGGAATGAATTTACACTGCTCGGGTTTCAGAAAATTTAATAAAAGCTTTAAAGTGACAATGATATGTTTTCAACTACTTCCCGCAATGATTCACAGCATCAAGTATGTTAAGATTAAATGAAATCATGGATTTAGGAGAGAGATTATGGTTGTTTTCTCATTTCCTTCCCGGTTATAAAGCTACAAGCTTAAACTGAGTTTCGGGCTTATTCAGTATTTATCCTACTTGAGATGTGATAGGAATAAGAATATCTGGGAGAAAAAAACATGCCAAGCTAAGGGAGCAAAAAAGGGAAAATCCGTCTAACCTTGTCTGTGTCCACATCATGCATGATGGCGCTAATGACTTCTTCACTGTTTGTTTCAACTTCGTCGGATAAGGCATCTCTTAGTTCCTCAATCTCAATATAACCACTTTGGTTTCGATCGAAAAACTCAAAGGCCTTTTTAAGGTGCTCGTCATTGCCCATCTTTCTCAAGTGAACTGAAATGGCAACAAACTCTCCATAGTCCAGATATCCATCTTTATCTACATCGCCCTGTGAAGAAAAACATTAAAAAATAAATTTTTAGTTAGTTACTCTTCTTGCAAACAGTTGGATAATCTTCACAATGCACATGTAAAGTTCTAAAACGAGATATGACAATGACCACAGATGGATGCAAACATAAGAGAAATCATATTGACCCATTGATTTCTATAAAACTAGATTAGGGTGGAATATTGGCTCGGTAAAAGAGCGAACAGTTGCACTAAGAAACTGATAGCATAACGATTACACATTTACATGTCTGTGCCGCCATATATCAATGACAAAACAAATTATAATGCAAGCTTAGGGTTGAACTTACGGCTTCCATTAGTATTTGAAGATCTGCATCAGGAATGGTATGACCAAGTTTATGCAACCCAACCCTTAACTCATCAATGTTAATCTTGCCTCTATTGGCAGTATCCATCAATTGGAATCCCTCTTTTATGCCTGCAACTTCCTCCAGAGAGAGATGCTCAGCTATTACCTGTCAGTACAAGATTTCCAGATAAGCAAAATTGGGGAAAAAAGGTTAACAAGCAATGAGTGGAAACTTTATTTAGGTTCTATCGCCCAACAAAAAAGCCAGAAGCATTACCTTGAGAGCTCTTTTCTTGAGCTTGTTCATTACAGAGAACTGCTTGAGCCTTGCCTTCACGGTCTCACCCAAGGAAACATTTGGAGCCTTCTTTGCATTTTGCAACCAAGGATGATCTGAAGCAAGAAACAATTTGATTTAGGATTCACATATATAGCAAAACAATTTTGCTAATAAACTTTTACTGGAAACTACTAAAAATTTCAACAGAAAACCTATACCATTAGAACTAAAACCTACCTAGTACTTCCTGAGCTGTAAGTCGTCGCTTAGGATCAGGATTGAGCATCTTCCTCACAAGGTCTTTTGCATTCTCAGAAACTTTAGGCCAAGGATCCCTCTTAAAATCTATAACAGAGCGAATAATTGCTTGCGCAACTCCTTGTTCAGTTTCTGCATAGAAAGAAGGAAAGTTAGAGAGGAAAAAGAGATGGAAAAAAAATGTAAGATGGAAACAAACAAAAATATATAAGGAAGGCATATCAAATTCCATCAGTATTTATCACATATGGTGGAAATAGGACTAATTGCAAAAGTGAAGGAAAAATCGAGTAAAAAATGAATTCAATTGGGACGGGGTGGAGCATTGCAGTTCTTAATTTCAATTCTCATGACTCGAACAGCGATTCTTTAACTATAAATCAATACGAACCTGCCCAGAAAGGTGGGACACCACAAAGTAAGATGTAAAGGATAACACCGGCACTCCAAACATCAACTTCAGGTCCATAATTTCTTTTCAGCACCTCAGGAGCCATGTAGTAGGGGCTTCCAACTATCTCGGTCAATATTTCACCTGCAAGGGGAAATATTCAAATTTCAATAGATCAACACAGAAGGATGAAACTAATAGGTGAAAACTTAAACCAAAGGGAAAAAAAGTTTTTGATATCATGTTTGTAAAATGGCATTACCTGGTTTAAAGAACACTGATAAACCAAAGTCAATCGACTTCAATGCCGCTGTCTCTTTTTTATTTGCAAACAGAAAGTTCTCAGGTTTGAGATCTCTGTGCATCACACCATGCTTGTGGCACATCTGCAACAACAAAAAATGCACAAATATTAACTTAAGATCATAATTTAAGGCATAGTGAAACAAAGTACACATACTAGGAGAATATGGAGAATCTAAACAGAACTGAATACCCTCAAATTTAGGTCCAAGCAAGCATTTGAAACCCAAAATTGTGTAGCATTTCAGTTTAATCACTTAAAGCAACTAGTTTAGCAAGTCATTTGAAACCCTAAACTTGTACATTCATGAGATAAGAAGAGAAGATTCAAGATCAACCAAAAGGTATAGGAATAAACACAAAAATAAGGGAAAGAAAATACCTGAACAACTTCAACAATGGTCTTGGTGACAGCAGCAGCAGCTCTCTCAGTGTAATGACCTCTTGCAACAATCCTATCAAACAACTCACCACCTTCACACAACTCCATAACCAAATGGACTGCATTGTCATCCTCGTAAGTATCCTTCAAGGTAACAATATTTGGGTGGTGAGGCAAATGCTTCATGATTTCAACTTCCCTTCTTACGTCCTCAATGTCAACGGCAGTCCTTAGCTTCTTCTTTGATATTGATTTGCATGCAAAAGTATCCCCTGTTTCTTTGTCTGTACAAAGATATGTGATCCCAAATTCACCACGCCCAAGCTCACACCCAAGTTCATATCTTTGCTCAATCTCTCTCCCAGTTGGATCATTTAGAACAGTAAGCTTATGGCCTCCGTTGCCATGGTCATGTTGACCATAATCAAGAGAAAATGGATTTTGCTTCTTTTTTCCTTTCTTCTCCTTCTTCTCATGAGAAGCTGTTGTTGATGGAGTCGCACAACAATTTCCCATGAAATAACCCAATAACTTAATCTAAGATCTTTTCTGGTTTTTCTTGTTGTTGCTGAAATTGGTTTTTGAATTTAAACCCAAAGCAGCCAAAAAGAAAATCAAAAGATGAACTTTTAGACCAAAAAAAGGAGGAAAAAGAAGGCTCTGCTTTCAAAGATCCTGGCTTTGAGATCTAACAACTCTTGGTTTTTTCAAATAGACAAATAAAAGAAGCTCTCCAAGAAAGAGATAGAAACCTTGCTTCTGGATTTTCAAGAAAATTGAATTGAGGAACCAAATGGAGAAAAAGAAGAAATAAATAAATAAAATTTGGGTAAAAGATTTTTATGGGAAATTAAGCAACGAAATGAAGGAGAAATTGAGTGAAAAATATAAACATAAAGAAGGATTTTCTTTTATACATATATACACATATATATATATATTCAAAACCGTGTTAAATTGAGAAGAAGAAGAAGAAGAAGAAGAAGAAAGAGTCACCAACCACCCTCGCCATGGGATTTGGAAGAGAAAGAAGAGCTTCAAAGTTGTTCTATTTCTCAGATACTTCCTTCAGAACCTCTCTTTGTTCAATGTTTTCTTTCTCAACGAAAAGTCAAAACTACCCTTACTCCCTTCAACAAATCTTTCAACTCTAATAATATTTACCTAATATTAAACTTCAAATTTACCTTTTAAAGATCCTTAACAAAATCCGAAACTGATTTCTGGAGACCAAAGTCAAGCTTTGTATAGATTTTTGTTTATCTTATAACAGGAAAAAAACAATTTAGAATTTAATTAATGTATTTTCATTTTCAATAATCTAATCTCTTTATTTTTCAAATCTCAAAATTTAGGTTCAACAAATTTAACAATATTAACATTTAAATTTAAATTTTAAAAATTTAAAAGTATAGAGACTTTTTTTTTTGTTAAGTTATGGTCCAAGTCTCCATTTATTTTTTTGTACATTTAGAATTGGGACAATATAAATTTTGGCTCTTGAACTTATCAAATAGGTCCGCTTTCATACCTGTACTTTTTTGTACTCACTTTGGTACATAAACTTGGCAACTAAATCATTTTGATCTCTAAACTTAGATTTTTTTCAAGATTTAATAATGTAACTAGATTGGATTGAGATCCAAAAATTTTAATGCTACATCGAATATTGTTCTAAGAACCGTGTTCAGTGATTTTCGAGAAAATTCATAAATGAGTAACACAAATTGGATTCATAAGGAACAAAATTGATATTGAAGATGGAAATCTATGTAGATAATTGTGGGTGTGAAAAATGTGGAAATAGGACCAAATTGTAAATTTTGGAAAAGTTTGAGGACTAAGATGTAATTCAACCAAAAAGAGAAAATGTCAACTATTGTTTATTATTTGACATGGGAATAACTAGGAATGTGTATAGTTACATGATGGAGATCACTTTTGGACTAATTTGAGAAAGACTTGAAAGTAGATGGGCTAAATTATAAATTTTCTATTGTATCGAGAGAAGGTTAAAAGTGTAATTTTTGTCATCCAAAGAAGAATTAAATGTGAACTATAAGATTTGAATTTGATAAGTTCTTATTATTGTGAAGAAATTGTGCTAAGAGGCAAAATGATAATTTTTCACTCAAAGACATTCTTATCTTTTCATTAGCTTTTGCATATTTGCCCCTAGCTAAATTTAGCAAGTTTGAAAGCTTCAAACTTGCCACATGTGTGGCCAGCCATGGGGGAGTGAATGGCTATTGATTTTTACTATTTTTAACAGCCTATCCAACCTATAAATATCCCCTTGGCTGCTCATTTAAAACACATCTTTCACATATTCATTCTTCACACTTCTCTCTCACTTTCTCTCTTCAAAACCCTTCATTTGTTCTCCATTTTCCCCTTCCATTCCCTTTCCAATTTCTCCTCTTGGAAAAGAGCCCTTCAACCACCATTGCTAGCAACATTCAAGTGCTTGTATAAGCCTTGGTTCAACAAGAACAAGCGGAGACGGAGGAGCGGAGCAAACTAGTCAAGCTTCAGAGAAACGCCGAATTTGATTCTAATTCCCTACCATTTAATTTTTATTGTTGTTTTTATGAATACATTAAGTTAATCTTGCATTATCGTTGTAAGGTAACTAATGAATTAATTATTAAATTATGTTGAAATTGTAATTAATGGACACAATACTTAATCAGTGCATGTTTAATCATATAATGTAGCTGAGGGTTAAATTAGCGACAGTATTAAACAGTACATTAGCCTTGCATAACTGGCAAGATTATTGTGATTAAACATTTCAATGTAGGTATACATTGTTACCCACTTAATCTGTTATTGGCCTATCTAAATTGATTAATTATTTGAATTAGCATAGTTATATGTTCAAGAGATTAGTTAATTTAGTGAGTCTGTATGTGCTATAGTTAACAAATTACCAAGTTGCTGTGAATTATTTTGTAACTACATGAACATTATTTTAGTAATATTAAGTTAAGAAATGTAATTAATCTAACACAATTATGTCATTTTGATTGAAATCATCTTTTGAAATCGTGCATTGGAACTTTTTATTTTATTTTACTTAGTTAAATTTTAGTTTTTAATCACTTCATCAAAATCAAAATATTTTTCTTCACTAAAGTGTTTTTTAATTGCATTCATAAATAATTTCTTACACAGTCCCTGTGGGTACGATAACTCGACATTTACTTGTCACTTTATTACTTATTGCGATTGTGTATACTTGCACATTTTTGTCGCTCCAGTTATCCACCAGCGTGTTGTGAGGGCATATATGTATTTGATATCCACTGACTTGTTGTGAGTACAAGCTTGAATTGGTGACGTTTGTTAAGCCTAACTGTAGGCTTATTTGTAACTTTAATGTTTTGATGTTTTGTACTATTTGTGTTCTTGGAAACCTTGGGTTGAAAGGTTTCTGTTTATGTGTGGAACTCACTAAGTTTATTTTGAACTTACCACATTTCCTCTTTTCATTGTGATCTTGAAGGGACTTAGCTAGATCATCACTATTTTTGTGAGCCTTTCCTTTGTTTATTTCTGTAACATGTACATATTGGACAACTATTAGACTTGTTCATTTCATGTTTCTATTTTATTATAATCAAACCTAACTGGTTCGCACCCTTATTCAGTTGTTGCGTAAGCAAAATGTATTCTGGCATTTCACCATGTTTCAAACCTTCATATTGTGAATGATCCTTTTGATAATATCTTGTTTTATTGAAAGAAAAAGAAAAGTATATTACCTGTATTCGCCAAATGTCATTAAATTAGTTCATTACTTTCTCCTCTTTGTATATATAAAATGCTGAGACATAAATCTTCTTTTCTAAAAATGATATTGTGAACTCTTATCATTACCTTTTGGTTTGTTCTGAATTCATAATTCATCATAAAGTACCCATTATTGCGAGCCATCACATTTGCCATCACACAGACCTTTTGGTCTGTGTATTTGTTCGGACTTGGGGGTGCTACAATTCTCATTTGCCATCACATTTTCATTTCATTACGAATTAATCTATTTGTGCAATATTAACCCTCATTAATTTGACATGGACTCGGTACAGATACACGAATTTGTCACCCCAGGTTGGCCGGAAACAATGAGACAATACTGATATATATATAGTACCTCTCGAATTGCCCAACAATGGTTTACTCAACTCAATTAATCTATCACCCCAGGTTTCCCAGAAATGATGACCCAATGTATAATATTTACCACCTCGAATTACTAGGCAACAATGGCTTTACTCAGTAGTCTGGCCCTATGACATGCCAACTATATCCTACTCGACCAGAATATTTAAATAGGGTATTCCATTTCTAATTCAATATATTTAATTAACTTATAATTCAAAAATCTCAAATCAATCAAAATATCATAATTTCATAACTATATAACATATTTCAATACAAGTCCATGGCAATTAACAAACATCAAGTAAATTCCAAGTTTTATACTTTATTCAATTTAGTCCCTATCTCGAAAATCAATGTCATACATATCAATTCAACTCAAATAGTAATCAATGACTTACCTCAACAATGTATAATATGAAATGACATGAAAATGTAGTAAGTAAATAAGTCTCGAATTATAGAATTACAAACCAAAAATGTCGAGCTATTGTTGACGATTTAAAATTTTCCTTTCCCTCTCGACGAATCCAGTTCAACATTAGCTACAGATTAACAATAAACATATTACAAAATCAATATTCAACCAATTCACATTCAATTATCAATTTATACAAATGTGTTGAACTTATTCAATTTAGTCCCTAAAATCTAGACTAACATAACTTTCACTTTAAAACTCCAAATTGAAATCGATTTATACTATTAACCATTAGGACCTCCTATTTCTCATTTCTACAGTAAAATTTACATTTTATTTAGTTTAGTCCCTAATGTATGAAACTATCAATTAATTTTACAATTTAGTCATTTTTCACCTCTAAGCTTAAAATCTATAAACTTACCACCTAAAACTTCAAGAAATAAACAATTGTAACTTTCTAAAACTTTAGCAGTTTTACAAATCGATATGTGGGCTAGCTAATTCAAGTTCTCATGACCTCAAAAATATAAAAATTACAAGAAAAGGATTAAATTGCACTAACCAATTGAAGGCTTGAAACTTAGAACCCTTGGTTGAATTCTTTCAATTTTTTTCTATGATGGTTTCGATGTGGGAAGAAGATGAGAAAACGCTTCTCTTTCTTTCCATTGTTTGTTTAAATCATATTTTATTTTATGCTTTTATAATTAAATTAAAACTTTATAATGTACATTTATTAAACCATCCTGTCCACTAATATTTTTAAGGTGGTATAATTATCATTTTAATCCTTGGTTTAATTGCTACATAAATCCTTAATTCATTTCCTAATTAAAAATCTATAGCAGTTAGACTTTTACAATTTAGTCCCTTGGCCTTAATTAATCAATAATTCGACAAAATTACCTATTCAAAATTCATTTCACTTATAAGATAAATCCGTCAATATTTAATAATAATATTTACGAGCTCGATTTTATGAAAATGGGGTCCCAAAATCACTTTTTTCGACACCACTAGAAATTGAATCGTTACAGAAAACTTACTTAAAACCTTGGGCATTCTCAAGTTAAAGTTGTATGTAACAAAAATTAGACATTTTATTTTGTTTTGCTTTGTAATCAAGTGTTGAATAAGAAATGGTAGAATAAATCGTCTCTTTCATCCCATTATCATACTTCTATTATGAATTAAAATAATCATAATAATTAATAGCCAAGATTAATTTAATAAACTATTGGTGCTAATGGAAGGTGATGATCACGTCACTGAACTAATGTAATTTAACGATCGTTTAATTACCTTTTTGGTCCTTGGTTTTATTGCACATTAAGAGCTTGTTAAAGTTTGATCAAATCCAATCATATACTAACCTTGCAATTTAGTCCTTGTACTTTTTTTAATTACTGATTTAATTTATTATCATTTAATAATTTGATCTCTCAATTTTGTACTCAACAAGTTATTGTTTAGTTTCTCATCTCGGTTTTCCTGAATTTTAGCCCTAAAATCAAAATTTCCAACACCACTAAAAATCGGGCCATTATAGTCTAGCAACACATAACAACTAACCAAGTTGTAAAAGTGTCATAGTCCAACATAACCATTCTATGGCACATCCAAAAATATAGATACAATCACTGCTAACAAGTTACTAGAAAATATGTCTAAATAGATTTAATCAACACACCATCAGTAGACCAAAGATAGGATTTAACATTTCCTAGATAGACGACATATTTATGCTAGCTAGATAAATTATTCAAACATAAAAGTTTAAGGAACTCATCAGAAATCTTTTAAGAATGCTTTTATCTACTCGATGAGCTCCTTCCCTTTTCTACTAGGACCTCCTCCACTTCTTTAGCTATACACATTCAATATTCACATATACAATGAAATTAGCCACAACATGAACTAATTTATTTAATGTAAATAAGAATCTAACAACTACTATAATATGCATCATTTACAACAAAAAGGTGGATTCCTATCCACTCCAAAACTTTCAAATAAGCTCTTTCTTCAACAATTTCCAATCACATCTTAAATAACAAGCTACGACAAAAAGAGTTTTTAAGAAAGTTATCATTAACACTAAAAAAAACAACTTCTAAGGAAGCCAAACACCACAAGTCTTTTTACATGGAATCAGAGTTTCCACCACCAAAACCAATCGGTCAAAAAAAAAAAAAGAAGGAAAAATCATAAAGAAAATGGAGTCCTCATTCACCATATAATTTATATTGGAAGAAAAAATTTAGATTAAAATATTCTTTAACCAATCACAAATTCACTTACCATTTTTATAATTGAGGGCCCTTATGGCCATGCACAGTGACATGTTTCCCTTCCCCAAGCTTAACACATGCCTTGAAACATGTCATACACCGCGAGGTGTTAAGGTGAACTGACAAACTCACAACTAACAATCTTGCAGACTAATGAGCTCGTAGACTGATGAATTTGCTAACTGGCGAGCTCACAAACTGACGAACTCACAAAGCAGCAAAGACGGCTTACCATATGCGAGGTGAAAAAAATGCAAGATGACAAAAGAACTGCGAAGTGGTTTGTGATGAGGGCTAAAATTATAGCCAAACCCAAAAACATGCATAATAAACAAGCTCACTAAGTTTCATTCCAATCCTATTTGGTCAAAACACTCTAATTTGTCGATTCAAAGATCTAGGGTGTGACAACACCCATTATTCTGTCAAACAATATCGTCTCCCTCATGATACTTTCTATCAATGTATTTTGACCTTATATGGTTTCTTTGGGCTTTAGTTATATCCGCGTTGTTATAGTGCTATAGCTTTTCTATACCTCACATTTGACCTTTCAAAGTGAAGTTAGCAATGTAACCCTGCTTGTCATTTATTCACACTATGGACCTGTCGTTTAGGACCAAACACAACCCAATGTTGATTTTCTAAAATCCCAACACATTTGAAAGTCAGAATGAGTATATCTGATAAGAGTAAGATCTTTTCTGAAATACACAAGCATATAATCTCTTGTTCTCCACAATACTTGAGTATATGCTTAACTTCTTGCCAGAGTCTTGGTCATGAATTTGCCCGATAGTAACTCACTAACTCCACTATAAAATAGATATCTAGGCATATACACAACATAGCATATATGAGACTTCCTACTATAGAAGCATACTCATGTTTTCTCTTTCTTCTGTTATCCTAAGACAATCCTTCAAAGATAGGTGAAATTTCGATACATAAGGGTGACTACCCTTCATTAAATCAATCATAGCATAACGCTTCAATATCTTGTCTATGTATGAAGCCTGTGATAGTGCTATCAATTTGTTATTGATCCTTTAGGATTCAAATGCATAAAAAAAATTAGCTTCTCCTAAGTCCTTCATGCTAAGCTCTGGTTAGTTTAACAGATGATAATGTCCCTTCATCATTTCCAATGAGTAGAATGTACATAGAAAACGAGAAAGACCACTTTTCCATCCCCTAAACGTTTATAAACACAAGTTTCATTTATGTTTTGCTCAAATCCAAAAGTCTTGATCGCTTAATCAAATCTTTGATTCCATGAGCAAAATGTTTGCTTAAGTTCATATATGGATTTACACAGTTTGCAAACTTTATGTTCGTTTCATTTAGTTACATATATGGTGGGTTGCATCACATAGATGCTTTCTTTAAGATAGTCATTCAAAAATGTTATCTTGACATACATTTGCGAGATCTCATAATCGAGAGCCACTGCAATGGATACCAATATGCGGATTGACTTGAGCATGGCAACTAAAGAGAAGGTTTCTTTGTAATTGATGCCTTTTTTTTTAGTATAACATTTTGCTACAAATATGGCCTTATAATTTTCCACTTTTTCATCAGCATTTCATTTCCTCTTAAAAATCACTTACACCTAATGGGTTTTAACCCTTTTGGTAAGTCTAAAAGTTCCCACAGTGAGTTAGAATCTATGGAATCCATCTCAACTTTCATAGCTATTTCTCAGAGCTTAAAATCATCACTCTACATTGCTTCATCATACATGAATGAGTCATCATCTTCCTGTATGATAAACTCAATGTTAAAAACACTCCCGCTAGATTGGAAGAACTCAGGCCTACAAGAGACCCCCACTATGATGAAGCACTCTATGCTGCTGACCATTTATAGGTTCACTATTAGTAGTTGGTTCTAGAATCATTTTGTAGGTTTTTGTATATTTTTTGAACGTTCCTCGAGTACCTATTTACTATAAGCTTTGAAGTCATTTATGTAACTTTCTTTAAGGAAAGTAGCATGACTTGGCACTATTATAGTTTGCTCTTTTGGGTTATAAAACAAACCACATTTTATTTCCTTTAGATATCTTAAAAACATACACAATTCTATCTGCAAGTCCAACTTCCTCGGATTATTATCCAATATGTAGGTTAGGCGTCCCCAAATTCTTAAATGATTAAGATTCATCTTCCTGCTATAACACAATTCATATAGAGTTTTTGATGCAGCCTTTGTTGGTACATCATTCAGAATATAGTAAGTCAATTGTACTACATATCCCTAAAAAGAAATTGATAACTACGAATAACTTAACATCAAACGTACCATGTCTAACAATGTTCAACTCCTTCTCTCTGCCACATTATTCTATGTGGAGTGCCCTGTGTAGTCAACTAGGATAGTATCCCATTCTCTATGAGTTACCCTAAGAACTCATTAGATAAATATTCCACACCTCAATTAGATTGAAGTGTCTTTATGGATAAACCTAGTTGTTTCTTCACTTCTACACGAAACTCTTTGAACTTATCAAAGGTTTCACTGTTACGGTGCAATAGTTACACATACCCATACTTGGAATACTCATTAATAAAGGTTACATAATACACGTAACCACCTCTTACACTGACACTAATGAGACTACATACTTTAGTGTGTACAAGATCTAGGGGTTTCACAGCCCTTGTTTCTTTTGCATTAAAAGATCGCTTAATCATTTTACCTTTCAAGCAAGATTCATATTATGAAAGATCAACTTCTTTAAGTGAACTTAAGATGTCGTCTTTCACAAGTCTAGTGATTCTTTCTCGGTTAATATGACCAAGTCTCAAATGCCAAAAGTACACCTCATTACAGTGAGAAGTTTTAAGTCTTTTATTCATTATTTCACTCTCAAGCAGTGTTTACATCTTTGGTTTAATAAAATAGATATTATTTGACATCCATCTATTACAGCTAAATATTGCAATTCTATTATTAAAAGTCATGGTGAAGTCGTCTTTATATAAACATGTAATCAAAATTAAGTTTCTTTTAAAACTTAGTACTTATAAAACATCTTTTAAAATAATCATCCTAAAATTATCAAAATAAAGATGTACATCTCTCACTGAATTAACTGCCACAGTTGTCCCTATTCTGGTTCACAATGATAAACTCTTATCTCTAAGATCTTTCATCTTCTCAAACCCCTGTAGAGAAACACAAGTATCATTAGTGGCTCTTGAATCAATGATGCAGTGTTCTATTGAATCTTCCACTAAATAAGCTTCTATCATAAAGAGTTATATACCTTTGCCTTTGGTGTTTAAATATTCCTTCCACTCTTTACAGTTCCCCTTGAAGTGTCTTTTCTTATTGCAAAATAAGTATGTAGACTTAGATAAGTCTTTAGGCTTTCTGATTATCTTTCTTTCCACTTTTAGTGGCCCAGAGATCTTAGCCTTACCTTTTTTAGCGTGTTTTCCCTTCTTTTTTGAGTAAGAAGTGACAAATATGTTTGCTTCTACTCTTCGGACCGGTTGACTACCATTTAACATCAACTCATAGGACTATTCATGAGTTGTGTAAGCATCAAGTTCTTATTCACAAGGTTATATGCGGCCCGAAAGGTAGCAAAATCCTTAAACAAGCTTTTGAATACCATTTCAATTTGAGTATTCTAGTCCAAATTTGCCTCATTGTCTGTGGCCTCGGAAAACTATCTCATAAGAGTTATCATATGGTCTTTGATTGGAGTGTTGGGCTTTTGTTGGGCATTCATCAAACTAGTTAAAGCAAACTATCAAGCCAAGGTAGCTTGGCCTCTGAACATGTCTTCTAGCTTATCTAGAATCCCTTGGTAGTGTTACAATTCTCTACTTGCTTATATAGGATGCTGGTATGCTTGTGAGCATATAGCTGTAACAGCCCGTTTTAGTCAAATCAAAACAATAATTTTGAAACCACAAATCTGAGGTTAAAATAATTATCTTATTATTATTTTAATGTCTACAGCATGATAAAATAATTGTGTGAAAGTTTCGTTAAGAAATTTTATCGTTTAAGTGCTTAATTTGATAAAAAGGACTAAATCACATAAGGTGTAAAACTTGTGTTCTATTAGTTAAAGGTATCTAATAGCTATGAAATTAAATAGTGGAAGTCCTTATTTGGTAAAATACCATTGTTAATATGAGTGGACAATTATGGACATGCATTAAATGATTATAATATTTTATAACTAAGGTTAATTAAGTAAATATATAAATAAACGTGAAATAAATAAAACAAAAACCACATTTTATTAGTTATCATCTTCCCTATCTAAATTTGACAAGAAGAAAACATCCATGAAAAGTTTAGGGTTCGGTCATTGCTTAATTGGTAAGTGATTTTGACTTGATTTTTAATAATTTCTATGTTTTTGAGATCGTTGCAACTTAGCCTAGCTAGCCCAGGGACTATTTTGCAAAAATATTAAAGGTTTAGGATGTTTCTATTGATGAATATGTATGAGCTTTAATGATTGATGATAGATTATGAAAGTTTGATGGTAGTTATACAAGTTTTATTAAGTGATTTTTAGTGAAAATGCAAATTAGGGATTAAATTGTGAAATGTGGAAACTTTGTCGTTAAAATGTGAAATAAATGAAAAATATGGGCTGTTAAGGACCTAATTAAAAATCGGATAACATGGGTTGTGGTTAAATTGCATGAATTTGTAATTTTATGAAATAAGGATTAAATTGTAAAAAAAATGTGAAATATTAGGGACATAAGTGTAAAGTGGTTTTAAAGTGTATTTCGGACTAAATTGAAAAGAGAGATTATTAAATAAGTTAAATTTGATATTATATAGATCGAGAACAGTGAAATACAAACTTAGATCAAGGAAAGAATAAGGTTTTGGATTAATCGACTCATTTCACCATTTTTGTATTCGAGGTAAGTTCGTTTGTAATAAGCATTATCTTTATTGTATTATAAATGCTTTAATATTGCCTAGATTTTGAATTTTGACCTTACGGACATATTCGACGAAGATTCGACATTGGAAATCTCGGTTGAACCTTAGGAATAGAGTAGGATACAAATGACATGTCATTAGAGATTCATTGAGTTGGCTTCGGGCCATGATATTGGCACTTTGGGTGCGAGATTCATTGAATTGGCTTCGGGCCATGATATTGGCACTTAGGGTGCGAGACTCTCGAGTATCTGACTTATATTCCAAATGGTTCAATGGGTATATCAAAGATAAGAAATAGTGAGAATAGATACATATCATAACAGGTATGTACGAAAATTGTATATGTATCAAACTTATGAAAGAAATAAACTCATGGTTATATAGATGAATGAATACATGTTAACATTATGGTTAATTATTATGTGGTATTTTATATGCATGATTTGAAATGTAAATTAAATAGTGAGATTTACTTATTAACTTCATACGAGCTTACTAAGCTTTATAGCTTACTTTATTTATTTTCCGTGTTTTATAGTGATTTCAAAGCTAGCTCAGATTTGGGGACCGTTGGAGACTTCATCACACTATCCTACTATCACTTGGTATTTTTTTAACTTAATTATATTAAGTAATTGGCATGTAAAGAAGTTTTGTTGTTTTGGTATATATGTTAGCTATGAATTTAGCCATGTAAGTTGGCTTATTTTGTTTGGTTTGGTTGTGTATATAGATTTGTACATATGCCTTGTGTGTGAACTTGATGATGGATACATGTGATACTTGTTCATAATAGGTATTATGGATGTCAATTGGTTGATGAATTAAGAATAAGTATGCTTGTGAGTTTAGACAAATTGATGCATGTTTGAAACTGGCTATGTAGTTGAATTGGGAATATGAATTTGGTATAAATGCAATAACATTTTGTGATACATGTGAGACTTGTTGTTGTTGGTATTGAAATGGTATATTTTATGCTTGGTTGAGATTGGATGAGTGCCTATATATGGTATGTTTTGGTGCCAAATGGGTTGGTTTAGGTGTGTGCAAATTGGGTGACAAATTGGCTTGATAAATAGCCTATTTCTGTCCACACAGGCAGAGACACGGGCGTATGTCTCAGCCGTGTGTCTCAGCCGTGTGTGACACACGGTCAGGTTGCACAGCCATGTGTCTCATGCTGTTGAAATTAAAACCAAGTCAGTATGCTATACAAGGCCTAGCACACGAGCATGTGTGGCCATTTTTAGGGCACACGGGTTAGCCACACGAGCGTGTGTGTTGGCCGTGGGACCCAAATCAGAGAGTTACACGGGGTCAGACACGGGCTGGGACACGACCATGTGCTTCCATTAGGGACAATGTAATGGAATTTGAATGATGATTGCTTGATATTTGAAAAAGTATATGAAATGAATGTTTAATTGTTTTTATAGTCCGGTAATGCTCTGTAACCCTATTCTGGCATTGAATACCGGTGAGGGGTATTACAATAGCAATGAGCTATCTCATTAGGCTCCTCCCAACATTTTTTAGCTTCAGCTTGATTGGTCGGAGGGAACTTATTATCAAGAACTATTTTAAGTTCTTATAGCTTACGATAATCATCAGGTTCATTTTCTAATTCCTTATAGTTATTTTCATTCAGTTTATTTTCAGTGAGTATGTTTAATAAGGGAGTATGTGTCATTTTCGAACTGAAAAATAAAACATTCATTTATTAATATATTTGTATAAGAAAATGTTTGAAAATTTTTTGTAATTGCAATATGCATTGAGATGATGCATGTGTCTTACATTAAACCAAAATATTTGTAAGTCGTTGCAACGACAATTCCTAAACCCATTGAATCAAGGCATCGTGGATTGGTCATGATCAACTAGTAAGAACATGGATTTCCATTTAATTAGCACATGAACCTAATTCCTTTGGCATTAACACATACTAATAATTGTGTAATCTTTGGTCATATTTCCAATTTAATTAGAGCTTTATGGGAGTTATTCAATCAGAGGATATTGAGTGTATAACCATCAACTCAACATCTACCGCATCATGCACCATAAATGAGTCATTGTGTGACAATCTCATCGAGTAGCATGTTGTGACTAGTTGTCCTCTTTGAAGAAAAAACTTCTTGCTATATCGTATGATAATACCTACCATGGAGGTCAGTCCAGTTATCATAGGAATAAAAGAGAGTTCTATTTATTTTCAAGAAATCTCCTCAATGAGATACACATAACAATTCTACTATGGGTTAGTTAAATTGTCATGCCATCACAAGAGACCACTAGTGGAGGTCATAAGTCTTGTTTAGAGACCTTTTCCCACTCAAAATTTTTAAAAAAATAAGGTTTTTAATGTTCGGTTTCAACGTGAATGATCAATATATGCATGACAAGTACATGTGGCATTCTTTTCAAATTTGTATGGCATTCTTATCTCATATATGCATGAACATGCATTTGCAGTCATAAAAATATCATCATGCTCATCTAATAAATATAAAAGCATTAAAATTTAAATGACTCTAACCAACCAAAGTTTCCATTACTTTGTCATAAGAAAATAAAATTCAACATTTCCAAAAATTCACCTCAAAGCATACTTTGTGTCTTCAATTTTGTCACCACAGGCTTCTACTGCGGTATTGGTTCACGTTTTCGTCATCGTTTTTGTGTTGTCAACGCCGACCACCGCCGTGGACCACTACCAGTCACTACCGCTGGCCACTATCAAACATTTGGGTTGGGTTTGCGTCATCTTGATTGGTCTATATGCATTTTGGTTCTCCGAGTTCCGTAGGGAAAATATTACAAAATTCCTATGTTTATTTTCAACTCACATATTTTATTCTAAAGTAAAATTAATCTTGCATGAAGATGATAATCCATGATCTAAAATATACATGCCTAAAATAATAAATTAAATTTACTTTCTAAGAATCACAATTTTTCCAAATTTAATTATCATCTATATTAATAATTAAATACATTCATTCACATACATTCCCCTAAACATGCATACAATTACAAGAAGGTCACATCTTATAAAAAATAATCACAAATGAACAAAAGGGAGAATTTTAGTCTCGGTTATACTATAAACATAGCACAAATTAGCTCTGATACCAATTTTTGGAAAAAATTCGATTTGAAAAATAATTTTCTTGCACAGCGAAAAATTAAAATTTTAAAAATCGGGTTGATTTGTTATATTTATATTAATAAATCATAGACCGAATTTATACCTGTGTTTTTGGATAGACAAATCCTTGTCCTTCTCGGCTTTCAACCAAATGATCTTCTTAGCTATTCTCGTACCACGAATTTCTTCGAGTATGGTCACGAACAAATCGAATCAAACACAGAACTAGAAAGTTTTTTTTTTTTACTTTGTAACGACCCAGTTTTAGTTAAATCGGAATAGTAGTTTCGGAATCATAAATATGAAGTTGTAGAATTATTTTAATATTATTTTTTGTGTTTACAACATATTAATTGATATGTGTGAAAATTTCGTAATTTAATTTTATCGTTTGTATGCTTAATTTGATAAAAATGACTTAATCGCGTAAATTGTAAAAGTGGCATACTAATTGTTTAATTGTTTATTTGCTATGATTAATTAATTATGAAGCCCTTAAGTGTTTATTTGACCCTTAGTTAATTGAGTGGACGATTTTGGGTTTATAATATATGGTTTTCTTATTAAATTATAAAGGTTAGTTTTGTAAATTAGTAATAAAGTTAATATAATAAAGCATAACTAAAATTTTGGCATGTTCATCTTTCTAATTGCCAAAAGTTGAGAAGAAAAGAAAGCTTTGAATGTGGTTTTAGGTTCAACACTCATTTTGCTCAATTAAGGTATGGATTTTGTTCGGTTTTTGATAATTTTTACGTTTTTAAGATCGTTGCTTTGAATACTAGCTAGCCCATGCTTGAATTTTCAAAATTTTTGATGTATTCATGATTTGCCATTGATGATAGCTCGATGTTTTTGTTGTTTGATGATGAAAAATAAATATTCGTTGATAGATTATTATGTTTAATTAAGTGATTTTTGATAAAAATGCTTATTAAGGATTAAATTGTGGAATTTGCAAATTGAGGGGGTTAAATGTGGTATAAATGAAATAAATGGGTTTCTAGGGACCTAAGGAGAATTCGTCCTAACATGGGTTTATTGAAATTTTGAGTATTTTGTGTTGTTTTGAATTAGGGATGAAATTGTGAAAATGTGAAATTTCAGGGGCTAAAGTGAAAAATACCCATTTATGTGTTTTTGGATGAAATTGAATGAATTTGTAATTAAATAAGTTAAATTTGAATTTATTTAGATCAAGAAAAGAGGAAATCAGATTTGGATCGGGGGAAGTCAAAAGTTGTCGAATAGTCGTTTCGGTCTGTTCGTGTCCGTACGAGGTAAGTTCAGAAGTAAATAAGTGTTCTTGAATTCAAATGTATATGTTAAATAGCTTGCCGAATTGAATTGTATATATATACACATGTTGCCAAAATTAAATGGAGTATTGGCTGACTTGTTACAAGCATGAATTGATCGAATTACGAAATCGAAATCCCCGTACGAACCTTAGCAAATGTGTAGGATACTGATGTCATGACATTAGGACTTCCGATGTGTGATTTGTGTAAGACCATGTCTAGGAAATTGGCATCAAAGTGAGAAAACGTGTAAGACCCTGTCTGGGATAGTGGCATTGATATGTGATAACATGTAAGACCATATCCGGGATATGGTATTGTACAAGCTTATATGATTTCCGTGTATCCTTAACAATTTCGAATAGTTCAATGAGCAATGTCAAGTCAAGACCGAATGTGAAATTTGAGCTAAATGGATCAGGTACGTGTGAAGTGTATATGTTTATGAAAGTTAAGGTAAGTAAAGTACTTAATGTGATCATATGAACTACATGAGAAATGTAATTATATATGTCTATGGAACTAATTAGATTCAGCTATTTCGAATTGAATTATGAATGTTCTTGTGATAATTTATTTGCTTATGGCTTACTAAGCTTTCCAAGCTTACTTTGTGTAACACTCCTAACCCATATTTGTCGCCAAAATGGGATTACGAGGCATTACCAGAAGAAATACAACTTTCATACATTCACATAATCACTCAGATCATATTCAAAGGCATACATTTGTAACTTCAGTTTAACAATTCTTGAATCATGACCTATAAGCTTATAACATAAACTGCATTAACATATCTTCCAAAGAAATCAATATTAGTTCTATTACTATAGCTTTATGCGCATAGTACATAAAAACATGAACCATTTTGCATGCCTAATTTCTAAGTCATTATATTAAATTATTAAGCCAAAAGACAAGTTAAATCTTTACAAAAACATAACCAAACACACCCAATTCATACGACCACAAAATGAATTACGGTATACTCATTCTTTTATAATATACTTAATCATTAATACACAAAGCACAAAATAATTTTATTAAATTCGCATATAACCATTTTGTTATCTTATAGCATGAATTACTATTCATATGGTCAATTTCCAATGCAATAGCCGAATATTAAAACATGCTAAATACATATGCTTTATTCAATGTCTACTTTCATTTTACTCTATTAGTTTACACGCATGTAACATTTCATATAACCAAACTAATATGTCAATCATAATTTGCATTTCACATCAAACACATCACAAATATGTATATATACATATAACATAGCAAACACTTGTCTAATGCTATATAGTATCAAAGCCGGATCTAAACATGTTAATATCACCTTTCTTGTAATGTACCAAAGGTCATACATAATACCAATTCATTAAATACAAATTCGGTTATGCACATATATAAATTTATATTCAATTCATAATGTACCATTTATTCAACTTAAATACTTGCATTTCCAACCTAAATGACATTCCATAATCAATAACTCATTTTGCATTTTTACCTACTCAATTAACCACATATCTATGACAAATCAATAAACAATTACCACATTTCACATAATAATCCATTTTCAATCTCAATTGCAGAATACATCCATCCATGATATCAAGCATATCTCACGCATATCATATATCATTAAAATACACATTACCTTTGAACATGATCAAGCTACAACCATTCATTAAGCATATTACTCAACCATATATCCAACCATAATTTCACCTATATGCCATAACCGAATATACTTTAATACCAAATCACATAATAACACCTTAACAAAGCATATAAACAAAGTACACATATATTTATCTATGTATAAACCATAGCTGAATCACCAAAACCACAACCAAACATAACGATAATTTGATCAAACCTTGAAACCGAACTTAACAAAATAAACAAGCCATTTTCGCATGGCTTATATATATACACATACCAAGATCAAACATATCCAAATATAATCTAGCCTATACATGCCATAGGTTTGAAATTCAGCTTATAAAAAATACCGAAAGTAGTTGATAGTGTGTTAGACTTTGCTGATGATCCCGGAGCTCGTAACTAGTCTCCAAAATCTATAAAACAGAGGCAAACATACCCACATAGTAAGCTATCATAGCTTAGTAAGTCATAAGCAACTAAATTACTAAATTATACATGTCTTATACATAATTTCGCATTTCATTAAGATATCATTTGCATTTAATTATCACATAATCGAATGCACAATTAACCTTTAGTATAAACATGTATTTCACACTTTTACTATTTCATACATATATCATTAGGCCGAATTAACCTATACTCAATCAAATATGCATAATCAAGATTGTATCTCATGAATCATCTCATGTATATTTATAATTTGTAGTCATGAGGGTGAATATAACCATTCATATATGTTTGCACATAGATCACAAATATGATATCACTTATACATAACATTTGGCCGAATATACTTTTCATATACACATATATTTTCATTTGCATCATATATAATTTGTATCACATATCAAATAGTCAACTTACCTTATTTTCAAATAGGCAATTTAACTATCACATACCTAATCACTTTAGCTCGATTACACATTCGATCATAACTTATCATTGCCCATTGAACCATTCAGAATTGAATAGGATACTTAGATAATCACACATATCGTACAATGCCAACGTCCCAGACCTAGTCTTACATGTAATCACATATCGATGCCACTGTCCTAGACAGGGTCTTACACGAATCAAATATGATGCCGATGTCCCAGACATGGTCTTACACGTAATCACATATCGATGCCAATGTCCCAGATGTGGTCTTACATGAGAACACATATCAGAAATCCTATGTCATGACATATGTATCCTAGCTATTCCTAAAGTTCGTACAGGGCTTTCGGACGTCGTAACTCGGTTGAATCGAATTCGTAAACATAGCTCCCAAGCATACTCATATTCAGATACCACATATATACTTTCACATAGTTCATTTCAGCATATAAAACTCATATTTATTTAAAATTAACAACATCTATTTGCTTATAAACTTACCTCAGACAACGATAATCAGAACAGGACGATTATTCAACAACTTTGGTTTTCCCGTGATCTAAATCCGATTTCTTTAGTTCTTGATCTAAAGATATACAAATTAAAATCATTCAAAAAAAATTCCATTCAATTTACTCCAAAAACACATAAATGGGCAAATTACCATTTTGCCCTTGACATTTTACACTTTTTACAATTTAGTCCAAATTGCACAAAACACAAAACATGCAAAATTTGCACACACCATGCTTAGGCCGAATGTTACCCATGCTCATACAAGTCCATACATTTCATTTATTTCACATTTTAGTCCCTCAATTTATTATTTTTGCAATTTAGCCCTAATTACTCAAATTCATCAAAAATTCCAATACAAAATATATTAATCCAAAACATATCTTTCATAATTCATCATCTAATGTCACAAAGCTCAATTATTCATCAATGGAGTAACTCAAAATATTCATCAAAATAAAAAATTCAAGCATGGGCTTTGTACATTACACTGTAACGATATCAAAAACGTAAAAATTATCAAAAACCAAGCTAGTTACATACCTTAATCAAGCAAAAACTTGGCCAAAACTTGGAAAACCTTATTTCTTTCTCTTTTATTTAACATTCGGTCATGCAAATAAAAGATGAATGCATGATATTTTATTATATGTTTTATTATGTTAACATATTTACCATTTTACATTTTTAACCTTTATTAATTAATGTGTAACCATTATAAAATAAGGTCACAACTGTCCATCACCTTTACCTATGGTCTAATTACAACTTAAACACTTAAAATTATAAAGACAACCACAATTCGGCCATTACAAATTAAACCATCAAATTTTCATTTTACGCGATTAAGCCATTTTATTAAATCAGACACTCAAACGATAAAATTTTCAAATGAAATTTTCACACACATAAATTCACACATAATAAACATAGAAAATAATTTTTAAATATTTTCCTGACTCAAATTCATGGTCCCAAAACCACCATTCTGAATAGGGTCTAAATCGGGCTGTTACACTTTGTGTGTTTATTTGTTGTTTTATAGATTTATAAAGCTAGCTCGAGTTCGGGGATCGCCAAGGAACTTCGTTACACTATCGATCACTATTTCGGTACTTTGAAAACTTTTATTTATGACATATGGCATGTATAGGCTAGTTTGATAAGGTTCATTTTGATTTGTATATATGTAGCCATGCAAAAATGGCCTGTTAATGATGTTTATGTTTGTGTATTTTCGGTCATGGTATAAGCTCATTTTGTGAAGTATGTTTCATGGTATATCTTGTGTGATGTTTGGTTTTATAAAATTGGTTTGAATGATGCCAATGTGGTTGATGGACGTGGTTTTGGGTGTGGTTTTATTATGTAAGTTGGCTATGCAAATGAGCTTATTTTGTGAATTGATAAATGGAAGCGATGTTTACTTTCAATCTTGTATTTCAGAAAATTTGGTATAAACATGAAGATGATTATTTAGTTAGATGTTAATGTCATAAGCATATGTAATTAATTTGGTCGTTTTGTGAGATAAAATTTAGGTTATATAATGCATGTTTATATTCGGCTAATCTTAAATAAAATAAATGTATATGCCTATGATATGATCATTTGTGGTTTGACTATTTGGGTAAGATTTGTGATGATAAATAATGAATGTGATTTGCTTGTTAATTAGTTGGTCATTTTGGGTACTTAGGTAATGGCTAATAATGATCATGTTTTGTTGTCATAATGTTATTTTATAATGTGTCGTGTTATTAATCTAGCTAGCCTATTTGATAAGAAATGATTTGGTTATGTATGCGTAATATTGACATATTGATTATTACATAGGCCTTGTATGTTGGTTCAACAATTGAGCTGGGAAATAGCTATTGATAATAAGGTGACTATACGTATATATATATATGGATGGTATTAAAAGCATATTTGATCATGTTGTAAATTAACTAATGCCGCATATGTGAATGAAAAATTAGGCCATGTAATATGGTTGTTTTGTTTTTAATATGTGCATGTACAGAAATTTCTAAAAATGATATGATTAACATTTAGTTAACAAAATAAATGTATTGACATACATTCGATGCATGAAATGTAAGGATATATGTTTGGATATGTATTAAGAAAGCGAATGCCATTATTGTTGAAGTCATATGGTTCGAACATTATATGTATTAAGTACATGTAACATTGCTTTGTTGCACATTAGTTAATTCGAATATGTGGTTAAATAGGTGATATTGACATGTTTAAATTTTAAAGCATGATTTGTTTATGTATTATAAGTTTGTACATGATTTTAAATTGAAAAATTGTTCTGAGCCGTGTTTTGGTCTATAATGCCTCGTAACCCCAATCTGGCGACGGATATGGGTTAGGGGTGTTACATACTTTCAGTGGGAAAGTAAATCTCTCTTAAGTATAAACTAGTAGGATTGAAATTCCTAGAAAATAGAATTTATTCTTAAAATAAATTACCACTATTTTATGCCAGAATAGCAATATTAAAAACTTCAGAGAAACTTGTATTTTTCTCTTTCTGTTGGTGTGATTTGAAACATACCAATGTAATCTATTTATAGGGAAAGTTAGTAGAATCTTGGTTAAAGTGGTAGAATACAAATAATATTATTTTGATAGAAACAATCTCAAACTCCTTATTATTTAGGTATTCCATATAAGGGGAGTTGGGCCTCTTATGCACTGGGTTTATTTATATGTGCTTTCTAGACTTTAACCCAATACTTTATAATTTATTCCAAACAAGTACATTTTTATTCTATTTCCCAAATTAAATATTAATTTCTCAATTAATTTAAAAAATTAAATAATTTTCTCAACCCAATTTTAATTTTGTTAAAATTATGACAATTTACTGTCAAAGAATCTATAAGAAAATATATTTAATTTTTCTACATTCAATTGGATTCACAATGACCAATTAATTTAAATCCATTTTAGAACTTCAATCAATTAAGTAATTAGTTAATTAATTAATTAATAATTTGAAAAATCATAAATTAATTCTCAGGTCATTTCCAGACTTAGTGAGAAAACTACATTCATTTTCGAATGTAACTTATTTGTCTAACTTTATCATTTTTTATCCATTTATGTTCTTTTGATTCATAACACAATTCATTTCTAGTTTCAACAAGCTTGCGGAAGGACCGATTAGAAATATGCAATTCAGGCTGAAATGATTTATAACAAGTCCAAGCATTTCACCTATTAATTATAAACTTATTTAGTCACGAAGTCTGTAATACTCTTAAACTGTATCCGTCACCGGATTAGGGTTACGGAGTACTATCGATTAACCAAAAACCATGCAGCATAAAGTCGATCAATAACTTAAATATATCATAAACCATCCATATACAATCATATTTTCCCTAAATCGAGCACTCGAGGCCCTAAAAATATCTTAGAAGTAAATCGGGACCAAATTGAAACAATTTGGAAAGCTTAGGAAAAACATGAAAAAATTGTAAAACAAGGGTCACATGGCTGTATGGCCAAGCCGTGTGCCTCACATGGCTAAGACACACGCCTGTGTCTTAGGCCGTATAACCTTGGAACTAGGGATGCACGGCCGTGTACCAGCCTGTGTCCTCACCTATGTAACTCTCTGAGTAGGGTCACACAGCAAAGTAACACGCCTGTGTGCTAGGCCGTGTAACTCACTGACTTATAACCTAAGGAAATCATCAGATGACGCATGGCCATATCACCAGGTTGTGTGTTTCACACGGCTGAGTTAGATGCCTTTGTCTCAAGCTATGTGGACCAAAATCTACCTAAAATCAAGCTATATCCAAGACCATTTCATACCCAAATATTTAAACCAAATACGCATAATTTCATAGCACCAAAACATCATCTAATCATACACAAGTTTTCCATTTCAAGATCCTAATTCAACTAACGAATATGCCATTCAAAGGCACCACAACCAACAACCAACATTACCTACCAAGCCATGCCCATATGCCTAATTCCATGCATAACATTCTAGGCCATTTAGGTATTTAAACATTCCTCACTTAGCCATTTCCAAAGTATATAAAACATTCCATAACAAACCATTATCAAGCCATTATAACTTACCAAATGAACCTTATATATATGCACTTATAAGTAACCACAATGACTTACTTAAGCAAGCATAATAAGTCCATCGACAAACCATAAATATCCAAGCACAAACATACCAAGTTACCAATTTACATGTTCATCAAAAACACTATTATAAACCATCCTATACATGCCATTATAAACCTTGGGCAAAATAAATAAAAACTACCAAATAGACTTCTAGATAGTGTAATACATCTCCGACGAGTTTCTAACCAAATCGAGCTTTCGAAAATCTATAAAACATAAGAAAGAAACTACGTAAGCAATGAATGCTTAGTAAGCTCGTATAAACCAAACTTAACTTACCATATCAATTGCATAATATAAGCATAAGCATAAAATCAACCATAACCCTAAGCTTGACATAAGCCTAACAACAACAACAAGTTCACAAGTTAGTACCCTTCATATATATATATATGAAATCATCCATAGGATATGTGATTCATCATGTATAAACATAACATTTTGCACCCTCAATGTTCCATAATGTCATGATTCAATCCAATTGCATATTTACCTTTTCATTCCCTTTTCTTGCCTGTTGAACCATCTAGAATTACATCGGATACACAGGAAAGCTCACAGCAAGTGTGTCTGTACATATAATAGTAACCTTACCTTTACATCATTACTCACACGAGCTGTGAAATGGGCCTGCTCACACGAGCTGTGGGTGGAATGTAAGTTACACAATGCTGCTCACACGAGATGTGGAGTATCCGCAACAAAGGAAGGACCTCTGCCATCGATAAGACATTGAAAACCAACATTTAAAACATGAAATCCTTTATGATATGTCATTTGTATCCTACGAATTCCTAAGGTTCAACCGAGACTCGATAACAGTAAATTCATCATTACATTGATACATTTATATATCGATCCATTTAAAATCCAAATAACATAATAACAATCAGTTTAAATAACATATACGCGATAATCGTTCATACGAACTAACCTCGATAATTAGAGGCGTAATAGTTTGGTCGAATTAAGTCGAAGCTTATGCTTTACCTCGATCTAAATTCGTATGTGATTTATCTTGATCTAAATATATAATTATATTCAATTAAGTACTTAAATTAATCTCAAACATTCAATTCAGCCCATAATTCACATTTATGTAAAATTACCAATTTACCCCTAACATTTTAACTTTTTCACAATTTAGTCCTTAAGCTAATAACTTAAAATCTAACCATTTTAACCTAAATCCATGTTAATCTAACATGCAAGGGACCTTGAAACAACTCATCTTCACCATCATTTAGTAATAAAACCCTAGAATTTATACATTTAACAAATGAGTCCCTAAATGTCATTTTCATCAAAAATCACTTTACAAAACTTGTTTATTTTTCAAAAAAAGTTCATAATATATAATTTAACATCACAACCTACTAAAAAACATCAATAGCATAACCCTCAACCTTTAACATTTTTACAAATTAATCCTCGAGCTAGCTAGATTAAGCTACAATGAACTCAAAAACATAAAAATAATTAAAAACGGAGTGAAAAACACATATCGTGCACTATAAAAAACCTAGACGAATGAAGCATTCATATTTGGAGGTTTTCTTTAAAAATAATTAAAAACAGAGTGAAAAACACATATCGTGTACTATAAAAAACCTAGACGAATGAAGCATTCATATTTGAAGGTTTTCTTTCTTAGAATCAGTTTAAGGATATCAAAATAAAAGATGATACCTTGTTTATTTTGTTTTAGTTTTAAGTTTAATTACCTAATTATCATATTAGCCTTAAAAAACTAACAAAATATCAATAAAACCATGCCATGCTCATCCACTAACCTTTTGAATGGTAAAATTACCATTTAATTTGATTTACTTGAATTTCCATATTCATTTAGCCCTTTTAACTAATAAAATTCAACTTTTACACTTTTTACAATTCAGTCCTTTTCACTTAATTAACTATGTAAACATTAAAATTTGTTAACGAAATTTTAAAACGACCTTAGTATACTTCCATAAACATTATAATAATAAAATAATAATTTAATCATCGAATTTGTGGTCCCAAGACCACTGTTTTGATGTCACTAAAAATGGTTTGTTACAACTCTCCTCCTAAAGGAATTTTTGTCCTCGAAAATCTTACCAGAAAATAGGTTCGGGTATTGCACTCTCATAACTTCTTCCAGTTCTTAAGTAGCCTTTTCGATTCCGTGTCGTTGCCAGATAACTTTACTAAAGCTATACTTTTATTTCCCAGTTCTTTAATTTTCTGAGCTAAAATTTGGATTGGTTATTCACTATACATCAAATCTAGCTGAATTTCAACATCTATAGGTGAAATCATGTGTGAAGGATCTGATTGATACCGCCGTAACATCGATACTTGTAATATGTTATGAATCTTTTCTAATTTTGATTGTAAAGCCAATCGGTAAGCCAATGGTCTAACTCTATAGATGATCTCATACGGTCTGATAAATCATGGACTAAGCTTTCCTTTTCGGCCGAAATGGAGAACTTTTCTCCAAGGTGACACTTTCAGAAATAATTTGTCGCCGACCTGAAATTCAATATCTTTTCTTTTCAAATTTGTGTAGGATTTTTGACGATCAGAAGTAGCTTTCAAACTGTCACATATTACTTTGACCTTTTCTTCAGTTTCTCGAATCAAATCAACACCGAATAGCTTTTTCTCGCACAGCTTAGTCCAATATAACGATGCTCAAAATTTTTGACCATACAAGGCTTCGTACGGTGCCATTTTAATGCTCACCTAATAACTGTTACTGTATGCAAATTCAACCAACGGAAGAAATTTCTCCCAGTTACTTTCAAACTCTAAAATACAACATCGTAGCATATCTTCAAGTATCTAAATAACTCGCTCAGACTGACCATCGGTTTGTGGATGAAATGTTGTACTAATATGTAGTCGAGTACCCAGAGCTTCATGTAATTTACTCCAAAATCATGAAGTAAACAGTGGATCCCTATGAGAGATAATAGATATTGGCATTCTGTGCAATCTAACAATCTTTTAAACATACAATTCCGCTAACTTTTCAAGTGAATAATACATACGTATTGGAATAAAATGCGCAGATTTTGTCAAACAATCTACAATAACCCATACGGAACCTTTCTTTCTCAGAGATAGAGGCAATCCCGATACAAAATCTATTGTAACTCATTACCATTTCCATTTTAGAATCATCACAGGCTATAATAAACCAGAAGGTACCTGATGCTCAGCTTTAACCTATTGACAGATCAGACATTTTGATACGAACTTTGAAATATCTCGTTTTATACTAGTACATCTGTTTCAAATCATTATACATTTTATTACTACCAGGATGTATCGATCAATTACTACTGTGAGCTTACTGTAAAATCTTCTGAATGAGATCAGAATTCTTCGAAACACATATCCTGTTTCTAAAGTACAAGTTATTGTCAAAACCAACACAAAAATCTGAATCAAGTGTCGACTCAATCTGTTTCCATTTAGAGATCAAATCAGCATCACGTTTTTAAGCGTCACAAATCTATTTCAAAAATGTCGGTCTTGCTTTCAATTTAGCTAAAATTGAACCATCATCAATCAATGTTAACCGTGTGTTCAAAGCTCGCAAAGCAAACAAAGATTTTTTGCTCAAAGCATCAGCAACAACATTAGCCTTTCCCAGGTGATAGTCAATGATCAAGTCGTAATCTTTCAACAATTCAAGCCATTTACATTGTCTTAAGTTTAGGTCTTTCTGTGACATCAAATACTTCAGGCTTTTGTGATCTGTGAAGATATGACATTTTTCTCCATACAAATGGTATTGCCAAATCTTTAAAGCAAATACAATAGCTGCAAGCTTTAAATCATGAGTCAGATAATTCTTTTCGTGTGGTTTCAACAGTCGAGAAGCATATGCTACCACTTTGTCTTCTTGCATCAAAACACAATCTAAACCATTCTATGAAACATCACTATAAATAAAAAATTCCTTACCAGACTCTGGCTGAACCAACAAAAGTGCCTTAGTTAAAATACTTTCAACTATTCGAAACTTTGCTGACACCTTTCAGACCATTCGAACTTGACATCTTTCTGAAGTAGTTTCGTCAATGGTGTTGCAATCATTAAAAATCCTTTGAAAAATCTCCAATAATATCTAGCTAGACCCAAAAAACTTCTGACTTCTAAAACATTTCTCGGAGACTTCTAGTCCACTATAGTTGATATTTTATTCGGATCGACCCTAATACTGTCTACCGATACCATATGTCCCAAAAATCCAACTTCGTGGGGCCAGAACTCACATTTGCTAAACTTACCAAACAACAGTTTTTCACATAAAGTTTGCAAAACGATTCTCAAATATTGGACATGCTCTGTCTCATCTTGGGAATAAATAAGAATATCATCAATGAACACAACAAAAAATTGTCTAAGTACGGTTTGAATATTTTGTTCATAAGTCCATAAACACAACAGGTGCATTCGTCAAACCAAATGGCATAACAAGAAATTCATAATGTTTGTACCTAGTTCTGAAAGCAGTTTTTGACACATCTGAGTCTTTAACCCATAATTGATAATATCTAAAACAGTGATCGATTTTTAAAAATAAGGTCGCATCTTTCAGTTGATCAAACAAATCATCAATGTGTGGTAAAAGATATTTGTTCTTGATCGTAACTTTATTGAGCTATAGATAGTTGATACACAATCATATTGACTTGTCCTTTTTCTTAACAAACAAAAAAAGAGCACCCCAAGGAGAAAAGTTGGGCAGAACAAAGCCCTTATCTGCAAATTTTTACAACTGTGCTTTCAACTTTTTTAATTTTGTAGGTGTCATTCTATACGGAGATATCGATATCGGAAAAGTTCCCAACACTAATTCAATTGCAAACTTAGCTTCTCTGATTGGCGGTAACCGTGGTAATTCTTCTAGGAACACATCTGTAAACTCACATACAGTCGGAATCAATTCTAACTTTAATTCTAAAACCCTAGAATCAAATATGTAAGCGAGATACACTTCACAGCCATTTTTAACATATTCATGTGATGTCATAGCTGAAATAACATTAGATGCACAATCCAGTCTACCTGATTTAATCTGGATCCTTTCACCGTTCTGACATTTCAACATAATATACTTTCATCTACAGTTCACAACAGCATCATGCAGAGTTAACCAATCCATACCCAGAATCACATCAAACTCATCAAATGGCAGCAACATTAAATTAGTTGGAAAGTTGTAACCCCGAACCAATAAAGGACAATATTTATAGACTTTATCGACTAACATATATTGACCTAAAGGGTTCATTACTTTAATCACAAATTAGTAGACTCAAAACGTATTTTCTTATCTGACACTAAATTTGTGCATACATATGAATGCGTTGACCCTGGGTCAATCAAAACATTAATATTAGTATCAAAGATAGAAAAGGTACTAGTGATCACATCAGGTGTTGAAGCTTCCTCTCGAGCCTGAATTGCATAAGCCCTAGCTGGTGCTCGTGCCTCTGATCGAACAACAGAATCCTTTTTCTCACTTTGACTAATACCCACATTTCCAGTGTTTCGTGGTGGTCTCCCTCTCGTAGTTGTATTACTCGAATGAGTATTCTAAACCTTTTCTTTATTAGACCGTTCAAGGTAGTCTTTGAGAAAATGATCATAATAACCGCATTTGAAACATGACCCATCTTTCAATTTGCATTCTCCGAAGTGTCGTCTATTGCATTGTTGACATTCGGGCTTGTTATTTCTGACACTACCCACACTCGCTCTAGATGTAGCCTAAAGTCTTGAACTCGAATGTTGTTTTCATTTATCTCTCCCAAAATAACCCACTGAAGTTGATGAATGACTGTGAAATTCTTTTGATTTCTTTAATAGAGATGAGAATATCTTTCCCATAGGTTGTTTTCCCGTATCACGAGCCTCTAAATCTACTTTTCTTTTCACTTTACTGAGTTCCTAGGCTTTGTGTGTTCTATCAACCAAAACTATAAATTCTTTCAGCTCAAGAATCCCGACTAGTAACTTGGTGTCTTCATTTAAACTATCTTTGAATTAAGTGCACATAGAAACTTCTATTGGTACACATTCTCAAGCATACTTGCTAAGTCATACAAATTCTCTCTTATACTCGGCTACTGTCATACGACCTTGTTTCAATTCCAAAAATTCCTTGTGTTTCTTGTCGAGAAATCATTAGCTAACATACTTCTTCCTGAACTCTGTTTGAAAGAATTCCCAGTTTACATGATCCCTCGGTACTACACAATCAATGCATTTCACCATTGATATGCTGAGTCTTTTAGTAACGATACGGCACATTTTAGACATTCAACCGGTGTACAAGATAATTTATCGAAAACCCTCATCGTCTTTTCTAACCAAAATTCAGCTTTCTTTGGATCATCTTCGGCTGTACCACAGAACTCTTCAGCCCCATATTTTTTAATTTTATCAACTGGAGGCTTGCTTGTATGTATTTGATCCAAACCATAAGGAACTCCAGAAATCGATTGGGGTACGGGTGGGGTAGAGGCCGTTGTGCCAACGAGTTCATTCTCACAAACTCTATGAACCACTCAGACATCATCTGGAAGAAGGCTTCTTTAGCCTCACTCCCCGACCCTCAAGTACAAGCCTACTACCACTAGAAGTTACTTTATGAATGCAGGCTTACACGTTACTTTTAGCCTCATCAGAATCGGCTCGGTTGGATGACATCTTATCTATATAAAAACATAGTTTAATTTGAGTCAGGAGTTATCACACTATCACAAGTTATATAATGGCATGTATTTCTAGACTCCATACATGCTACGTTCAGTCTGAGAATTGATAAAACTATAGCTCTGATACCACTAAATGCAACACCCCTAACTCGTATCTGTTGTCAAATTAGGGTTACAAAGTATTATCAATTAACCAAAAATCATGTAACATAATATTGATCAATAACTTAAATATATCATAAACCATCCATATACAATCATATCGTCCCTAAATCAAGCACTTGAGGATCTAAAAATATCTTAGAAGTAAATCGGGAACAAATTGAAACAATTTGGAAAACTTAGGAAAAACATGCAAAATTTGTAAAATAGGGGTCACACGGTCGTGTGCCTCACAAGACTAAGACGCACGCCCTTGTCTCAAACCTTGTAACCTTTGAACTAGGGACACACGGCCGTGTACCAGCTCATGTCTTCAACCATGTAACTCTCTAGGTAAGGTCACATGGCCTGTCACACACCTGTGTACCAGGCCATATAACACTCTGAGTTTCCCCACACGCCCGTGTAACAGGCCGTGTGTTAGGCCGTGTAACTCACTGACTCGCAACCTAAGGAAATCATCAGATGACACATAACCGTGTCACCAGGTCGTGTGTCTCACACGGCTGAGTCACACATTCTTGCCTCAGGCTGTTTGGACCAAAATCTACCTAAAATCAAGCCATATCCAAGATCATTTCATACCCAAATATTTAAACCAAATATGCATACTTTCATAGCACCAAAACATCATCTAATCACACACAGGTTTGCATTTCAAGATCCTAATTCAACTAACAAATATGACATTCAAAGGCACCACAATCAACAACCAACATTACCTACCTAGTCATACCCATATGCCTAATTCCATGCATAACATTCTAGGCCATTTAGGTATTTAAACATTCCTCACTTAGCCATTTCCAAAGTATACAAAACATACCATAGCAAACCATTATCAAGCCATTATAACTTACCAAATGAACCTTAAATAAATGCACTTATAAGTGACCAAAATGACTTCCTTAAGCAAGCATAATAAGTGTATTAACAAACCATAAATATCCAAGCACAAACATACCAAGTTACCAATTTACATGTTCATAAAAAACTCCATTATAAACCATCCTATACATGCCATTATAAACCTTGGCCAAAATGAACAAAAACTACCGAATAGACTTCTAGATAGTGTAATACATCTCTGACGAGTTTCCAAACAAATCGAGCTTCTAAAAATCTATAAAACATAAGAAAGAAACTACGTAATTAATGAATGCTTAGTAAGCTTGTATAAACCAAACTTAACTTACCATATCAATTGCATAATATAAGCATAAGCATAAAATCAACCATAACCCTAAGCTTGACATAAGCCTAACAACAACATCAAGTTCACAAGTTAGTACCCTTGTTCTTATATATATGAAATCATCCATATGATATGCTATAGACACCCATTAAGTCCGAGCCCAATTGGAGGCCCATTTAATTTTTTTCTCTCTCTTGGGTTGTTCGAAGCCCAGCTAGTTTTGTTCTATTTGAGACCTTTATTTTTCTTCTTCTTTTTTTCTTCTTTCCTTTTTAGGTCTGTCAAAGGCCCAAATTATTATTATTATCATCACTACTACCATTATTATTAAATATCATTATAATCATTTTTTACAAATAAATAAGATTAGAAAATAATATATATACATGAAATGAAATGAAAGAAAAGAAAAAAGAGGCTCTTCATATTTTTGTTCTTAAAAGAAAAGAATAAAAAAAACAACTACACGCATTCTATTTCTTTTCTTTTCTTCTACGTTTCTTTTTTTGGCCATAGACATGTCACGAGGGACCGAGTTTTGGGCTCTAATGAAGGGGATGTCATCGGACCGTCGGTCCTCCTCCCCTAGGAGCCCCTAAAAATCCCCTTTTTTCCTCCCCTTTCTAAAATAAATGTTTCTTTTTTTAAAAAAAAAGACTTGATTTTGGGGAAAATTTTTATTTTTTTTAAAAATAGAAAGTTTAGATTTTGAAAAATAAAAAAAATTGTTTTTTTAGTAATTTTAAGGGAAAGCTTAAAATTTTAAAACAAAGTTTTAAATTTTTCCAACTATTTCAAAGTAAAAGCTTTAATCTTTAAGAAAAATAGTGTTTTTTTTAAATGGAAAAAGTTTAGATTTAAAAAAAATAAAAATCTGTGTTTTTTAGTCTTTTAGAGGAAAGTTTAAAATTTTAAAATAAAGTTTTGATTTTTTTTTCAACTATTTTGAAATAAATATTTGATTTTTAAGAAAATTAATAATTTTTTTAACAAAACTTTGATTTTGCAAAAAACAATTTCAGCCACCGAACGTAGCGGCTCCACCACCGAAGGCCGGAGAGCCGTTAGCCACTACCAACATAAGAGGAAGTGAAAGAGGTTTTTTTTTATTTTTTTGAAAAAAAAAATGAGGTTAAAATGAAAGAATGAATAATTTTTTTCCGTTATAGTTGCTAAAAATGGGTAAGTTATTTCCACCCCCTTACTTTTTAAAATTATAAAAAATACCTCTATTTTACAATACCGCCCTCACTCCCTGACTTATTTACACCCGTGACCCTTTTGCTTATTCAAAAATTTGATTTAATCCGAAATTTCAAAATTAAGAGCAAATCAATTGCTACATCAGTCCTCAGTCTTCCACATTTTTTATCTTTTAGTCCCAAAATCAAGGTATGTCATTTTGTTTCCATCTTTAATAAATTATTTACACTTATATCTTCCCTTTCATTTGCATTTATATCTTGTATATTTAATGTCAATTATGCACTTTATTTTAATGTTTTATATTTATTCACACTTATATAATTTTTATTTATTTATTCTTATTTTGTCTTTATTCATTTTTATGTCTATTTATATTTATGTTTTTTTTTTTACACATTCCCCTTACATACATTTTAATATTGGTTATTTATGTTATTTTGATTCTTTTATTGTATTATGAATAAGGTATATTATTGTTATTATTATCATCATCATGTCAATGTCTTATTTACTTCATTTATTTAAATTTTCTTTTTTATTATTGTCATTTCTGAAAGAGTTTTAACTTTTCATTAACTTTAGCCAATTTAATTAATTTTCCTATTTTATTACTATTCATTTTAAAAGAGGGAACTTTAGGTCATTTTTCCATCCTATAATTGTTGACATAAAGTTAGTTAAGTAAGTGTTACATTTTAATGAAACCATAAGGTTTTTACATTCAGATTTAGGTTAGTCTTTAAGATCTTGTCTACCATTTATCCTAGAAAAATTATAAATAATATGTAAGATATTTTTTAAGGTTTTAAACTAATTTTAAATATCGTATAGGACTAGAATCTTAAATTAATATGTAAATATTCTTTAGGGCTTTATTCAAGATTAAATCTAGAGATTTTTGTAGGTGAATTGTAAATCATGAGTAGGTCTTTCTAAGTATTTTATTTTAGAAATTTTTTTAAGAAAGGTAATAAATGTTATTTAAAATATATTATTTTAGAATTTTGATGAATTTAAACTTTAGATCAAGAATTTTAAAGTAAGATAAATCACAAACTCGGCATAGGATACTTTCATAAGATCTTGATAGGTTCAGCGTTATTAATTAAATCTTAAAAATAATAATAATATAGTGAATAAGTTGTAGATGGATTTTAATATTTCTCTTAATTTATTGGTAATTTCTAGGGTTTTTTTTTTAGAATTCTAAGATAGAATTAATTGTAGGAATTGGAGATATTTTACTAGAATTATTTAGGTATCCTTTAAGGTTCCCATCAAAAGTAAAAATCTCTAATTTAAGTTTCAAATTAGATAAGATTGGTGAACACATCTTAATCGAGTTACAAGTAAACCGAAGACATTTTCTTTAGAGTTTTTATTTAAGAATTTCATAAGATTTTAGCCTAGATTAATACATTAATATGCTTAAATAAAAAAAACCTAGCTCCTAAGACCCCGTGGGACTATCCCCGGATAGGCGTTGTGGGGGTGCCAAAACCTTCCGCACACGTAACTGTACTCTCGAACCCGAAATTTGGTGATGAGATCTAGTCTAGACTTTTAGGATTTTTCGTGGTATTAATTCTAGACTTTTTCGTGGCTAACCAACCTAGCCCTAGTTGGTTAGTGGCTTCTCTACGTTAATTTAGGCCATTCGTGTCTAAATTCACTTACTAGGCCCCCGTACCCTTATGCAGGCAACGTTATGATAGATTTGCAACTCTATTAGGGATGTTAGTGAGTCGACTTACTTAGGTTTGAGAGTTAGGTTTTTTAGTATTTGTGCATATTAGCTTTATTTATTCGTGCATTAATTTATTTAATTGTCTAATATTGTTTTAAATTGTTGAATATGTGTTAAATATTGATTTATTTATTCATTTCATTTGCTCATCTTATTTTGATATGTATTCTAATGTGTTTGTTTATTCTTTTATCGATGAAATTGATTAATGCGTATGTCGACTCTACCGTCGTGGGGCGGCTATAATTGTCAGTCATGTTGCATCTTACTTTCGGTCCTACGCTCAGGCCCATCCTGTTTAGGAGGAGTAGCCTTAGGCTTTCGTGTGACTATATGTCACTGCATAAGTTTAAGGATGCTCCGTGGTTAAGATGGACATAGATGTTCGTGTAGCAAATGCTACCGTGTACACTATGGAAGTCTTACCACCCAAAGGCCAACCCTTTTTGAAGGGGAATGCATCATTATAGATGTCGTATTTAAGCCTTAGGTTCCCCGTGCATTAGAGTCAGCCGTAAGCCAATATGTAATAACCATTTTAAATTTCAAGCCTAAGCATAAGATTCATACCTTACCCTCATAATAATACCCTATAGGACCTCATGAGCATTTATTCGTATGTTTTGTGTTTGATTTTATTTTTCACAATGCTTTTTTTATTTAATTTTGCATTTTTTTCATTTGACTTTGTTGTTATTTTTATTGACTTTGTTTTTCTCGTGTCTGTGTCTTTCCATGGCATAATTCATGCATCATTTAAATACTTGGGCACAGTGTTGCATCTATATTCGAAATGAACACACTCCAAGAAGATTCAGTTGTTCGGCATTGGGTAGAAAATATAGCGATAATAACGAGAATGTCAGAGGATATTCAGAGTAGAGAAGGTGATTGCCAGATAGCTAGTTTTGACTCGAGCCTACCTCAGATAGTCCGCATGGACTGTAAGAGGAGTCGCGAAGATGAGTTAAAGGGAATATGGCAATCATGGGACGAGGCTAAGAAAATGCACTTTCGAGAAAAGCATGGCGATGTAGCACAACTTCTATTCGTTAAACCGGATGATTCCCTGTTGAAGGCTATAGTACATTTTCGGGATCCCACTTATAGGTGTTTTACGTTTAATGAAGTGGATATGGTACCGACTATCGAGGAATATTCTACCCTTCTCCACTATGACTTTAAAGATCCGCTCAGGATATATTGGAAGTGGAACGTAAATTTCTGGGGTCCTTTAGCCAATTTGACGGGGTTAACTATAGATACGGTGAAAGCCAGCGATGATAGACATTTGTCACTGTTAGCATTTGCCGTATATGGGTTGATTGTTTGCCAGAAGCTCTAGGATATGTGAGTGTGGAGCTAGTTGACTTTCTATTTTAGATTGAAAAGAGAGGTGAATCCTGCTCCAGCATTCTTAGCTAAAACCATCATTTCACTCAATTTCATCAGACGAAAAGGAGACAGGCGTTTCTTAGGATGCGCACAGTTGTTGTTCGTATGGATGAAAAGCCATTTTAGGTGCCTCTATAAGCGTTTTCGTCAGGTGTATGTTCCTTCAACCAGGCGTATAGAGGAATTTCTAGAAAGTGAGTGGCCTCCAAATCATTCAATTGAGGAGAGGGTTCAAAACCTTAGTACATTGACATACTAAGAAATAGAATGGAGGGCTCCATGGATGATTCGGAGCACTATACTCGTCTGCTGCGATGGTCATTTATGGGTTCCCTTAATTGGCATATGAGGAGCCATCAGTTATTCCTCATTGATGGTTTTGAGCCAATACGGGTATGATCAATGTTTACCTGCTACAGCTGGTTTAAACAGGGTGGAAGTTTCGGTTTAAGACTTGGGATTTTGGAAGAAATTGGAAGAGGTCCAAATTAAGTAGGTTCAAACCTTGAGCTTGCAATCAAGAACCTTTTTCAACTATTTCCCCTCGAAAACGTATATCTAGTGGCGCCTAAAAAGAAGCAAAATCTCTATGTCAGCGCAATTCAAGGGAAAGAGGAAGGTCCTAGATGATGTAGTTGAGCTAACAAAAAAGATACGTGATTTAGAGATGCATCTGAGGGGAAAAGATGAAGAGATTAGGCGAGAAAGAGAGCAACATCAAGCATATGTAAAGGAAAAGGAGGAAGAAATCATGAGACAACGACAACAACACCAATTAAACATGAAGGGAAGAGCGGAAGAACTAAGAAAACAGTTAGAATGATGTCAACGAGAAAGATCTGACTTGTTCGCTAAGATTTAAAGGTTGGAGGTGGATCCGAGTATGCGGTCTAATGAACTCCAAAAAGCGTGAGAACAAGAGTAAACTTGGAGGAGGGTGCCTAATGAGAAAACTGCCAAAATTGAGGTGCTAGAGAAGGAAATTTGTCGTCTGACTAAAGAATTAAAGACAAAAGAAGAGCAAAACAAAAAGGTGATGAAAGAATATATGGAGTTGGCGGAGCATTTTATCACGGTGGAACAAATGGCAGTAAGTCGACAATAGGTGTTTGTAACAATGCACAGGAAAGGTCAGGTTTTCGCTTAGCAAGCCAAAGACATATGTGAACAGATTGAAGAACTCAAAAAATAATCTACCCCTTTTGCGACTAGGAAAGAGCCTACAATAAAACTTTTAAAGGTGGCTCAAGCACATTACCAAAAGTTCATCAAGCTCATAAGGAGGAAGAAGAAGAACGGCAAGTAGAGATTTGCCCTATGGCAATAGGATCGATTAGGATTTTCTTTAAGTATGGATGAAAAATGAAAAAAGCTTTGTAAGCTGAACAAGTTTTCAAACCTTCTATGAAAGGAAATGTTTATATTCGAGTATATTTACGACAATGTGCCCCAATTTCAATCATTCATCCATTCATCCATTTGTTCACTCATTCACTCATTTGTTTATTCAGAAAAATTATTTTAAAAAAATAAAAGAATAACATTTTTTTATGAAAAATCCAAATAATTTTATAACTTTAGAAATAAATTTCATTTGAAAAAGGACCAATGATAGCTCAATGGTATAACAACCACTCAAAAACCAAAGAGATGACGGAAGAAGAATTAGAATGATGGCCAAACTGCAGGAATAGATGAAAAGGATGATGGAAATGATGACTACAATGGTCAAAGGCAAGGCTAAGATAGGAGAATGAAGTGGCACTTTGAACAATCTAATCCGTTTTTACAGTGATACAGGGGTATATCATGAAGATTTACCACTTCAAGTGCCAGGTGTGACCATTCAAATCCCAAGAGTAAATGAGTTGCCTACAAGCGAGGAGCCGAGAGAAGTGGATAAGGAAAAGTCGATTATGGATGAAGAAGCTCATAAATTCAGCCTAATTGAAGATCGTTTGAAAGCCATTGAAGGATTAGACACCTTCGGATCTGTAGAAGTAGAAAGCTAGTGTCTGGTACCCAATATGGTTGTCCTATAAAATTCAAAGGTCCTGACTTTGAAAAATAAAATGGTAGCAGTTGCCCCATTACTTACATCGCCATGTACTGTAGGAAAATGGTTGCTTACTCCAAAGATGAGAAACTACTAATGCACATATTTCAAGAGAGTCTGATCGGATCTAGGGCTCGTTGGTATGTAAAATTGGACAGGAGCCGAATTCGAACTTGAGGAAAGCTCGTACGGGCATTTATTGCTTAATAAACATATTGTAGACATGGCCCCGGACCATCTAACTCTACAGAACATGCAAAGGAAGTAAAATGAGAGCTTTAAGGAATACGCACAACGATGGAGGGAGCTGGCATTACAAGTATAGCCCCCGCTCACAGAAAAGGAGACCACTATTCTGTTTGTTAGTATGCTAAAAGACATATACTACGACAAGATGATAGGAAATGCCTCTAAGAACTTCATGGATATGGTATTATCTAGAGAAATGATAGAGAATGCATTGAAGTAGGGAAAAATAGATGACCCTTTGAGCATGAAGAG
The DNA here is from genome assembly GCA_025698465.1 of Gossypium longicalyx. Taxonomy (NCBI): domain Eukaryota; kingdom Viridiplantae; phylum Streptophyta; class Magnoliopsida; order Malvales; family Malvaceae; genus Gossypium; species Gossypium longicalyx. The sequence goes on along the minus strand of CM046996.1, from coordinate 43,075,083 downwards.
AGGTGTCGTTGGGAAGAAAAAGGAAGCAGAAACGTAAATAATCGCACTGGGCGGATACCCATACTCTTACTTTCCATACCCGAGCCCAATACCTCCACGCCCCAAATACCCTACTGTAAATGCTACCAATACTTCACCGTTTATGTATCGTCCACCTGTACCCGTTACAAATCCCCCCATGTTCACTATGCCAACCCGGTTCCCACAGACCCAAGCTCCAGTAAGACTGGTACGGGAGAGGCCTGTGTTTGATCCAATTCCCATCTCCTACACGGAACCTTTTCGACTCTAGTGCAAAGGCACCTCGTTGTACCTACACACAAAGAACCAATGCAACTGCCATTTCCAAAGTGGTATGATGCCAACGCTCGATGTGAGTATCACTCTAATAATCCAGGTCATACCATCGAGAATTGCTTAGCGTTAAAATATAAGGTGCAAGATCTTATAAGGGCAGGAAAGAAAAATTTCTAGAAAGAGAATACACTAGATGTTAACACAATTCTGTTACCAAACCACAATTGAACAGTTAATGCTATAACTAAAGAAAAGAGCCTTCAAAGGAGAAAAGTGGAAGAAATCACAACCCCACTTGAACAACTTTTCGACATCTTAAGAAAGTCAAATCTAATTCACGCCCAGCCACCCAGGTCTGTAATGGGAATTGATATGGATCAAATCTAAAAATTCCACCAAGGAGCTTGACGACACTCTATCCAAGTTTGCCCAATGTTTAGGGAACATATACAGTGTCTCTTGGATTCTTTCTAACTACAGATACGGGAGGGTGTTAAGACCAATGAGATAAATATGTTAGTTGCAAAACCTATCACCACCGTATATGGAAAGAAAACCCCTATTGAAAAAGAGTCTACCTTAAAGGCCATACAGGATGATGTGTTGGTCATCAAGGTTCTCGGCCTTTTTAAGTATGGAGATGACCAATGAGTTTCTTGGAGATATGATTATGAGGTGTTTGGATTTGATGCCTCCAACATCTCAAAACTCAGTGGCATAACTCGAAGTGGGTGTTGTTACAAGCCAAACACAGTAGCGAAAGAACTTCATGGTAAGGAAGTGATTTTAGAAAATCAATCAGAAATTGGTGATAAATAAGTTGATAAGGAAACAAGAGAGAACCAAAAGGGAGAAGTCAAGAATGATGAAGTTAATGAATTTTTGCTTCTGATAAAGCATAGCGAGTATAGTGTGGTCAGGTAGTTGAACAAAACACTAGCAAGAAATCTTTACTATCATTTCTTTTAAACTCGAAGCCACATGGGGAGTCCCTTGTACGAGTTCTAAAAAAAACTTATGTCGCTCACAACGTGTCAGTGGATAATGTCAATCACTTAGCATGGAGCATTTTGGCCCCAAATTACATATCTTTCAATGATGATGAAACACGCTCGGATGGAAGAGGAAGTACCAAGGGTCTACACATCTCAGTAAAGTGTAAAGCCTATTCTGTGGCTAGGGTCTTAATCGAAAATGGGTCATCGATCAATGTCCTACCTTTGTCAACATTGTCTAAGCAGCCCGTGGACACCTCTTACATGTTATCGAGCCCTTTAGTGGTGCAAGCTTTTGATGGCACCAAAAGAAGTGTGATTGGCGATTCTCTTGTTGGTAAGAGCCATTAATTTCCTTATTCACTTTCATGTGATGGATATAACGCCTTCTTACAGTATGCTGTTGGGACCCCTTGGATTTATTCGGCTGGTGTGGTACCATCGTCCTTGCACCAATGATTGAAATTTGTAGTCGATCAGAATTTGTGCATTGTGTGTGGCGAAGAGGAGCTGTTGGTAGCTAGCTTGCCAAATTCTCCTTTTATAAAAGTGGATAATGATGCAATAGAGAGTTCTTTCCAAACCTTTAAGGTGGCCACTACATCTTATATAGCAAAGGGAATGCACGCCCCTAAGCCTCATGTGCCACGAACAATGAACATGTTATTTGCCCAAATAGTAGGGAAGGGTTGGCAAATCCACTTAGGTTTTGGAAAATACTTATAAGGTATCTTAAAACCTATTTTTTTTCCCACTCAGAAGGATACAAGAAGGTTAGGATATAAGCCTACGATAGAGGATGTCGAAAGGCTGTGTAAAGAGCGAAGAGCGAAACGGTTGGCCCTCATGGCTGGAAAGAAGGTAGTGGAACCTCCTTTTATTTGTCCTCCACTATCTGAGACCTTTTACTTAGTGGGATTTGAGCACCAAGAAATGCCCCTGATCAAGTTAATGATTAATGGGGATATAGTGGATCTAAACATGATTTGCGATAGGGTACCGATGTCAAGAGACTCAGTTCGCTACTACCCTTCCACCTTAGACAACTGGCAGCTTATATCATTACCTGTTATCCTTGAGTTCTCTGAGATGTAATCATTTTTAAGAGTTTTTATGTCAAATTTTAATATTGTTCAGTTAATTTAATTTCCTTCAAAAATCCATGTAAAACTATTTTCTCTTTAATGAAATTAGATTTAGATCATGTCCCTAATCACTTTTATTCATTCAATCGTTTTCATTCATATACCAATATACATACTCATAATTATTTCAGGGATACACCTCATGAATTGATAAATGATCCAAATGACATCTTTGAATCAAATTATTATAATCATGTTCACTATAACGATCATGGGATGGAAGAGGAGGAAGTTGTACCAGATGAGTTTTTAAGGCTAGTTGAACAAGAAAAGAAGCTTATAGAACCCTACTTGGAAGGAACAAATTTAATCAATCTGGGTGATGATGAGGTAATAAAGGAAATTAGGATTGGAGCCACTCTTATGCAAGAGCAAAGTCAATTGTTGAAGGATCTACTTGTTGAGTTCTCAGATGTGTTTGCATGGTCATACCAAGATATGTCGGGTTTGGACACCAATATCGTGGAACACAGGCTACCTTTGTCACACACGTTTGAGTTACACGCCCGTGTCTCAGGTCGTATGGACATGAAATTGGCCAAAATCAACCTATTTCCAACCTCAAATTATGCAACCACCTAAAAGCGTTTTGTGCACCTAATCAAGGCATCAAAACATGATCAAAACCTACATGAAATGACCAATTCAATAGTCCAATATCATTCAACCAATATGCCATACAAGGCACCTCAAATGAAAATATTCAAACTTACCTAAACATGAATACTTTATCATATTTCAAACATACAAAACTAGTTCAATAACACCTCAAAACATACCATATCTTGGCCATATTGAAACCAATTCATCACATACCATTTTGGCCATTCAAACATGCATCAGAAGTACCTAAAATGACATAGTTGGCAAACATTAAAAGATACCAAATCCAAACAACTTATACATGCCATAATCATCAACTAACATTCAACTAAGTACCAACACAAGTCCACCTATACATGCCATTATAACCTTGGCCAAAACATTAAAAACTACCAATATATTCACTGGATAGTGTGATAGATCTCCAACGAGCTTCCAAACCATCAAGCTTCTGGTTATCTATAAAACATAGGAAAGAAAACTACGTAAGCACACAATGTTTAGTAAGTTTGTAAAACATGAACATAACTTACCATTTCAATACATAACATTAAGATTAAGCATAATATAATCCAACCACAAGCTTAGCATAAGCCTAAGCACCATCAACAACAGATCTTAGTGCATTCAAACATAATTTACTTGAATTTACATAAGGTAAGCCATTATACATGAACATGCTTCATTTGAATTCTTCATTTTCATTAACATAAGCATACTTCCATTGAAGCTTACCATTTCAATCCTTTTTAGATTGACATGATATTGTTCATTTGAACACTTACCGATCCTTTCCTTTTCATGCTCGTTTAACCAATTAGAATATCATCAGATACTCGAGAAAGCTCACACAAAGTGTGCTAAACATATAACCATAACCTTTCTTTTACATCATTGCTTACACGAGCTGTGAAATAGACTTGCTCACACGAGCTGTGGGTCAAAATGTAAGCTACACAATGCTGCTCATATGAGCTATGGAGTATCTACAACAATCGTAGGACCTCAACCATCGGTTTACATTCAAGACCAGCACCCGAAACATGAAAACCCTAATGACATGTCATTTGTATCTTACAAATTCCTAATGTTCAAACAGGGCTCGATAACCATTATGGCATTGTTGGATATTCATCATTCAATTATATGACAATTAACTTAATAACATATAATGGAAAATAGCATTAGAAACGATACTTATTCATACGAACTTACCTCGACGATTAGAGTGTAAAAACGAAGTTGATTAATCTGAAACTTTAGCTTTTCCCCGATCTAAATTTGTATGAGGTCTATCTTGATCCAAATAGACAAATTCAATCCATTTAATACGTCTATTATTCAATTCAGTTCATATTTCATATTTTTGAAAAATTACTATTTTCCCCTGACATTTTAACTTTTTACAATTTAATCCTTAAGCTCATAAATTAAAATTTAAATAATTTCATCCTTTTCTCATGCTAGCCAAATTCTCTAAGGACCTAAATCAATCGATACAAATCATCATTTCATAATTTTACGATGAAATTTTACCTTTTTAACAAATAAGCCCCTAAATGTTATTTTCATCAAAAATCACTTTACAAAACTTGTTTATTTATTAACAAGATGTAACACCCTATACCCGTAACCCACGCCGAGGCGAAGTACAAAGCATTACCTAACTACCTAACTTGATCTCATGCATACAAACAATCTCAAGTCATCGAGACTCGGTCCAAATTAAAACTTTTCAATTTCTACTTAAACTTCTTATTATAGGCCTACGAGCCCCAAATCGACAGTTGAAAACTATTCGGGACCATTCCGGGTCCTTAAACCAACCTCAAGAAATTTTCCTTTACAATAGGGCACACGCCCGTATGGGAAGGTAACACGCCCGTGTCTTCCCCTCGTGTGGAATTTATTCTAAATGCACACCTACATGGGTTTTTACACAGCCTGGCGTGTCCTTGGCCCGTGTCCTTCACACGGCCATGACACGCCCGTGTCCCAGCCTGTGTATAAAAACATAGACATTCAGTTTCTGACGTCAGCAACACCAAAATGTCACACAGCTAAGGTATAAGCCCATGTGCTAGGCCGTGTTCCTTACATGGCTGAGACACACGGTCGTGTCTCTGCCCGTGTGTTTACTATCATGCATACTGATTTGAAAATTTTACGTGTAGGGAACACACGGCTGGACCACACGCCTATAGGGCTGGCCATGTGTCACACACAGCCTAGACACGTGCTCGTGTACCCACCCGTGTAGACAATATAAGGCTATTTACCAAGCCCCATTGCCACCCTTACATATGTAATTCCATACAAAAACCAACCAATATCAAACAAGCATAATTTCCATAATCAAATCAGCCACGATAGACATTCATTCAACCATAATAATGCATCTTTCATAATTTCAAAATGAAGGTTAATCATCATTCAAGAATTACTACAAATTGAAAGAGTTCCCAACCTAAGCCAACACATATGGCCAATCCTTAATGACGCAAAATAGTAAAGTCTAAGCCCTATACATGCCATATTCAAAAATATAAATCCAACTATACCAAAAGCTTCGGTTAATAGTGTGATCGATCTCTGATTTTTGGTGACCCTTGAGCTAGTTAGGCGGCACTGTAAGGAAATGGAAAGGACAGGGAGTAAGCATAAAAGCTTAGTAAGTTACATATAAGTAAGTATACAATAACAGTTTATCGATAATCAACAGGTTCATGACACCAAGGTCGGCATAAGCATAACTTATTCACTACCATCCATACAAGTCACATATTACATACTGAGCTCAAATCTTATACGTACCAATTAGGTACTTGTACCACTCACAACACGGTTATACTTTTCTCATTAGCTTAAGAACATAACTTTCACCGTTAAACCATTTGGAATACTTCAGGATATTACATAAGCCTCAAGCATAGGGTGAGATGCCGATGCCATGTCCTAGACACGGTCTTATACTGACTCATATCTCAAGTCGATGCCATGTCCCAGACATGGTCTTACACTGACTATCATCTCGTAATCGATGCATGTCCCAGACATGTCTTACACTGGCTTACATCTCGAGGCCGATGCATGTCCCAAACATGTCTTACACTAGCTCTCATCTCAATGTCGATGCCATGTCCCAGACATGGTCTTACACTGGCTCTCATAATGTGGCCGATGCATGTCTCAGACATGTCTTACACTAGCCAACAATAACCCATATGTCATGGCATGAATATCCGATTTATTTCCTAGGTTCCAAACGGAAACTGTACTATCTCTATTATCATCATACGTTCTCAATTCCACAATCAAGCAATTTGTGCTATATAAATTCAAATACAATTCAACACATACATTAGCAATGTAGTTGTATTATTTACATACAACTTACCTCGGATTACAAAATGTGGTGACTAGTCGGTTTAGTCAATTTTGCTTGGCTTTCCCTCGATCTAGGTTTGGACTCGGTATTTCTTTATCTATAATAAAAAAATACACTTATTAAGTCATTTTATCAACCTAAGTACTCGACAATTCACAATTGGGCTAAATGACCATTTTTCCCCTAGACTTTTACAAAATAACCATTTTACCCCTCGGCCCAAAAATCGATTTTTATTGAATTTCTTTATTTTTCAAGACTAGCCGAACCTCTTTGACTCTTATAGAAACTCTAAATTCCCACTATTTTCCACATGTATCATCTATTTCACAACTTATGCACATTAGTCCTATTAGGTGTTTTCATGCTAACACCTTTCAAAAAAGTTGTTTATAAGACACCCAATACTCATTTCTTCCATAAAATTTTAGAAAACACCCTAAATGCTCTCATGGAAAAACCCTAGACTTTCAACCATTATGCAAGATAGTCCTCTCCTTTGAAAGCTCATGCTTCAAGGGTTTAAAAAATGCAAAAGTCATCAACAAAGGGTATGGAAATCACTTACTTGTGAGTGCTTCAAGTTGCTAAAAATTTTGAAGTTCCAAACCCTCAAAAATGGCTGAAAATTGGTTGAGGAAGAAGATGTAATAGGAATGATATCATCTTTCTTTATTTTATTTCCTTTTTAGTCAAATAGGCCACCCAATTTCCACCTAACTTTGACAATTGTCTCATCTTTGTCTCTTGGTCAGCTATGCTATCATAATAGGGCCTAATTGCCCTTTAAAGACCCCCAATTTTTATTCTCTAGCTATTTAACACCTTTAGCTATCAAATTAAGACTTTTGCACTTTATGCGATATAGTCCTTTTTCGCAATTGGGTTCACAAACGTTAAAATTAGCTCACTAAAATTTTAATGCACTATTTTAAACATGCTATGGATCTTTTTAAATAATAAAATATTTTCTCTGTCTTCGGATTTGTGATCTTGAGACTACTATATCGACTAGCCCCAAAATTAGGCTGTTACATTTCTCCCTCCTCAGGGATTTTCGTCCTCGAAAATCTTACCAGTGAATAAGTTCGAGTATTGATCTCTCATAGTCTCCTCAGGTATCCATGTGGCTTCCTTGACTCCATGTCTATGCCACAAAACTTTCACAAGTGCTATACTCTTATTTCTCAACTGTTTGGCTTCTCGAGCTAAAATCTTGACCGGCTCTTCACCATAAGTCACGTCCAGATGAATCTCAACCTCTGACGGCGTAATCACATGCAAAGGGCCTGATCTATATCGATGTAGCATGGACACATGAAACACGTCGTGAATCCTTTCCAATTCTGGTGGCAAATCCAATCGATAGACAACTGGCCCTATTTTCTCAGTAACTATATAAGGTCCTATGAAATGAGGACTCAACTTGCCTTTTCTACCAAATCTGAGGATTTTCCTCCACGGAGATACTTTCAAAAATACTTCATCACCGACTTGAAACTCAATTTCCTTTCGTTTCAAATTCGCGTAGGATTTTTGTCTATCCAAGGCGGCCTTCAAGCAGCCACGAATCACTCTAACTTTCTCTTCAGTCTCTTTGACTAAATCGATCCCGTGAATCTGACCCTCTCTAAGCTCGGTCTAATATAAGGGTGTTCGACACTTTTGCCTATACAAAGCCTCATAAGGTGCCATTTTCAGACTTGTCTGATAGCTATTATTATTGGTGAATTCAACTAGCGGTAGATACTTTTCCCAACTGCCTTGGAACTCAAGGACGCAACACCGTAACATGTCCTCTAATATCTAAATTACTCTCTCTGACTGGCCGTCTGTTTGTGGATGGAAAGCTGTGCTAAAACTCAACTTTGTTCCCAAAGCCTCTTATAATTTTTTTCCAAAACCTCGAGGTAAATCTTGGGTCTCTATCTGAGATAATCAATATGGGTACCCCGTGTAGTCTCACAATCTTGAAAATGTAGAAGTTAGCTAATCTCTCAAGAAAGTAGTTGGTACGCATAGGTATGAAGTGTGCCGACTTTGTTAGCCTATCCACAACAACCCAAACAATATCTTTTTTCTTTGGGGTTACCTGCAAACCCGTCACAAAATTCATAGTGATCTGATCCCACTTCCACTCGGGGACTATGATAGGCAGAAGTAGACCTGAAGGTTTTTGGTGTTCAGCCTTCACTTGCTGACTCACTAGGCACTTAGACACAAACTCTGAAGTGTCTCTTTTCATACCCGACCATCAATACATTTTCTTAAGGTCGCTGTACATTTTCACGCTCCCCAGGTGGACGGACAAACAACCACTATATGCCTCTCTCGGAATCTTCTGAATAAGCTCATTGTCCTTGGGTACACAAACTCTATCTTTGAACATTATACATCCATCAGTAATAATATGAAAATCTGATTTAACTCCCGACTCACATTGGGTTCTCTTGGCTTGCAATTTCTCATCACTTTTTTGAGCTTCACAGATCTCTTAAAGAAACGTCGATCTAGCTCCCAACTCTGCTAGAATTGAACCATCTTCAGACAGGGCCAAATTGGCGTTCATTGCTCTCAATGCAATAACGATTTTCTACTCAATGCATCAGCAACCACGTTCGCCTTTCCCGGATGGTAATCTAGTACCAACTCGTAATCCTTTAACAACTCTAACCATCGGCGTTGCTGCAAATTCAACTCCTTTTGAGTCATCAAATACTTTAAGCTCTTATGGTCAGTGAATACCCAACATTTCTCGCCATATAAATGGTGTCTCCAAATTTTCAATGCAAATACGATGGCAACCACCTCTAAATCATGCCTCAGGTAGTTCTTCTTATGTGGCTTCAGTTGCCTAGAAGATAGGCTATGACCTTACCTTCTTGCATAAGCACACACCCCAAACCATTTAAGGATGCATCACTATATATCACAAACTCCTTACCCGACTCTGGCTGTACTAACACCGGGGCTTCGGTCAGTATAGCCTTCAGTTTCTTAAAACTTTGTTGACACTTTTCTGTCCTTTCAAACTTGACATCTTTTTGCAATAGTCTTGTCATCGGCATAGCTGTCACAGAGAATCCGTTTACAAACCATTTGTAATATCCGGCCAAACCCAAAAAGCTTCGAATCTCAGATACATTCTTCGATGGTTTCCACTCAACAATAGCCGAAATCTTACTTGGGTCAACTCTAATCCCATCACCCGACACAATGTGTCCTAAAAATCTGACCTTCTTAAGCCAAAATTCATTCTTACTGAACTTGGCGTACAATTTCTTGTCTCTTAAGGTCTGTAACACAGTTCTCAAATGTTTCACGTGCTCAACCTCATCACGTGAGTAAATCAATATGTCATCAATAAAGACCACTACGAACTTATCCAAATATGGACGAAATATGCGGTTCATCAAATTCATAAACACCGTCAGGGCATTAGTTAAACCAAAAGGCAAGAAAAGAAACTCATAATGCCTGCACCTCATTTGAAAAGCAGTCTTCGGTACATCTTGCTCTTTAACCCTTAGCTGATAGTATCCTGATCTCAGGTCAATCTTGGAAAATACAGTGGCTCCCTTTAACTGATCAAACAGGTTGTCGATCCTTGCCAAAGGATACTTGTTCTTCACTGTTACCTTATTGAGCTGTCAATAGTCTATACATAACCTCATCGACTCGTCTTTCTTTTTCACAAACAATATTGGTGCACCCCACGGTGAATAACTAGATCTCGCAAAACCTTTATATGTTAACTCTTGCAACTGTACCTTCAACTCTTTCAGCTCTGTCGGGGCCATTCTATACAGAGTAATAGAAACGGGTGCCGTGCCCAGTACCAACTCGATTCCAAACTCAATTTCCCTCTCTGGAGGTAATCTGGGTAATTCTTCTAGAAACACATCTATAAACTCACAAACCACTGGTACTGATTCTATCTTCAACTTAGACACTTGAGTATTCAACACAAAAGCTAGATAAGCCTCAAATATTTCTCAGCTGACATAGACGATATCACTACAGATAATTTATTCAGTTCATTTGGTCCAACCCGAAGGACATTCCCATCTTCATATTTCAACTCAATAACTTTTTTTCCACAATCCACTACAACACTATGAGCAGTCAATCCATCCATCCCAATGATTACATCAAATTCATTGAATGGCAATAACATCAAGTTAGCCAGAAAACAATGACCCCTAATTGACAAAGGACAATCTCTGTACACTTTATCAACTAGCACATATCTGCCTAAAGGATTGGACACTTTTATTACAAATTCAATAGACTCTACTAGCATGCTCATACGAGGTATCAATTCCATACAAATATAGGAGTGGGTTGACCCTGGGTCAATTAAAGCAACAACAGATATTTCATGAATAGAAAAGGTAACCGTAATCACGTAAGGAGACTCTACCTCTTCACGGGCACGAATAGCGTAAGTCCTTGCAGGCGCTCTGCCCTCGGACCTCACTGTAGCATCCCTTGGTGCACCTCTGCTAGTAGTCTCATTTCCAGGGTTCTTTTGTGGTCTACCCCTCAATGGGGCACTATTTGTATTCACTTCTTGCTTTTTCTCTCCTTCTTCCATTTCGGGGCAGTTTCGAATGAAGTGGTCCAATGACCCATACTTGAAACACCCTCTTTCTTTACCTCGGCACTCACTGAAATGACATCTGCCACATTACACACACTCTGGCCTATTTGGCCGAGCACTACTACACTTGCAACAGAAGCGGTCTGAGCTCTAGAAGTTGCATTCTGCCTGTTCTTATTTCTATTCGAAAACCCCACCGAAGCATTTGATCGGGTAGTGAATTCCTTCAATCTCTTAGATGAGGACTGATGTGATTTCCCCAACTGTCTCTTCTTGGCATCTCGCGACTTAATAGCCGCTTTCCTCCTCTCTTTTACTAGCTCCTCTGCCTTACGTGCTCTCTCAACGAGTACTACAAATTCTCCCAATTTTAGGATGCCAACAAATACTCGGTTATCTTCATTAAGACCACCTCAAACCTCTTACACATAATGGATTCTATAGACACGCACTCCCGTGCATATTTATTGAGCCTCACAAATTCACGCTCATATTCCGTCACCGACATTCGGCCTTACTTTAACTCTAGGAATTCCTTCCTCTTTTGACTTATGAATCTTTGGCTAATATATTTTTTTCAAAATTCTTCCTAGAAAAACTCCCATGTGATTCTCTCTCGGTACAATGGACACGAGAGTATTCCACTACTGATACGCTGAATCCTAAAGGAGTGACACTGTACACTTCACGCACTCTTCAAATGTGCATGATAGTTCATTGAATACCCTAATGGTATTCTCTAACCAAAACTCTACTCTTTTTGGGTCATCATCTATACTAGCCCGAAATTCCTCAGCCCCTTGTTTTCGAATCTTATCCACTGGAGGTTTCTCCCTCCTATACATGTTTGCGCCTTACAGAGTTACCAGGGCATACTGAGGGAACGAAAGAGGTGGGGGAGGTGGAGTGTTCGAATTCCCACGAACAAACCCCGTGTACCAAGCGTCCATCATACGAAGGTAGGCTTCTCTAGCCCCTTCTCCTTAACCCATGGTTACGGGCTCATTCTCTACTGGTGCGGTCCTTTCAGCGGGAGCCGGCGTATTACTTTCCACGTCATCCGCCGTGACTCTCTCAAGATCCATTACTAAATAAAAACATAATTTATAATCGTCAGAAATCGTCACAATATCAACATACAGTTATGGCATGTATAGCTAGACTCGTACTCTCACTAGGTTAGTCCTAGAACTGACTAAATTATAGCTCTGATACCACTAAATGTAACACCCTATACCCGTAACCCACGCCGGGGCAGAGTACAAAGAATTTCCTAACTTGATCTCATGCATACAACCAATCTCAAGTCACCGAGACTCGGTCTAAATTAAAACTTTTTCAATTTCTACTTAAACTTGGGCCTACGAGCCCCAAATCGATAGTTAAAAACTATTCGGGACCATTTCGGGTCCTTAAACCAACCTCAAGAAATTTGCCTTTACAATAGGGCACACGCCCGTGTGGGAGGGTAACACGCCCGTGTCCTCCCCTCGTGTGGAATTTATTCTAAAAGTACACCTACAGGGGTTTTCACATGGCCTGGCATACGCCTATGTCCCTGGCACGTATCCTTCACACGGCCATGACATGCCTGTGTCCCAGCCCGTGTGTAAAAGCATGGACATTCTGTTTTTGACGTCAGCAACACCAGAATGTCACACGACCAAGGCACATTCCCATGTGCTAGGCCATGTTCCTCACACAGCTGAGACACATGGCCGTGTCTCTGCCCGTGTGTTTACTATCATGCTTACTGACTTGAAAATTTTACGTGCAGGGGACACACGGCTGGACCACACGCCCATGGGGCTGGCTGTGTGTCATACACAGCCTAAACACACGCCCGTGTGCCCACCCGTGTGGACAATATAAGGCTATTTACCAAGCCCCATTGCCACCCTTACATATGTAATTCCATACAAAAACCAGCCAATATCAAACAAGCATAATGTCCATAATCAAATTAGCCACGATAGACATTCATTCAACCATAATAATGCATCTTTCATAATTTCAAAATGAAGGTTAATCATCATTCAAGAATTAATACAAATTAAAAGAGTTCCCAACCCAAGCCAACACATATGGCCAATCCTTAATGACGCAAAATAATAATGTCTAAGCCCTATACATGCCATATTCAAAAATATAAATCCAACTATACCAAAAGCTTCGGTTAATAGTGTGATCGATATCTTTGATTTTCGGTGACCCTTGAGCTAGTTAGGCGGCACTGTAAGGAAATGGAAAGGAAAAGAAGTAAGCATAAAAGCTTAGTAAGTTGCATATAAGTAAGTATACAACAACAGTTTATCGATAATCAACAGGTTCATGACACCAAGGTAGGCATAAGCATAACTTACTCACTACTATCCATACAAGTCACATATTATATATTGAGCTTATATCTCATATGTACGAATTAGGTACCTATACTACTCACAATACGGTTATACTTTCCTCATTAGCTTAAGAAAATAACTTTCACCGTTAAACCATTCGGAATACTACCGGATATTACATAAACCTCAAGCATAGGGTAAGATGCCGATGCCATGTCCTAGACATGGTCTTACAGAGGCTCATATCTCAAGTCGATGCCATGTCCCAGATATGGTCTTACACTGACTATCATCTTGTAGTCGATGCATATCCCAGACATGTCTTACACTGGCTTACGTCTCGAGGCCGATGCATGTCCCATACATGTCTTACACTAGCTCTCGTCTCAATGCCGATGTCATGTCCTAGACATGGTCTTACATTGGCTCTCATAATGTGCCTGATGCATGTCCCAGACATGTCTTACACTAGCTAACAATAACCCATATGTCATGGTTCTCATAATGTGGCCGATGCATGTCCTAGATATGACTATCTCTATTATCATCATACCTTCTCAATTCCACAATCAAGCAATTTGTGCTATATAAATTCAAATACAATTCAACACATACATTAGCAATGTAGTTGTATTATTTACATACAACTTACCTTGGATTACAAAATTTGGTGACTAGTTGGTTTAGTCAATTTTGCTTGGCTTTCCCCCGATTTAGGTTTGGACTTGGTATTTCTTGATTTATAATAATAAAATACACTTATTAAGTCATTTATAGGCATAAGAAGTATAAAAGAAGTAGAGATCTAATTCTAATAACTATTAGAATTTAAAGTACATTAAAATTTTATCTTGATCATGATGGACATCCACTTAATAAGATATTCATAACAGATTGTTAAATTTATTAGAATTTTAGAATTTGAACTAAAATGTCAAATTTTATAAACTTTGAGGGCTAAATTTGTCAAAAATTTTACATTTAGGATAAAATTAATAGAATATGTAGTCATTAGAGGTATAAATTTGTTATTAGACCAATAAAAAATCTCATGTCAACACTTTTATCAAATTTCAAATGAATGTTAACAATCGATGAAAAAAATTAATTTTGAATAGTTTAGTTTTTAAATTGAAAAATTTAAAAGTCAAATAACCAAAATAAAACGGGGTAATAGTTTAGTGACATACTTTACCCTAATTTTTAAATTGGAAAGGAATCAGGGTTTAAGGGGAATTTCGTCATAATATAAAATATCGTGGTATTATTGTAAATATCTGTGTGTAATTCAGGACTTTGGTCAATGTCTTTGTCAATACGTTAGCTAAGCGCTCCGCAATTTGTTGGGCAGGCGGCCTTAGATGGAGTGGCTCATAGTTTGGGCATCTAGAAAGCAATCAAAAGGTGAGCACTTTTGAACATTTCAATTCCGAAAATGCCGTCAGAAGCAATGTTGAAATAATCCAATAAAAGGATTCAATTCCGATTTTCGATTTAATAAATTGAATGGATTTTAATATAGATATATTTAACATCAAACAATAAAACGGTTAATAACTAACCATATATATATATATATGTTTTAATGCTATCTTCATAGGATTTAAATATTATTAATTAAAACTAAATTATTTCAAAATTTATTTTATCCATTCAGTCTGATTCTTAATAATTTTTTGATCACTTTAACTGATTCTTTACTAAATTCAAATTCCTCCCGCTGATATATACCCTTTACATCATACAAATCAAACTATTCCATCCATTTATTCACAATTAAACTTATTCAAGTATCGAGGTATTGGCCTAAAATCAATGGGGCTTTCCACTATTAAATCTGAAATATATATTTGGAAAAAAAAATTGTTAAAAATATATGTTGGGTTTAGATTTAAACATTCATACTTAAGCTTAACTTAACTCATTTTTTAATTTAGTAATATCTATATTATATTATATTTAAATATCATGTAATCTATAACACTTAAAACATTAAAAAATTGTTAAGTTGTTTATATATAAAATTTTAATAAATAAAATTATTAAATTAAAATAATAGAAATATTTTTTTAAAAAAATACGAGTGGACCTAAAATAAGCTTAAATTAACTATTTACAAATATAAATGAGTTTAAGTAAAATTTAAAAACTATATTTCGAGTCAAGATAAACTTTAATAACTATAAAATGTGCACATCTACACCTTTATTGTCAATAAAATAACTAAATGTATCTTATATAGAATAAAGTCAAAACCTTCGGTAAAAACGTGACACGTGTCATTAGGAAATATATATTTGTTTATACCTAAAACATTGTTTAAGAATTTTCTTGCTTTAAATAATATTTTTTGAAATAAAATACACTTGTAAAAAATAAATTTCCTTTTGACGATAAATTTGAAGAACAAAAACTAAACTTAGTAATAAGGATTCAATTAAAAATAGAATATTTTTATGGTGAATGATTAAACTTTTTGTCCTGAATGTGAATTTGCCCATCACTTATGCAAACGATTCCAAAGCACTTGTCTCTGAAGATTTCAATGGCACCACCCTTTAAAGTTGCACACCTCAAAAAAGGCCATGAACTCATGAAATTTTACTCTACTTTTTACTATACAATAATTGAATCTGAAGCTTTAGAGTAGAAAATATCAATAGAACAGAAGGCTTAGAAAATTGGAACAACGAAGAAATAAATCTTAAGAATCTTGAAATGTTTGAATAAAATATCTCTTCTTTTCTAATCATTTCTTTTTTATCGTTACAATATTAGAAGAGGATGAGGAGGATAATATAGTTTGAACTCGTTTCATTTAGGTGTTAGATGTGAGCTTTAACCACGGCTCCAAGCAAATTTTCATCATCCTTTCTAATCACCTATTTATAGGATTTAAGGGCTCGGAACTTTAAAAATATATGCATAATATTCATAATACATGAATGCACCTAATTCAGGAATATTCATTGTAATAGTTCGATTTTTAGTGGTGCCAAAAAAGCGGTTTTGAAACCTCATTTCTGTAAATCGGGTGTAAAAATATTAAATATGAATATTTACGGAGTTGGTATAAAAAATATATTAGAGTTTGGAATCTTATTTTTTAAATTAATAGTTAATTTAGGTGTAGGGACTAAATTGTAAAAGTTTAATCGCTATAGATTTTTAATTGGCTAAAGACTTAAGGACTTAAATTACAATTAGCAAAAGGATTAAAATGGTAATTAAACAATTTTCAATAGGATTTATTGGATGATGACACATCATGTAACGCTCCAAAAATCCCGAAATCCTGAACTTTCTTTATTTTCAGTTTTGATAAAAATTGTGTTTAATATTCTTATCCAAGCGATAATTATAGTAGGTCTTAATTAAGGTTTGAGTTCGAATCAAGGGGTAGAAGAAATTATAATTTAATTATTAAAAGAATCAGGACTGGCAAGTAGTTGGGCTTTTAAATAAAGTTAGGGGAAAATAGCATTAAAAAGCCCTGTGGAGGAGTGGCTAAGTGACGCCACTGTTTCAGATCAGATTGTAATAAGGTTTTCATTATGTTATTATTACTTGAACTATTATTATTATTTTCATTGTAATTTACCCTAAATTATAGTATGTTTTCTACGTTTCTGCAATTAAATTTTTAAATGATAAGTTTTCTTAAATCAAATGTTTCAAACAACGTTTTTGCAACTGAAAGATGTGTTTTTTTAAGTTAATTAAGCTTTCGTAACTAAAGGTGTGTTTTTTTAAGTTAATTAACAACCAAGGTAAGAGAAAACCATAATTAAGGAAAAATTATCGAAACGCCCCTAAGGACAAAAATGACCAAATTACCTCTAGATGCTGAATGTAAGTTTTATGGATGTGACATGCATACATACGATATTCTGCTTAGGTTGCATATGGGTTGGGAATTATGGAACGGAGGAAGTATATGAGGATCGCATGGTTGCTTGACAATCGTGGATCCACCGATGGCTTTTGAAGCCCAATATGTAAATGAAGGTAGTTCCGCAACCGGGCTACCATTGGTGTGTGGGTTGGGTGGGTCGATATTTATATCCCCACATGGTGTGACGGGGGACGGAGCTGGTGTGTAGCGGATGGATAAATTGAATGGGTTTGCATTACATGTTTGATGTATGATAAATTTTGAATGCTTGCTTTTGTCGAGGGTTGTACACACTGAGTTTGCGAAAACTCACCCCCTCTTTTATTTTCAGGAGATGCTCAATAGAAGGTTCGATGTTGGAGGGACTCCGGGTGGCCAGCCAACAAGACAGCATGAACTTATTTTTTTTAAAGCATACGAGACTTTATTTTAATAAGTACATTTTAGTCCAGATTGTAATAAGGTTTCCCTTTTTTTTATTATTTGGTTTGTTATTTTATTGCGATGTAATTATGAAAAGTTGAACATGGTTTCTTAAACTATAGTATGTTTTTCTACGTTTCTGCGACTAAATATTAAAATGATTGGTTTTCATAAATCATATATTTTAATCAAGTGATTGAAAGGAGTTTTTTTTAGGGTTCTTTTATATTAAGAAGGGTTTTCAATGAAAATACGATTTTCGCTAAAACACTTCAATGTGACAAGCTAGATTCGGCCATAGCGTCCTGGCCGGGTTTGGGGTGTTACACATCCCACTTAGGCTTAATTAAGATTAAAATTTTGGTTTAATTAATTAAGTGAATAAGGTTAATTAAGTTAATTAAATCTTAATACATGTATAAATATGAAACTTTAGTGGCAGACTGTCATATTCCATAATTTCCTACAGTCCAAACCTAAGAAAAACAAAAAGGGTTAGGTTTCAAAGCTTTAAATTTTTTACTATCAATTTTAAGGTAAGTTCAAGTCCTTTTCTTGTAATTTTTATGTTTCTAAGGTCATAGGAACTTGATTTAGCTAGCCCATGTACCAATTTCTAAAACTGTTACAGTTCTTGAAAGGTTCCATTGTTGATTCCTTGAAAAAATTGGTGTTAAATTGATAGATTTTAAGCTTATATTGTAATAAATACTAAATTGTAATGTTTAATTGTTAACTTTGTACATAATGACTAAAGTGGATGAAAGGTAAAACTGTTGTAAAAGTTTGGTATAAATAGAAAGAGAGGTATCTAATTAATGTAATTGAAGTTGGTTTTTAAACCTAGGTGCAAAATTAAAAGATATGGTTATTTCGAATTCAAGGACTGAATTGAATAAATTTTAAAATTTTAGGGGTATCAAAAAATTAGATTATACAGATTCATTCATGTCCTGGAATAATGTGTAAATGTTTGGTATTGTTGGATTGAATGAAATAGTTGTGTAGATCAAGAATTGGATAAAATTGGAGGTAATCAAGGAAAAGTTAAAATTGTTGAGTAGTCCCTAAAGAATCAACTTGTTTGGTGTTTTGACTAGGTAAGTTCATATGATATTCATTTATTTAGTTTATTTCGTAGTTTTTTTGTATACATATATATAATTTATTATGAAATAATTGGTTGTGAATCGGTATAAAAGGCTTGAATTGGACTAAATTAAAAATTGACGATTATATGCATAAAAGATACCCAGGTGAACTTAGAAAGGGTTAGTATACGATTGGCATGCCAATAGGGCCTTGTACGCGCTTGTACGGGATTGATTACAAATGTTACCAATGTCCATTGTGGAGTCTCAAATATATGAGACACAAGTTTAGCTCGAACGAGTAACTTAATGTGGCGTTATAAAGGTTTAGCCCAGATGGGTAACCTGACATGTATATATAGCTCAGATGAGCAATTGATGTGGTGTAGATAGCAGTGAATCCAAGTCTGTTTACTAGGGTTCATCAATCAAATTAGTTTATATGGAAATGAGAAATTCAAAAAGGATGAATTAAACTTGATAATTCAAATGGCATGTAAATGTAAGAAACATTGATTGAGCTAATGCTTTTGATATATATGTGTAAATGTAACATCCCTTGATTGTGTATGAAGTTGAGATTGTTACCTAATGCAACATGAATTGACATGTTAAATACTTGTGATATTATATGGTTTGATCATAAGATGATGCTTATCTTGTTTATGTTTTGATTTGCCATGTCT
Organism: Gossypium longicalyx; assembly: GCA_025698465.1. Lineage (NCBI taxonomy): Eukaryota > Viridiplantae > Streptophyta > Magnoliopsida > Malvales > Malvaceae > Gossypium > Gossypium longicalyx. The sequence continues at coordinate 43,055,615 of CM046996.1, read as the reverse complement.
AGCCAAACTATGCCAAGTTATGGTAGCTTATTTTATTTAATTAAAAGATAAGGTAAGTTTTGTTTAATTCATATGAACTTACTAAGCATCTTATATGCTTACCTTGTTTGTTTTCCTTTTTCCTTCTAGATCATCACCTTGCAGAACTTGTCAAGCTGGATCATCTCGAAGCTTACACTACACTGAATTAGTATTTATCCGATTATTTTTAAGTCTAAGGTTGTGGCATGTATATAAGTGATTTGGTATGTACCTTAGTATATGAAGGTGTTTACAACTTGGAAAATTTGATTAATCATATCATATCATGTTTGATGTTTTTTATTCATATACGATGTTGGACTTATATGTATTTTATGTATAAAGACATGATGATCTATAAGCTTTGATGGGTTTATGTGCATAGGTTCTTATAACTAAAACGAAATGAAATAATTCAATATGGTATGACATGGTTAAGTTGAAGTATGTATTGAAATGGTATGTATGATGATTTTGCTTGAGTTTTGCATTTGGATGTGATTTGTTTTGGTCTATTTTAAGATCACATAGGTACTATGTGCAAAATTTGATGTAATGAAGTGAAATACATATTTTGGTAGATTTGGCATAGATGATTTTACATTTGAATGTATGAAATGCCATGGTTTGGTTTTGAATAGGTTGAGATAATGATAGATGTGTATTAAGTTTGGAATTTGTATAGTGACTATGTATTGGTGATGATGGTATAATATGGTTTGAATCAAATAGGTTGTTGTGCATGTCTTAATTTGGGACCAGATGGTTCACTTTTGCCAACAACAGGGACCACGTCTCGAGGACCAACCTTCCTCACAATGTTGATTGGCCTAAGGTCGTGATGTGACATGTAACACCCTAACCCTTAACTAGCAGACTGAGGTGTTACAATAGGAAACATGCTTAAACTTGATTTATTCTTTTTTTTATTATATATCTTTAGCAAAACGTAGGAAAACATTTGAAAATTCACCATAACAAAATAATTGAAATTATGAACCATAATTGACAAAGTAGGGTACTTTAAACTAAATGCCAAGCAGGCCTTCCAGATTGTGCCATACAATTTGTAAAATATATTCATAATAAGAAACATATACTTCGTTTCAAAATACAAGACTAATATATTACACCACCCCAAAATAAACATATGCTTGTTACAAAAAAAAAAAAACATAAGTGAGGCTCACAACAGAGATCTCTTTATTTGGCCGAATCCCTTCCACAAGCCCTTTTATGTCGAGGTACCACCTGGAAAAGGGAAAGAAATAGAGTAAGTTTGAAAGAACTTAGTAAGCTCCATCAATAAAAATGCTCAACCCTTTCCAAACAATTCCATGAGCAGAAATAATTAGACGCACTTATATATATAAATAATAATAAGTTAACAGACTTCCCACAGAAACAATTGGCTTCTACCCTCTTACATACAACAATGGCAGAAACCTATCCCTGGCTGATAGTATCCCTAGAAAAACTCTATCATCTGTCGAATATAGTACGCAACTACTTTATGAGAGAATAGTTTTGTTATCATCAGTAGGACAGATGCTTCACAAAAGCTACCTTCACTTACTCTATCATTCCAAAAATACTTTTTGACTAGCATCTATACACCTACTGAGTATGACTCTCATTTGGCAGATAGAATACGCCAAGGACTACAACTAACATATAAGTTTCACCCAAAACACATTAAATAAGATTTAAGACTTAATACTTATCATGCAATACATGCAACAAATCCAGATTCATATTTTCTTATCCTTTACCACACCCTTCTTTGTGCTAACCTCAGATCCTATATACACGCATCAGAATCAGTACCTCAATCCTCGTTATTTTGAACACATGTGTGTTCCCTTGCATGTTCAGGGTGTTATTCTATGGTTAACAAATAACATGTCCTACCAATGGCAAAACTTAAATCGCCAAGCTGGTTAACAAATAACATGCCCTACCAAAAACCCAACATATTCGCCATTCTGGTTAGCAACTCATGTAACACCCCTAACCCGTATCTGTCACTGGAATAGGGTTATAGAGTATTATAGAAAAATTTTAACATAAAAAAGATTCATTCTCAAACATTTCATAAATCATATCATAATCCATTCAAACACTTGCATAACATCCCTTTTTCGAGCCCCCGAGGCCTTAGAAACACTTTAGAAATAATTTGAGACTAAATTGAAAACATTTAGAACTTCATGGCAAAAAATAGAAAAATTCATACTATAGGGGTCATAAAACTGTGTGGCTAGGCTGTGTGACTCACACGGTTTAGACACACACCCGAGTCTCAGGCTTTGTGGGCATTCAAAGTAGGAACACACGGTCGTGTTCCATCCCATGTAACTCTCTGACTTGGTTCACACAGCCAAGCCACATGCCCGTGTGCCAGGCCATGTAGCTCTCGAAATACAACCTATAAAAACTTATAGGGGACACACAGTCGTGTCACGTGACCGTGCGTCACACACAGCTAAGACACATGCCCATGTCTTAGGCTGTGTGGGTAAGAAATATGCCATTTTCAAGCCATTTCTTTCACCCAAAATATGCCTATACATACAACCCCTTGTACCTATTTCAAGCATTCAAAAATATACCTAAAACACGCATAATAAAGCTAGATCAATGTGGTGTTTATCTATACAACCAATATGCCCAAAAGGGCACCTCAAAGCAAGCACTCAACTTAACAACACATATGCATATTTGATCAGCTTGCTACCATTTTAAAACATGTCATGCTTAACTTATACCTTGTCATTAGAACTTATCATTTGAACTATAGTTTTCATGTATCCCAAATATACATTTATCTAACTTATACATATTTGACCATAACTTATCCATATATATAATTCTATACCAAGTTATACCATTTCTACCTTCATCATTTAAGCATCATAAAGACTACAAAATCAACCATCATAAGGCCACATACATATATCAACCTAACAACCATTTCAATCACTCAAAATACTATAATTACAAGCCAAAACATAATGGCTATAACATCAACCAAAACACCTATACATGTTCATATTTAAACAATTATCACTTAACTTGTTTTCATGCCAAAACATAACATAATTGATGCATAATAGCCATACCATTTTCGCCATTTAAAGATAAAAATCTAACCATATCCAGATGGTTCCGACAATCAACATGTATACAAACCATATTTCAATCATGCACATCTATCCAAAACCTTTCCAAAGCTTACCATATCTTGACCATGTTGAGGTCAATTCATCATATGTCACGTTGGCCATTCAAACATGCTTTAACACATATTAACAAAGCAACAAATGTACTAAGACTACATCACCCCAAATGACATATAAATGCTAAACTCATCAACTAACATTCAACCAATCATCAACCATAAGTCCACTTATATATGTCATTATAACCTTAACCAAGACATCAAAATCTACCGATATAATCGTTGGATAGTTTGATAGATCTCGGATGAGCTCCAACCCAATCGAGCTTTTGATAATTTGAAAAGTAAAGGAAAAAAAACTACGTAAGCAATGAATGCTTAGTAAGCTCGTATAAAATTTAGTCATATTAATCCATTTCAAATATGAAATTTATACATATCAAGAATAATCCTATACCAATACCGCAAAATTCATGAAACCATATTCAACAACTTACAAAGTGAATAAATCCACAGCATCACATATACATATCATCTCTAGCATAGTAGGATTTTATAAAACTTTAAGCCCTTTCAGATTTTCTTATTTTAATTTGCATTTCATTACTTTCTATTGCATTTACTTTCTTTAGTTTAAACAACAACATCAATTCAACTCATCATTCCCTTTTTCATCATTTTACACTTCAAGTATGAACTTACTATTTCATTACCTTTCCACACCTGTTTCATATGCATAACACACAAGACATAAGCATATCATCAACCATAGCCACAAGCTATTTCATTTAAACATAGCTCTTTTGGAATTAACCACATGATAAACCATTTTATGAGAAATTACATAATTTAAACCTTACCATTCTTTCATGAACACAAGCATATTTCCATTTGGGAACTTACAATTTCAATGCATAACTTATAAGTAAGCATAATACAATCCATCCAATAGCTTGGCCAAAGCCTAAGCATTCACACCAAACATGTTAGCAATATAAGCATAAGACATAGGCAATTTACTCATGGATGATCACAACATTTAAACATGTAACATATGAATATATCATCCATCTCAACTTACATTTATCCATGTATCACCAATTCAATGCAATTCATATGTGAACATATCTTAGTTCGTATCGAACTCTTACCATTTCCTTTCAAATCATGCCCGTTGAACCGTTTAGAATATTGTTGGATACCCGGGATAGCTCACACATAGTGTGCTAGCTCGTATAATTGTAATTCGTCAATTCCTGTACATGTATGCTCACACAAGCTATGAATCAGAATGCTCACACGAGCTGTGAAAATGGGCCTACTCACATGAGCTGTGGGTCGGACCGTAGCTACACGATGCTACTCACACGAGATATGGAGTATGCGCAACACATGCTGGACTTCAGCCATTGGTAAGACATTCAAGACCAGAACCTGAATCATGTAAACCCTAATGACATGTCATTTTATCCTACGAATTCCTAAGGTTCAAACGGGGCTCGGTATTCGTCGAAACATTGTTGGATTTTCAATCGTTTCATTACAATATAAATTGCATACAAACACACACACACACACACACACATATATATATATTGATTTAATCACAATATAATCACATATTAACATTCAATTTAATCAAAATTATACAGAATAAAGTTCACACGAACTTACCTGGCTAAATTGCAGAAATGTCAAAGTACAAGGGCATTTTGGTAATTTTTCATTCTCTTAAATTTTCCACCTGATCTTGATCTAAATTAATAATTTCATTCAATCTATCAATTTAGATAGTAAAACAATGTATTTTATACAATTTAGTCATTTTTATATTTTTACAAAATTGCCCCTAAAGTTTTACTTTTATTCAATTTAGTCTCTAAGCCTAAACATGAAAATTAACCATTTTTACCCAAAATTGAGCCTAGCCGAATACTTATGGCATCAAAAAAGGCCATTCATGCAAAAATTTCACATCAAATCCTTGTACTTTTACTATTTTAATAATTTAGTCCCTAATCAAAAAATTCATCAAAAATCACTTAATAAAATACTTTTAAATAACAACTAATATTTCAAATTCATAATTTAACATTTAAAATCACAAGTTTCATCAATGGTAACATTCAAAATCTTTAACAGTTTCAAAATTGAAGGTACAAGCTAGCTAGACCTAGTTGTAACGATCTCAAAAACATAAAATTTATTAAAAACGGGACTAAAATAGACTTACATGTATCTTCAAAATGAAAGCCGAAGCTTCAAGCTTCTCCCTTTCTATTTCCATGGCAAATTTAGTGATGAAAGTAAAATAGGGAAGAAAACATTTTGTTTTCTTTATTTTATTAACCTTTTATTTTTATTTTATTAAATAAATAACATATAAAACATTATAATTAAAAGAAATTAAGCATCCAACTGCCCCACTAATATATAATATGGTATATTTACCATATTAATTCACATTCTTTCATTCATTAAGTCATTTAATCACTCAAATTAAATAGCCATCAAATTTTACATCTTGTATGATCTAGTCCTTTTTAATTAATTAACTATCGATATATTGAAATTTTTCAACGAAACTTTAATACCACCTTAATAACACTCCATAAATATTTATAAAAAAATTTACGGCTCAGTTTATAAAAACGAGTTCCCGATACCTTATTTTCTAAAACCACTTGACCTTATGGTTTTACTACTTAAACTTAATAAATCATTTATATAACAAAAATAATTATATCAAAAACCATTTTAAAACCATGTTTGACTTGTAAATATTTAATAAGAATATTTACGAACTTACTCGTCGAATTTGGTGGCCCGAAACTACTATTTTCGACACCACTGAAAAATGGACTGTTACAACTCACATGCCCTACCAGTGGTCTATCTTATCCATCAATCTGGTTAGCAACTAACATGCCTTACCAGTGGCCCATCTTATCTGCCAATCTAGTTAGCAACTAACATGCCTTACCAGTGACCCATCTTACTTTTCTAGATACCGAACTTGTGCACCAAGTAAGTCGTGTTAATTTCTTATCACTTATATGCATATGCAGTCACATGCAACAGCATACCAAGTTTCTGGGAGGATGGTTTTACCTATACTCATAACCTTTAACTATGATAAACCATAAACTAACAATATACAGGGACACGAAGGAGACTCATAGAAGACTCACACAATTTGGATACTCACAGAAAGTCTCAAAGAAGTTAGTTACCCCACGAAGTCTCCCATTATAACCTTCTCTTGCTTCTTGGACACTTACTGATTCTTCTTTGATGAAGAACTCTCTCTTAATCAGGGTACAAGAATAAAAACAAAGCAAAAGGAAGAAATAAGAACCCCACTACACCAGCAACACCGTTATTTATAACCTGAACAATTCTAACAATAACCCTACATATGGCCAGAAATACAGAGTTGATTTAACACCCTTTGATGCCCGACATATCAATCTATAGACAATACTTTCTACCAAACACCATGACTACCACTAAGAGGTATACACTTTACTTATACTCATAAGTAACCAACTAACAAGTCATTCAGCTACCAAACACATCAAGCTGTCATCTATTGTACCTGTAACAACCCAATTTTGACCCTAATTGGAACGGTGGCTTCGGGACCACAAATTCGAGTCAAAATAATATTTAAATATTATTTTCTATGTTTAAAATGTGTGAAAATGCTTTTGTGAAAGTTTCGTATAAAAATTTTAGTGTTTGGAGGTCGATTGATGAAAAAGGGTTTAATCGCGTAAAATGAAAAATTTAAGGGTTAATGTATAAGGGATAAATTATGATTGTTTTTATATTATGGAATATTAAGGTTGAAATTTTTCCATAAATAGGAATTAGTGGCCGGCCAATATGCATGAATTAATGACTTGAATTGTTTATTATATTTTACGGCATTATGGTATATTTTAATACATGTTAATATATTATATTTGATAAAATATGAAAGTGTTCATCTTTCTTTTATTTTTTGGCCGAAACTAAAAGAAAGAAAAGAAAGTTAAGCTTTGATATTTTGGTCCTTGCAAATTCAATTAGGTAAGTGATTTGAGTTTGATTTTTATTAATTTTTACGTTTTTGAGATCGTTGCTTTGAATACTATAAAGCCCATGCTTGAAGTTTTGAAATTGATTATGTATTCATGAAGTATCATTGTTGATAGTTTGATGAAATTTATGTTTGATGTTAGAAAATAAAATAAATGTGTTAGATTAACATTTTTGGTATTGGGATTTTTGGTAATTTTGAGCATTTAGGGTTAAATTGTGAAAATACTAAACTGAATGACTAGATTGTGAAATTAGAGAAATGGGAGGACTTATATAAGCCTAGTGAACATTCGGCCCTAGCATTGTATATGCAAATTCTTTATATTTTGTGTTTTGTGAAAATTGGATTAAATTGTAAAAATGCATAATGTTAGGGGTAAATTGGTAAATTGCTCAATTATGTGTATTTGGACTTAAATGAATGAAATTCTATTTGAATGAGCTTAATTTGGAACTTTTTAGATCAAGAACCAAAAAGATCAGACGTGGATCGGGGAAAATAAAAATCGTTGAGTAGTCGAATTCAACTGTCCGTCGATATCCGACGTAAGTTATTAAGAATCTTTTTTAGTTGTTGATTAAATTTAAATCAGTTTAAGTATATGAGCCGAATTGAATTACATGAAAGATTGATGTTGCCGAATTCAAAGAGAATTGATGAATTTAAATTGATATGTATTGAGTAATAGAATATAGGCACTAAGTGTGCGAGTATAAATGATTACGGATGTGAATCTTGCACTAAGTGTGCAAATGTGGTTATTGAGCACTAAGTGTGCAAGTTTAAATATTGAGCACTAAGTCTTATGCTGATATGAAAAGAAAAGAGATTGAATTCCAAGTTGGGGACAGAGCATTCTTGAAGGTGTCTCCATGAAAAAAAGTGTTGAGATTTGGTCAGAAAGGTAAACTGAGTCCGCGATTTATCGGACCTTACGAGATCACTGAAAAGATTGAACCATTAGCCTATCACTTGGCATTACCACCCGAATTAGAAAAGATTCATGACGTGTTCCATATATCCATGTTAAGATGATGTCGATCAGACCACTCTCATATGATTTCACCAGAGGAGATTGTGATTAGACTTGACATGACTTACGGAGAGAAACCAATTAAAATTTTGGCCCGAGAGGTTAAACAGTTGAGAAATAAAAGTGTGACTTTAGTAAAGGTTCTATGACACCGACATGGTGTGGAAGAAGCTACATGGGAACTAGAAGAAACCGTGAGAAACCAATATCCGAACCTGTTTACTGGTAAGACTTTCGGGGACGAAAGTCCGTTAGGGGGGAGAAATATAACATCTCAAAATAAGGCCTAGTCGGGACAGTGGTTTCGGGACCACAAATTTGACATCAAAATATTTATTTTATGATTATTATGAGACCTAGAATATGAGATTATGCATGTGTTAAAGTTTCATGAAGAAATTCCTTGAGTAAGGTGTCTAATTGGAAATTAGGGACAAATTTGAATAAATTGCAAAATTTGGATTCTAGAAGAAATTTGTATAAATTTTTTTAGATTATAAATTAGAAGGTCTTGGGGAGCAATTTGCCCAATTTCTAAGTTTTTGGACAAAAATGGGCTTGCATGGATGAAATTTTAAAGAAAGGACTTAAGGGCATTTTGGTCAATTGGCTTTTTAATGAAATAAAATGGGAAAAATAAGCCAAAATCAGCCATCTTCTTCTCCATAGCTGCCGAAAATTTCATGCTCTCCATAGCTAAGGTTTTCAAGCTTTCCAAGCTCAATAGTAAGTGCTCCCAAGCCCTGTTTTTAATGTTCTTGGTATTTTTGGAATCCCGGTAGCTTACTCTCTCCATTTCTACCCATATTTCATGCTAGGGTTCATGTTTAAAAATTTACCCATACATGAGCTGCTTGTATTTTGGTGGATTATGGAGGGTATGAAAATTGAAGGTGTGATAAACATCTTTTTCTAAGTGATTTTCATGAAAAGCCCTTGTAGGGACCACTTTGCAAATGTTTTAAAATGTGTGGTAGAAATGAGAAAATAATGGAAAATGTGGGCTGCCATAGGAGAGAAAAATGTTCGGTCAGGCTTAGGTAAGATAGAAATTCCATGTGTTTCATTATACGAGCTTAAGGACTAAATAGTAAAAATGTCAAAGGTTAGGGGCAAAAACGGTCATTTGGACAGGGGGTAGAAATTAAACTTGAAAAGTGTAATGTAGTGAACTAATGATATAATTTTGTTGTTATAGACTCAGAGGAACAAATTCCAGAGGTCGATCGAGGTAAACGCAAGGTTTCGGAATAACCGAAACACAGCTCCGAAATGAATACCAAGTAAGTTTGGATAACTCGAAGTAAGCCTATAACATGCATAATTGTATGTTTTGTGAATGCATGGTAATTGCATTGTTGATGGCATGAAAATGCATGAATTGCATCTTTAATAATGAATTATTGGATAATGTCTCGGTTGAGGTTGGAAAGGGAATTCGATGGATAAACCATGATTTACATGAGACTTGAGATCCTGCATGTGTTGCAGAAAAGGATTTAGCCTGGATTGGTAATCCGAAGATCTCAAGTATAAAAAGGATCTAGCCTGGACTGGTGTTCATTGAGTGATCGAGCCTCCAGAAGAATATGTGTGCATTGTGGATTTATCCCGGACGGGTAATCCGATTAGGGTCTGAATTTAGCCTGGACTGGTAATTCAGATCTGAGCTCATTAAGGGTATTTATTGTTATAAGGGATTTAGCCTAGACTGGTAATCCCGACATCACCTTATGAGTTTATATTACAGGGGATTTAGCCTGGACTAGTAATCCCGCCGTAAGATGTAAGGTTTGCGGGAGTGCATACTGAAATGATCATTCGTATGAATTGATGGTAAATGGATGATCCATTGAGATTCCCTAGAAACTCAACGGGACTACCACAAGAAATATGTATAGATGATATGTTAAATGATGAGCTTATCTAAGATGAATTACATGGTGCATTGATATGTAACTAACTTGATGGTTGAGTGCATGTGATAGGGAAACTATCCTATGCTTGTTGGTTTCATTGCCTAATATGGTTATATGCTAAATAATCGGTAAGTTTACTTTCTAGTTATATGGGCTTACTAAGCATGTAAATGCTTACCCCTCTCTTTTCCCTGCTTTTTAGAGCTCAAGGACTCATAAGGATTGGAAGACAATTGGAAAGTCAACACACTATCTAATAGACAAGCTTTGGTATAAAAACATTTCTATTTTGTCCAATGGCATGTATAGGATTTTTGAGTATTTTATTATATATGTCATTTGATTTGCCTAGTGAAGGCATGTAAAAATATGTTTATCTTTTTTTGTATATGGCCATGGGAATTGGCTCATTTTAAAGTAGGCTATGCCCTACAAATCTATGCATGTTTATATTCATATGCGATGGCTTAGTTATAATTGGCAATGAGTTATAATAACGAGTCAATCTTAATATTTCAAGCAGACATATAAATCATTATTTGCAAGATAAGAATTAACTTAGCATGTATGAAACCAATGATATGACGTTCACATGCAATGAGGTTAATCAAAATTTCATATTTACAAATGGATAATTTGACCCAAATATGCACTATAGTAATTTATAAGTGTAATTGGCTAGTAGAGGGTGACTTAATGCTTGGAAAATAGCCTAACAAGGTCCACATGGGTAGACATACGGGCGGGTGTCTAGGCCGTGTGTGACACACGGGCTACCCTCATGGGTGTGTGCTGTGACCGTGTGTCCCCTGCACCTGAAATTTTAAGTCAGCATAGAGCACGGGCTAAGCACACGGGCGTGTGCCTTGGCCGTGTATATTTAACAGAATGGTGAGGTTGAAGTCAGTGTAGCACACGAGCTAAGCCCACGGGCGTGTGCCTTGGCCGTGTTGCATACTGATACAGGAGTGTTACACTTCAACTAAGGGAAAATTTCCTAAAGTGCCCCAAGTCTATCGAACAATTTTAGTTTTGTTCTGTACTACCCTAGAAGTGTTTTTAGGCCTCAGAGGCCTGTATAAGAGACAAAGTGCACACGTTTGAATAGTGTTAAATCACGAGCAAAATTCTGTAACCCGATTGAGTAAGTTTGTAAAGGTGAATTACCGGTAACGCCTCGAACCCTATCCCGGCGTCGGACACAAGCGAGGGGTGTTACAGAGTTTCTTGAGCTTAAAAAGGCCGTATGACTGTCACTGAATACGGGTGAAAATTTGTGAGACTCAGTCGATATGCCCGAGATTCTGTTTCGACTGAAGTTGCTATGTGTAAAAGATTTGAAGAAGGGCTAGATGAAGACATAAAATTGCTTATTGGCATACTTGAAATAAAAGAGTTCGTAGTACTTGTCGAGCGAGCTTGCAAAGCTGAAGAGCTTGGAAAAGAGAAAAGAAAAGCCGAGTTCGAAGCTAGAGATTTCCGTAAGAGATCAATCAGTAAGACTTTTCAACCGACATCAGAGAAGTTCCAAGATGATAGCCACCGACTTAAGACTACTGCCGGGCTTTCTATACGAGATCGACCACCAGTGAGTTCACAAGCCACTTCAATTGCCAGTGTTGGTAATACTCGACCTAATAAACCCGGGTGTCACCAATGTAGAAGACGGCATGTGGGTGAATGTTGGGGCAAGTATAACAATAGTGTCTGTTATAGATGTGGTTCACGAGATCATTTTATTCGGGATTGCCCGGAGCCAGTTGAGAAAGATAATGTTCAGAGTGTGAGACTAAGTGGCACTGCAGCTAGGGGCTGACCCCTCAGGAATACGGGAGGTAAGAGTGGTACTCAGAGAGGGGCTTCGGACATAGCAGTTCGATCCGAGACTCGTGCACCTACCAAAGTATATGCCATTCGCGCTCAAGAGAAGGCCTCATCCCCTGATGTTATTACCGGTATATTCACTATTGTAATTGCTTTAATTGATCCCAGTTCAACTCATTCTTATATGTACGAAACATTAGTATCCAGTAAGATATTTCCTGTTGAGTCTACTGAGTTTGTGATTCGGGTATCAAACTTCCTGGGTCGATGTGTGTTAGTTGATAAAGTGTGTAAGAATTGCCCCCTGATGATTTGGGATTCATGTTTCCTGGCTAATTTAATGCTATTGTCGTTTGATGAGTTTGATATAATTCTGGGAATGGATTGGTTAACAGTATATGATGCGGTGGTGAATTGTAAACGAAAAACTATTGATTTGCGGTGCCAGAATGATGAGATAATTCGAATTGAGTCTACTGATCTAAATGGTTTACCGGTAGTGATATCTTCTGTATGGGCTCGGAAGTATGTGAGAAAGGGTTGCGAAGCTTACCTTGCGTATGTGCTTAATAGTAAAGTAACTGAAAAGAAGATTGAATCTGTACTAGTGGTGTGCGAGTATCTGGATGTGTTCCCTGAAGAATTGTCGGGATTGCCGCCTATTCGAGAGGTAGAGTTTGATATTGATTTAGTACCAGGGACGACTCCAATTTTGATTGCTCCATACCGAATGGCACCTACTGAGTTAAAAGAATTGAAAGCCCAGCTACAGGAACTGACAGATAGAGGTTTTACGTGACTGAGTTTTTCTCCTTAGGGTACGCCAGTTCTATTTGTGAAAAAGAAGAATGGAATTATGAGAATCTGCATTGATTATCGACAACTTAATAAAGTGACCATAAAGAATAAATATCCGATGCCACGCATTAATGATTTGTTCGATCAGCTAAAGGGAGCTTCGGTGTTTTCAAAAATAGATTTGAGATTGGGTTACTATCAGTTGCGAGTTAGAGATTCTGATGTGCCTAAGACTGCTTTTCGAACGAGATACGAACATTATGAGTTTTTGGTGATGCCGTTCAGACTTACTAATGCACCTGCTGTTTTCATGGATTTGATGAATCGAATCTTCAGACAGTACTTAGATTCATTTATAGCTGTGTTTATTAATGATATATTGATCTACTCTCGTGATGAAATCGAGCATGCCGAACACTTGAAATTGGTATTACAGACTTTACGAGATAAACAATTGTATGCAAAGTTCAGTAAATGTGAGTTCTGGTTACACGAGGTTAGCTTTTTGGGGCATGTGGTTTCGGCATCGGGAATAAGGGTTGATCCGAGTAAGATTTCGGCTATACTTGATTGGAAACCCCTGAGAAATGTTTCAGAAGTTCAGAGTTTTCTAGGACTTGCTGGTTACTACATGCGATTTGTAAAAGGTTTCTCGATGATTGCAACTCCGATGACAAAGCTACTTCAAAAAGATATTCGATTTAAGTGGACAGAAAGGTGTCAGAAAAGCTTTGACCAATTAAAAACTTTGTTGACTGAAGCTCCAGTGCTTGTTCAACCGAAATCGAGTAAAGAGTTCTTTATCTTTAATGATGCATCCTTGAGAGGTTTGGGCTGTGTTCTAATGTAGGAAGGCAAAGTTGTAGCTTATGCCTCAAGACAGTTAAAACCGTACGAAAAGTACTATTCGACACACGATCTCAAATTAGCTGCTATAGTATTTTCTTTGAAGATATAGCGTCATTATTTTTTCAGTGAAAAATGCCATTTTTATTCTGATAAAAAAAGTCTCAAATATTTGATGACTCAAAAAGATTTGAATTTGAGACAGCGAAAATGGTTAGAGTTGCTTAAAGATTACGAGCTTGTGATTGATTATCACCCGGGAAAGGCTAATGTGGTTGCTGATGCCCTAAGTCGAAAATTACTATTTGTTTTTCGTACAATGAATGCAGATATGGCTATGGCTGACGATGGTGCAATTATAGAAGAATTAAAAGCGAGACCGTTATTTGTTCAGTAGATTTACAAAGCACAAAAGGTTGATGATGACTTGATAGCAAAAAGGAATCACTGTGATTCGAATACTGACTCAGAATTTCAGGTTGATGCTGAGGGATGTTTTCATTTTAGAAACCGAATATGTGTACCAAAGAATCCTGAGTTGATTCGGATGATTTGTAATGAAGCTCATAATAGTAGATTGTCTATTCACCCAGGTAGCACGAAAATGTATAATGATCTGAAACAGTACTACTGGTGGCACGGTATGAAAAGAGATATTTCAGACTTCGTGTCGAAATGTTTGATATGTCAGCAAGTAAAAGCTGAGCATCAGGTACCATCGGGATTACTTCAACCGATTATGATACCTGAATGGAAATGGGATCAAGTCATGATGGATTTCGTATCTGGTTTACCGTTAACACCGAGCAAGAAAGATGCAATCTGGGTTATTATTGATAGATTGACGAAGTCGGCTCACTTTATTTCTGTCCATACAGATTACTCGCTCGATAAACTAGCTGAATTGTACATTTCTCAGATTGTACGATTACATGGGGTACCTATTTCTATTGTTTCGGATAGAGATTCGAAATTTACATCGCAATTTTGGAAGAAACTGCAAGATACACTAGGTACTAAATTACATTTTAGCACTGCTTTCCACCCTCAGACGGATGGTCAGTCCGAACGAATCATTCAAATACTTGAGGATATGTTGAGATGTTGTCTTCTCGAGTTCGAGGGTACGTGGGAAAGATACTTGTCCCTGATCGAATTTACGTACAATAATAGTTTTCAGTCGAGTATCAAGATGGCACCTTATGAAGCTTTGTACGGTTGTAAATGTCGTACACCTTTGTACTGGACTGAGCTCTGTGAGAACAAGATTTACGGGGTTGATTTAGTGAAAGAGATTGAGTAGAAAGTAAAAGTGATCTGTGAAAGTTTGAAAGCAGCGTCAGATTGTCAGAAATCATATGCGGATTTGAAGTGTAAAGACATAGAATTTCAGATAGGTGACCGAGTATTTTTGAAAGTCTCGCTGTGGAAGAAAATTCTTAGATTTGGTTGCAGAGGCAAGTTGAGTCCGAGATTTATTGGGCCGTATGAGATTGTAGAGCGGATTGGGCCGGTTGCGTATAGATTACTATTGCCACCTGAGCTAGAAAAGATCCACAATGTTTTTCATGTTTCGATGCTCCAACGTTATAGATCCGATCCTTCTCATGCGATTAGTCCATCCGAGATTGAGATTCAGTCTGATTTAACTTATGAGGAAGAACCAATCCGTATTCTGGCTCGCGAAGTGAAAGAGTTGAGAAATAAGAAAATCACATTGGTGAAAGTGCTATGGCATAAGCACGGAGTTGAGGAAGCAACTTGGGAGCGTGAGGATTCGATGAAAGAATGCTATCCAAACCTATTCATCGGTAAGATTTTTGGGGACGAAAATCCCTAAGGGGGGAGAGTTGTAACAACCCAATTTTGACCCTAATTGGAACGATGGTTTCGAGACCACGAATCTGAGTCAAAATAATATTTAAATATTATTTTCTATTGATGAATTTAAATTGATGTGTATTGAGTAATGGAATTTAGGCACTAAGTGTGCGAGTATAAACGATTACGGATGTGAATCTTGCACTAAGTGTGCGAATGTGGTTATTGAGCACTAAGTGTGCAAGTTTAAATATAGAGCTCTAAGTGTGCAAACTCAATATATATTTCCGAGTAAACATTATCACTAGGTGTGCGATTTATTTGAGTAGATCGGGAATGGTTGAATGAATTAAAGCTTCAAATTTCTTGATGATTAACTATGATGTATAGCTCAAGTTTGTGCAGGTGAGTATCGATTCTATGTGATGGATATTATAAATTGAAAGTATGTATAATGATAGGTTGGTTTTAACGGATTTGTTCTTGAATATATTAATGTTATACGATGATGGAATGCTAAATGCATCCGGTTCTGTATTTGAGAGTAATGTAGCATATTGTGGTTGATCAAATGCATATCTATACTTAGTTGAAATTGAGTATATGATAAATAAACTACCTTGAATGTGGTAAGATATTGACTAAATGATCTTGTAGCATGACTTAGTTAGACGATACTAGAATATTAAATTGAATTTGGAGTTTTTGATGCTTATAACTTACTAAGCTATGGTAGCTTACTTTGGATGTGTTTTTATTGTCTCTATTTTATAGATTTTGGAGATCGTTACACGCTCGGGGATCGTTAGTAAAGTCATCCACACAATCTTCAATATTTTGGTACTCTTTAAAAGTTGGTTTGGTACTTATGGCATGTATTAGCTAATAACTCTTTTGGAGATGTTTAAATTTCATATATGTATAATGGTTAAGTCATGCGAAAATGACTTAAATTACATGTTAAAGTTTGGTTATGTTTGGTTGTGGTTTGAGTTTGCCTATATCGTAATGATCAATATGGGTTATAATATTAGTTTGGTAAATTTTGAATATGATGGAATAATGAGTATTAATCGAATCTAAGTATTATATGCTATGGAGAGATAAGTTTAATCATGATATGTATATGTTATAATAAGTGAATTGTTTTATATGTTCTTGGTTGATGATCAAATATTTAATCTTATAATTTGATCAATTGTAGGTTGGATATTGA
Organism: Gossypium longicalyx; assembly: GCA_025698465.1. Taxonomy (NCBI): domain Eukaryota; kingdom Viridiplantae; phylum Streptophyta; class Magnoliopsida; order Malvales; family Malvaceae; genus Gossypium; species Gossypium longicalyx. Next base: position 43,038,869 of record CM046996.1, on the reverse strand, counting down.
TATTTGGTGGTAATAGCAAGCATGAGTATGTTTTAAGCTTATTAATTGGTACTTATATTCGGTTTATTATATATATATGATTTTGGTATGTACATTGAGCATATATGGTTTTATATAGACGTTTAAAATGGTTGAAATGGATATGGTCATTTTGCTTAAACATTGATGAGAAATGATGCATATTTGGTCTTGTTATAATGTTACTTCATGCACATAATTTTTGTTAAGTATATATATATATATATATATCTTATTTTGTTGAGTAAATATCAAGTATTAATGGCATTGATTTAACTTATTAATTGTTTTTAAATGAATTCGTAAAATGGTCAATTGACTTTGTAAGTAAGTATAAGCAAATGAGTTGGTAATTAACCAGGTTCAAAAGAGACTAAAAGAACCATGACACTGATTTGTGTTAGTTTTATTAATGAATTCTTTTCATATTTTCTTGTTATGCGCATACATTATACATGTTGAATTTATTGTGTAATTTTTTTATTGGCATGAGTTTTTATAACATACATAGTATTGTACAGTCTAATTTGTTATATGAGTGTTCAAAGGTTGTTGTGATCGTTAGGTAATACCTCATAACCCCTCCAGACGGAATTGGGTTAGGGGTGTTATAGTACTCTAGTTCAAAGCCAACTAGATTTTAACAATGAACAAACTAAAACTAAAAAATATACTCACATCTTACAAGCAAGCATGGTAAACTATTCTACAATAGCAATCTTACCCACCACGTTCACAAAGAAAACTATTGGGTCCAACAATCCACTTTAGACAGATTCTGCATGCCAAATGAAACAGACCACTTGACGAGTACAAATAGAAGGGTTCGTCAATACAAAATTCACCAATAGAATCCATTGATTTGTGGGTTCTGCACATCGACCATACCAAGACGTATAGATTAGTAGCTTACACTTCGCCAAAAGATAAACCTTCAACCAAGTCATTACAGACTTTCCTGGTTAGCCAAACAATTTGCCAATCATAGCATGACAATTGGTACAAACTTAACCTGGAGGAAAAGTTTTAAATCAACCTTCATTGGCTTATACTTAGCCAACAATCCACCCACACAAACCAGCAATTAGGATCACGTCTGGTGGGGTGTTACATGATATACTATTTTGGTAACGTCACGACGTGGATGAGATGACGTCACGATGTCGACCTTAAACTTCTAAAACTTTGCAATTTGGTCTTGTTTCATGCTCAGATTGACAAAAGAGCTTTCATAAGCTCGTACAAAATATGTGTAGCATACATTTAAATTTTAGTCTCAAAGTGCCACATTAACCATGTTTTATAGAACATCCCGTGAAGGTCAACTAATCAAATGGGGCTCGTTTAATCCACTTGAAATGACCCAATTTGTGTAACATATGGAGAAGTCCATCTACTTGAAGCCTTGGTGGCCCAATGAAACACTTTAGTAAAATTAGAGTTACCAAGGTAATTAATGTAAATCCTAAGAGATAAAGATGTATAGATTTTAAATCCCTTAGGACTTTTATCTTGTAGATAGACACAAACCTCAATTGTTGGATATGGGAGAGCTCAACTATAAATAGAGGTTTTTCCCCTTATTTGTAATCACTCAGTTGTAAACCTTCAAAGTAATAAAATACTTTTGAGAGCATTTCCTCAAACACTTGGTATGCACTATTTTTCTTATGGTTTTTCTTTTCATTCATGGCTTCTTTGTCTTTTGAGTTTGCTTATGCTTTGCTTCGGTGTCTTAGAAAATTTCTGCAATAATTCTCGTTTTTTGAGTGTTAGGTTAACTTAGGCGAATTTTAACCTAAAAAATCGCCAAAAGCCATGTGATTTGCCAAACTAAAATTCTAGCCCCATGACAGTTGCATGAGCTTGGAGTATTTATAATAGTTGTAAATAGTGTCGAGATTATGGGGAAAAGGTTTATCCTAGACATGTATGTTTAGGTATTGATGGTTATTCTTAAATAAGGGTGGTAACGGAGTGAGACAATTTTCCCCGACTTTGACTTAATATACTTAGTTTATTCTGACTAGATCTAGAAAAAAAATGATAATTTATTCGCTTCAAACTTGTCTTGAAAAATTAAAAGCATACCTCAATTTGAATCAACCTTATATATCAAAATTTTCAATTAAAAATAAATAAAATAATAAACTTTCCATCAATGAATGAAAAGAAAAATAGTAAATTTTTGCAAAAATATTTTTTCTATAAACCACAAAGCCCTCTTAATAAAGTCGACTTCAAAACTTTAACTTGATTCAAATATCTGAAGAAAAAGTTCACATCCTCTTCTTCCAATTATTTGTTGATTCCATAAAAATAAATTTAGCAATATTGTAAGAATGGATTTTTTTGGTTGAACCCACTAAAATTAAGGGGCTGGGAAATGAGATGAAAGAGAAAAAAAGGGGAACTTTTGGGTGGCTGGAATTAGAGTAGATAGAAAAGACGCAAGTAAGGGCTAAGGAGAGTTTTAAAAGCAAGCCTAAAAGGATATATACGGAGAATATCTTGATACCGAAGTCCATTACTCTTGAACCAGTTCTAATCTAATTAATTTTAAAATTAAATTTGTTCCGATCTGGTATTTAAAAAAGAAATCTAACCCATCACACCACTTTGGCCATCTTTATTCTTAATATATCACATACAATGAAATAAAACGCAATAGCAATTAGAATATGTGTCAAAGAACAAAATGTCTCACTTAAGCTTTATGATATTGAAGAGTTATCCACCCCTTTATGGTTAAAAAGTTGTATTAGTTAATATGCCACATTTGGTGCTAATTTAAATGTTTATTATATTAAGTTTAGCTGGAAATGGAAATATGTATATATACTACTCTGCCTACCATTCTCCAACTTGATGCTTTGTAGACGTGAGATCGATTATTAATTTGTTCAAGTTCCCTTACCTACCCGCCATGTCAATCCAAACCAATGATGCATGTGAACCAATTAAGATGAAATACAACTTGTTTGCCTCAGGTCCCCCTCTTGATTTCGCTTCTATTATTGTTTTTAATAACAATATTTTTATTAATCAATAAGGTGAATAAATAAGAAAAAAGATGAATATTTGAGGTTGGGAGGAAGTTTCAATTCTTTTTGGAGGCAAAATAATTTGGTGGTTGTTTACACGAGTGTGCGAGCCATTTGCATGGTTCGGAGGACAAATTTAGCTATATGTCTTAAGATTGTTGACATGAAAGTCTGGTGATGTCTTAGGATAAAACATGTTAAGGTGACTAACATTTAATTACTCTAAATTTTCACGTAATCCCAATATAGCCTTAGCATTAATAGAGATGCATAATTTGTCAAATTGAGGTTCGCGAAACTAACCATATCAGAGATACAAAATTTCTGCTAGTATTCTTAGAATGAATTCAAGTGATTTTGAGTGAATTCTATATTTTAAAATTTAAATGAATGAGACTTTTTTAGTGAATTTAAAATGATAAAAAAATAAATAAATGAAATACTTATGTGTCATTATAAATCTACTGTGAAAATTTTCCATTGAGAGTTTACTTTTTTTTTTTTTTTAGAAAAAAAACTAGTGGGTATAGAAGAAAAACTATATGATAATGGTAATTTTAGAGTGAGTTAAATGATAATGGATAGTTTTAGAGTAAGATAAATGAAGTGTTAAAGGATAATGGATAGTTTTAGAAGACTAGATTAGTTTTTTCGAGAAATAAATTATCTTTTTTAAAATTATTACATAAAAATTTTAAATTGTGTTGTTATCCCGATGCTATATTCTTTAAAATTTTAATCAACAAGGAATTTTAATTTTTTTTAATAATTAAATTAGTGTTAAGAGTTTTATAAGATATTAAATTATGATATGTTTATAATGTGAGTGGAAAAAATTCATATAAAAACAAATATAACTTTAATTGAAATGATAAAATTAAATTTATGAATTCTCTCGAATGAGACTTAGAAGAGGATACAATAAAATATATAATTTTCATAAGCCATTCATATGAAAATGGACATTAAAACTAAATATATTATGTTATAGGCAAACAAAATTCAACAAAGACTTATATATATTGACTTATTTTTCATCTCTCATTCTCCCTTATTCTATATTTTCTTTTCATCTTTTATTTCTTTAAGATTATATTGTATAATAAATTGAAAAGACCGATAATCAACTTATAATATGAAAATAAAATCAATGGTATTATAAAAAATTTAAACCGGCAACACGTTCATTTTTTGGTCAAATTGTTTACAATTGAAGGTAGCATTTGGCCGCATCATCCATGGAACATCTCAATGGTTAAAGCAGGACGAAATTGTCGAAACCATCTTTTTATTTAAAAATTTTATGTTTAATAAAAAATGGGGAATTGACTTTTTGAAAAATAAAAACGGAGTCGCCACTGATCCTTTTGTTTTGGTATGATCGGATCACCTAACAATTTGGTTATTTTAATAAAACATTTCTTTTTTACTAAAACAACGATTTTGGTCTTACGAAAATATGAGAAAATGGGTTCGGGAGTCAGTTACGCATGAGGAAGGATTAGCACCCTCACTACGCCCAAAATTGGTACCAAATCGATTAAATACTGTCCTTATGTCTAAGCTTTAAAAATGTTTTTGAAATGTGATTCCCTTTTGATAACATTTGAGTAACTCGAGTTAGTCATCAAAATTCTCTTGCCTAAGAGGAATATAGCATCACATCCAGCACGATAGGACATGATCCTTTAAGCCCTCGAAAACATGATGAATTTTGACTTCCAAAAATTTATATATTGAAAACCGCAAAAGGATGCCCAATTATTTAGTCCAACAAGAGAATCGAAACTCAGCATAGTAGGGCACGATTCTTCGAATTTCTAAACATCGAGTGTTACCTCATTTTTTAGAATTTTCAAGAAACATGAGGGAAATTCTAAAGGGGGTGTTCGATTATTTTGAGCAAACGAGAAATCACAACCCAGCACGATAAGGCATGATTCCCGAATTGTCAAACGCCGAACATTGCCTTCGTTTTAACAGGTTTTTAGAAGACACGAGTGAAATTTTGAAGGGATATTTGATTATTTTAAGCAAACGAGAAATTGTAACCCAGCACGTTAGGGCACGATTCCGTGAATTGCCAAATATCATACATCACCTTCACTTAAGGAATTTTTAAAAGACATGGGCGAAATTCTAAAGGGACCTTCGATTACTTTGAGCAAACGAGAAATTACAACCCAACATGTTAGGGCACGATTCCACGAATTACCAAGTATCGAATATCGCCTCCGTTTTAAAGAATTCTTAATAGTTGTGAAACTAGTTTAAAACGCATCAATTCGATTTGAAATAAGACGAAATTAATCATAAAATTTGGATTTTATAAAACCACATTTCAAAAATCAAGTGGAAAAAGATGAATGGGGTAATATGTGTACGCATCAAAATACGACAATGGAAAAATGAAGATAATACAATTTATTTAATCAACTACAAGAACTTAAATGACTAAGCATAACTAGTTTGGAAATATAACTCAATCTCAATCATGCATAGAGAATAATTAACATGACAATATGAAACAATGAATAAATAATGTAATGATAACATGCATGGCATAATGTATTATGACTACTACTAGATACACAAAACAAAAATGCAAAGCAACGAAGTAATATGATATGAAACTATTTCAAAAAGTGACGAATAAATGGAGACATAAAATGTAGGTTGACAAATTTGTATATAAAAAGAAAACTAGGGATAGATATATATAACTTTGAAATGGATATTATAGAATGAAAGTTTGAATCAAGTTGCATGTAAAATATTTTAAACACAAATATATTTAAGAGTTGACAAACTACATGATGATTTAAATGATATATAACGCAAAAGAATAATAAGGATACAAGGTGAGATATAACACACAAAATAGATTTATAAAAAATATATACACGTAAGTCTATTAAAAAACATGAGATTAATAATAAGATACCTATAAATTTTTAAAATAATCTAAAAATTATACGCATCCTTATATCAAAACATTTAAAATAATAGACTATATATACACAAAAGCAATATAATATAAAGATATACTCAAACAATAATAATTTTATAATTACAAAAAAAAATGAAATTTTCAAAATTATTTCCTATATATAGAGAAAATACTTGATAAATCACAAAGCAAAAAGTGTTTTAAATAAAAAAACTATTAAAGTAATAAGTGTATTAATATATACATATAATTTTAAAAGCAAGTACATGCAAAATAACATTGAAATATATATAGGGCTAAATTAATTTTATTATAAAATACATAATAGATTTAAGAACATACTTGTATATGTAAGAAAACTACATGTATAAAATGTATAGATTAAATACGAGTGTCTACAAATGCATATACATATAATGACAATAGCTTAAAAAAAATATTACATGGGGTTATATAATGCAATACAAAAATAAGTTTTAAAAAGGTATGTCAAACAACATAAGGTTAATATATATATATAATAAAATTAGCTTTAATACAAAGTATGCGTGTATATATATATATTTAAACAAGTGGTTATATAAGAATGTTAAAATAACTTAATACAAAAAGAAATTCAAAGTGACTTTACAAAACGAAACAAAGTTGTGCATGTACAAATATACATGTATATAGAAGATAAAATAAAAATATTAACATAATAAAAAGAAACTTCAAAACAATCGTATGAATAAGCAGTTAAGAATAAAAGTTATAAACTAAAAGGGTTTAATTAGAATCAATCCAAAATCAAAGGGATAATTTGAAAACAAAACAAAAGTGAAAGAGGGCCAATACGCGACGCGCAGAATGCGAAGGATCTAAACCGAAATATGCCGTCCTCACAACGCAACATTAAAACGCGGACTAATTTGCAAACACGTGTAGATTGACGAGCTAATTTAAGGAAATGAAGTGAAACAGCAAGGGCGCGATTGAATGTGCACGCGAAAGGGGAGGTCTTTGCGCGCAAATATCCCCTCGCCACAAAAACACGCTGGTCCTGTGGGGGTAAAGGGACGGATCGGGTTGGGCATAATCACACAAAGACCGTTTTGGAGCCATTGAAACGGGTCCAAACGGTGCCATTTTTTATCCTATAAAAGCCTCAATCCAGGCCATATTCAGCCGAAACAAGAACCCTAGCCTCTCTCCCCAATCGTTGGCCTCAAACTCTCTTCTTCCAGCGCCGATTCATCTTCAACAGATTGGATCCTTCGCGCCTAGAGGAATTTTAGCTCGAAATCCCTCCTCCTCTTCGATTTTGACGAAGAAAGGAGGAGAAACCCACGGCTTGCTCACACGGTAAGGCTCCTCTGTCACCATTCTTTTGTTTTTTTTTTCTTCTTAAATCGACAATGATGAATGACCCACTCCGGAAACGAAACGATGCATAGAAAACTAAAAGGATTCGGGGAAGAAAGAAGTCACCTCTGCTTTTTTGTATTCTTTGTGCGTATATTTTTGTTCGAAAATGTGCGTTCATAACCCATTACAAGGATTGAAATTTCGGCTTTATATCCGAAAAAGAAAGAAAGAAAAATTCAAAATAAAAAATACAATATTTTTTTGTTTGTATTTGCTGTCGTTGCTTGTTTGTTTCTTTTGCAGGTACAGGTGCTGTGCTGGCGTACGGAGGCGCGGGCATGGCTGCTAGAGGTAGCTAGCGGTCGTACGGTGCGAGGCTGGGGGTTGTACGACCCCTGGAGAGAACCCTAGGGTTCTATCGTTTTAATGTTCTGGGTCTATCGGGCCATGTAAGTTTGGGTCAAGTTTTAAATTTGGGTCTAGGTTTAGTTATTGGGCTTGGGTCATGTGGCTGGGTTTGGGTCTGTTATAAAACTGGACTGTTGTATTGGTTTGGTTTAATTTTTTATTTATTTATTTTGTATATATTTTGGTTTCTAGTGGGCCCGGGCAAATTGGCCCATTTACAGAAATCATTTCATTTTAGAAGAAAATCGACCCAACAAATTGTAGCTTTCTTCCTTAGAAGCATCCCTATATATATAAACGCACAAAGGTTTGAGGTACATGCCAATTATATAATATATATATATATATTAGGGTAAACTACATCCAATATTACTAAACTATTAGTAAGTTTATGTTTTTGGTCACTCAACTTTAAAAAGTTACAAAATAATCATTCAATTATTCAAAAAAATTTATTTAAGTCACCAGGTTGTTAAAATCGCTATTATACAACCTTCTTTGTTTCCATTGCATGCATCAATTGAAAGTTCTTATTCTCTTTTTCTTCTACAGTTCAATTTTTTCATGAAACAGTTTTGAATGTCATGAATTTGTGAGTCAAAATTCATACAGTTTTCTTCTCCAATCTCCAACACGAATCTGATCGACTTGGATTTAAGGTATGTTCTTCTACCCATCGATTGGTACTCATCGTTAGCCAAATTAGAAAAAATAACAATATAATGACTTAAATAAAAAAAATTCGAATAATTTAGTAACTATTTTTATAGCTTTTTAAAGATAAGCAATCGAAATATAAATTTACTAATAATTTACTAACCTTACATGTAGTTTAACTAAGAATTATTAAATTTACATATACATATCAAACTAAATCGTTGGCAAAGAACACGTGTTTAGTTAATATCACATATAAGAAAGTGACATGTAAATCAATCATCTGTGTGTCAACTAAATTTAAGGTAATCTAATTAATTCATGAATTTTTTAAAGAGAGATGTTTGAAGGTGCGAAGGGAGACAGAAAAAGTAAACAAGTGCAACCATCTAGAATAATAAGATAATTGCCAAGTTGACCTCGCCCACTCGTCTGCCCTTATTTAGTAGGCACATTATTTAACGACTACTCTACATTCATACTTTGTATTCGGCTTGTTTTAGTAACCTAATAGTATTTAATATAGAGTTCCACTTTAGTTTGGCCCAATTACGTGAATATCAATTATTCCTATCGCTTACTATACATTACTCATTTGATAATTAAATTAATTTATATAAAAATATTTAATATCAACCAAATTAAAATGAAAGAAATTTAAATCAAGTTTGAATTTTAAAATTATTATTATCGTACATTCACTTTTGAGCTAAATAAAATTAATTTCAAATTATAAAACGTTTGTAATTATATAAATAATCTAATAATTATAAGTTTTAAATCTCAATATTTATAATATTTTTCTATCTTCAAAATATGATCTAATTTGTAAATAATGATACTTATACAAATGAAATTTTAAATTCTTGAACCAAAGAGTCAGAGTGAACACATAAAATTAATTATAAATAGGAGATTTATATGATTTTTTTTTATTCAATTTTGATATTTTAATATCCTGAATGACTTATCAAAAGCAAAAGCAAAAAATGAATGGGTTGGGGACGAAGAAAGGTTTAAAGGCAAATTACATTATGTTTTAAACAATCAAATTCCATTTACTTCACATATCTTTTTTACTTTTTCAATATTTAGGATTCTGAAACTAATTTACGATTCCCAAATACATTTTTTAACTTTATACATAGCTGCTGTTTACGTAAGCATTTCTTTTAAAATAAGAAATAGAAAAAAATCAATGACCCATGTTATAATAATTGATTTTTTAACATGCTACAATAATTATTTAATTATTTAAGGTTCAACCTCAACTTATAAAATATAAACCCTAACACTACATTTGATTAGCATGAATGACTATTTCATCCGTGTCATTCAGCATAACACTACTATTTCATTATTTGGATTAATTGGATGAGTGAAATGATTAGATAGTATCACGGTCTCATTTTGACCTCTCACGAAATAGTCATCATTTTTTTCCCAAAAACATCAATGGATTATAGCCATGGAAGAAAAATTAAGAAGAAACAAAAATTGAAACCCCATCATTAAACCAACTTCGATTCAATGCTTTCCCAACTTCGATTTCATCCAACAATGTTGTTTTCACAGCATTAAAGTCTCCTCCACTTTACCATGTTCCAAGCCCAATTGTAAGGATTTTGGCTCAAGTGTTCATTACATGGAAATTCTCTGGTATCCCAAATTTTCCTTGATTTTCTCACCCACCAAACAAGAAAAAGGGGACAAGCTTTTCAACTCACTTCTGTTTTGGTATTTGAATTACTAGAAATACTCTCCCAAACCCAAAATCTCAGTTTTGCACTAAAAAATGCAAATTAAACTTAAAACCTTGTAATGAAATTTAGAAAACAAAACAAAACAACCCAAATCAAAAGAAAAAAAATCATGATGGACGGTGGGAGATTAACAGAGACAGATTTGCATATATGGATCTATGGGTTTTGGTGGGATTTAGGACAGACTAACCAAAAAAAATAGAAAGAGGAGGTGGCATAAAGCTTTGGATGATCATTTAAAAAGCAGGTGAAGATAAAGCTTTGGAGAGGAAGATACCTTAAGAGAGAGAGAGAGAGGACTAGAGAAACAAGAAGAAGAGAGACCTAGATAGAACTCTGATGGGCGTCGAAACCATCAAATATAAATTCCTACGACAAAATAACAGTACTTAGCAGTATAGAGCAGTAAGGTCGAATCCACAGGGACTGGCTATCTAATTTTGCCTTTTCTCGTGACCAGAATCGTTGTCGTGGTCACAGTCGTGCCCACGACTTGTGTGTAGAAATGCTAAAAAAAAAATAAAAATAAGGAGTTTAATTGATCAAGATAATAAAATAAGGAAATACGAAAAATAAAATAAAAACAAATTTGAAAATGCAAAAATAAATTTAAGAACATAAAATAAATGGATAAATAAAATATTTCTTTAAGCTTAGCCTTAGCCTCGGTGTACTCCAATCTTGCATCGATCATTGAAACAAAATTTCCCTTCCAAGCGATGGTTATAGCAATCGAGGATCCCTCAAGCCGCCAACTCTTCCTTTCTTAGTCGATCTCGGTATCACCTGCAAATCGACCCTTGTCGAATTTCCAACCACGTGGCACGTACCCGTAATTTAAGAATTCGACAGTCTTGCTATCTGAAAAGCCCAACTCAAATTAACAGCCTCAACTGTGTGGGTTGTTTAAATTTGATCACTGTCTCCCTTGACAGAATCCAACTAGCTTTTTCTAATTGAACATGTCAATTTGTTTGCGGGATTTTGAATACAGCATTGCTGACTCAACTTCCCAACTGTACGCCAAACGATTCCAACCTAACGCTCGCTTTTTGAGTTGAAACTAAATCAATTTTGAGGGACGAATTTGTACTATCCCATATACCGGAGAGCTAGTAAATACCGAATTGAGAGGTTTTTTTTAGCAGGTTCGTATCTCACTATTTTTTTGTTAGAGCAATTTTCGAGCTAAAGCTAAAAAGGGTTTAGTTAATCATGAAAAAAATCATGCTTTGAAAATAGATTTGTGGAATTGTGGGTGATGGATAGGGGAAGAGGCCTTGGAAGGTAATTAAACCAAAAGATTAAAAGTAAAAAAAACAATGAAACAGAATATCAGGATGAATATGGCGTAGGAAAGAGGAGAAAAAAATTTATTAAATGCCAAGGTAAAAGTGTGTTGAATTGGTTGTAGCTACTAGGTATTTATACACACTTTTAGTGCTAAAATTTAGCAATATTGTTCCTAAATATTATCACTAAATAATTCAAAATTTAAAAATCAAATTTAAACTAATTACAGAGTTGTAACAATATCAAAAATCCTTTAACCTTTCTCCAGCTACTTTAAAAAAAAAAAATCTTCAACTCTTCGATCTTTATCCAATCATCTTTGAACCTTCAATCTTTCAATCAAGCCCTCATCTTTGTTTTTTGTTCCAATTTAGCCCTTTTTTTGTAAGAGTTTGAATTTGGCACACCAACTTCATTCCTGATAAAAAAAATCCAAATTTTATAGCATTTTATTTGATAATTAGCTAAAAACAAATATATTAAAAATATGAATTTATCTGACTATCAAACTCCAAAGAAAAGAAAGAGAAAAAGTGATATTAAAATAAAATTTTATACTTTTATAGGTAGATTTCTAATAAGATTTCTAAATATTTAAATATAATATAATAAGATAATTTTAAATTTATTTTTAAATTTAAAAAATTCAATTTATTGTTAAATAATGTTATTACTAAATATAAAATGTTAAATTATTTATTTTCAAATATTATTTTTTGACATAATATTTATAAAATTATTAAGAAATAAATCATATTTTTATAAATAATATATTAATTATACTATTAAATATATTTATAATGTATGTTACTAAATTATAATATTTAAATTTTCTAGATATATTCTAGATATATTATTTTATGGATATCTTTGCTTTTTGTTCCAATTTAGCCCTTTTTTGTAAGAGTTTGAATTCGGCACACCAACTTCATTCCTGATAAGAAAAATCCAAATTTAATAGCATTTTATTTGATAATTAGCCAAAAATAAATATATTAAAAATATAAATTTATCTTGTTATCAAATTCCCCCTACTTAGTCGATACTTGTCCTCAAGCATGATATCTACTAAAAATAATTCATCAATCCTTTTCAAAACCAAAAACCCCTTTCCTAGTCAAGCATATTGCGAACACTTAGGTGAATAAAAAATAAACAACTGCTAAATTCAATCAATAAGCATTTTATAAATCTTGAACAGTATGTCAAATTCAACTATTTTACTAAATTTAGGTTTAATCAAACATACAAAACGATCATACCCAATATATAGTTTTATTTAATCTATTTACATTTTTTTTGTTTTTTTTTTGTTTTTTTTTCAAACATAGTCAAGTCTTTTCACTCGAAGTGAGATGACAACCAAGCACCTCACCCCGGTTACTAATACGATCTTGAGTTGCGGAAGTAGTCGAGTCGTAGTTGTGCCCGATCGTTAAATTTGAGAAGTATTGTTCTTACTTGAAGTAGTAGGATATTCGGCTAAGTTGTAGCTCAACAATGGTTGCAAGTTGGTTCAAAGGGTTTACGAGTCAATTGGATAATGGTTCGGTTAGAAAATAAAATAAGGCAAAAGGAAGGCTAGGATGGATAGGAAACTTAAGGACAATAATGAACCAATACTATGTAAAAGTATTGACTCGAGACTTATACGTCACTTAAGGTGCTAGTAAGGACCTTGACCCGCTAACTATGAAGAGTTAGGAACCAAAAGTATCAAATGGTTGAACGCCACACTCAATTGAGTGATAAGTTCTTCAAGAAAATAGGTTTGACACCACTAGCTAACTAGATAAGTCAAGCTGAGTCTTGGACAAAATTTGAGAGTTGAATTAAACTCACAAAATTATAAAAATTCATTCAAGTAGCAAAAGTTTGATTTACATAAATTGAGCTTCATATTTATAGCTCAAATTATCAGCTAGCCGAATGGACACAAAAGGAACTAAATGGACAGCTTCTATTCAGCTTAACTGAGCTGAAGTTTCTAGGATCCTTCTTAAAACGTTCCATGAGGTCTCTAAGGTCAGATTAGCTTTAATTGAGGTGAAATAGAGTTGAACCTAGCTGAATATAATCAGCCAAAGGTGTGAACAGCCTTTAAGGAGCTGCCTTGGGTTGTCGAATGGTCATGAGTTTTAATGGGCAGCTTGGGCACTTCAATGGTCTTGAAAAAGGTTCAGCTGAATATAAGCAGCCATGCATTGTGAAAGCTAAGAACCGAATAGCCCTTATGTGTGAAAAGACCCTCCAGCCGAATTGAACAAGTGTGAAAACACTTGGGCTGTTGACATGCATGGAAAGGTAGCTTGGGAAGAGAAAACAGCAGCTTGGAAAAGAGAGATCAGTAGCTCAATTTTGGCTCTTACTATAACCGAACAGCTGTTTGGGAAAAGGCAACTATCGGCTCACCATCTTAATTACCGTCCAATGTATATAGCTGCACCAATTAATTCAGCAAATTAATTATCTTAAGACATGTAAAATTCTGCAGCAGCTAAGACACATTAAAAACAAGTATTAAACTAAGACACATTAATAAGATGTATTAAACTAAGACACATTAATTACATGAATTAAACTAAGACACATTAAACACTTTAATTAATAGATTCAGCTTAAAACAAATTTATTAACACTTATTTATTAACTTAGCTAAACTAACTAAACTAACTAAATACTTTAGCTTATCCAACAACTAAGGAATGCATAAATTAAACCGAGCTAAAATTGAGCCCATTAAGCTATGGTTGAGCTAAATCAGCTTGCAAAAGATTGCAAGGCACGCCTGGCTAACTCATCTATGATTGATCAATGTGCCCAACTACGATCTCGCCCTATACTTGGTCAACCATGGCCGAAATAGCCTCTTTGAAATGTTTGGCTCGTGCACAAGTTATGGGACCTAAGGGTAGCTCCAAAGGGTCCTTGTTTGCATTTGGTGTGGCTCGGGGTGTGGCCATATCATCCCCCCTCTTCAAAGCAATTTGTCCTCAAATCGTCACTTGCATCAAAGGGAGATAAGTCAAACATGTTAAAACTTGCTGAAATGTTGTACTCACCTAGCAGGTTAAGCTTGTAAGAATTCTCATTAATTCGCTCCAAAACTTGAAAAGGACCGTCCCCTTACTATAATAGCTTGGACCTTCATTGGGCTGGGAAATGCTCCTTTCTTATGTGAACCCAGATCTAATCTCTGGGTTCAAAAACAACTCTTTTTCGTCCCTTATTTGCCTTTTGCACATTGCTTTCGGTCCTTACCTCAATGTTGGCTCTTACCATTTGATGTAGCTCCTTCACATATTCGGCCTTTCTCCTAGCATCTGTATGGATAAGCTGATCATTAGGAAAAGGTACTAGATCTAATGGAATTAAGGGATTAAAACCATAAACTATTTCAAAGGGAGAATGTTTAGTTGCCGAGTGAATGGATTGGTTGTAAGCGAACTCTTTGTGCTGAAAACATTCCTCCCATGATTTCAAATTCTTTCGAATGTTGGCTCGCAACAAGGTAGATAGGACGCGATTGACCACCTCTGTTTGGCCATCCATTTGGGGGTGACAGGTTGTTGAAAATAGCTGTTTGGTTCCAAGCTTTCCCTATAACAACCTCCAGAAGTGACTTAGAAGTTTCGTGTCTCGGTCGGATACGATGGTTCTCGGGATGCCATGTAATCAAATGATTTCCCTAAAAAATAAGTTGGCAATATGAACAGCATCGTCAATTTTTGTGCAAGCTATAAAATGAGACATTTTTGAAAATCTATCTTTGACAAGATAAATTGAGTCTTTTCCCATTTTAGTCCTAGGTAATCCAAGGACAAAGTCCATGGAAATATCCATTCAACGTGCTTCGGGTATGGGAAGTGGCGAGTACAACCTATGTGGCTTGATTTCTGACTTGGCCTTCTTACACATCATGCATCTATCATAGACTCTCTCAACGTCCTTTTTCATCCTTGGCCAATAAAAATGCTATTGGAGCATTGTCAAGGTCTTCCCATGCCAAAATGGCCCATGAGGCCCTCGCTATGCGCCTCATTGAGTAACAAGTCCCGAATGGAACTTTGTCGAATGCACAGCTTGCCTTCTCTAAAAAGAAACCCTTCGTACCTGTAAAACTTTTCAATAGCAATATGCTCACAAGAAACACACAATTCGTTAAAATAAACATCAGAATAATATAAATCTTTCAAGAATGCAAAGCCAAGCAGTTTTGAATCCAAGTAAGATAAAAGAGTATACCTTCTCGAAAGTGCACCAACCACTATATTTTCTTTACCTTTCTTATATTTTATGACATAAGGGATTGATTCAAGATACTCAACCCACTTGGCATGGCATTTGTTTAGCTTATTCTGGCCCTTGATATGCTTCAATGCCTCGTGATCGGAATGAATCACGAACTCCTCTGGCCACAAATAATGCTGCCAAGTCTCTAAGGCTCGGATGAGTGCATACATCTCTTTGTCGTGGATGGGGTAGTTTAGCGTGGCTCCGTTTAGCTTCTCACTAAAGTAAGCAATGGCTTCCCGTCTTGAGTTAAAACGGCCTCGATTCCCATACCTGATACATCACATTCAACTTCAAACGTTTTATTAAAATTAGGCAATACAAGTAGAGGTGCATTAGTAAGACAATCTTTAATGGAATTAAAAGTGTAATTAGCCCAATTTGCCCGGGCCTTTAAATTTATTTACAACAAATAAATAAGCCAAATGAAAATAAAATACAGTTTAAAAATTTGTTCACAGTACATAAATACAAAGACTCAACAGTTAATTGAAACCCAAATAATCTCAGTTCAAATCTTAAACCCAATTAAATAAACCCAAAACCAAACCGAAACCCGACCTAATCCTAAAAACAGGCCCAAACAACCCAAATTTTGATTCAAAAACTGAAACCCTAGCAAAAGCCTTGCACAACTGCCCACGAGTGACCTCTCCATCGCCGTACACAGTGCTACGTCCATATTCCCATGCTTCCATAGAGCCTGCTAGAACAGAAATGATAACAGAAAAATAAAGCCAGTAGATGACAGTAGGAAAATAGAATTTTTATTTTTTATTATTTATTCCATAAATTTGGATATAAAAAGCCATCGTTTGTACTCTAAAAAGTTATGCATACTAAATATCAAAAAAGGATATTCCAAAAGAATTCTGAAAAGGTGATTTCTATTTTTTAGTCTCTTTAATTTTCTGTTAATTTTTTTTATCTATTTCCTTTGATTTTTTTTCATCATTTGCATTTAAAAACAAAAGAAAGAGGAGAAGTGTGATCTTAGCTTGCGAATAGGTCGTCAATTCTTTTTTCGCTTCGTTGAAATCGAAGCCTAAAGGGAATCTCAAGGCTATAAACCAACTCTTCGAAGCCCGAAAATGCTGGTCACCATTTGTGGTGGTGGATCGGTGTTTGAAAGAGAGAATTTAGGGTTTGTTGGTTGAGAAGAAAGGGGCTAGGGTTGGTTCAGCCGAATGTGGCCTAGTTTTAGTCTTTTTAAAAGACCAAAAACGGTGCCATTTTGAGCCTGTTTCAGTGGCTCCAAAACAGTGTCGTGTTAACTATACCCGACCCGACTTGATCCAGTTACCCGTGAGGATCCACGCATCTCGCTTAGAGGGGATATTTACGCCATAAATCCTTTCCTTTTGCGCTATTGTTCAATTGAGCTTTATTCGTTTTTTCTTATTTTTTTAATTTATCTCTGTAATCCGCGCGTAGATCCAATTTGGTCCTCTCCTGAGTGTTGCATTTTGGGATCTGGAATATTTCCAGCTTTGATCCCTGTGCGTTCGTGCGCATTGCACTTTGGTCCTGATTTTAATTTCAAAAGGTTTATTTTATTTATAAATTATCCCTTCTATTTTAATTCTATTTTAATTGAGTTTTCTATTTGTATAACTCATTATTTTAAAATTCACTTAATAGTTTTATATATGTGTTGAGCTATTTTAATAACTTTACTTTGTTTTTATAAAATCATTATTTTGAAGTTCTTTATATATCATATTATTTTAACATTTTATATAATATTTGGTTTAAATGTTTTTATATATATTTGTACATATATAATTCATGGTAGAATTAACTTGATCCCATATACATATTTAATTCCATGTTATTTTTACATATAATTGCTTCTAAAATCTATTTACATATATATATGTTTTTTAACCTATTATGTACATAGTTTACTTCCTAAGATCATAATTTATACCTTTGTTATCCTTTCATATTTTATGTATTATTTAAATTATCTTTTATTGTATGTATATTGTCAACTTTAAATAAATGTTTTTTATTTTATTTTGCATATTACTTGATTCAAATGTTTTCTTTTTATAGCATTTATTTTAATGATGATGATTCTTTTGTCCAAAATTGAAAATCTAATTTGAAAATTGATTATTTTCTGTCCTTTTGTCTAAAATTGAAAATCTAATTTGAAAATCATGATTCTTTGTTGCAGTTGTTTTCATGATAATTGTGGTTCAGGTCTTGTAGAATAATATTGCATTGCATTGAATGACCGTTGCGGTTATAACTTTAGGTGGGAGTGAGAAACTACGCTTTCGTGAGGTTTTCACCTCCGCATGGGCTAGTGGATTACTTCCGGGATACATCCGTACCTATGATTTCGTGAGATTTTCATCTCCACATGGTCATAGGGAAATGTATTCCCCTGAGCTGAACTCGATCCATATGAGCCTATAGTGGGTGAGGATTGAAGAATCTGCTAGCTCAAGTACCTTTTCTTTAGAACTGAACCACATATAGTGAACCTTAAGAGCCTTAGGTAGAGCTATGTTAAACCTTAGTAGTTTCCCATATATGTGTTTTGATTATCTTTGTTTTGCTTTTATTTTATTACTTATATTTGATACTGACTTGTTGTGTTTTATTTTGGTTGTGTTTTGCATAACATTGCATATTTAAGGAGGTGCCGATTTGGGTTCGATTACTAAGTTAGAGGATACATGGAGAATGAATTTCTTGATAAAGTCAAGGATAATGTGGCCGTCCGTGTATGGTCAGAGAAGTTACAATCAGAGAAAGGGAATAGCCTAGCAGAAGGATATACATTGGGGTTATGGAACTTCACCCGCATCAATGTGACATAAAATGAGTTGCAAGAATTGAGAGATATATAGGCTCATTGGGATGAGGGAACTAAACAGTTGTTCTATCAAAACTATGGTGATATACCCTACTTGTTCGATATTAAGGTAGACAAGCATTTGTAACGAGCTATGGCTCAGTTTTGGAACTCTGCTTATAGTTGTTTCACTTTTGGGGAAGTAGACTTGGTGCCCACCGTGGAGGAATATACTACCTTACTGCGATGTCCAAAAATTCAAGTCAGCAAAGCTTATTCTAAGGTTTTTAATGGCCCAACTTTTGCAAAGATGTTAATGAATATTACTGGGATGATCAAGCCTTGGGTTACTGCTTGAATTTAACAAAAGGGATATGGTAAATGTATTCTTTGGGAGAATTTGAGAGATTTGATTTTAGTACATCCGGATAAAAAGAAGAGGGTCAACGTCTTTGCCTTGAGCATCTATGGTTTGGTGATTTTTCTTAAGGGTTTAAGACATGTAGATGAAGCAGTCATTGATTTATTCGATCATCTTGATAAAGGAATTACACCTGTACTTGCAATACTAGCTAAGACGTTCAAATCATTGAGCATGTGTCGGGGGGCAGGCAAAGGTAGATTTATTGGATGTGCGTAGCTGTTGTTGGTATGGTTTCATGGAAACTTTTGGAAGGTGAACAAGGTCTATTACCGGGTCTTCTCTAAAAGTTACTCCCCATTGAAGGAAGAGGCAACTATGCAGAGGAGAGATGATATTTCAGAGGAGAAGTGGATGATAATTCTTCAAAATCTCAAAGAATAGGATATAGAGTGGAGAGCTTTTTGGATTGTCCCTGATGACATCCTTTATCGATGTGGGAACTTTGATTGGGTATCATTGCCAAGGATTTGGGGAGCTATTGGATATACTCCTTTGCTTGCATTAAGGCTATATAAATCGAGGCAGTTTATACCCACAACTTATGGGTTTGCTCAGTGTGAATTCTTATATAAAGGTGACCATTATAAGAAGAAGGTCCGAAAAATATCTGATGCTTGGAAGCAAGCTCACTGGATGAAGAGGTTGGTTGTTGGTTCCATGACAAAACCTGAATACAATGGATGGTTTAGTAAGAGGGTCAATGATAATATTCCTAGGCCAACTGTCGAAGGTACTTGATCAATGGAGGAACACTTGCAAGTTGCCCCGTTAGAGTTGGAAATTATAAGGCAGGACTTTGAAAAGAAGAGTTCTGAGCTTAGGAAGAGGATTGAGCAGTTGGAGGAAAAAAAGATGCACTTGAGATTAGATGTGGAGGTTCAGAAGTCAGAGGCAGAAAAGTTAAGGAAAAGGAAGAATAAGGTTGAGGAGGACCTTGAAAGTTTGAAGACAGATTATAAAAAGTTACATCTATCAATGAGGACTGCTGGGTTAGGGAAAACTTCAGAGCAGTGGCGTCAGGAAATTCGAGAAGAAAAGACTAAAGCTGATCAATGGGAAAAGAAATTTTAGGAGGCTCAAGCTCGAAATGAGGCTTTAGAGAAAAGTCTATCAGAGAGTAAAAATGAACAAGGCGAATTAAGGGCTAAAGTAGCGGAACTTGAGAGATCTCTTTATGTATACCGAAATCGCAATTCTGTGATAGAGTTGAAAGCAAGCTTAAGTAAGATAGAAGAAATGAAAGGGAAGATAGAAGAATTAGAGGCAGCATTACGGATTTGTGAAATGAGGATTGAGTTCTTGGAGGAAGTAAAGAACAATGAAAGGGACATCTTCATCACTCTTAAAATCAAGTTAGAAGCAGGGATTACATTATGGGAGAAACCATAACGCAAATTCGGGAGGTAGCTGATTACTTCCAAACTTTGGCGGTACAAGCAGATATATTAAGTGTGAAGTATGAGTTGGAGTCAGATCAGGGACAGGAGCTAGCTTCGCTGCTTAGGAAAATTAAAACTTTGAGTATTAGGGCGAAGTCTTATTTGTAACTCGATTTTATGTAAAGAATTTTATTTTCCAATAAAGTTTTTAAAATGGAATTGAATCAAAATTGACGCCTTCTTTGCATTCATTTCATGCACTTGCATTACATTACATCATATGCATTAAAGACCATTAAAAGATCCTAATTAATTAAAAATTATTTTAGTAATCTGGACAAAAGACTTAAAAAATTAGAGCAAATGCAAAGGGATATGCAAGAACAAATGTAGGCGCAGATGCAAGAACAGCTAGCTAAGATTCATCAAGAGATGAAGGATCAGATGATGAGTCCTAAAGAAACATGATGACTCAATTATCCCAACTGCTGGTAGGAAGAATGGATAAAGGGAAAGATCCTATGGATAATGTTGGGGAAAATAATGAAGACCCTCAATATCCTCATAGTTGCACTCTAACACATGTACAGACACAACCTGAGATAAATTTACAGAAACCATCTGTTACAATTAGGCCTCAACAGATTTAGGCTGGAGTTTCAGTACCAATGAATTTCCAAGCAGGTTCAGGTTTTAATCCTGGTAATAACTTGAATAATCCAATTGTGCCTGATCTGGATGAAGTTGTGAAAGAGGAAAGGGCGAGGACAGAATCATAGAAACAATTGGAGGAGCGGTGTAAATGGCTGGAGGAAAAGGTCAGGGCAATGGAAGGCGTTGATAGACATCTTGGAATTGATGCAAAAGATCTGAGTTTGGTCCCAGACTTAGTACTTCCATACAAGTTCAAGATGCCAAAATTTGAGAAGTACAATGGAATGAGCTATCTTGAAGCTCATATTACCATGTTTTGCAGAAGAATGACTGGGTATGTTAATAACAATCAATTGTTGATTCATTGCTTCCAAGACAATTTGATGGGGGTAGCATCTAAATGGTACAATCAGTTGAGTCGAAATAGAATTAGTTCATGGAGAGATCTAGCACAAGCATTCATGAAGCAGTATAGCCATGTAACAGATATGATTCCTAACAGAATTACTCTACAGAATATGGAGAAGAAACCAAATGAGAGTTTCAAACAATATGCACAGAGATAGAGGGAAATGGCTATCTAGGTTCAGCCTCCGCTCTTGGAAAAGAAAACTACAATGCTCTATTAATACTTTAAAAGCTCCGTTCATAACTCACATGTTAGAAAGTGCCACAAGGAGTTTTGCAGATGTGGTATTGACTGGAGAAATGATTGAGAATGCATTAAGGAGTGGAAGGATAGATGCAGGAGAAAATGCCAAAAAGTCTGCCCCGCGGAAAAAGGAAAATGAGGTGAACAATGCAAGCATGGGGTATTCAAAATTTGTTACTGTAAGTCCACCAAAAGAGATAACTACTGGTCAAGGCTCATCAAGGCAGGAATCTGGAGCAAAGCAAAACAATGAGAAACTTCAATTTACACTAATCCCAATGACGTATAAAGAATTATATCAAAGTTTGTTCGATACACATGTGGTGGCACCTTATTATCTAAAGCCATTACAGCCTCCATTCCCTAAATGGCACGATGCCAATGCTCAATGCGAATATCATGCGGGGATCGTAGGGTATTCGATAGAAAATTGCATTACTTTTAAGAAGCTGGTTGAAAGATTTATTCAAATGGGCATTGTGAAGTTTGATAATGCGCCCAGTGTAGAAAATCCATTACCTAATCAAACCGATAGTGGGGTAAACACGATGGATGAAAATATGGGGAAAAGATTCAATGTGGATATTTCAGAAGTAAAAACTCCTTTGAAGTGGGTCTGAAAGGAAATGGCAAAAAGCGGGTTAGTTACTTCGAATTCAGAAGAAAGTTATTGTGAGATAGAGAATTACTGCAAGTTTCATCATGAGGTAGGGCATGAAATTCAAGAATGTGAAGAGTTCAGAGCATTAATTCAGGGCCTGATGGATAACAAGGAGATAGGATTTTATGAAGAGGCTAAAAAGGAAGGGTATATATGCGCATCGGAATCCACGACGAATGTCCCAAAAGTTAATTATCATGTGGTTATTATTTCACGTCCTAAAGATGAAGCAAGGATTCAGATGACACCGAAGATCATAATTTAGAAACCAACAGTTTTCTTTTACAAGGATAATAAAAGAGTCCCTCGGAATTATGATTGTAATGTGACAGTCCCGGGAAAGAAGAGTTCAGTCAACCCATTAAAAGAGGATCAAAATATAGGTTCTCACAAGCATAGTGAAAGACGATATGATTTGATAAATGCTCGAACAGAGCCTGTAAAGGGAAAAGATTTTTCGGTCGAACAAAAGAGGGGAAAAGCGGTCAAACTTGGGGTACCTGTTAATGAACCAGTGAAAGAAGAGGAAGCTAAGGAATTCCTAAAATTTTTGAAGCATAGTGAGTACAATATGCTGGAACAGTTGTATAAGCAACCAACTCGCATATCCATATTATCTTTGCTCCTAAGCTCAGAGGTACACCGAAGTGCATTAATGAAAGTGCTGAACGAGACATACGTGACCAATGATATTTCTGTCAATAAGTTCGATCGGTTGGTTAATAACATAAGTGTTGACAACTTCATATTCTTCAATGATGATGAAATACCACCAGAAGGTATGGGATCCACCAAAGCTTTGCATATAACTACCAGATGTAAAGGATACACGTTGCTAGGGGTCTTGGTAGACAATGGGTCAGCATTAAATGTGTTGCCCTTATCCACATTAGACAAGTTACCTGTTGATAGCTCACACATGAAAGGATGTCAGAATATAGTGCGAGCATTTGATGACACGAAAAGGAGAGTCATGGAAAGAATAGAAATACCTTTGTTGATTGGCCCAACTACATATGAGGTAGACTTCTTACTGATGGATATTAAGCCCTCTTACAACTTCCTGTTGAGGAGACCTGAGATACATTCGGTAGGGGCAGTGCCTTCGTCATTACATCAGAAATTAAAGCTAGTATCAGAAAGACAGCTGGTAACGATAAATGCTAAAAAAGATATTATTGCAGCTGTAAGCAGTGATGCGCCATATTTAGAGACAGACGAGGAAGCCATTGAATGTTCTTTTTGGTTTTTGGAGTTTATAAATGCAACATTTATCACTAAGGGAAGCAGAATTCTGGAGCTGAAAATATCCAAAACTACGATGATGGGTCGACAGTTGATGGTAGGACGTGGGGCTTTATCAGAAAAGGGACTTGGAAGATATCTCCAGGGAAGAGTTGAGGTTCCGATGCTGAAGGACAAATGTGATTGCTTTGGTTTGGAGTTTAAGCCAGATGCAAGACAAAGGAAAAGGGAATTTGAAAGAAGACAGGAAAGAAGAAGAGCATGTATGAGTGGTGGAGAAATTAGGTAGGAACCCATGATAATCCTCACATCTCCAGGACTTTTGTATCGGGAGGGATTATTTATCCTGAACGAGGAACGCCAGAGAAAGAAAACATGGAAGGAGTATTGGGAAATGTTTACATCAATGCTATATTTGAAGAAGCAATTGAAGAGGGGACTCTGTTAGATATTCGTCCTTATGAGTCTGGGAGTGTTCTAGACAATTGGACTGTAAAAGACCTTCCTGTAGTTTTTAGAGCTTACTCAGAGTAATGTTCAAAACAAACTTGTTGCTTTAAGCCTATAGACAATAAGGATTTCTTTGTGAAATAGGCTCATGTTCAAACATCATTATTTTGAGCAAATATTCTTTCATTCTTTCCATAAGCAATTGTTTTATTCTTTCTATTTAAGTAATTATCCTGGTTCTTTTTGGACTTTCTTCAATCATTCTTTCATTTTATTCATAATCATACCATACAGACAATAATTATCAAATTCATTCATTCTTTTTATATTTTTTGTACCTATAGTAGGTCTCCGGATATCAATATCATGAGTGACGCTGTTACTGACTCAGAATCACTATTTGAGCAAGACATGTGTTTAGAGGGATCTCAGGACTTTGAAGATGACAGAGACTGTGATTTATCTCTGGACTTGTTAAGGATGGTAGAACAAGAGGAAAAGCAAATTTCACCTCATAAAGAAGCAGTGGACATGGTGACTTTGGAAGAGGGGAAAGTTGTAAAAATTGGAACATGCATAACTGAAGAAATAAAGCGAGACCTTGTTGGGTTGCTTCAGGAATTCAAAGATGTTTTTGCATGGTCATACAAGGATATGCCTATATTGAACACTAACATTGTATTACATCGCCTTCCTAAAAAAGAGGATTGCAAGTCAGTTCAGCAAAAGCTTCGAAGAATGAGGCCAGATATTATCTTTAAAAATAAAGGAGGAAGTCAAAAAGCATTTTGATGTTGGATTCCTTCAGGTGATCAAGTACTCAGAATGGGTAGCCAACGTTGTGCCTGTTCCTAAGAAAGACAGAAATCTGCAAATGTGTGTGGATTATAGAGATCTAAATATGGCTAGCCCAAAGGACAATTTCCCCATGCCTCACATTAATACGCTAGTAGACAATACAGCTGGCTACTCATTGTTTTCCTTCACGGATGGCTTCTCGGGGTATAATAGATCAACATGCATCCTGAGGACATGGGAAAGACTACCTCTATAACCTTGTGGGGCACGTTCTGTTACAAGGTGATGCTGTTTGGGTTGAAAAATGCTGGAGCAACATATCAAAGGGCCATGGTAACCTTGTTTCATGATATGATGCATAAAGAGATTGAAGTTTATGTTGATGACATGATTGTCAAGTCCCGAACTGAAGAGGAACACATTCAAGTGTTGATAAAGTTGTTTTTGAGATTGAGAAAATTTCAACTAAAACTTAATCCAACAAAATGTACTTTTGGGGCTAGATCAGGAAAACTACTGGGCTTTGTAGTCAGTGAAAGAGGAGTTGAGATTGATTCAGACAAAGTACGAGATATACAAGAATTGTATCCACCACACACTCAAAAAGAAGTTCGAGGCTTTCTGGGAAGACTAAATTACATTGCTCGGTTTATTTCTCAATTAATAGAGAAATGTGACCCTATATTTCATCTTCTTAAAAAGCATAACCCAGGAGAGTAGGATGATAAATGCTAGAGAGCTTTTGATAAAGTTAAAGAATATTTGTCGAGTCCTCCAGTGCTATCACCTCCAAGCTCAGACAGGTCGTTAATACTGTATTTAGTGGTGTTTGATAATTCTATGGGATGTGTGCTTGGTCAACATGATGAGTCGGGAAAGAAAGAAAGGGCGATATATTACCTTAGTAAGAAATTCACTGAATGTGAATTGATATATTCGCCAATTGAAAAATTGTGTTGTGCTTTGATTTGGATAGCTCAGAGGTTGAGGCAATACATGTTGTACCATATGACCTGATTAATCTCAAAGTTGAATCCTCTAAAATATATGATGGAGTTAAATGCCTTGAATGGGAGGATGGCTAGGTGGCAAATTTTGATTTCTGAGTTTGATATAATTTACGTGAGTCAGAAAGCTATGAAAGGGAGCGCAATAGCAAATTTTTTGGCCAGTCGAGCTTTAGAAGATTATGAGCCCTTGAATTTTGATTTCCCCAATGAGGAGATAATGTATGTGGCAGCTACCGAAGAGGATACTATAAAAGACCACTCTTGGAAATAGAATTTTGACGGAGCCTCAAACATTATGGGTAATGGAATTGGAGCAGTCTTCGTATCTCCAAGTGGAGATCATTATCCATTCACATGTAAATTGGATTTTGATTGCACAAATAATATGGCAGAGTATGAAGCATGTATCATGGGACTCCGAGCAGCTATAGAATGAAAGATCAAGTCACTAGAAGTATATGGAGATTCTGCACTAGTGATTTACCAACTTCGAGGTGAATGGGAGACAAGAGATTCCAAATTAATCAATTATAGAAGGTTGGTGTTGGGTTTAGTTGAAAATTTCGATGATATTACCTTCAATTATCTCCCGCATGATGAAAGCCAGATGGCAGATGCTGTAACATCGTTTCCACGTCTTTCTTGATCTAAAATAACACATTTAGCTTATTTAATACTCACATTATCAAATTAATCCTTAATTCAAATTTTGGCAAAATTACAATTTTACCCCTAAACTTTTGCATATTTACATTTTTGCCCCTAGGCTCGGGATTAAACTTTATTCCTTATTCTTATGTTTTACAACATGCTGATCACTTTTCCCTTCTATGGCAACATCAAATTCTCACTCTAACATGTACTTGTGACTATTAGGTATTTTTACCGATTAAGCCCTTTTACTCGTTTTTGCTTAAAATCGAGTAGTACAAGTTGTCTAACATAATTTAAAACATCATATTATATCATAAAACATCAAAATACACAAATTTCACCTATGGGTATTTTTCCAAATATAAACCCTAGGTTAAATTATTGCTAACATAAGCTTTATCGAGTTATCGGGATCTCAAGAACATAAAAATCATTAAAAACGGGGCTTGGAATCACTTACTATGAAGCTTGAAAGTTGAAGAAACCCTAGCTATGGAGACATGGAGCATTCGGCAGCAACTAATGGGGAAGATGACTATTTTGTGTCATTTTTCCCATTTTATTTCATTAATTATCCAAATGACCAAAATGCCCTTAATGCCTTTCTTTGAAAATTTTCATGTACAAGCCCATTTTTGTCCAAAATTTTAGAAATTGGTCAAATTGCTGTTTAAGACCTCCTAATTAATATTTCAAAGCAATTTCATACTAAAAACTTCTAGAATGCAAGTTTTGCAACTTATTCGATTTAGCCCCTAACTTCAAATTAAGCATTTTATGCATGGAATTTCTTCACAAAATTTTCACACAATCATGCAATCATATCATAAACCTCAAAATAATTATAAAATAATTATTTCTATCTCGGATTTGTGGTCACGAAACCACTATTCCGATTAGGCCCTAATTCGGGATATTACAATGTGAACCTTCTGTCATTGGTTTCATACATGCTAAGTTAATTCTTATTTTGCATTCAATGATCTATATGTCTACTTGACATATTAAGATTGGCTCGTTATTATAACTCATTTCTAATTATAGCTAAGACATCGCATATGAGTATAAACATGCATAGATTTGTAGGGCATAGCCTACTTCAAAATGATCCAATTCCCATGGCCATATACAAAAAGAGATAAACATATTTTTACATCTCTTCACTAGGAAAATCAAATGACATATATAACAAATACTCAAAAATCCTATACATGCCATTGGACAAAATAGAAATGTCTTTATACCCTAGCTTGTATAGTTTATAGTGTGTTGATTCTCCAATTGTCTTCCAATCCTTATGACTCCTTGAGCTCTAAAAAGCAGAGAAAGAGAGGGGTAAGTAATTACATGCTAAGTAAGCGTATAACTGGAAAGTAAACTTACCAATGATTTAGCATACAATCATATTAGGCAACGAAACCAACAAGCATAGGATAGTTTCCCTATCACATGCACTCAACCATCTAGTTACATATCAATGCACCATGTAATTCATCTTAGATAAGCATATCATTTAACATATCATCTATACATATTCCTTGTGTTAGTTCCGTTGAGTTTCTAGGAAATCTCGATGGATCATCCATTTACCGTCAATTTGTACGAATGATCAATTCAATATGCACTCCCACGAACCTCATATCTTACGGCGGGATTACCAATCCAGGTTAAATCCCCCGCAATATAAACTCATAAGGTGATGTCAGGATTACCAGTCCAGGCTAAATCCCTTACACGACAAACACCCTTTATGAGCTCGGATCTGAATTACCAGTCCAGGCTAAATTCACACCCTAATCGGATTACCCGTCCGGGCTAAATCCACAATGCACACATATTCTTCGGGAGGCTTGATCATTCAAGGAACACCAATCCAGGTTAGGTCCTTTTTATACTTGAGATCTTCGGATTACCAGTCCAGGCTAAATCCTTTTCTGCAACACATGCAGGATCTCAAGTCTCATGTAAATCATGGTTTATCCATCGAATTCCCTTTTCAACCTCAACCGAGACATTATTCAATAATTCATTATTAGAGATGCAATTCATGCGTTTTCATGCCATCAACAATGCAATTATCATGCATTCACAAAACATACAATTATGCATGTTATAGGTTTACTTCGAGTTATCTGAACTTACGTGGTATTCGTTTTGGAGCTGTGTTTCGGTTATTCCGAAACCTTGCGTTTACCTCGATCGACCTCCGAAATTTGTTCCTCGGGGTCTATAACAACAAAATTATATCATTAATTCACTACATTACACTTTACAAGTTTAATTTCAACCCTCGGTCCAAATGACCGTTTTGCCCCTACCCTTTCACATTTTTACGATTTAGCCTTTAGGCTCGTATAATGAAACGCATGGAATTTCTATCTTACCCAAGCCTAACCAAAAATTTTTATCTCTAATGCCAGCCCACATTTTCCATTATTTTCTCATTTCTACTACACATTTTAAAACATTTGCAAAATGGTCCCTACAAGGGCTTTTCATGAAAATCACCTAAAAAAACATGTTTAACACACCTTCAACTTTCATACCCCTCCATAATCCACCAAAATACGACCAACTCATGCATGGGTAAATTTTTAAACATGAGCCCTAGCATGAAATATGGGTAGAAATGGAAAGATCAAGCTACCGGGATTTCAAAAATTCAAAGAACATTAAAAACGGGGCTTGGGAGCACTTACTATTGAGCTTGAAATGTTTGAAAACCCTAGCTATGGTGACAAGAGAACTTCGGCAGCTATGGGGAAGAAGACGGCTGATTTTGGCTTGGTTTTTCCCATTTTATTTCATTAAAAAGCCAAATGACCAAAATGCCCTGAAGTCCTTTCTTTGAAATTTCATCCATGCAAGCCCATTTTTGTCCAAAAACTTAGAAATTGGGAAAATTGCTCTTTAATACCTTCTAGTTAATAATATAAAGCAATTTCATACAAATTGCTTTTAGAATCCAAGTTTTGCAATTTATTCAATTTAGTCCCTAATTTCCAATTGGACACCTTACTCAAGGAATTTCTTCATGAAACTTTAACACATGCATAATCTCATATTATAGGTCTCACAATAATCATAAAATAAATCATATTTGTGGTCCCAAAACCACTATTCCGACTAGGCCCTAATTCGAGATGTTACATTTCTCCCCCTTAGGGACTTTCGTCCCCGAAAGTCTTACCAGTAAATAGGTTCAGGTATTGGTTTCTCATGGTTTCTTCTAATTCCCATGTAGCTTCTTCCACACCATGTCGGTGCCATAGAACCTTTACTAAAGTCACACTTTTATTCCTCAATTGTTTAACCTTTCGGGCTAAAATCTTGACTAGTTCCTCTCCATAAGTCATGTCTTGTCTAATCTCAATCTCCTCTGGTGAAATCACATGAGAGGGTCTGATCAATATTTTCTTAACATGAATACGTGGAACACCTTGTGAATCTTTTCCAATTCAGGTTGCAATGCCAAGCGATAAGCTAATGGTCCAATCCTTTCAGTGATCTCGTAAGGTCTGATAAATCGGGGACTCAGTTTACCTTTTTGACCAAATCTCAACGTCTTTTTCCATGGAGACACCTTCAAGAATACTCTGTCTCCAACTTAGAATTCAACCTATTTTCTTTTCAGATCAGCATAAGACTTTTGTCTATCCGATGTCGTTTTTAAACAGTCTCATATTACTTTAACTTTTTCTTCAGTTTCCCTAATTAGATCCACTCTATGAATCTGATTTTCCTTAAGTTCTGTCCAGTATAATGGAATTAGGTACTTCCTGCCATACAAGGCCTCATAAGGTGCCATTTTTAGACAATGGATAAGAATGAGACAAAAGTTTAGTTTGAAAATGAGACAATTCAAATTCTTTACCTTGACTTTTGGAAAACTGTGGTGCCTCTGTGAAAATGACAGTTTCACGAATTAGCTCTTTGAATGTCATTAATTCCTCCAGTTTATCCATTGTATTGAAGTCTAAATTCCTACAAAGCACAATTTGTAACCCATCCTCTTTAAAATGAAATTTCGTTATTGGTTTAATAATATAAACACTAGAAATATTTAACATTCTACTGGGTTGGCCCATCGCTTCATAAACATTAAATTTTACCACCTCACCATCAAATTTCATTATTAGGGTTCCACTTCGAACATCAATCTTTGTACGTGCGGTACTTAGGAATGGTCTCCCGAGTAAAATATCAGAAGGATTTTTTAAGTAGTCGTCCTCCATATCAATGATGTAAAAGTTTGCAGGAAAAATTAGTTCATTTACCTTTACGAGGACATCTTCTAATACCCCTTTTAGATATACGCATGACCTGTCTGCCAATTAAATAATCACCGCTGTTTCTTTCAAAGGACCCGTGTTTAGCATTTTTAAAATAGATAAAGGCATTACATTAATAGATGTTCCCAAATCACACATGGCTTTCTTTATGCCAATATTACCTATTTTGCAAGATATAGAAAACATACTTTGGTTCTTACACTTAGGCGAGATTTTCCTTTGTAGCATTGCAGAAACATTTTCTCCTACATTCAACCATAAGTTTCCTTGGAGCTTCTTTTTGCTGTTACACAGTTCTTTCAAACACTTTGTATAGCATGGAACCTATTTAATTGCATCAAGTAATGGAATATTAATTTCTACATTTCAAAATTTCTCAAGGATTTCTTTTTCCTCTCATTCCTTTTTAACTTGGGTGAGCCTTCTAAGGTATGGGGGAGGTACAAAAAGTGGTTTATAAGGTGCCAACTCAACGGGAGCTACTGGTTCGGCTTCCTATTCAACGTTGTGGTCATGATTCGTGCTAAGCACTAGTTCTGACTCTGTTCCATCTTTTACGATCACGGCACTTGTATTTTGACGTAGGTTTGGCTCGATTTGAGATAACAAATTTCCTTGGTTCTCCAAACGACTAACCGTAAGTGCTAGCTTACTTATTCGCTGATTTAGTTCTTGGAAATGTGCTTCAGTCTTTTGTTCAAACTTTTCGGTGCTAATGGCTAACCTCTCTACTATAGCTTCAAGAGATGACTTTAGAGGTTGATACTATTGAGGCAGAGGTGGCCTCTATTGATATGGTTGATTGTATTGAGGATTCGACCTATAGCTCAAGTTTGAGTGATCCCTCCACCCTACATTGTACGTGATTGAATATGGATCATAACGCCTTTGAGGTGGCTTTAGGAAGTTCCCAACAGTGTCTACTTGTGCAATTGTGTCCTCAAGTAAAATCGGGCATGAGTCGATAGGATGATCAGCTTAGCACAAGTCCTGCACAATCGAGTTTGGTTCATTGTTCCTGCAAGCATATTTTTAAGCACATTAGTGAGTTCATTAATCTTATTTACTATGGAAGGAGTACTCAGCTCATGAACCCTTCTCGTTCGATATTGTTGAGAATTTATAGCCATGCTTGAAATTAATTTTCTAGCTCTTCGGAGAGTCATGCTCACAAGAGCCCCTCCACTAGTGGCATCAATTATCTTCATTTCCATTGGGAGTAACCCCTCGTAAAAATACTATAGGAGCGACTGTTCAGACAGACCATGTTGTGGGCAACTTGCACACAACTTCTTGTATCGGTCCCAAATTCATATAGTGATTCTATTTCTTTTTGTTGTATTCCGACTATACTCTTCCTTTTCAGCTACTCGAGCTACAATCGAGACATATCAGTCCAAGTATTAACAATTCCTGGAGGTAAATAAAACAATCATTCTCTAACAAAGTCGGCTAATGAAAAAGGAAAAGCTCGTATTTTTATTTGATCATCAGTTACTCCTTCTAGTTTCATGCTTAGACAAACCATATGAAACTCTTTCAGATGAGTATGGGGGTTCTTATTTTTCAAACTGTGGAAAGTAGGCAATAAATGTATTAATCCTGACTTTAACTCGAATGGTGTTTCACCTTCCGGATAAGTTATGCATAACGGCTGTTGTTCATCTGGTGTAGCTGCAAGTTGGCATATAGTTTGATCTGTCATGTCGTCTAAATCTTCAGATGAGTAAATATCTTCTGTGTAAGATCCTTCTTCAAAATCAGGTTATGGTTGTTTACCGTGCTGAATAGATTCTTTTCAAAGTGTTCGAGCCAACTTTTCTATTTCCGGTTCAAATGCTAGAGTCCTGGATTCTGACCTGGTCATAAAGAAAACAAACAAAAATTAGAAATTTTCACCAATCCTCGGCAACGGCACCAAAATTTGATGGGCGTCAAAACCACCAAATATAAATTCTTACGAAAAAATAACAATAATTAGCAGTATTAAGCAGTAGGGTCGAATCCACAGGGACTGACTATCTAATTTTTCCTTTTCTCATGACTAGAATCGTTGTCGCGGTCACAATCGTGCCCACGACTTGTGTGTAGAAATGCTGAAAAAAAATAAATATTAGGGGGTTTAATTGATTAAGATAATAAAATAATGAAATACAAAAAATAAAATAAAAACAGATTCAAAAATGCAAAAATAAATTTAAGAACATAAAATAGATGGATAAATAAAATATTTCTTTAAGCTTAGCCTTAGCTTTAGCCTCAATCATTGAAACAAAATTTCCCTTCCAAGCGATAAGCTGGTTATAGCAATTGAGGATCCCTTAAACCGTCAACTCTTCCTTTTGTAGTCGATCTCGGTATCACCTGCAAATCGACTCTTGTCAAATTTCCAACCACGTGGCACGTACCCGTAATTTAAGACTTCGATGGCCTTGCGATCTAAAAAACTCAACTCAAATTAACGACCTCAACCGTGTGGGTCGTTTAAATCCGATCACTATCTCCCTTGACGGAATCCAACTAGATTTTTCCAATTTAGCAGGCCAATTTGTTCGCAGGATTTTGAATACAACACTGCCAACTCAACTTCCCAACTGTACGCCAAACAATTCCAACCCAACGCACGCTTTTTGAGTTGAAATTGAATCAAGGGACGAATTTGTACTATCCTATATACTGGAGAGATAGCGAATACTGAATTGAGAGGTTTTCTTTTAGCGGGTTCGTATCTCACAATTTTTTTGTTGGAGCAATTTTCAGGCTAAAGCTAAAAAGGGTTTAGTTAATCATGAAAAAAAATCATGCTTTGAAAATAGATTTGTGGGATTATGGGTGATGGATAGGGGAAGGGCCTTGGAAGGCAATTAAACCAAAAGATTGAAAGTAAAAAAAAAAAAAAGAAATAGAATAGCAGGATGAAGATGGCACAGGAAAGGGGAGAAAATTTTTTTATTAAATGCTAAGGTAAAAGTGTGTTCAATTGGTTGTAGATACACACTCTTAGTGCTAAAATTTAGCAATATTTTTTTCTAAATATTATCACTAAATAATTCAAAATTTCAAAATCAAATTTAAACTAATTACAAAGTTGTAATGATATCAAAAATCCTTCAATCTTTATCCAGCTACTTTAAAAAAAAATCTTCAACTCTTCAATCTTTATCTAATCATCTTTGAATCTTCAATCTTTCAATCAAGTCCTCCTCTTTGCTTTTTGTTCCAATTTAGTCCTTTTTTTGTAAGAGTTTGAATTCGGCACACCAACTTCATTCTTGATAAGAAAAATCCAAATTTAATAGTATTTTATTTGATAATTAGCTAAAAACAAAAATATTAAAAATACGAATTTATCTTGCTATCAAACTCCAAAGAAAAGAAAGAGAAAAAGTGATATTAAAATAAAATTTTATACTTTTATAGGTAGGTTTCTAATAAGATTTCTAAATATTTAAATATAATAAAATAATTTTAAATTTATTTTTAAATTTAAAAAATTAAATTTATTGTTAGATAATGTTATCATTAAATATAAAATGTTAAATTATTTATTTTCAAATATTATTTTTGACATAATATTTATAAAATTATTAAGAAATATATCATATTTTTATAAATAATATATTAATTATACTATTAAATATATTTATAATATATGTTACTAAATTATAATATTTAAATTTTCTAGATATATTATTTTATGGATATATTAATTAAAATAAATTTATATAAACATTTAATAATAATTTAATTAATAAAAATACTATTATTAAATTGTATTTAATAATAATTATATTAAAATATGATTAAGTTATTTATTATTTATTATTAAATTATATTTAATAATAATACTATTAAAATTTAATAACAATAATAATAATCATCTACCTACAAAATTTCTTCTAAGGATACTTTGGTCATTTCAACTTCTTTTTTTTTATATTATTACAATATCTATTCCATTCAACCAAACGCAAGAGTATTATTACAATTCTATTCCATTCCATTCAATCAAACAACTGAATTGCTGATTATAACTGTATTCCATTATAATTCTATTCCATTATAGTTCTATTACATTACAATGAACCAAACGTAGTATAAGTTTGAAGGAAAGACTCTCATTTGTATTGTTGCATGTTGAACAATTACAAGACAAACGGTTTTATGAAGATATAAATCTTTGGGTTTAAAAGAAGATATAATAATTTATTTGACCCTTTAATTTTATAAAATAGTCATTTTAACCTATTTAATTTTCCGTCTCTTTTAGTCTTTGAACTTGCGTTGTTTGTCAAACAACCCACAAAATGGATGAAAAAGTTAACGTATGTTAACTTTGCTAATGTGGCATACTTGTGCATTGCCATATGGATGCCACATCAGCATTTAATTAATTTTTTAATTTTTAAAAAATTCAAAAAAGTTATAAAAATGATTTTAGAATTAAAAATCATTAAAAAATATATAAATTATAAAAAAAATATTTTAAAAATTTTAAAAAATTAATTAATTGCTAACTTGACATACACCACATGGACTATCACATGAATGTCACATCAATAAAATTAATAAACATTAACTTTTCCATCTGTTTTGAGAGTGATTTGACAAACAATACAAACTTAATAACTAAAAGAGATGAAAAATAAATAGAGAACTAAAAATAATTATATATAATATTAGAGACCAAATAATTCATTTATCCCTAAAAATTGATTTTATCTATTTAAACCCTTTTGGCCGAGAAACCGACAGCATCCACATTCACATTCATCTTGATATGGGTGACAAAGCTTGAAGAGCATAGAATATGGCAAATTGCTAATCCTCAAATTTGTACTAAAACAGAAAGCTAGGTTTGTAAATTACATCCTCAACTGTGATCTATGTTATCTAAACTTAATGTGGAGTTACTTAAACTTAATGTCGAGCATAGAAAAAATATTATGAATTTAAATTAACTCTATCTAAATTAATATTTATACTTAATTATAAAATATAATAGATGATTTTTTAACAGTGCACGAATCATCAGCCTGATCCAAAGTCCGGCTTGGTTAGAGAATTGAAAATATTTCTTTGTCCAATTCAAGTATATACCATTAAAAAAAAAAAAAAAAAAAAAAAAAAAAAAAAAAAAAAACTTTTCTTAGTTAAACCAAAATTTCAAATCATAAGATTTGGTAAAAAAGAAGCTTTTCAAAATCTTGATTTTAAGCTTAATCAAAAAGCCAAAATTTTTTATTTTTAAAAAAATTATTTTTTAATAAAATTATATTTTTATCTCCCTTATTATACTTTATATTATGTCTAAAATAGACATTTTATTTTCCCAAAACACTTACGAATAACAATGATAAACACCATCAAATTTTTCTAAAACACTTTTTAACCTCAATAGTTAACAATGCTTCTAAATTGTTTTATATATATATTTAGAGACTTGATACCCATGTATCTTATAACATAAATTGGGAGAATTAACTTTTCACTACCTTGCTAAATTCAGATAAAAAGTAAAAAATTGTCAATGAATAAATCTAGTTTCAAAATGTTGAAACAGCTGATAAAATTTTTAATCACATGAGGCTCAGGCCACTTAAACCTTAAGCAGGTGGTTCTTTTGTTTGTATTCCTCTCCAACCTATATCACCCTATATAGCTGCCGTATACCCGGAAGCAAAAAACTTGAAATATCTTCCCTGAACCAATATGAATTGCATGAAGGGGGACTTCATACGCTCAAGAGAGATTCACATGGCTTGAAATTTGAAATAAGGCATATTTAAATTCAGAAACGTGGAGCTTGCCAGTAGAGATTCAGATGGCAAGAAAGCTTTGCTCCTGGACCAACAATCTCGGAAAAGGCTGGATTTACCGACTTTTCTTCACAGCTGCAAACTTTGGATTTTTGCACATTCTGATGCTTGAGGGAGTAACCTCCACCAACTCATCTTCTTGGATATACTCAATGCAGTCGTCCAGACTATAGTCCAATGGTGTATCAAGAACCACTGCATAATGAAGAAAAAGAAGAAAGAGGGAATATGAGAAACCATCATCTTATTTATTTTGATACTCATACCCTTATGTCACCAATCTATGTAAGGACACATCTGAGAAGTGACAAATAGAAACACAGCAAACATGGCTGATTGTTAAGCAGTCAGTTAAAACAATAGTAATGTTTCCGGGTATCTTATCAGCAAGAAACTTAGGCCTATTATGTACTAGAGTTGATCATAACTTGGGACTGAATTTTCAAAGTTACTGGCACAATCAACAAGTGACCTGTAATGAAACACTTCTTCCTTCATTGTTATGTAAGTTGGGAAAAGGTAAACTTTTTCTAAGGACAAGAATCTTTCTTAGTTTTTAAAGAATTTGCAACCTTTTAGTGAATGCCTTTCAATTTTTACCGTCTTTTATTAATTTTACTGTAGTAATTATATATTCAGCAATGTTTGTGTTGTTATATGCAACATAAATCATTTCAAAGAATATAGGTTGATGAGGTAAATGATTAAATATTAAATTGAATGATGATTTTGATATAGATGTTTTCATTGGAAAACAATATCAAAGGAGTTTTACATTTATTTAATTTCTTTAGGAGTTTTAGTTTTACTAGCTTTTTTATAAACTTTAAATTAAGAATTCTATTAGGACTTTAAATTAGGAACTAGATTAGGACTTTCCCTTTGTAATTAACAGCCTATAAAAAGGCTGCCAATATGAAATAAAGTAAGCAATTTATTTTTATCACAAACGTTAGTTTGGGAAGAAGGTTCAGTCAAGGATGAATCTGCCTTTCGAGTAACTATAGGTCGAAACAAGAATTCTTTCTCGTCTAGACCTGTGACTAGATCCTACGCCAAGGCACATAACAACTTGGTATCGGAGTCAGCTGTCATGGGTGACGAAAAAACTGACAGCCAAGCTGGAGGCATTATGGAACAAATGGCTACAAGGCAACAAGCATTAGAGGAGCAAATGGTGATTGTATCTCTTTCGGTCCAAAAGACAACGAAAGGGGATTCAGAAAAAAATAATGAAGAACAAGGCAGCAGCGAAGGCAAGAAAAGAAATTTAGATTCGCAACACGATGGGGGCATGGTGCCATGATACTCTAAGATGGAATTTCCCACTTATGATGGTGTTGGAGATCCTTTAGGATGGTTAAAAAGATGCGAAATTTTTTTTGGCAATCAACGGACCAACGAAGAAGACAAAGTCGGCCTAGCTTCATTCCATCTTTTAGGAGAGGCACAACTGTGGTTTGATCAAATCAAAGAAGAGGAGGCAAATTTGGATTGGAAACGCTTCAGAGAGTGTTGTCATGCCATTCGGGCTTACCAATGCCCCTTCCACATTTCAGAGTTTGATAAATGACATTTTTCACCCTTACTTGCGTAAGTTTGTTTTAGTCTTCTTTGATGACATATTAATTTATAGCAAAACATGGATTGAACATATGCATCATGTAAGATTTGTTTTTGAACTCTTGCGGGATAAAATGTTGTTCTTAAAGAAATCCAACTGTTTCTTTGGAGAGTCGCAGGTAACCTACCTCGATCATGTCATCCAAGGTGAAGGAGTCGACATTGATCACACTAAAATTAAAGATGTCACCGATTGGCCAACTCCTAAAACTACCAAGGCTCTACGAGGCTTTCTTGGGCTGGCAGGATTTTACAGAAAATTCATCAAGAATTATGGACAAGTGGCTGCACCCTTAACATCTCTTCTAAAGAAAAACGCTTTCAACTGGATTAAGGAAGCTGATGTTGCTTTCACCCAATTAAAAACTTCTCTTTCAGCAGCCCCAGTCTTGCAATTACCCAACTTAAGGAGGAACTTGTGGTAGAATGTGATGCTTCGGACAGCGGGTTTGGAGCCGTACTGCAACAAAAGGGACACCCCATTGCCTTTTTCAGTTGCAAGATTGCAGATCGACACCTTAAGTTGGTTGCTACGAACGTGAATTAATTGGTTTGGCAAAGGCAGTGACTCATTGGCGGCCCTATCTTTGGGGAAGGCACTTCCTCATCCGTACTGATCACTTCAGCCTTAAGTACTTGTTAGACCAACGACTTACGACATCCCCACAACAGCATTGGATCAGCAAGTTAATGGGGTTTGATTTTTGAGTAGAGTATAAACCAGGAAAGTTGAATAGAGCTGCAGATGCTTTATCTAGAAAAGACGAAGACTTACCACAGCTCATGACTATTTCATTCCCTCGAGTTGAAATTCTTAAAGCCATCAAACAAGAAATAAAAGCTTCCCCAGAATTATCACAACTCCAACAAAGAATTCTACAAGGAAAATTAGGGTCCGATTGGGTCGCACAAGATGAGTTGATTTTCTTCAAAGGGAGGTTGTACCTTTTACCTACCTCACCAATTATTCCCACTATTATTTTCTCTATACATGCTATGGCA
Organism: Gossypium longicalyx; assembly: GCA_025698465.1. Classification (NCBI taxonomy): domain Eukaryota; kingdom Viridiplantae; phylum Streptophyta; class Magnoliopsida; order Malvales; family Malvaceae; genus Gossypium; species Gossypium longicalyx. The sequence continues at coordinate 42,999,624 of CM046996.1, read as the reverse complement.
CATGAAGAGGGGATTAAAACATTGTATCGTCTTCGTCAAGATTTTTTTTGGAAAGGAATGAAGCTTGCAACCTCAGAATTTGTGCAACATTGTTTAGTATGCCAACGCCACAAATGGCAAAATTTACAACCCGCAGGTTTACTTCAACCTCTTCCAATACCACAACACGTTTGGGCGGATTTCGTGGAGGGTCTACCCAAAGTAAAAGGAAATCGGTACTTATGGTGGTTGTGGACAGACTCTCGAAGTACGTTCATCTTTTACCCTTGTCCCATCCGTTTACTGCTATATCTGTTACTACCGTCTTCTTTGCAGAGGTATTCCAACTTTATGGCTTGCCGGAATCCATAGTTTCGGACCGTGATAAAGTTTTCCTCAGCCTGTTTTGGAAGGAATTATTTCGTTAAAGTGGTTCTAAGCTCACTTTTTCTTCAGCATACCATCCCCAATCTGATGGTCAGATAGAGGTAGTTAACCGAACAATAGAAATATACCTACGATTCCTCTTTAATGATCGTCAGCGACAGTAGGTCGATTGGGTTTCATGGGCTGAGCATTGCTACAACACCTCATATCACATTGCCCTATAGGCCACCCCTTTCCAATTAGTATACGGTAGGGATCCACCTCGACTTCTCTCCTATTCAGCTGGTTCTACAAGGATTGAAGCTGTGGATAAGGCTCTACAAGATAGGGACGCACTTTTACAAAATGCTCGGGATAGACTCTTGCAAGCTCAGCAACGAATGAAGAACACTTATGATTTGAGGCACAGAGAGTTGAATTTTAAAGTCGGGGATTGGGTTTGGTTACGGCTTCAACAATATCAACAATTGATGATAACTAAACAGAAGCTTCACAAGTTGTTGCCAAAATATTTTGGTCCTTTAAAGGTCTTGAACAAAATAGGAACAGTGGCCTATCAGCTTGAATTACCTACAGGCAGTAGAATACATGATGTATTCCATGTTTCTTTCCTCAAAGAATACAAGGGACCTCAACCAGATGAGGTAGGAAACTTGCCCTTAGTATATGATGGCAAGGCCTTGCCTACTCCACAAGCTATTATTAATACCAGGCTTAATCGAGGTTGACGGGAACTATTAGTGCAATGGGCAGGATGTCTCAAGAAGATGCCACTTGGGAACCAGATAGTTTTCGAGCAACTTATCCTAAATTTGAGCTTGAAGACAAGCTCAACTTCGAGAGGGGTAGTAATGATATAGATGTTTTTCATTGGAAAACAATATCAAAGAAGGAATAGGAATTAGAGTTTTACATTTATTTAATTTCTTTAGGAGTTTTAGTTTTACTAGGTTTTTTATAAACTTTAAATTAGGAATTCTATTAGGATTTTAAATTAGGAATTAAATTAGGACTTTCCCTTTGTAATTAACAGCCTATAAAAAGGCTGCCAATATGAAATAAAGAGAGCAGTTTATTTTTATCACAAACGTTAGTTTGGGAAGGGGGTTCAGTCAAGGACGAATCTGCCTTTTGAGTAACCATAGGTTGAAGCAAGAATTCTTTCTCGTCTGGACCTGTGACTAGATCCTACGCCAAGGCGCATAACAAATTCATCATTTTTGGTAATAAGCAAAGTGATTCATTAATCATGAGTATCCATTTCCCATCCTTCTCTCTATGCTAATTAATTCAGCTCAACTGCCATTCAGTTAACATCGAGCAGAAAAGTAGTTAGCATAAAGTAGAAATGAACAGAGAAGAAACTAGAATGTTCGAACCTGTTTGTTCTTTATTGGAGCGTACATTGGTTGCAGCCTTTTTCTTGCAAACATTAAGGGATAAGTCCCCAGGGCGCTGATGGATGCCGACTATTTGACCTTTATAAACTTCAGTCCCAGGACCAATAAACATCTGCCCCCTCTCCTGAGAACTAGCAATTGCATAAGAAGTACTGCTTCCATCCTCGAAGGCAACCTGAAAACCAATCTCATGAGAGTCGATCATTCAATAGCTGTTCAACAAAGAAAATTCAAACTTCTAAAAAAAGCAGAAACCAGGAACTGTTTGAGATGTGCTTTTTTGTTATAGGAAATTAAAGCTGCAAACTCAAATTGTATCTCATCAATGAAGGATAAAGGTAAAACTGTCTTAGCACAATATGCCTAATATAACCACTACGGATATGGTCCAGGAACTACAACATAGCAAGAATGATGACTTGTGCTCAGCCTCCCAATATTTCGATGATTAGATAAAAAATTATTACCAATGAACCCTGATCCCGGGTAACAATATCACCAGCCCAAAGTCCATAACTATCAAATATTGTGTTCAAGATAGCAGTTCCACGAGAAGCTGTCAAGATTGCATTCCGCAATCCAAGAAGGCCACGTGTTGGGATCTTATATTTCAGAAGTGTTGTACCTTCGGCCCTAGAAAACATAATCAGAAGTATTAGATGGATGACAGAAGAAATAATGTGCAAATTCAAGAATGGACTGCCATAACTCATTCTTCAAGGAGATATTTATAGCTGAAATAGGCAGCAGAAGGACGAAACAATTGCTATAAAATTAGAATACTTTCCGCTATATTTTCACTTCATAAATTTAACTTAAATTTTATATCTAACAGACTGCAATAAGTATTTGGATAGCATAATCAGTTCATGATTTAAAGGAAGTAGTCCATCTTGTTAATAACAAGGGTAAACTACACCACAGTTCACCCAACTATTGTGCATTTTCTTTTTTGGTCACCTAACTTTCAATTTTTTTAATTTGGTCACTCAACTAATCGAGATTATTTTTTTTCCCATTTTCATTAACTGTTAAATATTTGACGGGTGATGTGGCAGTTAAAAATCAGTATAATAACAAATATAGCCTTCAACGTTTACGTATTATATCAATTTAATCATAAGTTTAAAAAATTAACCCTCAAAATTTACAAACTGTCTCAATTTGATCCTCAAAATTTATTTTCCTCCTCCGCTTCCCCCACTGCCATTACCATCATTGCTTCCACCTCCTCCACCTTTCTCCAAAAAAAGGTTAAATAATCACCAGTAATGTTGATTTAGAAATGGAAAAGGAAATTCAAGAACAAACTAATTAATTTCAGTTCTTTCAACAAGTGTACCAGTTCCGCTGGAACCCATTACTCACAACTAATCCATAAGAAATTATGGGATAAATTAAATTTATTTCAAAGTCATAAGAAATTCAGATATATTAGCAGACTAATTATGAACCAAAAAATAAAACCTATTCCCATGGGAAAAGGGTCCCTAACGTTAAAAAAACCCCAAATCCTACACAGATTTAATCAATTCCAACGTAAATTCTAAAAAATACCTAAAATTCGCAGACTGCAAAAGGCATTAAATTTACCAAATCCTCACGGGTTAAGTAATTCTGATCAGAACAAAATCAGCAGTTTTTTAAGAGAATAATGAAAAGATAGAAAGTTCAAGTGTTGAACCTGTTGTTGGATCCTGGCTAACTCAGCAGGTGACATATGACTAATTTGTTCCCAAGCGATTCTAAACAACTCAGGATCCATCATTCCATCGAACATTAATGGTGATTATTTAACCTTTTTTTTTGTAGAAAGGTGGAGGGGGTGGTGGCAGCAACTATGGTGATTATTTAACCCACTTGTTCTTTCATTTAAATGCTGTTCTATCTAATAACTTAAGGAGAGTTATTGAAACATAATGGGCAATGTAAATAAAAGAAAAAGTCACATACCCAACTCCTTGCATATCTATCATCTGTCCACGCCTTCTCCCAAGAAGTTCAACCACAGCCCCCATGTGTTCTTCGGGCACTTCCACCGTGGCAATCTATAAAGAATCCACATATTAAGGGGGAAGTTAATTATATAATAAAAAAGGCACAATATGATCAAATATTAATAGATACATTTTATCCCATCATGTTTAATGATACCATCAGGACATGGCTTTATAATTCATAAGAGTCAGCAAACATGATCTTAAGTGAACTGTAGTATCCCATATATGAACAAAAGTTCTCCCTCTAGCCTCACTAGCATTCATTATGCATGCTAGTCGTTCTATTAATGAATACAAAGAAAATGACCAGAAAATATCAATTAGTGTGATTTTATGACATTATGCATCAATTATAGTGATTTTAGGACCTTAGTTTTAGGAATTATTTTACCTTGATAGGACTGATTTAGAGGATTGTTTCCAAGTTTATAGTCTCTCGTTATATATAAATTACATAGACTTGTACCATTGTTATATGCTAGTCGTTCAAGAAAATATTCTTCTTTTGACCATCCTCCCTTCCTTTCACATGGTATCAAAGCCAAATTTGGCTTTTTTCGGAGTTTGTTTTTTACCTTTATTTCTGTTTTTTCTTTTTTTTCTTTTTTCTTTTTCAGCCTTCACTGCTGAATTTTTCTGGTGCTTCTTGCCTTTTTTTTCCTTCCTCTGAATTTTCAGCCTACATTTTTTAATTTTACGGCATTTCTTTTGCTTGTCCTCTTCCTTCAACCGAAGTTCATCATGTCTGTGACCTCCAACATGTTTGACAGCCAAGTGACTGAATCTTTGAGTAGGAGATTGGCAGAATATTCAATCGAGTTATGAATGAATGGGAAAATTTACCTAAAGTGGTCCTAGCTCAAACATTCTTAAAGGTGATAGGAAATTTGACTTATCTTCTTGGAACTAAATGGTTTGATGCGTGGGACAAAGAGGACTCTATGATTATGTCACGGCTATGGAATTTCATGACTCTAAAAGTCAGTGACACATTCATGTTCTCATCCACTGCAAAGGATGCATGGGATGTGGTTAGAACAGGGATATAAATAGCGCTAGCGGTTGTGTTTTCGGTCACGTCACATTTATTGTGATTGTGGCCTTAACAGATGCTATTGCGGCCATCGGAGTTGTGAATTTATTTCATTTTGCATAATTTATAGTAAATTTAATAATTATAATTATAAAAAAAATTATATTACATGATTTTTTAGTACTTTATGATATTCTATAATCTTTTACTTGATTTAATGTTTTTATTACATTTTTATGATATTTAAAATAATTCAAAATATTTTAATTTATTTCTTTTTAGGTTAAAATGATTTATTTCTCAACATAAATATAGATACAAATGAGATACTTTTTAAAAGAAATTATATTATTTAAACAAATTTCAAAAATAAATTTTATTTTTCTATATTTAAACATAAGCATATCTAACAATATTAAAATAAATATACCAAAAAATATATAAAAATACAGTAACTAAAATTGTAACTCTTTCTTTCCCATTCCCTTTTTTTATTTTTTGCCAAACTCCTGTTCCTTCTCCTTATTTTACTTTTTTTTTCCCCTTATTTTGCACCCAAACTTGAGACTGCCACATGGCCATTGCTCATATACTCATTGATCATATACTCGTTGAAATGGTGCACTAAACATAAAAAAGAATACTTTTTTTTTTAAATTTAATTTTCCAACATTTTTTCATCTCCATCTTCTCTGGTCTTGTGTACTTTTTCTTTCTAATTGTAGCTCCTTTGTCGCTCCATCTTATCTCCTTCAAAAACCTTTCTCATATCCTTCACAATGCTGGTAGTTCCTCACTTTTTCTTTGTTCTTAAAATACTGAGAATTAGCGCGAAAATGGGATTAGTGGCATTCACAACCGTTTTTTCCCAAATAGCGGTGACCGCTATATCGCTATTTGAATCCTTTAGACATTCAAAGGCCCAAGATGCTACTTTGGTGTATGACATAAAAAGCAAGGTCAATGCAACCAAACAAGGTAACAAATCTATCAGAGTATGCTAATCTCCTAAAAACTCTTCGGCAAGAGATAATTATTAGATGCATTAAGATGAAGTGTGGTGAGGCAGTAGTGATTTTAAGGAACTTTATTGAGAAGGAACGGATCTATGACTTTCTTATTGGTCTTAGTTCTATGAGGCATTTGCAAGTGTACAAGGACAGCTCCAATTTTAGAACTAATGCAAGTCCAAGAGTCCAACACTAACTTTAGAACCAAAGAAAAGGAACCAAAAAATGTACAAAACACCCATTATATCTCCTATCCCATTCTGTATCATTTGAAAAATTCTCTCCATCCTTTAAAAGATTTGTTACAGATTTTTAGGCTTAACACTAGGATTTTATTTTTTCTTTCCTTATTCAAACCATATAGACTTGTATATAAATACACTAACTCTAGAGATGAAAGAATGTGTGACTTTTCATTAGTCTATTCTTTGCTTTCAATTTTTTCTTCATTTCAGTTAACATGATGGTATCAGAGTCTCTTCTCTTGATTTACTAAGTTTAGGTTTCATTGTTTTGAACACGAACCATTTGGGTATTTTATGAGTTATTTTTTCAATGTGGTTTTTTGGATACATTGTCGACACAAGGTGGTGAATTTTACCCTTACTAATTAAAAATTTTATAAATTATAAAATAACCTAAATAGAAAATTTTCCATTTTAGGGGATCTGGGACCCCTACCACCACCTGCCTTTGCCACTAATCTCCATGACCAATTTGCACTTTTTGAGGACTGAAGACCCTGCACACGCCGCTTGAAGATCCACAACCCTACTTCACGCGCCAATACGTGGAGTGCCGTGTTGCCACTGGCTTTCGTCTTTTACATCTATTCCCTTGTCCTACCCTAGTCTAATGGTTGGTTGTTTGATCAGAGGAGGTTTTGTAGGTTGTTCATATTTTTAGATTTGGTACTGTTTTCAACACTATTTAAGTATTGTTTGAGTACTATTTCAGCAATGTTTGAGTACTATTTTGGGTTGTTTGTAAGCTTCTTTTTGCAGGATTTGCTACTTTTCATCATATCATGGGTCACTTTACTTTTGCAAATTCAGGTAAATCTAATATATGTTTTATTTCATCTTCATCCAAATGGGCCATTAATTCAAGAGCTACAGATCATATGACAGGTGATCCCAACCTTTTCTCTACTTTTCAATCACATAATTCACCTCCTATTACTATCGTTGATGGATCTACCTGTAAAGTTGTTGGTTCTAAAAGTATTAACCTAACTTCATTTGTCGCCTTATCATCGATATTAAATTTACCTAGCCTCACCTTTAATTTAATCTTTGTTACTAACTTACCCGTGACTTAAATTGCTTCATCTTGCTTTGTGACGAAGCACACTATTAGTAAAGGACAAGTATCTAATAGTCTTTATATTTTCAACTAGTGCATTCCTCGATCCGTGGTTTTGTCCTACTGTTCTATCTCTAATAAAAGCACATTGTCGATTGAGACATCCTTCTCTTTCTTTGTTGAAGTTATGTCTGCACTTTTAAGACTTACCTTCATTGGAATGAGAAGCATGTCACTTTGCGAAGCACTGACAGAGCCCCTTGAAACCGAGATCTAACAAACGAGCTAGTTTTGTTTTTGAGTTAGTACAATTGGATGTTTGGAGACAATGTACGAACCTGGATTTAGATATTTTGTTATGTTTGTGAATGATTATTCTCGAGTGACTTAGATATATTTTATAAAAAACCGATCAAAGATGTTTTATATTTTATAAAAAATCGATCAAAGATGTTTTTTCATTTTCATGCTTTTTCGAACTCCATTTGGTTGGCTTGTCCAAATTCTGCGAAGCAATAATGTTAAAGAATATTTTTCCAACTCTTGCAAGGCCTTTAGTACCAAAACTGGGATTCTTCATCAATCCTCTTATGTTAACACGTCATCTCAGAATAGGGTAGTTGAACAGAAGAACAACTATCTCCTTGAGACAGCCAGAGTTCTTTTATTTCAAACGAAAGTTCCTAAATAATTTTGGGTTGATCCTCTTTCGACGATCTTCTTTCTAATCAATCGCACGTCTTCCTCCGCGCTTGATGGAAATAACTCATACGATGTTCTATTTCCATCCAAACCATTATTTTCAGTGGAACCAAGAATTTACGGGTATCCTGTTTTGTTCCAAATGTTTGACCTCGTGTCACTGAATTGGACCCAAAATCCTTAAATTCTCCGACTCCTGCTCCAACAAAACCACCACTCAAGTTTATCCCAAACAAAAAAAGACTCATGATACATCCCCTATACCAGTGTCTTCATCATCAAATCCATCCCTTATGCCAGTGTCTTCATCATCTGATCCATCCCTAACTGACCTTGACTTTCTCATTGCTCTATGTAAACATAAACATTAATGTACCTATCCTATTTATAGTTTTGTTTCATATAACCATTTGTCTCCCTGCTCTTTAATTGCATCCTTAGATTTCGTTTCTATTCCTAAGTTTGAAAGGCTTTGAGTCATCCTAGTTGACATGATGCGATGTTAGAGAAAATACATACATTAGACAAAAATGATACTTGAAACCTAGTGGATTTACTTGTTGGTAAACAAGCTATTGGTTGCAAAAGGGCTATTCAAGGTTAAAATTAATCCAAATGGCTCAATGGCTAGACTTAAAGCTAGATTAGTTGTAAAAGGATATGCTCAGACTTATGGGATGATTATTCAGATACTTTCTCTCTTATGGCAAAACTCACATTTGTTCATCTATTCATCTCACTAGCTGTTTCTCATAATTGGCTTTCAAATCAATTAGATATCCAGAACGTCTATCTTCATCGGGATCTCTAAGAAGAAGTTTATATGGAATAACCACCTAATTTGTTGCTCAAAGGGGTATGGAAAGGTTGTCATCTAAAGTAATCCCTTTATAGATTGAAACAAAACCCTCGTGCTTGGTTTGGAAATTTCAGTGATGTAGTTCAACAATTTGGACTAAACAAAAGCGATTGTGATCATTCAATGTTTTTTATAAACAATTGAAGGTTGAAGTTATTCTTCTTATAATATAAGTTGATATTGTTATTACAGGAGATGATGATGTAGGAATCTTTCTCTAAATTCTTTCTTGCATACTATGTTCCACATCAAACACTTGGGTCAGTTGAAATACATTTTAGGAATAGAAATGTCAAGAAGTAAGAAAGGAATTTTTCTGTCTCAGAAAAAAAAAAGTTCTTGATCTACTAGTAGAAATTGGAAAGGTGGCAACTAAACCTTGTATTACTCCAATGGTTCCAAATGTACATCTTACAAAAGATGAGTATTGTTACTTGAAATTAAACTCGTCGTGATATTACATTTGTTGTGAGTATTGTTAGCCAGTTTATGTCCACACCCACAATCAAACATTGGGCAGCCTTATAGCAGATCCTATGCTACTTGAAAAGAGCTCCTGGACTTGGCATATTATACAACAATCATGGGCTTACTCGTATTGAGTGTTTTGAAGATGTTGATTGGGTCGTATCTAAGATAGATAGGTCTACTACTAGGTACTTTGTTTTAGTTGGTGAAAACTTAGTTTCATGGTGAAGCAAGAAGCAAAATGTTGTATCTCGATCTAATGCAGAATTGGAATACAGGGCTATGGCACAATGCTTGCGTGAAATTATGTGGATATGACAACTATAACTAAAATTGGGTTGGGGTATTAGTCATCAGCAAAACTCTTGTGTGATAATCAAGTTGCTCTTCATATCGCCTCAAATCCAGTTTAGTATGAAAGAACCAAAAAATAAAGGTTGATTATCACTTTATTTGAGAAAATTTTAGATGATTCAATCTCCACGAGTTATGTGAAGATAGGAGAACAACTTTTTCATTTGTTCACAAACATACTAAATGAGAATCGGGTTGACTATCTATGTAACAAGTTGGGCATGATCAATATCTATGCTCTAACTTGAGGGGAAGTGTTACATATTCTTAGGCTTAACACAAGGATTTTATTTTATTTCTTTATTTACATAATGTAGGCTTGTATATAAATACGCTAACTCTAGAGATGAAAGAAATGTGACTTTTCATCAGTCTATTCTTTTCTTTGTTTCCATTCTTTTCTACGTTTCTATTAACAATATTTCTATTCCAATCACATATTCAAGGCATTATCTAACAAGGAATTTAAACATGCCATGAAAACAAAAATGTAGGCTTTAAAGGAAAATAAGACATGGGAGTTGGTAGAACTGCCTAAAGGGAAAAGCACGGTTTGACACAAATGGATTTTCACAATAAAGTACAAGGCAGATGGTTCTCTTGGTATAAAGCTCGACTAATTGCTTAGTGTTGCTCTAACACTTATGGAGTGAATTTTCAAAAGGCGTTTGCAATAGTTGCTGAAATGAATGTAGTTAGTGTTTCGTTATCTTTAGCTGCAAAGTACATTGGCCTCTTGAACAAATCGATGTGAAGAACACCTTTCCATATGGGGATTTTGTGGAAGAGATATACATACACTGTTATGTCCTGACTTACGAGTCGAGTCACCGAATAATTCTTTAGAAAGGCTACTACAAATGAGAGGGTTTTCCCTTGTTACGATTCTTGCCATATAGTAACCTATGATGAATGAGCAGAACTCATCAAAGAGAGTCCCTTACCTTAAACTCATTAATAGAGAATCTTAGGCCTCTTAAATATTGGAATAAATACTGACTTAATTTATTGCTGCCAATCAACCTCTTAAATAGAGGTTACATGGGTCTACTTGTTTGAATAAAAGATTTACAAGCTAAGGAAATTAAAACAAGGGGAAATCAAATAAGAGATTTGAGAATCTATAAGACCTAAAATTTTAAGTTAATTGCCCATTTGCACGCCTGATTTCTTGGTTTAACTATTAATGGAATAAATATGATAAAACCATGAGGAATAAAAACAAATCACCCTAATTAAAGGAAACTCAAATACATCCATTCCATGTCAAATAGGGTCTAATTATAAACAAGGTAAATGAAATTTAGGAAATTAGAATTAAAATATCACCTCGTATGGTTCAAGCAACTTGTCAGCAACCTTTTTGTTAATAACTTTGGGAGGTCCCACCATAAATTCATACCCTTCTCTTCGCCTGGAAAGCAGCACCGCTTAATAATATGCACAATGAACATCAAAAAGAAACAAAAAAGTTTAACTTACATGTTTTCTATCAGTATGGTAATATGTAAAGTACCACGCCCACTAACAATAAATGTATCGGCAGTTTCACCGTCTTCTACTTTCATTGCTAAATTTCGCTCAAGCTCGTGATAGAGTCGATCTCGTAGGTTCCTGCTAGTAACATACTTTCCCTAAAAAAGAAACGGAGAAAGGGATATCAATTAACTTCTTTATTCACTGAATTGTAAATTAAATAACGGAGTTTCAATGACTAGAAAGAGATAGTAATGTTAATTAGTCAAACATGGATCACAATACGTAAGCAAACATTGGGTGGAAAAAATCAATATTTTTCACTCAAAGGCAAAGGCTTAAGAAAGCTTTCTTTACTTAGCATAGAATTCAGTTGAAGCAATGTTGAGACAAATAACTAATCAGTGAAAGATATATAGAGAAAGCCACTTTCAAGACTCATAGGTTTTTAGTTAGTTGACACTTGGCATACCTCACGGCCAACAAATGGTGAAGTGTTGATAGAGAAAGCCATTTTCACAGTTGGTTCTTCCACCTTAATGGCAGGTAATGGCTTTCCAAATGCTTTATCTGCAATAGTCTCTCCAATCTGATCAAAGAAAATAAAACAGTTATCATGAACTTTAAAGCATAAAGAAAAAAAGGTTTGAAGAAATAAACAATACATTATAAAATAACGGTAACATGAATTTATCAATTAATCCATGAGAAGTAGGAACTTACCTGAATATCTTCAATTCCACAAACAGCACAAATGTCACCAGCTTCTACTCTCTCAACAGGGGTCTTACTAAATTTCTCATAGACAAAAAGTTCAGAAATTCTTTCATATCTACACGAATCTTCTGAGGTGCAAACCTGAAAATTTTCATGCCATACAATTTAAAAGAGAAAAAAAAAAACAGTTCAGTTTCTTCTTCATTGCAAATGCTTACAAATAACTGAAAGTGGTTTCTCTATTATAAATTATGATGAAATTAACAATAGAGATAGGCAGTGATCATCAAGGATTATGAAATTTCATTCTATCCTTAAAAGTTGCTTATTATTTCGTGGATATTCTTAACATCCTACCTCTCTTTCATTTGGATAGTCAAAATTATCCTCAATTCCATATATATACATGTTAAGCAGAAAGATGTGCAACCCAGACTCCAGAAAAGAATCAAACTTACCCTTACTTCCATTCCTTTCTGAAGTACCCCAGCATGCAAGCGCCCAATAGCTATTCGTCCTTTATGTTCATCATATTCAATATTTGTAGCCTGCAACACATTCACAGAACTTTCCAGTTATAAACTTGTGCTGAAAATATATATTTAGAAAAAAACTCAGACACAACAGAGTAAAATGGAGAATGCATGTATATTTCATTATTTTTCCCAGGCGAAAATAAAATGTTTCCTCCTACACTTCAATATGTTTTGATTTGTTTATGATAATCAATTGGATTCTAATCTTCAATGCAAGTTTTTCTTAAGTCAATCCTGTAGCTTGGGCTTTCTCAGTTTCCTAGACAGATAATGTTCATGAAATTAACAGCAAGAATGTTCTTTTAGTTACAAATTCTGGTCTCATCCAATAAAGATTCATTATTGGAACTAAAAGAAATATATCTCATTACTAAGTTGATACAGATCTATGTAAATTGCTAAATGTAGCAAATTGAAAAAAGCAAACATTGTAATCTGTCAATTTTATCCATTCCAATTTTACCATTATATCTGTTCACATATCATCTATTTCTTGTTTCTGTTTTTTTTTTTTTCCCCTTTCTTGACAGAACATATCACCTATTTCTAGGCATATGGACAGTGATAATCACCTTGTCCAAAAGTTCTAGATTAGTCTAGTTTGGCCAAAAAAGGTGTTTGTGGGGAAAAGATATAATCAAAGACTTCTAAGTATAAAATTTAATTAAAAATATCCATAGCAACATTTTAACCTTATCTCTGTTGAAAGCAAGTGGTTATAGCATAGTTTTAGGTGCTATAACCAAACTTAACCAGGAAAACAGGATATAAACAAATGCCATATAAGGGTCAACTAAATAAAGTAAAATAAACAACTACTGACAAGCATTTGCAGTGCACCATCTTTGTCAATATGTGGACCAGGTATGCATCTGATTATAGACTCAAAGAGAGGCCCAAGATCTTCTGCCAAATTGTCAGCAGATAGTCCTGCCTTTCCTTTTATACCACTTGCATATATTGCTTGAAAATCACACTGCATACAGAGAAAATTTAACACAAGATTTATGTTTAGATGGAATATCTCAAGGACCTTGAGATATCAGCAAAGATTCAAAGAAAAAAAACAGAAAATACCAAGAGGCTATTACTTGCAGAAATCTTTCACTCAAATTTATCTTTGGGTGAAAAACCAAGGAAAAGAACAATTCCAATCATTTCTTTTCTTTTTCTTTTTCTTTGTAATACTAAACAGTAAATCCTACTATTTAAGAGATCATGTTCAGAAATGTTGTCAAAATATTGGTCTGTGTGGTCGAACTATTGCATTGATGCAACATGTCATGTGAACTGCATGCTAGTCACTCTTTACAAACATAATCAATACCTGCTCATCTGAAGCATTTAATTCGATAAACAGTTCAAATGTGGAATTGATAACAAAATCAGGACGAGCAGATGGTCTGTCAATCTTATTGACAACAACAACGACGGCATGCCCAAACTCTAGAGCCTTCTTCAAAACAAACCTTGTTTGTGGCATTGGACCCTCAACAGAATCCACCTAAAAGCAAGAAGAAGATGCTTTAGTTCATAATTAAGAAAATCCCGTCTAGGATACAGCTTACAAGAGAAGGCTCCCAAAAGAAATAAGTTGGGGCAAACCTCCAACGAACCTTATTTGACAACCAATTATATTTGAATGTGATCGAAAAATTAGTGGTTAGAAGAGGGGGGGGGGAAGGAAGTTGATTAATGAACAGGGGAAAAGGAAAAGTAGACCAGTTTCATTAAAGGAAGAACAATATGTTTCTCAGACAAATATTAAGCCCAACACCTAACACATATAACGTACGCTCCATACAAACCTTTTACAGGTTATAAGGACCTCAATCATTTGAACTGGGTTGCTTAAGGAGGAGGAGAAACTCACATATTTTCCTTATCTCAATTGACTCTTTCAAATATTAAAAAAATGTTCTACAGCTCTACGTTAATGGAAAATACTTGCAACAAGCAATTCAAGGATATGAAAAAGGCAGCATCAAGTTGATATTTTACCTATAAATTTCTCAAAAATATAAATATATCTTAGGTTATTAACAAAAATTTCCCTAAAGACTCAATAACTGAGAAAATATGCAAGTTTAATACTAAAATAATAACATGTTTTATCTCTTCTACATAAAAAGTGCTTCATAACATATGTATTTTAATGGTGAAGGTCCCTAGTGAAAACTTTTGAATGCACTGTTGGCATGAGGGACCCATATAAAATAAAGATATAAAAAACTGTATGGCTTTAGACAAACAATTTTATGAATCTAAATTTCATTTTTATATTTTCTACTATTCACTCGAAAAAAATTACTTTACAGGGGCACCACTTGAAAAGATGAAATTCCAAAACAGAGAAAGTGAGAAGCAGTACCACTAGAAGAACTCCTTCAACCATATTGAGGATGCGTTCAACTTCACCTCCAAAGTCAGAATGTCCAGGAGTATCTATTATATTAATTTTTGTGTCCTTATATGTGATAGATGTATTTTTGCTAAGAATTGTAATACCCCTTTCCCGTTCAAGATCATTTGAGTCCATTACCCTCTCTTGTACGAATTGATTATCCCGAAAAACCTACAAGAGAAAATCAGTAATGAGAATTAGCATTACAATTGGCATAATGCTACAAGTTTTATTATCAACATAGGCAATTTCATATAGAGATCACGGGACATCTTCTGTCCTCATAGAATTTCAGATTATATAGAATCCACCTCTATCAGATAAAGGGTATGGTAACATATATATAAATCTGTATATTTTTTGGGTAATGAAAGACAAAACACAAGCTAAGCAGCAACCATTCTCATCATCCCTACATCTCTTTCATCATCTTGGAGAAGTTGCAACACTTCATTAGGTGGTTCTTGGAAAACACACATGCCGTATTGTCTCCCCAGGGCAATAGGAGTGATATTGGTTAAAAGGGATGAGTACCAAAATATCATACAAAAATTTCCCCTTCTATCCAATCCTAGAGCCTTTCTCCCTCATTAATCTTAAGACATCCATTCAGCCCAGCTCTCATGTCATTTATCAATCCTTTGAGACATAAACCGCAACAAATTCAATTAATGGCTCTAATCAACCCCTAAGGTTGAACCCTAGTAAATTGGAAGATGAAGAGTTCACAAGAAGTAAAATATCCTAAAATTCGATATAAACAAATAGTAAAATAATAAAACCTAATATATACAACATTGGACACATATATCATGAAAATTAAGCCTAAAAATCGAACCCAATATGGTTTAAACTCGAATTAAAATCCAAAACTCGTAAATTCCCGCAATAATCAAGTCCAAAAATTTTGGTCGCGCTGTGTTTAGTAAAATAGTCATAACTTGAGCTCTCGAACTTAAAATTGAGTGATACAAAGTGCCTGGATTCAATCCAAATAGTCACAAATTAACTAATCTTTTGAGCTTGAAAATTGACAGCTTTATTTAATTGTCATTAATAAATTTCAACCCATTCATGTATGTATCATCAAAGCTAGGCCAAACAAGGGTTTTCAACTCCAACTTTTAGCTTAAATGAAAGCGCCCAAAAAAATGAGTATTTTAGACTAAACTGAAGCTCCGGATGAGATGATACTCTTGAAATAAATTTAATCTAAGAGTAGTCTTCACTGCAACTCTAATGGCACGAAACAGAACTCTTATCCCGATCCAAATTCAGAAATTAGAATAATAAATAGGCACAAAGCAAACAGAAAAGAAACAATACATAAAGAAACTGAAACAATTATGAACGACTTAAGCGGATAGAAACCACATTCGTTCACCTTTGACTGTTTCAACATTGCATCGACCAAAGTAGTCTTTCCATGGTCAACATGCGCCACGATTGCTATGTTCCTTATATCGCTTCGCCTCTTTAACTGACTCCTCTTCTCTAGTAATCAACCACAAACTTTAAAATAATAATAAAAAGGAACTCAGAAAAAAAAAACCAACTTAAACCTAAACAAGAAATAAAATACCGATTGCAGGTTGAGCCGCCTGAGAAACAGAGCACTTGACCGGTTTAGTGAAAGTCCTAGAACCAAATTTGAGACATGTCCTTTTGGAGTTGAAGGAAGAAAGTGGAGAAGAGATGAGACCGGAAAGCTGCGTGGGAAATAGAAATTTAGGCTTAGGGTTAGAGTTAGGGTTAATGAAAGGAGATTTGAAGGAAGAGTTATGGAAGCTAATTGCCATCTCCATTTCTCCTTTCCTTTCTCAGTTCAGCGAGTGAGTGAAAGGAAAAAGAGAAATGAAAGGATTGGGCAGATAAGGCTGGTATTGAAACTAACGGAAACTTTTATTCGGGTACTCGGAGGCCCGATTTCATCCACGTCATCATTTGTGGGTCCAAATTTTGTGGGATCTATTTTTAAGCCCAGACCCTAATCTTAGCCCCAAAATATATGTGGCCTCTGTTTTTTTTCCCTTAAATACGGGAAAAGCAGCTCTAGAGTAATGGTTAGCATTTGAAGACACCAATTCAAGTTTGCTTATACTGTAGAAGATTAAATTTTGTAATTATGTATTTAATTTGTTGAAAAATTACAGCTTTTGGAAGTAAATAAATATCAACAAAAACAATAATCAGGTCATTATTTAAAGTTTTTAATGAAATAAATAGTTAGTAGTAGAGTTGAAACACAAGCAAGTTTAGATTGGATTTACTTTAGATTTTGGTTTTTTTAAGTTCAGACACTTTCAAATTCGTTGTAATATTCAAATAATTTTGAATTTTATAAGTTATAATATTTTTATTTCGAATGTAATAATTCATTTTATTTTTATACAATTACAACGCAATTCAAATTTGACTCGTAAAAAACATAAATTCTATATATAATAAAGTTCTTTTATATAAAATAATTAAAATGCTTATTGTCTGTAAAATTTATTATTCTATTATATTATACGAATTAACAAAAATATTTTTATTGCTCATTATTATATTATATAGACAATTGAATAATTTTTATCTTTCTTATTAAATTTAAAAACCTAATACTCGTATTCTAAAATATTTATTCCGAAATACAAATATATTATACTAAACCCAAATTCAAATAATATACTCATCATTATCCCAAACTCAAAATAAACTAACTGTAGCTCAAATCTCAAGTCCAAGCTAAAAAGAAATTAAAATCCCAATATCCAAATACAATTCGTAACAGCTAGGATGAGAAAAATAAACAAAAGAGTATAGGGGAATTTAAACATGAGACCTCTGGCAATTAATTAACACACTAAACCACTAAACCATTTTTTTTTCTTATGTTACAAATTTGCACAATTTAGTAAATAAATTCTAGGGCGTGACAACTCTACCCCCTTTAAAGAAAATTTTGTCCTCGAAATTTACCTAATCCAAACAAGTGATGATATTGTTGATGCATCGTCTCTTCGAGTTCCCAAGTGGCTTTGCTATCACCATGATTCTGCCACAAGACTTTCACTAAAGGAATCTGGTTCTTCCTCAATTTCCTGACCTCGCGGTCCAAAATCTGTACTAACTCTTCCTCATAAGTCAAATCGGGTCTCACCTCGACCTCATCAATTGAAATCACATGCGAAAGATCAGAAAGATATCTTCTCAACATAGACACACGAAATACATCATGTATGTGATCTAGTTTTGGAGGTAACTCTAATTGATAAGCCATTGGTCCAATCCTCTTAAGAACTTTATATGGCCCAATGAACCTCAGACTCAACTTGCCTTTATGCCTAAATCTCAATATTTTCTTTCATGGTTAGGAAGACTTGGTCCCCAACATTGAACTCGACGTCTCTTCCCCTTAAGTCAGCGTAGGACTTCTGTCGGTCAAATGCTACTATCAAGCAATTTCAAATCAGCTTCACCACATTCTCAGTCTCTTGCACCAAATCTAGACCCAGTATCTTATTTTCTCCTAACTCAGCCTAATATAGAGGTGTACGACATTTGCGACCATACAATGCTTCATAAGTAGCCATCTGAATGCTCGATTAAAAACTGTTATTATACACAAACTCAGCCAACGATAAGTGTTCCTTCCAAATGCCATTGAAGTCTATTAGACAACCCCTCAACATGTCATCTAGAATCTATATAACCTGCTTAGATTGCCCATCAGACTATGGATGAAAAGTTGTACTAAAATTCAATCGCGTCCCTAAAGCCTCATGCAACTTTTCCAAAATCAAGATGTGAATCGAGGGTCCCGATCATAAATAATGGACAATGATACACCATGAAGTCTCACAATCTCAGAAATATACACCCCTGCCAACTTATGTAGGGAATAATCAGTATTGACAGACAGAAAATGGGCTAACTTGGTCAGTCGATCCACTATAACCCAAACTGAATCTTTCTTAGTAGGCGTCAAAGGCAACCCACTAACAAAATCCATGGTCACATGCTCCCATTTCCATTGAGGGATCTGAATTAGTTGTAACAGTCCCGAAGGAAATTGGTGCTCAGTCTTAACCTGCCGGCACATCAAACACTTACTCACATATTCAATCACATCTTGCTTAAGTCCTGGCCACCAATACAACTGTCTCAAGTCTCGATACATCTTATTCCCTCCAAGATGCATAGCATATAGGCTACTATGCACTTTTCGAAGTATGGACTACTTCAACTCTCAATCATCGAGCACACAGTACCTTCCACGAAAAAGCAAAATTCTAGGAGCATTAATGTTAAAATCCGTAGTCTTACCTTCCTTAACTTGTCTAAAACTATTGTGTGTAAATATGATATGCGAATTGTACAAGTATACACGTCAAATCAAGTAATAAAGTGATACGTGAGATCGTCTCTACAAGGATCGAATTAGGTATAAAAATGGTCAACTTATGATAATGATTAATGTTACGGCAAAACCAAGTTAAGTACACAGTGGTAAATTAAAATAATAAGAATAAGTGCAAAATGTATACTGACTAATATTGGAAAATATTAAGGCAAAACAAGAGTAAAAATGCAATGGCAATTACGAAAATAATTACGTAAATAAAATGCAAGCGAATAAATAAATAGCTAAGAATGCTATAGCGAAGATACTACGGAAAAGGATAGAATTTCTATGTTATAGAATTTCTACGTTGTTGATTGGAAGGTTAGGATTACTAATGTCTCAGCAAAATCGTACTTAACCTACTGCTCAAAAGAAAGCTAAAGAACCTTACTTCTTTCGAGAGCAAGATCTTAAGTTAGATACAGGCCCTAGCATGACACCTTACACTATTTTGTGTTCATTTTATACAAGCGTTGCTCTATGTCTAGAGTCTATTGTAGGTATTCGATCGAATACCCACTTGTATCATTCAGTTTTAGTCTAACTAATCCAACCTTTTTAGAATTAGATTCAGTTTATGTGCATACTGCACACTCATCTATGTCTAAAGAATATACGTATAAAGTTAGGAAATAAAAGCAATTGAATGAAAGAGTAGATTAAATCAAATATATGCTTCAACCATTAAAAAAAAGTTTCATCATGTAACCCCAACCTTATGAGATTTAATTCATGGGTTGGTGATTAAAATTCAAGTTCAAAATAACATCCAACATCGTTTCGATCAAGTCAATTTAATGGAGAACATCTTAAGAAATAATAGAAGAACTTAGGAAAATGGTTGTCGCCAAACTAATCCATATTCCAGCAACACAGTGTCCTGTGGTGGTTGAGAAGGAGTACCTACAGCTACCTTTTTCCATCTCTACTTAGCTGCTACCCTCTATTGTTGCCTCTAGATCTTTACACCCTTTGGGGTTTCGACCTTTGGCTTTTTATAAGCTTTTCTTCCTAGGATAGCTCCAACAACCCACAATATCCTCTTCTCTTTTTTAGGTAAATTTTTCTGGTACAAGTAGAGTTGGGCTGAGATTAGTATGCATTGAGTGTTGACTCAGTCATCTTCCTAAATTGCCATGGCGTACAAGGTGGCAAACTATTCAATCGTTTGCCCTGACAAGCCTTCACTCATTTATTTATTTCTCTACATTTTGCACTTGCCAAACTGTAACATTCCGAATTAGGGCCTAGTCGGAACAGTGGTTTTGGAACCACAAATCCGACACAATAAAATTTGTTTTTATTATATTTTTATGGTCTACAATTTCACGGGATGATTTTGTAAAAAATTTGTTAGAAAATTTTGACGTTTGGGCACTCAATTTGGTCAAAATGACTAAATTATAAAAAGTGCAAAAATTGAGTTCTACATGTTAGAGGTGTCTAATTATTATGAAATTTTAAATTGGAGGCCCTTAAATGGTAATTAGACCATTTGATAATTTTTTGGACAAAAATGGACATGAAATGGGTAAAATAGAATATTTTTAAGTTGGGGGCATTTTGGTAATCTAATAATTAAAATGAATTAAAAACAAAATTAAAAGCCAATTTTTGTCCATCTTCTACCCCATGGCCGAAACTTGCATGGAGAAGACATAGCTAGGGTTTTTCAAGCTTTCAAGCTCGATTGTAAGTCTGTTCTAGCCCCATTTTTAATGATTTTTACGTTTTTGAAATCCTCGTAACAAGATCTACTCATTTCTACCCATATTTTGAGCTAGGGTTTGTATTTAAAAATTTACCCATGGATGACGTGCAAGTGTTTTGATGTCTAATGGTAGAATATGAATACTCAGTGTGTAATAAATGACTTTTACTAAGTGATTTTCGGTGAAATTGTCAAAAAAGACCATCTTGTAAAAGTTACAAAATTTGTTATAAAAGTATAATTTAGTGGAAATTAGGGGCTACTACAGTTATGAAAATGATTCGGCTAGGCTTAAAATGCAAGGAAATTGAATAAAAATCATTTTACGAGCCTAGGGGCCAAAGTGCAAATATGTGAAAGTTTAAGGGTCAAAATGTAAATTTGTAGAAGTATGATTTTTGGACCCATATGAATAATGTGACTAATTAGTAAGCTAAATATGGTATTATAGATCAAGGAAAATGAGATTAGGGCATAGATTGGAAATGAATGAGATTATGGACTAAATTAGAATATATAGTCGTACTCGAACCCGAGGTAAGTTCATGTGATTTTAATAATGTAATATTGTATTTGAATGCTAATGCTTCGGTATTACATGAGTTGTAAGTATATATGTGAATAATTTGATATTATGTGATTATTTTGATGATATAACATGTTCTTGTTGTTTTGCTATTATGATGAAAATGTTGCAATGCCATGTGATTATGAGATATTGCTATGTGAATGAAACCACAATTCGAGTACTTCTGGTAAAGGTTTGAAAGTTTGATGGAATATGATGTTTCTTTAAAATGAGTAAGTTTGTATATAAATAATATTTCGATTCTTTTTATGTTATTATCTTTTGTTATTATATGAGATGTGGCTGCCTATAGAATAATCAATTGATGTAAACTACGAATCTGAATTGACTAAGAACAAGTTAGTAAAATGTTGAAAAGTGAAGAATTTCCTGATTGAACCTTCAGAATAGAAGAGATACAAATGATCCGTTGTGAGTCATGTGTGTAGTACTAAGTGCAGGCTACTATGTGTACCAGATTGATAGGTCGCATGTGTAGTACTAAGTGCAAGCTACTATGCGTACCCGCTAACTTTGATCACGTATGTAGTACTAAGTGCAAGTTACTATGTGTATCAGATGGTTAAGTCACGTGTGTAGTACTAAGTGTAGGCTACTACGTGTACTAGATTGATAGGTCGCATGTGTAGTACTAAGTGCAGGCTACTATGCGTACCCGTTAACTTCGATCACGTGTGTAGTACTAAGTGCAGGCTACTACGTGTATCAGATGGTTAAGTCACGTATGTAGTACTAAGTGTAGGCTACTACGTGTACCAGATTGATAGGTCACATGTGTAGTACTAAGTGCAGGCTACTATGCGTACCAGAGAGCTTCGGTTACAATGGTAGTATATGCATAGGCCACCACGTATCTGTTATTATTCCGATGAGTTCAACGAGAAATTTACTAAGTGAAAATACATATGTACATGACTATGTGATGAATAAGTGCAAGTATATCTATGTGAAAAGTTGTGAGCAATGTGCTCGATAGTTGAGCGAATCTTTTGGTAAGATAGAATGGAGTAAGTGAAATTATGTAAAAGTGAAATTTTGTAATAAAATAATTTTGGACAGCTGCAGTTGTGTGACTTTGGAGAATCACCAAAAATGGTAGAAATTGAATTAGAGGTTGAATAAGATATGAAATTAAAGCTTAATGAGTTTATTTTCTTATATTCTGTGATAATTGGATTTTTGTGAGACAGGGTCAAAATGATTTTGGAATCCCTTGTTCTGATTTGGGAAAATCATTAAAAATTATACAAAAATAATTATGGGTCATAATTTGCATGCTTAAAATACAATGAGTCTATTTTCAAGAGGAATTGATAGGGACAATATCCGAGAGCTGTACCATGAGATAAATAATTTTTAGTGAAGAGAGGTCAGAATTGTCGGACAGTGAAACAGGGGTATTTTTAATGAATAAACTGTACTAATTAGCTAAATCAAAAATTCTAAAAATTTTATGGTAAGAATATATGTGAGTCTAGTTTCTGGGAAAATTAGCGGTTCCTAATTTGGAGTCTCGTACCATGAGATAAATAATTTTAAGTGAAGAGAGGCGGAACTGTCGGACAGTGAAACAGGGGTATCTTTAATGAATAAACTGTACTTATTGGCTAGACCAAAAAATATAAAAATTTTATGGTAAGAAAATATATGAGTCTAGTTTTCGAGAAAATTAACGAATCTTAATTTGGAGTTTCATAACTCCGGATATAAATAAATTAGTAACTATGACTTGAGAAAATAACATGACCAGAAAATCAGCAAAAGTTTAATTATGATTACATTTTCATGGAATCATGTTGATAATTTGCTTATTATTTTCATATGGACTTACTAAGCTTTAAGCTTACTCCCTTCTCTCCATTTCCTTAGTGTTCTCAGGTCAGCTCGGGGTTGGAGACTGTTGGAGGCAGCATCACACTATCAATCCAACAACTCCAGAGTATTGTCATATGTGTATTAAATACTTTCAAGTGAGTGGCATGTATAAGGACTAGTTTTTATGTTAGATGTTGTTATGATTAGCCAAATGTATCGGCTTATATTGATTTATTGTATATGACCACGAGATGTGGCTTAAATGGTTATGGCTTGTAAGCCTAATTATTCTTGCTATGTGTTAATGTTTGTGATGTGCTTATAATTGGTTGTTATGAATGATTAGTATAATACATGTACATGATGAATGCTCTAAGACCATTCGAGGTGGTCGTGGCCATGGAATGAATGTGTGGCATGGTAGTAAGTTGATAATGATTGAATACGGACAATTGTAGAATGTGAATTGGAATGTCTAACTTGGTGTAACATGAGTATAGGTAATAAACACATGTATGACAACATGTAAATGCTTTAACAGAATTTTACTAAAGGATGATTAACCATTAAATTGATGTTATAATGTGTGTCTATATTGTGTATAAGTATGAGAGAGAATTAAGGACAACATAAGGCTTGGAAAATAGCCTAAGTGTTGGCTATACGGGTAGAGACACGGCCATGTGTCTCAGCCGTGTGGAGGACACGGCCTAGCACACGGGCGTGTGGCTTGGCCGTGTGGATCAATTTGTTTAGCTGATGTCATAAACAGAGAGTTACACGGCCTGAGGACACGGGCGTGTTGAAGACACACGAGCGTGTCCCTGTGTCCAGACGGGCGTGTGACCCTGTTTCATGAAAATTTTTCTAAGTTTTCCCAGAGCTTTCTAAAGTCCTCGATTTAGTCCTGAACCACCCCGATGTTTGTTTTAGGCCTCGAAGGCCTGTATAAGGGATGATTTACATGTGTTTGAAAAGTTTTAATTTGGATGAAATTTTATGGCTCGATTTTTCATGTTTGTGAATGTTTAAGTCCGGTAACGCCTCGAACCCTGTCTTGGCTTCGGATACGGGTAAAGGGTGTTACACAAACCACCAAACACAACCCTTCCACGTAGAGTTAAAAGTATCTAACATGTAAACATAGTCCAAGCTCCTAATGCAAATGATAATCACAATAAAGAATACATTGAATTACCTAGTACTTAATCATGTAACAATTTAAACAGAAATCACTCTTGAAGCTAAGACTTTTGACTTAGAAGATGGATGGAGCAAACAACTACCTCCTTAGCTACCCAACCCGTTACTACAGTGGGGTGCCTCTAATTTATTTACTTTCTATTACACACTCTTACTTAAACTCACCTTTCTAGTTAACAACATGATGGAAAAAACAAAGTGGTGTTAACTTACTCAGCAATTCTAAGCATTGGAGCGCCTACTGTCTTTTATTTAATAATGCCAAGGAAAAATGACTGAATTTTGGCTTCAAAAGTCCCTAAGTTCATTAAAAGATACTCACTACAACCTGAAAAAAAACTGAGTATAGGACACCTCAGCTTTAGAAATTAATTTTCAAGCAACCAGTCCTAAGCTAAATTCACCCAATCCATTGCCACATGTTCTAAGTATATTGAAGAATCTTAGCTCATCATTGAACAGCATACATACAGATTGTACTCCTTATAGGCCAACAGTACGTAATAGTTACATTGTCGTGGCAAAACAGGTTCAACTAAGCTAGAATGACTATACTAAAATGATCATACATACTAAATATAACATGTAACCTAAATGCACAACACACTCGCAAACCTAAGAAATGCATTGTCCTCAATGCATGATCAGATATGTAAGAGAACAACCAAAAGAGAAAATTTTACAACAAATGTCATGGAAAAAGAAAATAAAATGCAAGATGTATGCAAGAAAAAAGAAAAGAAAAAAACACTTAGCTGACTTAGACTAGCATGTAGATACTTCATTCTGCTCGACGAGAGGATTTTCAGGTATTGACTTTGTATCGCCACTTCCTCTTTTTAGGGGTCATTTCTTCCCCTTCCTTGTCAGTTTTTGTGAGTTCATCGATCAGACGATCAATGCCACAGTCCTGTACAGATACTGAAGTTGGTGGCGAAGGTGGAATAGGGGTTTTCCCTTTGGTGGTGGCAGTGGTGGCAATATCCTCCTTTTCTCCTTCTCCCTCCTTCTCGACATTTATGGATGTTGTCTTCTCGGGCTCTTTCGCGGTAGTTTGAATAGGTACCTCGATAGCAGATTGAGTGGGTGCTTTAGCATCAGCTTGAGTAGGCTCCTTGGCAGCATCAGCAAATGAGAGCCAGGTGGCTGGGAAGATAGGAAATTCTTGTATTAGGTTTGTAAAATTATTTTGTAAGGAATTCCTTAGAGCCAAATCCCTACTCCGCATATAAGCCCAATATTCAACTTGCTGCTACTGGGTCTGTGCCACCTCCTCAGCCAGGTGAAATTGTTGGATTTTAAAAAGGGATATCCTCTACTTTAATTGCTTTAAGGAGTGCATTATTTATTGTTCAAGGGAGCTACAAGAAATTGGAGGTGTTGTTGTGAGAGTATGCGCAGTAGAGGAAGTGGTGGCATGGCTATGCTAAGTTTCCCTGGCAGCATCAGTGCCTTGGATCTTGGTAAAGATGGTCCTCGTCAACCCACCCTTGTTAAGGGTGATATCTTCCTTCATATTGAAGAGACTCGGATGGTTCGACATAGAGCTGTAATAAGTGAGGAAAAGTTTACACTACTTGCATTCTTCTCAGCACGCTGATGTACTTCTTAAAAAATGATCCTCCTGACATTAATCATTTTCCCTTTTATAATAGAGTGCAGCAAAAGCATTCATTTTTTTCGAAATAGTTATATTTTGTGTAGACGGCATAAGTCGACTCCTCAGGAAATGATACCAAATTTTCCCAATAGGCTTCAACAAAGCCCCCTCAACAATATAACACTTATGACTGGAAACAGTCCATTGTGTTCTTGCGATACATAAATCTTCTAACACTTGGGCTAAACCTTCAACGGTAATACTTTCAGCAAACGTGTGTTTGTCCTGTATTCCTGTAAGACTAAACTGTGCATTAATATGGTCTTCATCAAAGGAACGGAAGTATCTCTTACGTAGATGAAAAAAGGAACCTGGAGAGTTGACATGGGCATAAAATTCTCGAACAATTTTTCCTAAAACATCCTCGGGGTACAAACAAAAAATATTCCACCCATGTTTTTCTACTATGGAGGACACAAATTCTTCGTAACCCATATATGGTTCAGCTTTAAACAATAACCCTTGCTCAAAATAGAAATAGCACTTCTCGATGTTGCTATTGCATTCATGGCTGTGACACTGTTAAAGAACATCTTTCGTTGAGTAGCAATAGCCCTTGATGATTCAGCAGTTTTGAAGGTAGTTTTGACGTGAGCCATTAGAGAAAACTGAAAGAAATCTTGGAGAATGTAGTGGAAGAAAAGATAAGAGAGATTGAAGAAAAAAAAGTAATAAAAACGAAAACTTTAATGGAACTTAAGAGACGTGAGCAGTTAAGAAGAGAAAAATAAGGGAGATAGCAATAACAGTTCAGCAAACATGAAACGTGCTAGGAAAGTTGAATGACGTAAGGGAAAAAAGAAAAAAATTAAGAGGATTTTGGGTGGGGGATTGTGAAGTGGCCTAATCCATGAATAAAAAGTTTAACTGCTCTTCAATGGGCTCACCAAGTAATAAAATTGGCCCAGCTAACAAAAGAATGAATCTCTCCCTTTGGACTTATCTGCCCGGTCATCCTTATGTTACCTATTTCCCCGTTTGTCGCAATGCTATGGTAAATTTCACTTACTATTGTAATTACTTAGTTCACATTCTTTATTCTATCTCTAGAAAAAAAAACTATTCAAAAATAAAAATAGAAATGGAAATAGTATTAAATAAGTATTAAAAATAAAAGTAATTAAAGAAAAGACAAATAAAAGAAAATTTTAGCTCAAACATCCCGGAGATCAATGAAGTGCTTTTCTCAATCCGCATGGGCACTCAGTAGTGTTTTAAGCACTACCCATTAACTTTAAATGTGACCTCTGTTTTCAAATCTTTGATATTAACAGCTTCATGATGATACATTTAGGTTACTTCAAAAGGACTTGACCAGCGAGACTTTAATTTACCAGGAAACAATTTGAGCCTAGACTTAAATAACAACACCTGTTGTCCTGGTTCAAATTGTCGTAGCATGATTCTTTTATCATGCCAATGCTTGGTCTTTTCCTTGTACAACTTAGCATTTACATATGCTTGTGCTCGAAATTCCTCCATTTCATTCAATTCTAAAAACCTTTTATGGCCAACAGCAACTTAATCCATGTTCAGCTTCTTAATAGCCCAAAATGCTTTGTGCTGAAGCTCAACAGGAAGGTGACATGGCTTGCCATAGACAAGCTTAAATGGTGACATGCCTAATAGAGTTTTGTATGCGATATGATATGCCCACAAAGCTTCATCCAATCTAGTGGACCAATCATTACGACTAGGATTCACCACTTTTTCTAAAAAAAATATTAATTTCTTTGTTTGAAATTTCAGCTTGTTCGTTTGTTTGGGGGTGATATGTTGTGGCAATATTATGTTTCACCCCATAACATTGTAAAACATTTGCTACCAACTTACAATCAAAATGAGACCCTTCATTACTAATAATGGCTCTAGGTGTATCAAATCATGTGAAAATGTTCTTGTGTAAAAACTTCATTACTGACCTCCTATCATTGTGGGAAGGGTAACAGCCTCGACCCACTTAGAGACATAGTCTACTGCTAATAGTATGTACACCTTGCTCATTGACAGTGGAAATGGACCCATAAAGTTTATTCCCCATACATCAAAGAACTAAATATCTAGTATACTTTGCAATGGCATTTCGTGCCTTCTAGATAGATTTCCTGTTCTCTGGCAATGGTCGCATGACTGATAGAATTTATGAGCATCCTTAAACAGATTTGGCCAATAAAATCCAGACTGAAGTACTTTGGCAGCAGTCCTCATCCCTCCAAAATGTCCTTCTTACGGAGCTGAATGATAATGTTGTAGAATGCTATGTATTTTGTCATTAGAAACACATTTCCTAATTATTTGATCAACATAATGTTTAAACAAGAAAGGTTCATTCCAATAATAGTGTTTAGCATCATGAATAAATTTCTGTCTTGTCTGACTATTAAGATCAGGTGGCAATACACTACTCACTAAATAGTTCACTATGTCAGTATACTAAGGTAATGTTGTGGCAACTAACTGCTACTCGTCCAGGAATTCTTCTTTAATAAGTATATCATGATCACCTTCACTTCCAGATTCTAACCTCGACAAATGATCAACCACTTGATTCTCAATCCTTTTCTAATCTCTAATTTCCAAGTAAAACTCCTGTAGTAATAGTATCCACCTAATCAACCTCATCTTAGCATTTATCTTGCTCATTAATACTTAATAGTAGGGTGATCTGTGTAGACTATGGCTTTTATACCAACAAGATAAGAGTGAAATTCATCAAACACAAACACCACAACCAATAACTCATTTTTTGTGATGGTGTAGTTAAGTTGAGCTTCCGATAAAGTTCTGCTAGCATAGTATATTGCCTATAATATTTTGTCTTTTTTTCCCCAACATGACTCACATAGCATAATCGTTGGCATCACATATGAGTTCAAAAGGCAGTTTCCATTCCAGAGCTACTATAATTGATGCTACTTGATCAATTGTTTAACGTCATAGAAATAATGTGCTAACGTACACTGTCGATGCAAGTATAATAGACAGATGTGAGTCTGCCAGATATCAATTCCATAGGGATGGCGACCTTTTGTTTATTAATGTCAGTGTAACAACTAGATGGAAACGAGATAAATTGTGAGAATAGTTGTCGATGCAATGACTTGATTAGCAAAATACTAAGTGCTCACAAGGTATAAGAAGATAGGTGATTATCGATGCAATAAAATTCAATGTATATCTTACTCAGCGTCACTCATCTAATTAATCTATGACTTAAACATGCATACTAACCTCACCTTCCGATGACGACAATACGACACTATTAAGAACAAGTGGACTAAATTCCTCTAATCCTCACTCAACTTCTGTTGTAATGCTTGTTGGCTCAAACTGTCACTACGCTTTCTAATGTTAGTGACTACAATAACACTTTCGTGTTAAAAAACATTCAAACCCCAAGATTAAATAATAAAAGCAAGATTTAATAAGATAAAATTTAAATAACAATTCATGTGTACTTCCACACAAACAGAAAACAGAGAATAATCACCAGCATTTTGAAAGAAATAAGAAAGAATCGAGTGGAGAATACTATCCCTAGACAACTCGACTGGATCTCTCTATTCCTTCTTGTCTCACACTTAGGTCTCCTAGTCAGAAGCTAGTCTGCATCTGGTTTTCACATTGGCTCACCCGTGAGAGGCTTAAGCTGCCATGGTCACAAGCTTCAAGGTAGGATGATGAAGATCATGATCCGGAGAAAAAAACTCTCTTTTTCTTCTCACGTCCACCTTTTATGTCCTCCTCTAACAGTAAAGGTGTCCTTTCCTTAGAATTATTTTGTCATTGTACGTACAAGTTGGTTATACCAGACTGGACAACTCACGCAATTTTAGTTCTTATTCGAATAGTTGTTAGATGCGGCGGCAATTCTGGACACAATCTGAAATTAACTCATGCAGTGACATTAATGCAAAAAGATAGCAAAATTAAGGATACAATAGGCTAGGATTCACTGAATTATAAAATGCAATTTACTAAACTAAAAATGCTAAAATGTATGCTAAGGATAACTAAATGGAAACAATTTAACCAATAAGTAAGGGGGAAAACCTACGTTCTTTCTAGTGCTATCACACCCCCAAACTTGAGTTTTTTACTTGTCCTCAAGTAAAACAGAAACTAGCAAGGCTACAAAAAATTTTACTAAGGCAAATGATCATTCTAGCAACTAGAACCCTCTAAAGTTCCAATGGATGAATGGCATCCAGATGAAATAATATTGCATCAAAAATTCATAACCATCGATGAGTAAGGTTGCAACTTCATCAATGTTAGCATCATGCTTCAAACCCTAAGTTCTATCTACCATTACAACATTTATTGTACAATACTAAGTATTTATATACATTATATATATGTATACATATTTTTTTTTGGAATAAGGGATATCATTGCATTACTGTACCCTTGTTCCTGAGAAGTAACGATGGGGTGCAACAAACCCCTAGGGAGTACGTAATTGCGCCGATACACATTCATGCAGCGATAGCCTTTAGCTAGTTTGATTTTTCTAACGCTAGTATTGGAGTGCTCCTTCTTTAACATTCCACACTACACCCACTTTAGAGTGTCTCTAATTTATAACTATATATACATATATAAGCAGCTGTAAAAAGCAATTCATTCAAGATTTAAGGAATGATAGCAGTCATCCATTACTAATGCAACTGAATCTATTCATCAAAGAATTGAAGCTACAACCTTTTGTCAAATTTATCCAACTAATTCATTGATAATTTACATGATTCAAGAATTAAGCATCGAATGTAACAAAATTTTTCGAACAATTTTTATTAACTATAATTACACCTTGCATGCTTTATTTCTGATTTTTTTTTCTGAATATGGGTACATTTCCAAGCCCCATGTGCATTCCCCCAAACTTAAAGTTTGCATTGTCCCCAATGCACTAACATGAAAATGTAATGACAATAAAAAAATGCAATAAAAGTGTATACTTAACAAAATAAAACTTACAACTACATCTAATGCATGAGTACTACAACTAAAGCTTAAAATAAACTAACTCAGTTATCCACAGTCGTCGATGTGGCTGCATGATGTTTCTTTCTCCTCTTTTTCTTCTCTTCCTTTCATTTTTTATCCTTGGAGTGCTTCCTTTTCTTTTTCTTGGGCTTTGTACGATCCTCAAATTGCTCCTTAGTTCCTGACTCTGCCTTGGCATCATTGGTTGCTTCTTGTGTAGGAAAGGCAACCTAGAGTGGTCCAGTGTAGACCACTATTGCCAATGAATTGCATTACTTCTCACTGGTTACCTCAACAACTTCCGTTGATCTCACTCCAGCTCACTCTAAATTATCAATATTTGCACCCACAAATTCAGGTGCGGTGACAATCTTCCCAACAAAATTTTCTTCTTCTTTTTCTTTCTCATTTTTATCATGTTCTTCTTCTTCAGCAACAACTTCCTCTTCTGCAGTAGCAACTTCCTTCTCAACAATAGTGTCCTCTTGATCAATAAAAATACCATCATCAAACAAGCTATCAATCTTTCGTAGGCATTCTTCAATGTCCCTAGATTTCTCGTCTTTCTCATTATCAGAGACCTACACAATTGGTGAGGATACCACCGATTTGTCTTAGTCTTTTGAGTCGTTATCCGATGAAGAGAGGTCTTAGTGGAAACACTGGGAATTTTGGTAGTGGGGATGTGCTCAGTTGGCCTAATATGGCTACAATAGAACTGTTCCAGGCTTTGGTATAATCATAAAACAAATTTTGGGATTTCTCCATATCTTCTACTGTAGCTACAAGCCTGATCTAACTGTTGTTGATAGAATTTACCATTTTTTCGACATCCTTCAATTTGCACCATAATGAGGTCTCTGCATTCAAGTTTGTTCCATTACTATTAGTTTGGCTTTGCCCTTTCTTGTCTTGCTGGTCTTCGCCTCCTTTAGTATTTGCATGTTCTTACCACAAGTCATTCTTTCTATAGAGGCTTCATTGATTGGGCCCTTATTTTCCAAGGCTTCTTCAACAACACGAGGCACGATTCCTCTTTGTTGGCACAATAACATCACCAGTGATGGGAAAACCAAGATCTTAGTCTGCCTTGTGGCGCAGTCAGTAATTTCTTGGTGAAGTATTGTGCTTACATCAATTTTTCTACCCTTGACGATAAAATGTATCAGACACATTTTGTTGAGGGTGACTGTGGTGCTGTGAGTGGAGGATTTGAGCCTACAGTTGATAAAATAAAACCAAATCTTGCCTTACAGCGTCTGGAAGAGATGGTGCATCATATAATTCTTTTAATGGGAACCTTTCTACACTACTCCCTCGACATACAAGTCTCTAACCAACAGGTCTCATTTTTCATCTGTGATGTCATCAATGAACTCGGAGTGTTCGTCGACATCGACCTTAGTGTTGTACATCTCATTGATTTTTTAGCGCCCCATTATATTAAACCTTCTCAAACGAAAATGAAATCTAACTCATGATCATAGAGATTAGCATAAAACTCATGTGAGTAGTTGCCAGGATGGATGCAAAAAGTTTCCCACTTTAACTTCAAGATGGTTTTGGAGACTTGCTTACCCAAGTCTTGTTGTGGAAAAAGGGAAATGCTTTATTCGGGATGGAAGTTTCACTTCATTATATTCTCGTGAAATCATTCCTTTACCATTCTATTCAAAAAGATTACTGCCTCCTTTGTTTGCACTGGCTTGGGGGATTCCGTTTCACAGACTGTGGTAGTAGAGGACGCATGTTCTCCAGTAGATTTGGTGGCTTTCTTGACCGAGCCTCTTGTTTTTGTCATCTTTTGTTGAGGAAAAATGATTTAAAGTGAAAAAATATGATTTTGAGAAAAGAAAAGAAATAAAAATGGTTGCTTGAATACGTTACAATCGGTACAGTGGGAGAAGATTTATAGTGGGTGAAAAAGAAAGATGGAGAGACATGTTGTTTTGTGGAGAGATATAAGGCTGGTGGGAAGAGTTGTATCCAATAGAAATTGTGCCCGCTCAAAAGGATCAAACAGCTGAGTGATTTTTGATCCAACGGTGGTATCTAAATTCCCCTGAATTCTGATGAGTTATAAATGGTAGTACAGACTTATGGAATGCGTTGACTGTAAGATTTCAATATGTCGACAATGGTACCTAATTATTCTGCAAAAAGGAAGTAAAAGAAACTTTAGCAAAATATAAATAAAATAAGCTAAAATCAAGGTGTACTAATTAAAAATTAAAACTTTTCGACCAATTTAATGGTCTTTGCCTACTTTTGATCAGTGTTGCCAAAATAGGTTTCAACTTCTATCCATTTACTTTAAACTGGTGTCCATCATGTAAATCTCGAATTGTGACTGCACCATGAGGAAACACGTCAACAACTTTAAAAGGTCCAGACCAACGTAAACATAATTTACCTGGGTGCAATTTGAGTCTAAAATTGAATAATAAAACCTGTTGACTCACGATAAATTATCTCTGTAAAATAATCTTGTCATGCCATCGTTTGGTCTTTTCCTTGTAAATTTTCATAAGCATTTCTCCTAATCTCCTCTAGTTTAGTGATATCCAACAGTCTTTTCTTTCTAGCCATTTCATAGTCCATGTTCACTTGTTTAATTACCCACATTGCTTTATGCTCCAGTTTGACTGGCAAGTGACATGCTTTCCCAAAACTCAATTGATATGGTGACATCCTTAATGGAGTTTTGTATGGTATCCACAATGCCCAAAAAACATCATCCAATCTGAAAGAACAAGCTTTCCTTGAAGGGTTTACAACCTTCTCAAGAATATTCTTAATTTGTCGATTCAAAACTTCAACTTGTCCATTGGTTTGCGGATGATAGGTAGTAGCCATTCTATGATTAACTCCATATCTCTTCAGTGCGGGTGAGTATATGCTTGTGAAAAAATTTTAGCACTGTCTTTGCATCATCCTTTGGAACTACAATAGCTTCAACCCACTTTGAGATGTAGTCAGCAACTATTAATATATAAAGATTTCCAAATGAACTCTGAAATGGTCCCATAAAATCCATACCCCAAATATCGAATAATTCAACTTTCGTAATTGGCTATTGCAATATTTCATTGCGTCGGGATATAGAACCAGTGTGCTGACACCTATCACATTGATTCACAAAAATTGTGGGAGTCTTTGAATAATGCCAGCCAGTAGAATCCTGATTGGAAAATTTTAGCAGTAGTTCTCATACCATTGAAATGACCTCCATAAGGAGCATCATAACAATGCTTCAAGATTGAAAGCATCTCCTCTTCTGGAACACAACGTCGAATGATGTTGTCATTGCATACTTTGAATAGATATGACTCATTCCAATGATGCTTCTCTACGTCACAAAGAAATCTTTCTTTTTTATGGCTCGTGACACCCAATGGGAGTTTTCTACACACTAGATAAAATAAAATCCACATACCAAATAGTTGCATCTACAGCAAATAACTTCTTATTAAGGAATACGTCGACAATTTGAAGTATGTTTCCATCTTCGCTACCAACTTCCAATCGAGACAGATGGTCTGTAACTTGATTCTCTGAACCCTTACGGTCTTTTATCTCAATATCAAATTCTTGCAACAGTAGTATCAAGCATATCAATCTTGGTTTGGCATCATTTTTTGCAAAGATATATCTCAACACCGAATGATTAGTGAATACAGTAACCTTTGCACCGACAAGATAGGAACGAAACTTATCAAAACCAAAGACTATAGCCAACAATTCTTTCTCTGTGGTTGTATAATTGGATTGAGCCTCTGTAAGAGTTTTGCTAGCATAATAGATGTCATGAAATATTTTTCCCTTCCATTGTCCTAGAACCGTACCCACAGCAAAGTCGCTTGCTTTGCACATAACTTTAAAAGGTTGAGACCAATTTGGTGCAACGACAATGGGTGTATTCACTAGCTTCTTTTTTAACTGAGTAAAGGCATCTAGACATGCATCGTCACAGATGAATTTTTTATTCTGTTCCAGTAATGAGCTCAAAGGCTTTGCAATTTTTAAAAAAATCTCTAATAAACCTTTGGTAAAACCTCGCATGTCCCAAAAAACTATGAATAACTTTCACGTTTGTTGGTGGATGTAATTTCTCAATGATTTCCACCTTAGCTTTGTCTACTTGAATGTCTTGACTAGAGATGCGGTGTCTTAACACAATGCCTTCAGTTGCCATAAAATGACATTTTTACAAATTCAGAACAAGATGTGTGTCCTCTCATCTCTTTAGTACTTTATCCAAATTGTCAGTGCAATGCTCAAAATCATTCCCATAGATTGAGAAATCATCCATAAACACCTCTCAAAAGTCTTCGATCATATATAAGAATATTGCCATCATGCATCTTTGAAAAGTGGCTGGTGCATTGCAAAGACTGAAAAGCATACGGTAAAAAGTGAAAGTGCCAAAGGGGCAGGTGAAGGTTGTTTTCTCCTAAGCCTTTGGTGGAATAACAATTTGATTGTACCCAAAATAGCTGTATAAAAAGGAATAATAGGCCTATCCAGCAACCCAATCCAATATTTGGTCGATGAAGGGGAGTGTAAAGCGATCCTTCTTTGTAGCCGCATTCAATTTTTGATAATCCATACAAACTCGCCATCCCGTGAGAATACGTGTGGGAATTAATTCACCCTTATCATTGTGAACCATAATTATGCCACTCTTTTTAGGCACGCATTGCAGTAGACTTACCCAATTGCTATTAGAAATCGGGTAAATAATTCCAGCATCAAGCCATTTTATGATTTTCTTCTTGACAACTTCATCTTCTCGTTTAATCTTATTTGTTGTTCAATCGATTGCTTGCCTTCATCTTCCAACTTGATCTTATGCATGCAAAAATAAGGACTAATACCTTGAATATCGATAATACTTCAAGCAATAACTCGTTTATGTTGCTTAAGAATATGAACCAAATTCTTTTCTTGAGTTACATCCAGTGTTGTGGAGACAATAACTAGGATAGTATTGTGATCACCTAGAAAGACATATTTAAGATAATGTGGTAGTGGTTTCAATTTCAGAGTAGGAGCTTCTTCAATAGATGGTTTGAAAATTGGGATTGTTCTATTGACTAGGTCTAAGGATTCAATCTGCCATCCAAGCTTGAGTTCAAGATTATTAGCTTCAACCATGTTGTCACAATCGTCTAAGGATTCGGTATCAGATGTCACTACAAACTCTTTAGAAAGTACTATGCTTTGGTCATTGAATTCTTACTCAATTAGATCATCTAACACATCAACAATATGGCGTTCTTATTTCTTCGTGCATTGAATAGATTCAAAAACACTGAAGGTGACTTACTCATCATTAAGTTGCATGGTTAGTTCACCTATATAAACATAAATAAGAGTTCTGCCGGTGGCTAAAAATGGTCGTCCCAAGATTATGTGAACCTCCTTATCTGCCTCGCAGTCAAGTATGATAAAATCAACTAGAAAAACAGATTTATCCACATGAACTAAGAAGTTTTTTATTTGCCGTTTAGGTTGAGCCAATGATCGATTGGCTAGTTGTAATGTCACTGCAGTAGATTTCATGTGACCAATTCTCAAATTTCTAAAAGTAGATAGTGGCATTAGGTTAATGCTAGCTCCTAAGTCACACAAAGCCTTACCCAAATAATGATTGCCAATTGAACATGGGATGGTAGAGCTCCTAGGATATTTCAATTTAGGGGGGAAACTTGTTTGTCAAAACAACACTATAGCCTTCTGTGAGTGCAATAGTTTCAATATCAGTGAGCTTCTTCTTCTTGGACAAGATGACTTTCATAAGTTTCCTATAACTCAAAATTTGTACGGAGCGTCTACTAAAGGAATGTTGATCTACAATTGCTTCAGTGTGTTCAGGAACTGTTGATACTATTTTTCATGCTAATTCTTCTTGAATCTTTGTGGGAAGGATAAAGGTAGAGATATATCTGCTTGCACCGACATCTTTGATTGCGTTGACAGTTTCAAAGGTCAGACATTAGGCATATGAGTGACAATTTGTGGGACTTCTTTGTCTGATGCATTGACAAATTCTTCATATTCAACCTTCTCACCAATGATCACACCATCCGTATCTTGAGTGCTACAGTAGAGTCTAGAAACGGTTCGGTAGTTTGTTTACCACTCTTAAGAGTGATAGCCTTACAATGTCCTTTCCTCCTCGGACTAGGATTTTTTGTATCATTAGGTAATGAGCCTAATGGTCGAGTATTTAGATTTGAAGCAAGTTGTCCTAATTGTGCTTCCAATGCTTGAATGGAAGATGAATTCCCTTATGCGATAGCTTCCGTGCAAGTAATATGTTCCCGCATTAATGCCTCAATAGTTGCTAACGGGGCAGAAGTAGAAACTTGAGTATATGGTTGTTGTCGATGTCCTTGAACATTTTGATTTGGTATTGAAGAGTGTTGTGGTTGCATCAAATATTGGTGTGGATGTGTCTAGCCTTGTTTCGGATGCATCTGAGTGTGCTGATTGTAGTTCTACTATTGTAGATTGTAATTCCCTTGCTTGGATTACAAATGCCCTAAGTAGATGTATTCCCATATCTGAATGTCGTAGCATTTGGTCCAGCATTTTGAGTTCTCCAAAACTGTTGGTTGCGTTCAGAGTTGTTGTAAGAGTTACCATAAGAATTGTTGCAGATGTTACTAATATAACTGACATTCTCTACTTGTTGTGGACAACCTTCATAGCTATAGTTGTCATTACAAATCTCACAACAAAAAGGAGGAACATCAACTTGTTAAGTGACTTGTATAGGTGGAACTCCACTAGCCCCTTGCATATTTTTAATCATGTTTGTGAGGGAAGAAACTTGAGCACTTAGTGCAATTATTGCATCTAGTTCAAGAACTCTTGGAGTAGTTTTTGCTTGTGCCGCTTTGGAGATAGGGTATTTAGAACCATTCTGAGCAAATCTCTTAAGAATTGTCACAGCGTCATTATAAGTACAATCCAGCAGAGGTCCACCGGCTGATGCGTTGACAAGATTCCTTGTATGTGAATTTAGCCCATTATAAAAAAATCTCGATTTGTATTTCTGGCTGAATGCCGTGCATGGGACAACATCAGAGTAAAGATTTATAACATTCCCATGTGGTGTGAAGATTTTCATTTTCCAGTTGATGATAAGCTGTAATATCATTTCAAAGACAAGCATTCGTTGTCGGCGGGTTAAATCACAAAACAAATTGTTTTGCTAGTGCATCCCAAGAAGTAATTGATCCAGCAAGTAGTCCAAAAAACCAAGTATGGGCTCTTCCCTGTAAGGAATAAGGAAATAATTGCATTTTCAAGGCATCATCAGGGACGCCTTGTTGATTAAAGGAAGCACGAATCAATAAAAAAGATTTAAGATGTTCTCTCACATCTTCATGTGGTAGTTCAACATATTGTCCATTAGCATTCAACATTTGAAGCATTAGTAGCTTGAGTTCAAAATTCCCAGCTTGGATTGTTGACCTAACAACTCCTAGCTATAAATTATCCAAGATAGGCACTACAAAATCTCGTATAGTCCTATTTTGTATGCAAGCATCTTGCAGCAACAATGGGTTATTAACATTTTGCTGTTGCATTTGGGGTATGGATGCATTGTTCCATGGTAGAGCCATATTTCTTTGTTCTCGAAGTCTACTTCGAACAGTCCTTTCAATTTCTGGATCAAAATCAGCAAGAAAATCTGAATTTCTTCGGGTCATAAAACACCTACAATGAAGTTAAAGAAATAGCAGCAAAGAAAAACCAGTTAATGGATACTAAATATTATATAAGGAAAATAAAGTGCTATAAGTTTTTTCTCTTACTCTTCAAAGGCTACCAAACAATGTTCATTGAAATTGAAAAGTCTATTTTGCTCGAACAATTTAGATATCTTCAAAAAATTCTTAATGAATCTTTTATAAAAACCTGCATGACCTAAAAAACTTCTAATACCCTTGACACTGGTGGGAGGTGGCAATTTTTCTCTCATTTCAATTTTTGCTCCATCTACTTCATTTCCTCTTTATGATATCTTATGCCCCAGGACAATTCCTTCACGAACCATGAAGTGATATTTCTCCCAATTGAAAATATGATTCATTTCTTCATAGCGACACCAAAACCAATTCCAGATTTTTTAAACAAGCTTCAAAATCATTCTTGAACATAGAAAAATCATCCATGAAGACTTCAATAAAATTTTCCACCATGTCAAAGAATATGGCCATCATACAACATTGAAAAGTTGTTAGGGCATTACATAACCTGAATGCACCCGTCTGGATGTAAAAGTACTATTCGGACATGTAAAAGTTATCTTCTATTGGTCATTGGGGGCTATGACAATCAGATTATATCCCAAATAACCATCTAAAAAATAGTAGAAAGCTTTCCCAACTTGTAACACCCCTCACCCGTATCCGACGCCGGGACAGGATTAGAGGTGTTACCGAACTTAACTCAAGCATATGCATATAAAACCGGGCCATAAAATTTCTTTTAACTTAAAACTTCTTGTTCACATGCATTTTGTCCCTTAAAGGGTCTCACGAGGCCCAAAACATGCATTAGAGACAGTTTGGGACTAAACCGAGAACTTAAGAAAAACATGGAAAATTTCATACTTTAAGGCTCCACACGCCCGTGTGGATATAGAGCACACGCCCGTGTGCTAGGGACGCACCCGTGACCCGTACCCATGCATAATTAATTTCTAATTCACACCTACAGGGCTTTTCACACGGCCAGACACACGCCCGTGTCATTGGCCCGTGTCCCTCACATGGCCACGACACACCCATGTCTTAGCCCGTGTGCAAAAACCTGAGTATTCTGTTTCTGACGTCAGCATCCCCAAAATGTCACACGGCCATGGCACACGCCCGTGTGCCTACCTGTGTGGACAAATGCTAGGCTATTTTCCAAGCCATTTTGTCACATTACAACATACGCACACACAATTATACAATAGCATACAACAAAGCATACATGGGCACTTAAACATCCAAAAATATTTTATGATCATGTCAATTTCTCATGCAATAGGTATCATAGATTTTACTCACATCTTTACCACATTCATGCCATAATCATTTTAAACACATCATATAAGACCATAGGACATGCATGCATATATAAATAGGTTTACAACCTCAATAGCTAATGTAAGCCGATATGTTTGGCTAAAACAAATATCAGACACTCAAATATTTAAACTCCTATACATGTCATAGACTCAAAGCACTTGAAATCACTTACACCAATGGCGAAAACTTGACAGTGTGATAATATCTCCGACGAACTCCAACATGAGCTAACTTGGCAACACTAGAGAACATGGGAAAGGAAGGGAGGGTAAGCTTTACGCTTAGAAAGTTCATATGAAAACAATAAGCAACTCATTAACATGTTTTTATCAATGTTCCCAACATATTCTCAAGTTCATGATAAGATCTCTTCTTGTACAATAGTCAATAAAATATTTATATCTAGAGCTGTTAATTTTACTTGAAACTAGACTCATGTACCTTTATACCATACAATTTCCAGAATTTTTGGTTTAGCCAAATAGTACAATTTATTCCTCAAATTTACCCCTGATTCACTGCTTGACAGTCCGACCCTTTTGCACTAAAGTTATATTTTCTCATAGCACAGGACTCAAATAATGTTCCCGCCTATTTATTTTGAAAATAGACTTATTAAGGATTCTAAAAATATAAATTATAACTCATAAATATTTTTGTACAATTTATAATGATTTTCTCAAATCGGAACAGGGGATTTTGAAGTCATTCTGACTCTGTTTCACAACAATTTAAATATTTCATAATATGAAACTCTTTTGCTTACACCATTTCCTCTATGTGAAACTAGATTCAATAAGTTTTAATTTCATATGTCATTCAGCCTCCAACTCATTTTCCACTATTTTTAGTGTATTTTCAAAGTTACACTACTGCAGTAGCCTAAAACTGTCAGGGCTAATTTACTCATTTACAATTATTGTTCACCAAATTAATACAACATCATTTCATTTATCATGGTAAGAATGCATAGCTATGCATCATAAGCATGGACCCATAATCTCAATGTCATCAAGTATCAAAGACTTATTCTAAATCATGCCATTTTTATAGTATTCACCAAATACTATATACATCATAGATTATCACATATCAAGGCATTACTCAAAAGTTTAGTGTACATACCTATACCAACTTGTAATAAAGTATATAATCATACCTTCTTTAACATGCTCTCCTTAGAGCTTTCATCATATCATCCATTACATTACCCGTTGAACACTTAGGATGCTAAATGATGTTCGGAATTATCATACACCAAATAGAATACCAAAGCCATGTCCTATACATGGTCTTACATGGATCCACATATCGTTGTCATATCCCGGATATCGTCTTATTCAAGGTCTCATGTCAGTGTCGATGCCATGTCTCGGACATGGTCTTATTCTAGCACACCTATCATCACATTTTCATTGAATCATCACAAGTCAACTCTAATAAAGGCATATATCCATATTTCGTACAATATCAAGTATTAAGCACATGATAATGAAGTTGATAAATTACTTTCATACTAACTTACTCGTTTCAAAGAAACATCATATTCAATCAATCTTCCAATGTATTAAATCATATAATATATGCAATATTAATAAGGAATGTAATTCAAACATAACTTTGCATTATTATTATCATACGAACTTACCTCGACACCAAATTGGTAGAAGAGGCCTAAACATCAATTTCTCGTTTTTTCCTCGTTCTAATCCCGAGTCTTGTTTTTCATCATCTATAACATCACATTTAACTTGTTAAAACAATATACTAATCAAATTAGTCCAATGACACATTTTGGCAAAGTTTTCGATTTTGCCCCTATATTTTGCCATAATTACCAAATTGCCCTTAGGCCCGTAAAATGATTTTTATTCAATTTATTTACTCCTTAAGCTAGATGAACCATTTTCATAACTATAGAAACTCATAATTTCAACTATTTTACACATTTATCACTTATTTCACAAATTTTACAAAATAGTCCATTTAGGTGCTTTCATGCAAATTTCTTTCATGAAAGTGTTTATAACACTACCAAGACTCATATTATTCCATAAAAACTCAGAAAACAATACATATGCTTTCATGGCAAAACCCTAGACTCTTAATCATTTTGCAAGATAGTCCCCTCTTTTAAAAGCTCATGCTTTAGGGGTTCAAAAAATGTAAAAATTATCAAGAAAAAGCATTAAAAACACTTACTTACTAGGGAAATATGTTGATGAAATTTTCAAGCTCTCAAACCCCCCCATGTTTCTGCCATTTTCAGTGAAAGAGAAGAACAAAATTGAAAGAAAATGACAACTTTTTTCTTTTTTCTATTTTATTACCAAAAAGTCACTTTAAATCCCATAAAATATGGCTTTTTGACCAATCTTGTCTCCCTTGGCCATCCACCTCTATTAAAAATGGTATAATTTCCCTTTAAAGGCCTTCAATTTTAGTTATCTAGCTATTAGACACATTTAGGTACTAAAATATAACTTTTACCTTTTACGCGATTTAGTCCTTTTTCGAAATTAAGCCCTCAAACGCTAAAATTAATTCACCAAAATTTTCATGTACTTAAGTAATCATGCTATAACTCATAAAATAACATCAAAATAATTTTCTATGGCCTTAGAATAGTGGTTCCAAAACCACTGTTCCTACTAGGCCCAAAATCGGGCTGTTACACAACTAATCTATCAAACATCTGATCAATGAATGGTAGGGGAAAATGGTCTTTCCTAGTTGCCTCGTTAAGCTTCCAGTAATCCATACATACTCTCCATCCCATGACAATACGAGATGGTATGAGCTCATAATTGTCATTACTTACCATTGTGACACCTTATTTCTTGGGTACACATTGTACAATACTCACTATGAGCTATCTGAAATCAGGTAAATGGTGTCAGTGTCAAGGCACTAAATGATCTCTTTCTTGGAAACTTCTTTCATGATCAGATTCAGTCTTCTCTACTGTTCAATGGAATTACTAGGGCAATCCTCCAACAAAATCTTATGCTTGCAACATGTAGGACTAATTCCCTTTATATCAACCAGGGTCAATCTCAATGCTTTCCTAAAACATTGAAGAACTTCTAACAACCTTCCCTCTTGCTCGGGTGTCAACTCCACAGAAATTACTATCGACAAAGTATTGTTTTCACCCAAATATGCATACTTCAAATACTGCGGTAAGGGTTTTAACTCCAGTGGAGAAGGTTTCTCTATAGAAGGTTTAGAAGGATTGAAAGGTCGATTTGATAGATACAAGGGTTCAAACCTCTTCCCTGGGAGAGCTAGGGCCGACCATGGGTAGTCAATAACTCATTTTAGGTAAATTTGGGGACAAAGAGAGTGAAAAGGGGAATTTTGGACAAAAAGGAAACTAAAAAGAGGCTTTGAAAGGAAAGTTTGATTCAACAAAAGGAAGGATAATCCCCCTCTTTTATGGAAAGACTTGGATAATAAGAGGGTGTTGACCTTCTAGAATGGTTAACAATTGCGGCTAGGATGAGAAAAACAAATAAAATAGAGTGTAAGGGAATTTGAACATGGGACTTCTAGTAATTAATTAACATATTAAACCACTAGGCATTTTTCTTCCTTAAATTTGCACAATTTAATAAGTAAATTCTAGGCCGTGACAGTTTTGTTGGAAGCTTGGTTGTTAGATGTGATTAAATTGTAAAGTCATTTCTATTAAATTTGAGTTTAGGGATTAAATAGATAAACGTATGATAGGATACAATTGTCATGCCAATAGGTTTTAAATGCGTGCGATACGGGTTTGGCTTGTGATAAGATGGCTATTATTGATTCGTTACTATTCCTGAAGTATACTGAATCCAGCATTTATCGTGGCCTATTGTGTTATGTTTACAGTGATTCTGGTGTGTTACCGGGGTAGATGTAAGGCTTTCAGGCATGACATTTAGTGCCCAGGTGCGTTTCGAAAGGATGTTAGCCTATAGGCTAGGCACCTGGTGCCCAGGTGTGTTCTTGATGGGCTAAGCTCGTTCAAACATTTTGGTGCATTTTGGATGGTTAACTACGTACCCGAATCCATTATATCATTCATTGGGTAGATTTTGTAAATGGTTATATGATTTTTTGATTTGTTAAAACGAGTTGACATTGAATGATGTATTATAATTGAATAGATTATTTATTATGAGTATTGATATAAAGA
Source organism: Gossypium longicalyx (assembly GCA_025698465.1). Classification (NCBI taxonomy): domain Eukaryota; kingdom Viridiplantae; phylum Streptophyta; class Magnoliopsida; order Malvales; family Malvaceae; genus Gossypium; species Gossypium longicalyx. The sequence continues at coordinate 42,955,365 of CM046996.1, read as the reverse complement.
CTCACCTGTAGAATAGTTGTGATTGACATGATTATAGTTTATTAACTAATACTGTGTGATTTATATTTTTTTATGGTAAGCTTATCGTTTTAATCGTTGAACTTACTAAGCTCTAGTAAAGCTTACTCGTGCCATTTCTTCTATTTCTTTGTAGATTACGTTTTATGGAATTGGGTGGTCGGATCAACTCAAAGAATCACACTATCCAGATATCTTTTGGTAGTTTTTAAAATGCTTACATGTAGGTTAGAAATTACATGCCATATAAACCTATGATAGTGTGATATTGATTGATCCAATCTAACCCTATTTCTCTTTTAGATTTGAAAGATGTTGGCAGAATCTGATCGTGCCAACACTGATAAAGTGAATAGTAATGTTTCGACTAATGAACAAGAAGCAAGTCCTGGTTTACTGATTCCTCAAATGTCTAAAAATGAAGTTAAAAATGTTTTATTCAATTTAATGGGTTGGTATTTCATGAATTTATGCGAAACAACCTGTGGCTCAACAACTTCCACCCATTGTTGTACCTTTTGTGGTACCCCTACCTCCTCAAACAACTGAAACAAGTCGGTGGATTCCTATTGATAAAGTCAGAAAATATGGTGTTGAAGAGTTTCAGGGTAGAGCGAAGGATGATCCGACTAAAGCTGAGTATTGGGTCAAAAATATTCAGCGAGTCTTTGACGAAATGGCCTGTTCTCCTAATGATTATATTAGACGTGTTGTACCTTTACTTAAAGACGAAGCTTACAGTTGGTGGTCAATGTTAACAACGATAATACTGAGAGATAATGTCAATTGAGATTTCTTCAAAATAGAGTTTAGAAAGAAGTATGTCAGCAAATGATACCTAGATTAGAAAAAAGAAAGAATTTCTTGAATTGAAGTAAGGTAACAAATCATTACTCGATTATGAAAGGGAGTTTATATATCTCAACAAGTATGCTCGTGAAATTGTACCGAATGAGGAAGAAATGTGCATCTATTTTGAAGATAGATTAAACGATGAAATTAAAATGTTGATTGGAGGGACAAAATACGAGAGCTCCTTGTTTTATCTGATCATGCTTAAAAGATGGAAGAAGTTTATAATCACAAGAAACAGAGATATAAGAAGGCTAAAAAATTTGGTAAAAGAAGCTTTTCTAAGTCATTTTCTACACCACCATCAAAGAAATCAAAAGAAGATTTTAATTGTGTCGCTTCACCATCTAGGTTTTCAGGTAAAAACACATCGAGGTAACATGATTCAAAATCGTAGGTTAAACTTGTTGATAGTGTGGGAAGTGTTCATAATACTTCGAAACCAGTGTATGAGCATTGTGGAAAACCACATGCTGGTGAATGTAGGACCAAAATAGGTGCTTGTTATAGATGTGGTTCAACAGATCATTTTGTACGAAGCTGCTCAAGGTTAGTGGTAGATAATGAAGAAAAGAACGAAAAACAGTTGTCTACACCTCAGAAAAGTAGATGCCTTGGCCAGAGTAGCAATATTAGATCAAATTGCAATGGGACTAAAGATACAACTGTCATATTTAAAGCTAGAGCGTCTACCTGAGCATATGCTATCCAAGCTAAAGAGGAAGCTACGACACTTGTTGTCATTTCTAGTACATTCTATCTCTTTGATGTTACTGTGTATACACTGATTGACCTAGGTCAACTCACTCATACATTTGCACGACATTAGTAACGAATAAGAATTTACCTATTAAGTAAAGTGAGTTTGATGCTCGAGTTAGTAATCCATTGGGCCAGAGTGTGTTAGTTAATTTAATATGCTGTAAATGTTCGTTGAGAAATTAAGGTTGTGATTTTCCTGTTGATTTAATGTCATTGCCCTTTCACAAATTTGATATCATTTTAGGAATGGATTGGTTAACACTACATATAATGTGGTAAACTGTAGACTGAAACGGATTGATTTAAGATGTCAAATGGGTGAAATTATTACAATTGAGTCAGATAGATCAAACAGTGTTACCAAAGTTATTTAAGCTATTTTGACACAGAAATTGATTCACAAAGGTTGTGAGGCATTTTTGGCCTATATACTTGATACTAGAGATCTGGAGTCGAAACTTGATCAAGTACCAATTGTGAATTAGTTTACAGACGTGTTTCTTGAAGAGTTACCAGGATTGCCGCTAGAGCGTGAAGTTGAATTTCTAATTGATCTGATGCCTAGGACTACTCTGATATCGATCGCACCATATCCAGTGACACCAACTGAGTTGAAAGAACATAAAGCACAGTTGCAAGAATTGTTAGACAGAGGTTTTATTTGACCGAGTATGTCTCATTATGGTGCACCTATGTTATTTGTGGAAAAGAAAGATCGGTCATTGAGATTGTGTATTGTTTACAGGCAATTGAGTAAAGTTACAATAAACTGTAAATATCCTTTGTCTCGTATCCACGATTTGTTTGATAAGGTGAAAGGTGCGATGGCTTAGCTGGTTATTATCGTCGATTCTTCAAGAATTTATCATTTTGATCCATCTCGCGTGATTCCAATAGAAGAGGTTGAAGTGAGACCCAGTTTGACTTATGAGGAAGAGCTAGTACAAATTTTAGACCACGAGGTCATGAAATTAAAGAAGAAACAGATTCCTCAAGTGAAAGTCTTGCGGCTAAATCTCGATAACAGCAAAGCCACTTGGGAACCCGAAGAGGTGATACGTTGGCAATATCCTCACTTGTTTGGATTAGATAAAATTCGAGGATGAAATTTTCTTTAAGGGGGTTTAAAGTTGTCACGCCTTAGAATTTATTTATTAAATTGTGCAAATTTATATAACAAGGAAGAAAAAGGCCTAGTGGTTTAGTGTGGTAATTAATTGTTAGAGGTCCTATGCTTGAATTTCCTACATTCATTTTATTTATTTTTCTCATCCTAGCCACAATTTTTGACCATTTTAGAAGGTCATCACTCCCTCTTGCCGTCCAAGTCTTTCCATAAAAGGTGGAGATTCTCCTTCCTTTTGTTGAGTCAAACTTTCCTTCCAAAACCCCTATCTAGTTTCCTTTTTGTGAAAAATCCCCCTTTTCACTCCCTTTGTCCTAAAATTTACCCAAAATGAGTTTTTGACTACCCTAGATCTCCTTAAACCTCATTTTTTTTTCATTTTTTACTCCCTCTTTTTCTCTCCTCCTTTGCGGTCCTCCACCTTGTCCTCCACCGTTTTCGACTTTTTCTATTCTTTTTCAACACTTTTGAAGCCATTTTTCTTCAAATCTCTTCCCTTCCTCCACCATACTCAACTGCCGCACTTCTTCCCTTCCCTATTGTTGTACCACCGCCACTGTCAACCATCGTCGATTTTTTCAGTTTTTCCCGTTTTCTTCTGCTCTTTCGGAAAATCCTCTCGTAAACTCTTTAATATGATTTTTCATTATTAAAAGCCATATTTTGAATTTTTATTTTATTTAAACTCTTCTATGTTCCGATTATAAGGCCTTATTGATCGGTTTTTCGAGATTTCGTTTCCAAGCCTGTTTCTTTCTGTTTAATCGTGAGTATGAAGAATTATTGTAATCATTATACTTTTGTAGTATTATTTTTTATTTAGCAAAGATCTAACTATTCGGTTTCATGCCTTATTGAAGAGTACTCGTAAATCTCGGAATACACGTATCAACTGTAGAAAGAGGTGATATTGATGATCTTTTTGCGTAAGTAGTGTCGAATCAGTGTTACTTTATTAAGGGTATGTTGTTATTTCATTAGATCGGTACTAACACGTATTTTGATTTAACATAGTGACTCAAGGAAATCGGATTCATTTCTTTCGAAGTGGAATCGAGATCTAATCTATCAAATCTAAGGTGTGGGAATTTAAGTGATATTATACGATATTAATGATTAAATTAATAATAATGAAAATATTTTTTTAAGTGTATTACTTATGGATATTTGATATTTAATATATGTGACATGCGAATACAAGTGTATTAATAGAAATCAGTAAAAACCGACAGACGAGGATAACAAGTATATAAATCTCGAAATTTTGTGGTCTGTGATGTAATTGGTTTATTGGATGATTTTTTGATGTATGATAATATATGATTTCCATCACCCATGTCATGTGATTTATGGCTCATAAAAATATGGTATACTAACTTATAAGAAAATAATATATGGTACTAAATTTTGATTTGAGGATTTGTATGTTTATTATGCCCTATTATGATGTTTTGATTTGCTTGAAAAAGCATGCTATTGTGACATTATATGTAAAAATAGGAGATTTGATTCGCATGTTAAGCATGCCATATTCTAATAATCTGATTCGCATGTAAAGCATGCTACTAAAAAATCTATTTTGTTGCCATAATGATGTGTGCTCGTATTCGTGAATTCAATTATAAGATGTTGAATTTCCTGATCGTCTAATTTCAGTATCGTTTCAAGTTGGTATTCAAAGTGAAATTCCGAGTAATGGGAAATAGGTTGAATAAAAATATCAAAGAAGGTTTTAGAAGGATGACTTGCACGAATCAAACACTTAGAAAAGAACCATCGATATAAATGATCGTGACCCAATTTCTATATAGTGAAATAACAAACAATTTTTTTAAGAAGAAGTAAACTATGACCCACTATTTAGCAAAATAGGAACCAACAATATGTTAAAATGCCACACTTCAGAAAATAAGGAAAGAATGGAAGTGATAAGTTCAAAAAGAAAGGGTTTGACACCACAAGCAGAACCTTGATAAGTCTAGTTAAGTTAGACCAAGAAAAAAAGATAGAATTCCCACAAAACTAAGAAATATTCATTAGCCAAACAAATTTCTGTTTACAGGATATTTATAGGCACTTTTTTGAGTATTCAAATGCCTATGTGAGACTTTTTATATTCGGCTATTAACAAGTATTATTACAAGTACTAATTTCGTTTTTAACTCTTGTAAGGAAGCCAATGAGTCATGTCTCTTCATTGGAATCTGATGTAGTTGAAAAAGCATGCCAATTCTCCTTAATGAAGACTTAATGTATCCTTAATGTGTTTAATTGATGTTCCTTCAGCTCCCTTGAAACCAAATTATAGAAACTTGTGTAACATCGTTTTAAATGGCACCATGATGAAGGTTTAAGACTCCAAAAATGTTTAGGCTTGAAAAGTCTCCTTTGGTCCATTAAACATTCTTCTTAATGTTCTTTAAAAAGCTTTGAAATCGTCCAACTTGAAGAGTCTTTAATCATATGAAAAGTCACCTACAAAATAGATATTTAAGATTAAATAATAACTTAAAGCACTCACAAAAACAACATCCTTAATAACACTAATGCACACAATTTAAATGAACATGCAACTTAAACCTTACTTGAAGTAAATTAACAAATGTGATGATTTAATGCATGACTTATTAAATATGAAAATACATAATGCAAGTCTTAAAGGATGCTAATGTATTAATGTAAAGTGTTAACTAAAGACAGATTTAATAAACAACATAATGCACATTTTAAAAGATGTAAATGTATTAATGCAAAACATTAAACAAAGATGCATTTAACAAATAAAACACATAATGAAGTAGATCATTAAACAAAGATGCATTTAACAAACAAAACACATAATTAAAAAATTGAAGAGTTTGTTCAAGCTAATCAAACCTGTCACATGCAACATATTGCATAGAATTGGATTGTTATCTTGAGTCCAATAGAAATTAGAATTCTCATGCTCGGCCCAAACTTGTTGAATCAACCCTAACATCGCCTTTTTGTGCTTCTTGGATCTAGCTCGAGTCATAGGCCCAACGAGAATTTCAATTAGATTTCGTCTTGAATTCTCCTCATCTTTCAACCCAATTGGTATTGACATGGGCGACTTTGATTTTGTTCCAATCGATTCTTCATCAGATGCTTCCATGCATGTATCATCCCCTCCTTCTTTAAAATGATTTGTCCTCAAATCGCCACCTACATCATAAGGAGATAAATCTGATACATTAAAGCTAGCACTAATGTTGAACTCACCTGGAAGGTCTAGCTTATATGAGTTGTTATTAATCCTCTCTATATCTTGGAAAGGTCCGTCTCCTCTTGGAAGGAGTTTTGATCCTCGTTGGGCTAGAAATATTTTTTTACACATGTGCACCTAGATCCAATCTCCGAGTTCAAACAAAATTTTCTTGCAGCCCTTGTTTGCCTTTATCTGATATTGCATAATTCTTCTATCGATATTGTATTTCACCTTTTGATGCAATTCCTTAACAAATTTTGCTTTCTTTTTACCATCTAAATTAACAATCTCATTAGAAGGTAAAGGCATTAAATCTAAAGGTGTAAGAGGATTAAAACCATATACAACCTCAAATGGTGAAAACTTCGTGGCAGAATGAACGGTCCAGTTACAAGCAAACTCAACATGGGGTAGACAATCTTCCCACATCTTCAAGTTTATTTGTATGATCGCTTTCAGTAATGTAGACAAAGTTCGATCAACTATTTTAATTTGTCCATCCATTTGTGGATGACAAGTAGTTGAGAATATCAACTTTGTGCCTAATGTACTCCACAAGGTCTTCCAGAAGTAACTTAAAAACTTAGCATCTCGATCTAAAACTATACTTCTCAAAATCCCATGCAATCGAACTACCTCCCTAAAAAATAAGTTTGTTACTTGCATAACATCACCAGTTTTGTGGCAAGGTATGAAGTGTGCATTTAAGAGAATCTATCAACCACCATAAAAATAGAATCTCTACCAGTTTTCGATCTCAGCAGTCCTAACACAAAGTCCATTGATAAGTCAACCCAAGGTTTCATAGGTATGGGTAAGGCATATACAAACCATGAGCTTTAAGTCTAGTCTTAGCCTTTTTGCACGTGATGCACCTTTCACAAATTCTTTCAACATCTCATATCATGTGTGGCTAATAGAAATGTTCTTGCAACACATCTAAAGTTTTGATCATGCCAAAATGACCCATAAGTCCTCCTCCATGTGCTTCCTTCACAAACAACTCACGAATGGATCCCTAAGGAACACAAAGCTTGTTTTCTCTAAAAAGAAACCCGTCATGTCTGGAAAAAATTTTGAAAGCTCCTTTTTTACAAGCTTGATATACATTTCCAAAATCAACATCAGAATCATATAAGGCTTTAATATACTTAAATCCAAACAATTTTGTATTCAGAGTTGATAACAGAGTATACCTACATGACAACACATCAGCAATAACGTTTTCTTTACCTTGTTTGTACTTGATGACATAGGGAAAAGTTTCAAGAAACTCTACCCATTTCCCATTTCGTTTGCTTAACTACTACCCTTTCAAATACTTCAATGACAAGTGATTAGTGTGGATAACGAATTCTTTCAGCCAAAGGTAATGTTGCCATGTTTCTAACGCTCGTACTAAGGTATACATGTCTTTGTCATAAGTCTCGCTAAAGTACGCCATAAGACGTTCTTCTTGCATCAACACAGCGCTAATGCCTAAGCCTGAAGCATCACACTCAACTGCACAGGTTTTAGTAAAATCAGGTAAAGCTAATAATGGAGCATTGGTGAGTTGTTCTTTTATCAAATTAAAGCACTTTTCTTGCTCATCTCCCCAATGGAAGTTCAAATTCTTTTTAATGAATCCAGTTAAAGGTGCGGCCAAAGTAGTAAAATTCTTAACAAACCTTTGATAAAAACTAGATAGTCCATGAAAGCTTCTAACTTGCCTTACACTTGTCGGTCTTGACCAATCTCAAATAGCACTCACCTTTTCTTGATCAACTTTGAGGCCTTTGGAAGTCACTACAAAACCTAAAAAAACAAGTTTTTCAGTAGAAAATGAGCATTTCTTAAGATTAGCAAATAACTTTTCCTTCTGTAAAACCTCTAAAATTGAACCTAAGTGCTGCACATGTTCATTTAAATTCTTATTATAAATCAAAATATTGTTAGAATAAACAATACATAATTTACCAATAAAGTGTCACAACACATGATTCACTAGCCTCATGAAAGTGCGTGGTGCGTTAGTTAGGCCAAATGGCATGGTTAACCACTCATACAAACCATATTTTGCTTTGAAGGTTGTCTTCCACTCATCGCCTTCTTGCATCCAAATCTGGTGGTAGCCTCTTTTCAAATCAATCTTAGAAAAAATGCACGAACCACTCAATTCGTCTAACATGTGATTGAGTCGGGGTATCGGATGCCTATATTTAATAGTTATCTTATTGACAGCTCAGCAGTTGAAACATATATACCACGTACAATCTTTCTTTGGAACCAACAACACAGGTATGACACAAGGACTTAGACTCTCACGAACATAACCTTTCTCCATTAATGCTTCAACTTGTCTTTGCAACTCTTTAGTTTCTTCAAGATTGCTTTGATATGTCAGTCAATTTCGTATAATGTCATTGGGAATAAAGTCAATTTGGTGCTCAATTCCTCAAAGGGGTGGTAATCCATTCGGCACATCACCAGGAAAGACATCTTGGAATTCCTGTAACAATGAAACAATAGAAGATGGCAAAGTCTCATCGAGTTCGTTAGTATTAAACAAGGCTTCATTGTACACAAGTACAAGCAGTGGATGTCTAAGAACTAGAGTTCTCCTAATCTCTCTCTCATTGATATAAAAACTTACTTTTTTAGTTTCTTTCTTCTCTTTTCTCTTGATTTCTTCTGATTTTACCTCAGACTCTTTTTTCTTTTCATTTCTCTTTTCTTTTTCACTCTTATCACTCTTTTCTATTTCTTTTGATTTTGCTTTTTCACTCTCTTCTTTCAAACAAATCTGATCTTCATAGACTTGCTTTAGTGTCATTAGAGCTAAGATAATAACTTTCTCATTATACTTGAATGAATAGCGGTTGGTGTATCCATCATGCACCACTCATTGATCGTATTGCCAAGGCCTCCCTAGCAAAAGATGTCCATCATGCATGGAAACAACATCATAAAGCACTTCATCGCTATACTTGCCAATGGAAAAAAGAACTACAACTTGCTTGGTCATCTTGATCTTTCCACCATCGTTCAACCATTGCAATGTATATGGCTGAGGGTGTTTTAAGTATTGGCGTTCCAAGTTTTTCCACCATTGCTTTACTTGCGACATTAATGCAACTCCTACCATCAATGATTGCACTACATACCTTTCCTTGAACATGGAATTAGTATGAAAGATGTTTTCCCATTGTTGTTCATCTTTTGAGACATGAACATTCAAACTCCTTTTTACCACAAGAAGTTCACCACCAACAACATATTCCATTTCATTTGCAACATCTAGTGGTGGTAAAGACTCATCATTAGATTCATCTTCAATCTCGATTTTTCAATTGTCTCTAAGGACCATCGTACTTTGATTGGGACAATGGCTAGAAATATGCCCTCGGCCCAAACACTTGAAGCACTTGAAATCCGCAAATAATTTTGTTGCCTTTCTACCTTTCCTTTATATGCAACGTCACTTGACTTTTGGAATTTGGATGGTCTAGATTTGTCTTTTGCTAGCATGGTTACTGTAACACCCTTAACCCTGTCCCGTGGTTGGAACAGGATCACAGAGTATTACCTGTCATTTCAATACATTTATACTAAAGTCATGAATAAATGAAATTTAACACATCCAACCATAGCTTTAATGGGCCCACAATACCTATTAAATATAGTTAAAATAAACCGGGGCTCAATTGTAAGCTTAGAAAATTTCTCGTTTGATTTCAAATTTTTCGTCCTTTAAACAGTTCCACACGCCCGTGTGGTCTACTTAACACACCCGTGTGGCTTGGGACATGCCCGTGTCCTCAGCTCGTGTGCAACACTGACTTTTAAACACGGCTATGGCTCACGGCCGTGGCAACCAAGGCACACGCCCGTGGACTAACTTGGTTGTAACTATTTAGGTGTAGGGGACACACGGCCTAACAACATGCCCGTGTGCAAGCCGTGTGTCTCACACGGCTTGGTCACACGCCCGTGTGACAAACCATGTAGACTCGAAATGAACCTTGTATTCTAAAAATTACCAACCCTGCAATTTGTAGACAGCAAGTACTATAAAATTTCTTCATTCAACCAATCCAGATATAATTAAACACACACTTAATACTCATTAAACTATCATTTTATAACTTAACACATATACTCAATAATGCTTTAAACTAAACCATTCAGAATTGCACTCATGTGCCATTATATTCAATTCAAAAGATTATACATTAAAGTATTCTCCTTACAACTGTTAGCTAACTATTATCATTCTTCATTAGCATAACTTATAACAAAAATAACATTAAACAACCTAGGTACATGCCAATCATCATAGATAGATACATCACAAAGTATTGAGTTCAGGAGTTGACTCGGATGCTGAGATCTTATCTACTTTGTACCTAACCTACGCACGGGAACAAACCATACGTTGAGTTTACACTCAGTGGTATTTCTATAAACTAATACTTAAAACAATAATAAGCCATGTACAAACATTTTAGCTTTAAGCTTTCATTTTGCAAATCTTAATGGCTTATTCGCCTTCATCTTATAATTCATAAATGTAATTAAACAATTCTTCATATACCTTTTATAATGTTCAATACTTTCATTAGTCATACATCAGCATGTCATTATATTCATTAACAGTCATCATTCAGTCTTATTCATATGATTGATAATAGTCAGACTATAGTACCTTCATTTACCCCTATTAACATAACTCGGACTTGGATGGATACGTGGATCCAACCCACACACCGGGGATATTATACAGTGTTTCATCAGCCGAAGCAGGAATACACCGTAATGGTAACGATGAATGATCCACGATCGGTACAAAGTACCTCTTTGAACGAATCCGAAGCGATCCACGATGAGTCGACACGCGTATAGTGTCTCATTGACACACAGTAGGAATATCCCTGAATACTCCTAATCCTATGGCATGCCAATTATATCTGACTAGCCCGACACTATTAATAGGGTATTTAAATCATATCACTATAATACAGAAACAGTAGTAGTTCCATTATAGCTTTCTTTATACATTCTATAATTAAGAATAGCAATTACATTGTAATAAATCATTAAGCATAGTTTATAGAAATACAAACCGAAATTCTCGAGTTTATTCGATATCCTCGTTCACTTTCTCCTTTCCCTTTTTTGATGACATTTCTGGTGTTACGTTGGCTACATAAAATTTAACATTTAAATTATCAATATATGTTATTTAATAACACATTCTTTTATTTCCATATAACTTTTACTATATTTCCAATTAAGTCCTTCCACCATAATCATTCTTTCTCTTCAAATAAACCCTATATTTTCATTTGATACCTACTTTAAACAAGTTTCAACTCTTAATATTCAATATAAAACATCAATTCTACAATTTAAATAATTTAATCCTTACTAAGACAAAACTTATATCTCTCTTTACAATTTAATCATTCTCCCACTTCTAACTTGAATTTCTATCACTTAATATCATAATTCATCAATTTATACAACTTAATCAACATCTAAAAATTCATTAACTTCCTAATTTTTTTACATAATTCAAGTAGAGTTTTGTTCTAGGATTCCAAAAACATCAAAATTTCAAGAAAAGGGATCAAATTGACTTACCAATTAAGCTTGAAACTCCAAAACCCTAAATTTTCCTTTTCTTTTTCTTTCTTTCTTTCCTTGCTCTATTCGTACCTTTCTTTTTCCTTTTTCTTTATGTTTTTATTTCTTTTATTTATTCTAACTATTATATTTTAAATTATAATTATTATTTCTTAAATATTAAGTAAATACATATATATTCATACATTTGTACCAATTAAAATTATAGACATGTATTTATACTTACCATACACTTGTCACTTAAGGCTTATTTGTTAATTTAATCCCTTGAATTTTCTCTATTCTACAATTAAACTTTTACACTATATTCAATCTTGTCCTTTCACTAAATTAGCCTTAATTCAAGCTAATTTACTTAACCAAAGTCTAATTAACTACACTACTAGCTTCGTAAATATTTCTAATAAATATTTACAAATTCATTTTACAGAAATTATGACCCGAAAATTTAATTTTCTGATGACCTTAAAATTTGGGTTGTTACAGTTACATCCTTTCTAAAAAATGTTTGGCCCTATTTTGAAGTAGAACCAATGTTGGATGCCATTCAAAACACTCATTTCTTCTTGAGTTGCTACTCAATTTTTATGGCCATATGAACCATATTCGTCAATTAGACATGATGTTGTAGTTCAACAACATTATCTATTTCTCGATTTAAGCTAGACAAAAACCTCGCCATGGTAGCCTTTCAGTCTTCATCAACATTGGCTCGGATCATAGCTATCTCCATCTCCTTGAAATAATCTTCCACACTCCGATTTCCTTGTGAAAGATTTTGGAGTTTCTAGGATAAGTCTCGCTGGTAATGACTAGGAATAAATCTTTTTCGCATGAATACCTTCATTTACCCATGTTTCCATGGGTCATTCTCCGTTTCGTCTCCTATTCATGGTTAGTTGATCCCACCATATAATACCATAATCTGAAAATTCGATGGTTGCGATTTTTACCATTTTCAGTTCTAAATAATTATGGCACTCAACTACCAACTCTATCTTCTTTTCCTATTCCAAATAAGCTTCAGGATCGGTTCTTCCTTGGAATGAAGGTATCTACACCTTAATATTTTCATGATTGTTATCAACTTGCTTTGGTTTATTGGCTTGTAACACCCCTAACCCGTATCCGTCGCCGGAATGGGGTTACGAGGCATTTCCTAACATATCACAACTCAAATTAATATTCCTTACATTTCATGCTTCGTAACTCAATCTCATAACAAAACTTATCTTTTAAAACTTAGACATAATCAAACAGGTATTAGTAATTAGCAAACAAAAAAAAACTTAAAAAAAAACTTATGCATGTGATAAAACATGCCATTTTATAATTAGATACATTTACATATTATGCATATTGCTCTAACTAAAACAACCACACGGCATAATAGAGATATATATATATTTATATACACCTAATCATGCATTAAACAAGGCCAAAAATATACATCTTCTCTCATATCAAGTTATGCATATATAACCGCATCAACTTAACCATCTCCAAGCATCAATACGTAAACATTTCATGACTATTATAATTATACCTAAAATTTCTTTTTATCACATCAATAAGTCATATGAAACCAAACCTAAATACCCAATAATTTAAGCACAATGTTTATATACAAAAAGTAGATATCATTCATTCATATTACGCATGCTAGTTATCAAAATGTTTAACATTGTAAGGTCACAAAACTAGCATGTGTGCCATTTTCATATGGCTTATCAATAGATAATTACATTACTCAAAAATACAAAACTCACTTATTTAGCTTTGTCTATCCTATACATGCCAAATTTAAAACTTAAAGCTTCTTTAAAGATACCAAAAAGATGGCGATAAGTGTGATGACTTCAGTAATAGTTCCGAGCGCACAACGGATCCAAAATCTAAATAAAGATGAACAACAATTTCAAATGAGATAATACTCAGTAAAACATAAGCAATTTAATAAATAATTTACAACCTAACTTCGTTTAAATCTAATTTGTCTACCTTGTTCATTCATGATTTCCATATAACTCCATACTCTTATTTCTTCTTCCAAGACTTTATATCATAATCTTATTCCATACACATTTCATCTTCTTAATTACCTATGATAGAAACCAATATCTTATCTCACGCCATGCTACGATCATATTCCTTAAATAACTTCGCACACACGTATAGTGCTTTACATCCAATTTCGCACACATAGTACCTTACACCCGATCTCGCACACATAGTGCTCGGTTAATAATTTCGCACACATAGTGCATATATTCATTCACACACAATACTAGCTTTTTCACACCTACATATCATGCTGCCCCATTCGCACACATAGTGCCCCTTTTTATTTGTACATATACATACTCAAAGTACATTTATTCAATGCCATCAGCTCAATAATACATTATCAATTCAACCTTTCTTCACATATAAAAATTTACATTTCATAAGATATATGTACTCTAGGCATACATAGTAATCCAAGTCATAACTGCCTAGAACTTACCTTATTGTCGAACGAACAGCTCCGATCGGCTACTCAACGACCTTCGCTTTCTCCTTATCCGTACTTGGTCCTCTTTGATTTTGAGCTTAATTTAAACAATTAAACTATTTCAATTTTCTTATCAATTCATCATAACTTAAATTTTATTTATTTTAAACACATATATCATACGGCACTTTCATCATTGATGAATTATACACATAACATAAATGACTGCACCTAGTTCTTAAATTCAACTAGTTGTCATAACATTTTCATATTAACAATGTAACACTCATCTAGTTTTAGTAAAAAAAATTTACTTTCTCCTACCACTATCACATACATGACATCTAAATTCCTTTCATGTCAATTACATTTAACTAAACAATGTTTTAATATCAAGTGCATTTGGCAATGACACAAACCGACTTACCTCCACATTTCGTTTTCCCATACCTTAACCGAATACTCCCTATAATATTTCTATTCTCTCAATTAAATCTAAAACTTTAAAAATTTACCTAATTGAGTTTGTACATATAAATCTTATTATTTAACTAAAACAATAATAAATTTCATCTCAAGTCCTCCATGACCGAATATAAATGTATATATATAATTCAATAACAATCAATTATCAACCTCCCAATTCAAATCCACATTCGGCATACATATAAACACTTACTAACAATTAACTTAAAATAAAAGCTAAACATAACTTCACCTTACTCTACAATAGTCGAATAGGATTTTTTTTGTCCATTTTAACCGTTTATAGAATTTTTGTACCTAGTTCATACTCATCTATAACCATTTCAATCACATACTACAAAACACCATCAATTTAACATATAAGGACATGACCGAATGTTTCATATATCACAAACTAAAAAAATTAACTCATGGGTCACGTTATAAGCATAAAAAAAACTCAAATTCACAAAAATTCCAAAAGAATTTCATGATATCATACCTTAATCTATACATTCACCATAGCCGAATGTCTTAGTCCCCTTTTTCTTTTCTTTTCTTTATGGTTTCGGCAAAATGAGAGAAATGATGATGGAACTTTGTTTTCATCACCATTTACTATTATAAATTTATTATTTCCCAATATAAAAGTCATTTTATAATAAAATGCTTATTTCTATATTAATTATATATATAATTCCCACTACTTAAAATAAAATAATAGAACACATGATTACATGCATGTTGACCAGCCATTTACATTCAAAGTTGGTGTATTTGACATGCAAGTCCCCTATAATACTAAAACATAAAATGTTTAGTCACTATACATTTGCCTATCCCATTTTCAAGGTTTCTTAAACACGTCCTTTTTAACTAATTCCACATCCAAATACATAAATCAAAACACGATATTTTCACATATGATATTTCACAAACAATAAACATAGAATATAACATGCAATTATTTTCGCGACTCGATTTCGTGGTCCCGAAACCACTTTCCGACTAGGGTTAAAATAGGGTTGTTACATGGCTCTTGATTTCTACGATAATTTCATCTCACACTTCATTTTGACACTTGATCACTTTCCACTTCACTATTACCATAATAGTCATCTCAGTAATTTCATACAGGTGCTTATTGCTGTTGAGCATTAGGAACATGAGGTGGTCAATCTTAAGGTAGAGGTGAACGGCCTTGTTGTGGAGGTAAATGTCCTTGTTGTGGTTGTAAACGAGCTCATTGTGGAGGTGAATGCCTCATTATGCTCTCCCCTCTAACTGATCAAGCCGCTCTTGGATGGGCTCCAATTGATTTTGCATAATGCGTTCTATCTCCCTTAGCAATGCTTAATAATCCAAGTTTGGAACTCCCCCTCATTCATTAGGATTATTCCTTACAGGGCTCTTTGACATGATTTCTATTAGTCACAAAATGTTAATAATGAAATATTCCTACCAAATCAAATCTCACAATTTTCTCTCGAAAAAGAAAAATCACTCCTCTCGTGTTTGCACTTAGTTTGGCTTTTTCTCGCTCTTTTAGTCTCACCACTCGTGCCTTTTTCCACTTAGGTTCTTCTCTAAGTTCTTAATCGAACTAGTTAGGACTTGATCAAAGAATACTTGCAACAGTCGGTTAGTAACAAATGGGTAGATATGTGGTAGGATAGGTTCAAAAAAAAGAAAATAAAAGGTAACAATTTTTTTTTAATCAAAAGATTTCAGTAGTGTGAAAACTTGTAGGAAAATATAAGATATACTCCAAGATATGAATAAAATTTTTTTCTTCTTTTTTTTTCCAACTTCAAAATTTTTTTCACGAAATTTCACACTGTATTTTTTTTCAAAATTTTTTAATATTTCAAATTTTTTCACTATTTTGAAACTTCTAATACGATACCTGGATTAGATTTTCGTAGCTCTAATACCAAATGATGCGTGCCCGTATTCGTGAATTCGATTACAAGACGTTGAGTTTCTCGATTGTCTAATTTCAGTATCGTTTCAAGTTGGTATTCAAAGTGAAATTGCGAGCAATGGAAAATAGTTTGAAGAAAAATATCAAAGAAGGTTTTGGAAGGATGACTTCATGAATCAAACACTTAGAAAAGAACCATCAATATAAATGATCGTGACTCAATTTCTATATAGTGAAATAACAAACAAGTCTTTGAAGAAGAAGAAATAAACTAT
This sequence comes from Gossypium longicalyx, assembly GCA_025698465.1. Lineage (NCBI taxonomy): Eukaryota > Viridiplantae > Streptophyta > Magnoliopsida > Malvales > Malvaceae > Gossypium > Gossypium longicalyx. Next base: position 42,938,592 of record CM046996.1, on the reverse strand, counting down.
GACCCGCTATTTAGCAAAATAGGAACCAACAGTACGTTAGAATGCCAAGTGATAAGTTCAAAAAGAAAGGTTTTGACGCCACAAGGAGAGCCTTGATAAGTCTAGGTAAGTTAGACCAATAACAAAGAGATAGAATTCTCACACAAAACTAAAAAATATTCAATAGCCAATCAAAGTTCTGTTTACAGGATATTTATAGCTACTTTTGTGACTATTCAAATGCCAATGTGAGACTTTTCATATTTGGCCATTAACTAGTATTATTACAAGCACTAATTTCGTTTTTAACTCTTGTAAGAAAGCCAATGAGTCATGTTTATTCACTGGAGTTTGATGTAGTTGAAAAGGCATGCCAATTCTCCTTAATGAGGGCTTAATGTATCCTTAATATGTTTAATTGTTGTCTCTTCGACTCCCTTGAAACCAAATTATAAAAGCTTGTGTAACAGTATCTTAAATGGCACCATGATGAAGGTTTAAGACTCTAAAAATGTTCAGACTTGAAAAGTCTCCTTTGGTCCATTAAACAACCTCCTTAATGTTCTTTAAAAAGCTTTGAAACCATCCAACTATAATATTCTTTAATCATATGAAAAGTCACCTGCAAAATAGATATTTAAGATTAAACAATAACTTAAAACACTTGTAAAAACAACATATTTAATAACACTCATGCACAAAAATTAAATGAACGTGCAACTTAAACCATAATTGAAGTAAATTAACAAATGAGATGATTTAATGCATGACTTATTAATTATGAAAAACACATAATGCAGGTCTTAAAGGATGCTAATGTATTAATGTAAAGTGTTAATTAAAGACACATTTAATAAACAACATAATGCACATTTTAAAAGATGTAAATGTATTGATGCAAAATATTAAATAAATATGCATTTAACAAAACAAACACATAATGAAGCAGATCATTAAACGAAGATGCATTTAACAAAAAAAAACACATAATTAAAAAAATTGAAGAGTTTGTTCAAGCTAATCAAACTATCACAAGCAACACATTGCATGGAATTGGATAGTTATCTTGAGTCCAATAGAAATTGGACTTCTCATGCTCGACCCAAACTTGTTGAATCAACCCTAACATTGCCTCTTTGAGCTTCTTGGATCTAGCCCGAGTCATAAGCGCAACAGGAATTTCAATTAGATTTCGTCTTGAATTCTCCTCATCTTTCAACCCAATTGGTATTGACATGGGCGACTTTGATTTTGTTCCAATCGAGTCTTCATTAGACGCTCCTATGCATGTATCACATAACACATGCATGGGGTGGAAAAATGTACGAATGAGGTATCTAGCAGTAGATCAACATTTCTGGTGGCTTGTCCACAATATTTTGTTTATGGCAGTAAATTTGCAATACCTGGTGGTTTGACCACATTTTGGTGTGTAATTGGTTGGATGAGTTCTGGGGAACTCTTTATGATGTGTAGCGGAGTTGAGTAGGATTTAATTTTTAATATCTGTACTGCATTCTAAAAGATGGTGCATTGATTTCGTCACTACACAATCTGTCATATCTTATTTTATAATTGAGTAATTTATATATGTTATGGACTAATTAATATGATGTTGTGATGAATTATTATGTGAAATAATTGTTATTTGAGACCTACACTGAGCCTATTAAGCTCACCCCTTTCAAACTTTGATTTTTAGTTAATCGAGGCTAGGATGGGCTTGGCTACGTAGGTACCCTTGGTTATTTTTCGAAATACTTTGCAAGTAGTGTTATTGGACATTTTGTTTGTGTTCATACTATATGGAATTTAATTTTGGGACTTTGGTTTGGATTTTGATTTGGGAACTTTGGATAATGTTTTAGGGTTGTTTCTTCATGATTTGTTATGTTAAATTCTGACTTAAATAGTTTGAAGAAATAAAACTAAGACGATGGATTATTTTTACAATAAAATCTATTAAACTTCAAGTAAGGATTTTAAACTCAATACTCGATTTGCAAAATCGATGACTTCCAAAGTATCAATATCAAACTTATGATTTTCAAAATGACATTTTTCGCTACAATGTTTTAGTTGAATCGTGACATTTTTATTTTAAACATAAGATTAGATTTTTAAACATAATTAAATAACACAACCTTCAGTTTTCGCAAAGGGATTTTTAAGAGATAAATTTTAAAATGTTTTATTGGGCCATCGTCATGGCCAATGTAATCTTCAAGATCTAGCTATAATGTCCGTGCTAGGTTCAGGGGGTTATAGCCTGGGACACGGGCTACGACACAGCTGTGTGCCACACACGGCTTCCTCACACGGCTGTGTGTCTCCTTACATATTTGTGCAAGTTTAACTCACACAGCCACAAAGAGTTACACAACCGTGTGATGTACTGTAGTGTCATATCTATGTCTCTATCTTCTGGGAGTCACCATTCCGATGCCCAAGACAAAACATCTTCCTAATTGGACTTGATATGCAACATATTAGTCTTTTAATCAGTTTGCTCATTTTCAATTAGACTGAGGACTTTTTTTAGGTTTGTCTACTAATATAAGTTGTCTTTCCGTATTACAATCCGACGTAATACTGCTTACTATTAGTTAAACATTAGACAACCAATGAGCTAATATTTGCTTCTATTTTGCTTTACATGCGAAAATCATGTAATGACAATATACAAAATATATTAATTTAATTCATGAATAATTTTATTAATCAATCTATTTGAAAATATTACAAGTGTACATAGACGAAAATACTACACTTAGGACATCATATCCAACAATATAGTTGAAGTAACTTGTACTCAACCAATCTTGTAGAATGTCAATTACATCTAGCTTTGCCTAAAAAGTTAATAGGGTAACTAAGTTTTCAATTTCATCATATGGCTCAATTCATTTTCTATCGTTCTCAATTCATCATCATCATCTCATCATATAATATAACTTGTTCAATTCAAGTCCATACCAAATTTCATAAATCTATCAAGTCATGCTACTTTCTACTTTATTCAATTCAGTCCATGTTGAGAATATTTGATTTTTTTGACAATATTGAATAGCTAATATTTAGGGATTATAGGTGATTTTTAGAGATTTTGATTAGACATATTCTTTCCTTACATGATTCAATGCTTCATGTATATATATGTACATATTTATGAGAAATACGCAATTTTTAAGTGAGTTTTTCCTCAATATAATAGAGTATTTATCTCTAACTTCATCATGGTATCATATTTTTTATTAGGTGTTTAGGACAATTTTTTCTGATTTTCAAAGTTTTGTTCCAAAAACCCTAGAAACACTAAATTGGTACTTTCCACCCTAGCATTAATTCTCTCTCACCGCCCCTACCATAGAAGTTGACATCCACTCACCAATGAAACTTCAGAGAGCGCATGTGGGCCTCACCCGTCACCACAAGGTTTTGCCTATTTGTTTCATGCACTGTGCATGACCTTCACCTACAGCCAGCGTGTTTTTTTCGATGTCGTCGCAATGCTCTTTGCTCCCTTCCTATCATTTTCCTCTGATTGATGGTGTATTTCGGCTAAGTTTTGTTTTTGTGTGTGTGGGATCTCTTTTGTGTTTTTTGGAGTGGTTTTTATTATAATTTTTCCAAGCTAATTTTTAGGGTATTAGTTGTTTCTTTTTCAACATTATGTCGAAGGACTAGAAGCTCGTGATTCCAACCGATAATCCCTTGTTGCAAATCAGTCCTGTGAAGCTTGATGGACGAAATTACCTTGCTTGGTCAAGTTCCTTCTTGTTGTTTATCAAGGTTCGTTGATTGCTGGGATACATCACCGGGACCACATCGAAACCTTAACACACTGATTCAACTTTTAGTTAGTGGGATAAGGTAAACTCTCTTGTTAGTGCATGGCTTATCAACTTTATGCAACCCCATATTTCTAAAACTTATTTGTTGCTTGATACTGTGAAAAAGATTTGGAATGTTGCTGCTCTCACCTACTCTTATATTGGAAATGATGCGTAAATTTCTTAGATTCGTAATAAAGTCCATGGTCCAAAGCAGGGGAAGCTAACAATTTCTAAATATTTTGCTAAATAAAGTAGCTTGTGGAAAAAAATTGATTATTATCAAGATTTTTAGGCAACTTGTACCAGTGATGATAGGGAATTTCAGAAGATGATGGAGAATGAGCGAGTTTTTAATTTCTTGGCTAGGTTGAATACTAAGTATGATCAGATTCGGGTTCAAGTTCTTGGCAAAAAAATTTTCCCTTCTCTCTATGAGGCATACTCTTATGTACGACAAGAGGAGAGTCGGTGTGTTGTTATGCTCTATAATCCACCTATTGAGAAAGCTAGCCTCATTGCTAACCAGAATGGTACATCGAGTGGTAAGTTTGATAAGGATCACTTGACATCTGACTACTGTGGTAAGCTTAGACACACAAAAGATTCATGCTAGAAGTTACATGGTCACCCCGTTCGAGGTCGTGGTGGAAAGCGAAGGGGTAATTCTCGGTCTCAAGAAAATTTTTCAGACTTTATGACAAAAGAGGACAAGTCCACTTTTGCTAGGAGTTTTACCTCAGATGAGATTCAACATCTCCGACATCTACTATTTCAATTAGACTCTACCTCGAGTGCTAAGTCTAATCATGCGACATCAAGTACTATTTTAAATACTCCATCTACTTCTTAATCTTGGATTACTGATTCCAGTGCGAATAGACATATGATAGGGTCAAACAAAAGCTTATTTAAATATACTAATTTTCCATCTAAATATAGTGTGAGAATAGTTGATGGCTTCCTTACCTCCGTCCCTAGAACATGTTTTGTTATTTGTACTCCCAATATCACTTTATCCTTTGTCCTAACCTTTTATCTATTAGTACTATCATTAAAGCCTTAAATTGTAAACTTAGATTCTTTCACAACCATTGCATCTTTTAGGATCTCTAGGTAGGGAAGACGATTGGCATTGGTAGATTGTGTGATGGCTTATATCTTCTGGATCGATCGTATAGTATGTCTCAGCCTTATTTGAAGAGAATAAAGATGTCAAGTGGGAGATAATTCAGTGGCATAGGCGGTTAGGACATCCATCATTTATTAATTTTTCCAAGATGTTTTCTAGTTTGTCGTCAATAACTTAGTTGGATTCTTTAGTTTGTGATGCATGTGAGTTTGCTAAGCATACAAGAACTGGTTATGCTTTACATAATAATAGAAGTACTATTCCTTTTGATATTATTCATTCTAATGTTTGGGGCCCTACTCGCCTTACTTCTTTATCTGATAATTATTAGTTTGATACATTTATTGACTGTTGCACTTGGATGAGATGGGTTTTTTTATTGAAATCCAAAAGTGATGTGTTTTCGTGTTTCCGTTCTTTTCATAAATTGATTACTACTCAGTTTGATGCTAAGGTTAAAATTTTGTGAACTAATAATGGAACCAAGAATAATTTAATGATTATTTAGAATCATATGGGATTCTAAATCAGACCAACTGTCTCAGAACAAGTGCTTAAAATGGTGTTGTGAAAAGGAAAAATCGAGATCTTTTGGAGGTTGTTAGATCAATTATATTCACTTTGAACCTCCCAAAGCCTTACTGGGGGGATGCGATTTTGGTTGCTTCTTAGCTCATTAATCAGATGCCTTTTTGACTCCTTGATTTTAAAAGTCCCATAGAAATCTTACAGGGCAAGACGAATTACCTAGTTTCATAGAAGGTATTTGATTATGTTTACTTTGTTCATCTTCGACATGAGAGCAAATTGGAGAAAATAAAATGTGTTTTCATTGGATATTCTCCCACATAGTAGGGTTATAAATGTTATCATCTGTCATCTAAAAAGTATTATGTAAGTATGGATGTAACATTTTGTGAGGATGAACCTTACTTTTCTTCATCACAACCATCTCTTTAAGGGGTGGTTATTGAAAAGGAAGAGATGACACCTTGCTCTCTTACTCTTCCGAGGGAGAATTTTGTTCCAACAGAGACTTTGGTTCAAGAAAAGACTAGTGGATGGTTGTTGGATAGGCCTAATTTAAGGACATACACTGGAAAAGATAAGAAAAAAGATTCCATCATACAATCGACTTCGTGCCCTAACTCTTCGCTTCCAGCTGAGTCTTCTTTACCTAAATTCGCTACTAATTTAGAATTATCAATAGCCCAACAATAAAATGTTAGAACTTGCACTTCACATCCTATTTTTGAATTTGTCTCTTATGATTCCTTATCCCTATCCTATAGAGCTTTTGCTTTTTCCTTACTCTCTTGGAGAGAAGCTATCACTGATTCAAGATGGAATAAGGCTATGATTGAAGAAATGTAGGCTTTAGCAAAAAATAAGGTGCGGGAACTAGTTAATCATCCTAAGGGGTAGAAAATGGTTGGTTGCAAATGGGAGTTTACTATCAAATATAAAGTTAATGGTTCAATTAAATCAAAGCCAAATTAGTAGCACAAGGATTAACTCAGACGTATAGAGTGGATTATCAAGAAACATTTCCTTTAATTGCTAAATTGAACATGATTAGGATCCTTTTATCATGTGCAACAAATTTCGACTTTAAAACTTATAGGGATTTGATGCAAAGAAGGCCTTCTTACATAGAGACCTGAAAGAAGTACATATGAAATTTTCTCTAGGATTTGAGGATAAAAATACTCAAGGGAAGGTGTGGATATTTAAAAAGGCTATATATGGACTAAAGCAATCTCCTAGAGCCTGGTTTGACAAATTTAGTAAGGTCATGGTGTCATTTGGCTATCGAAAATGTAATGTTGATCATAAACTTTTTATAAAATATCACAAGGGTAAGATAATTGTAACATGAGATGACAAGGAAGAAATGGCTCGTCTTAAGAAACAATTGGCTCAGGAATTTGAAATTAAAGGCTTGGGAAAGTTATTATATTTCCTCGGATTAGAAGTGACTAGATCGAAAGAGGGAATATTTATTTCCCAAAGAAAATATGTCTTAGATCTTTTGACAGAGATTGGCGTGTTTGGTTGCAAACTAGCAGAATCACCTATTGAGAGTAATCACAAGTTACAAATAGAAGAATTGGTGAAATGCTGGATAATGGTAGATATCAAAGACTCATCAAATGGTTGATTTATCTCACTCATACTTGACCTGATATAGCCTTTGCAGTTAGTTTGGTAAGCTAATTTATGCATGATCCTCACGAAGCCCATATGCAGGTAGTATTGCAAATTTTGTGTTATTTGAAGTGTTAGAGTATGCCCAAAGACCAATACTGATATTATTGTAATAGCATACTTATTTTACCTTGTTTATTAATATAAGACATTACCATTATTATTCTAGTTTCTTTTCTGTGTATATAAATAAATTGTTTTATAATAATAATGTCCTTAGAATAATATGATTATTTTTAAAAGGTCCTTAGTCAAGTATTATTGTATGCTTGGACAACAATAATGTATTAAGATTAACGTGTAATTTATTGATGACAAGGTGTTGTTACTGACACGGGATGTCAAAATCAATACATGAGTATGTATGTTAGAGAACAACATATTGGACTGACCCACTATGAGTATGTTTCTTGGATTATTATGTAATAGTCATAACATTACTCATAGTGATTACTATGTATACGATTCTTAGACTTGAGATCATCATTTTACCAACATCGTGAGTCGTATATTTTGATACAGTCAAATATTCGTCGTAATTGGTTGTTCTATAAAGGCTAATGTTGGATATACCACAATCTATATAGTGGGATATGGTTGATCAATATAGGATTTGTCTCTCCTACATAATGGGAGCAATATCTTAGGCCAGTTGATTGAGTGAGACTAGAAATGCATGGTCATGCTCGAATAAGTTGATCTGAGATATAATACTTATTTTTTTTTTATCATAGTCTACTTAGGACATCAAGAAACATTAGATGGACTATGCAAGTGTGACTATTCCATTACTTGTGTCCATTCTAGATATAAAGGACAACAGGATTTAATACATGAAGGGTTAATCACAAAGAGGTTATGTTGAATCATGATTTCTTATAACTAGGTAGCAATGATACATTGCTAGATGCCACTTATTTTTTGTAATATTAGGTTCATTCTAGTATTACTACTAACAATATTAGATTAGTTCTAGTATTACTACTAACATTATAAGAATCTACAGGGTCACACTCTATGGTTGAAATGAACGGAATCCAAACATGCTTGGTATTGTTTTTTGGCTATCACATGAAAATTAATTTAATTGGGAAATTAAATATCAAACAAATTATATGTACAAGTATGTTGTACACATAATGAGGACATGGTTAAATTAATATATATGAATTTGATTCGTATAAAATTAACTAAACATAATTTACCAAAATCCTTGTTATAATTATTGTAATTATAATTTATGATCGAATTTTGTTATAATTATTTTAATTGTAATTTTTCGATCAATCATTATTATAATTATGGTAATTATAATTATTATATTCGGTTAATTATTATAATAAATTTTAATTCATATTAAGATATCAAGTATTCCCGAATTAGGAAATATAGGGTTTTTCATAAAAACCTTATATACCTGAAATATAGTGTATAAGGTCTAGTAGCCGTTAATGAGTTTTTCTCTCTGAAAAAGTTTAAGAGAGTTCTTATTGTTCGTTGTCACATTGGGTGGATTACATAAAGGCCAAAAATTTTCGTAGTGACTTGGAATCGACATACAATTGTGTAATCAGTTTCACAATAGTTATCTTTGGTTTTCCAAACAATTAAAGGTAATCATTCATAACCTTCTCACTCCGATTCGTTTCTCACACATGGATCCCTAGATGTGATCACCAGATTTATTTTTCCGTTGCACCATGGGGTGTACTGGTGTTCCAACATGAAGTCTGCACCAGGCAAAGGTATTCTGTTCTTCAAAAATAGTCATATCAAGATAGAAGTATTTATAGATGCAGATTGGGATAGCTCTCTTAATGATGGAAGATCTACAACGGATTATCGTACTCTTGTGGTAGGAAACTTAACAAATTGTTGTTGCTCAATCAAGTGTAGAGGCAGAATATAGGGCGATAACTCAAGGTGTTTGTGAGCTTTTATGGCTGCAAAATGAATTAGAAAAACTAAAGTTGTTGAACAAAAATGGATCAACCTTGTACTATGACAACAAAGCAGCCATCAGTATAGCTCAAAATCCAATGCAACACAATATGACCAAGCACATCAAAATAGATCGCCATTTTATCAAGGAAAAAGTAGCTAGTGGTGTCTTAAGTCTATCTTATCTAGCATTCAAAAATTAGTTGGCTGATGTTTTTATTAATGGGCTTAGTTGTAAGACTTATCATAATATTCTTTTCAATGGGCATGCGAGACATCTATACAACAATTTTTCAATTTCATCATACAAGTCAATTTATTTTCTATCATTCTCAATTCATCATCATCTCATCATATAATATAACTTGTTCAATTCAATTCCATACAAAATTCCATAAATCTATTAAGTCATGCTACTTTCTATTCTTTTCAATTCAGTCATGTTGAGAATCTTTTATTTTTTTGACAATATTAAATAGCTAACCTTTAGGAATTATAGCTGATTTTTAGAGATTCTGATTAGAGGTATTCTTTTCTTATATGATTCAATGCTTCATGTGTATATATATTTGTACATATTTATGAGAAATACATAGTTTTTTAGTGAGTTTTTCATCAATATATTAGAGTATTTACCTTTAATTTCATCAGTCCACTATCTCAATATTCAATTTTAATCATAGCAATTCAATTCAAACAACCATTATCAAATCACCTCAATATCAAATTATGCAAAATATCATGAAAATGAATTAGTTAAATTGATCTTGAATCATAGAGATACTAACTGAAATCTCGCATCACTCATCATCGGCTCTCGCTTTTCCTTTTCTTCTCAGTGGTCGATGTCGCCTTTAGCTACGAATGGTAATTCAACAAATAAAAAATATCAAATTTCATTGAATTCACATTAAATTAAAAAGTTATGCATATTTTTCATTCTATTCAATTTAGTCTTTAAACTCGGGATTTGCATAACTTTCGATAGATAGCTTTGGATTAAAACCTATTCACATTTACTCGTTAGGGACCCTATACTTTCTATTCCTAACATAATTTCATTTTATTCAATTTGGTCCCTAATGTAACAAAGTTTAACAATTAAGTTTTACAATTTAGTCATTTTCATGGTCTAAGCTTAATTTCTACTAATTCTCAACAACAACAACTTGTTAAAAATAAAAAGTTGAATAAATTGATACATGAGCTAACTAAATTAAGATCACATGATCATAAATCTATAAAAATTTCAAGAAAAGGGTTTGGTTACCTTAATTAATTTTTGGCCGAAAAAAAAGTTGAAAGCTTTGGATTTATTCTTCAATGGCTATGGTGAGCTTTAGGATGATGATAATATGTCCTCTTCCACTAAGTTTTACTATATATTCTTAGGTTAAATGTTAATTAGCTTAATTAATTATGTTTTTGCTTTAATTAATCTTAGTTTAATAATAAATTAATCTTTAATGGGAATCATCATAAAAATCCACTATCTAATATTGTAAATTGGTTTATTTACTATTTTAGTCCTTTGCATAATTGCTATCTAGGTCCCAAGCTTTTTTCTTAATTAAAACTCTATAGTGATTAGATATTTACAATTTAACCTTTAAGCCTTAATTAACTTCTTTTTCGACTAAATTACTTAACCAAATTTCAATATATTTTTATACTTACTCCGTAAATATTCCTATTTAATATTTACGATCTTTGTTTATGAAAATAGGGTTTCAAAATCGCATTTTTCGACAGCACTGGAAATCAGGTTGTTACACCACCCTATTTAGACCTATGATGGTACACCGCTTGGCTTACTTGCCCTTGACTCACCAATGAAGAGATGGCACATGGCACATCAGGATCATAACCAAGGTATATAAACCCTTATCTTTGACTTAACAGGGGTCTCTCTCTCTCCCCCCCTCTCTCTCTCTCTCTTATAGATTTTCCTTCTTCCACCTTCCAACTCTATCACTACCATATCCCAACCATCATATGCAATAGCTTTCCACCTTATGCTAAGCAAGGTGAATTGTCAATCACCATTTCTACCTCCGCCTTGTCTAACAAAATTGTTTTTTATTTTAATTTTTCATATATTACATATGTTATTGTTACTTTCCAAACTTGTAACACCCTTAACCCGTCTCGGTCATTAGGGTAGGGTTACAAAGCATTACCGTACAATCGAAAACATTTAAACATGTTAACATTCAATAATTTAAATTATATCATACTCATTTATACACATACATATTGTCCCTAAATGAGCCCTCGAGGCCTTAAAAATAGCTTAATAGCAAGTTGGGACTAATTTGAAACAATTTGGAAAGTTCAGGAAAAAGTTGCAAAATAGGGATCACACGACAATGTGCTTCAGATAGCTAAGACACACACCTGTGTCTCAGACCGTGTAACCTTCTAGCTAGGGACACACGGTCGTGTCCCAACCCGTGCCCTCACCCATGTAACTCTCTGAGTAGGGTTGCATGGCTATGTCACACGCTTGTGTGTAAGGCCGTGTACCTCTCAAAGTTGTCCCACATGCCCGTGTTGTAATGCCCCGTACTCGAGACCGTTGTCGGAGTCGAACACGAGGTGTTAACAGACTTAATTCATTGCTTAAACAGCTCAAACAATTTAATTTTAGAACTTCCAGACAAGCTGGCTAACTGCGTCACAGTCGCTTAAAAATTCATATCTCAAGTTCTGAAACTCAAAATCTAATTCCGTAAATTTTCCCTAAAACTAGACTCATATATCTATTTACTAATTTTTTTCTAGAATTTTTGGCTAGGCCAATTAGTACAGATTTATTAGTTAAAGTCTCCCCTGTTTGTGGTTCGATTGCTTCGACCTATGTGTATTACGAATCATATATCTCTCACTATGAAGTTTGTTTCTATTAAAACTAGACTCAATAAGAAATCTGTACATATAAATTATGACTTCTAATTATTTTTAGAAAATTTATGGTGAATTTCCAAAGTCAGAAATCGCTCTGGCCCTGTTTCATAAAAATTTAAACATCTCATAAAATATAACTCATATACCTGTTTCGTTTCTTCCATATGAAAATAGACTCATAATTATTCAATTCCATATTTTATTCATCATCTAATTATATCTCTACTATTTTTAATGATTTTTCAAATTCACGCTACTATCATTGTCTCAATCTATTTTATGGTAAATTTTACCTATTTCATGGTTTCCATGGATTAACTAGCAATTTGACATACATAACACCAAATATGATCATAATTAGCCATTCCAATGGCTAATCATTACCAAGCATTTTTATACTACTCAATAACCATATCATAAGACCATATATACAAAATGGCTGTACATGCCATACTCAAAATATACAAGCCATTATGCCAACATGGTATACGGATAGTGTGAGCGTGCCTCCGACCGTTCCCGATTTCCGAGCTGGCTTGTCAACACTAGAAGGAATGAAAAGAAGGGAGTAAGCATAAATGCTTAGTAAGTTCACATGCAAATAGCAAGTAACATAACCATATAAGCAAACATAAAACATCATTTGCATAATCATCACTAAGACATTCATATCATATTTTCACTTATCATCTTACCATATTGTTGTTATATCGAGTTTTCAATCCGAGGGTTAAGTACATACCTGTTCAAAGTATCCATTTCACAACACTTACCAATATGTCCCTTTCATCTTAAGTATTCCTCCATTTGAGTAGAACTTTACCCGTTGAACACATCGGAATATAATTCGGATACATGGAAAGTTTGCACATAAGTGCCACATATGTAGCCAAGCTACTATGTAACCCGCCCATAAGCGAACTCGGACTCAACTTAACGAGCTCGGGCTTTTGCATCCATAAGTGAACTCGGACTCAACTCAACGAGCTCGGATGCCTAGTTACATCTCACGAACTTGGACTCAACTCAACGAGTTTAGACATTTGCATCCATAAGTGAACTCGGACTCAACTCAACGAGTTCGGATGCTCAACCATCCTAGTGACATGTCACTTGTATCCTAATCTATTCCTAAGGTTCAACGGGACCTTTTTCCCAATCATGTGTCTCAACCATCTTCTACGGAATACCGATACCGATACTCGGTAGTATTTCACATTTTCCAAGTATATCACATAATTTGACATATTATCAAACAATTATCACGAGTATAATATTTCATAATAATTATCATATCATTTAAATATCATAAAAACATTTAAAATAATAACTATGTTACCAACATTTACATATGAACTTACCTAGTATGCGAAAATGGCTACTTTTACCATTTCATCCACAACTTGGTATTTTCCTCATTTTAGCCCGAATTTCAGTTTTCCTTGCTCTATAATTTAAAATATAGTCTAATTAGGACTCACATTATTCAAATTGACCCAAAATCATATTTTGGAAAAATTACAATTTTGCCCCTAAACTTTTGCATATTTACACTTTTTCCCCAAAGCTCGTAAATTAAACTTCATCCTATTTTCTTATGTTTTATGACATGCTGATCATTTTTCCCTTCTATGGAAACATCAAATTCTCACTCTAACATGTACTTATGACTATTAGGTATTTTTACCGATTAAGCCCTTTTGCTCGTTTTCACTTAAAATCGAGTAGCACAAGTTGTCTAACATAATTTAAAACCTCATATTCTATCATAAAACACCAAAATACACAAATTTCAATTATGGGTATTTTTCCAAATATGAACCCTAGGTTAAATTATTGCTAGCATAAGCTAAATCGAGCTACCGGAACTCCAAAAACGTAAAGAACTTGAAAAACGGGGCTAGAATGGACTTACAATCGAGCTTGGAAGCTTGAAAAACCCTATCCATGGTTTCTCATTGCTATATTCGGCCATGGGGTTGAAGATGAGCAAAATTGGCTTTTAATTTTGTATTTTAATTCATTTTACCCCTAAATGACCAAAATGCCCTTACTACTAAACTTTCCAAAAATTCCATCCATGTCCAATTTTTGTCCATAAACTTAGAAATTGGTAAAATTTCTATTTAAGACCTCCTAATTAATATTTCAAAACAATTTCATACTAGAAACTTCTAGAATGCAAGTTTTGCAAATTATTCGATTTAGTCCCTAATTTCAATTTAAGCACTTTAGGCATAGGATTTCATCACGAAATTTTCACACAATCATGCAATCATATCATAAACATCAAAATAATTATAAAATAATTATTTCTATCTCAGATTTTGTGGTCACAAAGCCACTATTCCGACTAGGCCCAAAATCAGGATATTACACGTGTACCAAGCTGTGAGCTAGGCCGTGTAACTCACTACCTTGCATGCAAAGGAACTCTTAGATGACACATGGTTTTGTTGCTAGGCCATGTGTCTCACATGACTGAGTCACACGCTTGTGGCACAGGCCTTGTGGACCCAAATTTACCTAAAATCAAGCCATTTCAATACCATATTATGCTCAAATTCCCAAACCATTCATGCACACATTTAAGGAACCTAAACACCACCTAAACATGCATTAAAACATCATTTCAAAGTCTTAACACAACTAACCAATATGCCATTCAAAGGAACCTCAATCAACAACTAAATGTTACCTATCTAAACATGTCAATTATACCATATTTCAATCATCAAATTCTAGTTCAACCTTTACCAAAACATACCACAGACTTAACCATTAACACATCATTTCAAACATACCATAATAGCCATTCGAATATGCATAGTAGCATAACCAAATTGACCTAATTTGTCAAAGCATCAAATGGTACCAAACTGAGACAAGTTTCAAAATTCTTACATGCCAAAACACCATCAAACCATACACCAAAATAACATTACAAGTCATCCTATACCATAACAAAACATCCTATACACACCATTATTGACCTTGATAAAAAATACTCAAAACTACCAAATTAACTGTTGGATAATTTGATAGGTCTCCGACAAGCTTCCACGAGCTTTTTGATGATCTACAGGAAAAGAAAATAACTAACGTAAGCAGTAATGCTTAGTAAGCTAGTATAAAATCAACTTAACTATTGAACATATTAGAATAAACAACTAAGCATAATTTTCATTATATCTTAAGCTAACTTTCATTTTCTATTCACTACACCTCTCATGAATAATTGATGTAGCCTTGCATATACATATATATTTTTCCTTGTAAGGATTTCATAAAATCATTTCACTTAAACGTTTCTTCTTACCATAACACTCACATATTTAACATATAATAGTTCTGTAATTCATCTTTCGTTTCAAACTTTCATATAAATATATCATCCCAAAATCACTTACATTCACTAAGCAATGTAAAAACTAAATAAATAGATTAATCATACTTGTTATTCATTTACGAAGTGATTATAAAACTAGTACTGAAAATGGTTCATCGTATGCTTCCTGTACTATAATAATTCAATCCAAATTCATTCATAAATATATAAATATCTATCTTCAGTCGTATAATCATCAATATAATTATACTCACATATGATTAAGTAGTTCATTAAACATTTAATATATACTAATATCTTGACTATACATTAGCCTTTAAGAACATAAATAATTTATATATTCCATTAACATTTAGCTCGGTAAACTAGTAACTTGACTCGGATACTCGGGTAACTACACCACACCAGAGGCATCGCAGATGCATAACAAGAACATCGAAGTGCAGACAAGGGCACAAATGTGCAAATAGGGGCATCATAGTGCGAATAGGGACACCAAAGTGTATAAAGAGGCACCAAAGTGCATAAAGAGGCACTGAAGTGCAAATCCCGTACAAGCGCACATACTAACCCGATTGGCATGCCAATCGTATCCTAGTGATTACTACGTTCAACCGGGAATTTATATGTAATCCAATACTTTTATACATAGTTATCAATCAAGAGCACTTCATCGTTTCCATACACATTATATGATATCAACATATAAATATACTGTCAATGTGCCATCACAAGGATTGTAACCATCCATTAATCACTTTTATTTGATTAATTCTTCTAATTGATCCATAATAATAATTTATCACATCTTTATCAAATAATTTAACCATAACATAAATAACTATTTATATTCATCTAAAATGGAAGACAATAATTTCTATCTATATACGAACTTACCTAACTATATCGTAGAAATGACAAAGTATAGGGGATATTTGGTAATTTTCTCTTCTTATCGATTTTCCACTTGCTCTCGATCTAAAATAATAATTCTATTCAATACACTATTTCTAACAGAAATATCTACTCATTTTATACAGTTAAGTCCTTTTGACATTTTTATAAAATTGCCCCTAAAGTTTATCTTTTTTTACAATTTAGTCCCTAAATTCGAAACTTGCAATTTCATCATTTCTAAATAAAACTCATGCAAACCGATTTTTATCTATTTCTATAACAGCCCATATTTATCATCCATTTGCAATATTTTCCTTTAATTTTTCCATTTTCATAAATAAGTCTTTATACTTAAAATCATCAAAAATTACTTAATAAAATACTCATAATCAACAGCTAACAACTCAAATTTATTATTTAACATTACGAACATCAAGAACTCTTCAATGGTATCATTTAAAATTGTTGAAAGTTTCAAAAACGGATGTACGAGTTATCTCAACCTAATTGTAACGATCTTAAAAATATAAAAATTACAAGAAATAAGCTCAAATTGAACTTACTTACAAAGGGGACATTGACCGAACCTTACAAGCTTCTCCAATGGTCATTTCCTTTTTCAATTTTCGGTGATGACCCCATTTGGAAGATGATGCTATGTTTTAATAATTATTTTTAACTTATCTTTATTAATTTACAACATTAACCTTATTATAATCTTATAATTTAACAAATTAAAAGACCTTTAACCGTACATTTACAATTAATATGGTCCAACTTCTATAAGTCCTCCTTCTTTTAATGATTAAACCATTTAATTATTGTAATTTAATAGTTACTAGATTTTACAATTTTTATGATTTAGCCTTTTTTATTTAATTAACTATCTAAATATTAAAATTTCTTAACAAAACTTTAATACAACTATAATAACACTTCGTAAATATTTAATAAAATATTTACAGTTCGGTTTATAGAAACGAGGTCCCGATATCTCATTTTCTAAAACCACTTGACTTTAGGGTCATACCACTTGAACCTAATTATTCATTCAAATAGCATAAATTGTCAATTTAAAAATTATTTTAATACATATTTGACTCATAAATATTAAATGATAATATTTACGAACTTATTCGTTAAATTTGTTGCCCCGAAATCACTGTTTCCGACACTACTGAAAAACGAGTTGTTACAAACCTTCCAAGCTTATATTTCATTATTTATTTTTTTATTTTTTTTAAACATACAACTGTGTTTTAAATACTTGGTTTCTACACACGTGTACGTATTATAGAATTTCTAGTATATTACCTTCTAATTCTTTACATGTTGCACCTGTTATTTATGAGTTCTTTTTAATTTATCCGGGGAAGGTGTGAAAAAAGCAAAACAATGAGAAAAAAAATGATAATTGAGAGAGAAAAGATAGAAAAGATATCTTTGTGTTAGTTATTTTTAATATTATATATTTATTATTATAAATTTATATAAAGAGAATTTTTTATTTAATTATTTGTATTTTATTGTTAAATAATATAAAACATATAGTTAATATATATAAACATGAGTTTGAAAATATTTTTGAATAGATAAGAATATTCTTTATTTTTCATCATATTATTGAATTGATATTTAAAAATAATTATAATATTTAATTAAAATTATTAGTTGACTTAAAATAGAAGTTGTGATAATTATACATTTAAAAATAATTTTAATTTAATAAAATACTATAATTACACATTGAAAAATAAGTATAATTTAATTTACAATTATTATTTTAAATTTTTTTGTTGTAAACAAGGTATTGCTAATTTTAAAATAAAATTATTAATTGAATAAAAATTTACGGATAAAATATAATAAAAAGTTACGATAATTATAATTATCATTATAATTTTTAATTATTTGTTATAAATAATTATAAATTAATTTTGAAATTATTATAATTTTTTTATTTTTAAAAAAATTATGCTAATTTTATTTAAAAGTAGTGAAACAACAATTCTAAATTCTTCCAAGAGCATTTTGGTCATATTACCCAAGGACAATTTGTTTTTCTACAAATAGAAACGTTAGTCATTAGAAAAAGATAAAGAGGATGCCAGTCATAAGGGTTGAATTTAGATTTAAATGCTCCTTTTATTTTCTTTTTCTTTATTTTGTCTTCTCTTATAAATGGTTTAGGTTTTGTTATTTTCTTTTTTTTTTCTTCTTAAATAACATGTAAATATATTAAATTCTGAAGTATTAAGGAATTATATTCTGACATTCAAGATTTAAAAAAAATCTTTGTGATTTGATTATGTAGCTTACAAATTCTGTTAGAATTAAATGACCAGAATCCTTATTTAAATAAAAAACAGTGGTAAAATAAAATAAAAGTAAAATCCATATAGAGCTACGCTTCTTTTATTTCATTTTAGATTAAGGTTTTTTAAAACTTATTAAATTTTATCTATTTGATATTGATTAGAATAAGGTGTTTCAGTCTTACTAGAATATGGCTTTACAAGCCTATAAATAGACATAGTCTATTCCTCTTGTAATTAATTCGAATTCGACATAGTGAATTTACTTCTCCTCTACCCGTGATTTTTTTCCGAAAGGGTTTTCACGTAAAAATTTGTGTGTTCTTTATTTTATTTTATTTTTATAAATCGGTATCAGAGCTTCCGGGTAATGTAACATCTCGAAATAGGGCCTAGTCGGAATAGTGGTTTCGGGACCACAAATCTGACATCAAAATATTTATTTTATGATTATTATGAGGTTTAGAATATGAGAATATATATGTGTTAAAGTTTCATGAAGGAATTCTTTGAGTAAGGTATCCAATTGAAAATTAGGGACCAAATTGAATAAATTCCAAAACTCGGATTCTAGAAGAAATTTGTATGAAATTGCTTTATATTATAAATTAGAAGGTATTGGAAAGCAATTTACCCAATTTCTAAGTTTTTGGACAAAAATGGGCTTGTATGGATGAAATCTTAAAGAAAGGGCTTATGGGCATTTTGGTCATTTGGCATTTTAATGAAATAAAATGGGAAAAAGAAGAATAAAATCAGCCATTCTTCATCCTTGTCTAGCCGAAAATTTGGGGTCCTCCATATCTAGGGTTTTTAACATTTTCAAGATTAATAGTAAGTACTCCCAAGCCCCGTTTTTACTATTCTTTGTATTTTTGAAATCTCAGTAGCTTACTCTCTCTATTTCTATCCATATTTCATGCTAGGGTTCATGTTTAGAAATTTACCCATGCATGAGTTACTTGTATTTTGATGTTTTATGGAGGAATATGAATGTTGGATGGGTATTAAACATCTTTTCCTAGGTGATTTTCATGAAAAACCCCTAAAAGGACCTTTTTGCAAAAGGTGTAAAATGTGTGGTAGAAATGAGAAATAATGGAAAAATGTCGACTGCCATAGGTGGAAAAAATATTCGACTAGGCTTGGGTAAGGTAGAAATTGCATGTGTTTCATTATATGAGCCTAGGGACTAAATCGTAAAAATGTGAAAGGTTAGGGGCAAAACAGTCTTTTGGATCGGGGGTGAAATTTAGGCTAAAAAAGTACAATGTGAGGTGTTAATGATTTATTTTTATTGTTATAGACCCCGAGGAATAAATTTTGGATATCGATTGAGGAAAACGAAAGGTTTTGGAATAACCGAAACACGATATCGAGACGAATATCAGGTAAGTTCGGATAACTTAAAGTAAACTCCTAATAGGCCTTAATGCATGATTTAAGAATGTATCGTAATTTCATTTGATGATGGCATGAAAATACATGAAATG
Organism: Gossypium longicalyx; assembly: GCA_025698465.1. Classification (NCBI taxonomy): domain Eukaryota; kingdom Viridiplantae; phylum Streptophyta; class Magnoliopsida; order Malvales; family Malvaceae; genus Gossypium; species Gossypium longicalyx. The sequence goes on along the minus strand of CM046996.1, from coordinate 42,918,538 downwards.
CATTCTTAACAATGACATGTTGAAAAATGTCCCGGTTGAGGTTGGAAAGGAAGTTCAATGGATGAACCTTGTTACATGTGATATTGAGATCCTGCATGTGTTGCAAAAAGAATTTAGCTCGGACCGGTAATCCGTTGATCTCAGATATAGAAAGGATCTAGCCCGCACGGGTGTTCTTTGAGTGATCGAGCCTCCCGAAGAATATTTATACATTATGGATTTAGCCCGGATGGGTAATCCGATTAGGGTCTGAATTTAGCTTGGATTGGCAATTCAGATTCGAACTCAAAAAGGGTGATTGTCGCTAAAAGGGATTTAGCCTGGACTGGTAATCCCGACATCACCATATGAGTCTACGATAAGGGGGATTTAGCCTGGACTAGTAATCCCGCCGTAAAATGTGAGGTTCGCGGTAGTGTATACTTGAAATGATCATTCTTATGAATTGACGGTTAATAGATAATCCATTAAGATTTCCTAGAAACTCAATGCGATTAATATGAGACATATGTTCAAAAGGAAATATTGAATGATGAGCTCATCTAAGACTAATTACATGATATATTATTATTGTGACTAACTTGTTGATTGAGTGCATGTGATAGGGATACCATTTTCATGCTTGTTGATTCTATTGCCTAATGTAACATCCCGAAATAGGGCCTAAACGGAACAGTGGTTACAAAACCACAAATTCGAGGTAGAAAAATTTATTTTATTATTATTTTGAGGTTCATGATATGATTACATGATTGTGCGAAAATTTCGTGATGAAATTCTATGCATAAAATGCTTAATTTGAAGTTAGGGACTAAATCGAATAAGTTGCAAAACTTGCATTCTAGAAGTTTTTTTAGTATGAAATTGTTTTGGAATATTAATGAGGAGGTCTTAAATAACAATTTGACCAATTTTAAGTTCATGGACAAAATTACGACATGGAAGGAATTTTTGAAAGTTTAGTAAGGAGGGGCATTTTGGTCATTTAGGGGTAAAATGAATTAAAATACAAAATTAAAAGCCAATTTTGCTCATCTTCTTCACCATGGCCGAATATAGCAAGGAGAAACCATGGATAGGGTTTTTCAAGCTTCCAAGCTCGATTGTAAGTCCATTCTAGCCTCGTTTTTCAAGTTCTTTACGTTTTTGGAGTCCCGGTAGCTCGATTTAGCTTATGCTAGCAATAATTTAACCTAGGGTTTATATTTGGAAAAATACCCATAGGTGAAATTTGTTATTTTGGTGTTTTATGATAGAATATGAGGTTTTAAATTATGTTAGACAACTTGTGCTACTCGATTTTAAGTGAAAACGAGCAAAAGGGCTTAATTGGTAAAAATACCTAATAGTCATAAGTACATATTAGAGTGAGAATTTGATGTTGCCATAGAAGGGAAAAATGATCAGCATGTCATAAAACATAAGAAAATAGGTTGAAGTTTAATTTACGAGATTTGGGGTAAAAGTGTAAATATGCAAAAGTTTAGGGGTAAAAATGTAATTTTTCCAAAGTTTGAGTAAATGACTGTTTTGATAAATGTGAATATTAAATAAGTTAAATTTTCTATTATAGATCAAGAAGAACGAAATTCAGGAGTAGATCGGGAAAAGAAAAAGTAAAGGAACTAATTGTTAAATTTTAGTCCCATTTTTTACCGAGGTAAGTTTACAGTAAATAAATGCAATATTCTTATATTTTACATTATTATTGTTAATTTCAGCATTTATATACTTATTTTTTTGAGAATATTTAAAGTCGAATTAAAAAGTAAGTAGCAGAGAAAAAGCATTAGGAAGCCCCAGTTTGAACCTTAGGAATATTAGGATATTGGGGTTGTGAGATGAGGATAGAAATGAGCCATGTAAGTCCATATAAGATATATGGCTTTGGAGACAGGAATGAGCCATGTAAGCCCATATTGTATATATAAATATGGCATTGGAGACAGGAATAATTCATATAAGTCCATGTCGAAGACATGGCATTGGCAGGACATTGATAGACAGGAACGACCCTAATATCCTTAGTATTCCGAGTGGTTCAACGGGTCATTGTAATGTTAAATCATAGTGAATTATCAGCAAAAAGGGAAGGTAGATTATATTTATGAATAGTGAAAGGTCAGGTAAGAAAGAAGGTAAGTGAGTAAAGAAGAAGGTAGAAAATGAGAAGTAAAGAAAGTTTATGAGGCTAGGTGACTTGATGTATATTTATTCATTATGTTGAATGTTGTAATTTATTTGCTTGTAAGCTTACTAAGCCTAGTGCTTACTCTCTTATTTTCTTTTTCTTATAGTTTTTATCAAGCCACTCGGGGATCGAAGGAAACGTCGGAGACCCGATCACACTATCGAAAAAATTACATTGGTATAGTTAGACGTTTCGTTCTGTGTATGGCATGTATAGGAACTTGGTTTCTTTTGATATGATATGATCAATGAATGATGTGTAAATATTTGCTAGTGATTATCTAATAGAATGGCTGATGATATACATGTTTAATAGTATGTATGATTAAGTAGTAACTATCACATGAAAATTATGGAAAAATGTGAAAGTAACTTAAAAACAGATTCAAGTATCAGAAATAACGTGATTTTGAAAAATCACAAAAATTTGTAGAGACATGGTTTGATAGTGAATAATATATGAAATTAAATCTCATTGTGTCTATTTTCATATGGAATAAGCAAAGCATGTAAAGGTTTTGTATTTTATAAGATATCTGAGTTTTAGTGAAATAGGGCCAGAGCAATTTTTGGATCCCCTGTTTCAACTTTAGAAATTCACCATAAATTTTATAAAAATAATTATATGGTGTAATTTATATGGTTAGAATCCTTATTGAGTCTAGTTTTAATAGAAATAAACCTCATAGTCATTGAAATTCTGTACAGAGAGATATCTGATTTGTAATACACAGAGGTCAGAGCAGTCGAACCCTGAAACAGGGGAGACTTTAACTAATAAACTGTACTAATTGGCCCAGCCAAAAATTCTAGAAAAAAATTAGTAAATAGATATATGAGTCTATTTTCAGGAAAAATTTACGGAATTGTATTTCTAGTTTTGTAACTCGAGATATGAATTTTTAAGTAACCATGACACAGAAAAATAGTTTATTCCGAAAATTAATATAAGTAGTTAGAATTGTTTAAAAAGGTAAAATAAGATTAGTAACACCTCAAGCTTGACTCCGATGACGGTTTCGGGCGTGGCGGCGTTACACCTAATATGGTTTTATGCTAATTAATTGGTAAGTTAACTTTCCAGTTATTTGGGCTTACTAAGCATGTAAATGCTTACCCCTCTCTTTTCCCTGTCTTACAGAGCTCGAGGACTCGTAAAAATTAGAAGACGGTTGGAGAGTCAACACACTATCAACTAGTCCAGCTTTGGTATATAGACACTTTTTGTTTTGTTAATGGCATGTATAGGACTTTTGAGTATTTTGTTATATGTGTCATTTGATTTTCCAAGATAAAGGCATGTTAAGATATACATATCTTTTTGTATATGGCCATGGAAATTGGCTCATTTTGAAGTAGGCTATGACCTACAAATCTATGCATGTTTATGTTCATTTGTGATGGTTGGGTTATAATTGGCAATGAGTTATAAGAATGAGCCAATCTTGAATGTGTCTAGGAGATATGGAAAGACTTAATAAAAAAAGGGAATTAACCTAGCATGTATAAAACCAATGATATGAGGTTTTCATGCAATGAGGTTTATCAAGGTTTTATATAAATGTATAATTTGACCTTATCATGTATTAGGGTAACCTATAAGTGTGATTGGTTGATAGAGGGTGACCAAAGGCTTGGAAAATGGCCTAACAAGGTCCACACGGGTAGACACACGGACGTGTGTCTAGGCCGTGTGTGACACACGGCTCGCCCCTATGGGTGTGTGGTATGGCCGTGCGTCCCCTACACTTAAAATTTTAAGTCAATATAGTGCACGGGATAGACATACAGGTGTGTGTCTTGGCCGTGTGCCCCTAAATGCATGCTGGCGTCATAAACAGAGAGTTACACGGGCTGAGGCACGGGCGTGTCCTAAGCCACACGGGCGTGTGTGACCACATGGCCCCACCCACACGGGCATGTGACTCTTCAAAGCAAGAAAATTTAGTAAGTTGCCTAAAGTCTATCAAATGTTTTCAGTTTTGTCCCGAACCATCTCGACATATGTTTTAGGCCTCGAAGGCCTGTATAAGGGACAATATGTATGTGTTTGAAAAGTTTTAAATTCTTGGCAAATTTGGTGAATCAGATTCGTATGTCGTAAAAGTTTAAACCAAGTAATGCCTCAAACCCTGTCCCGGCGCTGGATACGGGTAAGGGGTGTTACATTTAGTGGTATCAGAGCTACGATTTAGTTAGTTCTAGGACTACCGTAGAGAGTATTGAAGTTCGCTATACATGCTATTATATGAACGTTGATAGTGTGATATTTCCTAATTGTTTAAATTGTTTTTTAATATAGTAAATATCTTCCAATCAAGCACAAGATGAGTTCGAGGGAGCCGAGAGCCATGCTCTAGCTTTCGTACAATGAGCTGTATCTAGTAGTAGTAGAAGGTTTATGTCTGAAGGTTAGGAAGAGGCCCGAGCCGCCTTCTTTAACATGATAGATGAATGGTTTGAGGATTATCTGAGGAATCGCCCCAACATACCACGACCTCCCCTACCCCTTAACCAACGTGATGAGGATTTGCCACGAGGTATGGCACCGGTAAGAATTGGTAAGGCCCCTGTAGATAAGCTTAGAAAGTATGGGGCTGAGGAATTTAGAGCTAAAATCGAACATGATGCTGAAAGAACTGAGTTCTGGCTTGAGAATACTACAAAGGTACTAGATGAATTATCGTGCACACCCGAGGAGTGCTTAAAGTGTGTCGTGTCTCTCCTGAAGGATACTGCATACCATTGGTGGAGGATTGTATCCTTGGTGATGCTAAAGGAAAATATCACTTGGGAATTTTTCTAAGTAGATTTTAGGAAGAAATACATCAGTTAAAGGTTCTTAGACTCGAAGCAAAAGGAGTTCCTGGAACTCAAATAAGGGAATAAGACTGTGGCAGAATACGAAAGGGAGTTTGTAAGGCTAAGTCAGTATGCAGCTGAATGAGTTCAAACCGAGTCAGAAATGTGAAAATGCTTCGAGGAAGGTCTGAATGAGGAAATCAAGTTATTGATTGGGATTCTTAAAATACGAGAGTTCGCTGCATTACCTGATCGGGCCAAGAAGGTCGAGGAGCTCAATAATGAAAGAAAGTAAGCAAAGAGAGAGGCTCGAGTTTTGAGCAAGAGATTCAACGACAAGACGCTCCCATTTCTCACAAAAAAATTAAGGAGCCAACATGAACACTCCACTTCATCGGTAGGATATTCGGGTAAAGGGAGAGGCTTCAAATGACGAAACCAGAAGTCTTCCTCCCCGATAGTGACTAGTGTGGGGAGTGTAGATGACCAAAAGCTGAAGTGTAAGAGTTGCAACAAATTTCACTTTGGAGAGTGCCGAATGAAGAGCAGTGCATGCTTCAGATGTGGTTCTCTTGACTACTTTCTCAGGGACTGCCCAGAGCGAATTGAAAAAGAAGTGGAAGTAACCCCGAAGTCAAGTGCTCCTATTGCACGAGGTAGACCTCCGAGGTATCCTGGAAATACTAGTGGCAGTCAATTTGTGACCAAAGATACTGCAAAATCAGAGGTCCGAGCCCCGGCAAGAACGTATGCAATACGCCTTCAAGAGGAAGCCTCTGCTCCTAACATCATCATGGGTACTTTTTCTCTTTTCAATACATGTATTGTTGCCTTAATTGATCCGGGGTCGACGCATTCATACATTTGCATGAGATTGGTGTCTAGTATGAACATACCCATTGAACCTACGAAATTTATTATTAGAGTGTCGAACCCATTAGGCAAATCAGTCCTAGTTGATAAAGTTTGTAAGAATTGCCCTTTGACGATTCAAAGTCGTTGCTTTCCAGCTAACCTTATGTTGTTACCATTTGATGATTTTGAGGTAATACTTGGTATGGATTGGTTAGCCCTGCACGGTGTAATTGTAAACTGTGGTAGTAAGTATATTGAATTGAAATGCCTAGATGGTGAGATTCTACGAGTTGATTCAAGAGAATTGGGTATGTCGCCAGTTGTAGTAACAGTGATGGTTGCTTAGAGATATATGAGAAAAGGGTACGAAGCCTACATTGTTTTTGTATTGAACACTAAAGAAACAGAATTAAAGATTAACTCTGTGTCAATAGTATGTGAATATCTAGACGTATTCCCGGAAGAATTACTTGGATTACCTCCTAAAAGAGAAATAGAGTTTGGTATTGAATTGGTGCCAGGAACAGCTCCCATTTCTATTGCTCCGTACAGGATGGCGCCAACTGAGCTGAAAGAATTAAAAGTATAATTGCAAGAGTTGACAGATAAAGGTTTTGCAAGGCCAAGCTTTTCACCTTTGGGTGCCCCCGTATTGTTTGTAAAGAAGAAAGATGGTTCGATGAGGCTATGTATAGATTATCGACAACTAAATAAGGTGACTATCAAGAATAAGTACCTTTTGCCAAGGATCGATGATTTGTTCGACCAGTTGAGAGGAGCCACCGTATTTTCTAAGATAGATCTGAGGTCCAGCTATTATCAGCTGCGAGTTAAAGAATCGGATGTACTTAAGATAGCTTTTAGAATGAGGTACGGTCATTATGAATTTCTTGTCATGCCGTTTAGGTAACGAATGCACCGGCTATATTCATGGACCTAATGAATAGGATCTTTCGGCCATACTTGGATAAGTTTGTCGTTGTGTTCATTGACGACATCTTGATTTATTCCAAAGATAAGACAGAGCATGTGAACATCTGAAAACTATGCTGCAGACCTTACGGGAAAAATAATTGTATGCTAAGTTTATCAAGAGTGAGTTTTGGCTCCAAGAAGTTGAGTTTTTGGGTCATATTGTTTAGGTGAAGGCATTCGAGGAAATTCAAGTAAGATCTCTGCTATTGTTGAATGGAAACCGCCTAAGAATGTAACCGAGGTTAGAAGCTTTTTGGGCTTAGCCGGTTACTACTGAAGATTTGTGAAAGGATTCTCCATGATAGCGACTCCAATGACGAGGTTGCTACAGAAAGACGTTAAGTTTGAATGGACGAAAAAGTGTCAGCAAAGTTTTGAGAAATTAAAGACATTGCTGACTGAAGCTCCTGTTTTAGTATTGCCTGAGTCGGGAAAGGAGTTTGTGGTCTACAGTGATGCATCCTTAAATGGACTGGGTTGTGTACTCATGCAAGATGGCAAGGTGATAGCCTACGCTTCACGACAGTTGAAGCCATACGAGAAGAACTACCCGACACATGACTTAGAGCTCGCTGACATTGTCTTTGCCTTGAAAATCTGGAGGCACCATTTATATGGTGAGACCTGTCGTGTATTTACCGATCACAATAGTTTGAAGTATTTGATGACTCAAAAAGAATTAAATCTGAGACAGCGGAGGTGGTTAGAATTAATTAAAGATTATGAGCTGATCATTGACTATCATCCGAGGAAGGCGAATGTGGTCACCGACGTGTTAAGTAGAAAATCTTTATTTGCATTGAGAGCCATGGATGCTCGATTAGCATTGCTTGATGATGGTTCAGTCATGGCAGAGCTAGAGGCTAGGCCGACATTTCTTTAGGAAATCTATGATGCTTAAACTAATGATAGTGACCTGCAGGCTAAAAGAACTCAATGCAAGTTGGGCATTGAATCAGATTTTTGGATTGGTCTTGATGGATGTTTGATGTTCAGAGATAGAGTTTGTGTGCCTAAAGATGATGAGCTTATCCGGAAAATCCTGTAAGAAGCACATGATAGCCGGTTGCCTATTCATCCAGGAAGTACCGAGATGGACAATAATTTGAAGAAAATGTACTAGTGGAACGGCATGAAAAGAGACATTTCCGAATTTGTATCAAAATGTCTGATATGTCAACAAGTTAAAGCTGAACATCAAGTACCTTCAGGTTTATTACAGCCTGTGATGGTCCCCGAATGGAAGTGGGACAAAGTTACTATGGATTTCGTAACAAGATTGCCATTGACTCCAAAAAAGAAAGATGCTTTATGGGTTGTGGTGGATAAGTTGACAAAGTTGGCTTATTTTACTCCAGTAAGAATAGATTACTCTCTTGATAGATTGGCCGACTTGTATATCTCTGAGATTGTGAGATTACACAGGGTACCGTTGTCGATTATTTCAGACAGCGACCCAAGGTTCACTTTGAGATTCTAGAAGAAGTTACAAGAAGCCCTGGGTACAAAATTAAGTTTTAGTATGGCTTTTCACCCACAGACCGATGGTCAATCTGAGCGAATGATTCAAATGCTTGAGGATATGTTACGATGTTGCATTCTCGAATTTCAAGGTAGCTGGGAAAAGTACTTGCCATTAGTAGAATTTGCCTACAACAAAAGTTTTCAAACGATTTTGAAGATGGCACCTTATGAGGCCGTGTATGGAAGAAAGTGCTGAACTCCATTGTACTGGACAGAACTCAAAGAGAGTCAGATTCACGGGGTTGATCTGATCAAGGAAACTGAAGAAAAGGTTAAAGAGATACGAGACTGTTTAAAAGCGGTATCGGATAGGCAAAAGTCATATGCTGATCTGAAAAGAAAAGAGATAGAGTTCTAAGTTGGAGATAGAGTATTCTTAAAAGTATCTCTATGGAAAAAGGTGTTAAGATTTGGTCGGAAAGGCAAATTGAGTCTGCGATTTATCAGACCGTACGAGATCACTAAAAGAGTTGGACCATTAGCTTATCGTTTGGTATTGCCACCCAAACTGGAAAAGATTCATGACGTGTTCCATGTATCCATGTTAAGGCGATATCGATCAGACCCCTCTCATGTGATTTCACCAGCAGAGATTGAAATTAGACCGAACATGACCTATGGAGAGGAACCGGTCAAGATTTTGGCTCGTGAGGCTAAACAGTTGAGAAATAAAAATGTGGCACTAGTAAAGGTTTTATGGCATCGACATGGTGTAGATGAGGCTACATGGGAGCCAGAAGAAACCATGAGAAGCCAAAATCCGAACCTGTTTACTAGTAAGACTTTTGAGGACGAAAGTCCCTAAGAGAGGAGAAATGTAACATCCCGAAATAAGGCCTAGTCAGAATTGTGGTTTTGGGACCACAAATCCGACATCAAAATATTTATTTTATGATTATTATGAGGTCTAGAATATGATAATATGCATGTGTTAAAGTTTCATGAAGGAATTATTTGAATAAGGTGTCCAATTAAAAATTAGGGACCAAATTGAATAAATTTCAAAACTTGGATTCTAGAAGCAATTTGTATGAAATTGCTTTAGATTATAAATTAGAAGGTAATGGAGAGAAATTTTCTCAATTTCTAAGTTTTTGGACAAAAATGGGCTTGTATGGATAAAATCTTAAAGAAAAGGCTTAAGGGCATTTTAGTCATTCGGCATTTTAATGAAATAAAATGGGAAAAGAAGGCAAAAATCAGCCATTATTCTTTCTTGTCCAGCCGAAAATTTGGGGTCTTCCATAGCTAGAGTTTTCAACATTTTCAAGCTCAATAGTAAGTGCTCCCAAGCCCCGTTTTTAATGTTCATCGTATTTTTGAAATCCTGGTAGCTTACTCTCTCTATTTCTACCCATATTTCATGCTAGGGTTCATGTTTAGAAATTTAACCATGCATGATTTACTTGTATTTTGATGTTTTATGGAGGAATAGGAATGTTGGATGGGTGTTAAACATCTTTTCCTAGGTGATTTTTATGAAAAACCCCTAAAAGGACCTTTTTGCAAAAGGTGTAAAATGTGTGGTAGAAATGAGAAATAATGGAAAAATGTGGGCTTCCATAGGAGGAAAAAATATTCGGCTAGGCTTAGGTAAGGTAGAAATTGCATGTGTTTCATTATATGAGCCTAGGGACTAAATCGTAAAAATGTGAAAGGTTAGGGGCAAAATGGCCTTTTGGACCGGGGGTGAAATTTAGGCTAAAAAAGTACAATGTGAGGTGTTAATGATTTATTTTTATTGCTATAGACCCCAAGGAACAAATTTCGGAGGTCGATCGAGGAAAAAAAAGGTTTCGGAATAACCGAAACACGATACCGAGACGAATACCAGGTAAGTTCGGAAACTTAAAGTAAACTCCTATTATGCCTAAATGCATGATTTAAGAATGTATGGTAATTGCATTTGATGATGGCATGAAAATACATGAAATGCATTGTAACAACCCAATTTAGGGCCAAAACGGAACAGTGGTTTCGAAACCACGAATCCGAGGTTGAAAATTTTATGACTAGGTGTTTAATTTGATGTTTAGGACTAAATTGAAATATGTGAAAAATGTGTGTTCTAGTTCATAAGGTACTTGATTGAAATGGGGGTTTTAAATAGAGGTCCTTAAATGGCAATTAGACCATTATACTTTATATGGACAAAAATGGGCATGAATAGGACAAAATTTTAAAGAAAGGCCTTAAGGGTATTTTTGTCATTTGGTAATTAAAAGAAATAAAATGGGAAAAATAAGCTAAAATTTTGTCCATCCATCTTCTTTCTTGGCCGAACCTTGTATGTTCACCATAGCTAGGGTTTTTCCAAGCTTTCAAGCTCAATAGTAAGTGCATTCAAGCCCCGTTTTTAATGTTCTTTACATTTTTGAAATCCTCGTAGCTCGGTTTACCTATTTCTACCATTATTTCGAGTTAGGGTTGTACTACCCTGAAAATATTTACAGTAAGATATTATCCTTGATATAGTAAAATAAGGAAATAAAGTGAAAAAAAAAAGAAAAGAAGAAATCTTGAGATATGTCAATATTGAGAAGTATATTATGATATATTAATTCAAGAAAGGACTAAATTGTAAAAGTGAGAAAAGTTTTGTTGCACAAGAGTAAATACTCAAAATTTGAGGGGTTAAAGTGTAAATATGAAAAATTTGAAGGACCAATAGTGTAAATATTTTAAGAGTGCAATAATCTAGAAACTAAGGAAAATGGATGAATTAGGACCAAATTGAATAGATGAAGAAACTATGAGGGACTAAATTGCAATTTTACCAAATTAAATGATGACTTAAGGATGGAATTTTAAAAGATAATGAAGGGCAAAATGGTCAATTGGAAGAGAGAGAAATCTAGAAAGTAATAATGATGCTAGAGATATTTTGATATTTTATAATTATTTAATTAGATAAATATTATTTTATTAATATTTTAATAAGATATTTTATTATTATTTTATTATTATTTTATTAGTATATAAAGAAAGAAAGATGAGAAATTCTCATCCATATTTCCCATGCACTAACGTGAGAGAAAGAGAGGAAGAAAGAAAGTTTTGCTTTCTTTACAATTTGGTCCTTTTTACCAAAAATTCACCATTTTCACCCAAAAATCAAATGAATTTCCATAGCTACCAAGAGAGAAAAATGTTAAGGAGATCATGGGGAGTTAGAATATCAAGTTGGATTCAATAAATAGAAGCTGGAGGAGAGAGAAAATCAAGTTAAAGATTAGTATCAATAGAACAAGGTAAGTATATCAAGATTTCAATATGTTTTTAAGTTTGTTATTATTGACAAAGCATGGAAATAATGTTATAGTAGAGTTTTCTTACATAAGGTCCTATGTTCATGATATGTTAGTGAAGAGAAAATAAGAGAAAGTGATGAGAAATGGTGTAGAAAAAGAAAATAAGGGTGTTATAACATGGTAATTAATATTTTGTACTAAAACAGTTTTGGACAGCAGCAGTAGTCTAACTTTGAAAAATCATCAAAAATTGTATAAATCTAATTATAGGATGAATAAAATATGAAATTAAATCTTATTAAGTCTAGTTTCTTATAGAATAAATTATGTAAGCAATGGAATTGTAAATCATGAGATATGATGAATTTTGTGAGACAAGGTCAGAATGATTTCGGGTTCCCCTGTTCTGACTTTGTAAAATAAAAAAAATGGATAAAAATAATTAGGGGTTTAAATTTATATTTTTAGAATCCTGAATGAGTCTATTTTCAATATAAACAAACGGGAACATCATTTGAATTCTGTACAAGGAGATAATTAATTTTTAGTGAAGAAGGGTCAGAACTGTTAGACAGCAGAACAGGGGTAATTTTAAAGAATAAACTGTACTTATTGGATAAACTAAAAATTCTGAAAATTTTATGGTAAGAAGATATATGAGTCTAGTTTCAGGAAAAATTAGCGGATCTTAATTTTGAGTTCTATAGCTCCAGATATAAATAATTTAGTGACCATGATGCAGATAGACAGCTTGAATATTCATAAAAGTAAATAATAAAAATTATGGATAATGTTACTTACAAGTGTATTATCTACATTAAGGATGTGGAATGGAGAGGAGGAGGAGGAAAAATATGTATGAATATTCATCTAGCATGGCTAATTTGCATATTCTAGGCTCAAGGACTAAATTGAATAAAAGTAAAATTTTATGGGCAATTTTGTAAAAATGTCAAAAATGATCAAATTACATGAAATGGATTATTTTATTATTTAAATTACAAAATTGAATGAAATTATTAATTTAGTTCAAGATCGGGGGAAAACATGTTTTAGGGATTAAATTGAAAAGTGTTGAAAGAATAAATTGAAAAGTGTTGAAAGAATAAATTGAAAAGTGTTGAAATTATGGAAAATTCTGATATTTTATAGAATTCATGGACTGTTATCAATATATATGAGAATAATAGCTGGAAATAAGGATTAAATTGCAAGAATTTTATTTTCCGACCCTAAGGATGAAATCGTCATTAATTAAGAGTTTAGGGGCAAAATGGTAAATTTTGCCTAAAGCATTAATTAAATGCATTAGTATATGAAATGAATGAAAATGATGATCAAATTTATTTATAAAGATTCGAACGACTCAAATATGAGACTCGATCGTGAAAAAGAAAAGATATCGGATTAATGAAATTATAAACACAAACAAGCAATGAGGTAAGTTTGTGTAACTTGAATTGTATTTTAAATATTTGAAATATGTGGTTATGTGATGAAAATATGATTTGAATATTCAATTCATGATATTTGATGAAATATTGATAATACTCAAAATAAATTGAAAATAAATCTCGGTTGAATGAAAAGGAAAAATTCGATGGATCTCTCGAAAAGGAATTGACGGTAAAAAAGATCTAGCTTGGACGGGTGATCCTATCTCGATATAGCCCTCCGAAGAATATGTGTAAAATGGATTTAGCTTGGACGGGTAATCCGAATCGTGGTCCGAATTTAGCTCGGGTGGTAATTTAGATCCAAGCTCATTAGAGTAATTGTCGTTGCGTAGGATTTAGCCTGGGTCGTAATCCCGACAATACTCTATGAGTTTATATTACTGAGGATTTAGCCTGGGTGGTAATCCCATCGTAAGGATGAGGTTCGTGGAGTGTGCTCTCTAATATGAAACGTGTAAGACCATGGTTGAAAGATACCGTGGCAACTGATATGAAATGTGTAAGACCGTGGTTGAAAGATACCATGGCAACTGATATGAAATGTGTAAGACCATGGTTGAAAGATACCATGGCAACTGATATGAAATGTGTAAGATCATGGTTGAAAGATACCATGGCAACCTGATATGAAATGTGTAAGACCATGGTTGAAAGATACCATGGCAAACTGATATGAAATGTGTAAGACCATGGTTGAAAGATACCATGGCAACGTGATATGAAATGAACAAGACCATGGTTGAAAGATATCATGGCAACATGATGAGAAAATGAGTAAGACCATAGTTGAAAGATACTATGGCATCATGTCAAAGATAAATAAGACCGTGGATGGGAGATGCTATGACATCCGTTGAACAATTGATATCCGGTAATATGTATCGGATGACGAATGGTTATATGAAATGGTTGTGTGTAATGTTTACAAGAACTGGTCATATGGAAATATATATGTACAAAATAGTTGTATGAAATAATTATGAAGATAGATAAACGAAATAAGTATGAGTACGTGGAATATAATTTATGTTAGGTTTGATATAAGCTATTATCGGAATAAATATACATAAAATATATGGAAATGATGGAGCATGAAATATTAATATAATGAAATGAATCATATATGCTTATGAAGAAATGGTAAGAGCATGATATGTTTCATGACATGTACATATATGATTATCTTTGATATGTTGATACAAGAAAATTATGTAAGTTGAGACTATTATTGAACTCAAGTACGATATGTCGAGAAAATAGTTATATCAATGTTGAATTTATATGAGATATGAGCAAGTACACTAACAATGTTACTGTTTGATGCTTATACAAGTACTAATCTGTTGATTGAATGGTAATATATTTATTTACATGACGCATTGAATCGGTAAGCATTTAAATTTTTTTTAAGTAATCTGCAAATGGTAGTAATGCTCCGAAACCCTGTTCTGGCAACGGATACAGGTTAGGGGTGTTACAAGGGTTTATGTTTAAAAATTTACCCAAGAATAATATGCATGTATTTTGATGTTTTATGGTGGAATATGAATGTTTAAAGTTAGGAGAACAATCTTTTCTAAGCGATTTTTTTAAAAGCAGCAAGCAAAACGACATAATCGGTAAAAATACCTATTGTTCATAACTATGTGTTAGAGTGAGAATTTGATGTTGCCATAGAAGGGAAAAATGATCAGCATGTCATAAAACATAAGAATAATGGCTGAAATTAAATTTCCGAACCTAGGGGAAAAATCATAATTTTGTAAAAGTTAGGGGGCAAAAACATAATTTTTCCATAATGTGATTTTTGGATTGAAATAGATAGTATGAGTGTTAAATGAGCCAAATGTGTTGTTATAGATCAAGAAAGGCGTAGAATCGACCTCGAACGGCGAAAGGAAAAGATTTTGGACTAAATTGTAAAATTTCCATATTTTGCACCGAGGTAAGTTTGTATGAAAATAATAAATTATCTTTATTTACATTTTATATTTCAGCATATTATATATATTTTAGCTGATTTTGAATCATAATCGACTATTGGAAGAATGGAAATAAGTAATAGAGAGAAAAATCCCGGTTGAACCTTCGGAAAGATTGGATAATACAGATGGTACATAGCTAGGTCACATGTATGGTGCTGAGTGCACATCGTGTGTACAAGAGAGCTACGAGATACTATGTGGTAGCTAGGTCACATGTGTGATACGGGATGTATACCATGTAGACAAGAGAGCTACGAGAGAGGATAAATGTAGCTAGGTCGCATGTGTGATTCCAAGTGAAGGACACCATGTAGACAAGAGAGCTACGAGATAAACTGGCTAGGTCATATGGGTAGTACTAAGTGTTCACCATGTGTACAAGAGAGCCGAACTATGTGAAATATGATGGGTGGAGCTATGTGCTGAAACCACCAAGTATCGAGGATTGATCCGAAGTGTTCAACGGGATGATTTTATGGTGACATTGTAATCATGGACCTATACTTGTGATGTATGAAATGTGGTGAAAATGAATTGTGATATGCATGTTAAAATGAGGTTAATACAAAGAAAGTGTGATAGAGTGAATTAGCAATATTACTGTTTTGAACAGTCGCAGTGACATGAATTTGAAAAATCACCAAAAATAGTAAGAATTTAATTAGAGGCTGAATGAGATATGAAATTAAAGCTTAATGAGTCTATTTTCATATAAAATAAATAGAGAAAGTAAAGGGATCCTATAATTTGAGATATTTGTATTTTTGTGAGACTTGTTCAGAATGACTACGTGATCCCCTGTTCTGACTTTGAAAAATCATTAAAAATTGTACAAAACTAATTAAGAAATATAGTTTATATTCCTAGATTCTTTATTGAGTCTAGTTTTAAATGAAACAAAATTCATGGCTATTTTACTTTTTTATAGGGAGAAAACCAATTCGTAGTGAACAGTGGTCAGATTAGTCGAACTGTATAACAGGGGAAACTTTAACTAATAAACTGTACTAATTGGCTGAACCAAAAATTCTAGAAAAATTTTAGTAAGAATTAATATGAGTCTAGTTTTAGGAAAATTTTACGTATTTGAATTTCGAGTTCCGTAACTCGATTTATGATTTATTCAGTGAACATGACGCAAGAGGGATAGCTTGATCAAATTTGGAGTAAATAGTGAAATTAAAAATAGATATGGTTGAGTTATTTTGTGAACATATTAGATTCATTATTCATTATTTATATACTTACTTACTAAGCTATAAGCTTACTTTCTTTTCTCTCTTTTGTTTTACAGTGTCATCCAGCTAGCACAGGAGTTAGAGATCGTTGAAGATTTGCCCGTACTATCAATACTTTTGGTATTTGAACTAAACATTTTGAATTATGGCATGTATAGTAGGCTTAGTTATTTTGTTACGTGTCATAATTGCCTAGGTATAAAATATTAGTTACTGATTTGTGATTATTTTGTACAAAGCCATTGAAATTGGCTAATATTGTTAAAGGCATATGTTATAATGATTCATGATTTAATTGGATGCCATATTTTTGTCTCGGTTTCAATTAATGGTATGTATTATGATCTGGTAATACCTCGTACCCTATTCCGGCGTCGGGTACGGGTAAGGGGTGTTACATGCATTCTTAACAATGACATGTTAAAAAATGTCCCGGTTGAGATTGGAAAGGAAGTTCGATGGATGAACCATGTTGCATGTGATATTGAGATCCTGCATGTGTTGCAGAAAGGATTTAGCCCAGACGGTTACTCGTTGATCTCAGATATAGAAAGGATCTAGACCGGATGGGTGTTCCTTGAGTGATCGAGCCTCCCGAAGAATATTTGTACATTATGGATTTAGCCCGGACGGGTAATCTGATTAGGGTTTGAATTTAGCCTGGACTGGCAATTTAGATCCGAACTCAGTAAGGGTGATTCTTGCGAAAAGAAATTTAGCCTGGTCTGGTAATCTCGACATCACCATATGAGTCTACGATACGGGGGATTTAGCTTGGATTGGTAATTACGCCGTAAAATGTGAGGTTCGCAGGAGTGCATACCTGAAATGATCATTCTTATGAATTGACGGTTAATGATTAATCCATCGAGATTTCCTAGAAACTCAATAGGATTAATATGAGACATATGTTCAAAAGGAAATATTGAATGATGAGCTCATCTAATACTAATTACATAGTACATTATTACTGTGACTAACTTGTTGATTGAGTGCATGTGATAGGGATGCCATTTTCATGCTTGTTGATTCTATTGCCTAATATGGTTTTATGCTAATTAATTGGTAAGTTTATTTTCCAGTTATTCGGACTTACGAAACATGTAAATGCTTACCCCTCTCTTTTCCCTGTCTTACAAAGCTCGAGGACTCCCAAAGATTGGAAGATGGTTGGAGAGTCAACACACTATTAACTAGTCCAGCTTTGGTATATAGACACTTTTGTTTTGTTTAATGGCATGTATAAGAATTTTGAGTATTTTGTTATATGTGTCATTTGATTTGCCAAGATGAAGGCATGTTAAGATATACATATCTTTTTGTATATGGCCATGGGAATTGGCTCATTTTGAAGTAGGCTATGACCTACAAATCTATGCATGTTTATGTTCATTTGTGATGATTGGGTTATAATTGGCAATGAGTTATAAGAATGAGCCAATCTTGAATGTGTCTAGGAGATATGGAAAGACTTAATACAAAAAGGGAATTAACCTAGCATGTATAAAACCAATGATATGAGGTTTTCATGCAATGAGGTTTATCAAGGTTTTATATAAATGTATAATTTGACCTTATCATGTGTTAGAGTAACCTATAAGTGTGATTGGTTGATAGAGGGTGACCAAAGGCTTGGAAAATGGCCTAACAAGGTCTACACAGGTAGACACACGGACATGTGTCTAGGCCATGTGTGACACACAGCTCGCCCCCATGGGCGTGTGGTATTGTCGTGCGTCCCCTGCAATTGAAATTTTAAGTCAGTATAGTGCACGGGATAGACACACGAGCGTGTGTCTTGGCCGTGTGCCCCTGAATGCATGTTGACGTCATAAATAGAGAGTTACACGGGTTGAGGGCACGGGGGTGTCCCAAGCCACACAGGCGTGTGTGACCACACGGTCCCACCCACACGGGCGTGTGACTCTCCAAAGCAAGAAAATTAATTAAGTTGCCCAAAGTCTATCAAATGTTTTCAGTTTTGTCTGAACCACCCCGACGTATGTTTTAGGCCTCGAAGGCCTGTATAAGGGACAATATGTATGTGTTTGAAAAGTTTTAAATTCTTGGCGAAATTTGGTGAACCGAATTCATATGTCGTGAAAGTTTAAGCCTGGTAACGCCTCAAACCCTGTCCCGGCACTAGATACGGGTGAGGGGTGTTACAGGTAGTTAATCTCGATCACGGTAATGGCATATTTGAAGTATGAAATTTTGCTATTGGATCTGGAGGATGCCTTGCTAGGGATAGATAAGATGCCTTCGACATTAATAGGTGAAGAGAAGAAGCGTATGGATCGAAAGACGTTAACACAATTACATCTACATTTGTCCAATGAAATTTTGCAGGATATGATGAAGTAGAAGACCGTTGCTGCATTATGGAAGAGGCTGGAATAAATATGTATGTCGAAAACTCTAACAAGCAAGTTGTATATGAAACAATGTCTTTATGCTCATCATTTGGAGGAAGGTACCTCTGTACACGAACACTCTCAAACTTGGAGGCCATAGAGGTTCAGCATGATAAGGAAGATCTAGGGTTGATTCTACTTTGTTCGTTGCCCCCGTCTTATCCAACCTTTAGAGACACTATTTTATATAGCCGCGAGTCTCTCACAGTTGATAGGTTTATGATTCTTTGACCTCGTATGATAAGATGAAGCATCTTGTGGTTAAACCCGACTCTTAGGGAGAGGGTTTTATTGTTCGTGGGAGACAAGATCGGAATGCTGATAATGATCGTGGAAGGACAAAGGAACGAAATCCTCGCGGTAAATCTAAGGGTAGATCGAAGTCTTCAAACAGAGGTAAAACTTGTAACTTCTACAAGAAAAAGGGCACATTAAATCTAAGTGCTATAAGTTACAGAACAAGATTAAAAGAGAGGCTGTGAATCAAAAGGGAAAACAACCAGAAAATTCCGGTGAAGCTGATGTTGTAGAAGACTACAGCAATAGTGAACTTTTAGTCGCTTCTGTCAAAAATTCTAAAGTGAACGAGGAGTGGATACTTGATTCAGACTGCACCTTCCACATGAGTCCCAATCGGGATTGGTTTACAACATACGAAACAATGTCTGAAGGTGTTGTTTTGATGGGAAATAATACTTCATGTAAAATCGCAGTTGTTGGAACAATTAAAGTTAAGATGTTTGATGGAGTTGTCAGAGCATTTAGTGACGTTCGACATGTTCCAGAATTAAAGAGAAATTTAATTTCGTTGAGTACTCTTGATTCAAAAGGGTACGATACACAGTTGAAAGTGGGATTTCAAAGATTTCCAAAGGTTCCCTTGTTGTAATGAAAGGGCAGAGAAAGACTGCCAATATACATGTTTTGTAGGGTTCTACTGTTACTGGTGATGCAGCTGTCGCTTCCTCTTCCTTGTCAGATGATGATATTACTAAACTTTGGCATATGCGTCTAGGGCATATGAGTGATAATGGCATGGCAGAATTTAGCAAAAGAGGACTTCTTGATGGGTAAGGAATTTGTAAACTGAAGTTCTATAAGCACTGTGTTTTTGGGAAACAAAAGAGAGTTTGATTCAACAGAGGAATCCATAACACGAAGGGAACGTTGGAGTATATTCATTCTGATCTGTGGAGGTCATTCAGAGTGCCTTCGAGAGGTGGAGGTAATTATATGCTAACTTTTATTGATGATTTTTCCAAAAAGTTTGGGTGTTCTTCCTAAAGCAGAAAAGTGATGTGTTTTCCACATTTAAGTCTTGAAAAATTATGATTGAAAAACAGACGGAAAAACAAATAAAATACCTCTGCACAGACGATGGCTTAGAGTTTTGTTCTGATAAGTTTAATAGACTGTGCAAGTCAGAAGGGATCATGAGACACTTGATAATTCGTCATACTCCACAGCAAAACGGCGTTGCAGAACGAATGAACAGAACAATCATGGATAAGGTTCGATGTATGTTGTCAAATGTCAACTTACCAAAGTCGTTTTGGGTAGAAGCAGCCTCTACTGCATGTTTTTTGATTAACCGATTTCCATCCATTGCCATTGAGAAAAAGACTCCACAAGAGGTATGGTTTGTTAATCCTATTAATTATTCTAACTTAAAGATCTTTGGGTGTCCTACGTATGCTAATGTTGATAATGGAAAATTGGAACTGAGATCCATTAAATGTGTTTTTCTTGGTTATAAAGCCGGTGTAAAAGGGTATAAGTTATAGTGTCCTGAAAATAGAAAAGTTGTGATTAGTAGAGATGTCGTTTTTGATGAAACTGCTATGCTACCTAACTTATCTCTTAAAGACTCTTCCAATAAAGAAAATCAAAAGTAGGTGGAGAATCAAATTAATACAAAGTCGACTCCTCAAGGCAGTACAAAAATTGAGAATAGAGTTGCTTCTTCACCACAATACGCTATTGCCAAAAACAAAACTAGAAGAGAAATTAAACCTCCAAAGAAGTATGTCGAGACTGATCTAGTTGCTTATGCTTTAAATGTGGCTGAAGATATAGATGCAAACCGAGAGCCATCTAATTATTCTGAGGCAGTTAGCTGTGAAGACTCAGAAAAATGGATGTTTGCTATGCAAGAGGAGATGAAATCACTTCACAAAAATAGAACATAGGATATTGTGAAACTTCTTAATGGTAAAAAGGCGGTTCGTTGTAAATGGGTGTTTAAAAAGAAAGAAGGGACTCCAAGAATTGAAGAACCTAGATATAAAGCAATGCTTGTTGCAAAGGGTTACAGTTAAATTCCAAGAGTGGACTTCACAGATGTATTCTCTCCAGTTGTTAAGCATAGTTTGATTCGAGCTTTGCTTGATATTGTGGCCATGCATGATTTGAAGCTTGAGCAGTTAGATGTAAAAACTGCATTTTTGCATGGAGAACTTCATGAGGACATTTACATGCAACAACCAGAGGGTTTTACAGTCTCAGAAAAAGAGGACTATGTTTGCTTGCTGAAAAAGTCCCTTTGGGGTTTGAAACAATCACCAAGATAGTGGTACAAGAGGTTTGATTCCTTTATGACTTCTCATGATTTCAAAAGAAGTAGTTTTGAAAGTTGTGTTTACTTTAAGAAAAATAATGATGGTTCTTTCGTTTATCTACTTCTTTATGTTGATGACATGTTGATAGCAACAAAAGATAAAAGAGAGATAAGAAAGGTCAAAACCCAACTAAGTGAAGAATTTGAGATAAAAGATTTGGGACCAGCAAAGAAGATACTTGGTATGAAGATTCGCAGAGATAGAAAAGCAAGTAAATTGTACCTAAGTCTGAAGGGGTACATTGAGAAAGTTCTTTCCAGTTTCAATATGCAGAGTGCTAAGCCCGTTAGTACTCATTTAGCAGCCCATTTCAGACTTTCATCGGCTTTGTCTCCGCAATCAGATGATGAGATTGCGTACATGTCACATGTTCCATACTCTAGTGCAGTGGGATCTCTCATATATGCTATGGTTTGTTCACGTCCAGATTTATCATATGCGGTCAGTGCAGTTAGTAGATACATGGCGAATCTCGGTAAAGAACACTAAAAAGAAGTTCAGTGGATTTTAAGATACTTACGAGGTACTACTGATGTCTGCTTACAGTTTGGAAAAACTAGAGATGGAGTCATTGGGTATGTTGATGATGATTTTGCTGGAGACCTTGATAGAAGAAATCTCTCTCACAAAGTTATGTCTTTACAATCGGAGGTTGTGCAATCGGTTGGAAAGCCACTTTGCAAACTCGGTCGCTTTGTCTACCATCAAGTGAGTACATGGCGATTCGAGGCTTATAAAAAGCTATTTGGTTGAAGGGACTCTTTAGTGAACTCAATGAAGACCTTCAAATCAGTACAGTATTTTGTGATAGTCAGAGTGCAATCTTCTTTACGAAAGATCAAATGTTTCATGAGAGAACAAAACACATTTATGTTCGGTATCATTTTGTTCGTGATATTATTGCTCGTGGTGATATTGTTGTGAGCAAAATTAGTACACATGAAAATCTCGCAGATATGATGACTAAGTCACTTCCTATAACCAAGTTTGAGCATTGCTTAGACTTGGTTGGTGTTCATTGTTAAAGTTAAACCCTTAAGGGATTTTATGGAAGAGGTGGAGAACTTGTTAGTTGAGAGTTCGCGATGAAGAACTTGTTCATTGAGAATTCGTGTCAAGGTGAAGATTGTTAGAATTAAATGACCCGAATCCTTATTTAAATAAAATGCAGTGGTAAAATAAAATAAAAGTAAAATCCATATAGAACTACACTTCTTTTATTTTATTTTAGAATAAAGTTTTTTAAACCTTATTAAATTCTATCTATTTGATATTGATTAGAATAAGGCGTTTCAGTCTTACTAGAATATAACTTTACAAGCCTATAAATAGACATAGTCTATTCCTCTTGTAATTAATTCGAATTTGACATAGTGAATTTTCTTATCTTCAGCCCATGGTTTTTTCCTGAAAGGATTTCCACGTAAAAATCTATGTGTTCTTTATTTTATTTTATTTTATTTTCACAATTTCCATTTCCATTTCTTGTTATCTCATGTTAATTCTTTTTGTATTTTATATTCAACTCTTTAATTCTATTATGGGCTAAAAACTTATTGTGGATGTGATTTGCCTAAATGAGTTAAGTTCTCAATATACATCATTCACGTAGATTTGTGTGTTTTTTTTTTGGGGGGGGGGATAATTACCGGAGTGAGCTTAGCTCCATTGATTGGATTGACGCCCTGGTAGTGTTATTCCTAAGTGAAAATTAGAAGATGAATCCATAGATTAGCTAAAATCCGTAAATTTAGAGCCTAACATGACTCGAGAGCACTAGGTGCTAACTCGGATTACCAGTAATCATAAGTAGGCAACGGCTTAAATATTTTTGTTGCCTCATCTTGTTAACCAAAGCATTTCCCTAACCACTAACTTTTTCTCATTTAAGTTCCCTTCAATTTATTCACTTTTATGCATTTATTTTTCTGCTTTTTATAGAATCCATGTAGTTGCCTCTCCCCACTCTATAAAAATTATTTATCATATTTGTAAATAATTAATTTATTAAAATCAGTACTCATTCGATTGATTGTTTAAGTTGGTATTCAAACTCTATTACCCTAACATCTATTATTTCGATTGATTTATACAACTTTTTATTCCTTTTGAGTTCAATACTCGTATACTACTTTGATTTGTGCACTTTTGGATCATCACAATATGTCCTATTTTTAAAATCTAAAAATTCTTATTTATTTTAAGCCACTCCAATTATTGTGATAAAATTTTTTAACATTATTATCAATAAAATAAGTAAAATCACATGAATTGTTCATATTAATTTTTTTAATGAAACAAAAATTTAT
Organism: Gossypium longicalyx; assembly: GCA_025698465.1. Lineage (NCBI taxonomy): Eukaryota > Viridiplantae > Streptophyta > Magnoliopsida > Malvales > Malvaceae > Gossypium > Gossypium longicalyx. The sequence goes on along the minus strand of CM046996.1, from coordinate 42,894,920 downwards.
TTTCAAAAACGTAACTTATTAATAAAATGAGTGTGTATCAAATAAAAAAAAGTAATAATTTATTCTATGAGTTAGCATTTGATATATTGAAAGTGTGTTTTTTTATTTCACAAACAGTCTTAAAAATTTGTAATATTTCTTTTCTTTTAAATATTTATTTTGTTAATATTTTACTATATCTCTATAACACTTGTTAATCCCTTGACATTACTTGTTGAATCTAAAAATTGCACTTAAATATTATTGCTTACTTTATACACTGGTTGCCTATTTCATTACTTTATAGTTAGGTTAGACGTTTTAGTGACAATAAAAAAGGACGAAATGTGGCATGGGATGGCGTATCCGGAGGGCCACGATAAATGTGGCATGGGATGGTGTATCCGGAGGGCCACGATAAATGTGGCTGGCGGTGGTTTATTGATGGACGCTTTTCAGTAGCTGCTGCTCATAGACCATTACCAATGGCGAAATGGATGCCAAAGGATAATGGTAGGTCGGCGGTAGTAAGACACTTCCTCTGGATATTACTAAACGAGAGGTTACTTTCTAATAGCGAAATATGCAGAAAAGGGGTTAGAGACTAATTCGCATGTTGTCCAGGATTGTCCCACGGCTCGGTCAGTATGGACAAGGATAGTTCCACTGAATGACCAAGCGAGATTCTTCATAACTTCAGTCAAGGATTGGGTGTGTGAAAATCTCGCAAACGGTAATATTGGTGGGGTCGAGTGGTACACACCCTTTGGCCTTATTTGCTGGAGGTTATGGACGCAAAGAAATAATGTCTTGTTTAAAAATGCAAATTATAGTGTTCTTGAGATTTTATCTAAATGTTTGATGTTGGCAGGGACTATTGTATCAGGGATCGTTATAGGCCAACCAGAGTGACTAAAATAGTGGCATGGTGCCCAACCCAACGAGGATGGATCAGTGTTGACGGTGCAATCCAAGAGTGATCGAGAAGAGCGTTGGGTGGTGGAGTTTTAAAGGATAACAATGGCACATGGCTGATGGGTTACAGTTAAAGCTTAGAGTATTGTTCGGTAATCCATGCTGAATTATGGGCTGTGATCGACGGTCTTCTGTGTGCTTGGGAATATGACTTAAGGAAAGTTGTAATTGAGATTCATCCAGGATTGCATAAATGGTGGCAGTAGCTTATCTCTGATTTTGTGTTACTCATGAACGTATATGCAATCTTTAGGACTTGAGTCTCTTTTATGAATTTGACATCTAACCGAATTTGACAAGGATACATGAAACATCTTTATGAAAAGAAAAAAGAAATCTTATTTTATGATATATCCATTGCCATTGGTCAACTTGTCCACAAAGTAAGATGTGGAAAAACTTAGTGATTTCAAAGCAACTTGGAAAATGATGAAATTGCAATCACTTTCTACTTTACCACTTTTTCTTTCTATTTTAATAATCGAAAGTCCAACAATATGTCGGCAAAAACTTTATATCACTAGAATTTTTGCACATCTTTTTAATTTTTTAAATTCTACATTTTCACAAATAATATAAAATAATAGTTTAAATATGGTATAAATATTGTATATGTTAGAATTAAGTGACCCAAATTCTTATTTAAATAAAATACGATGGAAAATAAAATAAAAGTAAAATCCATATAAAACTAGACTTCTTTTATTTTATTTTAGAATAAAGTTTTTTAAACCTTATTAAACTTCATCTATTTTATATTGATTAGGATATGGTGTTTCAATCCTACTAGAATATGGCTTTACAAGCCTATAAATAGACATAGTCTATTCCTCTTGTATAGATTCAAATTTTCGACATAGTGCATTTTTTTCTCCTCTGCCCGTGGTTTTTCCCCGATAGGGTTTCCACGTAAAATTTGTGTGTTCTTTATTTTATTTATTTATTTTATTTTTTTCACAAATTGGTATCCGAGCTTCCGGGTTATTCATCTCGATCACGGTAATGGCGTCTTTGAAATATGAAATTCTGCTGTTGGATCGCAACACCAGATTTGCGTTGTGGCAAATTAAGATGCAAGCAGTTCTTGCACAGATGGATCTGGAGGATGCCCTGCTAGGGATAGATAAGATGCCTTCGACATTAACAGATGAAGAGAAGAAGCGTAAGGATCGAAAGGCATTAACACAATTACATCTGCATTTGTCCAACGAAATTTTGCAGGATGTGATGAAAGATAAAACTGCCGCTGCATTATGGAAGAGGCTAGAACAAATATGTATGTCGAAAACTCTAACAAGCAAGTTGCATATGAAGCAGCGTCTTTATGCTCATCGTTTGGAGGAAGGTGCGTCTATACACGAACACTTAAGAGTGTTTAAAGAAATTCTCTCAAACTTGGAGGCCATGGAGGTTCGGTATGATAAGGAAGATCTAGGGTTGATTCTACTTTGTTCGTTGCTCCGTCTTATTCAACCTTTAGAGACACGATTTTATATAGCCGCGAGTCTCTCGGTTGATGAGGTTTATGATTCTTTAACCTCGTATGATAAGATGAAGCATCTTGTGGTTAAACCCGACTCTCGGGGAGAGGGTCTCATTGTTCGTGGGAGACAAGATCGGAATGTCGATGATGATCGTGGTAGGACACGAGAGCAGAATCCTCGTGGTAAATCTAAGGGTATATCGAAGTCTTCAAACAGAGGTAAAACTTGTAACTTCTGCAAGAAGAAAGGGCACATTAAACTCGAGTGCTATAAGCTACAAAATAAGATTAAAAGGGAGGCTGCGAATCAAAAGGAAAACAACTAGAAAATTTTGGTGAAGGTGATGTTGTAGAAGACTACGGCGATGGTGAACTTCTAGTCGCTCATCAATGATTCTAAAGTAGGCGAGAGTGGATACTTGATTCAGCTGCACCTTCACATGAGTCCCAATCGGGATTGGTTTACAACTTACTAAACGATTATGTCGAAGGTGTTGTTTTGATGGGAAATAATGCTTCGTGTAAAATTGCAGGTGTTGGAACAATTAAAGTTAAGATGTTTGATGGAGTTGTCAGAACACTTAGTGATGTACGGCATGTTCTAGAATTGAAAAGAAATTTAATTTCGTTGAGTACTCTTGATTCAAAAGGGTACAGATACACAGCTGAAAGTGGTGTTTTAAAGATTTCCAAAGGGTCCCTTGTTGTGATGAAAGGACAGAGAAAGATTGCCAAGTTATATGTTTTGCAAGGTTCTACTGTTACTGGTGATGCAGCTGTCGCTTCCTCTTCCTTGTCAGAAGATGATATTACTAAAATTTGGCATATGTGCCTAGGGCATATGAGTGAGAATGGCATGACAGAATTGAGCAAAAGAGGACTTCTTCATGGGCAAGGAATTTGCAAACTGAATTTCTGTGAGCACTGTGTTTTTGGGAAGCAAAAGAGAGTTCGATTCACTAGAGGAATCCATAACACGAAGGGAACATTGGAGTATATTCATTCGATCTGTGGGGCCATCTAGAGTGCCTTCCAGAGGTGGAGCTAATTATATGCTAACCTTTATTGATGATTTTTCCGAGAAAAGTTTGGGCGTTCTTCTTTCCAAGCGAGAAAAAGTGATGTGTTTTTCGCATTTAAGTCTTGGAAAATTATGATTGAAAAACAGACGGGAAAACAGATAAAATGCCTCCGCACAGACAATGGCTTAGAGTTTTGTTCTGATAAGTTTAATAGATTGTGCAAGTCAGAAGGAATCATGAGACACTTGACAGTTCGTCATACTCCACAACAAAACGGCATTGCAGAACGAATGAACAGAACGATCATGGAGAAGGTTCGATGTATATTGTCAAATGCCAACTTACCAAAGTCATTTTGGGCAGAAGCAGCGTCTACTGCATGTTTTTTGATCAACCGATCTCCATCCGTTGCCATTGAGAAAAAGACTCCACAAGAGGTATGGTCCAGTAATCCCGCTAATTATTCTCGATTTAAAGATCTTTGGGTGTCCTGCATATGCTCATGTTGATAATGGAAAATTGGAACCGAGATCCATTAAATGTGTTTTTCTTGGTTATAAAGCTGGTGTAAAAGGGTATAAGTTATGGTGTCCTAAAAATAGAAAAGTTGTGATTAGTAGAGATGTTGTTTTTGATGAAACTGCTATGCTACCTAACTTATCTCTTAAAGACTCTTCCAATAAAGAAAATCAAAAACAGGTAGAGCATCAGTTAATCAGAGTCAACTCCTCAAGCCAGTACAAAAATTGAGAATAGAGTTGCTTCTTCACCACAATACTCTATCGCCAAAAACAGAACTAGAAGAGAAATTAAACCTCCAAAGAAGTATGCCGAGGCTGATCTAGTTGCTTATACTTTAAATGTGGCTGAAGATATAGATGCGACTCAAGAGCCATCTAATTATTCTGAGGCGGTTAGCTGTGAAGGCTCAGAAAAGTGGATGTTTGCTATGCAAGAAGAGATGGAATCACTCCACAAAAACAGAACATGGGACCTTGTGAAACTTCCTAAAGGTAAAAAGGTTGTTCGTTGTAAATGGGTGTTTAAAAAGAAAGAAGGGACTCAGGAGTTGAAGAACCCAGATATAAAGCAAGGCTTATTGCAAAGGGTTACTGATCAAATTCCAGGAGTGGACTTCTGAGATGTGTTCTCCCGGTTGTTAAGCATAGTTCGATTCGAGCTTTGCTTGGTGTTGTGGCCATGCATGATTTGGAGCTTGAGCGATTAGATGTAAAAGCGCATTTTTGCATGGAGAACTTGATGAGGATATTTATGCAACAACTTGAGAAGGTTTCTGATTTTAGAGAAAAAGAGGACTATGTTTGCTTTGTGAAAAAGTCCCTTTACGGTTTGAAACTTGATCACCAAGACATCGGTACAAGAGGTTTGATTCCTTTATGACTTCTCATGATTTCAAAAGAAGTAGTTTTGTGATTGTGTTTACTTTAAGAAAAAGCAGTGATGGTTCTTTTTGTGTATCTACTTCTTTATGTTGATGACATGTTAATAGCAGCAAAAGATAAAGAAGAGATAAGAAAGGTCAAAGCCCAACTAAGTAAAGAATTTGAGATGAAAGATTTAGGACTAGCAAAGAAGATACTTGGTATGGAGATTCTCAGAGATAGAAAATCAAGTAAATTGTACCTAAGTCAGAAGGGGTACATTGAGAAAATTCTTTGCAAGTTCAATATGCAGAGTGCTAAGCCTGTTAGTACTCCTTTAGCAGCCCATTTCAGACTTTCATCAGTTTTGTCTCCACAATCAGATGATGAGATTGAGTACATGTCACATGTTCCATACTCTAGTGTAGTGGGATCTCTCATGTATGCTATGGTTTGTCCACGTCCAGATTTATCATATGCAGTCAGTGCAGTTAGCAGATACATGGCAAATCCCGGTAAAGAACATTGGAAAGCAGTTCAGTGGATTTTAAGATACTTATAGGCACTACTGATGTTTGCTTACAGTTTGGAAGAACTAAAGATGGAGTCATAGGGTATATTGATGCTGATTTTGCTGGAGACCTTGATAGAAGAAGATCTCTCACAGTTACGTCTTTACAATCGGAGGTTGTGCAATTAGTTGGAAAGCCACTTTGCAAACTACGATCGCTTTGTCTACCATCGTAGCTGAGTACATGGCGATTCGAGGCTTGTAAAGAAGCTATTTGGTTGAAGGGACTATTTAGTGAACTCAATGAAGACCTTCAAATCAACTGATATTTTGTGACAATGAGTGCTATATTTCTTACAAGAGATCAAATGTTTCATGAGAGAACAAAACACATTAATGTTGGTATCATTTTGTTCGTGATATTATTGCTCGTGGTGATATTGTTGTGAGCAAAATTAGTACTCATGAAAATCCTGCAGATATGATGACTAAGTCACTTCCTATAACCAAGTTTGAGCATTGCTTAGACTTGGTTGGTGTTCATTGTTGAAGTTAAACCCTTAAGGGGTTTTATGGAAGAGGTGGAGAACTTGTTTATTGAAAGTTCGCGATGAAGAACTTGTTCATTGAGAATTTGTGTCAAGGTGAAGATTGTTAGAATTAAGTGACCCAAATTCTTATTTAAATAAAATACGATGGAAAATAAAATAAAAGTAAAATCCACATAAAACTAGACTTCTTTTATTTTATTTTAGAATAAGGTTTTTTAAACCTTATTAAACTTAATCTATTTTATATTGATTAGGATAGGGTGTTTTAATCCTACTAGAATATGGCTTTACAAGCCTATAAATAGACATAGTCTATTCCTCTTGTATAGATTCAAATTTTCGACATAGTGCATTTTCTTCTCCTCTGCCCGTGGTTTTTTCCCGATAGGGTTTCTACATAAAATTTGTGTGTTCTTTATTTTATTTATTTATTTTATTTTTTTTCACAGTATATTATTCAACTTATCGATTAGTTGAATCAATAATTCTTTTTACTAAATAATTCTTTTTACTAAATCTTCATAATATCCTTATTCATTTTAAGCTCTTCAACATTTTCTTTTATTAAATTTAAGTTGCTTGTTGTGTAATGTCCTATATTCAGCCACACACTGCAACTGTTTGATCATTCTCTCATCGAATTTATTTTTCTAATCCTTAGTGAATTATTTCCTACCATGATTTCAATGTAAAAAATTAGAGAATAAATTATTTTAAAACAAATGATGAAAGATAGAATTAAAAGATTAAAGTAAAAATAAGAAAAAAATAAAAATAAGAAAATAATGTTAAAAAATCTTAAATTGTAAGTGATTTGATTTATAATTCTTTATTATATTTAATCATCTATGTAGCAATCCTATTTATAAGCCTTCATACATGCATAAAATGGAAGGAAGGAATTTAGATTTTGAATACTAACTTTTTGTCTTAATTGTTGTGGTTTTATTTTACATAATTTTTACCTTAATTTTCATAATCATTATTAAGGATTTTTCTATTACTTTTTTACATTGACATTAAAAATAGATCTATTTAACCTAGATTCTAAAAAAAAAAAAAAAGAGTTTCTCAAGAAAATGATAAGATCTCTGATTCCCTATCGACTGTTGACCGGGAAACGAAAAAAGTTTGGTTTAAAGAGGGTAAAGGTGATGATGGAGATGTTCTCATTGATATGGTCGTGGATCTAAATCCGCAACCAAAAGTTTCCTGGAAACAAATACTGTTGGGGAAAGGGAATCCAAGCAAAGAGGAATGATATGCTAAAGTTGATAGCGTTGAATATTTGGAATTCTTAGAAAGCGATATTAAGAAATCTATGGTTAATGGTGTCACATCCCAGAAATCGGGTTAGTAGAAATTTGGTTAGTGAAATGAGAGTGGTCACAACCGAATTTTTATTTAGATAATTTTTTCTCATTTAATAATAAATAAATATAAATTATAGTGATTGAGTAATGGTGGAGTTGTCTTTGATGATTTGTGTTCGAAACCCTTTGCTCTTATTAATTTCTAATTAGTGCAAATTTGTTTCAAACCCTTAGCAAATGTCATCCCCCATATTTTTATTTTTATTTGCGCAAGTTTGAGAATAAGGAAGTGAGTAATTTAGTGGTTTATTAACCCTTTAGCTATCCTAGTGGTTCAAGGTTCAAGTCATAATGTTCATATTTTTCTACTTAATTTTTTTTTTACAAATTTTCCATGTAATTTAAGTGCTTGTCATCCACCCCCTTGTTGCCATATGTGGAGGATTCCTTTCCTCCTTTAGCAAGTCAAACTTACTTTATGTTGTGAGACATATCCCCTTTTTCACTCCTTGTTTCACTCCCTTGCCAAAACCTCCTCTCTTGCCATAAGATTGTGATACAATAAACTTGGTTTGTAACAACCCATTTTTAGTCAAATCAGAACAGTAATTATTTTATTATTATTTTAAGGTCTACAACATGATAGTATGAATGTGTGAAAATTTCGTTAAGAAATTTTATCGTTTGAATGCTTAATTTGATAAAAAGGACTAAATCACGTAAAGTGTAAAAGTGGAGTTTTATTAGCTAAATGTGTCTAATAACTATGGAGTCTTAAATTAGAGGTCCTTATGTGGTAATTAGCCCATTATTAATATGAGTGGAAAAATATGGGCATTAATTAGGTGATTTTAATGTTTTAATTAAAGGTTATTATTGTAAATTGATAAATAAAGACTAAATAAGTATAATAAAACCATTTTTTTAGTCCATCTTCTTCACCTAACCGATTTTAAGCTAAGAAAAACCACCATGGATGCATGCTAAGTTCGGTCAAGCTTCTATTGCCCATTTAGGTACGATTTTTGTCCGGTTTTAATGATTTCTATGTTTTTGAGATCGTTGCAGCTTAATCTAGCTAGCCTAGGGACTAATTTGCAAAATTGTTAAAGGTTTAGGGTTTTTCCATTGATGAATCTATGTGTATTTTGATGTTTGAGGATAGAAAAATGTATGCTTGTTGTTAGATAAACAACTTTTGTAAAGTGATTTTTGACAAAATTATCATTTAGGGTTTTAATTAAAAAATGTTAAAATTTTGTGGTTAAATTGTGAAATAAATGAAAAATATGGGCTGCTAGGGACTTAATTAAAATTCGGCTAGCATGGCTATAGGTTGAATTGCATGAATTTGTATTTTTAAGAGATAAGGACTAAATCGTAAAAATGTTAAAATATTAGGGGCAAAAGTGTAAAGATGTCTTAATGTGCATTTTGAGCTAAGTTGAATAGAATGATAATTAAATAATTTAATTTAGGTTACATATAGATTAAGAAAAGCAAAGTTTGGATTTAGATCGGGGGAAAATAAGGTTTTGGACTAGTCAATCCGTTCCATTGTTTTAGCGGTCGAGGTAAGTTCGTATGGTAATAAGCATTGTTATATTTATGTTTTAAATGATTTAATATTGCATAAATTGTGAATGCGACCTTGCGGATATGTTCGACGATGATTCGAATACGAGAAATCTTGGTTGAACCTTAGGAATAGATTAGGATACGAATGACATGTCATTAGGGGTTATGTGATCGGGTGCTAGTCTGTACGTCCTACCGATGGCTGAGTTATCCAACATATGTTGTTGATTCTCGTCAGCTTGTGTGAGCAGCACCGTGTAGCTCTGTCATGACCGTCAGCTTGTGTAAGCAGACCCGTTGATAGCTCGAGAGTGAGCATTATATGTGATATGAGATTGAGATAGCTTCAGCTATATATGTGGCACTTAGGGTGGAATTTTCCTAGGTACCCGATAGTATTCTGAATGGTTCAATAGGTATACGTAAGATATGAATGAGTATGAGATTGATACGAGCTTGTACAGGTATGTACGTGAACTATACAATCATCGAATCGAAGAAGTTGATGGAAATTGTGTTAATCTTTGGATTGAATTCATGTGTTAAGTTATAATTCAAATTTGAATTGCATTATATGATGTTTATGTTATTGAATTGTTGGTTGGTAAGTTTTACTTACTTAGTGTATGAGCTTACTAAGCTTTATAGCTTACTCTATTTATTTTCCTATGTTTTATAGTGAAAATCGGAGCTAGCTTAGATTTAGAGTTGTAACGCCCTGATTTTTGGGATTTTCCGGGTTTCTGTGATTTTAGGTAAATTTTGAAATTTTGGTATTCTGAATATTGGAATTGCGTTTAAATGTGTTAGTGGGCCTTTAGAAGGCCCAAGCCTAAGTTAAACACGGTAAAATATCAAGGTTGGATTTTAAGTGAATAGGAGACTTGGTTAAGTGGGTTTTTAAGAAGAACTTCGTAAATTATGACACAAATAAGACCTTGGTAAAGTGGCAAGGTGGCGCCACTAAGTTCCTAAAAAAATGGCGCCTGGGAAGGAATTAATAGTCCAGGGTTCAAGTTGCAAGGTAGGCATACTGTTACTTTTTAATTTTAGGCATGTGTCAGGCATGTGATCACTTGAGTGAATTTCAGCAAGGGCCTTAAGGAGGTTGGGCCGATTGTTTTAGTGGATATTAGGGTTAGGTTCTTTTCTTTTTCTGTCTTGGAGAATTAGGGTTAGCCACCTGAAAGTTTTCACTGTCATTCATCTTTTCTGAGTTCTCACAAAAGCCGAAAACGCAAATTCCTTCTCCTTGGTGCCGAGTTCTTCTTCCTCTCTTTTTCCTCTATTTTCTTTCTTCCTTTTTTCTTTTTCTTCTAGCCGAAACCTTCTGATCACCTTACTCACCTCCTCTATTGATCCTAACCTCCACAAAACCTTCATAGTCGATCGCCATAAAAGCCGAAATCCCGAAAACTCACTTCTTGTGCCGATTTCTCCAAGCCAAAATCCTTCAGTTATTTTTGTTCCTTTTGATTAAATTTCATCTTCTCTAAACCCTTAGTATCGCATCAAGCAACATTACTTCAAAGTTATAGCCTCAAATCGTCATCTTCTTCATCACTTAAAAAGCTGAAGTACCATAGATTTAGGGACTTATAGCCAAAACTTTAGATCTCCTGGATTCGAGTTCTACTATCATTTAGAGGATAGATCTACATTAGATCTGCGTAGCAATCAAAGAGGAATAGGTGGTAAGTGCACATCACCTCAGATCTAGTCTTATTTTACAATTTAGAAAAAGCCGAAGTCCCTAAAATCTAGGGAGGCTGTCGATTTGGGCATAGGGCTTTAAGGGTCTTTATCCGACGATTTCTTTTGGTGTTTAGTGTCTTTTAGAGGTTGGATCAAAGGCTTGGATCTTTGGAACAACTAGACTTAGATCTAGTCATCGGTTTTCGGCAAAAAGGTAAGATTCTAAAGGCTTTAGGGGCATGGTTCGAATATGGTAGGTGAATATTAGGATTGGTTATTGTGGTTTGCAATCTAAGAATTGTGGTAATCAATTGTAGAACATCATAAGGGGTCTCAGTGGCAGTCGTCGCGAAACAGGTGTGTATCAAACACCCTCTTATAGTTTAATTCGGCAAAAGCCGAAATGCCGAAATTTCAGCATTTTGTGGGCTTGTGAGTGTGCGAGTGCTCACAAGACGTTTAGAAATCATTTGATCTGAAATCGCAAAGTGGTAAGTTAGTCGTATGTGAAATTTTGTGCACTTCGGTAATTGGGCCTCGATAGGCTAAAACTAGGCCCAATGGGCTTACGGGTCCATACAGGTAAGATAATAATAAAAAAAGGCAATAAGTATGTTTTGTTAGACCGTAGAATCAAAACTACTTAAACCGGTAAACTGATCATAAAACTTGAATTAAATGGGCTTAAATTGCTAGTGGACACTGTAGGGCCCATTAGGGGTTTTAGGGCCCAATGGCTAAAATTGTGAAATTGAGATAAATAAATTACTGCGATGACAAATGGGCTTGTAAGGACCGTATTATTCATGAGAACCCTTAAAACTGATAAAATTACTGAAATACCTTTATAGGTGGAAAATTTACAGATTTACCCCTAGGAGTAAATTTACTGATATACCCCTAGGGTTAAGGTTGACCTGAATGCATGTTTGATCATTACTATTTCTTTGCATGCCATGTTATTATTATCGATGCATGGGATGGGTTATTGATGGAGGAAGTACGAAAGTGGCTTGTCCACGTCTTTGGAGGCTTTGCCTCAACTTATCGATATCCGAGCAAGCAATGCCGCAATCGTGGAGTGAGTGTGGTGGGTGGGTTGAGCTATTCCCACATGAAGTGTAGGGCTGGTACGGGTGGAGTGTAGCGGTTGGTTATAGGTGGGTTGGGCTTGCATACATGAATATGTCCTGCTCGTTTCTAGAATGGGCCTATGGGCCATATTGTTATCGAAAAAGGGCTAAGGCCCGCCATCAGATTTTGAAAAGGGCTTCGCCCAAGACTACTCCTTGTTATCGGAATAGGGCTTAGGCCCAATGGGCTTGAGCTGACTTGCGCTTTGGATGGGTTTTCCATGCACACTGAGTTTTCCAAACTCACCCCCTTTTCTCTTCCATCCTTGCAGGTGAGCCCTAGTTGGTGGACTTGGAGCTGGGCGGGATTTAGAGTGGACACGAAGATTAAATTCCTGGTTTTTAAATAAGTTTCAATTAGCTTCCTTTTAAATTTCACATTTATTTTTGATTATTTCTATTTTGGTTAAAGTTGTAATAAGGCCGCTCTATTATTTTTATTTTGGGTTTTTAAATTACTTAAATCATTTTCAACTCGGGATTCACATCACTTAAATTGATTCCTTAACATTTATTAGCTCTAGGGCGCGTTTTATAAAAGTTACTTATTTTTAAAATATCACGATAACCGAGCAAAGCTTCCGCAACGTAAATGTTTTCAAGGGAAATAAATATTTTAAATAGACTTGAACTTAATTTGTTGTTCGTGGACAAGTAATAAGCTTAAAGTGTGGCAATAGATGTGTGCATGTCTAGGATTGGATCATAGAAGAGCTAGGTATTTAAGCAGTCTAATTGATTCACCTCCTCTTTTCTTGAATCCTACCTGGTGCGTAGTATCCATTTGCTTTAAGCCATAACAAAGAAGGTTTGATTTTTTTTTCGATACTTAAACTATTTTTAAAATAACATGTTCCTGCCACTACAAAGGTTTACAAGTTTAAACGGTAAAAGTTTCTAAACATCAAGAAGGGTTTTCAATGAAAACATGGTTTTCGAAAAACACTTCAATGTGACACACCAGACTTGGCCATAATGTCTAGGCCGAGTTTGGGGTGTTACAGGAGTCGTCGGAGATTGTATCACACTATCGAGCATCTACTTTGGTACTTTTGAATCTATGTTTTTGGGATATATGGCATGTATAGTAGTTATGGTCATTATGGTATATGTTAGTAATGGTTTTAGCCATTTGAGTTGGCTTGTAATGGATGAATGGTTTGTAATGTGTACAGCCATGTGAATTGGCTTATTTTGGTATGTTTTATAAAGTTGTATATATGTGTAAATGGCCTTTGTTATGCATATGGTAAATGCTACATAAATGCTTATGATGAAAGGTAGTTTGTAAATTGGTAATTTGAGTATTATATGTTTAATAAATTGAGATTGGTATGTAGGTGATTTTAGGTAAGATGATGCTTAAATGAATATGGTCTTATTGATGATTTGAGATTATGAGTTTTGGTATGAAATTGAATGACACATTGTGGTAGTTGTGTACTTTGCATTGTTTGTAGTAGCCCGTTTTTAGTCAAATCAGAACAGTGGTTTCAAAACCATAAATCTGAGGTCAAAATATTTATTTTATTATTATTTTAATGTTTACAGCATGAATATATGATTGTGTGAAAGTTTCGTTAAGAAATTTAATCATTTGGTTAGTCAATTCGATAAAAAGGACTAAATCGCGTAAATGCAAAAGTGTTGTTATATTAGATAAAAGTATTTAATGGCTATGGAATTAAATTGTTAAAGTCCTTAAGTGGTAATTATACCATTATTAAAATAAGTGGACGATTATGGACAACCATTAAGTGATTTTTTATTGTTCAATGTTAAGGTTAATTTGGTAATTGTTAAATACATGTTAATTAACTAAAACAAAACATGAAATTTAGGCATTCATCATCTTCATAGCCGAATGTTAGGGCAAAGAAAGCCATGAAAATAGTTTGAAGATTTGACCAACTATCTTTGGTACAAGTAAGTCCAATTTTTATTCCGTTTGTAATGATTTCTATGTTTCTGTGATCGTTACAACTAGTACTAGCTAGCCTAGGACTATCTTGCAAAAATGTTAAAGATTTTGAATGATTCCATTGATGAATACATGTGTGTTTTGAAGTTTCTTGATAGATTATGCATGCTTATTGATAGATATACAAGTTTTGTTAAGTGATTTTTAGTGAAATTGCAAAATAGGGATTACATTGAGAAATGTTAAAAATTTGTGGATAAACTATGAAATACCTGAAAAATATGGGCTACTAGGGGTATAATGGTAATTTGACTAGCATGGGTTAGTCTTGAATTTCATGAATTTTTGATTTTGTGTAATAAGGACTAAATTGTAAAAATGTGAAAGTTTAGGTGCTAATGTGTAAAATAGCTCAAATGCATATTTTGGATTGAGTTGAATAATTAGAAGAATAAATAAGCTGATTTTGATTACTTATAGATCAAGAAAAGAGGAATTCTGACTTAGACCCAGAAAAAAGTAAAGTAATTGAATAGTCGGTCCGTTTCGTCATTTCTGTACATGAGGTAAGTTTGTATAATTGAACTTAAATGTGCATTTATTTAAATGATGGATGTATTGTGATTGTATATATTTATCTTATTGGTAAAGTTTTGAAGATTTCGAATTAAATGCACTATTCAAGTAAGGCGAGTTGCCAAATAAGACCATAGCTGGGCTATGGTAATCGAATAAAAAAACCATAATCGGGTTATGGCACGTGAATGTAAGACCGCGGCAGGGCCATGGCAATGTATGTGTAAGACCATAGTTGGACTATGGCATCGAAAAATTGATGTACTCGTACCGTAAGCATTTATCAACTCAGAGTGATTTGATAAGTGAATTGGTGAGAAATAGATATGTATCGGTACAGGTATGTACGAGAAGTTATTCAAATAATGAGCTAACGAAAGTTGAGAACTTTATGTTAACTTAGTGTGTAATAGCCCGATTTAGACCCTAGTCGAAATGGTGGTTTTGGGACCACGAATCTGAGTTAGAAAAATATTTTAAAATTATTTTCTGTATTTATTATGTGTGAATTTATATTTGTGAAATTTTCATGATTTAATTTTGTCGTTTGAGTGCCCGATTAAATAAAATGACTTAATAGCGTAAAATAAAAATTTGATGGTTAATTGTAAAAAGGGCCAAATTGTTGTTTTTCTTTTAATATGGAGGTTTTATGTTGCAATTATGCCATTGACCAAATGAATGGACGTCATTAGGCATATATTATATAATTTCCATATTATTTTATTAAGGTTAAAAATGTAAATTAAACATTAAGTAATATATGTTATATTATAACATAAAAATTAGAAAGCCATTTAGTGTTTTATATCATGTTCTTGCTGAAACAAAAGAAACGAAAATAGGTTTTGAAGCTTTCAAATATTCGGCCACCTTCCAAGCTTGATTCAAGGTTTGTTTTTACTCAGTTTTCGATAATTTTTACGTTTTTGAGATCGTTGCTTCAAGTACTAGTAAACCCATGCTTGAATTTTTTATTTTGGTGAATATTTTGAGTTATGCCATAGTTGAAGGCTTGTGATTTTTGTTGTTTGATAATGAAATATGAAAGATATGTTTTGGATTAACATGTTTTGTATTGGAGTTTTTGATGATTTTGAGTAATTAGGACTAAATTGTAAAAATAATAATTTGAGGGACTAAAATGTGAAATAAATGAAATATATGGACTTGTATGAATAATAGGAACATTCGGCCTAACATGGGTATGTTGAGATTTTGCATATTTTGTGTTTTGTGCAATAGGGACTAAATTGTAAAAAGTGTAACATATCAGGGGTAAAATGGTAATTTGCCCATTTATGTGTTTTTGGACTAAATTGAATGAAAGTGTTTGAATGAGTTTAATTTAAATATGCTTAGATCAAGAATTAAAGGTATCGAATTTGGATCGAGGGAAAAACAAAAATTGTCGACTAGCCGTCCCGTTCCGTTTTATATCGTCCGAGGTAAGTTTATAAGCAAATAGATGTGGTTAAATTTCAATATATGTGATCAATATATATAGTTATAATGATTAGAAGTAAATTATGAATCGGCATTGAGTAATGAAAATGATTTATGTATAATGATAAAGTAATGAGTATGTTTAGTAATTAAAGTGATGACATGAGCTATATATGTTAGAATGTTGATTATTTGTATATTAATTGTAAGTCAATATTCAACTAAATGATGTATATGTAGGTGATATTAAAGTGTGAATCACGATGAATATATATATTCTCATATATGACAATGTCGTGACCTTGGAAGTGAATGATTACTTTGTTAATGAACATATGTATATTTTGGCCAATTTAAAGTTGATACCTAGAAGGATATGTGACTCCGATATATATGTGCGAGTAAGACTACGTTCATTACGTTGGCATCGATATGTGACTCCGATATATGTGTGCGAGTAAGACCACGTTTTATACATTGGCATCGATATGTGACTCCGATATATGTGTGTGAGTAAGACCACGTTTTATACGTTGGCATCGATATGCGATTCCGATATGTGTTTACGAGTAAGACCCTGTCTAGGATAGTGGCATCGATATGCGATTACATGTAAGACCATGTTTGGAACTTTGGCATTGTACGGTATATGTGATTATCCGAGTATCCTATCCAATTCTGAATGGTTCAACGGGCAAAGATAAGTTGGGTACGAATGTATAAATCGAGCTAAGCGACCAAGTATGTGATAGTTGGTTACCTATTTGAAAATGAGGTAAGTTGACTAATTGAGATGTCGTAAAAATATATGTATGATGTTAGTTCGAATTTATGAGTAATTGTGAAGTATATTCGGTTATAAGTTAAGTGTAATTATGTGGTATAAAGGTTCGATACATGAGTATATGTAAACAAATGTTTAAAGGATCGGCTTTATGAATTGATAATATGGTTTTAATAGTGTATGGTACTTTGGTATAGACATATGTATATTCGGCTACATGAAAAGTATAAGAATGGGATATTAAAGTTTGTTTCAAGAACATATGCTTATGAATGTGTATATACATATTCGATTATATAATGGTACTATGGTTTTGAAATTGAATGTTACCATGATAATAGATATAGTACATTTGTCCAAAGGTTATGTATAGAGATATCATATTTGTGACCTAAGTGCAAACTTATACAAATGGTTATGTACGACCTTAATGATATAAAATAGGAATAATTATGAAATGATCCATGAATATTTGTGTAGGGGTTTATGTATAATCGGTTAAATAATGATATTATGGTTTTGGGTTTGAATGATATTTTGATGTTAGTTGTATGTATATTTGGAAAAATGAAAGTATATGTATTATATGAAAATATAAGTTTGAAATTAAATGTGGTTATGATAGTATGAGTTAGTTTGGTAATTGAACTGATACTGTTATTGAGTTATTTATTTGCTTATGGCTTACTAAGCTTTTTTAAGCTTACTCTGTGTATTTTTCTTATGTTTATAGAGTTTCGAAGACTTGCTCAGGTTGGAAGTCGTAGGAGATCTCATCACACTATCCAGTTTTCGGTTTGGTAAATAAATGTTTGAGATTTAGTAAAGTGGCATGTATAGGCTAGTTTCGATTGGGTTTGTTTTGATTTGTATTTTGATAGCCATGTGAAAATGGCTTAACTTTTATGCTTGGGTTCAATTTTGGTTTAATTATGGTTAAAGTCTATTTTACTTAATATGCCATGTGCTATGGATAATTATAACTTGTGTTATGCGAATGTATATTGAGGTTGGTTGATGGATTCGGGTGAGGTATGAATGAATCGGCTATGTTATATATGTTTAGTCTTGGTATGAACTTATATTGAGAGTATATTCAAATATGTGATGTTTGTGAAATTTGTTATGTGTTTCGATTATATGGTGTTTAATGGTTGTTAATTGAGCTGAGGTAAATCCTGAATTTGCTAGGTAAAATCAAGACATATACATGGTATAAATTCGGTGTTCACTTATGGACTATGTTAATGATATGTAAGATACTTGATTTATTTGTTATGGTAAGGTAGACATATTGAGACTTAAATTTATATAAGAAGAATAAATTAATGATAAAGGTTATGAGTGCATTGGTATTCGGTTATGATATGTTAGTTTGCTCTATGTGTGTCTTTACATGTATAAATATATGCGCTTACATTATGGTTGGTATGTATTTGTGCATGGCTATATAGATTCGTTAGCTATTTGTAAGTTTATGAATATGTATAAATGAATTGTGTTAGTTGATTAAATAAAGAATGAATGGGTTTTAATTATAACAGAACGATTGTTTTCAATTTGTGTTAATATGCAAAACATGTGAGTTTCTTATAGACTAATATATTAATGTCGCATAAATGAATGGAAAGGTTAATAATGAAATTTATTTCAATTGATGTTTAATTTTGTACATGAGCATTACTTACGTAAAATAGGTCAGATATTCAATCAATGAAATTATTGATTTGTTATATGTTCTGTATAAGTATAACTTGTTTTGGTATGTGTTAGATTATGTTTTAATTAGGCCAGGTTGTGAATGATATGATCATAAGATGTAATATTTGATTAAGTTATGAGCATTGACGTGATTAAAACCTCGAATTGTAATATGTGATGCATATTTGTATGAACTGTATTATGATCAATAATGCCTCATTACCCTAATCCGGCGACGGATACGGGTTAAGGGTATTACATAGTGATTGATGATTTAATTCAATTTATGTCATCTATTTAGAAATGTTAATGAGTGATGAGATTGTTTCAATTTTTTACATATGAAATTACTAAGCTTTATAGCTTACTTTGTTTATTTTTCCATATTTTGTAGTATTCCAAAGCTAGCTCGGATTCGGGGATCATCAGGGACTTCATCGCACTATCAGACATCTATTTTGGTACTTTTGGAGTTGTGTATATATGGTATATGACATGTATAGGCTTGAGTCATTTTGGTATGTTTGATGAAAATGTATTTTGGCCATTAAAGTTAGCTTATAAAAGTTATATAGTTTGTTATAAATATTACCATGTGATATGGTTGATGTTAAATTATGATACTCAAATGTTTATTATGGTATGATGTATTTATTTGGTTGAGATATGTTTGTTGTGGATTGATTTTGGATGATGAATTAGATGAATTATGGTACACGATATATATAGGTGAGTTATGTCTAGTAAAGCAAGTTGAGTTTATAGGTATTTGAATAGGTAAATGGCATTGAATTGAGTATTGAAATGGTTGAAGTAGATATAGTATGATTTCTATATTGGTTGATGACTTTTGGCTGCATATTTGTGTCTTGAAATAGTACCATTTGAGTTATGTAGGTACATGAAATTTTAGGTGGCAAATTGACTTGGCAAATAGCCTATTTTTGTCCACATCGGCAGGGACATGAGCGTGTGTCTCAGCCATGTGTGAGACACAGTCATGTTACAAGGTCGTGTGTTCCCTGGTGTTGAATTTGAAACCAAGTCATTATGCTCCACATAGCCTCACACACAGACGTGTGACTTGGCCGTGCGGTATAAGTCAGTATACCCTACAGGATTAGCACGGCCTAGCCCACGGCTTGGTACACGAGCGTGTATGGCCATTTTTAGGGCCCACGGGCTGAGCACTGGAACGACAAAAATGTGCAAGTGTACACAATAGCAACAAGTAATAAAGTGACAAGTAAATGTCGAGTTATTTTACCCACAAGGACTGTGAAAAGAATTATTTATGAATGCAATTTAAAACACTTTAGTGAAGAAAAATATTTTGTTTGAAGAGGGTCATTAAAAACTTAAGATTTTAAACTAAGTAAACTAAATAAATAAATCTCAAATGCACGATTTCAAAATATGATTTTAATCAAGATGACATAATTGTGTTAGATCAATTACATTTCTTAACTTAGAATTATTAAACTCATGTTTATATTTTTACAAATAAATTCACGGCAACTCGGTAATTTGCTAACTTATGAACATACTCACCTACCAAAATCCATTCATCTCTTGACTATATCCCTATGTCAATTCAACCGATTAAACAAATCTTTAATAGGAAAATATGTTATTGCACATACATACTTATTAAATCAAAATAATCTCTTGTACATATCCTTATGTCAATTCAAACGATTAATTAAATCTAATAAGCACATAAAAGACTAAGTGAGGTAATAAAGTATCCCTACCTTGAAACAGTTTAATCACAATAATCTTGCAAGTTATGCAAGGCAAATGTATTGTCAGATACCATTGCTAATTTAACCCTCAGCTACCTTAGATGATTAAAGATGCATTGATTAAGTACTGTGTCCATTAATTACAATTTCAATCCATTTAAATAATTAATTCATTAGCTACCTCACAATCGTAATACAAGAATAACTTAGTCATGATTTTACTTAATCAATCATCTTAACGAGGCCTATAACAACATAAACACAATTTTAACAATTTTAGCAAATGAAATGAAATCAACCTAACACGAATTAAATTTAAGCTAAATTGATTAAATTAAACATTCCGACAACATAAATATCCATAGATATGTTCATCATAGCAACAACAAAAATTAAAGAGATAGGGAACAAGAATCAAATCCGGTGTTTTTCTGTGGCTTGACATTTTGCTCTGTTCTTCCTTCTCCATTGTTCTCAACAACCAAGGCTGCTATGAACACTTAATTACTGCTCCAAATGGCTGATGAATGCCCCTTTTCCAAGAGGAGAAATTGGCAAGAGAGTAAGGGAATTTGGAATGGAAAAGAAGAGAGAAAGTAGAGAGAAGAGAGAAAAGATGTGAATACTTGAGATGTGTTTCAAATGACCAGCCTAAGGGGGGTTTTATAGCTGAAGAGGGATGCTAAAAATAACTAAAATTATTAGCGAAAGAGCCCTTCCTTGGCTGGCCACACATGTGGCAAGGTTGATTGTTTCAACTTTGCTAATTTAGGCTTGGGGCAAATTTATAAAGCCACCAATTGTGGAGGGGTTTGTTTGCAACTTGAACAAGTCTTTAAGGGCCTTTTTGCAAGCTAAATAATCAGCCAATAAGATGATTTGGGTCAGCATATGGACTGTTTTGGGCTGTCCACTTCTTGGTCGGTTCGGTTCACTCGGTTGCTCAACTGAACCACTTTTTCATAATTAATTATTAATAATTTATTTAATCCAAATTAAATTGGATATAAATTAAAATTAATTATACCATGAATTAATACACAATTTGGACCGTCTTTAGCTGAAAAAATTCATTCGTCTCGATGCTTCAAAAATAACTTTTCAGTTTTGCGCTTCTAGCAGTGTCTGTCGAGCCAATTTTCACCCTTTGTACAAATCTGTCGAAAATGATCAAAATTAATCAAAATTTATTATAAAATTAATTAAAATTCATTATGTTAATAATTTAAGTACAAAATAATTATTTTATAATATTTATATATTTTTCGATAATAATTTTACTGAAACTGTATGAATTTGAGTTAAAAAGGGCATGAAAAAGTGTGTATATTTTTGTGTTTCCACATCCCCAAACTTAATTCATTGCTCATCCCAAGTAATGCACAAATTGAAAAGAATTTCTCTAGAACACCTGTGAAAAACTCATTTAGAACAACATTCTTCCCAAAATTATGAATTAGGTATACTTATGCTCAAGAACAAGAATTTTGATATTTATGCTACTTATGTATACTTATCATTCAAATTAATATCAATAACTACTATGATAGAAAAAATAGACTAAATGATTTATTAATTAAAACATGTAAATCCCTACCAATTTGATTTTATTCCCTTATTCAAGATAAAGCTGCAATCATTAAGTTTAACTTATGCCTTCATATGTTGAACATAGAAATTTCTCTCTACTAATGTAGGTAGCATAGAAACTTGAATCAATAGGTCTTTACAAAGGTTGTAACGTGGCTCGGCTAGAGGTAGGTAAAAGATAGATAAATTTAGGCTAAAAACCTTAGACTCAGCTTCAATCAGACCTTCGAAACGTTTACCTTCAATACACCAACTTACTTTGCTTTTCACATGCTCTTTTGTACATCTATTTTCTTTCAAGTACATATGCTCTCTCTTTTTTTTTTTTGAGAATTTGATACTTCTTTTCAACTCCCTCAAACTTATTTTCAAAGAATATTCTGCATAATACTGAGTCTAGTGTTTGAAACAATTTAAAGATAATTAAGAGAAACGTGATGGCTAAATATTGCAAAGGTTCAAATAAAATTAGGTCATATAGTCTCAAAGTTGGGTTTCAAAAGGTAAAATTTCATCAAGGTCGGCTTGAAAGGCTCAAACGGTCCAAAAAAAGTTGCCTAAATCATTTTCAAAATTCCATACTTCCTAGGATTTCACCTCAAGAAACTACTAAGTCAATTCTAAAGACTTAAACTTTCATGCATACCTAACTTTCGTAGGAACTAAAAATTTTATGGTATGATTTGCATGCTTTATTAAAAATACATTTATGTCATTATTAAGCTAAAATAACAATTTATTGAAATAATCAAACTTTATTTATACTGAAGTTTAGCATACTTAACAAAATTTCAAATTTATTGAACAAAATATATCCTAATCATAATTAAAAGAAAAAAAACTATTCTGAGTGGAAACAATTTCAATTTTTTGGTCCCCCTACTTAAGATGAACAATGTCCTCATTGTTAAAAGTGAATAGATACTATACACCAGGTAGGATTCTAGAAAAGAGGAGGTGAGTCAATTTGATTGCTTAAGTACCAAGCTCTCTCTAAATCCAATCCTAGACATGTATATATCTATTGCCACACTTTATACTTTGCGACTTGTTCATTAATGATTTCCACCTCTTGTTTTATGATGCAAAAATAAAAATTCCTAATTAAACTTAATCCTAAGATAACTTAAAAACGAAAATAAAATAAAGTCAAGATCCCTCCTTTTTATTTATTTACATATTCTTTCGAATTCGACTCATCTTTTGCTCTATCATATTTTTTTTGCATGAATCGCTTTGCTCCCTCTTCGATAGTGGAATCCATGGTTCAAATATGAAATCTAGAAACTCAGGCACAAAAATAAACGGGTCATTGTATATTTTTGTAAAAGTGCTTCTCATGGAGTCATCCCTTATTTTTGAATATCTCCAATAAGCTTGTTGCTGCCACTGCATATGTTGCATTAAGTTCATCAATTTTGATAGCTCATCTCGAAGATCTATACGAGGAGATTGGGTTCAAAACATTAAAGTTGCGATATTAGGTTCGGTGATACAGCCAAGCCCTAAGACTCATCAAGGGTTGACAAGGAACCTTTAGAGCTGCCCTTAGGATCGATAACTCGAGCTCGAGCCACAAGATTCAAAGAGGCTGTTTCAGCTTTAGCTGATCAAGTATGGGGAGAGAATGTTGCTGGACTCATTGAACGAATGTAGACAAGTCACCTGAGCAAGCCTTGTAACCTTCTACAAGCCCATCTTGTTCATTCATAGCCTATTGAGCTAAACTCTAGCTCGTTTTTAACATAGCAATATTTTGTTGCTGGAAATAAGGATTTCAATCCATTTTAGTTATTTTAGTTTAATTAATTCTACAATTTTTACTTATGTCTTATTTATTATATGCATCTTTAATTAATGTCTTGCATTATTAATCTACATCTTTTAATTGTGACATGCACTATGTGTTCTGCATTTAATAAAGTCATGCATTATGTAACTCTCATATTAGTTAAGTTTGCATCATAAATTATGACATGCTTTATGTAACTCCCATGTTAGTTAAAGTTTACATCACTAAATTAAGTCATGCATTAAGTAACTCATTTATTCATTTAGATTACATTTTAAACCATACATTTAAGCATCTTAGTTGTTAAATATGTTTGAGTTTGTTTATATAAGTATGTTATTTAATTTGACTATTACTTTTTAATGCATAAGTTATAGTGTGTTTAATTTTTCTTAAATAAACTAATTGTGTGTTCAATAATTTTTTGTAGGAAAGTCCAAGTCACATATTTTAAAGCTACAATAGGGCTGTTCATTTGCCAAGAAGAATCAAATGCTGTCACATTCAAATGGTTGTTCAGTTTTGGCATCAAAGAGTGTGCATTTGGTCACTTAATTGCTGGTTCATAAAGGGAACGTTTTTGGTGGATGCAACACTTAAAGCTCATTATGGTGGCTATTCAAATGGACCAAGAGTGACTCTTCAAGTTTGATCTATTTCATGCACTCAAAGCTAGTTATGATGTCAATTAAAGAGAGATGTATGCACAAGTCTTTTGACATTCGGTTTAAGGGAGATGGAGGGACACCAAACAACACATTAAGGGTTCATTAAGTCATCAATAAAGTGAAGAGACATGCCTTTTCATCTACACCAGAATCAAGTGAAGAGACAAAACCATTGGATTTCCTACATGAGTTAAAAACAAAATTAAGGCTTGAAATAACCTTAGTTATTTGCTAAAGGTGAAAGGTCACAAATAGGCATTCGAATAGTCATAATAGTGCCTATAAATATATTTTAAAAATACATTATCTTGGTTAAGAAAACTTTTGATACTTTTATGAATTTTTACATCTTTGTGAGTTTAATTCAACTCTCATTGTTCTTCTAAGACTCAAGCTGACTTATGTAGCATTGCTAGTGGCGTCCAACTTGTTTTCTTTGTGAACTTATCACTCTTTGAGTGTGGCGTTCAACCCCGATCGTAATATCCCAAATTAGGGCCTAATCGGAATACTGGTTTTGTGACCACAAATCCGAGATAGAAATAATTATTTTATAATTATTTTGAGGTTTATGATATGATTGCATGATTTTGTGAAAATTTAGTGTGATTTGAAATTCTATGCATAAAGTGCTTAATTTGAAATTAGGGACTAAATCGAATAAGTTGCAAAACTTGCATTCTAGAAGTTTTTAGTATGAAATTACTTTGGAATATTAATGAGAAGGTCTTAAATAGCAATTTTACCAATTTCTAAATGGGCTTGTACATGAAAATTTTCAAAGAAAGGTATTAAGGGTATTTTGGTCATTTGGTAATTAAAAGACTAAAAAAAGGAAAAAGATGGCAAAATATGTCCATCTTCTTCATTAGGATGAAAATTAAAGGGTTCTCCATAGCTAGGGTTTGTTTCAAGCTTCCAAGCTCCATAGTAAGTGATTCCAAGCCCTGTTTTTAATGTTCTTTATGTTTTTGGAGTCCCGGTAACTTGATTTAGCTTATGCTAGCAATAATTCAACCTAGGGTTCATATTTGGAAAAATACCCATAGGTGAAATTTGTGTATTTTGGTGTTTTATGATAGAATATGAGGTTTTAAATTATGCTAGACAACTTGTGCTACTCAGTTTTAAGTGAAAACGAGAAAAAGGGCTTAATCGGTAAAAATACCTAATAGTTATAAGTACATGTTAGAATGAGAATTTGATATTGCCATAGAAGGGAAAAATGATCATCATGTCATAAAACATAAGAAAATGGGATGAATTTTAATTCCCGAGCCTAGGGGCAAAAGTGTAATTTTGCAAAAGTTTAGGGGTAAAATGGTAATTTTGCCAAAGTTCGTATTTGGGACTGTTTTGATGAATGTATGTATTAAATAAGATTAATTTGACATTATAGATCAAGAGAAACGAGATTCAAGTCGTGATCGAGGGAAAAACAAAGTTTACGAGGTATAGGCTCGATTGCTAATATTTTGTATCGAGGTAAGTTCATGTGTAAATAAGGTAACATAATTTTTATTTTAACTGATTTAATGTTATTTATATGATATGATACTTATTATCATGAAATATTATGTTGTGAATTATTATTTTGTAATATGCAAATTATGTGAACAACTTGATAAGTATGATATGCTAGGAAGTATCGGTTTCTACATTTCGAAGAAGGCGATCAAAATGTGTAATTGAGAAGAATCCCGTTTGAACCTTGGGAATATATTAGGGTACAAGTGACATGTCACTAGGATGGTTGAATTCCGAACTCGTTGAGTTGAGTCCGAGTTCGTGAGATGTAACTAGGCATCCGAGCTTGTTGAGTTGAGTCCGAGTTCACTTATGGATGCGAACGCCCGAGCTCGTTGAGTTGAGTCCGAGTTCATTTATGGGCGGGTTACATGCATGGTAGGTTGGCTACATAGATTTCAAAAGCTATTGAGCTTGTTTAGCTATGAGTATAGCACTTACGTGCACACTATCCGCGTATCCGAAATTATATTCTGATGTGTTCAACGGGAGAATCCTAAGAGAATAAGGAGAGTACTTAAAACGAAAGTGAGTGATGATGAATGTGTTGAAGAAGTGAAAATGGACAGGTATGAGTTTAATCCTTAGTTGAGAATTTGGTAAGACAAAATTGTGGTAAGATAGTAAGTATTCTTATGACATGAGTGTCTTAATGATGTTTATGTTGGATTGCATGATCATGTTACTTGTTATTTGCATGTGAACTTACTAAGCATTTATGCTTACTCCTTCTTTTTCCTTCATTGTAGTTTTGACAAACCGGCTTGAGAATCAGGATAGGTCGAAGACTCGTTCACACTATCCGAAGGCCTAAATTGGTAAAATGGCTTGTGTATCTTGAATGTGGCATGTATGGCAAAATACTCACTTTGTGTAAATAATCTTATGATATGATTATGCTTTGGCAAGAAAAGAGTTTGTGAATGATTAGCCATTGGGATGACCAATCTAAAACATATTTGATACCATGTATGTTTAAAATGCTATTTAGTCCATGAAAATTTATAGTAAAGTAAAATTTGCTATAAAACAGAATATTGCTGCAGCAATGACGTGAATTTGAAAAATCACTAAAAATTGTAGAAATGGACTTAAATGATGAATAAGTTATAGAATCTAATATTAATGAGTCTATTTTCATATAGATGGAACAAAATAGGTATATGAATGATATTTTATGAGATATTTACGATTTGGTGAAACAGGGTCAGACTGATTTCTGAATCCCCTGTTTTGACTTTAGAAATTCACCATAAATTGTATAAAAATAATTAGAAGTCATGCTTTATATGTAAAGGTTACTTATAGAGTCTAATTTTAAGAGAAACAAACGGTATAGTCATTGAAACTCTGTACAGGGAGATATCTGATTCGTAATACACAGAGGTCAGAGTAGTCATACCCTGAAATAGGGGAGATTTTAACTAATAAACTGTACTAATTGGCCCGACCAAAAATTATAGAAAAAAATTAGTAAATATATATATGAGTATAGTTTCAAGAAAAATTTACGGATCTTAATTTTGAGTTTTGGAACTCGAGATATGAATTTTTAAGCGACTATGACGCAGTTAGCCAGCTTGTCTGGAATTTCTAAAATAAATTGTTTGAGTTGTTTAATTAAAGAATTAAGCCCGTTGACACCTTATTCTTGACTCCGGTGACGGTCTCGGGTACGGGGTGTTACATTTGGTGGTATCATAGCAAGTTTAGTCGGTTCTCAGACTAATGTGTTGTATGTACGGGTTTTGCTATACATGCCATGCCATATATATTGTGATAGTGTGACGACTTCTGACCTTTTAAATGATTTTTTTATAGTAAATGGATCCCGATATAGCTGTGGCTGATGATGTAGAAAGTAATGCACCGGCTCCGGCTGAAGGGGCGGTGCCAACTGAAAATCCACCTCCTACTGTTGGTCAAGGAGGAGGAAAAGGGGCTCGAGAAGCCTTTCTCTAGATGATGAGTGCCTGGTATACTGAGTTCGTTCGTACGAACCCGAATGTACAACCTCCTCCACCTCCCCCGATTCCTCAACTTGTACCCCCAATGCCTCAAAGTGTGGATCTGATGAAATATCATAGAACTCAAGTTGACAAAATCCGCAAGCAAGGGGCCGAAGAATTCAGGGCAAATGTTGATGATGATGTTGAGAAAGCAGAGTTTTGGCTTGAGAATTCTATTCGGGTATTTGATGAATTGTCTTGTACACCTGAGGAATGCTTGAAATGTGTTATATCATTGTTGAGGTATTCGGCCTATCATTGGTGGAAGACATTGATTTCTGTGGTACCGAAAGAGAAGGTGATTTGGGAATTTTTTCAAGAAGAATTTCGGAAGAAATACATCAGTGAAAGATTTGTTGATCAAAAGTGTAAAGAGTTTCTTGAGTTGAAGCAAGGGCTCCAGCTAGAACTTATACCATAAAGGCACGTGAAGATGCTTCATCAACCGACGTAATTACTGGTATATTTTCTTTTTATGATGTTAATGTTAATGCTTTGATTGATCCCGGTTCTACTCATTCATATGTGTGCATGAAACTGGTGTCTAGTATGAATATACCTATTGAGAACACAAAATTTATGATTAGAGTGTCGAATCCATTAGGCAAATGTGTGATAGTTAATAAAGTATGCAAGAAATGCCTTTAATGATTCGGGGTCATTACTTTCCGGCCGACTTGATGTTGTTGCCGTTTGATGAATTTGATGTTATTTTGGGTATGGATTGGTTGACATTGCATGATCTATAGTAAATTGCAAAGAAAAGGTTATAGAATTAAAGTGTGAAAGTGGTGAAATTCTATGGGTTGAACCAGGCAAATCAGAGGCACTATCTAGTGTGATTTCTTCGATGTCGGCTCAGAGATATTTGAGGAAGGGTTATGAAGCTTATTTGGTGTATGTAATTAATACGAAAGAAATTGAAAAGAAAGTTGAATCAATACTGATTGTGTGTGAGTTCGCGGATATATTTTCAGAAGAATTGTCGAGTTTGCCTCCAGTCAGGGAAGTAGAATTTGATATTGATTTGATACTGGGAATAGCTCCGATCTCGATTGCTCCGTATAGAATAGCACCAGCAGAGTTGAAAGAATTAAAGTCGCAGTTGCCAGAGTTGACTGACAAAGGCTTTGTGAGACCGAGTTTTTCACCTTGGAGTGCTCCCGTGTTATTTGTGAAAAAAAGGATGGTTCTATGAGATTGTGTATTGACTATCGTCAATTAAACAAGGTGTCAATCAAGAACAAGTATCCATTGCCGAGAATTGATGATTTGTTTGATCAGCTAAAAGGAGCAACATGGTTTTCAAAGATTGACTTGAGATCTGGGTACTACCAGCTGCGAGTAAAAGTGTCAGATTTGCCTAAAACTGCTTTTAGAACAAGGTACGGTCATTATGAATTTTTAGTTATGCCATTCGGGTTAACAAATGCTTCTGCTGTATTTATGGATTTGATGAATCGTATATTTCAGCCATACTTGGACAAATTTGTTGTGGTGTTTATTGATGATATCTTAATTTATTCAAAAGATGAGACAGAGCATGCTGAGCATTTGAGGATAGTTTTGCAAACTTTGAAAGATAAGCAGTTATATGCCAAGTTTAGTAAAAGTGAATTTTGGCTTCGGGAAGTTGGATTTTTGGGTCACATTGTTTCAGGTGATGGTATACGGGTTGATCCTAGTAAAATTTTGGCCATTGTTGATTGGAAACCACCGAAAAATATAACTGAGGTTAGAAGTTTCTTGGGGCTAGCTGGGTATTATCGGCGGTTTGTAAATGGATTTTCTATAATTGCTGCCCCTATGACTAGATTACTTTGAAAGGATGTTAAGTTTGAGTGGACGGAAGAATGTCAACAGAGTTTTGAAGAATTGAAAAAGTTATTAACTGAAGCACCAGTGTTGGTACAACCCGAATCAGGTAAAAAATTTGTGGTGTATAGTGATGCTTCTCGAAATGGCTAAGGATATGTACTTATGCAAGAAGGAAAAGTGGTGGCTTATGCTTCGAGGCAGTTAAAATCTCACGAAAGAAATTATCCGACTCATGATTTGGAATTGGCTGCTATAGTATTTGCTTTGAAGATTTTGCAACATTATCTGTATGGTGAAAAATTCCAAGTATATACTGACCACAAAAGTCTTAAGTACTTGATGTTACAAAAAGATTTGAATTTGAGACAACGAAGATGGTTGGAGTTATTGAAAGATTACGAGCTTGTTATTGATTACCATCCGGGAAAAGTGAATGTGGTTACCGATGCTTTGAGCAGAAAGTTGCTATTTGCTTTGAGAGCTATGAATACTCAGTTAAAGGTATCAGATGATGGTTCGATTTTAGCAGAGTTAAGAGCAAGACCGATGTTTTTACAAGAGCTTTGTGAAGCTCAGAAAAGCGATGAAGATTTGCAAGCCAAGAGAAAACAGTGTGAAGCTGATACGGGATCAGATTTCAAAATCGATTCTGATGGTTGCTTGATGTTTAAAAACAGGATTTGTGTACCAAAAAATGATGAGTTGATTCAAAAGATTTTGCATGAAGCACATAATGGTTGTTTGGCGGTTCACCCGGGCAGTACGAAAATGTATAATGATTTGAAGAAAATGTATTGGTGGAACGGAATGAAAAGAGATATCTCCGAGTTTGTATCAAAGTGCTTAGTTTGTCAACAAGTGAAAGCTTAACACCAAGTACCTTCGGAACTACTCCAGCCTATCATGGTTCCAGAATGGAAATGGGATCGAATTACTATGGATTTTGTATCAGGATTGCCATTAACTCTGGGGAAGAAAGATGCCATCTAGGTAATAGTTGACAGACTGACTAAATCGGCTCATTTTATTCCGATACATACGAATTATTCTCTTAATAAGTTGGCCGAATCGTATATCAGTGAGATTGTTAGACTTCACGGAATACCTTTGTCAATCATTTCGCATAGAGATCCGAGATTTACTTCGCGGTTTTGGCAAAAGTTGCAAGAGGCATTAGGTACAAAGTTAAATTTCAGCATTGCTTTTCATCCATAAACTAATGGACAGTCAGAGAGAGTGATTCAGATTCTTGAAGACATGGTTAGATGTTATGTATTGGAATTTCAAGGTAGTTGGGAAAGATACTTACCGTTGGTAGAATTTGCTTATAATAATAGTTATCAGACGAGTTTGAAGATGGCACCTTATGAAGCATTGTATGGTCGTAAATGTCGGACGCCATTGTATTGGACTGAACTCAAGAAAAATCAGATTTATGGAGTTGATCTAATAAAAGAAACCGAAGAAAAAGTGAAAGTGATTTGAGATTGTTTGAAAGCTGCTTCGGATAGATAGAAATCTTATGCGGATTTGAAAGGAAAGGAAATCTAGTTTCAAGTTGGTGATAAGGTATTTTTAAAAGTGTCTCCATGGAAGAAAGTTCTTAGATTTGGACAGAAGGGCAAGTTGAGTCCGCGTTTTATTAGGCCGTATGAAATAATTGAAAGAGTTGGACCAGTAGCTTATCGGTTAGCATTGCCATCTGAATTACAGAAGATGCATGATGTGTTCCACGTATCTATGCTACATCGGTATCATTCGGATCCCTCACATATAATTTCACCGACAGAAATTGAGCTACGACCGGATATGACTTATGAAGAAGAACAGATTAAGATTTTAACTCGAGAGGTCAAGCAACTAAGAAATAAAAGTTTCGCTCTCATGAAAGTATTGTGGCAAAAGCACGGGGTAGAAGAGACTACATGGGAACCTGAGGAAACTATGAGAAATCAATACCCACACCTGTTTACCGGTAAGATTTTCGAGGACGAAAATCCTTAAAGGGGGGAGAGTTGTAATATCCCGAATTAGGAAATCCTTAATTTTCGGAATACTGGTTTCGTGAACATAAATCTGAGATAGAAATAATTATTTATAATTATTTTGAGGTTTATGATATGATTGCATGATTGTGTGAAAATTTCGTGACGAAATTCTATGCATAAAGTGCTTAATTTGAAAGTAGGGACTAAATCGAATAAGTTGCAAAACTTGCATTCTAGAAGTTTTTAGTATGAAATTACTTTGGAATATTAATGAGGAGGTCTTAAATAGCAATTTGACCAATTTCTAAAATTTTGGACAAAAATGGGCTTGTACATGAAAATTTTCCAAGAAATGTATTAAGGGTATTTTGGTCATTTGGTAATTAAAAGACTAAAAAAAGGAAAAAGATGGAAAAATATGTTCATCTTCTTCATTAGGATGAAAATTAAAGGGTTCTCCATAGCTAGGGTTTGTTACAAGCTTCCAAGCTCCATAGTAAGTGATTCCAAGCCTCGTTTTTAATGTTCTTTACGTTTTTGGAGTCCCAGTAACTTGATTTAGCTTATGCTAGCAATAATTCAACCTAGGGTTCATATTTGGAAAAATACCCATAGGTGAAATTTGTGTATTTTGGTATTTTATGATAGAATATGAGGTTTTAAATTATGCTAGACAACTAGTGCTACTCGGTTTTACGTGAAAATGAGAAAAAATGGCTTAATCGGTAAAAATACCTAATAGTTATAAGTACATGTTAGAATGAGAATTTGATGTTGCCATAGAAGGGAAAAATGATCATCATGTCATAAAACATAAGAAAATGGGATGAATTTTAATTCCCGAGCCTAGGGGCAAAAGTGTAATTTTGCAAAAGTTTAGGGGCAAAATGGTAATTTTGCCAAAGTTTGTATTTGGGGCTGTTTTGATGAATGTATGTATTAAATAAGATTAATTTGGCATTATAGATCAAGAGAAACGAGATTCAATTCGTGATCGAGGGAAAAACAAAGTTTACGAGGAATAGGCTCGATTGCTAATATTTTGTATCGAGGTAAGTTCATGTGTAAATAAGGTAACATAATTTTTATTTTAACTGATTTAATGTTATTTATGTGATATGATACTTATTATCATGAAATATTATGTTTTGTGAATTATTATTTTGTAATATGCAAATTATGTGAACAACTTGATAAGTATGATATGCTAGGAAGTATCGGTTTCTACATTTCGAAGAAGGCGATCAAAATGTGTAATTGAGAAGAATCCCGTTTGAAACTTGGGAATATATTAGGGTACAAATGACATGTCACTAGGATGGTTGAATTCTGAACTCGTTGAGTTGAGTCCGAGTTCGTGAGATGTAACTAGGCATCTGAGCTCGTTGAGTTGAGTCCGAGTTCACTTATGGATGCGAACGCCCATGCTCGTTGAGTTGAGTCCGAGTTCGTTTATGGGCGGGTTACATGGTAGCTTGGCTACATAGATTTCAAAATCTATTGAGCTTGTTTAGCTTTGAGTATAGCACTTACGTACACACTATCCGTGTATCCGAAATTATATTTCGATGTGTTCAATGGGAGAATCCTAACAGAATAAGGAGAGTACTTAAAACGAAAGTGAGTGATGATGAATGTGTTGAAGAAGTGAAAATGGACAGGTATGAGTTTAATCCTTGGTTGAGAATTTGGTAAGACAAAATTGTGGTAAGATAGTAAGTATTCTTATGACATGAGTGTCTTAATGATGTTTATGTTGGATTGCATGATCATGTTACTTGTTATTTGCATGTGAACTTACTAAATATTTATACTTCTTCCTTTTCCTTCATTGTAGTTTTGACAAACCGGCTTGAGAATCGGGATAGGTCGAAGACTCGTTCACACTATCCGAAGGCCTAAATTGGTAAAATGGCTTGTGTATCTTGAATGTGGCATGTATGGCAAAATACTCACTTTGTGTAAATGATCTTATGATATGATTATGCTTTGCTAAGAAAAGAGTTTGTGAATGATTAGCCATTGGAATGACCAATCTAAATCATATTTGATACCATGTATGTTTAAAATGCTATTTAGTCCATGAAAATTTATAGTAAAGTAAAATTTGCTATAAAACAGAATATTGCTGCAGCAATAACGTGAATTTGAAAAATCACTAAAAATAGTAGAAATTGAATTAAATGATGAATAAGTTATAGAAGTTAATATTAATGAGTCTATTTTCATATGGGTGGAACAAAGTAGGTATATGAATGATATTTTATGAGATATTTACGATTTGGTGAAAGAGGGTCAGAGTGATTTCTGAATCCCCTGTTCTGACTTTGGAAATTCACAATAAATTGTATAAAAATAATTAGAAGTCATGCTTTATATGTAAAGGTTCCTTATAGAGTATAGTTTTAATAGAAACTAACGTAATAGTCATTGAAGCTCTGTACAGGGAGATATCTGATTTGTAATACGCAGAGGTCAGAGTAGTCATACCCTAAAATAGGGGAGACTTTAACTAATAAAATGAACTAATTGGCCCGACCAAAAATTCTAGAAAAAAAATAGTAAATATATATATGAGTCTAGTTTCAAGAAAAATTTACAGATCTTAATTTTTAGTTTTTTAACTTGATATATGAATTTTTAAGCGACTACGACGCAGTTACCAGCTTGTCTGGAATTTGTAAAATAAATTGGTTGAG
Source organism: Gossypium longicalyx (assembly GCA_025698465.1). Taxonomy (NCBI): domain Eukaryota; kingdom Viridiplantae; phylum Streptophyta; class Magnoliopsida; order Malvales; family Malvaceae; genus Gossypium; species Gossypium longicalyx. The sequence goes on along the minus strand of CM046996.1, from coordinate 42,861,034 downwards.
TTGTTTAATTAATGAATTAAGCCCATTAACACCTCGTGCTTGACTCCGGTGACGGTCTCGGGTACGGGGAATTACACCGATACCTTTGGTTCCTATCTCTTTATAGATAGTGGGTCAAGGTCCTTTTAAACTATCAACCAGTAACCGCCCGATTTTGGGTCTAGTCAGAACAGTCGTTTCGGGACTACAAATCCGATATATAAAAATGTGTTTTTATTATATTTTTATGGTATAAATTTTTATGGAATTATTTTGTAAAAATTTCGTTCGATAATTTTGACATTTGGGCACTCAATTTAGTCAAAAGGACTAAACTGTAAAAAGTGCAAAAGTTGAGTTCTATATTCTAGAGGTGCCCAATTGTTATGAATTTTTAAATTGAAGGTCCTTAAATAGTAATTAGACCATTGGAGAATTTTTTGGACAAAAATGGACATTAAATAGGTAAAATAAGATATTTTTAAGTTAGGGGCATTTTGGTTATTTAGTAATTAAAATGAATTAAAAACAAAATTAAAAGCCAATTTTTGTCCATCTTCAACCCCATGGCTAAATTTCACAAGGGGAAACCATGGCTAGGGGTTTTCAAGCTTCCAAGCTTGATTGAAAGTTCGTTCTACCCCCGTTTTTAATGATTTTCATGTTTTTGAAATCCTCGTAACAAGATCTATCTACTTCTACCACCAATTTGAGATATGTTAAAGTCTAGGGTTTTGAACCATGATGAATATGTGTGTATTTTTGTGTTTAATGGTAGAAAATGCATGTTTATGGTTAGAGAAACGACTTTTACTAAGTGATTTTCGGTAAAAATGCCTAAAAGGACTAATTTGTAAAAGTTATAAAATATGTCATAAAAGTGTGATTTAATGAAAATGTGGGCTTCTATAAGTAGAAAAGAGGTTTGGCTATGCATGGGTAGTAAAGAAATTGACACATTTCATTTTACGAACCTAGGGGAAAAAGTGTAAATATGATAAAGTTTAAGGGCAAAAACGTACTTTTTCCATAATATGATTTTTGGGTCACAATGAATAATTTGACTAATAAGTGAGCTAAATGTGTTGTTATAGATCAAGAAAAGCAAGATTCAGGCCTAGAACGAGGGAAAAATGGGTATTGGACGATTAGGTCTTTTTCACCATTTTCGGTATCAAGGTAAATTCGTGTGTAAATAATTCAACATTATGTTATTATGTATCTAATGCTTTAATATTTTATGAAATGTATATTTGTTTCTATGGATTTGAGTAATGATGACTCGATGACGATTCGACGAAGAATTGATACTTCAAAATCCCGGTTGAACCTTAGAAATAGCTAGGATACAAATGACAAGACATTAGGGTTATATGAGATCCCATGTAAGACCATGTCTGGGACATGACATTGGCATCGATATGAGATCCTATGTAACACCCTGTCTAGGACATGGCGTTGGCATCGATATGAGATCCCATGTAAGACCATGTCTGGGACATGGCATTGACATCGATATGAGATCCCATGTAAGACAATATCCGGGATATGGCATTGGCATCGATATGTAATTTTGTGTAAGACCATGTTTAGAACATGGCATCGATATGAGACATCGTGTAAGACCATAGCTAGGCTATCGGCATCGGTATGTTTGATCCCATGTAAGACCATATCTGGGATATGGTATTGGCATCTTACTATGTGTACGAGTTTCCCCGAGTATCCTTTAGTATTCCAAGTGGTTCAACGGGTAATTCAAGGATTTTGTCAAAGATGTGAAAAGGTATGATCATGTTGAAAGGGTACAGGTATGCACGAAAAATTCATGAGTAATGAACTCGATGTATATTGGACATTTGGTAAGAATGTAAATGAGTAAGTCATATCCATGAAAATGATTTTGTGATGACCTTGTGATTATAGGTCTATACTTATGATGTATAAATATGTGGTAAATTTGATCAATGATCATGTGTGAGATTTTTAGGCCAAATTAAATTGAGACATGATATGTTTATCCCTTTACCTTGTGGCCTAATGAATATGAAAGGAGAAATGGATTAACATAAATGCCTATTTAAAAATAATTATGAAAGAGTAAAATTAGCATTAAAACAATTTTGGACAACAACAGCAGTATAACTTTGAAAAATCACCAAAAATTGTGGAAAAGGTTGAAAAAAATATGAAATTAAATTTTATTGAGTATAGTTTTTAACAGAAGAAATGGTGTAAAGAACAGAATTGTAAATTATGAGATATAGTAAATTTTGTGAGACAAGGTCAGAAGGATTTCGGGTTCCCCTATTTTGACTCTAGAAAACCATTAAAAAATGTATAAAAATACTTGGGGGCTTAAATTTATATTATTAAATTCTTAATGAGTCTATTTTTAAGAGAAACAAACGGTAACATCATCCAAATCCCGTACTAAGATATAATTAATTTTTAGTGAAGAAAGGTCGAAACTGTTAAACAACAAAACAGGGATGAATTTGAAGAATTAATTGTAGTTATTGGCTAATCCATAAATTCTAGAAATTTTATGGTAGAAAGATATTTCAGTCTAGTTTCGGAAAGATCAAGCGGATCTTAATTTAGAATTCTGTAGCTCAAGATATAAATAATTTAGTGACTATGACTCAAGTGGACAGTTTTGTTATGAACAGTAAATATCACAATTATCCGTAATTGTTCCGAAATCTCTATGATACTTGTTGATATTGTGATAAATTTTACATTATGTTATGTGTATGATATTGTATGATTAACATTGCTTATTATTTACATGCCAACTTACTAAGCTTTGTTGCTTACTCCCCTTCTTTTCCCATATTTTATAGGGGTGTATGCTAGCTCGAGTTGGAGATCGCCGGAGATACTATCATACTATGGAACTATCACTTGGGTATAAGTGAATGCAAACCCCTTTGAGTTTATGGAATGTATAAGGCCTTGGTTATTTAGTGTATGAGTCATTATGATTTGACTAAATGTATTAGCTTGTGATGGCTAAAGGTTGGATGTAATTTGTAGCCATGCAAATTAGCTTATATTGGCTAATTGGTTGTAAGCCCATATAATTATGCATGTGCATATGTCAATGTTTTGTGATATGGTTTATATTTGCTTGACGTATAATGGATATGAATTTATTCATATGTTAATGCCTTTTGAATGTGAATTTAGCATGAAGTGATTTGGTAAAGCATGATGTTATAATGCATGCTAGATGATGGTGTGAAAATGATATGTTATTGCTTGATGGTAGTTGCTTTGAAGGCATTTATATGCCATTAATTGTGTCATGTGATGTTGTGTGAATGTGTGCAAGTGAGGGTGGCAAAATGGCTAGGAAAATAGCCTCGTATTTATCCATATGGGTAGACACACAGACGTGTGTCTAGGCCGTGTGTGACACATGGTCTGCCCACATGGGCGTGTGACCTCAATTTGCACATGATTTCATAAACAGAGAGTTACACGGGCTGAGGGCACAAGTGTGTCCCAAGTTACACGGGCGTGTGTGATCACATGGCCTACCTACATGGGCGTGTGACTCTCCAAAGTATGAAAATTTTTCTAAGTGTTGTGAAATTTCCGAAAGTTCTTAGTTTAGTCCCGAACCACCTCCAATGTATGTTTTGGACCTCGTATGCTTATATAAGAGATAATATGTATATGAATGAATGGTTTTAAATTGGATGAAATTTTATAACCCGATTTTGAATGAATGTTTATGTTTAAGTCCAGTAATGCCTCGTACCCTGTTCTGACATCAGACACATGTAAGAGGTGTTACATTTAGTGGTATCAGAGCTACGGTTTAGTTTATTCTCAGACTAAAGTAGCATATGTGAGAGTCTAGATATACATGCCATAAATGACCTTTGATAGTGCGATATCTCCCGACTTCGATGAGATCGGTTATGTTAAAACAAATACGCTTTCCAACCGAGCTACCTTCGACAATGCTGAAAGGGGTTAAGTAAGTTGTATAACTTAAGTAAATATATTGATTTACTTAAATCAATCCCTATGATTTGCGATGATATGTATGTGTTAATGGACATAATGAATTAACCATAAGTTGAGAAATATGGATAAAATGTCATCGTTCCGATTGAATGTTGTATTTCGATGGATCAGGGTGACTTTTTGCAATGAATAAAATGAAAATTTATTTTGTGATGAGCTTGTTATGATTAATTAATATTCATATGAGATAATGCTAAATGTGTTACTAAGATATTTAAAAATGTGTTCATGATGAATTGAAACTTAGAGATGTATGAACAAAAGTTCATGACATTATGTTGTTATTAAATGCTATGTAGTATGCGTATATGTGTGAGAGTAAAAAATTTAAAGGCTTTACAATCTTCACCCCCTTACCAGTATAGTGTTATATGACAAAGTTCACAAGATTTATATTGAATAAGCTCACAAGTGAGGAAACTAAAGATTTTAATGGTGGAATAATTAATAATGTGATTATAGATGACAATGGCTTAGCAAGTAAAGATGATTATGAGAGAGATATTAGATTGTTCTAAAGATTATTCGGACTATGCAATGTCACAGTTAAAGAAGGAGTTAATCTTGGCTAATCGACTCATTCAAGTATGATGTTTAAAGACTATACTTACCGGGAATTCTTCTGAATTGATTTTTGTTAACAAATGGAATATTATGGGATCAGTGATGATAGAATTAGTCAGAGGAATATTGTTTGAATTGTAAAGATGTTTGAGTAAGATAGTTACAGTTGAGTAATTTATGACTATCTCTTCTGGGCATTCTATGTGTTCATACATTCTAAGAGGCATATGAAATTGCTCGTTTCCTGATGAAATTCTTATTGTATGAGAATGTTAGTTAACTAAAATGTTTGATGAAAGCATCATTGGTCTGACTAATTTATGATTGGCATTTCTCTATATTTCTTTAGTATTCTATTCTGTTACGTTTGAGATCAAAGTCAACGGTGAGATTCATTTGAGGCTATTATTCTATTTATATTGGTTGTCACTCTGCAATATATATATTGGAAATTATATTCTCTTGATCATAATTGATTTCAGAACGTATAAGCAGTGTTTTCTTTTCTTCTGGTTTTCTCAGAGGAATCATCAATAATCTCTATTGTTTCTTATGGGCTGAATTCTTGGACTTCCAATATGGTCTTATATCTCAAATTTCATTATCTCAGTTTTCTTATCATCCTTATTGTTTAATTCATCAAACATGGCTTATCTTTAAAGTATATTCATTGGCCGGTTATAACTACGACTATTATGGTTATATTTCTGATTTGATCATAGGAACGTGATGATATGGATATCTGGATTTCTCTAGTTTTCGTGAAAGAATCTGACATCGGTAAAAGTATGGATAGTGAAAACTTAAGCTCAAATTGTATACTGGTTTTCTTTCCTTAGGTAATCTTGATTATTACCAGTGAATTCAAATAAGATGTTATGTTTCGTTTGAGCTAATGTAGTAGCAAATATCTGTGACAAGCATATTGAAAGAATTGTGGAAAATTGTATGTTTGAGCTGCCCTAACGACATGAAGAAGTGATTACTGTGGAATGTTATTATTGAATAGTTGAGATCGACCCAGTTGTTTGCATCTGAACGAGCTGGTCAATTGGATATTAATTTGAGTAGCATGCATTTATGTTTATCCTCATGTATGGAAGAAAACTTTGTACATTTACGAGTATATAGACGCATAGTCTGATATAGAGAATTCATGTTCTAGAAAGTATGATGCAGAGATATACCTATTGGATTGTTCTAATTGAATGATGCTAATACGAGTTAAAGTTGTTTTGAATGATAAGATTATCACAATCATGAAAGTTAAATGGTCTGATTCGTGTTAGCAAAGTTCTAAATAGTTGAAGGTATTGTTAATCAAAGCACTAGTTATGGGTTCGGTTTGAATTGAGTAAAGAATTCGTGATTTTTCAGTAATGTACTATTGAATGGAAAATCCTTGTTTATTTTGTGAGTGCTGGTTACATGATTAACCTTATCTGATGTTGGTTTGATTCCAGCTGAATTAAAAGCTAAAGTGATGTTTTCTTTGCGAGTTTAAGAAGCTTAGAAATGTGTTAGTAAATTGCAAACTAAATGAGTACAGTATGAGTTGGCTTTTGATTATGAATTTTAGGTCAAATCTGATTATTGTTATTATTATTCTGAGATAGAATTTACGTACCGAGGAACTCATGACTTATGCAGAGAATTTTGTATAGAGCTTATAGTAGTACCTTACCTGTTCATCCAAAAAGTAATAAAAAGTACAGTGATTTGAAGTAAATGTTCTAGTATATGGATATGAAACTCGGTATTTCTAATTTTGTGTTCAGATGTTGATTTGTCAATAGGGTAAAGTCGAATGTCAAGTGTATTCAGGATTTATACTGTCAGTGATGATATTGAAATGATAATGAGATAGGGTTATTATGAATTTCGTATCGGGATTCCCTCATCTCCAGAATAAGAGATGTGCTAGTTGGGTTGTTGTCGAGCGTTTGATGGAATTCACATAATTATTTCAGTACGTACGAATTTCTTATTTATCAGAGTTGGCCAAGTTATATGATTCCGGGGTAGTTAGCTTCCATAAAGTGTCAGTCTCTGTTATTTTCGGATGGAAGTCTGAGGGTTATATCACGGCTATGGAAAAAGCTATAGAAAACTCTAAACACAAGGATGAGTTGAATTGTGATTTTGATAAAAAGGTAAAGGCAATTCCTGGGAGTTGAAAACAGTTTCAAGTTGACATAAAAGTTATACAAATTTGAAACTTAAGGATATTGGATTTCAGATTGATGACAGGGTGTTTCTGGAAGAATCGCCTCAAAGAGGATTATTCGATAAGGTTCAGGAAATTTTGAGAAAAGATGCCAAACCTCTTTTCTAGTAAGATTTCTGGGGACGAAAATCCCTAAATTGGGGAGAATTGTAATAGCCCGATTTTGGGTCTAGTCGGAATAGTAGTTTTGGGACCACAAATTTGACATAGAAAAATATGCTTTTATTATATTTTTATGGTCTACATTTTTATGGAATTATTTTGTAAAAATTTCATTCGGGAATTTTGACGTTTGGGTACTCAATTTAGTCGAAATAACTAAATTGTAAAAAGTGCAAAAGTTGAGTTCTATATGCTAGAGGTGCCCAATTGTTATGCATTTTTAAATTGAAGGTCCTTAAATGGTAATTAAACCATTGGATAATTTTTTGGACAAAAATGGACATGAAATAGGTGAAATAGAATATTTGTAAGTTAGGGGAATTTTGGTCATTTAGTAATTAAAATGAATTAAAAACAAAATTAAAAGCCAATTTTTGTCCATCTTCAACCCCATGGCTGAATTTCAAAAGGGGAAACCATGTCTAGGGTTTTTTCAAGCTTCCAAGCTCGATTATAAGTTCGTTCTAGCCCCATTTTAATGATTTTCATGTTTCTGAAATCCTCGTAACAAGATTTATCTATTTCTACCACTAATTTGAGATATGGTTAAAGTCTAGGGTTTTGACCCATGATGAATATGTGTGTATTTTTGTGTTAATGGTAGAAAATGCATGTTTATGGTTAGAGAAATGACTTTTACTAAGTGATTTTCTGTAGAAATGCCTAAAAGGACTAATTTGTACGAAACTCGTAATTTCTGTAATAATCTTGTTTAGAAATTTAGTTCGTGTTGTTTTCACTAAAATAGTCATAACATGAGTTCCCGAACTTGAAATGAAGTGATTTGAAACGCGTTTTGAAGCTAAGAGATAGATCTTTGGATGCTATACAGACATCTTAGTCTAGATATGCCTGGATCCTATCCAAATATTTGTTGTAATTTGACTAATATTTTCATCTTGAAAATTGACAGCTTGGTTGAATTGACTTTAATACATTTCACCCATTTTGTGCATGTATCATTCCACTTTTCCTTGAAAAGATTCATCCTCACATATTGGCTTTGATTGAATCTTGGTTTGATTTGCTTGACCTTTGACCTTGTTGTTGAGCCTTGAGGTAGTGTAAGTCCATGACATCCATTGGCCTAGAATTTGTTATTGAGACTCGTATCAAGATGTCGGTGCAAATTCAGACATAACAATACAATGTAGACATAAAGAAAAAAGGGAAAGGAAAAATCACTTAGAAAGAAAGAAATGCTCATGGAAGGCAAGTAACTTCCGGTAAGGGGGTAAAAAGGAAGAAAGAGTAAAAACTGATGACTCAAGGTACAAGAAGGAACTCAAACGGAAAGGATACTAGAGGGGAAGATTGATACTAGATGAAAGGGGTTCTACGAGTCTTGGTTTAAACAACTAAAAATTTGAAAGAATATTTGATTGGAAAAGTTATTAAACTATTCACGTCCCAACCCCATTTTTGACACTTGTCGATCTAGGGAAAGGTATCATCAACCCCCCAGTAAATAGAAATATGGAAGACTCTGCCTAAGTGAATCATGCATCACAAATCTGCCAGAATTAGTATGCACTCATATAGGCTTAGGTCATTAACTTTTACCATAGGAATGATCTAGTACAAGATGTAAGCCAAAGATTCTAGCATCATTTGTAGGCAGGTAACCACCATATGTGAGAATTAGGGATACACCATTCGCATTAGAGCAGTTTAAAGACACTTAAATACCTAAAGGTAAGCTAGATTACTCAAGTGAATGGGGATGTTTGTCTCTGAATTTAGAATAAAGTCTCCCTAAGAAAGATTGTAACACCCTTAACCCGTCTCCGTCATCGGATTAGAGTTGTAGAGTATTACTAAAAAAATGAGAAACATTTTAACATTTTATAAATCAATATAATAATCACATTACAAACCATTCATAATCATGTACAACGTCCCTCAATCGAGCCCTCGAGGCTCCAAAAATATAGTAGAAATAATTTAAGACCAATTTGAAATAGTTTGGAAGGTTTAGGAAAAAGGTGAAAAATTTTCCAAAACAGGGGTCACACGGCCATGCGCCTCACATAGCTGAGACGCACGCTTGTGTTTCAGGCCATGCAACAATCTAACTAGGGCCACACGGTTGTGTCACACGCCTATCTGCCAAACTGTGTAACTCTCTGAGTTGCCTCTAAAGAACTCATCAAATGAAAAACACCCTTGTTGCTAGGCCATGTGTCTTACACGGCTGAGTCACATGCCCGTGTCTCAGGCCGTGTGGACCCAAAATGAACCTTAAACAACAAGTTTACCAATTCAAGCTTACTTGGACTCTAAGTAATCCATTTACTAGTCAAAAGACCTATTCAAAGTGACATTAAACAAGCTAAAAACATGCTAAATCAACCATTCTAATTGCCTAACCAATGTATCCTCATTGACACCACAAGTATAAGCAATTTTACAACAAAAAAAAATTATCATTCAAACTATGTTAAATCACACCATCTAACATTCAACCAATATGCCAAACATAGGCACCTCGATCACAACATTCCAATCATACTTATCATGGAGTTGCACTTAAACATCATACCTCATTCAAATATATCATATAAGTTGACTATTCGCACTTAAGATCATATTTTAACATTTTACATAACAACCCATTTTTAGTCAAATCGGAATAGTAGTTTTGGAACCACAAATTTGAAGTCTAAATATGTATTTTATTATTTTAACATCTACAACATGATAATATGTTTGTGTGAAAATTTCATTAAGAAATTTTATCGTTTGAATGTTCAATTAGGTAAAAAGGACTAAATAGCATAAGGTACAAAATTAGGGTTCTATAAGTTAAAGGTGTTAAATAGCTAAGGAATATTAAATTAGAGGTCTTTATGTTGTAAATAGACCATTTGAATTATAAGTGGACATATATGGACATCATTTGGATGATATTAATGGTTTTTCATTAAGGTTAAAATAGTAATTAACATAATAAACTTAAAATAAATAAAACAAAAAGCAAAGTTAGTGTTCATCTTCTTCTTTTCTATGAATTGAAGAGAAGAAAGGAAAAATTTTAGGGTTCTTCATTCGGCTAAGACAAATTCATGCAATTAGGTATGTGTTTCGTCCCGTTTTTAATGATTTTTATGTTTTTAAGATCGTTACGACTAGGTCTAGCTAGCCTATGGACTAATTTGCAAGATTGTTAAAGATTTTGAATGTTTCCATTGATGAATACATGAGTATTTTGATGTTTGATAATAGATTTTGAATGTTCGATCATAGTTATACAAGTTTTGTTAAGTGATTTTTAGTGAAAATGCAAATTAGGGGTTAAATTGTGAAATGTGGAAACATTGTGGTTAAAATGTGAAATAAATGAAAAATATGGGCTGCTAGAGGCATATAGTAATTCGGCTAGGCTTGGGTTGTGATGATATTGAATGAATTTTGTTTTACGAGCCTAGGGACTAAATTGTAAAAGTGGTGAAACATTAGGGATAAACGTGTAAATGTGCTTAAATGTGTGTTTTGGATTAAATTAAATAGAGAGATTATTAAATAAGTTAATTTTGAATATATTTAGATCAAGAAAAGCAAAATTCGAATCTAAATCGGGGGAAAAGTAAAGTTATCAACTAATCGACCTATTTCATATTTTTCACATTCGAGGTAAGTTCGTATGCGATAAATTTCATTATAAATGTATTTTTAAATGCTTTGATATTGCTTAAACTGTAACACCCCTTACCCGAGTCCGAGGCTGGGATCAGGCACGAGGCATTACCATACTTAACTACATGCATACAATCGTTTCCGAGTCACCAAGACTTGATCAAACTAAAAACTTTTTCGAACCTTGTTTAAAGTCCTTAATGTGAGCCTACGAGGCCTCAAACTCTCATTGGAAACCATTCAGAACCAACTCGGGTCCTTAAACCGACTTAATAATGAACATTGAAATAGGGCACACACCCGTGTGATCATTACAGTATGGCCGTGCTGATGGCCCGTGTGACACACACGGCCTAAGCATCTAGGGGCACATCTGTGTCCCATAACTGTGAGAATTAAATTTTAAATTCGAAGCTACAGGGGTTTTTACATGGCCTGACACATGCCCGTGTCTATGGCTTGTGTCCCTCACACGGCCATGACACGCCCGTGTCCTATCCCATGTCTAAAAACCTTGACATTTTGTTTTTGACGTCAGCATCTAATAAGGGGCACATGGCGAAGGCACACGCCCTTGGCCAGAGGTCGTGTCCTTCACACGGCTGAGACACACAACCGTGTCTCTGTCCATGTGTTTACTACCATGCATTCTGACTTGCAAATTTTACGTGCAGGGGACACATGGCTGGACAACACGCCCATGGAGCTGGCCGTGTGTTGCACACAACCTAGACAAACGCCCGTGTGCCTACCCGTGTGGACAATATAGGGCTATCTACCAAGCCCTTTTCCACCCTAAATCACAAAATAACAACATCCATCATGCTAAAGATCATCATAATATGATTCCTCAATCCACCAACCACATCTAAGGCTTTAACACATTTCATACTTACTAAAACAACCACAAATTACCCATTCATGAAATGACTTCTTGTATTCATATAGCAACCTTCAACTTTAACCATTCCCGTGGCCTTATACAAAATGAATCAAAATGCTAAGATAAGCCAACATATTTGGCCAATTATAAAGTCAGGGTCCTATACATGCTATAATCAAAATAAATAGATCTAACTATACCAAGTGCTTAGATTGATAGTGTGATCGATGCCTCTGACGTCTGTTGATCCACGAGCTAATTAGGTAGCACTATAAGAAAATGGAAGGAAATAGGGTAAGCATAAATATTAGTAAGTTCCATGAAAATAAATATAACAACAACTTTACCATTCATCATCATCATGCTCATAACACTAGAATAGGCATAAGTGCAACTTACTCGTCACTATCCAACACAATTCACTTAGCATATACTAAGCTCACATCTCATGCATTTCATTTAGGTACCTGTATCACTCACAACATGCTTATACTTTTCTCGTTTAACTGGAACTGTAACTCTCACCGTTGAACTATTTGGAATGCTATAAGATATTCACTAAACCTCAAACATAGGGTATAATGCGGATGCCATGTCCCAGACATGGTCTTACACTAGCTCATCCATCAAGTCGATGCCATGTCCCAAACATGGTCTTACACTGACTATAGTAATCAAGACCGATGCCATGTTCCAAACATGGTCTTACACTATCTCTCACATATTTGTGCCGATGCCATGTCCCACACATGGTCTTACACTGACATCTTTATACGTGCCGATGCCATGTCCGAGACATGGCCTTACACTGACACATCTCGTAGCCGATGCATGTCCCAGACATGTCTTACACTAGCTCTCGTCTCTATGTCGATGCTATGTCCAAGACAATGTCTTATACTGGCTCTCATAATGTGGCTGATGCATGTCCCAGACATGTCTTACACTAGCACACAATTAACCCGAATGTCATGGCATGAATATTTGATTTATTTCCTAGGGTTCAAAGGGTAGTTCTACTATCTCAATATTTATCATACATAATCATTTCCACAAACAAGCAATTTATGCTATATCGATTCAAACACATACAATAACATTGTAGTTGTATTATTTACATACAACTTACCTCGGTATACAAAATGTAGGCGACTAGCTCAGTTTAGTCCACTAGCTTCGCTTTTTTCCGGTCCAGGCCCAGATTTTGCAATTCTTGATCTATAAGAATAAAAATTCACAAATTTAATCACTCTATCGATCTAGGTACTCAACAATTTAAAATTGGGAAAAATGACCATTTTGCCCCTAGACTTTTACAAAATGACCATTTTACCCTTAGGTCCAAAAATAGATTTTTATCACATTTTCTCATTAATCAAGCCTAGTCGAATCAAGCCTAGTCGAATACTCTTTACACTAAGAGCAACCCACAATTCTCATTATTTCACACATTTATCACCTATTTTACAACTTATGCAAAAATGGTCCCTTTTAGGGTTTTCACAAGAAATCTCTTAACAAAAATTGTTTATTACACTACCATAACTCATATTCTTCCATAAAATTTCAGAAAGCAACATGAACACACTCAATGTAAAACCCTAGACTTTCAACCATTTTGCAAAATGATCCCCTCATTTGAAAGCTCATGTTACACCGGCCATCAACTTCTAAGGGGTCTATTTTCCCTTTAAAGACCTCAAATTTTGGTTCTCTAGCTATTTGACACCCTTAGCTAACAAAATAGGACTTTTTCACTTTATGCGATTTAGTCCTTTTTCACAATTAAGCATGAAATCACTAAAATTAATTCACCAAAATTTTCATGCTTTCATATAATCATGCCACAACATATAAAATAATATAAAATATGATTTCTCTAACCTCGAATTAGTGGTCCCGAAACCACTGTTCCGACTGGGCTCAAAATCGGGCTGTTACATAAACTGTGAATATGAAACTTCAGACAAATTCATCAATGACTCGATGGTAATTTGGCATACGAAATCCTAGTTGAACCATAGTAATGGATTAGGATGTTAGTGACATGTCATTAGGGAACATTGATTTGGCTTTGGGCCATGATATTAGCACTTCGAGTGCGAGTTACACCGATTTGGCTTTGGGCCATTAATATCGATTGATTTGGCTTCGGGCCATGATACCAGTATTTCGGATATAAGCTATCTTGATTTGGCTTCGGGCCATGGTATAGGTACTTAATGTGTGAGACTCTTGAGTATCCGACTTCTATTTCGAATGGTTCAACGAGTAAACGAAAGATGTGATTGAGTATGAGAATGATATGAGATGGTACAGATACATACGTGACATGTATAAGCTTTGGTTCAAAGAAACTTGTGAAGAATTTGATTAATATCGTAATTGTGTATATGCAAGTTTTATTAGCTAATCTATGCTAAATGTTGATATTTATATTCAAATTGTTTAATTGTAATCTTGAGATTGAATTGAGTTTATTTTATACGAGCCTACTAAGCTTTATAGCTTCCTTTATTTATTTTTCCATGCTTTATAGTGTTATCAAGCTAGCTCGAATTTGGGGATCGTCGGAGATCGCTTCACACTATCCTCCTATCGATTTGGTACTTTTTAACTTATGTTTTGAGTATATTTCATGTATAGGGTATTTGGTCATGTTGGTTAAGTTTTGGTAATGATTTTGGCTATTTGAATTGGCTTGTAAGTGTATATGTTTTGGTTTGTAAATATAGCCATGAGTGATGGCTTATTTTGAGTTATTTTGGTATGGTTGAATCATGTATATATATATATATGTCTATGCTTTGTGAAATGTGTTGAATGATTAAGGTTGGATTCATGGTACTTGTTGATAATAGGTAATTTGAATGTCAATAGGTGATAATTTGTGAATTGGTATGTTTGTGTAATTGAGCATATTGATGCATATTTGTTAATGATCATTTTGATGAATTGAAAAAAAATAAAGACTGGTATGAACTTAGATGGCATAATGTGGTATTTATGTTTTGCATTGGCTGGTATTGAAAATGGTATAAATTATGTTTGATTTGGAATTGAATTATATGTCTATTGATGCTATGTTTTGTGCCATATGAGTTGTGTAGGTGTGCCTAAGTTTGGGTGGAAAATTGGCATGGTAAATAGCATATTTTTGTCCACATAGGCAGAGACACAAGCGTACGTCTCAACCGTGTGAGATACACGATCATGTTATACAATCGTGTGTCCCCTGGTGTTGAATCTGAAACCAATTTAGTATGCTTCACACGTCCTCACACACGGGCTTGTGACTTGGCTGTGTGGCATAAGTCAGTATACCCTACAGGTTTGGCACAGCCTAGCACACGGCCTGGTACATGGGCATGTATGGCCATTTTTAGGGTACACGAGCCTGTGTATTAGCCGTGTGACCCAAGCCAAAGAGTTACACAGGGTCGAACACTGGCTGGGATACGGCCATGTGCTCCCATTTCGAATGTCCACATGGCTTGTGACATGGGCATGTCTGGTGGCCATTTGAGACACACGAGCGTGTGTCCCCTATTTTGAGAAAAAAATTGAAGGTTTCGTAAAAGTTTTCAAAGTTATCGGTTTAGTCTCGAACCACTCCCAATGTAATAGCTTGGTTTAGACCCTAGTCAGAACAGTAGTTTTGAAACAACAAATCTGAGGTTGTAAAATTATTTTAATATTATTTTATGTGTTTACAACATGTTAGAATGCATGTGTGAAATTTTTATGAACTAATTTTACTGATTGGTTGTCTAATTTGATAAAAAGGACTTAATTGCGTAAAATGCAAAAGTGACTTTCTATTTGTTAAAATACTAATTTTCTATGGCTTATTAATTGATAAGTCCTTAAAATGATATTTGGCCACTATATAGGTAAGTGGACGGTAATGGACCACCATTAAAAGGTTTTGTTATTAAATTACAAAGGTTAATTTGGTAATTGGCTTATTAATATGAATTATAATAAAACAAAGCCACATTAGTGTTCATCTTTTCTTCATTCTTTTTAACCGATAATAAGTAAGAAAAGGAGAATATGGAAGCTAGAGAAGAGGCCGGTTGCATGCAGTGGAAAAACCATGAAATTGTTTGCTTAGAAACTAAAGTTTTAAAGTGGCTGGGTAACTCTTTTAAACTCTCCGTTACCTATAGCTTTTTATTGACAAATTATAGTTAAATTGTTAATTTAATTTTTGACCGAATGTGTGAGGGAAGGAACAAATTGAATTGTTATAATTGGTGTTGGGAAATATTAGCAAGCTTTCCTTGAATTTTTATTCTTTAGTGTTTGATAAATTTAGAAACTATTAAATTGCCGTCTGAATTTTACCCCCATTAATATTGTTAATCGCTGCTTTGTTTATACTGTTTGGTGGAGGTATTAATGCTGTTCGAATGTTGCAGTGATAAGGATGTTTAGAAAAGGGTGTATGTATGCTGTTTTACGGATTGTTGTTTGGTGTGTTAAAGCAACAGTAAATTGTTGTTTAGATGTCAATAAATGTAGTCTGAGTGACTTTAAATTATGTTAATAACAGTTGAAGTTACAAATGAATAAATAGTGATGTATTTATTATGTCTAAAATTTGAGAGAAAGAGTGTTTGATGCTGCCTTTAATGTAGCTGAGAAGGTAATAAAAGACCAGTTTAATGCTGCAGATGTATGATTGAATGCCAATTGATGTGTTAAATTAATGATATTTATTTAGTTGCAATTTATGTGTAAAAAAATAATAAAATAAAATAATCTGATTGTTAAAGGGGTTAACCATTATTGAAGTTATTAAATGAGAATAAAAGTAGAGTAAATGCTACAGAATTTATGTCTTAAGTGTTAGTTAATGAGTTAGTTATATGGTGATAAATAGCCGTATGTTTATATCGTTGGGCGGTTTGTGGAGTATTAATTAATGTTAATTAATGTTGTCTAAATTGATGTCAGATTAAGCTGTTGAAGAGTGTAATTAGTAATTAATATGTACTACATCAATAAGTTAACTGTTAATTGTTATTAAAGTTAGTTTTAATGGATTAATTGGGTTGTTGTAATGCAGGATTTGAATGCTGTCTGAATTGATATTAAGTACTTAATTATACTACCATATTTTGTATATTAATTTGTTTATTAAAGAGTATCTTAATGCTATCCAAATATGTAAATCTTTGAGACTATAAGTTTCATGAACTAATATAAATTCCTATTGTATTCATGTTGCCAAATTGGAATGAATTGGATAATGGTTGTGTTTGTGTTGACCATTTGTGAGGAATAAAGATGTTTTTACTAATTGTAATTAAATGATAGGATGGTTTGAGTTTGAACTTGATTTGACATTTGAGTTAGCTAATATATTGATTTATTATTATGTTTTGATCATGAAATAAATAGATCGATTTTAAATCAGGGAAAAGAGAAGGTCATGGAATGATCATCTGCGACTTGAGGTAAGTTCATAAGTAAATAAATGTTGTTAAATTCAATTGTATATGTATTATATGTGTTGAATTGAATTATGATAAATATATGTGTATATCCCGAAATGATTTAAACATTGGAGAATTAGTTACGAGCTTAAACTGATCGAGTTATGACATCCGAAAGCCCCATATGAACCTTAAGAATAGCTAGTATACATATGTCATGACATAGGATACCGATATGTGTGTACAAGTAAGACCATGTCTAGTACGTTGGCATCGATATGTGATTACGTGTAAGACCACGTTTGAGACGTTGGCATTGATATATGTGATTACGTGTAAGACCACGTTTGGACGTTGGCATCGATATATATGGTTACAAGTAAGACCATGTCTGGGACATCGGCATCGTATTTGTTTCGTGTAAGACCCTGTCTGGGACAGTGGCATCGATATGTGACAACATGTAAGACTACGCTTGGGACTTTGGCATTGTACGAGATGTGTGATTATCTGAGTACCCTATTCAATTCCAAATGGTTCAACGGGCAACGATAAATTGTGATTGAATGTGTATAACAAATTAAAGTGAACAGGTATGTAATAGCTTATTACCTATTCGAAATAAGGTAAGTTAGTTATTTGATATGTGATGCAATTTATTACATGATGCTAATGTGAATGTAAGTGTACTTGTGAAGTATATTCTGCTACATTATAAGTATAAGTATGAGATATTAAAGTTTGATTCAAGAATATATGTTTATGAGTGTGTGTTTATATTCGATTATATAATAGTACTATGGTTTTGAAATTGAATGTTATCTTGATAATAAATATAGTACATTTGGCCAAATGTTATGTATAGTGATATCGTATTTGTGACCTATGTGCAAACATATATAAATGATTATGTACGACCTTAAGGATATAAAATAAGAATATTTATGAAACGATCCATGAATATATGTATATGAGTTTATGTATATTTAGTTAAATAATGATATTATGGCTTTGAGCTTGAATGATATTTTGATATTGGATGTATGTACATTCAGCAAAATGAAAGTATATGTATTAAATGAAATTGTAAGTTTGAGATTAAATGTGATTATGATAGTATGAATTGGTTTGGAAATTGAATTGATATAGTCATTGAGTTATTTATTTGCTTATGACTTACTAAGCTTTTAAAGCTTACTTTGTGTTGTTCTTATGTTTATAGAGTTTCGGAGACTTGCTCGGGTTGGAAGTCGTAGGAGACCTCATCACACTATCCAGTTTTCACTTTGGTAAATAAATGTTTTGAGATTTGGTTATGCGGCATGTATAGGCTAGTTTTGATATATTTCGTTTTGAAATTTGTAAATATATATATAGCCATGCGAAATGGCTTGTTAATAAGGTTAATGTTTGTGTATATTCGAGCATGGTATCAGCTTATTTTGGGAAGTATGTTTCATAGTATGTATGTATGGTGTCTTGATTACATGTTTTAGTTGAGTAATGATTCGGTTGATGGATGTGTTTTTGCTATAATGCATATGTGCTCATGAAGCTTAAGTCCAAGTATATTTGATTAGAGTAATTTGGTTATATGTATTGAATGGGTATGTCATGAAAGACTTATAAATTAGCTCACTTTAGTAAGATTGATATTTAGTTTATCAATTTGTGATGTTTAGGTATAGTAATCGGTAATGAGAAATGGTAAGTATGGGTTCATTCGGTTTAGGTAATGAAGTAAATGATGAATGCATGGTTTAGTTATGGTATATTATATTTTGATTAAGTAATGTTTATGTCATATGTGTGTATAATTGCTTTGATCATTTTGTGAGATAAGAATTAGGTTATACAATGCATGATTATATTTCACTAAACTTAGTAAAATACGTATATGCTTATGAGACAATCATTGGTGAGTTGGCTTTTTAGTTTTGGTTTGTAATGGCAAGTTTATACTTATTTTATGTCTGAATGGTTGTTTATTTGAATGGTTAGATATATGAGATTTAAACATGAACATTTTGTATGCCAAAAATGGATAAGCTTGAATTATTATTTTTGCTCAAATTGGTAAATTTTGCTATGGTGAAATGGGCATAAATTTTTTTTAGGTTGATTTGCTAGTTGTATAGATGGAAAAATGAATTAGTTGTGTATATATAAAATTTGATATGCTATACAGCATGTGAAATTTGATAGGTTTGGCTTGGTAATTGAGTTTATAATTAACTATTGATTATAATGATGATCGAATATGGTGCTATGATGTTTGAGAAATGATTAAGAAATGTTCTGATATGTTCGTAATGCCTTTAACCCTATTCTGGCGATGGATACGGGTTAGGGGTGTTACACCCAAAGTATGTTTAGGGCCTCGTAGGCTCATTACAAGGACATTATGCATGAGTTTGAATAATGTTTGCATAAATTGTGAAATTATATGTGAATTGAATGTTTATATGTGTTATAAGTCTGGTAATGCTCCGTAACCCCATTCCGGCATTGAATACGGGTGAAGGGTGTTACAAAAACAATAGAAATGACATACAAGCCTACTACACGTCATATAATAAAAAAATTAAACGTTCCAAAAACTACCGAAAATGAGTGGATAGTTGATAGTACTAGAAAGAACATATGTTTTCTCTCTACTTATTGGTTAATTTGTCCCCATTTAGTTATCTTCAGCACATATTTTAGCATTTTTAGTTTACTACATTGCATTTTATAACTCAGTGGATCTTAGCCTATTTATCCTTAATTTTGTCATGTTTTGGTACCGATGTTGCTGCATGAGTATTTCTAGATTGCAACTAGAATTGTCGCCGCACCTAACAACTATCAGGATAAGAATAAAAATGTGTGAGGTGTCCAGTCTGGTATAACCAACTTGTATGTACAGAGGCAACATGATTCTGATGAAAGGACACTTGTGCTATTTAAAAGAATATAAATATTCACATGAAAAGGAAAAATTAGAGAGGCTTTTTAGGGGGTATTATCTTCTTCAACCTATCTTTTGAAGCTTTTCGGCTATGGTAGCTTAAGTCTCCTACGGGTGAACCTACGTGAAAGGGACGCAAATCAGCTCCTGAGGAGGAGCCCTGAGTGTGACAGAAAAGGGAATGGAAAGATTCAAGTTGAGATTATTTAGAAATAGTATTATCCACTTGTTTCTTTTATATTTCTTTTCTAAACGATGGTGATTACTTTTCATTTCATGTTTGTACGGAAGTACACATGATTTATGGGTTAAATGTTATTTTATTCAATCTTGCTTCTACTATTTAATCTTTGGGTTTGAATGTTTTTAGCATAGAAATGTTATTGCGATCACTGACATTGGAAAGTGCAGCGACAGTCTAAGCTAAGAAGCATGACAATGGAAGTTGCTTGAGGATTAGAGGAATTTAATCCACTTGTTCTTAAAAGTGTTCCATTGCCATCATCAGAAGGTGTGGTTAATGTGCATGTTTAAGTCTTAGATTAAATGTAGAAGTTAAGCTTGGTAAGATATTCATTACAATCACCTATCCTTTTATACCTTGTGAGCACTTAGTATTCTGTTGAATATTCACGTTGGGGATCCTAGTTTATCATTATCATATTTTATCTTATTGCTTTCAAGTTATTGCTTCAAAAACTACTCTCACAATTTATCTCATTTTTATCTATTTATTACACTAACATTGATAGACAAAAGACAACCATCCTCGTAAGATCGATATTTGACAAACTCATATCTGTCTACTATACTTGCATCGACAATGTACGCTTGCACATTATCACTGTGACGTTAAACAGCCGATCAGGTTTTGGCACCATTGCCCAGGATGGTGTTTGTTTGATATTTATTTTTTGTTTTTGCACTTTTTTTATTATATAATATTTAGTTGTCACTAACTTGTTTTATTTTTGTTGCTATTTTAAAATTTTATTTTAAGTGTTTGATGACCCGAAGCAATTCGGTTTATTGTCGATTTTGATCTAGAAATTAAAAGAATCGTTTGGAGGAGACTTCAAGAACAAAAGAATATGGCTTTATCAAGAAACAATGAAGCCATACCCCAGGTGTAACACCAAAATGCTAATGACCCACCGTTGTCGCAAGATGCTCAAATACAAAACAAAACTATACAGGACTTTGTAGTACTTGTCTTGGATGACATATAATTGGGAGTTGTTAGGCCAACAATCCAAGCTAGGAATTTTCAACTCAAGCCAGTAATGTTTCAAATGTTGAAATCTAGTTGGCAATATGCTAGACTGACACATGGAGATGCATGAGAACATCTTAAATCATTTTTATTGATTTGTGCTTCCTTTAGTTAATAAGGCGTTCCTGATGACACTTTGAAGATTTAATAACCCGATTTAGGGCCTAGTCGAAACAGTGGTCTCGGCACCACAAATCTGAAGATAGAAAATTTATTTTTATTATTTTTATGAAGTTATGGTACGATTATATTAGTGCATGAAAAATTTGGTGAGTTAATTTTGATGTTTTTAAGCCCGATTGCTAAAAAGGACTAAATCGCATAAAAGGCAAAAGTTACATTTTAGTACCCAAAGGTGTTATATAGCTAGAGAATCAAAATTGAGTGCTTTTAAAGGGCAATTACACCCTTTTTAGTAGTGTTGGCCGGCCAAGTGATGGATTTTAAACAAATAGTCAAAGTATTAGGTTGATGATGTCATGTTTTAGTGATAAAATAATGCCTAAAAGCCTAGCTATCATTTTCTTCTTCTCCATCTTCTTTCTTCGCCGAAAATATCAGCCAAAATAGAGGTTTGAAAGCTCAAAAATCTACAGCAACTTAAAGCACTCATAAGTAAGTGATTTTAATGAGTTTTCTTCAAGATTTTTATATTTTTGAGACCCTTGAAGCATGAGCTTTCAAATGAGGGTGATATCTTACAAAATGGTCAAGAGTTTAGGATTTTGCCATGGATGTATTTGTGACATATGCTGAGTTTTTAAGGAAGAATATGAGTCCTAGTTGTGTTATAAACAACTTTTGTGAAAGGTGTTAGCATGAAAATACCTAAAGGGACTATTTTGCATAAGTTGCAAAATATGTGGTAAGTGTGTGAAATAGTGAGAATTTGGGATTGATCTAGTAGTAAAAAGAGTTTAGCTAGGATTTAAATACGAGGAAATTCAATAAAAATCGATTTTCGGGCATAGGGGTAAAATGTTCATTTTGCCAAAGCCTAGGGGCAAAATGGTCATTTTACCAAAGTTGTGAATTTATGAATGCCTAATTGTGTTTAGTGACTAAATGGATGTATATTGTTATTATAGATCAAGATTTTCCAAAACTGAGTCTAGACCGAGGAAAAGCCAAGCAATTCGACTAAGCTGGCTAGTCAAGTACTTTTTATAAACTAAGGTAAGTTGTATGTAAATAATACAACTACACTGTTAATACTTGTATTCATATTGTCATTGAATTGATATTGTACGAGTTGTTAAGTTATAAATTGAGAATGCCTTGTAATATTGAGATAGTAGAAATATCCCGTTGAAACCTCAGGATATGAACTGGATATTTGCGCCAAGACATTGAGTGATTTGTGCGCCAGTGTAAGACATGTCTGGGACATGCTTCGGCCACATTATGAGAGCTAGTGTAAGATCATATCTGGGATATGGCATCGGCACAAAGATGAGCGCCAGAGTAAGACATGTCTGAGACATGCATCGGCCTCGACAGAGATAGCCAGTGTAAGACGTGTCTGGGACATGCATCGACTAGGAGTTGTGCTAGTGTAAGACATGTATGGGACATGCATCAACACGCATATATGAGAGCCAGTGTAAGACCATGTCTGGGACATGGCATCGGTAATATATCCCATGTTGAAGGTTCATAGAATATCCAGTAGTATTCCAGACGGTTTAATAGTGAAAGTCATAGTTCAATTTTGATAAAGAAAGGATGATCATGTTGTGAGTGTTACAGGTACCTATAAGATAAGCATGAGTAACAAGCTTAATTTAGAAAATGAGACTTGAGTAGATGATAATGAGTAAGTTAAGTTATGTTTACCTTTGAGCTATAAGCATGATGGTAAATGGTGATATTGTTGTATAGTTATTTATATGCAACTTACTAACCTTTATGCTTACTCCCTTTTCTTTCCCTCTTATTTTAGTGTCGCCAGGCTAGCTTAAGGGCTCCATAAAGTCAGAGATATTGATCACACTATCAGTTGCAGCACTCGATATAGTTTGATTTATATTTTTGAAGGTGGCATGTATAGTGCTAGACTAGGATGTTGTATTAAGAGAATTATTCATGTATTTTGGCTCAAGTCAAAAGCCCTTCACTTTGTATCAAGCCTGGATTAGTGGCTATTATTCATTTTGATGAATTCATATGATGTTCTTTCTTGGGATGAATTGGTGTCTTTTGGGGTGAAATTTATATATTGACATGATCTTGTGTAGGTTGTGCAAAATGGGTGACAAAATGGCTTGGAAAATAGCCTAGTTTGTCCACACGGGTAAGACACATGGGCGTGTGTCTAGGCTGTGTGTGACACATGGCTCATGCCTATGGGTGTGTGTTGTGGTCGTGCATCCCCTGCACTTAAAACTTTAAAGTCATTTTAGTACACGGACATGCCCAGGCCGTGCCATAAAGTCAGTATGCATGCTAGTAGTACACGGGCAAAAGACACGACCGTGTGTCTTGACCGTGTGAAAGACACGGTTATAGGGCACGGGTGTGTGCTTAGGCCATGTGGTTTTGGCAGAATGCCCAGGTTTTTAGACACAGGTTCGGGATATAGGCGTGTTCCTAGCACACCACCGTTTGTTCTATATCCACACGAGCATGAGGAATCTTGATGCATGAAACTTTTCTAAGTTTTCCATGAGTTCTTGGTTGGGTTCTGAACCACCCCAGATGTATGATTTGGGCCTCGTAAGTCCGTATATGAGATATATTGCATGTGAAAAGATAGGTTTTTAAATTGTTTGAAATTTCTTTTCTGGCCTGGTTTTGTATAGTTGGTTGAGTCAAGAAAGGTAATGCCTTGAACCCTGTCCCAGCATCGAATACGGGCAAGGGGTGTTACAGAAGATGCAATTATTTCCTTATTCCTTGCAGGGAAGAGCTCATGCTTGGTTCCTTGGACTACTTACCAAATCGATTACTTCTTGTAATGCACTAGCAACATATTTTATTTTGCACTTTAACCCACCGATAATGAATGCTCATCTCTGAAATGATATTACAGCTTATCATCAGTTGGATGATGAGAATCTTCACACTACATGGGAAAGTTATAAATCTTTGCTTCGACATTGCCCCATGCAAGACATTTGACAGGAAACACAAATTAAAATTTTCTATAATGGGCTAAATTCATACACGAGGAATCTTGTTGATGCATCTGCCAATGGTCCTTTGTTGGATTGTACTTATAATGATGCTGCTGGAATTCTTGAGAGAATTACTCAGAATGATTATCAATATCCTATCTCCAGAGCTGCACAAGCAAAAGCTACTCCAGAAGTTATTAAATTGGATGCAATCTCTACACTTAATGCTCAAGTTTCTTCTCTTGAAAATATGATAAAAAAATATGTAAGGGACTAGTGACGTTGTACCTATACAAGTCGCTCAACAAGTTGATGTTCCTACCTTTTTTTGTGAGATTTGCAATGACAACCATAGCTATGAAGATTGTCCACAACATGCAGAGAATGCCTTTTATGTCAGTAACATCCGGAATAATTCTTATGGTACCTCTTATAATAATTCTACATGCAATCAACAATCTTGAGAAACTCAGACTGCAATGCTGCAACATTTTGATATGGGAATATATCTACTCAAGGAAATGATAATCCAAGACAAGAAAATTACAATCAACAACAGTAGAACATCAATAAGCACACTCAAATGCATCCACAACAAATAATTGGAAAGTAAACTTACCGATTATTTAGCGTACATCCTTATTAAATAATGAAACCAACGAATATGAAAATGGTTTCCCTATCACATGCACTCAATCAATGAATTAGTCACATAACAAAACACCATGTAATTTATCTTAGATGAGCTCATGATTCAACATGTCATTTGTACATATACCTCATGTTAGTCCCATTGAGTTTCTAGGAAATCTAGATAGATTATCCAGTCACCGTCAATTCATACGAATGATCATTTTAAGTATGCACTCTCGCGAACCTCACATCTTACGGCGGGATTACTAGTCCAGGCTAAATCCCCCTGTAATATAAACTCACAGGGTGATGTCAGGATTACCAGTCCAGGCTAAATCCCTTGTAACGACAAACACTCCTAATGAGCTCGAATCTGAATTACCAGTCCAAGCTAAATTCAGACCCTAATCGAATTACCCGTCTGGGCTGAATCCACAAATACACACATATTCTTCGGGAGGCTCGATCAATCAAGGAACACTCATCCGGGCTAGATCCTTTTTATACTTGAGATCATCAATTTACCTGCCCAGGATAAATCCTTTCTGCAACCCATGCAGGATCTCAAGTCACATGTCAATCACGGTTTATCCATCAAATTCCCTTTCTAACCTCAACTGAGACATTTCCCAACAAACCATTATCAAGGATGCATTCCATGCATTTTCATGCCATAAACAATGCAATCATCATGCATTTATAAATCATACAATTATGCATATTATGAGTTCACTTTAAGTTATCCGAACTTGCCTGGTACTCGTTCCGATACTGTGTTTTGGTTATTCCGAAACCTTTCGCTTTCCTCGGTCGACCTCCGAAATTTGTTTCTTAGGGTCTATAACAATAAAATTAAATCATTAACAGCTCACATTGTACTATTTGAGCCTAACTTTCACTCCTGGTCCAAATGACCATTTTGCCCCTAACATTTCACATTTTTATGATTTAGTCCCTAGGCTCGTATAATGAAACACATGCAATTCCTATCTTACCCAAGCCTAGCCGAACACTTTTTCCTCTTATGGCAGCCCACATGTTCCATTATTTTCACATTTCTACCACATATTTAACAACTTTTGTAAAAAGGTCCCTTTAGGGGTTTTTCATGAAAATCACCTAGGAAAAGATGTTTAACACACCTTCAACTTTCATATTCCTCCACAAACCATCAAAATACAAGTAAATCATGCATGGGTAAAATTTTAAACATAAACCCTAGCATGAAATAGGGGTAGAAATTGAGAGAGTAAGCTACCGGGATTTCAAAAATACAAAGAACATTAAAAATGAGGCTTGGGTGCACTTACTATTGAGCTTGAAAATGTTGAAAACCCTAGCTATGGAGTCCCTTAAAGTTTCAGCAGCATGGAGAAGAGAAATGAGCTGATTTTGATTCATTTTTCCCATTTTATTTCATTAAAATGCCAAATGACCAAAATGCCCTTAAGTCTTTTCTTTAAAATTTCATCCATGCAAGCCCATTTTTGTCCAAAAACTTAGAAATTGGGAAAATTTCTCTCTAAGGCCTTCTAATTTATAATCTAAAGCAATTTCATACAAATTGCTTCTAGAATCCAAGTTTTTCCATTTATTCAATTTAGTCCCTAATTTCCAATTGGACACCTTCTCAAAGAATTTCTTCATGAAATCTTAACACATGCATATTATCATACTCTAGACCTCATAATAATCATAAAATAAATTTTTTGATGTGGAATTTGTGGTCCCGAAACCACTATTCTGACTAGGCCCTCTTTTGGGATGTTACATTTCTCCACCCTTAGGGACTTTCGTCCTCAAAAGTCTTACCAGTAAACAGGTTCGGGTATTGGTTTCTCATGGTTTCTTCTGATTCCCATGTAGCCTCTTCTACACCATGTCGATGCCATAAAACCTTTACTAAAGCCACATTTTTATTTCTCAACTGTTTAACCTCTCAAGCCAAAATCTTGACCAATTCTTCTCCGTAGGTCATGTCTGGTCTAATATCAATCTCTGTTGTTGAAATCACATGAGAGGGTTCTTATCGATATCGCCTTAACATGGATACATGGAACACATCGTGAATCTTTTTCAATCCAAGTGATAATGCCAAATGATAGGCTAATGGTCCAACTCTTTCAGTGATCTTGTAAGGTCCGATAAATCGCGGACTCAATTTGCCTTTCTGGCCAAATCTCAAGACCATTTTCCATGGAGATACTTTTAAGAATACTCTATCTCTAACTTGAAACTCAATCTCTTTTCTTTTCAGATTAGCATATGACTTTTGTCTATCCGATGCTGCTTTTAAACAATCTCGTATCACTTTAACTTTTCCTTCAGTTTCCTTAATCAGATCAACCCCGTGAATCTGACTTTCCTTGAGTTTTGTCCAGTACAATGGAGTTTGACACTTTCTGCCATACAAGGCTTCATAAGGTTCCATCTTCAAGCAATGCTAACCGAGCGTCCAGGGTTCTCAGTGCAAATTAAGATTTTCTGCTTAATGCGTCGGCGACCACATTTGCCTTACCCGGATGATAGTCAATGATCAGTTCATAATCTTTTATTAATTCCAACCACCTCCACTGTCTCAGATTCAATTATTTTTGAGTCAAAAAATACTTCAAACTCTTGTGATCTATAAATATACGTCAAGTTTCACCATATAAATAATGCCTCCAGATTTTCAAGGCAAAGACAATGGCGGCGAGCTCTAGATCATGTGTCGGATAGTTCTTCTTGTGTGGCTTCAACTGCTGTGAAGCGTAGGCTATTACCTTGCCATCTTGCATAAATACACAACCCAATCCGTTCAAGGATGCATCACTGTAGACCACAAACTCTTTTCCCGGCTCAGATAATACTAAAACAAGAGCTTCTGTCAGTAACGTCTTTAATTTCTCGAAACTCTGCTGACACTTCTCTATCCATTCAAACTTAATGTCTTTCTGCAACAACCTCGTCATTGGAGTTGCTATTATGGAAAATCCTTTCAAAAATCTTCGGTAGTAACCGGCTAAGCCCAAAAAGCTTCTAACTTCAGTCACATTTTTAGGCAGTTTCCATTCAACAATAGCAGAGATTTTTCTTGGATCAACTCGGATGCCTTCAACCGAAACAATATGACCCAAAAATCCAACTTCCTTGAGCCAAAATTCACTCTTGCTAAACTTAGCAAACAATTTTTTTCCCGTAAGGTTCGTAACACAGTTCTCAGGTGCTTCGCATGCTCTGACTCATCTTTAGAATAAATTAAAAATGTCGTCAATGAACACCACGACAAACTTATCCAAGCATGGCCAAAAGATCCTATTAATTAGGTCCATGAATACTGTCGATGCGTTCGTCAATCCAAATGGCATAACCAGAAATTCATAGTGGTCGTATCTAGTTTTAAAAGCTGTCTTTGGCACATCTGATTCCTTAACACATAATTGATAGTAGCCAGACCTTAAGTCTATCTTAGAGAACACAGTGGCTCCTCTCAACTGGTCGAATAGATCATCGATCCTTTGCAAATGATACTTATTCTTGATAGTTACCTTGTTCAGTTGTCAGTAATCTATACATAGTCTCATTGAACCATCTTTCTTCTTTACAAATAGTACGGGGGCACCCTAAGGTGAAAAGCTCGACCTAGCAAAACCTTTATCTGTCAGCTCTTGCAACTGTGTTTTTAATTCTCTCAGTTCGGTTGGTGCCATTCTGTACGGAGCAATAGAGATGGGAGCTGTTCTTGGCACCAATTCAATACCAAACTCATTCTCTCTCTCAGGAGGTAATCCGGGTAATTCTTCTGGGAATACGTCTGGATATTCATATACTATTGGCATAGTCTCAAGCTTCAATCCATTTCTCTTGTGTTCAGCACAAAAGCAAGGTAGGCTTCGTACCCTTTCCTCACATATCTTTGAGCAACCATTGCCATGATTACAGCTAGCGACGTGCCCAACTCTCTTAAATCAACCCGTAGGATCTTACCATCTGGGTATTTCAATTTAATACACTTGCTACCACAATTTACAATTACATCATGCAAGGCTAACCAATCCATGCCAAGTATTATATCGAACTCATCAAAAGGTAACAACATAAGGTTAGCCGAAAAACATTGACCATGGTCAAAGGACAATTCTTACAAACTTTATCAACCAAAACTAATTTACCTAGTGGATTCAACACTCTAACAACAAATTCCGTGGGTTCAATGGGTATGTTCATACTAGACACCAACCTCATGCAAATGTATGAATAATCGATCCTGGGTCAATTAAGTCAATAACACATGTATTGAAAAGTGAAAAAGTACCCATAATAACATCGGGAGCAGAGGCTTCCTCTCAAGCGCGTATTGCATATGTTCTTGCCAGGGCTCAAGCCTCTGATTTTGTAGTGTCTTTGGCTGTGACTCGACTTCCACTAGCACTTCCAGGGTATCTCAGAGGTCTACCTCATGCCATGGGGGCACTCGACTTCGGAGTTACTTCCACTTCTCTTTCAATTCGCTCTGGGCAGTCCCTGAGAAAGTGGCCGAGAGAACCACATCTGAAACATGCACCGCTCTTTATTCGGCACTCTCCAAAGTGAAATTTGTTGTAACTCTTACACTTCAGCTTTTGGTCATCTACACTCCCCACACTAGTCACCATTAGGGAGGAAGACTTTTGATCTCGTCATTTAGAGCTTCTCATTTTACTCAGATATCCTATAGATGAAGTGGAGCGTTCATGTTGGCTCTTCGATTTCTTTGTAGAAAATGAAAGCGTCCTACCATCGAATCTCTTGCTCACAACTCGAGCCTCTCTCTTTGCTTGTTTTCTTTCATTATTGAGTTCCTCAACTTTCTTGGCCCAATCAACTAATGCGGCAAACTCCCGTATTTCAAGGATCCCAATCAACAACTTGATTTCCTCATTCAAACCTTCCTCAAAGCGTTTACACATTTCAGATTTGGTTTGAACCCATTCAGTTGCATATTGGCTTAACCTTACAAACTCCCTTTCGTATTCAGCCATAGTCTTATTCCCTTGTTTGAGTTCCAAGAACTCCTTTCACTTTGAGTCTAAAAACCTTTTACTGATATACTTCCTCCTAAACTCTGCTTGGAAGAATTCCCAAGTGATATTTTCCTTTGGCGTCACCGAAGATACGGTCTTCCATCAGTGGTACGCAGTGTCCTTCAAGAGAGACACGGTACACTTTAAGCACTCCTCAGGTGTGCAAATAAATCATCTAATATCCTTGTGGTATTCTCGAGCCAAAACTCGACTCTCTCAGCATCATCATCAATTTTAGCTCTAAATTCCTCGGCACCATACTTTCTAAGCTTATCTACGGGGGCTTTACCAATTCTTACCGGTACCATACCTTGTGGCAATTCCTCATCGAGTTGGTTAGGAGGTGGGGACGGTCGTGGTATGTTGGGGCGATTCCTCAAATAATCCCCAAACCATTCATCCATCATGTTAAAGAAGGCAGCTCAGGCTTTTTCTCGGCCTTCAGTCATAACTCATCTACTACTACTAGATACAGCTTGTTGTACAGAAGCTGGAGCATGGCTCTCGGCTCCCTCGGACTCATCTTGTGCATGATTGGAAGACATTTACTAGATTCAAAAACAATTTAAACAGTTAGGAGATATCTCACTATCAATGTTCATATAATGACATGTATAGCGAACTTCAATACCCTCTACGGTAGTCCTAGAATCGACTAAATCGTAGCTCTGATACCACTAAATGTAACACCTCTCGCCCGTATTCGACGTAGGAATAGGGTTCGAGGCATTACCAGTATTTCATCTTTACGAGACAAAACCGAAAATTTTTCCCTTACTTTGAGTACCTTAGAAAATTTTTCCCTTACTTGAAGTGCAACACGCCCTTGTGATGGGGCCGTGTGGTTACACACGCTCATGTGACTTAGGACACGCCCGTGCCCTCAGCTCGTGTGCAACACTGACTTCAACCTCATTATTTTGTTAAAAACACATGGCTAAGACACACGCCCGTGTGCTTAGCCCGTGTTCTATACTGACTTAAAAATTTAGGTGTAGGGGACGCACGGCCATACCACACACCCATGACACACGGCCTAGACACACGCTCGTGTGTCTACCCATGTGGACCTTATTAGGCTATTTTCCATGCCTTTGATCACCCTCTATCAGCTAAACATACTTATTGGTCGTTTTAGTGCTTGTTAAGACCAATTTTTACACTTATGTATACGTATATATATAAAACTTTGATTAACCTCATCGCATGTAAACCTCATGTCATTGGTTTCATGCACGCTAAGTTAGTTCTCATCTTGTATTTAAGGATTTCCATGTCTACTTGACATATTTAAGGTTGGCTCATTTTTATAACTCATTGCCAATTATAACCAGGCTATCCTATGTGAACATAAACGTGCATAGATTTGTAGGTCATAGCCTACTTCAAAATAAGCAAATTTCCATGGCCATAAACAAAAAGATAAGTATAATTTTACATGCCTTCATCTTGGTAAATCAAATTACACATATAACCAATTATTCAAAGTTCTATACATGCCATTGAACAAAACATAAGTGTCTATATACCAAAGCTAAATTAGTTGATAGCGTGTTGATTCTCCAACCGTCTTCCAATCTTTATGAGTCATTGAGCTCTTTAAGACAGGGGAAAGAGAGGGGTAAGCACTTACATGCTTAGTAAGCTCGAATGACTAGAAAGTAAACTTACTGATTATTTAGCGTACATCCCTATTAGATAATGAAACCAACGAATATGAAAATGGTTTCCCTATCACATGCACTCAATTAATGAATTAGTCACATAACAAAACATCATGTAATTTATCTTAGATGAGCTCATCATTCAACATATCATTTGTACATATACCTCGTGTTAGTCTTGTTGAATTTCTAGGAAATCTCGATGGATTATCCAGTCACCGTCAATTCATACAAATGATCATTTTAAGTATGCACTCCTGCGAACCTCACATCTTACGGCGAGATTACCAGTCCGGGCTAAATCCCCCGTAATATAAACTCATAGGGTGATGTCAGGATTACCAGTCTAGGCTAAATCCCTTGTAACGACAAACACTCCTAATGAGCTCTGATCTGAATTACTAGTTCAGACTAAATTTAGACCCTAATCAGATTACCCGTCCGAGTTAAATTCACAAATGCACACATATTCTTCGGGAGGCTCGATCTTTCAAGGAACACCCGTCCGAGCTAGATCTTTTTCATACTTGAGATCATCGGATTACCTGGCCGGGCTAAATCCTTTCTGCAACCCATACGGATCTCAAGTCACATGTCAATCATGGTTTATCCATCAAATTCCTTTTCTAACCTCAACCAAGACATTTCCCAACAAATCATTATCAAGGATGCACTCCATGCCTTTTCATGCCATCAACATTGCAATCATCATGCATTTATAAATCATACAATTATGCATATTATGAGTTTACTTTAGGTTATCCGAACTTACCTGGTACTCGTTTCGGTATTGTGTTTCAGTTATTCTGAAACCTTTCGCATTCCTCGGTCGACCTCTGAAATTTGTTCCTTGGGGTCTATAACAATAAAATTAAATTATTAACAACTCATTGTACTATTTGAGCCTAACTTTCACTCCCGGTCCAAATGACCATTTTGCCCCTAACATTTCACATTTTTACGATTTAGTCCCTAGGCTCGTATAATGAAACACATGCAATTCCTATCTTACCCAAGCCTAGCCGAACACTTTTTTCACTTATGGCAGCCCATATTTTCCATTATTTTCACATTTCTACCACATCTTTAACAACTTTTGCAAAAAGGTCCCTTTAGGGGTTTTTCATGAAAATCACCTAGGAAAAGATGTTTAACACACCTTCAACTTTCATATTCCACCAAATACCATCAAAATACAAGTAACTCATGCATGGGTAAACTTTTAATCATAAACCCTAGCATGAAATATGGGTAGAAATCGAGAGAGTAAGCTACCGGGATTTTTAAAATACAAAGAACATTAAAAACAAGGCTTGGGTGCACTTACTATTGAGCTTGAAAATGTTGAAAACCTTAGCTATGGAGTCCCTTAAAGTTTCAGCAGCATGGAGAAGAGAAATGAGCTAATTTTAGTTCATTTTTCCCATTTTATTTCATTAAAATGCCAAATGACCAAAATGCCCTTAAGTCCTTTCTTTAAAATTTCATCCATGCAAGCCCATTTTTGTCCAAAAACTTAGAAATTGGGAAAATTGATCTCTAAGGCCTTCTAATTTATAATCTAAAGCGATTTCATACAAATTGCTTCTAGAATCCAAGTTTTTCCATTTATTCAATTTAGTCCCTAATTTCCAATTGGACACCTTCTCAAAGAATTTCTTCATGAAATCTTAACACATGCATATTATCATATTCTAAACCTCATAATAATCATAAAATAAATATTTTGATGTCAGATTTGTGGTCCCAAAACCACTATTCTGACTAGGCCCTCTTTCGACATTTTACAAGACATTAATGGCCTTAATTAACATGAATTATATGTTTAATTATAAAGGGAAAATTAGTAATTGATGAATTATTTTGTAATAAAATAAAACAAAACATGATAATTGATGATTCATTCATCCTTATTGCCAAAAATCAAAAAGAAAAAGGAAGAAAAAGAGCTCTTAGGGTTCGACTAAGAATTTTGGTGACTAAGGTATGATTTTTGATTGGTTTTTGATAATTTTTATGTTTTTGTGATCGTTGCTTAGTAATATTTCAAGCCCATGTCTCAAATTTTGAATTTTATTATGATTTTAAGATGTGCCATTGTTGATAATGTGAATTTTATGAAGTTTGATGATAGAAAATGAAAGATATGTGTTAGATTACTATGTTTTTTTATTGGGATTTTTGATGAATTTGAGTATTTTGGACTAATTTGTGAAAATGAGAAATTGAGGTGCTAAAATATGAAATAAATGAAATATGTGGGCTTATATTAGTTAAGGGAATATTTGGCCAAGCATATGTATAAAGAAATTTTGTGTATTTTGTGATTTTATGAATTAGTGACTAAAGTGTTAAAATGTGAAAATGTGAGGGATAATTTGTAAAATTCCTTAATTATGTGTATAAGGATTGATTTGAATGAAAGTGAGATTGAATAAGTCAAATTTGAATGTGTTTAGATCAAGAACCAAAGAAAATGGAATTAAATCGGGGAAAGTCGAAAGTTGTTGAATAGTCGTTCGTTTCCGTTCATTTCCATACGAGGTAAGTCGATATACAAATAAATGTGCTTGAAATGATTTATTCATGTTTATATGATATTGAATTGTGATGAATAGTTATAGAAGCTGAATATGTGAAATTGAGAAAGTTTCGATAAGGTAACGACGTCCGAATGCCCCGTACGAACCATAGGAATAGTTAGGATACATATGTCATGACATAAGATTCTGATATGTGATTTTGTGTAAGACCACGTCTGGGACGTTGGCATCGATTTGAGATTTATGTGTAAGACCATGTTTAGGACATCGACATCGTATTTGATTTCATGTAAGACCCTGTCTGGTACAGTGGCATTGATATTCCATTACATGTAAGACCACGTCTAGGACGTTGGCATTGTACGAGATTTCCAAGCTATCTGAGTATCCTCAATGATTCTGAACAGTTCAACGGGCATTCTAATAAATGAATAACTATATGAATGTATATCTGATTCAGGTACATTTGAAATGTATATCATGATTGAGAATGAAAAGAAAGTATATGTGAAAGTATGAGAAATTATGTTATATGTGCAATGAATTGGGAATATATGTATGTATATGAACTACGTGGTTTGTAATAGTATTTGGCTATGGAGTATATGTATTTTATGATGCCTATATGCTTAAAATGATAAGTTTATTTATATATGACTTACTAAGCTTTTGAAAGCTTACTTTGTGTGTTTGCATTGTGTTTTAGATATCGAAGCTACTGAAGGCTCGGGGATTGTCGATGTAACATCCCGATTTAATGTTATTTTTGGGACCACAAATCTGAGTCTAAAAAAATATTTTTAATGTTATTTTCCGTACTTATTATATGTGAATTAGTATGTGTGAAAGTCTCGTGTGAAAATTTAATCGTTTGTGTGCTGATTTAATAAAAAGGACCTAATCGCGTAAAATGTAAAAGTTGCCTGTTATATGTTAAAAGTGCCTATTTGATTTGGATTTATAATTTTGAGGTCCTTATGTGGTTATTTGACCATGGTTTTGATTAAATGGCATTAATGAACATTAGTTGATGGAATATTAATGTTTTATTACAAGGGTAAATGGGTAATTAGTGCATTATGATGAAATAAAAAAAAACATATTTCATCCATCATTTTTTAGTGTTCATCCACCGAAAATAGGAAAGAAAACCTAATTTTGAAGAGCTTTAAGTTTCGGCACTCATCTTGGCTAATTAGGTATGTGTTTTTGTTCGATTTTTGATAATTTCTACGTTTTTGTAATCGTTGCTTTGTATACTACAAAGCCCATACTTGAATTTCTGATTTTGATGAATATTTTGAGTTATGCCATTGATGAATTCATGAATTTTGTAATGTTAATTGGTGGAATATAAAGCTTAGTGTTTGATATACATATTTTGTAAAATGATTTTGAGTAAAAATGCATATTAGGGATTAAATTGAGAAAAGTGTAAATTGAGGGGTTGAACTATGAAATAAATGAAAATTATGGGTTGCTAAGGACCATGGGAAGATTTGGCTAATGCATAGTTTTGATGAATTTTTATGTATTTTGTGATTTTATGAAATAGGGACTAAAGTGTTAAAATGTAAAAATATGAGGGCTAAATTGTAAAATACCCTAAATATGTGTATATGGATCAAATTGAATGACTTGTTAAATAAAAGGGTTAATTTTGAATAGATATATATCAAGAAAAGAGGAATTCAGACTTAGACCGAGGAAAGTCGAAGGATATAGAGTAGACAATCTGAATCAACAATACCGAATACGAGGTAAGTTCGTACGAGATAAATGATACGAGGTAAGTTCGTACGAGACAAATGATGTTACAATTTATATTTTAGTGCTTGATAATGCTTAAATTGTATATATTTGACTATGGTGTGAGTACAATGATAAATAGACTATGTTCAGCACTAAGTGTGCGATTTGAAATAGCTTCGGCTAGATTATTGGCACTAAGTGTGTGATGTTCTTATGTGTGCTAAGATGATCCAACAAATTAGTGTATCGAGCATTGGAGTGATAATGTAATAGTTAAGTACGAGTTTGTGAA
Source organism: Gossypium longicalyx (assembly GCA_025698465.1). Taxonomy (NCBI): domain Eukaryota; kingdom Viridiplantae; phylum Streptophyta; class Magnoliopsida; order Malvales; family Malvaceae; genus Gossypium; species Gossypium longicalyx. Next base: position 42,824,830 of record CM046996.1, on the reverse strand, counting down.
TGTATGTAATAAATATTTATGGTTAACAATATAGTGTATGAGATAGATGAACCTATGTGGTTGATAGTATTGTGTATGAGTTATGTGCAAGGATATGTGAACTAAGAAAATAGTATGAAATGAGAAATGGTAATGAATGAGGTTGAGTAGTGATATGAATTGAACTATATGTTAACTAATATGTCTTATAGCTTTTAAATGTTGAGTTAAATGTATTATACTACGAACTTACTAAGCTCTAAGCTTACTGTGTGAAATGTTCTATGTCTTACAGTGTTATAAAGCTAGCTCGGATCCGTGAATCATCAGCGACTCACTCACACTATCGGACATCTATTTTGGTGCCATTTTGAGAGTTGTATATATGGTATGTGGCTTGTATAGGCTAGGAGTATTTAGATATGTTTTGTAGTGTATATATTATGCCATGTGATATGGCTAGTTTGAGTTAAAACTTATGGTTGATATTGATATATGTTATGTGATGCAAATATGCCATTATGATGTGCATTTGGTTGGCCAAAGGAAATGGTAAATTTGACAAGGTTTTGGCATGAGATGTGTTTGTATATTTGGAATTTATGGAATTTATGTTTTGGTATGATTCTAATTGAGATTCAGTATGATTTGGTTGATGAGTTGAGAATGGAAATTGTTGAATAATGTATGTTTTGGTATTGAAATTAGCTGAAATTTTGTTGGAAATATGCTTGGTTTGGTGCTTGTAGGTTTGACCCAAATGGGATGGCAAATTGGCTATTCAAATGGCCTATTTTTGTCCACACGGGCAGAGACACGGGCGTGTGTCTCAGCCGTGTGCGACACACAGACATGTTGCACTGCCGTGTGTCCCCTAGGGTACCCTAGATTTGTAAGTCAGGCTCGACCACAGCTAAGGCACACGGGCGTGTGGCTAGCCGTGTGACCCAAGTGAGTGTCGACCACGGCCAAGACACACGGACATGTATTGTGGCCGTGTGAATAAGTTAGTATGTATGCCCTGTTTGGACACGGCTTGTTCACACGGGCGTGTGACCTGTACTTGTTTGAAAAATGTTTATGTTCTGAAAAAAATTTGTATGTGTTCGGTTTAGTCCCGACCCCTTTCTAATGCATGTTTAAGGTCTCGATGACCCATAGAAGGGACTTTATATTGATGTTTGATCTCTGATGCTATAATGTTTATAAAATGAATGATAAATGTTTTGATTTGTCCGGTAATGCCTTTAACCCTGGTCCGACGACGGATACGGGTTAGAGGTGTTACAGTCGAGGATCATCACCACACTATCAAACTTAATTTTGGTACCTTTTGAAAATGTATATATCAAAGTATGGCATGTATAGGGTAGAGAGCTTTGAATGTGTTTTGAGATGTGTATATCTAGCCATGTGATATGGCTTGGTTATGGATGAAATTATAAATGAAAATTGGTATGTGTTTTATGTTAAAAAATGGTATGTTTTGATGCGCTTTTGAATGACCAAATGAAATGGTCAATTTTGGTAAGTTCCATGATTAATTTGGGAAGTTAATATGATGTGAAATGCTATGAATTGAAATGGATTAATATGATATATGAATCATGTGCTTTTGATATAAATTTTGTACTTTGAATTGGTATGTTTGAGTTAGATTTTTATATGGGAATGAAAGATGATATCATGGGTCAATTTGTGCATGATTTAGTATGTTTTTTGCTACCTTTGGGACATGAAATGTTCTTTGTTTCACGCTTGTAGGGATGGTCCAAAATGAGTGGCAATTTAGCTTTGCAAATAGCCTATTTTTGTCCACATGGGCAGAGACACGGACGTGTGTCTCAGCCGTGTGCGACACACGGTTATGTTACACGGCCGTGTGTCTCTTGGGGTACCCTACCATTTGAAGTCAGTATACCCTACAGTTTTGACACAGCCTAGACACACGAGCGTGTCTATCGGTTGTGTATGGCACACGGGTTGGCACATGAGCGCGTGGTCGACCGTGTGATCCAAGTCAGTAGCCTCCCTAATTTTCACACGTCCTAGCACACAGGCGTGTCCTGTGGCCGTGTGGACAAGTTAGTATGTATGCTCTGTTTTGCCACGGCCTAGACACACGGGCGTGTCTAATACCGTGTAAGGCATGCGACTTGTTCACACGGGCATGTGACCTTTGTAACTTAGAAAAATTGTTTAGTTTTGAAAAATTTTGTGTGTTCGATTTAATCCTGACCTCTTTCTAATGCATGTTTAAGGTCTCGTTGACCTAGGAAGGGGACTTATTGTTGATATTTGAATATGATATGAAAATGTATGACTGTTGACTATGAAATCATTAGGAAATGTTCTGATATGTTCGGTAATGCCTCTTTATTCTAATCAGACGACGGATACAGGTTAAGGGTGTAACAATTTAGTTGGTATCAGAGCTACGGTTTAGTCGAATCTGGGACTAAAGTAGCGTGTGAGAGTCTAGCTATACATTCCATATATATGACTCTGATAGTGTGATGATTCCTGACAATTAAAATGTGTTTTTATATAGTAAATAGATCCCGAACGAGTCGTACCTGACGGTGTTGAAAGTAACGCGCCTGCTCCCGCTCAAGAGACAGTGCCATCTGACTCCAGACCTGCTACTATAACCACGAGGGAGAGGCTAAGCAAGCCTTTTACCAAATGATCAATGATTGGTTTACCCAGTATATTAGAACCAATCTAGCTGTTTCACAACTTTCAACCCTGCTAAATCCTCCACAAGTCCCAGTTGTGCCACAAGCTACAGATTCGATTCGTCTGAGTAAGCCTCCAGTTGATAAAATTAGAAAATATAGGGCTGAAGAGTTTCGAGCTACTACCGATGATGATGCTGAGAGAGTTGAGTTTTGGCTCGAGAATACAATACGGGTGTTTGATGAAATGTCATGTACTCCCGAGGAATGTCTAAAATGTGTCGTTTCACTTCTGAGAGATACGGCGTATCATTGGTGGAAGACATTGATATTAGTGTGTAATACCCCTGACCCATATCCGTCGCAGAAATTAGGGTTACGAGGCATTAACTAACCGAAAACATAATAATTCTGCTTTTTCAAACATTCACAAATTTTACACATATCATTTTAGCATTATACAAATTATACAATTGATTTAACTTTAAATATATCTTATAAATCATAATACATAATACAAATCATTACACAAGTCAAATCTAATATACTTTTAAGTATAAACACATTTGAACCAACTCATATAATAAGCCAACATCATCTTGAACAAATATGCACTTCCATAATCTATCTTAACGTAAATGCATAAAACTTATGATTTTTCTTTAGCATATTTACATATAATTATTTTAATAGTAATTGACAAAAGTTAGTAATTGACAAAAGTTACTATTCATTTGGTCAATTTTCATCTCATTAATCAAATAGGCACATACCTATCATCATTTTCTTTTCAACTTTATTTCATCACAAACAAATATACAGCTGCACATGGAAACATGTATAAACATCCTATAATTTACATTTTCTAAACGCATCATTTAAATATATTTTACCTAAGAAAAAACCTTAACTGAAACAATTAATTATGCCATGAAATTTTATACATACAATGATCATTACATCAACCACTTCCAAATTTACTAACATCATTAAACCATTTTCAAATATACAACATTTATCACATAGACCATTCATGTATAATATATAACATCATAACTAAAAGTGAGCTCAAACCATAACCAAAGTATGACCAAAATTATCATGGAAATTAAGCCATTTTCGCATGGCTCAAGTTATACATATTCAAGGTCGAACAAAATACATATTAGCCTATACATGCCATAAGTTTGAAAATAAACTTTTAAAAGTACAGAGGTTGATGATAGTGTGGATGACTTCAATAACGATCCCTGAGCTTGTAACTTACAATCAAAATCTATAAAAGAGAGTAACAAAAACACACAGAGTAAGCTAACTTAGCTTAGTAAGCCTTAAGCAATTATCAACCCAATAATATATATATCAACTTCTTAAAATCCAAATAAACTAATTTACTAAATCAATGTATAATAACTTTTAACTTAAAAAATCCGAAACCACTTTCAAGCCAAATACCATTATAAATTAAAAATATATTTTCACACATCTATACAAGCCCACAAAACCACATTTGACTTCATATACCATCATCACTTATTTAGCAGAATATGCAAGATCAAACATATCTTTACATATATATACATACCTATGTGGCCGAATTTACAAGTTCAATTAGAACACCACATAAATACTTACCTATATGACCGGATATACCAAGTTTATTATATCATTACATAAGTACATACCTATAAGATCGAATATACAAGGTTCAATATATCATCACATATGCCAAATATACAAATTCAATATATCATTACATATGGCTAATTATACAAAATTCAATATATCATCACATATAGCCGAATATACAAATTCAATATATCATCACACATGGCTGATTATGCAAGGTTCATATAGCTTGATTTTCTTATTCACTTACCACATCAACATGAAATCTTTTAAATATAGACTTGAAAATAAATCACCGGCATCAAGCCTACTAAGCATAAGCCTGAATCACACACTGGCACAAGGCCTGCTAGACCCAAGGTCTGATATTTATTCATCGGCACTAAGCTTGCTAGGCACAAAGCCCGATCAAAGTCGCCAGCACAAGGCTTGTTAGGCTCAAAGCCCGAATATCACAATTATAAAATCATTCCATAATAGTTCATATATCAAATCGTCCAAATATTCCATGTAATTCATACAAACTTTCAGAGGTTTTAATTAGTTGAATAAAACTCAACCACATTAATTCAATGATAAATCACATTCGGCTATTATACTAATAAACTATAAAATTTGACTCATCATAGTAAAACATTCTATGTTCAAAATAAACAATGTTTAATTGCTTAAAGACTTACCCTGGATATCGACGGACGTTATAAATCGGTTATTCAATTATTTTTGCTTTTTCCCGATCCAAGTCCGATTTCTTTTGTTCTTGATCTATACAATTCCAAAATAACCTCATTTAAACACAATTTCATTCAATTTAATTCTACAACACATAAATGGTTAAATTACCATTTTACCCCTAATATTTCATACTTTTACAAATTAGTCCTAATTATACAAAACACAAAATACACAAAATCTCACCACATCATAGTTAGGCCGAATCTTCCTTATGCTCATACTAATCCATATATTTCATTTATTTTGCATTTTGTCCCTTCAATTATTATTTTTGCAATTTAGTCCTAATTACTCAAAATCATCAAAAACTCCAATACAAAACATATTAATCCAAAACATATCTTTCATAATTTATCGTCAAACATCACAAAACACAAATATTCATCAATGGAATAATTTAAAATATTCACCAAAATCAGAAATTCGAGCATGGGCTTTGTAGATAACATAGCAACGATCTCAAAAACGTAAAAATTATCAAAAATCGAGCTAGAAGTTACCTTGAATCAAGATTGGATAATGGCCGAACCTAAGCTTTCTTTATTTCTTTTTCTTTTCTTTAGTTTCGATCATGTGAAAATATGAAGAACATGGCTTTTAATTATGGTATATTATATCATGTATGTGTTATTTATTATTTTACATATTTAACCTTTAAAAATTAATAACTAATAAACATATTCTAAGGTCACAACCATCCATCATACTTATTCATGGCCTAATTGCATTATAAGTACCTAATTCAACAAAGACATCATCAATTCGACCCTTTTTATAATTAACTACCACATTTTCATTTTACGCGATTAAGTCTGTTTATTTAATCAGACACTCAAATAATAAAATTAAATCACGAAATTTCCACGGATACTAATTCACAAATAATAAACACAAAAAATAATATTTAAATATTTTTCTGACTCGGATTCGTGGTCCCAAAACCACCGTTCCGATTAGGGTCTAAGTTTGACTGTTACACAGTGGTTCCGAGAGAACGAGTCACCTAGGATTTCTTTCAAGCTGAATTCTAAAAGAAATACATCATTCAGAGATTCATTGATTAGAAATGTAAACAATTTCTTGAGTTGAAACAAGGCCATATGTTTGTTACGGAATACAATCGAGAATTTGTAAGATTGAGCCAGTATGCAAGAGAATGTGTCTCAACTGAAGAAATTATGTGCAAAAGATTCGAGGATGGCTTGAATGTAGATATCAAATTATTAGTTGAGATTCTAGAAATAAAAGAGTTTTTTGTGCTTGTTGAACGAGCGTGTAAAGCTGAGAACTCGATAAAGAGAAAAGAAAAGTTTACTCAAAAGCTAGAGAGGTGCGAAAAAGATCATCGAGCAAGTCATTTCATTTGGGATCAAAGAAATTCTGAGATGATTTTAGCCATTCAAAGGATAATGTAGGACATTCGAGTAGAGATCGTGCTAGATCGCATTCGAGTTTCAAAGCTCTAGCTACTTCTATTGCAAGTGTTGGAAATGTCCGATCTGATCGACCCGAGTGTAGACATTATGGTAAAAGACATCTGGGAAGTTGTAGATTGAATGACCGAGCTTACTTTAGATGTGGATCCTTAGATCACTTTATCTGTGAATGTCTTGAATCAGTAGAGCAAGAGATTGTACAAAATTTGAGGTCAAGTAGCAATACAGCTCGAGGTAAACTGCCCCGAAATATCAGTAATGTGAGTGGCAGTCAGAGGGGAACTAAAGATACGACTGTTAGATCTAAGGCTAGAGCACCTGCCAGAGCCTACGCCATCCGAGCTCGTAAGGAAGCTTCATCTCCACATGTGATTATGGGTACATTTACTCTTTACAATACTTCTGTGGTTACATTGATAGATCCTGGATCAACGTATTTTTATATATGCATGAACTTGGTGAATAGTAAGACTTTACCTGTAGAGTCTACTGAATTTGTAATTAGAGAATCAAAACCCTTAGGCTAGTGTGTTTTGGTTGACAAAATGTGTAAGAATTGTCCATTGATGATTTGAGATTTATGTTTTCTGCCTGATTTGATGTTATTACCATTCGATGAATTTGATATAATTCTGGGTATAGATTGGTTAACTTTGCACGATGCTATTGTAAACTGCAAACAAAAGACTATTGATTTGAGATGTCAGAATGATGAGATTATTTGGATTAAATCTAATGATCTGAATGGTTTATCGGCATTAATTTCTTCAATGTTAGCTTAGAAATATGTGAGAAAGGGTTGTGAAGCCTACTTTGCTTATGTGATTGATTCAAAAGTGACTAAAAAGAAAATTTAATAAGTACCTATTGTCTGTGAATTCCCTAATGTGTTTCCTCAAGAACTTCTAGGATTACCTCTGATATGAGAAGTTGAATTTGGTATTGAGTTAGTACCGGGGACTGTTTTGATTTCGATAGCTCTGTATAGAATGGCTCCGACTGAGTTAAAAGAATTAAAGTCTCAGTTGCAAGAATTGACTGATAGAGGATTTGTAAAACCAAGTTTCTCACCTTGGGGTGCTCCTGTTCTATTTGTGAAAAAGAAGGATGGTATATGAGAATGTGCATTGATTATTGTCAGTTGAACAAAGTGACTATCAAGAACAAATATCCTCTACCCAGAATTGATGATTTGTTTGATCCCAGAATTGATGATTTGTTTGATCAATTGAAAGGGGCTATAGTGTTTTCAAAGATAGATCTGAGATTGGGATATTATCAGTTAAGAGTAAAAGATTCAGACATTCTAAAAACTGCATTCAGAACGAGGTACGGACACTATGAGTTTTTAGTTATGCCTTTCGGATTAACGAATGCACCTGCTATTTTTATGGATTTGATGAACAGAATTTTTAGACCGTATTTAGATAGATTTGTTGTCGTATTCATTGATGACATATTGATATATTCATGTGATGAAACCAAACATGCTGAGTATCTGAGAATAGTGCTACAGACTTTGCGTGATAAACATTTGTATGCGAAGTTTAGCAAATGTGAATTCTGGTTATGAGAAGTTGGTTTTCTGGGACATATTGTGTTAGCATCAGGTATCTGAGTTGATCCGAGCAAAATTTTAGCTATCTTAGATTGGAAGCCTCGAAGAAATGTTTTTGAAGTCTCCAGTTTTCTAAGACTTGCCGATTATTATAGATGATTTGTGAAAGGCTTTTTTATGATTGCTAGATATGAAATTTGAATGGTCTGAAAAGTGTCAGAAAAGCTTTGATCAGTTGAAAGCTCTATTGACAAAAGCTCCGGTGTTAGTACAACCACAATCGGTAAAAAAATTGTAATATATAGTGATGCGTCGTTAAATGGTATGGGTTGTGTTTTGATGCAGGAAGGCAAAGTCATAACTTATGCCTCGAGACAGATAAAGCCACACAAAAAGAATTATCCGACTCACGATCTGGAATTGGTGGCTATTGTGTTTGCTTTGAAGATTTGGCTCCACTATCTGTTTGGTGGGACATGTCATGTATATTCTGATCATAAAAGTTTGAAATATCTGATGACTCAGAAAGATTTGAACCTGCGATAGAGAAGATGGCTAAAACTGCTAAAAGACTATGAGCTTGTTATTTATTATCATCCGAGAAAAGCAAATGTTGTTGCTGATGCTTTGAGTCAGAAATCATTATTTGCATTGCGTGCGATAAATGGTCATTTGGTTCTGTCTAATGATGATTCAATTTTAGCTGAATTGAAAGCGAAATCGTTGTTTTTACAACAGATTATTGAAGCTCAGAAAGTTGATAATGAGATAATAGCAAAACGAGCTCAGTGTGAATTGAATTCTGATTCTGAATATCGAATTGATAATGATAATTGTTTGTGATTTCGAGGTCAGATTTGTGTTTCGAGAAATTTAGAGTTGATTCAGATGATTTTAAATGAAGCCCACAACAATCGTTTATTTGTACATCCAAGTAGTACGAAAATGTATAATGATTTAAAACAACATTACTGGTGGTCTAGAATTAAAAGAAATATCTCCAACTTTGTTTTAAAATGTTTGATCTGTCAACAAGTTAAAGCTGAACATCAAGTGTCATCCGGTTTATTACAATCGATTATGATTCCCAAATAGAAATGGGATAGAATAATGATGGATTTTGTTTCGGGTTTGCCCTTATCTCTAATAAAGAAAGATGCAATTTGGGTTGTGGTTGACCAATTTATGAAATCTGCTCATTTTATTTTGGTACGATCTGATTACTCGCTTGATAGATTAGCTGAGTTATACATTTCCGATATTGTGAGATTACACGGGGTGCCATTGTCTATTGTGTCAAATAGAGATTTGAGATTCACTTCGCTATTTTGGAAGAAACTACAAGACTCTTTAGGTACAAAATTACACTTCAGTATTGCTTTTCACTCGCAGAAGGATGGTAAATCCGAGCGGATTATTCAGATTCTCGAGGATATGTTAAGATGTTGCATTCTTGAGTTTGAAAATATGTGGAAATAGTATTTTCCATTGATTGAATTTGCTTATAATAATAGTTTTTAATCGAGCTTTCAGAAATACTTTGTCACCAATCTCAAATTCAATATCTTTTCATTTCAAATCTACATATGATTTCTAACGATCAGAAGTTGCTTTCAGACTTTCTCGGATTGTTTTCACTTTCTATTCAGTCTCTGTTATCAAGTCTACCCCGTGTATTTTATTTCCACTGAGTTCAGTCCAATACAAAGGTGTACGACATTTTCTACCACACCGTACGAAGCCTTATATGGTAGAAAATGCCGTACACCTTTGTATTGGACTGAACTCAGTGAAAATAAAATACACGGGGTAGACTTGATAAAAGAGACTGAACAGAAAGTGAAAACAATTCGAGAAAGTCTGAAAGCAACTTCTGATCGTCAGAAATCATATGCAGATTTGAAATGAAAAGATATTGAATTTGAGATTGGTGACAAAGTATTTCTGAAAGTGTCTCTGTGGAAGAAAGTTCTTCGGTTCGATCGTAAAGGCAAATTGAGTCCGAGGTTCATCGAGCCGTATGAGATTATAGAGCGTATCACACCAATTGCATATAGATTGTTATTGCCACCTGAGTTAGAAAATATTCATAATTTATTTCATGTATCGATGCTTAGATGATACAAATCTGATCCCTCGCATGTGATTTCCCCATCTGAGATAGAAATTCAATTTTATATGACCTATAAAGAAGAATCGATCCGTATCTTGGCTTGCAAGGTTTAAGAATTGAGAAATAAGAAAATTTTGTTAGTAAAAGTAATGTGGTATCGACACGGCGTTCAAGAGGCTACGTGGGAGCACAAAGATGCTATGAGACAGCAATATCCGAATCTATTCAATGGTAAGATTTTCGGGGACGAAAATCCCTAAGGGGGGAGAGTTGTAACATCCCGGTTTAGACCCTAGTCAGAATAGTGGTTTTGGGACCACAAATCCGAGTCAAAAAATATTTAAATATTATTTTCGTGCTTATAATATGTGAATTGATATCTGTGAAAGTTTCGTGTGAAAATTTTATTATTTGTGTGCCGATTTGATAAAAAGGATTAAATCGCAAAAAATGCAAAATTGTCCTTCTATTTGAATAATGGTCGAATTGATGTGTCTTTATAATTGAGAGGTCCTTATGTGGTTAATAAACCATTGAATTTATGAGTGGACATTAATGGCCTTAATTAGCATGAATTATATGTTTAATTATAAAGGGTAAATTAGTAATTGATGAATTATTTTGTAATAAAATAAAACAAAACATGATAATGGATGATTCATTCATCCTTATTGTTGAAAATCAAAAAGAAAAAGGAAGAAAAAGAGCTCTTAGGGTTCGGCTAAGAATTTTTGTGACTAAGGTATGATTTTTGATCGATTTTTGATAATTTCTATATTTTTGTGATCAATGCTTAGTAATCTTTCAAGCCCATGTCTCAATTTATGAATTTGATTATGATTTTAAGATGTGCCGTTGTTGATAATTTGAGTTTTATGAAGTTTGATGAGAGAAATGAAAGATATGTGTTAGGTTACTATGTTTTGTATTGGGATTTTTGATGAATTTGAGTATTTTGGACTAATTTGTGAAAATGAGAAATTTAGGGGCTAAAATGTGAAATAAATGAAATATGTGGGCTTATATTAGTTAAGGGAATATTCGGCCAAGCATATGTATAAAGAAATTGTGTATTTTGTGATTTTATGAATTAAGGACTAAAGTGTTAAAATGTGAAAATGTGAGGGCCAATTTGTAAAATATAACGCCCCAAATTATAGGTAATTATTTTTATATGTTGTGTTGCACAAATACATGTCTACTTCAATGGTTGAGTGTCCTGAAAAGTGTAGGAGAAATCCTGGGTTCAAGCCTTGACTTATCCAAAGTTTTTGTTTTTAATTGAATACAACCCTTAGCTCTAGACAGTAGGTTTTTAGATAATTATTGGGAAAGCAAGTCATAAAATGCCTGTTAGTCTAGGGGATTATGGCTTGTGGAGTGTTCCTTGGGGTCTGAGGTTCGAGGCTTAGCATTGCAAAAGTGCAATTTTATTTTGCTACAAGTGTCGTGGGAGTATCCTAGGTTGACCGAAATTGAGGTGTTTTAATGGAGTTTAAATGGGTGGTTGAGAAGAGTATATTGGAGAGAGTTATAGATGGATTGGGTGAGTGATTTTAGGAGTATTATGGGGAGAAAAGTTAGGAGATTTTGATGGGATATGGATAGTGACCGGTTGGAGAAATTTGAGGAGCCAAATGAGGAGAGTGCTAGAGGTGCCGATTGGGGAAATTCATTTTGGCAAAATTGGTCACAGGACCTTTGACTTTGAGTGCCGAAAGTTGTCCTTGTTTTGCTCTCCATTTTGGTAGCTATTTCTTTTTCTTCTTCATATTTTTGGGTTGAGGCCGAATTTACCATTTGGGAATTGTCCTTTACTTCTCCAAACCTTAGCCGAATACCGCTTTCTCTCCTCATCTATATTCTTTCAACTTTCATCAAGCGCCCCTTCTCACATTGCTAAAACCGAACACTTTCTACTCTTTTTATTTCTTTCAGTTCCACAGTTATTGTTTTCTTCTCTCTTTTCTCTTTCAAGTAATTTTCTTTATCACCTCTGTCTATCTTGTAACCTGGCCGATTACTCCCCTTTACTCTTTTATTTGTGTTTTTGTTTTCGGCTTTGCAAAACTTCTCTGACAAATCGGTAAGTGCTCATGATTCCCTTTTTGTTTCTTTCTACCGTTAGGATCTTTTCTTCTAACATCTCCTTCTTTCTGTCATTTGTTGATAAGGGTACAATTGTTCCACTTTGCCTCTATCATTCTCTGTACTTTCGACTTTTGTGTGGGTGTGGCCGATTGTTCTTTTCTTCTAATCTGGACTCTGCGTTTTCGGTAAGTGACTTTTCGTCTAGTTAAACTATTTATTTGATTGATGGTTGATAAGTGTTGGTTGGAACGCAGATAACCCCTAAGGCCTATTGATTAGTCTCTTGCAAACGGATTCAGTGAGCAAGCCATAATCGACTGATCTAATCAAGTGAGAGGTAAGCTTTTGGACAAGTATTTTGGTGGGGGTCTTTGATAGGTCGATTGGGATGCGATTAATCGAAACTTGTGATTGAATGTAGGTTCGAGTACTCGTGGACTATTTGCACGTTTTCGTGAATAGGTGTGTAACCACACTGCCATTATCGTAAATCGGCAAAAGCCGGAATAGGTGACCATCGACACTACACGAGCGTGCGCTCACTCATGTGGTAGTCCAAACGCATAAACATGGGCGCTTGATCATAGATGCTACCATGACCGATTTCATGGGCTTGGGCCGTTTTGGGCCACGTTGGGCCAAAATGGGTCGTGTGTCCCCGTGGCCTCGTGGGCCCCACACAGGTAAACTACACGAACGTGTGGAGATTATTGGACTAGGTGGTGTTGTTTACACGGCCAAGGCCATTTTTGGGCTTAGTGTAGGCCCACATGGGCCCGTATTATGGGCCATAGGCCCATTTTCACTGTTTGACTGTTAAGGTTGCACGGGTCGCCCGAGACGACTGTGGACCTACTGTTGGATCGGTAAGTATACCTAGACCCTGACTATTATTCCCTTATGTATGTATTACTGTAATCGAGCATGCTATTATATATATATTGCATACATGCATGATATTATGATGTGTTGCATGGGGATGGGTTTATGATTGATTGGAGGAAGTGTACTGTATTGGCAACTTTGCTGCAACCACTGTTTAGTGTCGCAACCGGTGCTATTTTGGAGTGTAGGGATGGGTGGGTTGATTTTATTCCCACATAAAGTGTAGGGCTGGACAGAGTGGAGTGTAGGGCTAGTTGGGTAGGATTTTTGTTTGCATTTTGTACTGTTACTGATACTGTAATTTACTAAGGCCCACACTGTTATTGATACTATAATGGGCTAAGGCCCTAACTAAAATTGAACTGTTACTGAAACAGGCTTAGGCCCAGACTGTAATTGCCTATTGTATGACTGACTGTTGTTAAGGGATTATACACTGAGTTTTCATAAACTCACCCTTCTGCTTTTCTGCGTAGGTAATCCTTAGGCGGATCGGTGCTGCGAGGGATTCGAAGGTGGCCACACAACCGCATTTGCTTCCATTCTTAACTTTTAATTTATAAGTAATTTAATTTTGGGTATTGGTTTTGTAATAAGGCTTCTTAAGGTTTTTATTTTAATTTGGGATTTATTTACTTTGGTTTATATCTGTTAGTAGTAGGCCACGGATTTTCAAAACGCTTTTCAAAACACCACTCTTACGCAACAGATTTTAAAAATTTCTGCAACAAATATTGTTTTAAAGGTAATAACAATCTAATATGATTAACATTTTGCTAAAATGACTTGAGTTTTAACAATGAACAAGATATCCTAAATTTTCGTTAAGATCACAAAGAGGTTTTGAAATAGAATGGATTTTTCAACAAAATTGTGCTTTTCGAAAACACATCAATGTGACATCACAGATTTGGCCATAACGTCTAGGCTGGGTTTGGAATGTTACATTTAGTGGTATAAGAGTCAAGTTGCAAAACTCGGCTGTGGATTTGGGTTTCTTTTAAACTTGAAATTTCAAAAAATAAATGTTTCAAATGATTTAAAATACTTGGAAATGTTTTACTGAATGTCTGATACACCGGGTCTCTGGCGTCAATTCTGTAAGTCCTCTGAAACTACTGCTTGTTTAAATTAAAATACTGAGAATACTGTAGGCAATAGACTGTACTGAAATACTTTGTTTAGGGTAATCTAAAACTGTAGTAAGATTGCGATCTACGAAAATAAAACTCTAAATTTCTGATAATATTTTCCATAAAATATCCGTTAATAAACACTGGAACTATAAAACTGATGCATAAAATTGTTAATGCAGATAATACGCAAATTGATAATGAACATCAGAGGTACTCATGGAAGGGGTACAAGAAGCCGCAGCGGAGGCCGTGGAGGTGCTTGGGCTGGGTCTTCGTCATCTGGCCATATGCATAACGTTGAAGCTAGAGAGCCATCGGCTTCACCTGTGATTGAGACTAGGTCTCACGATCGTGCGGCTAGGGATGACGCACTATCCCAAGCTATGTTGCAACTTCTGGAGAGGGTTGCTAGGCCTAATACTAGTACTGTGGGTCATGGAATCGGTTACGGAATGACTCAGGTCTAATGGGGCTGAGGTTTTTAGAGGTATTGATGGAGTTGCCCCTAATGCGGCTGAATATTAGATTGAGGCCACAGAGAGGATCGTGGATGACCTTGACTGCACCCCCGAGCAGAAACTAAAAGGTGCAGTGTCATTGCTACGAGATGAAGCCTATCAGTGGTGCCTTACAGTTAAACAGGGTACTCAGCTCGACCGGTTAACCTGGGAATTTTTCAAGACTACATTCCAAGGAAAGTATGTAGGCGCTAGTTATGTGGATGCCCAGATGAGAGAGTTTCTAAATTTGACTCAGGGGGTAAATCTGTGGCTGAATACGAGGCCTAATTTTTGTGACTTAGCCGCTATGCGCGTAGGATTGTGGCAACTGAATATGAGCATTGTGTTCAATTCGAGGACAGCCTTAGGGATGATTTAAGGGTTTTGATAGCTCTACACAGGGAGCGAGATTTTGTAGCTTTAGTGGATAAGGCAAAGATCGCTGAGGATGTAAAGCGCGTTGAGCTTCAGAATCGTGAAAAGGAAAGAGGTAGGAACAAGAAGGATTCAGAGCTCTCAAGTTCATTTGTAAGGCCTAAGAAAAAGGCCAGAGTTGCTGGGCCAGTCAGAGTTGGGGCCCCTATTGCTGCTTTTGGATCTCAGCCTTGTGCAGATTATGGGAGACGTCATCAAGGCGAATACTGGAAAAGGATTGGGGCATGTTTGAGGTGCGGATCATTAGAGCACCGTATCAGAGATTGTCTACGAAGGCCTGATCAGATGCAAGCTACTGGTATAGGTACTATTCAGCCACTGAGAGGCCATGGTCCAGCCAGAGGTGGAAATGGTATGGACCGTGGTCGTGGAGCACCAGGCAAAGGTGCTGGTCATTCTGAGGCGAGGCAGCCAGCACTGGTTTATGCTGCACGTCGCCCTAGAGGTGTAAATGGTATGGACTGTGGCCACCCTAGATGTTATTACGGGTATGTTCTTTATCCATAATGTACCTTATACTGCACTAATTGATGTTGGGTATACGCATTCTTATATAGTATGCACCGTGTTTGAGACTTTGGGTATAATGGTTGAAAACACTGCGAGTGAAGTTACTGTGTTGAGTCCATTAGGGCAGTCAGTGAGAGTGAATAAACTGTTTAAGGATGTACCTTTGTAGGTTCAAGGAATGATCTTTTTAGCGAATTTAATAGAACTCCCTTTTGGATAATTCAACTTAATATTGGGTATGGACTGGCTAGTTAAACATCAAGTGAATTTGGATTGTGCTGCTAAACGGGTGGTACTAAAAACTGTGGAAGGTAATGAGGTAATGGTAATTGGGGAGCGTCAGAATTATTTGTCAAATGTGATTTCTGCACTAAGAGCCTAGAAGTTGGTTCATAAGGGTTGTGAGGCGTATCTAGCCTACATCGGTATTTTTTATTCTGAGGTTTCGTTTGTTAAAGATATCATAACAGTTAAGGACTTTTCGGATTTTTTCCCGATGAGCTACCTAGGTTAGCTCTAAACTGAGAAGTTGAATTTGGGATAGAGCTCCTGCCTGGTATAGCTCTAGTGTCCATCGCCTCTTATACAATGGCACCGAAGGAGCTAGTGGAGCTGAAGGCTCAAATTCAAGAGTTACTAGATCGAGGGTTTATCCAACTTAGTGTGTCTCTATGGGGAGCATTGGTTTTATTTGTGAAAAAGAAGGATGGATCCATGCGTATAAGCATCGATTATCAGCAACTGAATAAACTGACTATTAAGAATAAGTATCCCCTACCGAGAATTGATGATCTATTCGACCAGTTTCGAGGAGCTTCAGTTTTCTCTAAGATTGATCTCCGATCGAGGTACCATGAACTAAAAGTCAAAGAGGCTGATGTTTACAAGACAACATTTAGGACTCGTTATGGTCATTATGAGTTCCTAGTGATGCCGTTTGGACTGACGAATGCACCAGTGACTTTTATGGATCTAATGAACCGAGTGTTCCAACCCTATCTGGATTGGTTCGTAGTGGCTTTTATAGATAACATCTTGGTGTATTCAAGAACTGAAGATGATCAATATGCACATCTCTAAGTTGTTCTGTAGATTTTGAGGGAGAAACAACTATATGCCAAGTTCAGTAAATGCGAGTTCTAGTTACGAGAGGTAACTTTTCTGGGCCAAGTGGTATCTGTTGAAGGGATTAGGGCTATTCTGGAGTGGAAGCCGCCTAAGACGGTATCTGAGATTTGATGTTTTCTAGGTCTGGCAAGGTATTATAGACAAGTTTTTTGAGGGGTTTTCATTGACTGTTGCACCTCTGACTAAGTTGTTACGTAATGGTGTGCCGTTTAACTAGACTGATGCTCAGCAAGAGAGTTTTGAGAAACTTAAGAAAGTTCAGACTGAGGCCCCTGTCTTGACACAACCAGAGCCTAGAAAAGAGTTTACTGTCTACAGCGATGCATCACACGTTGGTTTGGGTTGTGTGTTGATGCAAGAAGGTAAGGTGGTGGCATACGCGTCTGACACGGATCATAAAAGCCTCAAGTATCTTCTCACTCAGAAGGAGCTAAATCTTAGGCAACATAGATAAATTGAGCTGCTTATGGGCTATGACTGTTCGATTGAATACCACCCTGGTAAGGCCAATATGGTGGCTGACGCATTGAGCCGTAGGGCTATGATAGATCAGAGGGCAATGTTTGCTCGTCTCAGCTTATTTGAGGATGGTAGTTTATTGGCTGAACTACAGGTTAAACCGACATGGATTGAATAGATTAAGGGCAAACAGTTGGAGGATGAGTCACTGGGTCCTCGTTTTCGACAGATAGAGAGTGGGGAAACCTCAGATTTTGGACTGAATAGCAAATGGGTACTTTGTTTCCGTAGGAGAGTCTGTGTACCAAAGGATACTGATTTGAGGCAGTCTATACTGCGAGAGGCACATAGTAGTCCTTATGCTATGCATCCTGATGGGAATAAAATGTACCGAGATCTTCGCAAGCTATATTGGTGGCCAAGTCTTAAGCGTGAGGTTACTGACTTTGTGGGTAAATGCCTGACTTGCCAACAGGTTAAGGCTGAACATCAGTTGCCTTCATGGTTACTTCAGTTAGTTAAGATTCCACTTTGGAAGTGGGAGAGAGTGACTATGGACTTCGTTGGTGGGCTGCCCCTAATGCCCACTAAGAAGGATTCAGTATGGGTCATCATGGATCGATTGACAAAATCTTCCCATTTCATACCTATCCGTACTGATTACTTGTTGTAGAAGCTGGCTAAACTATATGTGGCTAAGATAGTGAGGCTGCATGGGATACCGGTCTCCATAATATCTGATAGAGATCCTCGCTTCATGTCTTAGTTCTGGAAGAAGTTAAACGAGGCTTTGGGTACAAGGTTGGACTTTAGTACTGCGTTCCATCCTCAGACAGATGGTCAGTCAGAGAGGGTGATTCAGATACTAGAGGACATGTTAAGGAGTTGGGTGATATATTTCTGAGGCAGTTGAGAGGATTACTTACCGTTAGCAGAGTTTGTGTATAACAATAACTATCAGTCTAGCATATAGATGGCACCATACAAGGCATTATATGGTCTTAGGTGTCATACTCCTTCGTGTTGGACTGAATTGGGCAAGCGGCGTATTCTGGGCCCTGAATTGGTTTCTAATACCAAGGATAAAGTTAGACTAATTTGAGATCTACTAAAAGTGGCATCTGACAGATAAAAGTCATATGCGAATCTGAAGCGTAAGGAGATTGAGTATTCTATGGGGGACTTAGTATTTCTCAAGGTCTCGCCATGGAAGAAGGTACTAAGGTTTGGACGAAAGTGCAAGCTAAGCACTAGGTACATTGGGCCTTACTGCATACTGAAGCATATGGGACCAGTTGCCTATCAACTTGAGTTACCTCTAGAGTTGGACCAGATTCATGATGTATTCTACGTTTCTATGCTAAGGCATTACCGCTCTGATCCAACGCATATAATCTCGACTGAGGAGATTGAGGTTGAACCAGATCTGACTTTTGAGGAGGAGCCTATTCATATTCTTGAGCATGATGTAAAAGTGTTAAGAAAGAAGTCCATCCCACTGGTGAATGTACTTTGGCGTAATCACAATTTTGAGAAGGCCATGTGGGTACCCGAGGAGACGATGCGATAACAATACCCTCATCTATTTTCAGTAGGTAAATTTTGATGCTGAAATTTTCTTTTAGAGGGTAGAGTTGTAAAGCCCCAAATTATAAGTAATTATTTTTATATGTTGTGTTGCACAAATACATGTCTGCTTCAGTGGTCGAGTGTCCTGAAAAGTGTTGGAGAAATCCTGGGTTCAAGCCTTGACTTGTCCAAAGATTTTGTTTTCAATTAAATAAAACCTTGGCTCTAGACAGTAGGTTTTTCGATAATTATGGGAAAAACATGTCTTAAAATGCCTACTAGTCTAGGGGATAGTGGCGTGTGGAGTGTTCCTTGCGGTCTGAGGTTCGAGGCTTGGCATTGCAAAAGTGCAATTTTATTTTGCTACAAGTGTCGTGGGAGTGTCCTAGGTTGACTGAAATTGAGGTGTTTTAATGGAGTTTCAATGGGTGGTTGAGAAGAATATGTTGGAGAGAGTTATGGATGGATTGGGTGAGTGATTTTAGGAGTATTGTGGGGAGAAAAGTTAGGAGATTTTGAAGGGATAAGGACTGTAACACCCCCTAACCTGTACCCGACACCGGGACAGGGTTCGAGGCGTTACCGGTAATTCACCTTTACAAAATTACTAAATTGGGTCACCAAATTTCGCCCAAATTTAAGACCTTTCAAACATGTACACCTTGTCCCTTACACAGGACCTTGAGGCCTAAAACACACCTAGGGGCAGTACAGGACACAACTGAAAACATTCAATAAACTTTGGCCACTTTAGAAAATTTTTCCTTACTTTGAAGTGTGACGCGCCCGTGTGATGGGGCCATGTGGTCACACATGCCCCTATGGCTTGGGACACGCCCGTGTCCTCCGCCCGTGTGCAACACTGACTTCAACCTCAACATTCTGTTAAAAGCACACAACCAAGACACACGCCCGTGTACTTAGCCCATGTTCTATACTGACTTAAAAATTTAGGTGTAGGGAACGCACGGCCATACCACACACCCATGGGGGTGAGCCATGTGTCACACACGGCCTAGACACATGCCTGTGTGTCTTCCCATGTGGACCTTATTAGGCTATTTTCCAAGTCTTAAGTCACTCTCTACCAACCAATTACACTTATAAATTACTATAGTGAATGTTTAGGCCAAATTATACATTTATAAATATGAGACATTGATTAACCTCATTGCATGTGAACCTTATGTCATTGATTTCATACATGCTAAGTTAATCCTCATCTTGCATTTAAGGAACTCCACATCTACTTGACATATTTAAGATTGGCTCATTTTTATAATTCATTGCCAATTATAACCAAGGGAGCATATGTGAACATAAACATGCATAGATTCGTAGGTCATAGCCTACTTCAAAATAAGCCAATTTCTATGGCCATATACAAAAAGATAAGTATAACTTTACATGCCTTTATATTGGCAAACCAAATGACACATATAACCAAATATACAAAGTTTTATACATGCCATTGAACAAAACATAAGTATCTATATACCAAAGCTGAGTTATTTTATAGTGTGTTGATTCTCCAACTATCTTCTAATCTCTACGAGTCCTCGAGCTCTGTAAGATAGGGGAAAGAGAAGGGTAAGCATTTATATACTTAGTAAGCTCGAATAACTTGAAAGCAAACTTATCAATTATTTAGCATACATCCTTATTAGATAATGAAACCAACAATATGAAAAGGGTTTCCCTATCACATACACTCAATCAGTGAGTTAGTCACATAACAAAACACCATGTAACTTATCTTAGATGAGCTCATCATTCAACATGTCATTTACAAATATACTTCATTTTTGTCCCATTGAGTTTCTAGGAAATCTCGATGGATTATCCAATCACCATCAACTATACGGATGATCATTTCAGTATGCACTCCCGTGAACCTCACATCTTACGGCGGGATTACCAGTCCAGGCTAAATCCCCCATAATATAAACTCATATGGTGATGTCGGGCTTACCAGTCCAGGCTAAATCCCTTATAACGACAAGCATCCTTAATGAGCTCGGATCTGAATTACCAGTCCAGGCTAAATTCAGACCCTAATCGGATTTCCCGTCCGGGCTAAATCCATAATGCACACATATTCTTCGTGAGGGCTCGATCATCCAGGGAACACCCGTCTAGGCTAGATCCTTTCTACACTCTAGATCAATAGATTACCCGTCCGGACTAAATCCTTTCTGCAACACATGCAGGATCTCAATTCACATGTCAATCATGGTTTATCCATCGAATTCCCTTTTTAACCTCAACCGAGACATTATCCATCGAATCATTATCAAAGATGCATTCCATGCATTTTCATGCCATTAACAATGCAATTATCATGCATTCATACATCATACAATTATGCATATTATGAGTTTACTTTAAGTTATCCGAACTTACCTGATACTCATTTCGGCGATGTGTTTCGGTTATTCCAAAACCTTTCGTTTCCTCGATCGACCTCCGAAATTTGTTCCTCGAGGTCTATAACAATAAAATTAAATCATTAACACCTCACATTGTACTGTTTGAGCCGAAATTTCACCCCGGTCCAAATAACCATTTTGCCCCTAACCTTTCACATTTTTACTATTTAGTCCCTAGGCTCGTATAATGAAACACATGCAATTTCTATCTTACCCAAGCCTAGCCGAACACTTTTCCTTCTTATGGCAGCCCACATTTTCCATTATTTTCACATTTCTACCACATATTTATTAACTTTTGCAAAAAGGTCCCTTTAGGGGTTTTTCATGAAAATCACCTAGGAAAAGATGTTTAACACACCTTCAACTTACATATTCCTCCATAAACCATCAAAATACAAGTAACTCATGCATGGGTAAATTTTTAAACATGAACTCTAGCATGAAATATGGGTAGAATTGGAGAAAGTAAGCTACCGAGATCTCAAAAACACAAAGAACATTAAAAACGGGGCTCAAAAGCACTTACTATTGAGCTTGAAAAGCTTGAAAACCCTAGCTATGGAGACTCCTCAATTTTTGGCTGAATGAGGGAGATGAATGGCTGATTTTTGCCTTCTTTTTCCCATTTTATTTCATTAAAAAGCCAAATGACCAAAAATCCCTCAAGCCGTTTCTTTAAAATTTTATCCATGCAAGCCAATTTTTGTCCAAAAACTTAGAAATTGGGAAAATTGCTCTCTAAGACCTTTTAATTTAATATCTAAAGAAATTTCATACAAATTGCTTCTAGAATCCAAGTTTTGCAATTTATTCAATTTAGTCCCTAATTTCCAATTGGACACCTTACTCAAAGAATTTCTTCATGAAATCTTAACACACACATATTCTCATATTCTAGACCTCATAATAATCATAAAATAAATATTTTGATGTTGGATTTGTGGTCTCGAAACCACTATTCTGACTAGGCCCTATTTTGGGATGTTACAATTCTCCCCCTTAGGGATTTTCGTCCTCGAAAGTCTTACCAGTAAATAGGTTTGGATATTGGTTTCTGATAGTTTCTTCTGGTTCCCATGTAGCCTCTTCTACACCATGTGGATGCCATAAAACCTTTACTAAAGCCACATCTTTATTTCTCAATTATTTAACCTCTCGGGCTAAAATCTTGACTGGTTCCTCTCCATAGGTCATGTCTGGTCTAATCTCAATCTCTGCTAGAGAAATCACATGAGAGGAGTCTGATCGATATCGCCTTATCATAGATATGTGAAACACGTCATGAATCTTTTCCAGTTCGGGTGGCAATGCCAAACGATAGTCTACTGGTCAAACTCTTTCAGTGATCTCATACAGTCCGATAAATCATGGACTTAATTTTCCTTTCCGACCAAATCTCAACACCTTTTTCCATGGAGACACTTTCAAGAATACTTTATCTTTTTTCTTTTCAGGTCAGAATATGACTTTTTCCTATCTGACGCTGCTTTTAAACAGTCTCATATCACTTTAACCTTTTCTTCAGTTTCCTTGATTAGATCAACTCTATGAATTTGACTTTCCTTGAGTTCTGTCCAGTACAATGGAGTTCGGCACTTTCTGCCATACAAGGCTTCATAAGGTGCCATCTTCAAACTCGTTTGAAAACTGTTATTATAGGCAAATTCTACCAATGGCAAGTACTTTTCCCAGCTACCCTGAAATTTGAGGATGCAACACCGCAACATATCTTCAAGAATCTGAATCATCCGCTCAGACTGACCATCGGTCTAAGGGTGAAAAGCTGTACTAAAACTCAACTTTGTACCTAGGGCTTCTTGTAACTTTTTTTAGAATCTCGAAGTGAACCTCGGGTCTCTGTCCAAAATAATCGACAACGGTACCCCATGTAATCTCACAATCTCAGATATGTACAAGTCGGCCAATCTATCAAGAGAGTAGTCTGTTCTTACCGGAATGAAATGAGTCGACTTTGTCAACTTATCCACTACAACCTATGTAACATCTTTCTTTTTTGGAGTTAATGGCAATCCTGTCATAAAATCCATAGTAACTTTGTCCTACTTCCATTCGGGGACCATTAAAGGTTGTAACAAACTTGAAGGCACTTGATGTTCAGCTTTGGTGACATATCAGGCACTTCGATACAAATACAAAAATGTCTATTTTCATGCCGCTCCACCGGTACATTTTCTTCAAATCGTTATACATCTTTGTACTTCTCGGATGAATAGACAAATGGCTGCTATGTACTTCTTGTAAGATTTTCCGAATAAGTTCATAATCTTTGGGTACACAAACTCTATCCCTGAACATCAAACATTCATTAGGACCAATCCGAAAATCTGGTTCAATGCCCGACTCACATTGAGTCCTTTTTGCCTGCAATTCTCTATCATTAGATTGAGCATCATAGATTTCTTGAAGAAATGTCAGGCTATCCTCTAGCTCTTCCAAGATCGAACATCATCAAGCAATGCCAATCGAGCATCTATGGCTCTCAACGCAAACAAAGATTTTCTGCTCAACGCGTCAGCGACCACATTCACCTTTCCCGGGTGATAGTCAATGATCAGATCGCAATCTTTAATTAGTTCTATCCATCTTCACTGTCTCAGATTCAATTCTTTTTGAGTCATCAAATACTTTAAACTCTTGTGGTCTGTGAATATACGATAAGTCTCACCATATAAACAATGCCTCCAGATTTTCAAGGCAAAGACAATGGCGGCGAGCTCTAAATCGTGTGTCGGATAGTTCTTCTCGTGTGGCTTCAACTGCCATGAAGCATAGGCTATCACCTTGCCATCTTGCATAAGTACACACCCAGTCCATTCAAGGATGCATCACTATAGACCACAAACTCTTTTCCCGACTCAGGTAATACTAAAACAGGAGCTTTAGTCAGCAATGTCTTTAACTTCTCGAAACTCTGCTAACACTTTTCTGTCCATTCAAACTTAACGTCTTTCTGTAGCAACCTTGTCATTGGAGTTGCTATCTTGGAGAATCCTTTCACAAATCTTCGGTAGTAACCGGCTAAGCCCAAAAAGCTTCTAACCTCGGTTACATTTTTAGGCGGTTTCCACTCAACAATAGTAGATATTTTACTTGGATCAACTCGGATGCCTTCACCCGAAATAATATGACCCAAAAATCCAACTTCCTGGAGCCTAAAGTCACTCTTGCTAAACTTAACATATAGTCATTTTTAGGTGCTTCGCATGCTCTGACTCATCTTTAGAATAAATTAAGATGTCGTCAATGAACACAACGACAAACTTATCCAAGTATGGCTGAAAGATCCTATTCATCAGGTCCATGAATACGACCGGTGCATTCGTCAATCCAAATGGCATAACCAAAAATTCATAGTGGTCGTATCTGGTTTTAAAAGCTATCTTTGGCACATCTGATTCCTTAATACGTAATTGATAGTAGCCAGACCTCAAGTCTATTTTAGAAAACACATTGGCTCCTCTCCACTGATCGAATAAATCATCGATCATTGGCAAAGGATACTTATTCTTGATAGTTACCTTGTTCAGTTGTCGGTAATCTATATATAGTCTCATTGAACCATCTTTCTTCTTGACAAACAATACGGGGCACCCCAAGGTGAAAAGTTTGGCCTTGCAAAGCCTTTATCCGCCAGCTCTTGCAACTGTGCTTTTAATTCTTTTAGCTTGGTTGGCACCATTCTGTATGAAGCAATAGAGGTAGGAGCTGTTCCTGGCACCAATTCAATACCAAACTCAATTTCTCTCTCAGGAGGTAATCCGGGTAATTCTTCTGGGAATACGTTTGGATATTCACATACTATTGGCACAGTCTCAATCTTCAACTCCGATTCCTTCGTGTTCAACACAAACGCAAGGTAGTCTTCGTACCATTTTCTCATATATCTCTAAGCAACCATTGCCGTGATTACAGCTGGCGACGTGCCCAAATCTACTAAATCAACCCGTAGAATCTTACCGTCTGGGCATTTCAATTTAATATACTTGCTACCACAATTTACAATTACATCATGCAAGGCTAACCAATCCATACCGAGTATTACATCAAACTCATCAAAAGGTAACAACATAACGTTAGCCGGAAAACATTGACCATGAGCCGTCAAAGGACAATTCTTACAAACTTTATCAACCAGAACTGATTTACCTAGTGGGTTTGACACTCTAATAAAAAATTTCGTAGGTTCAACGGGTATGTTCATACTAGACACCAATCTCATGCAAATGTATGAATGCGTCGATCCCGGGTCAATTAAGGCAATCACACATGTATTGAAAAGAGAAAAAGTACCCGTAATAACGTCAGGAGCATAGGCTTCCTCTCGAGCGCGTATTGCATACATTCTTACCGGGGCTCGAGCCTCTGATTTTGTAATATCCTTGGCCACAACTCAACTGCCACTAGCACTTCCAGGGTATCTCGGAGGTCTACCCCGTGCCATGGGAGCACTCACCTTCAGGGTTACTTCCACTTCTTTTTCAATTTGTTCAGGACAGTCCTTGAGAAAGTGGTCAAGAGAACCATATCTGAAACATGCACCGGTCTTTATTTGGCACTCCCTGAAGTGAAATTTGTTACAAATCTTACACTTCGTCTTTTGGTCATCTACACTCCACACACTAGTCATCATAGGGGAGGAAGACTTCTGATTTTGTCGTTTAGAACCTCTTATTCTACCCGAAAATCCCACAGATGAAGTGGAGCATTCATGTCGGCTCCTTGATTTCTTTGTAGAAAATGAGAGCGACTTACTATTGGATGTCTTACTCGTAACTCAAGCCTCTCTCTTTGCTTACTTTCTTTTATTATTGAGTTCCTCGGCCTTCTTGGCCTGATCAGCTAATGCAGCAAACTCCCGTATTTCAAGGATCCCAATCAACAGCTTGATTTCCTCATTCAAACCTTCCTCGAAGCGTTTACACATTTCAGACTCGGTTTGAACCCACTCAGTTGCATACTGACCTAACCTTACAAACTCCCTTTCGTATTCTACCACAGTCTTATTCCTTTGTTTGAGTTCTAGGAACTCTTTTCGCTTTGAGTCTAAGAACCTTTGACTGATATACTTCTTCCTAAACTCTGCTTGGAAGAACTCCCAAGTGATATTTTCCTTTGGCACAACTGAAGATACGGTCTTCCACCAGTGGTACGCAGTGTCCTTCAAGAAAGATACGACACACTTTAAGCACTCCTCATGTGTGCATGATAACTCATCTAATACCCTTGTAGTATTCTCGAGCTAGAACTTGGCTCTCTCAGCATCATCCTTAATTTTAGCTCTAAATTCCTCGACCCCATACTTTCTAAGCTTATCTATAGGGGCTTTACCAATTCTTACCAGTGCCATACCTCGTGGCAAATCCTCATCAAGTTGGTTAGGGGGTGGGGCGATCATGGTATGTTAGGGCGATTTTTCAAATAATCCCCAAACTATTCATCCAACATGTTAAAGAATGCGGCTCGGGCTTCTTCCTGGCCTTCAGACATAACCCTTCTACTACTACTAGATACAGCTCGCTGTACGGAAGCTAGAGCATGGCTCTCGGCTCCCTCGGACTCATCTTGTGTATGATTGGAAGACATTTACTATATTCCGAAACAATTTAAACAGTTAGGAGATACCACACTATCAACGTTCATACAATGGCATGTATAACAAACTTTAATGCTCTCTACGGTTGTCCAAGAACTGACTAAACTGTGGCTCTGATACCATTAAATGTAACACCCCTCACCCGTACCCGATGCTGGGACAGGGTTCGAGGCGTTACCAGTAATTCACCTTTACAAACTTACTAAATCGGGTCACCAAATTTCGCCCAAATTCAAAACCTTTCAAACATGTACACCTTGTCCCTTACACAGACCCTCGAGGCCTAAAACACACCTAGGGGCAGTACGGAACACAACCGAAAACATTCGATAAACTTTGGGCACTTTAAAATTTTTTTCCTTACTTTGAAGTGTGACATGTCCGTGTGATAGGGCCATGTGGTCACACACGCCCATGTGGCTTAGGACACGCCCGTGTCTTCTGCCCGTGTGCAGCACTGACTTCAACCTCAACATTCTGTTAAAAGCACACGCCCAAGACACACGCCTGTGTACTTAGCCCGTGTTCTATACTGACTTAAAAATTTAGGTGCAAGGGACATAAGACCATACCACACACCTATGGGGGTGAGCCGTGTGTCACACACGGCCTAGACACACGCCCGTGTGTCTACCCATGTGGACCTTATTAGGCTATTTTCCAAGCCTTAAGTCACCCTCTACCAACCAATTACACTTATAGATTACTATATACATTTATAAATATGAGACTTTGATTAACCTCATTGCATGTGAACCTCATGTCGTTGATTTCATACATGCTAAGTTAATCCTCATCTTGCATTTAAGGAATTCCACGTCTACTTGCCATATTTAAGATTGGCTTGTTTTTATAATTCATTGCCAATTATAACCAAGGGAGCATATGTGAACATAAACATGCATAGATTCGTAGGTCATAGCCTACTTCAAAATAAGCCAATTTCTATGGCCATATACAAAAAGATAAGTATAAATTTACATGCCTTCATACTGGCAAACCAAATGACACATATAACCAAATATACAAAGTTCTATACATGCCATTGAACAAAACATAAGTATCTATATACCAAAGCTGAGTTAGTTAATAGTGTGTTGATTTTCCAACCGTCTTCCAATCTTTACGAGTCCTTGAGCTCTGTAAGACATGGGAAAGAGAGGGGTAAGCATTTATATGCTTAGTAAGCTCAAATAACTGGAAAGTAAACTTACCGATTATTTAGCATACATCCTTATTAGATAATGAAACCAACAATTTAAAAAGGGTTTCCCTATCACATACACTCAATCAGTGAGTTAGTCACATAACAAAATACCATGTAACTTATTTTAGATGAGCTAATCATTCAACATGTCATTTATAAATATACTTCGTTTTAGTCCCGTTGAGTTTCTAGGAAATCTCGATGGACTATCCAATCACCGTCAATTCATACGGATGATCATTTCAGTATGCACTCCTGCGAACCTCACATCTTACGTTGAGATTACCAGTCCAGGCTAAATCCCCCGTAATATAAACTCATATGGTGATGTCGGGATTACCAGTCCAGGCTAAATCCCTTATAACGACAAACACCTTTAATGAACTCGCATCTGAATTACCAGTCCAGGCTAAATTCAGACCCTAATCGGATTACCCGTCTGGGCTAAATCCATAATACACGCATATTCTTTTGGAGGCTCGATCATTTAAGGAACACATGTCTGGGCTAGATCCTTTCTATATTCGAGACCAACGGATTACCCGTCCGGGCTAAATCCTTTCTGCAACACATGCAGGATCTTAATTTACATGTCAATCATGGTTTATATATTGAATTCCCTTTTTAACCTCAACCGAGACATTATCCATCGAATCATTATCAAAGATGAATTCCATGCATTTTCATGCCATCAACAATGCAGCTATCATACATTCATACATCATACAATTATGTATATTATGAGTTTACTATAAGTTATCCGAACTTACCTGATACTCATTTCGGCGATGTGTTTCAGTTATTTCGAAACCTTTCGTTTTCCTCGGTCGACCTCCAAAATTTGTTCCTTGGGGTCTATAATTATAAAATTAAATCATTAGCACCTCACATTGTACTATTTGAGCCAAAATTTCACCCCGGTCCCAATGACCATTTTGCCCCTAACCTTTCACATTTTTACTATTTAGTCCCTAGGCTCGTATAATGAAACACATGCAATTTCTATCTTACCCAAGACTAGCCGAACAATTTTCCTTCTTATGGTAGCCCAAATTTTCCATTATTTTCACATTTTTACCACATATTTATTAACTTTTGCAAAAAGGTCCCTTTAGGGGTTTTTCATGAAAATCACCTAGGAAAAGATGTTTAACACACCTTGAACTTACATGTTCCTCCATAAACCATCCAAATAAAAGTAAATCATGCATGGTTAAATTTTTAAACATTAACCATAGCATGAAATATGGGTAGAAATGGAGAGAGTAAGCTACCAGGATCTCAAAAACACAAAGAACATTTAAAACGGGGCTTGGAAGCACTTACTATTGAGCTTGAAAAGCTTGAAAATCCTAGCTATGGAGACTCCTCAATTTTCGTCTGAATGAGGAAGATGAATGGCTGATTTTTGCCTTCTTTTTCCCATTTTATTTCATTAAAAAGCCAAATAACCAAAATGCCCTCAAGCCCTTTCTTTAAAATTTCATCCATGCAAGCCCATTTTTGTCCAAAAACATAAAAATTGGGCAAATTGCTCTCTAAGACCTTTTAATTTAATATCTAAAGCAATTTCATAAAAATTGCTTCTAGAATACAAGTTTTGCAATTTATTCAATTTAGTCCCTAATTTCCAATTAGACACCTTACTCAAAGAATTTCTTCATGAAATCTTAACACATACATATTCTCATATTCTAGACCTCATAATAATCATAAAATAAATATTTTGATGTCAGATTTGTGGTCCCGAAACCACTATTCCGACTAGGCCCTATTTCAGGATGTTACATGGATATTGATAGGTTGGAGAAATTTGAGGAGCCAAATGAGGAGAGTGCTAGGGGTGCCGAATGGGGAAATTCATTTTGGAAAAATCGATCATAGGACCTTTGACTTTGAGTGCCGAAAGTTGTCCTCGTTTTGCTATCTATTTTGGTAGCTATTGATTTTTCTTCTTCGCATTTTTGGGTTGAAGCCGAATTGACCATTTGGGAATTGTCCTTTACTTCTCCAAACCTTACCCGAATACCTCTTTCTCTCCTTATCTCTATTCTTTCAACTTTCATCAAGTGCCCCTTCTCGCATTGCTAAAACCAAACACTTTCTACTCTTTTTCTTTTTTTTTCGGTTCAACAGTTATTGTTTTCTTCTCTCTTTTCTCTTTCAAGTTGTTTTCTTTATCATCTCTGTCTATCTTATACCCTGGCCAATTACTCCCCTTTACTCTTTTATTTGTGTTTTTGTTTTCGACTTTGCAATAGTTCTCTGACAAATCAATAATTGCTCATGATTCCCTTTTTTTTTCTCTCTACCGTTAGGATATTTTCTTCTAACATCTCCTTCTTTCTACCATTTGCTGATAGGGGTACAATTGTTCCACTTTGCCTCTATCATTCTTTGTACTTTCAGCGTTTGTATGGGTGTGGTCGATTGCTCTTTTCTTCTAATTTGGACTCTACGTTTTCGGTAAATGACTTTTCGTCTAGTTAAACTGTTTATTTGATTGATGGTTGATAAGCGTTGGTTGGAATGCAGATAACCCCTAAGGCCTATTGATTAGTCTCTTGCAAACGGATTCAGTGAGCAAGCCATAATCGACTGATCTAATCAAGTGAGAGGTAAGCTTTTGGACAAGTATTTTGGTGGGGGTCTTTGATAGGTCAATTGGGATGTGATTAACCGAAACTTGTGATTCAATGTAGGTTGGAGTACTCGTGGACTATTCACACGTTTTCGTGAACAGGTGTGTAACCACACTGCCATTATCATAAATTGACAATAGCCGGAATAGGTGACCGTCGACAGTACACGAGTGTGCGCTCGCTCGTGTGGTAGTCCGAATGCATAAATGTGGGCACTTGATCGTAGAGGCTACCATGAGTGATTTCATGGGCTTAGGCCATTTTGGGCCACGTTGGGCCGAAATTGGCCGTGTGAGCCCCACGGGCTTATGGGCCCCACACGGATGTGTGGAGATTATTGGACCAGGCGGTGTAGTTTGCACGGACAAGGCCATTTTTGGGCTTAGTGTGGGCCCACATGGGCCCGCAGCCCATTTTTACTATTTGACTATTAAGGTTGCATGGGTCTCCCGAGACGACTGTGGACCTACTGTTGGGCTGGTAAGTACACCTAGACCCTAAATTGATAAATAACTATTTTATCCCTATGAGGTAAAATGACTGTTACGCCCTTATGTATGTATGACTGTAATCGAGAATGCCATTATATATATTGTTTACATACATGATATTATGATGTGTCACATGGGGATGGGTTTATGATTGATTGGAGGAAGTGTAATGTACTAGCAGCTTTACTGCCATCACTGTTTAGTGCTGCAACCGGTGCTATTTTCGAGTGTAGGAATGGGTGGGTTGATTTTATCCCTACATGGAGTGTAACACTGGACGGAGTGGAGTGTAGAGACTGGTTGGGTCAGATTTCTGTTTCCATTCTGTATTGTTACTGATACTGTAATGCCTTAAAAATCCCAAAATCTCGAACTTTCTTTTTTTTCGATTTCAATAAAAATTGAGCTTAACATTCCTTGTCAAGTGTTAATTATGGGATAGTGAGTCTTGGTTAAGGGTTGAGTTCAAACTTACGGGTGGAGGAAATTAGGGTTTAATAAATAAAGAACCTTGATGTCAAGAAGGTAGTCTTTTGAATAAATGAAGGAAGAATTGGACACAAGAAAGCCTTGTGGTGGAGTGGCAAGTGGCGTCACATGTAAGGCAATGAGGTATGGCGTTCGAATCCCTTCTTGCTCAAAAGAATGATTTATTTTTTCTTAAGGGATTGACAGTGGTGGCGTTAGATATGAACTCTATAGGGAGTGATAAGAAGAGGAATTTGAAGAGGAGATAAGGGGTTATCAGGGAGAAAAATTAGGAGATGAGAAGTGTAAAGTGGTGGAGCCGGATTGAGGATTAATGGATAAGAAATTCAGCTACAGGTTATATATAGGTGCCGAATGTAAGGTTGTAAAGCTAATGCCGAATTCCCCCTCACCTTGTTACCAGAAAACACCTTTTTCTCCAAAGATCTAAACGCCGAAAATCCTTGTTCTTCCTTCTTTTTCTTTGTGCCGATTTTCCATTCTTTCCTTACCCAAGTTCTCTTTTTGATTCACCTCTGGTTTAAACGATTTCTACTTCTCTTTGTGCCGAATAACCTTTTTACCATACAAGTCTCAAGAGCTGAATATCCTCTGTGCTGCCACTACCCTTTCCATTCGGCCAAATCTAGTGTAATTGTGTTTTTTTCTCTCAATTAGTTTTGCTAGTATCGATTACTCTATCCCTCACTTCTTCTAATCGGTTTTGGTAGGATTAGTATCGAATCCTGGTCTTTTAGATCCCTACCGATTTGCTCCTTAGGTGTGAGATTTTGGTAAGTGTTCTTCACTTCGGTAAGGGTTGGCCGAATAGGATTTAGTAGAAAAGGGTGACATATGTTGGATACAAGTCACCCATTATGTTTTTAATGATAAAGGTTAATGATTAATGATCAAGGAAAAGTTATTAGGGCTTGGCGTTTCAGGTAAGGTTAAGGTGAGACTTCGGCTTTTGGTAAAGTATTTGATAAGTATATGTGAGTAATCATTGAGTGATGTCGATTGTAGGTTCGTGGTAAGGGGGATCGCAGCATGCTTTATTTTCAAGTGTGTACATATACTGCACACACAGTAGATCGGCAGAAGCTGAAATGCCAAAAAGTTAAAAGTTTGATTACGGTAGTCTTGCGAGTGTGCGAACACTCGAAAGGGAGATACTGATAGGTTATCTGAGGCCCCATGGGCAATTCCATGGACTTGGGCTATGTTTTGGCCAACCGAGCCAGAATGGGCTAAATGGGCCGATGGGCTGTAGGGCCCATAATAGGTAAAATTGGTGATTGATGCTATGTGATGAAAAATCGTATGAGAGCATGACTGTGAAAGTGACTGGGCCTAGTAGGCCATATAAATGTGATTTGGGCCTAATGGGCCAAATGAATGTGATTTGGGCCTAATGGGACATATGAATGAGATTGGGCCTAGTGGGCCATATGCATGTATGTAAACTTGTTAGGGGTTTGTAAGGGGTTTTGGGCCTAGTATCCGATAACTACTTCAACAGACATAAAACAAAATTAATTTATTGAGACTGTGGACAAGTCATAGGGTTAAGGTGTGGCAACAAGTATATGCATGTCTAGGATTGGATCTAGGGAGAGCTTGGTACTTAAGCGGTCTTAATGACTTACCTTCTCTTCTCTGGAATGCTACTTGGTGCATAGTATTCGTTCATATTAGCTCACGGGATTTGTTAATGGGCCAAGGTAAGTAAAAACCCGTAATAAAGGAAAATTAAAAAAAATTCCCCTAAGGGCAAAAATGACCAAAATACCCCTATGTGTTGAATGTAAGATTTATGGATGTTACATGTATATCTGCTGCATACATACGATATTCTGTTAGGTTGCATCTGGGTTGGGAATTATGGAACGGAGGAAGTATATGAGGATCGCATGGTTGCTTGACAATCGTGGATCCACCGACGGCTATTAAGCCCAATATGTGATTGGCAGTTTGCTGTAATGAAGGTAGTTCCGCAACCGGGCTACCCTTGATGTGTATCGGTTGAATGGGTTGATATTTATATCCACACATGATGTATACCGGGGGATGGAGTTGGTGTATAGCGGATGGATTATTGGGGCAGGTTGCACTGCATTGCATTGCATGTATGATGTTATGGTGATTGATGAATGCTAGTTACTTGTCGAGGGTTATACACACTAAGTTTTCGAAAAATCACCCCCTCTTTTATTTTTCTCAGGTGATGTTCAGTAGAAGGTTCAGTGTTCAGAGGGACTCTAAGGTGGCTAGCTAACAAAACGACTTGGACTTGTTTTTTTTTTTTTTAAAAAAACATATAGTTTCTAGTTTATTAAGTAATTTCAGACTGGAATGTGAAAAGGCCTTCCATTTTGTTATTATGTGGATTATTATTTTTATGCGTTGTAATCATGAAAAGCTGAACATGGGTTCCCTAAATCATAATTTTTTTCTACGTTTTCGCAACTAAATTTTATTAAAATGACAGGTTTTCATAAATCATATGTTTTAAACAAGCTTTCGCGATTGAAAGGAGTTTTTATAAGTTAATGAAGATTTCTCATTTTAAGGAAGGGTTTTCAATGAAAATAAGGTTTTTGATAAAACACTTTAATGTGATGTACCAGATTCGACTATAACGTCCGGGCCATGTTTGGGATGTTACATTTAGTGGTATCAAAGCCTAGATTGCAAAACTCGGGCTGTGAAGTGGGCTGGGTTACAATGAAAAAAAAGGAAAATCTTACTGTGCGGCACACCAAGTCTCCGACATCGAACCAAGTAAGATCTTTTATTCTTAAGCTTATTTAATTTGATATACTGTAGGTAGTTAATGGGCTACTTTAGATAGTTATGTTGAGGTTTTTTGTTAGAATGGAATTGAAGCTCGTAGGATCTTGAAACTGTAGAGGAATTGCGAAAAGAACCTTTTTTTTAATACTTTCATAAAACATTAGTTTAATTATTGAAATTAACTAAAACTTCATAAAATTCCTAATCCAGAAAATATGTGAATCGACGATGAATGCTGGAAGAGGTGAAAGAGGCCGTGGCCGAGACCGTAAAAGTGCTAGGGCTGAGTCATCAGCATCGAGCCATATGCCCAATGTTGGAGTGAAAGAGGCTCTGGCCTTACCCGTGGCTGAGAATGGGCCGAATGATCTGGCCGTGGGGGACGATACATTGTCACAGGCAATGCTAAGGATTTTGGAAAGGGTCACAAGGCCCAATAATGGCACGGGAAATCGGGGGTCCATTCCGGAGTGACTCCGATCAAATGAGGCTGAGATCTTTAAGGGCGTGGCTGGTGTGGCTCCTAACGTGGCTGAATACTGGTTGGAGGCCACTGAAAGGATATGGAGGACTTGAACTGTCCACTTGAACAAAAGCTGAAAGGGGCAGTGTCATTGCTTAGGGAAGAAGCTTACTAGTGGCGGCTGATAGTGAAAGAGGGCACCCAACCTGAGCAGGTCACTTGGGAGTTTTTCAAAACTGCGTTCCAAGGGAAGTATGTAGGTGCGAGTTATGTGGATGAGAAGGAAGGAGTTCCTGAACTTAACCCAGGGAAACAGATCTGTGGCGGAATATCAGGCGAAATTTCTACGCCATAGTAGGTATGCAAGAGTTATGGTGGCGACGGACTATGAGCATTGCGTTAGGTTTGAGGATGGACTTAGAGATAGCCTCAGGGTATTGATAGCTCCACAAAGGGAGTGAGTTTTCTTGGAGTTGGTGGAGAAAGCAAAGATAGCGGAGGAGGTAAAGCGCACTGAGCGCCTAAATCGGGAAAAAGAAAAGGGTAAGAATAAAAGGGAGGCTGAGACTCCTGGTGTTGGACAGAGTCCTAGGGCTAGGGCCAGAGTTAATGGGCCAATTAGAGCAGGGCCCTCTGCTATTAATCTAGGGGTGCCACTTTGTGCTAATTGTGGGAAAAGTCATGTAGGCGAGTGTTGGAAGAGGACGGGAGCTTGTCTAGCGTGTGGATCCATGGAGCATAGGATTAAGAATTGCCCTAAAATGCTAGCTTAGGTGCCAATTGCGGGCCAAGGTGGTGTCCAGCCACCAAGGGGTGGTCAGCTGCTGCCAAGGGGTCGGGGGTAGCCTAGGGGCTATAACAGCAATGGACGTGGACGTGGAGCACCAAGCGAAAATGCAGGCCATGCTGAGGCGAGGTAGCCAGCCTTGGTTTATGCTACTCGTCGCCGAGAAGACAGGGATGCCCCAAATGTGATAACAGGTATGTTCTTTTTATATGAGTTACCTTACACAGCATTGATCGATATTGGATCGACGCATTCATATGTTGCATGCAATATGACTGAACCTTTGGGTGATATGTTTGAAATTACTGCAAATGAGATGATTGTGATAAGTTCGTTAGGTCAGTCAGTGGGAGTGAATAAGTTGTTTAGGGAGGTATCTTTAGTAGTCCAAAGGGTTACCTTCTTAGTGGATTTGATGGAGCTGTCGTTTAGTGAGTTTGATTTAATCTTGGGTATGGATTGGCTGGTGAAACACCGAGCCACCTTAGATTGCACTGCAAAGCGAATGGTGTTAAGAATGGTGTAGGATAAGAAGGTGGTGGTGAGAAGTTGGTACGAAAGGGGTGCGAAGCCCATTTGGCTTATATTAGCAATATGGAGGCTAAGAGCCCTACTGTTAAGGAGTTGAGAACAGTTAAGGAATTTCCTGATGTCTTTCCCAAGGAGCTGCCAGGGTTGCCACCCAACAGAGAAGTAGAATTTGGAATCGAGTTGTTACCTGGTACAACTCCAGTGTCCATCGCCCCTTATCGGATGGCACCAAAGGAGTTGATAGAACTTAAGGCACAGATTCAGGAATTGTTGGATCGAGGATTCATCCGACCAAGTGTGTCTTTGTGGGGAGAACCGGTGTTGTTCGTAAAGAAGAAAGATGGGACGTTGCGAATGTACATCGACTACCGGTAGTTAAACAAGTTAACTATTAAAAACAAGTACCCTCTACCGAGAATCGATGATCTTTTTGATCAGTTTAGGGGAGCTTTCGTTTTCTCGAAGATTGATCTGCGTTGGGGTATCACCAATTGAGGGTTAAGAAGGCGGATATTTTTAAGATAGCTTTCAGAACTCGTTATGGGCACTACGAGTTCTTATTGATGCCATTCGGGCTGACGAACGCACCTGCCGCTTTCATGGATCTCATGAATTAGATCGTGGTGGTTTTAATAGATGACATTTTAGTGTACTCAAGAGATGAGGACGAACATGATGCACACTTAAGGATTGTGTTACATATTTTGAGGGAGAAGCAGTTATATGCCAAATTAAGTAAGTGTGAATTTTGGCTAAGGGATGTTACTTTTCTAGGACATGTGGTGTCAGCTGAGGGGATTAAGGTGGATCCCCAGAAAATTGAAGTAGTGTTAGACTGGAAAACACCCAAGTCGGTATCAGAAATTCAAAGTTTTATGGGCTTGGCAGGGTATTATGGGCGGTTTGTTGAAGGTTTTTCAATAATTGTTGCACCTTTAACTAAGTTGTTGAGAAAGGGGGTACCGTTTGTTTGGATGAACAAGCAGCAAGAGAGTTTTGGAAAACTTAAGAAGGTCTTACCTGAGGCCTGTGTGTTGATTCAGCTAGAGCCTGGGAAGGAGTTTACGGTTTATAGTGACGCGTCACATGTGGGGGCTTGGGCTGTGTGTTGATGCAGGAAGGAAAGGTGGTTGCGTATGCATCACAATAACCTAAGACCCACGAGGTGAATTACCCAACCCTTGATTTGGAACTAGCCGTGGGGTCTTTGCGCTAAAAATATGAAGGCATTATTTTTACGGTGAGAGGTGCATAATTTATTCAAACCATAAGAGTTTGAAGTACCTCCTCACACAAAAGGAGCTAAACCTTAGGCAGCATAGGTGGGTGGAATTGTTGAAGAATATGATTGTATAATTGATTACCACACTAGCAAAGCAAATGTGGTAGCTAAGGCATTGAGTCGTAAGGTTAAGTCAGACTTGAAGGCTATGCTCATTCGTTTAAGCTTGTTGGATGATGGTAGCTTGTTAGCTGAGCTTCAAGTAAAACCGGTATGGGTCGAGCAGATAAGGAGTAAGCAATTAGTGGATGAGACTTTGGGTGCTTGTTTTAGACAAGTAGAGAATGGGGAGACATCGGACTTTGGGATAAATAGTGAAGGAGTGTTTTGTTTCCGTAGAAGAATGTGTATACCTAAGGACAATGATCTAAGACAGTCTATTCTACGAAAAGCACATAGCAGCCTCTATGCTATGCATCCTAGCAGAAACAAGATGTATCGGAATTTGCGGGAGCTTTATTGGTGGCGTGGACTTAAGCGCGAGGTTATGGAGTTCGTAAGTAAATGCTTGGTTTGTCAAAAGGTGAAGGCGAAACATCAGTTGCCTTCAGGATTACTTCAGCCAGTAAAGATTCCACTGTGGAAGTGGGAAATGATTACTATGGACTTTGTTGGTAGGCTACCCTTGACGCCTACTAAGAAAGACTCGATATGGGTTATAGTGGATCGGTTAACCAAGTCTGCCTATTTTGTGCCGGTTTGCACCGATTAATCATTGCAAAAGCTGGCTAAGTTGTATGTGGCGGAGATTGTAAGATTGCATGGAATACCAATCTCCATAATATCTGATAGGGACCCACGTTTCACTTCATGATTTTGGAAGAAGCTGCACGAGGCATTAGGCACTAGGTTGAATTTCAATATGGCATTCCACCCTCAAACTAATGAACAGTCAGAAACGGTGATCCAAGTGTTGAAAGATATGTTGAGGGGATGAGTGATTGAGTTTCGAGGTAGCCGGGATGACTATTTACTGTTAGCCGAATTCGCGTACAATAATAGCTATCAAGCAAGTATTAGAATGGCTCCGTATGAGGCACTGTATGGGTGAAGGTGTCGAACTCCAACATGTTGGACGGAGTTGGGCGAACGGAGAGTTTTGGGCCTTGAGTTAGTAGCAAATACTGAGGATAAAGTGAAATTGATTCAGGATCGATTGAAGGAGGCCTCGGATAGGCAGTAGTAGTATGTTGATCTTAATCGTCGAGAGATAGAGTATGTAGTGGGAGACTTAGTTTTTCTTAAGGTTTCTCTATGGAAGAAGGTATTAAGGTTTGGACGGAAGGGGAAGCTAAGCCCAAGGTTCATTGGGCCATATCGGGTTGTGAGGCGGATTGGGACAGTCACTTATCACCTGGAATTACCTTCCTAACTAAGCCAAATCCATGACGTGTTTCATGTCTCCATGCTAAGATGGTATCACTCGGATCCTTCACATGTCATGTCGGTTGAGGAGATCAAGGTCAGGCCAAACCTAACCATCGAGGAAGAGCCTATACAAATAATTGGAAGTGATGTTAAGGTACTAAGAAGGAAGTCTGTTCCATTAGTCAAAGTGCTTTGGCGTAATCACAAGGGTGAGGAGGCTACGTGGGAACCTGAGGAAACGATGTGACGTCAATATTCTAAACTGTTTGAATCAGGTAAAATTTCGAGGACGAAATTTCTTTAAGGGGGTAAAGTTATAACTCCCCAAAAATCTCGCAATCCTGAACTTTTTTTTTTCAATTTCGATAAAAATTATGCTTAACATTCCTAGTAAATTGTTAATTATGGGATAGTAGGTCTTGGTTAAGGGTTTAGTTTGAACTTAAGGGTGAAGGAAATTAGGGGTTAATAAATAGAGAACATTGATGGTAAGAAGGCGGTTTTTTAATAAATTTATGAATAATTGGACACAAGAAAGCCTTGTGGTGGAGTGGCAAGTGGCGTCACATGCAAGGCAAGGAGGTATGGGGTTTGAATCCCTCCTTCCTCAAAAGAAGGATTTATTTTTGCCTAAGGGACGGATAGTAGTGGCGTTGGATATGAACTCTATAGGGAGTGATAAGAGGAGGAATTTGAGGAGGAGATTAAGGGGTTATCAGGGAGAAAAATTAGGAGATGAGGAGTGGAAAGTGGTGGAGCCGAATTGGGGATTAGGGGATAGGAAATTCGGTTAGAGACTATATATAGGTGCCAAATGTGAGGTTGCAAGGCTAATGCCGAATTCTCTCTCACCTTGTTGCCAGAAAACACCTTTTTCTCCAAAGATCTAAAAGCCAAAAATCCCTTGTTCTTCCTTCTTTTTCTTTGTGCTGATTTTCCATTCTTCCCTTACTCAAGTTCTCTTTTTGATTCACCTCTGGTTTAAATGATTTCTACTTCTCTTTGTGCCGAATAACCTTTTTACCATACAAGTCTCAAGAGCCGAATATCCTCTGTGCCGCCACTACTCTTTCCACTCAGCCAAATCTAGTGTAAGTGTTTTGTTCTCTCAATCGGTTTTGCTATTATCGATTACTCTACCCCTCACTTTTTCTAATCGGTTTTAGTAGGATTAGTATCGAATCCCAGTCTTTTGGATCCCTACCGATTTGCTCCTTAGGTGTGAGATGCTGGTAAGTGTTCTTCACTTCGGTAAGGGTTGGCAAAGTAGGCTTTAGTAGAAAAGGGTGACATATGTTGGATACAAGTCACCCATTATGTTTTTAATGATAAAGGTTAATGCAGATCTGGGAGGTACTCGTTATTAGTGATCTAGGAAAAGCTATTAAGGCTTGGCGTTTCAGGTAAGGTTAAGGTGAGACTTCGGCTTTTGGTAAAGTGTTTGGTAAGTATATGTGAGTAATCATTGAGTGATGTCGATTGTAGGTTCGTGGTAAGGGGGATCGCAGCATGCTTTATTTTCAGGTGTGTACATACACTGCACACATAGAGTAGATTGGCAAAAGCCAAAATGTCAAAAAGCCGAAATGCCGAAAAGTCAAAAGTTTGGCTACGGAACTCTTGCGAGTGCGCAAACACTTGAAAGGGAAAAAAATGATAGGTTATCTGAGGCCCCATGGGCGATTCCATGGACTTGGGCTGTGTTTTGGCCAACCGGGCCAGAATGGGCTAAATGGGTCGATGGGCTATAGGGCCCATAATAGGCAAAATTGGTAATTGATGCTAAGTGACAGAAAATCGTATGAGAGCATGACTGTGAAAGTGACTGGGCCTAGTGGGCCATATAAATGTGATTTGGGCCTAATGGGCCAAATGAATGTGATTTGGGCCTAATGGGCCATATGAATGAGATTGGGCCTAGTGGGCCATATACATGTATGTAAACTTGTTAGGGGTTTGTAAGGGGTTTTGGGGCTAGTATCCGATAACTACTTAAACAGACATAAAACTTAATTAATTTATTGAGACCGTGGACAAGTCATAAGGTTAAAGTGTGGCAACGGGTATATGCATGTCTAGGATTGGATCCAGGGAGAGCTTGGTACTTAAGCGGTCTTAATGACTCACCTCCTCTTCTCTGGAATCCTACCTGGTGCATAGTATTCGTTCATCTTAGCTCACAGGATTTGTTAACGGGCCAAGGTAAGTAAAAACCCGAAATAAAGGAAAATTACCGAAATACCCTTAAGGGTGAAATGACCAAAATACCCCTATGTGTTGAATGTAAGATTTATGGATGTTACATGTATATCTTCTACATACGATATTCTGTTTAGGTTGCATTTGGGTTAGGAATTATGGAACGGAGGAAGTATATGAGGATCGCATGCTTGCTTGACAACCGTGGATCCACCGGCGGTTATTAAGCCCAACATGTGATTGGCAGCTTGCTGCAATGAAGGTAGTTCCGCAACCGGGCTACCCTTGATGTGTATCAGTTTGGTGGGTCGATATTTATATCCCCACATGATGTGTGTCGGGGGATGGAGTTGGTGTATAGCGGATAGATTATTGGGGTGGGTTGCGCTGCATTACATTGCATGTATGATGTTATGGTGATTGATGAATGCTAGTTACTCGTCGAGTGTTGTACACACTGAGTTTTCGAAAACTCACCCCCTTTTTTATTTTTCTCAGGTGATGCTCAGTAGAAGGTTCGGTGTTCGGAGGGACTTTGAGGTGGCCAGCTAGCAAGACGACTTGGACTTGGTTTTTTGTTTTAAAAAAAAAAGCATATAGTTTCTAGTTTATTAAGTAATTTCATACTGGAATGTGATAAGTCCTTCCCTTTTGTTATTATGTGGATTATTATTTTTCTGCATTGTAATCATGAGAAGTTGAACATGGGTTCCCTAAATCATAATTTGTTTTTCTACATTTTCGTAACTAAATTTTATTAAAATGACAGGTTTTCATAAATCATATATTTTAAACAAGCTTTCGCGATTGAAAGGAGTTTTTATAAGTTAATGAAGGTTTCTCATTTTAAGGAAGGGTTTTCAATGAAAACAAGGTTTTCGATAAAACACTTCAATGTGACGCGCCAAATTCGGCCATAACGTCTGGGCCGGGTTTGGGGTGTTACAGATACTATAATAGGCTAAGGCCTACATTGATACTGGGCTAAGGCCCTAACTCAAATTGAACTGTTACTGAAACGGGTTTAGGCCCAGACTGTAATTACCTAGTGTATGACTGACTGTTGTTAAGGGATTATACATTGATTTTTCATTTATACATTGAGTTTTCATAAACTCACCCTTCTGCTTTCCTGCGCAGGTAATCCTTAGGCGGATCGGTGCTGCGAGGGACCCGAAGGTGGCCACACTACCGCATTTGCTTCCATTCTTAACTTTTAATTTATAAGTAATTTAATTTGGGGTATTGGTTTTTTAATAAGGCCTCTTAAGGTTTTTATTCTAATTTTGGATTTATTTACTTTGGTTTATATCTGTTAGTAGTAGGCCACGGATTTTCAAAACGCTTTTCAAAACACCACTTTTACGTAACAAATTTTAAAAGCTTCCACAACAAACATTGTTTTAAAGTGTAACAACAATCTAATATGATTAACATTTTTCTAAAATGACTTGAGTTTTAACAATGAACAAGATATCCTAAATTTTCGTTAAGATCACAAAGAGGTTTTGAAATAGAATGGTTTTTTCAACAAAATTGTGTTT
Source organism: Gossypium longicalyx (assembly GCA_025698465.1). Lineage (NCBI taxonomy): Eukaryota > Viridiplantae > Streptophyta > Magnoliopsida > Malvales > Malvaceae > Gossypium > Gossypium longicalyx. The sequence continues at coordinate 42,782,165 of CM046996.1, read as the reverse complement.
TTCAAAAACACTTCAATGTGGCATCACGAATTCGGCCATAACGTCTAGGCTGGGTTTGGAGTGTTACATAAAATGCCCTAAATATGTTTATATGGATTGATTTGAATGAATGTGAGATTGAATAAGTCAAATTTGAATGTGTTTAGTTCAAGAACCAAAGAAAACAGAATTAGATCGGGGAAAGTCGAAAGTTGTTGAATAGTCGTTCGTTTCAGTTCATTTTCGTATGAGGTAAATTGATATACAAATAAATGTGTTTGAAATGATTTATTCATGTTTATATTATATTGAATTGTGATGAATAGTTCTAAAATTTGAATATGTGAAATTGAAAAAGTTTCGATAATGTAACAATGTCCGAATGCCCCGTAAGAACCATAGGAATAGTTAGGATACATATGTCATGATATAGGATTCCAATATGTGATTTCGTGTGAGACCACGTTTGGGACGTTGGCATCGATTTGAGATTTATGTGTAAGACCATGTCTAGGACATCGACATCGTATTTGATTTCGTGTAGGAACCTGCCTGGGACAGTGGCATTGATATTTGATTACATGTAAGACCATGTCTGGGATGTTGGCGTTATATGAGCTTTCTGAGCTATCAGAGTATCCTTAATGATTCCGAACGATTCAACGGGCATTCCGAGAAACGAATAACTATATGAATGTATATCCGATTCAGGTACGTTTGAAATGTATATTATGATTGAGAATGAAAAGAAAGTATATGTGCAAGAGATGATATGTGATATAAGTATGAGAAATTATGTTATATGTGCAATGAATAGGGAATATGTGTATGTATATGAACTATGTGGTTTGTAATAGTATTTGACTATAAAGTATATGTATTCTATGATGCTTATATGCTTAAAATGATAACTTTATTTGTATCTGACTTACTAAGCTTTTGAAAGCTTACTTCGTGTGTGTTTGCATTATGTTTTAGATATCTAAGCTACTGGAGGCTCGGGGATTGTCGAGAATCATCACCACACTATCAAACTTAATTTTGGTACCTTTTGAAAATGCATATATCAAAGTATGGAACGTATAGGCTAGAGAACTTTGAATGTGTTTTGAGATATGTATATCTAGCCATGTGATATGGCTTAGTTATGGATGAAATTATAAATGAATTTTGGTTTGATGCACTTTTGAATGACCAAATGAAATGGTCAATTTTGGTAAATTTCATTCTTGATTTCAGAAGCTAATATGATGTGAAATGCTATGAATTGAAATGGATTAATATGATGTATGAATCATGTGCTTTTGATATAAAATTTGTACTTTGAATTGGTATGTTTGAGTTGGACTTTTATATAGGAATGAATGATGATATCATGGGTCAATTTGTGCATGATTTAGTATGTTTTTGGCTGCCTTTGGAACATGAAATGTGCTTTGTTTCATGCTTGTAGGGATGGTCCAAAGTGGGTGGCAATTTCGCTTTGCAAATAGGCTATTTTTGTCCACACTAGCAGAGACACGGGCGTGTGTCTTAGCCGTGTTGCGACACACGATTATGTTACACGGCCGTGTGTCCCCTGGGGTACCCTACGATTTAAAATCACTATACCCTACAGTTCTGACACGCCCTAGACACACGGGCGTGTCTATCGGTCATGTGTGGCATACGAGCTAGCATATGGGCATGTGGTCAGTCGTGTGATCCAAGTCAGTAGCCTCCCTAATTTTCACACAGCTTGGCACACGGACGTGTCTTGTGGCCATGTAGACAAGTTAGTATGTATGCTCTGTTTTGCCATGGCCTAGACACACGGGCATGTCTAATGCCGTGTAAGGCATAGGGCCTATTCACACGGGCGTGTGACCTTTGTAACTTAGAAAAATTGTTTATTTTCAAAAAAATTTGTATGTGTTCGGTTTAGTCCCGACCTCTCTCTAATGCATGTTTAAGGTCTCGTTAACCTAAGAAAGGGACTTATTGTTGATATTTGAATATGATATGAAAATGTATGACTGTTGACTGTGAAATGATTAGGAAATGTTTTGATATGTCTGGTAATGCCTCTTTACCCTAATCCAGCGACAGATACGGGTTAGGGGTGTTCCAAGTAACCTGCTGAACACAGGAAACTTTGCACCTCAGAAACATTTTTTGGAGTTTTCCAATTCATCAGAGCAAAAAATTTACTGGATCAACTCAAACCCAATCAGCTGATACTATGTGACCCAAAAATCCAACCTCGCAAAGCCAGAATTCACATTTACTAAACTTTGCATACAATTTTTTTTCTCTCAAAATCTATAACACGATTTTCAAGTGTTGAGCATGCTCAGATTCTGTCTTGGAATAGATCAATATATCATCGATAAACAAAACCACAAATCTATCAAAATGAGGCTAAAAAACCCGATTCATTAAATCCATAAAAGCAGCCGGAGCATTAGTCAAACCAAATGGCATTACAAAAAACTCATAATGATTGTAATGAGTTTTGAAAGCAATTTTGACACATCACAGTATTTAACCTGCAACTGATAATACCCAGATTTGAGATCCATCTTCGAGAACGCTGTGGCACCTTTTAATTGATTAAAAAAATCATCAATATGTGGCAAGGGATACCTATTCTTTATTGTGACTTTATTCAACTGTCTGTAATCTATACACAATCTCAAAGAGCTGACTTTCTTTTTCACAAACAATATAGGTGCACCATAGAGGGATACACTCGATCGAATAAACCTTCCGTCTAAAAACTCTTACAATTGTGCTTTCAACTCTTTTAATTCAGCTGGTGCCATGTTATACGGTGATATCAATATAGGTACAGTTCTAGGAACCATATCAATTAGGAATTCAACTTCACGATCAAGAGGCAAACCAGGTAACTCTTCAGAAAATACATCAGTATACTCACTAACAATTGATAACTATTCTAACTTCGACTTTGGATCTCAGGTATCAAGGACATATGCTAGAAACGTTTCACTACCTTTATATGTCAATCTCTATGCATAAATAGCTGAAATGATTCTAACAACACTATTTAGCCCATCTGATTCAACCAAAATCATTTCTCTCGTCTGACATTTCAAATCAATTCGTTTTTGTCTACAATTTACTACAGCATTGTGTAATGATAGCTAATTGATACCTAGAATAACATCAAATTCCTGAAAGGGTAGTAGCATCAAATCAGCAGAGAATTCACAGCCTTAAACTTTCAGTGGACATTTACGGCAAATTAAGTTAACCATCACACTTTGACCTAGTGGATTAGTAACTTTAATATCATATTTAGTTGATTCAACAGGTAATTTCTTTTACGTTACTAATGCAATGCAAATATAAGAATGAATTGACCCATGGTCAATCAGTGCATACACAGTAACATCAAAGAGATAAAATATACCACCAATTACATCAGGTGTAGCAGCTTCCTCTCCAGCTCGTATGACATATGTGTGAGTAGGTGCTCTAGTCTCTGATCGAACAATGATGTCCTTTGCTCCCGTATCAGTAGTCTCCGCAATACTGTTCTGGCCCAGAGTCTACCTTTCTAAGATGTAGACATTTGCTTTTCATTTTGTTCTTCATTTTCTTTTAACTTTTTAGGACAATTTTATGATCACTCGACCCACACCTATAACATGCTCCCGACTTAGCTCTACACTCGCCAGGATGAAGTTTTCCACAATGTTAACAACTGGGCTTTGGAGCGTTCTGTACACTTCCACACTATCAACTAGTTTTGTAAGAGATTTAAAATCATGCTGAATCAATTTATTTTTGTTCAGATGCTCAGACACCGAAGTAGCTCAACTTAAATCCTCTCTAGTCTTCTTTATTGGTGGTACAGAAAATGACTTGGAAGAACTTCTCTTGTTAAACTCTCGAATTCGTCTCTCCCTTTGTATCTTGTGGTTGTACATTTCTTCCATTTTTTGTGCATGAACAGATAAAATAATAAATTCTCGAATTTCATTACCTTCGATCATCATTCTAAATTCATCATTCAGGCCATCTTCAAACCGGATACACATCTCTTCTTCAATAGGCACAATTTCTCAAACATATTTACTAAGATACACAAACTCTCTCCCGTACTTAGCCACTAACTTATTTCCTTGTTATAACTCAAGAAATTCGCTCTTTTTCTTGTAGAGATACTGTTTTCTAACATACTTCTTTTTAAACTTAGTCTAAAAGAAATCCCAAGAAATTTTCTCTCTTGGTACCATAGCTACCAACATAGTCCACCAACTATACGTTTCTTCTTTTAAAAATGAAATGGCATATTTAAGGAAATCATCGAAAAGGCAAGCTATTTCTTCGAAAACTAGTAAGATGTTCTGAAGTCAATACTCAGCTTTAACCAGATCATCTTACAATCTACCCCGGAATTCCTCAGCACCACACCTCCTAACCTTTTCTATTGGAATTCACTGACTAGATTCAGTCACTAGAGGAGGTGGAGGTGCAACAGTGTAACACCTGTAACCCATATCCATCGCTAGAACAGGATTATGAAGTATAACTGGAGTTTACAGTTCAATTACAGTTAATTCATGTCATTCACTATTTATTTCTGAAAAGCAATCACAATCAATCATAATGTCGCTCATATAGGACCTCGAGGCCAAAAATACATATTAGAATCAAGTCGGGACTAAATCGGGATCATAGAAAATTTTTCGTGAGATCTCAAAATTTTTCTTAGGTATAGAGGACACACGCCCGTGTGGCCAGGCCGTGTGGCTCACATGGCCAATGACATGCCTATGTCTCAGGCCGTGTCCATACCCGTGTAACTCTCTGACTTAGGTCACACGACCAGCCACACACTCATGTGCTACGCCGTGTGGTCAATTTAATTTTCAAAAATTAGGTGCAGGTTTCACACGGCCAAGACACATGCCCGTGTGCTAGGCCATGTGTCTTACACGGCTGAGACATATGCCCGTGTCTCTGCCCGTGTGATCAATCCTGGGCATTCTGTTTCTTAATTTTAAGGATGCAGGGGACACATAGCCAAACCACACGCCTGTACGACACACGGCTAAGACACACGCTCATGTGTTTGCCTATGTGGATAAAATAAGGTCATTTCTTAGCCTTATTTCTCACCCAAATTTTGCCTTGTACATTAACATTTTAACATATTTTGAAACCAATTCAAGATATCTAAATCAAGCCAATATTAACATTATTCATGATATATCTTCACATATATCCAAACTTACCTTTTGAAAGACATATATGTTTACCATAATTCAATCTAACCATACCATTTCCACCACATATCAAACATATTAAGCCCTTATATAAATACATCAAAGTATATTAAACATTAGCCATTCCAATGGCTAATTACAACCAAAATATTTCATCATTTGAACTATTTTAGCCTATGCATGCCATTATACCAAAATAAGTTTGCTATTTATACCAAAATGAGCTGAAGGATAGTTTGATGATGCTCCAACTGACTCCAATCTTTACAAGCTTCCGAGCACTATAAAATAAAGAAAAGAAAATCGAGTAAGCATTTCAAATGCTTAGTAAGTTCATGTAACAGGAAATTAACTTACCAATCATATTCATTTAAAGTAAGCATACAAACATGCATCCAAAACTATGTGGCCAATTGCCTAGACACATGCTCACACCAAACAAATTAGCCATGAAATTTTATATGATTATCAAGAAATCACAGATGACTCATCATGCATCCATTTCCAGGTATTTCAAGGATATTCAAGATATAATTCATTTAATTCTCATATTTTCTCATATCAAGAGTTTTGTCCGTTGAATTATTGAAATATCGATGGATACCCAGGTAGTACACACAAGATGTACTTATCATTGATCTGTCAATTCATATAAGGGGGTACTCTTTAGAGCACATAATCGGGAAGCACACTCTCGAGCCTTGTAATGGAAAGCTCACACAGAGCCAATTCGGGAAACTCATAAAGAGCCTATCGGGAAATTCATAAAGAGCCATGTAATGGGAAGCTCTGGATAGCCATATATCAAGAAGTTCAAGCAAGCACTATCGGGAAGCTCACTAAGAGCCAATTTAACAGGAAGCTCATGAAGAGCCTATATTCAGGATGCTCATAAGAGCTAAGGTGTGTCCACAATAAATGTAGGATCACAACCTATCAGGACACTCCGAAGAGCTATCACATGTAGCTCGCAAGAACAGGAAGCTCAAGAGGACTATTAACAGGATGCTCTTTCGAGCTATGGTGTGTCCGCAACATATGCAAGATCACAACCAATTCGAGAAAAATTTGTATCCATCGAATTTCATCTATTCAAACAGAACTTAACAATTCTCGGGTATGTCGGATATATAATTATTTTCATTTATATAACAAATTCATAATTCACATATACAACATTCAATTCAAATGTGAAAATGTACACAATTTAGTTACACGAACTTACCTCGTTACTTGTTCGTATATGAGAATCTACTAATCCGAAACTTTTTGTTTTCCTCGATTCAACTCAGTATTAGGTCTTTCCGAGTCTATATAAATGAATTTAATGTCAATTTAATCCATTTCATACTTACTTTAATTCAATTCACAACCTAGGCAAAATTACCATTTTGCCCATATACTTTTCAAAAATGACAATTTTGTCCCTAGGCTCGAAAAATAAAATTCATGCAATTTAATCCTTATCCCAAGCCTAACTGATTTTTACATATAATATTTACAGCACATATATTTCATAAAAATCAGAAATTGTCCATGAATTTTACATTTTTACAATTTAGTCCCTAAATCACAATTTCATGAAAATTCACTTTACAAAAGTTGTTTATCTATCAACAACCTTTCATTTTCTACCATAAATTTCAAAATTTCGGCATTCACATCCATGGAAAATTTTCTATACCTTAATATATTTACAAATTAATCCCCAAAATAAATAGATTAAGCTATTTTGATCTTAGAAATATAAAAATTACTAAAAATGGGACAAGAATACTTACCCAATTAAGCCAAGACAGCTTGCTTTCTCTTTCCTAGGGTTTCCATGTATTTTTAGGGAAGAATATGATAAAAATAATATGATATTTCTATTTAACTTAATTATCATCCATTAATTTTTCAACATTATAATTTAGTCCTTTTCTTTTTCTCATTTTCCATAGATGATTCACCAAAAATATCTACTAACTCCATCTAATGGTCTAATTACCATATAAAAACCTCAAGTTTTAAATTCCATAGCTATTTGATACTTATAGCCAATAGAACTCAACTTTTGCATTTTATGCAATTTGGTCCTTTCTATAATTAAACATAAAATCGGCAAAAAAATTATCAAAATTTTCATACTTCTTTCCTATCATAATATAAACCATGCAATAATATTAAAATAAATTTTATTTCTGACTTGAATTTGTGGTCCCGAAACCACTATTCTGATTTAATAAAAAACGGCCTGTTACAAATAGGAGGTGTAATAAGGGGTACAGGTCATTGAGCTAGAGTTTTCATTTGCATAAACTCATTGAACCACTAGCTCATAAACTCGAAGAACATGTTTTTAAGTTCATGTTCAAGTACTTGTGGAATCTAAATATTACTACTCGTCCCTTGATATGAGGTCGGTATGTTACTATTAACCTCATCATTGTCATCACGATCAGATACGTCTGACATCTTTAGAATTAAAAGAAAAATAAAGGTTAGATCAGATTAACACGTCACACTATCACAGGTTTATATGGCATGTAATTCTAAACACTTCACACACAACGTTCAGTTTGAGAACTGACTAAACCGCAGCTCTAATACCACTAAATGTAACACCCCTAACCCATCTTTGTCATCGAATTAGGGTTACGGAGTGTTACTAAATAATTAGAATGTAACATCCCAACTTAGGGCCTAGTCAGAACAGTGGTTTCGAGACCACATCTCTAAAATAGAAATAATTATTTCATGATTATTATGAGGCCTAGTATGAGGATGCATGCTTGTGTAAAAATTTCATAGAGAAATTCTATGCTTAAGATGCCCAATTTAGTTTTAGGGACTAAATTGAATAAGTTGCAAAACATGAGTTCTAGAAGCTTTTAGCATGAAATTGAGTTGGATTATAAATTAGAGGTCCTCAAATAGTAATTTGACCAATTTCAAAAAATTTGGACAAAAATGGGCATGCATGGGTAAAATTTTAAAGAAAGGCCTTAAGGGCATTTTGGTCATTTGGTTAATTAAAGTATAAAAAGGGAAAAATCAAGCAAAAATGTTGTCCATCTTCTTCATAGTGTGCCAAAAATTCAAGGGGTTCCATAGCTAGGGTTTTCAACATTTCAAGCTTGATTGTAAGTGCTCTTGCCCCGTTTTTTATGTTCTTTATATTTTTGATATCCTTGAAGCATGTTCTAGCCATTTCTACCATTATTTTAATCTAGGGTTAATATTCAAAAACTTACCCAAGTGTGACATGTTTTTTATTTTTGTGTTTAATGGAGGAATATGAAAGTTTGATGTATGATAAACATCTTTTGTTAAGTGGTTTTCCATGAAAACACCTAAAAAGGACCAAATTGCAAAAGATGTAAAAGTGAGTAGTAGAAAAGAGAAATAAAGGAAAATGTGGGTTGTTATCTGCTAGAATATAATTTGGCTAGGCTTGGGAAAACAAAGGGAATGCATGTATTTCATTATACGAACCTAGGGACTAAAATGTAAAAATGTACAAAGTTAGGGGGTAAAAAGGTAATTTTACCATAGAGTAAGTTTTCAGGCTGAAATTGAAGAATGTGATGAATTAATAATTTAATTTGTTTATATAGACTCGGAAAGACAAATTCCAGAAGTAGACCATGGAAAACAAAAGGTTTTAGAATAGTCGGAATCCAAACCCAAGACATCATTCAGGTAAGTTCGTGTAACTTAACTGGTTATATATATAAATGTGTTGATTCTATTGCTATGTTTTATTGAATGTGCAATGTACAAATATTGAATTGTATGAAAATGTCCATAATTCCGAAATTGAGTGAAAAGAGATATATTTCGTTTGAATACTGAATTCTGATGGATAAGTTATTTCTCATGTGAAATGGGATCCTGCATGTGTTGCAGAAAGGATTTAACCCAGACGGATAATCCATTGATCTCACTGTAGAAAGGATTTAGCCCAGGCGGGTAATCCTGAAACAAGCCTATCAATCATATGTTTCAGTCAGGATTTAGCCTAGAATGTTAATCTTAATTAACTAGATTTAGCCTGGACTGGTAATCCGGATTAGACTCTGTAGGGAATTCTTTGTCATAAGAAGGATTTAACCTGGACTGGTAATTCGACAAAGCCCTTAGATTACATGGTACAGCTAGAATTTAGCCTGGGCTGGTAATTCTGTTGTAAGAGATGTGACTCGAGAGTGTACCAAAAGGGTACTACTGAATATAAATTGACGGTCAGTAAATTGTACATCTAGAGTGTACTAAATGATGAAATATCCATCGGGAATTCAATGATTCAATGGATAAAGTACATGTAAATGACTTGAGAAATATGAATTTGAATGTGTACATGATATGATGAGCTCATCTATGGATCTTGAAATTCTTGTGACTAACTTGTTGATTGAGTGCATGTGTTTAGGGAAAATTAGTTATAATTGATGGATAACATGGCTTACTGAAATTATGTATTAAAATGATCGGTAAGTTTAATTTCTGTTATACGAACTTACTAAGCATGTAATGCTTAACCCATTTTACTTCCCTCTGTCTTATAGAGCTTGCGGACTCATGAAGGTTGGAGGACAGTTGGAGCTTTGATCACACTATCAGCAATCTCATTTTGGGTATAAAAAACTATTCATTTTGATATAATGGCATGTATAGGGTAACTTATCTTTTTAGTTATACGTGTCATTTAAATTAGCCAAGTGTAATAGCTTATGATGGTTAACAAATCATTTTGTATCTGGCCATGAGATATGATTCATATTTTACTATTGGGCTGTAACCCTTGTTAATCATGCATGCATGCAAGTGTTCATGTTAATGTGGTTGTTTGAGAATGATGGACGTGAATAATGGCCTATTGAATTCTGATGAATCATGAACTATAAAAATTGCCATAACAATGTAATAATTGGTAAAGTTGGAAAGAGGGTTATAAAACCTAGTAGTTACTTATTGGTATGAAAAGATTGAAGGAAGTTTGTAAACTTGAGATAGTCCTAAATAATATTAGGGGCATAATTTTAATCATGAATGTGGGTACTTGAGTAGCTAGATGTGCCTTGTTGCATGCTAAAAAAAATGTATAAGTAAGTCTTAAGGGTGACAAATGGTTTAGAAAATAGCGTAGAATTTGTCCACATGAGCAAACAGAAGGACGTGTGTCTAGACCGCACGGTCTGCCCCATAGGCGTGTTGTCAGCTGTGTGTCCCCTGCACCTTAGTTTTACAAGTCAGAATGTCCAGTAATAAAAACACAGGCTAAGACACAGGCATGTGTCTTGGCTGTGTGAGAGATACGGCCTACCCACATGGGCGTGTACTCTGGCCGTGTGAAGTCTACACCATTTTATAAAAAATCATTACGGTCTGGCCACACGGGCATGTGATGCGGTCGTGTGATCTTAATTTGGTGCTGACGTCATAGTTAGAGAGTTTCATAGCCTGAAGACACGGGCGTGTTGAAAGCACACGGGCATGTGACTCAGTTCTAAGGAAAAAATCATTCAAGTTTTTCTAAAGTTTCTGGTTTGGTCCCCAACTATCTCCAATGCATGTTATGGACCTCGTAGGTTTATATAAGGGACGTTAGACATGTATATGATTGAAGTTGGTTTGAAAGGAAGTTTTATAACCCGGTTTTGCATGAATATTTATGTACTTGCCCGGTAATGCCTCATACCCTGTCCCAGCCTCGAATACAGGTAAGGGGTGTTACATAGAAATATTTGAACATTTTATAAATCAATATAATAATCACATCACAAACCATTCATAATCATGTACAACGGCCATAAATCGAGCCCTCGAGGCTCTAAAAAATATCTTAGAAACAATTTGGGACCAATTTGAAATAGTTAGGAAAGTTTAGGAAAAAGATGCAAAATTTTCCAAAACAGGGGTCACACAGCAAGGTGCCTCACACAGTTGAGACGCACACCCGTTTCTTAGGCCGTGTAACAATTGAACTAGGGACACACGGTCTTGTCCCAGCCCGTGTTCTCACCCATGTAACTCTTTGAGTAAGGTCACATGCCCATGTGCCAGACCGTGTGACTCTTTGACTTGGCCCTAACGAACTCATCAAATGACACATAGCTGTGTTGCCAGGTCATGTGTCTCACATGGCTGAGTCACACAACTATGTCTCAGGCTATGTGGACCCCCAATTAACCTTAAACAACAATTTTACCAATTCAAGCTTACTTGGTATTTAAGTAATTCATTTACCAGTCAAAAGACCTATTCCAAGTGACATTAAACAAGCTAAAAACATGCTAAATCAACCATCCTAAGTGTCTAACCAATGTATCCTCATTGATACCACAAGTGTATACAATTTTACAACAAAAAGAACTATCATTCAAAGTATGTTAAATCATACCATCTAACATTCAACCAATATGCTAAACATAGGCACCTCAATCACAACATTCCAATCATACTTACCATGAACTTGCACTTAAACATCATACATCATTCACATATATCATATAAGTTGATTATTTGCACTTAAGATCATATTTTAACATTTTAGATATCAAAACAATAGTAATGACATACATTACATGCCATATAATCCAAAATTTAACATTCTAAAAACTACCGAAAATGAGTGGATAGTGTGACTTTAGTGCTAATCTGACCGTCCAACCTTCAAAGTATCTACAAGAACAGAACATAACACAAGTAAGCTCATTGAAGCTTAGTAAGTTTGACGTATTAAAAATGATAAATAATACCAAAGTAAGTACAACAAATCAAATAATAATAATACAACCACATGTGTTCCATGTCATCCACAATCTCAACCGGTGAATTATAAAATTCAATTCAAAACTCAAATACATGACAAAACCATCAAAATCACTAAACAAGTTTTCTTACCATGCTTTATAATCTGATGAATGACTTACAGATATGAGTACATCGATATTCCAATTGAAACACAACAGATGCTCAAAAGAGCTAATCCACCCAAAACACACTAGATGCTCATACGAGCCAGTCCACCCGATAACACACTAGTGGCTTTGAAGAGCTAATCTAATCGAAACACACTAGAATAAGGAGTATAACACGATAGTTCACAATAAATTTTGAACCTCAATCTACTCAGGAAATAGATATATATAATACTCCACAACAATCTCCACTCTAATCCCTATAACACACTATATCTCGATTCTACTCTATCTTGCGTTCGATCCAATCCAAGTAATGAATTTCAACAACTTCTCAAATACCTTTACATCATTTATAATAAAATATATCTGTTATATCACATTATACCATCAAAAATTTCATATAGATGTTAAATTATAAACTATACAAACATACCTGGACTAAATTATAGTAATTGCAGAAGTACAAGGACTATTTTGCAGTCTTTCCTTTTCAACGTATATCAATGGGGTCTCGATCTAGAATGTAAAATATCTCAATTATTAGCTTACATTTCACCTTTCAATTCACTTAACATTTTATACCCTTTTATTTTTTAAATTTATACAATTACCCTTAACTTTTACAACTTTTGCAATTTAGTCCCTTAACCCAAAAATCATCAAATTAACCATTTTTCTCAAGTCAAAATTTTAGCCAAATATACCAGGCCCTTAAACAGTCCCTACTAAACATCAAATTCACTATCAGACCCTAAAATTTTGACATTTTCACAATTTAGTAATCAAATCAAAATCTAACAAAATTTACTTCACAAAATCACCAAACAACACAATCAAAACTTCAGATACATAGTTATCATAAAAAAACATTCAAGATTCATCAATTGCAACTTCTAAAATTTTTAACAAATTCAAAAATAAATGTAGGGCTAGCTGGACCTAGTTGCATCTCAAAAATAGAAAAATTACAAGAAACTGGTATAGAAATCACTTACATGTAAGGTTTTTATGCTTAGATGATTCTCAAGCTATAATTCCATGGTGACTTTAGCTATGGGAGAAGTAAAAATGAAGAAGAAAGGTTTATTCTTACCATTTGTTTATTTAACTTCAATTTATTTTACCATTTTGACATTAAATGCTTCATATTTTTATCATTTTAATATCATTGTCGTCCAATGCCAATTACTAAGGACTAATTGTTACATTGGTCCCTCCTCAATTAGTTATTAGGCCATTAAATCACCAAAATGCTATAATTACCATGTTTTTGCACCTTTTATAATTTAGTCATTTTCTTTCATTAACTATCTAAACGTTAAAATTTCTTAACTAAAAATTAATACGACCCTAATGACTCTAAAAATATTATATAAATAATATTTACGAGTTGACACGAGAGAAATTTGTGATCCCGAAACCTCTATTCTATCACCACTAAATATCGAGCTATTACAAGGATAGGTTTCCTAGAGGCTGCTTTTGACCTATTACGAAAGGAAATTTCAAGGACGAAATTTTCTTTAAGGGTGGAGGAGTTGCCTGGAAACGGGAATTTAAGGACTCTGAGGAGATATTTTTAGAAAATTTGGGTGACTGGTTAGATGATGATTAAATTTCAATATTGATTTAAATAGATTAGAACCAACTCATTCCATATTGGGAAACATAATGATTGACTTTAAGTTGCTGCAATAGTTTATGGAGACCATGCCGATGGAGTATATATAGATGTGTGTGGGAATGAAATTTGTAACACCCCTAACCCATATCCATTTGCGTAAGCAGGTTTTGAGCATTACTACCATTTTCTGAGATCACTAAAAAAATTTAAATACTTACCGATTCAATGCATCATATAAATAAATATATTACCATTCAATCAACAGTTTGACACTTGTATAAGCATCAAACAGCAACATTGTTAGTATACTTGCACATATTTCATATAAATTTAACATTGATATATCTATTTTCTCGACGTATCGCACTTGAGTTTAATAATAGTCTCAACTTACATAATTTCCTTGTATCAATAGATCAAAGATAATCATATATGTACATGTCATGAAACATATCATGCTCTTACTGTTTCTTCATAAGCATATATCATTCATTTCATTATATCAATATTTCATGCTCCATCATTTCCATAAATTTTATGTATATTTATTCCAGAAATAGCTTATATCAAACTTAACATAAATTATATTCCATGTACTTATACTTATTTCTTTTATCTATCTTCATAATTATTTCATACAACTATTTTGTACATATATTTCCATATGACCAGTTCTTGTAAACATTTCACACGACTATTTCATATAACCATTCGTCATCTAATACATATTACCTGAATATCAATTGTTCAATAGATGTCATCGCGTCTCCCATCCACGATCTTATTTATCTTTGACATGATGCCATTGTGTCTTTCAACTATGGTCTTACTCATTTTTTGTCATGTTGTATCTTTCAACCATGGTCTTATTCATTTCATGTCACACTGCCATAGTATCTTTCAACCATGGTCTTATTCATTTTCTATCACGTTGCCATGGTATCTTTCAACCATGGTCTTACACATTTCATATCAGAGAGCACACTCCCGCGAACCTCATCCCTATGGTGGGATTACCGGTCGAGCTAAATCTCGTAATATAAACCCATAGTATATTATCGGCATTACGGTCCAGGCTAAATCTCGCAGCGACAATTACTCTAATGAGCTTGGATCCGAATTACCAGTCAGGCTAAATTCAGACCCTAATTTGGATTACCCGTCAGGGCTAAATCCATTTTCCACATATTCTTCGGGAGGGCTATATCAGGATAGGATCACCCGTCCGGCTTGATCCTTTTTTACCGTCAATTCCTTTTAGAGATCCATCGAATTTTCCTTTCATTCAATCGGGATTTCTTCCCATTTTATCAAATACATCAATGTTTCATAAATTTCCATACAATGAACATTCGAATCATATTCACATCAATAACATACATTTAAAGCATTTAAGAATATAATTCAAGTTACACGAACTTACCTCATTGCTTATTTGTGTGTATAATTTCATTAATCCGATATCTTTTCTTTTCCACGATCAAGTCTCATATTTGAGTCATCCGGATCTTTATAAATAAATTTGATCATCATTTTCATTCATTTCATATTCTAATGCATTTAATTAATGATCTAGGAAAAATTACCATTTTGCCCCTAAACTTTTAATTAATGACGATTTCATCCACGAGGGTTAGGAAAATAAAATTCTTGCAATTTAATCCTTATTTCCGGCTATTATTCTCATACATATTGATAACAATCCATGAATTCTATAAAATATCAGAATTTTCCATAATTTCAACACATTTCAATTTAATCCCTAAAACATGTTTTCCCTATCTTGAACTAAATTAATAATTTCATTCAATTTTGTAATTTAAATAATAAAATTAATCCATTTCATGCAATTTGGTCATTTCTGACTTTTTACAAAATTTCCCATAAAGTTTTACTTTTATTCAATTTAGTCCCTGAGCCTAAAATATGCAATTAGCCATGCTAGATGAATATTCATACATGTTTTTCCTCCTCCTCCTCTCCATTCCACATCCTTAATGTAGATAACACACTTGTAAGTAACATTATCCATAATTTTTATTATTTACTTTTATGAATATTCAAGCTATCTATCTGCATCATAGTCACTAAATTATTTATATCTGGAGCTATAGAACTCCAAATTAAGATCTGCTAATTTTCCCTGAAACTAGACTCATATATCTTATTACCATAAAATTTTCAGAATTTTTGGTTTAGCCAATAAGTACAGTTTATTCTTTAAAGTTACCCCTGTTCTGCCATCTGACAGTTCTTGCCCTTCTTCACTAAAAATTAATTACCTCCTCATACAGAATTTGAATGATGTTCCAGTTTGTTTCTATTGAAAATATACTCATTCAAGATTCTAAAAATATAAATTTAAGTCTCTAATTATTTCTATCCAATTTTTGATGATTTTCCAAAGTCAGAACAGGGGAACCCGAATTCATTCTGACCTTGTCTCACAAAATTCATTATATCTCATGATTTACAAATCCATTACTTACACCGTTTCTTTTATAAGAAACTAGACTCAACAAGATTTAATAAAATGTTTTATTCATCCTATAATTCAATTTCTACAATTTTTGGTGATTTTTCAAAGTTAGAATACTGCTGCTGTCTAGAACTGTTTTAGTGCAAGATATTAATTACCATGTTGTAACACCCTTATTTTCTTTTTCTACATCATTTCTCATCACTTTCTCTTATTTTCTCTTCACTAACATATCAAGAACATAGGACCTTATGTAAGAAAGCTCTACTATAACATTATTTCCATGCTTTGTTAATAATAACAAACTTAAAAACATATTGAAATCTTGATGTACTTACCTTTTCTTATTGACTTCAATCTTTAACTTGATTTTTCTCTCTCCTCCAGCTTCAATTTCTTGAATCCAACTTGATATTCTTGCTCCCCATCATCTCCTTGTTATCTTTCTCTCTTAGTAGCTATGGAAATTCTTTTGATTTCTAGGTGAAAATGGTGAATTTTTGGTGGAAGGACCAAATTGTAAAGAAAACAAAATTTCTTTCTTTTCCTTCTCTTCTAACGTTGGTTGCATGGGAAATGAAATGTGTTGTTAATTCTTCATCTTCCTTCCTTTTATACTAAATAAATAATAATATAATAATAAACATCTCATAAAAATATTAATAAAATAATATTTATCTAATTAATTAATTTAAAATATCATCAACATAATCATTACATTCTAGAATTCTCTCTCTTACTAATTGACCATTTTACCCTTCATGATCTTTTAGAATTCCATCCTTGAGTCATCACTTAATTTGGTAAAATTGCGATTTAGTCCCTCATAATTTTTACCTATTCAATTTGGTCCTAATTCATCAATTTTTCTTGGTTTCTAGATCATTCCACCCTTAAAATATTTGCACTATTAGTCCTTCAACTTTTTATATTTACACTTCAGCCCCTTAAATTTTGAGTATTTACTCTTGTGCAACAAGACTTTTCTCATCTTTGCAATTTAGTCCTTTCTTGAATTAATATATCATAATATACTTCTCAATATTGACATAACTCAAAAATTCCCTTTTTGTCACTTTATTTCCTTATTTTACTATATCACGGATAATATTTTCATTGTAAAAATTTTAGGGTATTACATTTCTCTCCTCCTTAAAATAAATTTCGTCCTCGAAATTTCCTTATTTTATTTTGATCATGAATTTCATTATTTCCATAGTTCTATAGTTTCTTTCTGTACATATTTACCCAGTTTATCATTTATATCCATTCTCTATCTTTTCATTTCATAATTTATTTTCAATACAATATTTCACATTTACCTTTCTGAGCTTCTACCAAATGAAATAGAAAATAATATCATATGAATCTTATTATCAAGTGTTCTATCACATATATTGGCTTGAAAAACCAAAGAAAGATAGAGTAGTACCACTTGTGAATCAATCAGACTTGCGATAATTTTTGTCTATTAGCATATTTATCCAACTTTTTCATATATTGATTATAGCATCCAAACATGAACAGTTCCATATGCCTCTGAAAATATCAGTATATATAAGACACCCATATAAAATCCCAAAAATTTACTATAATATACCCAGTTATAACGACTATATTCAAATATTTTTGCAATTTATTCACCAATCTATTGACTAGTATAGTCATCAATAATTTCACATCATTTACTTCACTAAAAAAAAAACTAATTCGGAAGAAATTTTCAATTAACTATTCTGTAAATACCATATTTAAATAAATCGATTTTCCCATAAATAACTTCTTTCTTTAACTTGGTGATATCTGTATATCTCAACTAGTACTAGTTTAAGAAAATCGATATCTTTATTCGTAACCCATCTTTACTTATTAACTCATTCTCAGGTCCGACTGCATTATCAATTGTTCAACCATTGAGCTTTTCACTTTCCGCTTCTGAATTTAATCAATATAAATCTCATGAATTTCATTGCATATAATTGTACTAGTAAAGGGGTATAGATCGTAAAGTCTCATAATTTAATTGTCATATATTTACTCATATAACCTTTATCATTCTCAAGTACTATAAAACATTTATTCGTACTTTTACGAGTTCTACTTCATCATAACTAACATTTTTACTCAGAGATAATCCTTTACCTCGTGAATTGAAAATTGTTTACTTTTTACTTAGCAGAGGTGAAGAGACTAGATAGAACACTTGGATATATGAGACTTATATAGAGGTGCATTATTATGCACTATTAAACAGAGAACATTGAAGTGCTATCTGAGAAAGTACAAATGTCTTTGAATGTGCTAATAATCGAGAGAGAGCATCTTTGAGGTCCCTTAATATACTAGTAGTTCTAATCTTGTCTACTTGGGCAAATTATTTCATGCATGCATATCACTTTTACACCTTTCGCATAATACTTTTACATGCTTTACAATTTAATCCTTGTACCAATAATTCATATACTTATATCTTACAGTATCTTCAATACATGTAATATATTTCAAAATTCACTATTCATTCATAATTCTCTAATAATCCTTATCATGTACTTCATATATTACTTTTATATATTTTGTAATTTAGTCATCAACACAATATTTCATGTAGTAATATAATTTGCTTTTAATAATACATATAGCATCATATTCATCATCGACATGTATTATAAAACATTTATTCATACCATTTTTTTTATACCGATTCATCATAATCAACTTTCTACTCATATACTTGAGTATCGCTTTTAACATTATCGGAATTAGCTTGGCTGAAAAACATCTCTTTCTATAAATAAAACAAATCTCATCAGAGTCAAGAGATATCACACTATCACATATTATAATGACATGTGTTTTTAGACTTCACATATACTACGTTTGGTCCGAGAACCGACTAAACTATAGCTCTGATACCACTAAATGTAACACCCCTAACCCATATCCGCTGCCAGAACAGGGTTTCGGAGCATTACTACCATTTACAGATCACTAAAAAAAATTTAAATACTTACCGATTCAATGCATCATATAAATAAATATATTACCATTCAATCAACAGTTTGACACTTGTATAAGCATCAAACAGCAACATTGTTAGTATACTTGCACATATTTCATATAAATTTAACATTGATATATCTATTTTCTCGACGTATCGCACTTGAGTTTAATAATAGTCTCAACTTACATAATTTCCTTGTATCAATAGATCAAAGATAATCATATATGTACATGTCATGAAACATATCATGCTCTTACCGTTTCTTCATAAGCATATATCATTCATTTCATTATATCAATATTTCATGCTCCATCATTTCCATAAATTTTATGTATATTTATTCCAGAAATAGCTTATATCAAACTTAACATAAATTATATTCCATGTACTTATACTTATTTCTTTTATCTATCTTCATAATTATTTCATACAACTATTTTGTACATATATTTCCATATGACCAGTTCTTGTAAACATTTCACACGACTATTTCATATAACCATTCGTCATCTAATACATATTACCTGAATATCAATTGTTCAATAGATGTCATCGCGTCTCCCATCCACGATCTTATTTATCTTTGACATGATGCCATTGTGTCTTTCAACTATGGTCTTACTCATTTTTGTCATGTTGTATCTTTCAACCATGGTCTTATTCATTTCATGTCACGCCATAGTATCTTTCAACCATGGTCTTATTCATTTTCTATCACGTTGCCATGGTATCTTTCAACCATGGTCTTACACATTTCATATCAGAGCACACACTCGCGAACCTCATCCTTACGGTGGGATTACGGTCGAGGCTAAATCCTGTAATATAAACCCATAGAGTATTATCGGCATTACGGTCCGAAGCTAAATCGCGCAGCGACAATTACTCTAATGAGCTTGGATCGAATTACCAGTCCAGGCTAAATTGCAGACCCTAATTCGGATTACCCGTCGGGGCTAAATCCATTTTTTCCACATATTCTTCGGGAGGGCTATATCAGGATAGGATCACCCGTCAAAGCTAGATCTTTTTACCGTCAATTCCTTTTGAGAGATCCATCGAATTTTCCTTTCATTCAATCGGGATTTCTTCCCATTTTATCAAATACATCAATGTTTCATAAATTTCCATACAATGAACATTCGAATCATATTCACATCAATAACATACATTTAAAGCATTTAAGAATATAATTCAAGTTACACGAACTTACCTCATTGTTTATTTGTGTGTATAATTTCATTAATCCGATATCTTTTCTTTTCCACGATCAAGTCTCATATTTGAGTCATCCGGATCTTTATAAATAAATTTGATCATCATTTTCATTCATTTCATATTCTAATGCATTTAATTAATGATCTAGGAAAAATTACCATTTTGCCCCTAAACTTTTAATTAATGACGATTTCATCACGAGGGTTAGGAAAATAAAATTCTTGCAATTTAATCCTTATTTCCGGCTATTATTCTCATACATATTGATAACAATCCATGAATTCTATAAAATATCAGAATTTTCCATAATTTCAACACATTTCAATTTAATCCCTAAAACATGTTTTCCCTATCTTGAACTAAATTAATAATTTCATTCAATTTTGTAATTTAAATAATAAAATTAATCCATTTCATGCAATTTGGTCATTTCGACTTTTTACAAAATTTCCCATAAAGTTTTACTTTTATTCAATTTAGTCCCTGAGCCTAAAATATGCAAATTAGCCATGCTAGATGAATATTCATACATGTTTTTCCTCCTCCTCCTCTCCATTCCACATCCTTAATGTAGATAACACACTTGTAAGTAACATTATCCATAATTTTTATTATTTACTTTTATGAATATTCAAGCTGTCTATCTGCATCATAGTCACTAAATTATTTATATCTGGAGCTATAGAACTCCAAATTAAGATCTGCTAATTTTCCCTGAAACTAGACTCATATATCTTATTACCATAAAATTTTCAGAATTTTTGGTTTAGCCAATAAGTACAGTTTATTCTTTAAATTTACCCCTGTTCTGCCATCTGACAGTTCTCGCCCTTCTTCACTAAAAATTAATTACCTCCTCATACAGAATTTGAATGATGTTCTAGTTTGTTTCTATTGAAAATATACTCATTCAAGATTCTAAAAATATAAATTTAAGTCTCTTATTATTTCTATCCAATTTTTGATGATTTTCCAAAGTCAGAACAGGGGAACCCGAATTCATTCTGACCTTGTCTCACAAAATTCATTATATCTCATGATTTACAAATCCATTACTTACACCGTTTCTTTTATAAGAAACTAGACTCAATAATATTTAATAAAATGTTTTATTCATCCTATAATTCAATTTCTACAATTTTTGGTGATTTTTCAAAGTTAGAATACTGCTGCTGTCTAGAACTGTTTTAGTGCAAGATATTAATTACCATGTTGTAACACCCTTATTTTCTTTTTCTACATCATTTCTCATCACTTTCTCTTATTTTCTCTTCACTAACATATCAAGAACATAGGACCTTATGTAAGAAAGCTCTACTATAACATTATTTCCATGCTTTGTTAATGATAACAAACTTAAAAACATATTGAAATCTTGATGTACTTACCTTTTCTTATTGACTTCAATCTTTAACTTGATTTTCTCTCTCCTCCAGCTTCAATTTCTTGAATCCAACTTGATATTCTTGCTCCCCATCATCTCCTTGTTATCTTTCTCTCTTAGTAGCTATGGAAATTCTTTTGATTTCTAGGTGAAAATGGTGAATTTTTGGTGGAAGGACCAAATTGTAAAGAAAACAAAATTTCTTTCTTTTCCTTCTCTTCTAACGTTGGTTGCATGGGAAATGAAATGTGTTGTTAATTCTTCATCTTCCTTCCTTTTATACTAAATAAATAATAATATAATAATAAACATCTCATAAAAATATTAATAAAATAATATTTATCTAATTAATTAATTTAAAATATCATCAACATAATCATTACATTCTAGAATTCTCTCTCTTACTAATTGACCATTTTACCCTTCATGATCTTTTAGAATTCCATCCTTGAGTCATCACTTAATTTGGTAAAATTGCGATTTAGTCCCTCATAATTTTTTTACCTATTCAATTTGGTCCTAATTCATCAATTTTTCTTGGTTTCTAGATCATTCCACCCTTAAAATATTTGCACTATTAGTCCTTCAACTTTTTTATATTTACACTTCAGCCCCTTAAATTTTGAGTATTTACTCTTGTGCAACAAGACTTTTCTCATCTTTGCAATTTAGTCCTTTCTTGAATTAATATATCATAATATACTTCTCAATATTGACATAACTCAGAAATTCCCTTTTTGTCACTTTATTTCCTTATTTTACTATATCACGGATAATATTTTACTGTAAAAATTTTCGGGGTATTACAAAATTCCTCTCAATTCTACTTCCCAAATCTTTCTCTTTAAGCATTGCCTTCTTCAGTCGCCCTAAAAAAAAGAGGATGTAGCTGAAGAAAGTTCTCTGTGTTGCAACCATCGTGCAGATTTGAGTCTAAAAGTATAAAGTTTGGAAAATGGTAAGTTTTCTTATCCTTCTAAACTCCTATATTAAGGAAAAAAAGAGTAGAGTAAGAATCCTCTAGGCTTCTATATAATTATAAATTATGGGTTTTAAAGTTTGGGTGCCTTCAAGATAATAAATAAAGGACTGTTATGCTTAGCTGCTAGGATGAAGGAGACTGTGGCATTCGAACAAGCTAAGCTGTTAAGAATAAGGAAGCAAGGTGAGTTTCTACATTCTTTCTCTGGTATGCTATGTATTTAGCATGAGTAAGTGTTAATTCCAGAATGAGTTATATGATAATGCATAAGCTCTATTGCATGAGAATGGTTGTCTGCTTAAAATTAAGTTATGACTGTCAGCCAGCATGATGTTATGAATTCTTTGCAATGTATATTTATTTATGGTAGGACATGAGGAGGATTATTAAATAATTTAGACAAATTTAGGATTGGGGAACAATGGGTGATTCTATTAGATACCGCCATACAGTGTTGCTATGTGCACTCATGATGTGTGAAGCTCTGGGCCTTACAAAGGGGACACTGCAGTGTTTGAGCATCAAGTTTAGGATGGTGACATAGAGGAAAAGATGAAATACAATGGGAAAAGTAAGTAAGAAAGATCATGGCTAGGCCATGGGTCTGATTGGAGGCTATACGCCAAATATAAGTAAGATCATAGCTGAAAGATGTTATGACAACATGTGATGGTTCCACGATAAAAATGAGTAAAACCATAGCTGAAAGATGTTGCGACATTATATGAAAGCAATTCAAAATAGTAAATGGGACTAAGACCATAGTTGAAAGATGTTACGGCATCCTTTAGTAGTCCATCGTTATAGTAAACATAGGGTCATATCGTCTAAGACCATAGTTGGAAGACGCTATGGCATCGTAAATAGTTTGTTGGGATAATATCCACAGGATAGTTCACTGGGACAGTAAACATGAGGATTACGAGGTGTAAGTGTCACGGGGCTAGAACTTTAGTCTCGCAATCTATGCGGCCTTAGGCAGTCTTTATGATGCAAACACGCCTAAGTCAGCCTAACCACCAAACAATTGGGGATTCACAAAAATTTCCTCCAAGGCAGCAATTTATATAGTCGAAGCAACTTTAGCCAAAGGAAGGCACAAAAAAATAGAAAGCCACACACGAGAGGTGTTTGAGTAAATGCTCTCAATTGTATTACTTTCTCTCAAAGAATATAAGGAATAATAAAAAATAGAATAATTTACAAGTGAGGGCGAAGATCTCTATTTATAGTTAAGCTCCCAAAAATCGAAGTTCTAGATCAAGTTACATTAACGGACGATATTATCCTATATCTAAAATCAAAGGATTTACAAAATCAAATTTAATCTAATCTTACAAGATATGATTCCCCTCAATCTTTTAAAATTAGTTCTCAAATTTATCAATGTGGCTTATCTTTCCGTATTTGCATCATTAGGTCACCCATGCTTCAAATAGATAGGCTTCTTTAACAGCTCTTCGAATCAGCCCAGCTCTCGTGGGTCAAATGATCCCCATATCAATGATAGACCTCCATGGATGCATTATGTGCAATAGTCATGAGCTTTGAATTGCGGCCCGTGACATAAGACCATAGTTTGGATATGACAACCAATAGAGTTCACCAGGACATTCAACATGGGGTATATTGTGTAAGTTCATAACTTGGCTATGGCAACATAGAGAGTTCATTTGTATAGTAAACACAGGGTTATATCATGTAAGACCGTAGTTGGAAGACGTTATGGCATCGTAGATTGTAACAGCCTAATTTTCAGTGGTGACAGAACAGTGGTTTTGAAGCCACAAATTTTTATCGTGTTGACTTGTAAATATTATTTTTAAAATAATTATAGATTCGCTAAAGTCATATTAAAACTTGGTGCGGAAATATTAACGTTTAGTTAGTTAATTAAGGGAAAAAGGACTAAATTGAAAAAGACACAAAAGTTGTTAATTAATGCATTTAGGTGTTTAAATGGCTTATTTATTAATTTAAAAAGGATCTATATGGTAATTATGCCTCAATTAATGAGGTGGGACGACAGTAATAAGGAAAAAAGTATAACTATGAAGTAAATAATGGCAAAATGGTAAAGAACTTGAAATTAGTTAAAAACAAATTGAAAAAGAAAACAATTCCTATTCAATTTCTTCATCTTGCTGAATTCAACATTTGGGGGAGAGCTTCACATTTTGGTTTGTTTTCTCTTCATGCATGTGAGTGATTTCTAAGTCGTTTCTTGTAATTTTTATTTTTTTGATATCGTTGCAATTACGTCCAGCTAGCCTATACATTT
The DNA here is from genome assembly GCA_025698465.1 of Gossypium longicalyx. Taxonomy (NCBI): domain Eukaryota; kingdom Viridiplantae; phylum Streptophyta; class Magnoliopsida; order Malvales; family Malvaceae; genus Gossypium; species Gossypium longicalyx. The sequence goes on along the minus strand of CM046996.1, from coordinate 42,757,072 downwards.
GTTTTTTATTCTGTTAAAAATTTTGGAAGTTTCTATTGATGAATATTGAATTTTTTTTATGAATACCATGTATTTGGAGCTTTGATTATGCTATTTGATGAATTTGTAAAGTGATTTTTGTTACATTTTGATTTTAGGATTAAATTGTGAAAATGTCAAAATATTAGGGTTAGATAGTGAATTTGATGTTTATTAGGGGCTGTTTGAGGGCCTAGTATATTTGGACAAATTTTTACTTGAGAAAATTGGTTAAGTTTATGAAACTCAAGTTAAAGGACTAAATTGAAAAATGGTAAAAGTCTGTGGCAATTATGTAATTTTGGATAAATAAAAAGATATTAATTGTAAAATAGTTTGGAAATGAAATATATGCTAATAAATGAAGAATTTTACATTTTAGATCAAGATCATGTAGATACTTGTGAAAAAAAAATCGTGGATTAGTCCCTAAACTTCTGCAACTACTACAACTCAGTCCAAGTAAGTTTGTACGGTTCAAAAATTTAATATCTATATGAATTGTTAAATTGTATATCATGACATAATAGGTAAATATATTTGTTGATATTGAATGATTATTTGAGTAATGTAATTGAAATTGATGTTTGGATTGGCTTAAATGCGGGATAGAGGACTATCATAATTTGGTGTGTTAAGGGGAATTGGAGTGCAGATGGTTGTGGAGTGACGTACATTCATGTTACCCAAGTAAACTGAGGTTCAGCATTTGTTGCGAACTCTCTGTTATGCTCTCTGTTTGGTGTGTTGGTTGGACTAGGTCTTATGAGCATTGGTGTGTTGGTTGGATTAGCTCTTTTGAGCACTAGTGTGTTGGAGGGATTGGCTTGTGTGAGTTTTTGGTATGTTTTGGGTGGACTGATGATGTACTTCTATCTGTAAGTCGTTTTTCGAGTTCAAAATCTCGGTAAGGTAATTTTTTTAATGATTTTGATGGATTTACTATACAAATGAGAGTTGAATTGATAGTATGTGATTCATCGGATGAGATTGTTGATGACAGGGAACCTTTGTGGTTGAATTGTTAATGTATGATTTGTTGTATTTACTTCGGTAATATTTATCATCTTACTACGTCAAACTTACTAAGCTTTATTGAGCTTATTCGTGTTAAACTTTTTTCTTGTAGATACTCGGAAGGTTGGACGATCGGATCAGCACTCAAGTCACACTATCCAGCTAAATTCGGTAGTTTTTGGAACATTTATTTCAGATTATATGGCATGTAATAGGTTTGAATGATGTTATTAATGTTTTGGATATGTAAATAGTTAATTATGAACTTAGTTGTATAAATTGTTTTGGTTGATCTCCTTTTTGGTACTTTTTGTGCCTTATTAATATGTGTTAGCATGGCTAAATGATAATTATTGGAATGGTTAAAAGAGTATGTGATGAATAGGTTATTATGTGGTAAGATATGGTATGTTTAAGATGGTATTAATAAACAATATCTTGATTAAATTGATAGGTTAAATTGATGTTATGTTTTGATATTAAATTGTATATACTTGTGGTACCAATGTATTGGTTTGGCACATAATAAGTTGTTTTAGCATGTTTTAGGCTTAATTAAAGTCACTTTGAATAGGTGTTATGGTTGGTAAATGGTTTGCAGCTTGAAATGGTAAACTTGTGTTTTAAGGTTCATTTTGGGGCCACACGGCCATGTGTCCCCTGTAGGTTCAAGGCATAAAAGTCAGGCAGTTACACAGCCTAGCACACGGGCGTGTGAGGCCATTTCGAGGGTGACACAACCTGACACACGAGAGTGTGGCTTGGCCATGTGACCCAAGTTTGTGAGTTACACGAGTATAGACACAGGCTGGGACATGGCCGTGTGTCCGAATGTCCACACGGCTTGAGACACAAGCGTGTGTCTCAGCTGTGTGAGTCACACGGTCGTGTGACCCCTGCAGTCTAAAATTTTCAACTTTTTCTTAAAATTTTCAAATGTTTCAAATTTAGTCTCAAATTATTTCTATAGTATTTTTGAAGCCTCAAAAGCTCAATTAAGGGACATTATGAATGTATTTGATTGTAATTAGATTATTTTGCATTGATGTATGAATTGAATGGTTTACTATTTTGTTTGTCTGGTAATGCTTCGTAACCCCGTTCCGGCGACTGATACGGGTTAGGGGTTTTACATAGATACTCTATTGGGACAATAAACATGGGGCAATCTACTAGGATAGAAGACTCGAGAATGTCCACCAGAATAGCTAGCTTGGGGTAAAAAAAGTGAAAGACCATAGCTCGTTGATGGAGTTGGTAAAGATCACCAAATGGAATGGACTCTAAGGCTTATTGAAAAAGAGAATGTACTAACTGAAGGAGCAGAACTTAAGGGTCTTCTATAAGGGCTAAGTCATTTGGACTGGCAAAGTAAGGAATCCTTTTGATTCACACAACTTGGCTGTGAATTGCCCATAGTCCCTCGGCCTCCTTACTTAAGAACTTTGAAAGGGTCGCTACATTCTTGCCAAGCTAACAAGTTAGAGTGAAAAGCATTACCAAAGCGTTCAGAATGTACCTTACTCGTCGCATTTACTCGGGTCAACTGTCCAGCTTTGTAATAGCCCGATTTTGGGTCTAGTCGGAATAGTGGTTTCGAGACAACAAAGTGGTAGTTTATGCTTTCAGATGGTTAAAGTCTCATTAAAAGAATTGTTCGAAGAGTGAATTAGAGTTGGCCACTAGTATGTCTATGTTGAGAAATTGATAACATCGTTTGTTTGACGAAAATGTCATGTGCTTCTTGATTCCAAGAGTATAAAGTATCTAATGTTACAGAAAACTCTAAAAATTAAGACAACATTGATGGCTTGAACTATTGAAAGATTGTGACTAGTTAATGATTAACCTTTGGGGAAGTAGATATAGTTGCAGATGCTTGAATGGAAAGCCTTTGATCATTTTATGGGTGTTGGTTTCATGATTAATCTTATTTGATGGAAGTCTGAATCTAGCTAAATTAAAAAAAAGAAAAGCTAAAGCGATGTTTTCTTTGCAAGATTGAGAACCTCAGGAATGTGATAGTGAGTGGTAAACTAAACAAGTACGGTGTGAGATAACCTTTGATTCTAATTTCTGTTATTATTACTCTGAGATAGAATTAGTGCGATGAATTGTCTAGAGCTTATGCAGGAAATGTATTACAAGACTCAGTAGTAGCTCGTTTGTTACTTAGAGAGTATTCGGATCTTTGACAATATGCTCCGATAGTGTGTTTCAGAGTTCAAAGGTGATTGGAAAGAGATATACGAGGTGGAATTGATTTTTGATTCTGAGGAAAAAGGTGAAACTGATTCGTGAAAGTTGAAAGCAACTTCAGACTGACATAAGTGGTATACAGATTTGAAATTTTAAGATATTGGATTCCAGATCAATGACAGAGTGCTTCTGGAAGTATTGCCCTCGAAGAGGACTCTTCGATGAGGTAGAGGAAACTACAAGAACGTTACCCTAACCTCTTTTCTGTTAAGATTTTTGGGGACGAAAACCTTAAGGAAGGAGAGTTGTAACAGCCCGATTTTGGATCTAGTCGGAACAGTGGGTTTGAGACCACAAATCTAACGTAGAAAAATTATTTTTATTATATTTTTATGGTCTACAATTTTATGGAATGATTTCGTGAAAATTTCGCTCGAAAATTTTGACGTTTGGGCACTCAATTTAGTCAAAAGGACTAAATTGTAAAAAGTACAAAAGTTGAGTTCTACATACTAGAGGTGTCTAATTGTTATAAAATTTTAAATTGGAGGTCCTTAAATGGTAATTAGACCATTGGTTAAGTTGTTGGACAAAAATGGACATGGTTAGGTATGTTTCTAAAGTTTTTCATTAAGGGCATTTTAGTAATTTGGTAATTAAATGAATTAAAAAGCCAAATTTAAAAGCCAATTTTTGCTCATCTTCTACCCCATGGCTGAACGTACCAAGAAGAAACCATGGCTAGGTTTTTTCAAGCTTCTGAGCTCGATTGTAAGTCCGTTCTAGCCCAGTTTTTAATGATTTTTATGTTTTTGAAATCCTCGTAACATGATCTATCTATTTCTACCACTAATTTAAGAAATAATCAAGGTATTAAATTTTACCCATGATGGATATTTGTATATTTTGATGTCTAATGGTAGGAAATGTATGTTTGCTGTATGATAAACGACTTTTGCTAAGTGATTTTCGATGAAAATGCATAAAAGGACCTATTTGTAAAAAGTTTTGAAATGGGAATTAAAATGCAAATAAAAGAAAAATGTGAGCTGCTATAAGCATGTATAAGGTTCGACTGGGCATGGGTATTGAAGAAATTGAGTACATTTCATTTTACGAGCTTAGGGACTAAAATATAAAAATGTCAAACTTTAGGGGCAAAAATGTAAATTTTGTCATAATGTGATTTTGGGCTATTTGAATAGTATAATGATTAAATAAGTTAAATTTGATATTATAGATCAATAAAAATGAGGTTCGAAATTAGAACGGGGGAAAAACGAGTATTTGACGGTTAGGTCATTTTCGCCATTTTTATGCTGAGGTAAGTTTGTATGTTTAATAAGCATTAAATTATATATGTATAAATACTTAATTGATATAATTGTGGTAAATGCTATATTATTGAAATGAAATGTGAATGCTATTGAGTACGATACTACTAAAATGACCGACAGAGATTCGATACAGCGAAAGTCCCGGTTGGACCTTAGGAATAGATAGGATACAAATATCATGACATTAGGGTTATTGAGATAACATGTAAGACCATGTCTGGGATATGGCATCAATATGAGACTTCGTGTAAGACCATAGCCGAGCTATTGGCATCGATATGAGATTACTTGTAAGACCATATCTGGGATATGGCATTGGTACGGTACTGTGTGTACGAGATTCCCAAGTATCCTTTAGTATTCCAAGTGGTTCAACGGGTAATTTAATGGGTATGTCAAAGAAGAGAAAGAGCATGTAAGTATTACGAATTTGTACAGGTATGTACATAAAGTTTATAAGCATTGACTTCATGATATTGTGAGTTCATGGTTTCCATGAGAATGTTTTTCGAAAGCCTTGTGATTATTGATCTACACTTGTGATGTACGAAATATATGGTAAATTCGATTAGCGGTCGTGTAATTGGCTTTCGGGCCAAATTGAGTTATGATCTAGCATGTTTGATTCACACAAATTGTGATTTATCAGATATGAGAAAAAGGAAAGATTGGCATATTTGCCTATTAAAATGATTATGAGAAGATATGGGCTTTAAACAATTGAAATATTTAGAATATATGCTTGAAAAGTGAACACTCATAATTAATTTTCATGTTTAGTATGAGGTTTGAAATGATTGGTTGATTGTGGTAAACGGTTATAATGGAGAGATTTCGGTTATTAGGCTAATGTCAAGACATGTTAAATTATGCTTGCAAATTGATAGAACAAACAATGTGACTGAATAAGTTATAACTATGGGTTTTAATGCAATTTATACTATTTTGTTTTGTGTTTATATTGTTAGACTTGGTAAATGATTGGTAAGAGTTGCTTATTATGTTCAAACGGACTTACTAAGCTATATAGCTTACCCCCTTCCTTTCCCATGTTTTATAGTGCCGTCAAGCTAGCTCGAGTTAGAGGTCGCCAGAGATCCTATCACACTATCAAGCTATCGTTTTGCGTATTGATAAATTCAAGTATTTTGAGTTATGGCATGTATAGGGACTTGGTCATTTTGTTGTATGCGTCATATGATTTTAGCCAATGTAATGGCTTGTAATCGTCGAAGGCTTGTTTTGTTATTTGGCCATGTAAGTTGGCTTATATTGGCTAACATGGTTGTAAGCCTAACTATATTCATATATGTGTCAATATCTATGGTGATATGATCATAGTATGCTTGGTGAATTGAAATGTTTGGAAATGTGATTAATGGCATGATTATGTAATTTTTGGAAATGTGACCTATTGATGAGATGAGGAATTTGAGTATAATTTGGTAACTAGAAAGTAATTGAATGAAGTCTAATGAATGTGAAATTTGTATGTTTGATTTACGGCTTAATAAATGTAGTGAATGTGTTAGATAAAGACATTGAGTTGATATGTTTTAACCATGAATGTGGATGTTTTGGTTGCCAAAGTATGTATTGTTTTGTTCCATTGAATTAGGGTAACTGTATGTGTGAATAAGGGTGACAAAATGGCTTGGTAAATAGCCTTGTTTTTGTCCATACAGGTAGACACACGGGCATGTGTTTAGGCCGTGTGTGACATACGGTCAGACCCATGGGCATGTGATTCTGCAGTGTGTCCCCTGCACCTAAATTGTTGCAAAACAAAATGCTCAGTATTGAACGCAAGGGTATGAGACACGGCCATGTGTCACAACCATGTGAAGGACATGGCCTCCAGACACGGGCATGTGTCATGGCCGTGTGACTTCAATTTGCTCTTTGGTGACAAACAGATAGTTACACAGGTTAGGGACACGGCCGTGTGTGACCACACGGCCTGCCTACACGGGCGTGTCCTAAGCGACATGGGTGTGTGTCCCCTGTTTCATCAAAAATTCTCTAAGTGTCATAAAAAATTTTAAAGTTCTCAGTTTAGTCCCGAACCGCTTCAAAAGTATGTTTTGGGCCTTGTAGGCTTGTTTTTGGGACAATGTGATTGATTGTTAAAAAGTTTTAATTTGGTGCCAAATTTACAACTCAGAATGTATGTTTGCTTGTGTTTACGTCTGATAATACCTCGTACCCTGTTTCAGGGTCGAATACGGGTAAGGGGTGTTACAAGCTTCCATCACCACTTTCACAAAGTTTGATGCACAACCCACCTCTCCCTTATGTGGTATCTCCTCCAATCGAATGGCGCTGTCCCTTGCACGAGAGCAGGCGCATTACTCTTGATATCGTTAGCTACGGCTCGTTCGGGATCCATATGCTATATAAAAACACATTTTTATTGTCAGGATTCATCATACTATCGCAGTTCATAAATATGGCATGTATAGCTAGACTCGTATATGCTACGTTAGCCCTAGAATCGACTAAACCATAGCTCTGATACCAACCAAATATAACACCCCTAACCCGTATCCGACACCGAATTAGGGTTACAGGCGTTATTGGACAAATCAGAACATTTTATGAACAATTCATAAACTTCATCCAAAATTGTAATCATACATCACAAAAGAGTCCCTTATATAGGTCATCGAAACCTTAAACATGCATTAAAAAGGGGTCAGGACTAAACTGAACTCATACAAAATTTTTCGTAAATTAAACATTCTTAAAAGTTACAGAGGTCACACGCCCGTGTGAATAGGCCGAGTGCCTCACACGACATTAGACACGCCCATGTGTCAAGACCGTGTCAAATCAGGGCATACATACTGACTTAATCACACGGCCACAAGACATGCCCCTGTGCCTTGGTCGTGCTCAAGATTGATTTAAAATCGTAGGGTACCCTAGGGGACACAAGGCCGTGCAACATAACCATGTGTCACACACGACTGAGACACACGCCCGTGTCTCTGCCCGTGTAGACAAAAATAGGTCATTTGAAAAGTCAATTTGCCACCCAATTTGGGTCAAACCTACAAGCATCAAACCAAGCATATTTGCATTATAATTTCAACCAATTTCAATACCAAAACTTGCACCAATCATGCCATAAAATTATCAACCAATTTCATGCTTAATAGTCATACCAAATTATGCCAAAACATAAGACAAAATCATATCTAAAAATTTGTTTCATAACCTCATTTTATTTTCATTCAATCACATGCTATAAATTTACCAATTTCACAAATTTGCATGTATCAAAACTTACCAAAATTGACCATTTCTTTTGGTCATTCATAAACATATCACATAAGCATAATTTACATCACATAACATATACCAAAATCAAACCATATGTTCAACCATAATTAAGCCATATCACATTGCTAAATATACACATCACAAAACATATTCAACTACCTCTAGCCTATACATGCCATACTACAATATATACATTTTCAAAAGGTACAAAAATAGAGGTTGATAGTGTGGTGATGATCCTTGACGATCCCTGAGCTCCCGATAGCTACGATATCTATAAAACAATGCAACATACACAAAGTAAGCTTTCAAAAGCTTAGTAAGCCATATACAAATAAACTTATCAATCAAAACATAAAAACATCATCAAAATTACATATAATCCATGGTAATTACAATCACGAACCATATAATTCATATACATTTCTCATATACTCAATTTATTTGCACATATGGCATACTTTCTCATACTTTTATCACATATTATCACTTATACATATACTTACCTTTTATTCTCAAACATAGTATACATTTCAAACGTACCTGAATCGGATACATATCTCATATAATCATTCATCTCTCGGAATGCTCGTTAAACCGTTCGGAATCATAAGGATATGCGGATAGCTCGAAAAGCTCATACAATGCCAACGTCCCAGACGTGGTCTTACATGTAATCAAATATCAATGCCACTATCCCAGACAAGGTCTTACACGAAACCAAATACAATGCCAACGTCCTAGACGTGGTCTTACACGTAAATCATAAGTCGATGCCAATGTCCCAGACGTGGTCTTACACGATAACACATATTGGATCCTATGTCATGACATATGTATCCTAACTATTCCTAAGGTTTGTACGGGGATTATCGGACGTCGAAACTTTTTCAATACTTTCTCAAATATCTCATATTCAAGGAATAAAGTCATTCATCATTATTCAATAGCATATAAGCATAAATAAACCATTTCAAATACATTTATTTGTATATAGACTTACCTCGTACGGATTCGAATGAACAGAATCGGCTATTCGACGACTTTCGACTTTCCCTGATCTAATTCTATTTTCTTTTGTTCTTGATCTATATAAATTCAGATTTAACTCTTTTATTCACCAAAACATTCAAATCAATCCACAAACACGCATTTAGGGCATTTTACAAATTAGCCCTCATATTTTCATATTTTGACAATTTAATCCTTAATTCACAAAATCACAAAATACACAAAATTTCTTTGTACACATGCCTAGACGAATTCTCATAGTGTTCATACAAGTCCATATGTTTCATTTATTTCACATTTTAGTCCCTTAATTTACAAATTTCACAATTTAGCCCAAATTACTCAAATTTATAAAAAAAATTCAAAGACAAAATATGTTAACCCAAAACATATCTTTCATTTAACAACAACTAACTTCACAAAACTTATAATTTCATCAATGACATATTTCAAAATCATCAAAAAAATAGGAAATTGAGACATGGGCTTGATAGAACTCTAAGCAATGATCACAAAAACGTAGAAATTATCGAAAACGGATCAAAATACTTACCTAAATCACCCAAAATCTTAGCCAAACCCTAGAACCAACTTTTATTCTTCTTTTTCTCTAATATTCGGTCATAGATGATAGAAAGTAAGATGATTTTAACTTTTCTTTTATTTAATACATCTTTTATGCTTAGATTACTATTATACCCTTAATGAAGTAACACTAAAATTCCATTAACTTAGGCATTTTTGTCCATTCATTAATCTAGTGGTTTATTAACCACATAAGGACCTCTCATTAGAAGAGGCATAACAATTAAATACTTTAACAAATAGCATGCAACTTTTACGTTTTATGCGATTAGGTCCTTTTAACAAATTAAGCACACAAACGGTCAAATTTTCATACAAAATTTTCACACATACTAATTCACATATAATAAGCACAGAAAATAATATTTAAATATTTTTCTAACTCAGATTTGTGGTCCCGAAACCACTATTCTGATTAAGGTCTAAATCGGACTGTTACTTTCGCAACCTATGCGAACCATGACACAAGAAGCACTCTACTGGTTTATTCTCGTTTTTGGCCCCCTTGGCTTCGACACCCTTTGCACTTGAACCAAGTCTCACAGCTTTACCTTCCAACTAGTCCGTCTCAAAAAGCATGGATTTCTTTAGACATTTATTTAACAAATGTGGACCATCACAAAGAAAGCATTTGATCTTGCCCCTCTTTTGTTGGGTTTCCTCTTTCGAACTCGTGGTTTTCCATTACCACCATCGTTACCATTTCCATTTCCACTATCTTCCTTGTGATTCCCTTTACATATGCCCATTTCCTCAGGCTTGGAAAACTCAAGCTTATCTTTCCCTAAACCAAGCTTGACCACAGACTCCACTACTGTCATGGCTTTCGATAGCTCTTGGACACCTCATTCTAATTCCTATCTAACCTACGGCTTTCATCCATTCTTGAAAATAAGTAATGCCTCTTTCTCGGTCACATCTGAAATTTGGAGCATGAGTTCCTTAAACTCTCGAACATATTACCCCATTGTGCCTTGTTGCGTAAGCCATCGCAACGTCGCTCGAGCTTCCTCCTCGACAAATTCTAGATAAAATTGCCCCGTTAACTCATGTGGGAACTCTACCCATGTAACACCCTAAACCCGGCCTAGACGCTATGGCCGAATCTGGTGTGTCACATTGAAGTGTTTTACCAAAAACCGTGTTTTCATTGAAAACCCTTCTTAAAGCAAAAGAAACCCTAATTAACTTTTAAAAAAAACACCTTCAGTTATGAAAGCCTTGTTTAAACATCTTATTAAAAAAACTTAGTTGCGGAAACGTAGAAAACATATTGTAATTTAAGAAATCCATGTTCAACTTCTCGCAATTACATTGAAAATAATAATAATTCAAGTAATAATAACACAATGAAAACCTTATTACAATCTAGTCTGGAACATACTTAAAAAGAAGTAAAAACTTAAATGCTTAAAAAAAACTCAAGTCCAAATCATCTTGCTAGCTGGCCACCCAGAGTCCCTCCAAACATCGAACCTTGTACTGAGCATCACCTGAAAATAAAATAAAATAGGGGGTGAGTTTTTGCAAACTCAGTGTGTACAACCCTCGAAGAAAATAAGCATTCAAAAAAAAATCATTCATCGTTCATCATTCATGCAATGCAATCTCATCTAATTATCCATCCGCTACACACTGGCTCCGTCCCCTGTCACACCATGTGGGGATATAAATATCGACCCACCCAACCCACACACCATGGTAGCCCGGTTGCGGAACTACCTTCATTTGCATATTGAGCTATAAAAGCCGTCAGTGGATCCACGATTGTCAAACAACTATGCGATCCTCATATACTTCCTCCGTTCCATAATTCCCAACCCATATGCAATCTAAGCAGAATATCATATGTATGCATGTCGCATCCACAAAACTTACATTCAACACCTAGGGGTGTTTTGGTCATTTTCGCCCTCAAGGGCATTTTGGTAATTTTCTCTTAATTACGGTTTTCACTTATCTTGGCCCGTTAACAAGTCCCATGAGCTAAGATGAACGAATACTATGCACCAGGTAGGATTCCAGAGAAGAGGATGTGGGTCATTAAGGCCGCTTAAGTACCAAGCTCTCCCTAGATCCAATCCTAGACATGCATATACCCGTTGCCACACCTTAAACCTTTAACTTGTCCACGGTCGCAATATATTAATTAAGTCTTATTTGGATATCATATACTAGGCCCAAAACCCCTTACAAAGCCCAAACAAATTCACATACCTGTATTTGGCCCATGAAGCTCAATCATATTCATATGGCCCATTAAGCCCAAATCACCTGTATATAGCCCATTAGGCCCAAATCACATTTATATGGCACGTTAGGCCCAGTCACATTCATATTCATACTCACATACAAACTTTCTATCACATAGCATCAATACTCAGTTTTTGCCTATTATGGGCCCAACAGCCCATTGGGCCTATTTAGCCCATTCCAGCCCATATGGCCAAATCACAACCCAAGTCCACAGAATTGCCCGTAGGCCTCAGGCAACCTATCGGTTTCCCTTTTACCAGTGCTCGTGCACTTGCAAGACTACCGCAGCCAAACTTTCGACTTTTCGACATTTCTACTTTTCGGCTTTTCGGCTTTTGCCGATTCATTGTGTGTGTGCAGTGTATGTACACACCTGGTAAGCAAGCGTGATGCGATCTCCTTAGCCCAAACCTACAATTGATATCACTCAAAGATTAATCATACGTACTTATTGATTACTTTACCAAAAGTCAGAATCTCACCTTAATCTTACTTGAACGCCAAGCCATTACTAGCTTTTACTTTGATCACTAAACACGCGTATTTCTTAGATCTGAAGAGCAAATCGGTAGGAATCCAAAACCGAGATCTGACACTAATTCCCTACCAAAGTTGATTAGAAAGAAGTGAGGAACTGAATAATCGGTACTTATCAAAAACCGATTGGGAGAGCGAACACTTACACTAGAATCGACTGGGTGGAAAGAGTAGTGGCAGCACCAAGGGTATTCGGCACTTAGAGATTTGAATGGCAACAATTGATTACTCAGCACCAAAGAAGAGAGGAAGAAGAATAGGCTAAAGCAAAGAAAATATTGAGTAGAGGAGGGATAAGAATTCGGCACAAAGAAAGAAAAGAAAAAAAAAGAGTTTTTGGCTTTTTAGAGAAAAGGGTTTCTGGCACAAAGTGGAAGGAAATTTGTCATTAGCTTTTCAACCCTCCCATTTGGCACCTATTTATAGCCCTATAGCCAAATTCTTCAAGCCCAAGTTCCCAATTCGGCTCCACATACTCCTCACTTCTCATCTCCTCGTTTTTCTCCCTAATAACCCCTTGATCCTTTCCTTAATTTTCTCTTCTGAACACTCCCCTTAGAGTCCATCTTCACGCCACTTCCATCCTTCTAGAAGGCCAAAATTAAACTCTAAAAATAGTAAGCTAGGATTTGAACCTTGGACCCCCTTGCTAGCTACTAACGCCACCTCACTAGACCTTATGTGGCGTCACTTAGCCACTCCACCACAGGCTCTTTTTGTTTCCAATTGTTTCTTCATTTATTCAAAAGCCCACCTACTTGCCAGCCCTGATTATTTTAATAATTAAATTATAATTTCTTCTACCCCTTAATTCGAACTCATCTTTAGCTAAGACCTACTAAAATTATCGCTTGGATAAGAATATTAAACACAATTTTTATTAAAATCAAAAATAAAGAAAATTTAGGACTTCGAGATTTTTAGGTTTCGGGATTTTTGAGTTTCAGGATTTTTAGGGCGTTACAACTCTACCCCCTAAAAGAAATTTTGTCCTTGAAATTTACCTGATCCAAACAGTTGAGAATATTGACGTCACATCGCTTAAGTTACACCACTTCACTTCTGCTGCGCACTCTATTTCTAATTTCAAAATAGATAGATCGCACACTAGGGATAAAGTACGCACCAGTATTCGCTTCTGGAGCATCTTTGTCTTCTCAGTGACGAGCAGCATAAACCAAAACTGGCTGCCTCACCTCAACATGGCCTGTATTTCTGCCTAGTACTCCACGTCCATGTCCATTACTGTCACCACCCCTGGCCTGCTCATGGCCCCTTGGCGGCAACTAACCACCCCATGGTGGCTGAGCACCAGCTTGGCCCACTACTGGCTCTCAACCTAACATTCGGAGGCAATCATTGATCCTATGCTCCATAGACCCACAAGCTAAACAAGCTCCTATCCTCTTCTAACACTCGCCTCCATGACCTTTCCCACAATCAGCACAACGTGGCACCCCTAGATTAGCAGCAGGGAGCCCTGCTCTAACTGGCCCATTAACTCTGGCCCTAGCCCTAGGCGTCTGTCCAACACCCAGAGTCTCAGCCTCCTTTTTATTCCTACCCCTTTCTTCTTCTCGATTTAAGTGCTCAGTGTGCTTAACCTCCTCCGCTATCTTTGATTTCTTCACCAACTCTGAGAAAACTCATTCCCTTTTCGGAACTATCAGTGCCCTGAGGCTATCTCTAAGTCTATCCTCAAACCTAACGCAACGCTCATACTGCGTTGCCACCATTACCATTGCATACCTACTAAGGCGTAGAAACTCCGCTTCATACTCTGCCACTGATTTATTACCTTGGGTGAAGTTCAGGAACTCCTTCCTTCTAGCATCCACATAGCTTGCACCCACATACTTTCCTTGGAATGCAGCTTTGAAAAACTCTCAGGTAACCCGCTCCGGTTGGGTGCCCTCTTTCACTATCAACCACCATTGGTAGGCTTCCTCCCTAAGCAATGACACTGCCCCTTTCAAATTTTGCTCAAGTGAACAGTCCAAATCCTCCATTATCCTTTCAATGGCCTCTAACCAATATTCTGCCACATTAGGAGCCACGCCAGCTAGGCCCTTAAAGATCTCAGCCCCATTCAAATGAAGTCGTTCCGGAATGGACCCCCGATTTCTGCTGCTATTATTGGGCCTAGCGACCCTTTCCAAAATCCTTAGCATTGCGTGCGACAATGCATCTTCTCCACAGCCCGATCATATGGTCCATTCCCAGCCACCGGTGAGGCCAGAGCCTCTTCTACTCCAACATCAGGCATATGGCCTGATGCCGACGATTCAGCCCTAACGCTTCAACAGCCTCAGCCACAAAGCCCAAACAAATTCACATACCTGTATCTGGCCCATTAAGCCCAATCATATTCATATGGCCTATTAGGCCCAAATCACTTGTATATGGCCCATTAGGCCCAAATCACATTTATATAGCCCGTTAGGCCCAGTCACATTCATATTCATGCTCACATACAAACTTTCTATCACATAGCATCAATACTCAGATTTTGCCTATTATGGGCCCAACAGCCCATTGGGCCCATTTAACCCATTCCGGCTCATATGGCCAAATCACAACCCAAGTCCACAGAATCACCCGTGGGCCTCAGGAAACCTATCAGTTTCCCTCTTACGAGTGTTCGCGCACTCGTAAGACTACCGTAGCCAAACTTTCAGCTTTTTGACATTTCAGCTTTTGCTAATTCATTGTGTGTGTGCAGTGTATGTACACACCTGGTAAGCAAGCATGATGCGATCTCCTTAGCCCAAACCTAAAATCGATATCACTCAAAGATTAATCATACGTACTTATCGATTACTTTACCAAAAATCGGAATCTTACCTTAACCTTACCTGAACGCCAAGCCTTTACTAGCTTTTACTTTGATCACTAAACACGCGTATTTCTCAGATCAGAAGAGCAAATCGGCAGGAATCCAAAACCAAGATCTGACACTAATTCCCTACCAAAGTTGATTAGAAAGAAGTGAGGAACTGAATACTCGATACTTATCAAAAACCGATTAGGAGAGTGAACACTTACACTAGAATCGACTGGGTGGAAAGAGTAGTGGCAGCACCAAAGGTATTCAGCTCTTAGAGATTTGAATGGCAACAATTGATTACTTAGCACCAAAGAAGAGAAGAAGAAGAATCAACTAAAGAAAAGAAAATATTGAGTAGATAAGGGATAAGAACTCGGCACAAAGAAAGAAAATAAAAAAAGGGTTTTCGGCTTTTTAGAGAAAAGGGTTTCTGGCACAAAGTGAAGGGAAATTTGTCATTAGCTTTTCAACCCTCCCATTCGGCACCTATTTATAGCCCTATAGCCAAATTCTTCAAGCCCAAGTTCCTAATTCGGCCCCACTTACTCCTCACTTCTCATCTCCTTATTTTTCTCCCTAATAACCCCTTGACCCTGTAACACCCCTTACCCGTTACCGTCGCCGGAATAGGGTACGAGGTATTACTAGAACATAATACATACCATTAAACAAAACCGAGATAGAAATATGTCATCCAATTTGATAGTGCATCGTTATAACATATGTTTTGAACAATATTAATAAACTTCTATGGCTTGTACAAAGTAGTTGGTTGAGTACTGTAACCAATATTTTAAACCTAGGCAATTATGACACGTAACAAAATAATTAAGCCTACTATACATGCCATAATTCAAAATGTTTAGTTCGAATACCCTAAAGTATTGATAGTGCGGGCAGATCTTCACGATCCTTAACTCCTGAGCAAGTTGGAGGATACTACAAGACAAAAGAGAGAAAACAAAGTAAGCTTATAGCTTAGTAAGTAAGTATGTAAATAATAATTAAATAATTTAATATGTTTATACAACAACTCAAGTATATCTACTTTAATTTCAATATCCACTCCACTTTGATTAAGCTGTCTTTCCTGCGTTATGTTCACTAAATAAATCATAACTCGAGTTAAAAAACTCAAAATTCAAATCCGTAAAATTTACCTGAATCTAGACTCATAAATCTTCTTGCTAATTTTTTTCTAAAATTTTTGGTTCAGCCGATTAGTACAGTTTATTAGTTAAAGTTTCCCCTGTTACACAGCTCGACTAGTCTGACCTCTGTTCACTACGAATTGAATTTCTCTCAGTACACAATTCAAATAACCCTGAGATTTGTTTCATTTAAAACTATACTCAATAAGGAATTTAGGTATGTAAACTATATTTCTTAATTTGCTTTGTACAATTTTTAATTATTTTTCAAAGTTGAAACAGGGGATCACATATTCATCCTGAGCAAGTCACACACAATTGTAAATATCTCAAAATATAAAATTCTTTTGCTTGTTCTGTTTCTTTTATATGAAAGTAGACTCATTAAACTTTAATTGCACATCTCATTCAACCTCTAATTATGTTCCTCCTATTTTTGGTGATTTTTCAAAATCACGTCACTGCTACCGTCCAAAACAGTTTTAATGCTAATTTCACTCTTTCACACATTCTTTATGCTAACCTCATTTTATCTTACATATATAGATATACCACAAATCATTTTCACCACAATTCATTCATCACAAGTATAGGTCCATAACCACAACGTCACCACAAAACCATCCCGTTGAACAATTCGGATCAATCCTCGATATTTAATGGTTTTAGCACACAGCCCCACCATCATACTTCATTTAGTTCGGCTCTCTTGTACACATGGTGAACACTTAATACCACTCATGCGACCTAGCCGATTTGTCTCGTAGCTCTCTTGTCTACATGGTGTCCTTCACTTGGAATCACGCATGCGACCTAGCTACATTTATCTCTTACGTAGCTCTCTTGTCTACATGGGATACATCCCGTATCACTCATGTGACCTAGCTACTACATACATGGTATTTCGTAGCTTTCTTGTACACATGATGTGCACTCAGCATCATACATGTGACCTAGCTACGCTCCCTCTATTTTATTCGATCTCTCCGAATGTTCAACCGGGATCTCTCTCTATTATTTATTTCCATTCTTCCAATAGTCGATTTATATTTTAACATCAGCTAGTATATTTATATAATAGGCTGAAATATAAGAATGTAAATGAAAATAATGTAATGTTTACATACAAACTTACCTCGGTGCAAAATGTGGAAATTTTGCGATTTAGTCCAAAACTTTTTCCTTCCCTCGTTCGAGGTCAATTCCACGCCTTTCTTGATTATGGAGCTTGAAAGTTGAAGAAACCCTAGCTATGGAGAGAGGGAGAATTCGGCAGCAACTAAGGAGGATGATGACCAATTTTGTGTTATTTTTCCCATTTTATTTCATTTAATATCCAAATGACCAAAATGCCCTCCTTACTAAACTTTCAAAAATTCCTTCCATGTCCTAATTTTGTCCATGAACTTAAAATTGGTCAAATTGCTATTTAAGACCTCCTAATTAATATTTTAAAGCAATTTCATACTAAAAACTTCTAAAATGTAAATTTTGCAACTTATTCGATTTAATCCCTATTTTCAATTTAAGCACTTTAGGCATAGAATTTCATCACGAAATTTTCACACAATCATGCAATCATATCATAAACCCCAAAATAATTATAAAACAATTATTTTTATCTCAGATTTGTGGTCACGAAACCACTATTCCGATTAGGCCCTAATTCGGGTTGTCACAGACCCTTTCCTTAATTTTCTTGGAGTCCATCTTCACGCCACTTCCATCCTTCTAGAAGGCCAAAATTAAACTCTAAAAATACTAAGCTAGGATTCGAACCTTGGACCCCCTTGCTAGCTACTAACGCCACCTCACTACACCTTATGTGGCGTCACTTAGCTACTCCACCACAGGCTCTTTTTGCGTTCAATTGTTTCTTCATTTATTCAAAAGCCCACCTACTTGTCAGCCCTGATTCTTTTAATAATTAAATTATAATTTCTTTTACCCCTTAATTCGAACTCATCCTTAGCTGAGACCTACTAAAATTATTGCTTGGATAAGAATATTAAACACAATTTTTATCAAAATCGAAAATAAAGAAAATTTGAGATTTCGGGATTTTTGGGTTTCGAGATTTTTGAGTTTCGGGATTTTTTGGGAGTTATAACCCATGTCCCAACTCACTATGCCTTTTATCTGTAGACTTGTCTTACCACTATAAAAGCGTAATATCAACTAGAAACACAGAAGTAGTATTTACCTTAATCGCATCCTCCATGATGCCTTTGGCACAAAAGTAGTGCTCCATACTCCATAAGAAATTGTCTACACTACATGCAGACCTTGTCCCCACAAACTCTTTTAGTTTCAGGACATCTACCTTGCAATTGAGTGTTGCACTTGACACTCCATTCCCCACGACTACTCGACACAAGACAAGCTCTCCCTCGAGCTCTTCTATTCTTATGCTCAAAGCCTTCGTCATAGCCATTGTTTTTTCTTCAAAGCCATCACCATGGCCTCGACTGCATCATTCCTCTCTGTCAACTTATTCCTATGGGAATTTAACAACTCTTGTACCTTTTCCATATTGGAATTGAGAGACATGATAAAAAAAGTCCCTAAATTGTTCCTTCAAGTCGTCTATATGTTCCTCGACCATCTCGAGTGACTCTGTCGCATCTCCCATGGACTCCTTGAGTTTGTCCATTCATTCCTCTACCGCTAACATCTTATCCTTCATAAGTATTGGTTTTCTAGCCAACCAACGGGTCTTTGCTAACTCATTTTGAATGGAAACTTCTTTTGACATCTCAATGGTGCCTTTGCAACCCAAGCTCGGATATCACTTGTCACGGGGCTAGAACTTTAGTCTCGTAATTCATGCAACCTTAGGCAATCCTTTTAATGCAAACACGTCTCATCCAACCTAACCGCCAAACAATTGAGGATTCACAAAAAATTCCTCCAAGGCACCAATTTATATAACGGAAGCAACTCTAGCCAAAAGAAGACACAAAAGAACAAAAAGCCACAGAAAACTATGCACAAGAGGTGTAGACACCCATTTTGTCCGAGCCCATTTGGAGGCCCATTTAATTTTTTATTCTCTCTTGGGCTGTTCGAAGCTCACCCGATTTTGGTTTATTTAAGACCTTTGTTTTTTTTGTTTTTTTTTCTTCTTTCCTTTTTGGGCCTATCAAAGGCCCAAATTATTATTATCATCACTACTACTATTATTATTAAATATCGTTATTATCATTTTTTTACAAACAAACAAGATTAGAAAATAATATATATACATAAAATGGAATGAAAGAAAAAATTGAGGCTTTTCATATTTTGGTTCTTAAAAAAAAAGGTAAAAAAAAAACAAGCATTCTATTTCTTTTTTTTTCTATCTTATGTTTTGGCCATATACATGTCATGAAGGATCGGGTTTAGGGCACTAATGGAGAGAGAGAGAGAGAGAGAGAGAGAGAGAGAGAGAGAGAGAGAGAGAGAGTTCAGATTTTAGAAAATAAAAATTTGTTTTTTTAGTCATTTTAAAGGAAAGTTTAAATTTTCAAAACAAAATTTTGATTTTTTTTCAACTATTTCAAAATTAAAAGCTTTGATCTTTAAGAAACATAGTTTTTTTTTTTTTAAAAGGAGAAAGTTTAGATTTTTAAAATAAAAATATGTATTTTTAGTCATTTTAAAGGAAAAGTTTGAATTTTTTAAAACAGAACTTTGATCTTTTTCAACTATTTCAAAATAAAGTTTTGACTTTTAAGAAAAGTAATTGTTTTTTAAAGAAAACTTTGATTTTGCAACAACAAAAAAATCTAGCCACCATACGCGGCAGCTCCACCGCCGGAGGCTAGAAAGCCGTTGGGCTTTCTGGTGGTGGAGCCATGACCAACATAGAAGGAGGAAGAGAAAGAGGAAGAGATTTTTTTTTAAATGAGGTTAAAATGAAAGAATGAATAGTTTTTTTTTCATTTATAGGTGCCAAAAATGGGTAATTTATTCCCAGCCTCTTACTTCTTAAATTTATAAAAAATAACCTCATTTTTTGCAGCACCCCCTCAATCTCTGGCCTATTTACACCCGTAACTCTTTTGTTTATTCAAACATTCGATTTAATCCAAAATTTCAAAATTAAAAGCAAATTAATTGCTACATCAGCCCTTTGTCTTCCACATTTTTTATCTTTTAGTCTCAAAATCAAGCTATATCATTTTATTTCTATCTTTAATAAATTATTTACACTTATATCTTCCCTTTCATTTGCATTTGTACCTTATATATTTAATGTCAATTATGCACTTTATTTTAATGTTTTATATTTATTCACACTTGTATAATTTTTATTTATTCTTATTTTGTCTTTATTTATTTTCATGTCCATTTATATTTATGTTTTTTTTTACACATTCCCCTTACATACATTTTAATATTATTTATTTATGCTATTTTGATTCTTTTATTGTATTATGAATAAGGTGTATTACTGTTATTATTATCATCATTATGTCAATGTCTTATTTATTTTATTTATTTAAGTTTTCTTTTTTATTATTGCCATTTTTGAAAAAGTTTTAACTTTTCATTAACTTTAGCCAATTTAATTAATTTTCCTATTTTATTACTATTCATTTTAAAAGAGGGAACTTTAGGTCATTTTTTTTCATCCTATAATTGTTGGCATGAAGTTAGTTAAGTAGGTGTTACATTTTAATGAAACTATAAGGTTTTTACATTTTAATGAAACCATAAGGTTTTTACATTCGGATTTAGGTTAGTCTTTAAGATCTTATCTACCATTTACCCTAGAAAAATTATGAATAATATGTAAGATATATTTTTAAGGTTTTAAACTAATTTTAAATATAGTATATGATTAGAATATTAAATTAATATGTAAATATTCATTAGGACTTTATTCAAGATTAAAGCTAAAGATTTTTGTAGGTGAATTGTAAATCATGAGTAGGTCTTTCTATGTATTTTATTTTAGAAATTGTTTTAAGAAAGCTAATAAATATTATTTAAGATATATTATTTTAGGATTTTGATGAATTTAAACCTTAGATCAAGAATTTTAAAGAAAGATAAATCACAAACTCGGCATAGGATACTTTCGTAAGATTTTGATAGGTTCAACGTTATTAATTAAATCTTTAAATAATAATAAAATATTGAATAAGTTGTAGATGGATTTTAATATTTCTCTTAATTCATTGGTAATTTCTAGGGTTTTTTTAATTCTAAGATAGAATTAAATTTAGGAATTGAAGGTAAATTATTTAGGTATCCTTTAGGATTCTTGTTAAAAGTAAAAATCTCTAATTTAAGTTTCAAATTAGATAAGTTTGGTGAACACGTCTTAATCGAGTTATAAGTAAATTGAAGACATTTTATTTAGAGTTTTAAGTAAGATTTCCATAAGATTTTAGCCTAGGTTAAAACATTAATATGCTTAAATTTAAAAAAAAAACCTAGCTCCTACGATCCCATAGGACTATCCCCGGATAGGCGTTGTGGGGGTGCTATAACCTTCTCCATGAGTAACCGTACTCCAAAACTCAAAATTTGGTGATGAGATCTATAACAGCACGATTTTGGGGCTAGTCGGAATAGTGGTCTCGGGACCATAAGTCCAGAGTCAAATAAATTATTTTATTATCATTTTGGAGTCATTGATATTTATTATAGTGCATGAAAAATTTAGTGGAGAAATTTTAACGTTTGTGAGCCCAATTGCGAAAAAGGACTAAATCGCATAAAATGCAAAAGTCCTAAATTGAAAGCTAAAGGTGTCAAATAGTTAGAGAATGAAAATTAGGGGTCTTTAAAGGGCAATTAGACCCTATTATGATAGCATAGCCCACCATGAGACAAAGATGAGACAATTTCCAAAGTTAGGTAGAGTTGGGTGACTTATTTGACTAAAAAGGAAATAAAATAAAGAAAGGTGATATCATCCCTATTCCATCTTCTTTCTCAGCCAATTTTCAGCCATTTTTGGGGGTTTTGAACTTAAAAAATTTCAACAACTTAAAGCACTCACTAGTAAGTTATTTTAATGGTTTTTTTCTTGAATATTTTTGTACTTTTGAGACCCTTGAAGCATGAGCTTTCAAATGAGGGGTATATTTTGCAAAAGGGTAGAAAGTTTAGGGTTTTTCCATGAGAGCTGATCGTGTTATTTTGTGATAGTTTTTAAATATTTATAATTACTCGTTCTTGGAACTAACTTTTATCATGATGTAGGCAAGTGTACCTATCGAACAATAGTATAGTTTTAGCAAAACCGGATTGTCAAACCAAAAGGAACTAAAAGTACTATTAAGGGGATTTGTTTTAAATAACTAATTAACTAAACTAAGAATTCACAGAAAATAGAATTGCGGAATTACTTTTGGAAAACGATTGAATTAGGACAATAGCAAAGGAAGAATCCACCTAGACTTTACTTGTTATTCTGACTCCGAATCGAACGATTTATTCATTTGACTTGACCCGTAGAAATCCCTAAGTTATATTATTATCTTTCTCGAGACTAACAACGTCTAACCCTAGGTTGAATAATTGAAATCTCTTTCCAATTAACTTCCTAGGGTTACATTAACTTGATCTATGGCTCCCCTTATTAGGTTTCACCCTGATCCGACAAAATCTTGTCACCCTATCTCTAGGCGCGCAATCAACTCCGCTTAATTATGACAATTGTACTCTTAGACAGGGTCTATTCCTCCTCTAAATAAGATCGT
This sequence comes from Gossypium longicalyx, assembly GCA_025698465.1. Taxonomy (NCBI): domain Eukaryota; kingdom Viridiplantae; phylum Streptophyta; class Magnoliopsida; order Malvales; family Malvaceae; genus Gossypium; species Gossypium longicalyx. The sequence continues at coordinate 42,734,148 of CM046996.1, read as the reverse complement.
AACTTGAATCAATATCCTCGAATATCAAAACAAGAATTAAGAACACATAATTAAGAACAAGTTAAATATTTA